>CM028130.1:1157241250-1160107500 GCA_016271365.2 Neoceratodus forsteri | reverse complement strand
GACACCAGGGAAAAGTCACATAATTATGGGGATGGCTTACAAAATCCTTTTTTCATTTACAGGAATCCTTTTCCATATCAAATGAAAAAAGAAAACAGAAAAGGATCCATTGAAACTTAAAAAGAATTCCAAAAAAACTAAGTCCGAAATGTTTTTTCCTATGACTGGATCCTTTTTCGTTTGAAAAAAAAAAAAGGTCATACAGAAAAAGTTGAAAAAAAACTAACTCCAAAATCTTTTTTCCATATGAAGGGATCCTTTTTTGTTCAAACTAAAAAGGACAAATGAAGAAACCACAAAAAAAAAAAAAAATAAGTCCAAAATATTTTTCCATATGAAGGGATCCATTTTCATATAAATGAAAAAAGTCATATAGAAAAACGTGGAAAAAAAAAATTAGTCCAAAATCTATTTCTGTATGAAGGGATCCCTTTTTATATGAACAAAAAAGCCCATATGGAAAAAGGGACATGAGTCACGAAAAAAGATTTACAACGTGAATGAAAAACACATTTTGGGGTCAGTTTTCCAACGGTTAACTGCAGAATCTACATAATGGGGTCTTGATGAGCAAGGTACATGTCATGGTCTCTCTGCAGGATGTTATTTTCCGGGGGTTTAATTTTTTTTTTTTTTTTTTTAGAGAAAAATGAAAAACAAGATAGCGACAAATGAAGAAGGATTTTGCTCTCATAAAAAAGATTGGCCCCAATAAGAAAAAAGATCCATTTTCATATGGACAAAATAATTTTTTAGTTCTAAACAGCTATCCAAAAGACTGTACTGAGCATGCTCAGAAACCACAATTTTTAAATTGAATAACATTGGAACAGATTGATACTCTTTCACCAAACAAGCAAAAGGCACATCTGAGGGCCAAGCCCTTTCTACCCGGAACATTTCAGACCAAAACTCCTAACCATCTGGGCACAAGGTGATGACAAATAAACAGCAAAAATTAGCGAATTTTTAAGTTTTTTGCAATCTGCATCTCAGAATTGGCACATCTGACTAGAACAAAACTTGCACATCAAGAGATCTTCATGAGCGAGGGGGCAGGACCATAACTCACGAGTGACAGAGCCATGAGTGAGCTATAAAAGTTCTGCTCCCTTACAAGTGATGATAAATATCAGATTCTGAGGGAAGCCATTTTGTGTCCATCTATACAAGGTATATGAGCTTTCAGAATAGTTCTTTTAATGAAAACTTAACTGTTTCTGTTTGACTTCACCAGTCTGTTCTGAGTGCAGCAGAGGCAATTGTGACGTCATCAAAATTTACTCAAGAAATTGGTTATTAGCTCCTTTTTGACCCACCTACACTGAAAATAAAGGCTGACTACTCACCTAACATTGACATAAATCCTTTATTTTCATTTTGAATGAGTCAGTGGCTAAAATAAATAATTTATCTGTATAGTTTGACTCTCACCTACACTGTATAAATAGAGGATGTACAATGGCCAGTGTTAAAATTAAGCAATATACGATAGGAAACAGGAAAGTTCAAGCCTCCCCCCACAAAACATGGCAGGAAGTAGGGTAAACACTGAGGTACAGAGCTTGACTGAGGGCAGGACAGGGGTAAATGGAAGAATGGACAAGGGCAATAAGAGCAGGGATGGGTTAAAAAAGGATAAAGCCAACATTAAATGGAGGGCAATGAGTACCAATGCCCGTAGTCTGGGAAACAAGCTTCCAGAGCTAGTAGCCCTGATGGAAGAGGAACACTTGGATATTGTGGCAGTCACAGAAACATGGTACATGGAGAACCATGACTGGGATGTCAACATACCAGGGTACACAATCTACAGAAGGGACAGGGAGAGTAAAAGAGGAGGTGGAGTAGCTCTCTACATAAGGGAGGGATCAAAGCTACAGAACTAAAAAGTAAAAGGGGAGGACAAGAGGAACTCTGGGTCACCTTGGAGACAGGGAATGGCATCACAATCCGCACAGGGGTCATATACAGACTCCCGTCTCAAGCGGAGGAAATGGACAAGAAAATGATAGAGGGCATTCTTAAAATGTCTGAAAAAGAGGAGATTCTGTTGATGGGAGACCTGAATATGCCAGATGTTAACTGGGCGACACGGACTGCAGCCACATCCAAGAGCAGGGTCATTCTCGATGCCCTACAGGGAGCATGCCTTAGACAGCTAGTGGTGGAACCCACTCGGGAGGGAGCAATATTAGACCTGGTACTCTCAAATGGAGAGAGGATCACAAATTTAGAAGTCAGTAAACATCTGGGAACAAGTGACCACTGCACAGTGTGCTTCACAATAAACACAACCATGGAGACAAGCCATACAAAGACAAGGATACTGGACTTTAGAAGGGCTGACTTTGGCATAATGGATGAATACCTTAGGAATGCATTAGCAAATGGCCAGAAAGGAGGGGTGGAAGAACAATGGAGAAAAATCAAAACTGCCATCATGGAGGCAACAAGCCTTTGTGTGAAACAAAGAAAACAAAGCGGAATAAAAAAACACTTTGGTTCTCAAAAGAGGTGTCAGGGAAGGTTAAGGAGAAAAAGGCTGCATTCAAAAAGTATAAGGAATCACAGATGGAGCACGACAGGGAATTGTATCAATTAAAGCAGAAAGAAGTGGGGAAGGCAGTCAGAAAAGCAAAGGGCCAAACTGAGGAAAAGATAGCCAACTCAGTTAAAAAGGGGGATAAAACCTTTTATAGGTGCATTAGGGAGCATAGAAAAGTTAAGGGAGGGATAGTGAAGATTAATGAAGGAGAGGGGAGGTGGGCGGAGGGAGACAGTGAAAAGGCAGAAATACTGAATGAATACTTTTGCTCAGTATTCACAAAAGAAGAAGAGGAGGAGTTACCTAAATGAAACAGTAGAAGCACTCTGGATAGTGGGGTTGACACCAGTCCATTTACAGAAGAAAGAGTACTGAAAGAACTCCTAAAACTCAAGGTGGACAAGCAATGGGGCCTGATGGGATCTGCCCTAGAATCCTAAAGAAAAGAGCTAAGGGAGGACTAGTGACACCACTAACCACACTTTTAACAAATCATGGGAAGATGGGGTGGTACCTGAGGACTGGAGGAGGGCAGATGTGATTCCCCTTCACAAAAGTGGGAGCAATGCAGAAGCAGGAAACTACAGACCTGTTAGTTTGACCTCAGTGGTGGGGAAAATGATGGAATCACTTCTGAAAGAAAGAATTGTTGAGTACCTAGAGGCCAGGGGGCACAGGACCCAAAGCAGCATGGATTCACAGCAGGAAAGTCATGTCAGATGAATCTAATTGATTTCTTTGACTGGGTGACCAAAGTAATTGACCAGGGAGGGGCTGTGGATATGGCCTACCTAGACTTTAGCAAGGGCATTTGACACAGTCCCCACAAAAAGATTAATAAATTGTTAGCCAGCCTGGGAGTGGGTCCCAGGGTTTTAGCCTGGGTAGCAAACTGGCTGCACAACAGGACACAGAAGGTAATAGTGAATGGAATACCTTCTGAAGAAAGGGGGGTTACTAATGGAGTACCTCAGGGCTCAGTACTGGGTCCAGTCCTCTTTAACGTCTTTATAGGTGACATTGCAGAGGGTCTGGGAGGAAAGGTATGCCTCTTTGCAGGTGACACAATGTTCTGTAACAGAGTTGGTACACAAGGGGCAGTAGAAAGGATGAGAAGGGACTTGGCAAGGTTGGAGGAATGGTCAGACATATGGCAACTTAGATTCAATGCAAAGAACTGCAAAGTAACACACCTGGGAAATAAAAATCCAGGAGAAAAGTACACAATAGCAGGGGAGGTACTAATGACAACAATAGTGGAAAGGGATCTGGGTGTAGTCATATCAGATGACCTAAAGTTGGGCAAGCAATGTGAGAAGTCAGTAAGGAGAGCCAGGGGGATACTAGGATGCATAGGGAGGGGCATCACAAGTAGAAAAAGGGAAGTGATTATCCCTCTATACAGACAGTTGGTGATACCCCATCTGGAGTACTGCATGCAGTTTTGGAGACCTCATCTATGCAAGGACATAGACAGGATAGAAGCAGTCCAGAGGAGGGCAACTAAAATGGTGCAGGGTCTACATCAGAAACCATATGAAGAGAGACTGAGAGAGCTTAATATGTATACCCTTGATGAAAGGAGGGACATGATAGAATCTTTTAAGTACCTCAAGGGAATCAACAGTCCAGGAGGGTGGCATCTTTCAGAAAAAGAGATGTGTAAGAACAAGGGGGCACAATTTAAAGTTAGAGGGGGGACGGCTCAGGGATAACGTGAGGAAATTCTTTTTCACGGAGAGAGTGGTGGATACATGGAACCGCCTTCCTGGAGAGGTTGTGGGGTCTAAAACAGCGGGGGAATTCAAATATGCATGGGACAGACATAAGGCAATTATAGTGGGGGGTTGCAGGAAGTAGGCTGTTGGTTAACTAGAATCTGCAGCTTATCCAATAGGTAGGGAAATGGGCAGACTGGGTGGGCCAAGTGGTCCTTATCTGCCCTCAAAGTCTATGTTTCTATGAGAGGGTGTTGGTGATGCCAGGATTTACCCATGGTCTGGTGTGTTGTTCGGTCAGGAGGCACAGTCGAGTGACCAACAACACACCAGGGGTGGGTAAATCCTGGCATCTCCAACACCCTCAAGTGACATATTGCGATTATACAATGCCCTCCTGAGCTGTTGTAGTTAAAAAAAAAACAAAAAAAAAACTGTTTTTTAAGTTTCAATAATTTTTTTCTAAATTTATTGTTTATGCCAGGAAAAAATAGTTCTCTGTTCCCTGCAGTTCCTTTGATGTGGTAGTGTAGCGTCTGGTTCAAAGCAAGGAGCCAATTCAGATGCTGAGAATGACTTACAATGCGGGCAGAACTGTGGAGTTTCGAGGTTATTTTGTAGGCTGCTATTTCTTGTAGCTTTGTTTCGTCTATTAAGGTGAATGAGCTATCCATTTTTTTTTCCCAGTGGCGTTTTGTTGTTGTGAAGCACGTTGTAAGCGAGCGAGGAAGACAGCGGCACATGTGGACCAAGAAGGGGCTCGCAGTGTTTTTAAGTTCAGTGATAGTTGGAGAGGATGCCTGGCACCTTTTCCCATGGAGTGATTGAACGTCTAACAACTGGAGATGTGTGTGAGGCAGCCAATCAGAGTAGAGGATTTTCAGGTTGTTTTGGTGCCCATTGTGTAATACTGTATTTATTTCCATGAGTGAGTTATTAAAGTCCTGCTCCCTCACGAACGGAAATAAATACAATGTTGTAACATTGGCCATTGTATGTGCTATGCAAACAATGTGCTCACAGGCTGTACCCCTCTGATGTATAGGCTAGACCCCCCTTCTGATGTACTGTGCCCTACCAAACTGGCTGGATCCCCACTGAAAAGTATAGTTCTGAAACCGAAATCCTGGAAATGCTTCCTCCTCAAAAAGTACTGTGCCGTCTAGGGTTACCACCTTTTAAGAAGCCCAAAGTGGGACATTTCTTACTGAAACTGGATTTTTCTCAGGACAATATGTCATCTCAACCAATGCAACAGACATGTTTTCTCCAAATAATCAGAATTAAGACTATGTGTTGTAGTTCTTCAGTTGTTTCTTGTGCTTTTTATTATTTTAAGGTATTTTAGTTAAGGTATTATAGTTTTTTGCAATATTTAGAGGAAAATCAGAAAATATTTTTCTCTACAATAATGTCAGGACATTTAGCATTTTTCATGTTTTTCTGCAGGACACAGCTGCCCAAATCAGGACTGTCCTGCGAAAATAGGGACAGGTGGTAACCCTAGTGCCGTCCCAAACTGCTCTGCACCCTAGATCCCAAAGGTATTGTTTGCCAGGAAGAATAGATTGATAAATAACGTACCTTTTTTTCCTTCAGTGTGTGAGGTTCTGAAGGGAGCCAGTGAGTGCAAACTGCAGTAGTTTTTTTTTCTCCATTTAAGTTGCAAGTGCCTGAGCAAGCCAGTGACAATTAACAGTGAGCGAGAGTGGACAGCAGCCCACCAGTGTGTTTTCTCGAACTGTCAACTCCAAGCGAGCGAGAGTGAATGGCTGTCAGCTATCTGTATTGTGGAATGAACTCTAGTACCAGGGAACAGACTATAAAAAGAAAATAACAATTAATGGTAAAGTAGCCTAACAGTATTTGTTTATTTTATATGAATGAATACTGGAGAAGCAGACACGAGTCAACAAGATGACAGCGGGAGCAGGTTATTCAATCTGAATGGGAGATCTCTATTGGCTGCAAATGGGTGGCAGCTTCACCTGGGATTTGGTAGGATTGCTTGGTAATTATGATGACTAATGTTTTTTCTGCCAGTATGATGTAGGCAAGTGAAAAATAAATAAGAGATTTGCAATGGGGATGAGTTAAATAAATGATTTATGTGCGCAAGAGCAGTTTGACCTCTGGTAACCTCATGAGTGATGTAAGCCATGAGAGAATTGCCCGAGGTCAAAATGCTCGAGTGCACATACATCATTTATTTAAGGAGTTCCTCACTGCATATCCCATTTATGCAATAAGGATGTGATTTTTTTTGTGGGGTTTGAATTTTTTTTTGTTTAGTTTCTTTTTGTTGTTTACATAAATGTTTTTCTTTTTTTTTGGTTCCGCTGTCTCTACCTAGATTTGGGCTGGTTGCTTGGTCGGTAGCTAAGGACACCACATTACTGACATTCAGGGCATGCATTCTGGTTTATTAATTTTGCCATGTGGGAGGGCCAGTTACTTTTAAAAACATGGTGGCTGTTTCTTAATTAGTGAGAATTAAAGGGAGACGAATTGGTTTTGTTTTTTGTTTGTTTCTTTTTAATTTATTTTAAAATTATTTTCATTTATCTGGTTGATCCTGGCTATAGTGGACAATTAACTTTCTGAAGATGAAAAGGAATGAGCATCGTGCTGTGAGTGGTAACAAGTGTTCTGCAGTGTGTTTCAGGTTTGTTTAAAAAACTTTTTTTTAAGCATTGCTACCGTGTAGTCTCACCGGAGAAGTAAAGGAAAAAGATATGCTGTGGAAGGGTGGAGTAGCTGGATGGTGCCACTTACGCTGTGTCTGCTATTGGGCTGGGAGAAGCCATAGTCTGACAGTGGAGTTCCGTAGGCAGTCATGGCAGGCTTTGAACTGACAATAGAGACAGGAGGGGAATGAAAGCAGGCAGCGAGAAGAGTAAGATTGGTTTCTGTGGTGTGGGCAGAGTGCTACTTAGGAGGTGTCATTTCAATAAATGAAATTAAGTATCTGGGTGAGCCTGCTTTTCAGATGCGCATCTTAATAAGGGTTAGTGTAAGTTTAAGTAGTACTTATTGGAGGAAGGATGATTGATGTTAGGGTGTTAAATAAACTGTGTTTGATTGTCAATAGGGTGTTAAATAAATGGTGGTGCTATGATTTAACACCAGTGAGAATAAACAGATTTACAGTATTTCATTTTTTGTGCCCACTCCTATTGCATAAATGATGTTATTTATCGACTGGGTGAATAACATCGTTTATCTTTCACTTGGGTCAGTTTGAAGAGAAATAATGCTTTTATTTAAATAGTGAAATGCCTACACACACCGTATACATAAATTTATGCCATAACTGTGAGGATAAAAAAACAACACATATCGGTGATATTTTTGCCACCATGGGGGCCTAAAGTGAGAACATCAGTGTTATTCTCATTTTAGATCCATTTATCTACACACTAGGCTCATAGTGGCAATGCAGGTTAATGCTTGAAATGAGCTCTTTCTGTACTAACATTATTGTTGAAGGTGGCCACTGGACACTTCAGATACATAGAAACATAAAATTTGACAGCAGATAAGGACCGCTTGGCCCACCCAGTCTGCCCATTTTCCTACCTAATGGATAAGCTGCAGATCCTAGCTAGCCAGCAGTCTACTTCTTCCTACCCCCAACCCCCTAGTATTGCCTTATGACTGTCCCATGCATGCTTGAATTCCACCACTGTTTTTGACTCCACAACCTCCTCCAGAAGACCGTTCCATGCATCCACAACCCTCTCTGTGAAAAAATACTTCCTTACATTACCTCCTGAGCCGCCCCATCTTCAAATTGTACCCCCTTGTTCTTGCACACCTCTTTTTTTGAAAGATGTTACCCTCTTGGACTTTGTTGATTCCCTTGAGGTACTTGAAAGTTTCTATCATGTCCCCCCTCTCCCTCCTTTCCTCGAGGCTATACATATTAAGCTCTTTAAGTCTCTCTTCATATGTCTTTTGGTGCAGACCCTGCACCATTTTAGTTACCCTCCTCTGGACAGCTTCCATCCTGTCTATGTCTCTGCGGAGACTGGGTCTCCAGAACTGCATTCAGTACTCCAGATGGGGTCTCACCAGCTGTCTGTACAGAGGGATAACAACTTCCTGTTTTCTACTGGTGATGCCTTTACCTATGCATCCCAGTATCCCCCCAACCCTCCTTGCTGCCATCTCACATTGCTTGCCCACCTTTAGGTCATCTGATATGACTACTCCCAGGTCTGTTTCCATTTTTGTTGTTGTTAGTATCTCACCCCCCATTGTGTACCCCTGGGTTTTTGTTTCCCAGGTGGATTACCTTGCACTTCTTAGCATTGAATCTAAACTGCCATACATTTGACCATTCCTCTAATCTTGCCAAGTCCCTTCTCATCCTTTCCACCCCACCTTGTGCATCAACTCTGTTGCAGATCTTTGTGTCGTCTACAAAGAGACATAATTTTCCTTCCAGTCCCTCTGCAATGTCACTTATAAAGACATTGAAGAGGACCAGTCCTAATACTGAACCCTGCGGTACCCCACTAGTAATCCCCCTTTCTTTGGAGTGGACTCCATTTATTATTATTCTCTGTGTCCTATTCTCCAGCCAATTCCTTACCCAGGCTGTCATCTTGGGACCCACTCCCAGGCTGGCTAATTTGTATATTAATCTTTTGCGTGGGACTGTGTCAAATGCCTAGCTAAAGTCTAGGTAGGCCATGTCCACAGCCCCTCCCTGATCTACTACTTCGGTCACCCAGTCAAAGAAATCTATTAGATTCATCTGGCATGACCTTCCCACTGCGAATTCATGCTGCCTTGGGTCCTGTGCCCCTCTGGCCTTTAGATACTCGACAATTCTTTCCTTCAGAAGTGATTCCATCATTTTTCCTATCACTGAGGTTAAACTAACAGGACTGTAGTTTCCTGCTTCTGCCCTGCTCCCACTTTTGTGAAGGGGAATCATATGTGCCCTCCTCCAGTCCTCAGGTACCACCCCATCCTCCCATGATTTGTTAAAGAGGGTAGTCAGTGGTGTCACTAGTTCTACCTTAGTTCTTTTAGAATTCTGGGATGAATCCATCAGGCCCCATTGCTTTGTCCACCTTCAGTTTTAAGAGTTCTTTCAGAACCCTTTCTTCTGTAAATGGCTGGTATCAACTTCTGCATCCAGAATGTTTCTATTGTTTGTTTTAGGTACCTCCCCCTCTTCATTTGTAAATACTGAGCAAAAAATTTGTTTAGTATCTCTGCCTTTTCACAGTCTCCCTCTGCCCACCCCTCCCTTTATTAAGCCTCACTATCCCTCCTTGGTCTTCCTTTGCTCCTGATGTACCTATAAAAGGTTTTATCCCCCTTCTTAACTGAGTTGGCTATCTTTTCCTCAGTTCAGGCCTTTGCTGTTCAGACTGTCTTCCCAGCTTCCTTTTGCTTTAACTGATACAATTCTCTATCCTGCTCCTTCTGTTATTCCTTGTACTTCCTGAATGCTTTCTTTTTCTCTTGAACCTTCACTGCCACTTCCTTTGAGAACCATAGTGGTTTCTTACATTGTTTTGTTTTGTTTATTTGCTTCACACAACGGCTTGTTACCTTTGTGATGGCAGTTTTA
Organism: Neoceratodus forsteri; assembly: GCA_016271365.2. NCBI lineage: Eukaryota > Metazoa > Chordata > Ceratodontiformes > Ceratodontidae > Neoceratodus > Neoceratodus forsteri. The sequence continues at coordinate 1,160,097,644 of CM028130.1, read as the reverse complement.
TTATTCCCATTGTTCTTCCACCCTCCTTCCTGCCCATTTGCTAGTGCATTCCTTAGGCACTCACCCATTTTGGCAAAGTCAGCCCTCCTAAAGTCCAGTACTTTTGCCTTTGTATGGCTTGACTCTGTTGCTGTGTTTATTGTGAACCATACTGTTCGATGGTCGCTAGTTCCCAGATGGCTACCCACTTCTACATCTGTGATCCTCTCTCCATCTCCTTTTGAGAGAACCAGGTCTAAGATTGCTCCCTCTCGAGTGGGTTCCAATACTAGTTGTCTAAGGCATGCCCTCTGCAGGGCATCTAGAATAACCCCACTCTTAGAAGTAGCTGCTGAAACTGCACTCCAGTTAACATCTGGCATATTCAGATCACCCATCAGCAACATCTCCCCTTTTTCTGCCATTTTAAGTATACTTTCTATCATTTCCTTGTCCATTTCCTCCCCCTGAGAGGGGGGTCTGTATACAACCCCTGTGCAGATTGTGGTGCCATTGTCTGTCTCCAAATTAACCCACAGTGCTTCTTCTCCTCCCTGTTTACCCTTTTGTTCTGTTGCTTTGATTCCTTCCTTTATGTAAAGAGCTACTCCTCCTCCTCTTTACCCTCCCTGTCCCTCCTGTAGATAGTGTATCCTGGTATGTTTACATCCCGTCATGGTTTTGTGTGTACCATGTTTCTGTGACTGCCACGATATCCAGATGTTCCTCCTCCATCAAGGCCACTAATTCAGGAAGCTTGTTACCCAGACTACTGGCATTGGTACTCATTGCTCTCCATTTTTTGATAGCTTTACCTTCTGTGGCAGTATCCCCCACTGACCTTTCTACCTCTGTATTTTTCTCATTTAGTACCCTGTTTTGTAGGGAGAGGCTGGGATTTTCCTGCTGCTTATCAGTGCCTCCCCCCTTGACTAGTTTAAAAACTTGCCAATGAAGCATTTAAACCGATTGCTCAAAAGACTTGTTCCCTTCCTGGACAGATGCAGACCATCCTGCTAGTATAGGCTGGTGTCCCTCCAGGTGGAACCCCAGTCCCAATAAAGTCAAACCCTGTGCTCCACACCATTTTTTCAACCATTCATTAAACTGCGTGGTGCAAAGTACCCTTGCCTCACCCATGCCATTGACAGGCAGCACCTCTGAGAAGGATACTGTGTGTGCTACTTGTCTTAGGCCCCTCCCCAACTCTACAAAGTCCTCCTGCAGTGCTCTAATCTCATGATGAGCCAAGTCATTTGTCCCTAGGTGGACAATGATGTCCAGCTCAGACTCCTGTGCAGCTGTTCTCGTGATCCTGAGGATGCGCTTCCTGTCCCTCCAAGCCATGGCACCAGGCAGGCACCTTACTTCAATTTTCCCTGCTCCCCCCAGTTCTATCCCACTAATAATTGAGTCCCCCACCAGGAGCTGCTTCCTTTCTCTGTGGTGTCCTCTGCCTCCTTCCTGTGGTCCTCCCTTGTGATAGTTGTCCTCAACCTCCTTAGTCTCCTCTGCAGGTGCATCCATAGGGGAACTATGCTCCCCAAGAATGGTGTATGGATTCTGGAGTGGAACAACTGACTGGGTGTGCATCTGTTCCACCATCCTCACCCTCTCTGAGCCCACTGAGGTCCAACTGCTGTGCTTTCTTCGCAATCTCTGAGGTAGTGGTGGTGGCTCTGGTGGTCCCTGGATGGGGGAGGTTCCCTTACTACTGTCCAGTGTGGCCTGGGGGAAGGTTCCCTTACTACTGTCCAGTGTGGCCTGAAGACGGGCTACTTCCTCCCTCAGGGCAGAGAGTTGTCTGCAAATAAGGCAGCATCTCAGCCTCCAGAAAGACTCTCGGAAGACTGCTGCCCCACAGCCATTACATTGCACTACTCCCCACATGTTTATCTACTTTTGTGTGTGTGTGTGTGTGTGTGTGTGTGTGTGTGTGTGTGTGTGTGTATATGATTGGTTTGTTAAATAGAAATGTATATATTATACAATGTGTATGCTTATATTGTCAGTGCAGTGTGCTAGAGAGGATATGACAGTGATATGCACCTTGCACTCTTGAGGAATGATGTCACAACCCAGGTATAAAGGAACTATTTCCAGGGGTGGGTGGGGTGAGGTGGGCAGGGTTTGGGCCTAAACTGTGCCTTCATGAAACAATCAGCTAAAAGCTCTGACCCACCGCTGCGATGAGTGCCTTCCTGTCAGCAAGATGCCCTACACGACAATTTGATAGAGAAAATACCCTGCTAATCAAACAGAGAAGAATCCAGACATCCAAGTCAGACACAGGTAAACCTCCCCAGCCCCAAAACAGCCTGGTGATTTGTGCTCTGAAAGCAGTCAGCCCCAAAATAAGTCAGCTGTGCACAAGAACAGACACAGTAAACAGTATTCAGTCCCTCATGGTTTAAACTCTTCCTGCACTGAAAATCTTAACAATTGTAACAAAAGTAAAACAAGGTCCACCTCCCTCCGTTGCTTGAAAGACTGTTTTTCCTGATAATTCTAAGTTCCTTATTTCACCTTTCAGTTAGAAGTAGCCTCTACCTGAAGAATATCTGCTACAAACCAAAGACAATTGTAAATTGTAAGGTTCACCTCCCTCTGTTGTGAGCACGACTCTCTTTCTTGCAAATCCTAAGTTCAGTATTGCAGCTTCTAGCCAGAGGTAGCTTCACCTGAAGAATATTAGCTTTTCTGATGAGTTTGTTATAAAACACTTGCTTATAATACTGTTGTTATCAGGTCTGTAAGACTCTTCCAAAGCTATTGGCTGGTAAGTAGCTGTGATGTAAGCACTTCCTGACACAGTCTGGCCTGGCCTTTTAAGGCACACACAGATAAACACAAAAAACAGTTTCCACCCCCGGGGCACTGTCTGGGTCAAATACACAGCCTGTGACCCTCACTCACTTCAGGGCTTATGACAAATTCTTAGCCCAGTGAATAACCCACAGTATTACAAATATTGCAATGCAAACAGTCATTCAATAATTCCAATCTAGTCAGCTGTGCACAAGGGCAGACACAGTAAACAGTATTCAGTCCCTCAGGGTTTAAACTCTTTCTGCACTGAAAATCTTAACAATTGTAACAAAAGTAAAGCAAGGTCCACCTCCCTCTGTTGCTTGAAAGACTGGCTTTTCTGATGAGTTTGCTAAAAACACTTGCTTATAATACTGTTGTTATCAGGTCTGCCCAAATTTTCAAGCTGGACTTTTTGGGATCCCACAGCATGAACAATGGTGGCAAAATTATGTAAATCTGCCTCAGAAGTTCAGCTTAAGTCCTGGATATGTCCTAAATGTCTGATAGGGAGCAATGGATGGCACTTGGCTTTTTTTATTCTGAGCAGTGCTGCACTCTCCTGTGGCATGCCCCAAGGGTCGATTCTTGCTCCCATGTTATTTGCCATGTACATATTGCTGTTAGGGGAGCTCATTAAATGATGTGACTTGGGTTTGCATTGTTATGCAAATGATACCCAGCTGTATGTGTCTTGTACCACTGATGATGTTGCGGCCATTTTGGAACTGAACAAGTGCCTTAAGGAAATTCAGGAGTTGGACTGGTGGCGGCCAGCTTGCTTAAGTTTAATCCCTTGAAGATGGAGGTGTTACTAGTAAAGCCGGGTTGATCAGGTTCAGTAGTAGTAGTGTAATCCTTCCTTCACTGGACAGCATGGCTCTTTGAGCTGCAGATACGGTGAGAAATATGGCAGTCACTGTAGACTCCAAGCTGACATTAAAACAACAGGTGTTAGCTGCTGTCTGCAGTGACTTCTATCATTTGTGTAACATCGCGTGGATTAAGCCCTATTTTGAACCATCTGATCTGGCAACTCTGGTGCACACCTTAGTTTTGTCAAGGTTGGATTACTGCAGCACTGTCTAGCTTGGGTTATCCATGAGGCTGATGCACCACCTTCAGCTGGTTCAGAATGTGGCAGCCTGGCTGGTTGTGGAAACCTGACTATAAGAACATCCAGCACTCCAGATTCCAAATAATTCAGTTAGAGTATTTTTATTAAATAAAGTAAATCGATACTTACAGATGTAAGTGTAAAAAAATATATCACAAAAATGTGCAAAATCAGGCTTCACATTTCCGGAAAAAAATCCAGCCTCAGCGCTTTAGGGTTGTAACACCCCTTCATCAGGAGGCATGACCAAACCTCTTAAGTGTCAGTTTATATATGTGAGTGATCCAGATGTTAATCATTAGTTACCATAAATTGTTTAAAGTGCCACATAATGTTGCTAATAACAAAAAACATAGAAAATGGTTAGTGTTCTCCCAGTGGTCCAGCTGTAATTAATGTTGGTGCAGAACAATTCAGGAAAATTTCCATTTTAAATGGACACAACACTGCTGGAACATCTGGAGGTCAGTGCCAAAGTTCATGGTGTTTAAAATATTAACCACCCTTTGAATTAAAAAAACTAGCTATGGCACTATAGTATCTTTTCTCATTATTACTCACAGACATTTCATTAAATATGCCTCTTCATACATACCATCTCCATATTTCATTTACATAAAAAAACAGAAATCGGCAAGCAATGATAATATTTCAATAGTAGTTGCCACATTATCAGTGCACAGAGTAAAACCTATACAGCATAAAATATCATTATATATTTCATAAATGAAATAACCTGGATGGATATAAATGATAAATGGACAGTGATGCCACTTGATTAGACAACATCTGGCTGAACATTTCTGCTACTGTGTAATCATACATAATGTAATCTAAATTAAATCTTAAATAAATATAAAATTAGCATGTTTCCATATATGGCCAGCAGCCTAATGAATATGTGGCTGCCAGCTAATCTGGTCATTGAAACCGTGTGGTTTCAGGGTTTTAAGCCTGAAAATCCACGTTGTTTCCTTTATATCTAGCTCTAACTCCCTGTCACCCCCTCTGCATTTAAAGGGCACATGATCAATACCCATATAGATCTTGTGGGACGTAATGGTATCAAGTTCCAAAAGGTGTCTTCCTATCGGATGTTCCAGGTCATGTCTCTGTATAGCCCTGTAGTGCTCCTGAATTCTTTCTTTAAGGGTCTTGGTGGTCTGACCTACGTATACCTTCCTGCAGGAGCACCACAGGGCATAGACTACATATCTGGTAGAAAAAGTAATAAACTCCTTAATTTCCACCTCTTTGTTCTCTAATCTCCCAGGGTTAATAAACTTGTTACCCTGTATAGATGACTTGCATGTCTTGCAGCATCTGCATGAAAAAAACCCTAGTGGTTTAGTATGAAGCCAAGAAGTGGGTAGTGTTGGTTGATGCTCACTTTTGACTAGTAAATCCTTAAGACTATATCCCTTTTTGAATGCTACCAGGGGACTCATTTCTGAGACACTTTTAAGGTCTCTGACCAATCCCATTACAAGCCAATGTTTTTTAACTATGGATCACAGATCCCTAGAACCCGAAGCATACTCTGTTGAAAAAACAGTGCATTTGTTGTCACTGTCCCTCTGTCTGTATTGTAGAAGCTCCCGTCTGTGCAGTGAATCAGCCCACTTTGACGGTCCTCCTAAAATTTTATCAGAGTAGCCCTTGGTCCTTAAGCTGTCAAATAAGTTATTCTTAGCAGCTGCATAATCTTCTGGTGCAGTGCAATTCCTTTTTAGATGGATTAACTGCCCATAAGTTAAAGCGTCAATTGTGAATTTTGGATGGGAGCTCTGAAAATGTAAAATGCTATTACGTGCAATAATTTTTATGTTGGCTCTCGCTTGAGCATTAACCAACATATTGCTGTAGTAGCAGATTTTGAGGTGCGGTCACTGTGGGTGAATGCAGGGCAAGCATCAGTAGGTGTGCCCCTCATTCCCCAATAAGCCAGCTGCAGCTGCTGACACCCAAAATATGTAAAGTGGCCACCAGAACTAAGAATAGTGCCACTGCAATGACAGCCAAGCTCATCACGCAGTGGCACAGTAACACACCTCCCAACGTGCCTTTCCTGGTGAAGCACTTCAGAAAACATGGCAGCACTGACTGCCACCACCACTTCATTTGCAGATGGGGAAGCCCACTCCCTGTCAACATGATGCCCTCCTCTCATTCCAAGTGTGTACCAAGGGGGTGCCTAATCTCCCTTGGCATCATGTACCCCCTAACAGTCTTTCCTTGCTGACAGGAGGGCCCAATCCCTGTCGGCTTCAGTCCCCCCTGCCTAGTTTAGTTTGCCATTGGGGGAGCCCACTCCCCGTTGGCATAATGTCCCCAGCCCCTGATGTGTGCTGTGTGCTGAGGGGGTGCCCAATCCCCCTTGGCATCATAGGTGCCCCCCACCCATTTCTGTGCTGACGAGGGGCCCAATCCCCGTTGGCTGCAGGGAGCCCATCCCAGTGTACCAAGCAAACACCTGCAAAAAAATATAACTGACCCTCATTGTCTTTTTTTTATTTTTTTTACCTGTAAAAGAAGAAATGGTCCCTCATGGTCTCTCCTGCCCCCTCCCCCAACCTCCACCCACCCTCTGCATACCCTGCCTCCCCACACACACCCTCACCCCATACATACTTCTGGAGTCCGGTGCGACAATCTTCGGTGGACTGGGAACACATCTGCACTCTTCAGAGCTGACTGCAAACTGAAGAAATGCTGGTAAGCTGTATAATGGCATAAATAGGGTTTTTTCAACTTTGGTGCATATCTCGGGGATTTTGGGGAATATTTGCACCACATTTTCAACATGGGGTTATTGGGATCCCTCCTCATGAATTCTGTCACTATCATGGTGTTATTCTGTCCTGAAAGGTGATTTTGCAGTCACTGCACGGAATCACCTTTCGGGACTGATTAACGAAATGATAGTGCCACTGTTCATGTGGTGGTCTCTCAAAAACCCTATGTTGCAAATTTGGTGAAAAAAAAAATGACTGTTTTATGAGTGTGAGTTGTGCAGTTTCCACACACACTCATAACTTCGTGAATTTGTAATATTTTTACTCCAGATTTTCAACATTGGCATTTTGCCACACCTCCTTATGGACAGCACAGCTGTCATTTTACATATCCTGTCTGAAATGTGTTTTTGCACTTCTGGCTCAGAATAGCACGGTCGCTGTGTGAGATCACTTTTAGGGACAGATTAAGAAAATGACAGTGGCGGGAGACCATGTGATGCAGTGCAGCTGGTAACAGCTCCCTTTCATCGCTCCAGCTGCCCATCCAGTTAATTTTCTATTGTTTTACCAATAAGAGAGACAGCAAACTTTCATCAGAGGGATTAAAAACAATTGCTTTTTCTGCTGTTTATTTTCGTTACTCAAACTTTGATCTATGCAGGCAGAAATGCAGAAAGCTTTTCCTCGGCACACCCCACTGGTCATGCCAGAGAAAGCCCAGAAAAAGTCTAGGGCCTCGACTACTCCCGACCCATGGAGTCTGAGCACTACAACTTTGGAACAAGAACCACTCACTCTTATCAGGTTTTTGGAGGGGTTCCAGCCATTTCAGGATGAAATGAGCTCACGATCCGTACCTCGGATGAAGAAGCCCGCATAACTTTTCTGGAAAAAAGAGCTGATAAGGTTGATTCAGAACTAGTCATGACCATACAAAAGATTGCCAAGATGGAACTTAAAATTGAAGACCTTGAGGGCCACAGTCGGAGGAACAATGTGATCCTCATAGGCTTACCTGAAAATGAGGAAGGATTAGATACTATTTTGTTCGTCCAGAAATTGGTGGAGAAAATTGCAGGTCCCTCACTCTTTGGTCCCAGATATGTAATACAGCGAGCACATAGGGCTCTTTGCCTGATTCCCCCAGCAGGAGCTCAGCTGAGACCGTTAATTTTTCAGTTTTTAAGATAATTAGAGCATCAACATGTCATCCTAAAAGTTAAAGAGCTGTAAGAAGTCTGCTTGGAGGGGATAAAAATACAGGTAGCCCAGGACCTGCCTGCTTCAGTTAGAGCATGGAGAACCACATTTCATCCTCTAATTTCTAAAATTATTGCTGCAGGGATTAAATTTTGGATGAATTATCCGGCCAGGCTCCAAGTCCAAGTAGCCGGTTCCTGCCAATCATAAGAGGATCCTGATGCAGCGCTGACAGGACTGAAGTCTTCTTTCCCTGCGATTTTTTGTGATACCTGATCTAACCTGCCCCTTCTGAGCTCATGCTCTGATAAGAGCTTTGCCTGTTAAAGTTGTTATCCTTGGCATCTTTTGTGATTATTTTACAGTGGACTTCTACAATTAGGAATTGGGCTACAGCTTAGTGTGCTTAGAGCTCGTAGTTCTTAACATTAGACCCATAGCACATTTCAATAGTACTGATAATTGATCTGAATTTTTAATTTTATTTTCTTTGAACAGAAGATATCCACTGACTGTTTGGCATCTCGAAAAGTGCGCAACGACTGTGTAGACATTCTGAAGGCTTTCCCAAATACTATGTGCTGCGTTAGCTGCTAGATGGTGCAGTGCAATCATGGTTTGGGGTTTAATGGACACTTTGTCTGTATAAATTGCTGTGACTATCAGTTTTCTTCCTGGAAGATCTGTGCTTGTTAAATATCTACAAAAAAAGAAAACGGGGAAAAAAGGGGAGGGTTCCTAAACGGTTGCTCAGTAAGCTCATTTTGGTAGCAGAGTAACTCAGGGTTTCATTTCATTTAATAATTATTTCAGGTGGTATTTGGTTTTACCTTGGGTGAGCATTATCACCTTAAATATACTTTTGTGTTACAGAACTATCTGTATCAACCTACATACAGGAATGGTGCTTCATTATAATATTTTCCTAGTTGACTACAGTGGCTTGTGGCTTAATGTTAATGTCAAACCTCCTTATGCCTAGTATATTGACAAATGGTAGAAGGATTACCACAGTAAGGGCTAAATTTTAAGTCCCTTTATTATTTTTTCTTTTCTCTGTTTGTCGGATTGACTGGATTGGCATTCTAACCAGGGTAATGATAGTATTCAATATAGGGTGGCTGGGGGGGAGTGAGTACTGCACAGTGCAGTCCGTGATAATAAGGGAACTGGGGGGGGGCGGGGTTTTCTTTGCACAGTGGGATTACTGGATACTTTTTTCTGATGTTTTTGGGTTATGGGGAAAGGTTAGATTTATTAGTAAGGGTTGGGATTGGGTGGGTACAAGGCACAGAGATGACATTATTCAGAACACCATTAGTATCTCTACAGGATATGGGGATCATTGAATTTACAATTGATTCTACTTGGGATCATGGCTAGGGATCTCTGTCTGGCTTTATGGAACATTAAGGGAGCTAGACAAAAAATTAAACAGTACAACATTTTGAAGCATCTCGGCCTATTGAAGGCTGAAATTATCTTTTTGCAGAAAACTCACCTATGAGATTCTGAAGCTACTCAGTTGAGAAGACTTCAGATTGGGCAGGTTTTTTCTGCAGAAGGTAATACTCAAAGTCATGGTGTCATGATATTACTAAAGAGGTGAATCCCATTCTCCCCTGTCCAGATGAGAAGGGACCTCCAGGGTAGATATTTGTTTATTAGGGGTATTTTGCAAACAACTTAGGTTTTATTGGGTAGTGTATATGGTCCTAATTTGGACTCTCTTGGTTTCTTCATTCTCTTGATTAATGTATTAATTCCTTATCTTTCCTTTCTGATAATTATTGGGGGAGATTTCAATTTGATTTTTGATCCAACTGTGGATTTCTCACTGCCATCTCATAAAGGGCTCTCCCCTGCTCAAAGAGCTCTTCAAGAGTTGTTAGATCAACTAGGCCTGTACGATATTTGACACATTTTGCATCCCTCTGAGAGGAGTTACACCTTCACTTCTCAGGTTCATGGAATGGCATCAAGGATTGACTACTTGCTAATTTCCCAGACACTCCTCCCAGGGATACTAGATACAGCTATTCACCCAGGCCCACCCTCTGATCATTCCGTAGTAACCTGTCAGATTATTTTTGCATCTCTCCCTAAGCAAGGGGGTCAATGGAAGCTCAATAATCAACTGCTGAAAGACCCTGAAGTGTCCAAGTATATTGCTGACCAAATACTCCACTTTACCAATATAAACCAAAACTCCACTACTAAACCCGACATAGAGTGGTGTGCTTTAAAAGTAAACATCAGAGGTCTTTTGATTGGTCTGGCTTCTCATAAAAAAAAAGAAATGACAAGCAGTTCTTGTTCTTCTTTCCCAAATACGTTCCATAGAGCATAAGCGCTCTCCCCCTTCATCTGGACATATTAGACAAGGTCTGGCTAAATTAAAAAACACTTATTTAGATGTTCTTAGGGAGCAAGCTGAATATGCAATCCTAAAAGCTAAAGCCTCCTATATGGAGCTGGGTGAAAAAGCTGGACACTTACTTGCATGACGTATTAAGCAGCAAGAATCTTCAAGATTCGTAGCTGCTATTCATTCACAGACTGATGGTACCCTTAAAACTTCCCCTGAGAGGATTGTTTCAGAGTTTAGCCAATTCATAGACACCTTTATGGACCAATGCCAAACCCGCCTTCTGAAACTGAGCTCAATGAATACCTTCAGAACTCTCATCTTCCCTCCCTTTCAGAAACTCAACAGAACTTGCTAGTAGTTACACTTTCAGAAGAAGAGCTGATCAGAGTTGTTAAGGATCTTCCATCTGATAAAACCCCAGGACCAGCTGGTTTTTCTTCTAATTTCTACAAGCACTTTGCTAACCTGCTTATACCCTTACTACTACTACCATAATATCAACATATTTTATCAGGGATAGATTCAGATAAAACCTTATTTGAAGCCCTGATTGTCCTTCTGCCAAAACAATATAAAGATCCAGAACAAGTTACTAGTTATCATCCAATTTCATTGCTCAATCAGGACATTAAAATTTTGACTAAGCTTCTGGCTGATCATATTAGTCATGTCCTTCCCAAGCTACAGTAATAGGCCCCAAACAAGTAGGATTCATGAAAGGTAGGAACTCTACCGGCCATTTCGTACCCTCTCCCATGTCTTCATGGCATCCAGGGACACAGAGTTCCCAGCAGCTCTGTTCTCTCTGGATGCTGAGAAGGCTTTTGATGGGGTCAATTAAATTTTTTTGTTTCACACTCTTGCTGCATTAAAGTTCCCTACTTTATTTCAGAATTGGATAACTGCCCTATACAAATTTCCATCTGCCAGAGTTTCAGGGACTGGTGCAATCTCAGAACTTTTCCCTTTACAATCAGGTACAAGGCAGGGTTGTCCTCTCTCTTTAATCTCTTTAACCTCTATTTGGAACCTCTGATTCACAGGTTAGCTGAATGTTGATGGATTCAGGGTATACCAGTCCAGGGCTATGAAGTCAAGGTTTCCACATATGCAGATGATCTTCTTTTACAATTAGCCTACCTGGAAACTTCTATTTCACCCTTGTTAGAAATAATTGGACAATTCAGTATCATGTCTAATTATAAACTGAACATCAGTAAAACAGTTGTGTATCCCCTCAATCATAGAGTTTTCAGGAATAGTATAAAAGGTGTTGGGCTTTCCTGGAAATCAGATTCCCTTAGATATTTAGGAATTGAATTAATGACAAATTCTCAAAGCATTCAACAGTTAAATTTGGACTCTCTCATAAACACCATTACTCAAGATCTAAATCGATGGTCCCATCTTCAAATATCCCTGTGGGATAAAATTAATCTGATTTAAAAGAATGTCTTTCCCGGTCTTTTTTACCCTCTTAATTTGTTGAATATTTGGCTCCCTCTTTCTTGGTTTCGGAGAGTTCACAGTCTTATTACAGATTTCATCTGGTCTAGGAAATGACTGAGAATAGCTTTCCATAAATTAGCTGCCCCAAAAGTCCGGGGAGGCCTTCACCTCCCACATCTCGGTTTATATTAATGGGCCGTCATACAGATAAATATCTCCAGTGGCTTTCAGATGAGAACCTACAAGTTCCCTCAACTTATATTCCAATCTGGCTCAAAATTGAAACTGTACAAGTAAGAGCGCTTGGCCTCTCCCCAACCAATCTCTTACATGCAAAGTTAAAATCCCTTCCCTCAACTATCAAAACCTCCCAGATAGCTATTTCCCTTAGGGTACACTTCCAGTTATGTTCTTTTCTTAGATATGACCATACTCTGGATTTCTCCCAAACAATATATAATAACCCTAATTTTAAGATAGACAAAATAATTATCTTCTCTAATTGGCTGCCTAGCCTGGATGAATGTACAGTATCTCACTTTGTAAAAGAGGACAGGACTTGGCTTTCCTCTGTAGAATTGATGGCTACATTTAATATCCCAAATTCCACGGTTTTCAAAGTGCTGCAGGTGAGACACCTTCTCTTGAAATTTATAGGTAGGGCCCCACCACAACCAAAAAAGGTCTTCACCTATAGAGATTTGTGTCCTGTAGTAGGATCCCCACATGCAGTGTCCAAATTATATACTTATTTATATAACTGGTTATATCCAGATAGTTTTGGTCCCACTGTTTTTTGGTCATCTTATTTCTCAGACATGGCTATAAATTGGTCAACTTCATGGCATATCTGTCATAAATTCATACCCCAAGATAGGCTTCATTAAATGCAGTTTAATATCCTGCATAATTTGTATTATTCTCCACAAAAGATAGCCAAATTTGGATTATTGTCATCTCCTCTCTGTACATGGTGTACATTAGAGGAAGGTTCCTTACTTCACATATTCTGGTCATGCCATAAAATTGCCCCCTTGTGGTCTCTAATTCAACAGAGGGTGGATCCTTTACTAGGTCTGAATGACCTGTTTACAGCAGAAATCTGCCTTCTAGGAGATTTTTCTGGTGTTTCAGTGCTTAATCGTAAATATTATATGGCTTTAATCTCAATGTCAGTTTAGAAATTAGTGCTGAAACATTGGAAAGATCAGGAGGATATCATATATACAGAATGGTTAAACAAACTGCTATAGAATCTCAGGACAGAAAAGACAATAGCAAGTTTACACAGCAATCAAAGAGTTTTGCCAGGATATGGGACCCCTTTTATACTCTTTATTCTCTGTAATGATAAGATTGGTGCTCTAACAGGCATGTCATATTAGCTACTTTGTGCCAGGAGGGAGGGAGGTGGAGAGGGAGGGCTAGGGAAGGGGGTGGAGGTACCATCATTATCAAGCAACTTGAAGTTATTTTGAATGTATGTATGTCATGGAACTTTTCTCTGTATGAAAAACTTTCATAAACTTTGAACTGAAAAAAAAAATGACAGTGGCACTGTTCTTGAGCAGAGGTCTTAAAATGCCTATGTTGAAAATTTGGTGATGGAAGTCCATAAAATGACTGTGTTACAAGCATGTGTTGCACAGTTTCCATGCATCCTTGTAACTTCACAAATTTGCAATATTTTCATGCCAGATTTTCAACACTGGCATTTTTTCACATCTCCTTATGAACAGTACAGCTGTCATTTTTCACATCTTGCCCAAAATGTGTTTTCTCACCTGTGGCACACAATGGCATGGTAGCTGTGGGAAATCAACTTTTGGGACGCACTAACAAAATCACAGTGCCACTTTCAAACAACATGAAGTCTTGCTATATTATAAACATTAGCAGTTTGATCCAGCTCTAGAACTGCCCCGGAGTGAAATGGTTAAAACCATTCCAAAATAGAATTTTGGCACGAGAGCAGCTCTATCTGTGTCATTTCAAACTTGAACCGTCAGATTCTTTACTCGCCTCAGTGAACAGTCGCTCCGAGATTTCTCCTTCTGCTCAGTTCATTTCTCGGTTTAAAAGTGTTTTCTCGGTTGGATTTAACCGAGAATAGTTTTATTTAACATAAAACCGTTCGGTTCAAGCTCTATCTGTGGTAACCGTAAGTAAATGAAGGTTTTGTCTGTGTGGAACTTGTAGTTATCGGTTCGGTTTTGAACCAATCAGTGGGTTTAAAACTCATTTAAAACTAAAAGTTACTATTTTAGAGTGCGGTTCCGGTTCTTATGCGGTTCTCTAAAAACTGATTTATTACGTTTTTTCCAATACCCGTGACACGGTTAGGAACCAATAAGGGTGTCTTGCCTGGCACTGCCGTTAAAAGGCAAGTTTTTGGTTAGGCTGGCATTATGTCTAGAAACCCAAAGAAAACGGGGCCCTGGGTTTCAACACTGTGATGTTTGTGGGGAAGTCTTTGCCAGGCTGACCCACACACCACATGTGTTTATTGTCTGGGTTTGACCACCTCCAGTCAGACTGCCAGGTATGTAAAATTTCCTGCAGCCACCCTGGAAAAAGATTGGGCAGGCTCAGGGGCGGAGGCAAAAATCCGCTGACCCGGATGGCCAGCCCGGTTCGGTGCCAACCGAACCAGAGGAAGTGCCTCTGACCAGGGCCAGACTTCTCGGCAAAGAAAAGCTGGTTCTGAGGAACCAATTCCAGTAAAGAAAACAAGAAAATCAGCAGGTCTGGAGTCCAAAATTCCTTCTCCAACTGCTGCAGAGATAGCAAAAGCCATACAAATTGTCCAGTCACTGTCTCAGGGTCCGTCGAACCACCACTATCTGGTAAAGGTCAGTTCGTCGGTCCCAGTGGTTCAGGATTATGATATTGAGAATTTTATGAACCAGAGGAGGGAGGAGGTATGAACAGCATGAATGTGGCTGGGAAGGTCTGGGTGTGCCCATTGAACGGACATCTCCCCAGACAGACCTTTAGAATCTCCCCTATGCTGTCTGAGTCCCCATCTCATTTTATGTTTTATAAAAGTTGCTGAAACCCTCCAGCTTCCTTTAGAAGAGGCTGTGGATGAGCAAGAGGAGCCTGATTTTGTAGAAAAGATGGATATTCCAGAGTCTAGGAGATTGTCTATTCCTTTACATAAGTCTTTTAGGAAACAAACAATTAAAATTTTAAAGCTCCTAATTCTGTGCCTCCTGTAGATAAAAGATGGACAGAAGGTATACATTGTCAGGCCCTGATACAGAATTCCTTTCTCAGCAATGCAGTCATGTTAGGGTAGTTCAGGCTGCTGCCTGTGATAAAGCTAATATTCCTTGGCTTCACATCCTCCTGACAAGGATTTCAGGAAGATTGATGCCATGGCAAAAAACAGTATATGGCAGCCTCTCTGGGACTCAGGCAAGCAAATTATATGGCTTATGTAGCTAGGTATCAGAAATCTAGATGGGATACTGTTATGCAATTGGCCAAGCAGGCCCATGGCCAGCTGGCTAGTGAACTAGAACAGGTGGCTGCTGATGGCATTGAAGCCTCTAAGGTTCAGTTTCATGCTGCTGTGGATGTTAATGATGTTTCCTCTAGGGTCATGGCCACATCTGTAGCTTTTTGTAGGTTGGCCTGGCTCAGGTGTACTAGTTTGTCACAGGATACCCAGACTAAGGCTATGGATTTTCCTGTGGTGGGAAATTCTCTGTTTGGAGAGCAGACAGAGAATTACATGAAGAAGATGGATGAATATAGGACTACTTACAAGAGTGCCCAGGCTAAGGAGTGGCAAGCCACTCCTCAAAGGCATGCCCCCAGGGGTAGGGGTAAGCCTTTTCACAGGCCTTTCTACCAGACTCAGGCCTCCTCTGCCTATGCTCAGAGGGGCTTCTTCAGAGGCAGGGTCAGACGAGGGGTGGGCAGACCTGCTCCCACCCCCCAGCCTAAAGCTCCTGCGAAACAGGCACCCTGATGGGGTGCCCAGGGCCGATTCTCCTGTACCAGTGGGGGGCAGGCTGGCTTACTTCAGTCAGAATTGGGCTTCTTTAACCTCAGACAAGTGGGTTCTGGAAGTAGTAAGCCAGGGTCTGGTTCTCAGCTTCAAAAGTTTCCCAAGTTGAGAAGCAGACTTTTTCTACCTGCAAGTGCTTCAGAAACCCTCGCTCTGGAAACAGAGGTCTCATCCCTGTTAGCTCTCAGAGCAGTAGAAAGGGTTCCTTGCCTGCATCAGGGCAGGGGTCTGTATTCCAGATATTTCCTTACCCCAAAAAAGACAGGAGAGTGGCGGCCCATTTTAGATCTCAGATATCTGAACAAGCATCTTTTGAAACCAAAGTTCAAAATGGTAACTCTGGCAATGATTTTACCTTCCCTAAGGCCAGGGGACTGGCTAGCCTCCCTGGACCTCAAGGATGCCTATTTCCATGTCCTAATCAGAAGATCCCATCGAAAGTACCTCAGATTCGAACTGCCCTCAGGTCATTAAAAGTTCAGAGCAATGCCCTTCGGCCTTACCTCTGCTCCAAGGGTATTCACAAAGTGTCTAGCAGTGGCAGTGGCCCACTTAAGGAGGCAGAGGATTGCTGTTTTTCCCTATCTAGATGACTGGCTCATTGTAGGCCAGTTCCCAGAACAGGTAAATCTCACCTGCAGGTCACCCAGCAGCTTCTCACCTCCCTGGGTTTTCTGCTAAACCTACCAAAGTTGGTTCTGGAACCAGTCCAGGTACTCACCTTTATAGGGCAGAATTGGACACAAAGCTAGCCAGAGCCTTTCTTGCCCCAGAAAGGGTAAGGAATTTAGTGGCTCGGCCTCTTCCTTCACTCTGCAGGTCTCTCGACCAGCAAGACACTTTCTGCAGCTCCTGGGGCACATGGCTGCATCCACAGCTGTCGTGCAGGGGCCAGATTTCAGATGAGAGACATTCAGTTTCACTTGAGAACCTTTTGGTCTCAGAGAAGAGACCCCCTTTCCAAGTTGGTCCCAGTGACTCGAACCTTGATCCTAGCTCTCCAGTGGTGGCAGGATCAGAGCAATTTAAGAGCGGGGGTCCCCTTCATTTCCCCTTCTCACGACTTGACTCTCACTACAGATGCTTCCCTTCTGGGTTGGGGTGCCCACATGGGCGACCTTTCCACTCAGGGAGTTTGGTCCCCCCAGGAATATCTGCTCCACATCAATTTGCTGGAACTCAGAGCTGTCTTTTTAGCTCTTCAAGCTTTTTCTGCATCTGTCCACGACAAGGTGATACAAGTCAGAACAGACAACACCACAACAATGTGGTACATCAACAAACAGGGGGGCACTCGGTCTTCGGCCTTGTGCACCGAGGCAATGAAGTTGTGGTCTCTGGCCTATTCCCTGAACACTTCCCTCATAGCAGTTCATCTTCCAGGGAAGGACAATGTCCTAGTGGATGCCCTCAGCAGGATTTCCCAGGGCCATCACGAATGGTCCCTGGATCCTCAAGTGCTGGGGATAGTTTTTGCCAGGTGGGGCATCCCTCAGATAGATCTTTTTGCAGCCCCAGACAATCACAAACTTCCTCTGTTCTGTTGCAGGCCTCCAGTGCTGGGCTCAGTTCCCCTGGATGCCCTTCTTCTGGATTGGGAGGGGAAGTTCCTCTATGCTTCCCCTTTCCTCTCCTATTCAAAGTACTAGTCAAAATCAGATCTCAGCCTTGCAGGGTGATTCTGATTGCCCCGGATTGGGCCAGGCAGCCCTGGTACCCACTTCTTCTGTCTCTGACAGTCCATCTTCCCCTGTGCCTCCCCAGGAATCACAATCTGTTGACTTGTGCCCAGGGAAGGGTTTGGTATCCGGACCTCAAATCCCTCAACCTCAAGGCCTGGCTCTTGAGGAGTTAGAGTTTGCTGATTTACACCTCTCTCAGGGTGTTCTTGAGATCCTAAAGGCTTCCAGAAAGCCTTCCACTAGGGCTACTTATAGTTCTAAATGGAAAAGGTTTTCCATTTGGTGTGCTGGGAAAAATATTTCCCCAGAATCTGCTGAATTGCCCATTTTGTTAGATTACATGGTACATCTTAATTCCTTGGGTCTCAGACCAGCTACCCTGAGAGTTCATTTGGCAGCTGTGTCTGCTTTTGTGTCAGCAGGAAAGTCATCCCCTCTTTCCTCTCATCCTGTGTTTTCCAAGTTTTTAAAGGGATTACTCCATACTAATCCTCCCTTTCGGGAACCGGCCCCTGCTTGGGACCTTAATGTTTGCATTGCCCAGTTAATGCAACCCCCTTTTGAACCTCTGTCTTCTGCAGAGCTTAAGTACCTAACTTGGAAAACTGTTTTTCTAGTGGCTATCACTTCTGCCAGGCGCATCAAGTGAATGCAAAGCCTTGTCAGTGGAGACTGACTTTATTTCTTTCCCAGGGATAAGGTAGTCCTTAGGACTAATAGGAAGTTTTGCCTAAGGTGGTTTCAGATTTCCATCTTAATCAATCTATCTCCCTTCCAGTATTTTTCACTGATCACTCCTCTTCGGGTGAGAGGAGGTTGCACAGCCTGGATGTTAAGAGAGCTCTTAGTTATTATATAGAGCGTACCAAAGGTCACAAGTTCGAATCCCTCCAACTTTTCCTTACCTATGGTGAAGTTGGGAAAGGCAAACCTGCCACTAAGAGATCAATAGCCAGGTGGATTGTCTCTTGTATCCAATTTTGTTATCAGAAAGTGGGCAGAGCCCCCGGTTTGAGGGCTCATTCTACCAGGGGTACAGCTGCGTCTCTAGCTGCTGCCAGAGATATCCTTTATTAGAGATTTGCCAGGCTGCTACTTGAAAATGGTATACACCTTTACCAAGCATTACTCCCTGGATGTCCAGGCCAGGAGAGATGCTTGGTTTGGCACAGCTGTTCTTCAGAGCCTATCTCTAAGTAGGTTCTGCCTCCGGGAGGTACTGCTGTGTATTCTGTTAATGTCTATAATATAGCAAGACTTCATGTTGTTTGAAGAAAAAATTACTCACCTTAGTAATGTTGTTTCTTCTAATGGAGTCTTGCTATATTATAGACCTCCCCCCCAACCTGCCCTTCTCAGAACCTCTACTTGGTGGGGTGTGGGCAACTTAGTGTGGGCACTACTTATGTCCTGTTAACATTTTGTCCCCTTTGGGACTTTGGGGTGTGTATGTACGCGGTGTGTTTTATTATACTTATGTTCCATTTTCATATTATTAGAATGGTGTTAGTATTTCTGGTCCCCTGACTTGAGTCTTGGGTGTTGGGACCATCAATGGTTGTTATTATTTAGGTAGCCATTTGGCTAGTGTAGGTTACAGCTTCCACACAGACCTTAGTGAGTTTGGCTTGTAAAGATCTGACAGTTCAAGTTTGAAATGACACAGATAGAGCTGCTCTCGTGCCAAAATTCTATTTTGGAATGGTTTTAACCATTTCACTCCGGGGCAGTTCTAGAGCTGGATCAAACTGCTAATGTCTATAATATAGCAAGACTCCATTAGAAGAAACAACATTACTAAGGTGAGTAATTTTTTCTTTCATGACAGGAGGTCACAAACTGCCTATGTTGAAAATGTGGTTAAAAAAAATCCAAGAAATAATTGGGTTACGGACGTGTGTTACGCAGTTTCTATGCCTGCTCGTGACTTCACCAATTTTGCATATTTTCGCTCCAGATTTTTAACGTTGCCATTTTTTTATGTCTTCTCATGAACAATACAGTTGTCATTTTTCACATCCTGCCCAAAATGTGTTTACGTGCCTGTGTCGCCAAATGGCATAACCACTGTGCAAAACCATCTTCCGGCTACCAAACTGATAGTGCGGCTCTTCATGAGATGGGGACATAAAAAGCCCATGTTGAAAATTTGGAGTGAAAATACCAACAAATGCCTATGTCGTTAGGGTTTCCAACTGTAATACCCCACCCTGTAGAGACTGACAGGCGTAAGGGGTGTGACTTGGGATCATTGGCTGTAATGCTCAAGTCATTCCACCCCCACCCCCACCTTGCAGCCAGTCACAGGCATTGAGGTGTGCCTTGGCATCTTCAGCCCTAAAGTACACCCCATTCTCCTATACTGCACCCATCTCAGCGTGTTTCCTTATGGAATGGGGTAACTATAAGGCCCAAAGACCCCAAAGCACACCATGACACTTGTCAGTATCTACAGGGTAGGGTGAGGTTAAATGGCAAGAGCATTATAGCTGATGACCCAAAGGCACACCCCAATGCCTGTCAGTCTCTGCAGAGTGGGGGTGGGGTTGGCGTTGGTTCAATACTTCACTGCCATTCCTATTATGCATCTCTAACTCCTGCACTACACATGCCAGTGAGACAACATTCGGCATTGACAAATCCTTGTTCTAAATACTTTTGTTTTGACCTCATAGCAAGATTGGCCCCTTAATGTTAAATCCAGAAAATCTATTTTTTTTTATCAAAATGTGCTACAAACTTCAACCCAGCTTCATTGGAATTTAAATAATAATCCCCAAATTCTCCTGAGTGTTTCTCCAGACCATCCCTCTCTATTATCAAATTATCTATGTAGCATTTATATTTAATATGGTGGAAGAACAAATTTGCAATGGGGTCCTTGATCACACACCCCTCCCACCATCCCAAAAAAAGGTTGGCATAAGATGGGGTGACCAGAGACCCCATAACTACTCCCCTTATTTGTTGGTAAAATTCTCGGTTAAACATAAAAAATTACTGTTTAAAATGAGCTCCAATGCTAAAATAATAAAGTCTATTGGAAAACCAAGATCTGACTTTTCCAACATGTACTGTATTTAACTGCTGAAATGCAGAGTAAGTGTTCTATGCTTGTGTATAAAGATGTTGCATCTGTAATAATCCAAACATATGATTCCGCCATATCATTCCTTCTAGTTCATGTATAATAGCGGTGGTGTCCTTAAGGTAAGATTTTAATCTCACCATTTCTTGCTTCAGATAACTATCAGCAAAAAGGGCCAGGGGCTCCATAAGGGAACTGCAGCCCAAAATTATTGGGCATCCTGGCAGTTCTACCTGGTTTTTATGTACTTTGGGAACATGATAAAAAATGGGATTAATAGTATGCTGGCTAGAGAGAAAATCATAATTGCTACCTGTAATCCATCCCTGATCCAAGGAAAAAGATAATAAATCAACCAATTATCCCTTGAAATGCTCCATCAGGTTTTGCAATAATTTCTGGTAAGTAGAGGTGTCTGCCAGTTGTTTATGTGCCTCCCTTTCATAATATTTCTTGTTTAAGATAACAATATATTTTCCCCTTTGTCCGAGGGTTTAATAATTATATTTTCCAGCCTTTGAATTTCAGAGATGGCTCTGCGTTTCCCTGTTGTTAAATTATCCCAATTACGATTGCTTTTAATTTTTTCAATACAAATCTCAGTGTCACACAGAACCAGACCCTGAAATACTTGAATTACTTCACTGCCAGAGGTGGGTGGCAGGAATTTAGATGGGTTTTTTAAGGTCAGGTTTTGTTGCCTGCAGTCAGATGTTTTTTTTAAGGTCAGATTTTGTTGCCTGCAGTCGGATGTTTTTTTTTTTTTAAGGTCGGATTCTGTTGCTGCAGTTGGATGTTTTTTTTTTTTAAGGTCAGATTTTGTTGCCTGCAGTTGGATATTTTTTAAGGTCAGGTTTGTTACCTGCTGTCCACCTCCAGCTAGTTCGGAATGCAGCAGCCTCGCTGGCAGCTGAAACCTCCCTATTCGAACACATCATTCCAGTTCTCCACACTCTTCACTGGTTGCCAATATGGTGGCACATCAGTTTCAAGGTTTGCTTGTTTGCATACTCAGTTCTGCGTGGTCTGGGTCTGGGCAACTTGAAAGACCTCCTGGTGCCATAGGTTCCTGGCTGCACCCTCCAGTCAGTGGAGGCAGGCCTGTTATCAGTGCCATGATCCCACTCAAAATCCTCTGGGTATAAAGCATTTGATGCAGGAGCTCCGATTTTTTGGAACACCCTTCCCTTGGAGGTGAGAGGCATTCCTTCACTGACCCTTTTCAAAAAGTATTTAAAAATACATCTTTTCACTTCAAGTTTTGGCCTGGCTCTGTAATATTTGTTTTATTTTTGTATTTATTTTGGTCTTAATCTGCTCTGTTTGTATTTGTTGTGAGGTGCCCAGAGTCTTTGGGATTGGGTGCCATATAAATAAAATAGCCTTGCCTTGCCAGAAGGTAATTTTGTGGTTGCTGCACAAAACCACCTTTTGGGCTGGATTTACATAATTTCACCACCCTTGTTCATGAGGTGGGGTCTCAAAAAGGCCATGTTGAAAATGAGGGCAAAAAGTATGTCAAAATGATCAAGTTATGAGTGTACATTGGAATGTTTCTATGCTTGCTCACAACTTTCGTAATTTTCAATGTTTTGACCCCAAATTTTCAGCTTAGCCATTTTTTCACACCACCTCATGAATGTTATAGCTGACATTTTTCACATCCTGGCTAAAATGTGTTTTCACACCTGTAGCACAAAATGACATTTTGGCAGGGATTTGAAAATGTTCACTGACTGGGTACATGAGGTGGAGTCATAAGATTATTATTATTATGAACATTTGGGATCAAAATGTTAAAAAGTTACAAAGTTATGACAGTATATTGTCATTTCTCTTGCATACTCATAACTCTGGTAATTTTCAATATCAAAACTAAATTTTTAACATAGCCATTTTCTCACACAACCTCAAGAACTTGAGAGCTATTGTTTTTCAAATTCTGGCCAACATGTGATTTCACATTGCAGGTGTGAAATTATGTTTTACCCAGTATGTTATTACATGACACCTGTCATGTTTAGAAGGAAGGGTCATAAAAAGACTGTTAAAATCTGGGGGTCAAAATGCCAAAAAAGAATGATGAAGAAACATTGTTTGCAAGGACGTCCATTGGCCCTGTGACGACCACATTGCCTTCTCCTGCCTGTGACCTGAGTTTGGGTGCATACCCAGTGAGAGAGCATAATGGGCCAAGGCTGAGTGTGAAGGTGCTGTAGTGTACAACACTAACCCCAGCCTGGGAGGGGGTGGAGCAGTGTTCTAGCACACACGTGGGAGCTTGCGGCAGGTTGAGAAGCCTTCCCTCACAAGATGTTGACATGTGTGTCAAGGCCTGATGGGCCCATGCACTGGGTCAGGACTTTCTCCAGTATTCTATTTGTAAACTCCCCCACCTGTAGGGGCTTACCTGTCGTCTGCCTTCTAATTGCCCTCCGATGCCCTGGTTGCCTCCATTCTACCCATTTCCCACCATCATCTCACCGCTGCCTGGCCCTAGTCCCATTTAGCACCAAAGGTCTCTGTCCAGCCCCTGCATGTTTTGCAGGTGGAAATGGGGCCGGAGGAGCCAAGTCATGAACCACTGCTCTTCCCTTTGTGCAAATGCACATGTGGGTGGCCCACACATGTGCGGTGGAGTGCTCTCCTTTTCTTACCACTGTAGCAGTAAAATGGGAGGTATTTTGGTGGTCCCGGTCCCCAATAATAATAATAATTAATAATAAAATGTATTTGATTAAGGGCCTTTCAAAATTTCAAGGCGCTGTACAAATCATCATGACATTCCATATAACAGTACAAACATTAACAACAAAACCACAAAATATAAAACAATTTAAAATACTGCAGGGAATGACTGTAATGGCAGTACAGGGACTGGAGACCTGAATGAGGCACAAGAGAAGCCTCTGATCATTTTAAATAAAGAGCGCCCACAAGGAAGTGATCTGCCTCATGTGTATTAATGAGGCCATGTAAATATTAAGGTGAAGGCCTGCCTGCTGCCTGGTGACACAGTATTTCAGCAGCAGCGACAGGTTTGGGACTGAAGATAAATATTGATTATAAGTCTAATTAATTATTCATTACCTTAGCTAGCGCTTTAGCTAACATGCTAGTCTGAAATCTCTTAGAAGTGACCGGCACAGCAGCCACTCTGCTGTCCCCGCTACGTGGCACACAGCACCACAGAAATGGTACCACAAAAACAATTTTAAATATAAAAGAAACAACATCATTATTGTGATTAGACTTATAATCACAATAATGACCTCGGAGCCAGTCATTTCCTTTCAATTAATGACTGTCTGGTTGGGGGTGGCACTCGGCTGCACCTCATGTCACCATTCCCACCTAGCTAGTCACTAATCTCTAGGAAATGACTGGATCTTTGGTCATTATTGCTAAAGTACTGAAGTCACTTAGTAGGGCACAAGGACTGCTACAGACCAAGGGGGCCACTGTTTAATAAAAGTAATTCTTTTGGTTGCATCAGGACTTTGAAGTGGGGCAATATATGGACTGCATAGAACACTGTTTGTCAGCATCCATATTGTAAGCCTTTGACCCGAAGAAGAGGGTGGACATCTGTTTGACAGAATGACCATGGAAGGTCCTGTGCTTATGAAATACCTGATGTGACGGTCTGGTAGAGAAACTGACGGGGTTGAGAGTAGGCCCTTTGATGGTCAGATGGATTGAAAACTGGCTAGCTGGATGCACCCAGAGAGTAGTGGTCAGTGGGGAGCTCTCAAACTCTAGAGAGGTCGGTAGTGGGGTACCGCAGGGCTTGGTCCTGGGTCCGATCCTGTTCAATGCATACATATCGGACATCAGGGAGGGTATAGGGTGTGAAATGAGTCTCTTCACTGATGACTCCAAGATGGGAGCAGTAGTTGAGGGGGAAGAGGGGAGGTTGGCCCTGCAAGGGAACCTGGACACCCTGGAGAGCTGGGCTCACACATGGAAATTAAATTTCAATATCACCAAGTGCATGGTGTTACATCTTGGGTGGGAAAACCCTAAACACAGGTACACCTTGGGAGGGGAGGTCCTGGAGGCCTCAACAGGGGAAAAAGACCTAGGGGTCATGGTGGATGCATGTATGGATAACTCTGAGCAGTGCAGGAGAGTGGCTAGCAAGGCAAACAGGATGTTGGGATGCATCGTAAGGGGGATCACCCCTAGGAGCAGGGAAGTGATTCTGCCGCTGTGCAATGGACTGGTTAGACCACACCTTGAGTACTGTGTACAGTACTGGAGACCACACTTGAAGAGGGATTTACAGCTCCTGGAAAGGGTACAGAGGAGGGCAACTAAGATGATACAAGGACTAGGGAACTTGACGTATAAGGACAGACTTACATACTAACATACTAAAATGCCAGCAGAATAGGCCTAACGGTCTTTCATGTCTGCTCGTTTGGTCAGCCCCCACCCTTCTTGCTGACCTTGCTGCCCCTCTTGCCTTCTCTGGCTTCTCCCTTCCCTTGAGGAGCTCTGCCTGTTTTCATTGGAGGAGAGGAGATACAGGGGAACATAATTGAAGTCTTCAAGTACCTCAAGGAAATAAATAGGGTACACATGGAGGGGATCTTTAGACTAAAGCAGGGAGGTATTACCAGAGGGCATGGTTTGAAGTTGGAAGGTGGAAGGGTGAGGGGAGAAAAGTGGAGGAGGTTTTTCACTGAGAGGATGGTGGAGCCTTGGAATGCGCTGCCTAGAGAGCTGGTTCAGAGATCCACAGTGGAGGGCTTCAAGGGAGGTGGGACAGACACAGAAAGGGGATGTATCAGATGATGGCCTGGCCAAGGGGGGGTGGGGATGGATGATAGGTGTTTCTGGAACACAAGGGGGGGAGGGCCTCTGTATCCAACTAGGGATCTGAGGTTCGAGCAGACTCGATAGATCATAAGGTCTAATCTGCTGGCAATTAGTATGTTAGTATGGTCTAGTTTACCTACAGGAATGGAAGGAGAGTTTCCCTGAGATGTGGAGCTCACCAGAAGTTGCCTGTGAGTGGTCTGATGTTCTGATTGAGGCTGCAAATGCCAGCTGGCCAAAAGGAACTGTTTGATTATGGTTCAGCTTATGAAAAGCTTTTGGTTCTGCTTGGAAGAAGCTACCGTGTAAAGTGAATTTACTGCAAATCCGAATATGCCTGCTTAGACAGGAGACTTGCCTTAATCTCCAGTATCTGCCTTGGAAAAGAAGAAATAGACTTTGCCTGATGTAATAAGACTGTCTAATGAAAGGGCCATAGCTGCTATGCTGGCAGTGTGGTTGAATTGCCTATGATGATCAACAGTGTTCACATGCTAGAGAAAAAGGAAGAGACTGTCTTTGAGATTGGCGTGGGAGTCAGTCAGGTAGTGTACCAGTTATGACACTGCCATCTGCGCCTCTCACTGAGGGGTCAAGCTTAGATATGGGGGTCTGAGGCGTGACGGCCCTGGTCCCAGTGCTGGTTTGTTTCCAGAATGTGACTTCAAGCCCAAAAAGAGGGGCAACTGCTAAGAAGCTGAGAGAAAGTTCCAGCCTGCTAAAGCTGCAAGAGCCTGCAGTCAGTAAGAGGGGTTCCGCTGCAAGCCTTCACCATGCATCTCGGCACTGGGATTCAAATCCTACAAATGGTGACCACCTTGAATCTACCTTGACTTTGCCAAAGAATGACCAAAAAACCTTGCCTATTCAGACTCAGCTCTTCATAAGAATGGAGGGACTGTAAACAGTTGTGAGACTGTGTATGCCAAGTTCAGTATCTAAAGCCTAAGTTTACTAAAGTGTGAGATCCACTTGCTTAATTAAAAGATTCAAGTTAGAATGTAATCAAAGAAAAGATAAAAGTGAATTTGATTTGCCTAAAGCATGCCAACGCCGGCCAACCAGCTGCAACATATCAGGCCTGCAACATAGTACTGAGTACCCAGAGATAGGATTGCGAGGCCTTATCTAGACTGGGGACTGGTACCAGTTGGGGTATTTGATGCTTTAAAATGTATGCAGCTAGCCAATTAGAAAGATATCCTGAATCCATCAGAAAATGGGAGGGTGTCTAGGATCAAAAGATGTTTGAATTTAAAATGCAAAAATAATTGCATGATGCAATGCCAAGAATGCTAACTCATACTGTTGTTTGACCTCTATCCTCATTTTCCTTATCTTACCCCTGCACCCCTTGTAAATAAATTGTTGGTTAACCATTTTTATAAATCTGGTGTTGTGAGCATATTACTAGAGTGAGTCAATAATTCAGTAAAATTGAACTTGCAGGATTTCTAAATGTTAATCCACATATGGGGTGACTGCATAGAATACAGGCAAGTACAGCATCCCAGGGGGTTGTACTAGCTAGATAACAGACCCACTAAAAATATACTATGGGTAGAGGCACCATGCAATAATGTTATCTTGGGAAAGAACCAGTTAGAATATTGAAATAGAAACCTAGGCCCCTTAATCTTGTTTTGGGCCCACAAGGCAGAGGGTAGTAGCCCATCGGGACACGGTACCTGGGTTACATATTTATTTCATTTTGCCCAGGTCCTGAAGAGAATACAATTCCACTGTCAGAAAAAGAAGAGAGATTCACTGCATAAAACTACATTAATGCAGACATTAGGGTTGAAGAATGCAAAGTGCGCAAAGTAGGGAAATGAAAAATCATTAGGGTTTTGGGTCTCTGGAGTCTTGGTGAATCAGTGGTTGTGTGTTCTTTGGGGTTGCCAACCCTAATGCTCACCCTCTCCTGTGAACAAGCAATGTCATATATGATCCCTTTACTTGGCCCTTCATGAAGAAAGCTATGACTAATTTTTGTTGCCAACATGTAGTGAGCCATACTTCTCCAATTAGAAGCCACCCTCTACTTAATTAGTAGCTGCCCTTGAATACAAGCTGCATGGAAAAAATAATGTTGAAATAAAAGCTGCCCTTGTTTTAAAGCTATGGCTACTACAGGTAATTGCAGTTACTAAGTAGCTTCTAAATGAATATACCAGAGCCCACAGGGAACACCAGATGAAGCTCTCAGGGAGAATTCCAACAGACTCCCCCCTCCCCAAACCACATCTCATCTCACTACTGTAGGGGAATGCCAGATTATAACTGTACTGGCAACAAGTTTCAGTGCTTTCAGAGTTTTAGCAGTATGACGAGCCACATAGTCATGATTGGTAAAAGCAAACTGGGCTGTTAGTAAGTTATTTACTTGTTATTACTATTTACTTGTTTAGTTTAGTTAACTAAGCCACTTTTTAATCCGTATCTACTTTTTATTTGTTTTGCTTGGGAGATTGTTTGGAAGCAGGGTAGGGGACAGAGACATTGACATTTTTACCATGCTGCTCAACAAGCTAACAAGCTGATATGCTGAGCTGAGATGCTGAGACATGAGTGACACAGAGAGGTCTGCAAAAATGTTAAAAAAGAAACTAGCCACAGTGTTTGAGTACTCCTGGTGCTGTCTTGTATGAATGGATTGAAGGAGACAAGTAGGCAGAGAGGGTACCTTACAAGCGTAGATTCAGAGACATCAAATAAGCAGGCAACATAATAAAAAAAATTCAGATTAAAAAAATCCCATTTGGTGGCTTTTAAATAAAAGCTGCCTCAAAGTGGTGCCTATACCCAAGGGCACCACTGAATGCAGTAGGCAGATGGTCCGGACAGCCTCCGAGGTTTGTTTAACTCGGGCGGTGTTGTGCAGTGCCAGGTCCATTAGGAACAAGACTGCTATTATTGCTGATCTTGTTGGTTCAGTGCACCTGGCTTGCATCACCAAGACCTGGCTGAATGATAATCCAGGCCCCATACTAGAGGCTATGACTCCGGCTGGGTACTCGGTGATACACTGCCCAAGATTGAACAGCGGGGGTTGCAGTCTGTTTCACAACAGAACTGAGCCTCACAAGGGTAGCAGTTGAGGAGGTTGAGTCCTTTGAGTGTACTGTGGTAGCAGGTGTAGGCGTTCAAATTGTTCTCATCTACCGTCCACCCGGGGATGGGAAGTGATTCCTTCAGGAAGTGGCAGACTTTGTCGTCGACATGGCATTTGAATCACCCAGATTGATGGTTCTGGGTGATTTTAACACCTGGGTCGATGACGAACTATCGTAATTTGGTCAGCACTTCCTCCAGTTAATGACTTCTCTGGGCTTTACACAAGTAGTTTCCACTGCTACACATAAACTTGGACACTCTCTGGACTTAATCTTCTTGCTAGGGATCAAGACCTCCAACATGAGGGTGGAACCAGTCATTTGGTCTGATCACTCCACTGTGAGGTTCAGTTTTTGCACCCCCCCTTAGAAGGCGAAGAATCAAGCAAGCTCTTCACACTCTGATTGTGAAAAAGCTTTCCGAACTTGCAGACAGGCTGGGTTGCACAGTCTGTCTACAGTTCGAAAGAGCTGAGCTGGTCGGTTCTGTGCAACCGCAGTCTCCATGGACAGGAACTCTGCCTTCTTACGGGTGATTGCAGATTGATAGACAGAGTAATGGTCCATCAATCTAAGGTGTTTGATATCAAGGGCGGACTTACGCCAGCAAAGCTCTAACCTTTGCCCCTGTCTCCGCATCTCCCTCAATGTCCCATCAAACCAGGGGGACTTGGGGTGATGGGAGAGGGGGCGCACACGGACTGGAGCAATAGAATCCAGAGCCACCATAACAGCCAAATTATAAGCCGACATGAGGGCTTCTGGATCACTACTCGCCAACGCGGGGGACGAGAGGTCAAGCACCGCAGCAAGGCCTTGGGAGTTAATATCCCATAAAGGGGGGTACTTAACCATCTCCACAGCAAAAATAAGGTGCCCGATATCAGGGCGGATTTGCAGCCAGCATCCTCTAAGGGGGTTGCTGTTGGACAGTGCGAGCTCACTGTACCTCAGTTTTCATGAAGTTCCTTCAGTCGGCTAGATTTCATGGATGTCATGAGGATTATCCAGAGTGTGCACCCTACATGCTGTAGTTTGGATCCTGGACCGACTTCCTAATCTTGGGTTGTAGTGATATCATCGGTCCAGTCCTTGTACGAATAGTTTGGTGCTCCTTGGAGTCAGGTGAGTTCTCTAGCTCCCTGAAAGAGGCAGTGGTGACACCACTCTTGAAGAAAGCTACCTTGGACCCAGACTGTTTCATGAACTACAGACCTATCTCTAACCTTCCCTTTGTTGGGAAGGTGATTGAGAAAGTAGTGGCAGCACGACTGGAGGACCATTTAACCATCCATGACATCTATGAACTCCTTGAGTCCGGTTTTCGTAAAAGACATAGTACAGAGACAGCACTGGTTCGGGTGCTCAGTGATCTCCTGAGGGCGATAGATCAGAGGAGACATTCCATCTTGGTTCTCCTAGATCTCTCCTCAGCTTTTGACACAGTGGATCACATGGTATTGATAGCATGCCTGAGGCATTTATGTGGAATATCGGGAACCATCCTTAGATCGTTCACCTCATTCCTCATGGGGAGATCACAAAGAGTTGTGTCCAGGATTTTTTCCTCAGAACCAACGGCTTTGTTGTGTGGGGTGCCTCAGGGTTCTGTGCTGTCATCCATGCTATTTGTGGTGTATATGCTACCCCTAGGAGACATTGTAAGAAAGTATGGGCTGAGGTTTCACTGTTATGCAGATGGTACCCAGCTATACCTGTCTTTTGCACCCGACCAGGATGGAACTCTCTTGGTCTTTAACAACTGTCTGAAAGAAATCCAGGAATGGATGGATTCTAGCTGGCTGAAGCTGAACTCCGAAAAGACAGAGGTATTGGCTGTAGACCCAGGTCGACAGATAGAGGGGTCGGGTGTTGGTACACCTTCAGGAATTTTTCTTGGCGGTGTCTCTCTACCGACCTCTGAACGGGTGTGTAGTCTGGGGGTGATCTTTGATGACAAACTGACACTGCAATTGCAGGTGTTGGCTGTCATCAAGACCTCCTTTTACCATCTTAGGAACATCACCAGAGTTAAGCATCTGGTTCCGTCTGACGACCTTCCAACATTGGTCCACACCTTTGTGTCCTCGCGCTTGGACTACTGCAACTCTCTGTACTTTGGGCTTTATGGGGTTGAAATTTGCTGCCAGCAGCAAGTGCAGAATGCAGTGGCTCAGGTTTTGACAGGCTCTAGTAGGTCCTGTCACATTACCCCAGTGCTGCGCAAAGTGCACTGGCTGCCTGTACGGTGGCGTATCACCTTTAAAATCATTTACTGAATTTTAAAGCCCTTCATGGTCAGGGTCTGGCCTATCTGAAAGAACTTCTGATTCCTTTCTCCCCTGGCTGATCACTCTGCTTGGCCGACGAGGGGTTGCTAGAGATTCCAAGGGTGAACCTTAAATCATCAGGCTCTAGAGCTTTCTTATGTTGCGCCCACCCTTTGGAATTCTCTACCCTGTTGGTTACGGGAGTGTACCTCAGTGGAGGAATTTAAGAGAGGACTAAAAACCTTTCTTTGGCAAATGGCCTTCCTGGGAATTTGAACTGATTTTTGAATATGATTCTCATTTATATTTAAGACTGTGGATTTTAATGTTTGTTTTAGTTGATGTTAAAGCTGTAAGGCACCTTGGAGTTGGAAAGGCGCCATACAAATAAAGGTATTATTATTAATAAATATTAGCCACCCTCAATTAGAAACCACAGCCAAAAGCTATATATATATATGTTTATGCCATACCTGTAAGGATAAAAAGGGCAAATATTACCACTATGGACCTGTAGTAAGAATATCACTCTAGGCCCAGTATTCTCACTCTAATAGTGGCAATCAAGGTGCAATGAATTAGTTATACATTCAGCTTCATGCGGTGAGCTTGTGCTAGGCTAACTTCACTATTGAAGGTGGCCACTGATCAAATCTGGATGCAGGATTTTTCTTGCCACTGTGTAATAAAAGGCATGACATAAATCTCATATGCCATGGCACTAATGAATAAAAAGATCAAATAAAAAGCAACCGTGATGCTGTGGTGCAGGGTTGTGCTCAATAACTGGGGCTGCTAATCCCTAAATACAGTAGCAGGCAAACAAACGAACAATGAGGGAAAAAACTGCTCCGCAGATGAGAATTGCATAAATGTGCTTGCTTTACTATGAGCTTTGAAGTGATATTCATAAGTGCAACATACAGCAGTGGTCAACCCAGAACCAGGAAACCAAGCTTGTAACTCGAGATCAGGAAAAAGAGTTCAAAAGCCAAACTGGCTAAAGCTACCAGCAGTAGTGGCTTCAAAGTTCATAGTTCTGTGGTTCCCAATAGAAAAAGCTGTTTCTCTGTACCAGAAAAGGTCCACGAGGAGGCTATGCCATCGTCCAGTGCCTCACCTCACCTCACCTCACCAGAGACTTCATCTGGGGTAGTGATGCTCCCTGAGGAAGTCTCTGGTGAGGTGAAGTGCCGGGGCAATGGAATAGCCTCCTCACAGACATTTTCTGGCACAGAGAAACAGTTTTTTTTTTTTTATCAGGAACCATGGAACTATGAACTTTGAAAACACTACTGCTGCTGGCTTTAGCCAGTTTGGCTTTTCAACTCTCTTTCCTGATCTCGGGTTACAAGTCTGGTTTCCTGGTTCTAGGTGGATCGCTGCTGTATGTTGGCATGTTGCACTTGTGAATATCACTTTAAAGTTCTTATTAAAGCAGGCGTGTTTATGCAATTCTCAGCTGCTGAGCAGTTGTTTTCCCTTGTTGCTCTGTTTGTTTGCTTGAATAAAAGGATCACAGATAGTTTCCCTCATGCAAATTTGATCTTTCTTACTTGGGATGTCATACGATCAAACAGCAGTTGGGGAAAAATATCCATGATATTTTCATTAGGGTCACGGCATAGCATGTATAATACAAATATTAACTGGAGCTGAGGGCTATAGTGTGAAAACCTTGACCCCAAGGGATGAAATATTGACTGAAAATTGTTATATTGCCCGATAATTGTTATATTGCCCAAGCCAAAGGCTGAGAGTATTAAATTTACGACTACTGGAAGGCAATAGTTCATCCTGAGAGGTAAAGATTTTCACACTATAGCTTGAAACAGTCTGGTTAGTGTCTGTTTTTTAAAAAAAACCTTGTAGAGAAAAAAAAAAAATTATATGTTGCCGGTGATACCTTTTACTGGACTAACAAAATTATTTCTGAGACTAGCTTTTGAAAGATAATACTCCCTTCTTCAGGTCTGACCTGAAGAAGGCAGTATTATCTCTCGAATGCTAGTTTCAGAAATAATTTTGTTAGTCCAATAAAAGGTGCTACCCGCAAAATATTTGTTTTTGTTTTTTTTTCTCTTCATTGTTGACTGGACTAACACGGCTACCACATTTCTTCTTTTTCTCAAAAAAAACCTGGAAACTTGATGACAATGAAACATCAAAATAAAGAAATGCAAGAATGAGGGAATACAAAGTTTGATTGACAGCTAGAGGTGGTCAAAGGTCATAATACTATTGACCAGTTTTGTAAACTATTGACCAGTTTTGAGAGCTATTACCCAGTTGGTGGTGCCAAACTAGTCAATAGTTTAAAAACTTTCAATGTCATGTCATGGCTCTGGACCAGTCACAGACCAGGATTTTTTCAAGGTATGTTAGACAGACAGAGATACAGACAGGCAGACAGATAGATGGATGCATATAAAGCTATCCAATGCTTGTGAGGATCTTTTCTGGCAGATATCAGTGATATTTGCTCCCTCCAGAATATTGAAGTATCCTTACTGTAGCTCCTGATTGGTCCCTGGCAGCAGCACAAGCTGCACAGTTTCGAAATCAGAATGTTTGGTTTCATTTCATGGTTGGCTCCTGAGGAGTACATTCACTTTCCAGCTACACACACACACACACACATACATATATATGAGCCAGAGCCTGAATCTCTGTGAGAAGCCCCAATGAGCTTGTCTTTGCTGCCAGCAATTATTTCTATGCCACTGTCCGAGATTCCTATTGGCACAGGCAAGGACTGAACTCCCCCACAGCCAGTGTTATGACAATATTGCCTACAGTGATGCATGATGGGAAAGGCTCTTTTCATTTCATTTCATTTATTTTGAAATTTTAGGTAGGTACACTGGAATTTACATTCCTTTTTCAGGTACGACCTGAAGTATAGTCAAATATATACAAACATACAATACAACAAAAGTATCTTTTACATCAAGACATTCATTTACATGCACACACATTTAAACTTTTAAAATGGTTAAGAACTGCAATAGAAAAACATGTTAGTGGAAGTATATTGGCTCTGACTGGAGTACTATAGTACTGTAGCTGTCCCACAGCCAGTGGGCCTTGCATTATTGACTACAGTGACTCTGGTGTCTCTGACTGGGAGAGGTTAGGAACAGAATAACTGTGAACTCTCCCTTATCTAACACTACTACACCACTGAGGAGCTGGGACTGGAGTAGCTCTTGCCATGACCAGCACTCCTACATCACTGCCTTGAATAACTAAAGCCGAGAAGCTGGGACTGGAGTAGCTATGAGCATTCCCCATGAGCATGACTCCTACACCATTGATTTTAGTGAGTCTAGCGGAGAGTGGGACTGGCTGGGACTGGGGTCACTGAGCTCTCCCCATGCTCAGTACTTCTAAACCACTGCTAAGTGTGCGGCCTGTTGAAAGAGCTTGTGACTGAAATAGTTGTGAGCTCTTCTCATGGCCAGCATCCCTGCTCAATTACCTACACTATTGCCTGTTTGGAGAGGCTAGGACTTGAGTAGCTGTAAGCTCCCACCACTCACCTCGCACAGCCAGCACTCTTATACCATTGCCTACACTGATTCCCCCAGAACTAACTCCTACACCATTGCATACAGTGAGCATGGAGAAGCTGGGACTAGTGTTGCTGTGTGTTCCCTACTGTTGGGTGTCCTAGTATTATTGCCTGAAGCAATCTCCTTCCTACAGAAATGGTCTGAGGACTGACTAATGTTACTTGTCACTTTTTTCTTCACTAGAATAACTGCTTCATCACCAAAACTTAATTCTAAAACTTTTCTGCCTTCACTTATAGAGCTGGAACCCTAGACTAAACATTTATATCATATCATATCATATCATATCATATCATGTCATGTCATGTTGTGTTGTGTCATGTCATGTCATGTCATATCTCATATCATATATCATATCATATATTAATCATATCATATCATATATCAGTAGTCAAAATCTGATCCACCCATTAACAGTCATTCTTTAATTCAAATTTCTGCACTGTTTAGGTTCTTGTATTCCAGACTTGAGCATTGCCATATCTACATTTTTCTAGTGTTATAGAGTCATGGCACAAGGCTGTTCAGTGTACACATAAGTACAAAGGGTGGTTGAGCTAATGTCCCAACTATGATAGAGCAGCAGAAATGGTGCAGTTAAACCTAGGCAAGTGTTCTATTTTTAGTGGTTTAACAAACAAATTTTATTCCATGACAAATTCAACACGCAAAGGTGACTCCCAAATGTTCGTGGTGCAACCCAAAAGTCAAATCTGTACAACTGCTTAGAATGGGGCACTCCACACACTCTGAAATGATCCATGCTGATTATAATTTTTCAAAGCGTTAATGAAAAAAAAATGCTAACATTTAGCTAGTGACAACGAAACAGACTTCTGCCTTAAGCAGTCAACAGTTTCGTGCTCTGAGCTCATAGATAGCAGAGGAATTTCCCCATGTGAGGGTTGAATCTGAGAGGACTCTGCAAACCTGTGCAGTATCAGCACATACAATGATAAAAAAAATTTACAGTTTTATTTGTATCTTATATGTTCAGTAAATACTTACACTTTTATTTGTACCTTATATGTGCAGTAAATATAAATATTGCAGTTTTTAAAATCTTTAGTTAAAAAATAATTTGCTCACAAGACCCATGTTTTTAATTTCATTATCAACTAGGGCCTTTAAGTCTGGAATGTGATTTTGCCACTTTTAAGCTGCAGTATCTGAGTCATTATCCTTGCCTTTTGGCTATCTCTCATAATTCCCAGATCATTGTTTCTGATTCTTCATTTTCTGACCTGTAATCTTTTGCAGACCAATGTCTGATTTCTTTGGATTTGCAGTGAGAATTTAAAGTTTTATATTTGGCTGTCAAGCCTCAAATCTGCAGTGCATACATCACACCTGTATCTTTCAGTTCAATTTATTTTGCAATACTGAATCACTTCTGAATTGTGTTTTGGTCCCACAACAATCAAGGATGGAAACGAGGAATGCTTGAAACTGCAGAGAGAAAGTGTTGCAGTCTTCTTCTTCTTTTCTTCTTCTTCCTGTCTGTTGTGAGTTGCACCCAATATTACATGAGCCTCCTGGTGCATTTTAGTCAAATATCTTTTGAGTAAGGAGTTAACAGGAATGGAAATGTGGTTACCAGCTCAAGGGAAAACCTCAGTTCCTTGGATCATCCTGGAAGAGTTCTGTCCAGATGGGGCAGTGACTGGATACCACTCCACCCCATGACCAGCCATTTGGGATCCAGGGGCTGCTCAGGCCTTTCCTGATAACACCCCACCTACCTGTAAAAAACAACACTGGTTATGTGAATGTGTAAACCTGCCACTGAACTGTACCCAGCTATGTGAAGCAAAAAGCAGCAGAAGTGCAAAACAAACTAATGCTGTATAGTGTCTTTCATACAACCATACTGTATCTAAACATTTTCTACATAATATGTGTCTTAAAAAACAGGATCAAGAGGTTCAGTGGTGGATTAGGAATATACAATACTCATGAAGAAAAGAAATGCTAAGTGAAATACATTATTCTGTGTGAAGAAATATAATTACCAGGATTTCAAGGGGAACTGTCAGAAATAAGAGCCTCACACCGAAGTATGAGGTTGACCCCAATTTGTACTTTGTGTACAAAAACATTTTTTTTTACTTACTGTTTACAGCAGTGTAGTATAATGTACTAGGCTAATTTTGCTGCCTTCTAAGATGCCATTTCCTGTAACCAGAAATCCTAGAATCCCCTGCAACTGACATCAGAAGAGTGCTGCAGAACTGGAAGATACAATAGCCCACAATATAGATGTTAAATATTTCATAGCTAAAATCAGATGTTTGCAGGTCCTGCCAAGCTCATGGGGCTTAGTACAGTCCTCTGTGGATGTACCTAGCCCCAAGAGAACAGCAGACCAGCAAACAGAAGATTACAGCTTATAAAAACGTGGACATTTACTGCAGGCTATTGACTCTCCCACTGCTGCAGCCCTCCTCTGATGTTAGCAGCACAGGAGTCTGGCATTTCTGGTTACAGGAAACGTCAGCTTACAAGTCAATGAAATCAGCCTGGTACAATGTGCTACACTGCAGTGATCAGTAAGTAAAGAAAAGGGTTTTGCACACAAAGGGTTAAATGGGATCAGCCTCACACCTGGGTCTGAGGCTCTTATTGCTGACAGTTCCCTTTTAAGGATCAAAGGTTAGGGACAAAAGAGAAGTTTTAGTAATGATTTGAAGTGTGCAGGGAGGTTGTTTAGGTGGCTACAGAATGGGAGGGATTTCAAGACTGCACTGTAGGTGCTATGGTGGTGATGGTGAATTTTCTGGAGGGACAATGACTAGGTTCAACTGAAGGACAGTCAAGAGATGGGAAGAGAAGAAGCAGACAAAGTAGGAAGGTGGTAGAGGAAGGCCAGTTGATGAGAAATGATGGGGGATGTTTGTCACAAATTTAGAAAACTAGTGAGCATTTTGTATAAAGAGCAGGTATTCACCAAAATAAAATGCTACACACTATTTACAACAATTATGCTTCAGTTGTTTCTTTCTCTTATTGATCTAATAAAATGTTCAGAAAATGCAGCATTTACTGTACTATCTTTCAAAAAACATTTGATTTTCCCCAACTGACTTCATGATTGCTGTTTGTGGCATCATCAACTGTGAACATGGTAAGCACTATGATGCCATGAACAAGTTGACCAGTGGGGTGCCACAGGGCTCAGTGCTGAGACTGGTCCTCTTCAATTTCCTCATAAGTGATGTTGCAGAAGAACTGGAAAGGAAATTCCTTTTTGCAAATTATACCAAAATCTGCTATAGGGCAGGCACTCAAAACGGGGTTGAGAGAATGCACAGGGATCTTAAGAAACCTGAAGAGTGACAGTTGGGGTTCAGTTCCAAAAAGTGTGAAATCATGTACCTAGGGCACAGGAACCCATGAGCTGAGTATAGGTTGGGGGATACTGGCAGTCACTAAACAGGAATGAGACCTTGATTTTATCATATCTGACAATCTCAAAGTGGCAGGGTAGTGTGACAAAGCAGTGGGAAGGGCTAGTAGGATGCTGGGTGTATAGGGAGGGATATCTCCTGCAGGAGGAGGGAAGTGGTGCTGCCACTGTTTTGCTTACTGGTGAGACTCCACCTGGAGTTCTGTGTCCAGCTTTGGATGCCACACCTCAAAAAGGACATAGGGTAGAGGCAGTCCCAGAGAAGGGCAACTAAAATGGTGCACAGACTGCATGAGAAGCCATGCGAGGACAGAATGAGGGATCTCAACATGTACATCCTGGAAGACAGGAAGGTGAGGCATGACATGATAGAGATCTACACATACCTCACAGGGGTAAACAGAGTGTAGTAAGGGATTCTTTTTCACAAGGAAAAAGCACCAGGACCAGGAGGCATGTGATGAAGCTGGAGGGGGGGTATAAGAGAGATGTCACTAAATATTTCTTCACTGAAAGAGTGATAGATGCCTGGAAGGTACCGTCAGCAGAAGTGGTGGGGGTGAAAACAGTAGGGGGCATCACACATGCATGGGACAAACATAAGGGTATATTAGAAAATAGACAGGGGGAGGCAGGGTTGCCAGAGACCAGTTAGAGTCTGTGGAGACAGACTAGGCAGGGGAACATTTGGGTAGACTTGTGGGCAAAGTGGTCCTTTTCTGCCAACACATTCTATGTTTCTAAGTTCTTTGAGATCAGTTGGGGACATTCAAATGCTTTTTATGCAGACCTTTTATATAAACTGTAGGCTACTAAGATGTGCTCTAAATCCTAGAAAGGAAAACTGAAGTATGAAAAAATATAAGTAATGGTCACTGTATTTCAACCCAACTTTTAACCACTTTCAAATCCCATAATAAACATGTGATAATACATGAGTGATAATACCCATGTATATTATCACATGTGTATTATAACATTGTTCACTTAAATATATTGCTTTGATCATTCAAACTAACCAAATAACATAATCCTTGAACCAATAAGTGTTTTATAATTTAAAGCTTACTTTAATTTAATAACTTTCATTTCCTGGATCATTTACTATTGTCTGTCTCAATCTATTGTTAACAAAACATATTTATTAATTAATTTAGTGAAAGTGAAAATGTTCAGCATTATTTAAATGTGCTATCACAGACTTGTAATTATAAAAAATAAAATACTGAAAGGGCCATACAATTATTTGTTTTCTACACACTCTTGGGTTCGCTCTTGAGGTTTATGGATATCACTCACCTTGGATGTGTAAAGAATATAGAATAATACATGGGTTGGTGTGTTTAATGAGATTTACACACACCCCAAGGTGTTGGATGCTACATAAACCCAGAGAATGAAGCTCGAGGGGTTTAAGCATCCAACATTGAGGGGTGTGTGTGTGTAAAATCTCAAGTTAAACACACCACACCATGTTTTATTTTATATAATTGCTGGGGAGCATTTTCTCACCACAGCAATTGTATAAAATAAAAAAGCAGTCCTTTCTGGATGAAGCACTGTCTGTGGTCTGCAGTCAAGTGGTTGCTGAAACCTTTTCATTTTTAGATTTAACCAAGGACTCAAAGTGGAAATGTTTAACCAGGAGACCAGACTCGATAGGCAACTGAAAGGCAAGTTGTTTTTTTCTTTAAAGTTACTTATGCCAAGTGATGGTGGCGGAGTTGACAGTGGTCAAGTGTCCAGCACAGTGTGAGGGGAGAGTGGAGGCAGGCACATGCATGGAGTGAGTGAACGCTGGCATGAGTTCACCATTATAACCCGTAGGTTAAAACAGCAAATTATAACAGGGTTTCCCCATGGGAGAAAATGCTCCCCAATTATTATAAACAGAATAATGAATAGGTAAGCGTGTATTACAAGGTAATAAAACCATCAAAAGGTTTTGGGGATAAGGGAACCTCGAGAGTGAAGCTCAAGAGATTCATTTGTCCCCAGAACCTCAAGATGGTTTTATTACCAAGTGATACACACTCACCTATTTTTAATTTTTTTAATATGTGGATCTGATTCAAATATTTACTTGGATCAAAAATGGGCACCCAACTACTTCAGATATCACTCACTTCAGGTGCCTGATGACTGCTGTGCTTAGCTAGGAGCACTGCGCTGAGCACTCACTCTCTTGAGTATTACCTGTTTATTTTGATCATTTTCTTCTTTTTTGTGGGGAGATGAGTTAAAACAGGATAAATCAGATATTTTGGAGGCATTGAAAAAGGAAAATAAAAATAGAAAAAATGAAAATACCATGAGGCTATCCCCGAGGATATTTCTGTCACTAAGTGAGTGAAAGAACTGCCATGCTTTTCAAAATTGTTCCGCCCGCCCACTCTAGAAAAGCGACCAATAGGAAGGCATGCTTAGGATAACATTGTGGCCAGAGTTGCACTTGTGCACTTGAGTTTTGTTGATAATACTATCGTTCGGGTCCCGAACAATACCATTGTGGCACCTGAATGATAGTATTATCACTCATGAACTGTGGTATTATTGCTCCAGAGTGATGATATTGCCAGAGATTTTTTGTATGCTTTAGAAAGGTATTATTTTAAGCATCCATATATTAAAAACCTATAATACACCTTGTCCCATACATTCTGTAAGCAATAATACCCAACAGGATGGGAGGTACTGGGCAATGCCGGACTGCCAAGGGGCATAATGTGGCCTGACGCTGCAGGCAGAGGGCTTTATAGCTCCTGGAAGGTCCGGTATTGCACATACCGCCCACCCTGGAGGGTATTATTGCACATAGAAAATGGTCACTGTTAAAAAAAAAAAAGAGTTATGAAAAAAAAAACATTGGTAATAAATAATTTAGATCAGTTTTATAATGAAATAGTTCCTCTGCCTGCACGAGCTATGGAGTTTTGTCCTACTGGAGACTCTGTAGTTAAAATGAAAACCTGGTTATTTATCTTTTTGCCTTGACAGGTTCTTGCTTGTTGTTTCAGGTTCATGTCCTGAGATGAAGCAATCTTAGAAGAGTATTCAGTTGAAAATGTAAATTCCCTGCTATAATGCATAAATGTTAACATTATGATTACAGCATGTCACAAGTCCCCTGCTATACTAATAATTTCTGTTTTATGTTACTTTGTTAGTTAAGTTTAGTATCATTTGATTGACCTTCGTTAATTTTTGTTTTGATAATCCCTTTTACACCTTGCTGCTTATATAGCTTTTGTTTTTCCAGTTGTTGGAAGATTTGTAAAGGCTTGCCTCACACTCCTCCTTAATGGCTAGTACATCCTTAAAACTAACTCTTTAAATGTAACACCTTTGAGATGAGTCTTCACCCCCTCCCCGATGAAGAATCCACATGGATTTGAGGCACCAAGGTGATCTGTTTTGTCTGCCCTTTTGTGCACTTAAATAAACCACCTGCCTTACAGACTCATTGCGTCTACTGGTACTTATTCGGTGCTATTGCTTCCTTTTGTTGTTCCTTAATACAGCCCCCCAAGGAGACAATACCTAGTGCTGGTAATTAATAGGGACAAGAGCAATGTGCTATAGGAGGCTGCCTATTCTCAGTCCCCTGTTATATATACTCTTATTGTATTATTTGTTTCTGGTAGTCTTATCCTGCTCTGCTTTACCTGTAATTTTATCTTTTCTTGCACAGAACCAGGACCGGGATATTAATATTCAAGGTTACACAGTATTTAGGAATGATAGGGAGA
Organism: Neoceratodus forsteri; assembly: GCA_016271365.2. Taxonomy (NCBI): domain Eukaryota; kingdom Metazoa; phylum Chordata; order Ceratodontiformes; family Ceratodontidae; genus Neoceratodus; species Neoceratodus forsteri. The sequence goes on along the minus strand of CM028130.1, from coordinate 1,160,056,254 downwards.
AGTAAAGGGGTAGGATGTGGGACTCTACATAAAATGGAAGGAATGGAGGTCATAGTTTTGAATAATCTGGGGGAAACTAAGAGTCTGGGAACTCTTTGGGTACATGTAGCTATGGGTAATGGTAAATGAATCAAAACAGGAGTGATGTACAGACAACCATCCCTGGTCCTAAAAGCAGACAAGAAACTAGGGGAGGTTATAAAGAGGGCAACTGGTCTGAGAGGTACTGTTGCAAGGGGATTTGAATATGCTGAATATGGACCAGATGGTCCCAGTCATGGCAAGTGCAAGGTATCAGCTCCTGGTGGATGCATGCCAGGAAGCTTTCCTTGCACAACTAGTTTAAACCCCTACAAGTGAAGGAGCCTTGCTGGACCTGGTACTCATCAAAAGAGAGAGGGTCTGCAGCATCACAGTCCGGAAGCCACTCAGGTCAAGCGACCACGGAGCTGTGTGGATGGAGGTCTGGTCAGAAGCCATTATGAATAGCAGCCAAGCAAAAGTATGGGACTTTAGACAAGTATAAGGATGTGGGAATTACTAGTGGACAGCATGAAGGGATTAGCAGAGATAGACCGAGTGGTGGTGAAATGGGAAGCTATCAAGTCAGGGGTCACAGAAGTGGTAGGTTATATTATTGGGTGGGTAAGCAAAGGAAGGAGGTCTAGCAAACTACTGTGTTTCACACCAGTGGTAAAGGAAGTGGTGAGTGGAAAAAGAAGGCTCTCAGGATGTACAAAGATAGCCTAAGGGAGAAGGACAAGGAGCCGTACATGTGAGCAGCAAGAGAGACCCTCAAGATGGTCAAAAAAGTAAAGACCAGTGTGAAGCTGAAAACTGCAGAAGGAGCGAAACAGGATAAGGCATTCTTCTGATATATTTGGGGAAAGCACAAAGTTAAGGAGGGTATAATGAGGCTGAGGAAGAGGGAGATGGGAGGAGGGGGAAGAGTGGCAGAGCTGAGATACTGAATCAATATTTTTGTTCAGTATTCTCCAAGGAGGAGGAGTAAGGTACACTACCGGACTGTGGAGTTAAGCCAGCGAGGGGTTGGGGGGATGGGTCACTAACATTCTTATCATGAAAGATGGGATACAGGAGGGGCTAAGGGAATTCAGAGTGGACAAATCAATGGGGCCAGATGGGATACACCAAGGATACTAACAGAAACAGCACAAGTGCTTGCAGCAACACTGACCAACATTTTCAACTGCTTACTAAACACGTGGGTGGTCCGCAGAGACTGGACTGCTGATGTTGTTCCTCTGCACAAAAGCAGCAGGAGGGATAAGCAAGGAAACAGACCTGTCAGCCTGACCTCTGTAGTGGGGAACTTGCTGGAGGCTACACTAAGAGAAAGAGTGGTAGACTTTCTTGAGGAAAACTGTCTATAGGATAGCAGGCATCATGAGGTCACAAGGGTGAGGTCATGTCAGACAACCATACCATAATTGAATTCTTTGGTTAGGGGGCAGCCAACAAAAGACTGAAAGTGGACATACTGAACCAGGACTTCAGTGAGGAATTTTATTTCTCACAGAAACAGAAAGGTCTAGGGGTGGAGGAAAAGAATAGTAATATAGATGAAAAGCTTGCTGAGGGGGGCAGATGCGGTGGATGGTGGTGAACATGGACTTTTCCAATGTTAAGGAAGTAATGAACAGGGTACTACACAGCTCAGTTCTGGGGCCCGGCCTCTTTATCATATTCAGGAGGGAACAAGGAAAGGGTTGAGGGTGACAGATGGTCATTATGACCTGCAAAAGAGAATTAAGTAGGGTGGGCAGAGTGGATAGGGTGTTGGGTGTTTTTCTACCATCTGATTCTGTGTTTAAGTGCTGAATCCTGGGATTGATCCATGCACTGTTGGCCTCAGAGGTATTAGCTGTAACCAGTCAGCTATTAGAGGAAATTTCCTTTTAGCCAAGGTGTTAGACTGACTCTTGTTCTTGTCCTGGTGGGGGTCCAGGTGGAAGTAAAAGAATCCAAAGCATTCTTCACAAAGAGTAGGGGACATTCCTGGTGTCCTGACCAATATTCCCCTTCCCATAAAAAACAGTTCATGCAAGTGTCCAGACTGTGTGTGGGTGTTGATGTGCGATATGGCTGTCACTACACATTCAGTCACTTCACTACCAGTCTAGCATTGCTCGTAAAGCGCTTTGGGATTCATTGTGTATGAAAAACAGTATATAAATGCTAATTCTTCTTCTTCTATGCAGCAGTCTTCAGTTTTTCCACCAGATGGCACTCTGCAGCTGATTACTGATTCTGTTCTGCCCCTGCCCTCTGTTAGTTTTCTAGTTTTTCTACTGAGCTGCCTTTCTTGTTTTATCTCTTTTACCCTCTCTCTCTCTTTTACACTATTTACTTGTTTGAAATTTGCATCAAATGGATGGCAAGCTACTCCATGAAATACATTATCCAATTTTTGTGGGTGTCCCTTGATTCAGTAGGGTATAAACAGTGAATAATTAACCCCTAGCTGTGAAGAACTAGCTGGTACAGACATTGAGTTGGTACTATGATATCATATTCTGTAGTATGAGAGCAAAGCTTGAGTGCTCTACGTGGTATTACAGTACTCATGATGTGTCTGATACAGCTTGTTCTTCACAGATGGGAGTTTGTTACTTTTTGTAATAGAAGAATTTCATGTTTCACACTACAAATTAAATCAAATAAATAGTTTTAAACATACCTGACATTTATTATAGTTCCCTATTTCCTGTGTGCAGAACCAAGGTTGGTAAAGATTCAGGGGAGAAAGGAGAAGGTGCTACTTCACTGAGAGGGTGGTGGAGCCATGGAATGCACTACCTAGGGGGCTGGTGGAGGCAGAGACAGTGGAAGGGTTCAAGAGGGGGTGGGACAGGTACAGGGGAAGGGTTCAGGAAGCAAAATCCAATGCAGCAAGAATATCTGGAACTGGGAAGGGAGAAGCCAGAGAAGGCGAGGGGGACAGCAAGGTCAGCACCCAGGGTGGGGGCTGACCAAACGAGCAGACACGAAAGACCGTTAGGCCTATTCTGCTGGCATTTTAGTATGTTAGTATGTAAACGTATGTAATCCTAATACAGGGCCAGCTTCAGAGTTTTGGGGCCTCCCAGCAAAATAAATGATGGGACTCTTACCCAACCCAACTTGGCCATGGCTTTTACTCTGTCCAAAATGCCCAACATTTTTATTGTCAATACAACCAGTAATATATTTGTGTTTTAAGGGGTATGTACAAAACATGACAGCTAAAGGGGAGGTTCTGATAACGGAAGATTTCAACATGCCAGATACAGATTGGTCAATACCAGCAGGGTCATCTGCCAGAACTAGACAGATGGTGGATTCCCTGCAGGGGGAGGGCCTCAGACAACTGGTACAACAACCCACAAGAGACAGGGCTATCCTAGATCTAGTACTGACTAACAGGAAAAGGATCACAGATCTCCAGGTAGAATGTCACCTGGGGGCCAGTGACCATCACATGGTATGGTTCAATTTGGCCACTAGAACAAAATCATCCCATTCCAAGGCAAAACTATGGGACTTCAGAGGAGCCAACTTTGATAAGATGGACAACAGAGTTAAGCTAGCCCTGGCAAAAAGAAATACAGGTGAGGGGGTACAGGCAAAGTGGACAAGCATTAAACATGCAATACTTGAAGCAACACCCCATTGTGTCAGTGAGAAAAGGAAGTGCAAAAGAAGAAGGAAACCACTTTGGTTCTCAAACACAGTAGCAGAAAAGGTCAGAGCCAAAAGGCTGTCCTTCAGGAAATATAAGGGAACACAGCAGGATGAAGATAGGGAGGCATACCAAACTTCCATCAGGGAAGCAGGGAAGCCAGTAAGGCAGACAAAGGCCCAAACTGAGGAAACACTAGCACAAACAGTAAAAGAAGGTGACAAGACTTTCTATAGATACATTAGTGAAAGGAGAAAGTCCAGAGGGGGTATTGCTAAGATCAAAGGGGATAAGGGGGCGTGTGAGGAGGAAGACCATGTAAAAGCATCTATCCTAAATAGATACTTCTGCTCAGTATTTACTGAAGAGAAGGTAGGGCAGGTCCCACAGCTCTGCACCATGGACACAGGGGAAAGGGAGATGTGCACTAGTCCCTTCACAAAAGAAAGGGTCTTACAATAGCTCAATAAGCTCAGGGTGGACAAGGCAATGGGACCTGATGGCATACATCCCAGGGTACTAAAGGAGCTAAGGGTGGAACTAGCAGAGCCATTATCAGAACTGTTTGGTGAGTCTCTGAGCACAGGAGAGGTCCCAGAAGACTGGAGAAGGGCTCATGTGATCCTGCTCCACAAGAGTGGTAGCAGGGAGGTGGCAGGGAACTACAGACCAGTCAGTCTTACCTCAGTAGCGGGCAAGATTGTGGAGACACTCCTTAATGAAAGGATAGTGCAACACCTGGAATCCATAGGAGCACAGGATCCAAGACAGCATGGGTTTACAAAAGGAAGGTCCTGTCAAACTGATCTCATAGATTTCCTTGACTGGTTAACCAGAGTGGTGACCAAGGGGGAGCAGTTGATGTTGCCTACCTTGACTTCAGCAAAGCTTTTGATACTGTTCCACGTAGAAGATTGATTAATAAGCTGGGTAGGCTAGGAGTGGGTCAGACATTGGTCAACTGGGTGGCAAACTGTTTGACGGGCAGAAAACAGAGAGTGGTGATAAACGGTATACAGTCAGAAGAGATGCAAGTTACGAGTGGGGTACCTCAGGGATCAGTCCTGGGGCCAGTCCTCTTCAATATCTTCATCAGTGACATTGCAGATGGACTGGAGGGTAAGGTTTGTCTGTTTGCAGATGACACCAAGATCTGCAACAGAGTACATGATCCAGATGGTGTGGGCAGAATGAGAAGAGATCTGGATAAACTAGCAAAATGGTTGGAAGAGTGGCAACTGGGGTTTAACGCAAAGAAGTGCAAGATCATGCACAGAAACCCTGTGAGAAATCCTGAAGCCACCAATAGGCTGGGAGGGGAGTTGCTGGCAGTCACAAGGGAAGAAAGAGACTTGGGCGTCATCATCACCGATGACCTGAAATCATCCAAGCAGACCTCTAAAGCAGTAGGTAAGGCTAGAGGGATGTTGGGGTGTATTAGTAGGGGTATCACAAGTCAGAAGAGGGAGGTAATAATCCCTCTTTACAACACCCTCGTTAGGCCCCATCTGGAGTACTGTGTGCAGTACTGGAGGCCACACCTTCACAAGGACATTAACCAAATTGAGGCAGTCCAGAGAAGGGCAACCAAAATGGTGCATTAACTGCATCAGAAAACATATGAGGACAGATTAACTGAACTCAATATGTATACCCTAGAGCAAAGGAGGGAGAGAGGAGATATGATTGAAACATTCAAACACCTTAAGGGCATTAGCAAGGTGAAAGAGTCTAACATGTTTCAATATAAGAAAAATAGCAGGACAAGAGGACACAGCATGAGATTAGAGGGAGGCCGATTAAGGGGTAATGTGAGGAAGTTCTTTTTCACAGAAAGGGTGGTGGATGCATGGAACGGCCTACCTCAGGAAGTGGTGAATATGAATACAGTGAAGGCTTCAAACAGGCATGGGATAGGCATAAGGGAGCAATACAGATAAGTATGAATAGATAGGAAGCTACATTTAAAGACTGCCTTAGAAAGATTCTGCAATATCTTGGCAGAAGACACCAGGAGAAAGGACTGCTGTGTGACTGGACTTCTCTGCTGGGACTATATTGCCCTCCTTCCCCCCACCCAAAGCTAGTTCTATTTTTATAGGCACAGTATTTGACTGACAACAGGAACTTCCTGTTTGGGAGCAGGAAGAGTAATCACAGAACCACTCAAAGACCCACCATCCTAGAAGGGCAGGAGTAGTCTCTCCGCCACCTCTAGCTGCTGGAGGTCTGCCTCTGAGCAAGTAAGTGGTCCACTGAGAAGTATAGGATATTCTTGTCTCAGAACAGGACAATCAGGAGCTTAAAGGGCACACAGGCAGAAAGTAAGGAGAGAGAGAGAGAGAAAAAAAAACAGAGAAAAGAGCAAGGATTGAAAACAGTTAAGGGGCCAGTAATAAGACATGATTGGAGTGGTGCAGTGCAGTGGCTGTGGAGCAGCAGTCTTCCGGGAGACGTTCTGGAGGATGCGGTGTTGTCCCATCTGCAGGCACCTCTCTGGGCTGAGGGAGGAGGTTGCTCATCTCCAGGCTGAGTTGACCAGGATTTGTGGGACCTCCTCTTCCATCCAGGAACAACCAGTGCCACTGCCATTGCCTCAGAGGTTGCCAAGAAAAAGGAGCGGTTGGACCACAGTGGGCTCAGGGAGGATGAGGGTGGTGGAACACAGGCACATCCCTCCAGTTGTACCTCTCCACAATTCCTATGCCATTCTGGCAAAGTGTGGTTCCTCTATGGAGGCACCCGCAGTGGAGACCATGGAGGATGCTGGGAACCTCCACAAAGGAGACCCACAGGAGGGTGGCAGGGGACCCTGCAGGGGAAGGAAACAACTCCTGGTGGGGGACTCCATTGTTAGGAAGGTACAACTGGGGAGGAAGGGAGAGGGAGGTAAGGTGCCTGCCTGGCACCATGGCTTGGAGGAACAGGGAGCGAATCCTCAGGATTGCCGGAGCAGCTGCACAGGGGAGGGAGCTGGATGTCATTGTCCACCTAGGGACCAATGACCTGGCTAAGAAAGGGATTACAGAAGTGCAGGAAGAGTTTGTGGAATTGAGGAGGGGCCTTAGTCAAGTAGCACGCACGGTAACCTTCTCAGAGGTGCTGCCCATCTATGGCATAGGAGAGGCTAGGGTGTTCCGCACCATGGGATTCAATCAGTGGTTGAAAAACTGGTGTGGAGCTCAGGGATTTGGCTTCACTGGGGACTGGGGGTCCACCTGGAGTGATGCAAGCCTATACTGGCATGATGGGCTGCATCTGTCCAGGAGGGGAACCAGGATCCTAGGTGATAGGTTTAAATGCTTCATTGGCAAGCTTTTAAACTAGCCAAGGGGGGAGGCACTGGAAAGGAGCAGGGAAATCCTAGCCCCCCCCAAATAATCACGGTAGTAAGTGCGGCAAACACCAACATAGAGGTGTTGATAGGGAGAAGGGCAGGGGTAAATGGAGAAATTGACAAAGGCAAGAAGGACAGAGATGGGGCAAAAGGGACTAAGGCCATCAGGAAATGGAGGGTAATGAGTACCAATGCCCGTAGTCTGGGCAACAAGCTCCCTGAGCTGGTGGCCTTGATGGAAGAGGATGCCTGGATATCGTGAAGATCACAGAAACATGGTACACAGAGAACCATGACTGGATGTTAACATACCAGGGTACATAACCTACAGGAGAGAGGCAGGGAGAAGAGGGGAGGAGTAGCTCTCATGTAAAGGAAGGGATAAAAGCAACTGAACAAAAGAGTAAACAGGGAGGAGAGGAGGCACTGTGGGTCACCTTGGAGACTGGAAAGGGCACCACAATCCGCACAGGGGATGTGTACAGACCCCCATGTCAGGGGGAGGGAATGGACGAGAATATGATAGAAGGCATTCTTAGAATGGCAGAGAAAGGGGAGATATTATTGATGGGAGACCTGAATATGCCAGATGTTAACTGGAGCACATTTGCTGCAGCCACATCCAAGAGCAGGGCCATTCTTGATGCCCTACAGGTGGCAGGCATTAGACAGTTAGTTTCAGAACCCACTCATGAGGGAGCAATCTTAGACCTCGTACTCTCAAATGGGGGCAGTGAGAGGATCTCAGATCTAGAAGTGGATTGCCATCTGGGGACAAGTGACCATCAAACAGTGTGGTTCACGTTAAACTCAGCTACAGAGTCAAGCCATACAAAAGTGAGGTACCTGGACTTTAGGAGAGCTGACTTTGGCAAGATGGGAGAGTGCTCAGAAAAGCACTAGCAAACAGGCTAGAAGGAGGGGTGGAGCAACAATGGGAATCATCAAAACTGCCGTCACAGAGGCAACAAACCTTTGTGTGAAGCAAATAAACAAATCAAAATGAAAGAAAAAGCCACTATGGTTCTCAAAAGAGGTGGCTGTGAAAGTCAGGAAGAAAAAGATAGCATTCTGGAAGTATAAGGAAACACAGAAGGAGCAGGACAGAGAGCTGTACCAGTTAAGGCAGAAGGAAGCAGGGAGGGAAGTTGGAATAGCAAAGGCCCAAACTGAGGAAAGGATAGCCAACTCAGTTAAGAAGGGGGATAAAACCTTTTATAGGTACATCAGCGAGCGTAGAAAGACAAAGGAAGGGATAGTGAGGCTGAATAGAATGAATGGTGGGTGGGCAGAGGGGGACAGTGAAAAAGCAGGGATACTGAATGAATATTTCTGCTCAGTATTCACAAAGAGGAGGGAAGTGCCTAATCCAATTAACAGAAGCACTCTTGATAGGGGTCGATCCCAGTCCTTTCACAGAAGAAAGGGTTCTGCAAGAACTCCTAAAACTAAAGGTGGACAAAGCAATGGGTTCTGATGGAATTCACCCAGAATTCTAAAAGAATTAAGGAGGAACTAGTGAAACCACTGGCTACTCTTTTTATAAATCATGGGAGGATGGTGGTACCCGAGGACTGGAGGAAGGTGGATGTGATTCCCTCACAAAAGTGGGACCAAGACAGAGGCAGGAAACCACAGACCCATCAGTCTGACCTCTGTGGTAGGGAAAGTGATGGAGTCACTTCTGAAGGAAAGAATAGTTGAGTACCTAGAGGCCAGTGGAGCACAGGACCCAAGGCAGCATGGATTCACAGCGGAAGGTCATGTCACCTAATTTAATAGATTTCTTTGACTGGGTGACCAAAGTAGTAGACTAGGAGGGGCTGTGGACATGGCCTACCTAGACTTTAGCAAGGCATTTGACACAGTCCCACACAAAGATTAATAGTCAAATTAACCAGCCTGGGAGTGGGTCCCAGGGTGGTAGCCTGGGTAAAACATTGGCTGCACAACAGGACACAGAAGGTAATTGTAAATGGAGTCCACTCTGAAGAAAGAGAGGTTACTAGTGGGGTACCGCAGGGTTCAGTATGGGTCCAGTCCTTTTTAATGTCTTCATCAGTGACATTGCAGAGGGACTGGAAGGAAAAGTATGCCTTTTTGCAGATGACACAAAGATCTGCAACAGGGTTGATACACAAGGAGGCGTGGAAAGGATGAAAAGGGACTTGGCAAGGTTGGAGGAATGGTCAGAAGTATGGCAGCTAGGATTCAATGCAAAGAAGTGCAAAATAATGCACCTGGGAAACAAGAACCCAGGGGAAGAATACATAATGGGTGGGGAGGTAGTAACAACAACAAAAAAGGAAAGGGACCTGGGGGTAATCATATCAGATGACCTTAAGGTTAGCAAGCAATGTGAGAAGGCAGTAGGGAGGGCTGGGGGTATACTGGGATGTATAGGGAGAGGCATCAGCAGCAGAAAACAGGAAGTTGTTATCCCTCTGTACAGACAGTTGGTGAGACCCCATCTGGAGTACTGTGTCCAGTTCTGGAGACCCCATCTCCGCAAGGACATAGACAGGATAGAGGTAGTCCAGAGGAGGGCAACTAAAATGGTGCAGGGTCTGCAAGAGAAGCCTGATAAGGAGAGACTAAAGGAGCTTAACATGTATACCCTTGAGGAAAGAAGGGAGAGGGGGACATGATAGAAACTTTTAAGTACCTCAGTGGAATCAACAACGTCCAAGAGAGTAGCATCTTTCAGAAAAAGAGACTTGCAAGAACAAAGGGGCACAATTTAAAGATAGAAGGAGGGTGGTTCAGGGGCAATGTGAGGAAGTATTATTTCACAGAGAGGGTAGTGGATGTATGGAACAGCCTTCCTGAGGAGGTTGTGGTGTCTAAAACTGTGGGAGAATTCAAGAATGCATGGGACAGACATAAGGCAATTCTTGTGGCGGGGTAGGAAGAAATAGGCTGTTGGTTAACTGGGATCTATGGCCTATCCTGTAGGTAGGGAAATGGGCAGACTAGATGGGCCAAGCGGTCCTTATCTGCTATCAAAGTCTATGTTTCTATGATAGGCCATTGACAGAGCAAAGGCCTATGGCACATTCATAAGGTAGAAAAAGAAATGGGCAGACTGGATGGGCCTTGCGGTCCTTATCTGCCGTCAGCTTCTATGATTCTATGTAGGAACGTTAGTTCTTGGGGGCTCACTGCCCATCCAATCCTTCTCTGTTCATCATCTTCTGATTGGCTGGACCATATCCTTGGTGAGTAATTTCATGATGATGTAACACCACTTACCTTAAGCTTAAGCATGAAAAAGAAGGGAAGCAAGGAAGGAAGAGAAAGAAAAAGAAAGAAAGAAAGAAAGAAAGAAAGAAAGAAAGAAAGAAAGAAAGAAAGAACGAACAGCAAAGTGGTGCTCTGGATTTGGCTGGGGCACCACATGAGCAGGGGGCCACCAGCAACTGCAGGGTTCACTGGTGCCTAAAAATGGTTATGATCCTAAAGTCATACCCAACAATAAATTGCTTGAAAAATGACAAAAGGCCAAAAAACACTTGCGTTTTTGAAACTAAACATAAACAAAGGGTGAAGGAGAGCAGTGAGAAACAATAAGAAACATTTTTAATTTTTATGGTTTTCTACCAGTATCCTTGTGCCAATGCCAGTTCCTCAGCTGTTCGTGCTCAAGATTCAACAAGTTGTTTATCACATTCTATAAAAGTTGCTCTTCACGATGCTGTGTGTAGAACAACTTTTAGAAAGCAGATGGAAACCCGGAAATCATATATTATATTGTACTTAAGTTTATCATGCAGCACAATAGGAACCAGAACTCTAATTCTGGAAGGATACACAAATACAAGTTACTTCCAGTACAAGAATGCTCATGGTAATAGTGGAGAACAATTACTCAAACAGCAGATAGCGGTTGACAGTCACAGGTACTGAGGTTTGCCCCTTTATACGCATTACTGAAACTTGAAATGAACATGAGCACTAGATACATATCAAGAAAAACTGGGGGAGATGGATAAGGGTGGGTGGGTCAAGTCTTTGAGCTTTCTGAGTGTGATAATGTTAGGGGTGTAAGTTAATCCAGCTGCTACGACCACTCTTACAGAGCTAAGAGTGGCCTCACGCACATTCTTAAGGTAGGAGACCTGAGAATCGAAAGTGAGCAGTTCTGAAGAAGCCAGAAGGAGAAGGAAGGAAACATATTCAATTCAGTGCTTTAGAGTAACTGGTAATTTGTATTTTTCTTTTAAACTTAGATTGTGGGCTTGTAGTGACACTATACTTTCTTTCTTTGTTGTCTTTACTTATAATTGTTTTTGGGCTGTTGAAAATTTAAAACATAGTGGTGGTGTAATTCTGTGCTGTCTTTAATTGCTGCAAATTTTATCTTGGCTTGTCTGACTGTCCTGTAGCTGGGTGAAGGGTGTTAATTGTCTGGCCTCTGACCTCAGCTACATGATAACTGGAGGTGGGGCTTAGTCAGAGTTAAAGTAGCAAACAGAGGTTGATTTTCCTCAGAAGAAGCCAGAAGGAGAAGGAAGGAAACATATTCAATTCAGTGCTTTAGAGTAACTGGTAATTGGTATTTTTCTTTTAAACTTAGATTGTGGGCTTGTAGTGACACTATACTTTCTTTCTTTGTTGTCTTTACTTATAATTGTTTTTGGGCTGTTGAAAATTTAAAACATAGTGGTGGTGTAATTCTGTGCTGTCTTTAATTGCTGCAAATTTTCGCCTCCCCTTCCCCCAACTCTTAATTATATGCCCTGATAAATCTGATTGACAGGAGCTAAACACAGGGTATAGTAAGAGGTGTGAAGTAGGAGGGGCCTAAGGGGGAAGAAGCCCACCCTCAGCATGACAAGTGTTTCGACTCATTTATTTATTTATTGGTTTCTTTTTCCTTAAAAAAAATATCTGAGGATCAGTTACAGGATTTTTAGTACTGTAAATTAATAAAAAGAGAACTAAGAGAGTTTCAGTAGCAGACAAGTTGTGGAATTGCAGTATAATGTGGGGAGTGGTGCAATGCAGTGGCTGTGGTGCAGCCATATTCAGGCAGACCTTCTGACACTGAGGTGCTGCCTTATCTGCATGCATCTCTCTGGACTCGCGGATGAGGTAACCAGACTCAGAGCGAGTAAACTGGGTCAGGAGTACCATCACCCCTATCCAGGGACCACCCAGTCCAATGCAGCTGCCTCAAAGGATGCCGAGAACGAGGAGCACTTGGATGACAGTGGGCTCAGGGAGGGTTAGAGCAGTCAGGCAGAGGCACATCCCAGATCCTATTCCTCTCAAGAACTCATATGCCACACTGGCAAATGAGGACAACCAAATAGAGGTACCCAGAGAAGTGGAAGGAAAGGATGTGGAGGTTAGCCAAGGAGGTGACCTCAGTGGGGAAAGCAGTGGACCCCAGAGGAGGAAGGCGAATCCTGGTGGGGGACTCCACCGTAAGAGGGATCCAGCTAGGAACACAGGAGGGAGAGGACAGGGAGGTGAGGTGCCTACCAGGTGCCACGGCATGGAGGGAAGGAAGGAAGATACTGGGGATCACTGGGAAGGCAAGACGGGAGGGTGAGCTGGATGTCATTATCCACCTAGGTACTAATGACTTGGCAAATGGGGAGCCAAAGGAAGTTCAGGAAGAGTTTAGGAAACTGGGAAGGGGTCTCAAGCAAGTAGCTACTTCTGTCACTTTCTCAGAAGTACTACCTGTGAGAGGCAAGGGAGAGCATAGGAGTGCATGCACCAGGAACTTTAACTCATGGTTGAAGAACTGGCGCTGTGAGGAAGGGTTTGGATTCATTGGTGACTGGGGACCCACCTGGAGGGATGGAGGTTTGTTCAAGCCTGACGGCCTGCATCCATCCTGGAGGGGAATCCAAGTACTCAATGATAAGTTTAAATGCTACATTGACAAGCATTTAAACTAGCAAAGGGGGGTGGCAGGCCAGCAAGGAGGGTACCTACTTGCTCACCCCCCACAGCTAGCAGTGGAACCAGTGAACCAGAGGAGTGGCTATCTCTGCAAAGCGGTGTGCAAAAGATGGAGATTAGTGTCCAAAAGGTGGATAAGCAGAAAAGGGGCAAAATTCAGCAGAAGGGCAGACAGCAAGGAGAACCAGGGATAAATGACAACCAAGGAAGGGGCTGGAGAAGAACAGTGAAGCAGACTAGGGAGATCAAATCATGGAAAGCCATGTGTGCAAATGCCAGGAGCCTTAGCAACAAGATGGAAGATCTGGAGGCTGTCATGGTACAGTCAGACCTGGACATTGTGGCCATCACTGAAACCTGGTGTAATGATAACCATGACTGGGAGATGGCCATACCTGGCTACAACATATTCAGAAGAGACAGAGCAGGCAGGCAGGAAGGGAGGAGGAGTGGCACTGTATGTGAAAAATGACATAAGGGCCACAGAGATCCAGGAGGAACAAAATGGGGGAGAGATACTTTGGGTTAAGCTAGAAAGGAAAATGGGGCCAGCCATCCGCACAAGTGTGGTCTATAGACCACCAGCCCAGGAGGAAGAAACAGATAGGGAGCTGATGCTAGCCATCCAAAGGATGGCAGACAAGGGTGAAGTAGTACTGGTTGGAGACTTCAATATTCCAGATGTGGACTGGAGCATCCCAGCAACAGCATCAACTAGGAGCAGAGTTATCCTGACTCCTTCAGGGTGCCTCCTCAAGCAACTGGTCATGGAACCAACTCGGCAGAAGGCAATACTGGACCTTGTGCTCACAAACAGGGACAGTGTGATGGGGTAACAGTGGGGAGCACCTGGGTAACAGTGACCACCAGTCCTTGTGGTTTGAAATCACCGAAAGAGCAGAACCAAACCACACAAAAACACGTATCCTGGATTTTAGGGGGGCAGACTTTGGGAAAATGGGGAAATACTTGAAAGAGGCATTAAGGGGAATGGGACAAGAATCAGGGGTTGAGGAACAGTGGGCAGTATTTAAAATGGGGATTATAAGAACAACAGAATTATGCATTAAGCAGGTTAGCAAGAGGAAAAGGAAGAGGAGACCATTATGGTTTTCCAAAGAGGTAGCAAAGAAAGTGAAAGCCAAAAGATAGCATTCAGGCAATACAAAAAGACAGGCAGAAGGGGATAGGGAGAAGTACCAGGAGAAACAAAGGGAGCAGGAAGTTGTAAGGAAGCCAAAGCTCAGACAGAAGAACACATTGCAAAATCAGTGGTTAAAGGGGACAAAACCTTTTACAGGTACATAAGTGAAAAAAGAAAGACAAAGGGAGGGATAGTGAGACTGAAGGGGGAGGATGGGAGTTGTGTGGAGGATGACAACAGTAAAGCTGACATATTGAACAGGTATTTCTGCTCAGTCTTTACTGAGGAAGAGGGGGGTAATGGGTCTGAAGGGAGTACAAGGGGTGAGAATGGTACAGAAATGGACACAAGTCCCTTTACACGAAAAGGGTCCTGAAGGAACTGGAAGTAATAAGAGTTGACAAAGCAATGGGGCCAGATGGGGTGCACCCAGGGTCCTTAAAGAACTAAGAGAGGTGGTGGCTGAACCTCTGGCTATCCTGTTTAGCCAATCACTGGAAACAGGGAGGTACCCAAAGACTGGAGGACAGCAGATGTAGTCCCCTTATACAAAAGCGGGAACAAAGAGGAAGCAGGGAACTACAGACCAGTCAGCCTCACCTCAGTAGTGGGAAAGATCATGGAAGCACTTCTGAAGGAGAGATTGGTGGAACATCTGGTTGTCAATGGACTACAGGACCCAAGGCAGCATGGTTTCACCAGGGGGAGGTCATGTCAGACCAATCTCATTGAATTTTTTGACTGGGTGACTAGGGAGGTGGATCAGGGGAGGGCAGTGGACATGGCCTATCTGGACTTCAGCAAGGCCTTTGACACTGTGCCACATAGAAGACTATTACACAAACTGGGGAATATGGGTGTGGGCAGGACAGTAGTGTGGTGGTAGGTAACTGGCTGGGTGGCAGGACACAGAGGGTGGTGGTAAATGGCTGTCACTCCACAGAGGGAAGAGTGACCAGTGGGGTACCACAGGGATCAGTGCTGGGACCGGTCCTATTCAACATCTTCATCAGTGACATTAGCAGGATCTAGAAGGCAGAATTTCACTGTTCGCTGATGACACAAAGCTCTGTAACAGAGTAGACACACCAGAGGGTGTAGACAGAATGAGAAGGGACCTGCAGAAACTTGAAGAATGGTCAAGGGTTTGGCAGTTGAAATTCAATGCAAAGAAGTGCAAGATAATGCATATGGGGCACAAAAACTGGCACAATATATCAGTTGGGGGTGAGGATATAGCATGCACCAAGCAGGAAAGGATCTTGGGGTTGTCATCTCTGATGACCCTGGTAGGGAAACAGTGTGACAAGGCATCAGGTAAAGCAAATAGGATGCTGGGATGTATAGGCAGGGCATCACCAGCAGGAAAAGGGAGGTCATAATCGCTATACAAGACACTAGTGAGGCCCCACCTGGAGTACAGTGTACAGTTCTGGAGACCATACCTACGTAAGGACATAGACAGGGTAGAGAAGGTTCAGAGGAGGGCAACAAAGATGGTGCATGGATTGCATCACAAGTCCTATGAAGACAGGTTGAAGGAACTGAACATGTACTCCTGGAGGAGAGGAGGAGAGAGGGATATGATAGAGACATACAAGTATCTTACAGGGAGAAACAGAGTGCAGGAAAACACTATTTTAAGCGAAAAGATGTTCCAGGACTAGAGGGCATGGGATGAAGTTGGAGGGAGGATATTCAGAGGAAACATGAGAAAGAATTTCTTCACAGAATGGGTGGTGGACAAGTGGAACACCCTGCCAGAGGAAGTGGTGGGGGCTGAAACAATCACGGGATTTAAGAATGCATGGGATAGACATAAAGGAATTCTAGAGGTCAGGGGTAAGGGGAAACAGACTTCTAGGAAAACAAACTGAACTTATAAGCTCAAATGGGCAGAATGGGTGGGCCATAGGCCCTTATCTGCCGACACTGTCTATGTATCTATGTATCTATGTATAAGGATGTGAGTGAGACCTCTCTTGCCACCATAAGAATGGTCTTGACTGCAGTATTAGTATATTATTGATCCAGAACAATCAATAACAAGTTAACATTAAAAAAAAAAACTACGTGGATGTGGCAATTTCTAGGATGTTTTGTATGTGTATTACAATTTTAATTATTGTTAAGGCGCCTTGGTTTTTTGAAAGGTGCCATACAAATAAAATTTATTATTATTACTATTCACAGAATAAGAGTGTCTCACACAGAGAGGAAAGGAGTGTTCTGAGTGGCTGGGAGTGCTCCCTTGATCTATAATTTGTTGAAGAGGCAATGGAAGGTTTTTCCTTTCTGCCTGGTCTGAGAGAGGGATTGATCTGTTGAAGATTTTTGAGGTTTTAGGTACTACTGTATACAACCTGGTGATCTGGGTGATCTTAGGAAATGGGATAGTGATAGTGCTGAAGAAAAATATAAGGTATATGGAGTGACTTTCTCCTCTTTCTGTCTTTCCCACTCTACCAGCAAGTAACCTGATCCACATTCTTCTAACCTGAGTCATGGGCAGGAAAATGAAATAAAAAATATTTTTCTCCACTTTCACCATGAGTGAACCACATAGAAAATCAGCTATGCAAGTCATCTTGAGATATATGCTCACTGATGTGGTACACTGACCCACTATATGTATAGATGAAAGTTACCTGTATAGGCTGACTGTGCTTGCTGGTTGTACCATATGTTCTGCTGGGATCTTCCTCCTGCTTCACTCATATTATTAATATCTGTGAAGGCCCCACTGGGGATGCTAGGATGGAATCCTCGATCCTTCAGGATGTGGAGGTCATTTGTTTCTGGGTCAAGCCCAAAGTGTCCCAGGACCAACATCTGCTTGCCATCTGGACAAAAACACACAGACTGGCTGACATCAAAGATTACAATACATTTGTTTTTTTCAGACAAAGCAGGAAGAGACTTCTGAAGTTAATATTTCTAGTCAAAAATTCAAAAGTCTAGAGCACAGAGAGAGAAAGAGCTGTTACGAATGAAATACAATGTAAATGTTATTTTCTATTGCATCTTTTATACAAAATGCACCACAAAATTATTCACCAGTTCAGCAAAAAACAAA
The DNA here is from genome assembly GCA_016271365.2 of Neoceratodus forsteri. Classification (NCBI taxonomy): domain Eukaryota; kingdom Metazoa; phylum Chordata; order Ceratodontiformes; family Ceratodontidae; genus Neoceratodus; species Neoceratodus forsteri. Next base: position 1,160,039,099 of record CM028130.1, on the reverse strand, counting down.
ACAAAAATAAAAACATGTAGTCATTAATGGTATAATGAAATGTATAAATCAGCAATCCACAAGGCAGTTTAAGAGTTGAAGGCAACCGGGATGAGATGAGTTATGAGATTTGAAAAGGAGAAGAGAGTCCCTGAGGGGGAGGCAGAGTAAAAGACTTTTCGGAGACAAAGGGAACAGCAGCAAAATGATTCTGGAACCAGCAGTGGATAAGTCATGGGAGGAATACAGATGAGTGCTGCAGAGGAGGAAAAGGAGGAGGGGAGGGAAGGGAGTGGGCAGGAGAATAGTGGGAGACAATGGGCTGATTCTCAAAGGGCCCTGAGATCACTGCAGGTTTTGGTGATCTAGGGCTGCGGTGAACTCTGGGTACATCAGGGACATTGCACCTAATTCTGGAAAAATTGGAGTCCTGCAACAAAAACCTTGGAGTTGCCACACCAGCTGGCTAGTGCAAAACAATAGGTGCACTGTGGAACTTGTCGCTGGGATTTGGCTCCCTTCCCCACTTGATGCAACCCAAAATAAGATTGGCAGGAGGGGTCTGGGGGTAGAAGGGGCATGGATGATGCCACAGGGGGTGTTGGGGAGCCAATGGGCATGTTAGGGAGTGATTGGGCACCTAGTGGGGGTGCCATTATTATAACTGTTGTGGTAATGGACGGTTGTGGAGGGTTCAAGGTACAAAAATTGCCCGAGGCTGGGGCTGCTGCCAGGGCTGTGCCCCCCTGGGGCCATGGCAATGTTTGTCCCTGGAACCCCCTGTATCATCCATTACCATACTAGTTATATAAACAGCACCCCCGCTGGGTGCCCGATCACCCTGTGGCAAGTCCACTGGCTCCCCAACACCGCTATGGCATCCCTCTGTCCCTGCTTCCCTTGGACCCCACATTCAGAGCCCTCCCAATTCACCACCTTGCATGGCAGTGGTGCAAGGGACTTACACCAGCTCCTGGCTGGTCTAACTTGAGCCCCTTGCTGTGCCCACAGGGGGCTTCCTGAATCCCCAAAAAGGGGTTGTTGCAGCTCCGCCATGGCGAAAGCCCCCTTGCGACCTGGTGCACCCAGATGTAGGTCCCAAGGTTGGTGCAGTGCCCCTTTGGCACAGTGGCTTCCCTTTCTGATACAGACCAAGTTTCAAAATTGGGAATGCTGCATCTTTTGACACAAGGTGACATTTGCTTCGTTCTTGTTTGACGCAGGCACCTTGTGTCAGTCTAAGGGCTTTGAGGATTGGGCAAAACGTCAGAGAGATAGGCAAGACTGTACACATGAGGGATTTTAAAGAGCTAGTACCCTACTTGCAATTTATATTAACTTTTAAAAGTAGTCAACTGTCATTTTTAGAACGAAAGTATTTTTCATTTCCTTTTTGCTAATTTGAAGATTTTCTCCATGACAATACTAGGTGTGATATGTATAAAATTACTCTACCTGGACATAGACCTATCTAGTTCTAGTCCTCCTAATACCTCATCAGCATTGTGACCTCACTCATTGTGACATCACAGGTGGCCCATAAGAGCTCATCACCTGCTGCCGGACTGGCCACCTATGATGTCATAATTACTGACGACACTGCTGAGGAGGTATAAAGTTGAACAATTACTGCTCTTCACATTGCACTTGATTCTATCAGATAGAAACCCTTCTAATGAACAAATGGGAAAAGAAAAGTACTTCAGAAAGAAAAAAGTAGCAATTGGCCACTTTTAAAAATTAATTCAATGGCCTATGCAGCCAGTATAGTACTATGCTTGTGCAACTGTGTTACTTAGGTTTTGGCCATTTTCACTCTTTATTCCAGAGGAATTACCATCCTGTAGGGGTACCAAAGGCAAGGAACCCTCTAGAGGGTTTCACCCCTAGAGGTGCCACAGGATGATACCCTTGGCCAAAGGTACCTTAGGAAGGATCCCAAGGAGAGGCGCTGCTGCTGGAGGAGGAGGAGAGGATGGCAGGGCAAAGAAAAAAGTGCTTCAGAGGGAGGCTGAGGGGGAACTGCTTATATAGCTCAAGAAGTGGGAGTGGCTGGCTGCTTGACCATTGAACCAAAGGCGGAGCTAAGGGTAGAACTAGTGACACCACTGACTACCCTCTTTAACAAATCATAGGAGGATGGGTACCTGAGGACTGGAGGAGGGCAGATGTGATTCCCCTTCACAAAAGTGGGAGCAGGGCAGAAGCGGGAAACTACAGACCTGTTAGTTTAACCTCAGTGACAGGGAAAATAATGGAATCACTTCTGAAGGAAAGAATTGTCGAGTACCTAGAGGCCAGAGGGGCACAGGACCCAAGGCAGCATAGATTCACAGCAGGAAGGTCATGCCAGATGAATCTAATAGATTTCTTTGACTGGGTGACCAAAGTAGTAGATCAGGGAGGGGCTGTGGACATGACCTACCTAGACTTTAGCAAGGCATTTGACTCAGTTTCACACAAAAGATTAATATACAAGTTAGCCAGCCTGGGAGTGGGTCCCAAGATGGTAGCCTGGGTAAAGAATTGGCTGGAGAATAGGACACAGAGGGTATTAGTAAATGGAGTCCACTCTGAAGAAAGGGGGGTTACTAGTGGGGTGCTGCAGGGTTCAGTATTAGACCAGTCCTCTTCAATGTCTTTATAAGCAACATTGCAGAGGGACTGGAAGGAAAAGTATGTCTCTTTGCAGATGACACAAAGATCTGCAACAGAGTTGATGCACAAGGTGGGGTGGAAAGAATGAGAAGGGACTTGGCAAGGTTAGAGGAATGGTCAAATGTATGGCAGCTTAGATTTAATGCTAAGAAGTGCAAGGTAATGCACCTGGGAAACAAAAACCCAGGGGAAGAGTACACAATGGGGGGTGAGATACTAACAACAACAAAAATGGAAAGGGACCTGGGGTTAGTCATATCAGATGACTTAAAGGTGGGCAAGCAATGTGAGAGGGCAGCAAGGAGGGCTGGGGGGATACTGGGATGCATAGGGAGAGGCATCACCAGTAGAAAACAGGAAGTTTTTATCCCTCTGTACAGACAGCTGGTGAGACCCCATCTGGAGAACTGTGTGCAGTTCTGGAGACTCAATCTTCACAAGGACATAGACAAGATGGAAGCTGCCCAGAGGAGGGCAACTAAAATGGTGCAGGGTCTGAACCAGAAGACATATGAAGAGAGACTAAAGGAGCTTAATATGTATAGCCTCAAGGAAAGGAGGGAGGGGAGGACATGGTAGAAACTTTCAAGTACCTCAAGGGTACAAACAAAGTCCAAGAGGGTAGCATCTTTCAAAAAAAGAGGTGTGCAAGAACAAGGGGGCACAATTTGAAGATAGAGGGGGGCGGCTCAGAGGTAATATAAGGAAGTATTTTTTCACAGAAAGGGTTGTGGATGCATGGAACGGCCTTCTGGAGGAGGTTGTGGAGTCAAAAACAGTGGTTGAATTCAAGCATGCATGGGACAGCCATAAGGCAATTCTAGGGGGTGGGGGTAGAAAGAAGTAGGCTGCTGGTTAACTAGGATCTGCAGCTTATCCATTAGGTAGGGAAATTGGCAGACTGGGTAGGCCAAGCGGTCCTTATCTGCCATCAAATTCTATGTTTCTATGTCTATGTTTCTATGCCTTCCAATTCAACGGCCTACGCAGCCAGTATAGTGTTATGCTTGTGCAACTGTGTTACTTAGGTTTTGGCTGTTCGCACTCTCTATTCCAGAGGAATTACCACCCTGTAGGGGTACCAAAGACAAGGAACCCTCTAGAGGGTTCCACCCCTGGAGGTGCCAAGGGACGATTCCCTTGGCTAAAGGTACCTTTGGAAGGATCCCCAAAAAGGAAGTAGTAGTACGAAGCATATAAGCAATCTGTAGTTGTGAGACATAGTAATGGATAAAGCATCAGGCAGCTTGATAATGTAATGGGATGTGCTGGTTAGCAATGGCATGAGTTTGATGGGTTGTAAGAGGGAATGAGGGGACCTCCTAAGGAGAGAAGGAATGGCAGTAGGGACACCATTCCCCTCCATCCAACAGCAGATCCTGCCTACGGAACTAGGGAACACTATGCTAACTAACAGTTATGACCTGAGACACGGAGGAGAAAAAAAAACAAACTTTGAGGAGGAAATCTCTGGGGATCCAAGGCCTAGGTCACCTTCTCTCCAGGCTTGGGATATTTTATTTAGTGATGGCTCTGCTGCTGCAGTTTGGAAACCCAATTAAAGGGAGGTAGAAAATATTCCAATTTGGAGGAAAGCTCACACTCTATCCTTCTAACAGGAACGCCGTGAAGGGTTGCGAGCAGCTGCGCTCTGCAACAAGCCACCTCCAAGACAGGAGGAGGAGAGTAATAACCACTGAGGCACTCACCCGGCCTACTGATCTAAAAACAAACCAGGTGAACCAGAGGCAGTTATAGGGAGAATAGCTTTGAAGGGTGCCTCCGAACCCGTTCGGGCAGCTAAAGGGGTCCCCTTGAGAGCCCCATCCCTTCACCGCTGAGTCTTAACTTCTACAACTTGAGGTGCCATCGGTATGGTTGATGACTGAAGGTCCACCCAGAATGAGAACATTCCCAGTATGGGCCAGATGAGAAGGACGCTGCCCCAAGCTTCATGTGTTCAAGCTGTGGACTCAAGTGCAGAGCGAGACCATCAGCTGCAGGGGAAATCCTGCACCAGAAAGGTATGGCTGGCATGCCCTAGAGACAGATGAGGAGCTGAATGAGCAGTGAGTGCTGAGACCTTACATGGCACATGGCAGGGAGCATTGAGCAATGATGCGTAATCAGGAGTTGGTCTGCAGGTAGTTCAATAAGGCAGGGTAGTTCAGTAGGGCAGGGTAACAATAGTAAGACCTGCATGTAGGTCAGTAAGCAGTAGGAACAGGCAGGCCTGCATGTAGGTCTGCAACATAGTATCAATGGTGGACATGAACATAAGGGGAGAAGCAGCGCTATGACAGTGGGGCGAGCCAACCAGGCATTCAAAAGTCAATGAAGGTGACAGATACTCTGAGGATTTTCAGTGATGGAGATAGGATGTAGAACATAAGTCATTAGCCACATGGGGCCACGACTCCCCAAACACTTCCAAGTCCCCACTGTAGGAAAAACAAGAAAGTGATGGAAGGGGTCAAGAACCACATGCAGCTATTAAAGCTAGTTTACAGCAACAGCAGTAGCCTAGCTGACCTGAGTATAACAGCAGTGTACAAATATGGAACAGGATCAGCAGTGAGTAACTATGAGTGGTAGTATTCTATAAGCATGGAATGGAGGGAAGCACAATGCTCTGAAAGCAGCTATGACCATGTGGGAGGTAGATTAAGCTGGGAAAACATGATTGAGCTGCATAGCAAGGGTTCAGAGGTAACCTGAATCAGGTGAAACAATTAGGTGTATAGCATGGGGAGCAGCTTGGATGAAGTTGAATACCGGTACTGATTGCAATAGCAATGTGGGTAACTGAAAGCAAGTAGCTTGAGCTCTAAATGAGCAAATGGTAGGAGCTTATGAACCAAATCCTCCCAAAAATAAAACAAAAACAAAACAAAACTAAGACGCACAAACACAGATGAAACAGGGAAGGGACAAAAGAAAGCACATAGCCAGAAGCAAAATACAAACCAGAAGCAGAAGAACAAAACAGAGAGTCCAGCAGAAAGAAGCAGCAAGGCGGGGGGCTGGGGGGAAGGCCACAGCCAGCTGCAGAAAACAAACAGACAGGGCCTCCGGCTGGCAAAGAAAAAAGTACTTCAGAAGGAGGCTGAGGGGAACTGCTTATATAGCTCAGGAAGTGGGAGTGGCTGGCAGCTTGTCTATTGAACCAAAGCCGGAGTCTTCCAATAACATTTTCTGTCTGCTATTTTTGGGGCTGACATCTATTTAATTACGAACACAATATGTTGAACTGGACCTTGCAATGGATGGGGAGTTAATGGAAGTTACGGAGGCTATCAGTAATGGAATAGCATTTTTTGGTGTGAGGAGGTGGGAGCAGCATTCTGTACAGACAGGAAGTCTTGACACTGAGGTTTAGGCAAACCCAACATAGGACTTCTGGTACTTGAGGTAAGAGGTCACATGAGCATTCAAGGCCAAAGAGAACACTAAGGGTCTAGGCAGTGGAGGTGAAGGTGAGATCAAAGTTGAGGGTAAAATGGAGGTGACTACTGAGATTATGGCCACTAAGGGTCACTATTGGTAAAAGAACTGAAAGGGCCAATGCTCATTATTAACTCCTGTTTAGTTGTAATATACACATTTTGATTCATTTGAAGTAATATATCTAATTGATATTTGAACTTTGCCTTTGTATCACATGTAACCACATTATCTAGTAAATTATTCCATGGATTTATTGTTCTTTGTGTACAAGAGAACTTCTTCTTTACGGTGTTAAATCTAGCGGGGTTTATCTGAAGGGGATGACCTCTGGTGCATGTGGATGTACTGTAGCTCTGAATTCCAGTTCAGTTCATTTAATAGAAAGGGATCCTGCAAAACATCATATAGGAACAACATGCCCTTTGAATTCTGCGCTGCTCTAAACTCATTTGATTGAGGTCTACTAAAGACTGAGAGCTGTGTTTTCCAAGAGGAGGCAGTCTTAGACACATTGAGCCATATGAAATGTAGCAAAACCAAGCATTAATGTGAACAAAGCACGATGAAAAGGGGAGAAGGGAGTCAAGGAAATTTTGAAGCACCACAGAAACACTGACCATCAAATTTAAACCAGCAGTCTGGGCTTTTATATACTCATTAAACTATCCGTGCCTGTTCACATTTCATAGCTACACTGTGTACTGAACTATAGAACATTTTCCCACTGCTGTGAAACTAATGTTCTGTGTATAATGATGTCATCCTCACAACTGCTCCATGCAATAGAAACATAGAAACATAGAATTTGACGGCAGATAAGGACCGATTGGCCCACCCAGTCTGCCCATTTCCCTACCTAATGGATAAGCTGCAGATCCTAGTGAACCAGCAGCCTACTTCTTCCTACCCCAACCCCCTAGAATTGCCTTATGACTGTCCCATGCATGCTTGAATTCCACCACTGTTTTGACTCCACAACCTCCTCGGAAGGCGCTCCATGCATCCACAACCCTCTGTGAAAAATATTCCTTAAATTACCTCTGAGCCACCCCCATCTTGAAATTGTGCCCCTTGTTCTTGCACACTCTTTTTTGAAAGATGCTACCCTCTTGGACTTTGTTGATTCCCTTGAGGTACTTGAAAGTTTCTATCATGTCCCCCCTCTCCCTCCTTTCCTCGAGGCTATACATATTAAGCTCCTTAAGTCTCTCTTCATATGTCTTCTGGTGCAGATCCTGCACCATTTTAGTTGCCCTCCTCTGGATAGCTTCCATCCTGTCTATGTCTTTGCGGAGATTGGGTCTCCAGAACTGCATGCAGTACTCCAGATGGGGTCTCACCAGCTGTCTGTACAGAGGGATAATAACTTCCTGTTTTCTACTGGTGATGCCTCTCCTATGCATGCCAGTATCCCCCAGCCTCCTTGCTGCCCTCTCACATTGCTTGCCCACCTTTAGGTCATCTGATATGACTACCCCAGGTCCCTTTCCATTTTGTTGTTGTTAGTATCTCACCCCCATTGTGTACTCTTCCCTGGGTTTTGTTTCCCAGGTGCATTACCTTGCACTTCTTAGCATTGAATCGAAGCCGCCATACATTTGACCATTCCTCTAACCTTGCCAAGTCCTTCTCATCCTTTCCACCCCACCTGTGCATCAACTCTGTTGCAGATCTTGTGTCATCTGCAAGAGACATACTTTTCCTTCCAGTCCCTCTGCAATGTCGCTTATAAAGACATTGAAGAGGACCGGTCCTAATACTGAACCCTGCGGTACCCCACTAGTAACCCCCTTTCTTCAGAGTGGACTCCATTTACTATTACTCTCTGTGTCCTATTCTCCAGCCAATTCTTTACCCAGGCTGTCATCTTGGGACCCACTCCCAGGCTGGCTAACTTGTATATTAATCTTTTGTGTGGGACTGTGTCAAATGCCTTGCTAAATTCTAGGTATGCCATGTCCACAGCCCCTTCCTGATCTACTACTTTGGTCACCCAGTCAAAGAATCTATCAGTTTCGTCTGGCATTTGCAATCATTAAAAATCATTTTCTTGTCTGATATGGTCACAAGCAGCCTGAACAATCACTTTCCAAAGAATCCCCACAATGAACTAGGGGTGATTTAGCATGCTGATCCAATGTAGGGGCTCAGAATGACATTGCAACACATGCCTTTTGCATGCACAGTGTGTTTTGTGCATATACACTTGAGCTTTTGCTTGGAAATATGAAATCTGGACATCCTGACATCCGATCCAGAACAAGAAACAACATCATTGACCAGAACATGCACCCTCATCATATGTGCCCACTCTGATACACTCACAGTTACTGTACATAATGCAACTCCATAGTCATTTCCAGTCCTTGACTGCCTCAAGCAATGGAATGCAATGATTCCTTCCTTGCCGCTGCACTAAAACTGCCCTATGCAATGGAATTTAACAGCCAACTCCAAGTACTGTACACTCACAACTGCCATACTGTATGCAGTAAAACTCAACAATCAATTCTAAGCACCATACACTCATAAGTGTCCTACACAATGGAACCCAACAACCTCTTCCCAGTCCTACATCATCACATATGACCTACAGAAAGGAATTCAGTCATCACTTCCCAGTCCTATGCACTCTCAACTGCCCCATGAAATGTAACTCAGCATTAATTTCATAGAGCCTAGTCATGATTGCCCTATACCAATAGTTCTCGGACTTTGTCACAGTGAGCCTCCCCAAATCCATGGAAAAGATTTTGAGCCTCCCCCTGAATTGAAATAATCTTGGGCCTCCCCAAAGAAAAATAACGTACTGTACTTTTCGCAGTACACCATAAATAGATTGAAACCCCTTTGAGTACTTGGCTCACATTCAGTTCTTTGTCTTCTGCTTAAAGTTGGACCAGCATAACATTCTGTGGTGATTTGCATATGCAGCCCATGATGCTTTGCATTGTGGGGGCATGTGTGATTTTGTATTTTCTTGAAACTTGGCTTCCCAGCCAAATGCCCTTTGGGGTAACCCTTGCCTCAGTGTTTGCGCACAGAGGTTCTTTGTCTTTTAAATAGTTTTTTATTTTAATGGGTTCACCACAATATATCCAAGGCACACTGCCTTAAGGGTAGCTGGTCCATTCCCCTGGGGTGTCAAACAGACGAGGCATACTGAGGAGTCCTGGTAGGATGAAACATGTGTCCATGTCTTCTGTTAGCACCCTTTGCAAACTGTGTGAGAGGCCTTTCGGCACCATGCAATTCTGCTTAAAGTTGGACCAGCATAACATTCTGTGGTGATTTGCATATGCAGCCCATGATGCTTTGCATTGTGAGGGCATGTGTGATTTTTGTATTTTCTTTGTCTTATACTGACTTGGAACTTTTGAGAAAGAGCTCCTGTGCTCAAAGGTTTTATCTGAATAACAAATAATTAAAATATTATTATTCAGCTTATTGTAACCCCCCCCACACACACAGACCAGCCTAATTGCTCTGCTTTTTTCATTCTTGAACCATTGTTACCCTTTGTTGCAGTACCTTCATGGGTCAGACTACTTCCTCTGTTTCCTCTCTATATGAAATAACCTTCCTACACACTTTGCCTCTCCTCCCCCTTCTCTGCTCCTAAGCAACTTCTCAGGGGTTACTTTGCTCCTTCTTGCTATTGCTCTTAGCACTTCTATGCTCAACCCTTGTATTGGGCTGTTCTGCCATCAGTTTACAAATTGATCAATTACCACCACTCATTATTAATTTATTGTTCACGTTAATTTGTACCATTGCTCATTCTATATTTCTTGATTGTTTTCAGTTACCTTTTTAAATGTATTCACTCCCTACCCTTCCCCGGTACACCTGAAGAGCCTTGTCTCATTCACCATCCCTTGTCACCTATTAGTAAATAAATACATAAAATTCACCTACTACTATTATTCTCTTTCAGTTTGCTTCATCTCGTCACACAAAATATATAAAACTCAAAATTTAAATACAGTACTTTTTCAGACTTGCTTGAGCCTCCCCTGGAACAGGTTGGGGCCTCCCAAGGGAGGCTGGCCTCACCATTTGAGAACCGCTGCCCTATACAATGGAACTCAGCAATCACTTCCCAGTTCTACACAATTGCATGTGCCCTATAGAGTGGAACTCAACAATTATGTCCCAGCACTACACACTCAGACTCGCCCTGCTCAGAGGTGCTCAATAATAATTCTCAAGTCCTTTACATCCACAGTTCCCTTACATAATAGAAGTCCAGAACCACGCTAACGTAACAACTAACAATCTCTTCATAATCCTATATAATATCAGCTCTTGTTAGTTACAAGATCATGGCAGCTACTAATTACAACACCAAAACTGACACTATATGTGGAGTAGCAAAAGACAAGTCATGGATTACACCACAGGTCACAAACATAATTGCAGCTAGACAGAGAGGAAGAACAGAAAAACAATAAAGAGATCCTACCTGTACCTAAGAATGATGTTTTACAAAGAAGAGTTCAGAAACTCCTGACTACTGACTCTAGGAAAGGGTGTAAGGGTCAAACAATACAGAGAGAGAGAGAAAGAGAGAGAGTGAGAGAAGTCAGACTGCCTTTGTCATTGTTGTGCAGAGTGTTGTTACACAATTTATTCCACAAAAATGGCATTTTCACACAAAACAGTGATTTTGGCAAAATTTTCCTGAGAATGAGATTTTGCTATCTGCATGAAAATGACCAAATCCTATGATTTTCACAGATACAAAAATTATGTGACACTGGGTTTTAAAATTTTGCAGGAAGGGGTATCGTCTGTGAGCTACGGTGCAGGATAGGTGCAGGTTACCACAGGTGACAAACCTGAAAGTGCAGAGCAATCAAAAGGAGAGGAACCACACCCAAGTGAGAATCCCAAGACCGGGGTACAATCCAGAAAACTGTTAGTCACAAAGTTGCCCCAATGCTTCAGGAATCACTCCCTTCATCAGGGAGCTAACAGTTTTCTGGATTGTACCACAAGAGTGGAGCTCAACTGCAATAAAGCTGTTAGTCTGAACACAGCTCCACTGCTTGGGATTCTCATTTGGGTGCGGTTCCGCTCCTTCTGATTTGCTTTTAAAATTGTGTCCAGCCCTGGTCTGAAGCCATGCATCTCACTAATGATATTAACTATGGGTTCTGCAAAGTACCTAGTGAATTTATATAGTTATAAGCATCAGCATATCCTGATTTACGAATTTCAGAGGAATTCCTCAAATTACAGAGAAATAGACCAAAAAACTATTAACAAGGCATTCAGCCCATACTAACATGCTCAATCATTTTAGCCCTAACCACTGTGTGCATATGCAATGCCACTATGTCAGAAGAAAAAGTGCCCAAAGCTTGAAAACAAGTAGCTTGGCAGAAGACACCAGGAGGAAGGAGTGCTGTGTGACTGGACTTCTCTACTGGGACTAAAGAAGTAGAACTCTTGTACTTGGACCTTTAATTTAGGGTAAAAAAACAAACTAACAAAAAAAAAAAAATTAGTGTGTTTGAGTTAACTGAACTGAATGGTTATCTGAACAGTTATCTAGGTGTAAATCTCAGGTGATTGAAAGGGCTTGATAGCTGTGCAGTTTAAATTACTTGTAGAAAGATCTAGCAAGTAGGGGGAGTGGCTTAGCTAGAAGGAAGCTAAATTTAAAGACTGCCTTAGAAAGATTCTGTTAGTAGCTTGGCAGAAGACACCAGAAGGAAGGAGTGCTGTGTGGCTGGACTTCCCTACTGGGACTATATTGCCCTCCTTCCCTCCACTCCACCCGCCCAACAAAACCTAGTTCTACTTTTATAGGCACAGGATTTGACTGACAACAGGAACTTCCTGTTTGGGAGCAGGAAGTGAGTGATCACAGAGCCACCAAAGACCCACCATCCTAGAAGGGCAAGAGTAGCTCTCCGGCCCTCTCTAGCTGCTGGAGGTCTGCCTCTGAGCAAGTAAGGGGTCTACTAAGAAATATAGGATATTCTTGTCTCAGAACAGGACAATCAGGAGCTTAAAGGGCACAGAGGCAGAAAGTAAGTAGAGAGTGAAGAGAAAGGAAAAAAAAAACAGAGGAAAGAGTTAGGATTCCAAACAACAGTTAAGGGGCCAGAAATAAGACATGATGGGAGTGGTGCAGTGCAGTGACTGTGGAGCAGCAGTCTTCCGGGAGACGTTCTGGAGGATGCAGTGTTGTCCCATCTGCAGGCACCTCTCTGGGCTGAAGGAGGAGGTTGCTCATCTCCAGGATGAGTTGGCCAGGATTTGTGGAACCTCGTCTTCCATCCAGGGTCCACCAGTGCCACTGCCGTTGCCTCAGAGGTTGCCAAGAAAGAGAAGCGGTTGGACCACAGTGGGCTCAGGGAGGGTGAGGGTGGTGGAACAGAGGCGCATCCCTCCAGTTGTACCTCTCCACAATTCCTATACCATTCTGGCAAAGTGTGGTTCCTCTATGGAGGCACCTGCAGTGGAGACCAAGGAGGATGCTGGGAACCTCCACAAAGGAGACCCACAGGAGGGTGGCATGGGACCCCACAGGGGAAGGAAACAACTCCTGGTGGGGGATTCCATTGTTAGGAAGGTAGAACTGGGGGAGGAAGGGGAGAGGGAGGTAAGGTGCCAGCCTGGCACCATGGCTTGGAGGGACAGGGAGTGAATCTTCAGGATTGCCGGAGCAGCTGCACAGGGGAGGGAGCTGGATGTTATTGTCCACCTAGGGACAAATGACCTGGCTTAGAAAGGGATTAGAGCAGTGCAGGAAGAGTTTGTGGAATTGGGGAGGGCCTTAGACAAGTAGCACGCATGGTAACCTTCTCGGAGGTGCTGCCCATCTATGGCGTAGGAGAGACTAGGGTGTTCCGCACCATGGGATTCAATCAGTGGTTGAAAAACTGGTGCAGAGCTCAGGGATTTGGCTTCATTGGGGACTAGGGGTCCACCTGGAGTGATGCAAGCCTATACTGACATGATGGGCTGCATCTGTCCAGGATGGGAACCAGAATCCTAGGTGATAGGTTTAAATGCTTCATTGGCAACATTTAAACTAGCCAAGGGGGGAGGCACTGGAAAGGAGCAGGGAAATCCTAGCCCCCCCAAAAAAAATCACGGTAGTAAGTGCAGTATACACCAACATAGAGGTGGCGATAGGGAGAAGGGCAGGTTTAAATAGGAAAGTGACAAAGGCAAGAAGGACAGGGATGGGGCAAAAAGGAGTAAGGCCATCAGGAAATGGAGGGTAATGAGTACCAATGCCCGTAGTCTGGGCAACAAGCTACCTGAGCTGGTGGCCTTGATGGAAGAGGGATGCCTGGATATCGTAGCAGTCACAGAAACATGGTACACAGAGAACCATGACTGGGATGTTAAAATACCAGGGTACATAACCTACAGAAGAGACAGGCAGGGGAGAAAAGGGGGAGGAGTAGCTCTCTATGTAAAGGAAGGGATAAAAGCAACTGAACAAAAGAGTAAACAGGGAGAAGAGGAGGCACTGTGGGTCACCTTGGAGACTGGAAAGGGCACCACAATCCGCACAGGGGTTGTGTACAGACCCCCATGTCAGGAGGAGGGAATGGACAAGGATATGATAGAAGGCATTCTGAGGATGGCAGAGAAAGGAGAGATACTGTTGATGAGAGACCTGAATATGCCAGATGTTAACTGGAGCACACTTGCTGCAGCCACATCCAAGAGCAGGGCCATTCTCGATGCCCTACAGGTGGCAGGCCTCAGACAGCTAGTTTCAGAACCCACTCATGAGGGAGCAATCTTAGACCTCATACTCTCAAATGGGGGCAGTGAGAGGATCTCAGATCTAGAAGTGGGTTGCCATCTGGGAACAAGTGACCATCAAACAGTGTGGTTCACGTTAAACTCAGCTACAGAGTCAAGCCATACAAAAGTGAAGGTACTGGACTTCAGGAGGGCTGACTTTGGCAAGATGGGAGAGTGCCTCAGAAAAGCACTAGCAAACAGGCTAGAAGGAGGGGTGGAGCAACAATGGGGAATCATCAAAATTGTCATCACAGAGGCAACAAGCCTTTGTGTGAAGTAAATAAACAAATCAAAATGAAAGAAAAAGTCACTATGGTTCTCAAAAGAGGTGGCTGGGAAAGTCAGGGAGAAAAAAATAGCATTCAGGAAGTATAAGGAAACACAGAAGGAGCAGGACAGAGAGCTGTACCAGTTAAGGCAGAAAGAAGCAGAGAGAGAAGTCAGAATAGCAAAGGCCCAAACTGAGGAAAAGATAGCCAACTCGGTTAAGAAGGGGGATAAAACCTTTTATAGGTACTCCAGAGAGCGTAGAAAGAGAAAGGAAGGGAGGGATAGTGAGGCTGAATAGAATGAATGGTGGGTGGGCAGAGGGGGACAGTGAAAAAGCAGGGATACTGAATGAATATTTCTGCTCAGGATTCACAAAAGAGGAGGGGGAAGTGCCTAATTCAATTAACAGAAGTACTCTTGATAGGGGGGTCAATCCCAGCCCTTTCACAGAAGAAAGGGTTCTGCAAGAACTCCTGAAACTGAAGGTGGACAAAGCAATGGCGCCTGATGGAATTCACCCCAGAATTCTAAAAGAATTAAGGGGGAAACTAGTGAAACCATTGACTACTCTTTTTAATAAATCATGGGAGGATGGTGTGGTACCCGAGGACTGGAGGAAGGCAGATGTGATTCCCCTTCACAAAAGTGGGACCAAGACAGAGGCAGGAAACTACAGACCTGTCAGTTTGACCTCTGTGGTAGGGAAAGTGATGGAGTCACTTCTGAAGGAAAGAATTGTTGAGTACCTAGTGGCCAGTGGGGCACAGGACCCAAGGCAGCATGGGTTCACAGCGAGAGGTCATGTCAGGACGACTCTAATAGATTTCTTTGACTGGGTGACCAAAGTAGTAGACCAGGGAGGGCTGTGGACATGCCTACCTAGACTTTAGCAAGGCATTTGACACAGTCCCACACAAAAGATTAATAGTCAAATTAACCAGCCTGGGAGTGGGTCCCAGGGTGGTAGCCTGGGTAAAACATTGGCTGGACAACAGGACACAGAAGGTAATTGTAAATGGAGTCCACTCTGAAGAAAGAGCGGTTACTAGAGGGGTACCGCAGGGTTCAGAACTGGGTCCAGTCCTCTTTAAGGTCTTTGTAAGTGACATTGCAGAGGAACTGGAAGGAAAAGTATGCCTCTTTGCAGATGATACAAAGATCTGCAACAGGGTTGATACACAAGGAGGCATGGAAAGGATGAGAAGGGACTTGGCAAGGTTGGAGGAATGGTCAGAAGTATGGCAGCTAAGATTCAATGCAAAGAAGTGCAAAATAATGCACCTGGGAAACAAGAACCCAGGGGAAGATTACACAATGGGGGGGGGGGAGATAGTAACAACAACAAAAAAGGAAAGGGACCTGGGGGTAATCATATCAGATGACCTTAGGTTTAGCAAGCAATGTGAGAAGGCAGTAGGGAGGGCTGGGGGTATACTGGAATGCATAGGGAGAGGCATCACCAGCAGAAAACAGGAAGTTGTTATCCCTCTGTACAGACAGTTGGTGAGACCCCATCTGGAGTACTGTGTCCAGTTCTGGAGACCCCATCTCCGCAAGGACATAGACAGGATAGAGGGAGTCCAGAGGACGGCAACTAAAATGGTGCAGGGTCTGCAAGAGAAGCCATATGAGGAGAGACTAAAGAGCTTAATATGTATACCCTTGAGGAAAGAAGGGGGGGCATGACAGAAACTTTAAGTACCTCAGTGGAATCAACAAAGTCCAAGCGGTAGCATCTTTCAAAAAAGAGCGCAAGAACAAGGGACACAATTTAAAGATAGAGGGGCGGTTCTGGGGCAAATGTGAGGAAGCATCTTTCACAGAGAGGGTAGTGATGCATGGAACAGCCTTCCTGAGGAGGTTGTGGGGTCTAAAACTGTGGGAGAATTC
Organism: Neoceratodus forsteri; assembly: GCA_016271365.2. Lineage (NCBI taxonomy): Eukaryota > Metazoa > Chordata > Ceratodontiformes > Ceratodontidae > Neoceratodus > Neoceratodus forsteri. The sequence goes on along the minus strand of CM028130.1, from coordinate 1,160,023,076 downwards.
AAGAATGCATGGGACAGACATAAGGCAATTCTTGTGGGGGGTAGGAAGAAATAGGCTGTTGGTTAACTAGGATCTGCGGCCTGTCCTGTAGGTAGGGAAATTGGCAGACTAGGTGGGCCAAGCAGTCCTTATCTGCCATCAAAGTCTATGTTTCTATGTAGAAGAGATTCCTATGTCCAAGAAAGTTAGGTGAAATGCCAGGGACTGATACTGGAAAATGGACAAAAGTGGAGTGCAAGGTTTGCACTGCGCTTGCCCTTGCTCATGACTGTGAGGATGCTATACTCAGTCGAATAGTGCACCAGCTCTATCTGACTGAATATAGGGGCATGTCAGTGCAGCGTTGAGTTGCACTGCCCTAAAATGGATCTGGGAAGTGCAGAGAGCAGTGCCCCCAGACCCAATTGTGCTGGTAGCCTCTAGCGGGATATTCAGCAAACACCCTTAAAATGAGCCCATTGGGCATGCAAGGCACAAAGTGGCCATGTGCACGCCTATTATGAGCTAATTTGCATAGAAAGCAGCACATTTGTGCCCCTCTTGTGAACAGCACCCCCACCCCGATTGCCCATCTCTGTAAAATTCTAAACATTCCCTGGTGTTTGATGACACCTTCTACCCTCCGATCGCCAGTCCCGGTAAAAAGAAACTAGTCCCTGGTGTCCAGTGATACCCCCCTCTGATCCCTGTCCCAGTACAAAGCACATTCCCTGGTGTCCAGTGGCACCCCCACCCTCCGATCCCCGTACCTGTATAAAACAACACATTCCCTGGTGTCCAGTGGCACCCCCTGCCCTCCAATCCCTGTCCCTCATAAAAAGACTACAGTCCCTGGTGCCCAGTGGTACCCCCCACCCTCTGATCCTTGTCTGTGGTAAAAAGAATACAGTCCCTGGTGTCCACTGACAAATACCACCCTCTAGCTGCTCACCACTATCAAAGGATGGCATTCTCTGATGTCTAGTGGCACCCCTCATCCTCTGATTGCTCACCACAGTTTAGTAACAGAAGTTCTTGGTGCCAAGCAGCCCCCCAATACCACCTGCACAGGGTACAACACCCTGCCATCCCCCCTTACCAAAGTTGCCGGTGCCATGAAGAACCAATATGGTGACCAGCACAGCCTCCTCTCACCACCTCGACCAGCCATCATATGAGTGGTATTCAGGGGAGGGAGGTAGACACCAGTTCATTCACGGTGGAAAGAGTCCTAGAAGAACTCTTGAAAATAAAAGCAGATGAGGCAATGGGGCCAGATGGTCTCCACCCCAGAGTATTAAAGGAAGTCAGAGAAGTGCTGGCGGAACCACTGGCTGCCCTTTTCAATGCATCACTAGAGACAGACGAGGTACCTGAGGACTGGAGGAGGGCAGATGTGGTCCCTCTCCTCAAGAGTGGAAGCAGAGAGGAGACAGGCAATTATAGGCCTGTAAGCCTGACCTCAGTAGTGGGGAACCTAATGGAGTCCTCACTTAAGGAGAGGATTGTGAAGTTTCTGGAGGATAGCAGGGCATTAGGATCCAAGGCAGTATGGATTCTCAGCAGGAAGGTCCTGTCAGACTAATCTTATAGACTTCTTTGACTGGGTGACCAAGGGGGTAAATCAGGGAGGGGCAGTGAATGTAGCCTACCTGGATTTCAGCAAGGCCTTCAACACCATCTTGCACAGGAGATTGCTAAATAAATTGGGGAGCCTGGGAGTAGGTCCTACGGTGGTAAAGTGGGTTGGGAGCTGGCTAAGGGACAGGACAGGTGGTAAATGGTATGAAATCTGAGAAAAGGGAGGTGACAAGCAGGGTGCCACAGGGGTCAATGCTGGGGCCAGTCCTACTGAATGTCTTCATTAGCAACAATGCAGAGCATCTGGAGGGAAAGGTGTGCCTCTTCACAGATGACACCAACATCTACAACAGAGTGGACACACCGGAGGGGGTGGAAAAAATAAGAAAGTACCTAAGCTTATTAGAGGAGTGGTCAGGTATCTGAAAGTTGAGTTTCAATGCTAAAAAGTGCAAGATCATGCACCTAGGTGTCACAGGAATCCAAGGAAGAAGTACAGGATGGGTGGGGAAATTCTGGCAACTACAGGTCAGGAGAGACCTGGGGGTTATCATATCTGATGACTTGAAGGGGACCAAACAGTGTGAAAAGGCAGTGGGGAGAGCAAATAGAATATTGGGGCGCATAGGGAGGGGCATAATGAGCAGGAGGAAAGAGGTGGTGATGCCACTGTACAGATCACTGGTGAGGCCTCAGCTGGAGTACTGTGTCCAGTTCTGGAGACCACATCTCTGGAAGGACATTGACAAAATATAGGCAGTCCAGAGAAGGACAACGAAGATGGCACATGGACTGCACCAGAAGCCCTATGAGGAAAGACATAAGGACCTTAATATCTATTCACTGGAGGAAACAAGGGAGAGGGGAGATATGATAGAGACTTTGAAGTACCTTAGGGGAATAAACAGGGTACAGGTGGAAAGCATATTTCAGAGAAAACTCTGCACAAGAACAAGGGGGCATGATATGAGGCTGAAGGGTGGAAGGCTCAGAGGTAATGTTAAGAAGTACTTTTTCACTGAAAGGGTGGTGGAGCCATGGAACATCCTTTCAGCCTTTCAGCAGCAGTGGTGGGGGTGAAAAATATATTGGGGTTCAAGAGTGCATGAGATAGACATAAGGGTACCCTGGAGATGTGCGGAGCAGGAGAGCCACAGATCAAATAGGATCTGGGGCTGCAGCAGTGAATAGGGAAATGAGCAGACTAGGTGGGCCATATGGTCCTTATCTGCTGACAGATTCTATGTTTCTATGTTATGCAATGTCAAGGAGCACATGTCCTGTAAAGGGAGCACACACCTACTATGCAGTATGTATCCTTCCTTTACAGTATGCAGGATGAGCGCTCCATGTAACTGCATATGGCATCCCGTCGAGGTGGTGAGAAGAGGGCTATGCCATTCACTGTATGGGCACCCCAAGGTGCTAGCAACTTTGGTAAGGGGGTGGCAGAGTGGTGTGTCAGGTGCAGGCAGTGTGGGGGGCTGCTAGATACCAGGGACTTCTGTTACTAAAATGCAGTGAGCAATCAGAGGGTTGGGGGTGCCACTAGACATCAGGGAATGTCATTGTTTGATAGCAGCAAGCAATCAGAGGGTGGAGGGTGTCATTGGACACCAGGGACTGTATTCTTTTTAACAGGGACTGGGATCAGAGGGTGGGGGTGCCCCTGGACACCAGGGAATGTTTTGTTTTGTATAGGGTTCGGTTTGAGGGTAGGGAGTACCACTGCACACCAGGGAATATGCTTTTTATTTGTACAGAGACAGGGATCAGAGAACAGGGTACCACTGGACACCACAAATTGTACTCTTTTTAACATGGACTCGGACTGGAGGGCAGGGAGGGGTGCCACTAGACAAAAGGGAATGTGTTTTTTTGTACAGCGACAGAGATCAGAGAACAGGGGTTACTACTAGAGACCAGGGACTGTATTTTTGTTACCAGGAATTATTTTTATTTGTGTTACTCCACTGATAGGAGACTATAAAAATTAACATTTATTGCACTATATTAAAACCAGTATCACCCCTCCCAGTACTTGCAATGTCAACATTTCACATCGAAGTGATGCTGTTTCAAGTCTTGAAAAAGCATCAGAGTAATGTGAAATGTTGACATTGCAAGTACTGAGGGGTGCTATTGGTTTTAATGTTGATTTTTATCGTCCCCTATCAGTGGAGTTTATGTCTCTGTCTAGAGACGTGCAGCCATTTCGATTTGTTCTTGCCTGGAGGTTCATTTTACAGCTCCATCCTTGAGTGGCTCCTGAGCCATCTTCTACTTGTACTCCCCCAACCACTAACGTGGTTGTTGGCTGCAGTGGCTCCACCAACCACTAGGGTTGCCCGGAGTAAGTCAGCCTTTTCATTGGCAGTAATTGCACTGCACAAAGTGGCCCGTGCTATTCCTTTTGTGAAGTGCTACTACACTGAATATTGTGCTGCACCCAAATTCATGTCCCTACCCTTGCCTTTGCCCATCACATATATTATTTTTAGCACGTGTGCTAACCCTTTTAGCACATGCAACTTCCCCCTTTGAATATTGTGCTCTGGCAAAACCCTGGGCAACCGGGGTGCAATCACTTTGCCCATCATGCAAAGTGCTGAATATTCTGCCCCTGAATTTCAATTTAAGACCCAGTCTTCTTGACCCCTTTGGCTGCACATGTTGCTGAGCAATTCATCTGTACTGGATCATAGATGGTATTAAAACATCATAAACCAAACACTCCAGTGAATTTGAAACTTTTGTTGAAGCAAGTGTTTCATCTCTAACACTGTTTTCCTGTACCAGAATTTGTCCAAGGTGAGTTTATTTCAAACTAAATGGCAGGAAGAAGCAAAAATTCTGTAAGGCATATAACTGGGACAGCTGTTACTTCTTATTCTGGCTAATTAAATTGTGCCTTCCTGTAATCACATAGTCTGTGTGGATAATACAACATATCGTCATAGGAAAGATGAACTGAGTTCACTACAAAATCAGTACGAGTTAATCAGTACTAGAGATGCAGTGAATTTAAAGCAGCAGGGCATGACAGTGATGACAATTATGACCTCTAAGCCTGGATATTGAAAGACTAACACACCTGCAAATACAAACTGCTGGTGCACTAATCTGGAATTGCACTGATGCTCCCAGCCAGCCCATATTCGGAAGCCCTGGGAGTGCAAGCACAATCCTGCAGCACCAAAGCACTATAATACTACTGTGCCAATGCAAATGAGGGTGTCCCCCAGTGCATATCAGCACAGCAGTATCTTCAAAGGTTTGTGGTGGTGTTAAACAGTTCCCAACATGGCACTATTTACCTCCGCCAAAAAACATTGCTTTATAGTGCGCCCCCACCCCCCTAAGGGAAGGTGGCTGCACTGCAGCTGCCTGCCCCTGGTCCCCTATTCCATTTTAATATACCTATCCCTGGTGTCTAGTGGCACCCCTACCCCCCAAACACCCAGTCTGTAATTGGTGTATATATCCCTAGTGTTTTGTAGCCACCTACCCCTGAACACCTGTTCTGTACAGATATAGATATCCATGGAGTCTATTGGCATCCCTCACTCCCCGATCACCCATTTTATAATCTGTATAGATATCCTTGGTGTCTAGTGGTACCTTCCACCCCTGAAAGCCCATTCCATGTAGATATAGATGTCTCTAGTATCTAGTAGCACCCCCCACCCCAATCACCTGTTCCGTGACATCTGAAGATGTCCTTTGTATCCAGTAAATATAGTAAATAATGAGGACTGAGTGTGAGGGAAAATCTGTACCTGTTGGCACGGAAGTAACCAAAATGTTTAGCAACTATTTTAATAATGTGGGAGTGCAGATTCATAATTATAGTTTAGGGTCAGTGATTGATCCGAATAAGGGGGGTGTCGGAGACAAGTTACCGGTAAATGGTGGTAAAATGTTTTCTTTTGGTTATATATTGGTGGATGAGGTTAGAACTGAATTGTTATGTTTGGATGCCTTAAAGGCTAAGGGCTTAGATAATATCCCTAATAGCCTATTGAAATTTGCTGCTCCATGTATTGCATTTCCATTGACCTACTTATTTAATTATTCCTTGCAACAGATAGTTACCCTGAGGGTTGGAAGGTGGCAAAAATGTTTCCAGTTTATGGGGGGGGGGGGTTTCGAGGATAGAGATTAGTAATTTTAGACCCATTTCTCTGCTTTCCCAGGTTTCTAAAATAATGGAAAGGTTAGTAGCCAGACAATTGAAGAATTATTTAGAAGGGGTAATTAGTTAAATCAGTACCAGTCTGGTTTTCGATCAAAACACAGTACCCAGTCTGCCCTGGTAAAAGTGGTAGGGGATATTCAGCTGGGCCTTGGCAGGAGGAACTCAGCTGGGGCTATCTTTCTCGATCTGTCAAAAGCTTTTGACACCCTAAACCATGATGTCCTCCTGTCCAGGCTCAGGGATCTGGGTATAACAGGATCAGAACAGAAATGGTTTAGTTCACATCTTACAAATAGGGAACAAATGGTAGAAATTGGGGAATTCAAATCTACAGTACATCCGATTAAGGTAGGGGTACCCCAAGGTTCTATATTGGGCCCCCTACTTTTTAATATTTATATTAATGGTCTAAAATTTAGTGACCCTGAAGTTAAATACCATGTATATGCTGACGATACGTTGATACACGTGGAGGGGAGTTCCCTGGAAGGTATAACTACTAAGTTACAATACGATTTTTGTGAAATACAAAGTTTTTTTGATACCCTGAATTTGATAAAAAATGTAAAGAAAATGCAGGTGGTCCATTTTAGGGGTTCGACTACTTTATATCCACCCTTAGATATTAGAACTAAAATGGGGGAGAAAGTTCAGCAAGTATCAGGTTATAAATATTTGGGGATATGGTTGTATTGTAGGTTAAAATGGGATAAGCATTTGGATTATTTGTTAAGTAGCCTCAGTAGGAAACTGGGAATGCTCTACAAACTAAAATATTCTACGACTAAAGAAATATGATACAGGATTGTGGCAACCATGATCTTGCCGGTACTTGATTATGGGGATCTGGTCTATGGTGGGGCATTGGGGGTGGAGCTGGCAAGGCTGGATGTGATGTACAACAGGCTTGCCTGCTTCATCATCAGTGCCCCCAGAAATACCCATCATTGGGATCTGTACAGGGCATTAGATTGGTGGTGTTTGGAAGAAAGGAGACTTCTTCATCTTGCAGTTTTTATGGGTAAAATAGGGGGTATAAAATTGCCCGACTATATTCTGAATATGTTTGTTGTTAGAGAACAAAGAGAGGGTTTGCAATCTTCAAGGGGTACTCAATATGTTATTCCAAAATGTAATTTAGAGGTGGGTAGAACCTCTGTTGTATGCAGGGGCTCCAACATTTGGAATGCTCTTCCATTGGAATTGAGAGACGGTAATGTGTTTATCAATTCAGGGATATTAAAAAATGGTTTATGAAATTTAAACATAGCTTAAAACAGTGCTGTCAAAGAACTAGTTTTTGTGGGGGGGGGGGTCTTCTGTAAATAAATCATAATAAGTTTTACTATTGACCCAAAGTTAAGTTGCTTTACATAAAAATAATATGAAAGAATTCTACTATAGCTTTTTATATTTTTGATATTGGGTTTTGTATTAGATGGAACAAAGTTTAATCCCCTGTATTTAGCATTACTATATTGACATAATTGTATGGATATGTTTGTTAAGCGATACATGTACTTGTCTATGTTTTTGTGCATAAGAACTTTATTATATTTATGTAGAAATTGTGTTTGTAAGTTATATGTAAATGTTCTAAAGCCCGTAACTGAATGCATGGTTTGGACCTCCTTGGAAATGAGTTTTTAACTCAATGGAGTTTATCCTATATTCTTGTTCATTTTATTATGAATTTGAATACAATTTTACAAACAAACAAACAAGTGGTTCCCCCGACCCACAAATTGCCCATTGACTAATGTATAAGTAATCATTGGTGATCCAATGTCCCCCATCCACCCAACTAGCCCACATACCACTACCCATCACACACTCCAAACCCTGTTGTCTATCTATGTCCAGCGATGCCTGTTATAGTGACCAGCACATTCCTTCTCTCACCTCCTTGGACAGCTGCGATATGCACTGTCAGTGAGCATGCATACAGTACTTATTCTGCATGCATGCTGATTGCCTGCTCATAAGGCAGCCAACCAGGGAGGTGAGAAGAGGGCTGTACTGGTCACCATAATGGGCATTACTGGATGTAGATGGACAACAGGGTAAGGGTGTGTGTGATGGATGGTGGCATGTGAGAGGACTGGGTGGGTGGGAGACACTGGACCACCAGTGATTATTACTTATACATTAGTCAATGGGTGATGAGTGGGGGGATGAGGGGAGCCACTGGAGACCAGGGATGTCTTCAGATGTCATGAAACAGGTGTTTTTGGAGTGGGGGTGCAACCAGGCACCAGGGATATCTATATCTATATAGAACAGGTGTTCAGGGGTGGTAGTACCATTAGACACAAGGGATATGTATACAGATTATGGAATTGGTGTTCATTGGTGGGAGTGCTTCTGTACACCAGGGATATCTCTACAGATTATGGAACAGTTGTTCTGGAGGGTGGGGGGGGGGTTCAACTAGACACCAGAGCATTCAGAACTTAAACTCCAGGATGTGCATTAATGGGCTGCTGCACGCATGCAAATGAGTCCATAATAGGTATGCAAATGGTCTGGCAGTATAGCCTAGAGGTTAGAGTAATGAGCTGTAACTTAGCTTGGTACATCTGGCGGACCTGGGTTTGATTCCCACAGCCTCCATTGGCACACTGTGTGACTCTGAGCAAATCACTTAACCACCCCAGTGCTCCCAGGTCACTCCTGAAAACAGGCAATTAGGCAAATTATGCCTAGTGGGCCTTGCCCAGTTACCAAAGGAATAAAAAAATGAACCCTTAGTACCCTGCATTCCCAAATGGCTCATTTGCATGCTGTGGCTGAATATAGCCCACAGGGGTCTTGGTGCTATCCATTTTAGGTAGTGCTATTCCCTGAGGGCTATATACAGCACAGGTCCCCATCATGGTCCGATATTCAGTCAGATAGTGTTGTCCTGCTATCTGGCTGAATATAGCAGTCAAAGGGCCGGGTGCTAGCAAAAGTGCAGCACAAACATTTGCACCACGCTTGTCTTACTTGCTAAATGTCAGGGCCCTACATTTTTATTCTATTTTACATTGCTCCTCTATCTCTTGACTAGTATGATACCCTTCATTCCCAATTTTGAGTCTGCTATTGTTTTTCTCATTTGAAATAATAAAAGGAGTGCTCCCTTTATTTATTTATTTTATTTAAAATTGGTGACCGGGAAATGTTCAGGTGCATCCCTTAAATATTGCTTGAACCAGATTTTCGTCAGTATATTCTTAGTTATTGCTGTATACCTATAGTCCCATAAGGTCAGAAATTACTGCATGCTGCATGCTAATTGATTACAGTCACAAGAAAAGTGATCTTAAACAATGGGTATTCAAAAACAACAAAGACTAGTAACGAAAAACTGGTCTGAGCAATATTAAAAGGAGCACTCCTTTTATTATTTCCACTGTAAAAAAAGGGTGGTAACACAGACTCAAAGTTGGGAAAATAGCATCATACGAGTCAAGCGATAAGGAGCAATCTAAAAAATAAAGGTCAAAATGTTCACTATTGGGCACTGCTGCGTTACACTTCACTGGTGAAATTTCTGCAAAGTTTGCACAAAGTGGGCTCTTTGCACGTCACTGAAAAACTCTCATTCTGCAGAACACTTCTCTGTGGAAAAACCTTTCTGCAGGAAAACATGTTTCACGGAGTGTGATTTTTTTCCCCATGAAGTGGCAACTTTGCAAAGCAAAAGAACTTTGCGAACTGCGGAAAACTTGTGCAAATTTTCTGTGAAGCAAAGCTGTCTTCACTTCACACATCTGTAATCAATACATTGACACTGACAGCAGACAACATAAACAAATTAATAAAAGTGAAATGCAAATAATGACTGTGGGCTTTGGAAAAAAAAACACTAGTAACTGTCAGTATTCAACTGGGGCAAAAGAATCTCGAGTGTCTAGCAAGTTAAAATGTTGGGAGTTATAATCTCTCCCACACTTTAATGGGGTCTCCACAAGGACAAACTTTACAACAAGGCTAACACAAGGCTTTTCTTTTTCTATGACGTTTTATAGGTACGGCAAAGACTGAGTTGTTATTAATTTATAAAAGCCTGGTCTGACCTTTCTCAGAATACTGATGTCCTATTTGGCACTTGGGTTGAATGAGCCCCCAATATCACAGGGAGGAAACTTTGGAAAAACATGATTTTTAGACACATATCAGCTGATATTTCATAATTTTCTGTACTTAGCTTCCATTTCAGGCAGCACAGGGTTGCAGTCAATGGGCTCAAATCAGAAGAGAGGGAAGTCACGAGCAGGGTACCACAGGGATCTGTCCTGGGTCGCTTCTTGGTTATCATCAGTGATTCTAAAACAATTGAGTGAGTGCAGCAAGTCATATAGCAAAGCAAGTAGGATGCTTGGTTGTATCAGGAGAGGTATTGATAGCAGAAGGGAAGAGTTAATACTTCCTGCATATTGGCCCCTATTCACAAAATAACACTCATGAGGCACGTATCGGGCCACGAAGCTCTGCAGCCTAGGGATTTCTGCATGGGGGCTGCATTCATGAACACTGGCCCCCACCTGGCTCCCTTAAGTGGCCCTGCCCCCCCCAGCACACAAGTCCGTGGGGGGAGGGGCAGGTGGCTGCGGAGTGGCGGATCCTGGCAGGCAGCCAATCGACTACCCAGGCAGGGACCCACAGTGGATCCCTTGCACACAACGGGTACCATGTTGCCAGCTGGCATGCAGAGTGCTGACCATGCTGATGTGGGAGTGTACCCTGTCCACCTGAACCTGTTCTCCTGAAGTGTCCCCGATGGCAGGGGCAATATTGTTGGGGGGGCAATGCCACCTGCCATATCTGCCACGTCAGGAGGCAGCTTTCCCAAGGGGAATGTAACCAGCCCTAGTGGTTTATGGCTGCCTTCTGGATGCATGGCCAGCAGCACCCACGCACAGCACTCCACAAGTTTGTGAATGCGCGGAGTGCTGTCTCCCCACCCGCACCATCCTCAGGCCCACCCCTCGTGGAGCTGTGTGATCAGCTGGGGAATTGGGTACATGGGGGGGGCTTAGCCTTGCCCCGCATAGAGTGGAGGGGGAAAAGTGAGCGCAGACAGCTGCACGATGGCTTCGCGTCCGACTTACATGGCATGTAGCCTTTGTGAATAGAGCCCATTGATCCTTAGTGAGGTTACACCTGGAGTACTTCACCCAGTTCTGGATCCCTCACATCAGGAAAGATATGGATAGACTGGGGATGGTGCAGTGTAGGGTGACAAAATGATTCAGAGCCAACAGGGCAGGTCTTATGAAGAGCGCCTCAAGGCACTAAACATGTACTCACTAGAGACCTGAAGGGAGAGGACAGATATGATAGAAACCTTCAAGTTCCTAAAAGGAATTAACAAAATGAACTGCAGGAAACTATTTAGCTTGAGTACTAGCTTACAGTCACATGGATATGAGTGGAAACTAACATAAGGGAGGTTCAGGAGGGACATGAGGAAGTATTGTTTTACAGAAAGGGTGGTGGAGTCATGGAACAGTCTACCAGACAAAGAGGTAAGTGGAAAAACCATTGCTAGTTTCAAGCATGGTTGGGACAGATTGACAGGCATAGTGCTTGCTTGGGTTGGAAGAAGCTGGGAGGAGAATGGGAGAGAGGTTGGAGGACTATGACCATAGAGGGGCAGTAGGACCTAGGACTAAATAGGGAACTCGGGCAGACTGGATGGATCATGGGTCTTTTTCTGCTACCAGTTTCTGTTTCTTCATAATAATTCTGCTCAGCAATATGAAAACAGCAACACTACCCCCTAGACATCATCTGCACTGGCTGCTTGCCTATGCCTGACATCATAATCCTGTTTATGCCATCAGAATAATTTTTATGGCAACCTTATGCTATCACAATCAAAGGTCTGTGATATCAAATGTAGACAAGCAGCTAAAGCAGATGGAACCCTGAGGCCATTACTTCTTTTTTCATGGTAATGCATAAACAAATTGTCTAATCCCCAAGTACTGTATTCCAGTCAAAATAAAACAGTGAACAACAAACATAAGCAATTCAAAAAGAAACCTAAATGGTTACATGTCATATCTTACATAGGTCTGGCAAGGGTAGAGTTAGTAGTAGTTTCCAAAAGCCTGGTCTGACCTGTCTTAAAACCTCACACCTGCTCTATGCAGCAGAAATCAGTCCCTGAACCACAAAATGTGATGGATCCCGATACTCTGAAAAGCTACTGTTATGAAAATATTTGCCTGTTTCATAAGAAAGTATAATGATCATTGTCTATGTATTCAGAAAACATTCCCAGTTATAATATAGAGTCACTGTGTTTCAAGCTGAAGTGAATATAAAATATGTTTGCATTTTTAGTATAATTGTAAAGTTGGCCATGCTATATGTTAATTCTGTTTAGTAACTCTGGTGCATTGTTTTGAGGGCAGCATATGTGAAAGTGGAGTTTTGTGCATTACAAAGTCTAATTTCTGAGTGCAAAGTAGTGCAATGCCCTAAACGTGCAATAAGCAAGTTTCAGCTTTTGAGCACAGTTTGTGTCCTAAACTTGTTTGAATAAACTGTAACCTAAGCCCGCTAAATCACAGCCCTAATAATGCAATAACAGTTGTGCAAAACACAAAGCACACCCCCTACTGGCCAGTGATGGGTATGTGACTATACTGGACATAGAGGCTGTCAAGAGCTAAAGCAGTTAGCATGTCTCAAACATGCCAACTCTGTTGCACCTGTTGCACTAATATGCTATATTCATGTCCCTATACAAATTACCTCTTTGCCCTTTCAATAGGCTCAGAAGCTATTTGCATCCCTTTATGACCTCATTAGCAGGTGAGGAACAGATATTTGATCAGTGGATTGTCCCTTCTGTATGGTGGATGATGTAACCTGTGCCACCCTGAGCAGGCATTCCTGGTGTCTTTATGGTGTGATATGAACATAACCCCATACTAGGTTCCCCCTCCCACCCCAATCTCTGTGCTGGTGTTGACAATCCATGCCTCGTTAGTCTTGTGGATGCCCCCTTGCGGACCCTGACTGCAGCAGTCATTCCACACACCCAATGCTACTACACCCTCAAAAAAAAAAAAAAAAACTGGCATCAGGCACTTACCCAGCTCACCTCCACGAGCAGGCCTCCATCAGCCCTGCAAGCCCATTATCAATAGATAGACTGTATTACTCTACAGTGTAGCGATACAAAGCATATGATATTGCCCTTCAAGCTAATTTCCCATGAGTTTGAAGGTGCATCCCACAATACCTGTATCGATAGACTGTATTTCCATTTGGTTCTATGTAATTTGGGTGACTCAAAAACAGTGAGCTTAAACTGAGCGAAGGCAAAAGAGTATAGCCACAGAGGCTGAGGGGTACAAATCAGTGATCACCAAAATGGAGACAAAAATGTAAAGGGGCTTTTCTGGTGGGGGGCCTTGCCCCCTGCACCCCCCTTGCTAAAATAATCAACTCTGACTGGGAAGCAACTTGGGGAGGGGCTAACATGCCTTCACCCTTTGTGTGCCTTTTTGTCTTCACTCATTTTGGGCTTGCTGTTTTTGAGTTACCCAAATCATAGGACACTCTGCCATTTAAGATGTCTGCTGATACTGACTTGTGGGGCAAACTGTGGCTGGCTATTGAGGTGAGTGAAAGGTAAGATGTGGCCACTGGGGGGGTACAAGTGTTGGGGGATGGTTACTGGTTTTTGAGTTGTACTGCCCTGGGGTGGGTGATAATTACTTGAATCAGAGTAGTTTTGGGGATGCACTGCTTTGGGATGGGTGGTGGTTACTGGGATCAGGGTCAAGTGAGGGTAGGAGAGCCACTAGACTACTGGAAATTGTATTAATGTATACTTTGGGGTTGGGTGAGGAGTACACTAAACCACTAGGGCTTGGATTGTCAACATTGGCCCAGGGATTGTGGTGGGAGGGGGAATCTTGTGCATGGTTACTTTTGGTTCTTTTTTTCAGTTGATCTTTTTCCTCACCTCTGTCCTGGCATGGCCCCATCCTGCTGACGCCTGCACATCCCCATCACCGCAGCTTCCCTTGGGTATTACTGAGCCCTGTTCTCCCATGACTTATCCCTGCCATTGCTCTTAGTTTTGTTGGAACTACCCCTGTCTGAATTGAGCTACTGAATAACCCCACCAGGGGTTCAGTTAGTTCCATTGCCAGTTCTTGAGCACCCTTGGATGCATCCCATCTGGCCTGGGTCCTTATTTATCTTTAGGGCTGCTGACCCTTTTCAAATACCTTCACTGGTAAATGCTGCTGCCTCCTCTCAGGAATCCCCCTTACAGCTGCCTTAATGCCACTGTCTGGCAGAGGCCCTCTGTCTTCCCTTGTGAATACAGATCAAAAGTAGCCATTATGAATAGCTGCTTTCTGCCTGTCCTCCTCAATTACTCCCTCTGTTAGCTTAACAATTCCTCCTCCCCTTCTTTCTTTTTACCTGATATAGCTAAAGAACTGCTCCCCCCCCCCGACCCCCTGTGCAATATGCAGCTCTGTATCTGCCTTTATTTCTCTCACTACCCTTTTGGTTTCCCTTAGTCTCATTTGGTACTTTCCCCATTTTTCCTTCCTTGTTTTTCACTGTAGAAGGTGAAGGCCTTCTTTTTGGCTCTCACTACTTCTGTGGCTTTTCCAGAGAACCACATTGGTTTCTTGTACTTTTTTTTTTTGATTACCATTTTCATGCAAGACTTTGTTGCCTTGAGAACTGGGACTGGGGGGCGATCATTGTACTACATTCAGAATCAGATTCTGATTCCGCATCCAAAAATGGGTATTTCAGAATTCAGGTTTGTAGCCTTTAATACTGAAATTCAGAATTCTATAAAAATGCCCGGAATCTGATTTATCCAATTCTGTCAGACAGATTCTATGAATCCTACTGTAAACACTTTCCACTGACATACACAATGGAATGCTGCAATCATTTCTGAGTCTTAAGCACTCACAACTTTCCTAAACAATTTGATTTTAAAAAGTCCACAGTCCCATATTACTGTAAGTCTCAGATACAATGTAATTCATCAATAAGTTGCCAGTTTTCTTAAACAGGAAACACCTGAAGGATACAGAGTACGTGTGAATCAAGTGCCAGGAAGTCTTTTTGAGCAGGGTTAAATTATGGTAAAGGTGTGGAACTTATTAAGCAATAATGAACGATGGGGTTTATGTTAACGTTCTAGTTAATCACCCACTGGGGGTGTAATGTGGCACAAGGCGCAGCCGAGTGCCATATTACCTTCAGGGGGTGATTAACTTGAACAGTAACGTAATCCCCCAGAGTTCATTATTGCTATTATTATAATTTGGTTGCAAGTGGTCTTAGTTTTAAATGTTATATTGCTATTTTTTTTTTACAATTTGGGGGGGGAAGTGACATAAAATAGTCCTTACGTCATTCTAATTTGGATATAAACTCTGCATTTGCTTTAGTCAGATATACACCTCTTGTCAAACTTTGCACCATGTGCTGCCACTCTCTTGACAACAGCCCCCCTCTCCCGACTTATTGGTAGCAAAAGAATAGTTGAGTTACTTATTCGGCAGGATTTAAGAGGCAGGGCTGCCCCCCCCATCTCTCTAAAAAATTAGTTGCCACACATACACAATGCCTCATGAGAGTGTCTGCTGCTGATGCTATTCGATATCATGGATTCCTGCTGCTTTTTTCACATATATTAACCATTGTTTTATATAAAACAAAATGACTAAATACCCTGATTAACTTTAGTTCATTTTGTCACTCAGTGTTCTATCTAGTGCTTGCTATACCATTGACGGACCATAGGCACTTTAAAAATATTAGCCAGCAGCCGCATTTTATTTTACATTTCATTTTACCACTTCAGACTTGCTCCGTGATCGGAACCTGCAAATGCAACAGAAAAAGTAACTCATTCCCCTAGTTGTTCCTCTGTACCATGGCCGTCCTGATCCAATCCTGTCTCTCTCACCCAAGTGTGATGACGTACCACCGCAAGTGAAAAATGACCCAACCAGCTCTGGCACACATTACCATCATTACACTCCATGTTATGTTACAAAACTGAGGCTTTTTTGTTTACTTGGGTTACGGAGAATCAAACACAAATCTGATTTCACATGGTGCTTTTATATTGAAGGAGCTGCTGCTGGAAACAATAGCTTTTTACCACAATCCTTGTGCAGCCTGTTTCTAAACTGGGACATCTGCAGCTTCAACAGGGGCATCCGTAGCCCTGACGTCATTGGTGACTGTGTCTAGCTGCTGCAACTAATCGCAGGTACAAATGTCTGGATCAGCTTGTTGGTTGGGTCACAGCTGGAAATTAGATGAGTGGTGGGGCTGTAACACATAGTCCTGCAACTGTCGGCTGAGGAGGCTGAAGCATTTAATTAACCTGTACTCCCTAAGGCTAACTGCTCATTGTTCCGATTCTAATGGACAGGCGCTGAGGTCTTCTTCGACAGTTCATCCAACCTTGGTGGTGTTAAGCAATGCCAGATCTATTAAAAACAAGACAGCTACTATAGCTGATCTTGTTGGATCAACTGATCTGGCTTGCATCACCGAGACCTGGCTGGATGAAAACCCAGGTCCTATATTGGCCTTGGCAGTTCCAGACGGTTTCTTGGTGATACACCGTCCAAGGTTGGATCGTAGGGGCGGGGGTGTGGCCATTATGTTTAAGACTGAGCTGGGACTTGTGGATGTGCCAATGGGAAGTACCAGATCCTTTGAATATATCCTGGGAGAGGGTGTAGGTTGTGGGATTCTCCTCATTTACCGTCCACCAGGTGACGGTGGAGGATTCCTGCAGGAGATAGCAGACTTCATCATCGACATGGTGTTGAGGTTTCCCAGACTGATAGTTCTGGGGGACTTCAATGCCTGGGTCGACGATGAACTCTTGCATTTTGGTCAAAATCTCCTCCAGCTGATGATGATGCTGGGCCTAACACAGGTTATTACCTCCTCGACCCATATAAAAGGTCATTCATTGGATCTGATCTTCCTTTTGGTTATGGAGATCACTGATTTGGGGGTGGAACCAGTCAGTTGGTCTGACCATCACACCACAAGGTTCAGTTTCAGGGCCCCCCCAATAGGTCTGCCCCTATGGAGATGGTTCGGTACCGCCCTTTAAGGGGTATAGAACCCATTGACCTAATGGCGGTACTGGACCTATCGGGCTTGTCGAGTGAATACATGAGTCCAGATAGTCTCATACTAGCCTATAATAAGGCTGTAGGAGATGCTCTGGACAAGATTGCTCCTGTTCGTGTTTGGCCTCTCGCCATCCGTCCAAGGAGCCCTTGGTTTGATGGCTCCTTGAAGGAGTTAAGGCGCATTGGCCGAAGGTTGGAGAGAGTCTGGCGGAAATCTGAAAATTATGCTGACAGGCTTAGGCTGATGGCACATTACGATGGCTATCAATCAGAAATCACCCATAAGAAGGCAGAGTTCCTGTCCAGGGAGATTTCTGCTGCACAAAACTGACCGGCTCAGCTTTTCCAGACTGTGGACAGATTGTGCAAGCCAATCTGCCTCCAGCCCAGAGAAGCTTTTTCTCAGTTAAGATGTGAAGAGTTCGCTCATTTCTTTGCAGATAAAGTTGCCAGCATCAGGTCTGGCATCGGTCCGACCTCTCCTATAGGGGGTTGCAGTGGTCGACGTGAAGTGACATGTACTCAGTCTGTCTGGTCAGAGTTTCGCCGGCTGCAGTTCAATGACATTGTGAAGATCATCCAAATACTGCGACCAACCAGTTGTAGTTTGGATCCAGGCCCCACGCCTCTCTTAGTAGGATGTGTGGAAGTTATCTGCCCGATCCTTGCTGACATTGTCTGGAAGTCTTTGGAGATGGGGGTCTTTCCTGACTCCCTCAAGGAGGCGGTTGTTCGACGACTTCTTAAAAAATCCTTCTTAGATCCAGATTGTCTAGCTAACTACCGGCCTATCTCTAACCTGCTGTTTGTTGGTAAGGTTATTGAAAAGGTGGTTGCATTGCAATTGGATGATCATCTTATAACTCACAATGTCTATGATACTCTTCAGTCTGGTTTTAGGAAGAAGCATAGTAACGAGACTGCCCTTGTCCGGGTATTGAGTGACCTCCTAATGGCCAGAGAGTGAAAGGCATATACCATTCTGGTCCTTCTCGATCTCTCTGCTGCATTTGACACTGTAGACCATGGTGTGCTGTTGGATCACCTGCGGGTTTATTGCGGACTGTCTGGTACAGTCGAGTTGCCACTGGAATTTATTCCTCTGGCACTCACTCCCTGCCTTGTGGGGTACCACAGGGCTCTATTTTAGCTCCCATGTTGTTTGCAGTGTATATGCTGCCATTGGGAGAAATCATCAGGTGATACAGTTTGGGATTTCACTGCTATGCAGATGATACCCAGCTGTACCTGTCCTTTCTCCCCGGCCAGGATGATGTACTCTCCATGCTAAATAATTGCCTTGCTGAGATCAGACTTTGGATGAGTTCCAGCTGGCTGAGACTGAATCCGGACAAGACTGAGGTATTGGTAGTGGATCCAAGTCATCCGGGGGGCGGGTTTGGGAGCTGGACAACCATCAGGCTTGTTACTTGGTGGTATGTCGCTCCCTACCTCTGATCAGGTACGAAATCTGGGCATTATTTTTGATGGTGGCTTGACCCTAAAATCTCAGGTGTCAGCTGTCGTCAAATCCTCTTTTTACAATCTGAGGAATATCTCCCGGGTGAAACACCTGGTTCCTCCGGGTGATCTTCCAACATTGGTCCATGCCTTTGTCACTGCCCATCTTGATTACTGCAATTCCCTTTACCTAGGGCTACCTGGGGTTGATATCTGCCACCTGCAGCTGGTGCAGAATGCAGCGGCCAGGCTCTTGACTGGCACTTTTAGAACCAGTCATATTACACCTGTGCTCCGCGAACTGCACTGGCTGCCTGTTGGGTGGCGTATCACCTTTAAGGTTGGTTTACTAACCTTTAAAGCCCTTCATGACCAGGGACCCAGTTACCTGAAAGATCTCCTGATTCCCTACTGCCCCCTCCATCCTCTCCGCTCTGCCAACGAGGGATTGCTAGAGATTCCCAGGGTTCGATTGAAGACATCAGGATCTAGTGTTTTTGCTTTCTCAGCACCAACCCTGTGGAATTTTCTACCTCGTTGGTTGAGAGAATGCCCAACCGTCGAAAATTTTAAGACCAGTTTGAAAACATATTTATTCAGTTTAGCATTTCTTTAATTATGGTTATTATATTTTAATGTTGTTTTTAAGATTCTTATTAGTATGTATATGTTTTATGTAAAGCGCTTTGGTTTTGAAAGGTGCTATAGAAATAAAGATGACTTGATTTCACTTGTGTTTTTTTTTATTTTTTTTTTGGTGGGGGTTTGCTATGCCATCACCCACTGTTCTCTGGATCAGGATTAAAAAACAAGTTAGAAAAATGGATCAAAGATGACTAGCTGCTGAGAAAGTGGCAATCGCGGTCATGTAAATATATTACAATATATGTAAAAACATTTATCAACAGCTCAGGAGGATGTGTTGTGTCTGACTGGACCAAGAATCAGAACTTGGCAAGTGAAAATATTGTCATACAGAGCGATGTGGTGCAACGGTAACAATCGCTGCTGGCAACTTCAACTTTTCTGTGTTGTTCAGCATGACAATCGGTAAGCATAATGGCAGGTCTAAGCTCTAAAAATGGAATTAAAGAAAAATAAGTGCCAAGCAAATCAATGCTCCTGTAATCAGGCTCTACATGTATATTAATAAGTAGGTTAATGTAAGGCTCTCAGAATGTCGACAACCAATCAGATTGCAGCATTCATGAGACCCTTATAATAATACAGTATAGTGATTCATTGGGCTGTTCCAGATGAATGTTTAGTGTCAGACAGCCATCAAAATACTGTAGGTAAGGTATCACTGTGCTTGGGCATTACCTTCCAGGAAGGGCTGCAGGGCTTCCAGTTGCTGCGGATCCAGGGAGGACACTGACTGATTATTCCCATTAGTCTGTGCTGGTTTCAGGTGAATGTTGATCAGCCACAGGTCTAGCATTCCAATCTGAAATTAAAAAAATTGGACATTCAAAATAAACACTTTCCATTGTCATTAGGGTTTCACTTTTACAGGCTTTGGGAGTCCACTCTGTAATGTAACATTCTGAGCTGTGTACTTAGGTTTCTGGTGAAACACCCCACGCCTGATTAGCAGCAATTAATGACTCAGTTTTAATGTCTTTTTTTGTACAGTTAACACTTTATGATGAACCAAAAAAGACTCCAAATGCAACCCCTATTTGTAGTGATTTCCAGAGTACTGTTTTAGCAGATTCTTTATTGGTCTGATCTGATAGGGACACATTTCAGAGAGTAGCATTTTATGAAGGAGTATGAGCAATTATACATTAGGATATTTTTTTACCTTTACTTGCATGAATATAAAAGGCTAAGAGAAAATAGGAAGCAGAGTGCGTAGCTTATGACACCCTTTTGTTAACACCCCTATCATCACATAAGGTCTCTAGCTACATGACATGAAGGAATACGTTGTGCTCAGCCTTTCTGAATTGCATGCAAGCTGGAGCTCTGCAGACAGGAAGATTTACTATGCCATTTGTGACCTAACATTTTCCCAATATTCTCGCCTCCTATACAAGCACAAAAGTTCCAGGTGCACGGAAATGGACCACAAAGAGAGGGAGCCTGAAGATCAGTTTGTTAGCATTTTCAAGGATATTACTACTGTCTGGAACATAATATGACTTCTGATGAGGCAAGATCATCTTTCATTGAACAAATAAAGACAACCAATTGTCAAGCTGCTAAACAACTGGTTTTCAAGGCTTCTTTTTTTTGTTAGAAGAGCCGCACTGCCAATAGAAGGATCATTGTGGTCATCTTCAAAGGTTAAATTTGCTTCACACCACATGTGACATATATAGAATAATGTATGGGCAACCATACACAACAAGGCTCACTGCTCTCAATCCTCCTCCTCCACCCGGTACCCATTTTAGGGAGTATTAATGATGGGCCCCTACCTGTCTGATGATCTGTCCCACAATGGAATCCTATTGGAATGACACTTCCGTCCCCCTCACCAACCACATGGGCTTACTATAGCCTGAAGCCAGAATGCATACCCCAGAATAATGCACTAGCTACTCAATGCATTCTGGAAGCAACACATTCAGTCCCACTGCTAAAGAGGCCCCAGACAGCTCCCCCTCAATATGTACAATACTGGCATCAGACAGTCAGCATGGAGGGGAAGGTGGATTTTAATGAGGACTTCATAATATTGTTGGTTATGGGGTATGAATGAAGGCCATCTTTGAAACTCCCTAAGGTAGTTGTTGGGGGAAAGGGGATTTGGGGAAAAGGCCCCAGTGAAGCTATTATTTTTTATGTAAAGAACTCAGGTAAGACAAACCAGACACCTGGACCAGACACTGCATCTAGTAGTAGTAGTAGTTTGTTTCATTCATTCATAAAAATTTCCATGAATGTAGATAACCTAATTCAGTCAAAGCTCATTTTGAATTGGGTCCAATAAATTATAAAATAAAATATACAAGGTTACGAATCAACTAATACCAATAATAAATAACAATGAAAAAAAAATAACAGTAACACATACTTATAATACACATACAAATTCCAAATGTGAATTGGAAAAAGAAATACAGTTTACAAGATACAACATACAGTATAATGCACTGGTCTCTAAAGTTATACAATCATTTGAGATGTATCATTATTTTATTATATTCTGGGTCATTTAGGGTATCTGCTCATCCCTACAAGGCAACCTGCCTCAAAGGAAGCAGAGGTGATGTGGTAGTCAGCAACAGCATCCTTCTTTTCCTACTGCAGGTTTGAGCATCAGTGCAGACTCATATAGAGAAAAAAGTATGGGTCGGGGTGTGTAACGAGATTTTACACACACCCGACTTGTGGGATGCTACACATAAACCCTGAGGCGGAAGCCAGGGGTTTATGAAAGCAACCCACAATGAGGGTGTGTGTCAAATCGAGTTTGACACACATCCTGACCCATATTTTATTTTATATAATTGCTGGGTTTCCTTTTTTCGCCTCAACAATTATATAAACTAAAAAGCTTCCGGTGTGGCTTTGTTTTTGTCAGGTGCCGATTTGAATCGGCATATTTTAAAACATTCTATTTTTGTCCTGGTTTGTGGGGTTTTCACTGTGTAGGGGGGAAAAAAAGAACTTACCGCCAAGTTCTTCTGGCAGTGGCAGTGCTGTTTCAGGAGAGATGGAAGCAGTCAGCGGTCTTGAGAGGTGGTGCTGCTGTGTGAGCATAAGCACAGCAAGGGAAACATTGCGCGTGTTTGCCATTTTAAACACTCCTATGTAACGGCAAATTATGCACGGTTTCCCTATGGGAAAAAGGGGAAGCTGGTTATTATAGACACTTAGCATCACTTAGCTGGAGCATATAATATGGGCAGCCTCTAAAAACTAGCACTTTTCTTTCTTCATTTTTCTCTACTGAGTGTGACTGTCTCCTTTGGCATACTACTGAAGCAACATGCCATAATTTATTACTACTTTTAGGATACTATTGTGAGAACAGGACATCATTTATTCTGTATTTTTACCTGTTTGATTTCAGTGCTGTGTAAGTGACTACAGAGTGTCTATAGCTCATCTCCACCCAACAACCCACATTCTGAGATACATATATCCCCCAACTTCATCTACGTTCTGAGTTTCACACTCCCCTAACCTGCCTGCTTTCTGAGATACACACTCACCAACCTGCCTGCTTTCTGAGAGTTCCACTCCACTAACGTTCCTTCTTTCTTAGATAAGCATTCCTCTAACCTGCCTGCTTTCTTAGATTCACACCCCCATGCTTTCTACTTTCTTAGATATATAATCCCCTAACCTGCCTGCTTTTTGAGATACACACTCCCCTAACCGACTACTTTCTGAGATACTCACTCCCCTAACCTGCCTTCTTTCTTAGATACAAACTCCCCTAACCTGTGTGCTGTCTGAGATTCACACACCCCATAACTGACTGCTTTGTGAGATACACACTCCACTAACCTGCCATCTTTCTTAGCTACAGACTCCCCTAACCTGCCTTCTTTTTTAGATATGTACTCCCCTACCCTGTCTGCTTTCTTAGATAAACACTCCTAAACCTGTCTACTTTCTTAGATACACACTCCTCTAACTTGCCTGCTTTCTAAGATACACACTCCCCTAACCTGCCTGCTTTCTGAGATATTCACTCCCCTAACCTGTCTACTTTCTTAGATACACATTCCCCTAACTTGTCTGTTTTCTTAGATACATACTCCCCTAACCAGCATGCTTTCTGAGATACACAATCCTCTAGCTTGCCTGCTTTCTTAGATACACACTACCCAACCTACCTGCTTTCTTAGATACATACTTCCCTAACATGCGTACTTTCTGAGATACACACTCCCCTAACCTGTCTGCTTTCTGAGATACACACTCCCCTAACTTGCTTGCGTTCTGAGTTACACACTCCCCAACCTGCCTGTTTTCTGAGATACATACTCCCTTAACCTGTCTGGTATCTGAGATACATACTCCCCTAACTCACCTGCGTTCTGAGATACACACTGCCCTAACCTGCATGCTTTCTGAGATACACACTCCCCTAACCTGCATGATTTCTGAGATACACATTCCCCAACCTGTCTGCTTTCCAAGATACACACTCCCTTAACCTGCCTGCTTTCTAAGATTCACACTCCCCTAACCTGCCTGCTGTCTGAAAAACACACTCCCCAAGCTGTCTGCTTTCTGAGATACACACTCCCCTAACTTACTTGTTTTTTAGATATTCACTCCCCAACCTGCCTGCCTTCTGAATTTCACACTCCCCTAAACTGAATGCCTTCTGAGATACAATACATACTCACCTAACCTGCCTGCCTTCTGAGTTTCATACTCACCTGACAGGCCTGTTTTCTGAGATATATACTCCCCCAACCTGCCCTCTTCTTGAGATACACACTCCCAACCTGTCAGCTTTCTCAGATATATAGTCTCCTAATCTGACTGCTTTCTGAGATACATATTCCTACACCCTGTCTGCTGTCTCAGATACTCCCTTAACTAGTGCATAAAGTGTGCAGAAAAAATGCTGGGTCTTTAAGAGTCATAATTATAAAAAGATGCATAGACTACAATACTACTGTGGAAGCCCTTTTTTCCTTCATAGTGCGGGATTGACCTTTTCATTATTATCCATTTTTTAAATTATAATACAAAACAAGGGGCAGGGCATAAAACATGAAGATAATGTAGGAAACTGAGGGAAAAGGGAACTAAGGGTCATACTGCCCTCTTGAAGTCCTGTTAAAAGGAAACAAACATGGAGTAAGGGCCCTGCTTTGAGATCATGTGAGCCCCCCCCTCAAATTCCTAACATTTTTTTTGCCAAGTCTGAGATCCCGTGAGACCCATTCCACTTTAACCCCTGCCCCTGATCTGTCTGCTTTCTGAGATACACACTCCTATAACCTGCCTGTTTTCTTAGATAGATATCCCCAACCTGCGTGCATTCTTAGATACGTACTCCCCAACTTGCCTGCCTTCTGAGTTTTACACTCCCCAACATGCTTGCCTTCTGAGTTTCACACTCCACAACCTGCCTGCATTCTGAGTTTCACAATCCCCAACTTGCCTGCCTTCAGAGTTTCACACTCCCCAATCTGACTGCCTTCTGAGTTTTACACTCCCCAACCTGCCTGCCTTCTAAATTTCACACTCCCCAACCTGCCTGCCTTCTGAGTTTCACACTCCTCAACTTGCAAGCCTTCTGAGTTTCACACTCCTCAACCTGCCTACCATCTGAGCTTCACACTCTCCAACCTGCCTGCCTTCTACGTTTCACACTCCCCAACTTGCCTGCCTTCTGAGTTTCACACTCCCCAACCTGCCTGACTTCTGAGTTTCACTCTGCAACCTGCCTGCCTTCTGAGTTTCATACTCACCTAAGCTACATGTTTTCTTAGATACACACTTCCCTAACCTGCTTGTTTCTTAGATACACATTCCCCTAACCTATCTGCTTTTTCAGATACACACTCCCCAACCTGCCTGCTTTCTGAGATACACACTCCCCAACCTGTCTGCCTTTGAGTTTCACACTACCCTAACCTAAATGCTTTCTGAGATACAAACTCCCTTATCCTGCCTGCTTTCTTACATACATACTCCCCAACCTGCATTCTTTCTGAGTTTCACACTCCCCTAACCTGCCAGCTTTCTGAGTTTCACACTCTCCAGCTTGCCTGCTTTCTGAGATACACACTCCCCTACCCTGCTTGCTTTCTGAGATATACGCTCTCCAACATGCCTACTTTCTGAGATACACACTCCCCTGCCCTGCCTGCTTTCTGAGATACACACTCCCCTAACCTGACTGCTTTCTGAGATACATACTCCCCAATCTTGCCTGATTTCGCAGATACACACTCCCCTAAGCTATCTGCTTTCTGAGATATACACTCTCCTAACCTGCTTGCTTTCTGAGATACATACTCCCCCAGCCTTGTCTACATTCTGAGATGTGCACTCCTCTAATATGCCCTCTTCCTGAGATACACACTCCTTTAACCTTTTATCTGAGATGCACGATCTCCCAACCTGCCCTCTTCCTGAGATACACACTCCTCCATCACACCTGTTTCCTGAGGTTCATACTTCTCCAACCTGCTCACTTCTGGAGATGAGTACTATATTACCCCAACCTGCCTGCTTCCTGAGATACATGCTTCCCCAAACTGTCATCTTCCAGTGATACATGCTCCCCAACCTGCCCACTTCCATAGATACATACTACCCCATCTTGTTTACTTTCTTAAGGTGCTTTTACATGGCCCCCTACCAAGTTGCAATGGTTTTGTTGTGCTCACTATTGCTTAGTCTGCACCACAAGCCTTTGCATTTACATGGCAGCCCTCACATCAGTGCCTGGTCTGTTTCATCATTTCAGCCATATTTCTGACTGAAGACTTCCTGGTCACTGGAGACAGAGTACTCGAGTTCAGCTAAGTATAGTTTCAGATATTAGCAAAAAAGCTGAACTTGGGAAACTAACTTTTTTGCAAAATAGGGACTAAAAAGTACTTTAAAAGTGATTGGAAAGTGGAGCACTGATACCGGGCATGTGCTTATGCATATTAACAGCACTTGGAATATGAATATGCATGAGCGCATGTCTAGTATTATGGCTCCACTTTCTGATCACTTTTAAAGTACTTTTCAGCCCCAGTTTTGCAAATGTAGCTATTTTCCCTGAGTTCAGCTTTCTTGCTAGTATCTGGTGCTAGGTTTAGGTGAACTCTGGTAAAAATTCCATGCATGAGCCTTGGGACCTCATCCAAGGAAGTGCTGCAGAGTAAGCAAGATGGGATCCCGTTGGGTTTCGCTATACTCTCTCCGGGATCGATGTGAGCACTACTGTCTGAGTACACAGCAGCATGCAACCGGAAAACACAACGCAATGACAAACCCCAAAAAAACAGGGAATGCAAGATCAGCAAGTGCTCATTTTGTATGCGCTGTGGGTTCCCAGTACACAGCCAAAAATGTAATGTTCAATGTGCTCTGCACCACTTGATGCAGTGCAGAGCCTGTAGTGTAAAAGGGGCTTTAGATACATATTCCTCCAAACTGCTCACTTCCTGAGATATCTACTACCCCACCTTGCTTACTTCCTTAGATGCATATTTTTCCAAACTGCCCACTTCCTTAGATACATATTTCTCCAGACTGTCCACTTCCTTAGATACATATTTCTGCAAACTGTCCACTTCCTTAGAGACATACTCCTCAACCTGCCCACTTCTTTAGATACATACTTCCCAACCTGCCCACTTCCTTAGAAACATAATCCCCAACCTGCCCACTTCCTTAGCTACATACTCCCCAACCTGCTCACTTCCTTAGATACATACTCCTCCAACTTACCCACTTTCTTAGCTGCATACTTCTCCAACCTTCCCACTTCCTTAGATACATACTCCCCCAACCTGCCCACTTCCTTAGATACATACTCCCCCAATCTGCCCACTTCCTTAGATACATACTCTTTCAACCTACCCACTTCCTTAGCTACATACTCCCCCAACCTTCCCACTTCCTTAGATACATACTCCCCCAACCTGCCCACTTCCTTAGATACATACTCTTCCAACCTACCCACTTCCTTAGCTACATACTCCCCCAACCTTCCCACTTCCTTAGATACATACTCCCCCAATCTGCCCACTTCCTTAGACACATACTCCCCAACCTTCCCACTTCCTTAGACACATACTCCACAACCTGCCCACTTCCTTAAATACATACTCCCTGACCTGCCACTTCCTTAGATATATACTCCTTAATCTGCTCCCTTCCTTAGCTACATACTCCCCCAACCTGCCCACTTTCTTAAATACATACTCCCCAACCTACCCACTTCCTTAGATACATACTCCACAACCTGCCCACTTCCTTAGCTACATACTTCCCCAACCTGTCCACTTCCTTAGGTACCTACTCATCCAACCTGCGCACTTCCTTAGATACATACTCCCCCAACCTGCCCACTTCCTTAGATACATTCTCATCCAACCTACCCACATCTTCAGATACATACTCCCCCACTCTGCCCACTTTTTGAAATACATACTTCCCCAATCAGCCTGCTCTCTGAAATACGTACTCCCCGTACCTGTCAACTTTCCGAGATACATACTCCTCCAACCTACCCACTTCCTAAACTACACATTCAGCCCCAATCTATCCACTTCATGAGATACATACGGCCCTCCCCCTGGCACATTTCTGGTGCATATCTAGCTATATATAAATTACACAGGTGATTAGCTATATCAAATTACAAAACCAATAGCTGTTTGCTGAAAGAGCAGCTTGTGCAGCATTAATAAAATTAAATATGGTTAATTGTGTCAGTGCCTAAGTGTGCATTATACAAGGGACAAGAAAAGTCCTGCTATCTGATTGGTCATTCAGGGTCTTTATCAGGGATTAAATCAAACAGGGTACATACAGATAAAGTCCAACCTGTTAGTTAAGCAATAGACCAGAATAGGGTGTGGGTAATGCTGAGATTTACCCATGCCTGGTGTGGTTTGGTCAAGAGGCCGCAGGCCGAGTGAGTAAGCCACACCAGAAGTGGATAAATCCTAGCATCACCTACACAATGGAGTGGTTTATTGCGATTATACAATGCCTCCCTTCACTTTATGGTATAAAAAAGAAAGAAAAATACAGTTTTTTTTAGCATTTTTAATTATTTTTGTTTCATTTATCCTTACACCAGAAAAAATAGTCTTGTTCTTCCAGCTTTGTTTAGTTGCCATTTTAAATTGCTTTTTTCCCACCGCTGCTGAGAGTTGTCTGGCCTCCCTTAGCACACCCCTCACCCACACAAATGAATTATTATTAATTTTTTCCCCTTTAAGTAAGAGCCTGCTGCGAGTTCTGCCCATTGAGTGTAAATGAGACAGTGTGTCTGTGAGTGCTGATGGACTGTTCAAGCTGGGGTTCCAGGGTGAGTGCAGTGTTTTTATTTGGGAGGAACTGACTGACTTTTTTTGGGGGGTGTTTACATTAAATCAGGAGATTACCTATTTAACATGTAGGGCACAGGAACATTTATTGTAAAGGTGAGAGGTACATGGTGTGAACTGCTGACCGGTGCTGTGCTTGAGGAAGAGGGTAATTGCCATATTGTATTCATTATTTATTTCAAACTGTTCACCAGGAAAGATGTCTGAGTTGATAAGCTCATTTTCATTTGCTGTTATGAGTGTCCTGACTGGTTGCAGGACTTTTTTTTGGGTTTGTTTTAGTAATCCCTGGTTAATGCGTTTATTGGGCTGTTATTGGGGTTCTTAGGAATGGAGTATGGGCGGGCAGTTTGCGATACATGGGGCAGACTGGGGAGAGAGCTGTGGCTTAACTATGGCATGCATTCTTGAGTGAGCATCAGGTATTGTGGCATTGTGAAGTTTTTTTTGTTTTCCTTGGAAGGTGAGCTGTTAGTGGGCAGAATTAATTACAACCTGAGGCCTATTTTATATATTTTAGGATAGTCCAGGATGCCATGAACGTACAAGCATCATAGCCATGTTTGAAGCTCGCGGTTCTGTAGTGCTTTAGCAGGTAAACTGTATGGCGTTTTTTTACTTTGATTTTTTTGGGGGGTTGGAGTGATTTGAAAAGGTGTGCATTCCAGATGCAGCTGACTGGTACCTTTTGTGTGGGTAATGCCAGGATTTACCATGGCAGAAAGGTGCCAGGCAGCCAATCTGGGACTCTGATTCTTGGACCCCATTGTATAATTTTACTCTAGTTATGTGTTTTTTTTCATCAGTTTTTCTTTTGGTCCATTTTATTAAGCCCACCCCCAGTACCCCTAGTATTAGAGTTTATATTCATCATAACACTTCTTAGACCATCATAGCCTTGAGTACAGCATCATTTCCAAAATGGCATGTCTTTCTCAATGATTATCATTGTCAACTAATTGTTTCTACTGCAGCACTAGTTATAGCTAGGTGTTTGTTTCTGCCAACTATCTATAGGTCGTTGACATATTTGATTATTCATATTGTGTCTTACTGAGGAACATCAAGGAATGCAGAAAGGCTGCTTGGTAACTAAGTTTTCAGTATCCTATTAGAAAACTCTGAACTACAGTCAGGAGCTTAATTTCTTTTGCTGGAAATTCCTGATGTACAGAATCTAAACAGAGATGTCTCCTGTATCATTTCGAATGGAATCTTCTAAAAACTCTTGTTTTAAAAGTGCTCAGCCTCAGCTTTCAAATAATAATACCAATGACACGTGTCTGTTTCAAGCATTTCCAGGGAAAACAGAATTGTACTGCATGTTGGGGACCCTAAAACATCTAAAATATAGAAAAGGTTTGTGGTGGATGGGGTGTAGTGGGGGGAGGTATTTCTCTCTAACAACAACAAACCATAAACAAGCATTTGTCAATGCCAACATGTTTGCTTGCATGCTGTGACAAGTTAGAACAACAGTATCTTAAGGCTGTGGGCAGGTCTTTCTCACCCCCAGTAGCCACTGTTTTATGGATTGTGGATTCCACTGGGCTAAGGGGTGTAGTCCCCATATTCAGAGCCAGCCATGTGCACTCTGGGCAATTTCCACATGGCCAGCTCTGGGGCAATATTCAAGCAATTAGCATGCCCAGACTGGAGCACACTGTCTAACTACAGGGCCATGTTGGAACACTGCATAGTGACTATGTGCTGTACTGACACAGTCCAAGATTGAAAATGGCCCCCAGGAGTGTAGTGGAGATAGTGTGGCCAAAATGAGAAAGCAGCAGGGCTTCTGTAGGCCGTATTCAGTCCTAACACGTTAATGACCCCATTGGGCATGTAGGGCACCACGCTCCATTTGCATACCATTATGGGTTCTTTAAAATGCATGTGCTGCCCCCCAAGCACCAATTCTATAGCTGTCTTGAATATTCCTTGTGCTCTACAGAGCTCTCTACCCCCAGCTGACTGTCCTGTAGCTGTCTTTAATATTCTTGGTGGTTTAGTGGCCTACCTTCTGTAGACCCACTTGCCCAGGACCCTTCTCCTCGCACCCCCCCTTACCCTGATTTCCTAAGCTGAACTACAGCAATAGTGACAGCAACTGGCACAGCCCTCCATGCTGTCTGACTGTTACTGAACAATCATGAATACTGTTTGTAGTCCCTATAAGGATTCCTGGCTCCCTATGCAGGTCTACAAAACCTCTAAAAGGTTAATTCCCTGGTGCCTCAGTGGGGTGGGGCAGCTGGCCTGCTCCAGGCCTCCGAGGGGAGGAGTCAGCTGACTGTAGCTGAAGAGCTGCAGGAAATTGCCTCAGTCTGGGGAGCTGTTTGACAAGCATGTATGCCTACTCCCCTTGCTGAACCTTTGTTCCTGTGTAGAAGGCCCAGAGTTATCTTGCTGGTACTGCGGTAGCTGACATTAGCAAGGACCCCAGAAGGGGTAGACTCCTGCTCATTTTACATTCAAAGACTGAAAGAAGAGGAAGTGACATCTGAAGAACTAACAGCAATCTCTCATGTAAGAAATGGAGGTGAAATAGATCTCTAAATACAGGACTGCATTGGGTGCCCAATGGTGTCCTCCCTTCCTGTATTGGGTAGGAGGGTTTGAGAGTATGCTACTGTAGCATCAGTTCAATCTGGGACCCTCTTCTCACAGGTGTCATGTCTTGGGAGTAAGTGGGAAGTGGCATCTGTGGCAGCCTAGGACCTCCAGGGGTGTCTACCTCTCCATGCCCCTAAATTTGTGATTCCCTTATATGGGCATGAAGCCAGAAGAAGTCTGAATTTGGACCTGGACTCTCTTCCCATGGGGTAAGTACTTGGGAAAGAGTGGGAGACATCCCTGATGCCACGAAGGACTGTATGCTTCTCCTAATCATGCAAATTGGTCCATGGGTACCAGTCTTTAGTCTGCCCGGAGGGCTGTTGAAACAGTTGTGAATTTAAGGGCCTGAAGCCTCTTCTATGATGCCCTGTGGTTGGGGACAGGTAGTGGGAAATGGGTACCTGGTTTAGAGGAGGCTTGGTCAGTGCTTATCGCTGGGTAGCCCTATGGAGTGAAATATCCTTCTGCTGTTATAGAAAGACCCTGCAAACTGTAGGCGTGAGACGTACAAATTAAACAATGCCTCCACTGTGCTCTGTGGTGACTGGGGTTCAGAGACTGCTTTATGGACACTGAAATAGTAGAGACAGAGACAGACATTAGTGCTGAGCAAAATTTATGTTCCGCCAGCAAAATTCTGGTGAAATGCTGATTTTGCTTCCATGAAATTTCCATGAAAATTTCACAATATTTCATCAAAATTGTGATTTCAGTTATTTCCATTCTAGTTTCACAAATGTTAGTCCAAACTGCACCACAGTTGGTATACAGAATCAGACAAGGTTCATAAAGATTTCAGATCTCTATCTTGAAAGTTGATGGAATTCTAAGCCTCCAAACTTTCAAAAATTTCACAATTATGTAAACTGCAGAATTTCTAAATTATTACGTTCGCTTGCGCGCTTGCGCAAGGAACGTCTTGGGAAAGCAGCACACTTTGGAGGTGTGACTCTCCTGTGCAATCCACTGCTCCATTGAGCAGGTGTGGCAGTCCTGCACCAATGGATGCGGGTGCTCTGTATGACAGCAGTGGTCTTCGCTTCAAAGAAAACCACCGCTGTCATGAGCTGCCGAAAGAAAATACCTCCAGCTTCCTTGTCCTGTTGCTATCATGCCACTTGTTTTAGTGATTGCCTAGCCCTCATGTTCTGTGCCTGAGTGAGCCCGCAGAAGAATTCTGCAGTTACAGTGCCGTTTTTGCAGACGCGGGTATTGCAGCAGTGCTGCGAATTTCCTTGCGCACCCCCAAATGTGTTCCACGAATCCCCCAAAGCCCTAGCAAGACACCGGGTTACTAAAACAGTTTTACTGTGCACAATGGCCATCTAGTGACACAGTCAGTATTCATTTTATACTAAGATAAATGACTTTATGAAAAGTGGCAAAATCAGGAAAAGAATACATTCACATGCTACGTTTATATGTTTGTAAACATCATTTGCTGATACTATTTTTATGCATTTGAAGATGATAGAAATAGTGGGTGATACGATATAATTAATACATTAGACGTTAGCACTCAGTGTTTTATAAGCAGTTACTAAGGCATTCTATGTCGTGCGGGACCATACGTTTTATTTGAAAGCATAGAAGCCACAAGCGTGGACAGTACAGCTCAACATTTCGATGTTTCCCCCTGAGGGACCAGATCAAATACTCCCGTACTGGCTTTTGCCCACTTCCCATATTCATTGTGAATTGCTTTAGAGGACCATACCTTTTAGTTAAAAGCATAGAAGCCATAAGCGTGGACAATACAGCGCAACACTTTGATGTGGCCCCCTGAGGGAACCAGGTCAAATCCTCCCGTGCTGGCTTTTGTCCACTTTCCATACTCATTCTTATTCTTGATTGCTTTAGAGGTGTTGAAAGACTAGACGCACAGTGTACAGCAGTTTCTCTTTCAATTGAAATGTAATTATGTGCATGTTTCATCATTAAGTAATACAAATGTTAGCTGGGACTAAATGCTGAGTTTTTATAACATTTTAGAAGCTAATAAAATCATCACTTTTCAAAAAGACTTGCTCTGTTATTTATTTCCTTGCACACTACACTGCATAACTGAAGACAACATATGCATATAGTATTTGATAGTTCAAATATAAGTGCTGGATGTTCTAAGATATTTATTAGCACACTATTCAGTGTATTTGAAACATACTGTATTCCTTTTGATGCAGGTTTTCCCCTGAATTTCTTTTAAATGTTTCTGTGTAAAATGGCCTTTATGAATTAATACATGATAAACATGAACTGTATTAATATGACGTAAGGAAAATAACAACAATCCAGAGGGACCTAGTTTACGAAAATTGCATGAGATGGTAGTTTGCTAGGGATTTTGAAAAGCTTCCACTATGATGCTATTTTAAGAAGTAA
Organism: Neoceratodus forsteri; assembly: GCA_016271365.2. Lineage (NCBI taxonomy): Eukaryota > Metazoa > Chordata > Ceratodontiformes > Ceratodontidae > Neoceratodus > Neoceratodus forsteri. The sequence goes on along the minus strand of CM028130.1, from coordinate 1,159,989,720 downwards.
GCTTATTATCGCGGGGTGGGGGCGCTAAACAAGATTTTGTTTTTTATTGAAAGATCCAAACTGTATCTCTCAATGAAAGATCAACAATATTTCTGAATTTTCCCTTACATAAAGCCCATATTCCGAATGAGTGATCAGAGGGCTTTGGTATTATTAGATAAATGAGAGAAAGGCGAGTGATGTGGGAGCGGAACAATGGCATTTCTTCAGCAGAGCCTTTGATTGTCACGTGGGATCTGCATGCCATCAGGGAATAACACTCAATGCTGTGAGTATACTAAAACATCAACTAGGGTTAGAAATCCGGATCCCTGTTTAAAATCCCATTTTACACTACATTCACAATGACAGTTTCAGCATGAAAATCCTTCGAATCTGTATTCAGTGGTCCCAGGACATTGAGACGTCATATGAAAGGTGGTTACAAACTAATTAGATTGAAGTAAAAAAAATATTGTACTATAAGCAAGGGTTTGTTAAAGTCCAATAAAGACCTTACAGGAGAAAAAAAATAGTAGCCATGGTTTGAATGGTCACTGTAGCATTTGAATTTATTTATATACATTAGATTTATACCAGAAATTACTGACCCCAATTGAAATGGCTGTGAAACATCTAAGTTATGGACACTATGTGTATCGCTCTCTGTCTGTCTGTCTCTCTCTCTGTCTGAATAAAAAAAAAAAAACATGGTGTGCAGGTCTTGCAGTTAATTACTGCTATTAATCTTTCAGACTAATTGCACACACACACACACACACACACACACACACACACACAAACCAAGCTCTGTTGCACCTTTGTGAGGGCTGATGTCTCTGCCATGAATGTGAATGGCCAATACCCCAATGCTGCACAGTCATCTCAACATGCATATACTTGCCTGTTGACCCAGCAAATGCAGTGAAAATATCTGCAATACAAAATTTGCTGTCTGTTGAACAACATAGATCAGTATGAATATGTGCTTTAAAATCTAAGTATAGAATGGAGAACATCCCCTCTTCATGAGGTGGAGACACATGAGAGTCTATCCTTCCTGGAGATGTGTAGATAAATCCAATTACGATCTGATTCGGATAATCTGTTTCAGTCCAACTGGAATTTAAATAATTTCATTGAATCAGAGTTTGTCGAGTCAATAAACTTATCTGATGATCTGGAGACTAAAAACACATAAATATATAGTTAAAAAGACCCCTTCTCCTACTAGTGTCAAAAAAATATAAAGACAGCCACCATCACCCTCCCACCAGCTGTTCTGGTAACAAGGGAATTTTTTGCCGGCTGTCCTGGCTAGTGTAGGCAGCTGTGTGTCTTCAGGGATCCAGGAATGAACTGCCTCGAATGCGTGCCTCCAAGAACAGGAGGAGCCGTGGAGTCTGTAGCTCCATAAGTCAAAACATCAGCTGAAGCCCTACTCATTCGGTACAACTCACACTCACATTTTTTTAACATATCCTTTAAACAAAAAATATTGTTATGCTTTTTTTTTTTGTTCTTAGAGGGTCAGAGCTGGACACTATTTATAAGCATATTGTTAGGAATATTCTTTATAGGCTATTACCTTTCGATAGATTTTGGTGAGCTCATATTTGTGGGTCCTCTCTTTTCTTACATAGTAACATATACTAATTTTATATCTGAGAGGATTTTAGGTCCATCTGGTGCCCTCCCCACCACCTAATAAGCGCACAAGAAAATACTGTGCAAACTCAAACAATGGAAGTCCTACTCAACTTAGTCTAGCCTCTGATTCCCTTGGTAGACAGAAATTTACCTAGACTTTATTTACCTTATTGCTTTTGTTTATTGACAGTGTTTAATTGTATGCAATGTACGTGAGTATGCTTTAAATAATATTCACCAATAGAGAGGAACAAAGTCCATGTTTTTAAGATGTTTTATTGTACATCCATCCCTGGGAGTACCCATATGTCATTCTTCTGCTACACAATCTACATTTGAAAGATACGTGTCTCAAGTGATGGATCATTTCTTTATAAACATGCTTTGAATGTGGTTAATTAAAAGAAAAATAATACACAAGGAGATTTAGCGTGGCTTTAATTTGTGCTCAAATGTCATTTCCGAATAAAGGGAAAAATAAGAAACATCAATACTCTTCTCTTTTTCCATGATACACTGTATTTACCCAGGAGGATAGCCGAACTGAGGTGCAGCATCTTATTTTAATAGAGTCCCCTTCTACTTATTTCAACAGCTGGGCAGACTGGAGCACAAAGAAATTAACTGGTTTCTCGGGGTCCCACTAGGCTCTGGTGGGGTTTGAATCTGTGGTCTCTTGCCATTTCCAAGACTACACTCTAACCACAACACATTGCATCTTACTATATGTACACAGATATCATAGAAACATAGAATTTGTCGGAAGAAAATAACCCCTTGATAGTTCAGTGTATCTGCTTTATAAGCAAGCGCACTGGCAATGTGATGTGCAGTGTGTGGGTTCACCTAAATACAATATCCATACATACTACATTTCCGCGCGTTGGTCTGCCATTAAACTTTGAGCAGATAGCGTAGATCTATAAGTTGGCATGGTTGGCTGCTAGCAACATGAAGAAACATTGAACTTGATCCGTGCAATAAACTGCAGATGGACTGTTCCAGGTACGGTGATAATATGCTCACTTAGCTGCTCCACTCTCAGTCTTCACCTGAAGCTGTTTCAATAAGTATGTCAGCTTAAATCTGCTCCCTGACCTCATGTTGGGCTCCACTGTCCTGAACAATATCACAAACCTGAGCCTGAAAACTACTCCCATGCGTACAGGCTGCTGAGTTTAACAAAATATTCTCAGCCTAAACTGTATTTTATGGGATGGAACTGGAGACTTAGTCGCTGGCTCGCTCGATCTGTATAGTGACTATCTAACCAAAACGGATAAGCAAAACAAAATGTCAACTTTTGTTGTAAAGAGGTAAAATCAAATTCAGCACTGTCCCTGCTAAATAGAACCAATTAAAAGGATTACGAGTCTGTATTTTGATTATAGTACCTGTATGTTTTTCAAATACAAATTGAATTCTGTTTCAGAAGCACTGCAGTATTGATTGGTCTGGAAAACACTTAATCGATAAAGGTGGGTCAAATTGCTGCTTTAAATGAAGAGGTGCCTCTCCCCCCAGCTGTCACTCTCTGCCACATCACAGAATCCTTCAGACAGAAAAATAATTGTCCATTTTCCTTGTTTTGCTTGGGAACTGGAAAATCTGAGGGCAATTATTACACCATCAGAAATCTGGGACAATCTTTGCAAAATTGTGAGGCAACTCTAGGGCAAATTAGTTTCAGCACAGTTCTCCGCTAGCTACTTATGCACAAAACAAACCGAACCTTTTCATACAGAGAGCAATCGATTCACTATATGTCTATAGCTCACTTTTTGTTTTATTTTTAATCAAAGGTGTATGGGTAGAAAGGAATTCGATACTAAAGACTAAATAAGGTCTGAATGGTCAGGATTCCGCCACTCCAAAAAAAAAATACCACACACACACGACTGCCATGCATGTGCAGTTACTTTTGCATGGTCCACTCAGCTTGCTCTACTTTTTAAGGGCTGCAGACCTCTTGGTTTGAAAAAGTGGTCTTTCATTTTGCTTTTAGCAACACCACAGACGCATGTTCACTCTTCAAAACCCAACCGCAAACTCAAGCAACAAGTATGCATTTCCAATGCCTGACAAAATAAAGTACAACTCCAGAACTCGCTGATCTGCCGATCCATCACAGGTCATGCAGCGCCGCTCACACCTGGGGATTGATTTCATTATTATAAAGCAAGCATGCAGTTGCAGCTCTGCCTTAAGCTTTTAATGTTGCTCACAAACAGAAACATCAGCAGCACAGTGCTGCATGAGCCCTAATGATCAGCAGATTGCCACTTCCATACAAAACCAAGAAGATAAAAATTTATCTGGCCTGACCAAGCAGTGGTTCTGATATATAAATTAAACTATATGTGCAAGGGGCAAGGGGGGGTGAGAGAGAGAAGGCTGATAAATGCAAGGCAGCTCAGCAGAAGTGGTAATTAGCATTTGATTTATTACATTTAACTTGTTTGCCTACAGTGATAAAACAAATCTAAGCACAATGGCATTTACTTAAAAAAGCAAAATGTGATGATTGTATGCTTAGATTCATAATCAAATTGTGTAAGAAACTAAATGCCAATAATAAGAGTCCCCAACATCCTGAATGCCAGGGGCAGCTGAGGGGGCTTGGGGGCTTGCAAGACAGCAACTCCCCCCCCCCAGCCACCAGGACCACGGAGCTGCTGGAATTCAAAGGAGGACAGGACAGAGGATTTCAGGATTGGTGTCCTCCCTCTGCGGCTAAGCTTTTCGAAAGTCATCCCTTTCCTTTTGTTTAAAACCACTGGAGAGGGCAATCAGACTGTTCCAGGACAAAAGTATGCCAGGCGAGAATAAAGGGACTGCAGCAGCAATAAAAGCCACTACTTACAGGAACAGGGCAGTTGGAGTGAGAGCGGTGCAATACAGGGAGCTTCTGAGAGAGTAAATCCCGGCCCCCCCAGCTTGTACTCAACACTGGGCAATATATCACCAAGAGTGCCATGTTTTGACAGAAACTACTCACCATGCTCCTGTGTCCTCCAGATGCAGCAAGTGACTAACTAAGAAGTTATTCATCACTTGTACAGTAAGTTGCCCTGGGCAGCTGGGACTGGGTTCTCTGAACTGATGGAGATGGCCGGCAGCAGGTCCAGGATGTGGCCGTAACTGGAGGTCACAGGATGTATGTCACAAAGAGAAACAATAGAAGTAAACTTACCCGGTTGCCAAAAGCTAATAAATAAATAAGTGACCAGTGGAGAAGCCTGAGTCACAAAAACAAACAAACAAAAAAAAAGACTAAGGAGTCCTGTGGCCACAGCCTTAGGCAAATAAATGCAAGGGTGCCGCCCTAGATGGGTAATCCAGAAAACACACACTTCTTTCAACACCCTGTTTAACACAGGATCGCCCTCAGCTCTACTAAAAATGCTGCTGCAAGTCAGTATTCTTCAGTATCTGTTGTTCCTTTCAGATCAATTCCAACAAAGCATGCCATATCAACAGGGAAAATTGGGACAGAGTCTAAAAACATTCTCACGCCAGCAGTTCCCTGTACTCTGTCCTCCTACTCTTAAATTATCACATCGGTGACAAAGGTTGCTGGTAAGATGATTGTCTTGCAGATGTATTTGAGTGTGGAATTTCACAATTTTCTTTTTGTGAAGGAAGATGGGAAGCCCTAAAGGAAAGAAAAAAAGATACCAGACTAGGGAAAGGAGACAAGCATACGCGGCTGTCTCCTCCACTGGATCCAACTCTCCGACACTTCCAAAGGCACCAATTGATAGGCAGGGGGAAGATATGCAAAGATGAAAAGCAACATGAAAATCCCCTGTGAGGGCAGTTCCACTTGAGAGCCTGTAATTATGCAGCAAAGCCATTTGTGCTGTTTATGATGGTTTACATACCAATCCTCTGCCCTCACCCCATCCCCAATCCCTCCAATTACCACAACCCTAAATGAGGAAGCACCCCACATGCCATCATCACTTTTGGCCAAAGACTGCCTCTGGGCTTCAGTAAATCAAGCACTAAACATTAAATAACAAAAAATGACTTACTGGTAAGCAGTGAAGGGAAGGCAGAGCTTTAAAACATTGGTTAGTTTGCTTTCAAATTAACTCCCACTAATTTGTTTCAGGTATTTACCAAGAAATATCGTTGGCATATTTTGATAATAGCTGTGAGTGAAGCTTTTTGTTGGAGCAATTCCACGTTCAGTGCAATCGTTTTCTTTTTGTCTGGGTTTTCCTGCACTGCCACAGCTCTGCTCTCGGTTAAGAAGAGTCAGAAAACAAGAAGCAGATTCTTTACTGGAGTGAAGTACTATATATATATAATATATACACACACACATATACACATGTATCATGCAATTGGACCTCCTCTGTGTGGAGTACTCCCCCTGCACATTCAGAGGCTCTGCCCTTTCATTGGGGAGTGCAGATTACTGTATATGCTGGTTACACTCTTTATAGGGATCAGAAGTCACATTAAGATTACATTCATGAATAAATTATAATAATGTTAGTACTCCAACTGTGCACCTTTGTGATAGAACAATGTTAGAGACCTGTGAAACCTGAGTAGCAAGAGATAAAAAAAAACAACAAGAAATCCAAACAGAAATATGCAGCTTCCCCATACAAGGTTTGTGCCACTATACCAAAAGTGCTTAATGTGCATAAATCTATTTAAAAACAACATTTGTAAACACTGTAAGCCCCAGGTAAGGGTAAAGACATATTCAACACATTTTCATAATTATAGTGCACTCCTTCCCCCGTGGGGAACATGCCTAATTGGAGTACTGTCAATCAGTCAATCAATCATGCTTTATTTCTACCGTGCCTTTCAAATACCAAGGCGCTGGCATTATTATTAATTTACTGAAATATTGAGGAATGTAATATCGATGTGGCCACTGGTCCTTATAAAGAGTCTGGACAGAATCTGAAGCTCTATCCCCAGATGAAGGAGCTGAGGCTTCAAATGCAGGTGGGGATTATCAGCCACAGAGGAGACACCATTGCGCAATCTGTGTATGTATATGCAACTTTAACTTTTGTTTATTACTTTGAATCCTGACTGCAGTTCTCCCTTTTTTGTTACAGAGCACAGATTAAGCACTGTTTGCCATGGCAGCCTAATTACACACTGTCCAGAACTGCTAGGGTAAATGGGGTTATTTAGTAATAAGGGAATGTGACTAGGAAAGAAGAATATAAACAAGAAGACAGATAAGGTACAACAGAAGGAACGCAATGCAGAATTTGTCGCCTAAGAGAGATACAGTACAATGGAAGAGGTGTCAGACAGACAAGGTATTAAACCTGGGTGTATTAAAGTGCAAATAGTTTGATGAACTGAGCAAACTTTTGCAATACTCGTATTTAGTCAAGACAATAGTTATTTGAATTTGAGAGACAGAGACCAAGAAGTATAAACAAGAACTCCGGGGGTTAAAGGGCTGAGCTGTGGCTATCTTTCATCGCCCACCTCTGCACCAAGGACTTTAAAAGCTATTCTTAAATCTAATTAGCTGCAGGAGACCCGCTCCTGCTGTTTGGATACCAGTGAGGCATTGACTGAGATTGTTTGGGTAATTAAGGAGCCTACCACCAGGCGCAGAAAAAAGGTGCCATGTTTGAAAATTGAATTGGATTTTAGCTCTTTAAAAGTGGTGGACTTTCCAACACCTTGATTGTGTCTGCAGAGCCAGCAAGGACCTCGGGGGTTAAAGAGCTGAGCTGTGGCAATCTTCTGTTACCCACCCCCTACACCAAGGAATTCCACAGCTATTCTTCAATTTAATTAACTGTGGGAGATCCAGCTACCAAAGGCACTGACTGAGATTTTTTGTAAATGTGTTTGCATTTACTGCCTGTCCCCTTCCCCAGAAAAAATCCTGCATTGATACACCATGGAAAAAGCCAGGAGTGTAAAAATGATTGATATTCTGCTTTCAAAAAAATGGAGGGGAGAGGCATCTTTGTTTTTTTCATACAGTAGTGGGACCCAAACCTTGTTTCCATATATTGCATCACTCCAAGAACTATTACTCCGATGTGTTCCATTTTTCCTTGGATGCAAACTTAATTGAGACTGCTGTTTTAGTCAGCCTATTGAGGACCTTAACATGCGAATACATACAGTATATTAGATTGCGATGTCCTCCCAAGGAAATACATCAAAGCTTCCTTGCTAAAGAGAAGCATTGTGGATGTTTGCTTTGGGCACCCTGATTGATCTGGGGTTAAAGTAGCGGTTTGAGATTTCATTGTTCCTGTAAGAAGCCTGGTTTTATGGGTTTTGCTTTTTCACTAATTTGTCATATAGCGAATACCCCTAGAATGCGTTGCCATTCTCTATACTGTACGTTGATCTGTAGATCACGTAAATAAATTTCAGTATGGATATGTAATTATAATATATTCACACTGTCTCTGTTTTTTGTTTATATGTGTAACTGAAGCCCTTATGTGCAGTTTCAATGTCTTCATCCATGGTTAGAAAGAGGCACTACTATAAGGATGCAAGACCATTGGCAAATTCCTGGACATGTTTCCCTGGAAGGACATAGCAATCTAATATATGAATGTGCATTTTTAGGTACCAAATCAACTGGCTAAATTAGCAGTCTCAAGAAAGCTTGACTCCAAGGGAAAACCAGAACACATCGCAGTAATGGTTCATGGACTGGTGTAATATATGTTAACTATGTTTGAGTCCACCACTGTATGGGAAAACAATCTGTCTGTATTTCTTCTGAATCTAGAAATAACATATGCTATTATACCTCTTTTTGAAATTTAAACCATGTTTTAGAGATGTTTTGTGCTGTTTAAAGTAATTTGTGTACTTATATTGAGGGTCACTTTCATTTTGGGCATGGGAAACGATGTGATTATGTCATATATCTTAGGTATTTAAAATACAAGTTTGTAGATTGACTGATCTGGCATAAAATGCCTAAATCAGTGAAATTCTTTGTTTTTACCAGCCTACAGGCAGTCAAAATTCCAGAATGTTACCAGGTTTTCCAGTAAAACCCGAACAACAGTGGCATTGAATATCCTGACAGTATAGGGCTCAAATAATTATCACAATTTGATTCATTGTAAAATTGATAATTGTGTAGGTCATCAGACTTAATTTTTACAGCCTAAAACACTATTCTGCATACATTGTTCAAGAAAAGACAGAATTGAAAACATGTTTTTGTTTTTTTCAGCAGTATTAAAAGCAGAGCCCCTACCTAGCAAGTTTGAATAAACTATGCAGACTGGTAAAATCAGATATAAAGCAGGTCTTGGTTTAAAGCTCTTTCTACTGATTTATTTATTTTTAAACAAGGAAAAGGGTTATTTCGTTAGTTACATGTCATTGCAGGAATAACATTCAGCCTTCTTTCCAAATGTACTCTGATATTATTACTTAACACTGACTATATTTCTGTGGAGAGATGTTTGAAGATGTGTTCCCATGTTTTAGGTACAGTATAGTGAGAAGTTCAAGATGTTCCAAAACAGTTAATGATGACTTAATTATTACTTAAGATAATTTAAACATGCAGTCTTATTCTGCCATGTGTTCAAAATCCTAGTGGGAATGAGTTTGACAACACTGAGATCAATATGCCCACAGGTGTGTAGGCGTATGTGTGTGGTTACAGTACTTCTTTCTGAATATGTCTAATACTGTCTGTGCATGATTCACTGAAAATGACAAGGCAATGCGTTACATGTTTAAAAACTAAAAGAAAGAAAACTAATGGTTGCAAAATACTGCTCCATGCTGGCTTTTGCTAAGGAAAACAAGCTCATAAAACATATGTCATGGAATTCGAGTCTTGCACGGACATGGATGTCTTACTTTCTACAAGACCCAGTTGCACAATGCAGCACTGAATATCAGGAGACCTCCCACAGCTTCCCTGTCCCAATGGGTCTCCAGCTCAAGAAACTGCTTCTTCTCAAACTTGACAGTTTGGACGTGGGGTAATTTATTTGGGCGTCTGTTACAGAAATTATCAATAAACCCTACCAGAGTAATGCATAAACAACAGCTGTCTACAGAGCTTTAGATAAACCAGTTACAACAGCAAGCAGTGCTCCTTGTACAAATATGAATATACCACTACTCAGCTAAATTGTTTAATAGCCAGGAAGTCAAATCAGACTTAGGGTCACTCAGACATCTCGGCAATTAAAACAGCACATCTACATGCAATAAAACACACAATGAATTATTTTATATTCAAGAGTTAAGGTTCCTGATACTATAAACAATGTGATGAACAATAGTCTCAAAAATATTTATTGATCATATTTATTTTGGGGTCAGTAGTTATTTGTAAGAAATTGTTTATGCCAGGAGGTACTGTCCCTCATTGCTCAATATAAACCACTGCCTTCAATCAAATTTAACCCCCCTTTGTACAGGATACAATATAGATGTCTATCCAAATGAACACACACACACACACACACACACACACACACACACACACACACACACAATCTCTCTCTCTCTTTTGAACCTCTCTTTCTATATATATGTACTGCACCAAAACACTTTTAATTATCATCTTGATTATTTCTACTTGCATGACATGCAATACCAGGGAAAGGAAGTGTGTCTGGAAACCCCAGTTCCTACCAAAAAACATTTAATTGTTACATGAGAACAGGGCAATGTGGATTGCACAAGTAAGACATACAGAAATTAATGGCGACCTTTTGCAATAGCAGGTGACCTCCGCTGCTGCGGTTCCACTGTTGTAAAACTGGGCTGATTTTGAGAAAAAGAAAGGTTGTGTAGTGCTCAAAGGATTTAACAAAAAATGTTGGTACAGTTTTTGTAATAATTCCTAGCTAATCTTACTTCATAATGGGTCCTCCGTTCTTTGTAGCCATGCATGCAATAAATCAGACTGGCTGTTACAGAATTAATGTATGATCACACCAGCAAGCTATATAAAACAAATGGTGACCTTTCTGAATAGTGAGTGACCTTTGCCAGTGCAGTTCCACAAGTGTAATGTAAAATAAAATATATGTCAGATAGAGCTGATTTTGAAAAAACACGGAAGGATGTGTAGCACATAAATGGTCTACCAAAATCTGAAGGTGCACTCTTTGTAATAATAGGAAATGCTAGTTAATCTTATTTTTTAACAAGTTTACTGCTTAGTGTTGCTACACATCTAATAGGGATTTCACATAGGGCTTTCTGTTTACTGTTGTTCCGCTCCTAATAAACTGGGCTGTTTTATACAATGCTGTATAATAAGAGTTTGAAATTTGGGATAATAAAACAACGTGAAGGGGTCGTTCACCTTTTGCAATGATTGATGCCCTCCAATGTGAAAAAGCAGCCCTGGGCAGAATAAATATAAAACTTAGCCCTATTTCTTTTAAACATAGTAATGGGCTGCCCAATAATATCTTGTTTTAATACAAGAAGTTGGAATGTGGGAAAATAAAATCAGGTAAAGCGGTCATGGACCCTCTTGTAATGACTGGTGATCCCCGATGTGAAATCAGTTCTGGACAGAATACAGTACATAAATACAAAATTCAACCCTTTTGCAACAAAGCTCATACATATTGCCTCTGTGTCACTTGTAGTGTCTACTGTTGCGGTTTCTAAAGCTGATTTTTGTGTACATATAAAACAATTTTATTGGAAAAAGTGTTTTTCAAAATTAACTAAATGAATATTGTTAATTAATCAGCTTAAAAGGAAAAAAGCTTCAAGCACGATTTCTCTGTCAAACTCACTGTTTGTATAATTGATTAATACTGGTGTATGGAATTTCATTAATTATGCGGGGTATTTAAACAGTGATGTTTGATGATTGACTCCACCCCCTGAGGAAGACCCACATGGTTGGGTTGATATGTAGGGGTGTTAGTCCTGTTGTTGACATGCTGATTCAAAATAAAATATTCCGCTTCTGATTTATGTCAGGATACTCTGGTGTGTGCCCATTTCCTTCCTTGTTTACTTAGTGATTCTCTCCTATGCCCCCTGCACCCTCGCTCTCCTCACCACCTTGCCTGCTTCCCTCTGTTTATCAGGTATACCACCATGTCCTCCTCACTCACCTCTGCCATTTTCTTAGAGGACCATAGCAATATCTTTTTCCTTCTGCTTTTACTCACTTCTGTTATGCAGAGGTGATTTGCTTTAGTTATACCCTCCCTTATTTTTGCCCACTGTGCCTCCAACCCTCTCTGGCAGTACCCCCTTCAAAGCAGTTTCTGAGGCACTCCCCCGTTTCTTTAACATGAGACCTTCTAAATTCCAGGACCCTCATCTTCATGTAGTTAACCTCTGTTCCTGTCTTGATGTTAAACCACACTGTACAGTGATCACTGGTATACAAGGGACTGCCCACTGTGATGTCTACAATGCTGACCCTGTTTATAGGTGCTAAGTGCAACACTGCCCCATCCCTAGTGGTTCTTTGACTAGCTGCCTGAGAAAAGTTCCTGCAGAGAGCCAAGGATGGCCCTACTCCTTGCAGAACCAGCTATTGGAAGGTTCCACTCCACATCTGGCAGACTGAAGTCACCAGCTAGCAGCACCTCCCCCTTACTGGCCATTCCGATTACGGCTTCCCCAAGTGTCATATCCTACTCCTCACCTGGTGCTAGAGGCCTGTATATTACAGATTTTGGCTCTGGAGCTTAGTAACCCTAAGTAAATTGAACCCACTGGCAAAATGCAAGCTTCACACATTTTCATTGTGTTCTGTAAGCCAAAGCAAGTTAGACGCAAGCTCCAGTTAAAATGTCACTGTGTCACTGTTATTTTTTAATAGCTCCGATTTTTATATTACATACATACTAACATTGCTCTGTGAACCACTGATCAGATTCATGTTTGGCCAATAAAAAATAACACTGCCGCACTGACATTCTGACCAGAGCTTTTGTCTAATTTACTTGTCTTACTAAACAAACTGAAAATATGGTGACTTTGCAGAAATAAGGTTCCCCAGGAATAAGGTTTGGAAATCAGTGACTGGGGATTGAACCTGTGTGGCCAGGACTAGGGGGCAAACGTGCTCTCCATGAACCCTTGTAAGTTCATGAATTTGTAATATCTTCAGTCCACATTTTTGCCAATGGCATTTTTCTGCACTTTCTTATGAACAGTACAGCTGTCATTTTACACACCATAGCCGAAATGTCTTTTCGCACTTCCAGTGCAGAAATGCGTGGTCGATGTGAGAAATCACTGTTTGTGACAGATAAAGAACATCACAGTGACACTGCTCATGAGTGGAGGTCCCAAAATGCCTGTGCTGGCAATCTGCTGTAAAAAATCCCCAAACTACTTACATTACAGGTGTGCATTGCACAGTTTCTATGCATGCTCCTGTCTTCACCACTTTTTTTAATATTTCCACTGCAGATTTTCAACACTGCCATTTTTACACCTCCCCACGAACAGTACAGCTGTCATTTTTCACATCCTGTTTGAAATGTGTTTCCGCACCTGTGGTGCCAAATAGCGTAGTCACTGTGCAAAAGCAACTTTCGGCTACCAAACTGATATTGCCACTGTTCATAAGGTGGGGTCACAAAAAACACATGTTGAAAATTTGGAGTGCAAATACCAAATACCCTGAGGCATTAGGGTTTCCAACCATGACGCCCCACCCTGTAGAGACTGACAAGCATCAGGGGTGTGACTTGGGATTGTTGCCTGTAATGCACATACCATTCCATGCCCACCCACACCTTCTACCTGAAATACTACTGTAACTGTCATATCTCATGGTCAGTAGACCAGCACAGAGTCCCACATCCCTTGTCATTAATCCAGAGGGTGGTCCAAGTCACCATGCCCAACAGGTAAAAGCAAATGGACAGGTATTAATTGCTGTACTGGCTGAAATGCTTGGGTGCAAACCCTTTTGACTGTTGATCAGTGTGCTGTCAGTGGGTACCCTTGAAATATGCTTTTGAACACTAAGGCCCAGATATTCAAATTGCCCCATTCTGAGGCGCAAGCCCCTGCACTGCTCAAAATAGTTGCGCAGGGGTGAGGCCGGGGCGATATTCAAAGGAGTTGCGCTATTGAGCAACTCCTTTGAATATCACCCCCCAGCCACAGCCACTGCGCATGGTGCAGTGGAATTTGCGCCACCGCAAGTTGCCAGAGTTGAGCATTAAACTTGTGGTGGCGCAAGTACCATTGCGCCATGCGCAAATTTCCGATATTCAAAAGGTGACATGCAAATGGGGCCATAATTTATGCAAGATGCAGGGGGGGCCATTTGCATCTATTTATGGCCCCATTTGCATGCCATTAGCATGTAGGTGCGCCGATCCCCGAGGACTTGCGCCTGGCCGCCCTGCCAGGCAGCAGCCGTCGGGGACCGACGCACCCTGCAGCCCGATCGCGGGCATAAAGTAACATGAACCCCCCCACACACATCTCCCGAGGCCTGATGCGTGGGCAATAAAGTATCATGTACCACCCCCGCCCACATCTCCCAAAGCCCGATGCGGGCATACAGTAACATCCTCCCCACACAGCTCGAAGCCCGATCGCGGGCATACAGTAACATCCTCCCCACACAGCTCCCGAGCCCGATGGTGGGCATAACCAGTATCAACCCCCACCAGTGCCCGATCCACGGCAGAATGTAAAGCCCCCAACCCGAATATCTCCCTGGTGGTCCAGTGGACCCGTAATGCCTATCGCGGGCAGAATATCAAGTTACAACCCCCAAACATCTCCCTGGTGTCTAGTGCCCCCCACCCACCCAGGCCCCTCCACCCGCTCCCCGCGGCGGGCGGCAGCATCCACCCGCCTGCCGCCCGCCGCCCACCGATTGACTGTCCGGTGGGCTGCCGCCCATTGGTGCAGAGCTACAGCCAATGGGCATGCAGCCCATACCGTACATGACGGTCAGATTTGTGAATGATGTTCATTCACAAATCTGGACTGTCATGCTCGATATGGACTAACCCATTGGCTGTAGCTCTGCACCAATGGGCATGCAGCCCTACCGGACAGTCAGTCAGGGTGGGCAGCAGGGCAGCAGGCAGGTGGGATGCTGCCGCCGCTGGCTGCCGGGGGGCGGGTGGAGGCTTTGTGGGTGGGTGGGGAGGACACTGAACACCAGGGAGATGTTTGGGGAGTTATAACGATATTCTGCCCGCGATCGGGCATTCGATCCACTGGACCACCAGGGAGATATTCGGGTTGAGAGGCTTTTATTCTGCCCACGATCGGGCACTGGTGGGGGTTGATACTGGTTATGCCCACCATCGGGCTTCGAGGCTGTGTGTGGGGGAGGATGTTACTGTATGCCCGCGATCGGGCTTTGGGAGATGTGTGGGCGGGGGTGGTTCATGATACTTATTGCCCGCGATTGGGCTTTGGGAGATGTGTGGGTGGGGGTGGTTCATGATACTTTTGCCCGCGATCGGGCTTTGGGAGATGTGTGGGCGGGGGTGGTTCATGATACTTTTATTGCCTGCGATCGGGCTTTGGGAGATGTGTGGGCGGGGTGGTTCATGATACTTTATTGCCCGCGATCGGGCTTCGGAGATGTGTGTGGGGAGTCATGTTGCTATGCCAGCGTCGGGCTGGTGGGGGGCACAAGGACCGAGTTGGGGCCAGCCAGGGGTGGCAGCTGCTGTGTTTCGCCCTGCAATACAGCAGCTCACCTGTGGGTGGCCCTCAACTTGATCCTTTTGGCTCAAGGTTGTGCAGGCGCAGGTTGGGGTTGCACATGCACAACTCTGCGCAACCCGACTGAATATCGGGTTGCGCAGGTTATGCATGGTTCCTCCCCCTCCTGTTGAGCATGCATTCATTTGCATTGCTCTTTTGCGCAACCTGTTGTCAGTGGCGCAACTGCCTCCTGCTGAATATCGCAGAATGGCGCATTTTTGGACTTGCGCATGCGCAACCCTGTTGCGCATGGCGCAACTCTTTTGAATATCTGGGCCTAACTGTACTTCTTCTTGTGCATCATATGATGGGGTGGGTGTGAAATTAAAAGTCTGACTGTGCAAAAAGGGAAGGGGCTGCACCTCTGTAAACGGTACCCCCTAAAGACATTAAGCCATGTCCAAGTGCCACACAGCAATGCAAATACCTGCAAGCGAACGTTCGGCATTGACAAATGCTTGTTAGTCTAAGCATAGCATAACAAGGCCCATAGATATGCATACCAGGTTTCAGATCATTATGTTTAAAGGTGGCTGAGTTATAAGCCTCCAAATTTTCAGAAATTTTAAAATTACATTTCGCAATTATGTAAACTGTAATTTAAAATTTGCATAACCAATTACCTCTCTATTTAGCAGTTTCTATGATTCTTCCAAGAAAGTATGGCTATCAATTTTCAGTTATCTAGCTCCAAAGGTGGCTATGTTGTAAGCATATAAATATTTTCCAAAATTTTCACACAAATAAATTAATTGCCAGATTTTGAATCCCTATAACTTCACCACCTCTCAAGAAAATATAATGAGACATGATACCCTTTTAGATCCTCTCCCAAAGTATGTGTGTGCTAAATTTCAGATATCAAGCAGTAATACTAATCGATTTATGACCAGTTAAAGAATTTCAGAAAATCCCACAAACAATTAGCGAAATAGGAATTTGCTAATTCCGCCCAGCCCTAATAGACAAGCAGCCTGCCCCATGGGGGAGTGACACTGCTCATGAGTGTCTTTTAAATTGAAAGGATCTTTTTTTAGAAGTTATCCATAGTTTGGACATTTTACTCTGTTATTGGAAGTTTCTATGTTTCTAACCCCTTTCTTTGCAGCCCTGATGCCACGACATGTTTCCATGTACCTTGAGGTCATCTCAGCCCTGGAGGTTAAATAAGGTAAAGCAAAGGTGTGTTTGCTCTTCCCTCTATATTATAAAATCTGTCATACCCCTAGGCTGTGGAGAGGGGGGCAACATGTGGGGTTATACTAGGAGTTATACTAGGAGTTTATTAGATGTACAGAAAGTCGTTGGCCCATAAACGTACATCTCCAGCAAAGCTGGGATCTATTTACCAGATTCCTTGAGTTGGTGTTTATCAAGCTTGGATTTGAAACTATTAAAGGAATTCACATCAACAACATGTCTTAGAAGGGAGTTCCATATGGGTATTATTCTTTATGTGAAGAAAAAACATCTACTGTTTCTCTTGGGGTGTGTTAGCATTAATTGATAGCTATGACTTCTTAAACAGCAATCCCTTGTGTTTTTTTACCAGGCCCAAATTGGTCATAAGTTGTTCATCACGGGATATGTGAAACATTTGCAGCAGGTCCTCCCAGTTCTCCTAAGTTCCAGTGGGTACAAATTTAGTTCAGTCCACCTCTGCGCATAATTTTTGTTTTACATGCCATCTGTAAGTCTGGTGACTCTTCTCCTGACACCCTCTGATCTTATGATGTCCCTTCAAAGGTGAGGGCTCCATAGAGGTAGGCAGCAGTCCAAATGTGGCCCTACATATGCCCTATAAAGTGGCAAGATGCATGCCTTATTTCTAGATGTGAATGCCCTTTTTATGCACAGTGTGATTGTATTAGTTTTGTTGATCCCCTCATTGCACTGTTTACTAAAATTTAGGTCACATGAAATAATGATTCCCAAGCCTTTTTCAGTGTCAACCAGTTTTAAGATTCTGCCATTCATGGAGTAATTATTTTGTACATTTGAATCTCCTAGATGCATGACAACACATTTGTCGGTATTAAAAGTCATGCCGTTAGAGTTTACTCAGTCTTCCAACATTAGTAAATCTTTTTTCAAAGATTGCACTTCAAGGTCACAGCTGACTTTTGCAGCTATTTTAGTGTCACCGACGAACTTGATTGAAAAATTACTGAGTTTATTAGCCAAGTCAGATACAAAGATAGAGAATAACACTGGTCCCAACATGGAGCCTTGTGATACTCCACTCATCACTGGTCTCAAACCAGATTGATGACTTTTGATATGTACACTCTGGTTGTTCTATTACTCAGCCATGCCTTGATCCATTGCACAATTATGTTGTTTAATTCCATATGCTGCATTTTATCTATCATAACTGAGTGCGGGACTTTGTCAAAGGCCTTACACAGGTCCAAATAAACAATATCCACAGGTGATTTTTTTCCAGTAGTGCACTCACTCGTTCATAAAAAACTATATTACTAGTAAGACATGATCTATGATTTTTTAAACCGTATTGATTGTTATCTCCTAATTTTTTGTTACTTATTTCCAGTTCTAGTCTGTCTTTAATAAGAGAGTCAAGAATTTTCCCAAGGATGCTTGTTAGACTAATAGGTCTATAACTAGTCATATTTCCACTGTCTCCCTCCTTAAAAATGGGTGTCACTGTTGCAGTTTTCCAATCTAGAGAGACAAGCTGAAAATTTTATGGAGGGGATCTATTAGCCAGGTGGCCAGTTCTTTTAATATTCTCGGGTGCAGGTTATCAGGCCCTGGTGATTTGTTTATTTTAATTTTCCTTAATCTGTCACTAATTTCAAATTTGGAGATTTCAGGTAAAGTCTCAGTATTGATAACCCTGTCAGTTGAAGATTAATTCTGGTGCCTTGTGCTGAAACCAGAGCAGAAATACCCATTAAATTCATTGGCCATCTCCTGAGGGTCTGATATTTTGGTGTTATTAACTAGCAACGGCCCAATTGATCTACCTACCTGTTTTATTGTTGTTTACATAGGCATAAAAACTCTTTCCGTCATCTTTAATGTGTGCCAACTTAAATTCAGTTCTTTTCTGTTCTAATATTTGGTTTACATTTCTTCAAGGTTGTCTTATATTTATATCTATTGTAGTTGTTATTATCCCTTTTTAAAGTTCTATAAGCCCTCTGCTTGGTAGCTAGGAGTTTTTGAATTCTGGATATCAACCAAATTTGTACTTTACCTTTTTTATTATACAGTATTTTATTTGCAAAGTATTTATCTTCCAATTCTAGTATTTTGTTTTTTACTCTAGTCCATAGTTATTCTGGAGATGTAGATGCATTGTCCCACTACCATGAGATAAGATCTTTCCTTAGTTGGTATAAGTTAGCCCTATTGCAGTTCTTAAGAACTGTTTTACCAACTTCATTTCTAGAAATTGTGTTAATTGAAAATGTTATGATCTTATGATCTCCATGTATTAAAGGCTCATGTGTCTCAGGGTTGCTTATTTGGTGGCGGACATCTGTTAACACCAGGTCTAATATATTTCTATTTCTAGTGGTCTCCATGACCATTTGTTGTTACCCATTTGTAAGACACATGTCAAGTAACATCTGCTCCTGACTGGTGTCACAAACAAACTCCTGGGGTGAGGCCCTCTGCTACCACAGTGCCCAACCTTTAAGTGCAATTCATGAACAGGGGACAAACAGGGACACCCTCCTGTTAGTTTTGGGTCCGAGCAACTACCTGTCTCGAGTCCTGGGGTCAAATATGAACCCTTTTCAGCTAGAACACCCTGGCAACAGGTCCAAATATTACATCCTCTTCGGGGAAAGCAATGCAATACTTGACCCAGCAGGACCACAACCAACCTGGTTCACAAATCCCCTGCTGACTCAGTTGAAACCTAGGTATTTCCTTACCTTGTTGGATCTTTACACAGATCCTTGTTAGTGTGGCTGCATATGGTGACACAATAAGCACTAACAGTTATATCAGAATTATCAATACTATTCCAGCATTCACACTCAAAATGAGAAAATGTCTCAGGCAGGATTAAGGAAACCAAAACATTAACTAAAATTAAAAATAGTAAATAAATACAAAACACAGACCATATATACATTAATGCTTAGAGTCAGAACGAAATGGAAATTACAAAACAAAACACTTTGTAACTGAATTACTAGTTCTAACTCAGTTTTCAGTTGTGTGTTACCTATTCTTGACAGAAGTGCCTCTTAAGTCCAGAACACAAGTGTGTCCATTCTTTCAAAGATTGAAACAAGAGTGAGTCACAGTCCTTTCAGCCAGCTTGGCAATATTCAAAGTTAAAGTCCCAACCTCTTTGTGATGTCACAGCACAAGAGGTCACTTTTTAGCCATGTAATTAATTTGTAACATGACCAAGTCTAATCAAAACTGTTTCATCTTATTGCTTGCTTGAAATATGCAAATATAGTAATATCAAATTATACAGCCTCTCTTCATCAAAGTATAAGTTATGAACACATTCCCCTTTGACGTTTTAGAAGACATTCTGAAAAACACTTCTCTTAGCTGTGTGAATCTTCACATGTATGTACCAGAACAGGCTTTCCTTCTGATGTCATAAAATGCAATATTTTACAACCAGTTTCCTAGGTTCAAAGCAGTAGCTTGTTATAACCTGTTTTTTTATACCAGTTTTCAGGACGTTTAGCAGATAAATGTTAACACAGAAAAGGAAACTCTAGCTATTTAGGCCCCTTTAGAAGCTATTCTTCCCCATGGGCCTAATGACCCTGCCATGTCTCATAAGCAGAAATTCAAAGAAACATGTATATATCAAAATTATATACACGTAACTAGTAGACGGTTATTCCGTCACAGTTGATAGTTGCTAATCCCTCAATCTAATCAATTTTGGGCGTATTGAAATCTCCAAGGAGTATAATTTCCTTGATGTTAGCTTTACTTTCAACACTATCTACAAGGCACTGCTGTGCTTGCATATTGATGTCTGGTGGTCCATAACACAAACCCAGCAGCAATTTATGGTGTTTTTCCCAGAGTAATTCTATCCATATAAGTTAATTTGAGTCACTGACATGTAAGTCATTAATCTGCCTATGTTTAATATTATTTTTTATACAAAATGCAACACCTCCTCCTTTTTTTACCTTTCCTGTCCTTATGATAAACATTATACCCAGGGGAGTTATGATTCCATCCAGTAGTTTCACCCCACCAAGTTTCTGTTACAGCAGCAACATCAATGTTTTTCTTGTGTAGGTTTAGTTCTAGTTCATCCTTTTTAGTGGAGTTTAGGCTTCTTGCATTGGTTGATAGGAAA
This sequence comes from Neoceratodus forsteri, assembly GCA_016271365.2. Taxonomy (NCBI): domain Eukaryota; kingdom Metazoa; phylum Chordata; order Ceratodontiformes; family Ceratodontidae; genus Neoceratodus; species Neoceratodus forsteri. Next base: position 1,159,969,088 of record CM028130.1, on the reverse strand, counting down.
GTTAGGCAGTTTTTTTTTTATAATTTTACCCTATTGTTATGAGTGTCTGTGTCTCTAATATGCATACACCTGTCCCTACACCCCTTGTTATCTAGTTTTTTTATCCTGTGACTTTTATGACATGTTCATCTGGGATTGGGATCCCTCTGGGCCTGTGGCATGATTAGTGGCATCAGGTGTAAGTTTGGGGCAGTTTTGATAAAGTTAATTGCATAGAGCCAATTTTCGGCCCTTCAGAACTGCTTTAGCGAAATGATGACTGGTGCCTGAGTGATGCATAAAGTCTGCCTTCAAGTTACAAAATCATCCTTGTGGTGGGAAAATGTCTGTGGAGCTGGCCATGTGCCTGAAATTGCATACGCTAATGTGCCATCTCTAATTGCAAGTGATTGGTCCAAGGATGCAAAAAGGGGTGTCTGGTCTTTTCTGTGATGGGGCTGCCTGATAGAAATCTAGAAACATAGAATTTGTTGGCAGATAATGACCCCATGGCCCACCTATTCTGCCCATTTTTCTCTGTCTATACTGCCCCTATAAACCCTACCTAACCTTATGCTTGTTCAAGCTGTTTGGCAGAAAACCGTCAATAAGTAAGCAGCCCAGAGTCACTGCTGACGCCCTTATTCAAAAACTCTGAAAATCTCAGAAAAAGTATTTCACTTAACTATATCACATCTGTGGGGAAAGTACAAGCTCCATTGGGGCCTGCTCCTTCGCTGCTTGTTCGAACTGAATATCAGCAGTCTGCCTGCAAATAGTAGAACCACCCTGGGTATCGTATATTTTGTCAAAACTTTCTTTTCTGCTAGTCAGTGCAGTTCAGAATCATCAAAATGGATAAATAAGGAATCTGCAATTTGGTGGTGTGATGATGTGGGGCACAGGGCAAGCTGGGACTTATCAGTGTGACTCATTGACATTCAGGAGATAGTAGACATTGGTAGGCCAAAACAAAGATTCTGTTATGTGCTGCAGGGGACCAAGTGCATAAGCCCACACTACTTACATCATGAATATGGCAGACTACCCAAATGATCAAGAAGATAAATTTTTCCTGCAGCTGCTGGAAAGGGTTACAAAATGAGAAGACTGGGGTCACTGTCACAAGCACTGCTCAACTGTTATTTGTGCTATCACAAGGGGACAGGCGCAGAAATAATGCTATTCTGGGTAGTATGCCAAGCGAGATGAGGCCCTATCCCCATGGTGTCTGCTACAAAATCTACAGCTCCTAGCAAGGTGTCCCAGGCAGATTCAAAGGAGTCTTATTCAAAAAGATGGAAAGGATGGTTGCAGCCCAAGCCATGGGCTGGTGATGCCACCAGGTTCACACCCTCATGGGAGGCCCTTCATTTAAAAGATCTAGATGTATGGTCCAGGCCATCAGATCCCAAGTTACTCCCACTCAGGAGCCCTTCTCTCAAGGTCATCAACCTTTGGGTGCCATTAGATGATTTAGACCAGTGTCCTATTCACTGGAGATAAGAGGAAGCAGTCCCTTCCATCTAATGACCCCCCCCGAGGACTTTGAATCAGCACCATCAGCAGTGAAGAGCACCCCTGAGTAATCCCTAGAGTGATCTGCTGCATCCATCCAGAGAAAACCCCCCACTGTGCCCACTTGAACCCAATTGGGTTTAAATCACCCCAGGCTTGAAGGACTGCTGGGATGACACCACCTCATGGGGGGCCACCCACACAGACCAGGGAGGCAGAAACTCACTCAAGAATGCCAGAGCCATCTGGGTTTAAGGAAAAGGGGCCTGATCCTGATACTGTGAATATGCCAACAAGCCGTAAGATCCACAGTGAATCTGAAGAACAGGAGATATCACAGTTGCAAGAGCACCAGCGGGGCGAATGGCTGCTCCCTGGAAAGGCCCCATGGGTCCCAGCCTGCAAATTGCCCAATTGGTCCCAGGTAGAGCGGCTAGTTCCCATACCCCTGTGTCCCAGAGTGGGTCTGGGACATTATCAATAGAAAACATGAGGATTGGTTGTATGAGGCTGCCCTTGGTAAGAGATATACTAAGCATGGCAAGAATGAACTGAGTGAGCCCTCCTGGCTGGAGGAAGCTCATGGACAGCCCAGTCTGTACTGAGCACAATGTGTGAGAGCCTTATCCTCACTGAAAACTATGCCCTCCTTCAGGACTCAGAGTGGGAGGAGGACTTGATACTCTGAGGAGGCTCAAGATTCCTACAGGACATGCTTTACAAAATCTAACTCTGGCTATTAGTTCTAACCCTTGGGGTTTTCCTGCTGCCAACAAGAACTTCTGCTACAAAGGATCAAGGGGCTTCCACCAGCAGATGATTAATGTACTTCCTGAAGTTTCTGCTACCTCATCTGTACAAGTTATCCATCATTTTAAGACTTAAGTGGTGGCTGTCGGCTACTTGAAACCTTTGTGTAGACGTCTATCACTCGACTTTACATGGGGTGAGGACCTCAGATGATTCCACTTTCCTTCCCACTATAGGAGCCGTGCCCTCTTGGGGAGTTGAAGTGCCAGTGAGAGAGGGTATCAATAAAGCCTGTACAGTACTACCTCTGTAAAGGGTGAGATTGAACATTTTCTTTCTTTTTGTTTGGGGCAGTAACATTGCACGGCCCACCCTGCACCTCAGGCAAAATCAACCTCTTGGGAAACTGAGTTATTTATATATTTGACATTTAAATAGGATCCAATTGGGATTCCTTCATACATTTAGAGATGGACCATTAGGGACACTTTACCCCCATGGTTTGTTTACACTTGAAGAGATAAATCTACCAATGTTAAATTGCTAAGCATGGGATAAAGACTGATGGAAAGCAAAGCATGGCAGTTGCCACTGGGGAATATATTCAGGAATAGTGATGGGCGAAGTGGCCCCAATTCGCTCCGTGGAGTGATTCACGAGTGAGAGGCAAATTCATGAGTGCTCCATAATGCAAGTGGAGTACTTGTATGTATTAATGAGTAGCGAAGTCCATTGAAAACAATGACTTCCGTTACTCTGCCTTCAAACCACTACTCCACCAGTTCTTAGGCGAAGTACATTGAAAACAATGTACTTCACCTTACTTTGCCTTGTTTTTAAGCTCCAAAGGCGAATTTTGCAGTGTTTCATGGGATTTCAGGTCACATGGGCTCTAGATTGTTCTGCACAGCCTCAATTTAGAGCAGTGTGTGTAGGAAGCTGTAGGAGACAATCTGTTCTGAGAGCTCTGCAATTCAAACCTTCAAAAAGCTGTTAAAAAAGCCTTTTTGAGTCATTTTTTTTGCTGAAACTTTAGTTCATCGACTATAGGAAACCCTCCTGTGCTCATATCATCGAGCGTTTATTGTTTGTGTATGGATTTTGAATGTTAATGTACAACATTCAGTCTATGTACTGAGAGACAGTGGAAGTGTGCTTTGGAGGAGGGGTGTATCTGTGGTGTAGGTAGATTAACTTGGAGAAAAAGACAGTGCTTCCTGTTTTGGTGATATTTTCTTGTATAACTGTGTTAATGTACATACAGTAATATTTTCAATATTTCTTGCCATTTTTTTGCTGATTGTTGTGGTGCAGCAGTGCCTAATTTTAGTTTGTTTAAAATATGTGGTTATATTACTGAAGTTTTCAATTTGCATGCATTACTTAGTGTGTGTGTGAGTATGTGTGTGACGCGTGTCATCAAATCAGACACCTTTTATTGTGCCACATAATAATTTCAGCAATGTGAAGCTGCTATCCACTGCAGCTGTGTGATTTTTGTACTTCTTTGTGGTATCTTTACTGGTGCTAGTACTAGTGACTGTTACTGCCGCAGTGCATAATTTTAGTCTGTTTAAAATATGTGGTTATATTACTGAAGTTTTTAATTTGCTATGCATTACTTGGTGTGTGTGTGAGTATGTGTGTGACGCGTGTCATCAAATCAGACACCTTTTATTGTGCCACATAATGATTTCAGCAATGTGACACTGCTATCCACTGCAGCTGTGTGATTTTTGTACTTCTTTGTGGTATCTGTACTGGTACTAGTACTAGTGACTGTTACTGCAGCAGTGCATTACACTGCCCCACGCGCGGCCTGCCCCAACCGGCAAAGGTATTCTTTTCCAGATTTGAATTTCTGATGGTGAGCACTGGTTAAGTGTTGTGCCTTCGTGTCTGCATCTCTTCAGTGCACAGTGCAATCTTAATCTGTCTGTGCATTTGCATCTCTTTAGGGCCCAATCTCCATCTGTAACTTAAGTCACAGTTGTTTCTTTGACTTCCCTTCAGAGTACTGGACAGGTGTGGTGCTTAATTCTGCATGAACATTGTACTCATTAATATGCGTTTTTTAAGTCAGTACCATCATCACGAGTCACTCATGATATAAATCACGTTCTTCATCATCACGGTCACAAATGCAGTCACAAGTCACAATTCACAATCATTCACATTACGAATCACAACATTAATTTTTTTCTAGTTACTTGGATGTATTGTAAGCCTGTTTTGTAGTATCTCTCCAGGCTTCACAACCCCACCATTGTACTCACTGATACGTGTTTTTAAGTGTGGGAGTTTTAAGCTACAGCTCATCGGGGAAGTACAGCCGTAGGTGGTAGGCATTCACGTTTCTTCATCATCACGGTCACAAATGCAGTCACAAATCACAATTCACGATCACGTCACGAATCACAACATTAATTTTTTGTAATAGTTACTTGGATGTATTGTAAGCCTGTTTTGTAGTATCTCTCCATGCTTCACCACCCCACCATTGTACTCATTAATGTTTGTTTTTAAGTCAGGGAGTTGGACAGTGTCTGCAGTGCATACACAGACTGGAAAGAAGACTGAATGCACACATGCAGTTTAGTACAGTATACTTGCACTGCTCAGAATACAAAGTGTCACACATATGGAAGACAACAAAAAAGGGCATAATTACATACAAGGGTCGGGGATGGTGGAGGAATACATTTTATAACACAGCAATGAAGGTGTGGGGGGGCACATGGTGTGAGGAAAAAAAAAATAATGTGGGATCCCATGGTGATCCAGCAGCAGTTCCAACATGGACATAATTTGCAATTGATATTCCTCTATGTGATCCAGCCACTGCTCCACAGCACTCACCCTCTCGTTGTTATCCTCAACAGCACTCCAGAGAACTGCCAAGTCAGCCTGTGTTACATGCAGTTCGCTGGGGTCCACACATTCTACAGGCTGACCTGCTGGTGGTGGTGGTGGGGGGGTAGGGGTGCTGGTGGAGCAGCAGGTGCTGCTGTGGCCCTCCTCTTCTTAGGGATGCTGCAATGCACAGCTGCACCCTCTGCCACAGAATGGCCAGCAGGTGCAGGCATGGTCCATTCTGTGGCAGCCTGCCACTCCAACTGCTGGTGATTAAGCATCTGGGCGCACTGGCCCTCAGTCCCCAGGTGAGTGCCCCGGGGGCCATGGCGCACCTCCACCTCACATAGGTGGCACTTGACCACACTGCTGTCCCCCCCACTCAGTAAAAAAACTGCCAAACAATGGAGGTGCGGAGAGGACCGGGCACAGGCAGGGGATGGCAAGATGAACTGGCAGCCGACTGGTCACAGTGCTGAACAGGGATGGGATCCACACCTGGGCCCGGGGAAATAGGCACATCCTGCTCCAGAGAACCTGGACTTGGTGGTGGTGGTGGTTCAACTGCCTCAGAGTCAGGACAGGAGGTGGTGCTAGTCCTGCTTCCGGGGGGGGGCACTCACAAGTATCGAGCGGTCCAACAGGAATGGGTGCCCATGCCCTCCACGCATGCGCACGGTACGATGCTTACCACTACCACGCTCTCCCAGAGCTTCCCCAACCCCAGACATTCCATCACCCTGGTCCATCTCTCCTACTGAGCTCCCTCAGTCTGAGCAATTACTACTCACACTGTCACACAACACACACACACACAGTCACACAGACAAACAACTAACTACTTGTAAAGGTAAGAAAAATAAAATTTACAGAAAGAACAAATTAAGTAAAAAAGAGTACAGAAAAGATAAAAAAATGTAGCTTTTAAAAAAGCTGTTGGGTCTAAATCAAAGTTTAAATCAGTCACAAAACACACTACTCTCTCTCTGTCTGCACAGGAGAAAGTAAAAGTGTCTGCTTGTATGACTCACTTTCTTCCTGTCTAGTTAAAGAGCATGTGACTTACAGAACTACAAGCCATGTGATGTGTGGGGGGGCTGCCAAATCTGAAACACCAAGTGGATCACTTAGAATCATAATGAGAAACGCGAAGTCCATTAAAAACAACAACTTTGCCTTACTTGGCATTGCCATTCTGCCTTAACGGGAAGTGGTACTGACAAGGCGGAGTCAGCACTTTGCATTGCCCACTCCATGTAGCGGATTGGCAACACTTTGTGTTCACTTCGCCAGCAGAATTTAAATTTGCTGCATCTATATTCAGGAACACTGTATGAAATGAAAAAAGAAATGTGTTGTGTGGGGTCTGGTATAATTGCCCGACACTGATGCCCCCAAAGTGCACGTGCCCAACTCTTTTTTCCCCGACACTACTTATCCCATTCGGTACAATATACCAACGGTATCAGTCCCGACACCCCAAAATACATATGCGGAAGTTTCCTGAGGACATTTGGACATTTTGACTTCCCTACCATTACAGGACTGAGACAGCTCATTAACTTCCTTCCCCGCCTCCCCAAATACCTGCCTTCACATCGGCTGAAGTTTCTTGCGTACATTTGACTTGTCAGGAATATCTCCCCTTTCATTCACAGCTGTAAAAAAACCTGCCTTCACCTCCAGATTCAGCCTACTGAACAACGTCCAAAATTTCCTGATTACACCTTTACTTGCTCTGGGGGTGCTTGAGCGCCTGCAGGGGACACGGTGGATATGGAGGGGATGCTCTCAACGATAAGTACGCAATCAATGTTTTTTAAGAACTTGTGTTTTGTTTTTAATGCAGTACAAAAGTTGCTGAATGAAGTCGGATTGGAACAGATGCAGAGATGTTTTAAATGCAGTACAAAAGTACATGAATGAAGACGGGTTGGAGCAGATGCCAAAATGACTTACTTTCCCTTAGTTGTAAATACAGTATATGCAGTACAAAAGTTGCTGAATGTATGTAGTTAGTTGCAGAGATGTTTTAAATGCAGTACAAAAGTACACAAATGTAGTTGGGTGCCCTCCATCTCCACAATGCCGCCGTTCAGTGCCACCCCCCCCCACACACACACTCGGGCATTTAAATTGTCGCTGTTTTGTTGTTCGGGAATGAGTAGTGTTGATTTGTTGATATTTGTGATTTACTTTGGTGGGCAAACAAATGTGATGGGAAAATGATGTCGGGGAAAATAAATGACAGGCATAATCATGTTGTGAAATCGTACTGATCCCGTTGTGGGTGCTGCTTTACACTGGGCTCCATTTTTAGTGGCCTTGGTAATAAATGTGTTAATTATTTTACAGTCTGCTGCATGGTCAATGGAGCAGGCCTATGTGTAAGGTATATAACTTTCAGTGTGGGGTACAATGTGTCTGCCAATTTTAGGACTCAGCCATTACAGTTATGGTTGTCTTGGCCAAGGTTTGGAACTGATGTGCTAACTCTTGGTCACTTGGGCACAGTGCCCTGACGGTTCAGAGGGGTGGCTTATCAGAGACCCCGGGGGGGGGGTGTAGGACTTTGACCTTAGGGGATCCCCATTCTTTTCAGATTATGATTTACTCTGCACTACCATTGTTGTGCCTGTGCAGCCATTTTTGTCCCTGGGCACTGATGGAGTGGGGTAAAGCTCAAACCCTCTTTTGGAATTTTGGGTGGAAGACTAGCCATATGCCCTGGGTGCTTGTCAAGGTGTCAAGCTTAAAAGGTTGTGTATGTGTGGGTAGCCCCTATAAGGAGCCCTGTCTCCTTATGTAGGTCTATAAGACCTCTTAGAGACCTGTAAAGGGTTAATCCCCTGGTATCTCAGTGGGTTAGGGCACATGGTCTGCTTCAGCCCTCTGAAGGGAAAAGCTAGCTGACTGTAGCTGAAGAGCTGCAGGAAGGTGCCTTAGTCTGGGGAGGTGATTGTCAGGCATGTATTCTTGCTTCCCTTTGCTGAACCTTTGTTCCTTTGTGGAAGGGCCAAAACCATCTTGTTAGTATAGTGCCAGCTGCCATTGGCAAGAACCCCAAGAAGGAGGAAACCCCCATGCATTTTACATTCAGAGGCTGAAAGAAGAGGAAGAGGAAGACATCTGAATAACAGCAATGTGCCATATGAGAAAGTGAGGTGAAACAGAACTGTAAATGCAGTACTGCATAGGGTACCCAGTTGTGCCCTCCCTTCCTGCAAGAGGTAGGAGGGTTTGAAAGTATACCCATGTATAATCAATTTGGTTCAGGACTCTCTTCCCATGGGGAAGGGGTGCATGTCTTGGGAGAGGGTGGGAGGTGGCACCTGTGGCAGCCTCAGACCCCCAGGGAGTGTCCGCCTCTACTTGCCCCTAAATGTGTGATCCTCTTAAATGTAGACAAAGCCAGAAGAAGCAATAATTTGGACCTGGACTCTCTTCTCACAGGAGTCAGTTTGTGGGTGAGAGTAGAAGGCAGCACTGGTGGCACCCTTAGATACCCAGGGAGTGTATGCCTCTCCTAGCCATGCAAATTTTAGAGAATAAGCCTCCATGGGTGTCATTCTTTGGTCTGCCAAGAGGGCTGTTAAAGCAACTGTGAATCTATGAGCCTGGGGCCTCTACTATGATGTCTTATGGTTGGAGGCAGGTAGTGGGAAACAAGTGCCAGGTTTAGGGGAGGCTTGGTTGGTGATTATCCCTGGGTAGCTCTAGAGAGTGAAATATACCTTTGTTGCAATAGAAGGTCTGTGCAGGAAGAAGTGTTGTTTCTAGGAGAATGTCAAAGTTATGCTGCACCTGTGATATATATACTACAGATGCCAAGTGTCCTGAAAAGTGGATCCTCTTGTGGTTCCAGGCTACAGAAGCCCTAGGACTTTTATGCAGTCCTGGTTAAGTTGCGTTTAGGAGATCAAATTATGTCAGCCTGTGACAAACCATATTTCTAGTCTATATATGTGTACCCCACTCAGTTGTTGGTATAACCTCTGCAAATTGTAGGAGCATGGAGTACACATTAAATATTGCCTTTACTGTGCCCTGCAGTGACTGGGGTTCAGAGACTGCTTCATGGACACTGAAAAGACAGACATACAGCCTGCCCCATGGGGAAGTACGACTGATCATGAGCTTCCATTAAATAAGTAACCTGTTCAGAAGTTATCCACAGTTTGGACATTTTACTCTGGTATCAGAAGTTTCTATGTTTCTAACCCTTGTCCTTGCAGCCTTGATGCCCCAAGGTGTTCCTTTATGCCCGGAGGTCATCTCATCCCTGGGACCGAGACGCTGCAGAATTATTTCAAAAATGATGTTAAGTTCAAAAGCACCATTCAGTCCTGGGGCCACTCTTGCACTGAGGCTAGAAATGTAAAATGCCTCTCACTGTAACACCAGACCAACATTTTGGAAATTATTCTGCAGTTCTAGGTTATGTATGCTGTATTTGCTGTTATTATATTGATGATGCTTAACATGTTCTCTCTCTCTCTCTCTCTCTCTCTCTCTCTCTCTCTCTCTCCCTCCTCTATTCTATAGTTTGATTGTGCTCTAGGTCAAGGTTTTGCACCATTTGCAGCGATCAAGCTGTTTCATTTGCTGCACCTTCAGAAATCAAGAACTCATTGCTGACAGCTCTATTAAAAAATATAAAGTAATGATAATAGTATTATTTATTTATTTCGTTTTTGTTGACTGGGTAAGTGCACTAGACAAATCCTACCTATTTTCAGGCACGACCCAGGGAGGGGGATACAGACGAATGCCAACTGACCTTGAACCAGAATAAGCTGTTGGTGGTATTTTTAGTGAATGGGGGGAAATTTGGCCAGGACACTGGAAATCCCCCTATTCTGCAGTAGAGGGAGCTGCTGTTGCTTTGTCTGCAATGGTTGATGTTCGTTTGCAGCTGGATGGAGTGGTTGGTGCACCTGTGGAGGGTCTGATCTCCACCTCCACAGGTCCAGCACAGGAGATTAGTGACATTACAGCGGTGCACCATTAGGCACAACAGGCCTGTCGGCAGGCGTCTATGCCTTCTGAGTCTGATGACACGCATGATGAGGAGGAATTTATCAAACAACTTTTTATGAGACAAAGGAAAAGGCTTTTACTTTCCTTAATGACACTGGAATTGCTCCAGACTGATGGCGCCATGCCTGTCCACCTGGAAGATCCCTTGGATACTACCAAGGCTTTGATCACCGCATAACTGGAACCTCCAGGCAATGCCTGGACCACCATTTTGGAAATGATTCCGCAGTTCTAGGATATGTATGCTGTATTTGCTGTTATTATATTGATGATGCTTAACATGTTTTCTCTCTCTCTCTCTCTCTCTCTCTCTCTCTCTCTCCTCCTCTATTCTATAGTTTGGTTGTGCTCTAGGTCAAGGTTTTGCACCATTTGCAGCTATCAAGCTGTTTCATTTGCTGCATCTTCAGAAATCAAGAACTCATTGCTGACAGCTCTATTAAAAATATATAGTAATGATAATAGTATTATTTATTTATTTAGTTTTTGTTGACTGGGTAAGTGCACTACACAAATTCTGCCTATTTTCAGGCATGACCCGGGAAGGGGGATACAGACGAATGCCAACTGACCTTGAACCAGAATAAGCTATTGGTAATATTTTTAGTGAATGGGGGGAAATTTGGCCAGGGCACTGTGGAAATCCCCCTACTCTGCAGTAGAGGGAGCTGCTGTTGCTTTGTCTGCAATGGCAGACGTTCGTTTGGAGCTGGATGGAGTGGTTGGTGCACCTGTGGAGGGTCTGATCTCCACCTCTGCAGGTCCAGCATAGGAGATTAGTGACATTATAGTGATGCACCATTAGGCACAACAGGCCTGTCGGCAGGCATCTATGCCTTCTGAGTCTAATGACTTGCATGACAAGGAGGAATTTATCAAACAACTTTTTATGAGACAAAGGAAAAGGCTTTTACTTGCCTTAATGATGCTGGAATTGCTCCAGACTGATGGCGCCATGCCTGTCCACCTGGAAGATCCTTTGGATACTATCACAGCTTTGATCACCACATAACTGCAATCTCCAGGCGATGCTGAGGATTTGATCTGAGACATGCCATCTTGCCTGACAGCGATTCCAACTGACTGTGCAGAGCGGGGCCACATGGGATCGCATGAGATAGTGTCTGCTCCTGCCCCAGTAAGTACTGTACCTACTGAACTGCCTGAGATGGTTGCCTCTGAATCTGTGATGCGAGACACTTCTGTGTTGTGGCACGGCCAACGTACTGGCCCTGCTATGTCTACGACCTTGGGCAAAGCCCCTTGGTCGATTGCTAAAACTCTGCCTGACACTGGGTGGAATCAGACTAATGCTGGCACCTGGGTTGCTCAGCATGCCCCATTGCAGACTGATCATGCAGGACAGTCTGCTCTTGCTGCTCCTCCTAATTTGGAAGGATGGGATGCTACAGTTATCACCCCTCTTCCACTCATTGAGTCTTCCTCACAAGCCGATGTTCCTCCTGGGGTTACGGAGCAGGTCACAGAAGGACTGCTTGTTCCAGTACTAGAGCTTGCCCCGTGCCTCTCCATACTAAGACCATAAGTCCGTCCTGGAGTGATCGAATGGCTCTAGAGGCTGCTGCTCCATCTGAAGGGGCCTCCAGCCCTACTACAAGGGCTCTTCCTGTACCTTCCAGACTATGGGAAGGCTTGCAGCAGCAGGACAGAGTTTTTCTTGCTGTCCTCCCTGCACAGCCAAAGAATGCTGTCCACCTGCAGTACCAGGGGGGCTTGGAGTCACATCCTGATCGATTATATGAGGGTCGCACTCTTATTAAGGAGTTGATGGAAGTTCTTTTCAAATGAGATCTATGCCCTGATCCACACCCCTGGAGACAATATTTCTGATGTCAGTTTTAAGTCATCTACTGGTCTGGATAGGTTTTGGCATTCCTATGAGAACCTCAAATATTCAGCTTTGTGGTTGCCTTTCAGCGCAATCCCACTGACTAAACCTGCAATTAAGAATGTGACTGTGCTTTTTCAGAATGAGGGGTTAATGTATACAATATTATCCATTGGATGGCGCCGAAATGTGATATTATTGGACAACTCCAACCCATTCTCGATGAGGAACACATCTGGATGGGGGGTTAGAAATATGAAGTCAAACTAAGGGTTACTTCTTTTGGCATTCAGCATTTGACCAGCTCTATTTTCCTAGGCAGGGACAGGGGTCATGTCTTCTATCCTAGACAGCCTAAAACTTGCTTCATATGTGGGTCCCTCATGCATTTGAGTAATGCCTGTGACCATGTTCGGTGCAATCTTTGCCTTGACTATGGCCACCATAGATCTCAATGCACCAACGAGAGGAAATGTAATCTTTGTGAAGAACCCGGCCACTCGTACCATGGCTGTCAGTGGGCTACTCATAATAGGGATGATAGGGTGGGTCAAGACACTATACTCACCAATGCCTAGCAGACCAGCATGGATAGACAGCACCAGGATAGGGTTGCAGCAGAATGCTCAGTGCATGCTGCCCTGGTGGTACTGGAGGATATCCTACCAGTTCTCCCAGCTCCTATCCCTCCTTCAGCTGTTGTAACTGATCCTGTGCCTCTTGTTCCAAACTCTTTGCTGGTGACAGTGCCCCTTGCTGTTCAGATACAGGTGCAGGTCTATGCACCTCCAATGCAGGAACCGCCTCAGCAAGACAACACTGTCATTTACCACCTCTTGATATGACTGTTGTGGTTTCAAAAAAATGGCCACTGAAAACTACACACAATGCGGCAAAACATGCCAAGACTCTAAAGAAACAGTTGGCACCTGCTGGTGTGGCTGTGGAAAATAGTTATAAGGTACTTCTCACCCAAGACACGGATCGGGGGATGAGTCAGGATCTTCCTCCATCATTTCTGCACAGCTTGGTCTGACTTCAGATTCAGAGGAAGATGACCAACTGGCCATGCAGGTCCAAGTGGCTAGATCTAAAAAAAAAAAAGAAACTTGGACCCCGGCCCGACGCAATGAGAGGCTGGGTCACAAGGCTGCTTCTTGAGCTGACTATGCACTGTCCTTCCTTTACCCTTTCCCACCATACGAATGGATCCTCAGTCTCCTTACACGTTGGCGACTATTAATGCCAATAGCATTAAAAATGTAAGAAGACGAACTGTCCTTTTTTCTATTCTTTAAAATAGAAAGCTGGATATTATCTTTCTGCAGGATACATGCCTTCATACCAACAACAAAGCAGCTGCGACTTCCAGACTTTGGTGTTGGGATCCCTCATTTTACTCCTTTGGGACTGATCATTGTGGGGGGGGGGGATTTTGTTTACTGGGTACGATCATTCAGTAACTCGGCTTGTGGATATTTACCTTGGTTGGGCTCTGTTGATTGACTTCCATCACAACCGCTCAGTGTGAAGACTTATCAATATCTATGCCCCTCAGACGAAGAAGGAGAGGGGTAGACCTGTTTCACTTAGTTAAGCCTTATCTGGTTACCATGAGACAGATAGTATGGGTTGGTGGTTTTATTTGTATTCTTACTGTCTCTGATCGGGGTGCTCAGACCCGGAAAAGTTATTATTATACAAATGCTCTTAACACGATTGTTGCAGATTTAGACCTTATTGATGCTTATCAGAGTGTACACACTGAAGGTTGTTATTCCTTTTATAAGCCCATCTTGGCCACTCATATTGATTTTATCTTTACCTCTCCTGTGTTGACTATCCAGCGGACTCATGTGGTGCCTACTGAGAACTCAGACCATCTTATGTTGCAGGTACAGGTGGGTAGGGGTGCACTCATGTGGTTTGGGAAGGGATACTGGAAGCTTAATGCCTCCAGCCTCAGGTCTATGGCTACCCTGCCCTTTGTGAGGGATGCCCTTCTTGTCAGACAGTCGGTGGCATGTCTGTATGATGATATGGATGTCTGGTGGCTGGACACCAAGTGTGATCTTCAGGTGCTGCTTCAGGGTTTAGCAACCCGTACCTCTTCGGACCAGTACAAATGCTATCTCACATTATGTGCCAATTTTATAAACTCCTTAGTTTAGTTAATACTGGTCATGAAGGTTATGTTCTCCAGCTTCGACATGTAAAGTCAGAGATGGAGAGCACTCAGTACTCAAGGGCATCTTATCTCCTTTATGAGCACCAGATTGCTATGCCTGGTAAGACTGGTGTGGGAGATGTGTATGAAAACTGTAGACATAGGTGTGACCAGAGAGTGATATCTTGCCTTTTGGACCAACACGGTGCTGAGGTTACATCACAGCAGGATGCTACGTCTGTTGTTACTGACCATCTGACCTCTCTATATCAGGAACCTGGTATCTCAGAGGATAACTTCCTCAGGGTGCTGGATCCTCTCATTGTCCCTGCTATCCCATAAGGAGTGTTACTACTGGCAGGATGGTCTGCATCTGTCCAGGAAGGGAACAAGTCTTTTGAGCAATCGGTTTAAATGCTTCATTGGCAAGCTTTTAAACTAGTCAAAGGGGGAGGGACTGATAAGCAGCAGGAAAATCCCAGCCTCTCCCTACAAAACAGGGTACTAAATGAGAAAAGACCGAGGTAGGAAAGGTCAGTGGGGATGCTGCAACAGAAGATAAAGCCATCAAAAATGGAGAACAATGAGTACCAATGCCCGTAGTCTGGGTAACAAGCTTCCTGAATTAGTGGCCTTGATGGAGGAGGAACATCTGGATATCGTGGCAGTCACAGAAACATGGTACACACAAAACCATGACTGGGACGAAACATACCAGGACACACTATCTACAGGAGGGACAGGAGGGTAAAAGAGGAGGAGGAGAGCTCTTTACATAAGGGAAGAATAAAAGCAACAGAACAAAAAGGGTAACAGGGAGAAGAAGCACTGTGGGTAAATTTGGAGACAGGCAATGGCACCACAATCCACAGGGGGTTAGACATAGACCCTTCAGGGGAGAGGAAATGGACAAGGAAATGATAGAAAGTATACTTAGAATGGCAGAAAAAGGGAGATATTGCTGATGGGTGATCTGAATATGCCAGATGTTAACTGGAGTGCAGTTGCAGCAGCCACTTGAAGAGTGGAGTTATTCTAGATGCCCTACAGGGGTATGCCTTAGACAACTAGTATTGGAGCCCACTAGAGGGAGCAATCTTAGACCTGATTCTCTCAAATGGAGATGGAGAGAGATTACAGATGTAGAAGTGGGTAGCCATCTGGGAACTAGCGACCATCGAACAGTATGGTTCACAATAAACAGCAATAGAGTCAAGCCATACAAAGGCAAAAGTACTGGACTTTAGGAGGGCTGACTTTGACAAAATGGGTGAGTGCCTAAGGAATGCACTAGCAAATGGGCAGGAAGGAGGGGTGGAAGAATAATGGGGAATAATAAAAACCTGCCATCACAGAGATAACGAGCCTTTGTGTGAAGCAAATAAGCAAAACAAAATGATGTAAGAAACCACTACGGTTCTCAAAGGAAGTGGCAGTGAAGGTTCAAGAGAAAAAGAAAGCATTCAGGAAGTACAAGGAATCGCAGAAGGAGCAGGACAGAGAACTGTATCAGTTAAAGCAAAAGGAGGCTGGGAAGGCAGTCAGAACAGCAAAGGCCCAAACTGAGGAAAAGATAGCCAACTCAGTTAAGAAGGGATAAAACCTTTATAGGTACATCAGGAGCTAAGGAAAACCAAGGGAGGGATAGTGGGGCTTAATAAAGGGAGGGAGGGTGGGCAGAGGAGACTGTGAAAAGGCAGATACTAAACAAATATTTTGCTCAGTATTTACAAATGAAGAGGGGAGGTACATAAAACAAACAGTAGAAACACTCTGGATACAGAAGTTGATACCAGCCCATTTACAGAAGAAAGGGTTCTGAGAGAACTCTTAAAACTGAAGGTGGACAAAGCAATGGGGCCTGATGGGATTCATCCCAGAATTCTAAAAGAACTAAGGGTAGAACTAGTGACACCACTGACTACCCTTTTTAACAAATCATGGGAGGATGGGGTGGTACCTGAGGACTGGAGGAGGGCAGATGTGATTCTCCTTCACAAAAGTGGGAGCAAGGCAGAAGCAGGAAACTACAGACCTGTTAGTTTAACCTCAGTGATAGGGAAAATGATGGAATCACTTCTGAAGGAAAGAATTGTCGAGCATCTAGAGGCCAGAGGGGCACAGAACCCTAGGCAGCATGGATTCACAGCGGGAAGGTCATGCCACACGAATCTGATAGATTTATTTGACTGGGTGACCAAAGTAGTAGATCAGGGAGGGGCTGTGGACATGGCCTACCTAGACTTTAGCAAGGCATTTGACACAGTCCCACACAAAAGATAAATATAAGGTTAGCCAGCCTGGGAGTGGGTCCCAAGATGACAGCCTGGGTAAAGAATTGGCTGGAGAATAAGACACAGAGAGTAATAGTAAATGGAGTCCACTCAGAAGAAAGGAGGGTTACTAGTGGGTACCGTAGGGTTCAGTATTAGGACGGTCCTCTTCAATGTCTTTATAAGTGACATTACAGAGGGACTGGAAGGAAAGTATGTCTCTTTGCAGATGACACAGAGATCTGCAACAGAGTTGATGCACAGGGTGGGGTGGAAAGGATGAGAAGGGACTTGGCAAGGTTAGAGGAATGGTCAAATGTATGGCAGCTGAGATTCAATGCTAGAAGTGCAGGTACTGCACCTGGGAAACAAAAACCAGGGAAGAGTACACAATGGGGGGAGATGCTAACAACAACAAAAATGGAAAGGGACCTGGGAATAGTCATATCAGATGACCTAAAGGTGGGCAAGCAATGTGAAAGGGCAGCAAGGAGGGCTGGGGGGATACTGGGATGCATAGGGAGAGGCATCACCAGTAGAAAACAGGAAGTTATTATTCCTCTGTAGAGACAGCTGGTGAGACCCCATCTGGAGTACTGTGTGCAGTTCTGGAGATCCAATCTCCGCAAAGACATAGACAGGATGGAAGCTGTCCAGAGGAGGGCAAACTAAAATGGTGCAGGGTCTGCACCGGAAGACATATGAAGAGAGACGAAAGGAGCTTAATATGTATAGCCTCGAGGAAAGGAGGGAGAGGGGGGACATGATAGAAACGTTCAAGTACCTCAAGGGAATCAACAAAGTCCAAGAGGGTAGCATCTTTCAAAAAAAGAGGTGTGCAAGAACAAGAGGGCACAATTTGAAGATGGGGGGTGGCTCAGAGGTAATTTAAGGAAGTATTTTTTCACAGAGAGGGTTGTGGATGCATGGAATGGCTTTCCGGAAGAGGTTGTGGTGTCAAAATTAGTGGTGGAATTCAAGCATGCATGGGACAGTCATAAGGCCATTCTAGGGGGTGGGGGTAGGAAGAAGTAGGCTGCTGGTTAACTAGGATCTGCAGCTTATCCAGTAGGTAGGGGAAATGGGCAGACTGGGTGGGCCAAGCAGTCCTTATCTGCTGTCAAATTCTATGTTTCTATGTTACCTCCCCTTACGGTACCAGTTACCCTTCTGGAAGTTGGCACAGCTGTCAAATCTCTTCACAATACCACCCCAGGGCCAGATGGCCTTACTACTGAATTTTTTAAGGTGCTGGAAATAGAACTGGCTGAGATATTGACTTCTATGTTTAATTATATGTTGGGTACTGGGCCTATGGCACTGCAATTGGATCTTTCCATCCAGATTTTGATATATAAGCAGAAAAAGTCCAGGACTGACCTCTGTAACTGGTGACCTCTAAGCATGCTCAATACTGACATGAAACTACTGTAAAAAATCCTGAACTCCAGATTGGCTATCATAGCACCTTGCCTGATTGACCAGGAACAAACATGCTCTGTACCGGGTAGATCTATTCAGGATAACCTCCTGACCCTTCGGGAAATGACCAGTCTTGGGGCGTGTAGTGGTGTGAATGGCTTTGTCCTTAGCCTGGATCAAGAGCAGGCCTTTGATAAAGTCCCACACCCTTATCTTTACCTTGTTTTGTTAAAATATGGTCTTCAAAAACTGTTTGTGGATTGGATAATGGGTCTCTGTAGCATTTCTACCACTAGACCCTTGGTGAATGGTTTTCTTGAACCCCCTATCCCCATTAACCAGGGTATTTTGACAAGGCTGTCCAATGAGTCCCCTGCTTTATGTGTATTGTATTGGCCCAGTTCTTAAAGCATTCAAAAGGACCCCCTTATCCCCAGCATTCAGCTTCAGGGTGCCACCATGCTTACAAAAATTCTGGCATATGCTGATGATGTGTGCCTTCTAGTCCCACATCAGGAGGCAGCCGTGGTAGCCCTGGATATGTTACGTCAGTTTTCCAGGGATGTTGGCATTGCCCTTAATCTAGATAAAAGTAGTGGATATAGTTTAAGTCCCACTACAGATGATGTTTCTGAGATTGCTGGCATCCAGATTACTGCTCAACACATTATGTTGTTGGCATTACCTTTGGTAGAGGGAACGTTGTCTCTCTTAACCAGCAGGCTAAGGTTACAGTCTGTCAGGAAAAGGTACAATGTTGGAAGATGCTGTTGTATCCCCCCCATTTCACTGTATGTCACACTTTTTAGTTTGGTTTTTCAAATGATTTGGGGGAGCCGCCTCAGTCCTGTAAAGTGGAATGAGTTGTATAGGCCTTATAAAGATGGAGGTTTGGGACTCATTAACCCTCTTCGTTATTTTTTCCGTCTTTTTTACATGCAAATCTGTTCAGGTTTTAGGTCCCAGGAACTACACCTTGGAAACCTCTTGTTTTCCTTTGGTTGCCCCCCCCTTGTTTGGATAGCTGGGCTCTAGGAATCTGAGGAGGGCTCTTCCTACCCTGGATTATTTTTTCCCTGTTATAGCCAAGATTAAGGCAAGGAAATTGATGTTGTCTCAGGTCCTTTTTCCTAATCGACGGATTTTATATGGTTTAATCCAGGACCAGGCTTTCACTTGTCCTATTAAAGATATACCCTCTACCTCTACTGATACTATGGCAGTGTACCTTACAGATCCTAGAATGCCCCCTCGTATGTGGGATGTGGTGTGGTGTGGTTGGTGGGCCATGGTAGACTGGGTGTTAAAGGAAATTTTAAACATAAGAAGCTGGAGGACAGAATGTGTCCCAGACAGACCTGCCGCCTTCAGGAAGAAACAATGGCCCATTTTTTTGTGGATTGCCCATATGTCAGGAGTATGTGGGCCAGTGTGGCAATCCGCTGGAATAATCAGATTTGGAATTCAGTACCATACCTGAATGTGGTGACAGGTACTCTACAGGGTATAAAAGGGCTTGATCAGGGCAGTCTGAGATTGATTTTTACTTCTGTAAATTTTGTTGTGGCAAACGAGATGTAAGTTTGTTCTGTAACAAACTGATGCCCCCAACCCCCATTGTCAGTTATCCTTCAGGTTGAGAAGGAACTGCAGAGACAAAGTCTCTATATTATCTCCACTTTACCGATGCCGTTGTGGAAAACACAGTGGAAGGGAATAGATTTTGCTATTTCGTCAGCATCATTTGTATTTTAGTTAGGCATTCTGTTTTGAATTAAGCCACAAGTTT
Source organism: Neoceratodus forsteri (assembly GCA_016271365.2). NCBI lineage: Eukaryota > Metazoa > Chordata > Ceratodontiformes > Ceratodontidae > Neoceratodus > Neoceratodus forsteri. Next base: position 1,159,949,448 of record CM028130.1, on the reverse strand, counting down.
TGTTTTTGTGTTTTGACATTATTATTGGGTTCTTCTTAAAGTCCACTACCTGTTACAATGTCTACTTATATACCTGAATGTATTCCCTTGTATTTCTTTTGTTTTGTTCCTTTGTGTGTTTTAATGCTGCTTTAGTTTTTGTAACCATACCTGTTCTGTTCTTTCTTTCATAATAAAAATTCCCCTACTTTTTTCGAGAAGTGCTATGGGATCTTTAACATCCACCTGAACTACCACCAGAACTGGCGGATATTATAAGATGAGCTATTTAATTGAGATTCATATAAGTACAATGAGAAAATTTCTATTTTGGATGTAAATTAACTGTCTGTAACCATCATGTGTGTTATGCTTATATCTTAACCATTTCAGTGTATCTTGTAATTTTGTATTCCTGCTTTTGCACGTTTGAAAAAGCACTTTAACAAAGTCGGTGGAGAACTTGTAGGTCCTGCCCTGATTGATGAGATCATCAGTGGCTGCAGGTTCTAAAGCCCACACATCTCCACTACACGCCTTGGATAAAGGATCCCTGATCCGAAACACCATTAATATACTGTTTACGCAGAATGCACAAATAACCTGTACAGAGAGCAATACCCTTTTTGCAACAATGTGGTGAGTGCCTGATTATTTTGTTTATACAGTCACTGGTTTATCATTAACACCTTCAGCCCTGTGCATGCCTTTTTATTGTTTTCATACATTTTTAAAATGCATTTTACCAGGCTTTGCCAGCTGAGATTCAATATCTCATGTTCAATGTGGCCCTGCTTTGACACATTTTACACTATTTTTACCCAGGATAGTATGGATTTCAGTGTGGTCCTGCTTTTACCCATTTTTACATTGCATTGACCCTAGGCAGCACAGCATTGCTGCAATATCACATTTTCAGTGTGGTCCAGTTTTGACGCATTTTTACAATGTTAATTACCCATTACAACCCAGCTGAGAGGCAATTTCTCATATTCAGTGACGTCCAGCTTTTACAATGTATTTTCCCAAGAGGCCAGCATAGATGTACATCTTTCAGTGGGGTTCTGCAGTACTGGGGGCATTCTTTAAGACATTTTCACTATATATGTAGAGGGGAACAGTATATATTTACTATAGGACAAACCAGATGAGATGCAATATCTCATGTGCAATCATGGTCCTGCTTTTACACATTTTGGGCCGGATTCACAAAAGGCAAATCAGGACGCAAGGCAACTTGCGTCGGAAAAATAGTGCAAGTAGCACTTGCGCCCTGAGTTGCATCTGGGATTCACAGAGGCAGCCTGCGCCATGCTACAGGCTGCCTGTGCCAAATCAGTTTATAAGCTATAAACCCTTGCAACATTAAGTGTGTGAGGGGTTTATGGCAGCATTTGTACCTATTCAGGTAGGTGGCTGCTATGTCCACAAATGGGATTCAGAGACAACCACCAGTGAACATCTGTCAAAGACCAGTTACGCCACCAAAAACATGGTCTAAGTGGTCTTTGCTGTTCACTGGAGGTTGCCACTGTGCCCCAGCACCACATCCTCTGTGGGTTACAGCTCCCCCCATGGTCTCCAGGACCTAGGCATGGCATGCACTGTGCCAGGATGGGTGTGTGGCTCACCCCTTATGCCAAGACCCCCTCAAACACACACATGTTGTGAGAACCCCCCACATGCCCTGGGGCATGATTCCATCAATCCCCGTAACCCCCTGGTAGTCGAGTGGCCCCCACCTGACAGTGCGAGCCCCCAATACCCCGCCCAGTTGACTGGCACAGCTCTCCGCTCACCACACCATGGCCAGCCGCTGGCTGAACTGTGTGCTTCAGGTACTGTAATATGAGCTCTGTGAATAAGCGGCGCTGTCATTCACAGAGCGTGTATATACAGTATGCAAACTTGCACAGTTCAGTCGGCGTTGGCTGTGGCAGTGAGCGGAGGCTGTGCTGAGTCGCTGACTCACCCACTGGGTGTGTGTGTTGGGGGCTGGCACCTGAGGGGGTGGGGTACCACTGGGCCACCAGGGCAGTTATGAGTGTTTTTTGTGTGGGGGGGTCCATGGCAAGGGGGCTTGGGGCTGGAGCCCAGACCTTACGGGGACTGGAGGTGGGCATGGGGGTGCCATGGCTCACTGCGGCTGGTGCATCTGCCGCCTCCCCTGTTCTGCGACCTGCTGCATTCTTGGGAGCTGTGCTCTTCTCTGCACAGCTGCTGCAAGTCGCAGAACTTAGACCACTGATCCCGCTCCGATACTGAATCGAGTGCAAGGTCCAGGTTGCAGGGATGGTCGGCACAAGCTGCCATTGTTGCAGCTTGCGGTGACCCTTTCTGAATCCCACCCTTCATTTTTTGACTATATTTACCTAGGATAGCACAGCAGAGATGCAGTATCTTGTCAAGGGAGTTGTTGACCAAATGAGTGCACTCTGGGATGTGGTGCTCTAAAACAAACTGTGCAAAACTGTTAACATCAAGGTTCTGGCACACACAAACTCCAAGGAGAAATGTGTTCAATTATTTAAAACTTTTAATGATACCAAACAACATAAAAGCCTTTTATGTTGTTTGGTATCATTAAAGTTTTAAATAATTTAACGTGTTTCTCCTTGGAGTTTGTATGTGCCAGAACCTTGATGTTAACAATCTTGTCAAGGGACCATTTTCTTTTTTACAGGTTTAAAAAAAAAAAGAGGATGAGGGACAATTTTTATGTTTGCAGGTACTGACACGGGATTGGGCACCCCAATGCTATGAGGGACCATGCCAAGAATGGAAGGTGAGGATTGGAATGCAAGCAGTGAGAAGGAGTGGGAGGTTTCTTTGTTTTGAGTGGACCAGGCCAGGAACAGATAGTGATGGTTGGAGTGCCTGCAGAGGGAGAGAGAGCAGGAGGTTTCTTTATTTTGAGTCAACTGGGCTTGGAACAGAGTGTGTGGGTTAGAATGCACACAGAGGAAAGGAATGGGAGGTTTCTTTACAATTGCAAAGCTGGGTCGAACAGAAGATAGATAGATAGACAGACAGACAGATAGACAGACAGATTATATAGAAGCCTTTATTTTTCAACAGGATTTAACTTTTAGGACTAGATAGCCCTGCTGTACAAAGTTGTCCTGATATTCAGATGGTTGCAAACAATGTATTTTTACACACATACAGTGTACAAAGTTACAAAAGGAGTTTATAGAATATTTACATGACACAGACCATCTACCAAACACAGATAACAAACATGCTCCTATCTTACAATTTTAAATAGATGCTAATATTAAGAATCTTTGGAATATTAGCATGCCACTAAGATGCACTGGACTCTGATACATCAGTAAATATGAAAATCATCCACTAGACACCAATATTTAAAAGGGGGCACAATGGCTGATGATACCATATGAAAGGATGCAGCCACACTTTGATTATTGGGCTGCATCCATTCGTGCATGGGAAGTTTCTGCCCTTCAGCAAGTACAGTGAAGTCTACTAGGGTCAAGCACAGTGTCATAGGTTTCCTGCATGACAAAATGGATTAATTCCCATTGAAATTGCATTGTTTGCTGCAGCAACTCTACTGCAGAATCCTGCAGAGTTGGGATTGATCCTGGTGGGCTTCACTGTAAGTCAGCATCAGCAGCAGCCTTGCAAGGACTGGGTGTGCACCGATGCACCTCCTGTAGGCTCAGATGCATTGACTGGGTGCAGCAGAGACCTCCCTTGTCCCTGCTCTGTCTGAGCCATCCCAAAACATTTGCTCTGTGCATGTGCACAAGCAAACTTAAAAAGACCTAGGGGGTCATTATTGATGGGAATATGAAGCCGGCACAGCAATGAGCAGTGGCAAAGAATAAGGCAAACTGAATGTTGATCTGCATTACAAGGAGCATAACATGTACAGTAAGTGATGTTAGTCCACCCTATTTAATGGTATTGGTAAGGCTGTACTTGTAGTACGATGTGCAGTTCTGGTTTCTACAGTACAGAAAGTATAGTGTGACTATTGAGAGGATGCACCTGAGCCCAACTAAAATGATCAAGGAGATGGAGAGGTACCACATGGAAACATCATGGAAAACAAGCCATGTTTTCCCTGGGCACAAAAGCAAAGAGGAGATAGGATTTCAGTAGTTAAAATTCTAAAGGGGTTGGATAAGGTGGATTGGGGAAATCTTTCCAGCTTGTTAAGGGCAGTACAACAAAACAGCATACCAAAAATTAAAAAGTGTGCAATAACAGCTGCAAAAGGTGCAACCCTTCTCAGTCACAGCCAAAAATGTACAGAAAGCAATAAAAGGGGCCTTGATGAGGCTTCTCAAAGGAGGTGCTACTGTATGTAGGGGTATTTGGCATCCTGGTAAATCTGAAATAAAACACTTTTTTTCATTTATAGATGGTGTGTGTGTATCCTTTTATTCCTTTATGAACTAAAGAGCATACCCATGGCTTCAGGGGGAATAGAGTGAGGGGTAATATGAGGAAGCATTTGTAACCCCCCCATGGCTGAGGGTTTACCTTGTCAGTCTCCCCGTGATGCTCCTCAGCCCTCCTTCACGTCCCACCAGTCCTTGGCCCGGTTTTTGGCTCCCTTTCCTCCTGCCGGCCACTGTGTGTCCAAATCTTGTGAGGGGGACTGGAGGAGTGTGTACAAGTAAGCCACCCACTTGGCAATTTAATGAATTCCGCATGGAGCTGTGTGTGGCTGTTTGAGCAGGATGCCTGCTCACTTTTTTGAACTGTGGCAGTCGGTTCGCTCACCCAGTGAGTGCTGCGGCGCTCAATGTGAAAGTCACTCCAGCAGCTCCTATGGCTCTAATTGTGCATGCCCAAGCCACTATGGGTATATAAATAGTAGAAGGGGTCCAGAGGCACTTGGAAGGGAGAGAAATAAAATGTTTAAAAAGGGAGCGCCATTAAGTGCTGTGTTTTAAAAGGAGCACTGTTTCTTTAAGAGCAGCTAAGGCTGCTGAAGTGAATGGGAGTCCTGTTTGCTGCATGGGAGACTGTGTGACGGAGGGCTTGACAGGCAGGGGAAGCCACAGATGTGCCCCTCTCTGCCAGTGGACACTAGGACAGAGGGGCAGCTATTAGACACTGGGTGCAGTTAAATTAAAAGTAATGGGGTTTGCCTGCAAAAATGGACTTTAATATGAGACATTGAACTGTTTTCCTATAGAGTGTAATACAGCAGCCATATTTGCCACCTTTAACCCTGCAAGCAGCCAATAGGAAAGCCAGGAGCCCTAGGGGACTTGCAAAGGGACTTGTGGGAGAAGGAGAGGACAATGTCTTGGCACCAGAACTGACAAACATCTGGGCATCGAAGGAGCCTAATGCATATTAATTTTCAGACAGATAGCCTTTTTCAACCAATGGGATGCTGTCATGATCCCCTGAAATCCAGAGGACAGTCTGAGCTGATTTCAGTTCATCGTAGTCCCCTGCTGAGGGAGGAGGTGGGCTCCATCATGCTGTTTTGGAGTATGAAGAAGGCCTACCTGAGGACTTATACAGCCAGCAGCCCAAGGGCCCTGTATTGCCTTTTAACATCTGAAAGGAGTTTCTTCGGAATCATAGTGTTGAATTGCTGATCAGAGGCAAGAAAAGCTGTTGAAAGGTTCCAGAGGGAGAGGAAGCCTTTCTGTGATCTTCAAGGAAAGGAAATCTGCCTGGAGACTTATGCAGTCATTAGCTCAGGGGGTGCTCTATGTTGCCCTGTGTTGCCTTCCAAGGGCTGGAAGGAGTGTGCTGACAGAATGAAAGTGTCATTTGCTGACCAGAGTCAAGGACATCTTCTGGGGGTTTCCAGATGCCTGAAGGAAGTATGGAGGCCTACTTGGAGGCTTACAGAGCTGAAGAGCCAAGGGAAGCTTGCCTGATGTTTTCCAGTGGTTGGAAAGATAAAGTGAGAAGATCTGTTCTCCAGTTTAGGTCTGCACCTGTACGGTGAGAAGATTTGTTCTTTTGACCAGTTCTTGGCTTAGAGGTGAGAGGATATGACCCCGGTCTTCTGCCTCATAGTTGCATCTGTGATGTCTGAAGCCGAGAGACTGTTTCCCGCTAACCTCTGGTGGGAAACCCAGAGACTATGCCCTGTTTGAGTGGGAGCCACTGCTGATGGCTGGCAGTGTGGTTGAAGCCATTTAGAGCTGAATGATCCTGAAAACCCAGGAAAGAGTGACTGCCACCGAGGGTGGTCTAGGGAGTTGACCAGGTGGTCTCACCACTTGGTGCTGCTGATCATCTCCCCCTGAGGGTTTACGCCTGAATGTGGCGGTTGAGCCGTGTTGACCCTGGTCCCCAGTACTGGCCTGTCCCAGATCTGTGATGATGAAAGAGGAAGATGACAAGCTGCCAGAAAAGCTGTGGGATATCCAACCTGTCCAAGCTGCAAGAGCCTGCTGCTGGGGAGGCCCAAGCTGCAAGAAAGGGAGAGAGAAGGTCCAAGCTGCAAGAGGCTGCTGCTCATCTCAGCTTCAAGCCCTACAAGTTCAAATCACCCCAGAAGTACAGTCCGAAAGCCACCAGTGACTGTTCTGCAAAACCACTAGTAAAGCAGGGCTTGCTCTGCATCTGGGGAAACTGTAAATAGTTGCAAAGTTTCTGAATATAGCTGCCTAGCTAAAAACTTCAAGTTTCATCACCCAGTTGTTGCTACCATCCTAAAAGAGTTTGAATTTCTTTTGAATTGCTTCCCAAGCAATCTCAGTTCCTTACGATAGGCTCTATCATGACACTCATCCCTGCTGGCTCGCTGCCCCCAAGTGGCAGATCAAGGGCACTACATCTCCTTATTAGCCTCCTTATGCTACTGTGCCTGAATAAATTCTCTCTATCACTACCATGTGGTCTATACCAAAACACCCCCTCAACTAGAGATTTCAGGTTCTCCAACCTGCTGGCATCAAAATGCTGCCCAAAACTCACCTGGCAATATCTTCTCCATAAAAAAGGATGCCCATACCACGCACTTTATGCCCTTAATAAACTGGGGGGGAAACATCATTTACTTAAATCTTACTGCAGGATAAGGCTAGCATTTCTGGCATTTCTGGTGCTTCTACTAGCTGGCGACATGGAACCAAATCCAGGTCCTCCCTGCTACAGCACTTCCACCAACACAACTGGAAAGTCAAATAAAGGACTTTTAGTAGCCCATATGAACATTAGGAGTTTGATGAGCCACTTGGCTGAACTAGAAGCCTGGATCAAAGTCTGTGAACCTGACATACTGTGCCTCACAGAAACCTGGCTAAAACCACGAATACCAGATGCCCTGTGTGAAATACCTGGCTACTCTCTTATCCGGCATGACAGACCTGGGACAAAACGGGGTGGGGGCATTGCCCTATATCACAAGACCCACCTCAGCATCACAACAGCCCCAGCCCAAGACCCACAATTGGTCTGTGAGTCCATCCATACGACTGTGTCCCTTGGTGCTAAGAAACTTCACATAGTTTGCCTCTATAACCCGCCTACTGGTGGAGTGGATGGACTTCAGGACCTACTCAAACTGACGTCACAATCTGTTAACCTAAATGAGGCCCTAATCCTCGGTGATGTAAACCTAAACTGGCTGGGTCCTTCTTACAGTGCTCTCACGTCACTAGCCCACAGTTTTAACTTTTACCAGCTCATAACTGAGAACACTAGGACGGTAACACCAACTCAAACTGGTACACTTATTGACTGGATTCTCACCAATAGACCTGAACATGTGACCAAGGCCAGTGTCCTGGCAGATGCCATAACTGACCATTCTCCCATTTTCTGCCGATGGTCCTCATGTCCCCCACCTTCTCCTCTGCCCCGCCTTGTCACCTTTACCAACTTTGCCAACATGGATATAGACACCTTCCTCCATGATGTCTCCACCATAGACTGGTCTGAGATCCACCATGCTGAAAAAGTTGATTATGCCCTATGAGTTTTCCTGATAAATTTCAGTGAAGTCCAGAATAGGCACACACCAAAAGTGAAAAGAAGAGTCAGAGGAAAGCAATCCAGATGGCTCCAAAAAGACCTGCTGCTACAGCTACGGCATAGGGACAAACTCTGGAAGCACTATAAAAACACTGGCCTACCTAGAGACCACTCATTATACAAACAACACAGAAATTCCTGCAAAAAGCAGATAAGACAAGCAAAAACTAGGTACTGCCAGAACCTACTATCTAGCTCAGCCCACGACCCTCGGAAATTTTGGGCCCACATAAAGACCTTCCTAGGCACCCCACAATCTATAACCCCCTCTGAGATGATCCTCAACGGTGCCCACTGCAATGACTCCTACACCATAGCGAATGCCTTCAACAGAATGTTCTCTGATCTCTCACCCTACACCACCACCCTTCCACAGGCACCAACCACATCACAGCCCTCTGACTATAGCAAGCAAGCTGGCCCTTCGGCCTCACCAACTGTGACTCCGATAGTTCGGTCTTTTTACTTTAAAGCTATAACCAGCTGTGAAGTTTTAAAATTACTAAGAACTATCATTGACAACACCAGCCCTGGGTCTGATTCTCTCGAACCCCACCTTTTGAAGACTGCTGCACATCTCATTGCCGAACCACTGGCCAAGATCTTCACACTATCCCTCTCCAGTGGTACCATCCATGATCTCTGGAAGACTGCCAGAATAACTCCCATTTTCAATAAAGGGAACAGAAACAAGATCTCAAATTACAGGCCGATAGCTATTCTCTCAGTCCTAAGCAAAATACTGGAAAAGCTTGTCGCCACCCAAACCCTCGACTACATAGAAACTACAAACCTGCTCTGTGACGCTCAACATGGTTTTAGGAAAAACCATAGCACTTCTACAACCCTTGCTAAATTCACATCAGATACTCTCTCCAACATGGATGATGGTCGGCTAACAGGTGCTGTCTTCATTGACCTTACCAAGGCCTTTGAACTTGTAGATCACTCCTTACTCCTGTCCACCCTTCATTCCATAGGTTTCTCCACTCCTGTTGTAAACTGGTACAGGAGCTATCTAACCGACAGGACCCAAGCTGTGAAATTCAATTCTGCAACTTCAGACAGCACCACAATCAATATTGGAGTGCCCCAAGGTTCAATTCTAGGCCCTCTTCTTTTTTCCCTCTTCATAAACAACATACCAAGCAATGTCTCTTCCTGCTCCTCTCTTCTCTATGCTGATGACTTGGTCATCTATGCCAGCTCACATAACATAGACTACCTAAACTCGTCTCTGACCACGGCCTACAACAATATTCAAAACTGGCTAAGCTTACATTGACTTGTCCTTAACTCACACAAAACCAAAGCCATGCTCCTGGGCACAGCCCAAAAACTTAGATCCTGCACCTCCCCCTTGAAAGTACTTGACCTGAATGGGAACTCACTAAAGGCTGTCACCTCTTTTGGGTATCTTGGAATTTTGCTTGACCAATCTCTGGACCTTAACCTACACATTCAATCAACCTGCAAAACAGTAAATTGTAAGCTGGGGGTGGCCTACAGAACTAGCTATATGTTAACGCCATCAGCTAAGCTAGCCATCGCCAGGGGGATCCTTCTACCAACCCTGACTTACTGTGCTCCTATCCTGACTACTGCCCATAAATCAGCCTTACAGAAATGGGACGTCACCTATAATAATATCTGTCATTATGCATCTAAGGCTCCTCGGCTCAAGCATCATTGTCAGCTGTATAGTGACCTCGGCTGGCTCTCCCCCCTATGCTACCAGACTATACTATCTCGGCTGCCTATGTGACTCCATTTTTAGGCTGGAAACCCCAGCATCACTGGCTGAGTTACTACATCCCGTCTCCTCTTTAGGGGGGGCATGATAGAAACTTTCAAGTACCTCAAGGGACTCAACAAAGTCCAAGAGGGTAGCATCTTTCAAAAAAAGAGGTGTGCAAGAACAAGAGGGCACAATTTGAAGACAGAGGGGCGCCTCAGAGGTAATTTAAGGAAGTATTTTTTCACAGAGAGGGTTGTGGATGCATGGAACGGCCTTCCGGAGGAGGTTGTGGTGTCAAAATCAGTGGTGGAATTCAAGCATGCATGGGATAGTCATAAGGCAATTCTGGGGGGTGGGGGTAGGAAGAAGCAGGCTGCTGGTTAACTAGGATCTGCAGCTTATCCAGTAGGTAGGGAAATGGGCAGACTGGGTGGGCCAAGCGGTCCTTATCTGCCGTCAAATTCTATGTTTCTATGTTTCCTCTAACCATGGTCTGTGGTCAACTGACAAATCACTAATAAGAGTGCCCCGGTGTCACACCACCAAAGGCACCGGGGCTTTCAGGTATGCTGCCCCCAGATGTGGAACATGCTGCCACTGGATCTTAGGCAATCCTCATCTCACTACCACTTTAAACGTGGGCTACGACATTACCTAGCTACTACTGAACAGTGTACCTGTTTTGACCCTACCTGACCGTGCCCATGAAACCCTGCCCTACACCTATCCCCTCCCTACAAACCAATTTCTCCTGCTACCACATCCCTTTCTCCCCTCCCCTCCCTCTAGCATCTCCCCATACTCACCTACTTACTTATTGCCTTCTCTCTCCTGCTTGTTTGTACTTTATGTCTACCTGTAGATCATGAAATAACCCTGCTTCTGAAACTGTAACTACTCTGCTTGTTATATACTGTACTGAACAATGCTGTATTTATGTACTGACCAGTGCTGTCTTACTTCGATCCGTGCCCTCACTGCTATCTTAGCCACATTGCCTCGGCTCTACTGTCTAAACATTTTATTGCCGTACAAATTGTATTGTCTATGTAAACACCCACAGTATGTATTGTCTTGTACTCTCCCGGGTCGTGCCTGAAAATAGTCACCTACTGGCTAGTGCACTTACCCGGTTAACAAAAACTAAATAAAATAAAATAAAATAAATTTAATTTGTTAACAAAGTGTACCAACGCCAGCCAACCAACTGCACTGCATCAGGCCTACAACTAGACCCTGGGTACCCAGATAGGACTCTTATGGGTTAAACTGGTACCAGTTGGGGGCAGTAATGCAAGAACACGTGGGTTAACATCTGTTTGATGTATATACTGGTTGCAAGTTGGCATTGAGAATGTCTTGGTTTACATGAGAATTTTTGTTTTGCAGACAAAGTGATTGAATGGTGTTTGCAAAAATGCTAACAGCTGCAAAGTGCTAAGAGTGTTTGACCTCTATATTCAGCTTCCCTTTTCCTAGCCATAACCCATGTAAATAAATTGTTGGTTAACCTTTTTAAAAATATCTCATGAGCATATTATAAGTGAGCATATTCTTAACCAAAGTCAATAATTGCAAATGTTTTGAAATATGGATTCGGTTTATGGTAATCCATGCATGCAGTTACTGTAAGGGGAGTTGGAGAGGTACAGCATCTCAGGGGGTTGTACTATACCAATAACAGGCCCACTGTATTTACTCTGGGTGGAGGCACCATGCTGTTTATTTAACTTTTGGGAAAAAAAAATCCACTTTTCTACTAGAAACAAGAGCCCAGGCCCCTCAACCTTGTTTGTGGCCACTCAGGCAGGAGCAGTAGCTTGTTGGTACATGGTGCTCCAGCTTACAAAATGAAGGCACCACCAGGATCTCCTGTTCACCAGTCATGCCCAGCATGGAGCCCTTTGCTCATGAAGAAGTTGGTGATTCTGCAGAGTCCGCAGAACATAACCAAAGTATCAGAAGTTATGGTGCCCACTTTGCCAAAGGCTGCTTCATTGCTGGTCGATGAGCCAGGGAGTGCACACCCCAATGCCAAAGAAGAAGTAAAAGTGCCCCCTGAATAGAGCTCTGAAAGTACTTATGCCTGTGGTATACTAGGTAAAGTTATTGCCACTACTTAAACCCTGGGAATTTTCTAGTAACTGCCTTGTTGCTACTGTGTAGATAGTTTATATTTGTGTAGAGTAGGACATGTTTGATTGCCTATGTTAGTTAGAAAATCATATGGCTAATCAGACAGAAAATATGTAAAATGTTGGTTAATGTTATTGATGCTAGGTCCTGGAATGAACTTGGTGCAGATGGCAAGTTTTTAAGGCATGGGGTGGTATAACCTCCCCCTACAGGTGGGGGTTTACCTTGCCATTCTCCTCATTGTGCTCCCCAGCCCTCCTTCATGTCTGACCAGTCCTTGGCCTCTTTTGTGGCTCCCTGTGCTCCAGTCAGTCCCCGTGTGTTCATATCTGGTGAGGGGGACCAGAGGAGTGTGTACAAGTAAGCTGCTCACTTAATGGTTTAGTGAATGCCACATGGAGCATTGTGCAGCTGTTTGAGTGGGATGCCAACTTGCTTGTAAGAGCTGTGGCAGTCGACTTGCTCCCCCAGTGAGCACTGCAGTGCTCCATGTGAAAGCCGCTGCAGCAGCTCCTCTGGTTCTTATTGTGTGTGCCCTGGCCCATAAGGGTACAGACATAGTAGAAGGGGTCCAGAGGCACTCGAGGGGAGAGAAATAAAATGTCTAAAAAGGGAGCACCATAAGCGCTATGTGTTAAAGGGGCACTGCTTCTTTAAGAGCAGACGAGCATGCTGAAGTGAACGGGAGTTCTGTTTGCTGCCTGGGAGGGTGTGACAGGCAGGGGAAGGCCCAGATTTTCCCCTCCCTGCCAGCGGACACCAGGGCAGAGGGGCAGTTATTAGGCACTGGGGGTAGTTAAATTAAAAGTAATGGGATTGCCTGTAAAAATGGACTTAAATTTGAAACAGTGAACTGTTTGCCTGTGGACAGTAATACAGCAGTCATATCTGCCACCTTTATCCCTGCAAGCGGCCAATAGGAAAGCCAGGAGCCCTAGAGGACATTCCAAAGGGACTTATGGGAGAAGGGGAGGACAATGTCTTGGTGCCAGAATTGACAACCAATCGGGCATCAAAGGAGCCTAATGCATATTCATTTTAAGATGGACAGCCTGTTTCAACCAATGGGATGATGCTGCCATGATTCCCTGAAATCCGGTGGACAGTCTGAGCTGATATCAGCTCATCGAAGCCCACCTCCTGGGGGGGGCTCCATCATGCTGGGGGGGCTTGTGCAGCCACCAGCCCAGGGGCCCTGTGTTGCCTTTTAACATCTGAAAGGAGTTGCTTGAGAATCAAAGTGCTGAATTGCTGACCAGAAACAAGAAAAGCTGTCGAGAAGTTCCTAAGGGAGAGGAATCCTTTATGTGATCTTTGAGGGAAGGAGACCTGCCTGGAGGCTTATGAAGACACTAGCCCAGGAGGTGCCCTATGTTGCCTTGTGTTGTCTTCCAAGGGCTGGAATGAGTGTGTCACGGAATAAAAGTTTTATTTGCTGGACAGAGTCAATGAAATCATCTGGGAGTTTCCATAGGGAAATTAAACTTGCCCGTGATGCCTGAAGGAAGTTTGGAGGCCTACTTGGAGGCTTGCATAGTCAATGAGCCATGGGAAGCTTGCCTGACATGTTTCAGTAGCTGGAAAGATAAGGTAAGAAAATGTGCTCTCCAGTTTAGGTCTGCATCTGTACAGTGAGAAGATTTGTTCTTTTATCCAGGTCTGGACTTTGAAGTGCAAGGATCTGACCCACCGTCTTCTGCCTCAAGCTTGTAGCTGTGATGTCTGAAGCCAAGTGACTGTTTTCCTCTAATCTCTAGTGGGAAACCCAGAGACTATGTCCTATTTGAGTGAGAGCAACCACTGCCAGCTGGCAGTGTGGCTGAAGCCAGTTACAACCAGAAAAGCTAACCCATTGACTGGATGTGCTGGGAAAAAATGTAGAACCAAACTGCAGACCAATTCCCTGCACCAGCCACCAACCTCAATCAAACTCTAGCAAGAGCCAATATAGTTGCAAACTAATGGCATTGTAGGGAGTGAGAAATGCGTAAACTAGCAATTTTGCACTAACCACTGAGCCACCTAACTGTGCTTTCTAGTTGTTGTAATACAAACACATTGAATAATACATATACAAATACACATATATGCATGTATATTCCAGTGTAACATAGCAGTGCACTGTCTGCACACATTTTTTACATATTAAAAAAATACATCAAGGGACTGTTTTCTTCTTTTAAGGCTCCGAGGGACATTGGAGGTGGGGGAGTGCCACTAGACACCTTATTTAAATTAGCAATGACATGCATAAGGCTGAAACAGATCTAGATAGTGGTGGAATGTAGACTAGCAATGTTTGCACTTGCCACTGAACCACCTAACTGCACTTTCTAATTTTTGTGACACACGCACACACACACACACACACACACACTGAATAATACATATACACATATATGCATATATATTCCAGTATAACATAGCAGTGCACTGTCTACACACATGTTTACAGATTAAAAAAGACATTGAGGGATCATTTTCTTCTTTTCAGGCTCTAATGGACATCAGAGGGTGGGGGGACTGCCACTAGACACCTCACTTAAATCAGTAATAACATGCATAAGGCTGAAACTAATCTAGATAGCAGGGGAATGTAGACTGATAATTTTTACACTGACCACTGAGTCACCTAACTGCTCTTTCTAATTGTTGTGATATACACACACAATGACTATATATATATATATATATATATATATATTAATTATAGGGGCATGGTTGCGCCTCTATATTTAGGGTTCAGTAGGCACTTTAATGTTAAACCTCAAATTTTGTGCATTAATAACTTTGAGCCCGTTCAACAGATTTGCATAAAATTTGTTATGCACGGTGGGGCATTATGGATCTCTTAATCTGCCAACTTGTGTTTCAGTTGGACATATGGTTTTTGCGCAGTGAATCACTGAAAATGCGCTTTTCGCCACTTTTGTGGCCAGTTTTTCGGATTTTGTCTGTGGTGCTGCGTGGCCGCTGTGTGGCATGCCAGTCTGAAACCTGGCATGTGGAAAGAACTTGGGTCAAGGAATATGTGATTTTTTGTTTGGTGAAAAAATATTAATTCATTTAAAAGCTATTCAACTTTTTAGGTCCCAATTTAAGTCTATGGGAAAATTTATATGATTATTTTGCAAAAGAAGAATGGGGTTTTGGCCATCTAGTCACTCCTCACGATCAAGGAATTTGCAGGCTCGTGATCAAAGAATCTTTGATCGCGAGAAATTTATTGATCATGACGGCCGCCATCTTGTTTTCAGTTTGGGGTTGGAAAAAAACAAATATCTCAGCCCAGGGGTGACTTCTGAAGTAAAACTTGGATGGGTTTTGCTCAGGGGGCTTCCCTCTATTGAGCCATGCCTGTGGTTTACTGTACTCATGTCAAAAAAAAGAGTTTTAAACTTTTAAATTCTTTGATCACGGCTTGCTAATGATCTTTGAATGTGAGCCTGCAAATTCTTTGATCACACGATTCTTTGATCGTGATCTTCCTTCGTGAGGGAGGGACGAGATGGCTAGATTTAAAAATCAAATATCTCAGTCCATGGGTGACTTGTGAAGTCAAACTAGGATGGGTTTTGCTGAGGGGGCTTCTCTCTGTCGAGCCATGCCTGTAGTTTAATGTAATTGTGTCAAAAAATAGAGTTTTAATGTTTTTAATTCTTTGATTATGAGTCTGCAAATTCTTTAATCGTGAGCCTGCAAATTCTTTGATCGCAAGATTTCTTTGATTGTGAGCTTCATTCTTGCGGGCGGGATGAGATGGCCAGATTTTTGCTGGATCAGATGTCTCAAGGAGGGACCAGATAGCCCAAATTTCATGACCAGATGTCCCCTCACAATCAAAGATGATCTTTGATCGCAAATTTGCAGTCGATTCTCATGATCAAAGAATTTTTAAAGGTGCAAAAATGTTAAAATTAAATATCTTGGAAACGGTTTGGTCTTTTAACTTGATGATGAGGGGATGTCCTCTAGATGTGAATTATACCCTCCCATTCTGGCCCATAGCATGGCAGTGTCTGCTGGATTAGTATTCCCCCCCCTTTTTTTTCTTCCCCCACCCCTGTCCTTCCCCCACCCTTCCATATAAGTATTTCCCTCCAGTACAACCAGTGCCATATACTATTGTTATTCTTTATGCGATTGTTACTTACTTCTTGTAACTTTATTCTGTATGCCACTGTTATATTGTGTCTCTTGTTATCTGTATTACACCTGTAATGTCACCACTGTTGTACTTCACGCTGTAACCATGTCTATCCTCCCTGCGACGAGGTGCCTTTGTAAATGAGTCCCTGACTCAAAGGTTGCAAATCCGACTTTTCAAATAAATAAATAAATTATGGTATTTAGGTGTCGGAAAATTAATTTGCTGCAGAGATATTGCGTGATGCAGTTTACATTTTGCAGATAGCATTCTGCATTGTGCTAGTGACTTGAAATTTATAGGGTAGCTAACCTTACTGCCATGGAGGTAATTTTCAGTGGTTAGGTGTGTGAAATGTAAACAGGTGCAGTATTATTCCACTCTGATTAATGAAAATGTGGTTCATTTTGCTTCAGTAACTTTTGAACCGTGTGCATGATTTGTGTGAAATCTGGTATGAGAAAGAGTCATCATAGATCTTGGATTGTGTCAATTTTTGTGTCAGTGACAGTTACAGCTGCTGAGTTGTGGTGCATGTTCATTATAGTTAGTGGGAAAACATTTCAGTGCATTGTGAAAGGCATGGTGAGCATATATTTGGTTGTGTAGGAAGATTTCATGATAAGGTATTGGAGAGCTAAAAATGTATGGCAGATGTATATGGTAATGGAGTGCTGGGCTATGTGAGAGGGAGCGTGGGGCCCGAAGGCAGAAGTGGACAAGTACGCTCCCACCAATACATGCTCCCAACAATATGTATGGTATTCAGTAGTTGCAGTGTGATGTTAGGCAGAAGTGGACAAGTTGGTGGGAGTGTGGGGCCCAAAGGGTCCTGCACTCCCAGCAATATGTGCTCCCTTCAATACATATGATATTTAGTACTTGTACTGTGATGTTAGGCAGAAATGGACAAATTGGTGGGACAGTGGGGCCTGAAGGGCCAGCAACATCTCTAATGCCTCCCAGCAATGCATTGATAATCAGTAGTTGCAGCGTGATGTTAGGCAGACATGGACAAGTTGGTGGGAGTGTGGGGCTGAAAAGCCCCACACTCCCAGCAATCTGTGATCCACCAATACATATGATATTCAGTACTTGTACTGTTATGTTAGGAAGAAATGGATGAGTTGGTGGGAGTGCAGGGCCTGAAGGGCCCCATGCTCCCAGCAGCTGTTGAAGAATGTATTTGAGTGACTTCAGATTGGGTTGTATGCATGGGTGCTGGGCTTTGGTGGTGTCCTTTGAAGATGTTGTTAAAAAATATTGCTCCGTTATAAAGTAATGCTTTTTTGGGGGGTCTGTCACAATAGTTAATAATGGGAAAATATATATGTCTGTATTGTGAAAACAGTGATTATGTAATCTTTTGGTGTGCAGCAAGGATGTATTTGACTGACTTCAGATGGTTTTGTATACATGGGTGCTGAGATGTGGTGCTGTTGTTTGAAGATTTGTAGAGAAAATGTTGCTCTGTTGACAATTGCTTTTTTGTCACTTGTGTGCACTTTTCTGCGTGTGCTACTCTGGAACTGTTGAAGATATTTAGATAATATTTGGTATACATGCACTGGCATAGTGCATTTCTTTATTTACCAATTTCTATTTCACTAGTGTATATGGTTTTTGTGCAGAGAACTGCCAAAAATGCAGTTTCTGCTATTTTTGCACACTGTCTTCTGTGACACATAGCACAGCCACTGTGTGGTTGATTTGTCTCAAACGTGGTACTTGGAAAGTCCTTTATTGAAGGAACATGCCAGTTTTTGTTTGGTAAAAAAATGTTGTTCCGTACCAGAGTTATAAGGGTTTAAAGTGGCCCCCCCTTGTGATCAAAGATTTTTCCCTTTGATCGCGAATCCGCCATTTTAGAGTATTTTCATCTGCAAAGTCCTCCATTTTGTGTGTCATGGCTGATTCTCATGATCAAATAATTCTTAAAGGTGCAAAAACTTTGAAACTGAATATCTCTAAAACTGTTTGGTGCTTTAACTTGAAATTTGGAGGGTGTTGAGGGGATGTCCTATAGATGTGAATTGTGGTGTTTAGATGTTGGAAAATACATTTGTTGCAGAGATATTGAATGGTGCAGTTTACGTTTTGAGGAGGGTGTTCTGCATTGTGGTAGTGGCTTGAAATTTATAGGGTAGATAGCTTTACTACCATGGACATACTTTTCAGTGGTTAGGTGTGTAAAATGTAAACAGGTGTGGAATTGTGCCACTCCAACGAATGAAAATCTCAAATTTTTAAATTAAATATCTCGGAAACGGTTTGGTCTTTTAACTTGAAATTTGGAGGGTGTTGAGGGAATGTCATGTACATGTAGTATTTAGGTGTTGGAAAATTAATTTGCAGTAGAGATATTGTGTGACGTACTTTACGTTTTGCAGATAGCATTCTACATTGTGGTAGCGGATTTACATTTATAGGGTAGCTAGCCTTACTGCCACAGAGGTAATTTTCAGTGGTTAGGTGTTTAAAATGTAAACAGGTGTGTAATTATGCCACTCCAACTAATTAAAATGTGGTTTGTTTAGAGTTGGTGGGAGCATGGGGCCCAAAGAACCCCGCGCTCCAATCAATATGTGCTGCTACCAATGCATATGATAGTCAGTACTTGTACTGTTTTGTTAGGCAGAAATGTGCAAGTTGGTGGGAGCATGGGGCCCAAAGGGCCTCGCACTCCCACCAGCTTGCATTATATTATACTTAACTATGCTTTTCCAAAAAGTAAGGAAATTATTTGCAAAAAACTGCGTTAATGCAACAGTTAGGGTTTTTTACAGCAACAAAAGAGAGGAAATTCAGCGTTAGGGTTTTCAACCCTAACTCCGACTCCCCCCCCCACTGCCACACATACATACACACAGAGACACACACATAGACACACACACACATACAGAACACACAACTATGGGGGGCCGGTAAAAGGCAAGACAACCAACCACATGCACACGCCACAACGCAACAGAAATAACATACAACTTCTGAAACATACCACAACAGGCATCCATCATCATGTTTCACCAACTGTATCACTTCTGCTGCTATCCCAGTTTCTTGGGTGTGTACAACGACTTCCGGTACAAGCACCTGAGATGCTGCTACCAGTACATGTGTTTTATTACTCAAATTATGCTGTTATACAGAAATGGGCAAGTTGGTGGGAATACATGTGTTTTGCTACTTATATTATGGTGTTATGCAGAAATGAACAAGTTGGTGGGAATATGGGGCTATTCTGTTATGCGGAAATGGGCAAGTTGATGAGGGCTGGGTCCCGTGTTCCCACCAATACATGTGTTTTACTAGTTATGTTATGGTGTTACACAGAAACAGGCAAGTTGGTGGGGGCATGGGGCTATGCTGTTATGCAGCAGTGGTCAAGTTGGTGGTAGCATGAGGCTATGCTGTTATGCAGAAATGGACAAGTTGGTGGTAGCATGGGGCTATGCAGAAATGGGCAAGTTGGTGAGACCATGGGTCCCAAAGGGCACCGCACTCCCACCGAAACATGTGTTTTACTACTTACAGTATGCTGTTATGTAGAAAAGTGTACACACCCAAGAGACTGGGATGGCAGCAGAAGTGATACAGTTGGTGAATCATGATGATGGATGCCTGTTGTTGTGTGTTATTTCTGTTGTTTTATGGTGTGTGTCTGTGATTGGTTGTCTTGCCTTGTACTGCCCCCCATAGTTATGTGTTCTGTGTGTGTATGTATGTGTGACAATGGGGGCGGGCAAAGTCGGAGTTAGGGTTGAAAACCCTAACACCGAATTTCCTTGCTTTTGTAGTTGTAAAAAAACCCCTAACTGTTGCATTAAAGCAGTTTTTTGCAAAGAATATATATATATATTCCAGTACAGCATAGCAGTGCACTGTCTACATCCACAGAGCATCATCACACAAGCACACACTAACACACATACACTGCTTTATATGGCATTTATTTACGTATACATCTAACACCTTATTTTTACTGTATTTATGATAAGCACTGTGATTTGCACTAACTCAGTGGACTAATCTACAGAATGATTAGGTGACTAAGGTAGAAGACCAGGAAGGTACAATGGATGTGGCCTATCTGGACTTTATTGGAAATATTGCAGAGGGACTGGAGGGGAATGTATGCTTCTTTGTAGATGATACAATGGTATGCAATAGGGTGGATGTACCGGGGGTTGAAAGCATGATGGAAGACCATAAACTGGAGAAATGGTCTGAAGAATGGCAGATGGGATTCAATTTAAAGAAGTGCAGGATCAGTGCAGGTGTGATAATAAAATAGATTTTGTGTAAACTGTGTCTTGATAATAATTCAAAAGAAAAACATAGCAGAGTTACAGTTATATGGTATTAATGGGACAGAGAAAACCATATAGATCAGATGTTATGTTTTCAGTGCAACACAAAGTTATAGACAGACATGTTTAAATAGTGCAAATTTGAATATTCACAATTAATACTGGCGAATGAACACATAGTTACTGACAGAAATGTGTACATAGAGCTAGCACTGAAAATGCAATTGAAGCTTGTCTGTCAGTTTCTCTACTCTTATAGACTTTAACACTGGGATATTTTATTACCTTGTATATCTGCATAACATTCATTTTGTGGTTTTTGACCTTCAGATCTTCTCTGTAGTGCTGTATTTCCTAGCTTATTGTTTCTCTAAAACTTTGACATTCAAGTATAGAATGAAACTGTTTTTTTTTATAAGATCAGCTATGAAATTACCCATTTTGTGCCTTTCAGTGCAACACAAGCAAGAGGAAAAAGTTAGAAAGAGAGGGAGATATCAATCTCAATTACAGTTGAAAGACTGATTAAGTTGACATGTTTATGAGCTAAATAATGCTTTCAAGACTGCACAGCTCAATTCAATTAGTGCAATGATTCTACAAAACCTCCAATATTAATCTAGTCCATTGGATATCTGGAGAGCTCCTTTTCTCTACTGTCATAGTAAGACAGATGCATGGCTATGCTCACTGCAGCCATAAAAAGCAGACACACACACACACACACACACACACACAATTCAAGGGATAAAAGCTTTTTTCTTGAAAAATGCCAGTGATATACACAAACCTTTCAACGAGGATGCCAGCAGGAGCCCCTTAGACCAAACCTCCAACTGGTTTCGCTCAAAGCATCATTACGGAGTAACACAGGTAGTTCATTACACTCCTTATAAATGAAGCTCCTAAAGAGACATACCACTATTTAAACAATACTGTGAAAGTGCCAATGTGTTAACTATAGTGTGAAAAATACAAAATGCAAGAGGATAAAAGGGTTAAATAAAAAACCTAATACCAAAATTAGTCAACTGCAATATACACAAAATAAATTACATTTTTGCACATATATGGATTACATTTTTGCCCATATAAGGACAAACTTAACTACTGTACATATGCATATACATACATCAGCAAATGCATATAACTACCTATATTGTACAGGCTGCATTTCCCTAATCAATATAATTCATCCATATCATGTGCATATGTGTAAAAAAATTGTTATGGGAATATCAGTGCATCTGTATACATATTTGTAATGTAAGCCAACTGAAGTAGCTGTGTTTTCAACAGGAACATAGGACAATTAAGGTGGGAGGGGAAGAGACAGAAGTAAATGTTATCTTTAAATACCAAAAAATATATAAAATAATATGTATATATATATATATATATACATACAGTATTCTGCTTTATGTCTTCTTTTATGTAAAAGGGAGGCCTATTGGATTTATGTATTGAGGGGACTAAGGAGTCCAGGTTTGAATGATGGTATAGATATTTACATTTTTTTAAAGAAAACATAAAGAATATATATATATATATATATATATATATATATATATATTCTTTTTATATATTTTTGGTATTTACAGATAAAAACTGACTGCTGTCTCTCCCCCTCCCCCCCAATTTAATTGTCACTGGCATTTTTCAAGTAAAAAGCTTTTAGTCCTTGAGTTCTGTGTGTGTGTCTGCTTTTTTGAGGTTGGTGGATGGTGTAGGGAATCAGTTTGCAGTTTGAAGCCATTTACAGCCAGATGTTCCTGAAAACCCAAGAAAGAGTGACTGCCACCCAAGGATGGTCTGGGGAGTTGGTCAGGTGGTCTCACCACTTGGCGCTACTGATTGTCTCCCCCTGAGGGTTTATGCCTGGAAGTGGGAGTGGAGGTGTGTTGATCCTGGTCCCCAGTACTGGTCTGTCCCAGATCTGTGACGACAAAAGAAGAAGTTGACAAGCTGCCAGAAAAGCTGACAGGTATCTAGCCTGTCCAAGCTTCAAGAGCCTGCTACTGAGGATGCCCAAGCTGCAAGAAAGGCAGAGAGAAGGTCCAAGCTGCAAGAGCCTGCTGCTCATCTCAGCTTCAAGCCCTACTAGTTCAAATTACCCCATAACTACAGTCTGAAAACCACCAGCGACTGTTCTGCAAAACCATGAGTAAAGCAGGGATCACCCTGTGTCTGGGGAAACCGTGAATAGTTGCGACGTTTCTGAATGTTGCTGCCTAGTTAAAAGTTTCAAGTTTCATCACCCAGTGGTTTCTACCATCCCAAAAGAGTCTGAATATAGTTGTTAACAAATTGCACCAATGCCAGTCAACCAGCTGCACCGCATAAGGCCTACAACTAGACACTGGGTAACTAGACAGGACACTTAGGGGTTAAACTGGTACCAGTTGGGGGTAGTAATGCAAGAACAAGTGGGTTAACATCTTTTTGATATATATGCTAGTTGGAGGTGGACACTGAGAATGTCTTGGTTTACATGAGAACGTTTTGTTTACAGACGAAGTGATTGAACGGTGTTTGCAAAAGTGCTAATAGCTGCAAAATGCTAAGAGTGTTTGACCTCTGCATCCAATTTCCCTTTTCCTAGCCCTACCCCTACCCCTTGTAAATAAATTGTTGGTTAACCTTTTTACAAATGTCTCATAAGCATATTATTAGTGAGCATATGATTAACCATTACAGTCAATAATTGCAAATGTGTTGAAATATGGATTCAGTTTATTTTATTTTCTCTTTCTGAACCCCCTTCTCTCCATACCAGCCCCCCCTTCTTCCAGGATCCCTAGGTTATGTGTCCCCTAGATTTGCCCCAGGTAAGTTCTGGAGAGTCCGATGGACCTGCCCCCATCCTGCCTCGGTTATACCCCCAGGTGGGGAGGGAGAAGACCCCCTGTCATCCTCTCCACAGTCCATTTGTGTGCATTGGGCAGTCCAGTTAACCCCCCAAGGAGCCTGGATAAGAAGTCTGTGGTAGCAGGGTCCCATCTACTGGCAACCGATACAGTTTTTTTTCCTGGTTTTCTAGCCTCTACCCCGAGGACACTGGCACAAGAGGGGATCAAAGGAGGCATGGCATGTAGCGACGTACTGGCACTTCTGATACCATTCAGTGTCCTTCCCTCCTGATCACTTTGCAGCCCTGCTACACCACTGCCTGTGGTCACTCAGGCAGTAAAGCAATGGTATCTGTAGCCCACCCTCCCTGGAGGAGGAGAGCAGCCCCACAGGCACTTTATCCTTCTCCCCTGGCTGGTCCTCCAGCAACTCGAGCTCGCTCCTGACCCTGGGTCACTGGTATCGCAAGCAGTAGTGCTACTGATGTACCTGCAGGCTGGCTTGATTTGTTTTATGATAATCCATGCATGGGGTCACTATAAGCGGAGGTGCTTCGGAACCTCATTCCAGTGGGATGTAGTATATCAATAACAGGCCCACTGTATTTACTCTGGGTGGAGGCCCTTCACTATTTATTTTACTTTTGGAAAAGAACCCCCCTTTTCCACCAGAAAGAAGAGCCCAGGGCCCCTGAACCTGGTTTGCGACCACCAAGGCAAGGGAAGTAGCCCATTGGTACACGGCACCCTGGGTTACACATTTTTATTTTATTTACACAGAGAGCATCACTTTATGGAACAAGCTCCCTAAAGATGATGTGATAGTGGGGAGTGTTGTATCTTTGAAACTCACGTTAAATCTGTTTCTCATGACGAAAAACATTGCTGGACACAGCATTTAATACAGTGGGGAGGAGAGGGTCACAAAAAAGTATACCAAGATTAGTATGCTGGGAAGCTAATGGTGGCTCACCTTGTATTAGGTTCCAAGAGGTCACTGCCACTGGTACTTTTCTTCTCCATAGTGTCAAAGTTCATAAGCTCTATTGGTAGCACTTCCCATGGGGATAATAGCCATAGGTCTTTCAATTGATATTGCAGGTTAATCCTGCTTGGATGACATGTGAAGAAGATGATGTGAAGAATGTGCATAGACCTGAGAAAACTCAAGGAGTGGTCAAGGGTACGGCAGATGTATTTTAATGCAAAAAAAGTGCAAAATCATGCACTTAGGGCACAGAAACCCAGAGGTGGAGTACATAATAGGAGAAGAGGTATTGACAGTTACCAAACAGGAAATGAGTCTGAGAGTAATCATAGCTGCTGACCTTAAGGTTGTGAGAGTGCGATAAGATAGTATGTAGGCCAGTGGGATGCTGGGGTACACAGGGATGGGTATCACTTGCAGAAGAAGGCAGGTGGTGTTGCCATTGTATGGAAGCCACATTTCAAGAAGGACATAGAGTGGCTGCTGTCCAGAGGAGGGCAACAAAAATGGTGAAGTTGCTGCATCAGAAACCATACGAGGAGAGACTAAAGGACCTCAATATACAGGCTGGAAGAGAGGAGGGAAAATGGGGACTATGATATAGACCTATAAATACCTGACAGGATTGAATAAGGCACAGGGGGAGTATCTTTCAGAAGAAAAGATGCACGAAAACAAGGGGACATGCAATGAACTTGTAAGAAGGAACATTTAGGAGAGATGTTAGGAAGCACGTCTTCGCTGAAAGAGTGGTGGATGCCTGGAACAGTCTTCCAGTGGAGGTGGTGGGGGTGAAAAACTGTGGAAGGCTTCAAGCATGCATGAGATAGGCACAAGGGAATCTTAGTTGGGAAGCAGAGGAGAAGGGAAGGGAATCGGAGATCAACTAGGGTCTGTTTTGACAGAATAAGCAGGGAAAAATAAGTAGACTTGTTTGCCATCAAATTGTGTGTTTCTCTGTTTCTGCAGTATGTTTGATGGAATCTGCTATGTTTCTGTGTAAATCCACCCCTGGGAAAAAGGGTTTATTAATCATGTGTAAGGTGTTGCTGGCAAGAATCCCATATGTTTCATAATGAAATGTGTGTAAAAATTCCAGAAACTTGATAGGTTGATGAGTTCAGAACCCAGTGGTGGTATCCCAGCACAACATCACTGCAAAAAGATCCATGACTTCACTGACCTGCTTACATTAATAAGGCACAACTGTATCGATGCACTTGAATTCACTTACTTATATTTTAAAAGAAAAGCAGCACCTGCTATCTACTGGTCAAAGAAGAACATTACAATGGTCCAGTAGGACTACATTTTCCTTTTTCTCCATTTTGTTTACTTTTTTCTAATTTTACTTATTTAAACAGAGAAAAAATATATTTATGTATTCTAATGGGCCTATTTCCTTACTGCAATAAGGCACTGCAGGGTGTGCTTTGTACTGGGATAATTGCACTTCTCATTGGGTAGAGGCACTTGGCCTGCAACCTTGTGCTTCAACCCCCCTGAGACATGCTGTCATTCCAGCACAATGCACACCCTGTACTGCCTTATTACTTTATTATAGGAAGACAGTTCTGATCCTCACTTGACTCACAGCAACATGCATAACAAATTTCAGTTACTCAAGCCAACTGTTGAAGTATTTCACAAAATGAAATATCATCATTCTTGAAGAAGTTCTGTCACTCACCCATATCAACACACAGATCTCACAGCTGCCACTGCAGCACCATCTACCACCCAGGATATTTTTTGTGTTTTACCTTAAAGTGCCCAAGTAAGGGCTGACTTCCCTGCTGCTTGCCATCTGCTCCTTCTTGCATCTCCAAGGCGACCACACTGATGAGTTCCAGGCCTGAACTGCTGTCCCACAGGAATGCCACTCTCTCCACTTCCTGTGCCATTGAGAACATAATACAGTAAATCAGAACATGAATATTTGTACCTTTCATGGACAGCAGGATTTCTTCAGCACCTTTCTATTATCTGTATAACTCAAACTCCATTTGGCATAGTAAGTAAAGGGCTGGCAGTATATATGTTACAGACTCAGTAATGAACTGTGAATGAGCTTTATACATCCAGCAGACCTTGCTTTCCACAAGCTCCACTTACAGAGAGACCCTGAGCAAGTCACTTTACCTCCCCAATACTCTTGAGGTCACCCCTGAAAACGGGCGTTGTGCCTCGTGGGCCTTACTTGGTTACCAAAGAATAAAAAAACAAACACAAAAAAAACAAACAATTAGAGCTGTTCACTGTCACCAAATACTCCTGCCAACTTTGACTTTCTGAGCAGCTTCTGACCAATTAGAACCTTTAAGCAAGAGTACAAACTAAAGTCCAACTTGATTTGGGCTAGGATAACCAGTCGAATCTGATTAATTTAAGTTGCCATTTTTTTTTTCAGAAACATATTAAAAGCTTCCAAGCCATTTTGAACAGCGAATAATAACACAAAAACAAACAAAAAAAAAACACATACTTCTGACTACATACCTCTCTACCACCTAATTGCTGTGCCTTAAGTAGTGTAGGGGTCTCCTAAATGACTGAATCTAGCTTCCGTCTATTGCTGCCTGCCCTTACATGGTAAATCCATCATGATCTAGCCCAATAGTGACCTTATGCACTTGCAGGGGTCAATATAATAACACTGGATGGGGAGGTTCCTATGTGTTTTTCCAAACTACCACCTTCTTGTCTGAGAGGGTAGGTCCTCTGATGGCCACCACCTACCACCCACTGCCACCCTCACCATTGTTGTCTTGTTCTGTTTCTGCTACACATTCCATACTGGTACCCCTGCTGCTGCCTACACTGGCAGGTGTGGATGTAGCATTGGGTGGGCCTTCTTCGTAAGTACTGCTCTGACCTGCTGATGCCTCATCTGGCAGGCTGGATCTTATTGCAAACACTTCTTTTCACTGTGGTAAGCTGACTGCTTCCATGAATGCTTGTATAATCCT
Source organism: Neoceratodus forsteri (assembly GCA_016271365.2). Lineage (NCBI taxonomy): Eukaryota > Metazoa > Chordata > Ceratodontiformes > Ceratodontidae > Neoceratodus > Neoceratodus forsteri. The sequence goes on along the minus strand of CM028130.1, from coordinate 1,159,922,346 downwards.
GGAATGTGGCAAAGCAGCTATGGCAACACCCTATACAGTTTACTAAAGTGGAGAGCAATGGTGGAAGTAGAAGAACTCTCCCTCCCTTCCTGCCAGATAAGGCAGTGACAGCTCAAGGCACTACAGGTGAGATGGTTGAAAAGCCCCACCAATTCTAGTTCCAACCCTGCCAGCATAGGCAATGGCAAGGGGGAAGGTATGGAGCATACCATGGCAACAGAGACGGGGACTGGACAAAAATGGTGGCGATGGGGATTGGAGGACCCTGACCCTGACGGATATTTTATTTAAAATTTTGGTGACCCGGTAGGACCACTGAGATCATTACAGTCCCTTTTTCAGGGGCGACCCGGGATTAATTATAGGCTAGAGGAGAATGAACAGCAGGAACAACTCAAAGCATATGGAGTAATACAAACATTACAATCAGGACATATCGTATGATTCACAGGCAGGTTAGGTACAATTGAAGATTACCATGAGGAGTAAAACAGTTTCACAAAATGATGGTCACAAATTGTTCATCGAGATGGAACAATTTCACAAAAATTACAGTTACAAGTAGCTCATCAAATGATATGGGTCCCAATATGGGAGTAAAGGCATGCCAGGTGGCTGGTAGTGGCTACAGAGGTAGCCCTATGGCGTGATTCTGATTTTCAGCAGTAGCATGCACAGAGGCTTAGACCTAACAGGTAGGGTTTGATACCTTTTTTAAAGCCACCAAGGGAGCTGCAGTCTTAGAGATTATTAGGAAGGCCATTCCAGAGGGTCGGAATGTAGGCTGCGAAAGACCGGAGACCTTGACATGTTCGGACTCTGGGAACATGGAGGAGTTGCCGATCGGAGGACCTTTAGGTTCTTCTAGGCTGCTTTAGCATTAAGGTGCAACTCAGACTGGGGGGGCATTAGTTTGTAGAAGCTTGTAGGCCAGACATAGGGAAGGATACATAAATCTGCCCTCAAGGGAAGGCCAATTTAGTGTGTGCAGTACTTTACAGTGGTGTTCAAGGGGTGGAGCACCCAGGGCAAAGTGCCTGACTCTGTGATACAATATTTTCAGTTTTTGCACCTTTGTGTTTCGCAGTGAGTGTAGCACTGGGGACCCATAGAACAGGGTGGGAGGAGCATGCCAGTGGCTACCCTTAACTTAGATGTCTGAGGGAGAAAAGGGCTCAGACAATGCAGGAGACCAAGCTTCTGGTTCAACATCTTGGTTAGTTGATCAACACGAACCTTGAAGGAACAGTCTTAATCCATATATACGCCCAGGTATTTAATGCAATCCACAACCTCTATAAGAGAACCGCTAGATAAGCAGGGGGACAATAAACACAATCTATCAGGGCCTAGCCTTTTGGGTTCAAATAGGATGGCTTTGGTTTTTTTTCACTTTGAGGACTAGCCGGTTGGTCTGGAACCAGTTTTCCAATATGGAGAGGTCCTGGTTAAGAAGGATATGTCAGTTTCAGGGCACTAAGGGACTGAGCCATGGTGGAGCCTATGTTACAATTTCCTTTAAACTGTCTCACCAATAAGTTGCTTTAACATTTCTCAATGAGTTGCTAGATCAGACGCAGAGCCTTGTAAAAACTGTTGCATAAGAGTTGTGACTCAGTTTTGTGTTGCAATGTGGTAGAAGTGTAAAAGCATTTCAACTGAGTTGTCAAACATTTTGAAGATACCCTCTTTAGCTGCTCAAGTGTTGAAAAACAACATGAATTGCCAATGCATTGCCAACTTCAAAAGAGCAATGAAAAAATCAACCCATTGGTGTGACAGTTGAATGCAAATTTTACTGTAGCCTCATGATAGGTCAGGTAACAGCAGGGGGCATCACGATTTAGGGGACCAGGAAGCCTCGATAATTTAATGAGTAGGCACTAGGGAGTATGACATGGGGTGTCAGTGGGCCTGATTCTTAATGGGGGCTGCATCTGGTGCAAGCTGTGGCAAACAGCAACTTGCACTGACACCCCCTGCACCAGGGACCCTCCATCAGATTCTTGTACAGGATGGGTCCCGGCGCCAAATAGCCCACACTTGCATCAACCTCATCCATGCGACAAATGCCCAGCACATGAGAGATGTTCAATGGAAGCCCTGGTGCACACAGGTCAGTTGACGCCAACTGCAGAGGCAAGAGTGGTGTGTGTGCCAGTGCTGGCTCGGGGTATGGGTTTGGGGGTGGGGTGGGGTGGTGGATACTACCTGCTAGAGTGGGTGGGGTGGGGGCCACTAGACCACCAAGTTGGGGGCAATAGGGTACAATACCATGCTATATCAGGGGTTGGGAAAGGGAACCACTAGACCACCAGTAATGGGTGATATGGGGGGGGCAGGGGCACTGGGGCATAGCATAGCAGGGGCTCATCCACCACACATGTACACAGTGTGCAGCACACCCAGAGGGCATTGTCAAAGTACCCTGATGCCAGCCCTGGCTAGTCTAAAGGTACTTAGTAATCTGCCCTCTGGGTGTGCTTTGTGAATCCCACTTGTGGGGCAGTGGCAACCTGCCTCTGATGCAACCCACAAGCACCATGATGCAGCCCATGTCTGGATGCAGGGGTGACACAAGCCCCATTTGGGGTAGGTAGCCTGCAGTTGATGTAGGCTGCCTTTTGAGAATTGCTTATGGTGTTATCTGTTGGCACAAGGCGCACCTTGCACCATTCCATTCTTCATGGCACAAGCACCTTGTGCCAGAACAGAGACTTTGTGAATTGGGCCCACTGTGGGGGGGTTTTTGTAACTTTTAAATGGGTCTTCTTTCAGTTATACAGTACCTGCCAAAAGCAGCCATCAGTGCAAGGGGCTACTTGACACATCAAACCTGTGAACTGAACCAAGCTTTTCAAACTGTTCCATGTTTGATGTGAAAAGTTAAGAAAGTTAGATTTTGAACTGCCTCCCCCCAGCAGTTTTGTAAATCCTAACTTCTTTGGAGTTCCGTGGAACTATACAATCAATCTAAATGAGTACATTTTAAAAATGGCCCATTTTCATACCGCAATCTGTTGCTCTACGATTCTAGAACCCAATACTTTACACAATAATAATCAATGGGGTGAGCCTTTTCAGATGGTTAGTGACTAGAAGAAGCAGTTCAGGGCATTTTGCAAGGTCCCTTAGTGCCTCTGGTTGTTAATTTAGTATTATACAATGGCAAGAAAGAATCTTGGACTGTGATTGGTCAGTTTGGTGCTGGACCCATGGTGTTATCCCAGCACGACGTCACAGTTCATTGCCATGGAGCACATTGAGCATCTTGAGCTTGATTGTTTCGTCTTCTCTTAAAAACCAAAAAATATTTTTCCACACAAAAACATCTTTAAAATGATTTTTTTTCTTCTGTATAACAACGAGCCATTGTATAATAGGAATAATGCACTCCAGTGTGTGTGTCATTTGGGATAACGCCACACCTGGGACATTGGACGCACTCGGCCTGCGGCCTCGTGCCCAACCTCCCCAAGGCGTGGTGTTATCCCAGCACGACACACACCCTGTCGTGCATTATTCCTTTATTAAATTGCCAGAATAAAGGTCCTCATTGCTATTATAATCAATGTTATGAAAATATTTATTTTGGTGGGCTGGCCCAGTTTGGGGGGAGGGGGCAGCAGTGCATTGCACTTAACCTTGGCTACCCGGTTATGTGTGTGGGTCCTGGAACTCTGTACTCGCACTGGCTGGGGGCTGAGCTTATTATGAAGATGAGATACCCAGCCCCTGAGGAGGGAGGGCATGGGCTTCTTACTATTCAAACCTCCCATGCATGCCAGCCTGTTGAGAAGCACCATTGTTGTTAGCAATAAAAGCATCTGCTCACCCATCCATCCGGCTGCAGGAAGGGCATTGCTATGGCTATCCCCATTGTTTGGGCGTGGTCCAGGGGAAACCACCCAATAATTATCAGCTGTTATGTCTTGAAGACACTTCAGTTAAAGACAATCTTCCATCCAGCCAGCTCCACACGCTATGAGGATGTAGAATTATGTCAGCAGAATCTGTGGGGTATGGCAATTCTGCCCCTGAAATGCTTTTCAGAATTTCATTTTTAATTCTGCAGAATTTCAAAAAGCATTGCTATAAACTGCAGAATAATATTACACAGATTACATAATCTATGTACTGTAATATTACTCGCTGGTTTGCGAAAATGAATCCACTAATCTGTTTATGTAAACTGCTGAATACTTTTCTGTAGTTATGTAAATAAACCACAGATTACTAATTCACAGTTTAAAAATATCCACTTTTGGAGTTTTAGATTTCTGCTTTTGGTTGAATTCCGCAGAATGAGGTGGAATTTCCACAAGTCCACAAAATTCTGGACTTTGAACATTCCTCTTGGCTGTACTCCAAACACCTGTTCGTGTGCCCCAAATTTGCAGCTTTAGTGCAAGACTGAAATTTTAACACACTGGATTTGCCTTACAGCCTTGTTGACCTTACTACCCCCAACCTGTGAAATGTAAACAAACCTCCTACAATCTCCTTGTGGTTGATATGTCACAGTTGGAGAGCTGCCACGGGAGACTCAATGTAGAGCTAGTAGCGTCAAACACAGCCAACAGAAAATTGTATTAATTTTTGAAATTAGCAATTTATTGTTTGTTTCTAAAATATTTCATTTTCCTTGTGCCAATAAGAGGGACTTTTCACATATATCATTAAATGTGATGTGTAGAGCAATATTCCACCTGGAAACTGACAAACAGTATCTAGTTTTATAAACAATCGTTTGAAAATCCACACACATGAATGGCTGACACATGTCACATGACCAAGCATTGCCATTAAATGCTATAATAACTGGGGAGCATTTTCTTCCCATAGGGCAAACCCTGTTATAATTTAAACAATAATGCACAGCAGGGTGTGGGTTGTGCTAGGAGAATCTCACACCTGTGGTGGTTGGCCATGACACTGCAGCCATCCAACACCCCCAAACATAAGATTATCCTAGCACAATCCACATGCTGGAGAGCATTATTGCTATTATACATTGGCTCTTATTTATTAATATTGTGGGGACACAAGTCAGCACATGTAGATGGCTATTAGGCAGAGAACAAGTGTTGAACATCCCTTTTATGTGTAGAGATATCTATTTTATAGTATTAGTTGTACAATTTTATTTTTTTATTTTTTTATTTAATTAATTTGAGGAAACACTCACCGTGTGAAAGCACTGCATCATGGGTATGCAAATAATCAATAGTCTTTTATCACTGTAGTGTGTGATGCAATACCAGGCAATTGGATATTTGCATACCCATGATGCAGTGCAGTCATATGTGGTGTCTTTCCTCATAAAAAATAAAACTGTAAAACTGATACTATAAAAAAGATGTTCTCACTCTATAAAGGAGATGTTCTGACACTTGTTCTCTGCCTAACTATGAAATGTTTTAGCCATGACAAAAATGCTTGCTCCCTACAAAATAAGGTTTTTATATGAAACTAAGCTTTTGCTTCTGTACTATAATTATAAGGCTTCAAGCTCTTTTGGTAAGAGAAGCTGTGGCATGTTATTAAGTCTGGCATGCAGTCATCTGTACATTTGGACTTGATACTGTGAGGTTGTGCTTAGATAATCTCACTGTAACAAGCACACACTGACCAATCAAAATCCAGGACATTTTCTTGCTGTTGCATAATTGCTATTATAACTGGCTGGTTATAATAGCGAACATGTGCTGGGTTTTCCTCGTTTCGCGCATGCACTAGCTACAGTCTTCCCTTAGTCGGCCTTCATACTTCATCACCTCTTCCAGTCGAACTCTTGAATTTCAAAGTAAGTTGTACAACAATGTACTTTGAGGCATACTGTACATTCTTTTCACTGTGTTTTGGGGGGAAATCACTAAAAAACAAAAAAGTAAACAGACAGGCACTTCCTTCAGCCCGACCATGAACAGTGCTTCAACCCCACTACAGCTGCGCAAAAATGTTTTGTATTTATATATTTGTTGGGGTGAAAAAATGCTCCCCAGCAATTATATAAAACAAACATAAGAATATAAGAAAAGTAGCCAGTAGAAGGAGACCACCTTGTCTATCTTGTCTGCTCAATATGTTGTGGGGTTTTATATTTAACCCCTACCCCAGTGTCTGTGACTCCTCTCTGCTCCCTGTTTCTTGGTCCCGTGACTTCCCTCTGTGTTTGTCCCAGGTTGTTTTGAATGATCCCACTGTTCTAGATGATACCACCTCCTCTGGTAGCTTGTTCCAGGCTGCCACCACGTTTTCTTTGAAGAAGTGACTCTTTACATCCCTCCTGTATCTTCCCCCCACCAGCTTTAGTCTGTGTCCTCTGGTGGTGGTGTTTGCTCTTTTGTTGAAGAGACCCTCCCACTCCATCCTGTTCATTCCCTTCAGGTATTTGAAGGTCTCTATCATATCCCCCCTTTGCCTCCTCTCCTCCAAGGAGAACATCATCAGGGCTTCTAGCCTCTCTTCGTATGACTTGTCCTGCTGTCCGCTGATCATTTTAGTCACACTCCTCTGCGCCCCTTCCAGCAATTTAATGTCCTTTTTTAGATATGGGTGCCAATATCTCATTCCATACTCTAAGTGAGGCCTTAACAGCGATCTATATAATGGCAGAATAACCTCGCTGTGTCTGGTACTGATTCCCCTGCGATGCACCCCAGCATCCTGTTGGCTTTTGCTACTGCCTTTTTCCATTGAGTAGATTGCTTCAAATCACTAGTGATTAATTCCCCTAGGTCTTTTTCCTCTTCAGATGCAGCTGCCTGTACTTTTCCTATGTAGTATTCCGCCCTTGGGTTTCTTGCCCTGATGTGCACCACCTTGCATTTTTTGTTGTTGAACCCCAACTGCCAAATTCCTGACCATTTCTCCAGTCTTGCTAGATCCTCCCTTAATTCTTGTATCCCATCCTGGGTGTCCACCCTCCCACAGAGCTTGGTATCATCAGCGAATAGGCACATTTTGCCCTGAATGCCCTCCACAATGTTTCTTATAAATATATTAAACAGTACCGGGCCCAATATTGACCCCTGTGGAACTCCGCTGGTGACCTCTTTTGTACTGGAAGCTTCTCCCCCCCCCACCACCACCACCCTCTGTGTCCTGCCCCTCAACCAGTTCTCAATTCATCTTACTGATTTCTCCCCCACCCCTAGCTCCCTCAGTTTGTCTATCAGCCTTCTGTGTGGCACTGAATTGAAGGCTTTACTAAAGTCCAGGTATATGATGTCTATTGCCTGACTCTTGTCCACTGCCTTCGTGACATAGTCAGAGAACTCTACTAAATTTGTTTGCTATGATCTGCCAGCCACAAATCTATTTTGCTTACTATTTTGTAGACCATTCTCTTCCATGTACTTCACCAGCCCCTCCTTCAGTATGGTCTCCATAAGTTTGCATACTATCGAGGTCAGGCTAACTGGCATGTAGTTGCCCAGATCCTCCTTGGGACAGCTTTTGTGGAGTGACATGACATTTGCTATCCTCCATTCCTCTGGCACTACTCCTGAATCCAGGAAACTATTAAATAGGAGTGTCATCGGAACTACCAGTTCCTCAGCCAATTCTCTGAGTACACTGGGATATACCTCACCCAGCCCTGGGGACTTTTCCACCTTCAGTGCCCTCAGTCCCTCACTCACTCTTTCGATCCCAGTGACCCCTATTGGATCTGTCATGGTTCCTTCCTTTCTTATCCATGCTTGTGGCATTGGTCCATCCTTTTCCTTCATAAAGACAGAGCAGAAGTATTTATTTAATACTTCTGCTTTTGACCAGTTTTCTACTATCCATTCATCCCCTTTCTGGAGTCTGACATTGCCATCCTTCTCATCCCTTTTTTCTTTTATGTAGCTAAAGAAGGCCTTTCACCCCCTCTTTATCCCTTTTGCTATCTGGAGCTCTTTCTGTGCCTTGGCTTTCTGTACCTCCTTTTTTGCTAGTTTGGCCAGTCTTTGGAATTCCTCTTCATCCTATACCTTAGCAGTTTTGCCTTTCCTGTAAGCTGCTCTCTTTTCCCTTATTGTTCTAGCAATTTCCCCACTGTGCCAGCTAGGCCATTGTGCCGCCTTATTCTACCGCCTTGATTTTATGCAACTGCTTGTAGTGTTTTGAATGGCCTCCTTAATTGTTTTCCATAGTGCTTCCACATCCATTCCCTCATCTATGCTCCCTAGTTGCTCCCTAATCATTTCCCTCATTTTGTTAAAGTTCGCTGTCCTGAAGTCCAGTGCCCTAGTCTGTGTTGGGATATCCTCCTTGCCCATGTCTATCTTGAACCACACTGAGCTGTGGTCAGACCCACCTAGGGGTTTTCTGATGTCAAATTCTTGGACGTACCCCATTAGTAAGCACCAGATCCAAGATTGTTTCTCCCCTGGTTGGACCCATCATCCACTGTGTCATGAAGCCGTCCTGTACTGTATTAAGGATCACTTGACATCTGGCACAGGATGTGGCTGGAGTTTCCCAGTCTATTTTAGGCAGGTTAAAGTCCCCTGTCACCATTACTCCCCCCTCCCCGGCTGCATCTGTCAACTGTGAACACAGCATCCTGTCCATCTCTTCGCCCTGGTTGGGTGGTCTATATACCACTACTAACCTAATCTTCCTTCCCCTGTTGCTGAGGAGTTGCAGCCACAATGCTTTACTATTCCCCCTTTCCATCTTCTCCTCCTCCCTTGCACACATTATCCCCTCCCTGATACAAGCCGCAACCCCATCCTTTTCCTATTTCTGTGTCCCGTCTGTAAAGCTTATATCCTGGGATTGAGAGGTCCCATTTGTGATGGACTGTGGCCCATGTTTCGGAAATGGTGTCTATGTCCACTTTACCTTCGGTTAAGAGGGTGTGTAAATCCTCCATCTTGTTCCCTATACTGTGTGCATTTAGTGATATGTCCACCTTGTCCGTTTAGTACCTTCTTTTGTTTGTTTATTTGGGTTGTCTTTGTCTGTCCCACCTCCCTGCCCTCCTCCCCTTCCTTTTGGTTTATTACCTGCTTCCCTACACCTCCTGCCATTCCTGCCATCACGTGGAAGGCTTATTGGCCTCCCTTTTTCTGTCTCCCCCCCCTTAGCAGTTTAAACCCAGTTCTACTTCCATGTACTCCCCCAGCCTATCCTTTAGTGCTCTTTTCCCTTCCCAGTTAAGGTGTGGTCTGTCATGGCTGTGTAGTCCCTTGTTTGACCCTGCTTAACCCCCTTTCCCTATAAAGTCATACCCCTCCTCTTTGAACCAACCCACTAGCCAATCGTTGAATTTAATGGTTCTCCTTTTCCTGACTGTACTAGTCCTGGGGACTGGGATTATTTCAGAAAATGCCAACGTGTTTATTGAATCCCTACATGACCTTTCTATGTCCCTGAATCTTCCCTGAACCATCTCCACTTCTTCCCCAGCTAAGTTGTTGGTGCCAATATGTAACACCAGGTCTGTTTTTTTCCCCTCCCTCACTTAACAACTCTTTAACACTGAGTGGTGTTCTCCTTGCCTCCATCCCTGGCCTGCTAGCAACTATTATCCTAGTGTGCAGATCCTCCTCTCTTCCCCATTTTATACCTTTAATAATAGAGTCTCCAAAGACAATTATTTTTTTTGTGCTCCTAGCTTGTCCATTCCCCATTACCTTGTCTTCTATTCTGATGCTCCAATCTCTTGCCTTTATTTCCTCCTGTTTCTTTACATCAGTTGTTTTGCAGTTTTCAGTGCCCCTCTGCCTCCCTGCGTCCTTTCCCTCTTTTGGTCCCCCCCCTTTGTGTTCCTTGCTTCTAGTGTGCCTTCTACCTACTTACTGGGAGGTAATCCTTTGTAATCCAGGCTTTTCTTCTGATTTCTCCTCCCCTTTGTCTTCCTTGTGCTCTCTCTTTTACTTTCCTCTTCATCCATGGTTTCTGCCTCCTGATTGACCCCAGGTGCCATCTGTTCATCCTTCCCTACCCCCACCTTCTCCACTCTGTCCTCATATGTTTTTCCTGCTCCTTGCCTCCCTTCCTCCAGCATCTCATACCTATTAGAAGTAGGTACCTGGATTAGTAAGCTGCTTTGTGCCTCCCTCATTCTTCTTAAGTTTCTCTGCATCCTCCCTCCTACCATTTGCCACTCCTCTTCTCTGACTCTACTCTTTTTAAGAATGTTGCTTTGCTGGTTCTTTCTTAGTCCCTGTGTAACTCCCTGTCCTCCCTCCATGTTCTTCATTACGTTGCTTCATTCTGCCTCAGAACCCTTCCTTGGAGTCCTCTGGTAATCCTGTCTGCCTGCACCTTGCATGCCCTCTAACAATCCATTAAACGCTCCTTTTGGCCCTTCCAAATTCCACTGATCCCTCTCTTCCCTTACTTCTCCTGTACCTAAGTCACCTGCAGACCCCCTTGTGCTCATTTCGCCTCTTGCCCGTCTGGACCTCCCCAGTCATCATCTTCTCTTCCCTCATTCCCCTCTATCCATGTCACATATTCCCTTGCAGCCCTACCTATGTTCCATCTTTCACCCCCCACCCAGCTTGTGTTCTCTTTGGACCTTCTGCAGCCCCTTCCCCTCACCCCTGTCCTGCTTAGTGCTCATCTTAACCACCCCACCTCCTCCCTTAGCTGTGTGAGCTGTCTGCACACCATGCAGCCCTCCCACTTCCAAGCTATATGGAACACCATGACCGTCCCATACCCACTGCACCCTCCCACCCTCCAAAAGATTTCCTGTGCCCTAGTAACCCAGAGACCATGCTGACGACCTGCCTAACCCTGATTCAGGCTACCTCTCCAGCCTCGCTGCCTTTCCATTTGATCACCTTCAGCTTTAAACTATTGAAAGGATACTTCTTTTAAATAATAGAGTCCTATAGACAGCTAGTACTGTACCCTTCAGTTTCCCTTACTACAGCCCTAGGAGAATCCTTTCCCTATAGAGTATGTACAAAGTTCTTTATCACCTTAAGATCACATAATACATTCTCCCTTGCAGGTTAATATCACTTTAAATCTATTCAGTTTGTCATAAGATTATCTAACTATAAAGAAATATAACGAACCATAGGGTAGTGTGGAAAACTTGAATATTACATACACCCTCAGTGTTGGATGCTTGTATAAACCCTTCGAGCTTTGCTCTCATCAGGTTTATGTAGCATCCAACACCTTGACTGTATGTAAAATTCTTATTACACACTACCTCATGATTTATTCTATATTTAATGCATACCCTGTGGTGTGTTATTGTTTATCTGTTTCTCTTCACATCTCACCAGCATATTGATCTCTCTGATTATGATATCACTGGTAGGGGTGTGTGAGTAATGAACAGCATTTCCCAAATACTGCGAATAATGCACTATTCATTATTCAAATCAGAATAATGAGTAGTGGTACTATCTGTTCCTATTCATATATGGGAAAAATAATAAAAAAAAGGGAAAAAAACAGCCTCCACCCTCCTCTCCAGCCCAATCATGTTAAAAACAACCTCCATCCCCCACCCTCTGCAGCAAGCCCACACACCTCCACCTCCCACTCAGCACCCATGATTTCAAGATTAACAAGAAAAACAAATCCCATGATGGGTGGCCTGCACAACTTGTCCACCTACACAGACAGCTGCCGTCTCCTCTTGCCATTATTTTAGTTAAATAGATTATCCACCCACCCAAGCAGCAGCACCCAAGGCCCATCATCAACCCCCTAGCAATGACATTTCATAAATTTAATTGGCAAGTACCCACCCAGGAGCATAAAGGTGACCAACACAACCTGCCCTCCTCCACAGCTGGCAGAGTTCCTGTGAGTGGCACTCCTACATTTTCTTGCATAGCAAAACCACTGATCACATGAACAGTTGTTTTACTACGTGAGCAAGTACATGAGCGCCATTCACAAGAAGGTGGCCAGTCATGGAAGAGGGTGGGCTGTGCCAGTCACCTTCTCACACCTGGGGGACTTGCCAACTAAATTTATGAAAAGTGGGTGCCTGGGCAAGGATGGTGGCACTCGGGTGCTGCTGACAGGGTGGAGGATAGGGGGTTGATTTAGTTAATTAAAATAATGGCAATGGGAGACAGCAGCCAGCCGTGGAGTTTGTCAGGTTATTCCTGTTGCCCATCATGGGAGTTTTTTCTTGTTAATCTTGAAATTGTGGGTGTTGGGTGAAGGAAAGTGGGAGTGGGCTAGTTGCAGAAGATGGGGGGACATGGGGTTGTTTTTAACACAACTGAACTGTGGAGGAGGGTGGTGGCTGTTTTTTACTCCAGCCACACAGATACACAAATAACAAAGCCAAATTTCCAAATATTTGAGGCCCTGAATATTCGGCCAAATATTCAAACTAAGGTAGTCATCCACCACTAATCACTATTTTTTTTTAATGTGCCTCCCCCCCCCCGACTGGCCACTCCTTCAGCGCCCCAGTGCCGTCCCACCACTGTCCAACCTCCTGCCACATCCACCAGCTCTCCATTGCAGCTTACCTTGAGTAGCCAGGCATATCCCTTTGCCGGAAGGATCCCTCTCTTCTGTGAGGAAATGGCCTCAATGCCCAGCTACATAGAAACATAGACTTTGATGGCAGATAAGAACCGCTTTGCCCACTTAGTCTGCCCATTTCCCTACCTAGAGGATAAGCTGCAGATCCTATTTAACCAACAGCCTATTTCTTCCTACCCCCACAAAAATTGCCTTATGTCTGTCCCATTTATTCTTGAATTCTCCCACAGTTTTAGACCCCACAACCTCCTCAGGAAGGCTGTTCCAAACATCCACCACCTCTCTCGAGAAAAAATGCTTCCTCACATTGCCCTTGAGCCATCCCCCCTCTATCTTCAAATTATGTCCCCTTGTTCTTGCACATCTCTTTTTCTGAAAGATGCTACCATCTTGGACTTTGTTGATTCCACTGAAATACTTAAACGTTTCTATCATGTCCCCCCTCTCCCTCCTTTCCTCAAGGGTAGACATATTAAGCTCCTTCAGTCTCTCCTTGTATGGCTTCTCTTGCAGACCCTGCACCATTTTAGTTGCCCTCCTCTGAACTGCCTCCATCCAGTCTATGTCCTTGCAGATATGGGGTCTCCAGAACTGGACACAGTGCTCCAGATGGGGTCTCACCAACTGTCTGTACAGGGATAACAACTTTCCTGTTTTCTGCTGGTGATGCCTCTCTCATACATCCAGTATCCTCCCAGCCCTCCCTACCTCCTTCTCACATTGCTTGCCAACCTTAAGGCCATCTGATATGATTACCCCCCAGGTCCCTTTCCATTTTTGTTGTTGTTACTACCCCCCCCACCCTTGTGTAATCTTCCCCTGGGTTTTTGCTTCCCAGGTGCATTATTTTGCACCTCAGGTGCTGTGGGGCTGGATCCGGGCTGGCTCTGGGGCTTCGGGTGGCAGGGTGCAGGGTGCTCATCATCCATTCAGTCGGGGGTATTTTCCAGTTTCCTTTGCCCCACTCACTGCAGTTCTTGGCCTTGCGTGAGCGCGGGGGCATATCGAGGCAGCACACCACTCCAAGCATGCCGCCAATCCACCCACAGGTACCCAGGCAGAGCCCATCTCTCCAGGAGGGAAGCATCCAATGGACGCTAATAGAACCCTTCCCTGTCAGTCTCCACTCCTGGCACCCAGGCTTGGGGTGCGAACCCAGATCACCAGCATGCTGAGCGAACCCCTTCATCAGTGCCACGGAGCCGGCACCCCTAATCACTGCTGACCAACCTGGCAACAGGTGAGTGACTCCTCTTAGTTAGTTGTGATGTCACAGTCAGTAGGGTCAACGAATTATAATATTATCCTCTTGTATGTAACTGATACTCTATGTATAGTCTGTATGTGTCCATGAGTAAATGATGCTGATGGATCCTTGAGACTTCTGACCATGTTATGCTTAATGCCCTATTGTTTTATGTATATGTTATGCTCAGTGCTCTCTTGAATTAGGATATACTCTGTTCTGGTCTAATGACCCCTCTGTCATGTAAACTCTCTATGAGTGTTCTACTTCATATGTCTTGTTGTTTTGTTACTGCTTCAATCGCTGTCATGAAACCACAAACTGAGTATCCTACTATATACGCCCAGCTGCTGTCTGTTGTTATGACTGTTTTTTTATCTCTGTATCCTGCTACGACCATGGATTGTGTGCCTGTACCTTGTAACCTCCCAGGTCGCACCTGGAAATAGGCACTTGACTGTCTAGTGTGCTTACCTGATTAACAAAAGCTAAATAAATAAATAAACAAATTATATCCATTTGTACCCTCACCTCCCCAGGTTGCACCGTGAGACGAGCAACTTGTTGTTCAGTGTGCCTTCCTGGTGAAACATTTCAATAAAAAAATAAATAAAATTAATACTAATGGGATATGAAGGGGAGCAGAGGTGAAACAGAATTAGAAATGCCAGCCTCCATGTAGAGCATTGTTCCCCATACCACAGCTAGTACTGTTAGGTAGAAAATCTTCCAGTTAGCAAAAGGAAAATGAACCAGTACTTTAGGTATAAAAAGTAAAAATTGACTATTAAAAGATAGCATTAATTTAAGGCAGTGCACTAGCTTTTTAAGTTAGAAGCTTTGAAAATGTCTGTTTTGTTGGTCACTGGTCCCACTGTGCTTTGGAGGCTGGGTGCAGGTCATCAGTGAGATGCACTCTTACTAAGAAGGTCAGCTAAGTGTCAAGGCTCAAAGTTGCAGACAGCTGAGGGACTTGGAGGGGGGGGGTGCCACTATTTTTAAATAAGGGAGACACTGTTGGGGTCAGGTGTGGATTTGGGCGAGGGTAGCTGGGAGGATGTGAGATGGGAATAATGACTGAATTTATGGTTCTCAGTGATGGTGGTGTAAATGGGAGTGGTGGAGCAAGAAAGAACATACACATGAAATGAACACAAAAACAATAATCCAAATATTAGGCGCCCAAAACTGAATGTGAAACTAAACGTAATATTGGACCCCATATACATTCCTTAAAATGTCAGAAGTACACAAAAGGGACTGGAGCTCCAGCCGTGGAAAATACAACAGCTCAGAGTGTCCTAACTAGCCTCAGAGGGGCACTGTTGCTTCAGATTTGGATTGTCATATGCTGTGTAAACCATTTATTTCTCACACAGTGAGAACACTTGTAGCAGCAGTCATACTAGGGAGAGGGATTTTCAACAGAGGAAGATATGGAACCAGTTGCATTTTCTGCCTGCGTCTGATCTATTGCACCAAACTCAGCAGCCCTATTTTCAAAGGGTCACCAGTTCCTGCAACTGCTTCGATGATATGCAGAAGCTTGCATAAAAAAAAAAAAAAATGACTCGTGCATCAAAGTAAATGGTGCATGCGTCAAATAAAGAGGTGCAGGCATCAAAATCTGGTGCATGGGCCACTTGTTTGATGCCAGCTCCACGTTTTGCATCTGAACTGCCAAATCATGTAAGAGATAGTCTAACAATGCAGATGGAAGTCTGCTTTGAAAATACAGGTTGCAGATCCTGTTTGAAAAATCCAGCCCCAAATATGACTGTAATTAGAGCTCAGCGGAATGCAAAGTGAAATTCTGGCAGGGTTGCAGTTCTGTTTTCAAAAAGCTTGATGGAAGTTTGAGGTGAATTCAGCAGAATTCTGCCAAGTGGACTGCGATTTTTTTTTATTAAGTAAGGTGAATTTTTTTTATCATTTTCATTAAACAGGCCTACACAGTACATAATAAAATGCAATAAGGTTTCATATTATTATAGGAAGTGGCATGTGATCATCATTTCAAACATATTAATGTCACATTTTATATTCATGAAGCAGCAGTGTAGACTTCTGTTCCCTCACTCTGACACAGTGTGAGGTAGGTCACTTGGGCCTTTGCTAAGACATGAAGTAACTTGTGACCAGTTACTACTACTGAGATCTAGTCCAATGTCCCAGAGTTTTGTGGGGGGTCTCAAGAGTGGGGGGCATGAGCATAGTCCAAATGATGCAGATGATTTCTTATGGAAAGATATTAGGGACTCACCAGGCCTGTAGGGGGTAAATACCATTGTGGGTGTTTGTAAAATTATGGCACAAAGTCTGGTAGCCACCCAGTCCACCAAGAGGCACAGGTGTCTGTACAGTCATTAAGGGAATATGTTATTTTTTCCGTCTTATATATCTAATTTACCTTGCTTCGCCAAAGCTTCAAAAAGTTGATACAGCTGTCAGTTGGACTTTCAGGGATGAAGGTCTAAGGCCACCTGAGTGCAGGTGCTTCAGGTAATCAAGGACTGGGAGCAAACCAGCCTCCAGGGAGGGTATTACATTTCCTGAACACCATAATGTGAATCTTTTCTATTTTGGGGGTATGGTTTCCTGGTGGATGGCTTCTGTGAGCCTTTCAAGATGTGCAGACATTTTTTAAAAGGTTTACACCTGAGTATAGTAAGTCCTCAAGAACCATGCTTTTAGTCTCAATGTTCTGAGGTTTGGGGACTTCACTTTGCCTGCTGTGACAGTCAGGAGATCATTTCTCATGGGTAGTGAGATGATTTTTTTTTCATGACAGGGGCAGCAGCAGTGAGTACCACGCCTGTCTTGCACAATCTGGTATCACTGAAATCACTGTTGCTCTCTTCACAGCATCTACAAAACTATATCAGAGTGAAAGGAGGGAAGACATAAAGAAACATTCCCTTCCAGCTGAAAGTCAGTGCATCCAGTGGTGAGATCCCCCTGTGGAGTGGCCTGCAGCAAAACCTTGGTTGTTTGTGATTCTCCCATGAGGTGAACAAAACTATCTCTGGTATTCCCCATCTCCTGAAAAAAATGCTTCCTACCCATTGGTCTAGCGACCACTCATGGTTGCCCTAGATTGTCCTCCTTAGGGAATCTGTCAGTACAATGCCCTTCCTTGGCAAATGCACTGCTGTAATTTTTGCATTCAGAGAGTAAGCCAGCATCCAGATTCTCATTGCCTCTGTGCAGAGCTTTGAGGACCTGTTACCGTGCTGCTTGTTTATGTAGTAAATTATCTGTTCTTATTAGAACTGACTGACCTTACGGCAGAACTGAAAAGGACTGCACTGACAAGAGTGCTGCCCTGAGCTCTAGCAGGTTTATGTGCTCTTGTTGTTCTTGCTGGGACCAGACCCCACTTACTATCTGATCTTCTAGGTGTCCTCCCATTCCTAGAATGGAGGCATCTGTTGTCAGTGTTAGAGTTGGGGACAACTGCTGGAAAGGGATTTCTTTTCTGAGGTCATTTACTTCTTTCCTCCAGTCCAAGGCCCTGACCACTCTGTTTGTGACTGGTACAAGTTGGTTTAGTGTGTCTGATATTTGGTGCCAGTGCCTTTTTAAAGTGGTACTGCATATCTCTCATCTGTAGTCGAACGCATAGCATGACAGCAGTTGCTAATGACATGTGGACCAGCAGTTGCAAGAAGTCCCTTTTTGGTCTTAGTCTGACTATCTTGAAAGACTTTGCACAGGACAGCAAGCTTTCTATCCTTACTTGTGGTAGAATGACTTTTCCTTGTGTAGTATTCAATTCTGCCCTATGAACACCAGTATTTGGCTGGGTTCTAGATGGGATTTTTCTGGATTCAGAAGGAAACCCAGTTTTTCCAGGGTGTTTTTTTGCCAGTGCAAGGAAGCTCACTGCTTCCTCATCTGACCTGCCTGTGACTAGCCAGTTGTCCAGGTAGGGATATACTACTACTCCTTTTCTTCACAGGTATGTCGCCAGTGCTGCTAGGAAATTTATAAACACCCTTGGAGCTGAAGTCAGACCAAAGAGCAGTACTGTGGACTGGTACGGGCCTTTTCCCAGTCTGAATCTCAAATATTTTCTGTGGGAGGGCCTTACTGGGATGTGGAACTAGGTGTTTTTCAGACTGAAAGATCCCAACCACGTTCCCATTTTCAATCAATCAATCAATCAAAATCTTTATTTATCCAGTCGACCATCATTGAGCAAAGCTCATTTACAAGATGGACCTGGTAATTTTCAGTGATGGTATCACTGCTCCCAGTGTTAACTGACAGTTTCTTGCACAGTTCTGCCCTTCTAGAAAAAGATAATTGCTGCAGCAGTTCATTTTATAAACTAGACACATTTTTATTCCAAAAAAGCAGGCAAATTCCATTCATGGCATGTGGGAGGCACCTTTACCACAGAAAACAGAACTGCTACTGACAGCGTGGGAAATACTGTCAAGATAGAGTCCACTCAGCTTGCACAGACTAACTGAACAGCATCGGAACGTATATGTTACCATTGAGAATGAACGAACAGCGGAGAATTGTAAACAAGGAACCACACACAGTATGGTAACACCAATATGGTGAGCAATGTTTTTTTAAGCCAAAAGACATAAACATACATCTCTCAACAACAAAAAAAAATAAACACCCCACAACATTTTATGCCTGACAACCAAATGCTGCAAAAATACAATATTATTCAAACAATTCCTAATAAGAGGTTGGCAGTGTCCCTTTAACATTTTGAACTTTTAATTTTTTTATGTGCCTGTTCAGGAACCATAAGTGCAGAATGGGCCTCCATCCCCCATTTTTCTTTTTTTTTTTTTGTAAGAAAGCAACTTGAGAATTGGCCCCCGTCCCTGCTGAGAGAGAAGGATCTTTTCTATAGCTTTCAGCTATAATAGCCTCTTTGATTCCAATCCTTGAAGGATTTTGTACTGTGATTGAAGTGATGGAAAAACCTTTGGGCTTTTCAGTTCTGGAAAACATGTGAACTGAAATACCAGGCTCTGACTCACTACTTCCAGAACCCACTTATCTGTGGTGATGGACTTCCATACTTGGAGGTCATACTAGTATGGGATTCTATTTTTACTTGTACCCTTGGGGCATGGGCTTGCTTCTGTCTGGCCCCTCTGCTGCCTCTGCCTCTTTGGGTACTCCTCTGAGTTGAGAACTCATACTGGTGCCTATGCATAAACATAGAAACATAGAATTTGACAGCAGATAAGGATCACTTGGCCCACCTAGTTTGCCCATTTCCCTACCTGATGGATAAGCTGCAGATTCTAGTTTAAGATAAAGGTGCAGAGTGCCTACATGCTGCATATGTGCAGTGCGTAGCCATCCACAACCATTGCTCTCCCTGTGCAGGATGCTGGAAAGGGACATGCAGCTGGTACACACCCGATCCCCCGGCATTGCAGACAGCAACACAGATATTGAGCATATTCAAGGGATAGAAGAGCCTGGGCAGTATGTTCATCTTAATAATGTTAATTCTACCCCAAAGGGAAATTGGAAGTCCTCTCCAGCGTGTTAAGTCATGTTGTATGGTAGTTAATAGGTCTTCCTGGTTCAGTTTCTTAGTCAAAGACAGATCCTTCATTAAATAGATACCCAGGCATTTAATATGTTGGGGGATCATTTCATGCCAAAAGGGTAAAAGACTTGACTATAAACTAGTTTATTGAGAGGGAATATTTCAGCTTTATTGAAATTCAATTTGTAATTGGAATACTTGCCAAATTCCTCAATGACTTGTAGGGCCGCAGTAAGAGAGGGTACAGGATCTGAAAGATGGAGTAAAATGTCATCTGCATAGACTGAGAGGGACAAAGTAAGGTTACTGACCTGAATACTGTGTATGTCGGGATGAACTTTAAGGCTTCTAATGAGCGGTTCCAGATAAAGATTGAAGAGAAAATGAGAAAGAGGGCAGCCTTGACGAGTTCCAGTATATAAGGAAAATAAGGGGGAGAGGGTCCCATTACAGTAAATTTTGGCCCTGGGGGAAGAATAGAGGACCTGAATCCATTGTATGAAGTCAGAGGGAAAGCCCATTTTCTTCAAGGTTAACCAGAGAGAGGACCAGTCAACCCTGTCAAAGGCCTTCTCGGAATCAAGGGAAACCAGAGCCATGGGAATGAGGGAGGAGTTAACCATCTGAAAGAGATCGTCTATCTTCTGAATATGGTCAGCTGAGGTTTTTCTGGAGACAAATCCTACCTTTTCTGAACTAAGAAGGCCAGACCATACATTCTCAATACATTAAGCTAGTATTTTGGCAAGTATTTCAATGTCACAATTCATTAGGGAAATGGGACTGTAGCTTGCAGGGTGGTTAGAAGATTTATCTGGTTTGAGAAAGAGAATTATAGTGGCCTCCAATAGTGAAGTGTCCAGTGAGTCCAAGGAGAACATGAAGTTGATGAGCCGAAGCAGAAAGGGAGACAGGTCAGCCCGAAAGCTCTTGTAGAAGTTAGAGGGGAAACCATCGGGGCCAGGAAACTTATCTGCAGCTAGATTGTTTATGGCAGTCTCTATTTCAGTAATTGAAATGGGAGCTGAAAGATAGTTTTGATGTTGCTCAGTAAGGCTGGGCAGGGGAATAGAGTTTAAATATGGGAGGGTCTCAGATGTTTCTGGTACAGATAAGCGTTTACTGTATAGTGCTGAGTAGAATTGTTGAAAGACTAATGATATATCCCTAGGGAGAATTTTAGTGGAGCCATCTGAAGCTAGAATGGAGGGAATAATTTGTGACGCCTCGAGTTTTTTCAACCAGAGAGCTAGTAGTCGCCCTGCTTTCTCTCCTTGTTCAATATACTTGGTCTGAGTTTTAAGGATAGCATATTCCGCCTTTTCTTGTAGCAAAATGGAGTATTTGTCTCTGAGGGACATGAGGGATTGTAGGAGATCCGGAGGGGAAGTAGGGGAAAGAGATTGTTCCAGGACTCGGATTTGTTCCAGTAGTGAGAGGTCTTCCATTTCTCTACAGCGTTTGCGAGTAGAGGCCATCCGAATAAACTCCCCTCGGAGGAAGCATTTCAGGGCACACCATTCGTAGTCTACCCTAGATACTGAATTTTGGTTAGAGTGAATGAAAGATTGAATGAGAGAGGAGATTCTGGATTGAACATGTGAGTCCTTGAGAAGCTGAGTGTTTAGCTTCCATGTCATGTCCCGCTGTGAGGTAGAGTCAGGGACTAATACGGTCCAAATAGCTGCATGATCAGAAATGACTATAGGTTCTATACCAGCGTTACTAAGGCCAGGGAGGAGGGAGTGACTGATAAGAATATAGTCAAGTCTAGAAGAGGTCTGATGAAACATGGAGAAAAAGGAGAAGGTATGGGACCATGGATTAAGAGTTCTCCACGGATCACAGATCCCTAATGTATCAATAAACTCATGTGGTGTCCTTTGAGCAGCTGACAGAGGTTTGAGAGATTGATTTGACCTGTCTAGGTCTTGGGTTGGGGGTAGATTCCAGTCCTCTCCTAAAACTAGTGGGTAGGGGAGAAAAGGGGTTAGCTTATTCATCAATTCCATGAGAAAGATTGGATCTCCTCCCACTGGGCCATAAATACTGCCAAAAACCATCTCTTTTCGCTCTAATGCACCTTTTACAATAATAAATCTTCCATTAGGGTCTGAGATAATCTGGTCTGCTTGCCAAGGGGTCTTATGGTTTACTAGAATGGCTATGCCTCTGCTAGATGTTGAGTTGCCTGAAGCATAGACCTGACCAATCTCATGTCCTTGAAAAAGTTGGGCTTCCTGGGTTAACAAATGTGTTTCTTGTATAAATGTAATATGAGCAAGGGGAAGAGAGGTTATGTTTAATAATCTGATATCTCTTAGTCTTTTCTCTAGCACCTCTTATATTCCATGTAAGGAAATTAACCAAGTTATTAGCCATTGTCCAGCCACCAAAATGTCTTCCACCACCAGGTGTACTCAGCTCCCCCCCCACCCAAGATCCAAAACAATGGAAAGTTTCCATTAGCATAAAGGTACATACTAGAGAGGAAAGTAAGATTGACAAAAACCATGAAACCCCTCTTCCCATCCCTAGTTTAATCAGTTTTGGAGCCTGTAGTCCCTTTAAGCGGTAATATTGCTCAGGGAGGCTATTAAATACTAAGCGGTGTATATTAAACAGAACAAAAGTAAACACCCCTATACCCCAAAACAGGAGTAACTTCTTATGTAAGAAATACCATCCTTCCCTCCTTCTTAACCCCACTACATAACTATTTACAATAGGATCCCCAACTATCAAACACAAAATTAAGTCCTTGTTTAACCCAGCCTCCCCTTCCAAAAACTCCCCAGGGGTATTAGATCCCAAAAGATTTAAGGTAAATAGCAATACCATACCCCTAGAGTCCGGATCCCTATTTAATGCATAAGGCATTAGTGAGTGCACTGTGAGTGAATAGTAGTAACCAAACCCATATGTATTAATCCTTAAAAGCCCTAAAATAAGGTAATTGTGTATTTGTGAGGACACCGTTCCTATAAATAACAATAATAGGAAACAGGTGGCCAACATTAGGAAGGTAATTAACTTAAATGGGAAAGCAGTAGTGATATACCAGGTTTTTAATCAGAAAAAAGCTGCGGTGATGATCCGGACTCTAAACCCATCAATACAGTGCATGATGATCCTCAACATCTATACTGCAGCCCAGCCCCCACCTAGTTCCCACCCTCTGTCCATAAACATCTCTGATTAAACCTACAAACAAAATACAAAGCTAAACAGGAACAATGCGAAGAACCCTATTCAACAAAGCAAGGTTGTATTGATTGGAACTAATGAGTAGGGGGAGTAGAAGTCCAATACTCAATTCAGTCATATGAAGAAAAAGGAAATAACATAGGATGCCCAAGTCTCACACCATGAATAAAACTAGGCTGCAGAGACGCAACCAGAAGGGGCACCCCTACATTCCCTCCCCCAGCACTACAATAATGACTAGAGCGTAGTGACATAGAGTGGTAAGGTATGGAGCTGTCAGAAACATTGAGTAGAACCCCACAATAATATACCAACAGGCAATACAAAAATATCTAAAGCAGCAATGCTAATCGGAATTATAGGTGCCAAGCTGATTTCCGAGGTTTGCCACTATATGCCTGTCCATAAAATTTAGAGAGTGTCTTACTGTCCAGGTTTCAACAGGCACCTTTCAAAGGATCACACGTTCATGCAGAATAGCGTCCACACAGCAAGCATCCCAAGCCAGACAAATAGAAGACCCTAAATTAAATGAGCACTACAGTTGAAGACCTTGCCATTCATGGGATCTTAAAGAGTGCTGGCAGGAGGCTAGGGAGTTCTCTCAGGGCAGTGTCCGCTGAATCGAAGGAGTGCAATTTATCATTGATTAGAAGCTGGAGGCGAGTGGGGTAGCTCATCTTAAAACGAATGCCGGCAGCTATTATCTTCGAGACCACAGGGTGAAAGTCGACTCTCTTTTTGTGGGTCTCAAAGGAAGATCTTGTGAAATTCTTAATATGGAACCTTCCCAGAGGATGGAGCGGAGTTCCCAAAGTTTCTGAAGTACATGCTGCTTCTCCACGTAACTTAGGAATTTGAAGATGAACGGACATGGAGGAGCGCCTTCAGCCAGTCGGGGATGGAGGGACCTATGCGCCCATTCAATTAAATAGGCTGGATTACAGGGTGAGGGGCCAGCTAGTTTCTGAAGGAGCTTTTGTGTAAATATGATCAGTGAGGAGCCCTCAGAGGATTCGGGAAGCCTGAAAAGAACTAAATTATTGCGATGGCTCCTTCCCTCTAAATCCTCAGACTTTTCCTGCAGTCGAGCCACTTGTTGCCTTAGCCTGGTTATCTCGGAATCGGATTTGTCCCACCATTGCTCGAGGGAATATGTATGAGCTTCGGAGTCAGTCATCCTCCTGCCCAGGACCCCAAGATCACTCTAGAGGAACTTGAGTTCTGCTGTAATCTCCATCAGGGATTCTTTGAAGGGCTGGAGTTCTTGGAGGAACCAATCCTCTGTTAAGGGTATGGCTGCCGGGGTTGGATTATCAGGACATCCCGTCTGTGAGCTGTGGCCTTTAGGCTATTTAGAGCTTTTTTCCGGTGTCACTGGAGGAGTGTGATGAGGTAAGGCCTGCTTCATTTCTTCTTCTATACAGCTTGAAGAGACGAAAATAGCAGGGTAAGTCCCATTGATGCAGCACCCTTAGATGTCGTTTAGGCAGAAATTCAATGTTGTAGATGATAGAAATTGTAGAATTAGGCAGGCATAGACAGGAGCCGAGAGGACTTGCTGCTAGCTAGGTTGAGGCATCACGTGATCTTCGTGATGGTCGGTTCTAGCATTCAGCTTCTGGCGGAAGGAGAGAGGGGGAATGGACTGAAAACTGGGCTGGTGGCACACTGTGCCAGGCTGCAGGTTCTGGCCATATGGCTGGGTAAGTAAAAGGTAAATAATTTTATTTACAGGGGGATTGGGGAAGGAGGAAGGACTGAGATATTGATGTGTTTTTCACATTTCTTAACCTTTGGGTGGCTTCATGACCTATAGGGGATGGGTATTGAATGGAATGAAGTTGGGGGACCTTCAGTCCGGAAAAAAATTGGTTAGTAACTGGGTGGTTTTAAGCCCAAATCTGATGCACTGCTCTGGTGTATATTCAGATGAATTTTATACATTTGAATTTTTCCTGATTTACATATCACTTTTCAGTCAAAACAAATAAGTTGTACCTGTTAGAGATGTTATAGACATTCTAGAGCTGTCCATTGCATTCATGGACAGTTGAGCAGTATGGTATGCACTGACTATTGGATCCCTACTACAGTCAAGCTTATGACCCCCCAGTGAAGCTGACCTCCACATCCCCATGCTCAGGCACATTATGACGAGGGGCAAAGGAGACTGCAGGGGTGTGCACCATTGAAATGAACTCGGGTATTTTTTTATTACTATTTTATACATTATTGATAGAGAGTTGGAGATTAATGAAGGCCACCACTTGACTAACTAGGGCCTTGTTAGTAGAACAGTGTTCTTCATTATTCTCCAACTCACCATCATAATGTATAAAATAGTAATAAAAAATAACTCCATTCATTTCAAGGTGGTACGTCCCAGCACTCTGACCCATGGACATCATCTCTTAAAGACTCCTGCCTCTGCCTCCCTAGTACTCAGGTAAGAGACTTTTTACTTATATGTATACTTGGTGGGTTGTCTGTAGCAGCACTGCCATACTCGCTACAGTGTGTATGCATGGGGGGAGGGACTGGCCATGTGGGGGTGTGTCAAGTTATTGATACTTTTGTGTTTGCACCTTAAAGTCTGTTTGCGTGGAAGCATTCAAAACTATGGAGAGAAAATAGTAGGAGTACAGGCCAGACAGAAGTAATTAAAGTGGTTTTGTGGTAAGTTTGTGTATTGGGGGTGGGAAAAACCACATGTGTTTCCATTGGTATGTGTGCTACAGTTCAACTGTGAAACTTAGATGAGTAAGAGAAGAAAACTGAAAAGCAAAACAATGGCTACAAGCATGCCACATCCGTGCAGCTGTAGTCAGATACAGTATGTATTGAAGTACAAGCTAGCCATATGTGTGCAGGCAGTATGGCTTAGTGGTCAAAGGTACTGAACCGCAAGCCAGGAGACTTGGAGGCATGAAGACCTGGGTTTGAATCTCATCAACCCCCACTTGTGTATGGTGTGATCCTGAGCAAGTCACTTACCTTTTACGTGTGCAGTTATCAGTAACCACTTGTTTTTTTGCATGCATGCTACATGCATGCAGTCTTTCCCAATTTAACATAAAAATCATGGTTTCCACATTTGCTTGCTGCACGCATACCATATACATGCAATCGGTTCCAATTTAACATTTAAATCATACTTGCAGCATGCATATCTCTTGGGTAGTTGTATGTGTGCAGCATGAAAAATTTCATATAATTATTTCTGTAAAGGGTTTGCTGGTGTTGATGGTACCAGACCATCTGTAGTTTTTCTTTTTGCCATTCATTGCATCAGGGTTTCCCCTACTGGACAGGCTGTGCTCTTTTTCTGTGTTGGATGATGACTTTGCAGCTTTTTCTGTCTTTTTGGTCTGAGATTGCTACTTGGTTTCTGTTACCTTTTGTTTATTTGGTGGTGAGGTACTGGAAGATGCATGCTTTTTACCATCTGAGGTAACCCCCTCCATGTTCTGAGCTTTTTTTAGGACTGCTATGATGAGGTGACACTGTGGTAGACTGTACAGAAGAGAGAGAGAGAGAGAGAGAGAGAGAGACTCCCTGAATTTTGCCTTTTTCTTTTGAGTTTTTGTTTACAAATATTTAAAAAAATTCACTGTCTTAATAATTGTGGTCAGGGCCTAAGCAATCAAAACAAAGGTCATGGCAGTCTGCTTTGGCCAAGATCTTTTCATAGGATACTCAATTTTTAAATCCTTTAGGCCTTGTACTTTTTGTTGGCCTGTCAGTCAATACCAATTCTATTGAAAATGGCTGTAAAAATGTTGCTAGTAAAAATTGTCACCCATTTTATATTACGAGTAAAATAAAAAGTCATTTTACTTTGTATGCTTGCCATGCGCGCAAACATCTTCCTACAAGAGAGTGACTTTAGAGGGGTGTGTTGCTGCTGAGTCCATTGCAGTTCAAACTGGAAGGGGCTTGGCAGTCTAGACAATGAACTACACACTGTGGTCATGATGCCACTCGCTGCTTGCTGGGCAGAAACACCATGTACTTCAAAGAACCGAACCGCTGCAATCAGAGAGGGCTTCATTCCTTTGATTTGCATGAAGCCAGTCAGCAAGCAGCTGATTGGCTTTCAACACAAGGAGCCTTCCAGTCAGTGACACTGTCAGCTAGTTTCTGGAGCTGGTAAACTTGTTCATGCACGAGTAGTTCATTTAACTTTCTATGTGAGAGTTTTGAACTTCTAAAATGCTGACAGTCCCCTGACTATAGCAAACTATCTTACCAGTGAAAACTAATTCCCAAACATACGGAAATGTAGAGTTGAACTCTGAAGCTGTGACTCTGGGCATGTGCATCAGCAGTTGTGCTGCTACACATGCCCAGAGTCACAGCTTCAGTTTTCAGCTCTATATTTCCATATGTTTGGGCACCCGTTTTTCACTGGTAAGATAGTTTGCTATGTTCAGGGGACTGTCAGCATTTTAGAAATACCAAAAGCTGCCAGCCCGGTGGTGTTGAGGGTTGAGGTGCTGGACGCCACGCTGGGGACCCGGGTTCAGGAGTTGACTCAGGTCATCGGGGGTCAGCTGGGGGAGGAGGATCAAGCTTCCCTGTGACTGCTCTCCTCCTCCTCCAGGGAGGGTGGGAAGGGAATCCCATGATGGTGCTGGCTCCCGGTGTTGGCTAGGGGGTAGCGCAACTCGCGGTGTACTGGTGGGGGCAGAATGGGCAGACGTTTGACATGCATCATGTGGGAGCATGTGCCGCAGTGTCTTTGGCATCATTGCACGCCTGTACCATGGGATACAAGGGGGAAAAAGTATGAATTCTCCTGTGCATTTAAGGATCCGCCTATGGCGCTGCACTGGATGCTCCTGGAGCTCCCTCTGGTCCTGACCCATTGGCCTTCCACATCTGGGGTCCACGATGTGGCCTGAGAGAGGAAGAGGGGGTGGAGGTGTGAGCTCGGGCATGACGTCTGGTGTGGGAAACACTGGCGGTTCAGATAGGGGGCACCATAGGAACACTCCCCAGCCGAGGAGGTATGGCCAACAGAAACAAAGAAACAACAACAAAAAAAAGAAATACAAAAAGCTCACACAGCAAGTCAAAGGAACTACTCATGCATGCACAAGTTTACCAGCCCAAGAAGCTGACAGTGTCCCTTTAAATAGAAAAACACACAAAAAAAGGCTCAGCTCCCAGTATGAAGTGCACATCCCAAGGGGATAAAATTACAAAAGAAACAAACTGCAGTGCATAGACTGACAGAGCCAGGTCAGAACTTTACTTTTAGGTGCAGAGTTCAAACAGCAGTCTTAATCATAGCTCATGTGTTAATTTCAAGCAGTAGTCAGATGCACAATTCATTATCACCATTTGCTTTTATTTATTCATTCATAAAACATACCACTCCTCTAAATTCCAAACTGTGAGTGGGCTGGTCCAAAAACACACACTGATTCAGGAGGTGTAACAACATTGTCAATATCCCAAAAGCTGTCATCGAATAACAGCACCTCGGCTCAGCTATGTGGCTACACAAAACAACTAATCCACCTTGTTATACCCCCTGTGGCTTTTGGGATATTGACAATGCTGTTACACCTGTAGAATCTCTATGTGTTTTTGGACCAGCCAGTCCACAGTCTGGAATTTAGAGGAGCAGTATGTTTTATGAATGAATAAATGAAAATAAATGGTGATAGTGAATTGTGCATCTGACTGTTGCTTGAAATTAGCACATGAGCTAGATTACTGCTGTTTAAACTCTGTATCTAAATCTGAAGGTGCTGACCCAGCTGTGTCAGTCTATGGACTACAGTTTGTTTCTCTCGTAGTGCCCCTTTAAATGTCAGTGGTCCGGAGTGCCCACCCCCTGTACCGCTTCTCTAGACTCCCTTCCACTCCAGGTCACCCACTCCTGTTCCCAACAAGCCCAACACTGGGGTGCCCAGCCATAGTATCGGAATATATCTGAAATAAAGAAAACTGTCCCTGTATGTTTTTTTTAACTCTGAAAAAAAGAAAACCATCCACAGATGTGTGTTGTGCTGTTAGTTACTGCACCCAACCCTCCTACTCAGCATCCACCGCCCCATCCCCCCAAGCCCTTACTTACCCACCAGATGTCCAGTGATGTAATCCCCTCTGGACCGCAGGCACATACACATCTTCACCCTTCAAAGACAGACCATGAACTGACGAAATCAGGTATGCGGTTCAATGTATATTTCAATGGAGTTTTGAACTTAGTGGCATAACTTGGCCATTTTTATATATTTTTGCCCAAAATTTTCAACATCCCTTTCTTGGGAACCACTTCATGAACAATGGCAGTGAAATTAGGCAAATCTGTCCTAATAGGTGATTTTGCGGTCGCGGTGTGAAATCACCTTTTAGGCAGGAGATTAAAATTTTCTCCACCCTTGTTCATGAGATGGAGTCATAAGAAGGCTATGTTGAGAATTTGTCATACAAATATTGAGTAACAACAAAATTATGAGCTTACATTGACATTTGTGAATGCAGGCTTGTAAATTTGGTAATTTTCAATATTTTGGCCCCAAATTTTCAACATACAGTAGCCATTTCTTCACAGCTGTCATTTTTCAAATCCTGCCAAAGTGTGTTTTCATGTCCTGAAAGGTAGTTTTGTAGTTGCTACATGAAATCACCTTTTGGGTAGGAGCTGAACATTTTCTCAGCACTTATTCATGAAGTGGGGGTCATAAGAAGGCTATGTTGAAAGTTTGGGGCATGAATATTAGAAAAACAACAAAGTTATGAGCCTACATTGAAATGTATGAATGCAGGCTCATAACTCTGGGAATTTTCAATATTTCAACCCCAAATTTTCAACATAACCATTTCTTTACGGCACCTCATGAATGTGAAATGCTGTCGTTTTTCAAATCCTGGCCAAAATGTGTTTTCACACTTGTGGCTCAAAAATCGCCTTTTGAGCAGGATTTGAAAATGTTCTCCACTTGTTCATGAGGTGGGCTCATAAAAAGTCTATGTGGGTTCATAAGCAGGCTATGTTGATTATTTGGGGGAAAAATATGAGAAAACAACGTTATGAGTCAAGTCTACATTGCAGTTTTTCAGTGCACACTTGTAACTGTGGTAATTTTCAATATTTTGACCCAAATTTTCAACATAGCCATTTTTTGACACCACCTCATAATCGTGACTGCTGTCATTTCTCAAATCCAATCCAAAATGTGTTTTAAAGGGACACTGCCAACCCCCTTTGGCATTACATTTTCCTTAGTTTAAAAAACACATTTTACAATTGCTCACATTCTACAGAATCTGCTAACGTAGATGGTAGTTTGATATGAATCCCTTTTTTTCTTTTTAAAAGTGACAAACTAGCTGCCCACCCTACTAGTGTTACCACACAAAAATGTGTTTGTTTACAATCCTTGATCAGCTCTCACTGCATCTTTCCTGGACGTCAGAAATGGCATAGATATATATAGGTGGTCATGTTATATATTTTCTTGCAGATTATATTCTCGTCCATTATGTTCACTGTTTGAATATTGTTTGAAATATCATTTTGTACCATAGGAGTGAAAAACTGCCCATGTAATCCTTATCTTTAAAAAGGGCTCTCGATCCGACTGGATAAATTATCATCCCATTAGTTTGACATCATACGTCTGTAAAGTGCTAGAAAGTATCATTAAAGACCTTATTGGTAAGACAATTAATACAACAGATACTGAGCAACATGGATTTAGAAAAGACAGAGGATGCATAAGTAATTTAATGTGTTTCTATGAAAAGGTTAGCAGGAACACCAATAAAGGCACCCCCTGGGATATAATCTATCTCAATTTTAGTAAAGCATTTGATGTTATGGCCCACCAAGCAGTACTTGTTAAATTATTTGATACTAACATCAACAGACATATCAGTAAATGGATAAAAAAGTGGTTGACACACAGATCCCAACAGGTTTTAATAAATGGCCACTTATCCAATTCAAGATCAGTGACCAGTGGGGTCCTTCAGGGGTCAGTCTTGGGCTCATGCCTCTTTCAAATATTTATAGCAGACCTTACTAAAAACTGCTTCTCTGATTTGATTAAATATGCAGATGATATTAAACTTGGTGGCCCCTGTGATAGTGAATATCATATTTCTAGAATTCAACATGATCTATGTAGTACTGTATATCTGACTGGGTTGAATTATGGGGAATGCGTTTGCATGCCTCAAAATGCAAGGTAATGCATATTGGCTTCAACAACCCCTCGGCTGTGTACTTATTAAATGGGACTCCATTGGAAAACGCAACAAATGAGAAAGATCTAGGCATCTATATATCAAATGATCTAAGATATAACAAGCAGATTAATGAGGCCCTTAATAAATCTAATCGAATTGTATGGTCTATCAAAAGAAATATTAAATCAAGAAGTCAAGAAATCATGTTACCACTTTTCCGAGCTTATGTCAGGCCACACTTTGAATATTCATCCCAACTCTGGAATCCATATAAAAAGGGGGAAATAGCTTCATTGGAAAAAATTCTAAGGAAATTCATTAAAAGTATTCAGGGAATGTCTGTTTCATATGAAAAACGTTTGGAACATTTAAATCTTATGTCCTTATCTCTTAGATGTCTTCAGGGTGATCTTTTATATATGTTTGATATTATAAATGATCCATATCTATTTTCAGAGATGGGTTTTGTATTCAAGAATAATATACACAACACCAGAGGTCATCCGTTACAGATAAGTAGGACTAGATTTAATCATATCGACAGGAAATATTTTTTCTCTGAAAAGATTATAAATCCCTGGAATAACCTTCCTTTTGAAATCATTAGCAGTACTAACAAAACAACATTTAAAAATCTTCTCAACAAATTTATCATAAATATTAACAATTTTGGATATTATAATTAATTTTGGTGCTATTATGGGCTATACAGCCCCCTTGCACTAAACCGCCTTAGTATGAACCTTAGTATGAACCAGAACACCCTATCACAGTCTAGCCACACAAGATGCAGTTGGAGGAAAAGAGACTATCAGATTGTGAGTGGCTGTTCTATTTTGGAGTGTCCCTAATGTTCAGGAAGCATGCAATTAAAGTAGATCAAGGATTTGAAACAAAACAAGGTTGGGTATAACTACAGCATTAGCATGCATTTCAGTTCTACAGAAAGGAAAAACGTGAAAGAACCAGCAACATCAATGAATTTAGAGAAGGAAAGCAATAATAAAATGTGGGTTTTCAAATAGATATATTGTGATGCAGAAAGGGTTGACAGTGTCCCTTTAACACTTGTGGTGCAAAATGATGTTTCAGCCATTGTTTTATAAATGACACCTGTCATGCTCAGAAGAAGTGGTCATAAAAAGATTATGTTGAAAATTTGTGTTAAAAATGTGAAAAACCAGTGCAAAAGCAATGCTTTAGCAGCAGCGAACATTCAGCATTAAAAAATGCTTGTTGAAAACTTAAAAGTGGTTGCCATGAATAGAGCAGGAACTACACTAAAAGAGTTTCCTCCGGTTCCAGAAACCAATCAAGAACTGGAGAAATCTGCTAAAATGACTGAAATTCACTAAAAAAAACTCTTTAACTAATGCAATTATTGAGAAAACTAACTTAAAATAGTAAAGAGTTGTTCAAAGTGATACACAATAAAAATGTAGCCGTAGGGACTTGGGCCCATGTTTTCAAAGGAGATGGGTGGCCCATCTCTGAAAAAAATAGAGATAAGCAGCCCATCTCAAAAGTTGCTCCAAACTGCCATATTCAAAATCAAGATGGGCCATGGCCTAGAATTAATGTATGTGGCCCAAGCAGCGGGAGCATGCCCATGAATATTTCGCCCAATGGAATATTCAGAAAAGGTGGGCCACCCAGCCTGCTATCTCTGGTAGTCCAGTGGCAAACCCCCCAGCCCCATTCCCTGATGCCCATGTATGGATACAAATCCCCCTTTTCCATAGTGTAGGGAACCTCCCTCCCTGCCCAGTGCCTGTCACCATAATGTAATAGAGAACCCCTATTTCCATAGTGTAGTGTGCCCCCCCTCCCTGCCCGATCCCTGAATGTGTATCCACAGATCCCTAAACCCCTGTCCCGTGGTAAATCCCCCCCACTCTGGTACCCTGATCCCCCTTTGCACAACAATCCCAACCCATATCTTCTCCAAAGTGTAGATTCTCCCCACCCCATACTCGATCCAGCCTCCTGTGTGAATAAAAGATGCCCAACAATAATATTTCATAGTGTAGCAGCTCCCCATCCCATCAGGCATGACCCACACCCGGCACCCCCCCACACCACGCATACTGGCAAGTGGCACAGCCCTCCACACCCTGCCATGGCCAGTCGCTGTTTGTTGGACCGCGATCTGCTGTACTGTACATTAGTGCGAGCCTGGCTTGTGCTCTGTACAGTGCAGCAGATCACAGTCTGAACAGTCAGTGGCTGGCTGTGGCGGGGTGTGGAGAGCGTGCCAGTCATCAGCATGGGTGGTGTGGGAGTGGTGCAGGGTGGGGTCATGTCTGATTGGGTGGGGAGTCACTACACTATAGAAAATAATTGGTGGGTGTCTTTGCATGACGCTGATTGGGCTGGATTAGTATTGAGGCGAGGAATCCTTTGGCACTGAGTAGGAGGCGGGATGTTTTGTGAAGGAGGATCAAGGTACTGGAGTGGGGAGACACTCACTGGGGACAGAGGCTTTGGGGTATGTGGATACATGGATGAGGATCAGGCAGGGAGGGAACACACTACACTTTGGAGATGGGGGGTTCTCTATTACATTATGGTGATGGGCACTGAGCAGGGATGGGAGTTCCCTAATGGCTGTGGGTTTGCTGCTGCCCATACATGGGCATAGGGGGCCGGGGCTGGGTGGAGAGCAGGCTGGCCCAGCGCAACTTGCCAGGTGCAGCCATGTTAACTACATGCAAATGGAGACGTAATGGGCATGCAAATGGCCCGTTTGCACCTTGCATGCCTGATGGCTCCATTTGCATATCAGGCTGAATATTGGAAATTTGGGACCATCGCATCTGGGGATGCACCACACGTCCCCATTTCTGGTATTCAGCCCATCCCCCAGGATGCATCAGCACATTGTTGGCCACCCCCATTTGTGCCGCCAGCCCATGTTGCTATATTTAGACAAGATGCGCAATCCGTTGGGATCGCACATCTTGTTTGAATATACCTTTTGGTTGTACCAGCATAACGTTTTGGCTGGTGCATCTAGATGTGCCATGCATCCCTCCCCTTCTGAATATGTGGGCCTTGGAGAGGACTCTAAGGTGACTGATCTCTTTATCGGAGAAAACAAATCTGACATTAAAATACTAATGGGAGCAACTGCACATGGCAGCATTTGAATGGAGGTCTGAATTCTGTCATCACTATTTTATCTCCAAGGCAGCATCTCTGGCTCAAGATGCTGCTGTTTTTGTATGGCATCATTACTGGGCTCATGTTGGTGGAATAAAGGCAGCATTCACAAGGGACCCATAAACAATGAATAAACAGGACTATTTCAGAACCCACCTTTGTTTAATTCTTAACATTCCTAAAGTACAATCAGACATGTAGCTAAACTCTGGTCACCACATACAATACAATACATGTTCAGACAGAATATTACCTGATTTTCATCTCCATTTGGCTGATCTACAATCACATATTTCCAGCTCCCTCTGTCACCATCCCAGTCTTGTATGGAGCTGATGAGGGGACTTTCCATTTCCAGACATATCTGTGGTGAAAAACAAAGAATATATTTCTGTAAAGTGCTGACCGCAGACTCAGAGGGACATTTCTAATGCACAGCTTCAGGGGGCATACAGTATATCTATTCTACAGGTACGCTTCCCCATTTTACAATCTGAAGCTGCTCTCCTGCTTTTGCCTATTGTATACGTGGAAACCTAAAGCAGCACCAGCAGATGTGATAGAGTCCTATAGTGCTAAGGAAGGATACAGTCAGTGCCCTTTACTTGAGTGAGGTTCAAAGTAATGAAAAGATGAAGCTCACAGTCTAACCTCCCTTCAGCTGAAAGGATAGAGCTCTTGTCTTTGGGACCTGGTCCCAGGTTTGCCTTGTAACAGAGGCACTTTGTTTCTTCTTTATCAGACTTCACTGACATCTATCAACCTCCAAACAGCTGGGCTCTACTGCTTGATATTTTCAAATGGAATGTACACTTTAAGGTGTACGCTTTGCATGTATATGTGCATGAGTGCATATACTGTAGTCTGTAGTTTTGTGTATTGTATACGTATGTGCATGTGTATGTGCTTATAGTTCTTGTGCTTGTGTATATGGGTATGCATGGATATATGCATGTGTTCATAATGTATGAAGATGGAAGAGCTTGGAACCCAGAATAATGTTTGACTAACTAGTGCCATTAGCATTTGAGTGAAATACACACAGAATTTACCAGTACCACCAGTGTATTTTTTTTTCTATTCCTGTTCTTTTCTATTTCAGTGCAGTCCCTCCTCATCTCAGGACCTCCAGGCACTTCCCGATCCCTCAGCTTCCCCCAGCCACAGCCACTTACCTCCACTGACCCTTGGACACACCACCCCAGGTGGGTCGGGGGAGGGGGGAACATACCACGGAGCTGCTGGAGATTTCATCAGGTGGTGCTAGTGCACCAGATATACTGGGGCCTTCATCACAGAGGTGCTGGGGTCTTGCCCTTTTTTCCAGTTTTCTCTCCATTTCCTGGGGACGTCATGTGCAATGATATCAAAGTCCACCCGCACATGCTGTATGCATTTCCGCCCGCCAATGTCAGTGATGCCCCTGCCCTCCCCATAGTCCTCCGGCAACACTACCAACTGAATTCACCTAGGTGGCTGTATCACAGAAGAGGATGAAGACCTCCTTCCCCAGAAGAAAAGAGTGTCCTCTTCGACACCTCATTCCTCCTCCCCCGCCTGGACCCCAACAACCCGAGCTCATTCCCAAACTCGGGTAGCTGACATCACGAGCGATAGTGCTACCCTTGCCACAAGTGTATTTTTTGTGCTCACTGGTTCTTTAGTATTGTTCTAGAGTTCCTGTAATTTCAGCTGCTTTCTCACCACACCTGCAAGTCTTCAGTATTGAACTACTGATGTTTTGAACACTCAGAGTGAGCATACCGCGAGGCAGTTTGCAGAAAGATTTGTATATGGGTTCATAAATCGAAACTAGGAGAGAAAAAACATCCAAATTGTTAGGTTTATTTGTGCATCTCTAAATGCAAAAACTTTGAAGCCTCATTCCCAGTGCAAGGCATCATGGGTATGCATATCCTTGTCCAAGCAGGCTGATAAGGCTTTGCCAGAACAGAAATGGGGCTGGAGTTTCAGAGCTCCTATTGCAGAGGCAAATCTTGATTTTGGTATGAGGCTGCAGCAGATAAAATGCAGCGCAACATTTAGGTGCTATTCTTAAATGTGTGGCACTTATGGCAAATGCTTCCACTTTATGGTGAAATAATGAGCAAGCTTCAAATATTGAAGCATGCATTATTAAAGGGAACCTAAGTTTCCGCACATTGTGGCAGATGTGCACAATTGTTATGTCACCTTTTCGGAGTTCTAACATATCAGTGCAAGTGTAGGGGACTGGGCACATTGTACCCACAAGTCCCAGATGGTGTCTGAAAATCCACCCAGTCACCATTTAAAGAGGCTTGTACATCTGATCCCTTATAAGCTGAGAATGACAAAGCACTATTGTCATTTGTTTCTCCCTTTTGGGAATCCTTGGTGTACTACGGTAATTATCTCCACCAGGCATCAAATCAGAACCCCAAGGCAATGGACATTTAGAACACTGAGAGTGAGCATACAGGAGAGGCAGTTTGCAGGAAGAGTCGTACAGCTGCAGCAATTTGATATGGTCAGATATTTCATATATCCTGACATTTCTGTGACATCTCTCGAGTAATTCCCTGCTGCCTGCAGTACAACTCTAGGGTCACCAGAGAGAATCTCTTTCATGAAATATCTGGAAATATCTGACCATGTGAATTGCTACAACTGTATATGGGATCCATTAAAGGATGCTAGGAGAGAAGAACTATCCAAACGTTTTGTTTTTTGTGTATCTCTTCATACAATACTATAAATCCTCCAATACTGAACTGAAGTCTGCAGTTATTCAGTTCCTCCATTACACATGGCAGTTTGTCATCTATAGTTACAACTTATAGTGCCATGAGGATATATTTGCTTTTGTGCTGCCTTAGGAACAATTCTAATGGAATCCCAGAACAATCTAATGCAATAAATGTGCTAGAATTTATCAGGGTTTCCCCAGTTTCAGCTCAACAGTATCCTCGGTTTCAGCTCACCAGTAGTCGTCATGCTAAGATAATTCAGAAGTGTAATAAATAGAGAATAATGCATAGCTCCTGTGAGCTATCAGATTTTTTTTTGCACACCCTAGGGGTGTGTGTGATGTCCCGTAAACCTCAAGAGCAAAGTTCAAGAGCTTTATGTGGACATCACACACCTAGGATGTGTAAAAAACTTCACAAGCACGCAATAATTATGTTTTATTTTTCAGAACAACTGGTGCAAGTACGTAAGCATAAACAAAGAAGACAGCCCGGAAGATCCGTGTGAGTAAAGTTTCCCACTTTTTAACTGTAGAAAGGAAACGTGAAGAGCGTGTACTCCAAAGGCCGTATTAACAGGGTATGATGTCATCCCCGTTATTGCGATGTTTGATCATACTGATAATTAATGTGATGAAGTGGGTCACCAGCTATTATACTGACTTAACTTACCTTGTTTAGAGCATATTCATGCAGCACCTCCTGGACAGCTAGCAGTTTGATTCTAGAATAAAGAGAGCAGAGACATACAATAGGACAAAGTAAATAGTGGGTCTGACAGCACATAACATCACACAGGTGTTCAGTTGATTTTTTCGGCTGGAAATTGCAGACTTCCAAGGGTCCATATCTGGAAGTCATTCCTGTTGTTTTGAAGTAACGATACTTCCCAGTTCCCAATAGAAGTCAAGATTTTAAAAAAGGTCAGTTTTGAGAAGATAATGTAACATAATAGTGGTAAAATGAGAAATGCTTTCGTACTTACCATAATTTTCTTTTCTGTTACCTCCAACGTTGTCAATGGGGAGTTAATACATATGGGAAATCAAAACCCCTACAGGGGTGGTGGTACATCCCAAAGCTGTCAATCAGCATAGAACATTGAGAACATGAGCATTCCAAGATCACTAATTCCTCAATCACCTCTGTCCACACAGTACCAGTACACATTTGTGTAATCAGTAATCTCCATGTTGCCAAGGTCAGTGAACTCCCTCCTTAATCTAACAGCAACAACTTAGACATGTAAATAATTTATATCGTTATAAAAGAATAATTGGATGGGCTACCCCATTCTGTTAATCTGGCTGAAGGGATCTCACTGAACAATTATTCTGTCATGCTTCTTAAGTACCCAACCACTGATCCTTTGACAAGGTTGTTATGCTGTTGATAACACTTTTAACATAAATAAGTTTAAACAGTCATAACAATGACTATCACTGAAGAGAAGAAGTTGAGCACTAACCTGTAAAGGTGAAGTACCACACACAATGCTCAGAAATTACCACCTGTTAACCTGTGTGCAATTAAGTCCAATAAAAATATTAACATTTCTATTGTTAGCAGACAATTCCAGATAACCAGCTCACATAGAACATGGATAAAATACATTCTGAATTTTGATTGGCTGAGACACTCATTTAGGTGGGCATCTATCAGACAACAATGCTCAGCTAACACAAGTGTCAGTTCATGGTGCTCCATCACTCAGAGGTATCTCTCAGCCGCTTATCTCATTCAAACCTGGCATGGAACATTTGTGACTGGCAACTGAAGTGCCAAAAGCGGCAAAAGTGTCTGGAACAAATGACAGAGCTATCAATGAATTTTGACCTTGTCAGAGTAGAAACTGTGCATGACATGCTGAATAATATCTAAAGAAATGCTGTCCAACCTCCACCCAAGAATAAAATAAAACAGAGGCAACAGAAAGAAGACGTTTTGTCAGTGTCACTAAAGAAGAGCTACACAGCATACAAGCGGAGCCTGAGGAGGCTGTCAGTGAATAATCTCTGCATAAAATGGTGAATGATACAGAAACAAATGCTGTCCAACCTGCACTCAAGAAAAAAATTGAAAAGAAGGCAACAGAAACAACTCGTTTCAGCAGTGTCACCACAGAAGAGCTTGACATCATAGAAGCGGAGCATGAGGAGATAAACACCGGAAAAAACACTAACGGGGATGTAAAAGTTTTCACAGAGTGGGCTGCCTCCAAAAATGTTAGTGTTGACTGGAAAAGTAACAGTTTTGACCAGACTAACAGGATATTCCAGCAGTTGTACGCTGAAGTCAGAATAACCACGAGAGAGCAGTACTCATTGTCCAGGTACTGTTCTCTCCGTGTGGGGCTCAAAAGGCATATAAACAGCCAGGCTGTGGGCAGAAAGGTCAGCTTAATAAGTCACCCCAGCTTTCAGCCAGCAAACAATGTGCTAAGCTCTATTCTAAAAAGTCTAAGAAAAGAACAAAAGGACTGTGCTACACACAGACCTCCAGAAACTGAGGAATTCACCAGTACTAAGTCCTGACACCATGCGTGCCCTAGTAAGAAAAGTGTGATTTGATATACAAATACACATGGCCAGGTGCAGACAGGAGGGGCTCAGAGAACTGACCCCTCAATCATTCATCATCCACACAGACAAGAATGGCCTCAGATACATCTCACTCAGCCACAATGAAGCCATAAAAAATCATAAGAACCCCAAAGACGTTAACTGGGACAGAAACAGAGGGTTTATGCATGAAGACCCTAGCAACCCACTGAGCCCTGTCAAGTCATTTGTCAAGTAAGCTTCCAAAGGATGAACCAGCATTTTACTGTCATCCTCTTAGACAGAGCATCCTAGACACACTTCCCTATTGGTACTCCCGGGAACCTATGGGAAAAAACTATCTTGGGACAATGATGGCAAGATTAAGTGAAGAAGAACTCACAAAGAGGTACATGAACAATAGCATCAGGGCTACTGCAGTTCAGCTGTTATCCAATGCTGGCTTGAGCAGCAGGGAGACAACCACTGTAAAAGGGCACAAATCCAAAAGCAGCTTAGCCAACTACTGGGCACCAAGACAGGAAGCTAGGAAACAGTGGAACAAAATACTAGGAGGACAACTGCCAGAAAACAACAATCAAACTCAGCCAAAGAAGGAGGAAACAGCAATGCAGCATCAAAGCAGCTCTACACTGCCACGTCCAGGAACCTCCAACTCAATCAACAACTTTACTCCAACCAACTGCACTTTCTTAGCACCAAGTCAGTTTATCACCTACAACAAGTAGTTTTTTTCAGCTTCAACAACAAAATGTGCTACAGTGCGAGCCAACCCATTTTCTTATTTTCTTTTTCTCAGGGACTATTTTTTTGTCCCACAGTTTAAATGTTTAATGAAATTAATTGTGAAAATTTTTCAAACTTAAATTCTATGTCTGTCTCATTCTTTGCACCTAAAACCCATTTTCTGAGTGCAATAATACCCTTCAGGGTAAGTGGCACTGGGCTATACACACCCTTCCAGGGGCTATAAGGCTCTCCACCTCATTACGCCCCTGGTCGAGTGGGCATAGCCCAGTACCATCCACCCTGTCAGGTATTATTGCTTGC
This sequence comes from Neoceratodus forsteri, assembly GCA_016271365.2. Classification (NCBI taxonomy): domain Eukaryota; kingdom Metazoa; phylum Chordata; order Ceratodontiformes; family Ceratodontidae; genus Neoceratodus; species Neoceratodus forsteri. The sequence continues at coordinate 1,159,882,170 of CM028130.1, read as the reverse complement.
ATTAAAATCATCTTTGTTGAAATCCAAACTTCCTAGATATATCAGGCAATGGTCTCTAATAGGTACCAGGGGCTTTCAAGAGAGGTCCCACTGACAATGTTGGAGCTGACAAATAAGGAAATTACAATAAGTATGAAGGAATTTATACTTTCTGTATCACTCCATATTGTTAATGTGGAGTTAATACATATGGGTTCTAAAAAGCAGTATTCATTCCAAATCTGGGTGGGGGAGAATATTACCCCATATACAGTATAACCCATATGGGCAACATATAAGAATCCTCTGCTAACCATGGCCTGCAAGACTCTGTGGCCAAAGGCCATATCAGTGGAGCTTTGAACATTCAGTCTATAGTGCTTAGTAAATGTAAGAATGGAGGACCGTATTGCTGCTTTGCACAACTCCAACAGAGATGCTGGTTCTCTAACAACCCATAACACAGCAAGTGCCCTGTTGGAGTGGATCTTGATAACAGCAGGAGCTTTCTTCTTTTCTGCTACATATTCCTTGGCAATGCAAGCCCTTACTCACTTAGGCAAGGTAGCCTTAGAAGCTTTCTGACCCCTCATTGCCACTCCCCAAATTTTCTGAACTCTTGTTCTTTTTATGTGACTCCTTGACTGCCCTGTGCAAATCCAGCTTGTGAAGTTCATTCTCTTTTGGATTTGCCAGCTTGAGACAAAAGGACAGTAGAAAGATTTCCTGATTTCCATGAAAAGCTGTTGGGATCTTTGGCACAATGGATGGGACTGTCCTCAATGCAACCTTTTCCTTATGTATGATAAGCTAAAGCTCTTTATGGGACAGTGCCTGAATTTCACCAGTCCTTCTGGCTCAGCAGATTGCAATTAGGAAGCACACCTTGTAGGACAGGATGTCCAAAGGCATAGAGGAATAAAGTTTGAAAGGTGCCCTAAACAGAGCATTCAACACCAGGTTCAGGTCCCATGGGGATACCAGAAAACAAAACAATGGTTGGCTTCTGCTGACCACCCTAAGAAAACTAATAACATCCAAGATGGTCCCCATGGCTGCCACAAGTGCAGACACCTAGCCTCACAGCATGCTCAATGTGAGACCTTTGTCTATCCATGCCTGCAGGAAATTCAGTATCTGTGGAACCATAGCTTTAGATGGTCTGATACCTCTCTCTCTCTCTCTCTCTGTCCCAAAAAGAGAAGGTTTTTCACACCTGGTCATAAGCTGCAGAATTAGAAACCTTCCTTGAAGCTATTAGGATATCTACCACTTTCTTGGAGAAACCCTGCTTTAACAATATCCTCCTCTCATGAGCCAGGCTGCCAACTGCATCACCTCTGGATTTTGGAGCACAATATGACCTTGGAAGAGAAGGTCACCTGAAGCATGCATCAAAGTGGGGCCTGCTAAGCTAGATTCACAAGGTCTGGGAACCATGGCCTTCTTGGCCACTCTGGTGCTATCAGAAAGAAGCTTCCTCTTGACCACCTTATCTTGAGAATTACTGTGTGAAATAGCGGTAATGGATGGAACAAGCAACCTCTGAGAAAATCCCATATCTGGGACAGAGTATCCACCAACTCCGCCTGACAACAATAGTACCAGCTGAAGAATGTGGGTACCTGAGCATTTTCCTTTAACATGAAAAGGTCAATCTATGGTCAACCGAACTTTCTGCACAGAAGATTGAACACCTCTGAGTTCAATGTCCATTCCCTTGGATGGACTGTCTCTCCCCTTAGACAATCATTCTGCACATTCAGTTCCCCTGTTAGATGAACTGCCTAGAGGGTCAAAAGGTTTTCTCTACCTACAGTAGTACTTTTGCTACTTCCACTAACATTACCTGGCTTTTTGTGTTTACTTGATTGTTTATGTATCCCAAGTGCTGGCGTTGTCCGACCTTATCTTCACAGTCCTGAGCTGCACCTGATTGTGAAAATAAAGAAGGATAAGGAACACTGCCCTCATCTCCAACATGTTTATCTGAAACTGCTGCTTCAGCTGGGTCCAGCCCCTCTGGACTGGGATCTGGTCCAGGACCACACTGCAGCCTGACAGGCTGGCGTAGGTTGTCAAAATAAGTTCTGTTGGGACTTCCAAGAGTGATCCCTTGCTGATGCTCTTGAGATTTTCCCACCAAGCCAATGACTACAGTACCCATCAAGGTAGAGGGATCAGAGTTTGGTAGTCTTCCAAGGCCTGTGACCAGACCTCCAGCATCCTGTTCTGGAGAGGCCATGTATGTAATCAAGCTCACAGCACCAACTCTGTCAGTGCAGTCATCAAACTTAGAATCTAGAGAAGCCTATGAGTAGAGAACAATGATTGACTTCTCAGCCACTGAACTTCTTGCCTCAGAGTCTCCTTCCTGGAAGAAGAGAGGCACACTTTCCCTACATCGATCTGGAACATCACCTCCCCAAGTGTTCCAACTTCTGAGATGGTATCAAGGAGATCTTCTCCCAATTGATGGCCCAACCATGTGTCTCCAGGACTTCCAAGAACCATTCTGCTGTTCAAGCAGTCAATGCTCTAATGAGCAAGTCATCAAGGTAGGGAACACAAGATGTCCCTCCTGTCTCAGTCATGCCATTAGCATGATCAGGATCTTGGAAAACACCATGGGTGCTGTCACCAGTCCAAAGGGAAATGCTCGGTACTGAAAATGCTGTCCCTGAATCGAGAACCTCAGAAAGTTCTGCTGTGACTGGCAAATGGGGATGTGGAGATAGGAATCCTTCAGATCTATGGACACCAAATAATCCTGTGGTTGGATGGCCTGAGTGATGGATCGCAAGGACTCCATCTTGATGGTTGTGTGGTTGACAAACTTATGTAAATGTTTCTGGCCCAGAATCAGTGGGAAACCACCTGACTTCTTGGGAACCACAAAATAAATTGAGCAGAATCTCAGGCCCTCCATGCACAAGTGACCTTGCATGGATACTGTGAGGAACTCTGTGACATAGCTCATAGCCAGAATCTCCAACACTCACACATCTCATGTTAGTTGGGTCCATCACTGATACAAATTCTGCAGTCTTCCACCAAGGGAAGGGGGCAGAGATGGGCTTGCCTATTTTCATTTTGAGTTACCTCCTCTTCTTCTTTACCTCCATTACATCTGCAGGTGAAGGATCCTCTGTTACTGTTACCCTTAAATCTGGAACAGGCTCCACTATTCCTCTGGTTTCTGAAATCCCAAAGGGGTCAAAAAATACCTCTGGTTTGTCATTGCTAAGCAAACTTCCATTCTCTCACAACTGGGTCTGCCTTCTGTTGATGTCTGGATACCGGTAGTTGCCCCTTCTTGTCCTGGATGCCCTTTAGAATGTTAGTCAGACTGGGACCAAATAATAACCCTCCATCAAAGGACAGGTTAAACAGCTTCAACTTGGATGCCTGGTCTATGACCCAGTGTCAGAGCCAGACACCCCACATAGTTGCCACAATATGATAGGCAGAGTATGTTGACACTCATAAATTGTCCACTGTTGCATCCCCTGGAAAGGTAGAGGCCATTGACACAAGCAGCAAAATGTCTGCCCATTGTGGCTCTGGAGGGACATAGTCACCCAAAACAGTGATCCATGTGTTTAATGCTCTGGACGCAATAAAAGATGCACATGATGTTCAAAGATTTACCCCATTTGAGGCAAAATTCCTTCTGCAAGAGTTGTCCACCCTCTTATTGTTAGTCAGATATGGCTGCTCAACCCTCGATAAGTACGGTTGTGTGCTTGACAAAATTATGCACAGCCTTGTCTGCCAGTGGAGGAACCTCCCACTTCTTGGAGCTCTCCTGTAGGAATGGGTAACATCTCCATCTCGGCCTAGGGAGCTGCTTGTGCTTGTCAGTCCTGACCTATTCCTGCTCAATAATCTGGTCATAGTGCACAAAGTTTGGAAAAACTTTGGTGCAGAAGAGGCAGACAGGATAGGATAAATGTCCAAGGACTCCATAGCCTGCATCTCCTTCAGCTGCAATGTCCATCAAGCTTCCATGATCCGATATGACAAGGATTTTGTATTAGACAGGGAAAGGATCAGAATCTTTTTCTTAGGTTCCATCCACTCCCCCTCCTCCTCCTCTTCCTCTGAGGGGTCTACTTCCTCATTGGACAATACTGTAAGGTTAGGATTTTCCCTGTGGCTTCCTGTATCCTCATCTTGACTGTCCATAATTTTCAAGATTGGAGGTTGCCTGCAAATCTGGGTGAGCAGTATCGCTCTATTCTGGTATACCAGGATGTGCCTGTATGGATCTTCCTGACCTGAGGGGCCTGTCTTTGGTTCGGGTGTGTTGCTGGTGGTGTCCTGTGGAACATCAGAACACAGCAGTTCATTTAAAAACAGCAAAAATGATTTGCACGACTCAGCCTTACCTCTGCTAGTCAGCACCTCAGGTGCATCCCCAACTCAGGGGTTTGGCTGGGGGGAGGGATTGAAATAGACATGTTAGACTGCATTACACAGTTAGGGCAGTAAGACCATAAGGGAGAGGGTCTTATCCTCCTACTGCAGGTCTAACATCTCTTAAACACGACAGGTCCCTGATGAAATATGGTGCCACTTCCTAATAGCTAGTATCACCTCTGCAGTCAGAACTATAGATACAAATGTATCTGAGGCCCCTTCAGTGCCATAGTACAGTATGCTGCAGCCAGAAATATATATACAAGGCCCCTATGGATACTGTAAAAATGAACAGGGGTGAGGCTACTGAAAGAAAACTTGTTCCAGTGCCTAATTCTATACACTTGAGCTGAGCAAGACTGTGTGGCTTACTTGAATACTTACTAACTGCTTCCTACCTGAGCGCAGTGTCCCAGTGCTGTTTCACTGTGCCCTCAATAGTGCCTGTCTGCGTGCTGTGTCCAAGTGCTGACTCACTGTGCCCCTACTAACAACTGTGCCGACAACAGAAACTTACCCCCCTGCACTGCTTCGAGAAGACAGTAGGCACCTGTGTGATCCAAAAGCTTCAGCCACACTCTGGCTGACAACTAAAATGCAGCCACACTAAGGGAGAATGCTCAGCCTCAGCTACTGTGTTGGGAAAGCACTACAGTCCATGCACAATCATGCACTAGCATGATGGTATTGCACTGATGCATGTGCTGTCACCACCTTTGCCAGGAGCGCACCATGGCAGGCAACAGATTATGAGCACATAGGAAAAGGAGTGAACAACCAGCCACACCCCCTTCCTGAGCTACATTAGCAGTTCTTCCCAGCCTCCCTCTGAAGCACATTTTCTTTGCCAGCCGGAGGCTCTGTAGGTTTGTCTTCTCCCTTGGGGCCTGCTGGGCCTTGCCCTGGCATTGCTTGTGCTTTGGGCTCTGCATGGTTTCTGCTGGATCATGTTCACGTATCTCTTCTGCCTTAATTTTTGTTTTGCCTCAGGCTGCAGCTGCGTGCTTCCCAGAGTGCTTGTTTTTTTATTCTCCTGCATTTGTGTTCTTGCTTTGTGTTTTCTTTTTGGGGCTTTCTACTTTCCTGGCATCTTGTTGCCCTTTGTTTGCACTGTGCTTCTTCATGTGTATGTGCTTCAGGCTCCTACTGACCCTTAGTTTTCCTGCAATTGTTATTGAATGTTTTAGCTCCCACTGCAATTGCTGCTTCCTGTGCTCCCTCTTTAATTGCTTATACCTAATCTCAGCTCTACTGATCAGCTTGCAGCTACTCTGTTTTACAGCCCTGCTCCTGATTTACTCAGTGCTAAATCCACCGGGCCTAATGCTGCATTCATATGCTGACACTTTGTGCTATTTCATGGCTGCCTGGCCTCATGTCGCCTTGCTCTTGGCTCCTTGTTATTAATACGAAGGAGGACTGGTGTCTCAGTGGTGCATCATGACCCTGGTAGCAGGAGCATGCTTTAAGTAAGTTAACTGCATCTCCTGTTTATGTGCTGCTCCTTGCCTTTCTGTCATTTCAGCTATCCATGGTAAGCAATATCTTTACCTTGCAGCATTCATGCATTTCTCGAAAATATGTTATTCATTAATGCTTTGTCTAACAAGCTGTGTTGGTTACCGCTGGATAATCTGCTAATTCTAATGCTTTCAATAATTTGACTTCCCTTCTGAACTTGGTTGGCTTGTCTTCCCTGCAAGTCATGTGTATTGCTGCTATGCTGTGTTTCACAGACCAACGTACAGGTTTTATCATTGATTACACTGCCCTCGGAGGTTTAGTCTGATTTGTGCTTGCTATAATACATGTAAGACCTACATGACAGTCTACTGCGTTCACACTTCCTTTAAGCTCTCCTTTATATTGTCTCATCCATACTCTGAGGCATGCCAGCCACGTTCATTAGTTACTATGGTTCAGGGCTTGCCCTGCAGCCAACAGTCTCAATCTGAACCCCCAAAGTCCACATTTTGAGAGTGCGAAACTCAGGATGGGGTCCTTCTCATTTGGCCCATAGTGGGAATGTCCTCACTCCTGGCAGAGCTTTAGCCATGAAGATGTATCGGCGGCATCTCCTGATGTAGAATTTAAGACTCAGCTAAGAGGGTTGGTGCCCTGAGCAAAAAAGGGTCTCCTTTAACTAGCCGATTGCTTCGGTGATGCCTTCTAGCTATTCTCCCTACAACTGGTTCTGATTCATCTGGTTTGTTTTTAGATCAGTAGGCCGGCTGAGTGCCTCAGCAGTCATTGCTTTCCTCCTTCCACCTTGGAGGAGCTTGTTACAGAGAACCCTTGCAACCCTTCATGGCGTTTCCATTTGAGGGATAGAGTGAGAGCCTTCCTACAAATAGGAAAATTTTCCACCCCCTGATTTGAATTTCAAAATTGCAGCAGCTGAGCCTCACTAAATAAAAATACACCAAGCCTGCTGGGAAGGCAACCTAGGCTTTGGATCCCCAGAGATTTCCTCTTCAAAGGGTTTTTTTTCCTCTCCTCTGTGCCAAAGGTCATCATACTTAATTAGTTTTTAGAAGTATTCCATAGTTTACTTAGGTAGGTTCTGCTGTTGGATGGAGGTGGATGGTAACCCTACTCGACATTCCCTCTCTCCTTAGGAAGCCCCCTGCTGTCATCAGTGCAAGTCATTTTATCAGTTCCATTCTGCTAACCTGTGCTTCTCATTTGTGTTTTATTAGGCTGCCTGTTGCTGTCACTCTGCTTCACTACCTCATAATCAACTATCACTGCTAATGTTCTTTTTGGGGTTTTCTTCCTAAGGTACCTTTAGCCAAGGGAACTTTCCCATGCACCTGTAGAGGTGGAAACCTCTTTGAAGGTTCCTTGCCTTTGGTACCCCCAAAGGGTGGGAATTCCTCATGGAACAGAGAGTGTAAATGTCCAAACCAAGGTAGCACAGTTGCACAAGCATAATACTATTCTGGTTGCGTAGGCCATAGAATTGAAAGGCTATGCCTGTGTTTCAGTGGATAAGCAACCAGCCATGCCCCCTTCCTGAGCTATATAAGCAGTTTCTCCCAGCCTCCCTCTGAAGCACTTTTTCTTTGCCCCACCATCCTCCCCTCCTCCTCCTCCTCCTCCAGTGGCTTGCCTCTCTCCTCTCTCCCCTCTCTCCTCAGGGGGTTTCTTCCTAGGTACCTTTAGGCAAGGGAACCTCTAGAGGTGGAACCCTCTTCAAGGGTTCATTGCCTTTGGTACTCCTACAGGGTGGTAATTCTTCATGGAATAGAGAGTATGAATGGACAAAACAAGGTAACACAGTTGCACAAGCATAATACTCTACTGGTTGTGTAGGCCATTGAACCATATGTATTAACTCCCAAGTGAGAAATTGGAGTGATACAGAAATACCATTTTCTTCAGAAAAAAATCAATTTTTTGGATTTCTGTTACTACAAAAGTGGATGTCACCTCATTTGTTTTTTTTCTGCATTGGGGGTCCAATACCTGCAAAATGAGTTAATTGAAAACCTTTAGCAGGTAAGAATTTTCTGGGTCTCGTACGTGCAGTAGGAATGTTGTAGATGTATAAAATATTCTTGGTATCTGATATTGGAATAAGATATAAACAATGTGTGCATCTCTTATTGGCATCTGTTATTAGCTGTGGTAGGCTGACACTATGTAACTATTAACAAGTACTGTAGCTGCTCACTTACTGGCCCAGCTGGAGGACAAAGTGACCATGGCTCTGATGTCGGAGTGTGGACTGGGGAAACCAACTGGGGGTGAGGGATTCATGGCCCATAAAAGGAGGATAATCATGTCAGCGGAGTTAGATAGTCATGTGACCCTCCCTGGTTGATAAAAGGGGATGTGAGGCATGATAATTCTTGAATGTGTATTTCTGGAAATCTAGAGGTTGACAGAGACATAAAGGGGTCTAATCATGCCAACCAACTAAGTCACATCCAGAAATACCCACTCTGTGAAAATCCGACACAGTGCTGCTGTTAAGTCCGCCTGCTGTGACCATAGTCAGGTGGTGAACAATGTCAGTGACTCAGTAGCTAGCATGCTTAGGTCTGAGGTGGCAGGATCAGAAGGTCATGGGCTCTAGTCCCACACCAGGCACTTGAGCTAATATCCAAAACTGACACTATTGTGCAGCACTATTTTGGTGCTGCACTGATGGGGTGCAGTCCTTTGGATAATACATTTAGTTGAAGTTCCTTCTTCACATATATGGTGACAGTCCAGGACCAGTGCAAGCTAAGGATCCCATGGAACATTTGTGAGCAGCAGCAGATTTTTCCCTGGTATCCTGGCCAACATTTTCCACTGTCTATAATACAGGTCCATGTAACCTACTCTCCAGCATGCACCTGGAAATGAGCTGTTATGTCTCAGTGTACCATAAATTACAGCTAGACAGACAGGCAGAGAGATACATAGATAGAAAGACAGATAGATAAAAAAAGCATACAATGAAACCGAAGTATTAGATGGCTCGCAGCTGCAGAAGCTTGAAGACTCTTGTGATACTGAGAACTTGCAACTGATAACCTTCATACAGGTAATGGGCAGTGTAGTGTCTTGTGACTTAGTGGTGCATGTTCCACTGGTCAGAGGAGTGAGAGACTTAAGGTCAGTTCAGGACCTGAATCTTCCACACAGCTTCACACCATGCTGTGCCAAGCCAGTGGGCATGTTAAAGATGCATTTTTTTTTTTCTATCATGCCCTGAAGCCAGTGCATTACCTCATGGACAAATGTGACTGTGGACATTATCATTTCAAGAAGTTTAAAGTGGAATGTCTCTAAGCTCACTTTCCTTCACAACTCTTCTTTTTCACCTCTACGACAGTGAGCTATCATGAGGACCACCATAAGCATAATGTCTGCAGGTGATTTCCTACTAACAGGTGACTAACTAATGTTCTTTATCCTCTTACTGCAGAAAGACCATCTCTAAATCATCATTTTTAGAGTCATTCAGCTGTTATTTCTGAAAATCAGGGCTCATAGGCAGGGATTCCAACACCATGTCTTGTTTAAACCTGAATCTCAAGATGCGAAAGGTTTTGTGATGCCATCTTGTGTGGGTTCCAAGATACAGAACATCAATTTTTAATGAATTACATTGTTTTTTGCTATACTTACTACACTTTTTATTTGCTCTCATGTACAGTTTAGATGGTATAGATTTTTTTTTCAAACTTTTTAGGGTAAAAGCAGCAAGTGCCAAGGTAATGCCTTTCAAAGGTTTTGTGAAAACGTATTAATCAGTTTCAGAGTTATAAGGTTTTAAAGTTTTTTTTTCTGTGCATGTTCAGTAGGATATTTGGATAACCCTCTGATCCAAAAGAAAAATGTATCTTTCGCAGGCATTTTCCTTTTGTAAAATTTGTGATTTATCATTCATCAGAAAAAAATATCATTCATGAAGGCTAGCATCTTGCATTTTAAACTAAAAAAACAGTAAAACACATGCAAATGATGTAGTTTGTGAAGACAAATCCCTGAATCTATCAAACAGACCCATTTAGCTATATTCTGGTATTTGTTTGAATTCTGCCCAGAATGCCTTTTCTGGGCACTCCAAAAGTTTGGGTGCCCAACTTAGCAAGAGGAACCATAAAGGGTTAGAGCCATGTATTTTAGAAAAAGACTAAGACTGATAAAATCTGTGAACTAAATGCTGATTGATGGTATAATTACTAAGAAACTATTGAAACATAAGAAATACTGTTCCCATAATTCATTTTCTTTCTTTCTTTCTTTCTTTCTTTCTTTCTTTCTTTCTTTCTTTCTTTCTTTCTTTCTTTCTTTCTTTCTCTCTTTCCATCTATCTATTTACTTATCAAGCAGACTGGGGTGGCCACCTCCACTGTATTGTACCCCCTCCCCTCCAGAGTGTCTCAATTATATAACTGGCAGCACCAGGGTTCCCATCCCTTGTGCCATCAAAGAGTGTCCCGACACTAGGGTGCCCAGTGTTACAGGCAGTCTGGTGCTGTAACTCTGTTTGTTTTGTTTATAAGTAAGGTAAGTTTTCTTTTATTATTGGTGCCTATTTGGTCTTTTTTGCTTCAAATCTACAAATTGCTTGCAATATGGGCAGCCAGGCTCTTTTCTTGAAACATGTAGAATTAATGCTGTGGTTCAGTATTGCTTTCACTCAGAGAGTCTTTGTTGCTTGGTTATATGTTGAAAAATTATCAGTGTCAGCTAGCTCCAGGTGTAAAAAAAGAAAACTGTGCCTCTCATTGATTTTTTTTGTAGAAAACCTGCAAAGAAGAAAATGGCTCCTTGCTGATCTGACCCCCCCTACACCAAACAATTACCCCACTCCTACCCTTCACTCTACGCTCACCCCCCACCCCCACCACACAACTTCACTTTACTTAAACATGTCCCATCGCATAGATCCACTCTCCAAGATGGAACTGGTGACTGTGATATGGGAAAATAAGGTAAGTCTGGTTAATGTATTTTAACGTATTTTTTACTTTTACTGATAACTTTGTTATTTTCAGTATTTTTACACCAAATTTTCAACGTGACTTTTTTGGGAACCTGCCTCTTGAAACAGGTAGGCAACATTTTTCAAATCTGTTCCAAAAGGTGATTTTGCGATCACTCCATGAAATCACCTTTTGGGCCTGATTTGGAAAATTTCCACCTACTGGGTTCATGAGGTGGGTCATAAGAAGGCTATGTTGAAAATTTGGAGGAAGAATGCTGTAAAATGAGGTGGTAGGTGAATACAGTGTTTCCAGAATAGTATCTGCCTAGACAGCTACAGAGATAGCGTGGCACAAAGCAGTTACCACTACCTCAGTAGCTGTCTGGGCACAGTGGAGGAGAGGGGAGGAGAATAATCCAGTAGCATGGTGCTCTGCTGAGCTGCTCCCATGGTGGAGGGGGCTAAGGCTCTGAGCAGCTAGAGCAGGGAATCATCCTGGAGATTAAGGTTCTGCTCCTGTTCTCCAGATTGTCATACATTCCATTCCCCTCATCAAGCTTAATTTTTTTTATATTTTTCCCCTCACCTGGTGTAAACCTCCCCCCCCCCAAGTTTCTTCCCATCCCTGAGTTCCACTCCTGTTAAGTTGATTATAATAATTTTGGGAGGTGTGGGGGTGAAGCCCCCCCCATGTCAAGGGGTGCAGGTGGCAGAGCCCTCCGCAAAAAACACAGATTACCTTTCACCCTCCACATCAGAGGGTGCGGGGGCTCATAAAACACAAATTACCTTTCACCCTCCACATGAGAGGGTGCGGGGGCTCATAAAACACAGATTACCTTTCAGCCTCCACATGAGAGGGTGCGGGGGCTCATAAAACACAGATTACCTTTCACCCTCCACATGAGAGGGTGCGAGGGCTCTTAAAACACAGATTACCTTTCACCCTCCACATCAGAGGGTGCGGGGGCTCATAAAACACAGATTACCTTTCACCCTCCACATGAGAGGGTGCGAGGGCTCTTAAAACACAGATTACCTTTCACCCTCCACATCAGAGGGTGCGGGGGCTCATAAGACACAGATTACCTTTCATCCTCCACATCAGAGGGTGCGGGGGCTCATAAAACACAGATTGCCTTTCACCCTCCATATCAGAAGGTTCAGGGGCTCATAAAACACAGATTGCCTTTCACCCTCCACATCAGACGGTGTGGGGGCTCATAAAACACAGATTACCTTTCACCCTCCACATCAGACAGTGCGGGGGCTCATAAAACACAGATTACCTTTTTTTTGTTAGCCATAGTAGTGGTCGGTGTGTTTATGGACCATTACCAATGGCATTGTTTTTGCAGTTGGTGTGTTGGTCAGGTGCTGTCATTAATGCTGCCATTTTGCAGTCATGCTTTTTGACCACACTCTTGTGGTTTTCGCGGTCCTGACCTAGTGCCGTAAAATGACCAAGTTACGAGTGAACACTGAAATATTTCAATGTTCACTCATAACTTTGCTAATTTTCAATATTTTAAACCATACTTTCAAACTTTCAACATGGCCTTTCTGCTCCTTCCATTAACAAGGCAGATGAAATTTTTCAAATACAGTCCAAAAGAATGTGATTTTACAGTCACTCTGAAATTATGTTTTTGGTGGGATTTTAAGATTTTTCCCTACTGGATTAATAACATGAGGTTGTAAGAGCACTATGTTAAAAATTTGGGGGTTAAATATAATCAAATGACTAAGTTATGAGTGAACATTGAAATGTTTCAGTGTTTACCAATAGCTTCACTCATTTTCAATAGTGTGACCCCAAACTTTCAACACTGCAATTTTTTCACACCACCTCATAAATGAGAAAGGTGGCATTTTTCCAAAGCCTGGACAAAAAGTGTTTCTCACTTGTGGTGCGAAATTACATTTTGGCCAGTGTTCTATCAATACTACATCTCGTGTTTATAATGAGGAGTCCTAAAATGACTATCTAGAAAATCTGAGGTCAAAATAGAAAAAAGGATTATTATGAAACACTGTGTATAGTGCCAGCCTTTACTCCAGTGGGTAGTTGTTTGTGATCTTGTGCTGGTGAGCTGAGTTTGGGAGCCAGCTCAGTGTCCCAGCTGTATGGGCCAAAGCTTGGGGGGACTGCACTGTCATGTGGCACCACCCCCAGCCTGTGAAGGGAATGTGAAAGGTTACCTGCATGGACCCAAGTCTTATATAGTGAAGATAAGCCTACTCTTGACATAAAGTCCCACACCTCTGCACCCAAGGATGCCACAGGGCCCTGTGCTTTGGCTGACAGATGGACTCTGTCCTGAATGACTGGATCTGTAGCCACGGGAAGCATAGGGACCAGAGGGCCCTGCACTTCCACAGTCCTCTGGACAGCTGCAAAATTCTTGACATCTGTTGCCACAATGAAGTGCAGGGCCCAGAGGGTGCTACATTTCTGCAGGCAGATGGACTTTTCCCTTGCTGCAGATCCCAGAGAGCCCTGCATACCTGCATCTGTTCATACAGGTACCAAAGGAATCTGTGTGAAGGTTCCACAAAGCCGGTTCAGCAGAAATCTTGCCAACCGGCTCTACAGCGGTGGCACAAATGTTGACCATGACCGTGGTCTGCATTGTGTCATTAGGAACACAAGTCTGTTTTCTGCAGGGGCCTGTGCTTCTCGCACACCCCAGATTTTATTGTAATCACCTCCATGGCAGAGGTATTTCGGTGGGGGGATTCAAGACAAGCAGAAGGTGTGCTGAGGGTCCCACAGCAGTAGCGCAACCATTACAGTGACCCACAATGACCTGTCATTTTGTCATTGTAAATGACCAGTTGCTGTAATATTTTTGATGATGCAACGGTATACCCTCTGTGAATGAAGCTAGTATTCCACTATTTTAAAAGAAAGAACATTCTTTGCAAAAACACTGCATTTCATGAACCAGTTAGGGTTCAAGGTAAAGTCACTAAAGTTGGGAAATGTAGCATTAGGGCTGCAGCAAAAGGAAAGGAGCGCACTAGCAACAACAGACAGCCAGCATCAAGTAAGACAAACAACACACAAATGTTTCCAAATGACACAAATGCCATAGCATTGATGTGTTACCTTTTTGAATTTGTATCTTTGGCTACATAAGCACAGGCCCTTCCTGTGTGTGTGTGTGTGTGTGTGTGTGTGTGTGTGTGTGTGTGTGTGTTATACAGCATGCATGAGTCTATGTGGCTGCAGACAGAAGTACTATTGCAACATAGGCATCATGGTTTCAGCAGTGGACCTAGAAATCTTTCAAGGGGGTAGCACTTTTGTTGTGGGGTACCACTTTTCCCACAAAAGTAAAATGTTTCCTTTGAAAGCTCAGCTTAGGTTAAAACAGTTACTTTTTGCTGGCCTAAGAGGGTAGCCAGTGCTACCTTGCTACATAGCCAGGTCTGCTAGTGTATGGTTTACTATATTTACAGAAGCTGCAAAAGAACTGGCCCCACAGGAACCTGCCCTTCTGATGCCAGACGTTGGTGTATATATCTGACACCTGAGGCTGAAGAGTTGTGAGCCCCTCAGTGGCCTGCACTTTTGCAGACACAAGTATTGGTGTAGTTTTGGTATATCATGGATTTCATGGTGGCTGCACTTCTGCAGTCAGAGGTTGGATCACATGTCTTACACATGGTGTAGAAGCACAAGTCCCTCAGGGGCCTGTGCTTCTGCAGACAGAACTATGTATACTGTATGTTTTACAGCATGGATAACTACCTGTGGCTATAGAAGCACTGGCACCATAGGGGCCTGTGTATCTGTGGAAAAAAGTAGTCCTGTAATTTGGAGATCATTGATTTTTATCTGTGGCTGTAGGGGCCAGTGCTTTTTTCACATAGAAGCAGTTTTGTGATTTTAGCACTGTGGATGCTTGTCTGCAGCAGAAGTAACTGTGTATACAGTGCATTGTGTGTACCACAGATACAAATCCATGAATGCAGAACATCAGTGGTACTGCGCTTGTGTGATCTGGGATCAGTTGTATGTTGTTAGTCTTACCTGATGATAGCTGTGTGTGGTTGCTTGTGTGGTCTCATCCTTTTGCTGCTTGGAGGGTGTGTGGGGACTGGGAGCTATAGTTGGAAATCCAAATGCCACACTTCCCTACTTTTGTGCCATTAACTTAAACACTAACTGTTTTCTTGTAAAGAATATATACTGTATATAGTTAATATGTAAATATGACAAAAAATGTAATTTATATTTAGAAACTAGCTAATTGCTGATGAAGCAGTTATGCTAATGCTGTAAGGCATTAAAAAAAGATCTGGTTTTATGTTCTTAAAATTAAAAACTGTGAAAAATAGTTTAATCTGATGAGCAGCATTTCTTCCAAGACCGCTGTATGTGTTGGGTATAATATGATTTCATCATGCATTGCTGCTATCCCCCTTGGTCCACTGGGCTGTCAATCACTGCAGTGTATCCTTGCCCTAGGCAGCAATAGTTTTCATATTCCAGTTATCAGCATCCATTGTTGTACTTTTTGTTAGGGCACCCTAGATGTACACTAACCAGAAAATTGAAGAAACAAGAGTGAAAGTTTTCATTTTAAAGACCATGGCAATATGAGCCATCAAACAATGAAAAAAATAACACTGTGCTCTCCAAGAGTTCAGTATTCCAGATCCCTTGATGGACATGATTTCAGCCAATCAACTCTCAGAACCACTGAACATCTTATCTTGGTTAAAGAGATTTCCTTTTGTGCAGGGACAATGAGAGTGGAGCATTCTACTTCCCAGATCAGGTAGGAGGGCTCAACATTAAGGGTTTTCAAAAACATTGTTTTTCACTTGAGTCCCTCGGGCCTAAAATGCACAGAGAAGCATACAGAGTTGCAAATGTACAGCAGGATAATTTGAAATGGCATTAATAGAACATTTAGTGAAGGACAGAAGACCCATACAGTAGTAGAGATTTATCTAACATGAAACACCCCGTGATTGGAAAGAGCAAGAGAAAGTCCCAGCCCCAGACAGTGCTGATATTAGTATATACATTTACATTGCCTTGCCAATGAATCAATGACCCCAGCCCTGTTGCTGATTATTGAGGGTTCTTAAGCTTCTACACTCTGGGGAAGGGGGGACAAGGCAACCTCAGCTCACCTCTTCTTAATTAAGCACATGAAAAAGGAAAAAATCCCAGTGTAAATCCACTCTATATTGAGTTAATAAGACAGGAGTAGGCGCTAGCCCATCGGGCCTGTCTCCTGCCACGGCGGGGTCATTAATCACTTTGGTTCAAGTAGTGACTATCAAGTCTTTTTTTGAATTATCTATAGAACTTGCAGTCACCACCTCACTATGGAGTTTGTCCCAATATTGCACTGCATGGTATGTAAAGAAGCCTCTTCTTGTATCCTTTGTACTGCATTACTTTAATATTTGTTGGTTATGGCATATTAAGTTCTTGTTTTTGTGCATGATTAGACCAAGACTGTCCATTAATTCATTATCTTTTAGAATGTTATGCATTTGTAGCATATCCCCTCTCTTACATCTCATCTCAAGTGTATACAGGCCCAGCTTTTCCAACCTTTCCTCATATTCATATCTCTCAATCCTGCCACCATATTGGTACCCCTATGCTGCACTCTTTCTGTGTTATTTATGTCCTTTCTTAAGTCGGTGCTCCACACTGGAGACCAATAATCCAGGTAAGGCCTTGCATATGTTGTGCAAAATGTACGAATACAGTTTTTATCCCTCAAAATGAAAGCATTTTAATGCATCAGAGAACTGAATTTGATTTTACTGCAGCGGTTGCTGAAGCTAAGGGTTCTGTTTATTGGGACCCCCAGATCCTTCTTGTTTTCCATGTGCTTCAGAGTACTTCCCATTAGGCTATAGGAGTTATGGGTATTGTTATTACTTAGATGTAAAATGACACATTTGTCGGGGCTGCAACTCATAAATTGATTGTGTGCCCATTTTTCTACTGTTTTTAAGTCTCTTTTTTAGACTAGCCACCTGCTCTGTATTTTTTACCACTGCTCCCAACTTTGAGTCATTGGCAAATTTTTTAGCCCAGTTTGTAGTTCCATGTTCTAGGTCAGAAATAAATAGGCTGAATAAGATGGGGCCCAGCACTGAACCCTGGGGTACTCTGCTTGCCACTTTACCCTGTTCAGATAAATTCTCTCTGAGTCTGATGGCCTGTGTTCTGTTCTGGAGCCATTGGGAGGTCCAGTGTATTAATGTTTTGTTGATACCCAGTTTGTAAAGTTTTCTTATCACTTTGTTAAAGGCCTTTTGAAAATCCAGGTATATTAAGTTATCTAGTTCTTTTCTAGTCAGTGCCTGACTCACTTTTTCATAAAATACAAGAAGGTTAGTCGTACAGGATCTATTTTTGCTGAACCCATGTTGATTGATATCAGATATGTTTTTGTTTTTTAAATCTAATTCTATCTTATGTTTTACTAATGTTTCCATAATTTTACATGTTAGCGATGTGAAACTGATGGGTCTGTAGTTGAATGGGTTTGTCTTCCTTTTTAAGTTGGCTTGTGCACATGTGGAAGCAACATCTTGTGGTACAGTAGTAGCACATTTCAGAGGTGTGTCAGCGTTGTGGCGAATACAGAGGATGCTTCAGTGGGTGCGTCCCTCAGCCACCAACCAGTAAGCATGTTGCCAATGACAGCAGTTTCAAAGAGAGCCACAGAGTTGAATCAAATCTGCTGCTACAATTAAAGACAGGCTCATCATTGCAGCGGCAGATGAGATACCTCCATTATGTGCCTTTCCTAGTGAAACATTTCAGTAAATGTAGCTGCTCCTGCCATCTGCCACACAATCCCCAGAAAGCCGACATTGTGGTGCCCAATCCCCGTGTCAACATGCCCCCCCCCACATTAAGTGGCACACCGTAACATGATGGCTCCTGCCACCCACCACATACTCCCAAAAAGCTGACATCAGGGTGCCCAGTCCCCGTGTTGTCATCACCCCTTTCTTAGTGTGTCTTTCCTCTTAGTGTATCTTTCCTGGTTAAACAGTTTCCCCTTTCCTTTCTGACACTGGGATGCCCACTCCTGGTGTCGGATGTGTGCCCCCCCATCTATACTCCTTGCCAACACTGTGGTGCCTAATCCCCATCTCGGCATCCTCCCCTCACCCAGAATTGTGGCACACTGGGAGCCCACCCTAGTGTGCCTATTTTCTTTTTGTGTAACCTGTAAATAAAGAAAATCTTCCCTTGCAGTCTTTTTTTTCCCCCTGCAAACAAGAAAATGATCCACCATTGTCTCCCTTGTCCCTCCCCATTCCCACCCTCCCCTGTGCACCCACCTCCCTGCAACCCCCCCCCATTCTTACCTCCAGAGGTTGGGAGCTGTGATTTTCTGAATCGACATGTCTGCATCTTTCAAAGCCGAAATGCGAACTGAAGAAATGACAGTAAGCTTCATAATGTGAGGCAATGAGGGGATTCAACTTAGGTTGATATCTCAGCCATTTTTTAGAATTTTGGCCCCAAATGTTCAACATGGGGTTCTTGGGACCCCACCTCATGAACATGTCACTGTCATTTAGTTGCTCAGTCCTGAAAGGTGATTTCACAGTCGCTGTGTGGAATCACCTTTCAGGACTGAGTAATGAAACGACAGTACCACTGTTCATGAGGGGAGGTCCCAAAAAGCCTATGTTGCAAATTTGGTGAACAAATTTCAAAAACTGACTGCATTATGAGCGTGCATTGTGCAGTTTCTATGAACGTTCATAATTTCACCAATTTTTAATATTTCTCTCCAGATTTTTGAAATTGCCATTTTTTCACACCTCTTTATGAACAGTATAGCTGTCATTTTGCACATCCTTCCTGAAATTTGTTTTCACACCTGTGGCACAGAATTTATTTATTTATTTGAATTTTGATAAGCCCACTGAGACCCACAAGTCCCTTTTTCAGGGGCGACCCGGGGAATAAAGCAATTCCACAGCTAGATACATTAAACATTAGGTAACTCATTACATAGAATATGTACAGGTAATTCATTATATAGAATAGTATAGGCACAGGTACAGGTAAATGTGGTACGACTTGGAGAATCAGATATCGAATGGCACGGTCGCTGTGGGAAATCAACTTTCGGGACAGATGAACAAAATCACAGTGCCACTGTTTACGAGGAGATGTTAAAAAATGTCCATGTTGAAAATCTGGTAAACAGAATTCCAAAAAATGATTGCATTACAGGCATGCATTGTGCAGTTCCTATGCAGATTCGTAACTTCACAAATTTTTCATATTTTCAATCCAGATTTTCAACATTGCCATTTTTTCACACCACCTCATGAACAGCACAGCTGTCATTTTTTACATCCTGCCAGAAATGTGTTTTCACACTTGGGCCTCCAAATGGCACAGTCGCTATGCAAAACCACCTCTCGGGATTTAGTAGCAAAATGATAGTGCCACTGTTCATGAGGGGGGGTCACAAAAATCACATTTTGAAAATTTGGAGTGAAAATACCAACAAACGGCTGGAGTGATAGGGT
This sequence comes from Neoceratodus forsteri, assembly GCA_016271365.2. Classification (NCBI taxonomy): domain Eukaryota; kingdom Metazoa; phylum Chordata; order Ceratodontiformes; family Ceratodontidae; genus Neoceratodus; species Neoceratodus forsteri. The sequence goes on along the minus strand of CM028130.1, from coordinate 1,159,862,792 downwards.
TTCCAACCATAATACCCTACTCCGTAGAGACTGACAGGTGTCGGGGGTATGACTTGGGATCATTGGCCGTAATGCTCACACCATTCCACCCCCACCCTGCAGCCAGTGACAGGCATTAAGGTGTGCCTTGGGGGCTTCGGCCCCAGTGTTCACTACATTCTCCTATACCGCAACCATCTCAGTGTATTTCTTTATGGAATGGGGTAAGTATAAGGCCCAAAGACCCCAAGACACACCGTGACACCTGTCAGTATCTGCAGGGTCGGGTGAGATGAAATGGGGTGGGCATTATGGCCGATAACCCAAAGGCACACCTCCAATGCCTGTCAGTCTCTGCGGGGTGGAGGTGGGGTTGGCGTCAGTTCAATACTTCACTGTCATTCTTATTATGCATCTCTCTAACTCCTGAACTACCAATATCAATACCAGCAAGCCAACATTCGGCATTGACAATGCTTGTTATGTATCGGTCCTACTGTTGCCTTTTTCCAGTCATCAGGGGTCTCCTCAGTCTCAGTTGACGTATTAAACAAAGAAGCCAGTGGTGCTGCTATCCATTCTCTAACCTCCTTCATCAGCCAAGACTGAAGCCCATCTGGTCCTACTGATTTTGTTGTATTAACCTTTTCGAGTTGGAGTTTGACATTCAGTTTATTAAATTTAGTGTCAATCATATCTTGATTATTGCTTGTATAATTTTTTAGCTACTGTATTCTTTATTATAAGTATTATGTGTAATTGTGTCTTTTCTGTTATACACAGAGCAAAAATATTTGCTAAAAACATCAGCCATTTTTTTGGGGTTCAGATATTTCTTCAGAACCATTTTTTAGTGGCCCAACTGACCTGTCAACTCTTTTTTATTATTTACGTAGGCAAAAAAAAAAAGACTTCTCATTGTCTTTTGTGTGGGGTATTTTAAATTCTAGCTTTCTCTTTTCTTTCTTTATTAGTCTTTTACTGATGGACAATTCTTTTTTTATATACATTTTTGCTGTATGTATTGTCATCTTGCTTCATTGCATTATAGGCAGATCTTTTTTTCTTAGTTGTTTGTTTATTTTTGCCTGAGAACCACTGTGGGACTTTTCTTTTTTTATTACAGATGTATTTACAAGGGACATAGCGTTATTCCAAGTTTAGCAATTTATTTTTGATGTCTGTTCAAAAGGCGTTTACATCATTCATAGTGCATGTTGTCTCCCAATCCCACTCTTTCAAAAGATTATTAATGGAGTTAAAGTCTGCCCTTGCATAATTCTTCACTACTTTATTACCCTTGATGGTCTTCATCTAGGTACTGATGTTAAAGGCAATTATACCATGGCAAAGAATATTTCCTGAGCTCTGATTGGTTGGTGCCCGTCTTCAACAGTGATGTTATCCCAGTATAGCATCACTGTATGAAGTCCAGGCACACAGGTGACCACTAGAGATGCAGCAAAATTCAATTTCACCTGCGAAATTCTGTGAAATCACCAATTTCGCCCCGCAAAACATTTAGCGAAATTACACCCTTGGGGAGGAATTTCGCCCATATGGTTGTGCGAAATTTCACCCATATTATACAGCGAAATTCCACCTGTAAATTTCACTTCCGCTGCTAAATTTTGCCTTAGCATTTAACTAAGGAGAAATTAGGAAGAAAGGCATGTCACATGACTTGCTTTCTGAAGCAGACTGCAGGTCACATGTGTGCCTGTACTCTGACAGGAAGCTACTGAATCTACATCCTTTTCCTGCAGTTTGTAGTAGGAGAGAGAGAGAGAGAGAAAATATATTATATAGCGGTGAATTGTGAGTGAGAGAGTGAGAGTTTGTGTTGTGTGTGTACAGTGCGTGTGTGTGTATTGATTTTGAACTTCTGTTTATACCATATTTCATTATTTAGCAAAAGTATATCTTTCTGTTGTGTTCTGTTTTCTCTGTTTATCTTGTGAGTTTGTGTGTGTGTGCGTGCGCATTTCACTCCACTCTTTTTTTATTTTTTTCTTTAGAAGTTTATTAAAACTTTTTTTTTATAATGATGGAAGGGACTGGGACTGGGAGTAGTGGTATTGACAGTGGAAGGGGAAGAGGAACAGTTTGCCTTAACAGGTGCATATTTGAAATACAACCCCCCCAGTAGCAGGAGCAGTTAGCCCTGGCCTGTGCACCCCCAGCAGCAGCAGGTCATTATGGACACTGAGACAGCCACCCAGCAGCAGTCAGGCTCTGAGCCCATTGCCCCCCCCAGATAATGATGTGGCTCCTGTTGTGTCAACCAGCCCCTGGCCACAGCAGGATATTGTTGTACAGGGAGGGGCCCCCTCCCCAGGACATCAGGTTGTGCCCTTCCAAACCAAAGATCACCAGTTTGGGCCTTTTTTAGAACCAAGGCAGATGAAGCAAACACTATGGTTTGCACCCTGTGAGCAAAGAACATTAAAAGGGGGAAACCAGAGTCCCACTTTGGGACTTCTGGCCAGAGGAGCCACCTGCAGCACCATCATGCTGCAGAGTGGCTCTCAAAATAGAGAGAGGCGGCAGCAGTGAGGCTCAGGGGTGCCGTGCCAGGGTGGGAAGGAGGAGGTCTACCAGCAGGACGCATCCTCCTGAGCAGCCAGATGCATCCTCCACCCATTACCGTGATGTAGCACCATGGAGGACCCATCAGAGATGCCACTGCCCTGATCATCCTGCAGCTCCCCCAAGTCAGGTGGTGGTCATCAGGGCAGACCTCGAGGCTGTGCGCACTGAGGTGCAAGGTGTGCATCATGACCTTGACCAGCTTCACCTCCAAAAATAATGGAGGACCAGAAGAAGGTCTTGGACCTCCTGGTGGAGCTTTGTGGTGGTGGTGGTGGTGGCAGTGCACAGCCACAGTGAATGGCCTGTGGCTCTGGTGGGGGGGCCAGTGTTGTTTTATTTTTCTTCTCCTTTATTTGTTTTTTTTTTACTGTTCTTGTTCTCCCTTAAAAAAGCCCCCCCAAAAATAAAAAAAAACAACAAAAAAACTTTTCTGTCCTCTGTCTTCCATTATGTTACTCAATTTTTATGTTTGCTTGCACACATGTGCAAGAAACATAGTGCCACCATATGTGTTTTTGTAGGTGTGCCACTCCCGCTTCCAATGCCCTGCTCCTTTTTGCAGGCATGGCCGCACCACACCAATAACTGTTGGAGCTGCCTGACAGCAATTCAGATGCAGTGGCATACAGTTCAAAGTAAAAGACCACTACAATCAGTGGTGGTAACATGTAGGCAATTTGCATACTGCTGTCGGCAGGCAATCTGCATACTGCCGTTGGCAGTATGCAAAGTGCCTACACGTCAGCACTGCATCTGAACTGCTGTCATAGACAACTCTGTTTTTTTCTTGCAATCCCTATCAGCTTCGGTGCCCCCCAACAAACACCCAGGTAGCATGCTGGGAGCCCACCCCAGTGTGCTCATGCTCTCCCCCCACCCCCGCACACTGTATGGCCGACAGAGGGTGCCCAATCCCCCATTGGCTCTACTGCTCCCCCAAAACAGACTTCCAGGTGTCACGCCGTGAAGCCACCCCAGCATGGCAAAAGTCTGTAAGGCTGGAGGTGCCCAATCCCCTGTCGGCTCCACTGCCCCCCAAATAGACTTCCAAGTGCCACGCTAAGAGCCCACCCCAGCATGGCAAAAGTCCTGCATTGTCTTTGTAAAAAAATTAAAACCCCCTATAAGAAATAACAGTCCCTCACTGACTCTCTTGCCCCCCTCCCCTAACCCACGCCCACCCTCTGTGAACCCCACCTCACCACACCCCCGCCTCACCCCATACTTACTTCCAGAGGCTGGCATGATGATCTTCGGTGGACCAGGAACACATCTGCACTCTTCAAAGCCGACTATGAACTGAAGAAATGCCGGTAAGTTGTATAATGGCATAAATTTTTTTTTAAACTTTGGTGCATATCTAGGCCATGTGTGGGAATTTTTTCACCAAATCTTCAACATGGGGTTCTTGGGACCCCACCTCATGAACTCAGTCACTGTCATTTTGTTATTCGGTCCCGAAACGTGATTTGCGGTCACTGCGTGGAACCACCTTTTGGCACTGATTAATGAAATGACAGTGTCACAGTTCATGAGGTAGGCCCCCAAAAACCCTATGTTGAAAATCTGTCAAAAATTCCTAAAATGTTTTCTGAACGTGTACTTGCACTAGTTCCTATGCACGTCAGTAACTTTGAGAATTTTTAATATTTCCACTCAGATTTTCAACATTGCCATTTTACCACACCTCCTTATGAACAGTACAGCTATCATTTTCACATCTCACCCAAAATGTAAGCCGCACACGTAGCACACAATGGCGCGGTCAGTGTGCGAAATCAATGTTCGGGACAGATTAAGAAAATTACAGTGACACTTTTCATGAGCAGAGGTGCTAAAATTACTATGTTGAAAAGTTGGTGACAAAAGTCCATAAAATAACTGTTATGAGCGTTCATTTCGCGATTTCTACGCACCTTGGTAAGTTCATGAATTTGTAATATTTTCAGTCCAGATTTTCAACATTGACATTTTTCCACACCTCCTTATGAAAAGTACAGTTGTCATTTTTCAAACCCTGGCCGAAATGTGTTTTCACACTTCTGGTGCAGAATAGTGCGGTTGCTGTGGGAAATCAGTGTTCGGGACAGATTAAGCAAATCACAGTGACACTGTTCATGAGCGGAGGTCCCAAAATGCCTATGTTGAAAATCTGCTGTAAAAAATCCCCAAACTAATTACATTACTGGTGTACGTTGCACAGTTTCTGTGCACACTCGTGACTTCATCAGTTTTTTTTATTTTCACTCCAGATTTTCAACAATGACATTTATTCCTCCTCCTCCTCATGAACAGTACAGCTGTCATTTTTCACATCCTGTTCAAAATGTGTTTTTGCACCTGTGGTGCCAAATGGCACAGTAGCTGTGCAAAATCACCTTTCGCCTAACGAACTGAGAGTGTCACTGTTCATGCGGTGGGGTCACAAAAAGCCCATGTTGAAAACTTGGAGTAAAAGTACCAAGAAATGCCCAGGGCGTTAGGGGTTTTTGACCATAATGCCCTACCCTGTAGGGACTGACAGGTGTCAGGGGTGTGACTTGGGATTGTCGACAGTAATGCTCATGGCATTCTAACCCCCACCCCCACCTTGCAGCCAGTGACAGGCATCGAGGTGCGCCTTGGGCCCTTTGGCCCCAGAGTTCACCCCATTCTCCTATACTGCACCCATTTCAGCATATTTCCTTATGGAATGAGGTGAATGTAAAGCCCAATCACCCCCAAGGCACACCTCGACACTTGTCAGTGTCTGAAGGGGGGGGTGAGGTGAAATGTCATGACCGTCATGGGCAACGACCCAAAGGCACACCCCAATGCCTGTCCAACTGTGCAGGGTGAGGGTGGAGTTGTCGTCAGTTCAATACTTCAATGCCATTCCTATACTGCATCTGTCTAACTCCTGCACTTCCACTGCTAATGCCAGCAAGCAAACATTCGGCATTGACAAATGCTTGTTCTTTATATGTTTCCTCCTTGCTCCGCATATCCTATCCACAAATGTCAAGTATAAGCACTTTACTCAGAACAAACATATTTTCCAAAACTATGTGACAGTGAATCTTGGCTCTGCTTATGTAAAACAGAGCCCCCAGGTAATGAAATGCTTCCCAAAAAATGTAACATCAAACTGAGACTGAAATGCGCGTCAGTCCTGATGTTTAATGGTGTCCCACCAGCAACCAGACATTAAAATGCTATAATTACTGGTGAACCCCTGTAATAACCTGAATTCAGGCACAGTAAAAATGCCATAACAACCCAAAACTGAGTTACTATGGCTTTTGAAAACTTCATAGTCACTGTCGCATTTTTCGAGCGGTAGCCTGCACTCGAGACAGATCAACCAGTAACTCAAACACTTTCTCCCGCAAAACCCTTCTGCTTACCAGTCCGAGCTTCGGCGCAACTGTATTAATTTTTTCCCAATCAGAAAACACTGTACAACTGCTGAACTTCAACATGCCCCCTTACAGTTTTTTTTTCTTTTTGGTATGTCATCATGGCAACCGGAAGATCTTTGTCGGCACAGCGACACTTCCTTTTGAATGTACTGCAAACAACACAATTGAAACTAGTTCCTCAACATTTAAAACTCTTTCTATGACAGTTTGCTATGTTAAGACATATTTTACTCATTCTCCACTGTTTATCTGATAAAGATACAAGATAATGGGCCGGCCCAGTGGCACTGAGGGTTGAGACACTGGATGCCACACCTCGCACCACACCAACGACCCAAGTTCGGGAGCAAGCTTCGGAGCCGGGGTTGGCAGGGGAGGGAGATAGATTGAGCACCCACTGGGCAGCTTTCCTCTCCAGGTGGGAGGGTTAGGGATACCTGGTGCTCCAGCGACCCCCGGTGGAGACCGGAGGTACCATCGAGCCGCTGGGCTGCACGTACAAGAGCGTGGCTGACGCAGGCAGGGTTGCCATGCACTGTGGCATCAGACATGCACCACGCAAGGGGGTATCTTGGGTTAACCACAAGAAATACCCCTCCAGCCCTGGATAGGCGATGACCCTGCCAGTGCCACTGCCACATGCCCAATGCTGGTTCCCGGCCACTGCTCCCCTCAGTCTCCCCGGGTTGTCCTCCCCCGACCTAGGGAACCATAATGAACTTGAAGATGGCAGGGGAACACAGCGGGCAGTAGAGCAAGCTTGTGAGTGCAGTGGCCTGAGAGAGTTCCAGGCTGGAGGGTTACAAATAGAGTTGAAAAAAAAAAGATACAAGATAATCCACAGGACTTCTCAAGGACATTTGTACTTCTGGTAGTTAAATGATTTAAAGTTCTGTATTTAAACAAAAAAATCGTACTGTTCCTCAAAGTTTTAAAACTATAGCAAAAACAGTTTAAAAATGTCTACTCTGTTACATAAATTAAAAGTAAAACAAGTTCTGCACACAAAAAACAGTATTTTTCCATATAACAAAAATGCTGGCTAAGACTCTGCACCAGTAATTATAAAAAATAAAAGATTGGCAAGTGTGTGCCTATGAATATTTTTTTTAACACCCTTGGTGTGATATGACTGCATAAACCTCTCGAGCTTCGCTCTCGAGGTTTATGAGTCACCACACACCTTGGGTGTGAAAAAAATATTCATAACACACACTTGCCTATCCATTATTCTCTATGTTTTGGACACCGTTTAAAAGTGTCTTTAGGCCCAATCTTTTTTCTGCCACTGTAGCATAGGCAGGAAATGTCCAGAAATGTTTCAGAAAAAATGGTACATTAAATTGGAAGTGGAATCTGGTCTCAGCCATTATGTTTTAGGATCCCCCCCCCGCACCCAGACATTAAGTAGCTGTTTTAGGGCCTGTTTACCCAACATTTCTGCATGAAACTCACTGCTGCCAGTGAAAAAACATGTCCAGGAATGTTGCCAAAAAAATTGCACAGTACACAGAGAGTGAAATCAGGTGTGAGACATGCATCCACCTTGCGGACCCAAATGTGCTGTTTTCTGCATGTTTTAAATGCTTTTTGGGCCTAAGTGTGTGGCTGCACATTCAAATCATGTCCCATATGTCCAGAAATGTTTCCAAAAAAATTGCACAGTACATTGAGAGTGAAATCAGGTCTCAGCCATGATGTTTTATGGCGCCCCACCACCACCCGGCCCAAACAATGGTCTTTGGTCCACTTTTACAATTGTCTTTAGGCACAGTGTTGTTTCTGCCACTGCAACACAGGCAGGAAATGTCCAGAAATGTTTCAGAAAAAATGGTACATTAAATTGGAAGTGGAATCTGGTCTCAGCCATTATGTTTTAGGGTGCCCCCCCACCACCACCCGGACATTAAGTAGCTGTTTTAGGGCATGTTTACCCAATATTTCTGCCTGAAACTCACTACTGCCGGTGAACAAACATGTCCAGAATATTCCCCCAAAAAGCTGCACAGTACATTGAGAGTGAAAGCAGGTGTAAGGCATGCAGTTACAGGCTCTCACCCACCCTGCGGACCCAAATGTGCTGTTTTCTGCATGTTTTAAATGCTTTTTGGGCCTAAGTGTGTGGCTGCACATTCAAATCATATCCCACATGTCCAGAAATGTTTCCAAAAAATTGCACAGTACATTGAGAGTGAAATCAGGTCTCAGCCATGATGTTTTATGGCGTCCCACCACTTGGACCAGACGATGGTCTTTTGTCCACTTTTACAATTGTCTTTAGGCACGATGTTGTTTCTGCCACTGCAACAGAGGCAGTAAATGTCCAGAAATGTTGCAGAAAAAATGGTACGTTAAATTGGAAGTGGAATCTGGTCTCGGCCATTGTGTTTTAGGGTGCCCCCACCCAGACATTAAGTAGCTGTTTTAGGGCCTGTTTACCCAATATTTCTGCCTAAAACTCACTGCTGCCAGTGACAAACAGGGCCTACAAATCCAGGAAAGTTTACTCAAAAATGTGACATCAAATTGAGACCGAAATGTGCTGTCAGTCCTGATGTTTTATGGTACCCCATCACCACCTCAAGGACCTGAAAGGGGGTGCCAACATGCAGAGAAAATGAATTCCTCCTGCAAAATGCTGCTACTTTCAATTCTTTCCTGCTGCTGCTGCTGCTGTGTTTCAATTGATTGACACAGAAATGCAGAAGTACATTTTCCCTATCCCTGTGCTGTACTGATTGTCCAGTTGTGTTGACTGTCTGTCTCTGTGGCAGTACCTTGCCTGGCGCTGGGGTAGTGAATGAAATTTTGGGGCACTGTAGCTTACTGCCTGCTGCTGTCTATGACTACTACTTTCCAAGGTGCCACAAGTACTACTGTTCTGGATGGTTGATATCTGGTGGTTTATCCTCAAACAATCCATACTGCTGCTGATGAACATGTAAGTATCTGTCTTCATTGTTTTTCCTGTGCAAGGTTAGGGTGTTGGTGGGTTGGTATTTTAGCATCTTGAGTTCTAATATGCTTGTACTGCTCTTATATTATTTTTCAGTGTGCTGTGGATGACATCATCATGCAGGGCCGTGAGGGAGGGAGATGTCAGATGTATGGCTCTTCCCAATTTCCCCAACGTAGACGGTAAGTACTGGAATTTTCATACAAGTGTGGTATGTCTGTTACTGCCATGTGGTTGTCTGAGCTTGATAGTTATAGTGGGTTTTTTTTTGGTTTTTTTCAACACGGAATTCAGGCGAAGTTAAGTATTTTTCCATCCTGCTGCTGCTGGCTGCTGAAACTAGGTCTGGGGGATTTTGTTTAATTGCACCCTTGCAGGATGGCTCCACTTTCACAGTCCTTGAGGTAAGTATGTCTTCATTTTTCATGGTTCTCTGGGGTGGGGAAGGGGGTGGATGGTCAGACTTACAGGTGGTGGGGGGAATTCTCAACAATCACCAAAATTTGTTCGTAATATTTATGTTGGCTTGTGCACCAGCCAACATCTTGAGGTAGTAGCAGATTTGGAGGCTGGGTCACGGTTGGGTGAATGCAGGGCACTCATTAGTAGGTGCATCCCTCATTCCCCAATAAGCCAGCAGCAGGCGCTGACATCATGCATCCTTAATGTGGCCTCCAGATCTAGGAAAAGGTCCGCTGCAAAGAAAGCGAAGCTCTCATGCAGCAGGACCACAACATGCCTCCCAATGTGCATGCAACATGGCAGCAGTGACTGCCGCCGCCTCCTGTCACAATGCCAATGGGAAGCCCACTCCCTGTCGGCATAATGATCCCACTTCCATTTAAAATGTATGCCGAGGGGGTGCCCAATCCCCCTCGGCATCATGCACCCTCCCAACAGTTTTTCTTTGCTGACGGGGGGGCCCAATCATCGTCAGCGTTATCCCCGTCCCTGTTTATTTTGCTGACAGGGGAGCCCACTCCCTGTCAGCATAACATCTCCCAACCCCGCTTTTGTTGTGTGCCGAGGTGTGCCCAATCCCCTCGGCCGTGTCCCCCCGATAAGTGTGCTGACGGGTGCCCAATCCCGCTGGCTACAGCATCCCCCAAAACATTAGGTGGCATGCTAGGATCCCACCCTAGCATGCCAAATTCCTACAAAGAAAAACCATCCTGTGATGTTTTTTTTTTCAAACCTGTAAAAGAAAACAGTTCTTCGGTCTCCTGCCCCTCTCACAGCCCGCCCACCTCTGAGCACCTTGCCTCCCCACACACCCCCATACTTACCTCCGAGTCTGGTGCGATTTATCTTCGTGGACCGAAACATGTCTGCACTCTTCAAAGCAGACCGCAAACTGAGGAAATGCCGGTAAGCTGTATAATGGCATAAATAGGGTTTTTTCAACTTTGGTGCAAATCTCAGCCATTTTTGGGAATTTTGGCACCACATTTTCAACATGGGGTTATTGGGACCCCTCCTCATGAATTCATGCACTGTCATGGTGTTATTCGGTCCCGAAAGGTGATTTTGTGGTCACTGCACGGAATCACCTTCCAGGACCAAGTAACGAAACAATAGTGCCACTGTTCACGAGGGGGGCTCTCAAAAAGCCTATGTTGCAAATTTGGTGGGAAAATTAAAAAAAATGGCTGTTTTATGAGCGTGCTTTGCGCAGTTTCCACGCACCTCATACCTTCGTGAATTTGTAATATTTTCACTCCAGATTTTCAAAATTGACATTTTTCCACACCTCCTTATGAACAGTACAGCTGTCATTTTACATATCCTAGCCGAAATGTGTTTTCGCATGTCCGGCACAGAATAACGTGGTTGCTGTGCGAAATCAGTTTTTGGGACAGTTTTCAGAAATGACGGTGACACTGTTCATGAGCAGACGTCCTAAAATGCCTATGTTGAAAATTTGGTGACGAAATTCCATAAAATGACTGTGTTACAAGTGTGCGTTAAGCAGTTTCCACATACTCTTGTAACGTCGCAAATTTGCAATATTTTCATGCCAGATTTTCAACACTGCAATTTTTTCACGCCTCCTTATGAACAATACAGCTGTCATTTTTTACATCCTGCTCTAAATGTGTTTTCACACCTGTGGCACACAATGGCATGGTCACTGTGTGAAATCAACGTTTCGGACAAATTAACAAAATCACAGTGCCACTGTTCATGAGGGGAAGTCCCAAAATGCCTGAGTTAAACATGTGGTTAAAAAAAATCCCCAAAATAATTGGGTTACAAACATGTGTTGCACAGTTTCTATGGATGCTCATAACTTCACCAATTTTTCATATTTTCACTCCAGATTTTCAACGTTGCAATTTTTTTTACATCTCCTCATGAACAACACAGTTGTCATTTTCCACATACTGCCCAAAATGTGTTTTCATCCCTGTATCGTCCAATGGCACAGCCACTGTGCAAAACCACCTTTCAGCTAACAAACTGATAGTGCCACTTTTCATGAGGTGGGCTCACAAACAGCCCCTGTTGAAAATTTGGAGTGAAAATACCAACATACGCCTACGGTGTTAGGATTTCCAACTGTAGCACCCCACCCTGTAGAGACTGATAGGCGTCAGGGGTGTGACTTGGGATCATCGGCTGTAATGCTCAAGCCATTCCCCCCCCCACCCTGCAGCCAGTGACAGGCATCGTGGTGTGCCTTGCACTGTTCAGCCACAAAGTTCATGACATTCTACTATACTGCACCCGCCTCAGGATATTTCCTTATGGAATGGGGTAAGTATATGCCCAAAGACCCCAAAGCACACCATGACACTTGTCAGTGTCTACAGGGTAGGGTAAGGTACAATGGCATGAGCGTTATAGCTAATGACCCAAAGGCACACCCCAATACCTGTCTGTCTCTACAGGGTGGGGGTGGGGGTGGGGTTGGCGTCACTTCAATACTTCACTGCCATTTCTATTATGTGTCTCTAACTCCGGCACTACCAATGCCAATGCCAGCGAGACAACATTCGGCATTGACAAATGCTTGTTTTCTTATGTCAAGGTACTCAGTGCTGATAGGGGAAGAGGAATGCCTGTTAGTGCTACTGTGGTTCGTTGGACCTTGTCTGGATTGGAATCATGTGCACCACACAGCATGTTCCTGTGGGAATGTCCTCAGTTGATTGACATCACACCATGGGGTATGGTAAGTATACTTCTTCTTCCAAATTGTTAGGTAAAAGCAGGTATGCAGATTGATTAGTATCCAACATTTTTTCTTATCTTTGCTCCTGCTTAGGTCTTTGTCCAAGCCCCCTGGGCATTTCCTCATCTGCGGGCAAAACCACAGGAGCTGCTCCCCACCCACCGAATGGCTATGACCACAGATCCAGCAACAGACACAGTGCCCCCAGCTAACAACTTCCAGTTTAAATTTGGTGCCATTTCTCAGCACTTTGGTGTGTGCGTGACCAAGGACCTATCCTTAATTTTAAATCCTAGGATCTGAGGAGGCACCTTCAGACCCCCTCAGTAACCACCTCACTAGACTTCACATTTTCAGGGGGTTTTGATTTAATTAATAACCTCAAGCTCTGTGCTGTAATTTTTAAAAAGTGAGCATAGCATTCGTGATCAGTCTAGGTGTAGAACCTCCCTCCGGCTAATTACGTTATGTACCACCCCTCAATATTCCATAAACTGCTTCTCATTTTATTTTAATTTATTCCTTGCAATTTTGGCCTGGGATTAAGTAGAGCCCCCAGATTTGCCTCAGCAAGGCAATAGCCCAACTGGAGCTGCAGTAAGCCCTCTGCCCTCCAGTTTCTGTGTCCGGACTAAAACCCTGGATTAATCTCCCCAAACTTGAGCGATCTACAGGAGCCTGCTTGTTAAATTAATTGCAGACAGCGGCTTGCTTGTAGGTACCTTGGCATTTTAAAATTCTGCTTGTAGCCCTGTTTCCCCAAATTATCTTGTGCCTCCTTGAGAGCTAACTGTGTTTGGGATGGTTCAACAGAGTGAATTTTTTTACCCGTCCCACCACCCCTTCTCCTGTTATTGTTTATATCCACTTTCTCCCAAGAGTACCGCCCCCACTATTGTCAATTTCAGCTAGTACTCTCCCTCTCTTAAAGGGGTTGTTAGCTGCTTACACACTATTGTTATCTTTCCTTTCTGCCAGAAAAGTAACACTCATCTTGATAACCCTGCAACCCTATCCTGTCACCCTGGCTCTGCTTCACCTCTTCCTCCCACACTGTAGAATGTTGACATTAACACTTCTTTTTAACCTCCAATTCATCACTCCCATGCTGCCACCCCCTCACCCTCTGTCCAATAACAGTGATGGGCAGGATCATACACTTGATTTACCCTTCTCCAAAATAATGTGGAATGCAATCCAACTTCCAATCCCAACTACAAGGTGCTCTGAGACCACCTCTGGCAATCCCACCATACCACCCCTCTGCCATCCCACAAGAGCTTGGAACGCAGTTGAATGTACATCCGCTATCCTGCTGGCTCAGCTGAATATGCTGATAGTCACCACAAAAGTGAAGAATAAAATAGCCAACTCCCACAGCAAGTCCTATCTAATGAAACATTTAAAGCTACAAGCTCTTAGAATTGCCTGGCTACTCCTTCTACTCTCGGGGAACATTCTCCCAAACACTGGACCTAGTACTAGTACCTCAATACCACCAGCAGACCACAAGGCTGGTGTAATAACTATTGCATCTCTTAACATATGTAGCCTGCTAGCAAAATTTGATGCTCTCCAGGTATGGATGGCCCAACATAAACCAGATGTCATCTTAGATGTGGAGACCTGGCTCACTCCTAGAACCCCTGACTCCGCTATCCAGCTTGAGGGCTACACAACTTTCACGGTGGACAGGTGAGGGAAATGAGGGGAAGGACGTGTCATTTATGTTAATGACTCAATTCAGTGCAGGGCACTCCCCATCCTACCCCTAGGTGGAAGATCACAAATTCTCTCCGTCCAGGTTCAACTGGGATCCCCAGGAAAGTGTTTAACTATAATCTCTGTGTTCATACCCCCTAAAGATCAAGAGGCTGGTTTCAAACTAGCACTTGATTATTTATCTAATAATTGCCATCAATCTGAAATCATAATGTTAGGGGACTTTAATATAAATTGGTTATCCCCAGATGCTGCACCTTACCAGGATGCAATAGTGGCCATAGATATGGTCCAACTCATTCAATCCCCCACTCATGTAAACTATTGCACCGGTTCAAGTACTCTCATAGACTGGGTACTAACCAACAGGCCACAAAGAATAACAAGAACCACTGTGCTAGCCGACTTTATCAGTGACCACTCACCAGTCTTATGCTCCTGGACTGACAAGACCCTGAACCCCCCCAAAACAATAACCTGCAGAATTATAAAAGCTGGACATCTTGCCTCACTAAAATCATACCTCCACCAGCTAGACTGGGAGGGGGTCTACACTGCCGCTGACGTGAATGCTGCTCTTGAGTGCTGTACCAACAAGTTTAACATGGCCTGCAACATCTTTGCCCCTCTAAAAATGAGGAAAATCAAAGGAACCAGCAAATCATGGATCACACCACAGCTTCTTGAACTCATGGGGGTCAGGGATAACCTGTGGCATAGGTCTAAAGAGCACTGGGTCCCCCTCTGACATACAGAAATACAAAGCAGCATGTAATAAGTGCACTCAAGCCATCTGCCTTGCAAAAAGATCTCACTTTAAAAGTGAACTGGACGACTCTTGGCATGACAACTGCAGATTCTGGGACAATATCAAAACCCTAACAGGCAGAGCAAGTAAATCACCACCATCACAAATAAACATTGAGGATGTGATTACCCAGGGTCCCAAAATTATCACAGATGGCTTCAACAAGACCTTCACAGGCCTTAGTGGGGTACTTCCTCAAGACTATCTCCGACCTGTGCCTAGCTCCGCCATTAGTTGTACCGACATCCCTCCAACACACATAGCACCTCCCTTCTACCTGAAGGTAATCTCTACAACTGAGGCAAAAAAATACTTGGAAAAAGTTCTCGGGAAAACTAGATGGGGACTCGCTTGACCTAAAGATTGTGGCTCTCACCCTGGATGTGTTTCTCTCCCCCCTCTAACCTGGATCGTAAATCTCTCACTAACCACTGGCATTTTCTCTCAATGCTGGAAAGCTGCAGTGGTCACCCCAGTCTTTAAAAGTGGGGACAGAACCTGCTTAGCCAACTACAAGGCATAGTGTACAATCAGTTAGGTACGTACCTTGAGAAGTACAACCTTCAATGCCAGGAACAGCATGGCTTTTAGAAGGCACATAGTACTTCAATGGCATTGGTTGAGTTTACTGGTCATATCCAAGAAGCACTTGACCGAGGGCTCTTGGTGGGGGCCACTTTCATCGACCTCACCAAGGCCTTTGACATGGTTAACCACGACTTGCTTCTCACACAACTCTCTAACACTGGTATATCCTCTGTCTCTCTAGGCTGGTTTCAGAATAACCTCTCTAACAGGACCCAGCAGATCAAGATTCTAGTAGTTCTATCCAACCATCAGCATGTCAACACAGGGGTGCCCCAATGTTCCATTTTGGGCCCCCTGCTGTTCAGTCTGTTTCTAAATAAGTTCCCCAAAGTCTGCCAGAATAAGATGCTTCTATATGCAGATGATGCTGTTCTCTACATGTGTCACTCTACTCCGGAAGAGCTGGAAAAAGGCATGCAAGACGACTTTACTGCTGTGAAAAAATGGTTCCTTCAGTTTAAGCTCTTGCTCAACTACACTAAGACTAAAACAATGTTGTTTGCCTCCCATCAGAACTGTCATAAGTCCCATCACCTCAATATCTACAATAACAAGTTTGATACACTCGAATTGGTCGCTGCCTTTAAGTACCTTGGTGTCTACCTTGACAGCTCTCTCTCCTACAGCCAGCACATAGACCATGTTGCCAAGGCAGCTAGTGCCAGACTAGGTCAGCTGTACTGGCATAGGCAGTGCCTCACTGAAAGTGCCATCAAGCTTGCAGTTAACAGCTCCATGCTCTCTATCATTGATTATGATCTGGTAGTCTACGGAGCCGGTACCGATACAACATTTAGGCAAATCAAGATTGTCTTAAACAAAGCCTGGAGACTAGTACTGGGAGTGGACCATTTAACTCACACTTGTGAACTATACCATTTCAAAACAAGGGGAAGATGGTCACTTTCACTTCTAGCATCTATACATAGGGAAACCCAAAAATCCATAGGTCCATTCCAAAAATAGAAGTCCACAGTGGAGGGTCCTCTGTTTCTGAAATACATAAAATTACCACGCTCATCAGCAGTTATTCTGCTGTTAATGGGGGGCCAGATTATAGGTAGTTAAAATTTATTTGAATTTACTTCCCAAAGGATTAATTTTATTGTCCAGAGCTGATCTATTATAACGTTTAGCATCTCCATGTAACCGATTACTGTATGTACATCACTGTTTGTGTACCCATCATGTTTTCCTAGTCTTGCATTAAAATCTCCACATAGTATCATATTTTTGCATGTTGTGGTAGCTCAACAGTTATGAATAATGGTATCCAGTTCTTTCCACATAGTTACATTCTAGTATTTGGAATTTTACAGAGGGATGTACACATTAAATAAACACATCAGCTCTGGTGATTGTAACAGAAAGGCTTGAATGAATAAAGTTTAATAATAGAGTGTACAGACCAATCTCTTTAACTCTTTATCCAAGTCACCAGACCCCCGACAACCTACTCAGGTTTGCTGAACTGTGCTCAGGTATCTGATAACAAGAATAACCATTAAGTGCAACATCATTGCCCCCTAAGTACCAGGTTTCCTGGAGACAGATGACTTGATGTCTGCAGATATACACTGCCCAATCAGCATCAGCAAATTTTGTACACAAACCTGCTATATTCCAAGATAATTAAGCTGGTAAAAAAGGCGACTCTGCATTACCTCCAGAAAGCCTGTCTACGGTAACTTCATGCCAGGCTTCCTGAGCTGTAAGTATCCTAAATATTTTCTCAACAGAAATGTTAAAAAGCAGATTAGAGTCACTTAACTGCTCCTCCAGCTCATCAGTGCCTAAAATAGCACTAGTGGGGGCCACTTCCCAATTGGTCCTATCTCTTCCCGAGTTTGTACTATCAATTATGTAACTCCCCATTTTATCTAATAAGGTTAAATTAAGCAATAATGCATGACAGAGTGTAGGTTGTTCTGGAATAACCTTATATCTGGGGAGGTTGGGCATGAGGCCGCAGGCCGGGTGCATCCAATGTCCCAGAAGTGAGGTTATCCCAGCACATCCCACACCCTGGAGTGCATTATTGCTATTATACAAAGACTTGTTGTTGTACAAAATAAAAAAAAAAAACATTAAAAATGTTTTTAGTAGATTTTTAGTGAGGCAGTATATCTCTGTTTCTTAAGATAAAAGGAAATGCTTCTCCAGTAAATCAATACAGTGAGGTTGTACTGGGATAACCTCACTGTGCCAGGGACACACTGACAAATCAGAGTCCAGGAAATTTTCTTTCCATTGCGTAATTATTTATTAATCTGTTGTAAATATCCAGGGAATTAATAGTCAACATAATTTGATCACATTCTTCAGCCTGTCCTATCCTCAATGGTTCAATGACATCATCATTCACTATAAGAATGTGCAGTACAAATTAAAAAAAATCTTTCAGCCGGCTCGTCAGCGCAGTGGTTGGATTTCCACTTGCGATGCCGGTGACCAAGGTTCGGGAACGGACTCGGGTCGCTGGAGAGCCGACCAGGAAGGATGTAGGCCGGAGTCCCATGACTGCTTGCCTACTCCAGGAAGGAGGAGATGTGGCTCGCTGTCTGGTACCCCCTGGTGGAGGCTGGGGAGACCAGCAGCAGAGCCTTGATGCACATGGGGGCATGGTGAACGTTGGCTCTGCCCAGACGCTAGTGGCACATCATGCCCCGGGGAGAAAAACGGAAAATCTGGCCTCCTGGTCTGCCGGATGATGGCTGCCATGCTCCTGTCTGCCTGAGATGCCCTGACACCTCCAAACCCACCTCAGCAGCACTCAGGGACTGATGCCTAGTGTGCTGGTTGCCCCTCCCAGTGCCTTCCTCCTCCTCGGAGGGGGACCCACCCGGCGAAGGGATACGCCGGGCCACCCCTGGGTCGGCTGCAATCTGGGGTGTGGGAGGGTCAGAGCAAGAGAGTCGCAGGAGGCATGAGCAGCCAGAAGGAGTGGCAGACCAGGAAGCAAGAAGGAGGATAAAGAAATAACACACAAAAAAATCTTTCAGTATTAATTTTAAGTTGGTTTTACTCTCATTGGGGGTGCTACTTAGGACAAATAGGAATACCGTTCTGCTATTATCTTTTCTTGTCTCCATCAAATCTGGCCTTAAAGAGTACTGCTGACCAGTATTCAAAATACTGCTATCCACAATATGTATATCTTTCTCATCTAGAATAGTACATTTTTGAAGAATTAATTCAGCTACTTCAGCACCCTTTAAAAAACATCAATTTGACCTGATCTATTAACAGTGAGCCATCTATGTACCTTCAAAATATTAACCTTGGGAGTAGGAATTTTCATAAAGTGGGTAAATAAATTATACAATATATTTTTTAACTTGCCCTCATTTTCCTTCAGGACTGCTTTTAAACCAAAAATTGTAATTTGTGAATATTTTGTATCCTTCATTCCAGGCCTATGGTTGTGTTTGTCTCTATTAAAAAGATTGATAGAGCATCCAAACTTCCTTAATGCTTCATTATTCATCCAAATATGATTGGCTATATGTGCAGAAGAGCAAAAAATACATTCCACATTATTCTCATCCCTATCTTTCCATAACTGGATAATATGATTTTCAACTATGTCGGCTCCAGTAGCTGCCCTCAAGAGGTGCACAATAATTTCTTTGTTATTGTTTTGATTTTTGGACCAATCCCAGTTTAAACCATATAAACATAAAACTGCACAAGTATCCAAATCATATTTCTCCTGAGATGTCTTGTTATTATGTGCTCCCACAGAATCCACTCCCCATTCTGATCCTTAGGATCCTGCCTATTATAGTGTTCTTTTAAATCTTTCCTAATTGCCTTAAGTTGTTTGTCAAGTGAGGAGAGTACACTGGTTAAAATAGCCACATTCTTGTTTACATCTACAGTAATAGCCAGAGACATGGTCAGATATTTCCAGATACTTTGCAAAACTTCTAAAGAGTTTCTCTCTGCTGCCTCTATTGTGGAACTGTAGAAAGCAGGAGATTTCTCCAGAAATGTCACAGAAATTTCAGGAAGTATCTGACCATGTCTGTTGCTGTGACGGTATTTGTAGACAAGGGTTTAGAAGCACATTGTCTTCAGCTAAGTTATGGGCGTTGGCAGATACTTTTTTACTGTTATTTGGAATTACCAGATCTCCATGGTTTACCTCCTCCTGGGTAAGTTCAGATCCAGAGAATTCTAGTGGAATGATCTCAAAGGAGATAATTTTAGTTCCCCCACCCAATTTCACTTTTTACACTGTTTTTCTTTTTACCTGTTCTATTTAGTTTATCTTTTTGTGGGGAAAGTGGAATTTCCACTACTGAAAAATCTGGCCTAATGGGTAGAGAGTTGTCTAACACATAAGATGGAGAACCCTCATTGGTCACCAGTTTATTTACTTTATCAAGAATATCATCACGTCTAAATGCATTGAGAGCAATATTTGCTTTAATGGTTTCTATCTCATTTGTTACTGCCACTAACTGATCTAAAATCTGAAGGTGTGCAGCATAGGGGTCCAAGGCAAATTTCTTAATTTCATCACTAAATGCAAAGGGGTATGATTTAACTTCTTCCGAGATGTACTGTTTACCAATTAGTTTTGTCATGGAATCTAGTATTTTTAGCCCAGAAATTGTGTATTGAAGTTCAGCCAGCACTCCACTGAGCTCAGTCTGATTTAATTTGGACTCCTGTGACCCTTAGGTACCAGTGGTATATATGATTCAGGAGAGAAATCATGAACATCTAGAGGAGTTAAACAAGGATGTATACTTACACCAACAATATTTAACATATATATAGATATTTTGGTGGATTATTTGAACAGAGTAGAAACATTTCCTTCAAGGATTAATAATGTACCAATTAAAATATGTTTATATGCTGATGATACTGTCCTTATAGCTCAGACACCCCTAGGTCATAAGAGAGCATTAATGACAACAATGAATTCACTAAAAAATTGAATTTAACCCTAAATACCTCTAAAACTAAGATAATGGTATTTGGTGAGTGAAAAAGAGTCTGGACCCCATGGATAGTGAACGGGGTATGTTTTTAGGAGGTATTGGAATTTCAGTACTTAGGGATGATATTTAATAGGGGGTTAGGATGGAAATCACACTTAACAAAAACAAAGAATAACTCATTAAAAGCTCTCTTAGAATATAATAGGTTTACTAATACTTATGCAAACAATTCCTTTTTAGCTCAACTGTGCTGTTTTGAAGTCAAAGTTAATTCCTGGCTTCTTTATGGTTCAGATATTTGGGGTCCTTTCAGTAATGTTTATGAAACTGAATCTGTAAAAAATCAGTTTTTAAAAAATCTTTTTTAGGGGTCCCTAAATTTACTCATAATGCTGTGGTACATTCTGAGACAGGTACCATCTCAATACTAAGATACAAAAAATATGTATTAATTTTTGGAGGAAAATCAGGAAATCTCCATCTGACAGCATATTGTATTAGTGTTGGACAGACACTAAACAAAGGTCAGAATACAATAGTTGTCATGAGATGAGCTGGTTTGAAAAAATAAATTCTCTGTTAAAGGGACACTGTCAACTCCCTTGGGTCTCAAAGTGTCCCTAGTTTAAACAAGCATTTGTCAATGCCGAATGTTGTCTTGCTGGCATTGGCATTGGTAGTGCTGGAGTTAGAGACGCATAATAGGAATGGCAGTGAAGTACTGAAGTGATGCCAACCCCACCCCCACACTGTAGAGACCGACAGGCAATGGGGTGTGCCTTCAGGTCGTCAGCTATAACGCTCATGGCATTGTACCTCACCCTACCCTGTAGACACTGACAAGTGTTGTGGTGCACTTTGGGGTCTTTGGGCTTATACGTACCCCATTCCAGAAGGAAATATGCTGAGGTGGGTGCACTATAGGAGAATGGGGTGAACTTTGTGGCCGAACAGTGCAAGATGCCTGTCACTGGCTGCATGGTGCAGGTGGGGGTGGAATGGCATGAGTATTACAGTCAATGATCCCAAGTCACACCCCTGATGCTTGTCAGTCTCTATAGGGTGGGTGCTACAGTTGGAAACCCTAACACCATAGGCGTGTGTTGGTATTTTCACTCCAAATTTTCAACATGGGTTTTTTGTGAGCCCACCTCATGAAAAGCAGCACAATCAGTGTGTTAGCTGAAAGGTGGTTTTGCACAGCAGTTATGCCATTTGGCGACACAGAGGCAAAAACACATTTTGGGCAGGATGTGGAAAATTACAACTGTATTGTTCATGAGGAGGCGTAAAAAAATGGCAATGTTGAAAATCTGGTATGAAATTATTAAAAAATTGGTGAAGTCATGAGCATGCATAGAAACTGTGCAACACAGATCTGTAACCCAATTATTTTTGGGAGTTTGTTAGCCACATTTTTAACATAGGCATTTTGGGACCTCCCCTCTTGAACAGTGGCACTGTGATTTTGTTAATCTGTCCCAAAAGTTGATTTCCCCCAGTGACTGCGCCATTTTTCCGCCACAGGTGCGGAAACACATTTTGGGCAGGATGTGAAAAATGACAGCTGTACTGTTCATAAGGAGGTGTGAGAAAATAACAGTGTTGAAAATCTGGCATGGAAATATTGCAAATTTATGAAGTTACAAGGGTGCGTAGAAACTGCGCAACACATGCTTGTAACACAGTCATTTTATGGACTTTCGGCACCAAATTTTTAACATAGGCATTTTAGGACCTCTGCTCATGAACAGGGTCACCGTCATTTCCTCAAACTGTCCCAAAAACTGATTTTGCACAGTGACCGTGCTATTCTATGCCTGACATGCAAAAACACATTTTGGCCAGGATATGTAAAATGACAACTGTACTGTTCATCAGGAGGTGTGGAAAAATGCCAGTTAAGAAAATCTGGAGTGAAAATATTACAAATTCACGAAGTTACGACCATGCGTGGAAACAGCGCAATGCACGCTTGTAAAACAGCCATTTCTTGTATTGTTTTCACCAAATTTGTAACATAGGCTTTTTGAGAGCCCCCCTCATGAACAGTGGCACTGTTATTTCATTACTCAGTCCCAAAAGGTGATTCCGTGCAGTGACCACAAAATCACCTTTTGGGACTGAATAACACCATGACAGTGACAGAATTCATGAGGAGGGGTCTCAATAACTTCAAGTTGAAAATCTGGTGCAAAAATTCAAAAATGCCTGAGATATACACAAAGCTGAAAAATCTATTTATGCCATTATACAGCTTACTGGCATTTCTTCAGTTAAATGGTCAGCTTTAAAAAGAGTGCAGGCGTTGTCGCCCACAGAGATCATTGCACAGGACTCCAGAGGTAAGTATGAGGTGAGGGGTGTGTGGGGAGGCAGAGAGGGCAGAGGGTGGGCACAGGTTGCAGGAGGGGGACAGGGAGATGATGAGGGACTGTTTTCTTTTTCACAGGGTTTAAAAAGAAAAAAAACCTCGCAGGACGTTTTTTATTTTTTAGGGTGATTTGGTACACTAGGGTGGGCTACCAGCATGCCACCTAAGTGTTTTTGGGGGGATGCTGTAGCCGATGTGGGATTGGGCACCCCCATTGGCAAACAACAAAAACGGGGTGGGACAAGAGCTGAGGGAGATTGGGCACCCCCTCAACACATAACAAATGGGGGGGTGCATGATGCAGACAGGGAGTAGGCTCCCTGTTGGCACATATATTGTAACAGGGCATGCCGACAGGGGGATTGGGCACCCCCAAAGTCAGCTTTATGGCAGGCAGTGTGCCGCTATGTTATGTACTTGTTTCACCAGGGAAAGCACGTCGGGAGGTCTGCTGTGTTCGTTGAGCTTTGTTCACATTGCAGCGGACCTTTCGTTAGATGTCATCGCCACATTAAGTATGCATGGTGTGGTGCCGGCATGCAGGCTGATTAGGGAATGAGGGATGCACCTACTGATGCATGCCCTGCATTCGCCCAACAGTGACTGCACCTCCAAATCTGCTACTACCACAATACATTGGCTGTGCATGCACGAGGCAACATAAAAGCACATTTTATGATTGCCAACATTTTGTAAAGATTGCTGATGTAGCTTGAAGTTTGACTCTTTCCTTTAAAAAAGTGAAAAACAAACTGTCCACCATATTGGTGTTACCACACCAAAACATGTTTGTTTACATTCCTTGATCAGCTCCAACTGCATATTTCCTGGATTTGGGAACACCCACAAAACAGTCTAGCCACTCATGATGCAGTGGGAGTTTAGGACGCTATGTCTCATGAGTGACTTCACTATTTAGAGGTGCTTCTAATGTTCAGAAAGTTTTCAGTAAGAACAGATCCAGGATTGTAAACAAAACAATGTTGTTTATAAATATACATTAGCATGAATTTCAGTTCTATTAAACAAGGAGACAGACAAAACAAATAGCAACATGAATGAATTTTAGAGAAGGTACTGTAACAAATCATAAAATGTAGGTTTTTAATTTGAAATAATATCATGACAACAAGTTGACAGTGCCCCTTTAAATAGAACTGGTCTACCATGCAACTTTAGTTAAGAAGAAGATCTGGATGTTGAACAGTTTACATCATATGCAACCCAACTTTTTTTAGATATTTTTATGCAACAAGGAAAATTCAACATGCAAATTACTAAAACAGAACTCTGGTATATAGAAATATTTAAAGTTATGTGAAAATGCAAGACAGAGGAAATCTCTAACAAAATTAAGAATGGGGATTATATTTAACAAGAAGATGTGGGGTCCAGGATTAGACCTGGGTCTCATTTGTATATATTCTGACTCCTACAAACTGAGTGAGCATCACCTGTTTGAATGTGAACAGCTAACATACTAACATACTAATTGCCAGCAGATTAGGCCCTATGGTCTATCAAGTCTCTTGAACCTCAGATCCCTTGTTGGGAATCAGGGCCCCCCCACCTTCTGTGCCAGAAACCCCTATCATCCCTCCCCACCCCTCTGGGCCAGGCCTTCATCTGATACATACCCTTTCTGTATCTGTCCCACTCTCTCTTGAAGCCCTCAACTGTGGAAATCTGAACCAGTTCTCCAGGCAGCGAGTTCCAATGATCCACCACCATCTCAGTGAAAAACCTCCTCCTCTTTCCCCCCTCATCCTTCCACCTTCCAACTTCAAACCATGTCCTCTGGTGATACCTCCATTCTTTAATCTAAAGATTCCATCCATGTTTACCCAATTTATTCCCTTGAGGTACTTGAAGACCTCAATCATGTCCCCCCGTCTCTCCTCTCATCCAATGAAAACAGGCCAAGCTTCTCCAGTCTGTCCTCATACATCAAATCTCCCAGTCCTCGTATCATCTTGGTAGCCCTCCTCTGTACCCTCTCCAGGAGCTGTATGTCCCTCTTCAAGTGTGCAGTACTCATGGTGTGGTCTAACCAGTCCATTGTACAGCGGCAGTATCACTTCCATGCTCCTAGAGGTGATCTCCCTTACAATGCATGCCAACATCCTGTTTGCTTTGCTAGCCACTCTCCTGCACTGCTCAGAGTTATTCATACATGCATCCACCATGACCCCTAGGTCTTTTTCCACTGTTGAGGCCTCCAGCGCCTCCCCTCCCAAGGTGTACTCATGTTTATGGTTCCCCCACCCAAGATGTAACACTCTGCACTTGGTGGTATTGAAATAAAATTTCCAGGTGTGAGCTCACCTTTCCAGGGTGTCCAGGTCCCCTTGCAGGGTCAACCTCCCCTCTTTCCCCTCTACTACTGCTCCCAACTTGGAGTTGTCAGCGAAGAGACTCATTTCACACCCTATACCCACCGAGATGTCAGATATGTATGCATTAAACAGGATTAGACCCAAGACTGAGCCCAGCGGTACCCCACTACTGACCACTCTAGATGAGAGCTCCCCACTGCCCA
This sequence comes from Neoceratodus forsteri, assembly GCA_016271365.2. Lineage (NCBI taxonomy): Eukaryota > Metazoa > Chordata > Ceratodontiformes > Ceratodontidae > Neoceratodus > Neoceratodus forsteri. The sequence continues at coordinate 1,159,837,703 of CM028130.1, read as the reverse complement.
CTACTCTCTGTGTGCATCCAGCTAGCCAGATTTCTATCCATCTGACCATCAATGGGTCCACACCCATCCCCGACAGTTTCTTCACCAGACCATTTTGGGGGACCGAGTCAAATGCCTTGATGAAGTATAAGAATAGTATATCCACAGGCTTTCCCCTGTACAGTTCTGATGTTACCCATTCATAGAACTCCACAAGGTTGGTTTGACACAATCTACCTGTCACAAACCCATGTTGCCGACTATCCAGATCTCCCACCTCCTCCAAGAACACCCCCAATCATTCCTTCAGTATACTCCATTAATTTTCCCACCACCAAGGTCAAACTGATGGGTCTATAGTTACCTGGTACTTCTCTTGACCCCTCTTTATGGATTGGCACCACATGTGCCTCTCCCCAATCCCTAGGTACCCTCCCTGTCTCAAGCGACCTGTTGAAGGGCTCCACCAGGGGTGCTGCCAGCACGTCCGCCAATTCCCATAGTACTCTCAGATGAATGCCATCCAGCTCAGGAGATTTATCTTTCTTTAGGACCTTTAGGGCTTGCCACGCTTGATCAGTAGAGATAGCATCATCTGCCACCACCCCCCACCTTACTGGCCTTTTTATCCTTATCCTGATGTGACACCCCTGGGGTACTTCTCCCTCCCTTATGTTCCATTTCTGTTGCTCCCCCAATCCCACACACTACTGCTTCTATCTCCATCATGTCTTGCTTTGTAGATATCCCATCCCCTTCCCTAGTGAACACCGAGGCGAAGTACTCGTTTAATTCCTCCTCCTGGTCCATTGCCTCTTCCACCCACCCACCTTCTGATTTCAATCTGCCGAGCTGGCCCTTAGTTTTCTTCACTTCCCAATGTACTGGAAGAATCCCTTTTCCCCTCCCCATATCCTCTGTGCCAGCTGTTGCTCTTTACTGGACCTATGCCCCCCGCACCATCCAGGTGACTTTTCTAGATGCAAGATGGTACATTTCCATTTCCCTATCCCCTCTTGTTGTTTTGTATCTTTTGTAGGCAGCTAAGAGAGGAAAGAGTAAAGCTTCTTGTTCCAGTCTGCCCCCAGATGTTTACCACCCGGGTTACTGAACGTAGATACAAAATTGGGCATTTTTGCACTAGCAACTTTTACATATAAAGCTGCAAAAAAGATGAATTTGGGTATTTAAATGTTATACCGTTGTGATTATGTATTACTTTTTTTAAGGTATTTTAGAAGAAAGCTCTGTCAGATATTGTTTTTAATTTTTTGTAAGTAACACATTGTATTTTATGCATGCTGTTATTAATAAACTGAACTGGACTGAACTGAGATTTTCAAATCCTGGCAAAAATGTATTTTCACACCTGTGACATGGAATAGAGTTTCAGTTGCACAGAATTACATTTTGGTAGGGATTTGAACATTTTCTGTACTGGGTATGTTAGGTGGGGTAATAATATAGCTAAGCTGAGAAGCTGGGGTCAAAATATGTAAAAATTCCAAAGTTATGACCATTAGTAGCAATTTCACTATGCATGCGCATGACTTTGAACATTTTTAATATTTTAACCCCAGATTTTTAACATAGTCATCTTATTACCACACCTCATGTATGTCATAGCTGTCATTTTTCAAATCATAGCCAAAATGTGTTTTTGCACCAATGGCATGGAATGGCATTGCAATTGTGCAGAATTATGTTTTGGTGGAGATTGGAACACTTTTTGTACTGCGTATATGAGGTGGGGTAATATGATGGCTATGATGGCAGTTGGGTCACTGTTGTCTCATAAATGGAAATGCAGGGCGTGGAAGGCCCTGTGCTTCCACAGCTACATACATATACACATCTATGGAGGGATGGGAGTGCAGGGCCTGGAGGGCCCAGCACTCCCACAGGTGCATAAGGATATGAATATACTATCTCAAAAAGTAAAGAAATAAATTGGAAAAAAAACTGAATTAATGCTCTAGTTACAGATAAAGCCACAAAAGTAGGGAAATGTGGTGTTAGGGTTTTCAAAGCTAACACTCCCCCCATCCTGCATACACCAACAGGCATTGGGGGTGTGCCTTGTGGTCATCAGTCCTAATGCTCACCCCAGCACTGCTTGAAATACAATCTAATATGTAGAACACACAGAGCCACTCTCCCTGGAACTATGGTGCTGGAGGTACAACAAAGGCTATGCAAGAAAGGGAAACCACATACACAAACTCATGCCAGAAGCTGTAGTGTAGTGTTTATGCAGTTAGAATGAAAATCCCTTTCTGAACAAGATCTCTTGGTGGAGAAGGTGCATTGATGGCTGCCTTATGATATGGCAAGGCATGATAGGAGAATCGATCTCTTTTGTGAAATACCATGAATCCTCTAACCTCCACTTCCAGTTTTCTGTCTCAATGAGCTACAGTACACACACATCTCCTTTTTGGATATATGCATCATTAAAGTCAGGGCAGTGCTATGGAGACAGACCTTCATCCCAAGCCCATGGACTGCAACATAGTCTTGCTTGCTCCTGTCAACCCCATCATATCATTAGGGGCATATCTACTGGGTAGTTAATCAGAGTGCACTGAAACTGCAGTACTCATACTACATTTACCACCAGGCAGCTAACCAGAGTGATGTGTTTGCACAGAGAGGGTACAGCCATTCTGACATCTCTAGAACCTGGCAGAGGGTGGTGGATACACAAAAGAACATTATTTTGGAACATAGACAACTGAGGATTTCTAACCCAAAACAAACTTAATTTTGTCACCACTTCTAGTATTCAAGCTATTGTCATCAATGGGATCATACGTAAGAATCAGCATATACTACAAACTGAGCTGAAACTGGAACAATATGTTTCAGAATGTCTTCAAATGGTATACCGCCACCCTCAAAATATTGCTGATAGGGTGACACAGAGTTTCTAGCCAGTACCAAAATCCACAACCTGGTTGCGAGTTTTGCTGGTTGGCTCTCTTAAATGCCAGAGGAGTAAGTACTGTAATGTGATCTTGAATACACCCACATTTCTGAACCCACATGATTATGAAACCTTAGAGATACAAGTGGGAGTCACGTGGTATATCTTGGCCCTTTTAACTGCGGTGTCTACTAATGTGTGGAGGACAAAATGAAAAGTCAAGGAAAGGGTTGGTGACCTCATGTGGGCAATCATGAACTGCAACCTTAATTATGTCACTGCAGTCCACACTCTCTACTCTGGCAGTCCAGCCCTACATACCTGGCAATTTGTGGGCATTGAAAAATTCAGAGTTAGGACTTGGGTCGAAGACTTTGATTTGAACCTAGCATGGAGAGAATCATTTTGGATATTCAGACTCTGGGCTACTAGCCCTCCTAGACTGATTGACAGAGTAGAGTTACTGCCCTTCTTGTGACTTTTATGTGCCTTTTGTAAATTTCTTCTGTATGTATTAATGCTGGAAATCCTTTGATCTGTATGAATTTGTGGAACTTAATATCAAATGGCCTAAGCACAATAACATTTTATTTATGTATTGCAAGTTCTTTAGATGCAGTCCAGACTTGATATCAGCAGTGTAATTAGATTAACTGTTTGAACGTGTTTTTTTAAATGTCACTTTTATCTCTGCAATGTTTACAGTTTATGTTGAGCACTGTACTACTCAATGCATATGGCACAGTTATTGGTAACTGTCTCTTTAAGACACCATGGACCAGATATTCAAAGTGCGCCATTCTGTGACGCAAGCCCTTGCGCTGCACAAAAAAGTTGCGCAGGGGTGTGGCCAGGGCGATATTCAACGGAGTTGCGCTATTGAGCAACTTCTTTGAATATCGCCCCCTGGCCACACCCACTGTGCATGGTGAAGTGGAACTGCGCCACCGCAAGTGGTTAGAGTGGAGCATTCAGATGTGGTGGTGCAAGTTCCATTGCGCCATGTGCAGCACCTGCGATATTCAAAAGGGGACATGCAAATGGGGCCATAATTTATGCAAGGCGCATGGGGGTCCATTTGCATCTAATTACAGCCCATTTGCATGCCATTAGCATGCAGGTGCACCGATCCCTGACTACTTGTGCCTGGCGCCCTGCCAGGCAGCGGCCATCAGGGACCGATGCCCCCTGCAGCCCGATCATGGGCAAAACAGTATTCCGCCCCCCCCCCAGCAGTCCAATCTGGCGATAATGTAAACTCCCCCACCCCGACTAGCCCGATCGGCGGGCATGCGGAACTCCCCACCCCCAACTAGCCTGCTCATGGGCAGCATCCTCAACCCCCTCCGTCCAGAATCCCTGGTGATCTAGTGGCCCCACCCCTCCCTCGATGGTACTCCACCACCTCGCTCCCCGTCAGCGGCAGGTAGCAGCACCCCACCGCCTCCACCCCACACGCCCGCCGACTGACAACTTGGAAGGGCTGCATGCCCATTGGTTCAGAGCATGAGCCAATGGCCGCAAGCCCATACCATACAAGGCACTCGGATATGTGAAGTTGTAATGCAGTTGTAATGGAATGATTCACACCACGGTGGTTAAGTGCAAGGCATAATAAAGTGCAGTCAGCATAAAGGGAGTCTCTTCAGATTGTGTTTTCTTCAGGGGGCTTTGTCCCTGAACCCCTCATGCTGTGGTCTCTGCCCACCCACACCCCTGCTACTAAATTAATCAACTCCAAGTCAGAGTTTCTTCAAGGAGGGGTGCAATACCCCCAGAAAGCAATGCCGGGGTCCTGCGCTGACACTACAGTGACTTGGCGCTTTTTTCACTGTAGTGTCAGTCATGGTAAAGTTGCCACCATAGCATACCATTATAACAAGGGTAAAAACAAGTATTATAAGAGGTTTTAAAAGTTGCACCATTGTTGGTACAGAGTGATAATTTACAGTATATGCATTTAGAGATTATTTGGGTGTTTTAACAGATCCTATTTTAAGAAAACTCTACACTAAGTACAGATGAGAGCTTTATAAAAGCAATATTCTTAAAGCTAGATATGAGAAAAATAGTGATATTGAAGCAAGAACCTGTGCTTGTAATTTTAAAGATAGAGAAAATCTATAGCATGTAATCTTTTCCTGTTGTTGGTATAAAGCTTGTAGTGTTAGATGGCTGTTCCCACTCTGGGCAGAAATTGTTGCATCTGATAAACTGCTGCTGCTTACTATCATGTTTATGACTGAGGATGTACAAATAATAAACACAGCTGCACAGTATCTCAGTGCTATTACACTAATCCATATGAAATATGATTAATATTTTTTTTCTGTAAGTTGCTGCAAGGAGTGAACATTTTATCTGACATATATGTTTCTATCTGTGTAGTATATTGTATTGAGGTTTATATATTTGTTATTTGTTTGTATTTTGTAAAGGTCTATGCCTGAACAAATAAACTATTCATTCATTATGATCTCGTGAAAGAACTATAGTTCTTTTGAATGAGCCCTCGCTAAGCCCTCACTAAGCCATCCACCTAGGATTTTAGGGATGTCCATAAACCATATTTTGGGTTTGTTTATCAAAAAATAAACTCCAGAAGCAATCTAAATGGTCTCTCTTTAGCTAGATTCATGTTTTTGTTTGTCTACAGGACATCATTTTTATGGGTTTTAATTTTTTTTTAATAAAAACCAAAATGGCACCATATGAAAGAAGAATTTTGGCTCACGAAAAATAATTTTGGCTCATGAAAGAAGATCTTTTCTTGTGAGCAGGAAATTCTTCTATTGCATCGGCCATACAGTGGTCGTCATAGAAAAGTTTTATGGTACCCCAGCATGACTCTTGTCATAGAGGCTGTATTGCAGTACCGCAGTACTGCAGTAATGTAGTAATGCAGCAATGCAGTTTCCAGTATGTGGTATACTAGCTGCCTAAATGCACTTCCTAAATTGGCCACAGGATGGCAATCACCTCTCATCTCAGAGTGATTGCTGTCCTGTAGTGTAATTAAGTCAATGTTTTCTTAGTGTATGCTTCATTCACCAGCACTCTTTCAAACTGTGAAAAATCTGCTGAAATTGAGAGGTATTTAAGTATCAAAGTGATTCAGCAAAACAGCTGAAAAATGAAATAGATGGGAATCATAAAAAGCACACGCATGCACACACACACACACACAAAAAAAAAATAATTGTGCGGAAAGTGTTAATTAATACTACAGAAATGTCTTGACAAGATTTAATGGGCAAGCATATAAAAACCTTGTCAGCTATCCTCCGTTATATACTGCTCATAAACTGTTAAGTTGTGAATGAAATACAGTAATATTTCATTTTCTGAAATATGTAATTAAATATTAAAATATATGGTCCTTTTTATTAGTTTGTCTTGTTAGAGTGTTCCTTTTTGCTGTGTGGCAATCCTAATGTGCAGGGAGCCAGAGAACTCAGTAACCCGGGTGGTAAACATCACGGGGCAGACTTTGGGAGGATGCAGAAAGTACTGAAAGGGAAACTGGAGGGCATAAGGCAGGAGATGGACACTGAGCAGAAATGGGATATTATTACACTGGGGATTACAAAGGCAATGGAAGCCTGCAACAAGACATAGAGTAAGAGGAGCAGTGCAAGAAAACCATGCTGGTTGAACAGTGAGGTAGTGGAGGTGGTGAGGGCAAAATGAAAGGTGCACCAGATGTATAAGAAGATGGGGAAGGAAGGAGACAGGGAACAGTATGCAAGATGGTCCAGGGAGGTGACCAGAAAAGTGAGAGAAGCCATGGCCCAGAGGGGGCTGAGATTAGTGCAGGGAATTAGGGGTAGGGGGAAGACATTTTCAGATACATCAGGGAGAAAAGAAAGTGCAAGTAGACAATAGTGAGGATAAAGAAGGGTGGGGAGTGGATGGAAAAGGGGCAGGGACAGGCAGAAGCTCTGAATGAATACTTTTGCTCAGTGTTCATGGGAGAAATGAAGGGACCGCAACCACTGTGGGCTAGGAGGGCAGGGACGGGGAGAGAGCAGGCAAAAGATGGAAGGATTGAAGGAGGTAGAGTCCTAGAGGGACTGATGGCACTGAGGGTAGACAAGGCACCAGGGCCAGATGGTATCCACCCCAGGGTGCTGAGGGAGATGGTAGATGTGTTGGTGGAGCCGCTGGCAGATCTGTACAGCACCTCACTAGAGTCAGGGTGTGTGCCACTGGATTGGAGGATGGCACATGTAGTGCCGTTACACAATGGTGGACCAAGGGATGAACTGGGTAATTATCATCCAGTAAGTCTCACCTCCATAATGTGCAAACTCATGGAAACAATACTAAAGGAAAGACTGATGTCGTACCTGCAGGACAACAGCCTTCTGTCTTGTCAAACCAACATGATACAATATTATGACTGGGTGACAGATGAGCTGGATAAGGGTCATGAGGTGGATGTTCTTTACTTGGACTTCAACAAGGCCTTCAATTCAATGCCTCATGGGTGGCTTGGGGGAAAGTTAACTGGTGTAGGGGCAAAAATCATGAACTGGATTACAAGCTGGCTAAGTGGGAGGCTGCAACAGGTGGTAGTTGGAGGGGAGCTCTCAACTCTGAAGCTGGTGATGAGCAGGGTGCCACAGGGCTCTGTGCTGGAACCAGTATTATTTGGTTTCTTCATATAAAACATTGTGCATGGGGTGATGAGCAAGGTGAGTTTGTTTGCACACGACACCAAAATGGGAGCAGTGGTGGATGGCTGGGAAGGATGGGAGCAGCTGCAGGGGGACCTAAGCAAACTAGAGGAGTGGTTAGAGAGGTGGCAGCTGGGATTCAATGCAAAGGAGTGTAAGCTTATGCACTTTGGGGTGAAGAACCCAAGGAGAGAATACTGGCTGAGGGGAGGTTAAGCTGGGGATCACTGAGGAGGAAAAGGACCTAGGGGTAATGGTAACAGGGACCATGAACAATACTGCCCGGTGCAGGTGAGCTGCTGCAAAAGTGAACAAAATGCTGGGGTGCATAGTGAGGGTTTTTTCTTCCAGGTGAAGAGAGGTGACCTTGCCCCCTCTACAGGTCACTGGTAAGGCCACACTTGGAGTACTGTGTGCAGTTTTGGAGGTCATACCTGAAGCGTGATATCAGGCTACTGGAGGGGGTGAAGAGGAGGGCAACAAAGATGATATGTGGAATGGAGGGGAGAGACTATGACAGCAGGCTGGGAGACATGAATATGTACACCCTGGAGGATAGAAGGGACGGGGGACATGATAGAGACATTCAAGTATCTAGGGAAATCAATAAGGATGGGGCAGATGAGGTCTTTAAGCTAAGGAGGGGGAGAGACACCAGGGGGTATGGGCTAAGAATAGAGGGGGGAAGATTTAGGAGCTAAATGAGGAGACACTATTTCACAGAGAAGGAGGCAGCAAAAGGAACACACTACCAGAATGGGTGATATCATGTAAATCTGTGAACAACTTTAAAAGGGCATGTAACAGGGAACAGGGGAGAGTGAGGGTGGGGGAGGTGGGGGCCAACAGAGGGATGACAAAGGGAAGGGGGTGGGGCAGCTGTAAACTAGGGGTGCTAGCTGTACACTCGAGCAGACTTAGATGGACCAGGTGGTCTGTTTCTGCTGGCACATTTGTATGTTCGTATGTTCATAATGTGTTGCACCTGCACCACAAAATGTAAAAGAAGGTACTCCATCAAAGTAAAAATGCTGAGTGTGGTGGTTCTCTTGATGCTTTTAGCAAGCTTTGGCCTGGCCATGCTGGGATCATTATGGGGATGGGGGTGGTGTTGGTGCATGGGGTCATTTGTTGCAGACCTGAGTGTATGGCATCTTTGGGACTTAAGTTGTGAAGCTGTGGGTGTGTGGTCACCCTTGGGATATTTTATGAAGCACCTGTGAGTCTTTAATATTATGCCATGCTGGGGGGTGTTGGAACTGGGTAATAGTTAATTTTATTTTATTTTTTTTTTGTTGTTGTTAAATTTTTATTACAGGATGGGTTGTTTCGTCTTTTTTAGTGGGTACTGTATGTGACCCAATCACTACTGGGAAACACTATTGTGCTGTGGCTGGTGTGGGATCCTTAGTATGGTGGTGTGGGTGTGTAGTCAGAGATGAGATCCTATTTGGGATCTGTGGTCAGAGTAGAATAATTTAATGTGATACTATGTGGTTTGAGAGCTACTGTGATCATTTATTGGGGAGCATCATTGGAGGGTGATTGTGTGGTCGTACATTGCCCATGTTCTGACTGTCATTTCCAGTGACTGGTGAAACACCCTTTTACTCAGAGATTATGTCATTGTGCCAAGTGGAGTCTGACCTACATTTCAGTCCCATAATTCAGATGCCATTAGGGTTTCTTTTCTTGATTAACATGATCTGGTTTAACTTTTGTTGCAAGGACAGGCTTCATACAGTTTACTGTACCTCAGGGTATGCATGAATGGGAAGGGGGTGAACGCATTAGATCTGATAGCTAATAAATTGACCTGTACAATTAAATAATGAATTTTGCTGTAAAATGTCTCAGAAAATAAACAGTAACAAATAAAATATCACAGCAGTAACACCGCCTTAATGGATAGAAAGGGGGAGAGAGAGAGAGAGAGAGAGAGAGCGCCGCAACAGCACAGGCATGTATTTCAGAGATAATGCAGCCAGCAGTCCTCTATCCCAATCTTGTGAATACTTCGATCGCAAATGGCAATGAAATGTTTCTGAATAAAAGTCTTTTCAGAACATTGTTGCCTTCCTGCTGAAAGGAGTGGAAAAGCATGTTGCAAAGATATTTGTGATATTACTGACTTGTAAGTCCAGCCTGTAAACTGCTTCATAAAGCCATTTCCAATCAAAGGTATTTGAATTGTCTTTAGGGTACGATTGTTAATATAAATATGATATATTTTAGTCTGTCCCCCTTATTTGTCATACACCTTACCTTTTGTGGAAGAAACTGTAAAAAAGAAGCATTGAAGTCACTGGGCTGTACAGGCATATTTAATAACATCAGCAATGAAAGGTCATTGACACCCACTGGCTTAAAAAGTTGAAATAACTTGAATGTTTTTTGGTTTTTAAATGGTTTTTGAACTTGGAAACTAATTAATACAGCTAGGGCAATTGCAAAATAAAAGTTTAGCACATGGAGATACTTCATAAAGTATGCCATTGATAGGCAAAATGTCTATATTCCTTCATTGCATAGATTTTTGACATACCAAAGAGTGAAAATAAAATGCTTGGAAAATGAATGAAACGGAAAAAACTTTTTAAAACTGATATGGCCATCACAATACAGTATTATCCAAAAGTTTTGTGGTTTAGAAAGTGTTACTGCACAGTTTGAGTTTAATAGCCTGTTGCTAGCCTTGCTTGTAGAGCAGAAAGCAGCTAACTAAAAGAAGCTACTTTTTCTTCTTAATTTAAAACTTATATCTCAGTAGGAGTCAGTGTCAGTTAAGATTAAGTAGACAGATAACTTTATTAGAAGTAGAAGGGGTCTTATTTAAGGTTAAAAAAAAGAAAAAGAAAAGAAAAAAGGCAGTGTGTGTTCTGTGCAGGGAAAGGTACTGTATCAGGTGACTTTGCTAAACAAGTAGGAGGAAAGAGAGCTTACCTGGGGGTATGGTTTAGACACTAGAAAAGCAGGTGAGTCAAATTACAACTTCCTGTTGCTAGCCTTGCTTGTAGAGCAGAAAGCAGCTAACTGAAAGAAGCTACATTTTCTTGTTAATTTAAAACTTATATCTCAGTAGGAGTCAGTGTCAGTTAAGATTAAGTAGACAGATAACTTTATTAGAAGTAGAAGGGGTCTTATTTAAGGTTAAAAAAGAAATAAAAGAAAAAAGGCAGTGTGTGTTCTGTGCAGGGAAAGGTACTGTATCAGGTGACTTTGCTAAACCAGTAGGAGGAAAGAGAGCTTACCTGGGGGTGTGGTTTAGACACTAGAAAAGCAGGTGAGTCAAATTACAACTTCCTGTTACTAGCCTTGCTTGTAGAGCAGAAAGCAGCTAACTAAAAGAAGCTACATTTTCTTCTTAATTTAAAACTTATATCTCAGTAGGAGTCAGTGTCAGTTAAGATTAAGTAGACAGATAACTTTATTAGAAGTAGAAGGGGTCTTATTTAAGGTTAAAAAAGAAAGAAAAGAAAAGAAAAAGGCAGTGTGTGTTCTGTGCAGGGAAAGGTACTGTATCAGGTGACTTTGCTAAACCAGTAGGAGGAAAGATAGCTTACCTGGGGGTGTGGTTTAGACACTAGAAAAGCAGGTGAGTCAAATTACAACTTCCTGTTGCTAGCCTTTTTTCTTACCAATTGCCCTCCATCCCACCCACCCAAAGCCAGTTCTACTTTTATAGCCACTGGATTTAACTGTCAACAGGAACTTCCTGTTTGAAAGTAGGAAGAAAAGGATCATAGAGAAACATTGGTTTTGTCAACCCTGAAGTAGAAAAAGTAGCTCACTCTCCCCAGCTGCTGGTAGTTTGATATTGAGCAAGGAAGAAGGAGACTACTGAAGAAGATAGAAAGTTGCTGTCCCAGAACAGGAAGGGTGAGAGTTGTAAGGAGAGGAGAGAGTAAGCATCCAGAGAAACAGTAGAGGGGACACAAAATAAGACATGATAGGAGTGGTGCAGTGCAATGGCTGTGGGGCGGCAGTGTTCCGGGAGACATTCTGGAGGCTGCGATGCTGCCCTATTTTCAGGCACCTCTCTGGTCTGAGAGAGGAGGTTGCCCATCTCCAGGCTGACCTGGCTAGGATTCACGAAACCTCCTCCCCCACCCAGGGACCACCAGAGCCAATGCCACTACCTCAGAGGTTGCCAAGAAAGAGGAGTGGCTGGACCAGGGTGGGCTCAAGGAGGGAGAGGGTGGTGGAACAGAGTTGCATCCCTCCAGCTGTACCTCTTCACAATTCATTCACTCTTCTGGTGGATAGTGGTTCCTCTATGGAGGCACCTGCAGTGGAGACCAAGGAGGATGCTGGGAACCTTAACAAAGGAGACCCAAAGGAGGGTGGCATGGGACCCCACAGGGGAAGGAAACAACTTCTGGTGGGGGACTCAATCATTAGGGGGGTAGAATTGGGGGAGGACAGGGAGAGGGAGGTAAGGTGCCTTCCTGGCGCCACGGCTTGAGGGACAGGAAGTGAATCCTCAGGATCGTGGGAGGAGCTGCACGAGGGAGGGAGCTGGATGTCATTGTCCACCTGGGGACAAATGACCTGGCTAGGAATGGGATCAGAGCAGTGCAAGAGGAGTTTTTAGAGTTGGGAAGGGGCCTTAGACAAGTAGCGCATACAGTAACCTTCTCGGAGGTGCTGCCTGTCTATGGCAAGGGAGATGCTAGGGCACTTCTCACCAGGGAATTCAATGAGTGGTTGAAAAACTGGTGTGGAACTCAGGGTTTTGGCTTCATTGGGGACTGGGGAGCCACCTGGAGGAATGCAGACCTATACTGGTGCGATGGTCTGCATCTGTCCGGGGGAACCAGGATCCTAGGTGAGAGGTTTGAATGCTTCATTGGCAAGCATTGAACCAGCCAAGGGGGAGGCACTGAAAAGGAGCTGGGAAATCCAGCCTCCCCCACAAAACATGGTGATTAGTGAGGCCAACACCAAGGTAGAGTTGTAATAGGAGCAGAACAGATTTAAATGTAAAAAGGCAAAGGCAGTAAGGACAGAAATGGGGCTAAAAGGGGTAAGGATATCAAAAAGTGGAGGGTGATGAGTACCAATGCCCACAGTCTGTGTAACAAGCTCCCTGAACTAGTGGCCTTGATGGAAGAGGGTTGCCTGGATATTGTGGCAGTCACAGAAACATGGTACACAGAGAACCATGACTGGGATGTCAACATACCAGGATACACAATCTACAGGAGGGACAGGGAGGGTAAAAGAGGAGGAGGAGTAGCTCTCTATGTAAAGGAAGGGATCAAAGCAACAGAACTAAAGAGTAAACAGGGAGCAGATGAGGCACTTTGGGTCACCCTGGAGACAGGAAATGGCACCACATATCCATGGGGGTTGTATACAGACCCCCATCTCAGGGGGAGGGAATGGACAAGGAAATGATAGAAGGCTTTCTTAGAATGGCAGAAAAAGGGGAGATATTGTTGATGGGGACCTGAATATGCCAGATGTTAACTGGAGCACCTTTGCTGCAGGCACATCCAAGAGCAGGGTCATTCTTGATGCCCTACAGGGGGCATGTCTCAGACAGCTAGTATTGGAACCGACTCGGGAGGGAGCAATCTTAGACCTGGTACTTTCAAATGGGGATGGAGAAAGAATCTCAGATTTAGAAGTGGGTAGCCATCTGGGAACAAGTGACCACCAAACAGTGTGGTTCCTATAAACACAGCCATACAATCAAGCCATACAAAAGCAAGAGTACTAGACTTTAGGAGGGCTGACTTTGGGAAAATGAGAGAGTGCCTCAGAAAAACACTAGCAAACAGGCAAGAAGGAGGGGTGGAGGAACAATGGGGAGTGATCAAAACAGCCATCACAGAGGCAACAAGCCTTTGCGTAAAAAAAAAATCAATAAAACACAACAAAGGAAAACCGCTATGGTTCACAAAAGAGGTGGCAGGGAAGGTTAAGGAGAAAAGGGCAGCATTCAGGAAATATAAGGAAACACAGAAGGAGCAGGACAGAGAACTTTATCAGTTAAAGCAGAAAGAGGCTGGGAAGGTAGTCAGAATAGCAAAGGCCCAAACCGAAGAAAGGATAGCCAATTCTGTTAAGAAGGGGGATAAGACCTTTTATAGGTACATTAGGGAGCGAAGAAAGACCAAAGGAGGGATACTGAAGCTTAATAAAGGGGAGGGAATGTGGGTAGAGGGTGACAGTGAAAAAGCAGGGTTACTGAACGAATATTTCTGCTCAGTATTCACAAAGGAAGAGGAGGGAGAGTTACCTAAACCAAACAAGAGAAACATTCAAGATGGGGGTCGATACCAGTCCATTTACAGAAGAAAGGGTTCTGAAAGAACTAATAAAATTGAAGGTGGACAAAGCAATGGGGCCTGATGGGATTCACCCAAGAATTCTAAAAGAACTAAAGGTAGAACTAGTGACATCGCTGACTACTCTCTTTAACAAATCATGGGAGGATGGGTGGTACCCAAGGACTGGAGGAGGGCAGATGTAATTCCTCTTCACAAAAGTGGGAGCAGGACAGAGGCAGGAAACTACAGACCAGTTAGTTTGACCTCAGTGGTAGGGAAATGATGGAATCACTCTGAAGGAAATAACTGTTGAGTACCTAGAGGCCATTGGGGCACAGGACCCAAGGCAACATGGATTCACAATGGGAAGGTCATGTCAGACGAATCTAATAGATTTCTTTGACTGGGTAACCAAAGTAGTAGATCAGGGAGGGGCTGTGGACATGGCCTACCTAGATTTTAGCAAGGCATTTGATACAGTCCCCCACAAAAGATTAATACACAAGATAGCCAGCCTTGGAATGGGTCCCAAGGTGGTAGCCTGGATAAAAAATTGGCTAGACAACAGGACGCAAAGGGTAGTAGTAAACGGAGTACACAGTGAAGAAAGGAGGGTTACTAGTGGGGTACCGCAGGGTTCAGTACTGGGACCGGTCCTTTTTAATGTCTTTATAAGTGACATTGCAGAGGAACTGGAAGGAAAAGTATGTCTCTTTGCAGATGACAAAAAGATCTGCAACAGGGTTGATACACAGGCTGGAGTGGAAAGGATGAGAAGGACTTGGCAAGGTTGGAGGAATGGTCAAATGTATGGCAGCTCAGATTTAATGCAAAGAAGTGCAAGATAATGCACATGGGAAACAAAACCCAGGGAAGTGTACACAATGGGGTGAGATACTGACAACAGTAAAATAGAAAGGACCTGGGGTAATTATATCAGATGACTTAAAGGTGGGCAAGCAATGTGAGAAGGCAGTAAGGAAGGCTGGAGGGATACTGGGATGCATAGGAAGAGGCATCAATAGTAGAAAACAGGAAGTTGTTATCCCTCTGTACAGACAGTTGGTGAGACCCCATCTGGAGTACTGTGTGAAATTCTGGAGACCCCATCTCCGCAAAGACATAGACAGAGTGGAGGCTGTCCAGAGGAGGGCAACCAAAATGGTGCAGAGTCTGCACCACAAGACATACGAAGAAAAACTAAAGGAGCTTAATATGTATACTCTTGAGGAAAGAAGGGAGAGAGGGGACATGATAGAAACTTTCAAGTACCTCAAGGGAATTAACAAAGTCCAAGAGGGTAGCATCTTCCAGAAAAAGAGATGTGCAAGAACAAGGGGGCACAATTTAAAGATAGAGGGGGGACGGCTCAGGGGTAATGTGAGGAAGTATTTTTTCACTGAGAGGGTTGTGGATGCATGAAACAGCCTCCCTGAGGAGGTTGTGGAGTCAAGAACAGTAGGGGACTTCAAGAATGCATGGGACAGGCATAAGGCAGTCCTAGGGTGGGTAAGAGGAAGTAAGCTGTTGATTAACTAGGATCTGCAGCTTATCTGTTAGGTAGGAAAATGGGCAGACTATGTGGGCCAAGCGGTCCTTATCTGCCGTCAAATTCTATGTTTCTATGTTTATGTAGCCTGAAAGATGTCACTCGGGGAACATGCAAGTTTTAGTAAAAGTACTGTATGTTTGATGAAGTCTGTCTGCTCACTCACCATGGACTTTTCTGTGCATTAAGTTGCAGAGATCAGCATAAACAAAAACAGGAGGAAGACCTTGGGCTCTTTCACTACCCACAACCTTATGAAGCACTCAAAAATCCAAAGCTTCTTATCACCAAGCCCCGAACCTTCTGCTCATATCTGTCAAACATTATAAAACCTCTGACACCCAAGTACCTCCAACGTTCAGCTCCCCGATGCCACTGTTCGGGTATAGGGGAACATAAAACCAAAATAGAATCACTTCACTGCCCTATGTCTGGCATCCAAGCCCCATTGTTTTACTTTGCTATACTCATACAGTTCTGCATGTGATTTGTCTCAACCAATTCTGATTAAAATTCCCTCCAGTTCAATAGCTTTCTCTTGAATAGAAGCAAACAGCAGGCGTGCTCTTACTTTTTATGACATTTTTCTCGCACATAGAATGTAATACTATGTTCACTTTCATATTTCAGCATTGAGATCACTGTTTTTATTATACATCATGAATATGCCAAAATGGGGACACTGCTAGGCTGTGTATTCCATTTCCTCCAAATGTATTTCACTTCTACAGAGTTCTAAATGTTTAAACTTAGAAAAAAAAATCAAAGATTAGAAATTAACAGGCTTAGTTTTAAATGCACCACTAACTTTGTTAATTGTTCCCCAATTTTATCCATGAGCACAATTGATTAATGTAGGGCTACAGTGAGGTGCCTCAACCCCAAATCAAACTGACTGTTTACACATTTCTGTTATTATTATATTGAGATTTAATAAACAAAAATACCGAGGTTGAAAAACTATAAATCCAATACAGTACCTTTGATAGCCAAATGTATTCACCAGAAAGTGAGTGTGAGAGTGAATATGGCAATTGGCAAAGACCCTCCCCCACCAATTGCCGTCACATTTTTAATTTAAATTTCCCTGGTGTCTAGTGGTACCCATACCCTCTGATGCCATTCTCATATTTAATTTATATTTCCCAGAGTGAATTGAGAGTCGAGTACAGCCCTGCCATACATGCTTTGTTTTATTTGCACCTCACTGGCAGGGCAGTAGATCTAGTACAAGTTAACCATTTCAAAATGTGTGGTGTATTCCCAGCTAAATCTAGGTTTTACAGATTTATGTGGGGGGGGAGTTTCAGGGGGGCACAATTTAAAATGCAACTACAATGATGGGATGAGGGGAAGGGGTATTTAGACCCATTTGTCCCACTTTGAACTACCTACATGTTTTATATTATTATTTTAATGAGGCTGTGTGAATAATCACTCTCTGATCTCCCTGCTAAAACCAAACCTGGAACTAACATCATGCCAATAAGCTGACTTAATCTTCATCTAAAATTCACTGAGGTTCATGTTGCAGTCTCTGCCTCAGTCTATATCTGTTCTCATTGGAAGTCAGGGTGTCATGTTCACATGCAGTACAGAGATAAATGCACAGGGTGGCTCTACAAGTAGATTGCAACTTCCTTTTATTTTATTTTTTGAAATGAGTGCGCACACACTCTTTACAACTTACCTACATCCTGGGGAACAGCATTGCAGTGTGAGTGATGTAAATAATACAGTATCCAACTCAAATCACTTACTTCTAGGTAAGTATGCTTCTCAGATAAGTTGTTGGCAGCTTTACAGCATGCTAACTGTTGAGAGTCAATAGTTAATCTGGGCCAGAAAGGTGTCAGTTGGCTACTCCATTAATTTGCTTAATCACTGTGCAGCATATTTATTTCTAGAATGCAGTCACAGTTTTACACAGTATGGTGTGTTCTGGAACAAAGGAAAAAAATGAAAGAAAAAAAAAAAAAGACCGATAATCTGCTTGTGGAGACACACTCCCCTTTATCCCCTTGATGAAACTGAAAATGTACCAGGACTCGCAATGGCAATGGTGTTAGCCATCCTGCAATTCACATTTAATGGTTAATGAAGTCATTATTTAAGACAATTGCCAAGTACAGTAGGTAATGGTATTTCTGATGCTGATAAGAAATGATATAAAAGCCTTCTTGTCTTAAGCAGTTTTAATCAGAAAGGCATTGTTTACTGGTAAAACTGCAAGAAGTATTTTTGAAGCACTGTTAAAGTGGCAGGGTTTTTCAGTGTTACCAAAGGTATCAGCAGGAACAAAAAAGTCACTGACAGCAGCCTGTTGCAACAGTCAGTCAGGGCCACACATTCCCAAAACTAATGAGGCCAGTTCACTTTCTGGGACAGCACCTCTCTTTCTGGATGTCTACTATGTAACTTACACCAAGTCCCCCCACTTTATCATTATTAGCTTAAAAAAACAAGAAGTGCAGAAATGGCTCAGATGAGGTAATAAAATGTTGAAGAATGACCACCGCTCTTCACACAACCTTGAGTGGTATCAGGAGGGACCGTTAAGCAGTCTTAACAAACACACTTGGGCTACAGGAGCTGAATTTTCTATGCATGATCTGGTCAAGTTTTCAATTAGCAGTAATCTCTCCTCAGATAAACTTCATTGGCTACAATACGGCCACTGTACAAAGCTCTATGCATGATCTGCAATGACACTACTCTAAGTATGGATACATTCATAAAGCAGTAGTGTGATCAGCTGTTCCAACTTTGCAGTGCTGCCTTGTACAGCACGAGTCCATGCTTTTAGCAGAACAGTTGATCACTGGCAAGAGTTTACGTTCCTTGAAACACTCCTGGTCATATATGTAACTTTGGTTCTTTTGTTAGAAACTGTGCTATAGTTTGAATACTGTAGTAAAAATAATACAAAGTTTAAGTCATCATTTTTTCACATAAGGTAGCTTTTCCTCAAGTCATTTTATAAGGTATTTTGATCAATTAAAGCATAATGACAGCTCAGTAATAGTGCCCAATATTGCAGTTCTATGGGTGAATTAAACGCTATTTACTGGACCTGCTTAGTGATAGCTAAAAAGATTTACCTTTCCTGCTCTGTGAGTTTTGTAAAGGCTCTGTCTATGGCTTTGTCGAACCTATGTGACAGGATTATTTATAATGTGCTGGTCAAACTTTATTGACCTTTTAATAATGCTTCCTCATTTTACACTTAACTATTCAAATTGCTTACTACCAATAATTATACTTCTCTAATATATGTTCCTTCTGTACAGTGTATACTATAGTACTTAATTACTTTTTTATAAACATGTTTATATTAGAGGTGCATGTCATTACTCATTTAGAGACTGTGAGATCCTGATACCACATATCTTATTCTGTCATGGAAAAGAAATAAAAAGAGGTTAAATAAAAAACTGTCTAAAAAACAAGTGTCATGAATCTGATTATGAGCATGTGCACAAAATAAGTATACAGTGGCTCAGAAAACTATGAGATGTCTAAGTTTTACAAATATGTATCAGCAAAAGTGCTAAAGTTCACTCACATTATGGATAAGCCCATGGTGTAGTTGCAGGCAGACAGGCCAGGAACAGTCAGGTGTGGCTAAGATGATAAGTATTTTATAAATGAAGTCTTGTTAACTTTGCATAAAGTGCAGATAAGAATTGATCAGAAATGCCGTGTTTCTCATACCACATTCAGTGTTATGCATGACTTGGAAGTATGAGCCCATTTCAATATACTGCATCATTAATCAGGGACAAATTACCAAAATCAGGGACCCATTTGAAACAGTGGTGTTATCCACTCAGGAAGCTGGTAGAATAAGGGGTTTAGTATGGAATACATTTTGTGAAGAGCAAGTCTGCAGCTCTGACATCACTGTGTGATTGTAGTCCCAGCACAGGGAACATAAAGCTATTAACTTCAGCACAAAAGATTAGTCCACCCCTCCCCCTGCTGTCTGTTTCTTAGACCAGTGAATCTCTCAAAAGGCACTTTTACACACAGGTTTATATAACGGAATAACTGTTACGGAAACAGTATTCCGTTACATCCCTTGTGTGTAAAGTGCATCTGTTTCGTTCCATAGGCCAACGTTCGTCCAAACCGCAATCTCTGCTTTTCGCGGTTTGCACCGTTGTGTTCCATTTCATTAGGCTGTGTAAAACAGCCATTCTGAAGTGGTGCACAAACAGCAATAGAGCAGCAAGCTCTGTAGGGGTGCCGAAACACAAATGGAGGTGGGAGCTGCCGGAAAACTCTCGGAGTGAGTAAAGGGATCCTAAAAATGCAACAGAGCACAACGGCGCCACAGGTAACGCTCATTTCATTTTAAAAACCTGTGTGTAAAAGTGCCTAAAGAGAACATGTTAGCTACAATGTAAAATCACCAAGCATAGGGAACATAAAAAAGAGCAAAGAATGTTTTTTAATGAGCCTTGCTTTCCCTATATGTGACATTTCTGATCTTTCCTTAGCAGAGATGGCATGTTGCCATCCTTGCAGAGTTTAAAAATAGTACTTACAGATTTTAAAAATGCCCCATACAGATAACGGTTCACTCTGAAAGTCCTAGGGGAATTAATAGATGTTGTTCGGGCACTTATGAATTTAATTAAGTTGGTGTATACATTTAATGTAATGGTGTCCGTGACCATACTTGGGAGGGTGTGCATAAATAACCAAGGAATTATATTTAAAGGCTTCCTTACACAATTTAGACAATGTAACAATCCCTACAGTAAGTCAACCATAATACTGGAATGCATTGGGTGGGGTTTGGACAGCAGGAGAAAAGAGATATTACTACTTCTCTATAAAACACTGGTGAGGCTACACCTAGAGTACAGTGCTTAGTTCTAGAGTCCTCAACTAAGGAAATACAAAGGCAGGCTAGAGATGGTGAAGCATAGGGTAACCAAACTGATTCTGTGTCAGCAGTGCAGTTCCTCTGAAGACTTATTACTAGGGGAGAATTTACCCCTTATACCATTGGCCCTACCACTTTTCAGACCATTCCAGCACCAATGGGGAACATGAGGTAGGTAGTGTGGAATTAGTAGTTCCCCAGGAGGTACCAGTAAGGTAGGAAACATGGATGGGTAGTGTGAGATTAGTAGTTTCTCAGGGGGCAAAAGTAAGGCAGGAAACATGGATGGGTAGTGTGGGATTAGTAATTTCTCAGGGGGCTGCAGTAAGGCAGTGAACATGGATGGGTAGTGTGGGATCAGCAGTTTCTGAGGGAGTAGCAGTAAGGCAGAAAACATGGATGGGTAGTGTGGGATTAGTAGTTTCTCAGGGGGGAGCAGTAAGGCAGTGAACATGGATGGGTAGTGTGGGATTAGTAGTTTCTCAGGGGGTAACAGTAGGGTAGGAAACACAGATGGGTAGTGTGGGATTAGTAGTTTCTCAGGGGATAGCAGTCAGGTAGGAAACATGGATGGATAGTGTGGGATTAGTAGTTTCTCGGGGGAGCAGTAAGGCAGTGAACATGGATGGGTAGTGTGGGATTAGTAGTTTCTCGGGGGGGAGCAGTAAGGCAGTGAACATGGATGGGTAGTGTGGGATTAGTAGTTTCTCAGGGTGGAGCAGTAAGGCAGGAAACATGGCTGGGTAGTGTGGGATTAGTAGTTTCTGAGGGGGTAACAGTAGGGTAGGAAACACAGATGGGTAGTGTGGGATTAGTAGTTTCTCAGGGGGTAGCAGTCAGGTAGGAAACATGGATGGATAGTGTGGGATTAGTAGTTTCTCAGGGGGCAGCAGTAAGGCAGGAAACATGGGAGGTGGGTAGTGTGCCCAAAAACCACATATAGACAACAGGCCTCAGATACTTATGGTATTACAGGTAGACTGGCTGTACCAGTCATCTTTATCTGCCATAATGTTTTTATGTTTCAGTATTTATAGTTCTAACAGCAGCCTAGAATTATATGCAGTACTGTACATAATAATTAGTCCAGTATTTACCTTGTACAACACATTTGTTTTGCACAGTGTAGTATAGTCTGATATTATTTATTTTTAAAATTCTCCCTTTACACTTCACTAGCGAATGCCTAACTCATGGCTGTCATGTTATTTGCATTGACTTGTAATCTTACTATTGAATGGATTGATTCATTTGACTTGCACTGCTCCTCTTTTTTGTGCGTACAGCGTGATTGCAATTGTTCCCAACTGTTTATATTGTCTAAGTATATAGTTTGATTGGTACTGTTTGTCTCTCTCTTCCATGCTCTTATTCATCTGGACAGGAGCTAGTGTTTGCTCAGCATGTTATCAGATAAAACTTTTGAAATACATACATAATTTAAATTCATTTGTAATCACAGACAGCCCTTCATGGTACACTTTCCAAGGCTGCTGGGGAAATTCTTGCAACAGGGAAATTCCTGCAAGGTCACAGACTGAGGATTATAACTTCTGTGTACATAAGCAGCAAAATAAATGATCTCTCCGGGACAATATCTTAGTGTTCATTTCAATTACGTATAAAATAAACATACAAAATGCATATAATAAAGATAGATTTTCTTTTTCTTAATACTTGTCTCTTAAGTTTCCCCTCTAGCACCATCCGGAGCACATAAAGGATGGGTGGTTGAATTAATATTGCTGGCTTTGTACAGTATGTTTAGCACCAATAAGATACTGAATAGTAAATGCATGCTCCCCTTTTAGTTTTTACACTTGTTATTACTCATCTGTATATCTGTAAGTGAAAAATACTGCATGAGGATGAGGGTGATTTGGTCTAGTTAATATTTAATTTTATACTTAATTAAAAGATACCACTGGTCAATACTGATTCAGATCAATGCATATTATACCACTAGTAGTAAAAAACAAGGTTCTCTTAGGACAGGATATGACACTAACTGCAGTGCATAAGCCCACTTGTATCCTCTCTAAAAATGTTTTACTTGGTATCTTTACTCTTTTACCTTCCCATTCTAGCTAATGAGAATGTTGTGCTGTTACATTTTTAAGATCAGGTTTAGCATGATGTTTTCTCTTTAGGTGGTGTCCTTTCCATAATAGTCATTGAGAACTCCACAAATGGGAAAAAAGGATTATTCACCTATCTCTTGGTTGGTATTGATACTTTTCCTTCTAGCTACAAGCTGAGAAGGCGATTCATGAATTCGGCAGCTGGTAATGCAGTGGTGACAGACACAGACAGTACTGTCCCACAATATTTTGTGAATTAAAGAACATTTTAAAAAGCAAAATAAATACACAGAATGCATGCAATAAATTCAGTTCCCACTGAATTCGAAAGTGTAACAGTTTCCATCTCCCTCTCAAATGCTGAATCTGTTTCTATTATTGGCTGTTACAGACCCCCATCTGGTGGGTCAGAACTCATGCAATTTCTGAACAAATCTATGCCTGTACAAAATAGGGAGCTTATTGAACTTACTCTCCTGGGTCTGTGTGGGTGGCTGTTTGTATTTGTCTGTAGCTTAGTTTTTTGGGATTTACAAGATTTTCTGCTTGAAATAACTACACCATTCTTGTTCACTACATCTGTGAATGTCTCCTGGACTGGATTTCTGCAGAACAGCACCACCAGGTATTTGCATTTTCAGTTTAAAATCAACTTTTTGGAAGCTAACTCAAGCAAAACAGAAGTCAAGCAACTAAATCTGACGAACTCAATGACTCTGGGTCCTGCTTGAATCTACATTTTCATCTGACCTGTTCCTAAAGGATTTGTATGTGGGCCTTTAGACAACCTTATTAAATAACGAAGGAAGCATAAGGACAAAAGGATTTCACATCCTGCACTTGTACTTGATTAAGTGTGCCCCAGGCTACCAATGTAATGGGGCAGAGGAGTGCATGCCTGCAAGCTCTTGCATAGCGAAAGCCTCTTGTTAAATCCCTGCCTAGCTGTGACCCTGGTTGACCTCTATCATGAATTGTACCAATAGCTTAGGACATCTAAAAATTGTATCCCTGAATATTTGCAGCTTTCTCTCCAAATTGCCACACTTTCCAGCCTGAGTGGCTCAGATTGATCCTAACGTCATCTCCCTAACAGAAACATGGCTATCACCAAACATCCCAGACACAGCAATTGCCCTTCCTGTGTACAACCTGTTCCGGCAGGACCGCACCTCAAAAAGAGGGGGTGGTTGTCTGGTTTACCTCAAGAGTGACATCAAAGGGCAACTACTACCCATTAGCTTCCACACCAAGGAAGCACAGATTCTAACACTGAAATTTAATATTGGTCAACAAAACAAAGTGCTACTGTTATCCACCATATACCTGTCTCCTGGGACACTACTCACTGGCTTCCCACAGCTCATAAGCCACCTCGAACAGAACAAACTAAACTGGGAACATATAATCCTAGGGGACTTCAACATTAATTGGCAAGCACAGGATGCAGCGACAGCTAGAGACCAAATAGCTGGCCTGTACCTGACCCAACTGGTCACACAACCCACCAGACAAAACTACCATACAAGAACCTCATCGACCGGCTACTCTCCTTCTGTCCTGAACACATCGCAGAGGTAACAGTCCTACCTGACACCATCAGTGACCATTCCCCTGTACTACTTACCTGGACTAACAAGTTCACCAAGAGTAAGCCTAAGACCACCAGGAACAGATCATTAAGGCTTGGTCACCTAGACTGCTTCAGGCACTACTTAAAAGGGATTGACTGGTCCCCACTGGATAGAGTTAAGGATGGAAACCAAGCACTGGATTACTTCTGCTGTATCTTCATTAAAGCCTGTGACATCTTTTCTCCTTACAAAACAAAGAAAGCCAGAGGAATCCCCAACCCCTTACTGTCTAGCCCTCTAATTGAATGCATGTGACTCAGAGATTACCTGTGGCATAAGGCCAAAGCCACCAGGAATAGAGCTGACTCCCAAGCATATAAGGCAGCTAGAAATACCTGCACAAAACTCATACGTCTGGTGAAAGCAGCTTACTGCAATGACCTCCTAGGAAAGACCGGTGTAGAGGGAGGGAATTCTGGGACTCTGTAAAATCTCTCATGGGTAGAGCCTCAAGGGCCCCACTGAACCTTATAGTTACCACCTCTGGCACATTACAAGACCCAAAGGGAATCACTGATGTTTTTAATGTTTCATTCATGGACCTCAGCTATGTGTTGCCACCTGAATACCTGAATCATACCCTTGCAGGCCAGCAGCACAACCTCATCACTCCATTACCATGGGATAATGTTACCACACCATTCTACTTCAGGCAAATCTCCCCAGGTGAGACCGTCAAATATATCAAACGGGTCCTTGGTAAGACCAGGATGGGAAGCGACATGATCAATATGAAGATGGTAGCACTCACATTAAACAAATTTGTGGCACCACTCACCAAGGTATTCAATGCTTCTCTGAGATCTGGCATCTTCTCTGACAGGTGGAAAGAAGTTCTAGTCACACCTGTTTTTAAATCAAGAGACTCAGTTAATCTAGCAAACTTCCAGCCCATCTTGATTTTACCCCCCCTCCAAAGCACTTGAAAGGGTGGTCTCAGAACAACTGACTGAGTACCTAGAAAAGCATAGCCTTCTCTGCTTGCAACAACATGGATTCTGACAAAACCACTCCATCACCACTGTGCTAGTAGAGTATACCACTCAACTTTATTGAGCCCTGGATAAAGGGATGGTGGTGGGGTCTGTCTTCATAGACCTCACCAATACCTTTGACAGAGTCAATCACCAACTGCTACTGAAATGCTTCCTCTCTACAGGATTGTCAATGGACTCTGTGGCCTGGTTTCATAGTTATCTCACCCATAGATCTCAATGGGTCAGGATCGGCAATACAATCTGTGAGCCCAGGGAAGTAAACCTAGGGGTCTCACAAGGTTCTATGCTCAGTTCTCTCTTATTCAGCCTCTTCATAAATGACATGCCTTCCATCTGTCTTGCACACTCCGTACTCTATGCAGACGATGCTGTTATCTCCATCCCAGGAAAAGACCTGGGATCAATTAGCTCTGAACGTCACCTCAATTTTCGTGCACTAGAATCCTGGTTCACCAGAAATAAACTGCTACTCAACTACAAAAAGACAAAGAGCATGCTCTTCAGCACCCCACAGAGCAAGATTTGAGGGTCCTCACTGCATATACTTATTAGCAAAGGAGAAGTACTAGACCAAGTCAATACATTCAAGTACTTAGGGATTCACCTTGATGACACCCTCACCTTCACTGCCCATGCTGAGCAACTGGTAAAGTCCACCAACATGAAGCTTGGCATCCTATACAGACACAGCACCTCTATGGTACCGGCTGCCCTGAAACTTGTTACATGCAATTCAGTTCTCTCATCTGTGGATTATGGCCTTGTCACATATGGGGCAGGCACAGACAGCGCTTAAAAGGGTCAAAACCTTCCTAAACAAAGCCTGCTGCCTGGTCCTCGGAGTACACAAAATGACTCACTCTTGAGACCTATACAAGGAAACTGGCTGGCTCCCACTCCACCACAGATTCCAATACCAGGCCTGCCTCCTTGCAAAAAAGTCCCTGATGGAGTCCATGCCTAGTGCTACTTCAGCCTTCTTTGAGCCTGCACAACCATCTAAATGCACAAGAAGTGCCCCCAGGGCTGTTCTAACTGTTCCCTTCAAATGAGCCACCCTTGGCCAAAGATCCTTCTCCTGCTGTTGGCCTAAATTGTTCAATGATCTGCCCGCAGATCTTGCCGACTCCCACAGACTTGGGCACTTTAAAAATGGGCTTCAATCTCTTCTTGTCAGCAAATCAGACTGCCAGTGTTTCTGTTAACCCATGGCCTCAGACAGCTGTTCTCGCATCCATCAAACACTACCCTGTCTCGCACCCACCCTCCTGTTCCAGAACTGCCCACCTCCCACCACCTACTACCTCCCCTTGACAAAGCCTCACATTGGCTGCTAAAACTGCATTTCTGCAGACTGGGAGCACCCCGTCTGAACTGTAACATGTTTGTTAAACACTGCACTGCACTTAATTAGTGCTGCTTTAATATGTTTCTCCGCAAGTGTGGTCCTGTTTCTCCTCACTTGTTGTACCCTGCTTAATGTTGTAACCGCACACTAATACTACTTGTTACTGTAGTTGATGTTGTTCTGTTCTGCAGTGTTTCATCACCTGTAAATGTCTTGTATTCCTTGTTGACTTGGAGCCTTTGTAAATGAGCCCCTGGCTCAAATGTATTAATCCAAATTTAAAATAAATAAATAAATAAATAAATAAATAAATAATGAGTTTTCCTTTTTCTAAACACTTATCTCTTAAGTTTCCCCTGTAATACCAGCAGTAGCACATAAAGGATGGATGGTTGAAATAATATTGCTGGCTTTCTACAGTACTGTATGCTTAGCACCAAGAAGGCACCAATAAGGCACTGAATAGTAAATTAACTGAGAGATGCCATTGGTCAGTACTGATTCAGATCAATGCATATTACACCACTAATAGAACAAGTTTTAGTATGCTGCATTTTATCTTCAGTTTGTATCATCCCACAACAGCATGTGAAAGAAAAATTAAGAAAGGGAGGAACAGTCCGAGTGACAGAACTGAGACTGCACCTCCCCAAATATATTAAGCTCAACATAGATAACATGACAATATGCAGACATAGAAGTTTTAAATTAAAATGTGTAAGCATGTGGTAACTCCAATTCACACAATTATAATGTAACAGGATTCTTTTTTTAAATTGACACTAGAAAATGTGAGTGTTGGGGAAGGGAGTGGACAGAATTCAGTATGCTGCCTACTTACCCCCTGCCAATTTTCTAGTACTGGTTTTAAAAAAAGAACCCTGTGACATTATGATTGTGTGGGTTGGGGTGACCACATCCTTATACATTTTGATTTGAAATGTCCATGTCTGCATATTGTCATGTTATCTATACTGAGCTTAATGCATTCAGTTGAGCTGCAGTCTAAATTCTGTGCCACTTGGACAGCTGGTCCCTTGCTCAGCTTTTCTTTGTGCATGCTGGTGAAATAAATAAAAATGGACTGTTGTACAATAATGGTGCAAAGTGAAGAAAAAATGCAGTATATTAGAACCTGGGTGTAAACAACAGCTCTATACAGTATGTGAGCACACAACAAAAGGTTGTGAATGAAGTTCAAAGTAAGCAAATACACTGATCTGTTGATCATTTTAATTGAATTTCAGTCCATCTGCTGTTCTCAGTAGGATCTGATGATGTCCGATTTCCTATGTTTGCATACTTTTCTCTTTACTCACATCATTTTCTAGGATGCTTGAAACACTTATATTTTTATTATTATTGTTTGTTTTTTTTACCCAGGCTTGTGAGTGATGGCTTTTTCATAGCTTTGTCTTGTTTCAGTTGTTGCTGTTGACTGTAGAAATAATGAAGGAGAGACAGTAATTTAGTTTACTGTCTCTCCTTCATTATTTTTAGAGCCGACAGGGACAATGCTTGTTTCCAATTTGGTGGTGGTGGGTAGGGAGGTTGATTTGTAAAACCACCTTTGTGTGTGTATTTTATTTGCATGTAAGCAATCATGAATACATGAAAATTATGACTCCAAGCTGAAACATTTTAATAACCTCTGCTACAGTATTTGAATACCACAGGGCAGTTTTAGTTAGTAAACATGAAGCAAATTTGAAAATGTAAGATTATGCAAATAGAACCGATGTTAAATCTATTTTGAGAATACTACCAAGAAGAAGGACATGTAGCTAAATGACAAATCAGTGCATTGTTTACCAGCATGGTGTCTTCTTCCTTTTAATTCCAGGTTGTGAGTGTGGTCAGCTACTATCATTCATGTTCAATCATAAACAACCCAAGTTGGGCAATACTGTAGTTTGTTACTGCCTGTGATTTTGTCCCTGCTGTGTACAGAGATTGCAGTGTCTTGGAGCAGACAGCAAAACTGAGTGAGTGGGTGGTGCAGTGAGAGAATCTGGTTCTAATACATTTTTCTCACATTTTGACAAAGTTGAGAGGCACTGTATAAATATTTTTTAATAATCTTTCCTTGATCCCAGCACAGTGGGGGCTACTACATAAAAGGATGGTGAAGTCTTGCAGGCTAGCACTCCATAGTAAAAGAATTTGTTTTTGTGCAAACTCCCAAGTAATATATGTAAATGAGTCTGTGACTCAATCGAGTTTTATCCTAAATTCATAAATATGTTTATGAATAAATATTTTTACTACTTTACTACTACTACTACTTACTAAGCAGTTAATAAAGGGAAGGGAATACAAAAATATTTGTGTTGTAAGTTAGATTTTATCTCAGTATTATGTTTTTAGGGTTTTCACTGTGATGTCAGATAGGGCTAAGTGTGTCGGGGGGGGGGGTACAAGGTGAGGGCATCATATTTGTGCCAAGGCACAGGCCCCGTCTGGTGCAGGTTCAAAGCCACAACTAACTTGTCTATCTGGAGGGAGGGGTCTATTTTCAAATAACAAAGATGCCACAAAAGCAGGTATAAAGGGTATGTATTCCTGTGGATTCATGCAGTGTAGGCAATGAACAGCAAATTGGGAGACAATGGGAAGTGATGGGGGGGGGGGAGTAGTTAGGAGGGTAAGTACAGTGAAAGCAGCAACCAGTGTTTACTCTGTCAGCAGTATTTGTCAGCAGGTACTGTAGAGCATAGAGCAGAAAATAGAGCCAAATGTTATTTAAAAGGGATCTTATACATTTATCGGCTCTATTTAAGATTACAGGTACTGAAAAAAAAAACTGGTACTTGAGAAATACATATATTTATGCAGGCTATATGTTTATCAGGCTCCAGTGATTCAATCTTTGTTGTCCTTTATTTAAAGGATTTACAACATTTAAAAACAAGAGACTAGAGACAGAGCATGACAGAGAGAGAGAGAGAGAGAGAGAGAGGAAGTGAGAACAGAAGAAAAAGAGTAAAAGGGCATGACTTGGGTACTGTACAGATTCTCAGTCAAGCATTAACACTGTACTCTGTTGCGTTTAACAAGCATAAGTAAATAATTTATTGGCTTCTATAAGTTCTTGCACACACATATCTTGCTGAGTAAGATTTTTGGTATATACAAAATTGATAGGTATTTGTTTTGAAAGGCTGATAGAAACATGTCCCCTTTGGTCTCATGATCTCTCTATAGAACTGAATGACAGAATACAGTACATCTCTCCTTCTGTCATTAACTCTCTTTGTATAAAAATAGGTTGCCAGACACAGAGGGAGAGAGAACACTCTTGTGAGTATAACACAAATGAGCAATATAAATAAAGGTGCATGAAAAGGATCGACAACTGCAACTGTGATGCAGATAGATGATATGTAAAGTGCTACCCATCAGAAAAGAGTGTACTGACAGTTCAACTACTGTTAGTTCATTCACAGTCTGTTTCAAATGAGCAAGCCATTGAATTGATCACGGCTATGGCACAAATGAGCAATGAAAAAAAGTTGCCTGAAAAGGATAAACAAACAAACACCCCCCCCCCCCAATTTAGGAGCTATATTTGATAAAGCAGCAAAAATACAATAACCACGTAGATATCTCACATATGCACCACAAACTTGAGTAAAAATCTGAATTGCTAGATATTATGTAAAGCACCACCATCAGAAAAGAGTGTACTACGGTTCAGCTACTGGTAGTTCATTCACAATCCATTTCAAATGAGCCTGTCATTGAACTGATTGTGGATATAGTACAAATGAGCACTAAAAGCAATGCAAGCATTTTAAATGTTTTATTTTCTTTGTTTTACTAGTGGTTCATGGAATATCTTGTATTTCAATTTTTTCACCCCAAGGACTGATGTAAACAAAAGATAAAAAAAAAATTTGAACTGCTTACATTGTTTTTAAAGCTTCAGTTTATATTAATTAAGTGCCCAAGTCCTTTTGATAACCCTGACAAGTAAAAGCACTCTCAGTTTCAGCGAGTGGCAGTCCATGGAGTGATTGTCGGATGTGCTTTGTAGGGATAGTCTTGATGGCCATTCTGCTTAGTAGGACAGATGATGACTGTAAGCAGGCACTTCTCACTTCCTTTAGCACTTCATCAGATGGGCAATTACAGTAGCTTCATCCAGATCAGTCTAATCTCATTTATATTTTAAGATACTGTGGAATTAAATGCCTGGTTTTCTTGTTTTTAATTTATGAACTTATTCTTCTAATTTTTATAAAGACTAGTTAGGGTGGATATGTTTGGGTATAATATTTTCTAATCTGCTTGCCAGCATTTTTGCAAATATTTCAATATTCAGTATTTAACTGATAATCATGATTATCAAAGCAGCATTTTGCTGCTCAGTAAAGAATGTACTGTAGCAGACAAGGGCCCATATATTCAGAAATGCGCCAAAGCCCGGCGAAAGTCCGGCACAGCTCAAATCTGATGTGCCATGGTGCATCTGGAGCCATATTCAGAGGTTGCACAGGCCAAACTGCACCAGCACAACATGGCTGAATATGGCAGAGTTGTGCCATGGCACAAACAGAGTTGCGCCATGGTGCACACAGAGATGCTCCAGCGCACCTGTGGCAGCAGGGCAGCAGAGCAACAGAGGGGGGCAGGGCACAGAGTACAGACCCAGGGACAGGGCCATGGCAGCACAGTGACAGGCTACAGGAGGCCTCCACCAGCAGGGCACCCAAAGGCACCCCGACACTGGACCACAGAACAAAACAGTGGCATGGACAACAGGGGACAGGAGGTGCCAACAGCTGATGGAGGGTGACCAAGGGAGCCCATCCCCTGGCAGGCCACTGGCCATGCCCCAGCCCCCCAAGACCATAGCAGGCCACACCCAGGACCATGCAGCCAAGCACACACACACCACACAGACACACAGGAAATCCACACAGTGGGCACTGAACAGGCTGGGTGGCAGGCAATGTGGCAGACCACATTGGACAGGATGCACAATGACAGGCAGAGGATCCCAACACAATGTGTAGACAGTACCTGACCAATGATTATGGCCATGAACCACCACCATGCACACACCCGCCACACACCTCTGACCACTGCCCCATGGGCACCCCAATGCACAGCCACTGATCCAGGGGATGGATACCACCACAGTGGGACAGACCACAGCACACATCAGGGAACCACAGAAGCACAACACATGCCCCCTCACATGCACACAACACAGAAGGACACTGCGTCACTGTAGCATGGCACCTCATGCCACCTGCAAAGCAGACATGAACACAGACAGGTATGTCAGGCAATATATATGTATGGAATAACTATGTACAGAACCAGCAAAGGCTGTGGAAGGGTAGGGACAGCGAGGGAAGGGGACAGTGAACATGGACTGTTCAGTGGAAGGGGGGACTGTAGGGACAGGCCCAACAGGGGTAACAGGGGACACAGGGGCAACCCTTGTGATGGCCCCAGCTGGCCACTCTCACATGCCATCCCTCACTCCTCTCCACTGCCAGCATGCCCTTGCATGGCCGCCACCACCCCTAGTATGCCCGAGACCATGAGCAAGGTCTGCCAAATGAGCAGGCCTAGCATCTGGCATGGCAGTGTCTGCACTGGATGCTGGACACCAATAGCAAGGGTCAAGACAGGTGCCCAGTGCAATGGCCCAAGGAACCATGCCCACCCACAGTGTGCTTCTGCACAATAGGGAACATGCCATCATGCGCGGAGTGCACGTTGCTGGCCCTGCGCATATATATATTCACTACAAAAAAAGAATATTAATGTACAGAGCCCTCTGGGACCTGTGCATTTAGCCTAATGATCCAGGCTCAAGCTACAGGTCCAAGCCTGCACCCCATAGGTCTAGTGCATGGTGCTAGACAGCTATGACTCTCCATGTGGGGCACACAGAATCAGCCATAACTGCAGGACCTGTGCAAAGCAGATCAGGATCAGTCATTAATAATGTTCTTTGGACAGGGGCCCTGCATGAAGCACAGGATCATTCATTATATTGTTCATACAGTAACTTAATTCCCAGCCCCTGTAGCTTGTCCTTAGGTCATGAGGCTAGTGGCTGGGGGAGGTAGTGAGCATTAGGGTTGAAAACCCCAAGAAATACAACAGCACTTATTTGCCAAGACTCCTGCACCTCCAAACCCTAATTTTTCCATTCTTTTATTTTTCTTTCTTTGTGTTTTTCAGCCCTAATTTCTGCATAATGTAGTTTTTTTTGCAATACATTTCCTTGTTTTTTTGTGATAGCGGAATCATATCTGCAATCACCAGGTCTCTGTTGGAGCAGCATAAAATAGAATAAACAACATATTTGATATATTTAAAGCCTAGCATCACCAACCACCTTTTTGACAGGACTTGCAGGGCCCTGTGAGCCCTGCATTAAGACAATGGTCCACCTGTCTGTGCACAGGGCCCTGTAAATGGGCAACCTTTAGCACAGCCTAGCTCAATGATGCAATGTTCTAGGACAGAACAGGAAAGCAGGCAAATAGCGCATGCACTCATTAGCTGCAAATATATAAAAATGTATTAAATACAAAGTGCATACACATAAATGACTTGCAGTAGGGCAGAACCTGCTATCAAAGTGGATGCTAACTTTCTAAAGACAAAGGCCCTCCATACCAGGGCGTGTAGGGCCCTCTGAGACCTATTCTAAGACAAAGGTCCATCTGTCTGTGTGCAGGATCCTATGTACTGTTCATAAGCAGACACCAAGACCAATAAGAAAATGGCCCATCTGTCTGTGTGCAGGGCCCTGCACACAAGCAGGCACCAAAGATAGTCATGCAAGGACATGCAGATCCCTCTAGACCCTGCCCCAAAACAATGGTCCTTATGGCTGTATGCAGGGCTTGAACCAAAAACCCACCATGCCAGGACAAGCTGTCCTAATCCAGAAATTTCAACCAATTTAGATATTGACTCCTACATCAACTTCAAGTTTCAAAATCAATATGTAATTACATATAGTTCCATTTTAAAGACTTCCTCAGCTTCAATACCACACATTGCAAATTTCCCAACAGTTCACCTGCTCTTTGCAAACTTTATCAAAAGATGTAGTCCTAATACACAAAAAGTATAAACCCATGTTCATAACCATATTAATGAATTTCAAAAGTTCATTCAGCTTTGTTACTGTGTACACAACATATAGTAACTCACCAAAGAAGCAGGTTCAAGTAAACTTAATGGAGTTTTACTCCTTTCTATCCTGTATGTACAAAATCTGTGCCAATGTGTAGTTAGAAATATTATCAGTATTCTGTTGATTTGAACTGTTGCCTTCCTTCTTTCAAGGCTTTCTTGAGCCAGACTGGAGGTGCAGCTGATTCCATCACAATGGCAAATGTCATGTGTGCACCTTGTATGTGGAAGGGTCTTGCTGGCATGGAGCCTTGAAGAAGGATGCAGCAGTTCAAATACAGAGACTGCTGATAATGGTGTTGTAAGCATGCTGGCACAGATACACATACTGTATCATGATGAAGGGTGTATAATTCCACTATTTCCTGAGCCTTCTTCTTTGGTGAGTTATTATTTCTGTAGAGTGTGAAAAAAGCTGAATTAAATTTTGAAATGCATTAAAAATTACTACTGACATTATTTTATATTTTTTGTAATATTAGGACCACATCCCTTGATAAAGTTTGCAAAGAACAAGGTGGAAATTTAGGATGTGTGGTACTGAAGCTGAGGAAGTTTTTGAAAATGGAAATACATGTAATTACAATTTGATTTTTGAAACCTGAAGTTGCTATAGAAGTCAATATCTATATTTGTTTCCGACTGACTGTCTGGAGACTCTGACCCTGGTGACTATTGGGCTCTTTGGTGAGGCCTGTATTGAGACTCATGGAGAAACTTTGACCTGCTCATCCAAAAATTTCCCAAAATTCCTTCAAACCACTCCCAAAAGTAAAATATCTCGCAAAAGCCTTTCAAGATACCACAAAAGCATAAATCAGTGTTTGGTTTTGTCACTTGTGACTCAGGAAGTTTTCACTTTTAGTTAAAATAAAGGCCATTTTTCAACAAAATGCATCAAAAAGAATTCCCCAGACAACTTTAACTGTCAAAACCAGAAGTGACAGCTGTTAAGTCAACCTTGCTTTCAAAGTGTTACTGCACAATCATTTGCCAGCATTTCAAACTGTCACAAAATCAAAAGTAACATACAGAAACATAAACGTGAGTGACAAAAGCATACTTAGGAACCCACAAAATATTTAGGCTTTCATCACTCGTGATTTTTAAAATACTTATTTTCAGAAAACAAACTACAATACCTACCAACATAAAATACCAGAAATTCTTCATTTAAGGTTAGTATGTCAACCACACAAACCTCCCCTTCATCAAAATAATAAGTAATAATGTTTTGGTTTTTATGCTTTCATATCGCTAACTCATACAAAAGCTAATTTGTTTATATCACAAAGGCAAGTTTTTCATCTGAAAGCATAAAAAAACAATACAATGTGAGTTGCCAGTGAATTGCCAACTGTAAAGCAATCTGTCTATCTATCTATCTATCTATCTATCTATCTATCTATCTATCTATCTATCTATCTATCTATCTTCATGGCAAAAAAAAAAAACTATGTTAATGCATCATTTAGGGTTTAAATCTGATGTTAGAGATTTCTGAACCCTAATTCCCCAATTCCCATGCACTACCCCCGTAACCTCCATCTATTGAATGCCAGAGCCCAGCCCAGATTGCAGATTGTGATCAAAGATTCCATGGAGGCCAGAACAAGATGACAGACAGGAGGCAGCTATCTCTGTGAGCTTTCTCTGTTTTGAGTCCAGTTTTTACTTTTGACATAGAAAAAGGCAGTCTCTCCTCAAAAACAAGAACAAAAGAAAGGGAAGTTGAAAGGTGTTCGAAAAGAGGAAAGAGCATTTTTTTGTCTGATGAACATATGGCACCAATTGATAGCTTTGTGTCCTGCATGAGCCCCAGTCCAGAGTCAGGTTAGAAAAATGATTTGGCACCCTCAGTAGCCCTGTCCCTTCAACAACTGGTCAGACCCCAAGCTACCACCGAAAGGTTCAGTGAGAAAAAAATACAGTCTCCTACACCCAAATAATGCATAATGTAGACAATTCCAGAAATTGTGGAAGCAATAATGAAGTTATATGCAAAAATCTAATGATAAGCTAGGCAAACTGATTGTGAGAATGAATATTTGGTGAAGTCATTTGAATCTACTTAAACTGACTTATGAGAAATCAAAGCAGGTATGACTATGTTTAGAAAAGATCTGAACTCATTACAAATAAAAATGCAAGCAAAGAAATTAAGCTTTTGCAATGGTCAACACTAAAGATTGCATCATAATGAGGTGGAAGCTGATATCACTAGAAAATTCATTATGTTACAAAATTTAAGATTTGCTGGAGTGTCTGAAACTTGTTACCAAAATGTTGTAGATATTAGAGAACTTCTCAAAGATGTTTTTCTATAAATGCATTGTCATTTCCCATGGACAACCTTCCATTGCTACACTACAATGGCCTGTTGCATAAGATAAAAGAAAGAGAAGCAGTTCCAGTATCTACAACACAAAATGAACCAGCTGGAAATATACAAAAGCAAACACTAACTACAGTGTACTCCCTAGCATTTGGCACTGACTATGATGTGATTAGGCAGTTTGGAAGACAAAGAGGATCCATCTTATATAAGGACACTGGGCTTGATTCTCGAATGTGTCGGAATGCTGAAGCCCTGGGTGCGCTGAACAGGTGGCTTACGGAGCTTGCAGCATTTCCTAGTTGGCACTCAGGATTCACTATGCTGTGCTCACATGTCACAAGTTAGGCCAGCTTTTTGCTGGTCTAACTTTGCAGCAATCATGGGACATATTTACAGGGTTTGTGCCACATATGTTGTTCAAACCACTGTAAAGGGGATAAAGTGTCATAAATCCTCGCAACCGTTGTGCATCAGGTGCAAGGTGCGGCAGTGTGTTTGCTGCAGTGCTGAATTAGAGGCAGGGCTTAATGTAAGCCCTGTGTCACCCTTTGAGAATCGAGCTCACTAAGTTTTAAATATTTCCAGATATTTGTTTTGCATAGCAAAAAGGAAAATGCAGATTTTGGACTTTCAGGCCTGAGGTCATCAAATTGGTAGACAACTTCTCAATAATTGATTTAGCCACATGTAGGGTGCATGTTGATTGAAACATATTTGTCTTTTTTGCCACATGCCAACCTGCTACTTTTCTTTGTTTCCAAACACAGAAAAGTACCTTTCAAGAAGCAGGCTCAACAGTAGCTGAATATCTGATTTTGTGAACCAGTGACTCTTCTCCTACATTGAAAGATCTAATTTCAGTAGAACTTGACATGCCCCTTTTGAATGACAAGGAGAATTGCTTATAAGACTGTATTATCCTTATCCTCCACCTTATAGTTTGGTTCTATGCCTTTATTGAGACTTGGCAAATGAAGAAATAGTTTTTGATGGTATAAGTAATACATTTGCAGTGTCTTCTGGTTATCCTTCAGGGAGTGAGTGAAATATGCAACCAAAATCCTTTTTCTTTATTTTTAAGCACTGTCATATTAATGAGGGGTTATGGGGTGGAGCAGATGTATGGGAGCATGTATCTGCTCATGGCACCCCGATCGAGAGTAGTAGAGTGTTCTTGGAGACAGCCATAGTCTGTAGAGCTCAGATCTGGCTATGTAAGGAGACTCCATTTTTCATAGGAGATCAAGGATTCAGTGATTCTTATATAAGTTAAACTCCAACAAAAGGGTTTAATTACATGTTTTTATTTTATAATTTAATTTCAATGTATTCCACTTTTCTGTATTACATTTATTAAACTTTTTTGACTATGAGAATAGTAAAACAATGAAATTAAATATTTTAGAAAAGTATCTTGCCTCAGCATTCATATATACTTGTGTTCTAATTTGCACACATTTTCATATTATTCTAAGCTATATCTATAATAATGATTTTTTCCCCTTTTCTTGTATGAAGATATATAAGGTATATATAACCTTGAAAATGATTTTTTCCTTTTGTAGAAATGTACCAACTGAATTAAGTTGCTTGTACACAAGTTATATGAACTACAATAAACAGAAACTTTTAAAAAAAGGACATACAGTACATTTTTAAACACAAGTGGTTCTGTTCTGTCAAGTCATGTTTTGTGGTACAGCACATTAGTTTCACTGGGCCCAATTTTCAAAGCCCATAAGTTTATGCAATGTTTCTGCATCAAACATAAATAATACAAGTACCACCTTGTGTCAAAAAATGCACACTGAGCTATTCTCGAAAGCAGCCTGCGTCAAACACAGGCAGCATGCTCCAATGGATGCTTGTGCCAGCCTTGCATCACAAAATGTGCTGAGGCATGGCACTAGGAGGCTTGTGGCAGATGCAGGCTGCCATATCCTCTGATTCAGTGTTCTCAAAACTCTCCCAGGGACAATGGTCTAACAGTATTTAGAAATCATCTGGGAGGGTGAGCCAATGTGCTGCCCCCCCAAGTCCCAATCCCCCATTATACTATTTAAATTATCCCTGGTAGTCTAGCAGCCATCTGCCCCAAGCCCAGATTCCAGGTTATAATATATGCATTATCCCTGGTAGTCTAGTGCCCCCCAAGCCCTGATCTCCTGTAATAATATAAAAAAAAAACTGGTGGTCTAGTGGACCACCCAGGCCCTGAACCCCTGTTATATCGTATTTTATCATACCTAGTGGTCTAGTGGACCCACTGAGTCCTCATCCCTCAATATATCAAATTTTACTACAATTCATGGTTTAGTGGACCCCCACCCCACTGTGCCCTAACACCCTGCTCTCCACCAACCCATAACTAAGCTGGTGAATGGCACAGCCCACCACTCACCACCATGGCCAGTTGATGACTGCACTTTGAATGAGCATGTACTAGATACAGTATAGAAAGCGCTAAGTGATTGATAACTGCTGTCAATCACTGAGCACATACTATATACAGTATACACTCATTCCACGCTCAGACAGCGGCTGGCTGCACTGGTGAGTGGTTGGCTGTGCCAGTCACTAACAATTGATAGTGGTTAATCAGAATAGGGCTCTAGTAGTCTGCTAGACCACCAGGGTTATTTTAATTATTATTATGGAGATCAGTGCTTGGGAGGTGCTAGACTACCAGGGTTAATATATATCAGAATATATATATATATATATATATATATATATATATATATAATAGATACAGATATATGTAATACATGATGGGCAGGAGTGAGAATATTTGCCATATCCCACGATCTGCACATCATGTGTGTGATTTATACAATAGGTGTGAAAGCTTTCATTTATTTTGTTTTATCTTATGTCGTTCTGTTGCTGTGAGTTGCTGCTATGAGTGAATGGGTATGAATGGGGTTTGTATATGTTGTGCGACTTTTCATTGTGCATGTGAGTGAGTGGTAATAGGTTAATGAGTGTGTGAGTGTGATCCGTGGTTGGATGATGTGTTTTGGTAGGTGGGACATGTCCAGGAGGTTTCCTGTAGATACTGTGTGTGATTTTCCTTTTTCCCCATATTTTATTATGTGTAGTGTTTAATTTTTGTTGTATGCTGCTGTGTGTAACTTTTTCATTTGTGGTTGGCTTATATGTTATTTGTTTTGGAATGTCTGTGAGAAGCTCCATGGGAACTACAGGTAAGAGAGCAGTTTTGATTGTGCGAGGTGCTTTAGCTGTCATTGAGATGATCAGCTTTATTTTTTACTGAGACTGACAGCAAGAATTATACAGTTTCAGAGTATATATCATGTAAGTAATACCAGTTTAAAGAAGTCATGTTTAGGTTGCTGTAACATGTGAAGAAATGAAATTAAGAACTGAAATATGTGTGCTGTGCAGTTCACTGGTATGTTAGTCAGAGTCGGAGTCTGTAGACAGATTTTCTTTATGTTTGTTTTTGCAGAGATCATAAATGGGACCCAATAGGTTTACAGTTTGGATGCAGTGTGAGAGACTGCATGACCAGTCAGCAGCTTGTAGTACAGAAATGTATTGTTTTATGTGTGTGCCATTTGGTGCAGTGAGGACTGTACTGCTGCAGGCTTCTGGCATTTGTGAAACTGCAAGCACAGAATGAAGAATGCAGACCAGCTGATTAATTAGGTACATCAAACATTTCAGTTTCACATTTAAAAGAAGTTCTAACTTACATTGGGGACATGCTGCTGGCGTGATTGGCTGATGACATAGCTACAGTATGTGTAAATGTAAATATTTTCAGTGTAGCTATGTCATCAACCATTTATCTCACTGGGGTGAGAATAGATGATTTTATTGTCAACAAATACAACACACCCTGTTGTATAAATATATATATATATATATATATATATATATATATATATATATATACAGTATATATAAAATAATAGGCGATTAGGGCTTGGGTTGAGCCACAAGACTACCAGGATAATTTATATATTATAATGGGGGACTGGGGCTGGGAGGGCTGCTAGACTACCAGGGATAATTTATATATTAAAACAGGAGATCAGGGCTTGTGGGGGCAGTCGGGTTTGTATATGCACATTGTCACAGGCTTGAGGCAACCTTTCCAGGTGCACCCTGTGTTTGGCACACTGCTAGGATTGTTGCAGCTTGCAGGACTGTGCCACTGGGACCCTGCCCAATAGACAATTAGGCGCAGGGTCTGTGGTGTGCAAATGACTGGCTCAAGCCACTTTTGGTGTGGCTTGTGCCATGTTTTGAGAACTGGACCCACTGAGTCTGATGATGTGATATGTACTGCCAGTTTTTGAAGTTTCTTTTGTACCATATGAAGTTTGTAGTTGGATAAAACAGATTGAGAACTCCAGCAGTTGCAAGTCAAGTTCATGCTGTATTTTTGCTGTATTGGAATAATATTTTGGAAGCTGCATTTTATTCTTTTTAGAATGTTGCATGTTAGCTGTGCTTGTGGGTGTTTAAGACAAACTCCTTAGATAGTACTTGTTTATAAAAGTCTAGTGTGTTTAACCTGTGCTTGTGGGAGTTTAACTCACACTGTTGAGAAAGTAATTTTATTGAAAGTCTATTACTTTTAACATGAGCTTGGGTTGGGTGTATAACCCAAACTACTAAGAAACCCTTTTGTTGAAAGTCTGGTTTTGAGGTTGAGATGAGGTGAAAAGTTTTAAACTGTTGTCAGTTAGTGATGTCATAACTGATTGACTGATTAATTCATGTATTGATGACGTCTTGATTGAGTTATGTATTTAGTGTTACAGATGAAGAATGCCATAAAATAGATTTTTTTATTACCTACTGTGTATACACACACACACACACACACACACACACACAATGGGGTGGGAGCTTCAAGAGTGATAAATGGAGATATCTTCACTGGAGTGTAATAAATGACGATGACATCAGCACTGTGATGATGAATGATGTTTATCCATACTGTGCTGATGTCACCACTCACCACAACCTGCATTCTAAATGAAACTGCTTCAGTTTCTCTTTCTCGCTGAGGCCTGCAAGTTACTCAATTAGCATTGCAAAGGAAACTCACATGTGTGCTGTAGTGTCTCTGAGACTCCCCAGCCAATTAATTGCTAATATCAGCTTCACCATGGCCTACATTCTAAATGAAACTGCTTCAGTTTCTCTTTTTCACTGAGGCTTGCATGTTACTCAATTACCATTGCAAAGGAAACTCATCTATGTGCTGTGGTGTTTCTAAGACTCACAGCCCATTCAGAAAAACTCACACACACTCACACCACACACAGAAAAAGCAGAAAGCACACAGAAAAAATATTTCAAAAGCTCCCACCTCTATTTTATAAATAGCACACATGATGTGTAGATCATATGCTATGGAAAATATTCTGCTGTATGACAGGTAAGCTGGTAACAAAACTGCTGTATGACAGGTAAACTGGTAATAAAACTGCTGTATGACAGGTAAGGTAACTATGGTCAGAATTGAAACGCAGTTACCTTACCTTTCATACAGCAGTTACTGGTTCCAGCAGAAAGACATGTCTTCAATTGGAAAGTGGATCTTCACCCGGTGAGTACCTCAGGTGATTGAGGATGTGTGGGATGGTGTGAGGGGGTGCAGGGAGGTGGATGCACAGTGGGAGGTTGGGTGGGGGATTGCAGGTGCAAGCAGCGGTGAACTTTTATTTTTTTCAAGACTTTAAAAAACAAATAAAATAAAGACATCAATGAACATTTTTCTGATTTACAGATTAACAGAGAGATTGGATGGTGGGAAAGTACCACTGGCCAATAACATAATAATAGTATTAAGTGAGACTTGGGGGGGGGGTACCACTGGAGGCCAATGTTTAAAAGAAAATAATAGATGGGAATCAAAGGATGGGGGCACAAGACACCAGTGATATAAAATAGGGAGATGGGAGGGAGGGGGAGTGTCACTGAACACCAATAGCATACTTTATTCAAAAGGGGGTGGCACAGTTAAATGCATTTTCACAAGCTGATTTCCCTTTTCGCAAGAATGAAAAAGAACTTTTAAAAAAGGAATTTAGCGAGTCATGAAAAAGGATTTCAATAGTTGAAAAAACATTTGCAGGGCATGGGAGCTATGAAAAATTGCACAGTGAAGCTTGCAGCTCCCAATTAGCAAAATATATGTTTGGATGTCTGAAGAAGACATCCCTGGGCAGAGTTATGACAGTTTTTGTTACGCGAAAAAATAGAAAACAAGATGGTGGCTGACAGAAAGGATTTTTTTTCTGGTGAAAAAGAACTGGCCCCTCATGAAAAAGAATCTTTTGTTTATGAGACCAAAATCCTTTTTTGTTACAATCCACTATCCTGGTAAGTGAAATTCAAATTAAAAATAATGGGACCTTAAAAATCTAATACATTTTCAATAGATTAATATTTTTTCACCAAACAAGTACAAGTCTGCTCTAGGACCCACGCTCTTTTTACCATACAAATGTCACACTCAAACTCCACACCACCTGCACACAGGGTGATGAGAAACAAAGTGCAAAAAAAGGCTAATTTTAAGGTTTTGGCACTATCCAGATCTCAGAATCTGCACATCCAACTAGAACAAAATTCTGCATATCAAAAGAACTACCTAATGAGGCAGTGCATGACAAATTTTGTATCAAGCCATTGAACAGTTGCAAAGTTATTAAAGTGCAAAATCTGAGGTTTAACATTGAAGTACCTACTCAACCCTAACTATAGGGGCATGACCTTGCCCATATAACATATATTCTTTGTAAAACACTACGTTAATGCAGACATTAGGGTTGTAAAATGCAAAGTGCACAAAGATAGGAAATGAAAAACATTAGGAATTTGGGTTTCTGGATTATTGGTGAATCAGTGGTGAGGTCTTACTTAGGGCTGTTAACAGTAATGCCCACCCTTCCCCCCAGCCAGTAGCATCCTGTCCAAAGCATGAGATACAGCTCCAAACTAGTACCTCATAGTGACACAGTATGGTCAACATAATCTGTCAGAGCTTTCTTCATGCAGGGCCCTATGGGCCCCTGAATGAAGACATCACATTTGACCTCATCTGATCAGGGAAGGGGTGAGCATTAGGGTTGACAACCCCAAGTAAGATCCCACCACTGATTCATCAATTCTCTGGAAAGCCAAATACCTAATGTTTTTCATTCCCTGTCTTTGTGCACTGTGAGATTTACAACCCTAATGTCTGCATTAATATAGTATTTTTTTTTACAAAGAATGTCCCTTCTTTTTGTGATAGTGGAATTATATCCTCATTTGTGCAGGCCCCTTTGGGACCTGCACAAAATGAGATAAATACAATATTGGAGACAGTCCTGACCCAGTGCATGGGCCCAGCAGGCCCCGGCACACTTGTTGATACCTTATGGGTGAGGTTCCTTGACCCACCAAAGGGTGGGACATCTGTGCCAGAACACTGATCTGTCCCTACCCAGTTGGGGGCTGGTGCTGCATGCCCCATCAGCCTTGTCCCATTAAACCAGCCCACTGAATTCACACCTGAAGTCAGTTCACTGACACAGTAAGGCAGCATGTCACCCAGTGGTGCAATGGACAGCCCTGCAGACAACATTATGTAATACAGTTTTTGTTTTTCAATATTTTGACCCCAAACTTTCAACATAGTGTTCTTGTGATGCCACCTTGTAGGTGAAAATTTTCAAATGTTTGCCAAAATGCCATTCTGCGCCACAGGTGTGAAAATATGTTTCAAATGGGATCTGAAAATTGACAGCTGTACTGTCCATGAGGTGGTATGAAAAAATGCCTATGTTGAAAATCTGGAGTCAAACTACTGAAAATTACCAAAGTTATGCACATGCATACAACAGTTTCAACAAACGTGTGTAACTTGACCATTTTTAGGAATTTCTTCACCAAATTTGCAACATGGCTTTTTTGGGAACCCACCTCATAAACACTGACAGTGAAATCTTGTTATTCAGTTCCAAAAGGTGATTTCATGCAGTGACCGTGAAATCACCTTCCGGGCCTGATTAATGAAGTGATAGTGACAGTGTTCATGAAGTGGAGTCCATAAAAGGATATGTTGAAAATTTGGAGAAAAAATTCCCCAGAATGGCAACATTCTGAATATAAGTTCAAAACACCATAGAAATACGTTATATGGCACTTATCTTTACTCCTAAGTTCACAGTTTCAGCTTTGAATAGTGCAGATGTGTCCCAGTCCACAGAAGATGACAGCATATAACCTGCAGAGGTAAGTATAGGGTATGGGTTGTGTGGTGTGGTGGGTGCTCAGTGGGAGGGTCAGGATGGGGGTGGGGCATGGCAGCAATGATGAGAGACCATTTTCATTTTTCAAGGTTAAAAAAACAGAAGTCGGGGGGATGGTTTACTTTTTTAATGAAATATTATAATTATTCTGGGACACTGAGACTGGGATCCCCAGTATCCCACACTGCTAGGAGGGGGACATTTGAATGCCAATATAGGATATGGGTCCCCAATGTCAGCACCCCTTAATAAAACTATGGGCGTTGGGGGGGAGGAGCATCTGACACCTGGGGTGGGCATCTCGGTGTCAGATTATACAAATAATATATTTATTTTCCATATGCATTTTACTCCTCCTCAGAGCAGACAGGCAGCTCCAGCCTCTCTCTAAGAGGGGACTTGTCTCTCCAGTTTGCATCTCCAACACCCATCCCACCCGGCCATCCCCAATGGGCTACCCCCCATGACAGGGCCAGTGGTGAGGAGTG
Organism: Neoceratodus forsteri; assembly: GCA_016271365.2. Taxonomy (NCBI): domain Eukaryota; kingdom Metazoa; phylum Chordata; order Ceratodontiformes; family Ceratodontidae; genus Neoceratodus; species Neoceratodus forsteri. The sequence goes on along the minus strand of CM028130.1, from coordinate 1,159,793,059 downwards.
TCGGCATACCCCCCACCCCTGGAAGACAACATCTAGATTGCCGGGGGTTGACATGGGTGCAGTCAGCCATCACGGAACCTGCCAGCTCTGTCCTTTTTTCCTCCAGTTATCTTACTGAACCCATGCATGTGCAATGGGCAAGATGACTGTATCCAGCTCTGCAGAGGCACTCTTATGTCCTGTGCATGGGTCCACCCCTCTGCTAAGCATCACACCTATGCTGACTCCCAGCCTACACAGGGTGTCAGTCTATAGCACAATGCTCTAACCCCCACCCCTGAGGAAGAAGAAGAACTGTTGGAAGATGCTTGATCCTTCCTCACCCCGGCTGACCCCTGAGTGACCAGAGTCCATTTCTGAATCTGGGTTGCTGGTGTGGTGCAAGGTGTAATGTCAAGCACCTCAACCATCAGTGCCACTGGGTCAGTAACAAATAATATATTAAACTATTTGGGGACACTGGGGGTGGGCTCCCCAGTGTCCCATATTACTGGGTAGGTTGTAAATGCAGAAGCAGGGATTTGGTCCCCCCAAATGTTGGCACCATTCACAAAACAAGAGGCTGCATGGGAGGGGGCATCCAACAGCAGGGAGGGCATCCTAGTGTCAGATTATATCAAATATAAATAAATTAAATAAAGAATAAATAAACAATACACTGCCACCAGGGTTTGGGGCCCCCAGTGTGCAGGTAACATTTTAAGGCACAGCACAGTCAGGATGGCTGGGCTTCAATGACAGTAGCGCTGTCCCTGACAGTCAGCTGTGTCATATAGTGCAATCAGCTGTTTCAGGTTAAAAAAAAAAGAAAAAAGATGGAGGACAGATTTCTTTTTTGCAGGTATACACATAAATAAATATATTTCAGGACACTGGGAGTGGGATCTCCAGTGCCCCCACATTGCTGGGGGTAGGGGGACTTGTGAATGCCAACATGGGGATTGGGCACCTTGAAGTTGGCACCTATAATTAAAAACAACAGGGTGCTTTCTGTCAGCATGATCAGTTTTTTGCTTTGTGCTTTCCACTCTAGATCTCACTACTACAATCTGCCAGTTTTCCTAACAGTGGAGCACCTTACGACCTGCCTTTTTTCACTGAATGTGTGGCTATGTTTTAATTATTTATTTATTTATATTATGACACCATTATATTGTTTAAAAAAGTAATAATTAATGAGCCTGTATTGTGTAACTTGGGTGTCCTGGCTGATACCTGAAACCAATTGAGGCATGCATGAAAGCACTACCTACAAATACTAATATCTCATATTATAAGTGGTTACAATAATGAACCACAAAAATGGCACAATATAGTGAGCATATCATGCTAAACCCGTGGGCTGTTCTAACACCATTATACATGAAGCTGTAACAAGAAAAACAAGTTCTGGTCAGAGTTGATATGGCTGTGGAGAGCTTTTAGGAGTGGCACTGAGAAAAGAATATGTGGTGCTCTCACCGCACTGGAGTCAGCCAGCCACCTACTGAAGGATGGGTTGTAGCATAGCTGAAGCAGCTACAGCAAGAGAAGGTGGGGATGTGACTGATGTCTGTATAAGACACTCATGAAATCGTAACCAGAAAACTGCATCCAAATCTGGAGGCCTCATCTGAGAAAAAAACAGACAAGGTGGAGGTAGTGCAGTGGAGGGCAACTACAATGGTGCAGGGCATATGGGATAAGATCTATGAGGAAAGACTAACCAAGTTGATATTTAAAATATATATTTCATTTGGGTAAAGCATTTAAACCATTTTAAATACTGAAATGTTACAAGATATGCCAGTTGAGATGCAGTATGTGATATATTGAATCAACTGGCATATCCTGTAAAATATCACTTACATGCTTTTACCCATTATTTCTAATGAATTTGCACAATGCAGATCTGTTAAGAGGCAGTTTCAATGTGGTCTTACTTTATACCTTTTAACAATGTGTTTTCCAAGAATATGCCTGCTGATTGCTATATACTGTATCTAGCCTGGATAGTTCACAGAAGATGTGGCATCTTATTTTCAGTGGGGCTCAACATCTACTGTACACAATATTATGCTGCATTGTATAAAATCAGAACACACTAAAAACAATATTTTACATCTGGACTAGACTACCTCGAATAAATACATTATAAAAATGATAAAATCATGATCACACTAAAATCAAGATATTGCATCTAATCTGGGACATCCTGAGTAAATACATTGTAAAAATGTGTAAAATGAAGAATCCTATGGGAATGAGATGTACTGTAGCATCTCCCCTGTGCTGTCCAGGATACAAAATATAGGACAAGAAATATTTAAAGGAAATCTACTGTAAACTGAACTGTACTGTGTTCCACATTATCAAGACTGACATAAACAGTTTCTATTGTTTTATAACATATTAGATTGCAGTATTTATTTCAAATGTTGTGGCCATGAGGATGGTGTGTACAGTGTGTGTGTGTGTGTGGGGGTCGCAGTGTGTGTGCATGTGTGTTTCTTGTATATAATAAACTATGTCTGAGAAAGTGCTTATCAGATAGTGTCTTAACAGGTTAAACAAGCATTTGTCAATGCCGAATGTTGCCTTGCTGGCATTGGCATTGGTAGTGCAAGAGTTAGAGAGATGCATAATAGGAATGGCAGCAAAGTATAGAACCGACGTGAACCCCACCCCACCCTGTAGAGAGTCACAGGCATTGGGGTGTGCCTTTGGGTCTTTGGCCTTAACGCTCATGCCATTTCACTTCACCCTACCCTGCAGACTCTGACAGGTGTCGTGTTGTGCCTTGGGATCATTGGGCCTTATGCTCACCCCATTTCATAAAGAAGTATGCTGAGATGGGTGCAGTATAGGAGAATGGGGTGAACTTTGGAGCTGAAGAGTCCAAGGCACACCTAGATGCCTGTAAGTGGCTGCAGGGTGGGGGTGGGAGATCAATGGCGTGGGCATTACAGCCAACAATCCAAACACACACCCTGATGCCTGTTAGTCTGTACAGGGTGGAATGTTATGGTTAGAAACCCTAACGCCCTGGGCATTTGTTGGTATTTGCACTCCGAATTTTCAACATGCCTTTTTGTGATCTCACCTCATGAAAGCATGTGGGACCTCTGCTCATGAACGGTGTCCCTGTGATTTTGTTAATATGTCCTGAACGTTGATTTTCCACAGTGACTGCGCCATTCTGCACCACATAAAAATGTCAGCTGCACCATTCATAAGGAGGTGTGAAGAGATGGCAATGTTGAAAATCTGGAGTGAAAATATTACAAATTCTTGAAGTTACAAGCGTGCAAGAAAACTAGGCAACACATGCTCGTAACAGTCTTTTTTTTGGAATTCTTTCACCAAATTCTTAACATAGGCATTTTGGGATCTCTGCTCATGAGCAGTGGCAGTATGATTTTCTTAATTTGTCCTGAACGTTGATTTCCCATAGCGACCGTGCCATTGTGCCCCAGATGTGTGAAACCCCATTTTGTGCAGGATGTGAAAAATGATAGCTGTACTGTTCATAAGAAGGTGTGCAAAAATGGCAATGTTGAACATCTGGAATGAAAATATTAAACATTCTCGAACTTACAATGGTGCGTGGACACTGTACAATGCACACTTGTAACATAGTCATTTTGTGGAATTTTTTCACCAGCTGTTTAACATAGGCATTTTGAGACCTCTGCTCATAAACAGTGTTACTATGATTTTCTTACTCAGTCCCAAACATTGTTTTCCTACAGTGACTGCGTCACTGTGTGCCGGATGTGCTAAAACACATTTCAGGCAGGATGTGGAAAATGACAGCTGTACTGTTCATAAGGAGGTGTGAAAAAATGGCAATGTTGAAAATCTGGAGTAAAAATATTGAACATTCTCGAAGTTACAAGCATGCGTGGAAACTGCGCAACACACGCTCGTAACACAGTCATTTTTTGAAATGTTATCACCAAATTTTCAACATAGGCGTTTTGGGACCTCTGCTCATGAATAGTATTACTGTGATTTTCTTACTCCGTCCCGAGCATTGTTTTCCTACAGTGACTGCGCCACTGTGTGCCAGATGTGCAGAAACACATTTTAGGCAGGATGTGGAAAATGACAGCTGCACTGTTCATAAGGAGGTGGGAAAAATGGCAATGCTGAAAATCTGGAGCAAAGATAAAAATTTTTGAAGCTACAAGTGTGCATGGAAACTACGCAACGCAGACTCGTAACACGGTCATTTTTTTGAATATTTCCACCAAATTTACAACATAGGATTTTTAGAAGCCCACCTCATGAACAGTCATACTGTCATTCCATTAATCAGTCCCAAAAGGCAAATCTGCACAGTGACTGCAAAATCACCTTTCGGGACAGAATAACGAGATGGCAGTGACTGAATTCATGAGGTGGGGTCCCAGGAACCCCATGTTGAAAACTTGTTGCCAAAATTTACAAAAATGACTGAGATATGCACCAAAGTTGAAAAAAAAAACATTTATGTCATTATTGGTTTTACCGGCATTTCTTCGGTTCACGGTTGGCTTTGAAGAGTACAGACGTGTTCCTGATCCATTGAAGATCATCGCACCAGGCTTAGGAGACAAGTGTGGGGTGAGCAGGTGTAGGGAGGTGGGGTGCACAGAGGTTGGGTGTAGGTTGGGGGAGGGAGCCGCCAACAGGCAGCGAGGGATCGTTTTCTTTGTTTCAGGTAAAAGAAAAAATTACAGCGGACCATTTTTTTTACAGGTTTTGGCTACACTGGGGTGGGCTCCCAGTGTGGCACATTTTTGGGGGGTCATGTCAGTCATACTGGGGTGGGCTCCCAGTGTGGCACACAATCGGGGTCAGTGCCAGGAAAATGGGGGGTTAACATGCCGACAGGGGGAATTGGGCACCCTCATCAGAAAGGATGTCTGGGTTTGGAGGCATGATGATGAGGGGGGATTGGGCACCCCCTCAGCACACCACAGAAGGAAAGGGGGCACATATGCTGACAAGGGGATTGAGCACCCCTGAAGTCAGCCACCTAGGGACTGTGAGCAGCTGGTGGTGGGTGGCGAGCTGCTGTCTGCCATGTTTATTGAAATGTTACACCAGACAAGGCACACCCTTCAATGAAGGGGTGCTCTCTCATTGCAGTGGCTAAAACATTTCAAGTTGGTGGCACACTTTTGTACTGCTGTTATAGACAGTGGGTGGGATATTCAAAAGGGTTGCACCATGCGCAATAGGGTTGCGCATGCACAAGTCCGAATTTGCGCCATCCAGCGATATTCAGCAGGAGGCAGTTGCGCCACTGAAAACAGGCTGAGCAACAGCACAATGCAAATGAAGGAATGTGCAACTGAAGGGGTGTGGACCCATGCATAAACAGCGCAATGCGATATTCAAAGACTTGTGCAATGCGCAACAGAGGATGAGCTGGAAGGTGCGCCATGCCGGAAATGAGCCAAAATAAAAAGGCTCAAGGAAGAGGCGCAAGAACGCTACAGGGAAGCCACATGAGGCAGGGAGAAACCGAGTGCCACAGTGAAAGAGTGCAGGCCAGGGAGTGCACAGGAGAGGAGAGGGACAAGGGAGGGTGTGTTGGGCCACAGACTGCAGGGCCAGTAGGTGTACCCGGTGCAGTGGAGGTAGCAGGCAGGACAGCCGGGGTAGCACAGCAAGAACAGCCAGTGGGGGAACACAAGCCAGGGACATGGACAGTGCCAGCTTCCACATGGAAGCTGTAATGAGGGGGGTGAGAAGGCATGCTGCAGGGGGACATGGCCATGGAAGGGCCCGTCGGCGGTACGCCCCCAACAGGCAGTACCGTGTCCACGTCAGCTTTGAGCTGTACACGGATATTGAGATTGTGGGTCGGTACCACCTGAACAGGGCAATACTGAGGCGGCTCTGTGAGCTGTGCAGTGATGTGATGCAGGCACCCTCACGACGGAGTCATGCTCTGTCAGTGGAGACAAAGGTAACAGCCTGCATGTGCCTGCTCGCTATGGGTACCTTCCAGAGGCCAACAGGGGACACCACAGGCATAACACAGTCGGCCACGTCATGCATCCTCACCCAATTCCTCAGCGCACTGCTGCCACATGCTGCGGAGTACATCCATTTCCCCAGCACCGTGGCAGAGCGTACAGCAAACATGCAGGAGTTCCACAGGGCAGCACGTATGCCTGGCATGCTAGGGGAAATAAACTGCACCCATGTGGCTATTCACACATCACCTGGCCTCGATGGGGCCGCATACAGGAACAGGAAGGGTTTTTCGAGTGTCAACTGCCAGGTGGTGTGCGATGCCAGTGGGCGCATAATCAATGTCTGTGCCACACACCCTGGTGGAGCACATGATGCCTTCATATGATATCAGTCCACATTGTGCCATCGATTCGAGAGTGGAGACATCCCCACAGACCACCTAGTGGGTGAGTACACATGTAGGAAGTTCATACTTGGGGCAAGGGTGTGAATGCCACAAGTGCCATGGTAGTGGCACACAGGGATATGGGCATTATGGACCTGAACATGATACTTATCACTACTATCTCCACACAGGTGACAGCGGATACCCACTCCATCCCTGGTGCTCACACGTGCAGGCGCCCCATGACCCCATCATCGACAACGCTATAATGAGGCACCGCGCCCTTCTGCGCAACATCATCGGCGGGTGTTTGGGATGCTTAAGGCACTCTTCGATGCCTGAGACACCTCCGGCGGTGCCCTACAGTACAGCCCCTCAAAGGCCTGTGGGATATTCCTGGCCTGTTGTATCCTGCACAACATGGCCAAAGACCGTGGGATAGCCATACAGGTCGAGGAGGGGGACAGTGATGGGGATGCCAGTGACACCGGTGAAGATGGTGATGAGCAGCCCCCCTTGGATGGCGGGACCCCCGACTGATCTGGCAGGCCCAGCTGCACCGGGACACCATCACGGAGGAGCATTTTGCACCACACAGGTAAGTCAAGGGGCCATGTGCAACCAACACTGTCTAGGCGCAACCCACAGGCACACAGGGTAACACACAAGGGGTGCATGATGGCAAGGGGAGTGGAAGGGTCCAGGCACACAAACACACCATCAGGGAGGTATGAACAGTCATCTGGACACACACACACACACACACACCAGGCACAAAGCTTACACGGGCAGGTGCACAGCAGAGCAGGAACAGACATGCAAACACACAGATCAACGGAACGCCCCCACCACCTGTACTGTCCAAGTACATGTGTCAGATGCTGGGCACCCTTGCACCTTGGTGTACAGTACAATGCAGGCATCATCATGCACACGCACCTGTGGACAGCAGTTGGGTGGGTGTGCAGGTGGTCCGTGTGTCGGTGTGTTGGGCAGGGCACCCACCAGTGCACTGATCACCATGACAGACATTGCACACAGGGCAGCATCAGACAGGGCCCGCACTGGGACACAGGTCACTTAGGTGACACTGTGCCATGGCCACATCGGATGCTTGGGTGGCCCCACCATGACCCAGCAGCACTGGCAGGCTGATCATGGGCCACATGGGGTGGCACCGATGGACCACCAGGGGTACCACTGTGCGATCGCGACCGTGTCTGCACAGGGGTGTGCAGCATGCTGAACATACCTGCACCAGGTGTGCTTGGGATGCCACAGCAGAACCTGGCGTCGACAGGCTGGGTGTTGCACGATGCCGGGAATGGGGAGTGGAGCGCAAGCTGTTTGGGGTGTGCAGTACAGGGGCACCTGACTGTGTGCCCAATGCAGCCACGACAGAGACCACCACCTGGGTCAGCCTGTCAATGGCGGCGGTCACATCCGTCCGCATTCTGACCATCTCTGAAAGGATCAAAGCATTGTCCCTGCTGTGCAGCTCCACAGCCATGCACAGTGCCTCCACGGACGTTGCCACCCACCTCTGCTGCTGTACTGATTCCCGCAGCAGGCGGGTGTGCTCATCAAATGGGTCCTCTGCCACATCAGCATCCTGTCCCCCAGGGTATGGAAGGTCCTGATGCTCAACACCCCTTGAGGGTGGGCGCTGTCCACCAGGACCAGGTATGGGCATGTCAACAGGTGGTGTGCATGTGCCACCACTGGATCCTGTAACCCCAGACCTGGTGGATGACTGCTGCTGCTGCCCTTCCAACTGCTGTGCCCCAGGGACCACTCGTTCCACTGCTGTGGCACAACAGTGCCAGAGACCTGCACAGACACCAGTGCTGCCCACAGGTGCTGACAGGCACAGCCTGGGACTATGCTGACGTGTTGGCACCTGCGTTGGAACCAGCTAGGTCAGGGGCGCGTGCTGGCCTGCTGTGTGTCCGTTATGGACACGCACATGTCACTACCCATTGCAGTCCTTGCATCATCAATGGTGCAGGAATGCGTTGCAACAGCCACAGTCTGGCGTGCTGGCATGCTTGCATGCCAGACTGCTGAGACACAGGCTGTGCACCCCCCACACCTGACTAACCCACAATAGAGGTGGCAGTCAGGCGTGCATGCTGGTGCAGTGCAAGCCGGCTGATGACAGAGGTGGATGGACCCTCCTCCAACTCTGGCAGGTCTTCCTCACTGCATGGTCCCACCACCACCATCCTCTGCAGATGAACAGGATCTGTAACAGAGAGTGAGGACATGTTAGTGCATGTGATCAACCTCCCCCCTCCCAATGCCACCACCATGTCATACCGTGCAGTGATGGGCTTCCACCTGTCTGGAATCCACCTCCTGGTACGCCCTCTATAGCACTCCACTGCATTGCTGCAGCCAGTCGGTCCTCAGCCGGGGTCAGCTACGCCACCGCTGGCTGGCCCCTGCCTGTGCCAGCGCGTGCCGCCCTAAGCGCTGCCACCTTCTCCTTCACCCTTCTGCGGTCTGTCCCTACCTTCTTTTTGCATTCCTGCACGGAGCGCTGGTGGCTTCCGTGCAGGTTCACCACCCGAGCTACCCCCTCCCATGCAGCCGCACGGGCCTGAGGGGTGCCATGCCATCCACTCAGTAGTGGCTCCTCTTCCAGGTAGGCCTGGAAGAGTGCCTGTGTCTCCGCCGTGGTGAAGTTGGGCCTCCTCCTTCACCCACCATCCTCACCCTCACCTTGGCTCTGCTCGGTCATGTCGGTCTGTATGGGTGGAAGTGGACACCTGTCACTGTGCAGTCTACAGCGTTATCCCATGACCGTTGGCCTGAACATCACACAGCATGCAACTCACCTCTCACCTGCAGTACCCGAGTCTGGCCAGTGCAGCCCACTGTCGCGTATATATAGCGCAATGCATGCAGATTAGGAGTGGCGCAACTTTAATGACATGCTAATCGTGCCACTGCGCCTTTGAATGGCTGATCAGATGATTTGCATTTGTCGGCTGAATATCGCGCCGTTGCGCTTTGCGCAATACAGTTGAGCCGGCTGAGCCAATGGCGCATTTCTGTGACTGCGTAGTACACCACATTGCGCATGCCCAGGTAGCTTATGCAGGCATCTGCTGTGCTGATGACATGCTGTGCACGATCAGCAATACAGGACACGGCCACCATTGTGCCAGTGGCGCTACAGTGCTGGTCACCATATGGCGCTGTGGCACAACTGCGCAATAGTCCATTGTGGCACTGTCACGCAGGTGACTGATCATGCAGGATGTGTAGACATCCAATGGTGCTGTGCGTGGCCTTGCGCCACTGACCCATGACCTTGTGCCCGACCTTTGCCCCCTGGCGCTGTACGTCTGGCATGTGTATGGCTCTATCGCACTGTTCAGTGACAGCGCGATGTGGACCGACGGTGTTGTATGAACAGCATGATAGGCACTGCTGGAGATGTATTGCGCAACATTTCCACCTGGGGTTGCCGTGCTGCGGAGTGCCATATTGCCACTGTACAACTTGAGAATGGCACGCAGGAGAGCTCCACAATGGGGGGGCTTTGGAGTTGGCAAACCTGGTGGCTGTGGTGGAGCCTCACCATGGCACACTGTTTGGGGGAGTTCCCCTGCAGGTGGCATGCACCCATGTGTGGCAGCAGGTCGCCACTGCCCTGGAGCAGGTCACTGGGCAGAGGAGGACCCCTGAGCAGTGCAGGCACCGCTACAGTGACCTGCAGATGAGGGAACATGCTCTGCTGGAGCACCTCAGGTCTCGTGCCAGGAGGGGCATTGTGCTTAGGCCAGGTGGGTGTGCTGTGTGTGCACCAGTATTGTCCGCATGGGTGACTGTGTAATGTGACCTGCGCATGGGGGGTGGGTTGGGCTATGGTTTGCTGTGAGGGTGTTTGCAGGTGTGTGCTGTTTGGGTCTGGTTGTGTGGGCAGGCACACTCAATGGGGCAAGGGGCTGTCTGCTTTGGGATCTCACTGATGTGTTTCTCTTCATTTGTCTCCCACAGGCATGGCAGAGCGGAGGCGGGCACAGGCTGAGGCCTGGGATGGCGGTGCCAGGGTGGCTGGTGGAGGAGGTGTGCCACAGCAGCAGCAGCAGTCACTGCAGCACCTGCAGCAGCGGCTTGATGAGGGTAAGTGTCATTACATCATGGATGCTATTGCATGCTGGGGGGTCACGGCCACCTTCCATGGACGACACTACCATGCACGCAACATGTGACAGTCATCACTGTCCAGTGGCACTGCATGTGTGTGTGTATGCGTCACTGGTGGTCCATGCATGCACTGGGCACATGGCTGTGGCACTAGCATCCCACCACGTAGCCATGTCACTGGGCAGCCTTGGTTGTGCTGTGATGGACATGGGCAGTGTGTGTGTGTGCAGTGGTACACATGGCCGTTGCTGCCTGGTTGGGCATGTCTTGTGCACGGTCACTGTGGGTGGGTGCAGTCCACCACAGGAGCGGGGCACTTGGCTGTATGCCATGCATGATGGGTGGGATTCAGGGATGTGGACAGTCACAGCCATTGACTCTGATCCCTTGTCCTAGGTATCCGGATCCTGCGCCTGATGGAGCGGGGCCTGCGGAGGCTCACTCAGGTGGCCATTGACACACACACCATTCTCCTGGACTTGCAGCAGCATGGGATGCGGCGCCGGAGGAGGCCACAGGCACAGCACCAGGCAGGAGGAGGGCAGGCTGCCAGGCAGTAGCTGAACATCAGCGAACCCCACCTTCCCTCTCCCGGTTGTTCACCCCTGCCCCTTACCCACCCCTACCTCATACCCATACCCCCATCCCTGCTTTGTAAATATGTTGTTGTTTGTTGTTCTTGTTATGCATCTTATTATTACATTTATGTTTTGATAGGAATACTGTGGTGGTCTCTGATTTGCAGCTGGCTATAGGTGCTCAGTTGCAGTGGTGTGCATGGCATCTGGTGTGGTATAGTCATGGGTATGTGTGTGAGTGTGTGTGGGGTGGTGTCTCTGGTGTGGGTGAGGCTTCCAGTCAGTATTGCCATGTGCTGCCACCCATTGCTGGGTGCTCATGGTGGGTGTGGCTTGTATGGTTCTGTGGTTCACGAGGTTGCCGTGTGCCGGGGGGCCTGGGGATTCCTGCAGTGCTGGTCACTGCACATGGGTGGTGTCTTGGGGTCACAGTGCTGGGAGTGCTGTGCACACGGGGGGGCCACTGGACACTGGGGTGCTCCGCCCCCTTTGTGTGCCAGTCTCAGGTTGACAGTGGGTGTGCTGCAGTAACACGGCCGGGATGTGCTTTGTTTGCTTGTCCCCATGGTCCAGTGGCTGTTCCATCCCTCCCCCAGTTATGCTGTGCTTGGGGTGTGGGGGCACATTGTTGGTTCGGCAGTGTGTCCCTGTGCCCATCTGAGGCATGGGTGGTGGGCCCCTGCCTACCTCCCAGGTTGTGCAGTTCCATTGCTATGCTGCTGGGGCCTCTTTGCTTGCACTATGGTGCCTCTGGACTGCTCAGCTGGGCCACCTTTGTTGCACTGTGGCGCATCAGCTCTGCTCAGCTTCCCCTTTCTGGTTGTGCTATGGCGCATCATCACTGCTCAGCTTCCCCTTCCTGGTTGCGCTATGGCGCAGGTTGTGCGATATTCAGACATTGGCTGCTTTTGCAATTTGTCTTGCTCCATGTTTGAATATCGCGTGTGTTGCGCATGTGCACAATTGACTTGCGCTTGCTCCTGCTGTTGCGCACTTTTTGGGCGCAGTTTGAATATCTGGCCCAGTGTGCAATCTAATTCATGCCATGGAGCCCAGCCTGAAAAAGCACTGGCACCACTGGCCACAGCATAACCGCGCCTCCAAACCTGCTCTTCTACTTCAAGCAACCCCAGTATGTTGTCTGCACTGTGCATGCAAGACAACATAAAAAGCATTGAATCTCAACTGGCATATCCTTTAAAATATCACTTACAGTGTGGTCATGCTTTTATCCAGTATTCATAACAAATTTGCACAATGCAGATTTGCTGTGAGGCAGTTTCAATACGGTCTTCCTTTTACACATTTTTATAATGTGTTTTCCTAGAATATGCCTGCTGATTGCTAAATACTGTATTTAGCCTGGATAGTTCACAGAAGGTGTGGCATCTTATTTTTGGTGGGGCTCTACACCTAAACAATATTATGCAGCATTGCATAAAATCAGAACATGCTGAAAACAATATTTTACATCTTGACTAGGTTACCCTGAATAAATACATTATAAAAATGATAAAATCATGATCCCACTGAAAACAAGATATTGCATCTAATCTGGGACATCCTGAATAAATACAGTGCAGAAATGTGTGAAATGAAGATCACTATGAGAATGAGATGTAGCATCTCCCCTGTGCTATCCAAGATACAAAATATAGGATAAGAAATATTTAGAAGAAATGTACTGTAAACTGAACTTTTCTGTGTTCCACATAACCAAGACTTGACATAAACAGTTTCTTTATTGTTTTATAACATATTAAATTGCAGTATTTATTTTGATTATTGTGGCCATGAGGGTGGTGTGTACAGTGTGTGTGTGTGTGTGTGTGTGCGCACGCAAGAGCATTTGCTATATATAATAAACTATGTCTGAGACAGTGCTTATCAGGTACTGTCTTAAGAGGTTAGAAAAACAATGTAAATCTTTTTTGGAGATTCCTTGTTGAAAAGGGGTAGCATTTATGAGATATAAATCTTTCCTGAAAGAGAATACCTACCCGACTGAAGCTAGCAGCAAGAAAATGTTTAAATGCTAAGTATTTAAATATGCAAGTTGTTGCATTTCGAGGGGGGTAAACAAATCTCCAGTTAACTAGGCAACCGATATTTAACAAGCTGCTTTAGTTTCCTAATAGCCATCCGATAAGCAGCTTGGAGTTCCATGACTATTTAACTGCCAAAAGGGTTACATTTATGAGGTATGAATCTTTCTTGAAAGAGAATACCTGCCCAACTGAAGCTAGTAGCAAGAAAATGTTTAAATGCTAAGTATTTAAATGTGCAAGTGTTGCATTTTGAAGGGGGGGTAAACAAATCTCCAGTTTAATAGGCAATTAATATTTAACAAGCTGTTTCCGTTTCCTAATGCCCATCTGATAAGCATCTTGGAGTTCTGTCTACAACATTTTAAGCAGAAAGAAGGGAGTATTGAACTGTCATAGTGATTTACTGTTATGGAAGTATACATTGAAAAATACTAAAAAAATGCATTCCATGGTACGACAGTTTTTCCTAGCTAAAGCAAGATGACTGTAGGCTTCACCCACAGCCATAACAAACTCTAGCCAGAGCCGATAGGGCTGTGAAAAGCTACCAAATAACCAAAGTCATTTTCTTGTTGGTGCCATATAGTGCTATTTAGTGACAAGCATCACAGTGCTCCCAGATCTAAATAACCATTTTCCTGTTACAAGCCCTTATTTTTCCTGTATTTTCCCCATAGAGGCAGCATCAAATCCCTGTAGAGTTTTCTATAAGCCACTAGTTCCTTATTTGCGACTTTGTTGTTTATTTAAATGTAATATGTTGGCAGCCTTTTATCAGGAAAATGTTTCTGATTTGCTGTTAGGTATTAAAATTATATGTCAAGCTGACAGTGAAATCACAAGTGAATGACCTGGCAGTCACTGAATTGCTATTCCTAAGTAGCAGTGATATCACAGTCAGTGAGGTCATAACGTGGGTGATGTATTGGGGCAGTATAGCTAGCTATGTCAGCTGCCACACAGAGTGTTGTTCCACACATCACACGTATTAACATCAGATAAACAATCTTCTAATTAAACAAAGGGAAAATATAAAGTACCTCAAATATACAAGGTAATAGTTGATTGCTTTTAAAATCTAATATTAGTTTTAGGCAGTACACAAGCTCTTTAACCTGCATGCCTAGTGTGGGGCTAGAACCTACAGCCTTCTGATCTTCCAGTCTCAGAGGCAAGTGTGCATGCTATGTTTTGCATCTTTCATTTGTTAGTTTTTACACAAATTCTCTCAGACTTTTTTCTGACCATCTGATGGAATCTTGAATGAGTTACATAAATTGTATTATTTTCTTCAAGGCCCTGACCCTGCAACTAAATACACACTTAGTACATCATATTATACAATGAGAAAAAAAAAATCTTCTGTTTCTTGTGCTTGCCTCCAACTTGTCCTGCGGAAAGGAATGTCAGCTAATAAATTGCAATTCCACTATATGTAATCTGACACTGAGTCTAACTTTTGTTTTCACAAAAACCTAGAGGAAATGAGTTAACCCCAAGGTTGCTGAAAGAAATAGAACAAACCTGTTAGACTGAGCTGGACAGATGATAGAAACAGCAGTTTAACAAGTTTTATTTTGTTAATATCCTAAGAAGTTCTGAGGTACAATACAATAGCATCCCCCTACCCCCTTCAGATGCCATTAACATACAGCAACACATAGCAAAAATCAGAGGGGGGGTGCACTACTTTGCAGCTGTGGAGGAATACACACAAATGTCTAAAAAGGAAGTGCTAGGGAAAACCATTTTTAGAGCTACAGATGACAGAAGGGCTGTAGACTCTGCCCACAGCCCTAAAAATGACTGTAAAAAACTATTTATTGACAGTCAGTGGGGTCACAAACTGCACGATGGAGCGCAAGAGTGGGTGGACTTTCATTGAGATACTACCCTGTATGCCACCTACAGAGGAATAAGAAATTGTTTCAGTGATTAAAACAAAAAATGTGAAGGGAAAAGATTACAGATCTACTGGGTCAGATTTTACATCCAGGACAAGGTCTCAGTCAGAAGCAGTAGAGCAATGTACAGTAGAAAACACAAAGTGGAAAACTGATCATGCTGACAGAAAGCAGCACATCCATCTAATGACATAACTCCAATGCCTGTGGCACAGCTAAATGTGGAGTGAATGTTGAAATAGTTTGTAGCTAACTGAGGAAATCAAGCACTACCAACTAATCAAAAAATACAGCAAACAATTACTCAGCACCTAAAATACATTAGAGACTTGCTAAGAGACCATTTCTGGCAGACGGGCAGGGTATGGAGATGAAATGATTGCTTTGCACATGATCTTTAAGGCACAGCACAGTCAGGATGGTGGAGCTGCAATGACAGTAGCCCTGTCCCTGACCTATGGCTCACGACAGCAGCAGGGGTTGCTCTATACAGCACAACTATTGTTTGTTAAAGACAGCTGTGTTGTGTAGTACTTGCACTATATGATACTGCAGTCATTTAGTAAAGACAGCTGTGCCATATAGTGCAAGCTGCTGCTTTCGCATAAATTCAGTTATAAATAGAATGCTGATTTTTTTTAACTGCGCATGCTCAGAAACTGAACATTTTTATTAACAGCTGGACCTAAAAACTACAAAAGCACATACCTTTAACCAGGCTTTATCAAACTTGAAAGTTTCAGGTTTCAAAGCCTCTATTATTTTTAGTTATTCAATGGCAAAAAAAAAAGTCTTAACATTTTCAAAAATGGAGACTTTTAGGTTTGTTGCACCTCTGTAACTTTGCCACCCCTCAACCGATCTACATGAAATTTACAGGATCAAGAGCTCCTGGTACCAGGGCTGTGCTTTCCAAATTTCATGTAAATCAGCTGAAAGGAGGCAAAGGTGTTAAAGTGCACAAACTTGAGTTTAATGTAGAAGTGCTTACTCAGTGGCTCAGTAGGTAGCACACTCACCTCTGAGGCCGGGAGATCAGAAGGCTGTGGGTTCAGTTCCCACATCTGGCACTTGGGTTAATATCCCAGTACTGACACTGTAGTGCAGCATGAGAGGGGTGCTGCACTTCTGAGGTGCCATCTGTCAGATGAGATGTTAAACCGAGGTCCCATCTGCCTGGATTGGTGGTAGCTCAGGGGGATGTTAAAGATCCCATGGCACTTATCGAAAAGAGTAGAGGAATTTCCCCGGTGTCCTGGCCAAATTTCCCTCATTCACTAAAAATACCACCAACAGCTTAATCTGGTTCAAGGTCAGTTGGCATTCATCTGTATCCCCTTCCCCCGGGTCGTGCCTGAAAATAGTCAGGATTTGTCTAGTGCACTTACCCGGTCAACAAAAACTAAATAAATAATATACAGGCACAATTGCATCTGTATAATATATACTGTATATATAGATACACTGTATATATATATATTCATTGCAAAAAAACCTCAGTTAATTCATCAGTTAGGGTTGATAGTACAGCAACAAAAGTTTGGAAATTCGGTGTTAAGATTACCACCACCACCACCCCCCCTTCCACACACCAACAGGCACTGGGGTGTGCATTGCGGTCATTGGGCCTAACTCTCAACCCATTCCATTTACAAACATGCTGAGGTGTTGTAGTATCAGAGAATGGGGTGAGAGTTAAGCATGACAACCCCAATGCACACCCTGATGCCTGTTGGTGTATGGAGAGTGAGAGTGGGGGTGGGTGTGGGGTGGTAAAGGTTGGTAACCCTAACACTGAATTTCTAAACTTTTGTTGCTCTACTACTGTATCAACCCTAACTGATGCATTAACAAACTTCTTTGCAAGGAATGTCCCTTCTTTTTGAGAAAGTATGATGTAAATGGCAAGTGGCATGACATTGTGGGAGCCAAGGGGCCCTGTGCTCACCTAATGCTGCAAGTTTTCATGTAATGGTATGCATATCTGGTGGCAAGGGCCCTCTGGGCCCTGCACTCCTACTTACACTTAAGTATGGACACATAACATAGGCCTAGAGTCATGGAAATGAACACTTGGATTACTAATTTGCCAACTAAGCAATAATGCATAACAGTGTGTCGGTCATGCTGGGATAATATCTTGCCCGGGGTGGTTGGGCCCAAGGTCACAGGCTGAGTGCATCCAATACCCCAGAAGTGATGTTATCCCAGCACAACACACACCCCCTGGAGTGCATTATTTCTATTATACAATAGCTCATTTGTAAATAAAATAGAAAAAAGAAGAAAAAAAAATTGTTTGGGTTAATTTTATAGCTCATTTTTGTGTGTGGATGTGTACACATAGAAAAAAATCCACAGTTCTTGTCTTTGCCACTAGATGGTGGGGCTGCCTGAATGATTGTGTCTGCTGCGCTGCATGTTTTCACTGTAAATCCTGAGCAGGAATCTTTGGCTAACCCCCCAAGGCTGTTTGCTTCTCATTTTCCTTTTTGTTGCTTTTTGTACACTTTAAATAGTGGTGCCATTTGTTGTTTACTATGGCCAGCAAGCTGTTTACCTAATATGGTTAAGTGCAGTGCTGAAGTTGGCAGGTGCTTTGACATCTGTTGTGCTGGTGAGTACAGGAGTCCAAGTGAGTGAAAGTGCATTTGGGAGCTGTACTGCACCAGGAGGAAAGGGGTTGTTTGTAGCTGTTTAATAAATACTGTTATGGTTATTGGATTGCACAAAAAGATGAGAGGCATGAGTGGAGTTGGACATTTGTGGTCAGTGAATGTACAGCTAGGTGGTTTCCTGTGCATGCACCGCAATGGAGTGGAAGACATAAAAGCAGTTTTCAGTTGTGGCTTTGTTCTGGTTTTGTGGAAAGTGTTTCCATGCCGTTGAAATGAATCGGGAGTATTATTAGGAATTTTGAAAAGTGACTGAATCTGGCACCATTCTGCGTTGTAGAGTGGTAATCTTGAAGGTGGCTGAGGACACTCTGTGAAGCCGATCATTATGATGGCTTTCTTTCATCATGTGGAGTGAATTTTTTTCTCCTTACATTCAATGCAGTGTTTGGTATGCTGGGACAAGATCCAGTGATGTTATACTGAGATAATATCACGGGTCCAGTCCCAGACTGGCCAATGAGAGACAATGATTCTTTCTTGCCATTGTATAATATCTCAGTAATCATAGCAACTATGAAAAAATTCCACTGCGGTTGTATTCACAACTTTGAAACCTCCATGCGTGCAAGCTGTGAGTAGAAAAATCTGTATCTCAATCTGTTTTTGAGCTATGGGCATCAAAAGGTGCCATGGGTGCCGCAGAGTTATCATATGAAAAATGTTGCAAGAAATTGCATAACACGCTCATAATGAGGTGATTTTTTTGGAATTTTTGAACCCAGTTTTCAACATGGGCTTTTTTGGAACCTCCCCTCATGAACACTGGCACTTATTTTGTTAATCTGTGCCAAAAGTTGATTTTGCACAGTGATTGTGCCATTCTGCCGCACAGTTGAGAAAACACATTTTGGGCAGGATGTGAAAAATGACAGCTGTGCTGCTTATGAGGAAGTGTGATAAAATGGCAATGTTGAAAATCTGGAGTGAAAATATGAAAAATTGCCAAACTTACAAGTGTGTATAAAAACTGTGCAATGCACACTCGTAATGCAGTCATGTTTTGGAATTTTTTAACCAGATTATTAACATGGGGTTTTTGGGACCTCCCCTCATGAACAGTGTCACTGTGATTTTGTTACTCCATCCCAAAAATTGATTTTGCACACGGACTGCACCATTCTGTGCCACAGGTGCGAAAACACATTTTGGGCAGAATGCAAAAAATAGCAGCTGTACTGTTTACAAGGAAGTGTGACAAAATAGCAATGTTGAAAATCTGGAGTGAAAATATAAAAAAATTAGTAAAGTTACGAGCATGTGTAGAAACTGTGCAACGCATGCTGGTAACGCAGTTATTTTTGGGAATTGTTTTACCAAATTTTCAACATGGGCTTTTTGGGACCCCACCTCATGAACACGGGCACTGTCATTTCATTAATCAGTCCTGAAAGGTGATTCCACACAGCGACTGTGAGATCACCTTTCGGGGTCCAATTAACAAGATGACAGTGACAGTGTTCATGAGGTAGGGTCCCAAGAACCCCATATTGAAAATTTGGTAAAAAAGTTCTTAAAAATGGCTGAGATATCAACCTATGCTGAACCCCCCATTGATTGCCCTTATACAGTGCTTAACTTGATTCCTTAGTTCAGAGTTCGGCTTTGAAGAAGATCGCTGCTCCCAACCTACGGAGGTAAGTTCGGTAAAGGAGGGGGGTTAGGGGAGGTGGTGCTCAGTGGAAGGGTGGGGATGGGGAGGGGTTGGGAAGACAACGAGGGACCATTACCTTTTTACAGGTTAAAATTAAAAAAAACACATTGGGGGACAGTTTTCTTTAACAGGTTAAACAAATATATATATATATATATACTTTTGGGCACACTGAGGTGGGTTGAGTTTTGGGGGATACATGCTGCAAGGGGACTTAGGCACCCCCATCAGTGAAGAAAGCATGCTGAGGGGGGGCATCTGACACCAGGAGTGGGCATCCCAGTGTTGGAAAGTTAAAAAGTAGTAAAAAATGATCTGGGCACACTGGGCTCGGCTCCCAGTGTGCCACATAAGTAAGTGTGTGTGTGTGTGTGTGTGTGTGTGTGTGTGTGTGTGTGGGGGGACATATTGACACGGTAATTGGGCACCTCATTGTCAGTGAGGAATTGGGGGGGCAGACTACTTCGACGCAGTATTCTGCATCAAAGACAAAAGATGTTGGGACGTTTTTTCTTTATTTAATAGGTAATAAAAAAACACGTGTGGGCATACTGGGGTGAGCTCCCAGTGTGCCACATCAGCGGTACTGGTTGAGGGGGATTTCTGGTGCCGACATGGGAATTGGGCACCCCGATGTCAGCAGAAAACATTTACCATTTTAAAACATGCCTCAGCCCCCACAATGACATAAAAAGGAGCAAATCTCCTTTTATTAGGTAAACACCATACGAAGTTTACCTAAACGGGGGCTGAGGAACAAGATGCTGCCATTATTTTATTCAAAAAGTGGCCAGAAAACATTTTTTTAATGGGAGAATAGGCATGAAGTAGTGCTGCAAATTGCGGCACATTTTGCAAAATTGTCCTGCTGTGATGCTTGTGCCCAACAGCAGCTGGCAGTGAGAAAAAAAATATTTAAAAGCTGCAAAAAGATCACTTCTATTTCAATACTGTTAGAAGGCAAATAAAACATTATTGTAAGGACATAAGACTTACTGAAAGAAGAAAGCCAAAAAAGTCATTTCGTTTTCAGACGCTCTTAGGTATACATTAATGCTCAGATTCTCCAGATTCAATGATATTTATCTCATAAAAGAATTTATTGTTTTGGACACCACAATCCCAATACATTATATGAGAGAAGAGAGAGAGAGAGAGAGAGAGAGAGGAGGAGAGAGAGAGAGGAGAGAGGAGGAGGAGGGAGGAGAGAGAGAGAGAGAGAGAGAGAGACCACGGTAGTGCTTTCGGCCTTTATTGGGACTATACTGTACTACCTTGCTGAACAGTATGTGTAGGTGCACTGGGGATACTGCACCTTTGAAACTGTAAGGTCATGGTTTAATACCTGGGTGTACCTTAGGACTGGGCAAGTCAGGGATAATAATCCCAAAATATCATGAATAATGGGATATTTCTTCCCATGATATATAATGCAGAGAGAGAGACAGACAGGTAGATCGATAGATAGATAGCTAGATAGATAGATAGATAGATAGATAGACAGATAGACAGACAGACAGACAGACAGACAGAGTAGATGATATCAGGCTCCACAACACAAGCAGACATGACAGATAGGCCTTCTGCTGACAATGCCTGTGATTCACAAATGCCTGTGCAGCCCTCCATGGCATTCACTAACATGTGCACTAGTACCCTGCGCACTGAATCCCTGGCAGGCCACGGAGTACCACCCTACCCCAGGGGCAGGATGGGGGCTTGGCAGGGGGTGCATCTCACACAGTACTCATTCACAACTGCACCACATGCCTTTCTGGGGCTGCAACAGGTATGCAGGGGGGAACCTGGTGTATGCAGGGGGGAACCTGGTGAACCTCAGTACGTGCCCCCCACATGTCACCCATTGGGCGTGGCAGCCACAGAAACCCCTTGCACAGAGTTGCCATATCTGGATGTGTCACCCGGGAGGTCTGGGGGATGGCCTTTCTGGCAGATGCCTGCTGGTGAGTCACCAGATGGAGCATGCCATCCCAGGACCCCCAGCTCGTGCATGGACTGGGATCCATTCTGGGACCCGAGCTAGGCATCTATTGGATGCCAGCCCCGGTCCATAGCTCCGCACCCCTCTGCCCCCCCACAAACCTGTACTCTTGGGGGACAGGGCCATGGACAGGTAGCTGGCAGTAGTGCATAGCATCCAATGTGCACCTATCTGTGGGTGCAGATCCACTCGGGTGGGTTAAGCATGGTTCACGCGTGATACCCACCAATTCGGAAATAGCTGCCAATATTTATATATTCAGATACACAGATAGAAAAAAGCTAGATAGACAGGCAAACAAAGACAGTGGCAGTGGTCAATTCAGCAGATTACCTCCTTAGCTTATCTGGGGGTACCTACAGAAAAGACATCTCACAAAACTTTTCTTAGAGATTTCAGATTTTGGAAAATCACTTGCTAAATCAACTGTAGAAAAAGAAACCTTTTGATATTCCTTTTCCTCGTTTAGAGTTTAGAGGCCACAAGTTCTAGTCATGTGGTGTTTCACATTCCATGCATTATAGACAGTATGCTTCAGCAATGATAATCTGAGTTTTGTCAATAAAATACGGGCAACATTATATTATTGTGTAATTATACTTAATACAAACCCATTCTCCAGCAAGGTCAGGCATACCACCTCCCTCACACCCGGGTTATTTGCCTTATCCATGCTTAGGCAGCTAAGATTCCAGCTCCCAATCCGTAGTACATTCCTCCCACTGTATGACCCACTGAATGCCTCTGCTGAGGGTCTGACAGATGGCAGTTGTCCAGGACCCCCGGACAGGATCCCTAAGTTCACGTTCTGTAAGCTGCAAAAAGAGAAAGCAGTAGCTGTCTTCTGGAGACCCACATGGCTCAGGTCTATGTAGGCTGACTCAGGCCTCCTTGGAAGAACTGACATTTTGGATTTTACATGACTCAGCAATATGGAGTCCATACCATTAACTTTTAACAATTCCTGTAAATTTTTAAAGGGTCCATGCAGCGTCCGATATTGAATAATACCCTGAGCAATCGCTTCTGAAATGCCATCAATGTTCATCAGCGCTGATAGAGAGGCTGAGTTCACATTGACCTTGATAAAAGACAGGTGATCAAGTTTAGATAAATTGGAAAGGGCTGGCATTGAGCCCCTTATGCTGTCCACACAGAGTTCTGACTTGATCTGATGCAGTTTGGCTGCTCCAACCCCTGTAACAAGTGCAATATCTTCCACCTTACGGAAGCCTCCAATCTTGTTGCGATATGCCACTATAGCACAAGCCAAGGTGCGATTGATGCCAGGGAGGGTCATCAACTCTTCCACAGTAGCCAGGTTAATGTTCACCTGTTCAGAGCACACTGAGACATCAGCAAAGTTGCAGGCTGCACTGAGATGGCGTTTTTTCTTCTGTTTGACAGTCCTTTGGCCAGTCTCAGTGTTTGGATGGTGGCGGCTCTGGGAATGGCCCATCACCCTAATTAAGAAGCAAAAATTACACTGTTAGATGCTGATCTGTAAATACTAAGACTAAACCAAGTCCCTCCTAGTTCTCATCAATTAAATGCCAGTATTGGCACTAGGATTTCCATCTTGTACTCTCACCCTCAGGAGCTTATTGTCAGTGACTCAACTAGCAGCACTGCCTGGTGAATTGGTATTTATTCTAACTGTTGCACACATTCCATTGTCCTTTTAGCTTTGATGGTGAAAGTTTCAAATATCACCACTACCACCATTCAGTTATATTTTATTTTTAAATACATGTTATAAATCATGACGTCATTCTTTGGCAATCGGGATTGTTTTATTTCTAAATGTTCCAGGTACTCTTATAGCCATTATAACTCCAGGGAACACTCCTGACCAATTGGAGTTCTCCTTTCCTCTGTGCATAAGGCACACTTATTCTGTGAAGAGTGTCTCATGCCTAGCTGCCCTGAAAATGTTCATGCTCAACTTTTTTTTATTTAATTTTAGCACACAATTGATTGGTCTCAATAATATATAAATACCACCACTGAGATACTGCTAGTGGTTGTAAGAGAGGTCTCACTTACATCCTTAGGTCATCAGAACTACCTGCTTTTGGTTTGCAGTTCTCATACCCTAAGCATGCATGTGAGACCACTCTTACTACTGTAAGAGTTGTTTCGGTGGCAATATTTACACACATAAGAGACACAGAAACTGCACATGAAAACAAAGTGCAAGAAAAAGATAGCAGGTAAATAATAATAATAATAATAATAATAATAATAATACATCAAGTTTATTAATAATAATAATAATTCCAGTTCTCCAGTGATAAAACAGTGAGTGTGGGGGGGGGGGTAGCCCTTGTGTTCCGCATGTTTGTTCTCAAGCTAAACTGGAGGGTCATGAGTCAAATGTTATAGAAAATAGGTGGAATTTTAGTTGGGAACTGAAACTGTTAGAGACTATGAGGTGAAGTGAGGTAGGAAGACTGTTACTGACTGAAGGGACAGCTAAACTAAAGGACTTCCCTGCAGTGGTTGGGAACGTGATATGTGGTGAGGATATATACTCCGTGTATTGTATTGGCTTTGAGTTAACTGAAGGCTAACCTTGGTTCTGGACTGACTGATACATTCACTAGTGAAGTAAAGTATTGGAAGCAGTTCAAAATAAGAAGCAGGTCACAGTAGAAAACAGCTTCCTTTTTACACATGAATCATCAACTTTTTAAAAATATATTTATAATGTTCCTTCTTTTATTACAATTCCCAATCTTTCTGTTGAGGCATCTACAAGGGGCCAGCTAGGCCACTATGAGCATATCAGGATTCAGAAAGCCAACATGTTTAGTCCAACATCAGCTCAGACATGTTTTCATGTTTAAGATTTTAGGTTTTGTGAGCACAGAAAAACACATTTTACGCCACAGCCATCATTGCATGTCTGGTATGGAATGGGAGCAGAAAAAAGACTAATGTCATTCACCAGGAGGGAGCTGCCTAATCTTGCCCCTATGTCTAATGCTGGTCCTCTCCTAGCAGGACCTGGAATCCTCTCCTGGACCCACCACCATGGGTCGAGCAGATCTCATGGGGAGTTTCGCCATGGAGTCAGAAGAACACCTTGGCTTGGAGGGTAAGCTGCTGAGGGTGAACAGCTGTGTGATATGTCCCAGGTGACCCAGAAGCACCAGAGTACTAGGTAGGGAGGCCTCGGGAGGATCGGAGATGGAGCTGGAGGATGACTGAAAGAGGTTCCAGTCTGTGGGGGGAAGACAAAAAATGGAATTAAAAAAAAATTCTTCCCAATTTTAGGGACTACATGGACCACAGAGGGAGAAGGAATTCATAGAGATGAATGCTTCCAGTTAAATACAACAGAGGAATTAGTGATAATGTCATCTCCAATACTTTAAACTGCTGCTAGACATCCTTATAAAGTAGAGCCCACCAGGATTCAATGCAGAATACTGGAGAACTCTGCAGAATTCTGCAGTTACAAGAAACAGGGCAATTTGAATGGCAGTTAATCCCTTTTGTCATTCAGGAATCTGGGATGAAGCATTGCGTCCTGGTGGGCTCTACTGCACTTTGTATCTTGATGAACACTTATTTCTCACTTCTGTCTGCTTATATTTCATATGTGCGCATCACACCCTTGCAGAGTAAACATAATTAGAATGTCTGTAGCATGTCTGTACATTTGAGAATAAATCAGTTTCTCTGGGACTGCCAGATCTCCATGCTTCCTAGTAGCTGCCAATCTAATATACTACCCTGTGAGATAACACTTTAGGGTGCACCATTCCATATCTGGTTTTCCCGTGGATCCTGGGTTGACTGCTGTACAGTGTTCAATACAGCCCTCAATATGGTTAGCCAGCCATTCGTCTTTTAACAATCGGTTGTTAAGTCTCCATATTGTTTCAATCTAGTGTTTGGGGAGACAGAAACAGTGCAACCTACTGATGAGTGGTCAGACAATACTCTGGGTTCCATTTTATGGTCAAGAAGGCCCGGCAGGAGGGTTTGAATGATTAAGAACTAATCAGTTCGGGAGGAGGTGCCGTGTACAGGAGACCTAAACGTGTATTCCCTGCAACCTGAGTTTAACATTCTCCAGGGATCACAGAGACCAACTTTGTCCATTAAATCCCTTAGAGCCCTTTGAGCCAGAGATAACCCTGCCTGCCATCTATCAGACTTGACTACATCCAGTAAGAGTGGAAGGTTCTAATCTCCTCCCAATGGGACTGGAAGCGATAGGAAGGGGGACAATGTAGCAAGGAGTTTCATAAAAAAAAAGCTGGGATTCTGTGTTAGGCCCATACACACATCCCAGAAGTACTTCAACCTGATTTAGCAACCCTTTTATAAGGCTATACCTACCTTCTATATCCCTTATACATTGTTCACAAACAAAAGGAACCCTTCTTGATATTAATGTGGCTACCCCTGTACTTTGGGTACTCTCTCCAGCAGTGTAGACTTGGCCCACATACTGCCTCCTAAATAAAGTGCTTTCTTTCTCCAGAAGATGTGTCTCCTGGAGAAAAGAAATGTCTGCTTTGAGACACTGTAGATGTTTGAGGATTTGGTAGCATTTGATTTTACTTCATGCCCCTCTCACATTCCAAGTAATTATCTTTGTGCAACTAGCCATCCTCTACTTCAGTTATTTTGAACAAATGAAGCCTGTCTATTTTAGATTCACACCTTTCTTTCCAATACCACAGCAACCACCCTGATGCTCCCTCCCCCAATTCCTCTAGACCAAAAAGCCATTATAGCCCAAATAATCCCCTTATCTCCCACCGTCCAAGGTCCCCCCCATACAAGAATAGATCAAAAGTCCCTGAGAAAGCACCTGTTCCTCAGACTTAACTGAAATAGTTTGTATTCCCCCATGATCCCCCCTCCTTCCAACACAAGCATCCTTTGGTCCATGATAACTCATTCTCTTGCCAAGATCCCCTTCCCCCTTGCTGAACCCCAAAAGTTAAGTGCAACCAGGGTAGGGAACCTGAATTGTATTATGTCACTATAAAAAGTGTAACACCCACCCGTGGGCGGCCCCATCCCTATAATGAAACACATTTCCTGGACAAAATAAACTTCAATTTCATTTTATGCTCCGGTGTCCATTAATTTACCCTATTGCATCCTTTGGATACAAATAATCTAGCATCCCTCATTTATCAAAATCATGATAGGGTAGAACCCCGATAGGAGAATTAAAACTTTGATTAATGGTAGTACTAGCAGGTTGCCTACTTCCCCCAAACCCAAAACTACTAACAATGTACCAATAATCAGTTTAGAGTCAATCAAAACAGAAATGTAACAAATAGCACTTTATATCTCAGAATCCTTCTGGGACGTTCCTTCCAGATCAGTTACAGGTTTCCTCGGGGCCCTTATCGTGTCTCCTTCAAGAAGAGAAAATGATCATTATCATTATGCTCCCCCTTTCACTGTAAGACATGATCTCCTGTCTATACCACAAACGGCCACAAAAGGGGGTAGCAAGACACACAAGTCTCAGTCTAATTATAGAAGAAGATGTTCAGACCAAGTATATTTGGGTAATGAAGTCCATCTATGGGCTGCGGCAAAGAACAGGTAACTCACTAGTTCCTAACATGGTGCAGACCTTTTGGTGGGTCACTCATCCAGTGACTCCATTGCCCTTATTTGAAACACAAAATGATACAACTTTACTCACATTTACCAGTTCTGGTGAAAGGGACAGAGCTGTATTCAGTATTTAACCTATTTTTGAAAAGTTCAGATAAAGCATTCTGGAGCACCTCTCTAGCTTTCCCTCCATCCTCATAAGTTTGCCAGGATCCTGCTATCAGCACCTGGAAATGGACTGGATAACCCATTTTAAATTTAATCCCAGCCGCGATTAACTTGGTCACCAGGGAGTGAAAGGAAGCCCTCCATTGTTGCACAGTGAGTGGCAGATCCTGGGCGATCTGAATCTTTTGCTCACCTCATTTAATCTCCTGCAGCTCCCTAATCTTAACAAGGAAGTGCTGCCTCTCAAGATAATTCAAGAATCTGAAGATAAAGGGACGTGGCTCAGCTCCTCCATTGGGCATGGGTCGCAGAGTTCTATGTGTCCTTTCAGTTGAGTAATTAGGGCCATAGGGAGATGGACCAGCCAATTTTTGTTCCAGCTTCTGTGTGAATAAAATCGGATCCTGACCCTCTTCTTTCTCAGGTAATCCAATAATCACTGCGTTATTTCTTTGATTCCTTCCCTGGTGATCCTCTATTTTTGCCACAAGCCAGGCAAGTTTTTGCCTTGTTGCTGTGACTTCTGGTTCTAATTTGTCTACTTTCTTTTCGACCAAGCTGATTCTTGTCTTGCTGTCCCCAGTTCTCCTCAACAGATCTTCTAGCGCTACTGTCATCACCTTGAATTCAGTGGTCAGAGATCTTAATTCCACTCTGAAGGGGTGAATCTCTGATAGGAAGCAATCTACTGATGGAGGAGAATTATCCAGGGTAGCAGTACTGACTTGTCTGGTGGAGAACGTCGGGGCCTTGGTGTGCTTGTTGGCCTTCCCCGGCATCGATGAAGGAGTGTGCTTTGGTGGAGTAGCCCTCATCTAAGCTTCCATTTTTATACGTTTTTGCAGAAAGTGGCCCAGGTGAGTTCTATCTGCATGCCTTTTATCTTAGGGTCAGCAATTATTCAGCAAAGATGATTTTTATATGTATTTAATCGGGGTTCAGCTGGAGCTAGGAGAAGTGCATCTAGGCAGCAGCCCCTTATCACATGAACCTATTCTGTTCAAGTGGTCCAATAATTACATCAAGCCCCCTGTGAGAATAATTACTAACCGGGTACTCACACAGGGCCACCTAGAATCATTAAAGGTGGATCTTCATCTTCACGATTGGTCCCTAGTCTATAATTCACGCAATGCTGACTCTACCCTAGACCACTTAATTTGCCACTTTAACAAAATTTGTGGTCGGCATGCCCCTTTGAAAAGACAGAAAGTCAAGGCCATTGCAACCCTTGGTTCTTCCCTGGCCTTTTCGACCTGCTGAAACCAATAGACTGCCTATTGCTGAGGGCATGTGCCTCTGGCAAGCAGGTAGACATGCAAAACTATAAGAAAGCATGTAATGATTGCACTTGGGTAATACGTGCTACTAAAAATCAATACTATAAGGAAGCCCTCTCCAAAACATGGAGTGTTGGCAGAAAATTTTGGAACAACTTAAAGGAAGTAATTAGTAAAAACTGCAGATCTGTCCACTCAATGCTTAATATCGATGGTGCACCCACTCTTGATCCCAGAACAATTGCAAACTCATTCAACAATGCCTTCACAGACTTGAGTGGTTACTCCCCCCTGACGTCTTCTGCCCACCCAGCTCTGCTGTCGCTAGAGTGAAAAGCACCCAACCCCCTCCTACACACCTTTCTATTTCAAAACCATTACAACCAAGGAAGCTTGAAAATACCTTCTAAAGGTTCTGGGCAAATCTAGGTACAGCAGCGATACCCTGGACCTAAAATTCATTGAATTGACCTTGGATGAAATACTGACTCCGCTTACATATATTCTCAACACTTCTCTCAGGTACTTGCACTTCCCTGAAAAGTGGAAGTCTGCAATCATGACACCAGTCTTCAAGAGTGGTGACCAGGCACTTATTGGGAACTATTGCTCAATATCTATTCTACTGCCACTCTCAAAAGTCTTTAAGAGAATAGTTGCGGACCAGCTTGGTGAATACCTAGAAAAGTATCAGCTGCAATGCCCGGAGCAACATGGATTTAGAGAGGGCCACAGCACCACAACAGTGCTGCTTGAATTTACAGGTTATGTAAACAACAGCCTTGACCGAGGTCTCCTAGCAGGTGCAGCCTGCATTGACTTATCAAAAGCATTTGACACCATCAACCATGCACTACTGATCAAACAGCTTGATATCATTGGTCTCTCCCCTGACACTGTGGCATGATTCTCCAGCTACCTGCTGAATAGGTCTCAACAGGTTAAGATTGACAATACCCTATCTGATAGTCAACAAGTCAGCTCAGGTGTACCACAAGGGTCCATTCTGGGCCCACTTTTATTCAGCATTCTTCTAAACCAACTCCCATCTGCCTGCCATTGTCTTCTACTGTTATATGCAGACAATGTTCTGTTCGTCAGTGACTCAAACCCCCTCGCCCTGGAAAGCAAACTCCAGACCAACTTTTCTACTGTAGAAAGATGGTTTAAACATCAGAAACTTGTGATGAATTCTACAAAGACAAAAATAATGATGTTCTCCACCACGCAAAATCGGAACAGAACTCACCCTCTTCTCATCACTAACAAGGTGGGCTCTCCACTGGAGCGTGTACAAAATTTCAAACACCTGGGGATCACGTTGGATAGCACAATGTCTTTCAACTGCCACACTGACAAAGTCACTAAGGCCTTTAATACACGCATTGGGCTGCTGCACAGGCACAGTCTAACCCCTGAGGCTCTCAAATTAGCTGTGCAAAGTTCCCTGGTGGCCCTCATTGACTACGGGCTGGTAATATATGCTTCTGCTACAGATACTGCCCTTCACTGCATTAAATAAAGCCAGTCAACTTGTTGAGGAGCAACATTCATGATGCACACATGTGACTTGTAGTCCCAGTCTAACTGGCTTTAGTTCTCTGTCCGACTTCTCTACCAGTCCTGTTTACTGGCGAAAAAAGTTAGTCTTGGCCTGGTACCCACCGGGATTCAGAATCTTCTTTCCCCTAACAATAACCATCGCTTCACTCGAAGTTCAGATAGCCGTATATTTAAAATTCTCCACTGTTGCACCTCCCTGGGACAAAGGTCCTTTCTTCTTCCGTGCCCCTGGATGGCTAAACTCTCTACACACTGATATTTTTTCACAAAACTCGATCGGTCCCTTTAAAAGAAAATTAAGACAACAGCTAATAGCAAATGCCAGCTGTGACTGCTTCTGATAACTCCTTATGAGCGTTCCTCCGGCCTCCACCCAGACCTTACGCCAGTCCACTCCTACACTGCCTTCTATTGAACCTTCCTATCTCCAGCTGGGTGCCACAAGTGCCTGGTAGTTACTGACCCCTGCTCATATTTCGCCTTAGCACTTTTTCCTCGCCTGCCATCCTCCTACCCATTCTCAAATCATTCCCACCCTTCCACATCTAACTCTTCTGTTCATCCTTTTCCCCTCCCTCCAGCAGGCCCTGTAACTGGTACTCCACCCTCTGGCATCACCCCCTGAGTCTGTTCTTCTCTTTCCATCACTCCTAGCCTCTGGACTATTTCCTGTCATCTTTCTACCCCAAGTTACTGTCTCTCTTTTCTTTCTTCCAATATCCTTTGAAACAATGCCTAGGTTATTGTACCAGACTCCAGCTATCCGACATAACCTTTATATAATTGTCTAAGCTACTGTAACTGACTCTGGTTACTTGTACATAGCCTAAGTCCATGTACAAAGACTGTGACTTTGCTACTTATTGCCATTCTTGTACATTGTGTTGCTATCTGCTTATTTGTTTAATGTTCTTATTCTTGTTTGCCCTGATGTGGAACCTATTTAATGAGCTTGTCCTCAAAGGTGTTAATCCAAGATCTCAAATAAAAAAAAAAAAAAATAATGCTGTTCACATTAGCTCAGGAGCTCAATTTAAAAGCTTAAAGAAAAGCTTCAGGCTAAAGCTGTTCACAATAGCTGAGGAGTTCCATTTAAAAGCTTCAGGCTAACATACTAACATGCCAGCAGAATAGGCTTAATGGTCTTTTGTGTCTGCTCGTTTGGTCAGCCCCCACCCTGGTAGCTGACCTTGCTGCCCCCTCACCTTCTCTGGCTTCTCCCTTCCCAGTTCTGGATATTCTCGCTGCACTGGATTTTGCTTCCAGAACCCTTCCCCTGTACCTGTCCCACCCCCTGTTGAACCCCTCCACCATCTCTGCTTCCACCAGCCCCCTGGGCAGCGCATTCCATGGCTCCACCACCCTCTCAGTGAAGTAGCACCTCCTCCTTTCTCCCCTGAATCTTCCACCCTCCAGCTTCCACCTAAGCCCTCTAGATGCCCCCTCCTCCTCCCTTCAAAGCACCCTGACTGCTTCTCCCCTATTTACCCCCTTCATGTACCTGAAGACCGCTATAATGTCCCCACTGTCCCTTCTCTCTTCCAATGTGTACATATTTAGCTCTTCGAGCCTCTCCCCATAAGTCCTGTCCCCCAAGCCCCAAATCATTTTGGTTGCCCTCCTCTGGACCCTCTCCAGGAGTTTAATGTCCCTCTTTAAGTGTGGCCTCCAAAACTGCACGAAGTACTCGAGGTGTGGCCTCACCAAGCAGTTATACAGACGGAGTATCACTTCCCTCCTTCTGGAGGTGATCCCCCTAGCGATGCATCCCAGCATCCTGTTGGCCTTGGCTACTGCCCTCCTACAAGTCTCCGAGTTGTTCATCTTGACATCCACCACCACCCCCAGGTCCCTCTCAGCCATCGAGACTTGTAGCATTCCCCCCCCCAGGGTGTACACTTGACCCAGGTTTCTGGCCCCCAGGTGCACTACCTTGCATTTCCCTGCATTGAACCTCAGCTTTCACTTTCTAGACCATCTTTCCAGAGCCTCCAGATCCCCATGTAGGGCCACCCTCCCCTCCTCCCCATTTACCACTGCCCCCAGTTTTGAGTCATCTGCAAAGAGACTCATCACACTCCTGATACCTGTCCTTATGTCAGAGATGTAGGCGTTGAACAGAAGGGGCCCAAGCACTGATTCCTGTGGGACCCCACTAATGACCCTTCTTGGGGATGAGACTATCCCGCCAACTACGACTCTATGGGTCCACTCCTGAGCCAATTGTCTATCCATCTGATCATCTGGTTCTCCACCCCCATTTCTCCCAGCTTATCCAACAGGCCCTCATGAGGAACAGAGTCAAATGCCTTGCTGAAATCTAGAGCGAGGACGTCCACTGGTCTACCCAGGTCCAAGGCACTCATCACCCAGTCATAGAACTCCACAAGGTTTGTCTGACATGATTTCCATGGGATGAATCCATGCTGTCTATCGTCCAGGCACCCTGACTTTTCCAGGTCCCTCCCAGCCTCTCCTTGACAATGCCCTTCATCACCTTGCCCTCCACCGAAGTCAGGCTGACAGGCCTGTAGTTCCCTGATACCTCCCTTGATCCCCCCTTGTGAATAGGCACTATATGCACCACCTTCCAGTCCTGGGGCACCCACCCTGCCCTCAGAGAGATGGTGAAAAGCCTCGCCAGGGGTTTCGCCAGGACATCCTCAAGTTCCTTCAGCACTCTGGGATGTAATTTATCCGGCCCTGGTGCTTTCTCCGTCTTAAGGGACCTGAGGGCTTCCCTCACTCTCTGTGCTGTGATTTCCACCTCCACTATCTCTTCTCCCTGCTTAGCCTTCCCCCTCCTGCCAGTGATGCCTCCCCCTCTCCCCAGACCCGCCGATCGGTAAGGGTCTCCCCTCCTCAGTATCACTGTCTCTTCCCATGTATGATGCAGCACCCCCATTTTCCTTGGTGAAAACTGAGGTGAAGTACTCATTTAGTACCTCAGCCTGCTCCCCCGGGTCTTGTGCCCATCTCTCCCCTGTTTTAATCCTGCTAATCTGCCACTTCACCCTTCGTTTTTCCCCAATGTATCTAAAGAACCCCTTGTTCCCTCTCCTAATTTCCCCTAGCCAGGTTCTGCTCCTTCCTTGCCTTAGCCACCCTCACCACCCTAGTGGCCCTTCTAGCCATCAGTCCGTACTCCCCTCGATCCCTTTCACTCCTTGAGCACTTAAATTGCTAGCACTGCTAATATTAGCTGAGGAGCTCAATTTGAACATTGGCTGAGAAGCTCGTTTTAATCACGGAAGAGCAGCTTTTCTAACTGAAAGATTTTAACATTAGGAACTCATTTTCTAGCTGACAAACTTTACCATTAGGAGCTCAAAATGTTTAGACAAGAAATGTTTAGAGGAGTTCAAGTAAGAAATTATTTAAATAGGAAACTTTCAGAAGAGCTCGAGAAATTTAATCTACTTAGTGAGCTCTGGGGAGAACTATCAAGTCCCGAGTGAAATCCTCTGGTGATCAGAGCCCGTAGATGTCTAAAATAATTTAATTTAGCAGAAAGGACTAAAGATTAAATTCAAAAGTTCATCAGAATCACTACGGAAGTAGCAGTATGCTGCAACCTAGGGTTAATAAATGAAACAGCAGGCTCTAAACTTGAATGTGGCACAGCCTCTGGAAAAGGCACCAAGTTCAAAAATCAAACTGAGGAGTGATTGCTGAGTCCATTCTGGTGCATGCCTGAAGTTTCTGAGAGGGGGCAGGGAGCTGGCCCAGTGGCTCCAGTTGGCTGCAATCCAAGGTGCCCCAAGGGCTGGGAGGGACTGAAGTTTCTGCGAGGGATAGAGAGCTGGCCTAGTGGCTAAAACCACAATCCAAGGTGCCCAGGAGCTGGGCGGGACTGAATTTTCTGCGAGGGAGTAGGAAGCTGGCTCAGCAGCTCTGGCCGCAATCCAAGGTGCATTTGAAAATTTAAAGGAGTAGTGTGCTTTATTGTTTTCTTGCTACTGTGTGGTTTTTAGAAAAAATGTCTAGTTTATATCAGTTTGGTAGTTTCTGCCATAAATATTTTCCGAGTCTCAGTAGATACATACTTGGAATGATATACATAAACCCCCTGTTCTGTTCCGTTCTGTTCTGAGTCCTTCAGGGAAGAGAAAGGCTGCCTACTTCATATGTCAAGAACAAGACAAATTCCACATTCCACTTCTAGCAGTACAGAGAAGGAAACAGTTATCTGATGATACAATATATCAGGGAGGTGTTCAGTCAGTCTTGTATTCTGCTCCTAACCAATGAGGGAAAACAGCAGCTCTCTAGTGCAGAACACCCACCCATATCAGGGAAGAGATAAATCAATTTCCTACCCAGGTCCCAGCCCGTCACAAAGAAAGGGGCTTTCTGGTATGATATATTTGCTTACATATAATTATATGGATAAATGAAGCCATATGATTGCCTGAAACACGTCACACACCTGTGTAATGATCCATCATCATTACACAGGTGCTATTTTAAATGTATTTTTCTGCTTTAAAAGATGTTTTATAAATGCAGTGAGACACTTAAGAGATGTATAATTATAACCACAATTTTTGAATATGTTTAAAGGCATTTAGCTGTGTCTCATACTTATAACATCCCTGAGGCACATGATTTTTGGTTCATATTCACACCCTTGTCATATCATGGGAACGGCTTAAATTCTCAGGAGATTATACTTTCAAAGTTGCCGGTCCTTCACTCTAGGACACTCTCCCCACGGCACTGAGGGAGGACCCCCCTCAGTAGATGCCTTTAAAGGAGGCTGAAGGTACTGTATACCTCTTCAGATAGACATTTGGGGACCTTTGAAGGTGCCTTTTATCATCTGCAGCCATCTAAGTTGTGCTGACTTGTTTTCATTTTAGTGTGTTTATTTTATTTATTATGCTGTAGATTGCAAATGATTTATTGTGGTTTTATCTAACTGTAGTACTATTACTTGTTTTGTGCACGAAGTTGTCATGACCACTATTATGCCTCATACAACACCCTGAGCCTTTGGAGAAGGGCACCTAAGAAATAAATCTACTACTGCTAAAAATAAAGCTGCTATGTCTTAGGGCCCAGTCCACAAAGGAGTGTGAACCGTGCGTACCAGGGGTGAATACTCTGCACCCTTGGATGATGGCACACATGTCGGTATTCATGTCACCATCCCCACAGGATCCATCCATGGCATGAACTAAAAAGAGGCCATAGATGATTGGGGGGGGGGGGAGGTGCTATGCTGGATGTCAGGCATCCAATCAGATGGCAAGATCACCTCTATAGCGGATCCTGCACCCCGCATGGTACAGGGTCTGGTGGGATATGGCAGTCTTCCATTGTGGTGAGTTTATTTATTTAAACATATTTTACTAGGCAAACAAACAGAGCCCAGAAGGCTTGTTTCCAGTTGCAACCTGGAGGGGAGGAGGAGTGTTCTAGGTAAGAATACATTTACTCAATGGAGACTTTGGAATAACAAAGTCCATTGATTAGACTACATAAATACAGGAATACATTTTCCACATGGGACCTTATAAAACAGCAACAGTACATAATATAGGCTACAACACAGTTGCCTACAATATACAATAATTAACAGGTATGGTTGGTTTCAGTACAATAACGACTAATTTTATTTATGGAATGTGTTACTATATTAGAATACATCAGGCACTGTGGCAGGTAGGCTTAGGTTGATGGGGAATTTTGATGTCTAGCAGACAACTAAGTGTTGTCAAGCCTCCAGGTGGGTACTACTAGAGGGCACTAGGTCAGAATAGCACCACTGAAAACAGTGTGGTCAAGAACCATGACAGTTAAAATGCTGCCCCTTTATATTTTAGCCGCCACACCCCCCAATGCAGGGGGCTCTGCCCCCCCACCACCCAGACTAATAGGTCTGAACTCGGGGAGTGGATATGGGACAAGAAGAAAATTGTGAGGCTGTGGAATAATGTTTCCATTGCCCCTTGTAAAAACCCTTTAGTCCTAATAAAGGCAAAATTTAGGGAGACCAGGATTAGAACCCAGGTCTCCACTACCACCCAGGTTGCTCCATGCCTCAGCCCTCCACACCATGGGAGCAGCTCAGCCAGCCTCCAGAATTCTGCTGCTCTTGTCCTGTGGCTGCACCATGGACAGCTACCTTGGGAGTGCTTATTGCAAGTGCCATATATCCCCTCTCACTGTTCATGGCAGCGTTATTCAGAGTAGCGCTCTCTTTACGTGTAGCTATGCTGGTAGCGCTATTCTGATGTGGTAGGCTATTAGAGTATGCAATACTAGGGCAACTGAATCACTTTTGACACTGCTTTTATTCTTGAATAGAAAATTATGATTCTTTTTCTGTTCTCAGGAGATTGATATTAGGTATGTTTTGTGTTTTTAATTTTTCTAATACAGAAAATCCAAAGAACAGCTTTTTCCTTGACAAAATGTCAACTGACACAAAACTTTATATACCATAAATAAGCTGTCAGAAATAATCTATATTTTGATTCACAATGGATGAAAGTGTCTACTTGTCTCTCTTTGTCTGATACCTGGTTTCCTGCCTCCCAGGATAGATGCCATCCCAGGATAACAGAATCCAGTAGATATGAGTCTTGTCTTTGTGGAAATCCTCCAAGCAGTGAGTTATCCCCATGGGGAACAACATCTGGTTCCATGTACAACTAGACTGTACCAGTATGACTCCTGCCCTCCAAACTGGTTCAGAGGTCTTAGAGCAGATGGAGGGGAAGTCGTTCAGGTCCTATGGAATACCCAGCAGCAGGGTAGAGGGGGGCATGTAAGCACTACAGCATCTCCTAGATCTGCATAGTCTTTACCCCTGTGCTGGGTCTTCACATAACAGAGTTGCATGAATCTAGTGCTTATATTCCTTCACCCCTATGCTTACCCTCAACCCGGTTGCACATATAAGTAAGCCCGTGGCACAGGATCAGGTTGGAGAAGTGTAATATATGGTCTCTGGATGTGTAATGCAAACACCCCTCTGTGCATGCACGTCCTTTCATGAATTGGCCCCTTGTTGCTTATATACAGCATAACAAATCACATAAATAAATAGATCATTCTGCTCCCAGTCATCAGGGAGACAGAAGCTATCTTATATTGGATATCTTAAAATATGTTATATTTGGGGTAACATAATATAATGTAAAGTAATGTAGCATAGCATAGCACGGTACACCATAGCATAGCATAGCATAACGTAACATAACATGACATGACATGACATGACGTGACATGACATGACATGAAATGACGTGACATAACATAACATAACATAACATAACATAACATAACATAACATAACATAACATAACATAACATAAAACTTTTATACAAGTGTTACATTTATTTTCTGTTATGTTTGATGCTTATTTTTTGTTCTTTTGCACTGTAACAAATTAAATGAACACAGGACAGCCATGTAAATAGGGCCTATGGGTTCTAAGAGTTTTATCCTGTATAAAAATAATGATACTTACGACAACAGAGGTTGCCAAGAAAGAGGAGCGGTTGGACCACAGTGGGCTCAGGGAGGGTGAGGGTGGTGGAACAGAGGCACATCCCTCCAGTTGTACCTCTCCACAATTCCTATGCCATTCTGGCAAAGTGTGGTTCCTCTATGGAGGCACCTACAGTGGAGACCAAGGAGGATGCTGGGAACCTCCACAAAGGAGACCCATAGGAGGGTGGCAGGGGACCCTGCAGGGGAAGGAAACAACTCCTGGTGGGGGACTCCATTGTTAGGAAGGTAGAACTGGGCAAGGAAGGGGAGAGGGAGGTAAGGTGCCTGCCTGGCACCATGGCTTGAGGGACAGGAGCGAATCCTCAGGATTGCCGGAGCAGCTGCACAGGGGAGGGAGCTGGATGTCATTGTCCACTTAGGGACAAATGACCTGGCTAAGAAAGGGATTAGAGAAGTGCAGGAAGAGTTTGTGGAATTGGGGAGGGGCCTTAGTCAAGTAGCACGCACGGTAACCTTTTCGGAGGTGCTACCCATCTATGGCATAGGAGAGGCTAGGGTGTTCTGTACCATGGGATTCAATCAGTGGTTGAAAAACTGGTGTGGAGCTCAGGGATTTGGCTTCATTGGGGACTGGGGGTCCACCTGGAGTGATGCAAGCCTATACTGGCATGATGGGCTGCATCTGTCCAGGAGGGGAACCAGGATCCTAGGTGATAGGTTTAAATGCTTCATTGGCAAGCTTTTAAACTAGCCAAGGGGGGAGGCACTGGAAAGGAGCAGGAAAATCCTAGCCCCCAAACAATCACGGTAGTAAGTGTGGCAAACACCAACATGGAGGTGTCGATAGGAGAAGGGCAGGGGTAAATGAAGAAAGTGACAAAGGCAAGAAGGACAGGATGGGGCAAAAGGGGTAAGGCCATCAGGGAAATGGAGGTAATGAGTACCAATGCCCGTAGTCTGGGCAACAAGCTCCCTGAGCTGGTGGCCTTAATGGAAGAGGATGTCTGGATATTAGTGAGTCACAAAAACATGGTACACAGAGAACCATGACTGGGATGCTAACATACCAGGGTACATAACCTACAGGAGAGACAGGCAGGGAGAAGAGGAGGAGTAGCTCTCTATGTAAAGGAAGGGATAAAAGCAACTGAACAAAAGAGTAAACAGGGAGGAGAGGAGGCACTGTGGGTCACCTTGGAGACTGGAAAGGACACCACAACCACAGGGTTGTGCAGACCCCATGTCAGGGGAAGGAATGGACAAGGATATGATGGAAGGCATTCTTAGAATGGCAGAGAAAGGGGAGATACTGTTGATGGGAGACCTGAATATGCCAGATGTTAACTGGAGCACATTTGCTGCAGCGACATTCAAGAGCAGGGCCATTCTTGACGCCCTATAGGTGGCAGGCATTAGACAGCTAGTTTCGGAACTCCCTCGTGAGGGAGCAATCTTAGACATCGTACTCTCAAACAGGGGCAGTGAGAGGATCTCAGATCTAGAAGTGGGTTGCCATCTGGGGACAAGTGACCATCAAACAGTGTGGTTCACGTTAAACTCAGCTACAGAGTCAAGCCATACAAAAGTGAGGGTACTGGACTTTAGGAGGGCTGACTTTGGCAAGATGGGAGAGTGCCTCAGAAAAGCACTAGCAAACAGGCTAGAAGGAGGTGTGGAGCAACAATGGGGAATTATCAAAACTGCCATCACAGAGGCAACAAGCCTTTGTGTGAAGCAAATAAACAAATCAAAATGAAAGAAAAAGCCACTATGGTTCTCAAGAGAGGTGGCTGTGAAAGTGAGGAAGAAAAAGATAGCATTCCAAGTATAAGGAAACACAGAAGGAGCAGGACAGAGAGCTGTACCAGTTAAGGCAGAAAGAAGCAGGGAGGGAAGTCAGAATAGCAAAGGCCCAAACTGAGGAAAAGATAGCCAACTCAGTTAAGAAGGGATAAAACCTTTTATAGGTACATCAGCGGCGTGAAAGACAAAGGAGGGATAGTGAGGCTGAATAGAATAAACGTTGGGTGGGCAGAGGGGACAGAAAAGCAGGAATACTGAAAGAATATTTCTGCTCAGTATTCACAAAAGAGGAGGGGGAAGTGCCTAATCCAATTAACAGAAGCAATCTTGATAGGGGGTCGATCCCAGTCCTTTCATCAAGAAAGGGTCTCAGAAGAACTCCTAAAACTGAAGGTGGACAAAGCAATGGGTCCTGATGGAATTCACCCCAGAATCTTCAAAAGAATTAAGGAAGGAACTAGTGAAACCACTGGCTACTCTTTTAATAAATCATGGGAGGATGGTGTGGTACCCGAGGACTGGAGGAGAGGGATGTGATTCCCTCACAAAAGTGGGACCAAGACAAAGGCAGGAAACTACAGACCTGTCAGTCTGACCTCTGTGGTACGGAAAGTGATGGAGTCACTTCTGAAGGAAAGAATAGTTGAGTACCTAGAGGTCAGTGGAGCACAGGATCCAAGGCAGCATGGGTTCACAGCGGAAGGTCATGTCAGATGAATCTAATAGATTTCTTTGACTGGGTGACCAAAGTATTAGACCAGGGAGGGCTGTGGACATGGCCTACCTAGACTTTAGCAAGGCATTTGACACAGTCCCACACAAAGATTATTAGTCAAATTAACCCAGCCTGGAGTGGGTCCCAGGGTGGTAGCTGATAAAACATTGGCTGGACAACAGGACACAGAAGGTATTGTAAATGGAGTCCACTCTGAAGAAAGGCGGTTACTAGTGGGGTACCGCTGGGTTCAGTATTGGGTCCAGTCCTTTTAATGTCTTCATCAGTGGCATTGCAGAGGACTGAAGGAAAAGTATGCCTTTTGCAGATGACACAAAGATCTGCAACAGGGTTGATACAC
This sequence comes from Neoceratodus forsteri, assembly GCA_016271365.2. Lineage (NCBI taxonomy): Eukaryota > Metazoa > Chordata > Ceratodontiformes > Ceratodontidae > Neoceratodus > Neoceratodus forsteri. The sequence goes on along the minus strand of CM028130.1, from coordinate 1,159,752,747 downwards.
AAGGAGGCGTGGAAAGGATGAAAAGGGACTTGGCAAGGTTGAAGGAATGGTCTGACGTATGGCAGCTAGGATTCAATGCAAAAAAGTGCAAAATAATGCACCTGGGAAACAAGAACCCAGGGGAAGAATACACAATGGGTGGGAGGTAGTAACAACAACAAAACAGGAAAGGGACCTGGGGGTAATCATATCAGATGACCTTAAGGTTAGCAAGCAATGTGAGAAGACAGTAGGGAGGGCCGGGGGTATACTGGGATGTATAGGGAGAGGCATCAGCAGCAGAAAACAGGAAGTTGTTATCCCTCTGTACAGACAGTTGGTGAGACCCCATCTGGAATACTGTGTCCAGTTCTGGAGACCCCATCTCCGCAAGGACATAGACAGGTTAGAGGCAGTCCAGAGGAGGGCAACTAAAATGGTGCAGGGTCTGCAAGAGAAGCCGTATGAGGAGAGACTAAAGGAGCTTAATATGTATACCCTTGAGGAAAGAAGGGAGAGGGTGGACATGATAGAAACTTTCAAGTACCTCAAGGGAATCAACAAAGTCCAAGAGGGTAGCATCTTTCAGAAAAAGAGACTTGCAAGAACAAGGGGACACAGTTTAAAGATAGAAGGAGGGCGGTTCAGGGGCAATGTGAGGAAGTATTATTTCACAGAGAGGGTAGTGGATGCATGGAACAGCCTTCCTGAGGAAGTTGTGGAGTCTAAAACTGTGGGAGAATTCAAGAATGCATGGGACAGACATAAGGCAATTCTTGTGGGGGGCAGGAAGATATAGGCTGTTGGTTAAATAGGATCTGCGGCCTATCCTGTAGGTAGAGAAATGGGCAGACTAGATGGGCCTAGCTGTCCTTATCTGCCGTCAAAGTCTATGTTTCTATGTTTCTAACATAACATAACATAGTATAGTGTAGCATAGCATAGCATAGCACAGCATAGAATAACACAGCACAGCACAGCACAACACAGCACAGCACAGCACAACACTACTTCACATCACATGGTATCACATCGCATAAGCATAAAGTATTGTGATAATGGAAAATAATTAGGGTCCATCCTGTTTGACCCAAAATAATTAGGGTCTATCCTTTTTGACCCTCAAGCTGCATGGCAATAACTATACCTCAGTTTGAGTACTGGCACATATCCAAGCTTAACTGCTTAACTATACACAATACCTCTGCTTGTGGTGTGTTACCTTCAGTGCTATTCTCTGTCAGATATCTGGTAGTTCTGCTTTAAGGCCTGATCATTGCTGATGTCCATAAACTCATGAGTAGGATATTCATCACATTGATCACCTTCTGTACAGTAGTGTTTTCTTCTGTGTTTCCATAAACATTTATTTCTCCATCACTGCGGGCCACCATCTGCTCTCTGCTGTCACACAGCCTCATCATCCACCATCCCTAGTACTTATCTGGCTCCAGAATCTCCTCAGAATACCCCTCCATGGTAGGGCTAGTGGGGGAGGGCACCCCCCCGGAATGCATCCAGATGTTGAGCCAGGGCCTAGCTGGTGTGCAGGATCTGGGATAACAGCAAAGCATCATCCTGCCTTGCAGGGTTTTTCCACCTTGGTTTTCACTTCACCCACCTCCCCAGATGTTAGACAGAGCCATGATAGATCTCATCATGTGGCTGGCATCCCAGTGGAGGAGGAAAGCTCCCTGGCCCAGGGGTCACCACAGTGGTGAAACCTGACGCCACCCACCCCCAGGCTGGGAGCACTGCAGTACTTCCCCCAGCACCTGGGCTGCCCAGCTGGGTCACCAAACACATTCCCAAATTTTGGTGACCTGGGTAGGAGCACATATTGCAACCCACTGGGCCATCAAGCAGCACTAAAGTAATGCTCTCTGATGTTTTCTCCTATCCTGTCCTCCCCCTCCCTCAGTTTAAGTGCATGCCCTCTCGCATATCTTGAGGTCACCAGCTTAAACAGCTGTGAATAAATAAATCCATTGTCTGCTTCCAGGGTTTTGGAGGAAAAGAAGCTATCTGGCACAGGATGTCTGCATGTATATCACAGACAAAAGACATAAATAAATCCTGTATTCCACTCTCAGTCTTTCAGGGCTAAAAAGACCATCTTCCACTGTATTAGGAGAAAAACAAATTCACTGTTCTATTCCCAGCCCTTCCAAAACAGGGAGACTGGCCCAGAATCTTCAACTACCTGCAGTATCAGTCATCACATAAATCAACCCTCCCAGCCCTTAAAAGGGGCAGGAAATGTGTGCTTATCTGCAGCAGTTAGTAATCATCCTAGTAAAAGAAATGAAAGTCATTTCTCTAAATGATCCATATTTTACTGTATAAGAATAAACACTGATGTGAAAAACTGTATTTTCCATTGTTTTATTTTTGTATGGGCAGCATTCTGCTATAGTTCTCATGTAACCGGTAGTTTGGAGCTTTTACTATGACACGATTTGTGTACAGAATGTTAAACACGAGCTGCTGACCTATCAGATTCACACTCAGAGTTCTGTGCACAAACCGTGACCACAGTTAAAATTCCAAACCACTGGTTTCATGAAGAGAACCTGTACAGAATGCTCCCATAACAACAAAACAAAACAAAATATAGTTTTTCACATCTCTTTTTAGTTACATAGAGATCATTTATGCTTATGGATATCATATCTGTAAATTGGAACATTATAAAGAACTGCCAATCAGAAATCATTTCCTGTCCTCTTTAAAGAACATTCGCCCTTTCTGGCCATACTCATTTTAGAATAGTTTGTTTGTTACTCTTATTATTTAGTTGGAGGTTCAAGTATGGTTTGGAGGGGGGTGCTACCCCTTTAAAGAGCTAGTGTACTGCCTCAAAACTGCATGCAATTAACTGTAACTTTCAGATGTAGTTAGATATCACTTCTTATATCTCATGTATTTATTATTTTCTGTTTGCTAATTAGACTATTTTCCACCTGGCAGTACAGGGGTGATGTGTGGAGCAGCACTATGCCTGGAGGGAAAAAAAGTCAGTTCTGTTCCTCCCACTACATAAACACTGAAACCACACTGACTATGACATCACTAATAACCAATGAGAATCATTTCTCACTGCCAGGTTTCACTTTCACATGAAGCAGCAGGGACTGGCTCTCCCCTGGTTACTAGTGATATCACAATTTCCTGCATTTTGATTGGTAGCTTGTGAAAGTCATTGCTCAGGCTCCAAGGATTGTGGTGCCTCAAGGTATTTGGTCCCATTTCTGATGAAGTAGTGGGAGGAACAGAACTGACTTTTTCTCTCCAGACAGAGTGCTGCTCCACTCATCAACCCAGTACTGCCAGGTGGAAAATCTTCTAATTAGCAATCAGAAAATAAAAAATTAAAAAATACTTCAGATACTGGAAGTGATAGCTGACTGCATCTGAAAATTACTATTAATTCCAAGCAGTATACTAGCTCTTTAACTTGCTTATTTTTGTGAAATAGAGATTGCTAGCATTGTGATTTTGTGCTTCCTAACTTGTATATTGGTGTGTCTATGACTAGCTCCTGTATGTTTTCTACATGGAACATTAAAGGCACTCAGGATGTTAAAAAATGTTACAGTCCTCAAACACCTGAAGCAGTTGGGGACTGATGTTTTCTTTATTCAGAATCTAATCTGAAAATGGATCAAATGAATTACTTTTGACGGGCTTGGTTGGGCCAGGTGTCTGGTGTGGGTGATAGTACTAAGAAACATGGAGTGTGTATCTTAAAGCAAGCAATAACATCTGACAGGGCGGGCAGTATTGGGCTATACCCGCCTGCCCAGGGGTGTAATGAGGCCCGATGCCACAGGCAGAGGGCCTTATAGCCCCTGGAACGGAGGGTATAGCCCAATATCACCCACCCTGGAGGGTATTATTGCGCTTAGAAAATGGGGCAGCAGTATTATATTTCAAAAAAAAATCGGTATGTTTAAATAAAACTTTGTGGCATTTGTTTTGTAATAAGATAGTTCCTCCGCATTTGTTTGTTTGTTTTTGAGGTGAGGAGTTTTTGTTCCAGTGTCTTTGGAGCTACTTGTTTTGGTTAGCATCCCTCCCCACACTGGCCTTCGGAGTTCCACCGAGCTACTGTTAAAGAGTGTAAGTACCTGCTTTTTAAATAGGTATATTTATGTTTTAACTAATGATTTGCATTGGTGAGTGCAGCTTGGAGAACAGAGGTTAGCAGACAGTAGTTAGAGCAAGGGGCCATGAGATTGCACTTTTACTGTAATATGACATATGTATATGTGGTTGGAAGAAATGCTGATGATGTCGCTGCACAACCGAATAGAAGTATGTTTTTTTTAATATATCTTCATATGGTTTATTTCTGCAGTGAGGCTTCTCAGTAGGGAGTTCCGCAGATGGAGACAGGCTGTGTTTTGCAGAGTGGGTGGCTACAGATGACAGTAGGAAAAGTGTTTGAATTAAGCGCAGTTGGGGAAAGGCTGATTTGTCCTTGTCCACAAGCGGAGATTACATATTCGAGTGTTCATCACTGTGGTGTGGTGCAGTTGAGCTGCACAAGTCATTATTTTACAAAAACAAACTGGATTACGAGCGTGTATGAGTGGGTACGTGCAGGAGGGAGGAACAGAGACTGCGGTTCAGTCTGCGATAGTGTTGTAGAAGCTATGATGGGATGCAGGAGACTAGGGCATTGTTAGTAAATAAAGAAAATAAATATCCCTGTATCAGTATGATGTGTGGTTTTGTAACAGTTAATTACGGAGTGTTGGGGGGTAGTATGTGCTGCTTAGCCATAAAAAAAAAATGGCGGAGATTTAGAATGAGATTGGGGGGTTTGGCCAATTAGGAAGCAAGGTGGGCACCAGGATTGTGGTGATGGGGCAGGCTAGGCTGGCACTTTTATTAGCTGGGCATCTGTTATCTGATAGATGCCCAGCTAGAGAAGTGCCTCAGCCAGTCAGAAGCCTCAAATAGTTTTAGCCATTATCTTTTCAACTATTGGCAGAACACTGGGATCCTGAAGGAATATATATTCCTATAAATGGTAAAATAGGGCTTCACAAACTAATATTGAAATCTATATATGATCCGGTTGTTGACAACCCACAGTTGTTTCTCACACTGGCTTCTTTACTTGTCTCTTGTACTCAGGTACCTATCATTTTGGGTGGGGATTAGAATGTTGTTTATCAATCAGATTTGAGACCATACGGGTACCAGTAGGAAAGGCCTCTCCTCTGCTCAAAGAGGTTTGCAAGGCCTTATGGATTTGTTGGGCTTAATAGACCCATGGTGTCTGCTGCACCACACAGACAGTTCCCATACTTTTTACTCTTCCATGCATAATTCTTTTTCTTGGCTTGATTTTTTTCTTAAAGATCATGTGCAACAGTTTTTACATATGTTTAATAAATGCTTGAAAAGCTGAAATTCAGGTCCCTGTGTCATGATTAGTGTTTCCTGAAAATTTCATGCTGTTTGGTTTTGTAGTTTTCTTTAAATCAGCATTTGTTAAATTGTTCTACAGTGACTGAAAACAGCGGAGTTATTTCTGTCTTCTCAGTCAAGATTAGAGGGTGATGACATCATTTTGGAGTAGCTTGCTGTTTCAGATTTCTAATCTGAGCAGCACTCTGATTAGTTAATGGTTTGCTAGGCTCTCCAGGTTTCTTACAAACCCAGTCTCTGGTTTATGTTTAGATAGATCTGCTTAAAATCTATCATTATCTTCTTATAAAAAGCTGATCATTTCAGTTTCAGTTCTGAATTGAAGTAATGGAAATCTTTCTCTGTGAGAAATCAGCTTGTCTGTAACACAGCTTTCAGTTATTTCTAATCAAAACTGATTTTTTAACTATATAACACAGAGCTGTTTAATGAATATAAAATAAATCTAAATTTTGTTCATTCACAGAAACAGTTTGTCTATGATGTAACCTTCATAAATATATTCATGTAAGAATATTTTTTATGTCAGATTGACAAACAGGTGCCTGTCACACTCTGTTATTGTATTTCAAGCACATGTACTGTCTGAACTCACAAATTTCAGTTCTTTGTTGGTTTCTGTCTGAACTAGGAATGCCATATGACATCCTGATGCACCATGTCTCTTCCCCACAGCTGAGGCAGCTGCAGTCTACTGCCACCTCTTCCCTGTCCCCTGCCCCACAAGCCCCCTGCCTTCTGCTCCACATTTGAGGCTGTTGCACCCTGCTGCCTACTGCCTTCTCCCACACAGTCAGAAATTGTGCACCTTGCTGCCTCTTTCCCCTATCTAAAGAATCAGGGCTGTTGCACCCTGCCGCCCCTGGCCCAAACAGTTGGGGATGCTGCACCTTGCTGCCCTCTCTCTCCTATCCTCACAGTTAGGGTCACTGCAACTGTTGCTCCCTGTTCCTACTGTTCCTGTCTCCACAGTCAGGGCTGCTGTGCTGTGTTAAGCCCCAGAGTGCCAGGTTCCTGCCTCCACAACCAGGGTTGCTGCACTATGCTGCCCTAGCCACCAGAGGTGGGGCTTTTGCTGCATCCTGCTACCCACTTCCATTGCCCCAAATAGGCAGGGTTGCTGCACCACATGTACCCAACTGTTTGGGCAGGGGGTGGGTGCAGCAGTCCTGATTCTTTAGGCAGGGATGGAGGCAGCAGGGTGCGCAATCTCTGACTGTGTGGGAGAAGACAGAAGGCAGCAGGGTGCAGCAGCCTCGAATGTGGAGCACAAGGCAGGGGGCTTGTGGGGCAGGGGACAGGTGCCTCAGCTGTGGGGTAGAGACATGGTGTATCAAGATGCCATATAGTGTTTCTAGTTATACACATACATGATGTATTTTCACACATAAACCCCCAAAGAACTGAACTTTGTGAGTTAAGACAGAACATGTGCTTGAAATACTTAACAGAGTGTGACAGACACCTGTTTCTCAATCTGACATGAAAAAAATGTTCTTACCTGAATGTATTTATGAAGGCTACATCAAATACAAACTGTTTATGTGAATGAACAGAATTTAGATTTATTTTATATTAATAAACAGCCCTGTGTTATATAGTTAGAAAAAAAAATCAGAGTTTCAATGAGAAAGAACTGAGAACTGTGATACAGACAAGCTGATTTCTCACAGAGAAAGATTTCTACTTCTTCAGTTCAGCACTGAAACTGAAATAGTCAGCTTTTTTAAGAAGCTAATGATAGATTTTAAGCTGACCTATCTAAACACAAACTACAGATTGGGTTTGTAAGAGAATCCGGAGAGCTCAGCAAATCATTAACTCTACAGAGTGCTTCTCGGACTGGAAATCTGAAACAGCAAGCTACTCCAAAAAAATGCCATCACCCTCTAAGCTTGACTGAGAGGACAGAAATAACTTCACTGTTTGCAGCCACTGTACAGCAAGTTAACAAATGATGATTTAAAGAAAACCACAAAACCAAACAGCATGAAATTATCAGGAATCACGAATCATGACACAGATTTGAATTTCAGCTTTTCAAGCTTTTATTAAAAATATGTAAAAATTGTTGCACATAGTCTTTAATGACTTTAGAAAATATTCCAGGATTACGTACCTGTGAGATAAAATAATAAATTATCCTTGACCACGCCCCTGATAGTTTAGCTTTTTCTCCTCGGGGTGGTTTGGATGAAGATCCTGTTTATCATTTTAACAATGAATTATTGCTGGATACTGTCTTTGCGGACACTTTGAGAACTTATATTAACTCCTTTTTGACAGCTAATAGACATTCCATGGTCAAATTAGATATCTTATGGGGTGCAGCAAAAGCCGCTTTTGGGGTGAATGTATACGCTTAGCTTTGAAAAAAGAAAAGAGCATCATCTTCATCTCAGCTCTTTACTTGCTCAAATTTAATCTATTGAAGCCTCCCTTTCCCCTTCTACACCAGAGCAGACATGCCTGACCCTCAGCTTCCTTTGCTCTAGATACCTCACTCTCTCAAATGAACATCTGGAACTGACTATCTTTTGTACAAAAGCAAAGGTATTTGGATCAAAGGGAAAAGGCCAGAAAATTATTAGCACTGAGGCTGAGACAGCAGAAAGCCACTCAGGTTGTGCGGGGACTTCATTGGCTGTATTTGGGAGACCTAGATATGGAACCTTGGGAAATGTTAGAAATATTTAGATCCTGCTATAAACATTTGTATATGGCAGCTCCGACCAACACCACTTTTCAGAATTTTATTTCAGATTATATACAATGGACACCTTTACCGCAACTCACTGAGATCCAGTGTGCGTCCCTTCAAGGGACCATTACTTCAGCTGAAGTCCGTTGGACTATTTCTGCTCTTCCTCCTGATAGGGCACCTGGTCCCAATGGGTTTTCTGCACATTTTTTATAAAATGTTCATTTCTGAACTAACCTCTTTCTTAACCGATGTGTTTAATTATATACATTCTCACAGTCTTACTGTTCTCTCCCTTATACAAGCCCATATTACCCTTCTTCTGAAACCTGGGAAGGATGAATTTTCTCCTTCCAGTTATCACCCCATTTCCCTTATTAACACTGATTTCAAAATTTTGGTGAAAATTCTGGCCTGTAGACTAGAAGGTGCTTAGTCTCATTTGATAGGCACCGAACAAGTGGGTTTTATGAAGTGGTAAATTTCTAGTGGCCACACCTGAAAGCTTTTCCATTTAAAGAGCTAGTGGAGCCAAAACAGGCAAACAGGAAAATGATACAAATTTTAAGTAGCAGTCAGTTGTAAGTTTTTATTTCTGGAGCATCTTTTTTTGTCCTTTTGTTCAGTAGAAAGTTTTCTATGTGATAATATTTTGCTGGATGTGCAGAACAGCTCTTACCCTGGCAAATGACATATCTAATTCCACTACCCCACAATACATCATCAGCATTATGATCTCACTGGTATTGACATCATAGGTGAATGACCTGGCAGTCAGTCCCTTGCTGTTCCTAAGTAGCAGTGATGTCACAGTAAGTGAGGCCACAATACTGATGATGTAGTTTGGGGCAGTAGAGCAAGATATGTTAGCTGCCAGGTGAAAAGCTGTCCCACAAATCATATCAACTAACATCAGGTAAACAATCTTCTAATTAAACAAAGGGAAAAGAAAAAGGACCTTAGATATAAAAAGTAATGGCTGGCTTCTTTAAAAATGTAATATTAGTTTTAGGCAGTACACCTGCTTTTTAATCTCGGCGTTCAGTGAGACTGGGACTTCAGCGGCCCTGGTCTCCCTGGATGCTGAGAAGGCCTTTCACCAAGTGTCTTGGCCTTTTTTATTTGAGGTCCTAAGTGAATATAATATTCCCCCAGACTTTATTCAATGGGTCCGGGTTTTATATACTTCTTCCACCACATTAAGATGTAATGGTGTCACATTCCAACTCTTTTTTATTACCTCTGGTACTCGGCAGGGTTGCCCTTTATCTCCTTATCTTTTTACTCTATACTTGGAACCTTTGCTTTTATGGTTAAAGGTGAACTCTCAGGTCCAGGATATCTGTATTTCTCAAGCTGATTATAAGCTCACAGCCTACATGAATGATATGGATGATATTTTGTTGCATTTATCTTATCCATAGAGTTAATTTCCTGCTACTTTGGCAGACATTGCCTCTTTTTGGAACCTTTCGGCTTATAAGCTGAATTTAGGTGAAACTTATGTTCTTCCCCTTAATTCTTATGCCACCAAGTCAGCCATTGTTTTGCTTGGGTTACAGTGGGAACCCAAAGCCCTTAAATATCTGGGTCTATACATTTCACTGTATCTTTCTGAGTTGACGCAGCTAAATCTAACCCAACTTCAACTGATCTTTATAGACGAATGGCCTTTCCCTTATCCTTTGGGGGTGAATCAATGTCATTAAGATGAATATTTTGCCACATCAATCAATCAATCAATCAAAATCTTTATTTATCCAGGTGAACATCATTGAGCAGAGCTCTTTTACAAGATCGACCTGGTAATGGACATGTCTGCTATCCCTTAGGAATGTTGAATATTGTCTTACCCCAAACCTGGTTTCATCGCCTATATTCATAGCTTACCTCTATTTTGTGGTGGGGTAAAGCTATATGCTGTCCTTACATGACACTCACCTTTCTGAAGTTACTTGGTGGTCTTTGTTTCCCCAATTTTTATTTTTATTACTTCGTTTCTCATGCAAGCAAGTATTTTAACTGTGGCCATTACCCTGTGGACCCCTCCTTGAACCCTTATCAACCACAGTGGATATCTATTGAACATGACCTTTGTAAGAGCAAACAATATTCAACTCCCTCTCTTGCTGTATCTTTCCCCTTCTGCTTTTCCTTTGGTTTTAGATAGAGCACCAGTTTACTGGTCCCTATGGGCACAAACACAACTTTTATATATTTATTTATTAGAGTCTAGAAGTTACAACCTATGAGCTAGAGCTAATTTACATAGGTTCCACATCATTAGGAGGGCATACATATTGACAACAGGTACACTAGACAAGTTAAGTTCAGACAACAATAAGTACACTAGACAAGTTAAGTTCAGATGACATTTCTAGTGAGGGTTTAACAGTACATATTATATGTATCACAAAAGGTTACAATAGTGAGATGGTGCAGGAAGCATATAAGGGCTGCCTTTGTCAATAGAGAGGGTGAGGAAGGGGAGAATAGATTCCAAAGCATGGGCAGCAGGAGATAAGAGGTGGGTTATCCATGGATAGAAGTGTAAAAAGGGTGGTGGGAGAGGTTGGATGGTGGAGGAAGGGATGGGGAAGGAAGCAGGGAGGCAAGTGTAGGGGATAGACTTTGGGGAGGAGGAGAAGAGGGGTAGTTGGTTTAGAGGGGAAGGTGGCAGGAATGGAAGGGTGTATGTGCTGTAATCAGGGGATGTGTAGAAGAGCTGCTAGTGAACTTAATAAATATTTTCATTTCTCATTCACTCTCAGCCTCTGACAATCCCTTTTTTTGAATCCTAATTTCAAAATAGCTCACTACCCTCTCCCTAAAACATTCCTGCTGTTGGATATAGCTACTACTGTGGCCATGACATCTGCAACTAATTGGTTGTTGGACTTTCCTTCCTTATGGTAGAGATTAAACCTTCTACACTCCACTTTGTTTTTAGTATTTGCAAGTCTACCAAGACCTGATTGCTCATTTCAGATCTCCTCCACGGACCACTTAGGATACTTTGGTTTATGAGGAACTGATACAAGCTGCCCATGCCTGCTGGGCCATATCTTAATTATAAACCCTTTTACAAGCAAAGAGTCCCCCTGGAGTCTTTTGGGTGTTCGTTATTGTTGTCAGAATACCCTGCATGTAGTCTGGTCTCCTTTGGAGTGGCAATGGATATAGCTTGGTTTTTATAAATACATTAAACAAGATTGTTGTAGGTTACAGCAGTTTAACATTTTACATAACCATTACTTAACACAAGAAAAACTTTATCGAATGGGCCATCAGGCTTCCTCCCTCTGCTTCAGGTGTAAATGAGCTGAAAGCACCTTATTACATATGTTAGGGGCCTGCAAGAAAATTTCCTTATTTCAGACCACTATTAAACTTAATTAAGAGCCCTCTTTTGACTTAATGCATACCTTCACCCTGGAAGTTTGCATGGTGGGAAATTTCCAAGATCTTATTCCGGGTTATCGGAAGGATAATATGGCTTTGATCTCTGTGGCGGCCAAGAAGGTTCTTCTATGGCATTGGAAGTCAGATATAACCTCATCCTGGTCAGAATGTCATGCAGAACTCCTTAGTGCCTGAAATGCGGAATTACATATTGCAAATGTTCAACATGAATCTCACATTTTCTTGGAAAAATGGGGACTTTTATATACATGGTCCGCCACTCCATGACCTGCTGTGGTACTTTTGGTAATGTTCCTTTGTTTTGCAATGTCTTTCTTTCTTTCTTTCTTGGTTGTTTCCCCAGATATTCTTGGGTATTCTTTTATAGCAGATGAGGTGCATTACCCCGGGGTGGAGGGCAGGACTGGGGTTCTGTTTTTCTTTTTCTGCTTTGTTCTGTTTTTGTTATTGTTTGTTCTTGTTCGTGTTTTTTATTATTGTAACTGTTGTGACAATATTGTTTGGTTTCTGGTGCAAAATTAATAAAGTATACAAAATAAAAAAAGTGCATGGGTCTGATTTTCAAAGGGTGATGCAGGCCTTGTGTCAAGCCCTGCATCAAACCCTTTCTTTGGTGCCCCTTTGCAGTCGCCATTGCCACAACTGCACCCAATTTTGGTAGGTCGGGTACTGTTAGAAGACTTTACCCAATTTACAGCACATTGTGCCAGTTCTTTGGTGCAAGCCCCTTAAAAAGTTTCATGGGGACTGCTGCAAGCTAGACCAGAAAAGTTGGTCTAAGTTGTGGCAATTGGCACACGAGATTAAAAGTCCCAATTGCTGGTGGGTGATTGCTGCAAGCCCTGTGCACAGTATCTTCGGTGCACTTGGGGCTTGTAGCAATCTAAGCCGTTTGAAAATATGGCTCCATATGTCTAAGGCTCTATGTACAAACCTACGAAAATGCCAGCAGAAGAAGGCCTTGCAATCTATTGAGTCTACTTAATATGGAGCTCATGAAACACGTATTACAAGATGCTCTGCACCACCCCCATCCCTTGAAAGACAGAGTCTACTGGTAGAAAATGACTATTTGGCCCATCCAGTATACCCAAGTGTTCCCAGCCTATTCTACCTCTGCAGACCTTATCAGGTCTTGGGGGACCCTCCCCATTCCCTGTCTGTGATTTAATACACCCCTAAATTTATCCAGTGTGTGTTTGAAGCCCTCCACCATTCAAGCATCCCCCCTTCAGCTGGCAGTCATTTCCATGCATCTGTCACCTCTTTAGTGAAGAAATATTTCTTCATATCCCTCCTGAATTTCCACCCTACAGCTTCATCTCAGATTCCCTAGTCCTGGAGATTATTGCCATTTGAAAAAGGCTCCCCACCTGCACTCTGTTCACCTCTGTGCAGTTATTGCAGGTCTTGATCAAATCACCTCTCACTCTTCTCTCCACCCGGGGTGTACATGTTGAGATCACACAGTCTCTCCTTGGAGGTCTTCCCTTGTGACACTTACACAGTTTTGGTTGCCAGCCTCTGGACCACCTTCACCTTGTCTATGTTCTTTCTGAGGTGCAGTCTCCGGAACAAGACACAGTATTCCAGTTGGAGACATACCAGAGAGCAATACAGTGGTGGCAGCACCACCTCCCTCTTTCTACTGATGTTGCCCCTCCCTGTGCACCCCAGCATCCCTCTAGCCCTGCCCATAGCTTTGGTACACTGCTCTGCAGCCTCGAGGTCCTCTAATATTATAACCTCATGGTCTTTTTCCTTTCTAGTGACTGCAAATACCCCACTCATCCTGTATTCAGTGCTGGGGTTCCCTATGCCCTAGGTGCATGATTTTGCACTTTCTGGCATTGGATCCCAATTGCCATGTCTTTGACCACTTCTCAAGATTCCCAAGATCTCTGCACATTCTCTACATCCCTTCTGAGTGTCCAACCTATTGCAGATTTTGGTGTGATCAGAAAAAACTCACACCATCTGCCTCCAGTTCTTCAGCAATGTCCCCTATGAAGATATTGAGGGGGACAGGTCAGAATACTGAATCCAGTGGTAATCATCTGGTTACTTTTCTGTTCTTAGAGTGGGTTCCATTACTCATCAGCTAACACATATATGTGTGTTGAAAATAAAATCACTAAAGCAGAATACCAGTGAGTGGGGCATTTCTCTCCATTCATACTCTGGCTGCTGTAAATCAACACCCTCTGTCTCCTATCTGATAACTAGTTTTGAAACCAGTTTACCAATTTGGACCTCTCTACTAAGCTGGTCAGCTTTCTAATCAGCCTTCTGTGCAGCACAGTGTTGAAGGACTTGTTGAAGTCCAGATAGGCTATATCCACTGCCCTCCCTGGCCTATTTCTTTGATTGTATGGTTAAAGAAATCTATCAGATTCATTTGGAGTGATCTTCCACAGTGCATCTGTGCTGCCTGTGAGCCCTGATACCTTTATCCTCTCCTTGGTCTTGTTCCACCCCCTCATAAAACCACCAACCTTTTTCTGGCTTTCCACATTCTATGGAAGTCTGTTGCACCCTGTGACCACTTTCTCTGTGAAAAAATTCCTTGCGATATCCTTCCTGAAACTTCCACCCACCAGCTTACAACTGTTTCCCCTAATGTTCCACAATGACATTTTAAGGTCTTCTAATGCCTTGGTAATAATTGTTATGCATTTGTTTATTTACTTACCTATTTAATTATTTTCTTTTTATGTTACCAACTACTAGAAAAAAATTCCAAGGAAATCCTTGTGTCATGAAGCAAGAATATCTTTACTGGCAAAAGAGGCAATGTGTATCTCGATGGGAAACTGCAAATCCTTCAGCAAATTTTTAGGGGAATAACTTTTTTTTTCACACTAAAATATTAAAGATTTATTACAATATGGGATTCTTGATGATGCATAAACTTTTCATTTACTTAACAGGTACTAGCTTCTTTCTAACTAGGTTTTACTTTTGAAGAGGAAACAGATGTTTCTTACTTTTAAAAAAAAATTGTAAATCATACAGAACGACCACAATATTTTAAACATTAGCCCCTTTTCATGACCGGCACTGTTCACAACCCTCTTGGCTCACTCTCTCGTGGTCTCCATGGCAGAAGGCAGGAGGCTTGCACTGCCTCATGCTAACTCTCTCTCTCTCTCTCAAGTGCTGTAACTGGTGCTACTACGGTGGACAAAGTGGTTGTTTCTGGTGGCTGAAGTTGAAGCTGAAGCAGCAGAGTATGTAAAATTAATGATGAGGTTCAACAGTACCCCTCACAAAATATATAAAATAGATGACACCAAATGGAAAATGTTCAGTAATAGCCATGCTCCGATCCTTGGAGCAAGAAGGGAAAGTGATTGCTTTCACTTTCTCATGAATTCACCAGTACTGAACACAATCAGCGCACAGGTGGAGGTTGAGGGAACAGGTAATCTGCTCAACTTCACTCTTTAGAGCTGAAATAAAAAAGGAAATAACCAAAGCCAAAATAACTTTTATAATAAAAAAAGATATTGTGATCTCTAAGGTGAGAGTGCAACTCATCCTATTCCTAAACTAGCTCACAGTCATAACATTGCTACAGAGTAGCACAGAATTACAGGGACTTTTTTTTTCATCTCTATTGCAAAATGATGATTTTTAATACAATGTGCTTCCAGTTTCTTTATATCTTATTCTTTCTCTTTTTTTTCAACATGGGGATTCATTTTATAAGAATCATACTTAGGATGTATAGGAGCATGAAACTGTAAGCATGTGTTACTCCGTATATCATCTTAAAGCACCTTGACTGAGGTATATGTCAGTTTTGTTCTTAAGTTCCAGTTTGGTGTCACTGGTAGTGATTTCAGTGGGTAAGTTTTTCCATGGATTTACTATTCCTTGGGCATATAAAAATTTCCTTTTTTGAGTACTGACTCATTGCCCAACAATCTGTGTGTGTGGGGTGGAGGGGGTACTCTTGTATTTTCTGATGTCTGTAGAAATCATAGATTCATTTCACATATTGGAAATGGGTCTGCCATATTATTGTACTTTAATAATATGTCTCCTCTGATCCTACGCTGTTCCATGTTATTAAGCTTAATTATTTAATTCTGTCTGTACACGGCATATCCTTTAGTTCAGCTATGATTTTCATTGATTTTCTTTGATCTTTTTTGATGTCTGCTATTTCAGTTTTCTTGTATGGACTCCAAAACTGGAAAGCATAATCAAGATGGAGATGAATACATTCTCTGTTTAATGGAAATATTACCTACTTACG
This sequence comes from Neoceratodus forsteri, assembly GCA_016271365.2. NCBI lineage: Eukaryota > Metazoa > Chordata > Ceratodontiformes > Ceratodontidae > Neoceratodus > Neoceratodus forsteri. The sequence continues at coordinate 1,159,736,938 of CM028130.1, read as the reverse complement.
TCTAGTTTTTCATTTTTTTTTGATAGTCCAGAGAATCTTATTTACTTTACCTATTACTCATTAATTTATTTTTTATTTTCAAAATCTTTTAATATTAAGACCCCTAAATCCCTTTGGATTTGATTTCCAGTAATATTTTTTCACAAAGTCTGGTACAGTTGATTGATGTTTTGGCCAAAATGCATAACTTTACATACTGTATATCAATGTCAAATCGCAATTCCACTTTATCCATTATCACTTAAAGTTTACTGAATTTCTGCATTAACACATAGACACACAATACATTCCAAGAAATCATGTACATGGTCACAATATCTTGTGAATCCTTCATCCATTTATAGAAAAATTGTTGTGCTCTGCTGGCAGAAAATGCGCCAGTGCAAGTTCACAGGGTGATTTCCACAAGGGGCACTACCTATGGGTAACAAATGGCTGTACACCTCACAGCCATAGGGATAGTCATGAATTTTCAAGGGGCCTAACTTGTGGTTCAGGATTGGACAGTTGTGCTCCTGGTATGTGGAGTCGATGGGGCTTGCCCAGATAAAAATAATAACTTTTGGAATGTAAGACTAACCAACTAACATACATATTCAACAGAGAAAAGAGTTCAGTTTTAAGCTTAAAAAAACGGTTATGTCCCATTGGCCAACTGGGCCTGGGTTAAGTTAATTACAAGATGGATTTCTTTGTAGTACCTGCATATTGAATGTCATATCTTTTGCAAAAAGGGGGTGCTAAGAAGGGGTGTGACTATAGAGAATGGATATTAATCTATTAGGGACATGCATATGGGGTGTGCTTTTGTGGGGCTGTTACCCTTCTGAGATGGTGATAAGGGCTTCTAGTGGACCAAATTTTCTGTGATAGGCCAGCATGGCATTGCAGAGACCATGTGAGAAGCATTCCAGCCTCAAACATTCCAGGGTATCCTACATCCATTCCTTGTAGGAAGGTGGTGTGGGGTCTAGCCATCTCCAAAAGATCTGACTTTTAGATATGTTGGCTATCATATATATGATGTGCTTTTTACTGAAAGCAACTGTAGAATGGCTGATATTTTTGACCACACATATGCCTGGTTTGAATAGGTTCTTGTATCCCAGGAGGAGGTTACGCTTTGATTTAATTTTTGCCATAAAGTTTTAATTAAAGGGCATTACCGTAACAGGTGTATCATGGTGACTGCATTTATATCATTTTATGGTGGGAATTCTTTTCATTTTATGAAGTTTTTCTGAGGGTGTAATATATATTGCTCATAATCTTGAATTGTTGAATCTTCAGGTCTACAAAGTTGGTGCCTTGCCTTGAGAAAGTCCATAGCATGTTCTCTTCCCACCCTGAGATATCTGTGTTGAGTTCTGAGGACCACCAGTCCATCTTTTCTTTCACTTCTCCATGTATTTTGGAGATAAGGGCATTGTACCAGGTGAAGATGGAGGAATGGTTCTTCAGTAGGTTCAGCTGAGAGGATTCCCATTGTAATTCCTGGTGCGGTGGGATCAAGAGGCCCAGGGCTGAACAGTGGTGTGTTGCAGTTGTATGTAGCAATATGTATCCACTAATTTGAAGCTATACATATGATGTAAAGTCTGGTAGGAGACAAACCCACTGGGGTGGAAATGTCCTGTATGGTTTTCATCCCTCTCTCTTCCCAATGCTTGCAGTGTGCCTTCGATCTGTCTATTAGGAAGTTGCCATTTCAACACACTGGTAGCTCTAAGCATTTCTTTAGTGAGCTTTGAGTTTTCTTGAGGAGGAGGATGCTTTGAGTGTTTTCTATTGAGGGATTAGGTAGGGTATGAGGGCACAGGCTGCAGATGAGAGCTGGTAGCATAGTTCTGCAGCTTTGCACAGTTGTTTTCAATGGTCTGCCATTCTGGTGTATGAGGGGCTTCATCAGTGTCATCCTTCGTTCATAGTGACACATTCCTCAATTGGGATACCCAGTCCTCTGGAATTCATTGCTAGAGTACCTCTGGGAGGTGCCTTCCCTGAAAGTATTTAAAAAACTTCTAAAAACATTCCTCTTCCAACAGGCCTTTGGGGCCTGAGGAATGTATTCATGCCACTAAATGGCTTAGGAATCAGCTAGTCTGAATTTTAAAGGTGTATTTAAATGATTTTCTATATACTGTATTTTAGTTTTATGTATGTTATATCCTAAAGCTGTTTGTTTTTGTTTTGCATGAGGGTGCCCTGAGCCTACGGGGAAGGGTGCCCAAAATAAATAAACTCTACTACTTCTACTACTACTACTAGTATGCGATAATATCAGGTACTTTAATGCCGCCTTTGTCCGTCAATCTGGTCCTTCCTTGAAGGGAGCCTCTGGGTCTTTTGCCTGATCAAATAAAGTCTGATATGTGTCACGGGGTATCTTTTAGCCACTTTGATGGGGTACCAGTATATAGCAAGGACGTAGCAAAGAGAATTCTTGGTAAAATGTTCATTTTTACAGCTGCAGTGGGCAGAGTCCTGCAAATGTTTTATGATTATAGTAGAAAAGGGAACTCTAATTCCTAATGGACTACTTAAAATTAAAGGTTTTGTGTTATTCCTCCACTCTGCTATATTCATTGAGCTCAACAGTGTTGCAATGCACTATTTTGTGTGCTAAGCTTCAATATGGGTAGAATTTTCTTTGAAGAAAGTTTCGTAGCTCATAAATATGCCAGTTTAGTCACCCTTTCCTAGCAAGGAATCTCTTAGAAAGATTTATGCTGTTTTTTTAACCTCTTAAGACACTATCTGATTAGCACTGTCTCAGTCATAGTTTACTATATCAGAAGACAGCTGTTTTTTTAACCTCTTTTACTCGTACAAACACACACATACACACCATCCTTATGGCCACAACATTCAAAATAAATACTGCAGTCTAATGTGTTATAAAACAATACAGGAATTGTTTATTTATGTCAGTCTTGGTTATATGGAACACATTGAAGTTCAGTTTACAATGTGGAATTTGTTATCATGGTAAATGTAAATATTATATATTTACATTCAGCTGTTTAATGACTATAATAACATATTCATTAACTTAGCCTCTTCCCTGCTTCCACCATGTCTTGGCTATATGATTTACATAATGATAGTAGAGAAAGAATTATAGATTTCCTTTAAATATTTCCTATCCTATATGTTGTATCCTGGATAGCACAGGGGACATGCTGCATCTCATTTTCATAGGGATCTTTATTTTATACATTTTTGTGCTGTATTTACTCAGGATGTCCCAGATTAGATGCAATATCTTGTTTTCAATGGGGTCATGATTTTATCTATTTTTACAATGTATTTATCCAGGGTAGCCAAGTCCAGATATAAAATATTGTTTTTAGTGCATTCTAATTTTATGTAATGCCACATAATAATGTGCTGATGTAGAAACCCACTGAAAATAAGATGTTACATCTGTGAACTATAAATATATAGCAATCAGCAGACATATTCTAGGGAAACACATTGTAGAAATGTGTAAAAGGCAGACCACATTGAAACTGCCTATCAGCAGATCTGCTTTGGGCAAATGCATTAGAAAAAAATTTGTAAAAGCATGACCACACCACAAATGATATATTGAATCTCAACTGGTATATCCTGCAAAAATTCAATATTTAAAATGTGTTAAATGCTTTACCCAAATGAAATAAATATTTTAAATATTGGCTTGGTTAGTATTTCCTCATAATACTTATCCCATAGGCTCTGCACCATTTTAATTGCCCTCCACTGCACTGCCTCCACCGTGTCTATGTTCTTTCTCAGATGGGGCCTCCAGAACTGGATGCAGTATTTTAGGTGCAGTCTCATGAGTGTTTTATACAGGGGCAAGATGAACTCCCTCTTTATACTCCTGTTACCCATTCCCTATGCATCGAACATCTCGCTAACCTTTCCAGCCGCCTTATCACATTGCTTAGTTTCACTTAGGTTCTCTGAAGTGATAACTCCCAGGTCTCTTTCCTGCTTTATGACTGTCAGTATCTCCTCACCCAGTTTGTACTTTTCCCCTGGGTTCTTGTGCCCTATGTGCATGATCCTGCACTTCTTTACATTGAATCCCAGCTGCTATTCTTCAGACCATTTCTCCAGTTTCTTATGGGCTTCCCTCATTCTTTCAACCCCCCTCCCACCCGGCATGTCCACCTCATTGCATACCTTTGTATCATCTGCAAAGAGGCATACCTTCCCCTCCAGTCCCTCTGCAATGTCCCCAATAAAGACATTGAAGATGACCGGCCCCAACACTGACCCCTGTAGCACCCTGCTGCTCACCTCGCTCTCTCTCTCTCTCTCTAGAGTATTCCCTGTTTACCACAACCCTCCAACTCCTGCCATTCAGCTAGTTCTCAACCCACATAACTATTTCAGGATCCACCCCTAGGCTGTGCAGTTTGTAAATCAGCCTTCTAAGGGGGACAGTGTTGAAGGAATTTTTGAAGTCCACATAGGCCACATCCACCACACCTCCCTGGTCCTCTACCTTAGTTACCCAGTCATGCTGTAGATTAGTACACTGAGTTATTTTAAAACACATTGCTTATCCTAAATACAGTAAAAGTTAGAGTTAGATGTATAGGCAAGTAAATGTCATATACAACAGTGTATGTGTGCTAGGGTGCATGTGTGGCAATGCTTTGTGTGTGTAGACAGTGCACTGCTATGTTATACTGGAATATATATGCATATATGTGTATTTGTATTAGTCAGTGTGTGTGTATCACAACAATTAGAATGTTCAGATGGGTGGCTTAGTGGTTGGTACAAAAATTGCTAGACTACATTCCCCCACTGTCTAGAGCAGTTTCAGCCTTATGCATGTCATTGCTGATTTAAATGAGGTGTCTAGTGGCACCCCCCACCCTCCGATGTCCCTCTGAGCTTGAAAAGAAGAAAATGATCCCTCAGTGTCTTTTTTTTAATCTGTAAAAATGTGTGTAGACAGTGCACTGCTATGTTATACTGGAATATATATGCATATACAGTGGTGTCCCCCAGGATAAAACCCATTTCTGCAGCATCTTGCAGCACTCTGTAGAATGCTGCAGCAGACCTACTGAATAAAGCAATGTAATTTGAATGTCAATTAGTCCCTTTTGTCAAGCAGGAAAATGTGACACTGCCAGGATGAAGTGAATGCCACAGTTTCCTGCATGGCAAAAGGGACTAATTGCCAATGAAATTACATTGCTTTATTCAGTAGGTCGCTGCATCATACTGCAGAGTGCTTTAAAAGTGGGTTTCATCCTGGGAGATGCCACTGTATGTATACATGTGTTAGTCAGTGTGGGTGTATCGCAACAATTAGAAAGAGCAGCTAAGTGGCTCAGTGGTTAGTGGAAAAACTGCTAATCTACATTCCCCCACTATCTAGATTAGTTTCAGCCTTATGCATGTCATTACTGATTTAAATGAGGTGTCTAGTGGGAACTGCCCATCCTCCGATGTCCCTCAGAGCTTGAAAAGAAGAACAATGTCCCTTGATGTCTTTTTTAATCTGTAAAAGAAGATCTATCGCAGATACAACCATGCACCCTTGGCCCAACCTCCCACTGAGCATCCTCCATCCCACATCCCCTAGACCTCCCTACACACCATCACTGACCTGAACAGATACCAGTGTGAAGATCCACTGTCCCATGGAAGACATGTCTTGCTGCTGGAACCAGCAACTGCTATATGAGGTATAAGGTATATAGGGCCATGCAGAGGATGTCCTATATTTGGATTTCAGCAAGGCCTTTGATTTAGTCCCTCAAGGGCAGCTGGGGGCAAAGCTGAAATACGTAGGAGTAGGGGTTAAGATGGCTAACTGGATCAAGAATTGGCTGGAAGATAGACTGCAATGGGTGATTGTGGGGAAGAGAAACTCTCATCTCCTAAGCCAGTGACCAGCAGGGTGCTGCAGGCTCTGTGCTGGGGCCAGTGTTGTTTGGTCTGTTCATATCGGATATTGTACATGGGGTTTGGGAGCAAAATCAGTTTGTTTGCTGATGACACCAAGATGGGAGCTGTTGTGGATGACATAGAGGGGTGGCAGAAGTTACAGGGAGACCTAACTAGGCATGGGGAGTGGTCAGCAAGGTGGCAATTGGGTTTTAATGCAAAGGAGTGCAAAGTTATGCACTTCAGAGCAAAGAACCTGAGGAGGGAATATTGGTTGGGTGGGTTGCGGTTGGATGTCACTGAGGAGGAGAAGGATCTAGGGGTTATAGTAATGGGGAGCATGAATAACTCTGCTCAGTGCAGGAAGGCTGTGACTTAAGGCCAATAGGATGCTGGGGTGCATTGTGCGGGGGTTCTCATCCAAACACAAGGATGTGATCCTGCTCCTGTATAAGTCCTTGGTCAGGCCACATTTGGAGTACTGCGTGCAATAGTAAGTGCCATCTTTCGGATGAGACGTTAACCAAGGTCTCATCTGCCTGGATTGGTGGTAGTTCAGGTGGATGTTAAAGATCCCATGACACTTCTCGAAAAGAGAAGGGGGATTTCCCCGCTGTCCTGGCCAAATTTCCCTCATTCGCTAAAAATACCACCAACAGCTTAATCTGGATCAAGGTCAGTTGGCATTCATCTGTATCCCCCTCCCCTGGGTTGTGCCTGAAAATAGGCAGGATTTGTCTACTGCACTTACCTGGTCAACAAAAAATAAAAAAAAAAAAAAAATACTGGAGTCCATATCTGATGAAAAATATCACGGTGCTCAAGGCAGTGCAACATAGGGTGACAAAAACAATACAGGGGATGGAACGCAGACCTTACAACGAAAGTCTGTGACACTTGAGTTTGTACACCCTGGAGGAGAGAAGAGATTGGGGGAATATGATTGAAACTTTCAAATACTTGAAGGGGATCAACAAATCTGGCACAAAGGGGTTGTTTAAGCTGATGAAGCGAAGGGACACGAGGGGGCATGGGCTAAGACTGAAAGGTGGCAGATTCAAGAGCGAAATGAGGAGGTATTATTTCACTGAGTGGGTGGTGTCAAAATGAACCGCTGTCCTAGAGGAGGAGGTGGTGGCTTGAAGGATGGTGGGCAGTTTCAAAACAGTATTGGACAGGGCAAGGGGGGGCTGGGCAAACAATGCTGAGCAGTTTTCGGGGGTGAGAGGGGGATGGGATGGGGCAGCTGCAGTATAGGGGTGCTAGCTGCGCATTCAAGCAGACTTGATAGACCATGAGGCCTGTTTCTGCTGGCAACCTTCCTATATTTGTATAAGATAAGTGCAGTTGAGAACCCATTGAAATACATAGAACCACACTTTTCTTATTTCTCATATAGCAGTCCCCAGTTCCAGCAGCAAGACATCTGTTTGATGGGAGAGTGGATCTTTACACTGGGACCTGTTCAGGTGAGTGAGGATGTGTGGAGAAGTCTGGGTGTGGGGGTGGTGGGTGCTCAGTGGGAGGTCGAGCTGGGAGGGTGGGAGTCATATCATCACCCAGTCTGCCCTATTAATCCCTATCTAGTGTGAGGCCCCCTGCCCAAACTGAAGTCTTTAGCCCCCACTTGCTTCCAGTATACCCTTGTATGTATCCCACTCCTTAAATTCTGTGACCATTTTAGCCCCTACTACCCCTTCGGTAGACTATTCCAGATGTCCACCATCCTCTCCGTGAAAAAATATTTTCTCACATTTCCCTTGAGCCTCCAACCCTGTAACTTCATTTTGTGCCCCCTTGAACTGGAGCATCTCTTACTTTGGAAGATGCTTCCTTCCTGTACTCTGTTTATACTGATGATGTGTTTGCATGTCTCAGTATGTCCCCCCCTCCCTCCTTTACTCCAGCAAATACACATTTATCTCCTTTAGTCTTTCCTCATATGTCTTATTCCACAGGCCTTGCACCATTTTACTTGCCCTCTACTGCACTGCTTCCACTCTGCCTATGCTCTTTCTCAGATGAGGCCTTCAGAACTGGACATAATATTCTAATTTTGGTCTCTCATGAGTATCTTAAATGGGGCAAGATGACCTCCCTTTTTCTATTCGTGATACCCCTCCCTATGCATCCAAGCATCTGACTAGCCTTTCCAGCCACCTTATCACACTGCCTAGTTTCTATTAGTTCCTCCAAGATGATAACTCTCAGATCCCTTTCCTGCTTTGTGACTGTCAGTACCTCCCCACCTAGTTCGTCCTTAGCCCCTGAGTTCTTGTGCCCTATGTGCATGATCCTGCACTTCTTTGCATTGAATTCCAGCTGCCATTCTTCAGACCATTTCTGTTTTTGTTTAATTCAAAGTTTATTGGTGTTTTAAAATTTTATAGAATCTTCCAACTGAAAGTACAATTTGCAATACATACTGTACATTCATAAGGTTCATCATATGTTACACATCCTGGCCAGGTGATTAGCCCATGGATTGCAGACTTAGCATATAGCAGTGCTTACTTACATTCTCTGCAAATACCTACATTCACCAGTCTCTTACCTATATCCATCAGTTGTAAGCATTACGATTCTGTGTTGGCAGCCTATTCCAAAGGAATATTGTTCTAGGACCAGTGCAAGTCTGAGACTGGGGTTGTGGATGTCCATGGGTGACTGTCCTGAGCAAAATCTGACCTAATCTCGTTCTGTTAGTTGTGGGGTCATTGTTTATGTTGGTGCCAAATGAGTGGCGTGCCCGAGGGGGGGAAATGATCTTCTCACTGCAGCAGGGCTATCCTATTCCCTGTGGAGTGGGCCCATTGAAATAAAGTACCCATTAGTGATTTCACAGTATTTTGACTGTAGGTAGGGGCACCATATGTCCTCGAATAAGCCTAGTTTGCCTTGGGATTTGTGGAGGACCCATTTGAAACTGGCTGCTTTGCCAGTCTCCAACAGCCATTCCTGTATTGGAAGGGGGTTGGGCTTTCTCCAGTGTCTTAGGATGACTCTTTTGGTATATATTAGACACCCAGCCAAAGCTACTGATGTCCCTTATGGCTGGCACAACATGCATATCCTCTCTGTGGCGTGGCTACACTGTATGTGCTGCTTTGACTGCTCAGATGCGAGTGCTCGAAGCCATTGGTGACTGTAATTGGGGATTTGCACTGCAGCCTGCTCTGCCAAGGTAATGGGAGGACTGTAGGTGAGATATAACCATATAGAGGTTTTGACAATACTTTATTTTATTGAAGGGCTTAAGCCGTGGTTCAATGGGGGGGAATAACTCCACCCACCAGCAGTATATGAGCATGCCTATGAACTCACTCAGTGCTTTGATCGTTCAGGACTGAGCTGCTGTGTGTTTCGTGGCTATGCCTTCTCATCTCTGCTGCTGCTTTCTTTCACCTGTCTTTTTGTTCTCCTGTGTTGCTCTTTGTGCTCCTGCTTTCTGCGCTGTTTTCTTTTCCCTCTGCTGGCAGCTGCCGGCTGCCTGGCCACCACTCCCCACCTCCTCCGCTTCTCGTCCCCCCCTTTTCATTTGCCTCTGTGTTCCCCTCTGCCCTGCTGTGCTTGTTCCCTGTTTTGCCATCCTGTGGCTTTCTGTGTCTCATCCCACCATCCCTTTTACCTGGTTTCTCCTGGTGCATCTACTGGGTGGTTTCCCCCTGCTTCCTCATCTTATTTTTCCTCCGCCATTCATCAAGGCTTTTCCCTCTAGCTTCAGGCAAGCTCCCCAGCACCTGCTCTTCATTTCTCCTCCTTCTCTTCTGGGTGGTGTGTCTAACGTCACCACCCAGCTGTCCTTTGTTTTCCCCAGCTTTTTCCTCTTGCCGCTGCTTTCTCAGCCATTGACCCACAGTGCTTAGTCCACGCTCCACCACAGGACCATCATTCCTGTGCTGCTACACCTCTGGCAGATGTCTGCCTTCAGCTCTCTCCTCAACATTGCCTCCTTAATGGGAACACATATATCCACGGATTTCATTGTTTCTCCTCTGTGTCAGGTATCTGCTCTGTAGTTAGTGCTTGGATTGCTCTTCAAGGTACATCCCTATCTTCCGGTTTCCTCAATCCTATCTAGCCCCTTGCCATTTGTTCCTGCTTTTGACCTCTGAGCCTTGACTGCTTCTAATGCCTCCACCTTTCCTTAGGGTACTAATCCATTGCACCTCATCCAGATTCTCTGTCCGCTCTCTACATGATAAATTGCTCTTGCTAGGTCTCTAAATCCCTGCTTACTCCCATACCCTATGGAGGATAGTCCACTACCTTGGATTTCTGCAAGGCTCACCTCGCACCTGCCTGCTCTCTTGGTAGTGAATCCCCGACTGCCTCCTATAGACGCTGCCTTCTCTTCCATGTTAAATCCTCTTTCAGACCTTCACCAAGGATGGAGATCTCGGGCTCATTGCCTCTCACCTACGTCTACAGCATCACCCTCCTGTTGCTGATGTCACGGACCCCAGGGAAGGCACATCTTCACACCCTCCTTCTTTGCAGGAACCACTGACTCTTGGACAAAGCCTCACTGCACCTTGAAGGATTGGACTGTCCCTCATCTAGTTTTGGAACTCAAGAGACTGGGCATTCCCTATTCACCCTCCACAAAGAAGCAAGAGTTATTCAATCTGCTCCTTCTGGCCAAAGCTGGATACAACACAACTCCTTCTCCTACTGCATCACTTCTCCAGCCTGTTCCTGATCCCTATGTGGACATCCGCTCCCTCCTGACTCCCTTGGCTTTCTCCCTCTTGGATCTTCAGAATCACCTTATAACTTTGGAAGCACATCTGTCTATCCAACAGCCACCAGATCCTGCTTTATCAGACTTGCAGACCTGCCTGTCAGCTCTTGAGACCCGAGTGGGTTCCCAGCCCATTCCCACTGCCTCTGGATAACCTCCCTCTTTGCCTACCAGCCTCTTCAGAGCTTTAGCAGTGATCCCTTCAGTCATCCTGCCATTCATTACTCCTGTGGCTTCAGCTTCCCCATCTGCTCCAGATCTTCCATCTTCCAACATGGCCACTCCTCTTCCTGTAATATCTGAGATTCATCTGGTTCCTAGTCACTTGTGCAAAGACATCATCGAGGGCAAGGACATTAACCTTATTGCCCTCCTGCTTTCCTCCCTCGACACTCTAGAAAACAGGGTCATATCCTATGGGGATGTCTCAGTGGTGCTTAAATCTAAAGTCCATTGACTCACCAAGTAGCTAACCATCCCCAAATTTGTGCTGGCCTTCAACTTATACTGGGACATTCTGTGCACTGCTTTCCCTGCCTGGCGCCAGGCGCTGGATTCCAACCTGTATCTATTAGTAGACCTGGGGGACAGATATTGGGGCACACTATTCTGTGATTACCACCACTCCTTTTCTGCCAATGCAGCTGCCACCTTAGCCCATTTTAATGCCGGGATTGGTTGGTCTACCCTGGACATTGCATTGTTTTGCTGCCACTTCACCGGCAAATGAGCCCTATTCTGCTAACTCTATGGTGCATTTTCCCACTTCACTTTATTTCATTCTTCCCCTTATCAGTATTTCATTCTGCAGATCCACCTTCACGAATCTCACCTGAGGATTCCGCTCCTGCCTCCATGGGCCTTACCCACACCATACACAATTCTAGGGCTCTTCCTCGATCAAACCACAATAGCCGGGGTTGGTCAATGACCTTCATGGGACACCAACCAAGTTGCAATAACTACAATACCTCCAACTGTTTTGTCTATGGGTGTCATTACCTGCATATCTGCAGCTACTGTAGTGAAGCCCATTCTAAGGTCACCTGTCCACGACTATCTCAACAGCAGTAATCATCAGCACTTCCGATCTTTCAATCTATTCTAACTACCAGTCCAGCAGCAGTGGACTTCCTTCAGCCTTACTAATAATGACAATTGCATGATACTTCCAATGGAGAACCTATGCTGGGTTGCCTTCCTCTCCAGCTAAGCCCAGATTGGCGCATCTGGAATCGAGTGGTACTCCGCTCAGTATGCCTTCCTGGTAAATCTCTTAAATAAATAAATAAATAAATTGGGTCCTTTCTCATGACTCCTCTTCCTCCCTATTTCCTATGGCAGACCTGTGTGGGGGTTCTCCCATTCCTACTCTTGCCCACGTGGGCATCTTACTCATGCCTCTATGCTTTTACACTCTCTCTGATGGTGGACACACATGGAGGTATCGCCATTCCCATCTTGGCCCACGGTGGGGGCCTCGTTCACAACTTGACCATTCTGCATATTAACTAGAGGCAAACCTACCCCTATCCTTTTTTAAACATATTTACTCAGATGTTACTTCATTTATTTGGCTAGACAAAGCTGCTAGAATATCCTATCTTAAACTAAGCCAGCCCAAGGAATCCGGAGGGTTACGTCTGCCCAACTTCTTGCTATATTATTGGTCTAGCTACGTTTGCAAATATGGGAAATGGTTGTCTTTACCCCAGCTGCTACTTCAACAGGATTATATCCCTATTTGGCTGCAAATTGAATCCAATCTATTCTTTATACACAAACTACCCCCTGCTACAATTCTCTTCTCCCCAGCAAAAGCTATACCAAAATCACTATACTCCTCCCCAATTGGGGTCTCGCTCAGAGTCTTTTCACAAATGTGTAGACATCTTAAGTTGACTCGGTTCTGCGATTTCTCCCAACCAATACTGTCCAATTTAAATGTCAAAATAGGAGGAATTCCGCTGTCCCGAACCTGGTTCCCGATGCCCCTGGAATTCACTGTTTCAGAGTTTTACTCCCATACCTCCATTCTGTCCTCCCTAGAGATTCTGGTTAAACTTGGGCTACTACCGACATATATTTTCAGACATTACCAGCTTTGGCATCTTTTGATCAAAACATTGGGGCCACAGTCCCTACCTTCTCATTTGGGAGACTTCCTGCAGCAGATAAGTGTTCCGGCCTGCAGGCCACGCAGAATCTCTTTCTTATATAAGCATCTGCTCACAAGCCCCCAAATTTCCATCTCCAGTGGGCTCCAAGGTGTGGGACACTCTTTTACCCAATTTAGAAATTAATTGGCCTCAACTATGGAAGGACCTATATATCTATGTCACCCAGACTCACCCAGTATCGTATTCTAAATAACATGTACTACACTCCAATCAAACTCGCCAAAATGGGGTGCCTTCCCTTGAATACATGCTCCAGATGTGGTAAGGAGGATGGCTCCCTCCTGCATATCTTTTGGTCTTGTGAGAAAGTATCTCCCCAGTGGAAACAAATCGAAACACACTAGGCCCGCTCCTAGGTCTACAAGGCCTTTTCCCCTGCTATCTGCATCATTGGGGACTTCTCTCAAATTCTAGTAAAAGAAAGACAATATCATATAGCTCTTATCTCCTTAGCAGTCAAAAAACTAGTGCTTAGACATTGGATGGATCAAGCTCCCATTTCCTACTCAGAATGGCTACATGAGATATCCTTTGCCCTCCATGCAGAACAACTAATTGCCAATGTCCATCATCGTAAATTCTCATTTACTAAAAAATGGGGGAAATTGTATGCCCTCTACCTGTCTTGATCACCCTGTATCAGTATTCCTGGACACCTCTACAATTTCTGATGAACATTACCTTACTGGTGGTTATTTTACCCATTATAGACGTAGTTACTTTTACAGAGTACTTGCACTCGCTGAGGGAGGGTGAGGGGTTGGGGTGGGGAAGGGGGCTGCAGAGTAGGTAGAAGGTATTATTTTATCCCGTTTACTACCACTATTTAAACGTGCTATGTCACATTACTTACTGTGTTATTGTTGTAATTGTTATAATCTTAATAACATTTTTTCAATTTAAGAAATCAGCTACCAGGACTGATGCACGGGTGGACTGTCTTTAGGGGCTATTTGCTAAATCTCTACAGAACCTTTTGGAAAGATGTGAGGACTTGGAGAATGGGTCCTGTGGAAATTATTTGCATATCTATGGTGTTATGGAGGGAGAAGAAGGTCGGAACATGTTTTCCTTTCTCCAGGACCTTTTCTCCTCTCTTTTGGATATTACTAATCTTTCACCATTACAATTTCAGTGGGCCCATCAATCTCTTACTGCAAAGCCTTTATGCAAAACAGCCCACCCCCACTCTACAGCCGTTTGTTTTTTAAACTGTGCTATGAAACAAGAAGTATTGGCAGAAAGGGCAACTATTCTATAAGGGTCAGTGAGTATATGTAGATAATGATTTTTCACCCATCCTAATGGCAAGACTAGGCGCCCCACTTTTTGTCACCTCTGACAGCATAAAATCAAATTCACCACCCCATACCCTGCTAGGCTGCATGTCCACTTTCCAGATGGGGTCCATGTATCTGATGATCTTGAACTTGCTTTTCAAGAACTGAGAAGCTGAAATTTATTATCCTCAGAGGAGCAAATGGAGTATGATGTTTCTAGGGAGAAGAGAGCATTACAGAAGGATCAATGGGACAAGGTGTTACCACACAGTAAAAGAACACCGGCAGGACCAACACCTTGCTGAAATTAAAGCAATGCTACAGGACTTCCGCAGAGAAGGTGCTACCTGACTGAAGTGCTGGGGCTGTTTTTTTAGTTACCAATGTTGTTTTTTCAAGTTGGCATTGGACTTCTGTTCAGATGGGACTGCTGAGCTATGTGCTTAATGCACCTAGGCTGTGTATATTTGATACCGTCTCTTTCTCTGTTTGTTAATATCCTCCTTCTCCAATCTTTTTCTTTTTCTCTTTCTTTTTATGTTTGTAATTTCTGTTTTATTTCTAATGTCCCCCTGTCTCGTCTCAGTTTTTTTGTTTCCTCTTTCTCTTTTATCTACAGTGATGCTCCCTATGTGATGGCTTGTGTTCTCTTATTACAGCTGCATCTTTTTTATTTTCTCCTGCAATTTAGCCTTTTCACTGATTATTTATTCACTTCTGACTAGTTTATTTTTTGTTTTCTCACCGTGCTGGTTCACTGCCTTCACTTTCTCTTTGTATTTTATTTTGGTCTTCCCCTTTCTGATTTGTTTTCCCATGGGACTGTTTTGCTTTGGTTCTTTCTTTAATCTCCTCCTTACACCATCTCAGTGTTTCTACTCCTTCTCCTTCTCTTCCCTTTGCCTCCCTATGTTTCTAAATATCTCCTCTTATTCTTCACCTCCTGTATTGGATTGATTTATGTTACCTTCTAACTCTCTCTTTTGTGAGATCTCTTCTTTTTAGTTTAGCTGTCTTACACTGCCTGACCATTTTAATTTTCTCTTTGGTCTACATTTCTCTATGAGAACTCTGATTTCATTGTCTCTGTTGCCCTCTTGTGGCCTCTTTCTAATATTGCAGTTTCTTTGACTTTTTAAAATTATTCTTTTTACATTCGCTTGCGCGCATGCGCAAGGAACGTCTTGGGAGAATGGGACACTTTGGAGGTGTGCCCCTCTCCTGCAATCCCCTGCTCCATTGAGCAGGCATGGCAGTCCTGCACCAATCGGACGCGGTGCTGTGTATGACAGCGGTGGTCTTCTCTTCAAAGAAAACTACCGCTGTCATACACAGCACTGCGTCACGCCACCCCCCCAAATCTTTGCTGCCACGCTGGTAGCCCACCCCAGCATGGCCAATGTCCTGCGTCATGTGCCGATGGGGGTGCCCAATCCCCCGTCGGCTCCAGGCCCCCCCAGCCATCCTTCTGCCATGCTGGGAGCCCACCCCAGCGTGGCAAACGTCCTGTCCCGCGTCGTCTGCTGACGGGGGGGTGCCTAATCCCCCGTCGGCTCCACGGCACCCCCAGCCATATTTCTGCCACATTGGGAGCCCACCCCAGCATGGCAAATGTCCCACGTCATCTGTTTTTTTAAACCTGTAAATTGAAGCGGTCCCAGGCGCGTCTCCCAGGCCCCCACCCACTGTGCCCACCTTCCCCACCCCACCCATACTTACCTCCGTAGCTCGGCGTGGCGATCTTTGGTGGACCGGGAACGTCTGCACTCTTCAAAGCCGACGTCGAACTGAGAAATGCCGATAAGCTGTATAATGGGCTAGATAGGGGTTTTCAACTTTATTGCATATCTCAGGCATTTTTGGAATTTGTGCACCAAATTTTCAACATGGGGTTTTGGGACCCCTTCTCATGAATGATGTCACTGTCATGGCGTTGACCGGACTGAAGGGTGATTTACGCGGTCACTGCGCGAAATCACCGCCGGCTGAATAATGCCATTAAAGTGACATCATTCATGAAAGATCCAAAAACATGTTAAATTGGTATAAAAAATCAAAATGATTTTCTGGCGTGCATTGCGCAGTTCCTATGCGCGCTCCGTGAGTTGCAATTTTCAATATTTTCAGTCCAGATTTTCAACATTGCCATTTTACCACAGCTCCTTATGAGCAGTATAGCTGTCATTTTTCGCATCCTGCCCAAAATGTGTTTCCGCCCATGTAGTGCACAATGGCGCAGTCGGTGTGCGAAATCAATGTATGGGACACATTAAGAAAATCACAGTTACACTGTTCATGAGCAGAGGTCTTAAAATGGCTATGTTGAAAATTGGGTGAAAATATTTCTAAATGACTGTTTACGAAAGGCATACAGTAGTTCCTACGCATGCTCGTACGTTTGCGAATTTTCAATATTTTCACTCCAGATTTTCAACATTGCCATTTTACCACACCTCCTCATGAGCAGTACAGCTGTCATTTTTCACATCCTGCCCAAAACATGTTTCCGCCCATGTAGCGCACAATGGCGCAGTCAGTGTGCGAACTCAATGTATGTGACACATTAAGAAAATCACAGTGACACTGTTCATGAGCAGAGGTCTTAAAATAGCTGTGTTGAAAACGTGGTGAAAAAATTCCTAAAAATGACTGTTTTAAAAGGGTGCGTTATGCAGTTCCTACGCACGCTCGTAAGTTCGCGAATTTTCAATATTTGCACTCCAATGACTTCCAAATACCTAAACAGCACATAGAAGCAAGCAACATTTGGCATTGACAAATGCTTGTACTTCTTTGTCACTGATTTTTTTAAGCCATGTCCAAGTGCCAAATACCACTGCAAATACCTGCAAGAGAGCGTTCGGTATTGACAAATGCTTGTTATAACTTGTTGGGCACTGCCGTTCTTACAGATCTCCCCCTTTTCTTTTTGGTATATAGATTAGAGACTCCAATCATCTATTTTATCAGTGCATTTTGACATTCAAATTATATCTATTTTATTATTTAGTCTCGATTGTACTTTTGTGAATAGTATTGCCTTTTGAGTAGGATACCAGATGGGGAGACTAATAATTTGTTGCTTGGGAGCCTCCCTCACTCTTTTGTTTTTTCTCACCTTATTTTACAAATGCCCTGATGTGCTTTCTCCTGGGGCCGGAGGTTTGAGGGAGGATTATTGTCCTCTGTGTGTAAGAGTTTGGGGATATTATATTTCTTTCCTATTTTCATTGTTGAAGGGCTCTGTAATATCTTTTTTGAACCTCTGAGGGAAACATTTATTTGTGTATTTTATAGCTTGGTGGAGGTATGATTTATCCCCTCCTCCATATTAGTGCACTGTTTTCTAGCTTGTTCTATATTGACTGTTCTTATTGACCTGAGGGTGTGTGGTCTATACCACCTTTCCCCCGGCAACTCCCAGTATTCCTAAGATTCACCAAGTAATGGGACTGAGGAATCCGCTCCCTTCCTTGGAGGTTTCAAAACATATAATGAGCCTTTCAGAGTGCCCTATTACTATGGAAGTTGTTTTTTTTTCTATTAATCCTTTCACATGCAGACATTTTTGTACTGTTTTATACTTATCTCTTGTACTGTTACCAGAGCATATGATCTTGTTTATCCACTGCTAGTTATTGTTCATGTTGTTATTTGATAGTTTTCTGTAAACACCACCACATATTTTTCTGTGTCACCATCTCATTGCCTTATTATTATTAGGTATGTTGAATCCAACCTTTGCCAACTGGGTCTCTGCATTTATCTTTTCTGCAAGGAAGAAGACATTTCTTAATGTCTTAATGTATCTCCTAATGTTTTTTTGGGTCGAACATAAAAATAGTTTCACAAAATATAAATGGAATAAATAATCCTATAAAATGACTGAAGGCTTTAGCTTCTCTCAAGAAACCCAAACCTGATTTCATTTTTATCCAGGAGACCCACTTGTCAAAACCGAAACATGCAAAATTAGCATCTTTTGAATTTTCTACAGTAGTTGCCTCTTCCTACCAGACAGGGCACAGCCATTTTAATCCCGTGTTCCACCTCTTTTCATTTAGCTGCTTCAGAAGTAGATGATCATGGGTGTCTGGCTGTGATCAAAAGTTCCTATATGGGACAATTTTGAACACTTGTGAGTTTATATCTACCCCCTGGGTCACCAACCTTATTTATTAAAAAACTTCTGCAGCAGATCACAACATTTCAGGATAGCATGTTACTCCTTGGAGGGGATTTTAATAATATGATCCTTGACAATAGAAACACAACCAGTCCTTTCCCCCTCACTTGTCCACAGTGCAATAACTTGGAATAACATGGTGTAATTGAACAGAAGAAGGCATAAGCCCATAGTGACTGTTCCCCACACAGTGTGGGACATAATTAATAATTTCCCCAACCCAGGTGTCCAAATTATTTTTAAAGCTAGTGATATTTTCTGTATCAATCAAATCCTGAGGTAAAGTATTTCATATTCTGGGAGCCCTAATAGTAAAGAAATTACCCCTTTTGTTGGTTTTATAAGATTTCACCTCAAGTTGTTTATTATGTAACCTCAAGACTAATCTTCTATTCGAATAAGAAAGTCCACATTGTTTCATAAGGTTAGGTGATTGGAGTAAATTATATACTAAAAGCATGTCACCTCTTATTCTTCTGCGTTGAAGTGAGAAGAGCCCAGTGGCCTTAAGTCTTGAAGGATAGTCAAGACATGCCAATCTGGGCACCATTTTAGTGGCTCTCCTCTGGACCTGTTCCAACCGAGCCATATCACTTTTAAGGCCCAGATTCCAAAAGGGGGGACCCACAGTCTAGGTAGGGTCTAATATAGGCCCTATAAAGTGGTGTGAGGCATTGTTCAGAGTGATTTATATACTGTATGTTCTCTTAATTTGCCTCAGGAGAACATTTGCCCTGTTGGAGGTTATAGTACAGTGATCCCTTGGTGTAAGCTTATTGTTGACAAATATACCCAAATCTTTCTCACATCTAGATGTTTTAAGTAGCAAATTATTAAGATGATATACATTGGTTTTTTTTTACCAAAATGGATAACTACACACTTATTCTGATTAAAGTGCATATCATTATGTTTTGCCCACTGTTCAATTTTTTCCAAGTCAGCTACCAATGATGGTATATTATCGTGATTATTAACCCTTCCTCCTAATTTTGTATCATCAGCAAATTTAGACATACAACTGTTAGGCCCAGTCTGTAGGTCATGTATAAAAAGATTAAATAGTGTGGGTCCCAGAACTGAACCCTGGGAGACCCCACTCAACACTGTACCCCAGTCAGACAGTACTTCATTAATTCTAACTCTTTGAGTTCTGTTGGGCAACCAATCTAATGTCCAATTAACTATTTCTGGGGAAACACCCATATTATACATTTTAGTTATGAGTTTATTATGTGGTACTTAATCAAATGCTCAACTAAAATCAAGTAATATTACATCAGTTGGAGCACCTATATCCATGAGTGCACTAATGTTATTCATAAAAGGATATCAGGTTAGTTGTACATGACTGCTTTGGTGTAAACCGATGTTGTAAAGAATCCTGAACACCTAATCTTGTACAGTCAGGATCAATTTTCATCTTGATTATCCTTTCCATTAGTTTACCAAGTACAGATGTCAAACTAATGGGGCGATAGTTCTGAACACTGCCTCTATTGCCCTTCTTAAATATTGGGGTAACAATCGCTGTATGCCACTCAGCAGGTATAGAACTTTCTTGCAAGGATTTATTAAATATAAGTGATAAAGGTTTGGAAATAACTTGAGAGGTTTCAATCAAGAACCAAGGATGAATATTGTCAGGATCTGGGCTAGTATTTTTATTAAACTTTTTCATAGCCTGTAAAATATCAGGTATTGTGATGTTATGAGAACCAAGTGAATATGGATAAATTGGGGTAACTGTAGTCTGCTTAGAAAATACTGAGCAAAAATAATTATTAAAATGATTAGCAGTGTCGGTATCTGATAATCCGGTACCACTGTTGATTATGGGTCCTATAGTCCTTGAATTGTTCTTTTTATTATTTATGTATGAGAAAAGAGACATATGACAGTCTTTGGTATGTGCTAATTTAAATTCAAGTTTGATTTTTGCAAGTTTAATAGATCATTTTAAAGTTTTAACTGCTATCCTATATTTATAGAGTAGGATATTTTTATGTGGTTGTATACTTTTTTTAAGCCTCTTGAAAAGTCTAATTTTCCATTTTATCTGAGTTTCAATAGTTTTATTAAACCATGGGGGTATTTTACCCTTATTGTTATATTTTTCTTTGATTGGAATACAAAGGTCTTCTAAACTTTGAATTGTATTTTTAAAGGTGGTCCATGATTGCTGAGTTGATAAGTTATAAAAAAGTGAATCCCAAATTATATCAGCTAACTGCTTATTAATGTCAGAAAAAGTTGCTTTATTATAATTTTTTATATTCGTGAATTTTCTTTGATTAGTGATATCTTGCTGAATTTCACAAAATACAGAAGAATGATCACTTGCACCCAGTGGATCCCAAATATGAAGATTACCAATATGTGTACCTATGTTAGTGAGTAGTAAATTCAAAATATTTGTACCCATAGTGGGTTCCGTAATCAATTGTTGTAACCCTGTATTGATAACTACATCCACTAAAAGTCTGCTGCACTAGAGTGACCTGATAAGGAATACCAATCAATATGAGGCAAGTTAAAATCCCCTAGAACAACAATAATATCCTTGGTATCTGAGAAGGTAGAAATTTCTTTAAGCATATTGGATGTATAATCCAAGTCTACTGATGGAGGCCTATATAGATTCCCAAGAGTGATATATGACTGGCCTTTTAATTGTGTTTTAACCCAGATACTCTCAGATGTAGAGGGATGATGCACCTCAAAGGACAGAATATCATTTCTCACATTTATACATACACCACCACCATGCTTATTTATTCTATTCTTATAATAGAGTTTATAGCTGGGGATGTCCTTTGACCACACTGAAGCTGAGTCCCACCAAGTTTCAGTGACCCCTACAACACCTATATTTAAGGTTCTACATTTAACCTCAAGCTCTGCTAATTTTATCTGGTTTAATGATCTTGCATTAAGGGCCAAAAATGTACATGTGTTGTAATTAGTTTGTTGCTGTTGTGTTAGAGACCTGGATACATACCCATTCTCCCCTGAAACTTTAGTTTAAACATTGACTAATGGTGGCAGTGATACTCTTCCCAAGTAATGTACTTCCCCTATGACTAAGATGTAGACCATCCCAACAGTATAAGGAATTTCTATCCTGGAATGTTTCCCAATGTGCAATACATAGGATGTCCTGTTTGAGACACCAGTTCCTAAGCCATTCATTTATGACTTTGATATTTCATGTAATAATTGGTGTAGCCCTTGGTACTGGCAGGATTTCTGAAATACAAATGGAGCATCCTTTTCAACTTGAATATTAGTTAGTGACACATAATCCTGCTGTAATTGTTTAATGTTGGTACAATTGATGTCGTTGGTCCCAGCATGGATGATGACAAGTGGATTATTTCCAGCTTGATGTAAAATATTAGGTAACATTGATGTAATGTCCGAAACTTTGGTACCTCTAAAGCTGGAACATGTACGATTTTCTTTATCGACATTACAAACTGCTCTTTCGATATGTTTAATAATTGAATATCCCAATACCAACACCTGTCTGGGTGGAGTAGGGGTGCTAGAGACTACAACTGGCGAGGGAGGGGGCTTGGAGAGATTGGGTTTAGATTTATTGCTTGATAATAAGCAAAACATACATGATTTACTAAGGGATGAGCCAGGGGGAGTAGATACAGGTCTATGTTTAGTTAATTTTGCTGGTGCAATTGGTTTTAGTGGTGGTAAATCAGGGGGCGATCTTTGAGCTAAATCAATCTCTGTATCCTCCAGTTGCCTAAATCTATTGTGAGTTTCAACAGGGGCACTGTTGTAAATCTGGCCTCCTCTCCTTTTTTTTAGATTTAGTAACAAAGGCCCAACCATAATTATCAGTGGTGGTCTGTGGTTTCTCCTCACCTGGAAAAATGGGGGCAGGGACAGATGACAAACATCATTGTCAGTGAGGGTTTGTGGTGTCTCCTCACATGGAAAGATGGAGGATGGGACAAGAGGGGGAGTAGGATAATGAAGGGGATATAATCTTTCTTTCATATGATCAATGAAGCTCTCTAATTCCCGAATATCTATGGATACTTATTTAGTTCCTAACATGAGTGCTATTTCCTCCTGCAGTGTAGAAATCAGAATACATTTACTGCATACAAAGTCATTGCCAAGAGTCCCTTCACAGTACATTAAACATTGAATACATTTAGTATATTCCCCCTCCATGGCACACTCTGGTGTGTACTTACACACCTTAGATGTTTCTTAACTAATATCTGATAGCCAGCTATCCCAGAGTGCCCAGCGGACACAGCAGACATGCACAGACGAGCGTGTCTCTGTACTTGTCTCCGCACGTGGCCCCGCGTATGCTCACCTTGCTCACTGGAGGGGCTGTTGATGTAGCCAAAAAACTGGAAGTCAACGGCCATGTACTTCTGGTTTCAGTGCTTACAAACAAAGATTAAAATATAGTTCTAAATCAATACTAAGCAAGTGTAAAACACTTTCAGCCCAAAATTAGGCATGCACAGTTGTTTCTGTGTCCCACAGCTAGCTTTGAAGCTAGAAGTTCTCACAAAGTGTTTGGGACTGGGGAAAAGACCTCCTTAATCCCACAATCCTCTGTGCCAGCTATTGAGACAATGTCCCTACAAGAGGGTACCAGTACAGCACTAAGATGTTTTATTTCGCTATAGTACAAGCTAAGTCAATAAAAACACATTCAAATATGTTGCATAAATCACCACCTCTCACCAGAGGTTCGCTTACTCCAGCATATACTGCACTCTGCCTGGTTAAATCCAACCTAGAAGAGATGGAGTGGGTAGATACCTGAGCCTGATGCTCCCTACATCCTACTACCAGGATATATACTCACTATTCAGACCCCCATGGTATCTACACCCAAATGGATTGGCTATTGGTACCTCAGGAGTATGCCCATAGGGTGCATACTTGTGCCATTAATCCTAGTTTACTATCCAGCCATGCCTCTTTATATATGGAATTCCAACTGCAACAAAACAGGGACCCTTCCCTATAGAAATGCAATAATTCTATTTTGAATAATAACAGTTTTGAACAGTGGGCCTCAACTACTTTACAATGCATTATCTATGAAAATGCTGACCCTGACATTGCCCCGGGTGTTTTATGGGTCACCATTAAAGTGTTCTTTTGAGGCAAACTAATTAAATATACTTCACACTTAAAAAAGAAAAGGGAAGCACAACTTTCTGTGCTACAGTAGAAATTTTCTGACCTCCAAGCACTCCATATGCAAGAAGACCACACTATATTAAATGACCTGTCAGAAACGTGAAGCAGGATATGGTCCATTTTGCATATCTGCACAGAGCAGGCTCTCAGATATCTATGGCAGAAGTATTATGAGGGTGGCACCAGAGCAGCTAAGGTTTTAACTTATAAATTACGACAATGGGTGGCCCAAAAAAGGGTTTTTCATCTGACGAGGTGTGTGTTTCAAGTGGGGTACCACAGGGGTCCATGTTGGGATTGCTGTTGTTTGGTATCTTTATTTCTGATCTAGATATAACTGGTAAGAATAAATTAATAAAGTTTGCAGACGATGTTAAGGTGGGAGGGGTTGTAAACACCTTTGAAGACAGACTACATTTTGGTCAAGATTTAGTTAATATATCAGAGTGGGCCAAAAAAAATAAGATGCACTTTAACTTAGACAAATGTGTAATAATGCACATGGAACAAGGAAATATAAAACAAGATTATTATATACATGGTGTAAAACTTAAGGAGTCTGTCTGTGAAAAAGATTTGGGTGTATACATTAGTCACAATCTAAAAAAGGGGCTTCATTGTAGAATAGTATTATCTAACAAGGCTATGCATTTGGTTAATTGCATTTGCAGAAGCTTTCAATCAAGGAATAAAGAGGTAGTGATGCCTCTTTATAAATCTTATGTAAGACCACATTTGGACTACTGTTCCACAGTCTGGAGTCCATATTTGAGGAAGGACATAGAAATGGTTGAAAAGCCACAAAGGGCGTGTACAAAACTTGTAAAAGAGATTAAGGATAAACCATATGAGGAAAGATTAAGGGTCTTAGGGTTGTGGTCAATGGACATGAGAAGAGCTAAAGGTGACCTGCTACTGCTCCATAAAATTATGGGACAGGAATTATTAAAACATGATCTTGACCTTCAGATTAAGGAACAAAACTATAATTTAAGAGGGCATAAGTACCAATTAAAAGAAGAATATTGTAGGACAAAGCTGAGACAATTTAGCTTTGGACCCAGAGTTGTCAGATTATGGAATAAATTACCAGAAGAATTAGTAGAGACTACTAGTTTTAATGCTTTTAAGGCAGGTTTAGACAGATATATATCAGTTGGTAACTTCGGTTTCCTTCAGTGAAATAGTGGGGACAACCTATATGGGTTTTGACCTTCTGGTTGTCTTAACAATCCAATATGAACTCCAGTATGAAATGTCTGTCCCATACATTAAACATTCCACCACCAATCAAACGGGTTCTTCCTCAACTGCCATCCTAGAGGCCTTTAGAACTTTCTATGCTAGACTATATACCCTAGATAAGTCTCCAAATGAAGATTCTATTAAGCAGTACTTGGCTCAATTACATCTCCCCTCTCTGTCTGAGCAACAGAGATAAACTCTAATGTCATCCATTTCTCAAGCAGAAATATTGGTATCAGTTAAAAATCTTAAAAACAATAAAACCCCTGGCCCTGATGGCTATAACGTAGAATTTTATAAGACATGTATAAAAATCCTAGGCCCACAGTTCCTACCAGTTTGCAGGGCCACCCTACTGTAAGGTCAGATCCCCTCCACCTGGAAACAAGCCACTATCTCAGCAATACTAAAACCAGGCAATGATAAAACCTATTGCCTTCTTATCGACCAATTTCGGTATTGAACATAGATTATAAACTTGATACCTCCATTTTGACCAAGTGTCTGAAGCAGATCCTCCCTCTCTTATTGTCAGCCTCCACCAGCGGTCAAGCCTTCCACAACCATGCTGCTTACTGTGGTGCTGGCATGTGGTACTTCCACCCGCCAAATGCAAGATAATATTAAACATACCCTCCATCTATTACACCATGCCACTCAGTTGAATAATCTTTTCCTTTTACTTAGTTTAGATGCAGAGAAGGCTTTTGACCTGGTTGTGTAGCCCATTTTGTTTCAGGCCCTAACCAGTTTTGGATCCTCCCCCCAGTTTGTTCAAATTTTACAGGCCCAATACGATCACCCCTTAGCCTATGTGAAAATTAATGGTCAACTTTCCTCTACCCTTATCCTTAGAATGGAAACACGGCAAGGTTGATCCTTGTCCCCCTCCTTTTCACCCTTTATTTGGAGCCTTTAGCTTAAGCCCTTCATCAGAATCCTAATATAACAAGGGTATATATAGGCAATAGGGAATATAAATTGGCTCTATATGTGGATGACCTCTTGATTTATCTAGCCACACCAGATAAAGCCATTTCTCATCTTTGGTTGTCTCCTCACAAGAAAGGAGTGTTTTTTTCTATTTTGGGCAAAGTTTGTGCAACAAATTGCAGCCGGGCACTCTGTACTGTTCTCTGTTGTGTCTGGTGCTGTCAGCAAGCAGGCAGAGCTCCCTGGGAAGTATAGTTCCAACAATCTAAGGACTACAATGCCATGGTGAAGCTCAGTGTGCTCAGGAGTGTGAGGCAAGTAATATTAGTGTTTTTCACACACTGGAAAAATCCACATACGTTTAAGGCACAGAAGTGCTTATTTTAAACATTTTTAGCAGTTTAAAACTAATACTTAGTTGAGAGGCTGAAGAAGGGTGTGGGTCACGTGACCTGCTCACTTCCTGGTTGGGGCACTACTTAAACTCACTCCAGAGTGAGCGGGGTGAGCACGCATCGCAGTGCATGGAGACGTGTGCAGAGACACACACATGTATGTCACTGTGTATATGCCGAAGCCAGCGAGGAGGTGAGCAAGACACTAACATGTATCAACTAGGGGAATATTTACATCTCCCACAGGTCAGTACAGCTGTAGCTAAGTATTTGCTAGCACTGTTGGAACACAAACAAAGAAAGGGCTACCTCTGCTCTTACAACAGATGGAGACCTATGCATAAGATGTGGCAGCTGCACCATGTACATGATGGTAGACGCTAATACAAATTATAATGAGTATGTGTGGTAAATGTTTACATAATATAGAAGTAATAAATGAACTACATATTTTTTGTGTTAAACTGGAGACCCTAGAAAAAGCCAAAATATTATGGCTGCTAAGCTAAGGACCCTCAGTAGTCTCAACAAAGCAGACACTGATACCCTTGGGGCAGCAGATAAAGGTAGTAAATAAAAGCTAACTCATGGGGGGGAAGGAGGTGAGGTTGGGGAAGACAATGAATGAAGTATTGTGACTTCAGTTAAAAGGAAAAAATGGGGCAGATGCCCACTGAAACCTGTATAGCCAGGTATCTGGGACACTGGGTCTACAAGTACAGAGAATGTATCTACCATGCTTAATAAGGTGGTGCCCAAAGTGTCTACTAATGACATGGGAGTTGAGCTAGTTGAGGAGAGGATTAGCAAGGAACCTGCACTACCACTAGACAACAGATATTCAATTCTAATTGATGATGAAATAAATCAAGACAGCCCACTTCTTATTAATATTGGAGAGAATAGTCCAGAAACTCAAATACCCAGTGACAACAGGCCTAGACCAATCCTTGTGATCCGAGATTTGATCATTTAATACACAGATAAGTACATTTGCAGGGATGACAAGGCCAATATAATGGTAACCATTTTATTTTAGCAGAAGGTGTACAGGACCTAACCAAAATGTCAGACAACATTTTTAAAGGGGCAGTGGAAAACCCGCTAGCTATGATCCATATAGGGGTCAACAATATAAACAAAAAAAACATTGTCTGAACTAAAAGAGGACTATATGAACCTGGCAGACAAACTAGCAAGGGTTGTGAAATTGTGGTTTCAGAAATCTTTCCAGTCCCCAGGGCATCTGCTTATGTGCATAAAAAGCTCTGCTTAACTAATGCATGGCTACGAACATGGACTAAAGAAAACAAACTGCAATTCCTAAGGCACTGGGATACTTGTAATAACAGAACTGACCTTTGTTGTAAAGATGGATTACATCTAAGATTCAAGGACAACAGAGTTTTGAGAATGTAATTGAAAAAGGAGATCACTAATTTAAACTAATAAGGGGGAGGATGACTAATAAAATCAATCTACCTAACATAGCTAGCATACTGAATAAAAACTGTAAGGTAGTGGCCAAGGAAATAAAAGTTATGTACCTTAATGCCAGAAGTCTTAATAAGGATAAGTTAGCTGAATTACAGCACATGGTGAAAGCCAAGGAGATAGACATCATAGGGTGACCGAAACCTGGTGGAACAGTGATAGTAGCTGGTGCAAGGAGATATTGGGTTTTCAGTTAATTAGTAGAGACAGAGATAGATACTGTGGTGGAGGTGTAGCCTTATACATTAGAAATGGAACTGAATGTACAGTCGCTGAACTAGATGTACCTCATGGAATTATTGAAGCACTATGGGTAGATATCACAGGACTGAAGGGCAAAAAATTCAAGATAGATTTTTATAGACTGCTGGATAGCACAAGGGAAGACACAGAAACTTTCATAGAACACTTAGCCAATGTGGCAGAGGATGAAGATGTATTAGCATTAGGCAACCTGAATTTACCGGAAATTGACTGGATGGATGATATAACTAACATCAACCTAGTAAATAGGGCTCACTCAGTCTTAGCAACAGCAGGCATGGAGCAATGTATAACTATGTCTACCCTTGGAAATAACATTCTACATGTCCTATTAACTAACTTACGTAGAAAAATCCTTCACATTACCTCATCCGCTCCCTTGGGCAACAGTGATCGTAATATCCTTCAATTTAAAATTAGCAAAGCTAGGATATTTACTCCAGGAACAACTGGATATAAAAAGTATGCTAAGGCTAACTTCAAGGGAATGAGGATAGAGATACTTAAATTAGAATTGAAGACATAGACTACTAATCTAAGTATTGAACAAACATGGGACTTACTCACCAAAACTATATCAAACTTGGAAACTACTTATGTTCTCACAAAAAAAGTACTCAATAAACAGGGGATGAAGCCCTTGTGGTTTAACAACAAGGTTAGAAGGCTTATCAATAAAAAAAGACAGATTTGGTAAAATTATAAGAAACCCTTCAAGTTAGCAACATTGCCAACTGCAAACACATACTAAGACAACTCAAACAGGATATTAGGAAATCTAAATCTAATACAGAGTTTAGGCTAGCTAATAGCAAAAACAACATTTAAGGATTTTATGCCTATGTAAATGATAAAAGGGTTACAGACAGAGTGATTGGACCTCTGGAAATAAATAACAATGTATAATGAACCTGAAGACGTGGCAAGTGAATTTAACAAGTATTTAGGTCAGTCTTTAATCCCTTGGAACCAAATGTATGTCTACCAACACATGAAGCAACAGAGTTGGAACCTAGCCACATCATCACAACAGACATCAAACTAAAAAAGCTTAACTCACTTGGTGTAAGTAAATCACCAGGCCCGGATGGAGTAAATCCTAGACTTTTGAAAGACCTGGCTGCTGAGCTCACCCCTATTATAGCAGATTTAGGTCGGAGATCACATCTAGAATCACATGTGCCATTAGATTAATGTAAAGCAGTGGCAATACCAATCTATAAAAAAGGTGGCAAAAAGAACCCCGCTAACTACTGTCCTATAAGACTGATGTCAATAGTGGACAAGATAACAGAGGGCACCATTAAAGATGAGCTTAACAGACTACTAGTTGCTATGGGACATGTTGATCTAACACAAGATGGCTTTACCAGTAACAGATGCTGTACCACGAATCTCATTCATTTTTCTAATTATGTGGGATGACATCTTGATCAGGGTAGGGCAGTTGATGTATTAATGCTGGACTTTAGGAAAGCATTTGATGCCTTATCACATAACATATTGATAACCAAACTAAAGCAACTAAGAATCAACCCACTATTGGTCAAATAGATACATGACTGGCTAACGGATAGATCCCAGAGCGTCAGAATCAATGGATTCATGTCACCAGAGGTGAGGGTCACAAGTGGTGTACCCCAGGGCTCTGTATTGGGCCCTCTATTGTTTAACATCTTTATAACAGTTACAAATGTCAGTAACATAGAAACATAGAATTTGACGGCAGATAAGGACCGCTTGGCCCACCCAGTCTGCCCATTTCCCTACCTAATGGATAAGCTGCAGATCCTAGTTAACCAGCAGCCTACTTCTTTCTACCCCAACCCCCTAGAATTGCCTTATGGCTGTCCCATGCATGCTTGAATTCAACCACTGTTTTTGACTCCACAACCTCCTCTGGAAGGCTGTTCCATGCATCCACAACCCTCTCTGTGAAAAATACTTCCTACATTACCTCTGAACCGCCTCATCTTCAAATTCAGCCCTTGTTCTTACACACCTCTTTTTTTGAAAGATGCTACCCTCTTGGACTTTGTTGATTCCCTTGAGGTACTTGAAAGATTCTATCATGTCCCCCCTCTCCCTCCTTTCCTCGAGGCTATACATATTAAGCTCCTTTAGTCTCTCTTCACATGTAAACTGATTAAATTTGCAGATGATGCTTAATTGGGGAGTACTGTTGACACTGAGAGTGACAGAGGCAAAGTCTGGAAAGCATCATTAGTTGGGTAAACCTAAACAAGATGAAATTCAGTCTTGATCAATGCTCTGTACTGCACTTCAGTAAGAATAACATCAAGCAATACTACTATACCAATGGGGTTAAGCTAAAAACAGTTATTAGTGAATGAAACTTGGACATATATATTAGTAACAACCTAAAAAACTGGTCACACAATGCAGACATACACTGTAGCTAATAAGACCAGACTCCTATAACTGTGTATGGAGATTCTAGCTCAGAAGCAGTGCTTATGCCCCTGTAAAAATCCTATATTAGACCACACTTGGATTATTGCTTTCAGCAATGGAGCCCTTATTTAAAGAAGGAATGTGATATTGTTGAGAGAAGCCAGAGGAGGTTCATTAAACCTATACCAGGTTGTAAGAACAAATAATATGAAGACAGAATGGGGAACCTCGGACTATGGAATTTAGCATTGAGATGGAAAAGGGGTGATATGTTGCTTTTGTACAGATTACTCAAAGATCCTATCTTAATGCAAGAACTAGGTCTTGTATACAAGGATATTAAATATGATTTAAAGGGGCACAAGAGACAGTTGGTGGAAACAGTGCCAAAAAGCAAACTGCGGAAGTTTGCATATTTATCTAGAACAATAAGACTATGGAATCAGCTTCCAGATGTCAGAGAAGCAGACACTTTTGTACTTTTCAGGTCTAGACTGGACCAGTTTCTCAAGGAAGGTAACTCCGGCTATCACCACTGATAAGCGGGGAGACCATTCACGGGCCTTCTGTTGTCCTACACATGGAGCATTAATCAAAGTGTTATCCCAGTTTGGACAACTGGCTGGCTGCAATTTAAATAGGTCGAAAACTGAAGTTTTACCAATACATTATACCCCCACCAAGGACATTCAAACCTGATCTCCTTTTAAGTGGGGTCTTACATCTTTACACTATTTGGGGGTAATTTTTGCCAAAGACCCTCATCAGACTTGCAAACTCAATTATGATACTTTCACCAAAATGCTACGTAAAGCTCTAACCAGTTGGTCTGATTTACCTTTATCGCTCCTTCAGTGTATGGATAGCATTTGTATGGTTATTCTCCCTCATTTTCTTTATTTAGCCCAATCATTACCTGTCATTCCTCCCCAATCATACTTCCATAATTGGAATAAACATATTGTTAAGTAAGTTTGGCAAGGAGTGAAACCCTGTGTTTGATCTAATGTATTACAGTTACCCAAGTGGGCAGGAAGATTAGCTATCCCTAATTTATTGATATACCATCAAGCTGCACAGCTTTGTATGAAGCCATATTGGCTATTAAATAATTATGAAGCCCATTGGAAAACCCTAGAAATTCTGGAGGGAGATCTTTCTTTCTTCCCTTAACTAGTGTCCCCATACATACAATTAACCCATCTGCAGTTCCATACACAACAAACACTGTGTGAATCTGGTTTTAATTGATTCAGGAAAAAAGAATTACAGTACAGCAGCACAGGTACAGATTTCTTTCAATTCTAGTGTCTTCAGACTTTACTTCTAAGAGTCTGGACTTAGCATATCACAGATGGTCCCGTCTCAGCCTTTTTTACTGGTGCAACTTTTTGCAGGGCTCATCCATTTGATCCTTTACAGAAATGGAAAACTAATTTCACCTGCCGCCTGCATCCTTTTTTAGGTATTTAAAGATGCAGGAATACCTTAAATCCAAGCTCCAGACAGAGTCCCTGAATGCTGACCTCCCTACTTTAGTTATTTTATTAACGTGCATTCTTTTAGGGAAAACTCTAGTTTAACACCCAATCTCTCCATTACATACAGAGCTTCAGGCCCTTCAGTCTCGTTCAACGGATCAAGTCAGGCTAGCCTGGGAAAATGATCTTACTATGAGTTTTTAAATATCAACAATGGGACTCTAGTCTATCTTCCATGCACATCATTTCCTCTTCATTTTCTTGGTGCGAATTTGCATGGAAGAGTCTGCTTCGCTATTTTATCACCCCAGCAAGGCAGGTTAAATATTTACCACATACAAAAGCCTAGTGCTGGAGAGGGTGTGGTCATACACCTGCAGCTTTGGCACACATTTTATGGACCTCTCCTATTGGGACCCAGAGCTGAAATTAGATGTCACCTTATTTCTTTTATTAAACACTCCTCAGGGTTACCACTCTCCAGATACCCGTCAGCTATTCCATATTTTAATAACAGCAGACCGCAAGTCAATCATTAAATGTTGGTTGTCACCACAGTCTTCTGCTATTGAGATGTGGCACAATACAGTATATATTTATCAGATGCAAAAAATAACTGCAAAGCTGCATAATAAATATTCTGCCTTTACAATACGCTGGAGTAGACAGGTGGTATATATTGTGGGGGAAAAATGATTTTATGCCCTAACATTGTCATTTTATAATCTATAACTATAATTTTTTTCTTTGGTGGTGTAACTGCAATTTTTTCTTATTTCTTTTTGTATATGGCACATTGATTAATAATATTTTGGTGGCATTTTGATTGTTCTGATTGTTTTAAATATTTCAAATGTTCATGTATTACTTTTTGTATTTGTTGAAATAGTTACTAAATACATTTGAAAAAAAAAGGCATTCAGTGACTGACATCGCTTTTTCATCTCGAAGAAGGTCCCCTTCCGATTCCCTTATAGCGAGAATTCTGAAGCGCTGATGTCGGTTGTTGAGCTGGTAGGCTAGGAGACGACCTGGTTTTTTGCCTGATTTCTAAAAGGTTTGTTTCATATTTTTTTTTTCATTTTTATTTTGTTAATCAGGTAAGGGTGCTGGAACAAGTCCATTTTTAGCTCCCCCCCCCCCGAACAAAGAAGTGCACTTAACAACAAACAAAATACAATACAATCTATACATTACACACAGGTACAAACATCTTCATCCATCACAAAATTCTTTAGTTTAATCTTAGAACTAAATAACGAAGAGGCAGATCTGACATTTTCTGGTAAAAGATTCCAGAAAATAGGGGCAGCATGTGAGAAGGAACGAGAACCAGCATTCATCTTAGAAAAAGGAACACAGAGTAAGGGCCCTTTAGAGGACCACAAATTTATGGTATTGTCGCGAAAGGAAACCAAGTTACTCAGAGGAAAAAGGGTCTTAGGATATACTGATTTCAAAATTAAGCCCCCATAACCATACTTAAGTCGAGATAAAGGGGATAACCATCCTAGCTGAGAATACAAGAGACAAGGCTGGGTCTGAAGGGGAAGATCAAGAACAAATCAATGGATGTTATTATACATTCACAGTTAATGCATTCATTTCCTTAGTTGACAATTGATAATATAATCCACCAGCATAGTCAAAGTGAGGTAATAAAATATGTTTTACAATTGCACACCTAGTTTCAAAAGAAAAACATTTTTTCAGATTATATAGTAAACCTAGTTTTTGATTAACAGTTCTACAAACTGACTTTACCAGGGTGTGGAAAGTCAAGCAAGGATCAAGCTAAATAGAGCGTACTTGGCTTTCCTGTGCAGGTGTGTATTGATGTGGTATCAAAGGCCAACTATATCTGCCAGCAGGCTGTTTTTAGCTAATCGGTGCTCCCTATATTGTTTCTCCATTAGTTTGAGTTTGGTCTGGGATTCTTGTTGGTCCTTCTCTCACATTTTGTGCAAGTGGGAGGTGCAGCTGATACACCTGTCTCTGATGGAGGCCTTCAGTGCACATCACCTTATGGCTGCAGAGGTGTCCTCCAGGCTTATTGTCCTGCAGGAAGCCCTTGATTTCTTTTCTGAGGTTGGCATAAAAGGTTTTGTCTTTTTTTTTTTTACTTATTTTATTTTCTGCCCCCAGCTGGGGGGATTGTACCTCTGGTTCTTCCATCCAGCCAACCCTCACGGCCCCCACCCTGGCAGTGGCCAGAGCTCACCTCCCCACTGTAGCCCTTCCAGGTTGCTTCACAGCAGGTACTTACCCCACCACTGCGGAGACCTGGAAGGTGGGCACAGAAGGCAGCTAGCTTGGGCACATCTATAGTGGTGTCGTCGGGGCAGCTATCATGCTGCCGAGGATTTTTTTCCATGTAGTGAGAGCCCCCCCTCTGGTGCTGGTGTGCAATGGCATCAATGATGCTGCAATGCATGCTTCCATGTGTTGCACATCGGTCGCCACCAATGCCATCCCCTGCTGTTGGCCCCAAAGATGCACAGCTCCCAGCCATCGCTAGGAGCCGGCACCTCAGCGGTCTTCCCCCACCCACCTCCCTCCCCAGAGGAGGAGACCTGTTCCTGGTATGCTCGATCCTCCTCCTCCCGGCCATCTCCTGACAACTCGTGCCCGCTCCAAACCCGGTTCACGGTATAGCACAGGTGTGGCATCCAGCCCACTTAACCCTCAGTGCCACTGGGCCAGTGAAGGTTTTGTCTTTTAAAGTTAAAGCCCTATCTGCCCCTGTGGGGTCTGACCTCTCCCGAAGCCTGCCATGTGAAAGAATCTGGGGCGTGATCTGAAATGACAATTCTGCATATATGAGGCTCCACATTTGGTATCCAAGCTGCTGGGGTAAGCCACATGTCATTTCTGGAGTATGTGAGGTGGAGCACAGAGAAGAAGGAATAATCTCTGTCTGTTGTGTGCACCACCCTCCCGATATCTACCAAACCCAGCTCCCTCACCATTTCCTGTAGTGCATTGGATGCCGAGGTGGGGCGGGGAATCTGCACCAAGGTTTACTCCTATCCAGGAATTCATTGCATGTTACATTCATGTCCCCTCCTACAATTTATTCACCTCTGTGCACTTCTAAGAAGGTCTGGGAAAGTGACTGAAAGAAGGAGGCATTGGTGATGTTGGGGCCGTAGACATTACATAAGGTTATCTCCTGTCCTGCCAGCATCCCCTGTACTATTATAAAATGACCCTCTGGGTCTACTGTTTCCTTGATGACCTAAAAGGGTACATTTTTATGTATTAGTATGGCCATTCCCCTACTTCTGGAGTTGTAAGAGGCACTATAAACCTGTGAAGTCCACCCTCCTCTTAACTTAGCTGCCTTTTTTTTAAATAGGTGGATTTCTTGTACGAAGGAAACTCCAACCTTTTCTCACTTGAGGAAGTCCAGGATTTTCTTCCTCTTAACTGGGATGTGTGTACCTTTAACATTCCAGGAGACCCACTTAATTGCCTGATTATCAATTTGTAAATAATCGGTACCCAATGTATTGGTCCTGAGTCTGTGTACTTCAGTGATCACCAAAGTACCATGGGTCTGGTGTTACCCACTTGCAGTTCATGCGAGGGCTGCCTTATTAAGATTCCTATTAAGTCTCTCATCTTCCTGCATGTCTGGGAGGGATTTAGTATAGCAATACAATCATATGTGCTGCCATCCTTAAAAGTTATACTTCAGCAACTAGAGAATTCCTGGAATAACTGCGTGAGCAACGTAGCCTGTTTCTGCTGCAAACATTCTGCCTAACCTTTGAGAAACTCGGATAACAAACTAGTGGGATTTGAACATTGTCTGCCTGGTGTGATCTTCTTAACAGAAATGAGAACCTGTGAATGAACAGTAGTAAATCCAACAGCACTGGGGTACAATGTCCCATCTTTTGAAAGTTAACTTTTTTAAGGGCCTAATAAGAATCTACATGGAGTCTGCCAGTCCCATGTCAGCTTTTAGAACCCCTGAGCAAATGCGAACCAAACCAATAGGAAGCTTTAGCTCTCTTCCAATATTCTATACATCAGCAAGCAGAAGGGGAGCTGTGGTATTAGAGGGGCAGTCATGGAGGGGGGGGAACTAAGCAAATGGGGGGAGTCTTGTGCCTTGTCCGGAGCCCACATCACTCTCACAGTTGTGCATCCTAGCTCATATCACGTCCCCCTGCAATTGGTCTGCCCTATCAGGTCTCTGAAGTACTTGGAAATGCCTCAGTCACCGAACTCATTGAGCCTCACTTGCCAGGGTGGCATCTTCCTTCCTCAGCAGATTGTGGAGGGAGCTGGCTGTTCTGCCTCATCCATGGGAGTGCCGTACCGAGCTGCATCCGGGGGGGGGGGTTGTCCTGGTAATTGGACCACATGGTGTGCAAGGAAAGAATGGCAGGGAGAAGGAGGAAGGTGGTTTGCTGGTAGGTTGCAGACTGGGGAAGGGAGAAGGTGACTGGATCACTGTACCCTAGGTGCAGACAGGGGAAGTAAGCGCAAGAGGCATCTGGAAGGATTATCGTCTCCGCCAGATGTTCTCCTCGAATCCACTGATAGGCATTAGGATTCTTCATCTGGTACTGCCCTTATGAAATGTATCTCCTTGATGTAGTTAGCACTGGGGGATTGGGGGAAGGGAGGAAATCAATTAAGTTGCTGTGCACACTAGTACATTGCTGGCTATCTAGTTACGGTGCTCAGTGGGGGTAGTTAGATAGCTGAGGGAGGTGGGACAGTGACTGTTGTTTCTGATCCCTGGCTGTGTTCCTCTCATTGAGTGGGTTTCAGGGGCATGAGTTGTGTATGTGTGTGTGGGGGGGTCACCACTGCAAGACAGCAGACAAAATAACAACCTTCACACCACCCTAGAGGAGAGGTGTGCATGCAGCTGATTGGAAGGAGGCAGCAACAATGTCACATGCATATGGAACAGAATGTCTGCATCCTTCAACGCTGCCAGGCTAGGCTGAGCTGGTAAATGAATGAGGCAGTTGTTTACAGCTTTGAAGAGCTACCCTGTAGCCAGCATGGCTGTCAGGCATGTCCTAAGCCATGGTGACAGGACTTCCCTGTACTCCCAATATATCTCTAACAGAGTACTGGTCTGACCAGGTCAACATTACTGTCCTGAGTGAAAGTCCTCTCACCTGCTCATACACATATTACTAACCACCATATCCCATAAAAGGATCTGCTGAGCAATTGATACCTGGGCAGAGCAACAGCAAAACTGGCACCTTACCTAGGGGCATTGTCTAGATTAACCCCTTGAATTCCCCCTGCCGGGATGTGGTGTGTGATGTATATCTCCATGTTCTCAGTTATGCGGACACCACGTGGCTGTATCAATAGGTCAATCTATCAATCAATCAATCTTTATTTAGCCAGGCGAAACACCATTGAGACAATTCATTTACATGGTGGACCTGGGTCAGGTACAAAGCAAGTACAGCACAAAATGAAAACAGTACGTGCACAAGGCAATCTGAGACAGAGTGCAAGGAAACAGGTTATACATATGCCAGTATGATGTACATTTAGATAGTTAATTTCAGAGAAAAGGGCTCTGTGAAGAGGCAACCATTTATAATAAAGAACATTTAGAAAAAAAGAAATATGTTCTTCATTTTTTACACAATATACATTTCATTCAGGTTAGATGAGTATCATATGAGAAGGAGAATTAGGCTGAAGGAGACAGCAAGGTACAAGAGTAGAAGGTTATTAGTGGAGACAGTTACAAGTTTCTTTGAAAGTCCACACAAAAAGATTTTTAAAGAAGGACAACTTCACAGGAAGCACAAGTTTCAACGTTTTTTGCACATTGTTACAAAGAACAGGGAGAGAGGTCTACGAAAGACTTCTTAGGAGGTAGTTCCCTTCGGGGCAGACAGGAATGCAGTCAAAGATATATTGTTGGAGCATATTACAGATGGCTCTGAAGGTCCAGAGGACTGCATTTCTGTGTCATCTGAAACTAAGAGAACTCCATCCTTTCATAGTACAAAGGGTGCAGTGGTGGGGGGAGCACAATGCACTGGTTATGAACCTAATTACCCAATGGTAAACAGTGTCAAGTTTCACTAGAGCCACACTTGGGCCTTGTCCATACAGTGTGTCAGCATAGTCCAATAGAGACAAGAAGGCAGTTTGCACTAAACGAGTTTTGGCCTCCTGTGTAAGTAGATGCTTGATCCAGAAGAATATACCAAGTCTCTGTTTTAGCTTTTTTGACAGTTCCTCAATATGTTCCGTATATCACAGCCTATCATCAACCCACACCCCTAAGTATTTAAATTTCGATACAAATTCCAGAGGCTCACCTAGAAGTGACAGAATTTGAGGGGTAGTACTTGCGGTGCTATGTTTGGGTGCAGTAGCTGAAGGGGCATAAAGTATAGCCTTAGTTTTTTTGCATTTAACAGAAGTTTTAAATACAATAGGCTTTCCTGCAAGATGTTGAATTCACTCTGGAGGTCTTTAGAAGCCAGTTCAGGAGTAGGATTTTCTAAGTACAACACTGTATCGTCAGCAAATAGGTGAATGCTCTCTGACTTGATACCAGTGTTTAAATTGTTAATATAGATGGCAAACAATAATGGTCCAAGCATGGATCCTTGAGACACATCCCTTTGAAGGGTTTTCAGTGTGGAGAGATTGCCCTCCACTTTGACTTGTTGGCACCACTCAGTGAGGTAACTGGTGAACCACTTCATTGCCAGAAGGTCTATTCCAATGATGTATAGGGTGTCCAGAAGCAGTTCATGGTGCACTGTATCAAAGGCTTTGCTTAGGTCAAGGAACAAGGAACATACACAGTTTTTAGCATCCAGTGCTCTCTGCCAATCATTAGTCACCTTATCAAGCACAGAGATTGTGCTATGGTGGGATCTAAACCCAGATTGGTCCAGATTTAGTAGTTTAAACTTCTCTAGATACTGTCTGAATTGTAAATTCACTACCTTTTCCAATAGTTTTGACAAAATGGAAATTAAGGATATTGGGCGGTAATTATTTAGGTCACTGGCATCTCCGGATTTGAATGGAGGGATAAGGTGCTGTTTTCCATAAGGCAGGGAGAGTACCCTGTGTAAGAGACATATTAAACAGATGGGTGATAGGGGCAGCCAGAACATAATATCCTAACTTTAGATAGCAGGGTTCTGTCATCTCTGCTCCCATGCTTTTGCTAATCTCTAGGGCCAATAGCAGGTCCTCTACATGCTTCACTGTAACAGGCAGAAGGAGAAGCTTGCTTAATGATTCAGTGGGCTTGAGCTGAGCCAATCAAGTTTCTGGCCACACAGCTGTGCCTGGAGGTTATTGGCCGGTGAAGAGTTGAAAGCTAGGCATGCTGTGGCAAAGTGATTATTAAGGAGTTCTAAAATCGATTGCTTGTCAGTGGTAGTACTGCCACCCATGGAGATTTTTTGAGGGAGAGAATTGGATGGGGAAAATCCTTCAAGGTTCTTTAATGCTTTCCAAAATCTCTTTGCACTATTGGATGAGGATTTGGTTTCTGATCAGAAATACATTGCTTTTTCAGTTCTCGTTAGCATGGTACATCAATTTCTGGTTGCTCTGAAGTCTGTCTAATCAGCTGTATGTTTTGTTATTCTTGCCTTTTTCCATAGTGTGTCCCTATGCAACAAGGCTGCCTGTAAACCATGAACAATTTTTCTTCTTAGTTTGGATTTTTATTAATGGAGCATGTTTATCTATGGCCCCATGCACAATGCTTTGGAAAACCTCATAAGCAGCATCCACAGTTGATGCCAGGAAGAAATCCTGCTTATTAGCATATCGAAGATCAGTGCAGAAAGCAATTGGATCAAAACTCCTCCAGCACCTTCTGTAGATATATCTGGAAGATGATATTGCTTTTAGCACAGACCTTACACATGCGATAGCACAGTAAACACTGAAATCATTGAAAAATACACTTGAATAAGTAAACAGGTGAGGTTTATTATCTAAAATTAGGTCAAGTAATGTTCCATTATCTGGGTTTTTAATATTAGGATGGGTCACTTCAGATACAATTTGAGAAAGCACATGGGTATCACAGAGTTCTTTTAAAGGTTTGAATGCTACAGAAAGACAGTCCATATTGAGGTCACCTACAATGATAACCTCAAAGGATAAGGAGTTTAACACATTACTTAGATGTTTCAGTATTTAAATTTCTGCAGAGGGAGGTCTGTAACATCCAATGATGTGGAGAAGGATTGACTGGGTGAGCTGTACCTTTATGGTAAGACATTCAAATTCCTTGAGCATTGTGGTAGAGTCATTACTTAGAAGGCATATCTGTCCTGGATGTAGATAGCTACACCCTCTCCCCTCATCAGTCTATCTGCTCTAAACACATTGTACGAGGGGATATTAATTTCATGGTCCTGTGTAGTGGGCTTCAGCCATGTTTCAGATACTACCAGCACATCAGGGCAGGTATGGTTGATCCATATTTGGTTAGCATCAAATTTCCTAAGCAGGCTGCAGGCATTGATGTGAATAAGACTCAGCCCTTTCAACTGACCGAGCTGACAAGGAGCTGAGATAGGGAAAGGGGGGACAGGGTTAAGTTCAACATTACCTGCACAAATAAGCAGTAGTAAAATAAGTGTTTTGATATCTTCCAGGAGTAGCTTAGTCAAACGAATTTTACCTCTTTAGCGGAGACTGGGTTCAATGGATGGTAATGACTTTACTCGAGTAGCCAGAGGTCCCAAGTAAACATGTAGGGGAGTCCTAACAGATATGGTAAATAGGTATGCAGAGGTAAACAGTGGCATGGGATGTTTATTTCAACTTGTATAAGATGATCCAGTGCAACCTGGAACACACAATGGAGTGACCTGCAGTAAGGAAAGCTTTTGGATAATCTCAGGATATAATGCACAAGGTGGGTGTTGCCTGGTTGTCTCAGAATGGGCAGCAGTAAAGCTATCAGGGTATTGGTCGAAGGAACATTTGAGAGAGAGAATACTAAGCACACAAGAATGAGAAGTAAGGGTTGCATTTTGAGGGCTATGCTACAGAAGGCTAATTCAGAGGCAGTAGATAGTAACAATGTTCGTGATAAGCCCTACTGCTTTTCCTTACAAGATTAATTGGTACAAGTTTAAAGTATGTCTCTTTAAAGGAGAGAGCACAATGATTTTTTTTTGCAGCTATAGAACCAATGAGGGATCAGCACCATCTAGGAAGGGGGAGGAAGAGTATTTAAAGAGTGGTGGGGGTATGTATGGCAATTAGAGTGTTTCCTATTAGTATAGGATGAAGGGGATTAACATAATGAGGTACAGAGCACCTAGAATGTAATGGGGGGGGACCTCATTCACTGTCTGTCCATAATCAATTGCTCAGCCATTCACACAAGAACAGACATTATGTTGTACCTTAAATAACAGGATGGGTGTTCCAGTACCCTAATCCCACATGCATGCAGTAGCTAACCAAGGTCTGCTTCCTGGTAGGCTAGGGGAGGCAAACCATGGTATCTCCAACTGCGTCAGTCGCCACAACATTGGCAGAGTGGGGGGTATGGGGGATGTCAATAGTGGAAATTACACTCAGAAGGGGGGGAAGTTTCAGGTGCACCCAATAAACCATTTGGTTCTGCTAAGCAAAATGAAGGGAGAGCAGAACAAAGTGTAAATACTTGAAGTTTTATTTTGTCAATGGTCAAGTAAGCTCAGCTCAGGTGGAATGGAGTCTTTAAGGCAGTATGGGCCCCCAGACTGGTGATAATTCCTATGTGTGTAGGTCTGTGCTACCACTGACCAGGGCCAAGCCAGCTACCTTGTCCCAAGAGCTTAAAATTTCAGCCTGGAGGGTGCCAGCATCCACAGCAGTCCTGTGTTCCTTGACAGACTCTGGTTGGTCTATGTTTGGATCCTGCTCAAAGCATTTGGATGCCAGTTCCTCAGTGAATCCATTGCTACCATTTGATGTGGTTCTACTTTGGTTGGCTCAACCAGAGCTCCTAGTGCCTCTCAGCTTGATTTGCTTAGCTTTCCTTTTCTTCTTCCTTTTAGACTTTGCAGTTTGCCAGTCCATGCCTTCTTCTATGTGAAGGCCTGCCAATGGGGCATATCTATTGTTGGCAAAGCGTGCAGCAGATGTCCCTCCCTGCTCCATGAGATTGTTGTTGCTGATCTCTGTGGATGGTA
Source organism: Neoceratodus forsteri (assembly GCA_016271365.2). Lineage (NCBI taxonomy): Eukaryota > Metazoa > Chordata > Ceratodontiformes > Ceratodontidae > Neoceratodus > Neoceratodus forsteri. The sequence continues at coordinate 1,159,695,049 of CM028130.1, read as the reverse complement.
CAGCGAGTTTTCTCTTGCCAGTTGCGATTAATGTAATCCATCTCTTCATCTGGTGAATCAAAGGTGTTATAAATTGCATTTCTAACAATCTCGTAGTCTGGCTGGGTACAGGAGTCTGTACTGGATCTGCAGGCTTTGCCACATTTTCTGGACCTCAGTGTAATTCTTTCTTTTGTTAGCCAACTCTGCTGAATAATCATTGAAGATGTATATTTGATGCCCTTAACAAAAGAGGGATCCCCATTTTCTAGCCAGGCCAAGAATTATCTCCTTCTCAGGAAACCGTAGAAACTTAGCGATGATGGGCCAAGGTCTGCCTCCTTCTTTTGGTGGTGGTGGTGCCAATGTGTGGTGTGCCCATTCCACCACTAGTCAAGGGTGCCATTCCTAGTTTAATAGTTTGGGGAGTTCAGTTTTCAAAAAGGAGGCGAGGTCCCACTTTTCAGCTCCTTCAGGGAACCCCACAAAACACAGGTTATTTCTCTGGCTCCTGTTCTTGCCACCTTCAGGTCCAGAGGAGCTGTGCCATGGGTTCCAGCTTCAGTATCCTGGTCTCTTGGTGGGAGTCCTTTTCATCGATATATGAGAGGTATGTCTCAACATCCGAAGTCCTGTGATGCAGCACTTGATTTTTCTCCTCTAGTGTGGTCACTGCATTTTTAAAAGATGAAATCTCTTTGAGTATTTGCCTAGACATGGTCTTTAGTTCAGAACTGGCCTGCGAGTTGTTGGGTGGTGTCATGCCTGGTTGTGTCATCCCTGCCATATCTCTCTGTGCCACCTCATTGCAGTCACACCAGATTATTGCTGTTCAGATCTCCGCTCTGCCAGCCCCAATTCTACTGAGAGTGGCATAGTTCGTTAGGGTATATTTTTTCCCTCCCATTATATCTAAGTTTGAAATGTGGTCTGCATGCTGAATTTGCTTTCTCTGGATGATGAAAGTTGAGAGATCAGGAGCTCAGTTTTTAGGTGATCATCCTAGTTGACAGCTAATGCATGCACTTTGGCTTCATAATGATGTAAAAGAAAGGGTGCTGTTTACATTAATGTTAAAACTGCATTTATTTAATAAGCATAAATGCAGTTTCATGGCATTTTAAAAATGTAAACAGCAGCCCTCTCTTTGTGAAAAACTCACTCTGTCTGCTCTATAGAATGACCCAAAATGTGAGACATAATAATCTCAGTGAAACGAGAGTGGGATGGTTCCCTATACATTGCAGTACAGTAATCTTCTGTTTTTACATACTGATTTACAGTAGTATTTTATCAAAATGATCCAAATCATGATAACATGTATAATTTTTACCAGTACACATGTTAAACTGAGCTTTTGATCATTTTAGTAGTGCATAACGCCAGCATAACGATAACATTGATAAAGTAGTCACAGTTGTACCGGCTCTCAGAGATGAAAGGCAGCACAGGTCAGCATTCCAGGGCAGCTTTATGTAGTAATTTACCTGGTGGTCAAGTGGTTTGTGGCATACTCTTTTGTCCCCACAGAAGTTGGCAAGATGTGTCTAAGTGTAACAATTCTTGATTTTAAGAAGTATCATTCCCTTGATGTATTTCTTGTACTGTATGTTAGTCCATTGAAATTACAACAGCCACATCCCCCTGCCTGCCAGCTGCTGCCACCACCACTCCAAGCCCAGTCCGAAATGTTACCATTCCATGGGGATCCCTGAAAATAATGTTTTTAAACATAAAACCCTGTCCTTATTCTGTGTACAGTAGTTAGAGAAGTGCTCGCTGTACCGAGAATGCTGCCTTCTTCCTGAGTGGCACTGTTAAATTACCTCATTTACTAGTATCAGTGGGAAGAAAGGAGGCAGCATTCTTGGTACAGTGAGCACTTCTCTAACTACTGTATGCAGACTAAGAAGAGAGTTGGGGCCATTTTATACAGTAGACAGAGTGGGTTTTTCAAAAGGAGAGGGCTGCCATTTACATTTTTAAAATGCTACGAAACTGCATTTATGCTTATCAAATAAATGCAGTTGTAGTGGCAGTGAGTGGAGTCCTCGGAAGCAGAGAAAAGAACATGGTGGTAGGGGTGGGGTTTTCTAAATGAATAAAGGATCACTATTGGCTGGAAATGGGTGAAAGCTTCTTCTTGGGATTAGGTAAAATGACATGTCAGTCAAGTTGTACTGCACATTGCAGTAGTGAAATTGGGCTCCAACTCAATGGTTCAGTACTTTTTATGGGTTGCTTAATGTGTTGCATTGCATTGATAACAGTTTCCAGAGAGCTACAGTGGCTAGAGACAAACCATTAGGAAACTTTTATTCATTGCAGTGAGCAGTGCACACATTAGGCAGTATAGCGCAGTGGTTTAAGGCTCTGCTCTGCAAATCTGGTGATATCCAGCAGACCAGACCTGGATTTGAATCCCACAGCTTCCACTTGCATACTGTGTGACCCTGAGCAAGTCACTTAACTTCCCTGTGCTTCCAGGTCACACCTGTAAAAAAGCTTTGGGCTTAGTGTGTTACTCCTGGTTAAAAACAAAAAAAACATTAAGCAACTCACTGAAAAATGCTAAACCAGTGAGCTGGAGGAACAGTTTAACATGACTTGTACTGTGTTATTATTGAGCACTTCTGAAAATATGTGCCTTGCTCTTAAAGGGAAAAAAGCTATCTGGCGAGGTTTATAAACACACACACACGCACACACATATACACACACGTACATATGTACACATACCACCCTTTAATGAACATACGCACATATAAACACGCAAGCAGATAAACGCCTTACAGTCTATCTATTCTGCTCAATTGTGCAGCTCCCTGTGTTTTTACAAAGGGAACTGCCCCCCTCTCTGTTTTCCTTTTGACCTCCCTCAACTGTCCTTCCTCCCACTCACCCCCTTCTACCCACAACTTTTCCCCTCACCTTGTCTCAACCCCTCTTAAGGCTGTCCACCATTGTAAGGGATACCATCTCCTTTAGCGACTCATTCCACTTGGTTACCACCCTTTCAGTGAGACAGTGCCTTCTCTTCTCCCTCCTAAACCTCCCTCACACCAGCTTTAGGCTGTGTCCCCTAGATGTCTTGTTCCTGCTAAGATTGAAGAGACCCTCAATACTCACCCTGTTAATATCCTTAAGATACTCGAAGGTCTTAATCATGTCTTTCCTCTTCTGTTTTCTCAAGAGAGCACTGTACATTGTGAGATCCTGGAGCCTTATAGGTGTTGCCCAGCTGGCCCTGGATCATCTTGGTTGCCCTTCTCTGGACCATGTCCAGCACGTTGATATCCTTCTTAAGATATGAGCACTAAAACTGTACATTATAGGTGTGGTCTTACCAGTGCCCTGTACAGCAGCACTGGTAATTCCTCTGGTAATTCCCCTAGCTATGCAGCCTAGCATCTGATTTGCTTTGGCTGCTGCTCTCTTGCAGTGTGCAGAGTGTTTCAGGTCACTTGTGATTATTACTCCCAAGTGCTTTTCTTTCTCTAACATGGTTACCGTTACTCTGACCAACCAGTATTTGGTCCCCAGATTCTTCTCCCCAAGTGCATAGCTTTTAGCATTGAACCCCAGCTTCCAAATGCCAGACACTTTTATAGCCTAGCTAGATCCTCCCTAAGTTCCTGTCTTCCTTACTCTGTGTCCACCCTCACACAGAGCTTCATGTCATCCTAAAACAGGCAGATTTTACCCTTGATCCCATCATTGATGTCACTTATGAAGATGTCTAACAACACTGGACTGTGGGACCCCACTGGTCACAGGCCTTACTTCTGACAATTTTCCCCCAACTACCAACCTTTGACTTCTGTCCTGCAACTAGCTTCCTACCCATCCTGCTAGTTTAGCCCAGACACCCAGGTACTCTAGCTTCCTGACCAGTTTCCTATGAAGCACCAAGCTGAAGGCCTTGCTGAAATACAGATACAGAACATCAACCACCTGGCCCTTGTCTACTGTCCCAGTGACTCAATCGAAGAAGTCAATTAAGTTAGTTTGGCAGTACCTCCCTGATATAAACCCATGTTGCCTCTCATCCTGGAGTCCATTTTTCTCCAGAAAGTTGATCAGTCTGTCTTTCAGGACAGTCTCCACATCAGCTTACTCACTGTTGAGGTCAGGCTGACTGGTTTGTAGTTCCCTGGTGTTTGTTTTTGTTTAAAAAAAAAGGAAATTTGGGGAAAATGCATTCTCACTGATCAAGCAGACTTACTCTAATAGTACAGCCACCCATTCTGCTAAGGTACATTGCACCCCCCAAAAAAACAAACAATGAATAAAATAAAGCCAAACACCTATGAACTCCATGAGCTCCACCCAAAATAACTTCTAGCTGCTATTTTGGCACATAGTTTTCAAATACAACAGTATTTTGGTAACACCGTAGCTCGTAGTTCAGAAAAGAGTTGTTCTGTCTCCAAATGGTAGCTGGGGTCACCTGTTCCACTGTCAGGGAGGATCTGAATAAAAATGCTGCATTATCCAGTTTTTATCCACTCATTGCCAAAATATTGATACCAGGGGGTATCTGGTGAGTTACTTAAGCTTGTCTCTTTACTGTGGATTTCCACCCTTGGTAGAGGTGCCAAGAGGAGTTTCTCGAGGCTAAAGGAAATTGGTAGCTAAAAGAGCCACACCAGAGGCAGAGGGATGGAGAAGGAGGAAGGGCAGGAGGTGGTTGTGAAAAACACTGGGCAGAGGATGTTTGTGAGTGAGTGGCTTATGTAGGAAATGGGATGGAGTCTGGCAGCTAGCCACTGAACTACAGGTGAAACCTTTCAATTCAATGTATGGCTGCCTGTTGTGTGTTTGTGCAACGTTACTTTGAGAGTTAGTTTAGCAGTTCTCTTTCCTCTGGATTTCCATCCTCAGTAGAGGTGCCAGAAAAAGTTTCTTGAGGCTAAAGGAAATTGGTAGCTAAAAGAGCCAAAGGACCGAAGTGTGATATAACAGAACCCGCCTCCTCCAACTCACAAAATAGAGTCAATAACACAGAGGAGGGGAAAAATACATCTGTTGGGGAATCTCTGGGGAACGAGGGTTACTGGGTTAATCTTCCCTCCAGGCTTCTAAAAATTATGAGGCTTAACTGTTAAGCTTGGCAGAGTTTGAAGATGTGGATATCTAGGTTTCAAAGCAGAATGACCTAAGTGGCCCATGATCTTGACAATGTGAGGCAGTATGTTCTTTCTGAAGCAGAAATAGCTGCTGCACTCATGAATGAATGGCTGGAAACTGGAAAAGATGAGGACTTTAGACCTAGACAAGAGAACAACACTCTGACATAAAGGACACGTTGAGAAGTGTCACAATGTAATAGTTTTCAGTACACAGATGAGGGTGAGTGGGATCAGGATGTCTTTCATAGCTTGCAGCTGTCAGAGGACTTGAATAGGACACCAGGCTGAGTTTGTTGCAAAGTAGGATATGCAGCCCCTCTTTTACTTCTGTCAATTTTTGATCTTGGTAAAGAAAGGGTAAATTGATCTGTTGATGCTTTCTTGAGGCTGTTCTTTGTTAGGTGGATTGCAGGATTGAAGACAGAAGAAGTACTGTGTGCAATTCTGGAGACACCATCTCTGCAAAGACATAGAGAGAGTGGAGGCTGTTCAGAGGAGGGCAACCAAAATGGTGAAGGGTCTGCACCAGAAGACATATGAGGAGAGACTAAAGCAGGTTAATATGTATATCCTTGAGGAAAGGAGGAAGGGGGGGACATGATAGAAACTTTCAGGTATCTCAAGGGAATTAACAAAGTACAAGAGGGTAACATTTTTCAGAAGAAGAGATGTGCAAGAACAAGGGGGCACAATATGAAGATAGAGGGAGGACGGCTCAGAGGTAATGTTAGAAAGTATTTTTTCACAGAGATGGTTGTGGATGCATGGAACAGCCTTCCTGAGGAGGTTGTGGAGTCAGGAACAGGGGGAGAATTCAAGAATGCATGGGACAGACATAAGGCAATTCTAGTGGGGGTAGGAGGAAGTAAGCTGTTGATTAACTAGAATCTGCAGCTTATCCATCAGGTAGAAAAATAGGCAGACTAGCTGGGCCAAGCAGTCCTTATTGGCCATAAAACTCTATGTTTCTATGTTTCTCCAGGTTTTAGTAATGCAAGGGATGATAATTTCTTGGCTGCTTATAGATTAAGATCAGGAAAGATCCAAAACTCCATCTTCTAAGAGGTACAGCAGTTAAGAATATAGGTTGTATTCCATATGCTTCCTTGTGGGATAATAATGAGGATTAGATTTTCTCAAACCTGGATTAAAAGCCTTGATTGTTAGGCAGGATAAGTAAGAGCATGTGGTATGAGAATGGATAGACAGCAAGGTAAACGGTATGCTTGAGAAACCATTGTTTGATTATTGCAGTTGTCAAGCTAATGTTTGAGAGCAATAGGATGCACATACCAGAACATGAGGAACAGAATATTGCAGAGGGTCTATGTTTTGAAGAGTCTAGAACGTAGTGTATTTCTTTCATGCTACTCTGTTAGTTGCTGTATTGGTCATTGTAAGAACAGATCCAGAAGCAAATGGTTTGATATCTTTTATTGGACCAACTTAGATGTCACAAAAAGAACAAAGTGCCTGACCTTTCGGACCAATCAAGTCCTTCAGAAGCTTCTGAAGAAGGACTTGGTTGGTCCAAAAGCTTAGGCACTTTGTTCTTTTTGTAACATCCAAGTTGGTCCAATAAAAGGTATCAAACCATTTGCTTCTGGATCTGATGCTACTCTGTAGGGAGACTTGTTGATGTAGCTAGAGAATTCCAGGTGGGGCAGAAATGTGATTAACATACCTGTATATATTTCGGTCATTTACCGCTCTTGGAACTATGAAGAATGAATTATTTCTTTGTCAGTGTGAAGGTAAGCAGCAGTAGAGGAAAGCTGGAAGCTGGTATCCAGAACAAGAAAGGAGAACTGAAAGAAACACAAATGATAAGACTCTAAAAGCATGCCAAAGAGGGACAGACAGGTGCCAGCAAGCCACAGACTGTAAGCAGCTGGGGCAGAAATGTAGAAAGAATGATGGTGGAGAAGAAAACAAATGAGACCAAAAAATGGGGGTGGGATTGAAGCAAAGGGAAATAACAGGCAACAGAAAGCACAACAGCAGCAGCAAAGGGAACACAAATAGCAGAACAAGTAGCAAACAACAGGTACAGGTAAATGGACAAGAGCAAGTTGACAGAAGGAGACAGACAGAAAACAAAATATCAAAAGAAGCAAAGAATCTGAATGCAGCACAATAGTAAGATGGCATATGAAAACACTAGGCAGGGCAGTGGTGTGAGTTTGTGGCTTACATAGAGCGGGGGTGGAGTCTGGCAGCCCCCACCGAAACACAGGAGAAACCTTTCAATTAAACAATGGACATAAAAATCCTGTGACATAATTGGTCAGCAAAGGTCTATACCCAAGAGTAAATCCTGCAAGAACCCATGGCTGAAGAAGGGCATTTATAACAAAAAACAAACAAAACACAAGCATTATTAAAAAAAATGTTTTACGCATGGGTCCACTGTAGTCTAATCCATGTATCCCAATCCGACACTTCAGGACATGGGTAATTAGGGATTACACACTTTTCATGTAATTAAGTCACTTAGCTGTTGAAGTTCTCCAAGGAGTGTTTGGGTGAATTCCCCACTAACCCACAAACTGTTGTGCCTTATTGCTTAAATGTAAAACTCAGGGCTGGATTTTCAAAGCATGGCAAACCCTGCGCCACCACACTTAGGTTTTGGCACTGCACCAAACCCCTCTGCTGCAACTGTGCCCAATTTTACAATTCAGGCGCAGTTGCGACAGTTTCTAGGATTTATGGCGCAAGCACCATGAAGAAGGTCCTCAGGATTGCCGCAAGCTAGAACACAAAAAGTTGGCCTAGCTTGTGGCAATTTCCATACGGGATAGAAAATCTTGACTGCCATTGGGTAAATGCTGCAAGCTTCATGCACCATATACACAGTGCACCTGGGGCTTGTGGCATGCACAGCCTTTGGAAAATCCTATCCTCAGTTTTTAGGTAATGCTTCTTCTGGTAAAGCCATGTCAGCCTGCCTCAAACAAGGCTTTGCTCACATATTTTGTTTTTCACTGGGCTTGAGGATTTACCTGTAGGAAAGGGGGGCAGGATGGGAGGGGGGAAAAGGGTGGAAGGTGGTCACCCTTAATGCTAGGAGCCTTGGGAGAAAAACTGCAGAGTTACAGGTTCTCATAGCAGAGGGAGAGGTGGACATTGCAGCCATCACAGAAACATGGGCCACCCAATACAATGACTGGGACCTGTCTGTACCAGGGTACAGGCTATTTCGTAGGGATAGGGTGATTGAGAAGGGGGGGGGGTGGCACTGTATGTGAAGGAAGGACTGAAGTGTGTAAGGGAGGAAGGGAAGGAGGGTAGTACGGAGTCACTTTGGATGCAAAGCCAGGATTCCAAGAATAGGATTCTTAGAATGGGAGTGGTGTACAGGCCACCATCTCAGATGGAGGAGTTAGACAGGGAACTAGCTGGACAGATCAGCAGGACCTGTGAGAAGGGTAGTGTGGTGATTGTGGGGGACTTCAACATGCCAGGAGTGGACTGGAGTACCCCAACAACCAGGAACAGAAGGGAGCAGGTACTGCTGGATGCCTTCCAGGACAGCTTCCTGCTGCAAATGGTCAGTGAACCAACCAGGTTAGGGAATACCCTTGACCTTGTGCTGGCAAATGGGGACTTTGTGAGAGAACTTACAGTAGAGGAACCACTGTCAGGGAGTGATCACCACTCAGTATGGCTCACATTGGATATGGGCAAGGAAGGAGTGGAATCTGGCACAAGAGTGCTGGACTTCAGGAGGGCCAATTTTGGGAAGATGGAGGAAGTGGTAAAAGGGTACCTGGCCAGAATTCAGTCTAGTATGGACACTAACTAGAGGTGGGAGCTCATAAAGCTGGGGATAGTGGAGGCAACCAAAACCTGCTGTAAAGCCCAGAGCAAGAAGGCTAAGGCTAGGAAACCGAGCTGGTTGAGCAAGGAGGTCATGGAAAAGGTAAGGAAGAAAAGAGCTGCCTTTAGGAAGTACAAGAAAACAGGGAGGGGGAGAACAGGGAGGAGCACTTGACAGAATCGAAGGAGGTGACAAGGGCAGTAAGGGGAGCCAAAGCATCTACGGAACTCAGGTTGGCACAAGGCATTAAGAAGGGGGAGAAGGACTCTTTAAGTACATCAGGAGAAAAGGAGCTGTAAGGACCATAGTAAGGATTAGGAAGGAGGGGGGTTGGGTGGAAGCAGGGTGCGATAAGGCAGAAGCACTAAATGAGTACTTCTGCTCAGTATTTACTAAAGAGAAGAGGGGGGTGACACCCAAGGTGGGAGAAATGGCAGAAACGGGGGGGAAGAGGTGAAAGATGGGGAAATCATGGACGGCAGAGTTCGAGAGGGTTTGAAGGCACTGAGGGTGGACAAGGCACCAGGCCCAGATGGCATCCACCCCAGGGTACTGAAGGAGCTGGCAGAGGTCCTTGCAGGACCTTTGGCAGACCTATTTAATGCCTCACTACATTTGGGGTGTGTACCTCAGGACTGGATGATGGCTCATGTGGTGCCCCTCCACAGGAGTGGCCCCAAGGATGAACCGGGAAACTACAGACCAGTGAGCCTCACATCCATCATGGGTAAGCTAATGGAGACTATCCTGAAGGAGAGGCTGGTGGCCCTTCTAGAGGCCAAAGGCCTACAGGACAGAAGACAGCATGGCTTCATACGTGGCAGATCCTGCCAAACCAACCTGGTGGAGTTCTATGATTGGGGAACTAGGCAACTGGACAGGGGCCATGCAGTGGATGTCCTGTATCTGGTCTTCAGTAAGGCATTCGACTCGGTGCCGCATGGAAGGCTGGGAAGGAAGTTAGTAGGCACAGGGGCTGGTGCAAAGCTGGTGAGATGGGTAGGAAACTGGCTTCAGGGAAGGCAACAGAGGGTGGTGGTGGGTCGGGAGCTCTCACACCCAAGGGAAGTGACAAGCGGTGTTCCACAGGGCTCAGTTTTGGGACCAGTGTTGTTTGGGATATTCATTGCAGACATATCATGCGACATCAAGAGCAAGATCAGTCTGTTTGCTGATGATACCTAGGTAGGTGTGGTGGTGGATGACCTAGGGGGATGGCAGGGGTTGCAGGATGATCTGGCAAAGCTTGAAACCTGGTCAAACAACTGGCAACTGGGTTTAATGCCAAAAAGTGCAAGGTGCTGCATTTTGGGATGAAGAACCCAAGGAGGAGTTACCAGCTAGGGGGAGTGCAGCTAGCCCAGACAGAGGAGGAGAAGGATCTGGGTGTGCTCATTACAGGTCAATGAACAACTCGGCACAATGTAGGAAGGCAGCTGCAAACCAACAAAATGCTGGGTTGTATTGCAAGGGGTATATCCTCGAGGAGGGAGGAGGTTATTCTGCCACTGTATAGGTCATTAGTTAGACCACACCTGGAGCACTGCGTGCAGTACTGGCGCCCATATCTGAAAGATGATCAAGGGGCTGGGGGACTTATCATACAAGAGGAGGTTGAAGGAGTTGAATATGTACTCACTGGAGGAGAGGAGGGACGGGGTGACATGATTGAAACCTTTAAATACATGAAAGAAATAAACAAGACAGGTAAAGAGGGACTGTTCAAAGTAAGGGAGGAGAGGGCCACCAGGGGCCATGATATGAGACTGGAGGGAGGAAGTTTCCGGAGGGAGATGAGGAGACACTTTTTTACAGAGAGGGTGGTGGCTGGATGGAATGCGTTACCTGCAGAAGTGGTATCCAGTAGAACAGTGGACTGCTTCAAAAGGGGATGGGACAGGACAAGGGGGAGGGTTAATGAAGGGGAAGGGTGGAAGGGAGGGGCAGCTGCAGAATAAGTGGTGCTAGCTGCACATTCGAGCAGACTTGATAGACCTCTAGGCCTTTATCTCCTGGCAAATTTCGTATGTTCGTATGTACAGGATGTGTGCTGATGTGCTAAGCACAGCAACCATAACATGATATTACATAACAGTCAGGGTAGAAAGAGGCTTGGCTTGTCAAGGGACTGTACACTCATTTACTTAATGGTCCATGTATTAATATTGTTTTCCAGTAAACACATACAGTATCTAGCATTCTTTTAAATTCACTAATGTTATCTGATTTCACAAAGTGAGTTTCATAGGTTAACCACCCTAGCATTGAAAAAAAATATTGTTCCTTGTTGAGCAAAGGAATTTCAGTGTCGGCTTATATGAATAGCTGCTTGTCTGCTTATGCCCAACCTGACCCCAAAAATCTGTATTCTCAAATTGGATGCCTTCCCCGATACAGTAACATAAATACTGTTATTAAGCACCTCATACTCAGCAGTTTTTAGATTTTGTGTACACAATTAGGTACTCTGACCTTACTTTTTACCTATTATTGCCTATTTCTGCAATTACAGTATCTTTGTCCCTCTTCTCTGTACCATTTCAGTCTCTTCAGGCATGAAAATCAGAACTAAACATAATACTGCAGGTGTGTGCTCATGTATGTTCTGTACAACAATATGAGACCTGTTCAAAAAAGTTGTCTTGTGGTTACCAGTAGTTGTACCACATTAGCCTAACTTGATACATGTGCATGTAGCCTGCTGCACTTAAGATCCTGTGTTACTATACTGTAAGTCCTAGATCACTTTCGCTTTCTGGTTGCTTGCAAGATCCTTTCCATGAGTAGATAATTCTCTGAGATGCATGACATGCTTTATAAAGAACACTAAATCCAGTGTCTAGCCGATCCCATCCCGTCCCATCCCATTCTATCCCATCCTATCCCATCTCACTCTAACTTATCCTATCCTATCCTGTCCTGTCCTGTATTGTACCCTCCCATCCTATCCTATCCTATCCTATCCTATCCTATCCTGTCCTGTCCTGTCCTATTCTAGCCTAGCCTATCCTATCCTATCCTGTCCTGTCCTGTCCTGTCCTGTCCTATCCTATCCTATCCTATCCTATCCTTTCCTGTGACTCAAAATGGATCCCAACTATAGCAGCAGTGCAATAGTGTCAATTTTAAAGAAAATCCTTTGATACTGTATTTTTTCTTAAAGAGAAACTATACTAGTATTTGGCGGCTGCATTCAAATCCTTTCTCCCTGACTAGGCCATGTTACCTTCTGCCATTCCTCTGATGACCACCCAGCCTCATCTTTTACTAACTGCATTGCTTCTGCCATGACAGACAGTTGTTCCCTCCATTGCAGGGGTCTTTGGGGGAGGGCATTTCCTCTTATTTGGAGTTCTCCTTTAAGCTTGGATATGTGTCATCACTCAAATTGGGGTTATACTCTCTCCCATGTGACAGAAGGGGTGGCCAAGCTTGACCTTAAATACTTTCTGCTATCACAATACTGCATTACTGTGTAATTACAAACTATAGGAAAGACTTGAGTTTGATCTTCATTTCCAAAAGTCACCTGAGCTCTTGTTAGAGGGAAAACATGCTGTGGGGGTGTAACCCCCTTTGAGGTCAGAGTGCCAGGGTAGTGTACTAATTTGTACACCAGTGGGTATTTGGTTTAGGGTATCACAGCCCAGGTCCTTAGAGGCTTAAACTTTTTGCCTCCAGAGGGCTGTCTTTGTTTGAGTGTGCCTCTGGGGGAGGGGGGGGGCAGGCTTTTTCAGTTGGCATGGGAGTGCACAGGAGGAAGCAATGGAGGTGGTCCAAGAGGAGCAGGGTTGATTGCCCTCTGAGTGGGACTGTCTCGATGATTATAAATGGGAGATGAAGTAGAAGAGCTCCAGTCAAGGACGTTTCAGTGGCCAGATGAAAGGTGGAATCTCCTTTCCCCTGCATAGAGGTTTGGAGCATTTCCAAAGGAAGAGACCAAGTGGTGGGGATGGGTTCAAGACCCAGTCATGGCACAGAGAGAGAGAGAGAGAAAGAGAAAGAGAGAGAGAGAATTTGGAGTAGAGAGATATTTTGGGACCCCGCATCCCTGGTGGGAATCCACCATAAGATCCAAGATCCCTGTGGAGCTCTAGCTTAGTGTCTCCACAGCCCGAAGGGAATATGTAGGGTCATGGATAGGTTTCTGCTTTCAGCACTGCTGTGACAAGGGAGAAGACCAAGCACCACTGCTTGGGATGTGTGCCCGTAGTTATGGAACAGTCGCTCAAGGTTTGGAGTTATAGCCAAGGTAGAATGCATGTCTGTGGGGGTCCTACCAAGAGAAAGAGAGAGAGAACGAGGGTTACCATAGGAGCTGCAGTGAAATGCTGGCTTTGGGACAGTGTGTGGGTTTGCAAACTGCTCAATGTGATAAATGTGCTGCCAGCTTTTAGGGTCATGCGGTTAACGCCCCTCGGATATGGACACTGTGTTTGGACTGGTGAACAGAACTGGAACTCTGATATGAAGGATCTTTCAGTCCTATGCTGCAAAACCCCTTTGTGATTTCTTCCATAATGCTCCTGAGAGCCATTACCTGTTATTAAAGGATCCTTCACTTGTTGTTTTACATGTTGCATTCCTTTGTCATTTCTTCACTTGGAGCTGCTAACTGACTTTTACCTTTCAACTTGGCCCCTGCAGTGGTTGGTGCACCCTGGATCCTAAACAAAAGTCATCAATCTGGTTTCTGCTGTGAGCACCCCCCCTCCCAGTGGACAGTTACCATCAGCATACTCCTAGACACCGGGGACAAGGGTGGGCTACAGGGGCTTTTGATTTTCTGCATGCCATGCTCATCTTCAAAGGATATACTCAGTTTAGGCCTTATGACCATTGTCTCCCCAGGTCCAGCATCCCAGTGACCACATCATGGCTTTCCCTTCATGGTAGGGGCTCTGGGAAAAGGGCCATCCTCCCCCAGGCAGTCTCCTATATGGACTGGCAGCCAATGCCTTGACTCACTAGGGTGCTGGGGAATGTAGGATCCAGACCATCTATATAGACTGACATGGGACTTTCTCCCCTTTGGTTTCCTCCCACCTCCCCTAATAAAAGTGTAGCCTTCTAGGTGGCCTTGAGAACATGCATAGCATGTCCCTTCAGCAGAAGCAAGCTGCATGACCCAGCCACTAGAGTTACTGTGGTATCCAGACTTTCCACCATAAACTGTCCCCAACCAAGGCACACTGCCATGCAACAGCTGCCCCAGCCTGGTCTGCCTGCCAGTGCAGTGACTTGATTTTGCTCCCAGTCCTGGGTTGTCTGCACAGCAGCACAATGGTGGGCCATTAGTGCTGCTCTTATGTGAGTATTTTCACCTGAACCTTTAAACTCATGACAGTTCTGCCCAGATTACAGCCTTAAAGGCGAGGACAGTAATTTTGACGGCGAGCAACCTAAATGTTATCTACCATCTAATCTTTCACAAATTCCTAGTTTTTGTGTGAGGTGAAACTACGTGACAAAATTGCAGGGAAAATGTCCTATTGAAAATCAGGCCTCTCACTGCTGTGTGACTTCAGTTTTCACCTAATTCCTGTTTTTGCTGCATGGGCCCAGCAAGTGGCGCTAGTCACAAATTATGAAAGTGTGCAGTGTCACAATGACTGATAGCTTTGCAGTGTGAAATGGACAGCCATAACTGAAAACATTTACAGGTAAGTAACATAAAAAGTGGCAAATTTCACAGGTCACTGAAACTATATTAAAAACATAGGAAAAGGCACTGGAAGTTATCTGAGTAGTGGGGGGAGCTATAACTGTTTGCTAACACAGCACAGTTTTCTTCAATCAGCGTCACACGGGAGGTAATTTTATTTAAACTTTTTGAATTGTGACTGCGTCATCTGAAATGTGGCAAAATGTTTGCTAATTTCAAATGTTTTGACACATTCGCAATGGTCTCACTGCTTTATGACAGCTTGTGTTAAAAAAGTCATACGTGTGTCACTTATCTAATGTAGGTGGGACCTAAAATCACACAACTTGTGGCTACTGCAACCAAACATTAGACCAAATTTTAGGTGGTGTGCCTTTCTTGTGCAAATCATGAGATGGTGCCAAAAATATAGTGTTAGATGTCGAGGATAGCATTGAAGATCATGTCCACAGCTTTTTGCAGTGTTACGAACTGAAAGAAAGTCCAACAAAAAAAAAAAAGGTCACAAAATACAGTTTGGCACTTTTTCAGGGTTATTTCATGAATTTTCAAACTTTTTGAGGGAAATGTTAAAAATGTGGATTTTAAGAAAGATCACAGCTTTTTTTTTTTTCACAAAATGTACTACATTAGGGCCTTCGACATCACCTGACTACTGTTGGTGCAACATTCCACAAAGGTAGTTTCTAAGAAATAGGGAAAGTATAATAACTGCCAAGGTGCAAACTCTGACAACGTGCTTGTTTAGCAAAGTTGGGTTCATGTTTTTGGTTTAGTAAAATGGGTCCTTTCATTTACTTCATTTGTTGGTAAAGTTCTCCATTTGGAACCTAACAGACTGTGCTCAATCACTAGCTTCTCTGTTACATAACTGATTGCACTTCACTTCACTTCTCTACCAGTCTCACATTGCCAGTAAATGGCTATGGGATACAATGTGTATGAAAAGCACTATATAAATGCTCATTCTTCTTTACATGTTTTGTGTTGGGGAAGGGGGTGTTGCAATGGCCTCCCACTTCACCTCATGTGGTTTGCTCAGGAGCTGTACTGCGTATTCTGAAAATGTTATGACAACAGACCTAAGATGCCTACAGATTAGGGGTGAGGGAATGCAGTTTTTGTACACTATTGCTATAAAGTGTGTATATGTGTTGTGCATGTGAGCCTGCCAGGGAGTTTGCTTTATCCTGTCTCTGCCCAAGAGAAGTTTCCCATGACTGACAAAAGCTGGAAATGCAAATCATGTGAGGCAGCCTAGTTCTTACCTGCAGAGGAAGGTGCCAACAGACACCTGAGCTTGTCCGTCTGTTCTGTAGTACCTCCACAAAGAGCCACAGCTGAGAAAGTCAGGCTTGCCCAAGCCTTTTCATTCAGAAGAGACCCATGTTGTGAGTTAATGTCCTTTCTATTGTGAAGTTGACTGGAGTGTCATGATCTGATAGTTGCCACGTTCTGTGCCTATCGCTTGTTGATTCTTTTGGTATAGAGATATTGCTGTGTCTATAACTGCTGACATTGTTAGTGTAGGACTGCCTTCTTAACCCCTTCAGAACTGGAGCAAGATGTTTGCCTGTAGATACCATATTTAAGTGGATATAAGTCACTTTATTGTGCCTGATATGCTAGGTAAACGTAGTACCTGTAATTTATCTCAGGACTAGAAAAAAAGTAATAGAAATACTTAATGTAGCATGTTAAAAAAAACAATCTCCAGCAGAAGATCACTTTGTTAAATGCAAATTATGTGATAACAGTTAATCATTTCTGTTCCTGGGAAGTTCCAGCTTATGCAAATCCTTAACAGTATGACAGGTAAAGGGTTGCTGTCCCAAGAAACTGACAAGTACTGACTTGGTAGAACTTTCTCTTCTTCACTGTTTGTTTTCTATGTTCTGGAGAAGCTGGGGAGTTTCCTTACTGATTTTGGAAGACGTGTGTGGGGCATTTTATTTTCTGATCACAGACATAACCCTGTATTTATTGTACACAAAACACAGGTTAGCTAGGGACTGTGTTGTTAGTTTGTACCGTGGGATTTTATGCAGCAGGAGCGGTATTAGTGTCCTGGGCCCACATATCCAAAGGAGATGCGAGACTCAAAATGGAAATGTAAGGTGCAGCTCAGAAAATGCGTGGCAGCATAATATTCGAAAGGGAGAGATGTATCACTCATTTCTGAATGCGCGACTGTGCAGAAATAATGTATGCAGAGCAAAAAAGTGGGTGTGTACATGAATATACCACGCATCTGTATATTCAGCCAAAATGTTCGGTGCATCTGCTACGCATCTCAGAAGTGTGCCATGCAATGTTAGGCAGGCAAAAGGATGGCCTAAATTGGCCAGCCACCCACCCACAGGCAGGCCGCAGAACTGCAGGCAGGCCATCCTGAGACAGCCCTTGGAGGTACACAGGTCATGTCCCAGGCACCCACACACACAGCAGTCATGCCAGGATGGAAGTACCCAAAGCCACAGGTGCTGGGGCACTATCAGCACCACCCAGAGAGCCCCCCCTCACACCACACCCAGGATGTAAACACCCAGCAGCCATATGCCACTGCTGTCGGGTGCCCCCCCTAGTACATCAGCACAGCAGACAGCCACAATACAGCACACATACCAGGGGCCATGGCCTGCACCCATGTGGCCTGCAGGGTGCCACCTGGTGGTGGCATGTGCCCATGGTGATGTCTGGGGCAATGGTGCCCATGCTGTGCCAGGCCCACACAACAGGGAGCCACAGACATGTCACTTATGCCTGCCATGTGGTGTGACACCACTAGAGGGGCACTACAGTGAGTCTGTGTTGTGTTCCTGTGGTGGACATAGCACAACAGTGGGCAGCGTGGGGCAGGGGTGGCACAACCTGCATCCTGGGGGTGACATGGGCATGCCTCGTGGACACCCGACCCCTTCAGTGTTGGGCATGCAGCCACCATGAGCAAGTACATGGCCAGTGTCAGACTGGCCCACAGGTTACCTGGAGTGGTCCAGGTGGGACCCACACACTTAGGTACTTGGTCACCTTCTGAACACTGACATTCCTTGCATGTATCACCATGTTCCTATCATATTGGGGTGTGTGGGGCACTGTAGATGACTATAAGCTGCAAACATAGCTAGTGTATCATATTCCTGTGGCATACCAATCAGAGTGTGTCATCCGGTACCCTCCCCTGTTGCTTGACCAGGTGTGCCCCCTGTATCCTGGTCTGATCCTGTACATGGCCGTGGGAAATAGCACTGTAATGGTGGAGCAGTCCTGCAAAGCTGGAACTACACATGCCTTGGGTAAGCAAATGGCCTGAAAACATTCCAGTAATGAGCTGGCATGTGGGGAATGGGCTCTGAATGTGCAATGAGGCTATTTGTATATCCCTGCTGAATATTGCAATTTTGCACGCTATGCATGTGGCTGCTTATCGTGCATTTCCCTGTGCCCCGTACAGGTCTCAGTGCACCTGGCATGCCACGCATCTCCCAAGGTGCAATTGTGCACATTTGGGATATTCAGCTGGACATGCATGATCGCATCTTATAGTGCATCTTCTGAATATACCACTATTTTGTGCAAGCGCATCTCAGTTGTGCAGCGCAGACACTTGCATAATACAGCCTGGGACTTTTGAATATGGGGCCCTGGGCAACATTTACTGTCTCAGTAATTGTGGAAATGTCTTATACATTTGTCCATGAAAACATATTTTGGACATCGCTGATGTCAAGGCTGTTCAATCAGTCTGCATACAATCACAGCACTATCGATACCTAAAGTGCAGCATTTGTTAGTCACCATGTGGTTTTTTTTTCAGAAATAATGTTTTTTTTCTGACAAAAACATAATTATTCACATGTTTCTTTTCATTTCTTTTCTTTTCATACAGTATCTGAACCGAGATATGGGATTTTAACATTTTTAAAAGTTCATCCTCCTCTATCACGCTCACCATGAAAGAAGCAAACATTCTGGTGTGTTCCTACTCATTTTAACATCCAAAACATGTGGTAGCACCACCCTAACACATCAATAGCATGTATCTAGTATTTAGATTCATAAAATAACCTTGACGGAAGAGATTTAAAAAAAATGATGAGTGACGACCATCTTTAATCACGTCAATCATTAATTAAAAATTAACTATATAAAATGTTTTAAAAATATCTGAGATAATTCAAAAATACACTGAGAAAGAATCCAAGGATATCAGGAGCCAGATATTCAAAGGCACAACTGAGTTGAGCTGGCGCAATCCCGCAGTGCTCACCGGCGCAATATTCAAAAGGATGACTGGTGCAGTGCAAGTCCTGATGCAGTGGAGTGCATTGTTAATGTATGCGGCACATCTGAGGGGGGCGTGCCTATGCATATGTGGCACATTCCGATATTCAGCCCGGGATGTGCGGCACATCTGCTGGCACAACCCCCAGATGCACCGCATACCTAGGCTAACCATGACATATTGCACCTTGGTCACTTGGTAGAAACTTGTACTACCAAGTGTTTCTGTTTCTGTCTAACATGTGCATATTTAGAAAAATGTGATCAGCTGTGTATACTTGTCCGTGATCCAACTAGCCTAGGGGGTGTATACGACAATGTTATAAGTTATATTATGACCAATTCAGTCCTTGAGCTATGCTCCACTCCTATTTATGAAGACCTGTATATATCTGTCAGTTGAACTAGCTAGTCTGGAGTGTATAATCTGAAATGTGCTTACTACTATATGTATCCCCTACTGTCAAATGATGTATTTCCCACATGTTTGTTTACTGTGACAAAAAACTGTACTCTCTCTTTGCCATGTCTCCTTGACTGTTGTTCCTCATGTTGTATTCTCCTGGGTCGTTCCTGAAAATAGGCATAATACTTGTCTAGTGTACTTACCCGGTAAACAAAAGCTAAATAAATAAATACTGGGCACAAAGTTGAGCCAGAAAAAAAAGGCTCAAATCCCGGCCACCCACAGGCGGGCTGCTGTATTGCAGTGTGCAACACAGCAACTGCCAGCCATAGGTAGCCACCCACCCACACAGAACACTGTCCACAAGCACCCTACCCATCCATGGCAGTCCAGTGGTACCCCCCTCCCACCCGTACTCAATTGTGGTTATATCACATGACACACATGCCCTGGTATTCCAGTGGTACCCCCTGCCCTCCCCTACCTGAGCCCGGGTACTGGTGAATAGAATGCCATCCCTGATGGTCTAGTGGCACCCCCCCACCCTGCCCAAAGCCATGATCGTGGGCATTGGATAGAAATAAAATGCCCTGGTAGTCTAGTGGTAACCCCCCTCCCTCCTGTAGCCCTATCATGGTATAAAAGCATACACGGCAGCCCTGGTGATCTAGTGGTCCCCCACCCCACTCGATGCAGCACTCGCTGGTGCTCCATAATGACACAGCTCCCTGGTGGTCCAGTGGCACCCCCCTACCAGTGGTGGCTCCAGCCTCTATTGGGTCCCAGTGCACAGGGTGGGCACTGCACACAGCAGCCAGGGCACAGAAAGAAATTGTACATATACCACATAGGCAGAGTGTTCCAGTGGTTCAAGCACTGAATCGAGAAATATGAGCTCACAGGTTCAAGCCCCACCACACAGATACTGGTTCACTGTGGGAACCTGGGCAAGTTACCTGACCTCCTTGTCCCTCAGCCCTCCCTCCCAGCAAGGTACAGTAGGAGCACTTCCCACCCCCACATGTAGTTGCATCAGTCACCAGATGCAGCCAGGCCTGTCCAGAGTACATGTCCAATACAATGGTACAAGGGGACTAGTAGACACTGTAAATGGAAACATGCTTACATCTCAGTCTGAGGAGTCAGGCAGGACTGGAGGAGGAGGACTCTTCTGATTGACTGGACTACTGGTCAGTGGTGGAGGCTGGGACTGTGCTGTGGTCTAGTTGACTGGTGGTAAGTGTTGATTTAGATGTGGAGGCAGGAGTAGATAGACAGCAGTCGCAACCCAGCTGAATGGAGCATGTAATGAACAGCCAGAACTCAGGACTGTAGCTAGCACCCAGTCAGATATGTGGTCGGGCACAGAGCAGATCATCACTGTGGTCCCTAACATACAGCATCTGACTTGGCAAGACGTTCGGTGGGTGGACACTGGGAAGGTGGCTGGTAGTGCATCATCCATGTAGAGCAGTCTAGACCTAAGACAGGCCATGCAGGTGATAAAGTATGTGTGTACGTGCACCACAGGAGAGACCCACACACATCCACATGACCAAGAGTTATGCTATGGGGGTCAAGAGTGACTGGATCCTGTAGGGAGGAGTGGGCCAGTTGCAGCCTGTACTTATTATACAGTGGCTATGTACTGTGGAATGGACCTTTGGAGCCTCAGAGGAGGGAGGGTCCCAAGTAGAGATATGGCATGGTGGACAAATCTGATCACTGTGCCATGAACCAAAGCACAGCATATTTGTACTGGGGCACATGCCCTAGTGTGCCCCAGTGTACTGCCACCACTGCCCCCCACCCATAAAGGACCACTGCCCTCCCAGCTCCCCCAGTCATCGGCAGGCAGCTGCAACCTGCCCACATTTTGCCCGGCTGCCCACTGAATGACAGCTTACAGTTCATACTGTATGCTGTCATTCAGTGGGCAGCTGGGCGTGTATATAAGCAGTACAGCTGCCTACTGATGATGGGGGGGGAGCTGGGTGGGCAGGGGTCCTGTGCAGGTGGGGGGTGCCACTGAACCATCAGGGAGCTGTGTCATTATGGAGCACCGACAATCGCTGCATCGGGTGAGGTGGGGGGCCCACTAGCTCACCAGGGCTGATGTGTAAGCAGGCTCACCATGATCGGGCTGTGGGAGAGAGGGAGGGGGGTTTCCACTAGACTACCAGGGCATGTACATTTCCATATGCCCTGCAATTGAGGTTATGGGAAGGGGAGAGGATTCCACTAGACCATTAGGGATTGTATTGTCTTAGTTATACCGCAATCGCAGTTACGGGGTGGGGGGGCACTCCAGGATCCCCTCAGTCCACACAACATTCTGTACAGCATGCCAGGCACATTTTGCCAGGATGCCCTGCACAATGCTTGCAAATGGGGCCATAATGACATACAAATGTCCCCATTTGTGCCATGCATACATTATGCCCCATTTGCATGCCCAAGTCTGAATATTGCGGGTGATGTGCCCAACCCAACTACATTTGCACTGGAGCATTTGAAGTCCTCCCTGTCTGGGGACTGCACCAGTGCATTGTCAATGTGCCATGCACAGTCTGTGCCATATTCAAAGGTGATGCGCCATGGCACATCACCTTTGAATATCTCCCTGTCTTGGCCCCGGCACATCTCGGATGTGCTGTGCCCCCACTTGCACCATTGCATGGCGCAGTCTGAATATCTGGCCCCAGAAATACATTTTTGCTAAAAAACTATATGACATGGTTTTACCATGCTTCAGCGACAGCAGCCATGGAGACATCCCCGACAGCAACAGCTGCATTGCTGAGTGTCGACAATGCGGGTCGGGGATGCCCTCCGAATGTTCCATCAGGGCTGACACTTTAACCCCTATGTGGGGGCTCCACCCATACATACCCTGGTCTCTAGGATTCCAACTCCAAGTCAGAGTTGGACCGGGGGGGGGGGAGAGAAACACCCTGACAGGCAGTTCCCCGGCTGTGCAGATACCATCACAGTGACATGAGGATATTGCCCAAATCCTGTTGCTGTGATGGTCTTTGCCATTGGGGAATCACTACAGCAATGATACAGTATACCATATGACACACTTTTTTTGTTGCTTCACAAATACTGCTGCTTTAAATTGCCACTGGTATCACAGGAGAGACATTTTAACAAATCATTTTTAAACACATTTCATCCATTATTTCTTATTGTATGACAGGTATCTATTCTAAGCCAATCAGAACACAGGAAAATGGTCAGTTATTGTATTATCCTACAAACTACTACAACCACATTTTAGACATGCCTACAGTAGGCTATCCACTTTCAAGCAATGCCTACTGTAGGTTATCCACTTTCTGGCAACACCCACAGCAAGTTATTCACATTTCAGACATGCCCACAGCAGGTTATCCCTTTAGTCCACAGGTAAAAAAGGGGAGAACAAAGGCATATTCCTCTTCAGCTGTTTTCTGGGAGCAAGCATAGTAAAGTGGTTAAGAGCTCTGAGCTGTAAACCTGGAGATATGGGTTTGAATCCCACAGCCACCATTTGCACACTATGTGATTACAAGAAAATCACTTAAGAACTACCACAGCACTTTTAAAATCCTGTGTTCAAAAGTTTAGTTGTGTAATAGTAATAATATTCAGTTAGCAGGAGTATACTCGGAATAACCGGCTTTAGTGGTTGATTAAATAACCCGGCCTTCGGCCTCGGTATTTAATCATCCACTTCAGTCAGTTATTCCTTTGTATACTCTGACTAACTGAATGTCATCACTTAAGTCACTGCATTTGGCTTCCTGGTTTCAAGAATAACTATTAACATTCACATGATAACAGCATCACTCTACCCTAGACTTCATCTGCTCTGGCTGCTTGTCTATAGCTGGTGTCTGTTTATAACTTGTGCCAGGAAAAATTAGAAAAATCCTTGTTGCGTACTTTTCAAAACTTGAATCAGTTTTGTACAATTTTGTGCAATTTTATGAGCTAGAACAGTGCGTTTAAAATGGGCAACCCTGATACTGTGCCCGTTTTAAAAAAAGAAAATTCAAAAATGCATAGTTAGGAAAAAATGGTGCTATATACTGAAATCATGCAGTTTTAAGAGCCCACATTTTACAAATGTGCAATTTGGGGAAATAGTGCTATCTGAATAAAAAGGCAGTGGTGAAATTATGCAAACCCCCCAAAAAGGTGCTCCGCTCACATTCGTGCCATGATTAGAAAGTTACAGCATTTCCAAAGAAAACTGGCACTGACACTGAGATTAAGTACTGTAGCTATTACCAGATTTATTCCATACAGTGCAGTATAAAAATAATTAAAACAACACTCACAAGGTCAAGCACCAAACAGATATGCATGCCAACAGTAACTCTGGCCTCAACTGGTTTTGCACTATTTGCGCTTCCTCAGGGAGGCCAGTCTGGCATATTGATAGTTCTCTTATACTGTACCTGGTTTAAGGTTGCAGTACACACAACATTTGATTAACAGTACAAAATTAAAAAAAAATTTGGAGATCACTAACATAGACCAAAGTGGAGAACACATAGGGAAAATACATCTTATTAAGAATTTCTGACGGCAGCACTTAAAGCAGTATTTGTAGTAATGTGGTGCATATAGTAAACCGCCTAATACTATTTTTGCCAATACCAATTGATATTCAGTCTCATAATTACTCTGTGCCTTCCTATGACTAAATATGGATGTAAATTAATACTTAAATTCCAGTTCAGTACAAATTTATGGTGGGATGTCACAGTGGTCATTGTGTGTATCAATGTGCTCATACGTAGATTCCACATAATAATTACTGTTGAACATGATGAGCATAACTATTTCAGGATTTAATCACTTCACCAGTAGTAAGTCCAATAAACAGCAACACAGGCTTAATGCATTGGATGACCCATGAGTGGAAGATCGTGATCCATTTCAGCACAAAACTGACCTCATAAATACAATGTGGCTTCCCATATCTTAAGCTGAACAAAACAATGTGATTCTCAACCCATTTCAATTAATTTTCAGTGGGAGATCATGGAGGTCAACAGGGGTATTAATATGTTTATGGCATATAACCACATAATTCAAAATGTGGAACAGAAAAATGTGTAGTTGACAAGTGCTTTTCCAATGAATCACAGACATCATGAATTCTCATAAGGCATCACCAAACTAAAAACTCAAATGGAATACTAGGCTTGCAGCAGCAGAGTAAAACAACATGTAGGGTGTTGGTACTAGGGAATTTGGGAAGAACATAAAAAAGGGCAGGAATTCTTGGAATTTACAGTTAGTACAGGCTGACACAAGAGAAACCCAACTATGGAAATCCATGGGCAATTATTTCTTGCTTAAAAATGGGGGTATATACAGTATATATATATATATATATATATATATATATATATATATATTAAATGAATCATTCAAGCCCGGGTTTTTTAGTGCACCCAACTGAAAAATCCAAGAAGCTTCTCTGCATAAAATTAGACTGTCAAGGTCTCTCCCCCGTTTCCCAACACTAACTTTTTCAATGCTGCAGAAAGAAAACTTATGGTTCTCTGGATTCCCACTTTCAGCTAAATGTTTAGTGAGCACATTACATCTATCGTTATTGCATATTGAACTCAGATGTTCCCCAACTCTGTCTTTAAATATGCCTGATGTTTTGCCAACATAAAAGGCATTACATCAGTAAGTGGTGAGGCAGACAATCCCAGTGGAGGAACCATTTATAAATTGCCAGATTTTACAGACGGTCTCTGGAATTTTACCTGAATCAGTGCCTCACAAGTCGTACTGCATGTACAGCTGAAATACAATGTCCTACCTTGACCCTCTCTTCAGCGAGCATGAATCTGAGAGCTCTGGAGGTAGTTTTAGTAGAAATGATGGAGACAGCTGTCTTCTCAATACTGACTGGTGGGTGCATTCTGAGCAAGTCCATGATATTTAATTTCATGTGTGGCATGTTGTTTTGTATGTAAGTTTACACGATGAGGGATTTTTGCTTAGTGCATGCTTATCTAGGTCTTGTCGGGGGGGAGTAGTCCTAGCACTGCTTTATTGTTCCTAGTCACTGGTCATAGTTTGTTACTGTCATGTGGTCAGTGTCCACACCAATGTTTGTGTTGTGCACGCTGTGACTTGATACCGTAAGTATCATCAGTCCATGGGTTTATGGGTTTGTGACTTGTTGAGGGAGGGGGGTTGTGGTTGTGCGCTCCAGTCCCAGACTGAGGTAGTTGATCTTATATCCAGACTTCACAAAGCTACAGTGCAGTACTAGTTCTGTGTTGCTCTGTTGTGTTGTTGCTGTGCTTCTCCTGTTGTTGGTAAAGTATCATGACTTCCATGACTTCCAACAGTCTTAACTGTTAAGTTGTTTGTGTGTTGTGCTGTCCAGCCAGACTGCACTGTATAGCTTTTACTGACATAGTTGTCCAGTTATGTGAGAGTATGGTGTGTGAGTTAGTGTCAGTGCTGTAAATGTATCGTGTTCCAAACTGCAACCATAAGCTTTAGTGCTGTTACAGAGTTTGCGTGGGGCTGTATACTCAATCAAGGTTGTGTAAGTCATTGATGTCACTTTCATAGTTTTCTAGTGATATGTCTGTTTTTGTTGGGTGGGGTCGGGTGTGTCATTTTACTGTCTTGAGTGTGGATCTGTGACTGTTGTGATTTGGCAGTCATGTGAATGTTGGTGTGGGCTGACCTGTTGTTGATGATGTAGAGCTGTTAGTGTAATTGCTGTGACTGTTGTACTTGTGGTGGTGGAATGGTGATGCTGACTGTTATGTGCCTCTTATTTACTACCATTGTGTTTCTCATTGCTGTAACTGTGTGTGGGTTTGTAGCGGTGTGACAACCTCTGTGGGTGGCCATGTCAATAATTACTGTTGTATGTGTTACTTCAATGGCTTTGTTCTGGGGTCAGTGATATCAGAGCATTTCTTTGGTGGGTGGGTGAGGGGGGGCAATGTCCATAAGCATAGTTGGCGGTTTCATTATTGCCACTATCTTGTTGGGTTGGTAACTGATGTTATTTTTCTGTTTGCTGGCTGCATTCTCTCTACAATCACAGTCTGTATTGTCATTTATTCCATTTGTGTATGGTGTCACTAATGTTACTGTTTGTGGCAGGGCTGGGATTATTATTGAGTGTTTTGAGCTGTAACTGTCATCACTATGAATGTCGAATGCTGTTTTTGTGACTGTCAAGGCTGACATTTTCTTGTCCCTGCTTTTGCTGTCTATGTGTGTGTGCTTGGACCATAGTCATTGTTGCACAGTTGTGACTGCCAATGTTGGTTGAAGCCTCCATAATCATGTTTTTATGTTGCACTGGTGTTGCTGTTTTGATGAGTCACTGATGTTTGATGTGTGCATCTATGTCCACAAGGCTGATTTGTTTTTCATTGCTGTCATTGACATAGTCGGTCTCTGATGTCACTCATTGGTGGTGGTGCTGGGTACTGCAGGAATGACTTACTGTCCATATGCACACCTTTGACTGTCATCCCTGTCACTGTTTTCTGTGTTGTGTAGAATGCCCATGGTGAGTGTTTGTTGTTTGTGCTGTTACTGGCAGTGTGTGCAGGTAACTTATTTTTCTTTTTTTTTCTTTTCTCTGTTTATCCCCACTACAGATGGTGCCAATCTACCTGCTGCTGCAGTACAGTCACCACAACTTCCAACTTTACTTACTATGGACATACAATTACCACAAGACATACTCCTTGCATTTTCACGTGACGTGTATCGACATCTGCCATGCTATCGCTGATGTCCATGCTCATGCTTCCTTTCACGCATGTTCCGCTAGAGGCCAGGCTACTGCAAGGCTGTCTCCACCATCCCACTGGAAGAGCTGAGCATCCCTATTAGCGAGTGATCCTCCCCCCCCCACTGCTTTCACTCAGAAGCACCAAGTTTTGTTGCAAACCAGGGATGCGGTTGTTGCGAGTAATAATGCTATTGCAGCCCCGGAGGTCTCTTCCTGTGTGTAACGTACATGGCTGCTTGTGTTCTCATTGTTGTGAATCTCTATGTTGTGGAACACTACCTTAAGCTCTCAGATCTCTACATATTTTTATAACAAATATTTGTACATATATTCATATTCTTTTAGGTGCAGTCAAGGAAACTGTGTCATCATTTTTTTTTAATTATTTGGTAACCAAGTAAGGCCCACTGGCACAAGACCCATTTTCAGGAGTGACACAGGAGCACTGGGTAGGTTAAGTGACTTGCTCAGGGTCAAACAGTATGCAAGTGGAGGTTGTGGGAGTGAAACCCTGGTCTGCTGGATGCATCAAGTTTGTTCACAGCTTGTTGCTCTAACCTCTAGGCAATACTGCCTGCCAACATGCCTACAGAAGCTGAGTGTAGATGATGCCAAGAGATTCCTCACATTTGCTTGAAAAGATGAATGACATCAACAGTGTAACAGAAGACTCTGGTATACTATTATACATCACCAAACATCCAGGGTTTCCTGAAGTGTGTCTCAGCATTTGGACACATGAAATAGTACAGTCAGCATACCGGCAGTGCCATAACAATGATGGACTACCAGAGAATGAGTGAGAAGTTATTTTTCATAGAAAGAGCATTACAACGGATGTGATGCTCAGTGCATTGGGTATTGGTATCTCATGCAAACAGACCACTTCGCCCAACTGTGACAGTTAGACATAAAATCCCCTTGGTTATGTGAGTGGAGTTTTAGTGCCTAAACTTAAGTCTGCAACCAAAAATAAACAACAGTCTCCACACTGTCTGTACAACCCTCACCATGGATACTTAACATCACAACTTTAGTGATAGCTCTTTTTACCACCAGGACAAATAGTCACATGATTGAATTGCTCACTGACAGTAATAACAGAGTCCACCATCCCTGTACCACACTGTCACAGCAATAACACTGACAGTGTTGCACCTTTAATTTATCAGACACCAAGAAAGAAAGAGTGGCCCACCTGACACCAGAGAAACTGCAGACCAGACAACTTGATAGTAGGATAATCAACATTTGTCTATGAAAACTAATTGCATGATGACTCACACCACCTGAGTGCACCAGTGTTTCACATAGCCTCACTGTGTATGTTTTCAAGACCCTGAAAAAACACAAAGTGAGGATACGTGAAACATTGGCAGATGCTGGCATTAGGTGTCATGAGGCAACTGGCTTCAATAAACAATTATTGATTATCCTACAAACAAATTGTCTGGTCCACAGTTTCTCTGATGTCTGGTGAGACACACTTTTTTCTTGTTCTCTGGTTCCATGTACACAGAGGTCCCTGACTTGGATCCCCTTAGCCACATTACATAAGGACTGTTGTACCTTTAATTTATCCCATTAACATTATAAAAAAATCACTGTCGCAGTACTGTATTATGCCCACATTTATACAGGCTAAGTTAAAGTAGAGGTTATAAATGCACTATTTTCTAAAGAAATATAAATTTTATTGCAGGTGGCTGAACAAGAACTTTCGATCTCCGATACATAGTGCTTCTGTATAAGGCTTTGTCTACATTTATGACTTGCAGTTTATTACGTATATTTGTTGAACAGTGTTGTTTAAAACTGTACAGCATGAAGTGACATCTCTATGTTCAATTATGTAAATGGTGGCATATAACATTACAATTTTCAAAAAAGGGCACTGTGCAGAGTGCCAGAAGACCATTGGGGGAATGTGTAGATGAGGGTCAGTAAAAAAGGTTCACCCATGCCACAGCAACAATCAATCTGGTGGTGTAAATTATGGTGCAAGGAATCCACCAACACCAGGCACTGTGCTCTGATAATTCGCCCTCTGGTAGTAGGAGCAGCCTCCATCACAGGGGGCTACACCCCCACACCCCTGACATGGGGGCTTTGCCCCCTGAACCTCCAATTAATAATATAACCAACTCCAGGTCACACCCCACTGCAAAACAGCAGCAAAAGTGTTAATGATCAAAAGGGAGAATGCTAAGAAATCAAAGTCACAATAGAAGCCTGTGGCAACATTCAGATGGTAACATCTGGGAGAGAATAATTAGTCACCCTGCTGATGGGATATGAGTTAAAAAGCAGATATCCTAAATACATGCTTTTGTTCAGTCATCATGACAGGAGTTGAATGGGAGAGCACACATCAAAAGAAGAAGGATCACTGTGAGGAGGGACGTACTGTATACACAAGTCCTTTTACAGAGCTGAGCATCCAGAAGGGACACTCAAATTTGCAAGTGGGCAAAGGCAGGAGGCCTGATGGGGTACACCCAATAGAACAGTGGGAAGTCAGATATATATTGGCTGCACCTATTACAGCCAGTCAACAACTCCCATATAATCGGAGTGTTTCAGGTGTACTGGAGGAGGGCAGATGTAGTACCACTTCATAAAAGCAGTAACAGGGAATAGGCTAGCAAGTATAGTTCCACAGGGTTGTGTGGTCCAGTCACACAAATCTGATACATTACTTTGACTGGGTGATCAGGGAACTAGATCCAGGTTGGGTGGTGGATTTGTATATATTTTGTTAAGATTTTCAAGACAGTACCACATAGAAGACTCATAAAAGAAACTGTGTAGCTTAGTGGTTTCTCCAAATGTTGTAAACTAGAAATTAAGGAATAGGTGACAGAGTGTTGTGGTAAGCAGATAAAAATATGAAGGAGAGCCAGCCTGGTGGTTCAGAGGACTGAGGCACTGTAGCACTATATCTGTCACCATGCCGGCGATACGAGTTCAGGAGCAAGCTCAGGTTGCCACGGATTGGCAAGGGTGGGGGATGGCTGGGAGAGTATTGAATGACTGCTCTGCAGTTCCCCTATTTCAGACTGGGGTGGTGTGTTATACCAGCTCTTGGCTGCAGCCAAGTGGAAGCCTGGTGGTAATGCCAAAAGTAGGGAGACAGACTGAGGTTAGGGGAGGTGAAAGGAACCATGGTCCCTGAGCATGAGTGTGCCTCCACATGTATGTGTCCTCTGTGTACCGCTGTGATCCCTGAAAGTGAGACAACAGAAAAAGTCTCCCTGTGCGCTGTGACTTCCCACCTGCCAGAGCTCTGTTCCACACTGCCACCTTGATGGGACCCACAAACTGGATATTGGTCTCGGAGGGGGTGTATGGCCCTTCCCTGCCTGGCACCAGCAGAGGGGCAATCCATGCAGGTCTAAGGGACCCATCTGTGTTGATGCAGGTCAGCAAGCAGGAGGGGGCAGGAATGGGACTGATAATTCTATCTGGATAGACCATGGGAGAAAAATCAATCAATCAATCATCTTTATTTTACCAGGCGAAACACCATTGAGACATGCTCATTGACAAGGTGGACCTGGGTAGGTCATAACAGACTCACATACCGAAATTATAAAACAAAAAGGCAATAAGCAGGGTAGTGCAAAACAGTAAGGCATGAATAACACAAAGCAAGCCATAGGGCAAGACAGTACAATAAACCTCAGATTCTTCTTGAAAGGGGAGAAGCATAGAAAATAATTACAAAATAAAGCATGTCACTTACTACAATAGATACTATATACAAACAAATGCTTACAAAATATTACATATCAGTTAATACAGTAGATACTATGCATACTGTACACAGCATGGTTTATAGAGGTTAAGCAAGGGGAGGGTAGAGGTGAAAGTAGTAATGGGAAGTCACAGTGGGGTAAGGGGACGAGGGGTGACTAAGAAGGGAAGGGCACAAGGATGACTACGGGGGAGGACACAGGGTTAGGAAGGGAGGGAGGGAGGGACGGGCAGGAGAAGCACAAGGGCTAACCACACTATGAATTAGTAAACAGGGTTCATGGTAAAAGGGCAGCTAAATAAAGCACTCACAGGATTCACTGAACTTTCGATGAAACAGTGCCTTAAAAAAGGCCATGCTTACCGGTGTTACAAGCTTGAGTCTTTTGCATGTTGTTCCTTAACATGGGAAGGCCAAGGCTTATAGCTGCTGCACCAAAGCACATCCTGATCTTAGGAACAACCAGGGAAATCAAGGAAAGGCTTCTCAGTGTGTAGCAGCCAGTGGAGGAGATGGGCAAAGAGTCAGAAATATATTGAGGACGTTTGCTGATTATAGCCCTATAGGTCCATAAGACTGCATTCCTATGGTGTCTGAAGTGTAGAGAGGACCAGCCAGCCTTGGCGTAGAGTGTGCAATGATTGGTGCGGTATGGCGCTCCTGTAATAAATCTGATCACCTGATGATAGAGTGTGTCTAATTTAGACAGGGCATTACTAGGACCTTGCCCATTGATAAAATCGGCATAGTCCAAAAGAGGCAAGAAGGTGGTTTGGACTAGCCTAACCTTTGCTTCTTGTGTAAGCAAGTTCTTGATCTTGAAGAAGAGGCCAAGCCTCTGTTTCAGTTTCTTTTCAAGCTCCTCCATGTGGACCACAAAAGAAAGTCTGTGGTCAATTCACAGGCCCAGGTACTTGAATTTTGTCACAATTCGAGGGACTCCCCTAGAAGGGTGGAGACCTGAGGGGCCTTTATGGAGCTGCTTGCTTTTGGTACAATGGCTGAGGGTGAAAATAACAATGCCTTGTTTTTTTGGCATTAAGTAATAACTTTAGATGCAGAAGATTTTTCTGCAAGGTGTTGAAGTCATCTTGCAGGTCAGCGCATGCTAACTCAGGGGTAAACCTTTCTAGGTACAAGACCCTATCATCAGCAAAGAGATGTATATTGGCTGATTTGATCCCTGAGTTAATGTTATTTATATAAATCGTGAATAACAATGGGCTTAGAATGGTCCTTTGCAGGACTCCCAATAGCAGGAGTTTTAGAGGAGAAAGGTCCGCACCAGCCTTGACGCACTAATGACAATCCGTGAGATAACTTGTAAACCAAGTCTCAGCCAAGCAGTCAAGCTCAGAGTTCCTGAGAACAGTGAGAAGCAGTGCATGGTCGACTCTGTTAAAAGCTTTGCTCAAGTCTAAGAACAAAGCGTAAACATATTTTTTCATGTCAAAGTAAGTTAGCCATTCACTGGAGACTTTGGCCAGTGCTGAAACAGTGCTGTGTTGAGGCCTAAACCCTGACTGCACTGGATTTAGGAGGTTGTTGCTCTCAAGGAAGCTCTTAAGCTGTGTGTTGACTATGTTTTCCAGCAGCTTGGATAAAGTAGGGAGCAGGGAAATAGGGTGATAATTATTTATGTTGCTCTGGTCTCCAGACTTAAACAGTGCTATTACATGCACTGTTTTCCAGATCAGAGGAAGGACTCCCTGTGACAAGGACAAATTGAATAAGTGCATAATAGGAGGAGATAGAACACAATAGCCTAGTTTTAGATAATAAGGCTCAATCAAGTCTGCACCTGCACTTTTCCTTATATCCAGAGCCAAGATTATGTCTTTCACAGTTTTTTCTGTCACCGGGCCAAATAAAAAAAATAGTTTGGTACCAAGGTTTCTAGCTACTCTGAATGCTGCCCCACCATCTGGAAGTTTGTTTTTTCTCGATGTTTTCCATAAAGCATCTCTATTATATAAAGCTGCTTTTAGTTCGGCAGAGAACCATGGACAGGATTCCTTTTTTGTACAGGTTTTAATTAATGGAGCATGCCTATTAATGGTACCAAGTAGAATACTATGAAAAATCTTGTAAGCCTCATCCACTGTAGGGGCTAGATAGACATTTTGTCAATTAGCGTGCTACAGGTCCAAGAGGAAAGCATTTGGGTTGATGTTTCTATGAATTTTTTAAAAAACATATCTAGAGGAAGATGTAGGTTTAGGGATGACCTTACACAAGTGATGGAACAATGATCACTAAGATAATTAAAGAAAACACCAGAGTGGGTGTATGGATGGGGTTTGTTTACATTTAATAGGTTTAGCAATGTGCTGTGATCTGGATTCTTAATGTTTGGTCTGGTGACTTCCATGATAAGTTGAGTGAGACTGAAGGCATCACAAAGTCCTTTTAGAGGCTTAGAGGAACCAGACAGACAATCAAGATTGACGTCACCCAGAATGGCAACTTCAGAGGGCAGCTGGGACAACAAGTCATTCAAATGATCTGTAACCTTGAGCCCTGCCAATGGAGGCCTATAACAGCCAATAATAGACAGGGACATAGTTTGTGAACGCTGAATCTTTATGGTGAGGCACTCAAATTCCTTAGGAGATGAGGTTGCATCCACCATGGAGACAGAATTTATCCTGCACATAAATAGCAACCCTACCCCCCCCCCCTGAAGTCCTGTCTGCTCGGAATATATTGTAATCAGGAATGTTGATGTCATGATCCTGGGTGAATGTTCTCAGTCAGGTTTCTGTTACCACAAAAACATCAGGCTTGGCATGATAGATCCAAGCCTGAATGACATCAAATTTCTTTAATAGGCTGTAGGCATTGACGTGCAGGAAATCCACCCCTTTTATATGCGGGAGATCTGATGGTGCAGAAATAGGGATAGGAGAACCTGGGTTAAGTTCAATAATACCAGCACATATTAGAAGTAATAGGAGCATTTTTTAGAGCATCTGATAAAAACCTAAACGGATGCATATGGCTCCTTTGGTGACAAGGGCTAAGGGCAGGTGAGAAATGTATAAGGCTTATTTCACCAGAGCCCAATAACGCATATAATAGCACCCTAACCATAATAGAATTTGTAACTGCATGGTAGTGGCACATAAATAGCGAGGGTACAGTACCACACAGCATGAAGAGGGCAGTTATGGCAGTGTAGTGCATGCAAAGCTGAATGGCAAAGTGACAGGGCAGTGGGCAGGGGTGTTCCAAGTGTCATAATTGGGAGGGACTACATAATGCAATGTGGCATTGGGTTCAAGAAGGCAGGGGAGTATGCCTGCTGCACACACAAGAACTAGGAGAAGGGACTGCATGTTAGAAATAAAAGTTGGTAGGATGGTAAGAAGAACAAGCAGGGTTCTATTTTACTGAACCAAAAGTAAGAGGCTAGACAATTACAGGAGGAGCTGAACTGCTTGTTAAGCTGTACTGGGTTTCTTAGCAGAAATAGATGTAAGGGCAGTAATTATAGACAATTCTCAGTGTGTGGAGATTATATTTTCTAGCTCATATCAAGCTTGCATATGGAATTACACAGTGGCCTAAGTGATGCTATTACTGCAGCTGAATACCAGGAGGAGCAGGGAGTGGTTGATTAGTGGAGACACTAATGCATTGCAACCAACGGGAGAAGACTACAACAGAGGGAGGGGAAAAGGTGCATTTAAAGAGCACTGGGGTGGGGAAGGGTAGGAAGGAGAAAAGCCCACACACAGTCTGTCAGAGATAAAAAACTGCTGGCTGCAAAGCAGCCAAAGAGTGCTGTACAGGCTGAGGAAAAGGTGCTCCAATCAAAACAGGATCACAGTCTGTGGGAACCAATTGGGTGCCTGGACCGGGAGAACCAGCCAATATGACTTCCGAGATATGGTCCCAGGGTTCTTCAGGCAGCTTACCTGAGTGAGAGGCTTTGGGGCTGGAGGCAGTGGTGGCAGCGTAGCCTGGCAGTCTCCCCGCCGCAAGCCGCAGTCAGTGACTCTTCAGCCCACCAAGGTCTCTCTGTGGAAGAGACAGAAAGGGAGGAGTGAGTTAATAAAATACAGCAAATGGCTCCAGGAATAATCAAGGGGCATGGTGAAGAGACAAAGGAAAAGATTGACTTAATGGTGGTGAAATGGGGGCAGACCAGCAAACTAAATGGGGGCCATTGGTCTGGCGCCAACCCCATGGTCTGCAAGTAAAAAATTCATTAAATGCGAGGGAGAAAGAAATAAAGAAAAGTGACTCAGAGCAGTGGGGAGCTAACAATAAAAAAAATGGGCAGGATTGAGTAAAAGTAAGCAAGTGAAAAATACAGAGTAATTTCCAGTATCACACACAGTTCCCCAAATCCAGCCTTACTCCCAAACAAAACACTTTCGCAATTATCATAATGCATATAAAATATAGCTCTAGATATCCTTCCCCAGAAAACCTACACACAGTCTGTCAGAGCTAAAAAAACTTGTGGCTGCAAAACAGCCAAAGAGTGCAGTACAAGCTGGGGAAAAGGTGCTTCAATCAAAACAGAAGCACAGTCCGTGAGAACCAATTGGGCACCCGGACTGGGAGATCCAGCCAATGGGACTCCCAAGACACACTCCCGGGTCTCTTCTGGCAGTTCAGCTGGGTGAGAAACTTTGGGGCCTGTGAGGGAATTTTTATATATCCTAAAGCTATATTTGCTATTAAATGCCTTGAAGCTATGCTTGCTTTAAAAGCCATGCTGTAACAAAGTAATAATGAATGTAGCAGACATTTCTGAGTTCATGTTTTGTTCTTTTAAGGGTTATAGAATTTGTACTGAGGTTACTTGAAGTACATTTGTAAAAAACAGAAAGCTAGATAAAACTGAGCAGAACTGGTTGTACCAGCCTAAATACGAGGCTTGGACATAATATAGAGATAGGAGCATGCCTGGGCATAAAATATAATAATAACAGCACGTAGTGGCATTGAAGATAAGCTGTACGTTGCTATGGTGTGAGTGAAACTCATTGTCTCTCTCAGGTCAGCTTGACCAGGCATATGTTTTTCTTTTTTTTCTGTTACATTGCTGAAAACTTGTTATGCTGTTTTATGATTGGCTCATACTGAAATGCTGGTATTTTTCAAGATAAGAAGTGCAAAATCTAGCTTATAAAAGCTGCTGTAAACTTTAATCAATGACTATCTCCTTTGTAGAAGTTCCACATGCATGTGTGAGATATTTGATCAAATAAAGCGACGTTAAGACAAAACCCAGTGGTGTGGTTTTTGCCCCGTGATGACGGGAGTGGTTGCTCAGGTAATACTTACAGTGAGAGAATTTGCGATCACAGTTTTGGCGTAGTCGGCAGGATGAGTTCTTCGGTCCGTGTCACCTCATGATCGGGTTGTTTCCCTTGGACAAAAAGAAGGACATTTTTGTGGAACCCCATCAGGATGTGACGCCTAGGGGCGGCGACACTCATCATCACTGTAAGTACAAGAATACCTTGGAGCGAGTGTGCACTATAAAGGACAGGCCTAGATAATATGGGAAACAAGGAAAAAAAATAGCTGGGTCCAGAGTTAGTATTATCTGGACCGGCAAAATGTATGTTTGACAAGTTTGACCAAACAAATTACAAGGGCAACTGCACTGCCCTTTGTACTTGTAATTTGTGCTTGCTGCAAGTATATACTGTTAGAGCCAATGATGGCTTTCACAGTTCAGGCTGCTTTTAGGAGAAAAACAGCAGCTGATTAAGTAAAGTTAGATAAGCAACATCTAGAGAAAGAAAAATAAACTACTGTGAATGTACACACAGTAGGTGACTACAGACGGGATGATTTGAAAATCCTCCCCATGTTGCCTATCTGTGTAGTTTCAAGTTTTTTGTATCAATTTCAAGTTCCCTTGCCTCCTATAGAGGCTGAAACATTTGATCCCAAGTACTGGGGACCTCTACCAGATGGATCTCAATCTAGTACTGTTAGAGATTTTTTTGTTGTGTTTTTAAACTGCAAACCAGAGCTCTGGAAAAAGACTTGGTTTGGCAGGTTACTAAAATGGCCAAAAGAAAAATTTTTGAAAGGGTTAATAGCTGCAGTGTTTGGAAATTATCATGAAGGTCCTGCAGTCAGTTTTCTTACTCAGACTAGTGTATCGGAAAAGAAAAAGAAAAATACCTTGGCACCGGGTAAGTCTGAATTTTTTATTCAAAGTTGTTTTATGTCTGTCTGTTTTATTTTTGTAATACATATACTAAACAAGGTAATGCTCTGTCTTTCTCGTGCATATTTTCTAGCTTATATCTGTGTTCTGTAATTATGTTCTGTTGTCAAGGTTGCGAGATAGGATTGACTGCCTTCATTGCACAACATATTACAGTAAAAAAAAAAAGAAAAGCTTCTTTGCCTCATATCTGACTGTTTTAATTGGTTTTATTTTAATGAAACATTTGTGCTGCCTAGATAGGGTCAGTGAAGAACTTTTGTATGTAGTTGTTGGTTAAAGCAGGTAGTGTTGAAGGTGAAGAGATATGACGTCATAGATTCAATGTGCAGAAAGATTTGTAGTTTGCAAGCAATGTGCCAAGCCACTGTTAGGTGAAAATGTAATGTGTTAACAGCTATAAATGGCTTTATCATACTTCTAGTTATAACCAGAAACTTTTGCAAAATGGCAGGTGCCATATTTTGGCTATGCGCCAAAAGGTGTAACCATGTTATACAAGATGTTTCATTAAAGATGGTACGTTGTGTTGTGTTTTAAAGGTGTTGAAAGGAGTTAGAATGTGTTTAAAAAGTGTTTTGTTCTGGAAAGATTTGGCATGGAGATATGTATAAATGTGTTGATTTAAAAATTGTCAGTGTTACAAGACAGGGGGAGGCAGCACATATATCTAAAACATGTACAGTTTTCTAATGAAACTATGGGCATTACCTCAGCAAATTGGTGTGAAACAATGTCAGTCTTATTTTGTGTTAAGTATTTCTTTTTGTGTATGTGTATGTGTGTGTACTGTCTTGGCCAGCAGTTTATTGTAAAGATATTTAATATCAGTAGTGTTCAGGACACTAAAAATAAATAACTGGGTTTGAACGACCCTTGCATGCACACTGTGACCTTTGCACGTTATTTGACCTTCTTGTGTTTCAACATTTTATGTTACTACCAGTTCAAACTTGATGTGTATTCCATACCTAAAGCACAACTTTTCACACAAAATGTATGTTTTCATGAAAGCACACCAAGAGTGAACCATGTAATTTGACTTTTATTGCAAAACTAGTATTCTAAGTGAAGAGGAACAAACTTTTCTTCTTGTCTCACTGCTCTTGACTTGTAGCCAACACAGGCAATACTCCAGCTGGAAGGGGAGGATTATTCATCATCTCCCCATATTTTTATATATATATATATAGTACTATTTTGAAAAAAGGACTATTACAGCTGTTTTTGAGAGTTTACCATCTACAGTTAAAAACAATGGTTTTTGTTTTTATGTGTGACCATGGTGTAATCATTTTTTTTTCTTTTTGAAATGCATTCTAAGAGATACGTACGTACGGTATTACCATCAATATGGATTTTTTTATAAACTCAGCTGACATTTTGTCATGCTTAGGATAAGGGAACCCAGGGACGCTTGGCTTCTTTTATCCTATGGAAATAATCTTGTTTTATTTTTAAACTGGTGTGTGTTTGTTTGTTGTTTGTCTGTGTTTCTTCTCTTTCTTCTAGAGAAAAAGAAGTTCTCCATCTTTATAGTAAGGTATGAAACTTACTAAACTAATTGTAATATTATCTTGTTATAATTTAAAGTGTAGTAGGTGGCGATCATGTCACCATCCACAGCTAACCTTTTTATTGCTACAGTATTCGAGCTGTCTCTTTCACTTCGAGCTGTCTCTTCCACCAGTAGGAGCTTGGGGGAAGGGGGTAAGCTACCCTTCCTCTATCCCTTCCAGTGTAGTACCCACAAAGGTTGCAAGGTACATCACTGGTCCCCCAAAGGGGTAAATAAAGAAAATGTATATTTGCCAATAATTGTTTCTTATTTACAGGTTTAAAAAAAAAAAAAGACCCAAGGTATTTTAACAGCATAACCCAGCTCAAGCCCTTCTGTTTGCAAACAGTTAAATCTCACACCTATTATTGGTACAAGGGTTTCTGCCCTCAGCAAGTAATCAGTTATGCTGGAGGGTAAAGTTGTGTATGTATGTCCACACATATTCATTCTTTTGATTGTCTTTTCAGCTTTCTTATCCTGTTAAAACAAATGCAAAACAACTTTGTCATTGCTTACAGCAATTAATGAATGCATTTTTCAACCAGTAAATTCACAGTACTCTAACATTTCTGGACTCTAAGCTAAGTTTACAGTCTATATGTGTTGTTTAAAAATGTATTTTATGCATTATGCATTATGCTCAATACTGAAATTGTTCTATTACAAACATGCTTATGTTTCATGTTTATGTTATAATGTTTTGATATACATCTTGCTACACTGTATCATGTGTGTATTCAGAAAAGTGTTCCACATGTATAACATTTTTAATGCTCATAACCTAACCTAAATACTGGGACCAGCATTGCTGACCCACCCCTACAATATGTTCCAAAGCAAAACCAAAAGTAAAATTAATGCTCCGTTTGTCTTATTGCTGACAGGTACCCCTGAAGAATGAGTGTACTCTATGCAGGTTTTGTCATTTTAAATTTTAACAATTATAATATGCAAAATTTAGATTGTACTCCAAACCTATGCTTCAAGCTTTACCCCACTCAGTACTTTGGAGTATTTTACTATACAGGGTAAAAAAAGGTAGACCTTTTCACTTGTCACAGGTGCAATAGGCATTGTTATTAAATTGGCATAGGCCAACAACATATTGTTGTCCACTAATTGCATTGTGCAAAGGCATATTATTATGAACAATATGTTTGAGCGTCTTAACTGCATTAAGCAGGTTAGCAAGAGGAAAAGGAAGAGGAGACCATTATGGTTTTCCAAAGAGGAGCAAAAAAAAAAAGTGAAAGCCAAAAGATAGCATTCAGGCAATATAAAAAGACACAGGCAGAAGGGATAGGAAAAGTACCAGGAGAAACAAAGGGAGGCAGGGAAGTCAGTAAGGGAAGCCAAAGTTCAGACAAAAAGAAAACATTGCAAAATCAGTGGTTAAAGGGGACAAAACCTTTTACAGGTACATAAGTAAAAAAAAAAAAAAACACAAGGGAGGGATAGTGAGACTAAAGGGGGAGGATGGGAGTCGCGTGGAGAATGACAACAGTAAAGCTGACATATTGAACAGGTATTTTTGCTCAGTCTTTACTGAGGAAGAGGGGGTAATGGGTCTGAAGGGAGTACAAGGGGTGAGAATGGTGCAGAAATGGATTGCATCACAAGTCCTATGAAGACAAGTTGAAGGAACTGAACATGTACTCCCTGGAGGAGAGGAGGGAGAGAGAGGATATAATAAGAGACATACAAGTATCTTACAGGGAAAAACAGAGTGCAGGAAAACACTATTTTTAAGCGAAAAAGATGTTCCAGGACTAGAGGGCATGAAATAAAGTTGGAGGGAGGACGATTCAGAGGAAACATGAGAAAGAATTTCTTCACAGAACAGGTGGTGGACAAGTGGAACACCCTGCCAGAGGAAGTGGTGGGGGCTAAAACAATCACGGGATTTAAGAATGCATGGGATGGACATAAAGGAATTCTAGAGGTCAGGGTAAGGAAAACAGACTTCTAGGAAAACAAACTGAACTTACAAGCTCAAATGGGCAGACTGGGTGGGCCATAGGCCCTTATCTGCTGACACTGTCTATGTATCTATGTATCTATGTATTGTAACATTACAAGATTTTATAACTCAGGTCTCAGTCAGGCCTGCTTGCAACGAACAGGAAATAATGTTCATCACTGTCATAACTGCTTCTGTAATTTAAAAGCAGGAGGTAACCATAACATTGTCATGATTTACAGATGGTCAAATGGTATAATTAAACCTCGGCCTGCACCCCCAGGTGTGCGGTTAATGTCCAATTTTAATTTTTTCTCTTTCTAATTGCCAGAATTTAGGCTCTGTCACACCATTCTTTACAAAACAAGAAGTTAATGGTTTAAAAGATTGTTATTTATGTGTTTTTTAATTCAGTGTCTAACACACTTTGCAAGTTTGTAGGTTTCCAAGGTGTGGCACACATAAGATCTCCACGTTCAACAGAAGTAATACTTACAGTGAGAGAATTTGCGATCACAGTTTTGGCGTAGTCGGCAGGAGGCAGTGGTGGCAGCGTTGCCATGCAGTCTGCCCACCACAAGCCACAGTCAGCGACTCTTCAGCCCGTGCAATGGCTCTCTGGGTGAGAGGCTTTGGGACAGAAGCAGTGATGGTGGCACAGCTGGGCAGTCTCCCTGCCACAAGCTGCAGTCGGCGACTCTTCAGCCCACACAAGGGCTCTCTGGGGGTGAGAGGCTTTGGGACCAGAGGCAGTGGTGGCAGCATGGCCAGGTAGTCTCTCCACCCCAAGCCACAGTTGGCAACTCTTCAGCCCAAGTAAGGGCTCTCTGGGGGAGAGGCTTCAGCGCCAGAGGCAGTGGTGGTGGCACAACCGAGCAGTCTCCCAGCCGCAAGCAGCAGTCAGCGGCTCTTCAGCCCACACAAGGGCTCTCTGCAGAAGATTAAAAATAATAATATATATATATATATATATATATATATATATATATATTCATATATATATATATATATATATATATATATATATATATATATATATATATTTATATATACACACACTCAGGAACATGGAATGTAGCTGAAAGGAGAACAATTTACAAGTGATATGAAGAACTTATTCTTCACAGAGATACAGTAGCTGCAGATGCCTGGAATATTCCTCCAGCAGAGATGGTTTGAAGTAAAACAGTGCTGTGCTTCAAGTATGCATAGGAAAGGCAGAAGGCAAGCTGACTTGAAAATCAGGTGTGGTGGTTTTGGAAGCTATAGATGACGTTGGGTCTGCGGTTACAGTATAAGTGGAGTAAAACTGGGCAGACTGGGTGTGCCAGGCTGTCCTTATCTGTGTTTCTGTTTCTCTGATTCTATGTTTGGAACAAAGTTCATGTTTTATTGTACCAGGAGAACACACATGAGTGACCCGAAATGAAAACACAGTGAAACATAGAAACAGAATATGACAGCAGATAAGGACTACTTGGCCCAACTAGTCTGCTCATTTTCCCTACCTACTGTAATACCACAGACCCTACTTGATCCCCAGCTTTTACCCTCCTTTACCTATCTGCTATGGTTCCCTTGTGCCTATCCCATGCATTCTTAAATTCTGTCACAGTTTTTGTCCCCCCCACCATATCTGGGAGGCTGTTCTATGCATCCACCACCCTTTCTGTGAAAAGTATTGTCTCATGTTTCCCTTGAGTCTACCCCCCCAGCTTCATAGCATGACCCCTTGTTCTTAAACATCTTTTTCTCTGAAAATGCTACACTCTTGTACTTTATTTCTACCTGTGATGTATCTCAAATGTCTATCATATCTCCCTCTCCCTCCTTCACTCTGGGGTGTATATATTGAGGTCCTTTACTCTCGCCTTATAGGGCTTTTGGTTCAGACCCTGCACCATTTTAGTTGCCCTCCTCTGGATCATTTTCACTCTGTCTAGGTCCTTCTGGAACTGCAGTCTCCAGAACTGGATATGGTACTCTAGATGAGGTCTCACCAATGATCGATACAGTGGCAACACCGCCTCCATCTTTCTGCTGGTGATACTCTTCCTTATGCACCCTAGCATCCCACTGGCTCTCCCTACTGCCTTGTCACACTGTTTAGTCACCCTTAGGTCATCAGATATGATTACCCCAGGTCTATTTCCTGTTTGGTGGTCACCAGTACCACTCCCCCTATCTTTGTACTCTGCCCCTGGGTTCCTGGGCCAGAAGTGCATGATTTTGAAATTATTTGCATTGAAATTTAGTTGCCATGCAAAGCTAAATGTTGTGTAAGCACACTTTTTGTTCACCTTAAAACAGTAGACAGCATGGCAATAAGCTCTGGCACTACAGGTCTCACATCTGACCCTCTGAGGAACATACTGTATAATGTGTTACATCTGATGCGTTTTGGTTTAGCGCCACACTGTGTACTGTGAGAAGGGAAATATACATTGTGTGTCCACAGCATTTACTTTTTCATTGTGTTTTCCTTTGACTGCAGACTACTTTTTGTTCTTATAACTCGCTTTTTTTTGATTTTGCAGCACCACCTATATAGTGCTGATCAAACATATCATTTTGTTTGCTAATTTTTTTCTACCATCACAAGTATAACAGTTTAAGCCATTGGTGATCGTATTTATGAATCAAATTTAAGAAAGCATGCTGATGCCACAAAGTGCTTACTTGTCTTTAGCAAGTCCACCATGCACTTGATCAGGGCCAGTTAGTCAGCTCCTCTCTTATTGACCTGACTAAGGCATTTGACACTGTCAATCATTCCATTCTCCTTGAACAATTATCCCTCCTCGGTCTTTCAAGTGAAACTATCCTCTGGTTTCAAAGCTACCTCAGTAACCGGACCCAACAGGTCAGGACTGGTGAATTCCTCTCGTCATCCCTACCAATCCACTCTGGAGTACCCCAAGGTTCTATCCTGGGTCCCTTGCTATTCAGCATATTCCTGAACAATCTTCCTGCCTCCTGTCATGACAGAATATTACTGTATGTAGATGATGCAGTAATCTTCACTTGCAACACTAACCCCACCTCCCTTCAGTCTGAACTACAGAAAAGTTTCACAGAAGTGGAAGACTGGTTTTGCTCACATAAACTCATCCTTAACCAAAAAAACCTAAAACAATGTTGTTCCATGGAACCCTCAACAAGTACAAGGACCATGAGCTCATAATTAACAACCGTGAAGACGTTGACCTTGAGCAGGTGGATATATTTAATATCTGGGCCTGACCCTTGACTGCTCCCTGTCATATACCAAACACATTGACAATATCGCTAAAACTTTGAACTTCCACATAGGGCTACTATACAAGCATAAACATTACCTAACAGCTGAAGCCTTCAACCTTGCTATTCAGAGCCCTGTTATCTCAACTATTGACTACGGGATCGTTATCTATGGATCCGCTACTGATACTACAATTTGGTGCATAACTGTAGCCCTTAATAAAGCATGTAGACTCCTTATTTCAGCTGCCCACCTTTCTCACACATGTGACATTTATGACTAGGCTAACTGGCTCCAGCTATCTGGCAGGCTAAAGTACCAGACCTGCATCCTAGCCAAGAAGACATCACTGGGCCTTATGCCCCCTGGAGTCCAATCAGTATTGACCCCGTAGCATGTCTGCTGCCAACTAGAAGATCGGGCAGTCTAACTTTTACAATACCTTGCTGCCGGACCTCTCAAGCACAGCGTTCTTACCTTGTCAGAGCCTCCACTTGATTCAACTTGCTACCTACAGAAATCTCCAACATTGCCACGATTGGTGCTTTTAACTGTAAACTACATCAACACTTTGTGGCTAGTGCCTTCTGTGATTGTTTCGTATAACCCCCTCCAGGCATACTACCCTCAAGCATCCCTCCTTACTGCCTCAGCTCTTCCTTCTCTCTTACCACCCATTACTGGGTATAGGATGAATCTGTCTCCTCTTACTTTTCATACCCCCCCCATTCCTCCTCCCTTGCCGTTTCCCACCTACCACATACCCAATGCAATGCCCTCCCTATTTCTCCCCTCCTCCCTCTCTCTCTCCCATACCACCCCCTCACCACCACTCTTCTTTCTCTTTTCTCACTAACCCACTCCTAACAAAGCTTCACTGAGCCACCTATGGCTTGTACTGTATAATTAACTCACAACACAATTCCTTGACAATGCCTTTGGCTGCTATTATTGTAACCTTACTTGTCTTTTTTTTTCGTAAGTTCCATTGTAATGATCATATTATGTTTTGTGCCTTATTGTCCTTATTGTCTTGACATGGAACCTTTGTAAAACAGCCCTCAGCTCAAAGGTGTGATCCAAAATACAAATAAATAAATAAAATAAATAAATGTCTATAACGAGTATGTACTGGTTCAGAAAATGTGATGATCCTTCATAACTTTAACATTTTCGTGTCTACTTTTCACTATGTATG
Source organism: Neoceratodus forsteri (assembly GCA_016271365.2). Taxonomy (NCBI): domain Eukaryota; kingdom Metazoa; phylum Chordata; order Ceratodontiformes; family Ceratodontidae; genus Neoceratodus; species Neoceratodus forsteri. Next base: position 1,159,650,052 of record CM028130.1, on the reverse strand, counting down.
CTATAGCCCAAAACTGGCTTTCCTTGGTAACAGCGGTTCAACACATCACTGCATGGATATGATTGTCCTATTAGTGGATTTGTATTCCACATTATTTGTCAATAGTCCATTGAGTGACATCATTTATTTAAATGTTTTTTATTGTACTGTTATTTCTGAAGTCTTTTTCGTTTGTTTGTTTCTTCTATGATAGCCATCACCCCTTTCTGTCGCATCAAAGTTTTGTCATATGGGGCTCACTCAGATGAAAAGTTTGAGTTGTTTTGCCAGCTTATGCTGTCAACTATACAACAGAAAATGGCCATCAGAATAGTATGTAGGTTTCCTAACATCTGAGTGAGAACTGCTTTATGCATAAAAAAGCCTGTTTTTCTTCCACTATTCAATTACAGAACATTGGCCCACTGCACAAAATCTGGAAGTCAGCAGTGCTGGTATTTCAGGGAAATACAAAATTACACATACCCCCATAATGCAAAGTCATCATGGGCTGTATATGCAAATCACCACAGAATATTATGCTGGTTCAACTTTAAGCAAAAATGCATGGTACCAAAAGGACTCTCACACAGTCTGCAAAGGGTGCCAACAGAAGACACAGACACATGTTTCATCCTACCAGGACTCATCAGTGTAACACCCCAGTGGAATGAAACAGCTACCCTAAGATTGTCTATCTGGGTTACATTGTGGTGAGCCCAACAAAAACAAAAAAAACAAGATAAAAGACAGAGAACCTCAGCACGCAAGCACTGAGACAATGGGTACCCCAAAGGCTATTGGCCAGGAAGCTAAAGTTCAAAGAAATACAAAATCACACATACCCCTATAATGCAAAGCATCATGGGCTGTATATGCAAATCACCACAGAATATTATGCTGGTTCAACTTTAAGCAAAAATGCATGGTGCCAAAAGGCCACTGACACAGTCTGCAAAGGGTTCCAACAGAAGACACAACCATGTGTTTTATCCTTGTAGAGGGGTTGTGGGATAACAGATGGACCAAACGTCGGATGTCAGGTTCAACATACAATCTCTGTGTGATATTTATTCAAAATACAAGAGACAACCTTAAGCAATGGCATATCCCTTCTTCAGTACATCAGTTTGCAGTAACAGACTATGAATGTCCTTTCTCTGCACTTAGCACCTACTGACACTGGTCTCTAATTGAATTCACTAGTTGAGATGCAGCCACTACCTCTATGCAGGCCCCATTTGCTTGGGTAGTGGGGGCCAAAAAGGAAAAAAAAAACAAGCTATAGACAAATTATCTCAATGCAGAATCACTGAAAGAAGGTCTACCCTAAAGGGCATTGGCAACAAATCAAGTTTCAAAGAAATACAATCTCATACATACTTCCATAATGCAATGCATCATGAGATATATGCAAATCATCATGCCATTTCTTACTTAAGTTTACAACAATATAAATGCATTTTAAATAACACAGCTAGAGTAATTTCTATATTAGTCACCTAGTACTTTTTACCATTATCAAAACACCAAGTGCCATGGTATTTTCAACATTTACAGGTTTCATAAACATAAGGTATATACATTAAGGTATTTTATAACATAGTGCTATTACATACTAAATCCAACAACGATAAACACAACCTGTTTTACGTACACTTGGAGGTCACCACAATAACCTCCCTGTATGAGGACCTAAGAGGGAAAAATGAAAATTAAAGAGGACACTGTAGCATAGTCAAGGGAGGGATAACAGGGTGCCCACAGGTGGCCAATGTTATGGGCTAGAAATAATAAAGGATAGATTAGGCTTAGAAATAGAAGTAATAAGAAATAACTCCATTCATTTTAAGGGGGTACGACTACGCTCCCACAATCTGGCCCATGGACATTGTCTCCTAAAGACTCCTGCCTCTGGCTCCCTAGTACGCAGGTAAGAGACCCTCAACTTATATCTATACTTAGTGGGTTGTCTGTAGCAGCATGGCCACACCTGTTGCACTGTGTGTGCATGGGGAGGGACTGGCCATGTGGGTGGGTGTTGAGTTATTGTTAGTTTTGTGTTTGCAATTTAAAGTCTGTTTGCATGGAAGCATTCAAAACTATGGCAGGGCAACAGCAGGAGTACAGGCCAGAGAGAAGTAATTAAGTAGTTTTGTGGGTAAGTGTGTGTACTGGGGGTGAGAAGAATCACATGTGTTTCTATTGGTATGTATGCTAGAGTTCAGTTGTGCAGCTGAGGGCGGAAAAGAAAAATGAAAAGTATAACAGTGACTACAAGCATGCTGCATGCATGCAGATGTACAGTATGCAGATTTGTATTGAAGTACAAGTGAGCCATATGTGTGCAGGCAGTGTAACTTAACGGTTAAAGGCACTGAACTGCGACTTGGAGACCTGAAGACCTGGGTTTGAATCTCATCAACCCCCACTTGTACAGTATATGGTGTGATCCTGAGCAAGTCACTTAACTTTTATGTATGCACTTATCAGTGACCCCTTGCTTTTTGCATGCATGCCTATTCCAATTTAACATAAACAGCATGCTTTCCACACTTGCTTGCTGCACGCATGTCACATGCATGTAATGAGTTCCAATTTAATGTCTAAATCATGCTTGCAGTATGCATAACACATGAGTAGTTTTATATGTGCAGCATGAAAACGTTTCATACAATTATTTCTGTAAGGGATTTCTTAAAATTTACTGCAATAGAATTACATTACTATATATGTCAAAACTGCATCACACAATTGTGGTAGTGTACAGTTTAGTAACTGTTATTATATTGTTCATAAACATGTACCCATGATAGTATACTTGTTAAACATAGTTCAAAATAAATGTTACTTCAGTGGCTCCAGCTCACCAATATCTATACAGGTCCACTGTATAATCAAACTACATTGTGTGCTAATGACACAGATTAGCAAACTGCAGCAGACAGCCACCCAACACGTGTCATGTGCCACACTATGCACACATTCGCTAATGATCAAAGCAGTGCAACAACACCCTATAAATGGTAAACACTGAGCAGTCCTACATAAATCAAGATCAGAGTCTCACTCATTAGTAGGACTGTGGTTCTCTAACGTGTTGCGAACCAGGTACCTACACATAATCAGAATGAAGCCCTCTTGTATCAGGGGCAGGAGACCAGAAATAACATAAGGATAATTCAGTCATCCAGAATGCCTTTCAAATGCTGAGGTGCAATTAGGCATCTGCCTGTGAGCCTCTCCTACTGCTTGTCCAAGCTCTTTGTTGATAAATCTTTGCCAGTGTTTTCCCCTTGATTAAAGTTTAGCGTCAAAGTGCTTGGTAGAGCAGTAGGAGCTAGTCACAAGGAGATTCTTAATTGCACCTTGACACTTGAAATGCACACTGGACAGCTGAAAAAAATTTAGTAAGTGGTCTATTAGTGATGTGTGCGGTGTGGTATTTCTGATCACTTCCCCTGGGTACATGTGTGCTTTATTCTGTTTATGTGTTGCCATGTAACTGCCACATCGATTAATAATACACATGCGTTATGGTGGTATGTGTCTGTTGCAAGGATACTGGCTGCGGAGTTCAGCACATTGCAGTAGTCTGCACATCTATCAAATTATGAGTACTGACAGGTGACCACAATGAGACACTGTTGTGCTGAGTTGGTCACTACCGTATTTGTGGAACATGTGTGTCACATGACAGGTGTCCAGTGAGTGTCTTTTGTACTTGGTTACTGTTGTATCAAGAATCAGTATATTTTCAGCATCCAGTAGACATGTGAAAATAGTGGGTAGTGGGTTACAGTATACCCCCATTAGCAGAGAATATGGTTACTGTCATTGCCATTGACAATTAGTTGTCTTAGCAAACCACTGATTGTGCAGATACTGTTCATGAGTGGACATACGTGGCATGATGGACCAGTTGATTTCCTTAGCAAGTCACTGATTATTTGTATACTGTTTATGTGTGGATATATGTAGGATGATGGACTCATACTGTACCAAGATGTGAGAACATAGTCAACACACTGCGGATAATGTTAAGTGTTCATCTGCAGTTCTGGTAAATACTGGTACTCTGATTTAGTAAATGTAACATAACATATATTGTATGACTGGATGGGAAACATTGCTGTCTTCCCAAAAATAAATCTATATTCACATCTGCAATTATAAAGATATTGAAGAATCAGTATATGTCATGGACAGACATTACAGTTCTTTTTATACTGCTTGAGCACATCTGCATCATTTTTTCTGTGACCTGGAATTATAAAATGGAAAGAAAAATCCCTGGGCTCTGATTGGTCAGTCTTGGGCTAGGCTTGTGATGTTATCCCAGCACAGCATCATAGATCTAGTCCCAGCATATACATGACTGCATTATATATTAGGAAAAAACAGTCCACAGTCCATGTCAAAGTTGCCCACACTTGGCCTGGTTGTTGTAGGTTCTGTTAGTACTTCAATCATTTTTTTTTTCAAAAGTAAAACCCTGGCTCCCACTGTAACAAAACACTCCTCAAATAAATCAAACCTTTCCACCCTGTCACAGTAACACATTTCAGTCCATTTGGCTGAATTTTCTTAACAACTAAACTGCATACACCAGCCTGATGTTGCTGAGGGTTGAGGTGTTGGATGTCACACCTTGCGCCATGCCAGTGACCCAAGTTTGGGAGCTTGCTCGGGTTGCTGGTGATCGGCAGGGGATAGAGGGGATTGAGCATCCGCCTGACTGCTCTACTGTCCCAGGTTGGAGGGATTGACTTTCCCTCTCTCTGGCTGCCACCTGGTGGAGGCTGGGTGGCAGCGTGGCACTTGGGAAGCAAGGAGCATGACTACATAAAAAGTCAGAGGAAAAATGGCAGCCGTAGGTCACCCTGACATCCAGCCCATGCCCTGCTCCATTGCTGGTTGCTGTAAGCCCCAATCTGGACTGTGAATCTTGGGTGGGGGAAGGATGGCTCTCCCCTTCCTTGCCCTACCACAGGGGGAAATCCCTGGAGGAAGTAGGGCTTGGCCATACTGGAGAGGCAGCAGATGGATCAGGGTGGCAGGACAGGGTGGAGCAAGCCACCTACAGTGCACCCTGGTGGTAAAACCAAAAGATAAAAAAAATTAAACTGAATTTTGCCATGAAGCCATCACTGTGATTGTCCTCAGCGCTCCCTGCTCTGCTCGGCATCAACTGCCCCCCCCACCCTAAACAGACAGTGTGCGTGTGGTCAAAACACACTGCATTTCAATTACTCACTGATTATTCTACTGATGTTATCTTTCTTTTTCATCTCCCGGTCCAAAACACACAACTACACTGGGAGAACCGCAATCAGAATAGTGCAGTCTCAGCAATGAGCAGGGGAAATGGGCAGCTGGCCATGCGACTTTATGGCTAAATTTAAATCAAAAAGAGAGAGAGAGATAGATACAGAAAGATATAGGACAACAGAAACAGAAGGGAAGCACAGAATGAGTGTGCATGAGCTACAGTAACATGAGAACAGCATCAGCTACTGGGCAAGTCAAATATCAGTACTATTTTTTTTTTTAAGTTTTCCTACCCATTACAAATGACACACAATCTAGTTTAATAAAGTTTTTAATTCTTTCTTTTTGTAACAAATGAGCCATTTTATAATTGCAGTAATGCATTCTAGGGTCCGTGTTGTGCTGGGATAACATCACGATTTGGTGTTAAATGCATTCAGCCTGCACCCTCTTGCCCAACCACACAAGGGGGTGATGTTATCCTAGCACAGCACACATCCTGTCATGCATCATTGCTTAATTGTTAACTATGCAACATGGATGGTCAGAGTGATTTAATAACACTGCCTTTGCTGCTGTGCATTGTTCACAACCATGTGGAGTAAAACTAACCACCCTGTCATGGCTGCTGTGGGTCATGTAACACCCAGAACGCACTTTTATGTGCAGGATATGACATTATTCATCCTTCCATTGTGAGGTACAATGTAATATTGCAAACTCATTACCACATAATCCTATGTGTTGCATCAACATAGCTTCCCTTTTTTTATTTTGTGTACTTTCTTTCCCTCCTTGCCAGCCAGCACCCATTGGTCCTGCACACAGAGCCATTCCCTTACCTGCCTTCACTGGAAATGACAACTCCTCCTACTGACACGCTGGCTTATGACCCCCTTCCCCAAGGCAGGGCAGTCTAGAATGGAATCTACCACTGATGGAGACTCGGTTGTGCTTCGGAGAGAAGCGCCTTTGCTCAGCAGTGGGGTGGCCTGCAGTGGGGGTGGATGTCCTCCATCATCAGATAACCCTTTTTACGTCCCAGCCCTTGTGGCAGCAGCACAGTGGAATACATCCACCCTCCCTCCTTCCCCGAGGAGGACAGCATCTTCTGACACTCATCTCACCTCCCCTGACTGTCCCTCTGATGACTCATTCTTGTTCACAAACCTTGGTCATTGCCATAGTGAGCGGTAGCTCTCTGACTGAGCCTGAGGCATGGCCTGCGTATTTTCTGTTTCAGGAATAACTGGTACACATATACTCTGTGGCTGTTGGTATCTGCTGAAATATTTTCAATACACTTGAAACTTCATAGTTCATAGATTCATAGAAGAAATACAAGTCATGAAGTCTAGACAGCCATTGGCAGTCATTTATATGACTTGCCACCTAATGGTGGAAAACAGTTTGTTTTTCTAATCCCATATAACGATTGTTTTTGTTTTTTTAATGAGTCCATGTTAGTAGTTAGAAATATGGTTTTGTGTGTAGTTTTGTTGACATGGGAAAGTACATTGTTTAGTTGTACGATAACACTATGAAATTTTGAAACATGCATTACAAGGTTGTTGATATGTTTTAAATATCCATTAGTCTAATAATGACAATAAAAGATGAACTTTCCATACAATGCTGGAACTTTCTTTGGTTTTACTACAAACTGACCACCTTTGTACTTTGGCATGTCAACTATGAACCATGTTTTACCAGTTCTTGTCATATCTTGTTGTTGATCTGAGTTGGCATTAAAGTGAACTGCAGTGAGCAATATTCTGTAAATGGAGTTGAAATTGTTGTTCACAATGTTTGACAATGTCATTACAAAGTAGGTAAGCAAGTAACTGAAATAGGTTGATCAGCATGAGTACATCCCCTTGTAACTGAAAGTAAAGCTTTTGGGGACATACTGGATTGCAAGGCTGTGAAAACTCTCCAAGAAAGAGGTCTGATGGAGAGGCGACAGTTTTTCCACATCCTGTTTTACCAAATTGGACATAAGAATTATCATTTTCTCATAGGCCTTCTCATCTGAATTAACTAATGGGAGGATGTGTAACAGTGTACTGTATGTCAACTGCAGTACTGTTATAAGTTATAAAATGGCACGAAAAAATCTGGAAATTTCAGTGGCCAAGAGACATCACCTGACCATGCAATAAATCTCTACAAACACATGGTCTGGTGCCAAAACCCATTTTTCTAACAAAAAAAAGCTACTTTGAGACATTTCATAAGTGCAAGAAGCCCCTACAGGGCATCATAGGATTTTAATGCACTTATCAGGTACAGACCCAGAGATCGTGAAGGCTAGAGAAGGATCTCCCCCAGCCCACTGTTAACGGATCAATGATTTTCTTCTGCCACAAGCAGACTCAGAGGTCGTGAGGGCTAGAGAAGGCTCTCCCCCAGCCCACTGTTAACGGACCAACGATTTTCTCCTGCCACAAGGTACGTGAATGCACCAGCAGCAGCTTGCCTGATTGTGACCGCTCACTCCTGAATCAGCAGACGTTTCAAAAAACAGCTCTTGGTGCCTTTTTTCTTTGTTTGATTAATTTGTCTTGGCACAGTAGTGGAGATAGAATTTTAATGCTAGGAAAAGCTGCTTACTACAGTGTGGACTCTGCATATTAACTGCTGCCTTAATTGTCCCTTAAAGTCATTTTTTTTTAGTTATTTGCTGGATCTAATGTGGGGACTAATTAACTGATACTGCATGCATGTTTTAGACTAAGGGAACCTAACAATCCCGATACAGCCTGGCCCCTCCCTCACGAAGCTCCCCCCTCCTGCCTATATAACCCCCTCTCTTTCTTTCCTCCACAGCAGACCCGGAGGTCACGAGGGCTACAGAAGGCTCTCGCCCAGCCCACCGTTAGTGGACCGATGATTTTCTCCTGCCACAAGGTACATGAATTCAGCAGCAGCAGCTCACCTGATCGCAACCACTCACTCTTGAATCAGCAGACGTTGCCCTGCCAAACGCTACGTGTTCGGCTCCCCACTGCCCCCACCACCACCCTTGGTCAGCATTCACTTATATAGGTATATTTCTAATCACATGATCATGAAATAACCACCTGCAGCCTATACTCTACCACCACTAGAGGGTCCCTTTCTTTTCTTCCTTCTGACCTGACTATTCCTCTAGCTCTAGAGCCCAACCATGCTCCCACTTACCATCATCACTCTCCTTTTTTTGCTCCCTCAAACACCTCACCTTCCCCTCCAATGCTACAAAGGGGACCAAATCTGCCCCTTCCTTTCCTTATGCAACCAGTTACTCACAACATCACCCCCCCATCCACATATGAGCTACCAGCCTTCACAAGCCATGGCTGATAACCAGGAAGTAGCACGCCCCCCTCACTACATTACATACACAAACAGGTACTTAAACTTCTCCTCCTTCCCCCCTAGATACCCTCTGCCACAGTGGGTGACTCTCTGGAGCTCCTCCTTCTAAGGCTAACCTCCCACCGCATTCACACCACACCTCCCCTCCCCACACCCAGAACTACCAGACCCACCATGGGGACCCGCAGCAGAATATGCCAATGGCTAACTTCTCGAACAACTAGATATCTCCTCAGGTCACTCCATACTTCTTCTGCTCCTAACGGCAATGTCCACTCCAAACCTGGCCCACTGAATCCCCCACCAGCCCACCCATCCTCAGTAAATGGGCTATGCATTGCCTCACTAAACATCTGTAGCCTTCAAAGAAAATGGGACTCATTTCAGGGGTGGGTACACTGGCATCAACCTGATATCATCGCATTGAGTGAAACCTGGCTCTCCCCCACTGTCCCCGACTTGGCAGTATACCTCCCTGGATATCTCCTTTTCCATAACGACCGAGTGGGAAAGAGAGGGGGAGGCAGCGCTCTCTACCTCGAGAACTCTCTCTCAGGTCACCTACTTCCTCTGCCCCAACTAGCTTCCAAGGCTCAGGCCCTCACCATAAAATTATCACTAGGAAAGTCTACCACCCCCCCCTCCTCACCGCTGCCTACGTCCCTCCCCGAGACCAGAAGCCAGCCTTCCAAACCATCATGTCCTATCTCACTACACTACCCCCAAAGCATGAAAAAATACTCCTGGGGGACGTCAACATTAACTGGCTGGCCAAGATGGCGGCCCCATTCATTATCGAGGCTGCTGCCCTCGATCTCACACAGGTCATCAAAATCCCTACCCGGGTTAACAGACATCCGGGGACAGCCTTTCAACTAGACCTAGTCTTCACAAACCACCCCCACAAAATTACCAGTACCCCGCTCCTCCCTGATGCTCTAAGCGACCACTCACCGGTTCTCTGCAACTGGTCTGACACTCCCTTCAAAGCCCTTCCTAAAATTATTTCTCAATGCAAACTTAGGCCTGGCAAACTAGCTCAACTCAAGGCACACCTCAGAGGCTGGGACTGGACACCCCTAGCAAACACCCTCGACCCAGGCCGAGCCCTTGATCTATTCATCACCACTTTCAATACGACCTGCAACAAGATCGCCCCCTTACCAAAACTATGTCCAAGGGAAACCATGTCCCTTGGCTCTCAGACCACCTCCTAGGCCTACTGTGACAGCGTGATGACCTATGGCACCTAGCTAATGAGACCCAATGGCCTTTGGACAGGCAATGATATAGGGAAGCCCGAAACAAGTGCACCTAGGCCATCTGCACTGCCAAAGCAGACTATTACAAAGTTGCCTTAACCTCCACCTGGGGCACTGGGCGCAAATTCTGGGAAAATGTTAAGGAGTTCTGTGGGCAAAACCCCTAATCTGCCACCTAACCAAATGCAAATTGAGGGAAGCCTCTCTACTGACCCCCTCAGCATAGCCTCAGCCCTAAACTCGGCCTTCACTGATCTCTCTCATGTTCTCCCCCCAAACTTTTTTGACCCTCCACCGGCCAAAATCTCCCCAACCCCCCCCTTGTTCCTCCCTTCTATCTACATGTCCTCACCCCAGAGACAGCAAAGCCCTACCTAACCAAAGCCATTAGCCACCATCACTATAGCCACAACTCCCTGGACCTGAGACTTCTCCGCCTCACCCTCCTGGAAGTCCTAGCACCACTCACCCACATTCTAAACTACTCCCTCTGTCAAGGGAAATTTCCCACCCCCTGGAAATTGGCCTACATCACACCCATCCACAAAAATGGGGACCGCACATCCACCAACAACTACCGCCCCATCTCCATTCTACCCCCCCATTTAAAGCACTACAACGCATAGTTGCCGACCAATTTACTGACCACCTTAATAAATATCACCTACTAACCAACCAGCAACATGGCTTCCAAAAGGGTCATAGTACCACCACCGCCCTCCTTGAATTTACCTCCCATATTCACTCTGCTTTGGACTGTGGCCACCTCACAGGTGCCATCTTCGTGGACCTATCTAAGGCATTTGATACCGTCAACCATGCCCTCTTACTAAACACTCTGGCTTACACTAGCTTTTCCAATGATGCCATGAACTGGTTCACCAGCTGCCTCACTGATAGAATGCAGATGGTTAAGGTTGGTACTGTCCTTTCCCCCCACTTCCCTATCCGCTCCGGTGTCCCACAAGGCTCCATACTGGCCCTCTTACTTTTCAGTCTATACCTAAACTCCTTCCCATCTGCCTGCCCCGGCAACCTGCTACTGTACGCAGACGATGCTGTCCTGTATGCCTCAGACCCGGGCACCCTCCAAACTCCACCAAACTCTCCAACACTCTTTCCATGAAATCGAACAATGGTTTGCCAGCCAGCGTCTTACAATAAACTACAATAAGACAAAAGTCATGATTTTCTCACACATCCCCAGAACCCCGTCAAAAACCTCTGCCCCTAATTTCTCACCGCTAATCAGACCCCCCCCCAGAACAAGTAGGCAACTTTAAATATCTAGGGATCACACTAGACCCTGTCCTCAACTTTAACCTTCATATCCTACACCTATCAACTGCCCTTAGCTCCAGACTAGGAGTTCTCTACCGATACAAACACTGCCTCTCCCCTGAAGTGTTACAACTCACCATAAACTCCTCTATCCTCTCCCTGCTGGACTACAGCATCCTCGTCTACAGTGCAGCTGCCTCCACTTCCCTAAACTGACTCCGGCTTCTGCTTAACAAAGCCTGCCATCTCATCCTAGGTTGTGATCGCCTCACACACACATGCACCTTCTACAGTACCGCAGACTGGCTAAACCTAGACAACAGTCTCAGGTATCACACCTGCCTAATGACCAAAAAAAATTATCCTAGGCCTCACGCCCCCCTGCCCTAAACCAACTTATCCTCTCAACACCACCAGGCAGAACAACCTGTAGCTCGAACAAACCATTGCTAGGGGTACCCCTTGGCCGGACTTCCCAATTCCAGTGAACTTTCAGCTACAAAGCTCCATCCTAGATGAATGCACTCCCCAGATTAATAATGGAAGAAACTAGGCTTGGCCCTTTCAAAACCAGACTAAGGAACCACCTACAAGACTCCAACCTGTGTGACTGCAACTGCCCCCCCGTTGACCCTGAACTTGTCTGACTCCCCCTTCCAAATGGCCCCCATGAGATAACCTATTTTTGACAACCAGCCACTTCAGAACCTCACTGCTCCTCTATGGCTGTGCGATTCTCATGTAAATCATGTTTCCCCTGGTAGGGTAGCTCACCCACTGAATCAAATGTGTAACCATGTAAAAAAAAAAAATTGTAAGATTGCTTGTTATGTGTTAACAACCTGTAAACCATGTTTCTTCCCTTCTGTACTCTATGTATGACGTGGAACCTTTGTAAATGAGTCTTTGACTCAAAGGTCTTTCTGAATATCTCAAATAAATAAAATTAAAAATAAGACTTCTCAGCCTTTGGCCTCACATTTACTATACCCTGGGGCATGCATTAAAATTCTATAATGTGCACCTCGTTGTGGCTTATGACTTACATAATGCACAAGATGGATGTTTAATAGTATAACATACATGGAGTGTTACTTTGTGCAAAAGACCATGCAGTGAAAATCAGCGTTTATGTGTACTCTTACAGGTGTCAGTCATATCAAATGAGACACCCCTTATAGACCACTGCAGTGCAGTTTGAGTAAGCTATATTAAGTTTTGGTGGCTTCTATTTTGGGGTTAATGTCGCATTTGACATCCTCCTTGTGGACATTGAACATGGGAGCACAACACAACTGCTCCAGCACAAGAGCACACTGTCTCCATGGTGAGATTAGCAGCTGATCTGCATGAAGACTGTCTGAAATTGTAAAGGTGATTTCAGCATAAATGTGTGCAGATGCACTGTGCCTATTATCCTGTTTAGAATGTGGTCTTGTGAGGCAGAGTTACAGTACAGTACTCAACTTCAGCGCCAGTGTGATGTAAGTAAAAGTCTGCAAGAGGTGTGTCATATGGTAAAACATATAACCTGATGTGAGGATATGAAATACAACAATTTGCTTCTTGGCTTCACGTTACACTCACAAAAAACTCACACTCAGTGTGTCTCATGTTGTAACTGACACTACTTTGATGCCATTTTTAACTTTTGTAATGTGTAGAAAAATTCAGTGAACTGATTTGCTGAAAGTACCTCTGATCCATGTAATTATTGAACCATAATTACATGTCAGGACTACTTAAAGCCATTCAAACAGCATAACATAGCCATAAAAGTATTATAAAATTTAAGCTGTGACTTTACCAGGAATTGCTCACCATATTCTGTCAAGGTGGGCAATGGCTACAGCTGAGGCTGCAATGGCTACAGGGTGCAATGCAGCAGCAGCTGGCCACACAGGCAGACAGGATGATGCACCCCCGTCTCATGGAGAAATGAAGCACGTGCTCCTGCAGCCCGAATCTCACTTCCTGGCTGTCTGCCTGTATGCCACACTATGTGAAACCAACCACCACACCACCTAAACAACAGCTGGAGTTAGGTCACATGGGATAAGCATGTACCACTGCATCTCCAGAACTCACCACTCCCATTGTGTCCCATTGTTTCTTGTCTCTTGCATATTGAAGTAGCCCATCTCGTGGAGAAACGGATGTAGAAACTCACACAGTCAGAATCTTGCTTCCTGTCTGCCTGGCAGCCACATTGCTTGCAACCAACAACCCCTTCCCCCACCACCAAACTGAAGCAGCATGCTACAGTATTATAAGTTGGCAATTACTAACTTTTAACTTTTAACTTTTAAAGCTAAATGTCATGGGAACTACTTTATGATCAATGGTGTTCAAACAGTAAAGTGTCACTTCCGAACCAAATAACACTGTTTTATTTTTTCTACACATTGTTATAAGTGCAATAAAGCAGTCTGGTGTGTGAGATTGTGGGCAGTTATTACAGACGTCTCTAGGGTGCTGTAAAGTTTGCTCTAGGGTGCTGTAAAGTTTGCAAGTGCCTCATGCCAAACAACATCCTCAAGAAGTGTGTGACTATTGAGCCATAATCACGCACCCTAGAATGCGTTATTGCTTACATATATTACCAAACATTCCTTTTATTAATGCTCTTATGTGGTTCCATCCATTTACACTTCTTTGCACTTTGATCCAGCAGTCCATGGGTACACTCTGGAAACAGTGGTCTGTCATGATGAATGTCCAGTACATGGTTTGTTATGGACTTTACTTTCGGCAGCATCACTTCCCCATTGCCATCAGAAGTAGATCATGGGATCCTCCAATAATAGGGGTGCGATTGCACCCCCTATAGTTAGGGTTGAGTACCCTGTTTAATGTTAAACATAAAATTTTGCACGTTAGTATCTTTGTCTGTCTTTGATGGAATAAGCTGAAACTTTGTATATGCTGTTTATGATGTGTGAAAATTTTTGTGATGGCTGGTTGTGTGGTTTCTGGGATCTGCATGTGTCATTTTTAGAAAAAAACAAAACTTTTTTTTATATATATATAACATTGGTTGTCTTTGCTCTCACCTACAGCCTGCATGGAAAGGAACTGTTGCCCTACAAGTGTAGGGGGCATTTGTCATGTCTCAAGTTAGTGCATTTCACTGGTCTGGTGAAAAAAATATCAGTGTTCCACAGTTATAAGGCTTTAAATTTTAGTGTGTGCATGCACAGTAGGGGTTTTGAGATAACAGTTTGTGGCAAAAGTAAAATTTTGATGTCACAAATGCTCATTTTGCTTTCACGCCACATGTTTGGCATGGTATCAAACATTTTTTTGTGCCATGCCATCTGCCATCTTGTTGACCTTTTCCATGAATCAACAAACATTGAAAATACAGAAAAAATGCCTTGATTTTAATAAACAAACACCAGAACCAACTTTAACTAAACGAGACCCTTTAGCTAGATTCTGATGTTTGTTTTTGAAAATTATACCCACAAATGCCATTTCTGGGCACCTAAATTCCAGGTGCCCAGCTTAGCGAGAGGAGCACTTCCCCTGCATTGTCAGTACGAGAACACCAGGAATTTCTTGGCTTCTGCAGCTGCAGATGAAGTCATGCTGCTGGATGCAGTGTTAGCTGTGAGCTGCCCTTTTCCCTAATGCCTAGTGGCACCTACCCACCCTCCAATCACTGTCCCTGGTGCCTAGTAGCATCCCACCACCCTTGGATCATTACCCTGGTGTCTAGTGGCACCCCCACCTTCCAATTGCTGTCCCTGGTGTCTAGTGGCATCCCTACCCTCCAATTACTATCCCTGGTGTCTAGTGGCACCCCCACCTTTCGATCACCATCCTTGAATGTTTATTTAATAGTCCCTTCCCTGCAGCCCATCATTTGATTTACAATGCTGACACACGGGGGCAATCCTGTCAGCATTACAAAACCCTCCAGCAGTGTATGACACTGGGGAGCCCCCCAGTGTCCCAAAATATTTATTTTACTTGTCCCTGTATAAAGAAAACAGTTCCCCAGTGTTTTTTTTAAACCCCCAAAAAAGAAAACAGTCCTTTGTTGACCCCCTCCCCATCCCAAACCTCTCACTGCGCACTCACCACCCCACACCCCCTTAACCTCTAGTTGCCATCAGAAGTCATAGGCTGTCATCTTCTGTGGACCAAGACATGTCTGCACTCATCAAAGCCAAACCGTGAACTGAAGAATCAAGGTAAGTGCCACATATTGTATTTTAATGGAGTTTTGAACTTATGTTCATAACTTCACCGTTTTTAGCACTTTTTTCACCAAAATTTCATCCTGGCCTTTTTGGGACCCCACCTCATGAACAATGGCACTGTCACAGGGTTGCTGTGTGAAATCACCTTTGAGGACAAAATAACAGAATTTCACCACTAGTGTTCATGAGGTGGGGTCCCAAAAAGGGCATGTTGAAAATTTTGTAAAAAAAAAAATAAAAAGAGCCTAGTTATGTGCGTTTGTTGAAATTTTTCTACACACATGCATCATTTTGGTAATTTTCAATATTTTGACTCCAAATTTTCAACATAGCCAATTTTTCACACCACCTCATGAAAGGTACAGCTGTCATTTTTCACATCCTGTCTGAAATGTGTTTTCACACCTGTGGGGTGAAATGACATTTTAGCATGCATTTGAAAAGTTTCAGCATGGAGTTTATGAGGTGATGTCATAAGAAAACTATGTTGAACATCTGGGGTGAAAATATGAAAGAAATACCAAAGTTATGACCATTCATTCAATTTCAATACACAAGCTCATAACTTTGGAAATGTTCACTATTTTGACCCCAGATTTTCAACATAGCCATCTTATTACCCCACCTCATGTATGTCACAGCTGTCATTTCTCAAATTCTGGTCAAAATATGTTTCTGCATCTTTGGCGCAGCATGGCATTGCAGTTGTGCAGAATTATGTTTTGGCTGGGATTTAAAAATGTTCTGTACTGGGTACATGAGGAGGGGTAATAAGATAGCTATACTTACAATTTGGTCACTGTTGTCTTATAAATAGGAGCACAGGGCCTGTGCTTCAATAGCTATATATATATATATATATATATATATTTATAAAATGGGTAGGGGAAAATGTTGCTATCTTATAGGATGAAAAGCATCACATGACCGTGCGTGTAACAGAGCACAACCACACACCTGCACTTTTACCCCCCTCCAAAACAATTTTGACATTTTATAAGATAGATAAACCACTCTGAGATGTGCAGTCGCGCCCTGATATACGCACGCCTTGGGTGGCTGACCCGCTCGGCCTGTGGCCTCGTGCGTACAATGCACACCAAGCGTGCATATATCAGAGCATGACTGCACACCTCAGAGTGGTTTATCTATTACATATATATACTCATCCATGGGGGTATGGAAGTGCAGGGCCTAGATGGCCCTGTGCTCCCACAGACAAATAAGGATACGATTATACTATCTCAAAAAGTAAAGAAATAAATTGCAAAAAAACTGTATTAATGCTCTAGTTAGAGATAAGTCACAAAAGTTGGGAAATGTGGTGTTAGGGTTTTCAAAGTTAACACCCCACACCCACCCTGAAGACACCAACAGGTGTCAGGGGTGTGTCTTGGGGTCATCGACCCTAACCCTCAACCCATTCTCCTATACTGTGCCAATCTCATCTTACTTACTTATGGAATAGGGTGAGTATTAGGGCTGACTACCCCAAGGCACACACCGATGCTTGTTGGTGTATGCAGGGTTGGTGTGAGGTGTTAGCTTTGAAAACCCTAATGCCACATTTCCCTTCTTTTGTGGCTTTATCCCTAATTAGAGCATTAATACAGTTTTCTTTGCAATTTATTTATCATATTTTTGATACTCCTGATCCAATATCTTATGGGCATGGCTTGTTTCTGTATAACAGTTGCCTCTAACATCTTTGTGATGCCTTTTATAGTATTATACATTTAATTTTTAATTTTTACAAAAGGAAATGAAAATTAAACAACACTGCATTGGTCACTTTCAAAATGCATACTTTTAATTGCATTCAGGTGACTTTGGTCAATGGTGACACCCAATGAACTTAAACCAGTCACACATGTCATTGTGCGGCTGTAAACATGATGGATACAAATATGGCCATAAAAGTTATGATGAGTTATAGTCATTGATGACTATCTACTCAGGAAAAATAAAATTGACCACATAGGACAGTGACTCAAAAAATATGTGACAGAAGGTATATCTAGATGTGATAATGCATGTCTCACTTTTGAAAACAGAGCCATTAGATGGGCATACAGGTATGTAATGCATTGTCATAGGTGACAACGCCCACTTGAGATGGTAGGGACCAAGAATGTAACAATTAATATTTAAAGCATGATGGGCACTATGCATGAATGAGCAGATTGGTGCATAGGCAACCCTACATGAGAATGCCATGTAGAGGGGTCCAGGTGGCATTCATTGTGCACCAGATCCCCAAGTCACCTAATCAACTACATGCAATGAGCAGTCCAGAGGTATTCCAGGGGGCGTGCCCACTCTCCACACTATTCACGAAGGTGCAGAGGGCTGGGCCAGTGCTACATGATGGGTGACCCTGCTGTACACTGTACGTGTCCTCCAAAATGGACACCTTAATGGTGGCAGCGTCACCCAGACCCCTGCTACACTGCTGCCTCAGCCCACTAGACTGCCAGGGAAGACTTGGGGCAGCCATTTGGGGGCTCACCTGTAGTTTATTAAAGGACAGGGTTCATGTATTCCCAGGATCCCCTGTATGTGCGCAGCTGGGGATGCACATAGGGACCCCGGATGGGCATCCTATTGGGTGCCTGACTGCATCGTGCACTCTGCCCTCCCAGAGTAACCACCATGCAGCTGTGTGCTGGGAGGGTGGGCCAAGGACAGGCAGCAAGCAATGGTGGATACCAGCCAGTGTGCCCCTGTTCTGGGGTGTGGAGCTGCGTGGGCCTTGTACATGTGAATAACAAGTACAGCCGCATTTTTGTATTTAGTGCCCGATGTGCATGTTTTACCTTGCATGCCACATCAATTCCCCACCACATCACTGTCAACAAGGACAGTATGCAATGCAGTGCAAGGGCCTCACAGAAACACATCACCCAACATGACTAGTATGCAATACAGAATAGTTTGTAAGTATGTTAAATATCAGCACTGCATGTAACGGCTATTGATTCTATAATGAAACAAATCAATCAATCAATCAATCAATCAAAATCTTTATTTATTCAGTCGAACATCATTGAGCAAAGCTCATTTACAAGATGGACCTGAGTGGTCATACAAATGAGGATACAAATATTATTACATAGACAAGAATAGCATAAATAACAATATAATGGCAAGAAATGAATGTATACAACAATTTACATATATACAAGGAGCAGTAGAACCATTTTGCCTGCAAGAAAAATGTGGGCAAAGGGTATAGCAGGAATAAAATATAAAATTATAGGGTCTAACTAGCTTTTGTGAGAATAGATAGGTGAGTCGAAGATAGAATATGAAACAATATAATGGACCGGAAAAGAAAGGTGGGTCAGGTAGGGTAGGGATTATGGTTTATAAAAGCAATTGCAGAGCTCTGGAAAAAGGGCGGAGAACAGTCTTTTGAAGGATGTCAGAGGTAGAAGGCTATCTAGCTTCATGGATTTTGGAGAGAGTTCCATGCAACTGCTAAAGTATAGCTGAAAGTAGCCCTCCCATACCGGGTGCAGGCAATGGGGACCTGTAACATGATAAGTTTACTGATCCTTAAAGTGTATGGCCTAGTTGTAATTTGGGTAAAGCAATCAGTGATATAGGTAGGTAGTTTGCCTGTTAATGCTTTGAATGTCCAGATAACAGCATTCCTAGTCCTTCTGTGCTGTAATGATGTCCAATTGACTGCCATATAAAGGGAGCAATGATGGGTGCTGGGGAGAAGGTCAGTAATAAATCTTATGGCCCTGTGATACAGGGTGTCCAGTTTTTGTAAGAGATGACCTGGACAATGGCAGTATAGAAAATCAGCATAATCAAATAGGTCATTGCAAGCTTTCATTAACTGCTAGACATCATATTGATGCACAATTCCAGGTTCATGTTCATGAAAATACTACTTTTGTTTTAAGTCAACTGAACTTTATTGAATTTCAAGTAAACATACAGAACACATAGCAACAACACAACACAGACACTACCCATACAGTACGGTGCAATACAATACACAGCCCCCCCACACTCATGAGGTCCAGACAGTCCAAGGCTTACTTAGATAAAGACCAGCAATTACAATGACCAGCTACATCTGTTTGAGCAGAGCTGAGCTCTATGGATAAATGTACTGATATCACTCTGAGCTTACAGTTACATCAATAATAACAGTGTGTGTACAGTCTCCCATCTGGACCAGTAAGTTTTATAGCTATGTTTTTATTTGTTCATTTGTTTCAATGCTCATTTTTTCAGCCTTCAGATGCTGCAGTGGGGAGGAGATCCACCCCGGTATTAGCTAGGTCCCAGCATATGCTGGGGTCTGGGCATCATGGAGCTCTTCCGAGAGATTTTCTCCCATGTGTGTTCCCCCCCCTTACCACCTGTCCATGGTGCGACCAGTCGTGTATTAACTTTGGCACATGATTGGGCATGCTCCCACTCTCAATATGTAGAGGTCCATTGGTCCCCTCCTTGACAGCCTCCCATATGGTCCCAGACTGCCACACCCCCTTGCCAATGCTAGGGCTCGGTAGGCACTGGGTACCAAATGTCCTCCCTCCCCAGAGAAGGTGAACAGTTCCTGGGATGCTCAGCCTCCCCCTCCGGCTCACCGTCCAATGTCCAAGGTCCAATCCCGAACCCCAGTCATTGGTGCTGCAGACGGAAGTGCTTCCACTGCTCTGGTGGACCAGCCTGTATCTATGGTTAACACTGACAATCATCTTTTCAGCCTCCAATGTCTATAGGATCTCTTTATGCCATTCTTCCTCGGTAGGAATATCAGTGTCCATCCAGTGTCTAAGGGTGACCAATTCTGTGGTCACTGCAACTAAGGCAATAAAACCTTCACGTGGACCACTCACTACTTCTTTAAATTTCCCTGGCATACAAATTACAGCCATAAAGGCATCTTAGAGTCCTAGTAGTGTGTCTAACTGTTCCACAATATTTGCTCAGAAGGGTTTGACCCTCTCACACATCCTCAGTATATAGCATAATGTGCCTTCCTATTTTCCATACCTTGAACAGGTTGCAAAATTTAGTTTCCTCATCTTATGTAATTTACTCTGGGTATAACAGAGGTTCTGTAGAGTTCTGAACTGCAGCAATTAATATCTGTCATGTTTAATACATTTGTAGCAGTTTTTTCAAATTTGTTGTTGATATACTTCTGTTTGTCAATCTACCTGCAGCTCCTGATGCTAGTAAAAAGGTAGCCAGCTGAATAATTTCTGTGCCATTTTGAAAGGGATGACTGTGTCCCCCTGCAGAAACTGCCAGGGGGCATATATCCCCTTGAGGGCTTTGTGCTGGAACCAAGGGTCAGACCTTGCAGGCATAATCTCTGAATCCACAGTCCACCATTGGTACTTCCATAGAATATGCTGGTGTGACCCCGATTTATCCATCACCTCCAACCTTCTAGCACTGCCTCTGTGCCTGTAAATGGACCCTGGGCCCTGGGAGGGAGGGCATGCAGGTTGAATATCCATGCTTGTAAATGGGGGAAAATAGCAGATCTTAGGTCATTTTTCCAGTGGGATTTGTATGTGGGGTGTCCCCATAATAGAGCCATTCACATTTGTGTTGCTGCCCAATACCCTGATAGGTGAGGGACTGCCAAGCCACCCTGGTTTTTAAGGAGAAATAATATGTGCTTACATCTCTAGGCCTCTTGTTGTTCCATATACAGGCTAGAAAAGAGGCCTGTCAAGTCTGCAGGTCCCTAGGAGGCACGATGCACGGGACACACTAAAACAAAGGTGTTAATGATTCTAAACACATCTTCATCTGAGGAGTATCTCATTCTATTCATATTTTATTTATAATTTTGGCCATGTATTCATTCCATTTTATTTTATTTTATTTGCATGTACAATACACATGTTGTTATCAGCATCACATGTACGAGATTTACCTACAGGCAGCATTTAGATATCAATATCTAGGACACATTCCAAGGCAAAATGGTCACTATTCCATACTTTTAAAACTTCAAAATGTATTGCTTTATAAAAAGAGAAACTGTCTATCATACAGAGATCTAATAAACTTCCCCCTGTTTTTGTTGGGTATGTAATTTCTCCACTTCTATCACCTTTGCATCTTCCAATCAATATCCTTAAATCATGTTTTGCAGCACATTGTAGCAGACTTTTACCTTTATTGCTGAGTATTTTATCTTTGGAATGTCTGATATTGATATCCATTACATCGTCTATATTCATATCATAGGTTTTTACTTCAATTTCTGCTCCAACTCTGGAGTTAAAGTCACCACACAGCAAAACTGTCAGACCACAGAATCTTGATTTGTAATATTTCAGTTTCAACCATTAACTCATTTATTATACGTGTAAAGATATTATTAGGTACTTGGGGAGGGACATAAATATTGAATATTCCAAACATCTGCTGTTCTATTCTAAAGGCAACACATATTTAATATATATTATTATAGTTACTGGTCCATAGACGAACTGTGTTTAATCTTAAGCTGATGGAGATACTTAGACTTTCCTTTGCCCAACCAAATCCTTTTTCTTTAATAGCTGGAATACTCCATGTTTCTTAGCCTGCAAATGGTTGCCTATTTCTTTCTATATCCTAAGTTTCTTGAAAAGTGATAATATATTCCTGGATCATGTTAACCCAATTTTTATCTTCCAATTTCAGTTTTATTCCAGCTATGTTCCATTTCAGTGCTTTAAGGACTGAGGGCATTACATAGAGTTCCTGCAATCATCACTGTGCTACATTCAGCTATATATTCATCTGTTAATATCTAGTTTGTTTGAGGTATGGCTTTCCTCCAGAATATTGATATTGTTTATTCTCTGTCCTTTTCTTTTTCTTCCTCTCAAAATGAATCTCTTCCTCATCCCCATCCAACTCATGCACTTTTTCTAATGGTTTTAAAAATTCAGTAATCCTGTGTTGTTTTCCGTTATCCTGTGTCTCCACTTTTCCTTTGGATTTCTCTTCAGTAAGAACTGCTCTTTGTCACGTTCTATAATCCTGATTGTACTATCCAAAGATAAGTGCAAGATAGTACAGTCACATATTTGGAAGTCTAAGCACTCCACAAACTTAGGTGCTGCCAGTTTGTTATACGCTTCTCTGGCAACTTTGCTCTCCCAAATGAAATCAACAATAAGGCAGTGTAGTGGCAACACTATATTCATCATGCTCATAGGGTATAGCAGCCTCAGCAATACATTCATTTTCAGTATATTTATTGTACCCCATAGAAGTAACAAAAGTGTTTTCCACCTTTTAAGATCCTGTTATAGGATAGTAATTAAAAGGTTGAAGTTGTGATATCTAAGCACTCCTATGTCAGTACTGACTTTGATCCCCAAGTAAGTCAGTAGCAGAGGATCCCACACTAGTCCCAGTGACACACCGTAATGTTTATTGACATTCCTATTCAGTGCTGGGACACACATTGTGTTCACATTTGATTTGTATGCTGACACTTCACTAAACCTCTCTGTTTCCTGGACTACCACTGGGATGGATGAGACTAGGTCCCTCAGGTATAGCAGGATGTCATCTGCATATATGGACTATTTTAACTCTTGTGATCCTACACTGATCCCCTTTATACCTGGATTTTGCTTAAGCCAATGAGCCAGTGGTTACAGATACAAGTTAAATCATAGTAGTGATAGAGGGCATCCCTGCCATGTATGTCTCCAAAGTGCCATCTTCTGTAACGTTACTCTATTACACTGTATTGTGGCAGAGGGATGCTGGTACAGGACCCTGACCAATCTCACAAAATCCTCCAGGATGTTATAAGATTTTAATACCTCAAAGAGATAGAGCCAGAAGACCCTGTCAAAGGCCTTCTCTATGTCCAGGGTGACCAAGGTCAAAGGGACTTCAGTCCACCCAGATGCAGAAATGAGATGATACAGGTTCCTCATATGGTCACTAGAGACCCTTCCTGCCATAAACTGAACTACTACAGGCATATCAGGTGACCCCACTCTTTTCCCTGCCTGGTAGCCAGGATTTTGGCCAAGATTTTAATTTCCAAGTTGATCAAGAATATGTGCCGATAAGTTCCCACCTTGGTGACATCTTTACCTGGTTTAGATAACAGCAAAATTCATACCTCTGTGGGTATCTTATCCTCCTGCCCTCTTTAAATAAGTAAGTACTGCATGAAGATTTGTCAGGAGGGGTGTGAGAGTTCCACCCCAAAGTGTTTATAAAAATTGGCTGTGTAGCTATCTGGTCCTGGAGCTTTGTCTAACTTCAGATGTTTAATGGCAACCTGCACTTCCTCAAGTTATCTCCCCTTCCAGGATATTCTGCTGAATTTCTGACAGCTGCTTTAGCTGCACCCCTTCCAAATACTGTCTATTTTCTGCTAAGTGACCTTCCTGATTTACACAGTCATCATCATGTAAGTTCTGATAAAATCTCTGGAAGACCCTTACAATTACCTCCAGTTTTGTAATCAGATGTTGTTTCCCTTCCTCCTCTACCCTTTGATGGCTCACAGTGTCTCCTGTTGTTTTAGCCTGAGGACCATCAGTTTTACAGCCTTCTTACCCTGGTAGGTATTCTGAACCATTGCCCGAAATATAGCTGGATCTGCCTTCTCCCTCACCACATCTGCATAATTAGCCCTTAAGGAATTTAGGCAAAGCCAAACCATTTCTGTAGTTGAGGGTTTGAGTACTTTCTCTATAGCTCTAATTTCCATCAGCAATTTTGTTTTCTGTGGCTCTCATTCCCTCTTATATCTGGTGACCAGCCTAATGATTTCCCCTCCTAGTGTGCATTTTTCTGCACCCTACAACACGTCCCACTTTTGTATAAAGGTGTGATTCTCCTGAATGAAATAATTAATGCACTGTTTAAGATTATCTGTAATTATTTTATCTTTAGGATTTTGTGCATTTAACTACTTCACATTTTGTCTCTTTCAGCACCACCCCTTACTTGGGTTTTGAGTTTTACTGGCATATGATCAAAGAAAACTATTGCTTCTAGTCAACAAGTTAGGATGTTGGTATGCTCTCTACCCTAATGAGAAAGTGGTCGACCCTGAAAAAAGAAATTATGTGGTCTGGAATGGAAGGAAAAGGTCTTGTCTGTGGGGTGTAGTGCCTTCCACATGTCAACCAGAACCAGAGTGTCAATCATTTACCTTAATGCCCTCTGACCTGGCATTAAGCCTCTCTATAATGCAACAGATTTATCCAAGTCTGGCTGAAAGACCAGACTCCAGTCCTCACCAATAATTAAGGACAAGTGCATAATGGTTGTCAGCACTGTGCTAACTGAGGTAAAAAAGGCAAGAGAGTCTGTATTGAGGCCATAAACTGAGCCTAGACACCTAAGTTTGACCTATTAGGAAAACAAAATGCCCTCAGACACCAACCACTCTGACAAGGAGTCTGCAGCTTTACTGGAGCATCTGCAACTGACTGGATATGTTGGTCCTGCTGACTCAACGAGGCACTCTCTGTATACACCAGTTTGTCTACAGGCAACCTTGGTCACTGTGGTAGTTAATTGTTCTGCCTAGAAAAGTTTATTGTAATTGTCTGAGCAGCAAATGTCTCTGGTGTGGCAATTCTGAGCTGGTCAACTGATCAAGAATGTTCCTCCACCATGTGGAACTGCTGTCGAGCTCTGACCACCAACACCTGGTAAGGCACCTGGGGAGGGGGACGTCAGGATCCACAGTTCATCACCTAGGAAGGAGCAATGTTCCTATTATATCAAACCCAGGGGCTAACACTGGAAGCTGGCTGATGGCACCAGAAGGCACAATATAAAAAACTTGAAGTCCTGAACAGCACAGTGAACTAACCCAGTCCTTGTTAATGGAGTAGAATCTTGATATCTATATTGCCATGTCATGGCAGTTAGATTAATTTCTAGAGAATGTCTACTGTTCAACAAAATGATATTAACTGCTAAAACTTGTGAAAGTCCCAGTCTCAGTTAGCAAAGAGCAAGCACTGTAAGTCAACAAGATCTCCCACCATACTTTCTCCCTTGCTCGCAGCAACAGTCAAAGTGTAATGGGGCTCTGAATAAATTTGGGAACAGGGCAGGTAATTCTTTCTGAGCTTGTTCCACTGACTGTGAATGTTTTTGTTGACTCTGTGGAAATTATAAGCTTGAATAGGTACAACATTTTGAACTTGATATGAGCTGCATACAGTTTCACCTTTATGTCCCTGTAGCTGGCTTGCTTCTCACATACGTATATGCTCAGATCCTGGAAGATCAAAGGTTTTTTCCCTTTCCAAAAATGCCTTTTGTTTTTCTGCCCTTGTTCAAGATCTGCACTTTGTCCCAAAAATGTAACAAGTGTATCAAGAGAAATATGATCAGGTGGGCCGCTCTCCTTCTGCAGGCATCCTGTGCAAGGCATAATGCATCCGCTTGATGATATAACATGGGCCATTGAGTGATGGCCCTGCTACCTTCTCACACAGCTTCCAGACAAAGACTATGGTGTCCTGCCCGTCACAGCATTCTGGTAAATCAATGGTGACCAGGTAATTGCACCTACTCCGGCCTTTCTGGTCCTCAAGGCACTCTTTCAGCGACTGCACTTTCCTCTGGAGGGCTATAGTCTTGGGCTCGATTCTCTTGCAGCCATCTTCAACTGAGCTTACTCAGGCCTCAGCATTGCTGACCCCCCCAACACATCTTCAGTGGCTGGGCTGATGGCTTTAACTTCACTGGACAGGCCAGGATGGCTTCCTTTAGTGGGCTCAACTCCCATAGGAATCTCTCCAATGTCAGAATTTCTGGCTGGGTCTCCAAGGGTGACAGGGGGAAGTAGCTCATCTTTCGGTGCTGGGCCTTTTTGTCACTCTGGAAATGGTAGCTGAGTACACAGAAAAGCCTGCAGATCCCCATCAAAGTCCATGCTTGTCACCATACTTCATGATATAAAGCCTCACTGTTGTGAGTGCTAATCTTTCCAAGCAAAAATGCTTGTGAAGGCAGCTGGATTCAGTAGATTTTAAAAGGATTAAAATAAGGGTTCAGGAGAGCTGATCTGCCATGCTGCAACTAGTTTTGTCACATCACATGACTCCCCTCACAAAGATATTTCTGTATCTGAGGGTGTCGATCAGTAACTAGGCAGGCTGGAATCAGTCCATCATATTTTACATTTATTAGGCCCTGTTTACAGTATGTCCCTCCAACTCCATGTGGTAGACAGTCTTGACCTCTTTGTTCTAATAGTAAAAAAATAAACATATATGTCTAAACATATGCATCTACTACTTGAAAAGAGCTGACCTTTTGGGCTAGTAACAAACAATCTGTGAAACAGAGGTTACTGTATGGCTGATAACATTATATAAGCCTCATGTCAATTGGGCATTAAGGCAAAACAGTGGCTATGTTAAGACTGGATAACCACCTGACATGAGTGGATTGAAGAACAAAGTGAAGCCAAGCGCTTCAACTAACAGAGAATGGTTGTTAATCCAACACAATGCATCCTATGGAGTGACCTATTGCCATCATGAAATACAAGCTGTTTAGTAAATTGGATGTATTTTTGGAAGCCTTTTGGGGTGGAGCTACCTTGGGCTGGGATGTTTTGATGATATAACAACCCGGCTGAAAGATCCCCTTGAACAATCATGAACTATCATTCCTTATACACATTTCAAAGAGAAATGTTGAATATTCCTTAATAAGATGGGATAGGTAATCATAACTACAGCAGGGATGGAATATTACATGACGTGATAACATCCATGCTGTTGCGGTCAGAAACAGTGTACAAGTAACTTGGCTGTGTGAGATTTCAAAAGTGTCATCTCATTAATTATTTGCCTTGTTGAAGCTGCCTGGTTCAGGAACACAAATAAGTTGCAATATGATGGCCTGGATTAACCAAGAGACACCTCGTAAGCAGCATTCACTTTCTAGCAGTGTGCAAGGGGGACTGTGGCATGTGGTGACTATGAAGTCATGATCCAGCAGGCATAGACGGGTGCTAGGTTCCATTTTATGGGCACCACTCCATATCTCAATGACCATGGCAATGCCGTGGAGGAGGAGGAGCCAGCTGACATGTGTTCACCCATGCCTGCAAGGACCTGCACACCACCATGTGTCACTGTAGGAGTGGTGCTCCACAACATCCTCTTCTGTGAGGAGATCATCCCTGAAAATGCTCTTATACCCTCCTTGACAGCCTATGCTCCTGAAGTCATGGGCTTAGGGTGAAAAACAGAATCGCCAATGTGCCAAGCAAGTGATCTACTGCTTGGTGCCATGGAGCAGCACAACATTCACTTTATTATTTTTTTATTTCTATTCCTTTTCTGGCTCTTTGCCAATGGCAGGCATGTGCTCCACAACTGTCCCAGGAACCAGGAACCACAAACATCCCCACCCCAAGTTCCCATATCTGCCCTGTCTGGGAGTATCATGATTTTTCACTCTCTTGTAGAGGCCACTGGCAGGGAGAGACACAAATCACCCTGGGACCCCTGCTGAGACTTATGCTGCAATGGTTCCAGCAGTAAGTAGAGGCTGGGTTCTAGTTGTCATGTTGTTTCCTTTCCAGAGAATTTTTCTGTTAGTGTTTCCCCATGAGGCACAGCTGTGTGGTGTTGGCAGGTGCACAGACATGGGTGCTCACACACATGGTGAGCTGACATCCACCATTGCCCCCCCCATGTGTGTGTTCCCAGGCTGCTCTTCTCCCATCATCTGCTGGGAGTCATTATATCTCAGAGAGCCACAGTCCCTCCTCCCTGTAGGAAGAAGGCAGTCCTATGAATGATCATTCTACCTCTCCCATATAACCCTCTGACATCTACAGCTCATTCCAGGACTCAGGTCATTAGTGACACAACCGTTTCTCAAAGTATATAAGCTTTTTGGTTTTTCAAAGACATTTATTGTAACATTATTTCCTCTCAAAAAACAGGAAAATGAAAAGTTAAGGCAATGCGGACCAAATGTGTAATACAAACTTTATCTACTATCCATCACTTTGATATCGGCCACCTCATTCATGAATGCTTAGCACCATGTTTTTGTCACGTGCAAAAATGGTGTTCTGTAGATAAATAATCTAATTTGTGGAAATCATATATCACACATCTGTACAATAAATGTAGAAAGGTCACTATGGACATACAATGTTAGGTCGAATTTATTTATTTATTTTTTTAGTCATAAAATTAACTATTACTTTTGCTTTTATGAGGTGGTTTTTGAAATGATTTATGCATGCCCTTGCTAATGTATCAAGATCCAGATACCTCACTGCATTCATTGTATGCCATTTCAATGAAAAAATCTGTGACATGATTGTGTTATTAACACTGCCAGATACAGTACCAATAGTGCTTGAGACGTTGTCGCTTACATCGTCTGCCTGATTGCTTTCCATAAACTGACGAACCATCTTAGGAATAAAAAAATGCATCAAAGATTGGAGCTATTATGTTATAAATGCATTATTTACAATGTATCATTAAACATTCAAACATTACATCATTACATAACTATGCAAGGTTTTTTTCCCATATAGCTTTCTTGCCTATCAACTGCCACCTTTTTGGGTCATTGTTGACCCCCACAGTATCAACTGCTACTCTCACCACCATTTTCCCCTGAGGGGATCCACACAAAGCAATGCACAAGGACAGAAGAGACCATCATTCTTGAGAGTAGAGGCACATATCTTTTTGTGCTTTTCTCCCTTTTCATCGATCTCTCCCTCTACCCCGTGATGTCTTGTGTATCCTCTGCTGACCTTGATGTCAGCAGCATACAATGTACTCTCTGAATGGTCAGTGCCAATCTTCAACAGTGATGTTATCTGATTATAACATCACTGTATGAAGGTCCAGCATGAAGTCAACCCCACAAAGACGAAAAAGGAAATCACTGTGCCCTTACATCTCTTGGTTCTAGCCTCATACTGTGTCACACTGAACTCCCTCCCGACATGTCACACTGTGCTCCCTTCCCCCAAAAGTAAAAAATATCCCCTTTGCTAGCCCCTCATGGCTATCGCTGCTCACTATTGTCTGACAAACATATCTTAAAATAAGCCTACACTGCAATCAGCTTCCCCACTGCCATACTCACTGACACCATGATCAGCTTCACTTCTGGTCTGCCCCTACTTTCTGTGTAAAAAGTGTAAAAAAAAGGAAACAGTAAAAACAATACCATCATCCCTGTCATTGGAAACCAGACTTGAACTCTGCTCATAGTTTCTGTGTAAAAAAAATAAAAAAATAGTAAAACAATACCACAACCCCTCTCATTGGAAACTGGACCAAGCAAGTGAACAAGCAAGTCTGTTTTTAAACAGCAATAGCATGGCTCTTTTCATATTGCTCGCACTTCCACTAACTTTCTTCTGTTGTTTTTTGTTTTAACTCCACCATGTAAAAGCAACCAGAAACATTCTCAGTACCACTTCCCTACCTCCATCCTCTCAGCAGTGAGAGGATGGTCATAAAAGCGGGGCGGGGGGGTTGCATGCTGGGATAACATCACTTCTCAGGTATTGGATGCACTCAGCCTACAGCCCATGTCCAGCTACCCAAGGCATGATGTTATCCAAGCATGGTATCCTGTCATGCACTGTCACTTAATTATCAAATGGAATCTTGCTGGACAACATACACCTTTCTGACACTAAAATGTGAAAATTTATATGGGCCACAATATCAGCACAGAACAAGTCACAATAGAATACATGAAAATCATATGTTCCAACCCATGTAAAACAGACTGAATTACATGAATAAAGTATGACACTTATGTAGTGTAATACTCTTGTAATATTATAAAGTATAAAAGATGAGCTCCAATGATTGGTAGACAGAAACACTTAAATAATGAAACTCTAACAGCCCACATAAAATTAAGCTAGCATGTGCTCTGTAAAGGTAATACAGCAATAAAACCACAAAACTATGTTTAGAAATAAATATTTTATTACTGATAAGCAGTATGTCAATGAAATAGCTTGCTAGCACCTTGAAATAACCTAAACGTGCAAAGGACCAGAAACATACGCTTGACAGCTGACAGTACAGAAAGAATTAACAAAAATAGCATTCAAGCTAGCTGACATCTATCTACCACAACCACAAACCATGTAACACAGCTATAAGGAGATGCTAAGTTGTTACAATGAGATCATGGGAAAAGTGTCTTAGTATTACTGTAGAACTAATATTCGGCTGTCAAAATGGACCACATATAGACAAGTTAAATAGCATATGCTCCAATACCGTCCAACAAAGAAAGCACACAAATAGCTGCTCTGATTTGATTTCAGACTCTGTTTAAAACAGAAAACAGTACAACAGTATGCCTGTCAACAAAACAAAGATGTAGAGGTGTATACAGATAAAAAGATATGACCAGTAGATCGCGATAGTTATAGCAATTCAGATTGCGCAGTCAAATTTCCCACTAGTGATAGTTAGGCACTCCTCAGAACTGTCACAGGCCAGTTTAGGACCATGCGGCACTTCTGGTCAGACACATTGCATGGAATACCAGCAGCTCACTGTTGTAAAGTGGCAGAATTGAAAGTAAATACAAAAATGAAACACTTTAAAACTATGCTTTATTTGCAGTTCGGCTAATATGGATATCGGCTATTGGACGGTGAGTGTTGTTTGCAATTTTGCAACTACAAGTCCTTCTTTAAACTCCTTCAGAGTGTTCATACTTTTTAAAACAGAAGTTTAGTCCATGCATTCACAGTAGTGGCAGTGTCCACACCTGAAGCAACTTTTAGGAGAGTCAGGCAGCCATATGGCCCTAGCTATGGGTGTGGTTTATAGGCTGTGTTCAAGAATATATCCCTAAAGCTCCTACCCTTACAGTACATCATAGTAGGTGGTGAGTCTACCTCCCCCTCCTATAGGGGTTCTATCTGAAGGATATTCCAATGTTTGATAATCATTTATTTAAGACATTTGGACCTGTCAGGAAATGTAGTGACAGAATTTATCTCTCTGGTTGTATGTCAAAAGGTTATTCCTATTAGTACTGCATATAGACATGCAGCCAAGGTTCACTATACCTGCAAAGTTAACTAGAAGTGGGCAGCTTCAAATTTGCACAGCACTATGCAAAATTTCCATTAAAAGGCTAAAATTCACCTTTAATGGCTTTGAATTGCTCATTTCGAGTTCACTTTGCATTACAGTTTTGATAAGGCGAAGTTGGTAAGAAACAGCCCACAGATCACATGTCTGACAGTCTGCAGGTCACATGATGCTACTAGGCAGTTAATTAGGCAGAAGGTCAGCGTCACCACTCACTGCCTGTGTGGCATGTTCAAATGGCCTCAAAATTAATATTACTGAATCCATGAATCGTCATTGTTAAGTTGCCATAGACACTGAGGCCCCTAAACTGTCATAGCTAATGTGCATAACTAGGTATTCAGAGATGGCTTTGTGATGCTAATACAACCACTCTGCCTTGTAGTGTCGAGCTCCATCTTTTGACTGCTTCAAGCTTGAGGTGGTGCTGAGGAATGCTTTTTGAATCTGCAGCTGCCTAAGTTGATCATGGGCCTTTCCAGACTTCCTGCCTAATTAACTAGAAGTGGGTAGCCATTTGGGAACAAGTGACCACCAAACAGTGTGGTTCATGATAAACTCAGCTACAGAGTCAAGCCATACAAAAAGTGAGGGTTCTGGACTTCAGGAGGGCTGACTTTGGCAAGATGGGAGAGTGCCTTAGAAAAGCACTAGCAAATAGGCTAGAAGGAGGGGTGGAGCAACAATGGGGAAATATCAAAGCTGCCATCACAGAGGCAACAAGCCTTTGTGTGAAGCAAATAAACAAATTAAAACCAAAAGAAAAAGCCACTATGGTTCTCAAAAGAGATGGTGGTGAAGGTCAGGGAGAAAAAGATAGCATTTAGGAAGTATAGGGAAACACAGAAGGAGCAGGACAGAGAACTGTACCAGTTAAGGCAGAAGGAAGCAAGGATGGAAGTCAGAATAGCAAAGGCACAAACCGAGGAAAAGATAGCTAACTTGGTTAAGAAGGGGATAAAACCTTTTATAGGTATATCAGGGAGCGTAGAAAGACAAAGGGAGGGATAGTGAGGCTGAATAGAATGGATGGTGGGTGGGCAGAGAGTGACAGTGAAAAAGCAGGGATACTGAATGAATACTTCTGTTCAGTATTCACAAAAGAGGAAGTGGGGGAAGTGCCTAATCCAGTTAACAGAAGCACTCTGGAGAGGGGGGTTGATCCCAGTCCTTTCACAGAAGAAAGGGTTCTAAAAGAACTCCTAAAACTGAACGTGGACAAAACAATGGGGCCAGATGGAATTCACCCCAGAATTCTAAAAGAATTAAGCAGAGAACTAGTGACACCACTAACTACCCTTTTTAACAAATCATGGGAGGATGGTGTGGTACCTGAGTACTAGAAGAAGGCAGATGTGATTCCCCTTCACAAAAGTGGGACCAAGACAGAGGCAGGAAACTACAGACCTGTCAGTTTGACCTCTGAGGTAGGGAAAGTGATGGAATAACTTTTGAAGGAAACAATTGTTGAGTACCTAGAGGCCAGTGGGGCACAGGACCCAAGACAGCATGAGTTCACAGCAGGAAGGTCATGTCAGATGAATCTAATTGATTTCTTTGACTGGGTGACCAAAGTAGTAGACCAGGGAGGGGCTGTGGACATGGCCTACCTAGACTTTAGCAAGGCATTTGACAAAGTCCCTCACAAAAGATTAGTAGTCAAATTAACCAGCCTGGGAGTGGGTCCCAGGGTGGTAGCCTGGGTAAAACATTGGCTGAACAACAGGACACAGAAGGTAATCGTAAATGGAGTCCACTCTGAAGAAAGAGGGGTTACTAGTGGGGCACCTCAGGGTTCAGTACTGGGTCCAGTCCTTTTCAATGTCTTTATAAGTGACATTGCAATGGGACTGGAAGGAAAAGTATGTCTCTTTGCAGATGACACAAAGATCTGCAACAGGGTTGATACACAAGGAGGTGTGGAATGGATGAGAAGGGACTTGACAAGGTTGGAGGAATGGTCAGAAGTATGGCAGCTTGGATTCAATGCAAAGAAGTGCAAAGTAATGCACCTGGGAAACAAAAACCCAGGGGAAGATTACACAATGGGGAGGAGGTACTAACAACAACAAAAATGTAAAAGACCTGGGGTAATCATATCAGATGACCTTAAGGTTGGCAAGCAATGTGAGAAGGTGGTAGGGAGGGCTGGGGAATACTGGGATGTATAGGGAGAGGTATCACCAGCAGAAAACAGGAAGTTGTTATCCCCCTGTACAGATAGTTGGTGAGACACCATCTGGAGTACTGCGTCCAGTTCTGGAGACCCCATCTCTGCAAGAACATAGACAGGATGGAGGCAGTGCAGAGAAGGGCAACTAAAATGGTGCAGGGTCTGCAAGAGAAGCCATATGAGGAGAGACTAAAGAAGCTTAATATGTATACCCTTGAGGAAACTAGGGAGAGGGGGGACATGATAGAAACATTTAAGTACCTCAGTGGGATCAACAAAGTCCAAGAGGGTAGCATCTTTCAGAAAAAGAGATGTGCAAGAACAAGGGGACACAATTTGAAGATAGAGAGGGGACGGCTCAGGGGCAATGTGAGGAAGTATTTTTTCACAGAGAGGGTGGTGGATGCATGGAACAGCCTTCCTGAGGAGGTTGTGGGGTCTAAAACTGTGGGAGAATTCAAGAATGCATGGGACAGACATAAGGCAATTTTTGTGGGGGGTAGGAAGAAATAGGCTGTTGGTTAACTAGGATCTGGAGCTTATCCTCTAGGTAGGGAAATGGGCAGACTAGGTGGGCCAAGCAGTCCTTATCTGGCGTCAAAGTCTACGTTTCTACGTTTCTATGTTTCTATGTGCAAAGTGGGCATAGATGCAGTGTGCGACCGTCAGCATTTGCTTGATTTCAGTGTACTGCAGAAACTCCTGTATCACAAGATTTAAACAAAGGGCCATGCAGGGAACCCTTACAAAGCCACTATTGCTGATACATTTAACAATGTTTGATCCATTATCACTAGCTATGAAGCCAGCTTTTAGGGACTGGGGTGCAGTCTCTCATCAATTTCTGTCAGTAGCAAGTCTACCATGTTTTTGCCTGTATGCAACCCTGCTACACTATGCATTGTAAGCGTGGCATGCTGTCTAATGCCATGAAGGTTGCTACCACCACAGTCTGACTTATTACACTGCTTTCTCATTCCACTATCACAGACAACCCTAGGTAGCTGCTCCCAATGTGCAGTAATACACAAATAGGAACTACCTGCCATTTTGCCACTTGCCCACATATCCAT
The DNA here is from genome assembly GCA_016271365.2 of Neoceratodus forsteri. Lineage (NCBI taxonomy): Eukaryota > Metazoa > Chordata > Ceratodontiformes > Ceratodontidae > Neoceratodus > Neoceratodus forsteri. The sequence goes on along the minus strand of CM028130.1, from coordinate 1,159,615,342 downwards.
GCTTAAGTGAATGTAAAGTGATGGGGAATGTTGTAGCTCATGTCTTATAGACTGTATCACTGTCTGATATAACTCACAGACAGCACTGGTGAAAAATAATGTCCTGGATGGGATCTTCCATTTAGGACATGCGCGTGCTGCAAAGAGCTGGAATCCTGCATTCTCCATAAAGGAGAATGGCAGAAGGTCAATTGCCAGCATTTCCGCTATGGCAGCATTGAGTTCACGTGTAACCGCACGATTTGGTGGGTATTTACTCTTCCGCGCAAAAAGGCTGTGCAATGTGGGCTGCATTGTTTAGTGTTTTGCTCGTGGCATGCCAAATGGCACTCCTCTGCGAACTAACATGGATGGGGTACCTTTGATGTGTGACTGTGGGTGCAGAGGTGAAAAGCCAATAAATGCAGTTATTTTCCCTTTTTTAAGCACAGGGGTTGATGTAGTAGAATTACTACATGGACCACCACTCTTACTCTGACCACTACTTGAACATTCAAAATCATCCTCCTTATACCTGTAGTAATCCTCCAGTGTTATTTCACCACTTTTACCGACATGGCTACTTACTCTGAAGGAAGGGGATACCATGCTCACTAAGAAGAAGAAGAATCAGCATTTATATAGTGCTTTTCATACACAATGCATCCAAAGTGCTTTACAAGCAATGCTAGACTGGTAGTGAAGTGACTGAATGTGTGGTGGCGGCCATATTGCACATCATCACCCACACACAGCCTGGATAATTGCATGAACCGGTTTATTGGAAGGGGAATGTTGGCCAGGATACCAGGAATGTTCCCTACTCTTTGTGAAGAGTGCCCTGGGTTCTTTTACTTCCACCTGGACACCCTCCAGGGCAACACCAGGATGGGCAGAAGGGACCTCGGTTTAACGTCTCATCTGAAGGATGGCACACCCCAGCAGTACAGCAACCCCCAATACTGCACTCAGATGCCAGCAATTTTTAGGTGCAAGTCCAATCCCGGTGTGGGACAAGAACCCACGACTTTCTGGTCCAGAGGCGGATGTGCTACCAACTGAGCCACGCTGACACCTAACGTAGAAGCAACAATAACTTCTGGTGCCGAGTCCACAGTGCCATGTGCCTGCTCCTGAGATGAGTATGCTGACCCCCCATGCCCAAATGGCTACACTTTTTACCACACTTCACATGTGCTTGGCAAAGCTGACAGATTGCCACTATCTATTTATTTTATTATTTTTATTTATTGAAAAATTGGAATTACACCCTTTGAGTCATAGACTCTTTTGCAAAGGCTCCTCGTCAGTTAACATAGTAAACAAAAAATAATACAATAAAGTTAAATAAAGGTGTATCACAAACAATCAATCAATATGTTTCATCAGGAGTACTGGAAGGAAAGTAACATAACAGAGTAGTATTACATACAGACAGCAGAGACAGCCCAGAGCTGAGTACAAAACAGAAAATACAGTAATAAGGCAAGTGTTCCACCACAGTAATTATTACAATGCAGAGAATAATACAGTTGGTATATTAACAGAGATAGGGTGAATAATTACATAACCTAAATAATATAGCACACTATGAATTAGAAAGTCAGGACGGAGATGGCAGGGGCTGATTTAGTAGAAGGATACTAGGGGCAGTCACATGTAGAGTTCTTAGCGAGAAATTTCTTGAGTGAGGTTTTGAAAGGGCCTATCTTAGTGCTGGCAGAAACAGCAGCAGGTTGGTCATTTAGCCAGTAAGGGGCCCTGTGATAAAAGGCACTTTGACCCAGGGATGTCCAGCAGCGGGGGACCAGAGGAGGGGCCTTGGAGGTACTCTTGGAGACTCTTTGGGGAAGGGGAGGATGGATGAGACAATGCAGGCTAGGTGGGGCGAGTTTCCACTGAAGATTCTGAGCCAGGAGGCAAGTATGATATTTAAGGCGGCATTCAAAGTGTAACCAGTTTGAGAGACTTTAGAGGTCACACATGTGGGTCATTCTATCGCAACCTGTCACCAGGTAACAGACTTTGTTTAGAGCTATCTTTATGTGACAGAGAGCAGCGTTATCTGCTGAGCCGTAGAACACAATTACGTAGTCCAGCATAGAAAGGAAAGAAGATGACACAGCAAGGCATAATGCTTCAGTGGGCAGACAGTGTTTGAGCCAGTAAAGGAGGCCAAATCTGGAGTTGCTGGTAATACAGAGGAGGTGGATATGCTCATGATAGGTAAAGGAGGAGTCAAGGGTGATGCCCAGGTATTTAAAGGAGTTGACCTGCTCAAGCGGAGAACCTTGGGAGGTATGGACAAGTAATGAAGCGTCATTGTATGGGTTCTGGTGGTGAGCAAAAATCATTGTCTTAGTTTTTTTATAGTTTAATACTATCCTGTGCTCTGTAAACCAGGCTTCAGCTTCAGTGAAGGACTTCTGGAGTGCTTCCTATAAGGGTAGAGGCTGAGAGTTGCTCCAGAAAATGACTGCATCGTCAGCATAAAGAAGTAACCAACCAGAACAGGCCCTGGGTAAGGAGTTTAAAAAGAGACTAAATAGAAGGGGGTCGAGGATGGAGTCTTAAGGGACCCCAGAGTGAACTGGGAAGCAGGAGGAGAGGGTAGAGTCAATTTTGACCTGTGGTGACCTGTTAGCTAGATAGTTCTCAACCAGGCCATAGTATCAGGAGTCAGCCACACGGTGGTAAGGGATTTAAGGAGAAGGGCATGATGGACAGTATCAAATGCCTTAGTTAGGTCGATGTTGACTGACCCAACTAAGTTGCCCTGATCTAGGGCCTTGTGGATGTAGGAGGTATATTCAAGTAGGATTGTGGTGGTGCTGTGGCCCCTATGGAACCCATGCTGCCCAGGACACAGGAGATTATATTTTGATAAGTGCTTGGTGAGCTGGTTGGCTACTAATTTTTTGAGGGTCCTAGAGAGAGGTGGCAGAATGGAGATGGGCCGGTAGTTAGTAGGGGAGGTGCATTCTCCACTTTTTAGAAGTGGAGTGATGACAGCCCATTTCCAAGGGGTGGGGAACCTCCCCAAACAGAAGGAGCATTTAAGGATTTTAATGAGGGGGACTAGAACAGTGTTGCGAAAGAGGTGAAGGGGTTTTAAATCCAGGGTGTCTCCAATGTGGTGGCTCTTACCCTGGACACTTGAGATGTAAGTCTTAGCCTCTATGTGATATTACTTGAAACCTGAAAGGTAGGGAGTTAAGCGGGGGATACAGGGAGAGGGGCATGTAGGGGTGGGGTCAAAGACATTTGGGGAACACACTAAGTCAGAGAATGAGGAGTTTAAGGCATTGGCAATTTACAGTGGGTCCTGGGTTATGGTCCCATTTACTGAGAGTTGGGAGGGTGGGGGGTATACAGTTTTACCATTTAGTTCTTTGATAGTATCCCAGAATTTATGACCAGAATTCCCTGCAGAGGAGTGGGCATTCCGATAATAAATGGCCTTACCCTGTCGCAGGGTACAGGTACATTTGTTCATTGCTTCCGTGTACCGTTGTTTACCATGCACAGCCCTGAAACAAGGGATCTATGCCAGAGACCATCCCAATGGCGCATGAGGTTGAGTAGAGTCTGTATCATGTTTTTTTACATTGCCATTTTATTAACAAGATCGGTAAGTAGTACAGACCACCATTGTAGATCCATTTGATAAAAATCTATAGAAACATTCTCCAGGCCGGGGGCTGTTCTTCTTGAAACTTTTTATAGAGTCATATATTTCCTATACTGTAAACCACTTGAACTGGTCATTAAGGTCTGACTCACCCTCATTTTCTGTGCTTTGTTTTTTCATACAATATTGAACTATACTAGTCTGCCCAAACTTCAAGTGCTATATAGGAATCGTATTTTACTTTATACTGATGTGTGCTGTTGGCTACAAGTCTCCAAAATTTTTTGTCAGCTTTGCTATTTATTGCATCTAACATTGTTCTTTCTGGTGTTTAATGTCTCTGTGTTTTCACATGATCGCTATATTGTTTTCTTTTTTGTGTTTTGTGTTATGTGTTTATCTCCCCTGCGACTCCCCTACCACTCCTTCAGGCCAATTGCTAAGGGCACTCACCTCTCGCTTGGTTCTGCCGCCGGCTCGACCCCACATATTACAGCCACTACAGGGTAGCCCGAAGTTACCCTTGCATTGGGTGGGTCCTCCTCTTCGAGGGAGAAACGGCCTATTGGCCTAGGCATTGGACCTGGGTGTTGCTGTGGTCAGGTCGGCTGCCATGGATCCTGAGGGGTCACTGATCCGGGTGGCCATGATCCAGTAGGAGGAGATGCCATTTCAGTTTTTTTCCTCTGATTTCCCTCAGTCGCACTGTCTCTGAGCTTCCCCTGGTCTCCACGGGGGTTGCTGCAGAGTGACGCCAGTCCCCAATCCATTCCAGGAGAGGAGAGCAGTCCTCTGGATGTTCAATCCCACTCCTTCTCCTGCCGACCCTCCAGCACCCGAGTCCATTCCCGAACCTGGGTCGCCGGTGTGGTGTGAGGTAATGCGCCAGCGCCTCAGTCCTTTGCGCCACTGGGCCGGCTATATTGTTTTCTTAACATATTCAATTCAGTCAGATTTGCTTTATTGTTTTTTTTTTTTGTTTGTTTGTTTGTTGGATGATTTTCAAATTTTGTTTTCCTGTCTTCAGGTTTTATTAAACCAATCATCTTATTTAAGTTTTGTATTATTTTTGTCATTTTCTTAGTGGCGGTAATAGACTGACATTCTACTATTAGTTGACCCTATATACTTTGGGGATCCAATTCTTTATCTACTTTTCATGTTGATCGCGTGCATGAGCAAGAAACATATTGTGGTAGGTTTCTCCACAAACAGATTGTGGAGGCCCGGCACTGTTGTGGCCAGTGCCCCCACAGCCTGTAAAGGCTTGTCCCGCTTCCCCAAATGCCATGGCATGCTGCTGCTGACACTAGTTCAGCCAGCGTGCCACCAACTTGTAAAAATTAGCCGCTGCAATCGGCAACTTCGTCAGTACAGCGTCAGGAGAACAACCTGTCATTGCAGGGTGGGACCCTGAAACAATGATATTGTTTATGAACATGGCAGTGGCTTGCCGCGTGTTCACAAACAATAACCCGGTGCCCAATTCCCTCGGCAGGATGTGCTCCACACTTTATGTTGCCGATGGGGAACCCACTCCTGTCGGGATTATGTAATCCCCGCATTGGTTGTTTGCTGACAGGATGGCCAATCCCCATCAGCATAATGTCACCCCCATACTCTTTTGTTGTCTGCCGATGGGGGGTGCCTAATCCCCATCGGCATAATGTATCACCACCCCCCTTTCTTGTGTCCTGATTAGGTTTCCCAATCCCTGTCAGCTACAGCAGCCCCCCCCAAACAGAAGACTCGGTTGACATGCTGGAAGCCCACCCCAGCATGCTACATTCCCCTGTGAAATTAAAAAAAACTGTCCCGTAATGTCATTTTTTTCACCTTTAAAGAAGGAAAACGGTCCCTCGGTGGTCTCCCTGCCCTCCCCCATGACCCTCACCCATCCACTGCACATCCTACCTCCCAACACCCCCTCTCACCCCATACTTACCTCCGGAGTCTGGCACGATGATCTTCGGTGGACCGGGAGCATGTCTGCACTCTTCAAAGTTGACCACGAACTGAGGAAATGCTGGTAAGCTGTATAATGGAATAAATAGTTTTTTTCAACTTTGATGCATATCTCAGGCATTTTTTGGAATTTTGGCACCAAATTTTCAACATGGGGTTTTTAGGACCCCTCCTCATGAATTCTATCACTGCCATGGTGTTTATCAACCCCGAAAGGTGATTTCACAGTCACTGCGCAGAATCACTTTTTTAGACTGATTAACAAAATGACAGTGCCAGTGTTCATGAGGTGGGCACTCAAAAAGCCTATGCTGCAAATTTGGTGGGCAATATCCCCAAAATTACTGTTTTACAAGTGTGCATTATGCAGTTGCTATGCATTCTCAAAACTTTATGAATTTGCAATATTTTCACCCCAGATTTTAAACATTGGTATTTTTTCAGACCTCCTTGTGAACAGTACAGCTGTTATTTTTCACACCCTGGCTGAAATGTGTTTTCGCACTTCTGGGGCAGAATAGTGCTATCAGTGTGGGAAATCAGTGCTCCGCACAGATTAAGAAACTGACAGTGGCACTGTTCATGAGCAGAGGTCCCAAAATGCCTATGTTGAAAATTTGCTGGCGATACACCATAAAATGACTCTGTTACGAGCATGCATTGTGCAGTTTGCATGCAGGCTCTTAAGTTCATGAATTTATATTTTCACTCCAGATTTTCAACATTGCCATTTTCTGCACCTCCTTATGAACAGTACAGCTGTCATTTTTCACATCCTGGCTGAAATGTGTTTTCGCAGTTCCGGCACAGAATAGCGTGGTCGCTGTGGGAAATCCGTGTTCATGAAACATTATAAAAATGTCAGCGACACTGTTCTTTAGCAGAGGTCCTAAAATGCCTATGTTGAAAATTTGGTGACGAAAGTCCATAAAATTAGTGTGTTCCGCATGTGCATTGCACAGTTTCCACACACGGTAGTACCTTCACAACTTCCCAATATTTTCACCCCAAATTTTCAGCATTGCCATTTTGCCACATCTCCTTATGAACAGTGCAGCTGTCATTGTTTACATCCTGGCCAAAATGTGTATTTGCTCTTCCACTGCACAATAGCGCAGTTGCTGTGGGAAATCGGTGTTCAGGACATAGTAAGAAAATCACACTGACACTGTTCATGAGCAAAGGTCTTAAAATGCCTATGTTAAAAATTTTGTGATGAAACTCCATAAAATGACTGTGTTGTGAGCGTGTGTTGTGCAGCTGCCACGCACCCTTGTAAGTTTGCAAATTATTAATATTTTCATGCCAGATTCTCAACACTGGCATTTGTTCACACCTCCTTATGAACAGTACAGCTGTCATTTTTCACATCCTGGCCGAAATGTGTTTCCTCACTTCCGATGCAGAATACCACAGTCGCTGTTGGAAATCAGTGTTTGGGACAGATTAGGATCGAGCTACTGGGGGGGGGGAGTGACTGAGCTCAACTGAGCTCTGTTGGGACTATAGCAGATGTCTTTGTGGGCAGGAAAAGGCAACATTGCAGGCAGGAGCCCAGTACAAAAGGGCAGCCTGCAGTGCCAGGAGACACAGAACGAGCCAGTGAGGGAGAAGGAGGAGTGAGTAAGCTCAACGGAGCTCTGTTGGGACTGCTGTGGATTTCTTTGTGGGCAGAAAAAGGCAGCAATGCATGCAGGGCCTGAGTATAAAAGGGCAACCTCCAGCAGTGGGACAAACAGAACAAGCAAGGGAGAGAGGGGAACTGAGCGAGCTCAACAGAGCTCTATCATTACTGCTGCGGATTTCTTTGTGAGCAGATAAGAGTGGCTATGCTGGCAGGAGCCCAGTACAGAAGGGCAGCCTGCAGCGCTGGCAGAAACAGAACGAGCAAGTGAGATGGGAGAGTGAGTGAGGCCAACGGAGCTGTGTCGGGACTGTTTCAGATTTCTTTGTGGGCAGACAAAAATGCTGACAGAGGCAGGAGCCTAGTACAAAAGGGCAGCCTGCAGCACCAGGAGAAACAGAATGAGTGAGTGAGACAGGGGAGTGAGCGAGCAACCTCAATAAAGCTCTGTCGGGACAGCTGTGGATTTCTTTGTGGGCAGGAAAAGGTGGCAATGCAGGCCGGAGCCCAGTACAAAAGGGCAGCCTGTAGCGACGGGACAAACAGAACAAGCAAGTGAGAGAGGGGGAATGAGCGAGCGCAACGCAGGTGTATCATGACTGCTCTGGATTTCTTTGTGGCCAGGAAAAGGCGGCAATGCAGGCAGGAGACCAGTACAAAAGGCCAGCCTGCTGCACTGGCAGAAACGGAATGAGTGACTGAGAGAGGGGAAGTAAGTGAGCTCAATGGAGCTCTCTCTCGGGACTGCTTCAGATGTGTCTGTGGGCAGAAAAAGCCACCGATGCAGGCAGGAACCCAGAACAAATGTACAGCCTGCAGCATTGGGAGACACAGAATGAGCGAGTGAGGGAGGGGGAGTGAGTGAGCTCAAAGGAGCTCAGTTGGGACTGCTGCGGATTTCTTTGTGGGCAGAAAAAGGCAGCAATATATTCAGGGGCCAGTACAACAGGGCAACATGCAGTGGCGGGAGAAACAGAACAAACAAGTGAGAGAGGGGGAGTGAGTGAGAGAGCTCAACGGAGCTCTATCGTGACTGCTGCAGATCTCTTTGTGGGAAGAAAAGGGCTGCAATGCAGGCAGGAGCCCAGTACAAAAGGGCAGCCTGCAGCGCTGGGAGAAACCCAATGAGTGAGTGAGAGAGGGGCAGTGAGCAAGCTCAACAGAGCTTTATTATGACTGCTCTGGATTTCTTTGCGGCCAAAAAAAGATGCCAACAGGAAGCAGGAGGTCAGTACAAAAGGGCAGCCTACAGTGCCAGCAGAAACAGAATGAGCGAGTGACAGAGGGGGAGTGACCCACCTTAATGGAACTGTGTCGGGACTGCTGCAGATTTCTTTGTGGACAGCAAAACCTGCCAATGCAGGCAAAAACCCAGTAGAAAAGAGCAACCTGCAACACCGGGAGAAACAGAATGAGACACTGAGACAGGCGGAGGAAACGACCTCAACGGAGCTGTGTTGGGACAGCTACAGATTTCTTTGTGCTCAGAAAAAGATGCCAATGTAGGCAGAAGCCCAGTACAGTAGGGCAGCCAGCAGCACCAGGACAAACACAATGAGTGAGGGGGAGTGAGCAAGCTCAACAGACCTCTATCGTGACTGCTGTGGATTGCTTTGCATGCAGAAAAAGTGGCAATGCAGGCTGGAGCCCTGTACAAAAGGCCAGCCTGCAGCACCAGCAGAAATGGAAAGAGTGAAAGAGCGGGATTGAGGTAGCTCAATGGACCTGTGTCAGGACTGCTGTACATTTCTCTGTAGGCAGAAAAAGCTGCCAACAAAGGCAGGGGCCCAGTACAAAAGGGCAGCCTGCAATGCCAGCAGAAACAGAATGAGTGACTGAGAGAGGGCAAGTGGCCCACCTCAAAACAGCTCTGTCAGAATGGCTGCAGATTTCTTTGTGGGCAGAAAAAGTGTGCCAATGCAGCCAGGAGCCCTGTACAAAGGTGCAGCCTGCAGCACCGGGAGAAACAGAATGAATGAGTGATACAGGGCCACTGAGTGAGCTCAACAATCAACACTTGGCATTAACAAATACTTGTTTATTATTTCATTTGTATTTTTTGATCATTTCAGTAGCTTTACTTTTTGATATTTTATCACACTTGATCTTTTTCTTCTTGATTATCTCTGTTATTTCATCTGTATCTCTTATGATTTCCTCGCTATGTTTTTTTTAATAATAATTGGTAAGCGGTCACTCTCTGCTCTCTGTTTAACTTTTAAATCTACATAATTAAGATAATCAAATGTAGATGCTATAACATAGTTTATGGTGGAAAATCCTCTGCAACTGGTAATTGTAGTTTTTCCCTCCCAGCCTGCCAGTAATCTTCCAATGTATATAATCAGCTGTAAGGAGTCTATTAAGGTCTCCTGTTGAGTACTGGAAACCAAATTTTTTTTAGCTAATTTTCTTTTGGAAATATTTAAAGATTCAAGCATGTCTGCACATTTTTTTTGTTTACTCAGATTCCCATGTCAAGATCCCCAACAGGACACTTTCATTATTCTTATATTGTTTTTGTAAAAGTCATCTATCTCTAGTAAGTTTGTTAAAAAGATGATTATCATATAAAGGGTATTTATTAGGTGGGTTATATATATTTACTACAATAACTATATCTTCCCAAATTTTTTAAAACTGTAAATGGATAGTTTTTGTTGGCCTACTGAAGTAATTATTTGTATACAATCATTAATCTTGATGCAGGTAAGTAACCCACCCATTTGTCTACCCTTTGTTCTGTTTTTGAGCTACTGATTGTATTAGGTGGTAACCATTTACGGCCGTTTTATCTAACTGATCTTCCCCTTGCCATGTTTTTTGTAAATTGATATATAAATTGTTAATGAATTGAATAAATTCTGAATCATCCATTTTTGCAGTTAGCCCTGCTATGTTCCACGTCATTGTACCTAAACTTCCAATATTTCCCTTCCGATATATGTGAACACTGTTTTCTAGAAGATCTGATTCCATCAATGCACTATTACTAGCTTCAGTTACTTCTTTACTGTCACTCTTGCTTCTTTGTACAAGTCAATCATTTTCATAGATCAAAATCTGAAATCTATTTCTTGCAGTCACGTTATCAGCCTGTTCTCTATTTGTCCCTATTATGTGTCCTGTTTTTTCTGAATTTAGGGGGTATGTTCCTACTTCCCATTTTACCATAAATCCATTATCAATTTCCCCATAGTATCGAGTTTTGGACTAACTTCCAAGATGTTTTCTGTCAGTGCAGTATTAGTGAGCTTTAGATCTATCTGGTTGCCTTGACACCTGTTCTTAATGATCAGATGTATGGCAATTTAGATTCAATGTAAAGAAGTGCAAAGCGATGCACCTGGGAAACAAAAACCCAGAGGAAGAGTGCACAATGGAGGGTGAGATACTGACAACAACAAAAATGGAAAGGGATCTGGGGGTGGTCATATCAGATGACCTAAAGGTGGGCCAGCAATGCGAGAAGGCAGTAAGGAGGGCTGGGGGGATATTAGGATGCACAGGGAGAGGCATCACCAGTAGAAAACAACAAGTTGTTGGCCCTCTGTACTGACAATTGGTAAGACCACACCTGGAGTACTGTGTGCAGTTCTGGAGACCCCATCTCCTGCAAAGACATAGACAAGATGGAGGCTGTCCAGAGGAGGGCAACCAAAATGGTACAGGATCTGCACCAGAAGGCATATGAAGAAAGACTAAATGAGCTTAAGAAGTATAGCCTCGAGGAAGAAAAGGAGAGGGGGGGGACATGATAGAAACTTTCAAATACCTCAAGGGAATCAACAAAGTCAAAGAGGGTAGCATATTTCAGAAAAAGAGATGTGCAAGTACAAGAGGGTACGATTTGAAGACAGAGGGTGGATGGCTCAGAGGTAATGTGAGGAAGTATTTCTTCACAGAGAGGGTTGTAGATGCATGGAATGGCCTTCCTGAGGAGATCATAGAGTCAAAAACAGTGGGGGAATTCAAGAATGCATGGGACAGACATAAGGCAATTCTAGTAGGGGGGTAGGAGGAAGTAGGCTTTTGGTTAATTGGATCTTCAGCTTATCTGTTAGGTAGGGAAATGGGCAGACTAGGTGGGCCAAGCAGTCTTTATCTGCCATCAGATTCTATGTTTCTGTGTTTCTCTTTATATATCCACAATATCATCCTCACAAAACTCCGCACCTAAAAAGTTACCAACCAGATGGACTATCAGATTTAAGTTTTGACTGATTTCCAGTCCCATGTGAACTACTCCAAAAACTGAGTGTTATATCAGGTGAGAATTCACTATTCTCTTTTTCATATAAAAAGTCTAGTAGGTTTGTATACTTAACTAATTGTTTCATTAAATCATTTTTTGTCTTATCCAACTCATTATTGTTTATTAAAATAGAGTTTGTTGGTACTGAATAGTCCTTTTTTAAATTGTACTCTGATAGGTGTATCGAGTTTCACCACACATATTGAGCCACTCTTGCCTGTTGAAAGAAAACTAGAATTGCATCACTAGAGGTCAAATCATCAGCTCTTAGGGCATCATTTATTAAGTAAATCTGATCTGAAACCTCTGTCCAAGAAATACTGCTGCATTTCCTTAGTTCTGGCCTCAGATGTATCATTTGATTTCCTCTGAACCCAAGGGACTGTGCCTTAGGAATGTTTTCAACAAGTTGGTGGGGATGGCAGGTGGAAGAAAGCAGTAAGGTTTTTATGTCTGTATTTTTCCTGAAAAGATCAGTGCTAACAAAGTCATCATCATTCCTAGCACTGTAATTTTCAGATTCAGAAAATGTACACTCATATTACTGTATTTATACTGGACACACAAATTAGGATTTGTGTTCTGTAGAAAACCAATGAAAGCTTTTAGTTCACCCCCCCCCCATTCTATACAAGCAGTATATCATAAATGAAAAGTTTCAAGAAGACAATCTTCTGAAAAAAAAAGATTGACCTCTGAGAAACAGACAACATCTTTTTGTCAACCACCCAGGTATATATTTCTATAATTAGTGGCAAAGGTTGTCCCCATCATGGTACCCTTGATTTGATGGTACAATCTATTTTGGAAAAGGTGGCCCCCATCATGGTATCCTTGATGCGATGGTAGAATCTATTTTGGAAAATGAAAGAGTTACATGTAAGAACAAATTTGGCACTTTCTATTAGAAATGTTTGTTTGTCAGCTGACAGGGATGTAAGGTGTCTTATGGGGCCCTTAGGCCTTCACCATGGGGGATGTTGTCTATGGTGGTACTATGCCAAGAGTAAACAGAATCCAATTTTGTTCTATTTGGATATCCCCAGGATATTCAAGATATCTGCAGTGTCATGCACATAAGATGGCAAATTCCTTACTAGTTCTTTTATGTGTGCCCTGGCATATTGTAAGAGTGGCTTTGTTAGTGAGTTGATGCCCACTGCAATGGGTTGACCATGTGGATTTTGAAGAGATTTGTGAACCTTTTCCAGCCCATGTATAGTGCTTCTGATAGGGTTAGCCACATATAGAAACCTATTTATGGGGTCAGCTTTGTGCTGAAATGGATCATGATCTTACAGTCTTGGGTAGTTCAATGAAAGACTATGTGATACACAGCTGGAACACCACTACATGAATATCACCACTGCTGCTACAGCTGCCCTAAATGAGCTGAAAGGTAACCCTGATACCATTATAAAGCCAGCAGAAAAGGTGGGTCAATTGTCATTATGGATGCTGGGAATTACTGTACATTCAGGAGAGTCTGACACCCTAATGATCATGATTTCTATAGGAAACTAGATCAAGACCCTGCTTTAATTTTCAAAAGAGAGAGAGTGATAACTTTATTAATGTGGCAGTGGCAAGGGGGATTATAGAAGAAGATGTGCTTGTGTTTTTATCATGTGGCTCTCTAACAACACCACCCTACAAGTTGTTTTATTCTGTTGCTGAAAGCCTAATATTCCATTTGAGTTTTTAGTTTGGTAATGCCTTATAAGAATTCATGATGTCTGTGAGACATTGGAAAATCACTTGTTAACTACACATTTTTCTGTTCCACGGTTTGAATAATGCGGTTATATGCCATGAACATATTAGTACCCCTGTTGACCTCTATGACTTTCCACTGAAAATTACTTGAATTGACCTGAGAATCAAATTGCTTTGTCTAGCTCAAGATATGAGAAGACACATTGCATTTATGAGGTCAGTTTTTTTCTGAAATGGATCACAATCTTACACTCATGGATAGTCCGATGCTTTAAACTTGTGCTGCTTATTTGGCTTACTACTGGAGTGATTAAATCATGAAATAGTTATGCTTATCATGTTCCATGGTAATTATTATGTGGAATCTGTGTATGAGCACATTAGCATGCTCGATGACCTCCATGACCTCCCGCTGAACCAGAATTTAAGTATTAATTTATATTCGGATTCAGTCATAGGAAAACACACAGTAATTATGAGGTTGAATATAAATTGGTATTGGCAAAAATAGCATTAAAAGGATTATCATGTGCATCACATTATCATAAATACTGCTTTAAGTGCTGCCGTCACAATCCTTAACAAGCTTTTATTTTTTCTATGTGTTCTGCATTTTGATCTATGTTGGTGATCTCCATTATGTTTTATTTTTGCACTATTAATAATTAATTAGCTAGTTAGGTAGATCATTAGTTAGTTTATTGATCGACCATACAAGTAATTAAAATACATTAAAATCTGTTTACGATGCACAATGATAATAAAAGAGAAAAATAAAAAAGTCACTTTTTCTCTGGAATTTGGTAGCTAAAGGAATATGATAATTTTTGCAAGCTCTAGAAATATGTATAGAACCTGATGAATGGGTTAGGAATTTTCAAAACCTATTTTTTTATTCTAATATTGAGTATATTGAAGCACAGAAATTGGATAAGGAAAATTGTTTGTGGATACCAATCAATCCTGAATTCTCCCTTATAGAATTGACCTCTCAATCCCATCTTTCACATGACAAAATGCACCATGGTCTGATAATATAATTATAGATGTACATAGTGTTAAGGCAAAGAGAGATATGGGTTCTCCATTTCTACAAGTTATTTGCTTATATTAATAATTCAGTTGTAACCCCCACACACACACCGGCCAGAATTTTGGAAAAGAAACATTATTGTCCCAATATTTATAAAAGGGTGACATGAGAGATCTTAATTGTTAATAGACCAATTAGGCTTAATTGATTGCACACAGAAGGCATATCCAAAGATTATTAATAACAGACTATGAATGTGGTCAAAAGAGAATAACATTTTGGATAGGGAAAAGGCTGGCTTCTGATCTGATCATTCCAGTATAGACCAAAGTTTTGTTTTGTCACATTTAGTCTGTAAGTATAATATTATTAAAATACATAATATCTATTGTCTTTTCATAGATTTGAATGCAGCTTTTGACAAAATAAATAGGTCACTCCTTTGGGAAGCTTTGGAAAAAATGGGGATAGACAAAGCTCTTTTAAATGCATTAAGATTGTTATGTTCAGGTAATATTATTCAGATAAGACATGATACAAAAGGCAATAGGAGTAATGAGTTTATTACCAATAAGGAGGTCAAACAAGGATTTACTTTGTCACCACTCCTTTTTAATCTTGTTTTGAATACTTTATTACAAACATTATATGACTCAGACCTCCACTCACCAAAAATTTCTAATTACAGTTGCCAATATTTGGCATATGCAGATGACATAGTAGTGAAGTCTATAATTTATTGAGGAATTAAGAGGATACTGGGGACATTTTACCTAGAGTAGAAGAAGGCAGATTTATTAATAAATTATGAAAAAACAAAAGTAATGGTACTTGGAAGGAATAAAAAAATCATATAAGTAAAGAATAAACAACCACAGATTGAAAGTGGTAATACCCTTTTGTTATCTAGGTATAATTTTTTCTGACAAAGTAAAATGGAATAAGCACTTGCAAGAACTTGATAGAACAGCACAGACATTCTTTCCAGCAATGTCAAGTTTTATATCTAAACATGGGGAAATTCAATAAAAGATTGTCTGAAAGTAATCAATTCCAAAATTAAAATCAATATGTTATATGGAACAGAGATCTGGGGACGTTGGGGAACACAAAATGCTGAAAGACTGTTGAATTCATATTATAAAAAGTTAATAGGACTCCTAGCTGATGCTCCATCTGCACTGTTAAAGCAGAACTGGAACAACTACCTGTGGACTGTCTAATCAAGAACAGAATATTCATATGCTGGCTTAAGGCCTACTCCATGAATGAAAATAGATTCCCATGAAAATGTGTAGGAGAACTAATCTGCCTCAATCAAAAAGTATATTACCCAGGTATAACATTTATTATGAAACATTTAATACCAAATGAATTACTTACATATTCATCAGAACATGTTTACTAAGGTGTTTAATGAAGTTAGAAGACTTATGAAGTTAAGATTGAGGGGCACATATATTCAAAAATAATTCAAGTTTATGTGCTCAGTTTAAAACCAGTAGATGGTTTGCATCTAACAAAAGGAGCATTGTTTTTGAAAGATGTTTGGAACTGGTTTAATATCTGAAGAAAACAAAATTAATAACTAAATGCAGATTCAAATACCATCGAAGGTAAAGTCTTCAAGAATTTTTTTTACAAAAATACACCTCTAATGATGTGGAAATGCCATATATGTATGGACGATTTAACACATGTTGTGTCCATTGTATAGTTCTCACAGGGAAAATACTTAGGTAAAATATTGGCTGAGTTAGAACTAAAACCCAAGTATCAAGTAACTTTATTTGAATCGCACTTTATACAGATTATAGATGCTGTGGCCTCCTTCCTGAAAATAGTGGATCAAAGGAAATTACATCTGAATGGTGAATGAATTAATGAAATAACGAATGCATCATACTGTCTTATTATTAAGATTTTAAAATATGACACGTGGAGGATGTTTTATGAAGTGACCTTTTTCTTTTTATCTTTTATTACTATTGGGTATTATAAACAGATTTTACTGTATTGTAACATATAGATGCTTAAAATAACACAGTAAAGTATAAAAAATCCAGGTAATACCATACTACAAAAGTGATAATAGCATTGATTCTATGCAGTAATACTATTGTTTGGAGCCCACAATACTACAGTTTGGAGCACTGAACAATAGTATTATCACACAAACAGAAGAGCACAAGAGTATGACTGTCTCGTGCTGAGCAGGAGCCAGCTTTCACTGTAACTATCACATACAGTAAAAGCTGACACGCCACTTGCTGAAAAACAATAAAATCTTACCTATGGCCAAAGGTTCCTCTCCTGCTCACTATGGTACCAGAAAGAATCTTTTTTTTATTACATGCAAGAAAAACCAAGCCACAGAAATAAAAAAGGCAAGCAGCTCCTAGACTGCTCGCATAGTGGTGCCACCATTTTCATGAGATCATTATTCAAAAACACACAAAGCACCAATAGAAACACATTTTGTGTGCTTCAGAGGCATCTTGACATTCTGGCATACATGGCAACACAAGGCAAGCAGTTCCACTGAAAGAGTCCTGCATACACACTTCACTACCCTCGGAGCTTTGCACAATGTTTCTGGAGGACACTGAGAATTCCTTAGATATATATATTACAAAAAATAACAGATAGGGGACTGTGATTGCTCAACTATAATACCATCTCAAGGTTCTTGGGGACATGAGAACCTCTCAAACTTCACTCTCAAGGTTCCCATGTCCCCAGAATCTCTCGATGGTATTATAGCCTTGCAATACACAGTCCACTATCTATTATTCTATTTGTAATGACTTGTGTGGTCAATCAATAAACTAACTAACTGCACTGTTAATCAGATGTTATGTGTACTGTACCTTTAAATCAGGTACAGTATAAAAGAAATGTCAATGTGCTGGACCAGCCTCCATGAAGAAGCTCACATATGCAAAACCTGTCAGGGCCAGTGTTATTATTGGTGCGTGTACAGGATTCGTGCTGAATCTTGTAAGTATTGCTTTAATTCTCCTTACACTGCACTGTATGGAACATAGATACATAGATACATAGACACTGTTGGCAGATAAGGGCCTATTGCCCACCCTGTCTGCCCATTTGAACTTGTAAGTTCCCTTTATATTTTTCTAGAAGTCTGTTGCCCCTTACCCCTGACCTCCAGGATTCCCTTATATTTATCCCATGCATTCTTAAATCCTGCGATTTTTTCAGCCCCCACCACTTCCTCTGGCAGAGTGTCCCACTTGTCCACAACCCTTTCTGTAAAGAAATTCTTCCTCACGTTTCCTCTGACTCACCTCTCTCCAACTTCATCCCATGCCCTCTAGTTCTATAACATCCTTTTCACTGGAAAATAGTGTATTCCTGCACCCTGTTTCTCCCTGTAAGGTACTTGTATGTCTCTATCATATCCCTTCTCTCTCTCCTCTCCATCAGGGAGTACATATTCAAGTCCTTCAAGTCATTCAGCCTGTCCTCATAGGACTTGTGATACAATCCCTGTTCCATCTTTGTTGCTCTCCTCTGAACCTTCTCCTACAAATCTGGTAATATCTACATTGCCTGGTCTCAGTGCCATTTTCTTTTGAACTATTGGTAAAATTATGCCAGATTTTGGTGCAATTTTGCAAAAATTGCATAAATGGAAAATTTGCCATTTTATGCATTTTCACATGAACAACAATAATCTTGCACAGCACATTTTATAATACTAAAATTGTTTCCACTGTAATCGATTATGATGTTGCAAGAAGGGGTCTGTGATGTCAGGTATAGACAAGCTGCCATCGCAATTAATCCTGCGGTTCTCATTTTTAATGTGCTTACTTAAAATTAAATACAGGAAACTAGATATAGCAAATAAATCAAAAATACTATTTGTAATGAGTCCTAAAATGATGTATTTCAAAATACATGCAAGGTGTCAGGGGCTTTGTAATGCATTGGATTAAAATAGGGTATTTGGTGTATGTATGAAGAAATGATCTTATAAAATCAAGTGCTATTATACTTGATTCTAGTTTAGTCTAGTGATATGCACAGCTTTCAATGTTATTTATTCTGTTTATTTATTTGTTGAAAACTTCTGTGATTACCTCTGAGCACAAATGTTTATTTACAAAGATGCCACATCAAATACATAGTCACAAAAAAATATTACAAGTACAATAAGCAATTCTAGAGGAAATGCAATTGAGTTAGGCTCAGAGCCCTTAAGACAGAACAACAACATACAGTTTTGAAAAAATCTATATAGATTGTTGTATAAAAAGTCACAAGTTACATGCAGAGAGACACTGAATAAAATGGTTACAGTTGCATTGGACTGCAAAGGCAGACGGCAAAGGTCTCTTAAACTGATTAAACTTAGGAAGATTTGGAAGTGTATCTGGCAGTTCATTTAAACAGTTAGCAGCATTATAAAGCATTAACATGATTTCAGCCAATCAGCATTCAGAGCCACTGTACCTCGGATGATGTGTACAGTGTGCTCTCTTGAGGAAGGTTTGGGAGGTAATGTTCCACTTCAGTGCTGGGGGATGGATGGCATAATTAAAATTAAAAACAAATCTCTAACCTTATACTGTATATCACTTGAGCTAAACTTGAGTGATCTATAATGAGATAATAGGGCCTCCGAGGGATGTATCTTATGATATAAGATACTTTTTCCATAAGGTTATGGCAAACAAAACTGCTCAGTTTTGTTTTGCGATCCTCTCACCAAACATCACACTCTGTGTCTCCTATACAATGAGAGGTACCCCTCTGAGGTACTATTGATTATAGTATAGAGTCAATACCGAGCATGGGTATCTCTACTGGCAAGGACAGTACTGTTAGCTCCACGGTATCTCCACAGGTGATGACTGTACAGTTAGCACTACATGGTCTCCACTACTAGGGACTATAATGTTAACACCATTGAGTTTCCACTGCCTACCACCTACACCTCAAACATTATGGTTGTGGATGAGCAGCCTCCTTTAAAGGAGTAGTACACCCAGAATTTGCAAAACATATGTTGTCCAGAGTGTTTTGATATGTGTGTGAAGTTCTAGTGTGTTCTTCCCTCTGTCTGCTATTAGGAGTTTTTCCTAAATTAGTCTGATGGCATTATGGTAGTTTTATGACCCCTGGGGATCTCCATCTCAGCTAAGTTTATTGTTTTCCTTGTTTTATTTATTTATTTATTTAAAAGTTTAACCAGGAAGGCATACTGAGTGGTGCAATGCTCGATTCCAGATGCGTCCTAGGGGAGAGGGAAGGGGAAACAGCAAAATACTATATCACAGGCTATACAGAAGAATTGCATTACAGAGAACTCACTAGGTAAAGACACTGTGCAGTTATAATACATGGAATGACTTAGAATTGCATAGTGTCTAAGTGCAGCAGCAAGAAAAATACAGGATAAGCTAACTTACACCTAGTTATGGTAAGGGCGGAGTTGGGACAATTGGGCTGTCCTGTGGAACTAGGTGCATGAGCAGGAGGAGGAGGAGGAGAAGTACAACCTGAGTAGGGAATTTAGCTGCTGGGTGTTGGCATATTGTCTAATGTCTCCTGGCAGGGAGTTCCATTCTTTAGGCATATGGTACTTGAAAGCATTTTGTCCTTTAGAGGAGGACATATATGGGACAGAGAGAAGCCGGGAGTTGGAGTTCCAGAGAAAGAGTAAGAGGGAGAAGGTTGAGCTAGAAGGGCAGTTGCAAGGTAAGGGGGTAGTGACTGGGCCCAGAATTTTGCTGTGAACCTAGTGCAGTGTGCCTGCTTCTGATCCTGGAGTGAGGGTAGGTCTAAGGACCTGTAGACGTCACAGTGATGGTTTGTGGGAGTGCAGTCCAGTGCAAAATGGCAGAAGGAGTGGAAGAGAGGGTCAAGTCTGGCTAAGGAGGTCTTAGGAGCCGCGCTGTATACTATGTCTGCATAGTCAAATATTAGGAGGATCATTTTCTGTACGATTGCTTTGCAGATTGGTAATGGGATGCATCCTCAGTTGTGGTATAGGGTGCCCAGCTTGGGGAGCAGCTTATTGTGGATCGCGTCGATGTGGTCTGAGAAGTCAAGGTGCTGGTCAAGCCAGACCCCAAGGTATCTGAAAGAGGTGCAGGTCTCCAAAGGGGTCCCATCGATGGTGTGGAAAGTAGGGGTCCTACAATGTATCCTGTCTCATGTGACAGTGATGTAGTCTGGACCATAGATTCACAACAAGCACTGCTTTACAATCAGTTCACAACAGTAGAGATGGCTAAATTTTAAGAACTATACAGAGTTCAACTTGTCGACTACCCTCATTATAAAGGACTTTTTGCTGTGACCAATTGTGACACTGATTGCGTATGTGTGACTTGTATGGTTTTCAAGATATTTACATTGGTTTGGCACATCTACTAGAGTGTTCACTCAGAGAGCAAAAGTGTCTGCTGTTTGCAAGTATATCTGTACACATGCCAAACAAATCTAAATATCTTGAAAACTATATAAGCTACACAAAAACAACAAGCAGCAAAGTTGTTCATGGATTTTATAATTAAGATAGTCACTAAGCTGAACTCCTTACAGTTTTTAAAATATATGCCATCCATAGTGGGAAATTTGGTAAAAAAATGGACGTTTGATTAATTAGATGGCTATATTTTAAAAACTATACATAGTTCAGCTAAGTGACTACCCTCATTGTAAAGGTATTTTTGTCCTGAATAACTCTGTTGCTGGTAATTTTTGAGTAGCTTGTAAAGTTTCCAAGATACATAAGTTTGTTTGGCATGTGTGCAAATGTGCTTGCAAACAGCAGACTTTTTTTTTTCTCTCTGAGCGAACACTCTAGTAGACATGCCAAAAAATGTAAATATGTTGAAAACTATACAAGTTACACATACACAACCAGCATCACAGTTGTTCACAACCAAAAGACCTTTACAATGAGGGTAGTCATCAATATGAACTCTGTATAGTTTTTAAAATATAGCTATCTCTACTGTTGTGAACTGATTGTAAAGCAGTGCTTCCTGTGAATCTATGGTCCTGGCTACATCACTGTCACGTGAGACAGGATACAGTGTGGGGACAAGGAATGCAATAAACTTAGCTGAGATGGAAATCCTCAGGGGTCATAAAACTACCATAAAGCTAGCAGGCTAATTTAGGAAGAACTCTTAATAGCAGACAGAGGGAAGGACACACTAGGACTTCACACACAAATCAAAACAATCTGCACAACATACGTTTTTGAAAATTCTGGGTATACTACTCTTTTAATATTGATGTTTATGGTCCAGGCACCAAGGTGGTATGAATGATTGAATGATACTGGTTGGCAGTGCATTACCTTTATGATGGGTTTGCTCTTCATTGATCCTTCCAGTGAGAGACTGGAGGTCAAAGCTGAACCCATGCTTTCTGTGCTGTAATGCAGCCTGCTGCTTCTGATCTGCAGGATGAGGTTGGCCATGTGGTTTCTAAAAAATCAGACAACATACAGTATATATTTCACTGCTTTCACCAATTTTCCATTCTTGTCATCCTGTGTTTACAAAATGGCTTCCATCTTATAAAATGGGCACCGAAATCCTAAAACTGGATTGGCATGAACCAGTCACCTGACTGTGCAATGATGAAGTACTGCCCACTGTCATCCTGTTACCTAGCCTCATCACAAACCGCTACGATACACAGAATTTAAAACAAAAAAAATGTTTGGTGCCATTTTTACAGCCACTAATTTGATCTAACAGCCCTAGCCTGTCTCTTTAACTTCTGGTCAGCTGTCATGTTCTGCTCCTAGTTCAACAAAAACCATGAATCCACACAAACACCAACATAAAGAAAAATCCATTGAATGATCTGTTTATTGTTTTCTCCCCCCCAAGCGCATCACACAGTCTTCTATAAACTAAAATGTATTTGCAACTCTTGCAACTGACTCTGGCAGCAGCGCTGACTCATTCTGTGTCTGTTTTGTTATGTGCACACCTCATCTTACACCCAGAAGTCTCTGAAACAGAAATGCTCAACTCTATTTTGGGTGGAGGGGCAATGCTTGGTTTTCCATCTGTTTACTTTCTGTATTAGTGACTGAGCCAATGAGCAGGAGTATGTGAGTGGGGTTCCAGTCTAGGTGTCACACAGCATAACTAAATATGTACATGCTTACCATACTACAAAATCTCTATTAAGTGGATAAAACAAATCTCTGCTATCACTGTTTAATGATTTCCGCTCTTTGCAGTTATGACTTGCACTGGTTGTGCTGCAGGGAGGGCAACTGCTGCCTGTATTGATACTGCTCAATGTTTTGTTTTGGCAGGTGAAGGGGGAGCAACAGCTCATAAAAACTGACAATGGTGAAAAAAATAGAGGAAATTCAACTAAACTTCAATGTTATATTTTCCTAGACCTGGTGATGGAGGATGGAGAACAGATCACAGATGTAAGGGTGTTGGAACCACTGTCTGGGACCGATCACCACACAGTATGGTTCTTTATCAGTTTGAGTAGAGAGATCCACAATACAAAAACAAAGGTTCTGGACTTCAGAAAGGCAGACTTTGGCAGGGTGGGGCAATTAATGAGAACACACATAGATGACATCCACCCTGACATGGACGCAGAGTAGAAATGGGTGATCACAAAACCAGGGCTGATTGAATCCACTAAAGATTGTGTCAAGTGACAGGAAAAGAAATCAAGGACCAAGCATCCAAGCTGGTTGACCAGAGAGGTAATGGAGAAGGTGAGGGATAAGAGAAGAGCCTTCCGAACCTACATGAGAACCAACAGGGCAGAGGATAGAGAGAACTATGTGAGGAAATCCGGGGAAGTGAGCAGAATGGTCAGGACTACAAAGGCAGCCAGAGAAAGGAAATTAGCACAGGGGATTAAGGAAGGAGAAAATGATTTCTTCAGGTATATCAGGGAAAAGAGGTAAGTGCAAGGAGCAAATAGTTAGGATCAGGAAAGGCAGTGGGTGGGTAGACAAGGGGACCGAGAAGGCAGAAGTACTTAATGAGTACTTCTGTTCAGTGTTCGCAAAGGGAGAGGGATGGGCCTGTTCCTGCAGGGAAAGGGGGCACAGGCATGGGTGGGGTGAAACAACCACAGATGGGTCATCACAGTGGAAAGGGTGCTGGAGTTCCTTAGGTCCCTGAGGGTAGACAAGACACCTGGGCCAGATGGGGTACATCCCAGGGTGCTGAGGGAGCTGGCAGAGGTCCTTACAGAGCCACTGGAGGACCTGTTCAACACCTCACTAAATCCGGGATCTGTGCCCAGAGACTGGAGGGAGGCACATGTGGTACCTCTCCACAAAAGTGGGCCCAAGGATGAACCAGGGAACTACAAACCAGTGAGCCTCACCGCAATTGTGGGGAAACTGATGGAATCTATCCTCAAAGAAAGGCTGGTGCAGTTTCTTATGGATAATGATCTGCAAGATGACAGACAGCATGGGTTCATCGCTGGCAGATCCTGTCAGACTAACTTGGTTGATTTTTTTGTCTCGGTCATGATGGCACTGGATGAGGATCATGCTGTAGATGTAGTCTACCTGGATTTCAGCAAGACCTTCGATTCAGTGCCACATGGAAGGTTGACCTGCAAGTTGAGGAGTCTTGGTATAGGATGGAAGCTAGCCTGATGGGTAGAAAACTGGCTGAGGGACAGGCAACAGAGGGTAGTTGTGGGGAGAGAAGCATTGGAGCCCAGGGCAGTGACAAGTGGTGTCCCACAGGGATCAGTCCTGGGGCCAGTCCTGTTTAACATTTTCATCACAGACATAGCGGTTGAGATCAAGAATAAGATCAGCCTCTTCGCCGATGACACCAAGATCTGTGCTGAGTTGGATGGGGAGGAGGGTGGCAAATTACTGCAGGAGTACTTTGCAAACTCGAGGAGTGGTCACACACTTGGCAGCTTGCGTTCAACACCAAGAAGTGCAAGGTGATGCATTTTGGAGCCAAAAACCCTGGATACAACCACTGGATGGATGGATGGTATCAAACTGTCCACATCCAATGAGGAGAAGGATCTGGAGTTGTTGGTGACTGGGGAACTAAACCAATCAGTCCAGTGTAGGAAGGCAGCGGCTAAGGCTAACAGGATGCTAGGGTGCATAGCAAGGGGGATTACATCCAGATGTAGCAAAGTCATATTGCCCCAGTACAGGTCCCTGGTGAGGCCGCACTTGGAGTACTGCATGCAGTTCTAGCGCACATATTTGAAAAGGGATATCAAACTACTGGAGGCAGTGCAGTGAAGAGCAACAAAGATGATCCAGGGGTTGGGGGATAGAACTTATGAGGAAAGACTAAAAGAGTTCAACATGTATACCCTGGAAGATAGAAGACAGAGAGAGGAGACATGATCAAGACCTTCAAGTACCTGAAGAGGATGAACAGAGTAGGCTTCCAGGGTGAGTTCACTCTCTAGAATGGAAGAGATACTAGAGGGCATTCCCTGAAGTTAAAGGGGGGCAGATTCAGGAGGGAAAGGAGGAGGCACTACTTCACTGAAAGAGTGGTAACGGGTGGAATGCACTGCCTGAGCAACTTCGTTTCAGTGTAGACTGTGGGGTGCTTCAAGAGGGGTGGAACAAATTCAAGGGGAAAGTACATACGGGGGGGCAGTTGGGGGATGGAAGAGTTAATGGGGGGGGCAGCTGCAGTCTAATGGACTGAAGTGTTGCACAGTCTAGCAGACTAGCTAGACCATATGGCCTGTATCTGCTGGAAATTTTGTATGTTCGCATGCTCATACTTTTTTTAACTAGAGGTGTGTGTGTGTGTGTGTGTGTGTGTGTGTGTGTGTGTGTGGTGGGTGTGCAGAGAGAACTATAAAATTACAACTACAGGACCCAAAGTAGGTCAAAAGACCTAAAACACACCTGCTAACTGCAGTCCCAGTAGGTGAATGGACTACGTTTTGAAAAAAATACATTCATTTTTAATTTGATGTCATACAATGTTTTTTAGCAAAGACACATATTTAAAAAATAAAAGCCTATTTTATAAGCACAAAAACACATGGCTGGGTGTTGGAAGTACTGAGATACCTGCACACCCAAGGGCTAAAAAGACTTGACCAGCAGTCTTATGCCTCAGTACACCCCTGGGTGTGTGGGTATCTCAATACTACCAACATCTAGCCATGTGTTATTGCTTAAACAACAACTCAGCATCACTCACCAATAACAGTGGAGCTATGGCACCATTGTGGCTCGTTTTCTACAGCTGTGGACTTTCTGCTACCTCAGCCTTGTACCCTGGATTGACGAGAAGGGGATGGGTCAGCTACTTAGATCCCAGAGGAATGCCCCTGCCTTTATTTCCAGATGGCATCAAGAACTGGAATTTCCAGGAATTCTTTGCAAACATTCTTGACATTGTTTTTATGGGGGCCGGGGTGGAATTCTCTTTTTGCATTCACTTGTGCAAGGAACGTCTTGTGCTAGCAGCACATTTCAAAGGTGTGTCTGTGTTGGCGAATGCACGGTATGCTTTAGTAGGTGTGTCCCTCATTCGCCAATTAGTCAGCATGCTAGCACTGACACCAACATTATGTAAAGTGGACACAACTTGTAAGAAAAGTGCCACTGCAATCAGAGACAAGCTCGTCATGCAGCGGCACAATGACATGCCTCCTGACGTGCCTTTCCTGGTGAAACATTTCAATAAACATAGCGGCAAAGCCGCCGCCACAAAATCCCAAAGATTTGTTCCAGAGATTGCATTTCTTCACTAACCACTAGTTTGTTTTTAGTTAACTTGTAATGGATTACTGAGTAACACTCTGCCCCTCTATGAATAAAGAGATTTTAAGAAACTGATGGGGTTAAGGCATTACAAATACTGACGGGTCCGTCTTAGAGTGTAGCGATTCTGTGAATGTCCAGAGACCTGCCTGTAAAGTACCAGTTCTGTAACTGTCAAGAAAATGGACTGCAAAGCTCCAGTTCTGTGAATGTCCAGGACTCCATCAGTAGTACCGGTTCTGTGAACATTGACTCGTATGTGAAGTCCCGTTCTATGAATATCAAGAGATCAAGTCTATTAAGTTCCCCAGTTCTGTGCACGTTCACAGTTCCATGTGTAAAGTCCTACAAATGTCCTGGTTTCTGTGTTTAAACTGCTGTCTCTCTACATTTAAAGGGGGTCAGTATGTAATGTCCTGATTCTGTGACTTTTCAGGGGGACCCATCAATCGGTGAATGAATGGCATCATTTGTTGATTCAGCCAGGGCTCGCCGACTGCTCGGAGTTGAAAACTGATGCTCTGCTGCTACTGGTGAGATCTCTTGCTATTGCCTGCTACTGAGATCCCACTCCTGGCTTGTTGGGTTTGTTTTCTTCCTCAGCTAAGTCTCAAATCCCCCAAATACACTGGGGTATGAGTAGTGGCGACCCTCAGAGAAACGAGTTTGAAACAATGAGCGCCTCACCTCCCCTCCACCAACCCGCACCCACCTTCTGTGCAACCCATCTCCCCACACCCCCCTCACCCCATACATACCTCCAGTGGTCGGCATGGTGATCTTCAGTGGAGTGGGAACATGTCTGAACTCTTCAAAGCCAACTGTGAACTGAATAAATGCCGATAAGCTGTATAATGGCATACTGTAAATAGGGGGTTTCAACTTAGGTGGATATCTCAGCCATTTATTTGAATTTTGCCACCAACTTTTCAATATGGGGTGCCTGGAAGCCCACCTAATGAACACATGCACTGTCATCTTGTTACTCAGTCCCGAAAGGTAATTTTGCAGTCACTGCATGGAATCACCTTTCAGGACCGATTAAAAAAATTACAGTGCTACTGTTGATGAGATGGGGTCCCAAAAAGCCTATCTTACAAATTTGTTGGAAAAATTCCACAAAATGACTGTTATAACTGTGCGTTGTGCAGTTCCAATGCACACTCATAACTTTGACTGTTTCTAATATTTTCACTCCATATTTTCAACAGTGCAATTTTTTCATGCCTCCTTATGAACAGTACAGCTGTCATTTTTCACATCCTGCCTGAAATGTGTTTTTGTGCATGTGACACACAATGGCATGGTTGCTGTGCAAAATCAATGTTCAGGATGCATTATCAAAATCACAGTGACACTGTTCATAAGTGGAGGTCCCAAAATGCCTGTGTTGAAAATTTGTTTAAAAATTCCCCACAATAATTGCGTTAGGAGCGTGTGCTAGCAGTTTCTACGCACACTCGTGACTTCACCAATTTTTCATATTTTCACTCCACATTTTCAACATTGCCATTTTTGTATACCTCCTTATGAATAGTATAGTTGTCAGTTTTCACATCCTGCCCAAAATGTGTTTTCGCACATGTGGCACACAATGGTGCGGTTGCTGTGGGAAATCAATGTTCAGGACAGATTAACAAAATCACAGTGACACTATTGATGACTGGAATTCCCAAAATGCCTATGTTGAAAATTTGTTTAAAAAAAATCCCCAAAGTCATTGTGTTATGGGCGTGTGTTGTGCAGTTTCTATGCATGCTTGTGACTTCACCAATTTTTCATATTTTCACTCCAGACTTTCAACAATGTCATTTTTTTACACTTCCTCATTAACAGTGCAGCTGTCATTTATCACATCCTGCCCGAAATGTGTTTACACACCTGTGGTGCCAAATGGCACAGTCACTGTGCAAAATCATCTTTTGTCTAACTAACTCATAGTGCCACTGTTCATGAGGCGGGGTCACAAACAGCACAAGTTGAAAATTTGGAGTGAAAATGCCAACACACGCCCGGGGCACAGACAAAGTATGTTACACCAATACTCTTACACTGCCTGCTTCAGGGGATAGAACCAGTTGTTAAACTGTGTCCCTCATTTTACTTCTTTGTCACTGATTTTTTAAGCCATGTCCAAGTGCCAAACACCACTGCAAATACCTGCAAACGAATGTTCAGCATTGGCAAATGCTTGTTAAAGAAGAACTCCACTAAACCTGAAAGTCATTTTTCCCAGTAGAAGCTGTTTTTATAAAAACTAGTTCTAATTCTGTTATTGTTCCATCTGTACCTGCCTATTAGTAACCTCAGTGGATGTATTTGATTTAAACTCTGGTCCATTTTAGAACTGTATGATGTAGTTCTTGTCCCTCTCAACCACAGAGTTCTATTGCAGAACATGGATGCAGTGTACCAACAATGGAAGGCAGAGCAAGGGACACACACTGTATCATACAGTTCTAAAATAGTACTTACTACCTGTGTGTAAATCCAGAGCATCCACTAGGATAACAAAACACCCAAAGAGATGGAGAAGTAACAGAATTCAAACTAGTATTTAGAAATCGGCTTCTATGAGGAAAAATGACTCGCAGGTTCAGTGCAGGTCTCCTTTAACATTTTGCAGTTCCCTAGAGATTTTGTCAGGAATTTCCTATTTCAGTAAGTGTGGTTCTCTCTGTCTTTTAGTGCCAGGTTCTCTTTATCTAATCCTGAAACATCAAGGCTGCATCTCTGATAAACAAGGCAATAGTTAAAAAGCTCCGCCCAGCAGGTGTAATATTTCCGTCCTGTGAACATGATAAATGCAGCTGTAATAGAGGAAGGCTCTTGGAGACCTGGTACCTCATGGTTCCAGCCACTGACCTTTGCTTAGAAATGCAAAGTGCAACTGATAGCATGCAGAGGGAGCTGATTGCAGGATCTTGTCCCCATGACTATGAATCAACACTTTATTTACAATAGAAAGTCTTTGGACCTGCAACTTGTACCAGCTGTCAATTCTGAACTAGCTGTACAGGGTGACAGAAAGGGGGTAGTGGGAAGTACAGTATAAACATCACATTTTGTTATGGATTGTAGAAATAGTTTATTTTAGCTCTTACTGTTCATACAGTATAGAGTGCAATCAATTTGAGAATCACAGCTCAAAGCTTTCAATAAATGGTTACCAAAGGAGTGTGTGTGTTTTATTTCTTTACTGCATGTTAACAGACTGTTATTTTTCTCTTCTGCTTTAATGTATGCACAGCAGAACACTCACTGGGATTGGAAACTATACAGTGACATAAGTGCATGGCAAACTGAACATTGTTATTGCTGAGTTACTCCCTCTCTCTCTCTCTCTCTCTCTCTCTCTCTCTATATATATATATATATATATATATGCAGTGGAGAAGAGTTAAATAAATGATTTATGTGCACAAGACCTGTTGGACCACAGGTATCCTCATGAGTGGCATAAGCCATGAGTGATTTGCCTGAGGGCAAACTGTTCAAGTGCACATAAATCATTTATTTAACTCTTTCTTTTTGCATATTCAATTTATACAGTAGGGGGAGAGTTTAACTGAATGGTTTTTATTTATTTATGTTTTAAATAAAATAATGGGAATTATTTTGTGAGTGTTGTATATCTTACTCTAGTTTACAGCAGATTGCTATCGACACAAATGAGGTTGCTATGACCACAACAGCATCACTTTTCCAGCGCAGTAGGCCGTTTAGTGACAGTTTGCTTGTGAGAGGGCAGAACAGTTTGATAAATATGGCAGCTCCATTTCTTGCTTACTGAGAGTCTAAGGGAGTCACTGTGGTTTCAGGTCTTTTTTTGTTTGTTTTTGGTGACATTTATTTTTTGGGGAGATTAAATCATGTATCTGGTTGATCCTGCCGTTACTGAGCACCTCTGGAAACTGAGTGACTCATGGGGAGCATGGAATTGAAGACTGGAGGGACTGTGAAAGGAGTGGACTTTGATCCTTCTTGTGGATTACTGTGGTGGTCAGGTGGAGGTGTGCTGCATGGAGTCAGTGCTACCAGCTTCATTGTGAAGCCACTTTTTTAAAATAGAAAAAAATGTGTTTATCTTCTGAAGTGCTGTGTTCAGCACCATTCCACTTCTGCTGGAGCCTGTAGGAGACAGACCATGGAGGTTCTGACAGGCAGCAAGACAGAGAGGTAAACCAGTAATGTGGCAGCTTGGGGATGGGCAGGGGGCACGTCCCACTGTTTGGCCCAGTGAAGCCGCTGCGGGCACCCTGGCTCAAGTGTGTATTTGAAAAATAAAAGACTTTTCAATTAATGTGATTAGGTGTGTGTGCCACTGCAACTGTGATGACAAACATGAGAGTGCTGACAGGGAAGGGTGAAGATGGGAGATGGTAGTGCAAACCAAGGAGAAAATGAAAGGCTAGTGAGTGAAGTAGTTTCGGTAGTAGGGGGAATGACTGATGTATTTATTTAATACAAGTGGAAGTAAACAAATTTATATGACAGCCATTGTGTCAACCCCATTGTATAAATGTATTTGTAAAATGGCTAGAAAAAATTCTAGAAATCTCATTGGCTGAGAGGTGTCACCTGATCGTGCAACAAATCTCTATAAATGCATGGTCAGGTCGGTGCCAAATCTCATTTTCCTCTTCAAAAAACAAACTGACAGCCATTGTATAAGCATAATAAGCCCCCGCAGGGTGTTCATCTTAAGATTGTAATGCACTTCCAAGAGGCATAAGGACACTCAGCCTTCAACCTTGTGCCTTACTATACCCCTGGGGCATGCATTAAGAGGAATAAGACACGACGAGGTGTGGTTTATGGCCTGATAAGAGCACGCCCCTGGTGCGTAATGAGGCACGAGGCGCTATGCGAAAGTGCCTTTAGCACCTGGGAAGTGTTTTATCAGGCCACAAACCACACCTCGGAGTGTCTTATTCTCGCTTATAAATGGGCCCTATTAAGGTAGTATTTAAGAAAAAAAGTAAAAATGCAAACACTTTTAAAACTTGAAGTTTTAATGTCTGAAGGAGTAAAATAGTCCCTATATTGAGGGCATCTCTGAATCATTTGATAGGGACTATAGAGCGTTTAGGTGGTGTTCCCCCACACATACAGAAAAACACACACACACACACACACACACACACACACACACGGAGACTGCTGAGGTTCTCTTCCACATGTCATTTGATTTTGTCTGTCATAATAGGGTGTCTCTGGTGCTTAACAATGTGCCAGTTTTTGACAGTCAGTGTTTGATTTTGATGGCCAGTATATTTACAATTATTGCAACCACATGCCCATTTCCTGAAGGGTGCCTTGGAGTGGACAGAAAAGCCGTTTGAGAACCACCGGCTGCTCATTAAGAGCGAGCGTGTCCTTGCTAGCCACCGTAGATGCTGTTAGACTTGTTTGAAAAATCGTCCGGACCGCTCGCTCTGCTGTAGTAACGAAAGTTTGTCCATCGTTTTAAATGTGACTAACTGGTAGGTGAAACAGTCTATGGAAGGACAAGTCTGTGGATTCAGTTTGAGGACGCTTCGCAGCACGCGCATCTGCTGATTTCATGTGGCATTTTCTGAGGTATTGGTAGCGCTTGAAATGCCGCTCTGTAACTGCCGCTTTGCGATAGTTCGAATGTTTAGAAAGTGGTTTGGGCAGTGCGGGCTCAGTGATTTCTAGGTGTGGCAGGGCTATCAGTTGGTATGTAGTGCAGGTTGGCATGATATGGCTGTATAAGGACACGGGTAAGACTGCTGATTAGCCAATCATGATGTAGAATTTTTTGTGCCCATTTTATAAAATCCTATAATGCATACCCTGTGATGGCTTATTACTTACATATAAAATGGTTCAGAGAAATAATGAAATGTGATTGACTCAAAGGAGTTTGTGGCTATGTTTCTTATTTAGATTATATCGCATTTAAAAACAAGTTCCTGGACCACTGGCTACTGCATCAGGCATATCCTTGTGCCCTTGATCTCAAAGCATTTTGCTGCCATGTTTTTCTTCCTAGCAAGTTGCTTGCATTAAATTTTCAGAAAGAAGAGACTTACAACACTTAGAATGTGTTGTTTCTGTTAGAAAATGCCTGTTGCTTTCCCTCCCAAGTCCCAACCCACTCTCTAATGATCCTGATCAGAAAAGTCACACAGACTTGCTGTGCTCTCTCACACTCCCTCCTGACATGCAATGACTATGAGAGCAACATTACTTTTTCAGAATGCGCTACCATAGATGATACTGTACTGCCGGCAAGACCTTATAAAAATTACAGTCTTGCTGGTGGTCTAACATAGACACCCGGCAAGTCTCTGAAACACAGTGTGGCATAGCCAGCACTCCTAGTGACACTGGACAATAGTACAGCACCCCTAGTAACGTGTGAGAAGCAGAGGGATTATTTACGATAAAATTATATTTTGTTTTATATATTTTACAATTTTTTAAAAGGTTTTTATTTCTGAATGAATATCAGAAAGCAACAACAGATCACTATGTTAAAACCCTCTTGCCAGTGGGGTCTCTACCAAGTTGGTGCACTAGGTACACCATCCCACCAAATCTGCCCATTTTAATAAACACACCTAATAAATCCACCATGAGAACCTGTTCCCCTGCACAGGCCTGAAAACTATTGAAAAGACAAGCCATTAGACTAATATGGCTACTGTTATTACTATCCGGTAATGTCCATCCTAACCCTGGGCCAAGGCCTTCTCCATCTGCTCTGCGAAAAAAAGAAGGTGTCCTCACAACTGCCTCTATGAACATCTGCAGCCTCCTGGCTAAGCATGACTCCCTTCATATCTGGCTTGCACAGCATAAACCTGACATTCTTTCTATCGTAGATACCTGACTAACCCCTAGAATTCCTCATCTGGCCATTCAAACTGAGGGGTACATCTCATTTAGACAGGATAGGATTGGTAGATGCAGCTGAGGCAGTGTAGTCTATGTCAAAGACCCCCTCTAAGATTGAGCACTGCTGTGTCCCACCACCAGTTGCAACTCCCAGATACTACCTGTCCAAATTCAAATAGGCTCCCAGGGGCAATGTCTCATGATAGTCACTGTCTACATCCCTCCCAAGAAACAATCATCAGGCATCAAAACAACCCTAGACTACATTGCTGGACTCCACAAAGACTCAGAGATCATGGCACTTAGAGATTTTAACCTAAATTGGCTATCTCATGAGGCATCACGATATGTAGATGCATTTGCTGCCTCTGGATTGACCCAGCTTGTGGAGTCCCTGACCCGAAAGAATTACCATACTGGCACCAGCACCTTACTCAATTGGTTAATTACTTATCACCTGGAAAGGATAACTAAGACTTTAGTGCTTCCAGACAGTATAAGTGACAATTCCCCTATCCTCTGTTGTTGGACAAACAAGGGTCCCAAAACCCCTTCTAAGATAGTCTCTTCCAGAGTCTTAAAGGCTGGTCATTTAGGCCCCATAATAACCTATCTAAGCCAACTAGACTGGTCGCCCATCTACAATTCAAAGGATGTAGACATGGCACTTGAGCTATGTGTTGGTACTTTCAATGAAATATGCAACATTTATGCCCCTTTCAAACAATGTATGTTAAGGGCACCTGCAAGTCCTGAATCACCCCCTCCCTTCTCGAACAAATGAAGGAAAGAGATAATCTCTGGTACAGGGCCAGAAATACTAGATCTCATACAGATATGCAAAATGATAAAACAGCACGCAACAATGCACTTATGCCATTCGCCAAGCAAAGAGTCAATACTTAAAGCAAGAGTTGAACAATTCCTGGGGAAATACTCAAGCTTTTTGGGACAATATAAAAATCTTAACTGGTAAACCCAGCAAAATTCCCCCCACTATGCTTAATGTAAATAGGAAACTGACCCAGGATGCCAAAGAGATATCTAACACCTTTAACAAGGCACTCACTGACCTTAGCGGAGTGCTGCCTCCTGACTTCCTCATCCACCAAAGAAACTCTTACCCAAAGTGCGAAGGGAACATTCACCTGCCCACACCCCCACCCTTCTACCTCAAAACTGTATCAATAGCAGAAGCCAGAAAGTAGCTAACAAAGGCTTTTGGCAAGGCAAGGTCAAATGGTGACTCTCTGGACCTCAAATTAATAGCCCTCACCCTGGACATGGTTATTCATCAATTAACCTTCATTCTAAATTTGTAACTTATAACTGCTAAATTCCCACAAATCTGCAAAAAGACAAGGGTCACTCCTATCTTTAAAAATGGTGAATGCACCAACTACCTGAACTACCAGCCTATCTCTATACTTCCCCCTCTCTCAAAAGCCCTAGAAAAGATAGTTAATGATCAGTTAGTGGACTACCTCGATAAGTACCAGCTCCAGTGCCAGGAACAACATGGTTTCAGGAAAAAAGCACAGCACTACTACTGCCCTGGTTGAGTTTACTAGTTATATCCATGATGCCTTAGACCGTGGGCATATGGTTGAAGCAACTTACATCGACCTGAGGTCTTTGATACAGTCAATCACAAGCTCCTTCTAAGTCAGCTGGCCAATACTGGTCTCTCATCAGAGGCAGTGGGATGGTTCCGTAGCTATTTAACTGGCTGTACACAACAAGTAAGAATACTTGACACCTTCTCTGATCACTGCAATGTTACCACCAGGGTACTCCAAGGCTCAATCTTGGACCCCCTACTCTTCAGTCTATCCCTAAATAACCTACCCAAAGCCTGCCCTGACTGAGTCCTCTTGTATGCAAATGATGCAGTACTGTTTTCTAGGCATGCCAACCCTGTCATGCTTGAAAAACTAATGCAGAATAGCTTCACAGTAGTGGAATCATGGTTCCTAAACCATAAACTCCTTCTCAATTACAAGAAGACAAAGACAATGCTCTTTGCCACACCTCAGAACAGACACACATCATATCAACTACAAATTCATAACAAACAAAACAAAGTATTGGACATGGTCCATACCTTCAAATACCTTGGGGTCACCATTGACAACTCACTCTCTTACTTTCATCATATGGATATGGTTGCAAAAACTGTCAACTCCAAAATAGGTCTGCTATACAAGCAGACACTGCTTAATAGATGATGCCATTAGACTCGCAGTCACCAGCTCAGTCCTATTGATTATAGACTATGGACTAGTTGTCTATGAGGCTGCTACCAACACATCTCTACACAGAATCAAGATCACCCTTAATAAAGCCTGTAGGCTTATCCTTGGAGCCTGTCATCTATCACATACATGCAAGCTGTACTCCTGCACTGGGTGGCTCACCCTGGAAAACAGGATTCGGTACCAAGTATGCCTGCTTGGTAAGAAGGCCAACCTTGGCCTCACTACTCTAGGTATACTTAGCCATCTTCAAGCTAACAACAGAACTATGAATACAAAAAGTGCTTGCAACCAATTCTTTAAAGTGCCCTTCCGAAGAACCTCTCAGAGGCAAAAATTCAAATTTAGGGCCCCCAAATGGCTGATCTCCCTTAATGAGGACCTCCAGGCCTGTCCCAAACTTCACCTGTTGTTTAAATCTAACCTTAGGGTGCTCATGGCACCTGATAACTCAGAATGTAATTGTGGTCACTGATTCCCCTAAATCTTCCACCCCCTACACCTAATCCTGACCACTGGCCCGCCCTATGCACTACTAGCAGGGACACTGACACCAGGTCTCCCTCCTTCAACAGTTTACATAACCAACAACTATCCCCCCATTACATACTCCCTAATTTCCTCCCTTGACAAGACTTCCTTAGCTGCTGCCCCTCCGACCTTACTCATCATATTTTCCCTTGATGAGGCATGCTAGTGTTACTCTGCTGCCCTCTTATCGCCTCTCTACTGTGGACTACCCACTGAAAATCTCATCCTTGCCCCTCCCCCCCAACCTCTGTTAATTTTCCAGTCAACTGGTCCTATTACCTTTGTAATGAAATTTAGTAACCTTGAGGCCTCGGCTACCATTTTTGCTGTGCTCTTAGTGACTCTGTGAATACAGTTTTGTAAATAATTGTCATACTGATGTTTGCGATCTTTGATAAGTTGTTTGTTATTGAATTGTATATCATTATCCCACTGACATCTGCACTATGTCAAGTTGTATGTCTGTTACAATGTCTGCTCTCTGACGTGGAACTTATGTAAATGAGATTGTAGCTCACAGGTGTTAATCCAAGAATCAGATGAAATAAAAATAAAGACTATCATGCAATATTATATATTGCCTCCCAGAAAACATTTTCATTGGACTACTCATGCCAGCAGAAACTCCAATCCTCCAGCTAGAAAATCCAATTGGCTGCGTGCCTGTGGAGGTGCACTTTTCAGATCCTTTCTCCTCCTGCCTGGGATTCAGATAGCTCCAGCCCTTTGCATCTAGTGGGATACCAGTAACATCTTGCAGTGAGAGAGACATTTTCTGCCATCCTCAGTGACACTTGCAGTGTCAGTGGCTCAGTAGGTAGCACACTCACCTCTGAGGCCAGGAGATCAGAGGGCTGTGGGTTCAGTTCCCACATCTGACACTTGGGTTAATAACCCAGTACTGACACTGTAGTGCAGCATGAGAGGGGTGCTGCACTTCTGAGGTGCCGTCTTTCGGATGAGAAATTAAACTGAGGTCCCATCTGCCTGGATTGGTGGTAGTTCAGGTGGATGGTAAAGATCCCATGGCACTTATCGAAAAGAGCAGGGGGATTTTTATTGAAAAGAGGACTCCAGACAAGCAAGGAATACAAAATACATAAACCAATACATACAAAAACAAAGTAAAAAATAACTGAACTAAACAGAAGAAACTGAAAAAAAGGAACTCATTTCAGCCATTTTTCACAATGCAACCATAAAGAGGAACATTTAACATGGCCATAGATAGTCATATCAGAATCATAAATCTTCCATAAAGTAGACTTAATATTGAAAAGAAGTTCCTCAAATGAAACCATACGTTGTTGAGTGGACCAATAACACCTGGATTGCCAAATATAAAAATGAATGACAAAAAAACCAACAGTAAAGTGTCAGCAGGATACACAGACCATTCACCCCCATTTGTACCATACATTAGAGTCCTATAAGAAAGTGACTGAAAGAAAGGCTCATTCCAGTGAGTAGCTAACAAGACCCAAAAGGATTTAATATACGGACAATCCAAAAAAAGATGTTCCTGCATTTCTAACAATGATCCACATGACTCACAGGTACATCGCCTCTCACTAAGCTGTTTATGTTTGTGCGTGTTACCCACTGGTAATCTGCCATAGGAACCCAACCAAACACTATCCCATATATAGTCAGGTAACTGTTTACCGGAGAGTAACAATAAAACTCTATCTTGAAACTGGGGAGGACAATCCGGAAAGGTCAAAATATCAGAGAAATCAGTTAAAACAGTGGAATCGTACAACTGCTTCCTAGTCTTCATTTCCAAACAAGAAACAGTGATCTTCCATTTCAATAAAAGACGAAAGGCTTCCATGCCATACTTGGGAAACAGGGGAAGTCAAGCAAAAGAAGTCGACTTGCCCTGCTTCCTCAAAGACATTCCAACCAAAAACCATAATCTAACCAAAGGAAACTAAACCTTCATACCAGGTCTAAGTAGAGGACTAAAATTGTAATAAAAAAAAACACTAAGAAAAAAGGCCACAGGATGAACCATACCAACCCCACCTTGTCGAATATTCCTATAAGTGAAGCCTCTTTTAATGGGATTCAGTCTTCTTCCCCAAAAGGCCTGGAAAAACACTATATAGGGAAGTAAAAGGACATCAGGTGGAAACACATAACTAATATACAAAAATAGGTAACAACAAGGTTTTAATAAGCAACACCCATTTCCGTTTAGCGATTTGTTTACCCTTCCAACTCGCTACCCTTGATTGAGCTATACACAATTTATGAGACCAATTGGTATCCGACATGTCACCATCACCAAATTCTATTCCTAAGATATGTATCAGAGCTTTAGAGATTAAAACACAGGGTTTTAAATAATTGATTAGCAGTTTTTTTCTTGGGACAATGCTAACAGTACAGAAAATATTTATATAGGTTTTCTAGAAGTGTTGTGTTTGTTAAACACAATGAAGCAAGTGCTATGCATTTTCACAATGTTGTAGCACTTTTATAAGCAAAACGCTAATCAATTTTTGTAGTTAAATAAATCCCTGAAACATCAGCAAGGAGACTGGTGTCCGGGATACTAGAGGTACCAAAGGGAAAACCCCTAATTTTCTCATAATTAATCTTTGAACCAGAAACACTAGAAAATAGATTCAGCACATTACTCAATATAGGACCTTCCGTAACCTTTGAAAGACAAATAACTAAGTCATCAGCATATGCAAGGACCTTGATAGGCACAACTCCATCTGCAATACTTACTCCTGCCAGACCATCATGAACACTAATCAGACAAAGTAACACATTAATAAAAAACACATACAGGACCGGACTCAAGGAGCATCCCTGATGAACCCCTCTCCGTACCGCAACTGGAGTACCAATCCATCCATTCACGTTCGGCAGAAGGGAAGCGGAATTATACAATAACCATATCCAATCAATAAAACCTTGTGGCAAACCATACGCACGTAAGACAGAAAACAAAAACTCATGAGAAACACGATCAAAAGCTTTTTCTTGGTCAAGACTAAGTAAATACCCTTCCAGTGAACCTAATTGAGATGCAGAGAAAAGTTCTTGTAACAATAATAAATTATCATTTTGGGTCCTACCAGGTATGGAACACGTCTGATAGGGACTTATCAAGCTATCCACAAGAACAGACAATCTAAGCAAAAAAATTTACTCAAAATTTTTAAATCTGTATTCAATAAACTCAATGTTCTCCAATTACCCAAGTCCGCTTTCAGACCATTTTTATATACAGTAAAACCACCAACGCTTGATTCATTGAGGGAGCCAATCGAGAGGTAGACAACATTTGGGAAAACACCACAGTCAATATTAGAACCAAATCCACATGAAAGGTCCCGTAGAAATCTGCTCCAAACCCATCCGTACCTGGCGAAGAATCTACATTCAATGAGAAAATAGCATCCTTAACCTCAGATTCAGAAATAGCTCTCAACAGCTGCTGACTGTCAGCAGCAGATAATTGTGGTATTTGTAATCCATCAAAATCTATCAATCCGCACTGAACCCCATCATCCTTCTGATATAAAGATTCCAAATAACGTCCAACTATCTCAAGTAGAGCCGAAGGAGTCTTAACCAAGTCACCAGATTCATTTTGTAATTCTGAAATGAAACGTTTACCAACCCTGTCTTTGCAATCTTGAAAGGGATCTAAGGTACCTTTGTGCAATTTCAGACCAAATCGATGTTCATGGTCTAAAGACTTTGCCCTATCATACCTATATTCCATCATACGATTTTTTACATTTCTAATTTGAGTACTATAGTCACACCCCTCAGTTTCCGTCAAAGAGATCAATTTCTGTAACTGTGCTCTATGATGTAAGTATTCCAGATACTTTGCGGTGCTTTGGTGTGAGAGTAGTCTGAAAAAGTCTTCCAGTCCGTCTTAGAATCTTCCCACCAAGAAGCAGCATCTTCATAAAAGTCAAAGACAGAAAGCCTAGCCTGTAATTCTAACTTCCAAGATCGTTGAAGAGGTTCCTCACTCAATAAAGAGAATTCAACCTCCATACATTCTTTTTACATCTTGGAATACCTTCCCACGTCAAGCAAACAGTAAGAGATTTATGGTCAGAAAATTCCCATACCCGTAAATCCACCTTATTAACTTGTAAAACAACAGAAAGAAAAATAAAATCTATCCTGGTGGATAATGTATTCTTAAAAAACGTTATACCACCCTCAGAATAGACACGACGATATGCATTTTTGAGCTGGGCAGTATCTAATATCTGCATTAATTTATGAGAATCACAAAACAATTTGGACATCTTCATACCTCTATCCCTAGTACTAAGAGCACAATTAAAATCTCCAGCCCAAACTAGTAAGCGAGAGGTATACAAATAGGGTTGAATGTCTTGTAATAGTGCAACACGGAGTGCCTTGGTCTGTGGAGCGTAAATATTAATTAATCGAAATCTTTCCCTTCTAAAATTAAGATCAAGCAACAATGCTCATCCCGGAGAAATGTCAACCATCCTTGATACTTTCAATTCTGGATTGGCAAAAGTACCCCAACCCTTCACAAGGATTCCCATTCGACCAGAAAGACACTTCAAGACATAGGTTACGTGCGCATTGCACTTCACAAAGAGATTTTAAACGTGTATCCTGGAGACAAATCACATCACTGCGTAAGCCATGTAAACAGGACATAGTAATAACCATCTTCCTGTGACTCTTAATACTATTAACATTAATAGTAGTAAATGTCAAAGAGGCATAATAAGAAAACAAAGAAAGGAGAACAATATTTCAGGATCATACTAGCCTCATGAGACTTTAGAAACACATCCTATGCTGAGAGCGCCTAGGTAGACCCTCCACCTGTGTTACTTCACCATCATCACCTTCCAAAAGCGTCAGTAATCACAGAAGCTCTGGAAGAAGATCTGAGTCTTCACCATTAGATTCATCCTTCGACCCCAAAACAGCAAAGCTGTTACTTAGTTTCCAAGGTTCAGAAACAACTCCACTAGTAGAGGCCACAGGTACCGGCCGAGCAGGAACAGGTTTCCCCGATCTGTGACGTTTTTTAGCAATGACCTTTTTAGAAGGCAACACTGGTGACAGAGGAGGAGGAGGCATCTCAGGATCCTACGACCTGCCACACAGATAAATCAGAGGCGACAGGGAATGAGACAACCCCAGGAACTACTGAGGAATGCAGGGTCCCAGCAGCTTGCAGAGCAGCTGGAACCGAAGCACTCGAACCCATGTCTGGAACTGTTAAAGAAGATGCACTAGGTAATGGTGAAGTCAGAAGTGAGTTTCCACCAATAGGGGGAGGGACAGGGCCAGATTCAGCATGTTGAGCTCCTACAATCAAGCCTTCATGTGAAGGGCAATCATCCCTATTATGGGATGCCCAAGGACATTTAGCATAGCCATGTCCAGTCTGTTCACATAAATGGCATTTAAACAGGTTAAGGCATATGGCAGCCAAATGTCCAAATTCAAAACAATGGTAACAGTGAGGAGTGTCACAGGCCGTATTGAGATGAGTCCTAGAACTACATTTAAAACAGGATTTTGGCTGACCAACATAAAATAAACTCCCTCTACCCTTCCCCCAAAAAAAACTATTAGGCAAATGTTGAGGGCCATTATTTGAAGCAAAAAGCTTTACCCTAATTTTCCAACCCCCATTCCAAATTTGTTCACTATCAAGAATCGATACAGGTTTATCTAGTACTTCACATCTTCTACGCAGCCAGAAAAGGATATCCTCAATATGTACTCCTTCATTATGGAACATGATCGTAATTAACTTAACAGACGGTTTGGTAAGGGGCACAGCAAAAAAAGGTATCCAGAGTGGAGAATTCTTAACCATCGGGAAAAGAGACCAAAAACGCTCCAAACCTGAAGGGGTTTTGAAACTAACATTGTAGTTAGAATTACCCAAATGAATCGGAGC
Organism: Neoceratodus forsteri; assembly: GCA_016271365.2. NCBI lineage: Eukaryota > Metazoa > Chordata > Ceratodontiformes > Ceratodontidae > Neoceratodus > Neoceratodus forsteri. The sequence goes on along the minus strand of CM028130.1, from coordinate 1,159,573,781 downwards.
ATAAATATCAGCAGACAAAAACTTCATAGACCCTTTTAGCAAAACTTTGGCAATATAGAGCCTATCAGGTAAATCCTCCAAAACCCCCTTATAAATCAAACGTACAGCATTCCTACGAGGTGCAGGTTCACCCTTGTTAGAAAACAAATCAGAAAGTTTAAAGAGGGGGGGTGACCTTTGTTTTCCTGCACAGGGACAGAAACAGCTATTTGAGGAACAACACCAGAAGTAGATAAAGAGACAGCTGGAGTAGTAACCACAGAAACAGGTGGAATAGAAACAGTCTGTTGAGAAGTAACAGACACAGAGTCAGTACTAGATAAAGTACATGTAGCCACCGAGTTACCAGCAGAGGAGTGGTAGCGTTGTACAGCTGCATCTGCTGGATCCGGCACTCAGGTACCATTAGAGCTAGGCAACCACCCTGCTGCAGCTATCGCTCTTTCAGGAGACTAACAGGAAGAGTCATTATAAGGCAAAGAGGGATCTAAGCTCTGTGCAGCAGGAGGACACTGAATAGCAGGAGAAAGATGTAAGTCAGATACCGGTAAAAGTGAAGCAGGGCCAAGTCCAACAGTTCCCTTCCCCACAAGCAAGGTATTCCCCATCTTGGTAGAAACACCAGTTTCATGCAACACAACCTCACTCTGTTTAATCAAGGAAGTCATACCCATCCGTTTCATCAAAAATGTCGCCGCTGCAACAACCAAGCCGTGTGATGTAGTCACATCATTCTCCCGACTACCAGAATCCGAGATTTGGTCAGGAAAATAGGCAGGATCGGCCCAAAGTGTAGGAGCCAGGCTAGACTGTACCTGAGAGGCAGGAACGCTCTGCTGTGCACCAACGCTCGCATCACAATGCCGCCGACTGGAAGTAAGGGAGGTCGATAGGCCAAACAGTCGAGCCAGCACGCGAAGCAGCAATTTCAGACTGAAGCTGAGCCTTACGACGTGAGCAGCTGCTCAGCTGCATCCTTGCACTCTATTCAGCAAACGTTCCTTCTCAGTAAGTGCAGAACTCGATTCCTTCGATAAAGTGCACTGTGTAGGTACCTTAACTGCATCCTCAAGCGCTGCATCAACCGTGTCAAAAAACTCCATAGGCAAGGAAGCTTCCTGATCAGCAACAAGTAAATCCGCAGCCTCATGTTCAATGGGAGCGGGGGAGGAGGCCCGCTCCCCTGTCCCAGTCACCTCCATCTCCTCCAAAGGCAGAGCAGAAGTGGCCATCTTGCGTCCGTCCACCAAAGGTTCCCCCTCCACAGAGTAGGGGAGTTTCCCCGGTGTCCTGGCCAAATTTCCCTCATTCACTAAAAATGCCACCAACAGCTTAATCTGGTTCAAGGTCAGCTGGCATTCATCTGTATCCCCCTCCCCGGGTCGTGCCTGAAAATAGGCAGGATTTGTCTAGTGCACTTACACGGTTAACAAAAACTAAATAAATAATAAAATAAACACTTCCCCTCCGATTGCCACACAGCTGCATTTTCCACGGACTGCTTATGTTGGCAGTAACTGCCCCTTCAGTTGCTGCATCCACTTAGGTGTGTGCATGCAGTGTCCTCAAAAGTCAGATACTCCTCTGCACTTGCTGTCTGGAGCACTAAGGACCACAGTGCCAAGAACAACAAGGAGTCTGCCTGGAGTGAGCCATGCTGCTTCCTAGACCCCCTTTCACCTTGTGTAGTCCAGGTGCCCCTACTGTGACCATTATAACCTTGTCTGCCAAGCAAAGGTGACCATGCTGCTACTTTGTAAGTTTAGTGTGCCCCCCCCATAGCCTATCTGTGAACTGGGTTTAACCATTGTACTAATGTTTGTTGCAACTGTATGTTGCCTGCCAGCTTATTCACATGTAAGGTCTCTATTTCTCTTTGTTGACTTAAGTTTAGTGCTTCTGTTGTACACCCTGTTTGGGTTAGCTACATTGTTAGTTTTGTATCCATATTCATTGTTTGCCTGCCATGTTCTAGAAACATAGAAACATAGACTTTGATGGCAGATAAGGACCGCTTGGCCAACCTAGTCTGCCCATTTTTCTACCTATTGGATAAGCTGCAGATCCTAGTAAACCAACAGCCTACTTCTTCCTACCCCCCACTAGAATTGCCTTATGTCTACCCCATGCATTCTTGAATTCCCTCACTGCTTTTGACCCCACGGCTTCCTCAGAAAGGACGTTCCATGTGTCCACCACCATCTCTGTGAAAAAATACTTACTCACATTGCCCCTGAGCCATCCTCCCCTCTATCTTCAAATTGTGTCCCCTTGTTCTTGCACGTCTCTTTTTCTGAAAGATGTTACCCTCTTGGACTTTGTTGATTCCCTTGAGGTACTTGAAAGTTTCTATCTTGTCCCCACTCTCCTTCCTTTCCTCAATGGTATACATATTACCCTCTATCTCTCTATCTGGAACAGCTGTATTTGCAATAATCCTGTTGTAAGTGTTGGTACCAGTGTTCACTTTGTTTTGCTTAGTATTGTTTGCCTTGGTTTCACCTTTACAGTTGAGTGCCCCATCATTGTTAATTTTTTTAGCTCCTGCTAATCTGTATCTGCTTACTGCAGCATTAAGTTCCTCTGTTAGTTTCTTAATTTCTTTCTAGCTTGTAGTTTATATTGTTTATTTCCTAATCAATTTTCAATTGTCCAGTCTCATGGCTACAGTAGCTACCTGCTGGAATACTGCTTTTCTGTTTTTTTTAAGTTTTAAAGAGTATTTCTTTACAATTGTACATTCATTATTCTTCTTGCTCTATCCTCATCCTTCCTTCTTCTCTCCCCCCTTTTACCCTCCTCCCTATTCTCCTTTTCTCCCTTCCCCCATTCCTGCACCTCTCCTCTCTGTATCCACCCCGATCTTCTGCCATCCCTTCCCTCAATCTGGAGTTCCTCCTGCAATCTTTTCTGTCCCATCCCTGCCCCCCCAGTCTAGGTGATGTAAGTCCTTCCATGTCATCCACCTAATTATCCTACTTCTCATCCTTGCAGGTGGTGTAGAAGTTAGCCTTAGTCCCTCTCCCTCTTCCCTCCCCTATATCCCAAAAGACCTTAGTGGTTTTCACCTCAGTGCTAGAAGCCTCCTCCCTAGACTGGATCTCCTTATGCTATGGGTTTCCCTCAGCTTTCCTGATATCCTCTGTATCACTGAATCCTGGCTCTTCCCCAGATTTTAGGATTCTTGCCTGGCTGTTTCTTGCAATCACTATTCAGGCGGGACAGGGGCAAGCGTGGTAGTGGTGTCGCCATCTATATTTGCCAGAGTCTCTCCTGCACTGTTACTCTCGGGGAGGCCCAACCCCCTCTCACAAATATCTTCTTGCAAAACTCTTCTTCCTCTCCACACTACCTATATTTGTTTTTTGAATGCATCTCCTAAAATCTAAACTCACTCCCTCCTCTCTGGTTGACTCACTTTCCATTGTCATGCCTCACTCCCTTCTGGCAAACTAATCCACCTTGGGGACTTTAATATCAATTGACATTCCTCTGCCTCTAGGTTGACCTCCCTCAGGACTGAGTACTTCAGTCTCTCACAGTTCATTGTTGAGCCCAACTGGCACAATCCACATTACTTTAAACCACACCCTTGTGAACCAGGTTCTCTCCTCACACCCACACTGCACCATTGCATCAGATATTTTGCCAGTTGCTTTTAGTGACCACTACATAACATATTGTGTCAGGAAAGTCCAGAGCCCTTCCTTCCCCCCTCAAGTACATCTGGTTGAGGTCCCTGTGGCCGCTAAACAATAATGCTCTATTGGCTGATCTGCATGCAACAGATTGCTCCCACGTCCTCATTGCTCCTGACATAGATATTGCCCTTTCCTACTTACATTCAATTTTTATGGTAAGGCTATGCCTGTGATTCAATGGGCGGAGCAACAACGGCACTCCTCCATCAGGCCTTAAAAGGCCACTCCTCCTGGACTGTTCCAGGATTCATTTCTTTTTTGTGGCTGGAGGTGCCACGCTCCTTCATTCTGTGCTTCTGTTTCCTCTCCATTGTGCTTTCGGCAGCTCATTCTGGTCTCCCGATTTGTCCTTCCTGCCTCAGCCCTCCTGTCATTGAGCAGCTCCCGTTGCTTCATTCTTGCTCTCCCTCGTTGTTGTTTTCAGCCCGTCATGCCTTCTACTGCTGCCCCACTCCCTCCACTTTCCTTGCCGCTGTACTGCAGCTCTCCATCTCCCCTTCCTCTCCTCTAGCTTTCCATCCCCCATACCTTCTCCCATGGCTGGCAACCTGCTTCTAGTTGCTCCTTCAAGTGCTTTTCTTTGCTGGGTTCATGGAAATCCCTCCTTCTTCTTGCTCCTGTCCATTCTTTCTCACTTACTCTGTAACCTGTTCCCCTTGTCTCCCCTCCCCATTCCCCTCTGTTTTTTCTGGTCTCCTCCACGGTCTCGACCTGCTGATTTGGCATCTGCCCTCTTTTTCCCAGCTCCACTCTGGATGCCTGCAGCATTCTCCGACCTAGCCTTCTGGTTGTTCTGGCACCGCCTCTGTTTCCGATCACTGCCATTGTTTTATCGCTTCACCATTCCTGCCTCTCTGGACTCTTGTGTCCTGGTCACTCAGCGGCTTGTCCATCAATGGTGGATGTGGCTTCTTCCCTTCCCTTCCCTCGGGTACTTTCCCCTCACTCTTCTACTCCCATCCTGCCTGTGTCACTGCCTTTCCTCGTCATCTTGCTAGCCCCTTTCTTTGCAATGCTGCTCTCAGGCCACACTGCACCTCAGTTCCTGTGCCGTTCTTTTCATTTGTCTTTTTCCTGCATGATTTGGTTCTACTCCTCCCATTCTCCTCATTCCCCATCCTGTTTCCTTTTGGGACTTCCTTCCTCCTCTCGGGCCTGCTGCTCCATCGCACCACCATTTCTGGAATTCCATTCCACTATCACGCTGCCATGCTGCCTCATTCTTCCTGTGTAGGATGGGTTGCAGCTTCCTCATTTTTTCATGGTCAGAGTCACCGTGGTCCCTCAGCATTTTCCATCCTCAGCTTTCTAACCTCGACTCCTCATTCTGTGGCATCCCATCGTTACCTCATCCTGTCTGGTTTTCTTGCTCCATCCTCCCCACCAACACCTGGAGTCTGCTCTGCTTACCACTCTGCCCCTTTTTTGTCCCATCTTCTGCTCTGTTTCCTGTCAGCCTACAAGTACTCCTGGACCACCTTTTCCTCGACATCTGCCTTTGTGGGGCTCCTGCCCTGCCACCTCTCATTCCCCGCTCGCACCTCGGCTGCCTAAGCTTTGTTCCTTAACCTCATGCTTGGTCTGTCAGCCCACTCCCTCAGCCCTCACCTTCTCTCCTTCCTTGTCCAGTGCTTTCTTTGGGGTATCTTCCCTATCCTGCTTTTACCGTAAGCTTCCATCCATCATCGTACATCTTCCATTTTATATTTCACCTTAACTGTACCGGCCTTCTATGCCTCATTTCATAATCGTACATCATCCATTTCATTCCTCACCTTAAACTGTTCAGGCCTTCTCTCTATCATTGTACATCATCCATTTCGTACTTCACCTTAACTGTTTTGGCCTTCAAGGCTTCTCTCCATCATTGTACATCCCACAAAGTCCACACCTAGAGCATGCGAAGCTCGGAGTGGGGTCCTTCTCCCTGGCCCATAGTGAGAATGTCTTCACTCTGGGTAGACCTTCCATCGTCCCTCATTTCGGCAACACCTCTGTATGTAGATTTATTACCTTAGGCTATGAGGGCTGGGGCTGTCATCATCAGGGCCTCTTTGGCTGCCCAAGTGGGTTAGGAGGCAGCCTCTACACCATTCTCTATCTGACCGCCTCTGGTTCATCTGGTCTATTTCATAGGCTCGTGTAGGCTTTCTGAGCACCTCGGTGATCTTTTCTCTCCTCCATTGCTTTTGGGCATCTAGTTGCAGACATGTCACTCTCAACCCTCAACAGCATTCCTATTAAAAGGACAGAGTGAGAGCTTCATCTAAATTGGAATCTTTTCCTCTTCCCTCAATATCGACTTTACATTGCAGTAGCTGATCCGTCACTAACCAAAACATCCTTCAGCTTGGAGGGAAGGCAACCTAGATCTTGGATCCCCAGAGGTTTCCTCCTCAAAGGGTTTTTTTCCTCTCCTTTGTGCCAATGGTCATAATTTTAGACAGGGTTAGTGCTTTTCATAGGTTCCATAGTTAGGTTCCACTGTTGGATGGAGTCAGATGGTGGCCCTGGCTGTTCCCTCTCTACTTAGGAAGTGCACTCTTCTGTATCTTGTCTAATTTCCTTTCATTCATTGTCCTCATCATATCTCGTTGTTCTCCTGTCCTTCCCTTTCACATCTCTCACCTTAATTTCCGGTTTCGATGTTTTCTGATTTCTCACCTCTTCGATGCTCGACACCCTTTTGGGTATTCTTTTTGGGCATCTTTCTAAGCTACCTTTAGCCAAGGGAATAATTCCCATGTCACCTATAGGGGTGGAACCCTCCTCTAGGGTTCCTCACTGTCATACCCCAGCAGGGTGGTATATCCCATGGATAGAGGTGAACAGCCACAATGTATCTATGTTACACAAGCGTGCATCATATCAAGTTGCATAAGCACATTGCATGGTAAGGCTATGTCTGTGTTTCAGTGGGTGGAGCAACAATGTCACTTTCCCATCATGCCTTAAAAGGCCACTCCTCCTGGACTGTTCCAGGATTTGTTTCTTCATTGCCCCACCATCCTCTCTTCCTCCTCCAGCAGCACATCTCTCTTTTCCATGGGCTTCTTCCTAAGCTACATTTAGCCAATGGAATCATTCCCATGGCACCTATAGGGGTGAAACTCTCCTCTAGGGTTCCTTGCTGTCGTACCCTGTAGTGTGGCATATCCCACAGATAGAGAGGTGAACAGCCACAGTGTATCTAAATCACACAATCATACATCATAACAAGTTGCATAAGCACATTGAAATTCTGTCTGGGATAAACATGCCCCCATCAGGAAGCCAGGTTTAAGTCTTCTTACCACACTTGGATCACCCCTGATCTCATTGATTTGTGCATGACCCTCAATCAAGCCTTGGCCCAGTTCAAATTCTCCCACTCAGTGCTCAACCTCCATTCCTACAGAGGGCTAAGAAACTCTTGCACAAAAGCTGTTCATACCACCAAATGCCTCTACTTCAACACAAATCTTCAGCATAACCTCAACTGCCCAGACAAGTTTTGGAAGGTGATCTAAGGTGAGCTACTCCCTCTTTGATCCCCAACCCAATCTGCTCTCCCAGATCTTATAGTAAATGGTTCACAAGTCTCTGACCCTTCCTCTGTTGCTGCTCACTTCAATGGGTTTTTCACCTCAAGTGCTCTTTTCTCTTCACCCTTCTATATTGTCTCCTCTTCCTTTGTCTCCATACTCCTCTCCATCCACCAACTCTTGGGGTTTCATTTCCCTCCTGTCTCTACTCAGGAAGCCCTTCTTGTGCCCTCTCTTAACTCAATCAGTCCAAATCTAGCCTTGATGGCCTGGACCATAAACTCCACCAACTCTCGGCTCCTGCCATTGCCCCCCCAACTTACCTTCTCAACCTCTCCTTCACCCAGCATGGGGTCATACACCGTATGACAAAACAGCACAGCAAATAATGCCACAGCCAAACAACCCCAAACACAAACAGAGTCAGGCAAAACGCCACCCTGTTTGCAACAGTGCACCTATTGAAAGAAACGGGTGTTTATGTTTTTTTGTAGGGGCTTCAACCTCAACACCCTTCGCATGAGGGGCTTCTCCCCCCACAACCTGAAACTTAGGTAACTAACTCTGGGGGGTGGACTTCGGGAATGGGGGGAAAACTCAAGGGGGGGGATGTTTGATTTAAAAAAAATGCCAGCAAAAGTTGTAGCAGGGGAGACCTTGGGGGAACCAAACCACAGTCCCAGGTCTCCCAATTGTGCTGGATGCTGGTGCCCTAGCCACTCCACCATCGGAGCGGCTCAACAAGGCATCCAACACATGGCAACTTCTCCTCTCTTCACATTGTCATGCAGCAACAGGGGTAGTGGTATATCTGTAAAAAGTATACTTTATTGAGAGTAACATAAGACATCAACATACAGAGCATAAATTGACAATCTACTATACAAAATGCTATCTATGATGTATAGTACAGGTTACAGATCTACAGGGTATACGTTTAGTTTAGTTTAGTTTATTAGTCTAGGAATTAATACCTTTGAGCCAGGGCTCTTTTACAAAGGTTCCACGTCACAAAGAACATTTAACAAAGCACGATACACATTACAGGTAAAACCAGACAGGAAAGTTACATCATAAATTTGCTATTAACAATTTAAGGCAGTAACGTTTTTAAGTTTCATAGAAAAACAAGCTATAACAGGTTCAAGTGAGTAGACAATTTTGAGGTTAAGGAAACTTCCAGGGAGAGGGTGATCATTAGGCGCCAAAAGGAGGCTAGAGAGGAGGGAAAGGTGGTGAGTGGGAGAGTAAGTGAGAGGGGACAGGAAAAAAGGGGGTGAGTGAGTTTGGGTGGGAGACAGGAAGTAGTAGAGGTACCAGAGGGTTCATTAGTCAGGGAGAAAGAGGCCTCAGATGTGAGGATGGACATGAGGAGTAGTAGTCTTTATCTAGCGCAGTCACAGTTGCTAGTGGTGGTGAGGTGGGCATAGAGCATGGATTTGAAAGCTTCAAGTGAGGTTGAGGATAGAGTAGGTGGACTAAGCGCATTGAACCATGTCGGGGCCCTGTGGCGAAAGATCTTTGTCCCTGTGCAGTCCGGCATCTCGAACCAGGAAAGGTTGGCGCTCAGATCTGGTGGAGGGTCATGAGCCAGGATTCAGTCGGAGTAGGTTTTGAATACATAATGGAGTCAGTCCCAAGATAGATTTTTTGCCATTGTGCAGGTGAGATAAATAAGATGATTTGATAGGTTCAACCAGCCTGATTCATAGTACAGATCACATGTGTGAGTCAGTCTTTGAGCCCCTGTGGAGGAGTCGGCAGGCCTTATTTAGAGTGATTGAGATACGCCTTAGAGCAGTGGAGGTAGCTGAGTCATAAATAATAAGGCCATAGTCAATGATTGAGATTATGGAACTCTGTATAGCTATTCTTAATGCCGCTTGATTTAGAAATTAACAGTTACTGAATAGTATTCCAAGCCGTTGGTTCACTGTTTTCGCAGTGTTGTCAATGTGGGTTGCAAAGGTGAGCCCTTGGTCAAAAGTGATGCCAAGGTATTTGAAAGTATTTACTTGGTCCGGTGTAATTCCCGCAGAGGTTTGTATGGTGAGTGGAGTATGCCTATTTTTGTTTTGGTGATTGGAGTAGAGCAGTGTGCTTTTGTTTTATTGTGGTTTAGCACAAGTTTACTATCCAGGAACCACCTTTCAACACTAGAGAAGCAAGTCGCAGGCTTTTTCAGGGGAGTTTGGATCCTTGTGGGAAGAGAGAATTACAGCATCATCAGCGATAAGATTATTTTCTCCTGGCAGATATCTGGGAGGAGTTAAGGAACAGGCTAAAGAGGAGCGGTCCAAGAATTGATCCCTGTGGTACACCCGAGAGAACTGGTTTGAAGTCGGAGAGTTCATTAGAGATTTTACAGCCTGTGACTGATTGGACAGGTAACTTTTACCCAAGCACAAGGACCTTTGGCCAGGCTCTAGGCTAGAAAGTAGGGAGTAAGTAGGCCATGATGGACTGTGTCGAAAGCTTTTGTAAGATCGATAAAGACTGCACTGTTTGGCACCCTTTGTCCAGGGCTGATGGACTTCTCCAGAGAAATCAAGTAAGGCTGTTGTTGTACTATGTCCTTTCCTAAAGCCGTGCTGTTGATTACAGAGTAGATTGTATTTGTCCAGGTAATCAGAGAGTTGGTCTGCCACTATTCATTCAAGTGCTTTGGAGAGGGTAGGGAGTATTGATATTGGTCGATAGTTTCCTGTTGAGGTTTTGTCCCCCCCTTTGTGCACTGGCGTAACTATGGCAGATTTCCATTTGTTGGGAAATTGACTTTGGCAAAGTGACAGATTAAGAATTTTTGCAAGGGGGTGAATTACTTCATCCAGGGTGAGAGAAAGGATTTTTAGATCTAGTGTGTCACTACTTGTTCTGGATTTGGAGCAGACCTTTCTTATGTACTTGTGTGCTTCGTGCACTTTGACTTTCTTGAAGTAAAATTGTGGTTTGTCACGAGGGGTGTTTTGTGATACTAGGCTAGGCACAGGTAAGTCCGAGGAAAATTCTGGGGAGGACCCACTAAGGTCTGTGAATGTCTTATTAAGTGCATCTGCAATAGACTTTGGGTCAAGAGTGGTGGATCCATCAACTTTCATAATGGTAGGTGACGATTTTGATTGTTTACCCATTATGTTTCGGATGTTGTCCCAAAAAGCTCTTCCATCACCCCAGGTGGATTCAAGGGCATTTTTGAAATAGGCGCTCTTCATTTGCTTAATTTGTGAGGTACATCTATTTCATGCCTGCTTGTATTTTAGGGTATCATGAGGTGAGCCTGTGTCTCTGGCAACTGCCCAGAGGTGGTCCCGAACCTTGAGCTCTGCAAGTAGTTTGGCAGTAATCCATGGATTTGATAGCGCTTTGATTTTACGTTTTTTTATTGGGGCGTATAAGTCGCATGCAGAGTTGAAAGATTTAATGAAGTATTCTAGTGCTGTATTAATATCAGTTGATTCAAGGATTGGCATCCAGTCCTGTTGTAGGAGATGGGTTTTCAACTTGATAAGATTCCCATAAGGCAATACTCTGCTTGTTATAACTTTGGGGCTGGCTTGAGAAATTTATTAGACCAGTACAGGACACTGGGAGTGGTCACTGAGGGAGTCAGGAGGACTTTAATGTTTTTATCCGTCAGGGTAATTTGTGAGAACCCAGTCAATAAGGGTGCTTGTACCAGTTTTGTAATTTTTCCGGTGGGGAGGTTACCATCTGAGTCAGGTTTGCTGCTAGGATGTCATCTTTGTAAGAGTCAGTGTCAGAGGCGAGCCAGTTTATGTTGAAATCCCGAGGAGGAGGAGCTCATTTTCAGAGGGCTGCAGACTAACAAAATCAAATACAGACTTAATACTGGCACGTGGTCTTTTGAGGGATATAGACTGCGCCACTGTGAGAACTTTGTTTTGTGCACCAAGAAGCAGTTTGATAGGGAGGAGTTACATCTGCGTATTTGTGGGGGTGAAGCTGCAGCGTTGACAGGAGAGGTTGTCCTTTATGTAGATAGCACAGCCCCACCTTTCTTGCTTGCCCGGTCGAGTCTGAAAAGATTGTAGCCTTCACTAGGACCCCATGATCTGGGGTGCTGGAGATAGCCGGTTTCCACAATGGCTAGTATATCAGGGTTTTTGTCCAGCGAGAGTTTGAAGAGATGCCAATTTGGGAAGGAGGCTGCAGATATTTAGAGTGATAATGGGAGACCACTACCAACTTTCCCTGTTTTTGTCAGCTTCAGTGCAACAGGACCAGGGTTTGGGTGTATCCACCAGATATTAATAGGTAGGAGGAGCAGGAGTTTCAGCTATGCCATTCGTAGTTCATAATAGGTTGGAGTGAGTTTCTGCTTGTACTTTTAAGATGCTTGGATTGTCTTCTGGAGTCCCAGTAGGGTGATGTTAGTGAGTTATAATGATGTGGCAGTTTCAATTAGGAAATATGGCTCTTTGCCCAGGTATTAATTGGGTGATGTTTGTTTAAGACTTCAGAGTAAAAGCCATGGTACAATGTTTCGGTAGTAGTATAGAAAGGTGAGAGTAGGTGGAGGGTAGGAGGGGGGAGTTGGCATAAAGGGAAAAGAAGGGTGAGGGTGAGCAGGAACAGGTGGTGGGGACTAAGCCAAAGAATTTTTAGCGAGGCAGGGAGAGGCAGTAGTGTGGGCTAGGCAGTCAGGAGGGTGGCGAGCAATAGGAGTGGTGGGGTACGGATTTTAGTGGGCTAAGGTGGATGGCTAAGCACTATGGCGAAGTACAGAGAAAAAAAAAAAAAGACTGGGAGGGTTTGGTGCCAGAGGGTTTAAGAGAAGTACTATAGTACTGTTGAGATCCAGGATCACATAATATGTTAAAGTTCCTGAAAGGTGATAAACTGTGGCCTGGGCATATGCAATGTGTAAAATCCTTTTGTCTATATATTTCCTTTGTTCTTCAAAGTCCTCAGAAATAAATACAATACCTTGGGAGTAGGTCAGACAGTAGGCATATGCAATGTGAAATCCTTTTGTCTGTATGTTTCCTTTGATCTTCAAAGTCCTCAGAGACAAGTACAATACCTTTGGAAAAGGTCAGACAAAATGTTGATTCAGTCACAAAATGTGTTAAAATTCCTTTGTTCTTTAAAGTCCAAGTGCAGTTGCTGTAAGAGTGGTCAGATGAGAATGTTGAAAATGTTGATTCAGTTGCAGGACCCAGCATCACCATGTTTGTAAGACTAGTTGTAAGGCATATGCTTCCTTGGGAAGGCTTCAAGAAAGTTGATTTAAAATTAAAAAGCTGATACCTGATGATGGCGATTGCAGAAATTCAGTCCAGGAGACTTTCACCAATGTTGTGTGCAAGAATGGCACAGGTATTCCCAGCAGAAAAACATGTAAATGAACAAAAACTAACCTACAGACACAGACAAGCACAAACAGCCACCCACACAGCCCCAGGAGGAGGAGCTAAGTTTGAATCACGTGAATCAGAAATGGTTGAATATATTCATCTTATAGATGTCCATGATGTTAAGTCAGATTTAGTTGCATAGTGTTGTCATTCCAGTCTCTCTCTCTCTCTTATTGGGTGCCGCTCACACCAACCATTTTGTGGTGAGAGGTAGATACTCCTGTGTGAGGGGGAGGGGTGTGGAGGGGAGTCTCTAGATACTTTGTTGGATATGAAGGTCTATTGGGTGGGGGGGGTGCTGGGATGTCAGGAGGTCAGTAGTACTGCCTCTAGTGGGCCTCAGCATCGGATGTATGTTTGAGGGGTATGCCTGATGGAGTGAATCATTTCCTCCATCTGGAGAGCTTCCTGAGTTGTGTTGTGCCACTCCTGAAAAGAAGAGATGTTATCACCCAGCCAGTGTTTTAGGATGACCTTCTTGGCCGTCGCTGCTGTAAGTGATATGTTCTGTGCTCTGATTCTCCCTAGTGGGTGGAGGTTTATTTCTAGGAGGCATGCCTGGGAATTGAAGGTCCCTTCTAATCCTAGAATTGGGTCTATTTTATTTTGTATTTCTTCCCATAGTGGGCGGCTCTTGTGGCAGTCCCATAGGATATGCTTCAGTGTACCTATGTCTAAGCCACACCTGGTGCATAGGTTGGATTCTAATAATACCATTTTGTGTAGTTTATAGGGTGTATAGAAAGCAGAGGCCATCAAATTTTAGGTATTTATTTATATATACTTTCCTACGGTTCTCCCCAGGAGTCCCTGGTGGTTAGTGTGTTAAATTCTTTGTTCCAGTATGTTCCTTGGGTTCCTTTGGCAGGGGCTGAGATTTCAGACAAAATTTTGTAAATTTCCGATACTGAATGTCCCTCTTCTGCTGTGGACTGTAGTTTATCCCATATGTCACAGCTGCGAAAGTCCCAGGGCTTAGGGCCTAGTGTTTTGATAAGCATGTGTTGTAGCTGCAGGTATGAGTAGGCCATTATTTTGCTGTTGGTGTTTGTTTGGATGAATTGTGCATAGGGGAGAATGTTTCTGTCTTTCAGTAGGTTCCTAGAGTAAGACGGTCTGTGTTTCTTGTCAGGGATATCGGTATCAGTCTTCCCTGGACCCTAAAGTTGGGGTTGAGGTTCAGAGACTGTACTGGGTCTAGAATGCGTGTAGATCTGACTTTCCTGTGTAGGATCCTGCAGGTTATCAGAGAGGTGCCTATCAGAGTTTGTTTTAACGAGTGTGGCAGTTCATGTGTGGGTGCAGACAGGAGGGATGAGGTGTTAATTTTGTGGATGTGGCAAAGGTCTAGTTTTATTGTTTTCCATTGAGGGAGGTAACCAGTTACTGTCAATGCCAGGGAACCCCCTCTCCACCACAGGGACTGGCTAGTGTGGGTGGCCAAATGGTATCTGCTGAAATCAGGCAACTGGATGCCCCCATTGAGTTTGGGGTATGTGAGGACCATATGGGCGATTCTGGGTTTCTTAACAACCCATATGAAGGAGCTGACCACTGCCTGGAGCTTGGATAACAAGCTTTGTGGTATGTATGTGCCTGTCATACTCATTGGATAGAGTATCCTGGGCAGAATGTTAATTTTAATGGTATTAATTCTTGCCCATAGTGTCAGGGAGAGAGTAGACCATCTAAGGAGGTCCTGTTTTCTTGTTGCAGTGTTGTGTCTAGGTTCTGGTTGGCTAGCAGGTTTTAGCTCCTGTGAATATTTATTTTGACGTACTTCAGCCGATTGGCTACCCTCCCTGCTATAGTGTCGAAGTCCTGAAAGTGGCTTCATTTAGGGTCATTAGTTTTGGATATGTTCAGCTTGTAACCTGACACCTCTCCAAACTGCTTTATTAATCTTATTGCTGCCGGGACGGAATTCTCTGGGTCAGTCAGATGTAACAGGATGTCATCCACATATGTGGAAACTTTATACCTGCTGTTGCCCACCTGGATTTCTTTGACTTCTTTGGTTAAGAGGAGGTGCCTGGTGAGTGGTTCCAGGTAGAGGTTAAAGAGATACAGTGACAGGGGGCAGCCTTGGCATGTACGTTTTTGGAGGAGGAATTGGCCTCAGAGGGTCCCATTACAAAAATTCTGGCACAGGTGTTGGAGTGAAGTAATCATACCCATGTGATGAAATCTGCTGGGAAACCAAACTTCTCTAGGGTGGGGTATAGGTATGGCCACAAGACCCTATTAAAGGTCTTTTCTGCATCTAGCGACATCAAGACTGCTGGTAGGCCTGGGTCCCCAGATGCACTCATTATGTGTTGGAGCTTCCATAGTTGATCAGTCACCAGCCTACTCTGGACAAATCCTACCTGCTCTGGGTCAATTATTGAGTGCCAAACCACACCCACTCTGTTGGCTAGTACTTTGGCTAAGATTTTAATGTCTGTGTTGTGTAGGAAAATAGATCTGTAATTCCCTAGTTGTTCATGGTCTTTATAGGGCTTAGGCAGGAGAGTGATTAAGGCTTCCTGAAGGCCTGGGTCTCAGCACCCATCTCTCTTGGAGAAGCTGAACAGTGAGGTCAGATGGGGGGTGGCCAGGTCTATCGTGGCCTTGTAGAAGTTTGCTGAGAATCCGTTTGGCCCCGGGGCCTTGTCTGGAGCCAAGCCCCTTATGGCTTCCTGTACTTCTGCCACAGCTATGTCCTGGACCATGCTGTTTGACTGTTCAGGGGTTAGGTGTGGTAGGCATGCCATATTGAGAAAGTCCTGTATTTTCTTTCCTGCTGTTGTAGTGTCTACCTTATACAGGGTTTTGTAGAAGGATTGGAAGGCTTGAGCTATCTCTTGGGGCTTGGTTAGTGATGGGCCTCCAGGTGCGGGGCGAATTGAGCGGATTGCCCTTTGGGCTTCTTGTTGCCTTATTGTAATGGCCAGGAGCCTGCCTGCATTATCTTCCTGATCTACATACTTTGTTTTGGCTCAAAAAATGGTGAACTCAGCTTGATCCCTGGGTAGTTCTGCATATTTGGCTCTGCTTGCATTTAGCTTGAGCCATTCCTCCTTCAGAGACCTGCTGGAGAGGCGGGTCTCCAGTAACCTGATTTCTGTGAGGAACTGTTCACATTCTCTCATGCTTGTCCTTTTTTTGGTGACCACCAAGCATATCGGCTTCCTCCCTCACTGTGCACTTAAAAGCATTCCATATGGAGCCCTTGTTGAATATTGAGCCAATGTTCTCCTTAAAGTAGTTTCTGCTCTCCTAGTTATTGTCTTGAGACTAGACTAGACTAAAATTTAAATGTATAAGATTCATCTGTCTATACCCCAGAGCAGTGCATCAGATTTGGGCTTAAACCCAGCCAGTTACTAACCATTTTTTTTTCTTGCAGAAGTGCTGAACCCCCCCCCCCAAAAAAAAACAACTTTGTCCCAATTTCACTCCCCAACTTCATTCCGCTGAATGCTCATCCCATATGGATCATGAAGCCATCCAAAGGTGCAGAAACATGAAAAACACATCACTATTTCAGTTCTTCCTGGTTCGCAATCCCTCTTTAAAAAAAAAAAATTATTTACATTTACTTACCAAGCCATCTGGCCAGAACCTGTAGCCTAGTCCAGTGTGCTACCAGCCCAGTTTTCAGTCTGCTCCTCCTCTGTCCTTCTGGCAGATGCTAAATGCTAGAGCCGACCATCCCAGGTCTCCAATGTCGTCTGTGACCAAGTCACCTCACCAACCGAACCCACCCAACCTGTGTCACTTGCTTTTTAGTTGGCTACTGCCATGGTTGCTGATGCACTGCACTGATCAAGGCCTATGAAGGCCACCCACACAGCTGCCACTGCTGCTGAGTGGCCTAGCCTGCTGCTGTGGGGGCCCCACAATGTTTTTCTTTGAAGGCAAGCCTAGTCGAGTAAATAGGTAGACTAGTCTTGAGTTAGCGTCTAGCTCACCACCAGCCTGTTCAGCCATCAAGGGAGACGGAGACTCACCAAGAGTGGGCCTACAAAAATATGCCACCAAAATGCTGCTATTGAGAGTTCAGTGCTCACCAACTCCCCCAAACTGTTGTGTGCAGTCTGTCTACTCTGTGGCAGGAAAGACAGTGTTCCACTCGCATGACTTTTCTGCTCTTGCTTGACTAGAGCTCCTCCATATCACAAGAGATGACACCGCAGCTCATAGGTGGGGAGGATATCCAGTGAACATGGCACCTGCAATTGAGTGCATGCAAAAATGGCAGTTCAGTTATGGTACCTGTGTTCAGGGCTACCTGGCAAGGTAGTGTCTGGATACTGGGGTGGACGAGGTAGGGCAACAGGAAGCTACCCATGTATGCGCTCATAAGTGCAGGGGGAGAGGAAGGGAAGGGAAGGTATGTGGAAGGGGGTGTGGCAGGCAGCTGATGAGCTGGTCTGCACGCGTGGTGAGGAGGGTGGTCGGTTGAGAGGTGCAGGGTCTGGTCAGGCAGGTTTTTTTTTTTTTTGCTGGCAACTACTTTTTCTTTTCCAAGTATTTCACCCCCAACATGCACCCCTAGAGAGTTGAGAATCTTTTAGTAGGGAGTTGTGGGGGGGCACAGCCCCCTGCATTAAAAAACACACCTGTGGATTTTGGGCACTCTCTTTCCATTCGCCCTGTGTGCATTGCTGAAATTCATTTTCAGTGATGTACACTCACAGTAATGGCGATCGCCAGTATGACATAAAAATGGTGGACAGAGTAGACAACACAATACAGACACAGAGGAGTCAGGAGTGTACCTGCAACGTGAGAGCAACACAGACCTGGGGGACCTTAGTGAGCAAAAGATTAAATCCAAATTTAATGCAATTATTTCCACACCATAAGAACAACCGAGGCACAAAGCTGGGGGGGGGCCTCCCCTGTCTGCTGAACCTAAATGGAATCCCTGCTTTATTGTAGAAATTAATTCTCAGGGGCTAACATCAGTACAAGTAAATATAATGGTTTCCACTGTATTCTGATGTACTGTATCTCCATATTTCAGATGTGTCATTATCATCGTGAGGGTTAGGGTCGCTCAGTGTCCCTCATTTTAAGTGTCCATGTCCCTCTTTTCAGTGACAAAATGTGAGATATGGTGCAAGCTAATACTAATACTAATAGCTTGGCAGAAGACACCAGGAGAAAGGACTGCTGTGTGACTGGACTTCTCTGCTGGGACTAAAGTAGAAGAACTTTTGTACTTGGACCTTTAATTTAGGGTAAAAAAAAAATAACATAAAAAACAAAAAAAAAGTGTGTGTTTGTCTGGGTTAACTGAACTGAATGGGTATCTGAAGAGATATCTAGGAGTAAATCTCAGGTGATTGAAAGGACTTAACTGCTGTGAGGTTTAAATTACTTATAGAAAGATCTAGTAAGTAGGGGGAGTGGCTTAGCTAGAAGGAAGCTACATTTAAAGACTGCCTTAGAAAGATTCTGCTAATAGCTTGGCAGAAGACACCAGGAGAAAGGACTGCTGTGTGACTGAACTTCTCTGCTAGGACTATATTGCCCTCCTTCCTTCCCCTCCACCCCCCCCCCCACGCAAAGCTAGTTCTATTTTTATAGGCACAGGATTTGACTGACAACAGGGACTTCCTATTTGGGGGCAGGAAGTGAGTGATCACAGAACCACCAAGGACCCACCATCCTAGAAGGGCAAGAGTAGCTCTCTGGCCCCCTCTAGCTGCTGGAGGTCTGCCTCTGAGTAAGTAAGTGGTCTACTGAGAAATATAGGATATTCTTGTCAATGAAACAGGACAATCAGGAGCTTAAAGGGCACACAGGCAGAAAGTAAGGAGAGAGAGAGAGAGAAAAAAACAGAGGAAAGAGTAAGGATTGCAAACAGTTAAGGGGCCAGAAATAAGACATGATTGGAATGGTGCAGTGCAGTGGCTGTGAAGCAGCAGTCTTCCGGGAGATGTTCTGGAGGATGCGGTGTTGTCCCATCTGCAGACACCTCTCTGGGCTGAGGGAGGAGGTTGCTCATCTCCAGGCTGAGTTGGCCAGGATTTGTGGGACCTCCTCTTCCATCCAGGGACCACCAGTGCCACTGCCGTTGCCTCAGAGGTTGCCAAGAAAGAGGAGTGGTTGGACCACAGTGGGCTCAGGGGGGTGAGGGTGGTGGAACAGAGGTGCATCCTCCAGTTGTACCTCTCCACAATTCCTATGCCATTCTGGCAAAGTGTGGTTCCTCTATGGAGGCACCACGAGTGGAGACCAAGGAGGATGCTGGGATCCTCCACAAAGGAGACCCACAGGAGGGTGGCAGGGGACCCTGCAGGGAAGGAAAAACTCTGGTGGGGACTCCATTGTTAGGAAAGGTAGAACTGGGGAGGAAGAGGAGAGGGAGGTAAGGTGCCTGCCTGGCGCCATGGCTTGGAGGGACAGGGAGCGAATCCTCAGGATTGCCAGAGCAGCTGCACAGGGGAGGGAGCTGGATGTCATTGTCCACCTAGGGACAAATGACCTGGCTAAGAAAGGGATTAGAGAAGTGCAGGAAGAGTTTGTGGAATTGGGAAGGGGCCTTAGTCAAGTAGCATGCACGGTAACCTTCTCGGAGGTGCTACCCATTTATGGCATAGGAGAGGCTAGGGTGTTCTGCACCATGCAATTCAATCAGTGGTTGAAAAACTGGTGTGGATCTCAGGGATTTGGCTTCATTGGGGACTGGGGGTCTACCTGGAGTGATGTAAGCCTATACTGGCATGATGGGCTACATCTATCCGGAAGGGGGCCAGGATCCTAGGTGATAGGTTTAAATGCTTCATTGTCAAGCTTTTAAACTAGCCAAGGGGGGGAGACACTGGAAAGGAGCAGGAAAATCCTAGCCCCCCCCAAATAATCACGGTAGTAAGTGCAGCAAACATCAACATAGAGTGTCGATAGGAGAAGGCAGGGTAAATGAGAAAGTGACAAAGGCAAGAAGGACAGGGAAGGGAAAAGGAGTAAGGCCATCAGGAAATGGAGGGTAATGAGTACCAATGCCTGTAGTCTGGGCAACAAGCTCCCTGAGCTGGTGGCCTTGATGGAAGAGGATGCCTGGATATCGTAACAGTCACAGAAACATGGTACACAGAGAACCATGACTGGGATGTTAATATACCAGGTACATAACCTACAGGAGAGACAGGCAGGGGAGAAGAGGGGAGGAGTAGCTCTCTATGTAAAGGAAGGGATAAAAGCAACTGAACAAAAGAGTAAACAGGGAGGAGAGGTGGCACTGTGGATCACCTTGGAGACTGTAAAGGGCACCACAATCCGCACAGGGGTTGTGTACAGACCCCCATGTCAGGGGGAAGGAATGGACAAGGATATGATAGAAGGCATTCTTAGAATGGCAGAGAAAGGGTAGATACTGTTGATGGGAGACCTGAATATGCCAGATGTTAACTGGAGCGCATTTGCTGCAGCCACATCCAAGAGCAGGGCCATTCTTGATGCCCTACAGGTGGCAGGCATTAGACAGCTAGTTTTGGAACCCACTCATGAGGCAGCAATCTTAGACCTCGTACTCTAAAATGGGGGCAGTGAGAGGATCTCAGATCTAGATGTGGGTTGCCATCTGGGGACAAGTGACCATCAAACAGTGTGGTTCACATTAAACTCAGCTACAGAGTCAAGCCATACAAAAGTGAGGGTACTGGACTTTAGGAGGGCTGACTTTGACAAGATGGGAGAGTGCCTCAGAAAAGCACTAGCAAACAGGCTATAAGGAAGTGTGGAGCAACAATGGGGAATTATCAAATTGCCATCACAGAGGCAACAAGCCTTTGTTGTGAAGCAAATAAACAAATCAAAATGAAAGAAAAAGCACTATGGTTCTCAAAAGAGGTGGCTGTGAAAGTCAGGAAGAAAAAGATAGCTTCGGAAGTATAAGGAAACACAGAAGGAGCAGGACAGAGGCTACCAGTTAAGGCAGAAGGAAGCAGGAGGGAAGTCAGAATAGCAAAGGCCCAAACTGAGGAAAAGATAGTCAACTCAGTTAAGAAAGGGTATAAAACCTTTATAGGTACATCAGCGGCGTGAAAGACAAAAGGAGGGATAGTGAGGCTGAATAGAATGAGCGGTTAGGTGGGCAGAGGGGACAGCGAAAAAAGCAGGAATACTGAACGAATATTTCTGCTCAGTATTCCTAAAAGAGGAGGGAGTGCCTAATCCAATTAACAGAAGCACTCTTGATAGGGGGGTCGATCCCTGTCCTTTCACAGCAGAAAGGGTTCTGTAAGAACTCCTAAAACTGAAGTTGGACAAAGCAATGGGTCCTGATGGAATTCACCCCAGAATTCTAAAAGAATTAAGGGAGAAACTAGTGAAACCACTGGCTACTCTTTTTAATAAATCATGGTAGGATGGTGTGGTACCCGAGGACTGGAGGAAGGCGGATGTGATTCCCCTTCACAAAAGTGGGACCAAGACAGAGGCAGGAAACTACAGACCTGTCAGTCTGACCTCTGTGGTAGGGAAAGTGATGGAGTCACTTCTGAAGGAAAGAAGGTTGAGTACCTAGAGGCCAGTGGAGCACAGGACCCAAGGCAGCATGGGTTCACAGTGGGAGGGTCATGTTGGATGAATCTAATATTTCTTTGACTGGGTGACCAAAGTAGTAGACCAGGAGGGCTGTGGACATGGTTTACCTAGACTTTAGCAAGGCATTTGACACAGTCTCACACAAAAGAGTAATAGTCAAATTAACCAGCCTGGGAGTGGGTCCCAGGGTGGTAGCCTGAGTAAAACATTGGCTGTACAACAGGACACAGAAGGTAATTGTAAATGGGTCAGTCTGAAGAAAGGGGTTACTAGTGGGGTACCGCAGGTTCAGTAGTTGGGTCCAGTCTTTTAAAATCTTCATCAGTGACATTGCAGAGGGACTGGAAGGAAAAGTATGCCTTTTACAGATGACACAAAGATCTGCAACAGGTTTGATACACAGGAGGCGTGGAAAGGATGAAAAGGGACTTGGCAAGGTTGGAGGAATGGTCTGAAGTATGGCAGCTAGGATTCAATGCAAAGAAGTGCAAAATAATGCACCTGGGAAACAAGAACCCAGGGGAAGAATACACAATGGGTCGGGAGGTAGTAACAACAACAAAAATGGAAAGGGACCTTGGGGTAATCATATCAGATGACCTTAAGTTTAGCAAGCAATGTGAGAAGGCAGTAGGGAGGGCTGGGGGTATACTGGGATGTATAGGGAGAGGCATCAGCAGCAGAAAACAGAAAGTTGTTATCCCTCTGTACAGACAGTTGGTGAGACCCCATCTGGAGTACTGTGTCCAGTTCTGGAGACCCCATCTCCGCAAGGACATAGACAGGATAGAGGTAGTCTAGAGGAGGGCAACTAAAATGATGCAGGGTCTGCAAGAGAAGCCATATGAGGAGAGACTAAAGGAGCTTAATATGTATACCCTTGAGGAAAGAAGGGAGAGGGGGGATATGATAGAAACTTTTAAGTACCTCAGTGGAATCAACAAAGTCCAAGAGGGTAGCATCGTTCAGAAAAAGAGACTTGCAAGAACAAGGGGACACAATTTAAAGATAGAATGAGGGCAGTTCAGGGGCAATGTGAGGAAGTATTATTTCACAGAGAGGGTAGTGGATGCATGGAACAGCCTTCCTGAGGAGGTTGTGGGGTCTAGAACTGTGGGAGAATTCAGGAATGCATGGGACAGACATAAGGCAATTCTTGTGGGGGGTAAGAAGAAATAGGCTGTTTGTTAACTAGGATCTGCGGCCTATCCTGTAGGTAGGGAAATGGGCAGACTAGATGGGCCAAGCGGTCCTTATCTGCCGTCAAAGTCTTTGTTTCTATGTTTCTATGCTTCTATGCTTTCTAGACCCTACTCTGCACAAAGAATGCTGAGTATGGCCATAGTGTATATGCTCCATACAGTATTGCAAAGGGAAGGTAAGTGAGCCATAACAGTCATGGAGAAACACATTTGTAACACTAAATACACATAAGGGAATTTGCATGGCCCAGAACAAAAAGGTCAGGCTTCACAACACAGAGGCCCCTCTTCTCACATCTGGAATGGGGGATGTTGGCTGACTATATCCTAGGCATTTAACGCAGTAAGCAAACAATACTTTACAAATTGATGACAATTTAATGACAAAAATCAAAAGCCATTAAACAACTTGCAAAACTATCAGAATTAATGAGTTTACCTAATTTTAATGGGAAATCAATAAAAAGGTATTTTAATGGCTCTAATTGCTAGTAGTAGTAGTAGGAGAAATAAAAACTGATGTGTTGTTTTAGATGAGATTTGCACCAACTTTGTTGCTGTGCATATGGCAAGTGTGCAACATGTGAACCTGATGTGATTTTTAAATGATGTTCACACCAGCTTAACTGCTGCACTCATGTCAAGCATGTAACATGCGAACCTGATGTGATTTTTAGAAGATGATCGCACCAGAGTACCTAGTGCACACATGTCAAACTTGCAGCATGGGACCCTGATGTGCTTTTTAGATCTGGATTGCATAGTTCACTTTATGTATGTGAATGCATGCAAACATTACGCATGTGGCATGAATTCTGCATGCATGCTGCACACTTATATTTCTCTAAGTGAATCCTCAGACACAGGAACAGATCAAACAATTGGTCATATCAAAAAAATATAGAACTGAGTTGCTACAAACAGTACATGATAGTTCCATGGTTGATCACTGGGGAGGCATCTCACCCTTGCCAGACTGCTGTACAGATTTTACTGGCCTGTGATTCTTGAGGATGCTGCTGCCTATTACAGTTCTTATGCTGAATGTCAGAAAGTAGTCCCAGTGACTAAAAAAAGACCAGGTGCCCCTGGTGCCGCCACCCTTGATAGATGTGCTTTTTTTTTTTTTACAGTTAAACTTTTTATTAATTTTTCATAAGATATACAGACAAACCTCTTACAGTACAGTACAGTACAATGTGAAGATTTTTTTTTTAAAGAGAAATTGAGGCAGCATATAATAAGAACATTGCTACAATAATACAAGGAGCTTTTGGTTTAAAATATAATAAACAGTACAGATCATGTAATTAGCATATACTTGACATTTGTAGTGAACTTAAAGTGGATAGTATGATTAGATACGGTTTATATTAAAATGTTACATAATTATATATGATGCTGCAAAAGGGAAAAAAGTACATTCGTAAAAGGATTGTGGAGTAATAAAGAACGATTGAGAACAGAGTATAGGAAAGAAAATATATATAAGAAGTTAGGAAGAGAGAGAGGGAAACTATAAAAAAGGAAAAAAGGGGGAAAAAAAAGAAAAAGCGAGACTACAATGATATATCAGTAAAAGGGAGAAAATCCATATATATTAAGTCCATACATTGGATAGATGTGCCTTTTGAGAGAATTGCAGTGGATGTGGTTGGCCTGTTAGACAAAAGTAAAAAAAGGTTATCAATTCATTTTGATAGTATGTGACTATGCTACTCAATACCCAGATGCAGTTCCAATAAATACTGTCACAGCCCCAAAAGTGGCAGCAGAGCTTGCCAAAATTTTCAGCAAGGTGGGAATACCTAAAGGGATTATTACTGATCAGGGTAGTAATTTTTGTGCTGCATTTCTGAAGGAGCTGTACCACCTGCTATGTATCACTGCCATAAGAACCTCCCCTTATCATCCTTAGACAGGCAGTCTTGTTAAGTGTTTTCATCAAACCCTAAAATGCACATTAAAAAGGTTTATGAAAGGTGAAGGGAAAGATTGGGACCAATACTTACCTTACCCATTTTTCGCTTTTAGAGAAATGCCACAAGTATCAACAGGTTTTTCACCCTTTGAAATGTATATAGTAGACAACCTAGAGGGTGACTAGAAGGAATAAAAGAAGCTTGCTAAGATAACCTCTCTCAGAGGAAAATTCTATTACAACTTATATGTGTGCAATGAGAAAGAAACTGGCAAAATATGTTGAAATTGCCCACAGTAACCAGGAAGAGGCCCCGAAACAGCAGAAGGGCGTATTATGACCATGGGGTAACAGAAAAAACTTTTGAACCAAGTGAAAAGATCTTGTTAGTTACCCAATACAGAAAAAAAATGTTAATGAAGTGGCACGGGCCTTATAAAATGCTTAGATGTACTAGTATAGTTAACTATGAGATCAAGACCCCTGAAGGGAAAAATCCTACCAAGATATACCATGTTAACCTCTTGAAGAAATGGGTTGAAAACCACCTGAGGTTGCTATGTTAGTATTAGCAGAAACTGATAAAGAAGACATTGATTTAGCTTATGACAGACTGGGAACAAACTGTAACCTCTGAGGCTACAAAGGAGAATATTTCCTTAACCACAGAGTGAACCACAGAAATTCATAACTTGGTAAAGGCCTTCCAAAGTACTTTTATCACAGTGCCAGGCTGAGCAAAACAGGTCGAACAAGTAGTAGTGACAGGGAATACTCACCCTATCAGACAAAAGACATACAGATTACTAGAGCAGTTAACAGCATACATGGTTAAGGAAATACAAAAAATGAAAGAGTTGGGTATCACTGATGAATTGAGACATACTTGGTCATCACCAGTGGTGACTGTAAATAAAAAAGAAGGGGGTATAAGAATCTGCCTTGATTTTAGGAAACTTAATCAAGTGTCCAAATTTGACAACTATTCTATGCCCAGGATAGATGATTTGGTGGACAGATTGGGAAGTGGGAATTTAGGGAGGCAGTATAGCACAGTGGTTTAAAGCTCTGAGCTGCAAACCTGGAGACCTGGGTTTGAATCCCACAGCCCCCACTTGCATACTATGTGACCCTGAGCAAGTCACTTAACTTCCCTGTGCTCCCAGATCGCACCTGTAAAAAAGCTTTCAGCTTAGTGTGCCACTCCTGGTTAAACAAATAATAAAAAGTGTTAAATACATCAGTACTCTCAATCTCACAAGGGTACTAGCAAATTTCCTTAGCTAAAGACTCTAAAGATAAAACTGCATTTGCTACTCTTTTGGATTCTATCAGTTCACCACCATGCCGTTTAGTTTACATGGTGCAACTGCTACATTCCAGCAGAATATGGATGTAATTCTGGCCACTCATACTGGTTATTGTGCTGCTTACCTGGATGATGGTGTGATATACAATCCAGACTGGAAAAGTCATCTAGAACACCTATGAGCAATTATCCAATCTATCAAAAGGGCATGTCTGACCATTTATCCTACCAAATGTGCATTAGGCATGCAGGAAACTAGATATTTAGGTTATATTTTGGGAAATGGAGAAGGAAAGCCAGAGATTTCTAAGATAGAAGTTGTCGCTAACAGACCTGTCCCTAAAATAAAGAAACATATCAGGTCATTTTCAGAGCTGGCTGGTTACTACCAGAAATTTGTTCCCAGCTTTGCCCAGTTAGCTACTCCCCTTACTGAACTCACTAAGAAACAATACCTAAATAATGTGAAATGGTCACCAGAGTGTGATGGCCATGAAGGCTGCATTATGTTTAGTACCTGTTTTAAGAAGTCCAGACTTTGAGAAACAGTTTCTGTTACACACAGTTGCCTCAGAGGTAGGCCTGGGAGCAGTTCTGAGTCAGAATATAAATAGAAAGGAATGTCCCATTCTATAAATCAGTAGGAAACTGCATGACAGAGAGAAAAGCTACGCTACCATTGAAAAAGAATGCCTCACTGCAAAATGGGTCATGGAATCCCTTAAGTTTTAATTGCTAGAAGCTGACTTTGTTCTTATAACAGATCACAATCCTCTCTGTTGGCTTAAACAAATGAAGGATAAAAATCCCAGAATCACAAGGTGGTACCTGGCACTGCCGCCATTTAAATTCAGAGTGATGCACAATCCAGAAAAGAAAATATCAGTGCTGATTTTCTGTTAAGATGTGGTTTAAGAACTGAGAATTCAGAAGGTTGAAAAAAAATGTGTGCTTAAACAGAAATGCTTGCTATAAAAGGTGATATGGAAAAGGGATACTGTATATGCAAAGAACCATAAATGTTATAAGGCAATGTTACAAGAGAATTAAAAGAAGGTTTTGAAAATCAGTTTTTTTAAGAAGAGAAATGCAGGTTCCCTCTTAAAGAGTGGGTATGTGACAGGGCTGAATACGACTCTGTCCCATTTGTCATGCAGAGAGAGAGAGAGTTAAAAGCAAGGATCTCTTCTGTCCTCTCCTATTTCTGCCACTGATTTCTCTCTTTCCTGTCTGATTGTGCAATCAACTTTTCTCGTGGCACCTAGGAACTGGCTACTGAGAAGGTCCCACACTTCCCCCTGCTATGTCCCTTTCTTTAGTTGCTGTTTCTATTCTTTCTCCACCTCCCCACCTTCTCTCTGATTAAAATATGCATGCAAATCTGTTTATGTGAAACTGGGATGCCATGATTTGCAAATGTATATAAGTATTTTGTTGAAATGTTGCAGGAGGTTTGGATTTCTTAGAAAAGATAGTAAGATGTAATGCAGGGGTATGACTATGAGAAACCTTTTACCTCCTCAAGCTTGTTGGCAAAACGATCAACAGGAGATCATCCCCAGACAGAATGTTTTATAACTTAACAAGGACAGGTTGCAGTGTTAATAAGCTGTGAGGCAAACACATTTTATAAGGAGGGCAACATTGAAGTTTTCCAGGTTTTAGATATAGAGAGTCTCAGATGAAGGACTTTTGCTTGAACTGCCTGTCTTAAAAGCCTTCCTGTACTATTTATTTATTGAAATGTTTCACCCGGAAAGATACACTGAGCAACTTAATGCTCGTCTCATGGTACGTCCTGGGGGAAGGGGTGGTGGGATGACAGTAGTAACAATGACAAATTTTACAATAATACAGAGGTGGGATTAAATGCAGTAATACAGTGGTACAATAGATACAGTACAGTACATACATTCATGCAAGGTCTAGTAATCAGTAACATAGTAAGAAGTACGTTCATGTGAGAGGCATAATTTACAATACAGGAGGAGCATAGATGACAGGTCTACAATGCATAATACATACAATTGTTAAGAGCAGTGCTGAGCCACATGCCTAGGAGGAGTGCAGCAGGATTTTGTGGGAGGTACACTGCAGCAGTTACAGTATCCTTTCACAAGGTGAGCATGTCTCAAGGTTGTGTTGACCAAGATGGATGGGGTAAGTGCATGAGGTAGGGGGCAGGAGAGAAGGTAGACAGGAGTTAGGTGAAGAGGGGATCAGAAGCAGGTGCAGGAAGGGGTGAGATAGTTGTGTAGTGCAGAGGTAAGAGGAAACAGGAAGGAGGAGAAGCGGATTTGAGGAGGCAGAGAATTCCACAGTTTAGTCACGTGATACGAGAAAGCTTTCTGTCTAGAGGATGTGGTTCTGCCAGGGATAGACAGGGTGCAAGTGTCAGCAAGGGATCTAAGGGAGTAAAGGGAGGGGAAGGGGTGTCAAGAGAGGATGAGATGTATGAGGGGAGCGAACCAAGCCAGAATTTAGAGATGAACTTGGCACCGTGTAGAACTCTCTGATTGTGGAGGGGAAGGAAGTTGAGGGAGCGGTACAGATCACAATGATGAGTTAGGAGGGGGCAGTCAAGAGTGAAATGACAGAATTTTTTAATTTGTTATTGTTAATAATAAAACACTACTTGTGAATTTTGTAACTTCTTCTGGTTTGCTTATGCTTCCTGACCTATGCTTCTAGAACACTGCCATAAAAATCAGCTGTAGAATTTGGGAGAGTCAGAAAATGGCACACTGCATAGCAGGCTGAGCTGTGTAAAGTACCCTGTTTTGCTATGTAAAATGAATGTAGTGAAGTAGGGGAACTACACAAAATGTTGCCACTTTGTATACTTCTCCTGGCCATTTTATGTAAGCACCCTACACTGTTGAGGCTGAAGGCTCACACAACCTTCCCTCCCAGTCAGAATAGTTAACACTTTCCTCTCTGGTAGTGTAGTGGCACACCCCTCCATTTAGTGCAAGCACAGACACCTGTCACCCACTCATGTGACACCCATGCTTCTATCATAACACACATATCCCTGGTAGTCTAGTGGCCCACCCCCTCCCACAGAGCACAGGCATGTCCCAGTCAGTCATCCAGCCACAATGAAACCCTAATACTGACTCACAGAGAAGTACCAAATGGCCCTAATCTCCCTTCCAAAGCTTCTGAGACCCATAGTGTATCTACTAAAAGGTGTAATTTAAAACCCTCAATGCTCTAGTATCATCAGCATTGCATTGGGCTCTTCAGTACCCACAACAGCTCAGTTACAAGCCCACTAGAGATGCAGCGAATTTAAAATCCACCTGAGAAGTGAATGCGAAGTGGCCACTTCGCGTTGGCACTTCGCTACACGGAGTGCCCTATAGGAAAGGCTCACTTCGCCTTGTTATTATTACTTTGCATTGTCATTCCGCTTTAAACGCGAAGTAAGATGGAGTGACGACAATATTGGCAGCACCCCACCCACACAGTCACCAGAATTAATGTGCATTCCCAAAGTGCTACTGTCTTGTGTCCAGAAAACTCCCCAGTGCTGATGAAGTGAAATGAGAACATAACAAGAAATGCAAAGGCTCCCAGAATTAATGGTGCACTCAGTCATGTGTGCAGTTGTCATGCACAGAATCACCAGAATTAATGTGCATCCCTAAAATGCTACTCTTGTGTCCAGAAAATTCCCCAGTGATGATGAAGTGAAATGAGAGTGTAACAAGAAATGCAGCCTCCCAGAATTAATGGTGAACTGCAAACACACAAACAGATTAAGATATCGCTGCGCAGTCAAGGGATGCATACGAAAAGGCACAACAACACCTAACTAGTGCACACAAGTCACAAATCCAAATCTGGAAAGGAATACATTTTGCCAGTTGGGGGATTAGTGCACGACAGTAACAATCCACTACCAGTAAAGATACTACAAAGCAGTATAAAAAATTCATGCAGGTGCGGTGGATAGCAGGTTCATAATCACTCTGCTGCAATTACTCTATGGCACAATAAAAGGTGTCTGATTTAATGGCATGCATCGCACACATACTCACACATACACTACAAGTAATGCATAGCAAATTGAAAACCTTTAGTAATATAACCAAATGTTTTAAACAGACAAATTATACACTGCTGCACCCCAACAATCATCAAATAAATGTCAAGAATTACTGAAAATATTACTGTGTGTACAATAACACAGTTATACAAGAAAAATATAACCAAAACAGAAATACTGCTTTTTTGGCCCACTTAATGTACCTACACCACAAATACGCCCTTCCCCCAAAGCACATTTCACAGTACTCAGACTGACTGTTCTAAATTAACATTCAAAATCCACACACAACAATAATTAGTCAATGATATGAGCACAGAAGGATTTCCTACAATCGATGTATTAAATTTTGAGCAAAAAAATTTACCCAAAAAGGCATTTTAAACAGCTTTTAGAGGTTTTGAATCGCAGAGCTCTGAGAGCAAACTTTCTCCAGCTACCACTACACACACACTACCCAGGCCAGAACGGAGGCTGTGCAGAACAATCTACAGCCCATGTGACCTGCAATCCTATGAATCACTGCAGAATTTCATTTGGAGCTCAATTACAAGGCAAGGTGAGGAGAATTACATTGATTTCAATGTACTTCACCTTAAAATTGGTGGAGAAGTGTTTTGAGGAAGGCGGAATAACACAAAGTCATTGGTTTCAATAGACTTCACGTTCCTCATTAAGAAGCAAAGTACTCCACTTCACATTGTGGAGTACTCCATGGGTTCCACGTTACTCCGTAGTACTGTAACTCACATGCTGTTCAGGATGGAACACGAATGCCTATGGCTGTACTTCCCCGAAGAGCTGCAGCTCAAAACTCCCTGACTTAAAAACACGTATTAATGAGTACAATGGTGGGGTGGTGAAGCATGGAGAGATACTACAAAACAGGCTTACAATACATCCAAGTAACTAGTAAAAAAATTAATGTTGTGATTTGTGACATGATCGTGAATCGTGATTTGTGACTGCATATGTGACCCTGATAATGAAGGATGTAATTCGGTATCGATGGTGTGAGATAAGCAGTATGAAACTGTATTGGGAACACGACATCTCTGGCTGTACTTCCTCGATGAGCTGTAGCTTAAAACTTCCAGACTTAAAAACATATCAATGAGTACAATTATGGGGTGGTGAAGCCTGGAGAGATTCTACAAAACAGGCTTACAATACATCCAAGTAACTAGAAAAAAAAAATCAATGTTGTGATTTGTGACATGATCCTGAATCGTGATTTATGACTGAATTTGTGACCGTGATAATGAAGAATGTATCACGAGTGACTCATGATGATGGTCCTGACTTAAAAATGTATATTACTGAGTACAATGTTCATGCAGAATTATGCACCACACCTGTCCAGTACTCTGAAGGGAAGCCAAAGAAACAACTGTGACTTAAGTTACAGATGGAGATTGGGCCCTAAAGAGATGCAAATGCACAGACAAATTAAGATTGCACTGCACACTGAAGAAATGCAGACACAAAGGCACAACACCTAACCAGTGCTCACCATCAGAAATTCAAATCTGGAAAAGAATACCTTGCCGGTTGGGGAGGGTCATGGGGGGGGCAGTGTACTGCTGCAGTAACAGTCACTAGAACTAGTACCAGTAAAGATACCACAAAGAAGTACAAAAATCACACAGCTGCAGTGGATAGCAGGTTCACTTTGCTGAAATTATTATGTGGCACAATAAAAGGTGTCTGATTTGATGATACGTGTCACTCACATACTCACACATGCACTAAGTATTGCATAGCATATTGAAAACTTCAGTAATATAGCCACATATATTAAACAAACTAAAATTATGCACTGTCGCACCATAACAATCAGCAAAAAAATGGCAAGAAATGTTGAAAATGTTACTGTGTGTACATTAACACAGTTATACAAAAAAAATTATCAAAACAGAAAGCACTGTCTTTTTCTCCAAGTTAATCTACCTACACCACAGATACTCCCCTCCCCCAAAGCACACTTCCACTGTCTCTCAGTACACAGACCGAATGTTGTACATTAACATTCAAAATCCATACACAAACAACAAACACTCGATGATATGAGCACAGGAGGATTTCCTATGATTGATGAACTAAAGATTTAGCAAAAAAAAAAATGACTCAAAAAGGCTTTTTTAACAGCTTTTAGAAGGTTTGAATCACAGAGAGCTC
Organism: Neoceratodus forsteri; assembly: GCA_016271365.2. Classification (NCBI taxonomy): domain Eukaryota; kingdom Metazoa; phylum Chordata; order Ceratodontiformes; family Ceratodontidae; genus Neoceratodus; species Neoceratodus forsteri. Next base: position 1,159,541,973 of record CM028130.1, on the reverse strand, counting down.
TCAGAGCAGATTGTCTCCTATAGCTTCCTACACACACTACCCCAAACTGAGGCTGTACAGAACAATCTAGAGCCCATGTGACCTGAAATCCCATGAATCACTGCAAAATTTGCCTTGGAGCTCAAAAACAAGGCGGTGAGACAAAGTACATTGTTTTCAATGTGCCATATAAATTGGTGGAGTAGTGGTCTGGGAAGGCGCGAGTAAAGTGAAGTAATTGTTTTCAATGGACTTCACGTTACCCATTGTAATCTGAAGTACTCACTTCGCAAGATGCGAGCACTCCGCGAATTCGCCTTCACTCCGCTAATCACTTCGCAGAGCGAATTGGGGCCACTTCGCCCTTCACTAATGTCCACCCTGGCCATTATCTCAGCCATTACGAGTTATGCAATAAGCAACTTTGTGTGCCTGGTGACTGGTATGCTACTGTAGCTTGTACAATGTGGAAGGTGGGTGAATCACTAGGCTACTGGGAAAGAAAGTACATTTTGGGTACTTGGTAGCAGGCCTTCACTTGCACACTTCACTTTGCAGGAATCCGTGCCTGCAGTGATCCTCACAAAGCAAAATGCACATCATGAGCACATTACTAACTGCATGAAGAACTACAGTAAATCAAGGTGAAGCTACAATATTCACATTGCACTAACTTCCTTCGATGATTGAACTAAAATTTGGTGTATTTCATCATTACTGGAATAATCTCTAGTATTTTCTGACTATGGTTGTTATGCTGTATATAATTATACATATCATCTGTACATCATTTTCATATTTACTCAACCTGAAGTCTTACTATTGATATAATATGTTGGCAAAAACAACAGGATTTAAAAAATGTAAACCATTTAGCATTTTTATAAATCAATATATGGACATTATACCAACATACTATTTCAATATATCAACTTAGCCGTGTTCAAGCTGCTTTTATTTAAATGACACTAAGGCCCAGATATTCAAAAGGGTTGCACCATGCGCAACAGGGTTGCGCATGCACATGTCCAAAAATGCGCCATTCTGCGATATTCAGCAGGAGGCAGTTACGCCACTGACAACAGGTTGCGCAACAGCGCAATGCAAATGAATGCATGCTCAACAGGAGGGGGAGGAACCATGCATAAACTGCGCAACCCGATATTCAGTCGGGTTGTGCAGAGTTGTGCATGCGCAACTCCCAACCTGCGCCTGCACAACCTTGAGCCAAAAAAGGATCTAGTTGAGGGCCACCCACAGGTGAGCTGCTGTATTGCAGGGCGCAACACAGCAGCTGCCACCCCTGGCTGGCCCCCAACTCGGTCCCTGTGCCCCCACCAGCCCGATCACGGGCAGAACGTAAAAACAACCCCCGCCCACACATCTCCCAAAGCCCGATCGGGCATACAGTAACATGCCCCCCCGCCCACACATCTCCCAAAGCCTGATCGGGCAGAATGTGTATCAACCCCCCAGTGCCTGATCGCGGGCAGAATGTAAAAGCCCCCAACCCGAATATCTCCCTGGTGGTCCAGTGGACCTATAATGCCCGATCAGCGGGCAGAATGTCAAGTTACAACCCCCAAACATCTCCCTGGTGTCTCAGTGTCCCCCACCCACGAAGCCCTCCACCCGCCTCCCCGCAGCGGCGGGCGGCAGCATCCCACTCCTGCCGCCGGTCACTATCGATTGATCACTGGCCTATTGGTGCAGAGTTACAGCTATGGGCAGCAGCTATTGTAATGACAGTCAGATTTGTGAATGAACATCATTCACAAATCTGACTGTCATGTACGGTATGGCTGCACGCCCATTGGCTGTAGCTCTGCACCAATGGGCGCAGCCCACTGGACAGTCAGTCGGCAGGTGGCGGGCAGCAGGCGGGTGGATGCTGCCGCCCGCCGCCGCCGGGGAGCGGGTGGAGGGCTTTGTGGGTGGGTGGGGGACACTAGACACCAGGGAGATTTTGGGGGTTGTAACTTGACATTCTGCTCGCGATCGGGCATTACGGTCCACTGACCACCAGGAGATATTCGGGCTGGGGGACTTTACATTCTGCCGCGATCTCGGGCACTGGGGGTTGATACATGTTCTGCCCGCGATCGGGCTTCGGAGATGTGTCGGGGGCATAGTTACTGTATGCCCGATCGGGCTTTGGGAGATGTGTGGAGGGGTCATGTTACTGTATGCCCGCGATCGGGCTTTGGGAGATGTGGGCGGGGGTCATGTTACTGTATGCCCGCGATCGGGCTTCAGGAGATGTGTGGGGATGTATACACTGATACTGCCCGCGATCGGGCTGCAGGGTGCGTCGGTCCCCGACGGCTGCTGCCTGGCAGGGCGGCCAGGCGCAAGTCCTCGGGGATCGGCGCACCTACATGCTAATGACATGCAAATGGAGCCATGAATAGATGCAAATGGCCCCCCCTGCACCTTGCATAAATTATGGCCCCATTTGCATGTCACCTTTTGAATATCGGAAATTTGTGCATGGCGCAATGGTACTTGCGCCACCGCAAGTTTAATGCTCAACTCTGGCAACTTGCCGTGGCACAAGTTCCACTGCGCCATGCGCAGTGGCTGTGGCTGGGGGGTGATATTCAAAGGAATTGCTCAATAGTGCAACTCCTTTGAATATCGCCCCGGCCACACCCCTGCGCAACTATTTTGAGCAGCGCAGGGGCTTACGCCTCAGAATGGCGCAGTTTGAATATCTGGGCCTAAGTTTCTAGTCCTAACAGTTCCACAATTAGCCCATGTTAAAAAGATAAATCTTTCAAGCTCTAACATTTGAACCACTGGGGCTAGAATCTTTCTTTTTAAAAGATAAGATTCAGTAGTATTGATATTTTTTTTAGTATCAAATAATGTCAAATGTAGGGACTTTCCTGCAATTGATACTTAAATTATTGTAGCGCTAAAATAATTTTATGTTTCAATATAAAAAAACGTGAGACACTTTAAAAAACTGTAAAAATATCTTTCATTTTTTTTTGAATTTCAGTATTACTTAGCCTTATTTAATTAGGCTCAGCGTAGTCTACAGTCTACTATTCATTCATCTTATGCACTTCATTGAATTGTGAATCATTTTATTATCCCCTAACCCCAGCTCTTCTTTGCTTATGCAAGCTTTGTCTGCAAAAACATCAAAAGATAACAATTCACACAGTTTCAGTGGCAGGAAAATAATTTGGCTTTTATTCAGTCTGAACAATTACTTTTTCACCCAGCAGAATCCTACACGGGATAGCTGTCATAGGTTTGGTCAATGATGCTATTGGGTAGCTTATAGAGATGCTGTTTACTCTGAGCTGTTAAACATGAAACTATGAAAATGCAAGCACTCTGCCCATAGTGGCCTGAGTAAATGAAAAGGTACAGAATTTTTTGAAAGATTCCCATTAGAGTCCCACACTGTGTGACTCCATCTTTGTCTTCAAAATCCTGTTTCCTGCTTTGATCCACTCCTTGAAGTCAATACCTGTGAAAACAAGAAGTATGAAAGTAAAGAACCATTTGTGGACGTTGTTTTTCCTGGTGCTCGGTAACTGGGAGAACTGGTAACCAAGAGAATAATGTTACATAGAATCAAAAACAATAATGGTAGAAAAAGACTAATTGTCTATCCAGTTTGCCCATAATACCCTCTCTTACCTCTCATGCCCTATTGCCTATACAGGTTTTTAGTCTGCACTACCTGTGCCTTTGTCTCCTGCCTCACTGCTACCCCCATAAGCAACCGCCAAGCCCTTAAATCTGCCCTAGCCATGCCTGAAACCATTAATGGTTTTGACACCCAACACCTCAGTTAGCAGACTGTTCCATGGTGCAGTCATACTCTTTGTTAAATAAAACTTCCTTACAACCCCGCTGAATCCCAACCCCCACCCCACCAGCTTTCACTTATGTTCCCATGCTCTAGATGTTAACATATCACCAGCAGTTAGCATGGGGGTAATCAGCTTCTTAAAGGAGATGGGAAATGACTTTAACATAGTTAACTGACCTTCCATCTTCCTTTCCATGCCAGTTATGTATTCTGGTGTGCTTTGCTAATTTTTTGATAAATATGATAAATAAATAATCTAGCTTTGGGGTGCCTTCAAATCTGCATTGGGTTCCACTCCCCTCACCAACTACTGCTCTAGATTTTCATAATTCTAAGACATTCCATGACATCACATACTCCCATTCCATGCTATTCATCTGAATGAGTCCAAAATTAGCATGCTCAAACTTTTTATGTTACTTCACACACTGGAATTCACATTTCTTCTCAAAGGTGCTACTAGGTTGTGGCATACAACATACAATCCAAAGATTCTAGTGCACACCAACTCCCCCCAACACACAACATAACATATTTAAACTTTCCACTGCCAAAATTGGCTATATTTACTTTGAGTTCCATGTGAGGAGTGGGTCATCTTAGTTTCAGACTGGAATTCCAATTTGAGTAAGCTAAACCACCAACATCATGGTGGGACCCTTCGATTTAGTCCCTAACTTTTCAGTGCCTCAGTGGCTAATGTGTCTAATTGACTCCTTTTATGTACTATGCTCCTGTCAAGGATTTTACACAGATGTTTCAAAGGGAACATGCTAAGATGGAGCACCACAGACTCCCAAAACTCAAACAAATCCAAAATTAGCATTATCAAACCTTTTATGTTACTTCACACACTGGAATTCACATTTCTTCTACGGGGTGCTACTAGGTTGTGGCAAACAACATACAAGCCAAAGATACTAGCACACACCAATCCCCCCCCCCCACACACACACACAACATAACATATTTAAACTATCCACTGCTAGAATTGGCTAGATTTACTTTGAGTTCCATGTGAGGAGTGGGTCCTCTTAATTTCAGATTGGAATTCCAATTTGAGTAAGCTAAACCACCAACATCAAGGTGTGACCCTTCTGGCAGTGGATAGTTTAAATATGTTATGTTGTGTGTGTTTGGGGGGGTGGTTGATGTGTGCTAGTATCTTTGGCTTGTATGTTGTATGCCATAACCTAGTAGCACCCTGTAGAAGAAATGTGAATTCCAGTGTGTGCAGTAACATAAAAGGTTTGAGCATGCTAATTTTGGATTTGTTTGAGATCTGTGAATCTGTGGTGCTCCTTCTTAGCATACTCCCTTTGAAACACCTGTGTAAGATCCTTGACGGGAGCACAGTGTAAAAAAGGAGCCAGTTAGACCCATTAGCCACTGAGGCACTGAAAAGTTAGGGACTAAACTGAAGGGCCCCACCTTGATGTTGGTGGTTTAGCTTACTCAAATTGGAATTCCAGTCTGAAACTAAGAGGACCCACTCCTCACATGGAACTCAAAGTAAATATAGCTAATTCTGGCAATGGAAAGCTTAAATATGTTATGTTGTGTGTGTGTGTTGGGGGGGGGTGCTAGTATCTTTGAATTGCATTCATCTGAATGTCCTGGAAATGAGTTTTTGATGTCATAGAATGTTCATTCAGTATTAGTTTCAAAAACAACAAAATTAGATTTTTAATTTTATAAAAAAGGTCAAAAGAATATCAGAATACTCGATATCCAATAAAAGAACAATTGGAGGGCATCTAGAGGTGTAAAAACTGTTTCCTATTGCCTTTAAGCTGTAAAGGGCTTGCATCAACAGCATAAAGGGGAACTAAAACTAGGAACAAGTGCAGCATTCTCCCAGTAGATTAAAGGCATTCGTTGAAATTGAATGCAAGAAACATGATACTGTAGACAGAAGAACAGTGATATTTTAGGACTAGCAGCAAATATTACCATTAATATGTCATAGATGCAATAAGGCACACCAGGATGTGTGCCACTGTGCAATAACAGCACACAGAGGGAATTGTTCTACAAGTGCCTTACACAGCATAGCCATGCTGTTAGTCTCTGTAATGCGCACTCTGGATCACCTTATTGTAATTATAGTTGACTTCCCTGATGTTTCATTTTAGAACCAAGTAATGAACTTTAAAATGTTATACATTTCTAGCCTGTGCTGTTATGCTTGAATAATGCACACATTTGACCAATCACATGTCTTGGTTTCTCTTAGTCATTTCATAATGTGGATGAACTAGCTGATGTAGACAAAAAAATAGAAGCAAGAACAATCCCTGAGTTATCTGTAGAAATGTTATGTGTGGACTCTCACCTCAACAAGCTCAGCGACAGGAAGCACCTGATAGTTACATGGGACTATATACTAGGCACAGTCCTGAAGTAACCCAGCTTAACAACATCAAAAGAAAAGACAGGGAAAAAAATCCATTCAGGAGAGTATCTTCATTCTGAAAAAATTTCTCTTGAACGAGACCAACACAAAAAGAGCTCAAGATTTAGAACATGGCAACATGTGCTTCTCTGTGTAATTTTGTAAATTTATTTACAATGGCCCAGATATTCAAACTGTGCCCAAAAAGTGCGCAACAGCAGGAGCAAGTGCAAGTCCATTGTGGCCATGTGCAAGAGGTGCAATATTCAAAAACTGCACTGGCCAAGATGCGCCTACATCCGACGACTGAATATCGCACCCCCTGTGCCATAGCGCAACTAGGAAGGGAAAGCTGAGCATATCTGATGCACCATAGTGCAACAAGGGATGTTCAGCTGAGCAGTCCAGATGTGCCACAGCGCAACCAGGGACGCCTCCCAGCAGCAGAGCAGCAATGCAACAGCACAACCAGGGATGCAGGGGCCCACCACCAATGCCACAGATGGGTAGAGGAACACACAGCAGAACAGACTTCATCCCCCCACACCCCATGCACTGCACAACTGGGGAAGGGCTGTAATAACCACTGGCCCATGGAGACAAGCAAACAACCTACAGCTGGGCCATGGTGCCCCATCACACCCCCTGGCAAGCTGTGACTGGCAAACAAGGAGGGCCGACCACCCCGTGCCACACCATCCCACCAATGCAGAGCACACCCTGCACCGTGACTCCCAGACACCCTGCCCAGGAGCAGCGTCCACCAGTTCAGGATACCCCATGCATGACACTACCCCCACTGTGACAATGTAACCCTGTGCACCACAGAACCATGCAAGGCAGCCCCACCATGATCACCCATCAGCGGGTGGCAGCACACAGTGATGCAATATCAGCATACACAGTGCCACCATGCACAACCCCCCCCCGAGGTACAGCTAAGAGACCAACCATGCATCGGCACATGAGGTACCCCACACGTGACAGGGCATGTCCCGGACCCCACCACCAGTGGTACAGCCCCCCTGAACACCCTCCCAAGGACACACCCCGACCCAGCACTGGCCACAACAGCCAGCGCAGACACCCACAGTGGTGCATGGAAGCATGCACCACACCGGGTGCAACACAGTGCATGGACAAACACCCACCCATACCCAAGGGCACACCAACACAGGGATGCAGTATCGGGGCAACCAAACTCCCAGCGTGGGGCCATGGAAACTGTGCACACACGGCCAGCAGTCCTCCGTGGCACAGGAGTGTCAGCCACCCTGTGCAGGCACTGTGGAGCTGTACGCCACCAGCTTTTTCCCGGAGCACAAGTCACAGACAGTGGTGCACATCCCCAGCAATACACACTAGCCACAGCATGGAGGTGGGACAACAACAGCAGAGGCCACAGTGTCACCCGAGGCAGACATGCACCACACCAGTGACAGGAGGCAACCCAGCATTGTGACGGGTACAGTGGCTGTCCTGCATGGACAGCCAGCACTGACATGCCAGTGGACCGTGCAGGTCACAGACATGCAAGGGTGTCAGCTGCACAGGCCATGGATGGGCTGACAGGTGCACCATGAACACATAGCATGCACCAATGGACCACTGCACACAGTCATCCAGTGCACAGAGAACAACACACACACCACAGACAGTGACTGATAGCTACTCCCACACCATAGTCACTTCCCCATGGACACACACATGCCCATGACTGCACCACCCCTGAAGCCATGCACACCACTGCAGCTGAGCACCTATGGCCCGCTGCAAATCAAAGACCACCACAGTAGACATATCAAAAGAAATGTATTTAAAAACATCAAACAAGACTATGTACAATTATTTACAAATATGTGGGGGGAGGGCCACAAACAAGGTGGGGGTGGGTAAGAGGCAGGGGTGAACAAATGGTACAGGGAAGGAGGGGTGTGAGGGTAGGTCCAGGGGGGTAGGGGAAATCAGGGGCATATGTATGCTTAGTGGGAGCCCCGCTCTGGCTGCTCCTCCCACCATGCCTCCATCGGACTCCCACATGGTCAATCCTTTCCAGGATCTGCAGGGAGGCCCTGGCAACTTGAAGGATCTCCTGCAGTGTTGCTCATATTTCCTGCAGCTGCCGTCCACCTAGGACAAGGGAGCAGAGTCAATAAGTGTGAATGTACAGCCCCATACAGCCCACCCACTGTGCATGGCATATGGCCGTGGGACATGTCTCTGTGATGGTGTGTGACCACCCACAGTGATCGTGTCCACAAGACCTGCCCACTCAGGTGCACACAGCCATGCGGACTGCTGCACACATCCACCAGCCAAGTCCTGCACAGCACCACCATGGCTGTTTAGTGACATGGCTATGTGGTGCGAAGGCAGTGGCACAGTCATGTATCCAGTGCACGCATGGACCACCATTGACACACTCCTAGACATGCAGTGCCACTGGACAGTGCTGACTGTAACAAGTTGCGTGCATGGCAGTGGTGTCAATGGATGGTGGCCATGCTCCGCTGCCCGCCCTGTTACACAGCATGCAATAGTAGTCATGGATGTAATGCACTCAACATCATCAGGCTGGTCCCTCTGCCTCTGTGGACCTTCACCCCTCCTGGTGTGTCTGTCTTCCAGCTGGCACCTCCTCTCCCTCGCCAGCTGTCTCTCTTCTGGGCCTAAGGTGCAAACATGGAGAGAGAAACATTGGTACAATCCTGTAGCAAAGTCCCCCTGCCCCCATGTGTGTGCAATCCCACACAGCCAGACCCACCCCACCCACACCCTGATAACACCACCACAGCCAACACCGGATGGTTCCCCCCCCATGTTCCAGACACATGCAACCATGATACCCATACGGAAGATAAAAGTGTATGGACGTTACACCTACCAGGCCATGGCACTGTGCCCCTCCTGGCACATGCCCGCAGGCGGGCAAGCAGGTCCGGGTCCCTCCGCCTCAGGTCCCCATATCTCTGGTGGCACTACTCAGCCATCTGCCCCATTCCTGTGGCCTCCTCCAGGACATTGGCCACCTCCTGCCACACCTGACTCCTGGACCTGTCCAGGGGTGCCTCACCAAACAGTGGGCTAACAAGTGGCTCCGCAATGGCAACCAGGTTTGCCATTTCAATCTGCCTGTACTGGGCAGCTCTCCTCCATGCCATCTCTCTTGCTTGGTAGGGTCAAAATGGCGCTCTGCAGCACGGTTCCGCCACATGCAGATGCTGCATGGTACAGCGCTGCCATTCCCTATTGTGCTGTCACTGAACAGTGCGATAGTGGTACACCCATGCCTGATGCATGGTGCCTAGGGGGCAAAGGTCGGGCACAGGGTCAAGGGTCTCTGGTGCATGGACAGCCACAGCGCAATTGGAACCCAATGCATGTAGCATGATTGGGTGCCTGTGTGCCACCTCCAGTAGTGGCCTACCGCGCTGTTACCCCAGTGTGCCTACGATGCCCCAGTGCCACAGCGCCATATAGGTGAACATCGCCGTAGCGCCACTGGCACAATGGTGGCCATGCCCTGCATTGCCTCCCATGCACAGTACATCAGCAGCGTGGCAGGCACCTGAGTCATCAACCCGGGCATGCGCAGTTAGGTGTGTACTGCGCATGTCACAGAACTGTGCCCTTGGCTCAGCATGTTCAACATAATTGTGCAAAGCGCAAAGGCGCGATATTCAGCAGTCATATGCAAATCAGCCATTCAATGGTGCAGCACTGCAATTTGCATCCACTTAAAGTTGTGCCTCATCTCATTTGCATGGGTTGCACTATAAAAGTGCGACATTGGGCTGCACTGGCCATAGTCAGTTACTGCAGTCTATTGGTGAGTTGCATGCTGTTTGGGAGTGTGGACTGTGGATTTTGGGACATGCATGGGACTGCACAGTCACAGGTAGCAACTGTCATTTTCACAGACTGAATCATGACCGAGCGAGTTGTGGGAGAAGAGAAACAGAGTTGTGGGAGGAGGAGGAGGCCAAATGTCACCAAGGCCGAGACGGATGCCCTGTTTGAGGCCTACCTGGACCAGGAGCCCCTTCTCAGCGGACGCCAGGGAACACCACAGACCCGTGCTGCTGCATGGGAGGAAGTGGTGTGTGTTGTGAACCTGCATGGCAGCCACCAGCACTCCGTGCAGGAGTGCAAGAAGAAGATGGGCACAGACAGGAGGAGGGGGATTCAGGAGAAAGTGGCTGCCATCAGGGCAGCACGATCTGCGACAGGTGGGGGACAGCTGGAGGTATTACACCTGACCCCACAGAAGGAGAGGGTTGCCTGCAGCATGCAGCATTGTGCCATTGAGGGTGTTCCAGGTGGTGGATTCCAGATGGGTGGTAGCCCGTTACTGCATGGTAGGTCATGGTCTGTCTATTGGGGGGGCAGAGTAGGTCACATGCAGTAACGTGACTTTGTTTTCCCTTACAGCTCCTGAGCGTCTGCATGGGTCAGTGGTGGTGGGCCTCTCCACTGAGGCCAGTCAGATGGAGGTGGATGAGGGCCCATTCACCTCCACAGGAATACGTGGCTCAGTGCGACAGTGGGCCCGCCTGGATGTCCAGACTGATGTTGTTGGAACAGGTGTGGAGGAGGCCCTGCCCATGTCTCAGCATGCTGGCGTCCATAGACGCCGGCATGCTGTGACTCAGGCTGGTGCCAGGTCCATCACCGATGATGATGTCACCAACGTCATGGGCAGTGACACGTGTGTGCCACAGGATGACTACACAGCAGGTAACATCGTGGCCATGGCTGTGGGTGGTGCCACCGTGGAGGCCTGCGTGTCATCACGGTCCCAGCCTGTGACTGTCAGCACCGGTGGGGCAGCACTAGTGTGTGTACAAGACAGAGGGACTGTTGTGGCCACTGCAGTGGCACTAGTGAGCCCTGGGGAGTGGCAGCCAGATGGGCAGCATCAGCACTCAGCCGGTGGGCTTGGGGGTACAGTGTCAGGGGGCAGAGTCAGTGCACTGCCTGTGGATGTGTCCAAGCCTGGTCCTGGTGTGCAGCGCCCACCCTCAAGGGGTGCTGAGCATTAGGGATGCGCACACCCAGAGGGACAGAATGCCGATCAGGCAGATGACCTCTTGGATGAGCACACCCGCATTCTGCAAGCATCAGTCAATCAGCAGATGCGGCTTTCGACGGCAGTGGATGCACTGCGTGCGGCTCTGGAGCTGGCAGATGAGCGTCGCAGCAGAGACACCGCTCTGCTCCTGGCAGGGATGGACCGGTTGCGGAAGGATGTGACTGCTGCCATTGACAGGCAGACACAGGCATTCACTGCTGTCATGGCCACAATGGGCACACAGTTATTTGCCCATGCGTCACAGACACCACGCAGTGCATTGTCCATCCCCCATTCCTGGTGTCGTACGACACCCTCCTTGTTGACACCAGGTTTAGCTGTGGGCATCTCGAGCACGACTGGCACAGGCATGTTCGGTGTGCTGCAGACCCCTGCGTGAGCATGGTCCTGTTCACGCAGTGGAACCCTTGGGGGACCATCAGTGCCACCCCATGAGGCCAGTGGTCAGCCTGTCAGTGCTGGCGGGTCTCGCCGGGGCCGCCCATGCATCCATGGCAGCCGGAGCACTGTGTCGCGTGACTGACCTGTCTCCCAATGTGGCTACTGTCTGATGCTGCCCTGTGTGCATTGTGTCATTCAACGGGCACTGCACGGGTGGGTAACCAGCCCTGCACGCAGACACACAGTCCCTCTGCACACCCTCCTGGCTGCTGTCCACAGTTGGGTGTGCATGATGATGGCCTGCATTGCGCTGTACACCAATGTGCAATGGTGCCCAGCATCTGACACATGCACAATGACAGGCAGTGAGCGTGGTGGTCTGTGAACATGTGTGTGGGTAGGGGTGGTATTCAGGGTTGGTGTGCCTCCTACCCTTTGTGCATGTCTAGTGCATTTTGTGTGTGTGTGTGTGTCTGTCCGCGTGCCATGTTAGACCTCATCCATCCTTGGTGGTGTGTGTAGTTCCATGCCTGGCCAGTTCCCTAGATGGCATGCACCCCCTGGTGTGTGTCCATGCGTGTTTGTGGGTTGTGTCTTAGCCACTGGTGGTTGCACATGGCCACATAACTTACCTGGGTTGGCTGAAGTGCTCCTCCGTGATGGTGTTCCATTGCAGCTGTGCCATCCGGAGCAGTCGGGGGTCCCAAGGAGGGTCTTCCCATCACCATTGTCACCGGCTCCTCATCGTCCCCATCACTGTCCCCCACTTTGACCTGTACAGCTATCCCACATTCGATGGCCATGTTGTGCAGAATGCAACAGGCCAGGAATAGCCTACAAGCCTTTGAGGGGCTGTACTGTAGGGCACCGCCGGAGGTGTCCAGGCAAAGGAAACGTGCCTTCAGCATCCCAAACACCTGCTCAATGACATTACATGTGATGGCATGTGACTTATTGTAGCATTGCTGCGATGGGTTCGCAGGCTGCTGGTATGGTGTGAGCAGCCAGGGACGGAGTGGGTATCCACTGTCACCTGTGTGTAGAGGGTGGCGGTTAGTTTGGTGATCAGAATCACCCTGCCCCGGGCCATGTAGGCCACTACCCATGTCACCTCTGACCAGGCCCCCCCCAGGCCCTATGATTGTCCATGTGGTTTGCATACTCACCCAGTAGGTGACCAGTGAGGATATCCCCACTCTTGAATCGGTGGCACAGTGCCGACTGGTGCCAGATGAAGGCATCATGTGCTCCCCCAGGGTGCCTGGTACAGACATTGATTATCCGCCCCCTGGCATCACACACCACCTGGCAGTTGATGCTAGCATAGCCCTTCCGATTGATATATGCAGCCCCCTCAGGGCCAGGTGGTGTGCGGATAGCCACATGGGTGCAGTCTATTGCCCCTAGCATGCCAGGCATACATGCTATCCTGTGGAACTCCGGTATGTTTGCTGTGCACTCCGCCGGTGTGCTGGGGAAATGGATGTACTCTGCAGCATGTAGCAGCAGTGCGCTGAGGAATTGGGTGAGGTGGTGTGACACGGCCCACTGGGTTATGCCTGTGGTGTCCCCAGTTGGTCTCTGGAAGGTACCCGTGGTGAGCAAGCACATGCATGCTGTCACTTTCATCTCCACTGACAGAGCATGGCTCTGTAGTGCGGGTGCCTGCATCACATCACTGCACAGCTCACAGAGGTGCCTCAGAATTGCCTGATTCAGGCAGTACCGGCCCATGATCTCTATATCACTATACAGCTCAAAGCTGGTGCGGACTCGGTGCTGGCTGTTGGGGGCATACCGCTGACAGGCCCTTCCATGGCCGCGCCCCCCTGCTGCCCGCCTTCTCACCCCGCTCATTACTGCCTCCATCTGGATGGTGGCACTGGCCATGTCCCTGGCTTGTGTTCACCCCCTTGGCAGCTGTTTCTATGTTCCTCCCACTGTCCTGGCTGCTACTTCCCCTGCACCGGGAATACCTGACTGTGCTGGCCTCACTGCTATGTGGCAAGTACTTCCCCCTTCTGCACTGTGGCTCCCCACACCTTCCCCTGAGCCTGTGGGTTCCAGATGCCCTTTCACTGTCCTGCTGTGTGTGTATGTGTGTTGCCTATGTGGCTGGCTATAGTTCTGCAACTTGAGGCTTCCCTGTAGCATTCTTGCACCTCTCCCTTGCTCCTTTTTATTTTGGCTCATTTCCACTATGGTACAACTTCCGCTGGCTCCCCTATTGCACATGGCGCATGTTGTTGAATATCGCACTGTGCCATTTATGCATGGTTCCTCCCCCTTCAGTTGCGCATACATTCATTATCATTGCGCTGTTGCTCAGTGTGATTTGGGGGCGCAACTGCCTCCCGCTGAATATCGCAGAATGGCACATTTTCGGACTTGTGCTAGCGCAACCCTATTGCGCGTGGCGCAACTCTTTTGAATATCTGGGCCAATTTGTTTGCCCAGAATAGACCAGCTGAGCTGCAATATCTCGTTTTCAGTGGTGGTTCTGCTGCCACCTATTTCCAGAGCCGGGTAGACTAGACTACTGGGAGTTTAAATTTAGTTTACTTTATTTATTTATTTACGAGATTTACCAGATAAGCATACTGAGCGGGAAATCCACTTGTTTCCAGATGTGACCTGTAGTTACATAACATAAAAGTGCTAAATTACATTAAGTACATAGGCAATGTTGCCATGAAACAGGTGCATAATAATACATACATCAGGTACAACAGGCACAGAAAGGGTGAGACAACAGGTCCAGAGATGTTACAGACAGGGCTTATGCATTCGTTGTTTAGTTACAAATTTAACGCCAAGTGCATAATAACAATGGGGTCTGTGACCATAGACATTTCTTACAGTGACCATAGAGAAAGAGGACAAAAGAGATAGGGACAGCACAAGAATAATACAGTTGTTTGCATAGATCCCCCGTTAAGTCATATTTTGACACTTCAATTTAACAGATCTGTCCTGCAGGTTACAGTTGCAAATGTCAGAGAAGTGGGCCTGAAGAAGAGTGGTCAAGGTCCTAGGGGTGGTGGACTGCCTGATTTCTGCTGGGAGGTTATTCCAGAGTGTGGGCAGCCTGTATTTGAAAGCTGATTGGCCCTTTGAGGTGCGCATGAAAGGGATTTGTTGTAGTTTCGAGTCAGAGCCCCGCAAAGAGTAGGCCGGGGAGGGTTGGGTTGATAGAGCAGAACTGAGATAGGAGGGGAAGGAGTTTGACCAGTGCTTAGCTACGAGATTAGTGCAGTGAAGCTGTTGCCTGCAGTGCAGTGAGGGGAGACCTAGGGTGGCATATAGGTGACAGTGGTGGGTGGTAGGGGGGCATTCTAGGATTAGGCGACAGAAGGATTGAAAAAGGGGGTCCAGGTTGGCTAGGATGGATGGAAAGGCTGCGCCGTAGACCACATCACCATAGTCGAAGATTGGGAGAATCATTTTGTATACTAGCTCTCTCCTGACTGGGGTGGTTAGGCACCCTTTGTTGCGGTAAAGGGCTCCTAGTTTCGGGTGCAGTTTTTTCTGGAGGGAGTCTATGTGGACAGAGAAGTCCAAGTGATGATCCAGCCATACCCCTAGATACCTAAAGGAGGTGCAGGATTCCAGGGTGGTTCCGTCGAACATTTGAAAGGTGGATAGAGCCACTAGCCAGGAGATTCTGGGCTGTGTGCTGAATGTTATGGATACGGTTTTCTTAGCATTGAGGACAAGTTGGTTGGAGCTAAGCCAAGTTTGGACAGCATTAAAATCCTGCTGTAGGGTAAAGTTTAGAGCCTCTTTTGAGGGGCCGGAGGTGTACAGAACAGTGTCATCCATGTACATTTGAATTGCTGAGTTTGGGCAGGATAGTGGTAGGTCATTTAGGAATATTGAAAAGAGAAGGGGGCCCAGGACGGAGCCCTGGGGGACTCCCATGGTGACTGGGAGCGAGGGGGATACTTGGGTGCCAATTTTGACTGATAGTTTCCTCCCAGAGAGGTAATCTTGGAACCACTTGGTGGCTTGATCGGATAGGCCAGCATGTTGCAGTTTTACAATGAGCTTAGGGTGGGAAATGGTATCGAATGCTTTGGCCAGGTCAATGAATATGGCCGAGGTGAGGAATCCTTTATCCATACCTGAGGCAATATCGTTGGTGAGTTCAAGGAGCGCAGTTATGGTGGAGTGTGATTTCCGAAAGCCTGACTGGAAGGGGGTGAAAAAGGAGGTGGTGTCGAGGAATTGTGTGAGTTGAGATAGGGCTAGTTTTTCCTGCAGCTTGGCCAGGGTGGGGAGGAGGGAGATAAGGCGGTAGTTCCTGGGCTTTGCTGGGTTGCCCCCCTTTGGCAATGGGATGACTATTGCCTCCTTCCAGGCTGTTGGAATTTGTGCAGAGGAGAAGGAGGGTTTAGGAGATCAGCAAGGGGAGCTGAAATGGCAGGGGCAGATAGGTATTAGAGTTTAGCGTCCAGGCCGAGTGGGCATTTTTCGTTATTGGGGTCAAGGGAATTTAGGGCGGCTAGAACTTCAGCCGGGGAGACCGGTTTGAAGGAGAATTTGGTGGTTGGGGGGAGTGCGGGCGGTGTGCATGGGGTTCGGGTTCAGGTGAGAGGATTGATGTTTTTGGCAGTAGAGATTTAGCGCAGTTGGCAAAAAAGTGATTGAAAGCAGAGGCAACTGCACTTAGTTCGGATACATTTCTGCCCTGAATGGTAAGGGTAGGGGTAGGTGGCTGTATAGGGGGAGTGAGCAGGGTTTTAATAGATTTCCAGAAGTTGGATGGGTGGTTAAGATTGGAAGAGAGGGCCTCTTGGAAGAAATTCTTTTTAGCCTGCCTTATGGCTTTGGTGCAGTTGTTAAGGAGGGTGCGGTACTGTTGCCATGAATCAGTGGAGCCTGTTTTCCTATGTTTTTTCCAGGCCTGGTCCCTGGCACGACATCTGGAGATAATGTCGTCAGAGACCCAGGGGAGATGGGTTTCCCTTACCTTTTTGCTTCTCATGGGGGCGTGATAGTCCCACACCGCTAGAAATTGATGTCTGAGCATGTCAAACGAGTTTGGGTTCAGGTGAGAGGATCGATGTTTTTGGCAGTAGAGATTTAGCACAGTTAAAAGTGGCCAGGAGGTCTATGATGGTATTAGCTGGGGTTGCAGGGGCACAGTCTAACCCTGCCATGTACATGGGGGCGGTATGCGGCAGGATAAGTTTGATCATCCTGGATTTGATAAATGGGGAGGGGCCTGGGAGCTGGACAGGGGTGAATTGTAGAACATTGGATATAAACATGGCAATACCCCCATCTTTCTTTGTGCCTAGTCTGTCATGCCGCAAGACTGTGTAGCCGGGCATGGCTACTTCCCAGTCATTGTGCTGGGGTTTTAGCCAAGTTTCAGACACAACACAGATGTCAGGTTTGAGGGTATGTGTAGTGACTTGCAGCTCCGGGACTTTATTCAGTAGGCTGCGGATATTGAGATGGATTAGGCTAAGCCCCTTTGGCAGTTTTAGATGGGCAGGGTGGGTCTGAGGTCCAGGGTTTGTTTCAACATCACCTGCCAGTAGGAGTACCAGGGTGAGGTATTGTAGGGTGGTAGTCCATCTATTTTTTGATTTATATTAGCGGTTGGAGCGACATGGGGAACTGGAAGAGGTAGCTTTAGCTAGTCTGCTTAGGGCATCTAGACGCAGGGCGAAGGATGCCGGGGAGATGGAGGGGCATGTGACCCATCCTGGATGTGGTTTGTGTGCAGAGCACCCTTGGGGGGTATTTAGGGGCAGGGGGGTCGAGACAGAGCTGAAGTTTAAGAGGATCAGGTCATTTTGGGGCTGCGTGGTTGGTGGGAGTGACACAAGAGGAGCGGCCATGGTTAACAAGGCCAAGGTAAACAGGAGCATGATTTTTTTTTTTTTTTTTACAATACCAGGCTGTGGAAAATGATAGCGGCCACTACTGGTGAGATCTGATAACCTGCAGATCTGAAAGTGGGCTGATAGGTTTTAGAGAGTCACCTGACCTCTCAGCTTCCTCTAAATTGGAGTGTCGACCAAGGGTGGTGGTAGGGGTGGTGGGGAGCCGGTGCGCAGCGCTGGCAGGGCAAAACCTCTGCAGCACAGCTCCAGGAGACTCAGTGCAGGGCCACGGCTTTCTCTGTCCACAGAAATGGCACCAGGTAGGACAATTAGGCCTCTATTACCCGGCGAGTTGGTAGCTGAATTCGGGGAGGGGGTCCTTCACTTTTCGGCTTCCTGGGAGAGTTTCAGTGTCCCTCATGACCTCATGGGGATGGTTGGGGAGGGTGGCAGTCCCCTACCCTCTCGGACCCGCTGGTGAGTCGGTAGCTGAATTCAGGGGAGTCCTTCACTTTTCGGCTTCCTGGGAGAGTTTCAGTGTCCCTCATGACCTCATGGGGATGGCTGGGGAAGATGGCAGTCCCCTACCCTCTCGGACCCGCTGGCAAGCCGGTAGCTGAATTTGGGGGGCTTCAGTTTTCGGCTTCCTGGGAGGGTTTCAGTGTCCCTCATGACCTCATGGGGATGGTTGGGGAGGGTGGCAGTCCCCTACCCTCTCGGACCCGCTGGTGAGTCGGTAGCTGAATTCAGGGGAGTCCTTCACTTTTCAGCTTCCTGGGAGGGTTTCACTGTCCCTCACGACCTCGTGGGGATGGCTGGGAAGGGCAGCAGTTCCCTACCCTCTCGGACCCGCTGGCGAGTCAGTAGCTGAATTCGAGGGGGGTCCTTCACTTTTCGGCTTCCTGACAGGGTTTCAGTGTCCCTCACGAACGTTAGTTGATTGTGAGATGCATTTTTGCCCACAGTAATTTCCATGTTCATTGGTAGAGGTGTGCAGTATAAGACAATAAAAGGGCACCCATACTCAGTAGCCACCTAAGGAAATCAAGGGTTAGACCCTCAATTCAGATTTTTTTCATTTCTGTTTTTGTTGACCTGTAAAGGAAATCAGATTTGGTTGTGGAAAATTGGCACCACTTTATTTATTACATCAAAGCTGGATTCTCTTTTCCATCGAATTAAAGAAAATACGTTTTTAACTTGTTTTTCTCTACTTTTCGCACTTACAGTGAAATAACTTTTCTTTCAGGCCCTGTATACTTTGATACAAAACAGAGTTGTAAAAAAGTTAAAGTCTAAAAAACAAAGCTAAAAAGAAGCTCACTGAAATCACCATTGGTCTTGATTTTTAAACTGCGTTGTTATTTTTTCATCATTGAATGCGGGTCCCACATTTCTGGTTAACTGGAAATGCTTTTTTCCATATTTGTTTTTCTTTTGCCACCCACATTGAATAGTTCATTGTTCTTTTACAAACTCAAGCACTGAGTGGTGAGGAACACATTCAAACTGAGTGCCTCATCTTCTCAATACACTAGACCCTGAGGATCTTATGTCAGGAACTTAATAGTTGAAAAAAATTACACATGCTATTTCTCTTAAGGATTTGTATATTTGCTTGTGGAAGGCAAGGCAAACATATTTAGCTCTATTCACCAATGGGCAGAGTGACTATGTGCTGTAAATCTGGGGTGCAGTAGCCACTCTGCACCCAATGTGCCCCCATGCAGGATACACTAACGGGGGGTGCACAGCTCCAATGCACCTGATCCCCCTGGTCCATGCACCTCACCATGCCTGGGGTGGGCTGGGGGCATGCCAGCGCTACACGTCATGCACAAAGGGGCATAGTGATGGTCATGGGGGTGCAGAGGAGGCACATGGTATGCCAGGAAGAACCCTGCCATAAGTCCCCTACATGCCCCATGCACACATCTGATTCCTGACCAGACAGTGCAGATAGCTCATTCACCCACTGGTACCACTGTGTCCGTACCCCTCATGACTGCCTCGTGCCACCTGCCACAGCACACATTGGTGCAGGGCCCCTGCCAGATGCTCCCCCACCCAACATACACCCCACACAAGGGCACCGGCCCAAGGATGCTGCCCCCCAACCCCCTGAACAGCACCGCTGGTGAACCCCTGCCACCTGCCCCACTGGTCATATGGTGAGGTACAGTGCCCCCCTGACACCACCAACAGGCTGTCATGCACCACTCTGGTGCTACATCATGGGAGAACCAGCAACTTTGCCCTCCTTTTGCCGCCGGCCATCAGACATCCGTGGGTTGCACTACTAACACATGCCCCACTGCACAGGGGATCCACTGAGTGACCCAGTCTGGGCATCCAGTTGGATGCCTGGCTGGGTCTGCAACTCCACCCCTGGCCACCCTGTGGAGTCCTGTGCATTGGGGGGTGGGGCCATGGACAGGTGGCGGCTGGTGTTGAATTCTGCCAGCATGCACCTGTCCACAGGTGCAGACCTACATGGGGAGAATACGCACCTCTGGCACATGATTTCAGCCCATTGGTATTACAGTTTGGGACTTTTAGAGACTTGGCACTGTTTAACCAGTTGCAGCCCCATAATCAGCAATTGCCATCTGCTATTTGAGAATTGCCCAATCCATTGTGCAGAATTTTCAGACAGTGACAATGTTCCAAAATACAAAGTGTAACTTCTAGTTGTTTTGTGTAGTTCTCCTGCCCCTGGCTTTTATTTTCCCTGTTGCTGCATTCCACTCAGGTGATGCTTTTATTTAACTTGACACTTGTTAATCAGGATTTTAAACATTAGCCTGTTGACTCCGAATCCCACAATTTGTGGCTCTCTGGCCCTGTTCTGGAGGATTCCTTTGTTAGTCATCCAATCAACAGTTCTCTTGAACTGCACAACAGGGTTTTAAATTAGCTCCTCAATCAGTGGGTTTCTGGCCCTGCACATTAGGGTTTAAGTCAGATGTGATAGTTTTCCTCTCTTTGCTGTGGTTTCAGGCAAAGCCCCTGCAATTCTGCAATTCTGCGGTTGCAGAATTTTCCGCAGAATTTGCATCATGCCGCAGAATGTATATAGTGCCGCTGAATTCACTGTTTTTGGTTATTTTTTTTATTAAAATATTGTTTTTCCATAGTGTCAGGCTTTCTTTCCCATCTTGTTTTTCATGAAGTCCCTCCTTAATGCTCGGCATATGATGTCATTGATGACAACACATCATAGTTAACCAATGGCAGGACTGCGTTCTGCCAGACAAATGAATAAATCATGCCGCAGAAATCAGAAAATGCTGCCACAGAAACCAAAGAGCCCTGCTGCAGAAATCAGAAAATTTTGCCACAGAGTACTAGGGGCCCTGGTTTCAGGTTCCCCAAGCAGGGCATCTGCTCCATTAAGTGCCAACTCCCAACTCCCATCTCATAATAATGGCTTTAATGAATAAATGGTGACATCTTGGCTCCTAGTAAAACCTGACTGGTTGAAAATTCAACCACTCTGGTTTTACTAGGAGCAACGATATCAGCATTTATTCATTAGCACCATTTTATGAGACAGGACTGGGATGAGTCAGCACCAAATAGATCAGATATTCTGCACTAGGGAACCAATTTCTTTTTTTACGGCCTATATTTTGTGGGGGCTTGTAAGGGGAAGGGGTTGGTGGGGACCAGAGTGGGTTTGGGTGATGGACTGGCAGTAAAAATGAAAGACCATGGGACTTGGGTGAGGGGATGTGGGGGAGTGTATTGTTAGGAGGTCTAAACCTCACTTTTAGGTTTTTGGCAATAATGGACATGTAAGAAATTACAGACACATTGTATAAGAGTAATAAATCTTGTTTATTGCTACCAAAAGGAAAATTGCAGTTGCCCTAAGCAGTTTTTACTATTAGCAGCTGGGAGCCAGTGCTAAGCGTTTTTTATTCCTTGAGGATTTTTTGTGTCTGTTAGGGTCTCTGAGGTAGAAGACCTAATGTCTTACATTATATACCTAACATAATTACCATGGTTACTGTAAGATAGAAACATTTCTAGTTACAGAGATGAGCCCTATTGGCTAAATTAGAGATGGCACCTCAGTCTAAGATAACATTATACAATTTTGTTACAGTCATCACTTTGTGGAAACAAAGAGGTACAGTTTGTAAATAGCCATGTAGTAATATAAATCATCAGAAGATGGCAATGTCGACTCGTATATCATAACACTACAAGGACACAGGTGTCCTAGCATTTTGTAAGCAAGAAATACATGTGTATATTGGAAAGTAAAGTGTATAACAATTAGATGCATACATATCCTGACATCTACTCTTATACGGTAGATGGTCTTAGCCTTATCTGTTAGTATAACATATGCCTAAAAACTAGCTGTGTGCATTGTACCTCTGGGGGTACCAGTTAGGGTGCAGGGACCTTGTGTAACAGTATTTAGCACGAGGGTGAGTGGGGAAGGGATTCTTTTACAGAGGAAGCAGTTCGTAAGCCCCCATGGTAGGCTAGCATTCTTCTCTGGAATGTACTTAGGTAAACAAATCATGCTTGCTAGCTTGTATTTCCCCCAGGATCTGATAGTCAGACTGGCAATTCTCTATCAGGAAAGGTGTTGGAATTGCATAGAGGTATTTTGATCATAGGAGGAGACCATAATATGGTGTTTGATACTCTTGATCCATCTAATCCTCAACCACCTCAGGCATTTGCAGCAGCCAAAAGCAGTAGGAAACTGTTGCAGACATACACCTGGCTGTATATCTGGCATTGTTTGGAATCTTCATACACATTTACATATCCACTGCTTGGCCCTGCACTGCATCTACAATCGAATTCTTTCACATCTCTAAGAACATAAGCATATTATATCTAAATGTGACATTCTCCCAACTTCCATCAGACCCTGCTCCCATATTATTAACCTTGAATTTGTGGAGGGCTACTGATCAGCTTGCCATCAGTCTATGTCCTGCCACCCCCATCCCCCAGGGCTTATCTCTCCCCCCAGAGTGCACCCTGGCTTTCCCCCCAGGGCAGAGACAAGGGAGAGGGTCCCTCTTTCTTCCTGATGAAGGACTGAGGCTGATCTGGGGGTGGAGTGTCTCAGAACACTGCATGGATTGGGTGAAGCAGACATCCTCCCTGCTCAGCCTGGTAATTCTTTCAGGCTGTATTTCCCTGGGGGGAAATGTGATGTACAATGACATTGTGGCTTACAGCAGAACATCTGGCACGCTTCCTAAGGGTATACCATTAGATGGGCGACTTCATTAGGGCCTCATAATTAGGGCACCACAACCAGTTCACCTGTCATGCTGGGGAACTGAATTCATGGAGCTCATCAGGGACTACACCGTAGGGGTGTGATGTGCATCTTGCCTCATACACCTCCAATGTGGAACTGTTCTAATAAAGTACAGGGGGGTGCAGGGGGCATTTGGTGTTGTGGAGGTTGTGTGGCATAATGTCCAGGCACAATGTTCACCGTCGGCATTGTGCTGGCACCCAAATGACGGTCGCTGTTTTCCTTGTCACCTCAACAAGGGTGATCCCCCCCAAGTATGTAAGTTTTGACTGTCTGTCCCCCCCAGCCTCTGCTAGGGGCCACTTGAGCACCAGTTGCTTCCCCAACCTCCCCCTGGAGAAAATGAGCCATCCATAGGACTAACAGTCCTCCTCCCCACAGCTGGCCCTCTGACTCATGGGCTCACTTCTGAACCCAGATTGTCAGCATCATGAGTAGTAGATCTACCACTGTGCTGGCGGTTCAGCATTAACCTTGAATTTGGGAACTGCAAGATCTTCTATGGTTTGGAGGTGTAAGAATTCCTTGCTTAATACTGAAAAATTGGATGGACCAGTGGCACTGAGGGTTGAGGTGCCGGACACCACACCTTGCGCTACGCCGGTGACCTGAGTTCAGACTGGACTCTGGGAGCTGGGGGTTAGCAGGGGACAGAGAGGATTGAGCATCTGTAGGATTGCTGTTCTCTCCTGGGGTGGGTGCTCAGGGATGCATCACTCTGTAGCGGCTCCCGGTGGAGACCGAGGGCACAATGAGTAAGAAAGCTGCTAGGGTTGAGGTGACAGTGGACATCAGCTGAGGGGCCACCCTTGGTGCAGACATCATTGTACGTTCGCTTCTTGGGGAGAACACAAGGTGGAAAACCCCAGCTTCCTGGGAGGCGAAGGCAGGACTAGAGTGGCTAATCCCACATGCCCAATGTTGGCCCTGTCCCCGACTTGACTTTACGTGGTCCCTGCCTCCTCCTGTTTGGGCCTGCAGGAGAAGGGGGACCCAGCACTCGATTCCTCAGTTGGGAGAAGGGTTCAGGTGGGGCGGTAGAGGTGACGCCAAGTGGGTCCCCGCCCGAGAGATGCCCAGGAGAGCCGTGACCAGAGGGAAACAAAGTCAACAAAAAAAGAAAAATATTGAAGAATTTAAAACATTTGTAGAAGACCACATCAAACAAATTCTAGCAGAAAATAAGGATCCTGATATAATAACTGGTAAGCAATTTTTTTCTATGGGCTGACCTAGTTATTATTTGCCATAAAAACCCACGGGTTATTACAACATGCATGCACACTGTCTTTCAAAAGTTAGCACTCCATCTTTGGCTGTCATTATGTGGGGGGGGGTGGAGGAGGAGGCTTAACACTTCCACAAACATGGTGGCTCCATCTCGCATCCCTAGGAGCTGCCACAACAAAATACATCCATCCTTTTTTTCCCCCAAATGTATCTGGTTGATCCCAACTTTTTCACTTCTAAGCAGATATATCTGGTTGATCTGCTGTTCATCCATTTTGGGACAAAGCTAAACAGAGCTGCAGCAGAGTGTGGCTGACTGGCTGTACCAGTCTCAGCTATCACAAATAGAATGCTGGGATGGATAGGCAGGGGCATCACCAGCAGGAAAACGGAGGCCATAATTCCATTATTCAAGACACTAGTGGGAGTCACGTGATGCGGGACGCCGAGTAGCTGGGTCTCCACGGAGCTCCGTACCTCGCCCATCTATTTAGATTAAAATCTCCATTTTTTCATGGAACCTGAGTCCTGTTTGTGCTGCAGTGGTCGAGGAGACTGTGCTTAAGTGTTGCATGGAGGCAGTTATGAAAAAGCAGCCTCCCAAGCACACACACTTGCTTGACCCCCTGAGGAAGGCGGCGAAAAAATGGGGCCTCGGTCTCAGCGTTGGGGCACAGGGCTAGCGAGGCAGTATTGCTGAGGATCCTCTTACTCTGTCATGCTTCCTTGAGGAGATTGGGCCTTGAAAGCAATGATACTGGAAGTGGCTGGAGAGATTAAAAATATCAATAGTGCTATGGAAGTTTGTCGGAGAGCGTCTGATAATGAGCGAGTAAAATCTCTTGAAAGGAGTAAAGAGGCAACGGAAGCATCGGTGTCCAGTTTTCTCAGAAGTTGCAGAAGCTAGAAGCTAAAGTGGAAGATTTAGAAGGCGGAGTCGTGAAATAATGTTGTGTTTATTGGCTTGCCTGAGAAAGCTGAAGCCAATGAGCCACTTCTGTTTGCACAAAGATTACAGAAAAATAGCAGGACCCTCGCCATTTGGGCCTAAATATATCGTGGAACGAGCTCACAGGGCGTTGAGACCATTGCCATCCCCAGATCGTCCGCCCAGGCCCTTTATCATTAAATTCCTGAATTATCAGGAAAGACAACTTCTGATTGATAAAGCTAAAGAAGACAAAGAAATACATTGGGAGGGGGCGCGGATCAGAGTGGTCCAAGATCTTCCACTGTCAGTTAGACAAAAGCGTGCCACTTTCCATCCACTTGTTAAACGGCTGATAGCCGCTGAGATCAAATTCAGAATGGGATACCCGGCAAGGCTCCAGGTCTCCATAAACAACGATTGGAAATCTTTTGAATCAGTGGATCTGGCTTCAGCAGCCCTGAAAGAGGCTTTTCCTGATCTGTTTAAGGACCCATGAGGCAGGTCGGGACCATCTCTTGCAATAACCCTGGACATCATGAATATCCATTGCTGTGATTCACCTTATAAACCAATCGCCGACGGAGGCGACCCATGCCTGGAACTTCCCTTTCTTTGGACTATTTAATTTTTTATGCTAGTGGCCCTGGCGATCGGTTTGGGGCATTTGTTTCTTGTTTCTCAGGGTCTCCAACTAATATTGAACTATTTCTACAAGTGGGTTTAATTTACATGATTTATCCAATATGGGTTAATATGATTTGGCAGGCTATTTATGCCTGGACTCGAGTATTGATTTTAAATTGGGTGCCTCACACTGCATTTTGTTTAAGCAGCCTTGCAGATTGCTGTGGGGATTGGGTGTGTGACCTATTGGAATGCCTGAGTTTAAATTCATTTGTTCTGGACTCTGGACTGGGGCATAGTGGTGTCTACGTTTTTAGGGCACCTGATCACCATGGACCTTATTTGATATATAGTTCCAATTTTATGCATATTATTGTAGTGGGGATATCATAACCTTCAGTATTTCTATGACCTTTTTTGTTTTCTTTTGCTACGTTGAGTAAGTCTGGGCTTGGGTACCAAGTGGTACGGTTAGATAGAAGTTTATTAGGCGGGTCGGAATCATTTTATCTTGGTAGAAATCGCAAATGGGGAATTTTTCCATCGAGGAGGATTTATATATGTGGAACAGCTGCCTGGGCCTATAGGCCTTAACTATTTCCTGTTCATTATTTTTTCACTTGAGATTGAACTGAGAATGGAAGGACACTTTCTCCATTATAGGGGTGTCTTACATATGTCTAACCTCTGGCTGTTAAAGCTGATCATTAGGTTCGGAATCGGTTAATGTAAGGGAGTTCATTATTAAGTCTGGTTACTGGGGCTTAGAGAAGGAGTGGGGTGAGAAGGCTAGGTATCTTGACATCATGGGCCATAGAGTGAAGTGGAGGGTTGGGAGTGGGAGGGAGGGGGTATGGGGATTAGACAGATGGGAGATCTCTCTTATTTTGTGGTTTTGGGTTGTGGGGAGGGCCTTGTGGGGATTTGTTTTAGGGAGGGTGGTTTTGGGGCAAGGCTACTGTTGCTGTAGAGCATCTAGAATTTTAGGAGCCTGCTTGGCTTGTTAGGTCTTACCTTAAATATGGGGACTGACATTCTAGTTAAATTTTGTACATGGAATGTCAAAGGGGCTAGACATAAGGTAAAGCAATACAGAATATTGAAATATTTGGAGGCTGCAAAGGTTAAAATTGCTTTTTTGCAAGAGACTCACTTGCTTCAGGAGGAAGTTGGAGGTTTGAGAAGAATGCAATTTGGGGCAGTATTCTCATCTCGGGGAATTCAAAGAGTAGGGGGGTGCTGATCGTATTGCATAGATTGGTTCCTTTCTGTCCCATAAAAATTATTCCAGATAGAGAAGGGAGATTCCTTTTAGTGAAAGGGAAACTATATAATGTGGAAATTTTACTTGGAGTTGTATATGGGCCTAATTCTGATAATCAGGACTTTATGACTAATTTAATGAGGATGTTACTGCCATTTAGCCATCTTCCCATGATCATTGGGGGGGACTTTAATTTGGTTTTAGACCACCGCTTGGACAGGTCATCGAGAACACAAGAATATTCAACCCCAGCTGCTTTGGCTCTTGATGATCTGATGGCCCGCTTGGGTCTAGCAGATGTTTGGAGGGTGCTACATCCCCAAACAAAAGATTTCACCTTTTATTCACCAGTGCACAAATCGGGTTTGAGGATTGATTATATACTCCTCTCCCGTTCTCTCTTGAAAGGCGTCGTTGGGGCTGAGATAGTGGCTGCCCCTCTGTCTGATCACTCGGCAGTGGAAGCCATGATCTCTGTCCCTTCCGTTATTGGTAAAGGAAATAGATGGAAGGTTAACAACCAGCTATTGAGGGTTCCCCATATAGTTAATAACCTAACGTCCCAAATTGAGGAGTTTATTTTGTTTAACGATAAGGAGGGCATACATCCAGACATCTTGTGGTCTGCACTCAAGGTATATATATGAGAGGCCTACTGATAAGTCAGGCCACCAGAGCTAAGAAAGAGAAAAATGCCATTATGTTTGATCTGTTAAACCAAATCAAGGGTTTGCAAATGGCTCTGGTTTCTAACCCGTTGGAGGAGACTGAGATTAAGCTAATTAAAGTTAGAGATGAGTATCTTAAAATGTTGGGTGACCAGGCAGAGTTGGCTATTATTAAAACTAGGGCTAAGTATGCCGACCAAGGGAGAAGCCAGGTAGGCTTTTGGCTCGGTAGCATAAGCGCAGTAAGAAACGCTCTCGACTAATAGAAGGATTTGGTCGGAACATGATAAATGTATAAAGACTAGCCGGAGGGCATAACTCTTGTCTTTCGGAATTACTATGAAACTTTATATGGGAGATGCAGTCTCCACCTGCCCAATCTGAGATTCATCACTATTTGGATCGGTTGCCATTGTCTAAGCTAGAGGAGACAGATCATAGGCTCCTTGTAGCTGACATCACCCATAGTGAAATAGAATCGGCTATTAGGAGCTTGCCCACTGACAAGACTCCCGGTCCAGATGGGTTCTCCCCAAATTTTTATAAAACTTTTTCTTCCCAGCTGATTCCCTTATTGTTTAGGTTATATCAACATATTCTCTCGGGAGCAGACACAGACCTAAGCCTGTTTGAGGCACTTATAGTGCTTATACCCAAACCAAACAAGCCCCTAGAGAATCCAGGTAGTTACCGGCCCATCTCCTTGCTAAATTACGATATAAAGATCTTATCTAAAATTCTGGCGGAGAGAATTAGCAAATCACTGCCAAAATTAATAGGCCCAGAGCAAGCGGGCTTTATGAAGGGCAGATCCTCAGCTGATCATTTTAGAACATTATCTCATGTCTTCTCGGTGTCTGAGGAGGCTGGCCTCCCAATGGTGCTGGTCTCCTTGGACGCTGAGAAGGCATTTGATAGGGTCCACTGGTCTTTTCTGTTTCGGGTGATGGAAAAAGTAGGGTTTCCAGACAAATTTGTTAATTGGATCAAGGCCTTGTACACAAGCCCAATGGCAAGAGTGGCATGTAATGGTGTGATTTCATCACCGTTTCATCTACATGTGGGGACAAGACAAGGGTGTCTTTTATCGCCTCTGTTATTCAACTTGTACTTGGAACCATTGATTAGGCAGATAGTATCAACTAGTAGGGTTAAGGGGATAAAAATCAGAGATCAGGTTGTAAAGGTTACTGCATTGCGGATGACTTATTAATTTATGTGACCAATCCTGCTTCCTCGGTCCCGCACTGCTGGAAGTGCTTCATGAGTTTAGTGTATTGTCCAATTATAAATTAAATCAAGAGAAGACAGTGGTATTCCCTTAAATGGCAGAGTTCTCAAAAATGATATTACAAAGTTAGGTTTGAGTTGGTGTTCCAAGTCCCTTAAGTATTTAGGCCTAAACTTGGCGAGTAGCCCGGAGCGCATGCACCACTTAAATCTAGATGCCTTAGTGCGCAGTTTAGAGCTGGACATGAAAAGGTGGGCTCAGCTCCCTTTATCATTGTGGGGTAGAATAAGCATTGTCAAAATGAATATTTTTCCCAGGCTTTTCTACCCCTTGGCCATGCTTAATATCTGGATTCCTTTGGTATGGTTTAATAGAGTACATAGGATAATTGCCGATTTCATTTGGAATTTCAAGAAAGCAAGAATGTCTCTATATTTATACTAGCTCTAAAGAACAAGGGGCTGAAATTACCTCATTTTGCTCTCTATTACTGGGCTGCTCATATAAATAAATATGGAAGGTGGACCCTTTTGCAGGCCTCCTCCCAAGCAAAGGACTATGTCCCAATGTGGGTTAATCTAAGATTAGCTTAATTAAGAGTTTGAGGCCTCAACCGGAGCTCTGTATTATAGTACCCCAGTGTGCTCTCTTCCTTAAGAATTTGCCTATAGAATCTCCTTAAGGATACATAACTCCAACTGTGTAATTTCTTAAAATATGAACATGTTAATGACAGTTCTCAGCCAATTGCTGGCAACCCCCACTTATTAGTTGGACACCAAACTATCAATCGGAGTTGGCTATCGAAGTTAGAGGATTGTAGGATGCGAGATTTTTTGGACGCGGATGGTAAACTTATCTCATCTCCTCAAATTCTAAACAAGTTCAATTTATTTGTAAAGGATTGTTTTAGGGCTTACCAGTTGCGTCATTTGCTTATGCAGAAAGTAAGGTCAAATCGGTTCCCCGCCCGTATTCCATTTGGGACACTATACGACCTTTGGTAGGTACCTCCCATTGGTCTCGAAATTATACCAGGTGCTGCTTCAATGGGCTTACATTGATAGGTCAAACCGTCACTGTACTGGACCAGGGTTTTCCTGAGGCTAGGCTGGATTGGTCACATATTTGGATTAACTGTCATAAATTTCTCAGCAGAACTGTCTCAAGTTGACCCAATTCAAAATTTTGCATAATATTTATTATTCCCTCAAAAGTTAGCAGATTTGAGGGTCCTTTCAGATCCTAGGTGTTCAGATGTGGCTCAGGGGTAGGTGATCTGCTCCACATTTTTGGGATTGTTCAAAGTTGCACCTCTGTGGCAGGAGATTAAAGAAAGCTAGCCTATTATTGGGAGTGAAGAACATGTTTGCCCCAGAGGTTTGTTTACTTGGTGTAATGTCTGACTTCCGGTTAGATTAAGGAAGTACCATATGTCACTGATTTCTATTACTGTGAAAAGATTAGTTCTTAAACACTGGAAGGATTCCATAGTTATTTCTTATTCAGAATGGTTGTCTGAGCTGTTAGCATGCCTGAGGGTGGAAAGAATGATTGCTATTCTCCGCAATCAGTTGCCCCTTTTTGAGAAAATTTGGTCCCCACTAATGGTAGCTTATTCATAACCAAGCAGGTGGCTCCTCCCATGTAAGATGGAGAACAACACAGTACCTTGTGCGGGGGTTTGGGAGGGGGGCTGAGGGGTGAGGGGGTACAGAGACTGTTGCTTATGGTGGTGTCTTCCTTGGATTTGTTGTACTGTATGCATCTGTACATCTAGTTTTTATTTCTTTTCACAGTCTCTGTATTAATTTGTTAAAAATTAATAAAAAGTGAATGGCAAAAAAAAAAAAAAGACACTAGTGAGGCCCCACCTGGAGTACAGTGTACAGTTTTGGAGACCTTACGTATGTAAGGACATAGATAGAGTAGAGAAGGTTCAGGGGAGGGAAACAAAGATGGTACAGGGATTGCATCACAAGTCCTATGAGGACAGGCTGAAGGACTTGAATATGTACTCCCTGGAGGAGAGAAGGGAGAGAGGGGGATATGATAGAGACATACAAGTACCTTACAGGGAGGAACAGGGTGCAGGAATGCACTATTTCCAGTGAAAAAGATGTTCCAGGATTAGAGGATATGGGATGAAGCTGGAGGGAGGGAGATTCAGAGGAAATGCGAGGAAAATTTTCTTCACAGAAAGGGTGGTGGACAAGTGGAACACCATGCCAGAGGAAGTGGTGGGGGCTGAAACAATCACAGGATTTAAGAATGCTCAGGATAGACATAAGGGAATTCTGGAGATCAGGGTTAAGAGGCAACAGACTTCTAGAAAAATGTAAAGGGAACTTATAAGCTCAAATGGGCAGACTGGGTGGGCCATAGGCCCTTATCTGCCAACAGTGTCTCTGTATCACCCCACTACTTAGGTGCAATCTGCAAACACAAGCAGTAAGTTAAAAACAAGTGAAACAACAAAAATAAAAACAAAGAAAATAATTCTGTAATGGAAGAGAAGCCGAGACTGTGAGAGAGAGAGAGAGAGATAGAGTGTGTGTGTGTGTGTGTGTGTGTGTGTGTGTGTGTGTGTGTGTGTGCGCACGCGTATATGAGAGACAGTAGGACACATAGACACTAAAGTCAGACTGGAAAAAAATTGTTGATCAACAATTGTAAAAAAATAAAAGATGGTGAAGTGTGTGTCATACTTTATTTAATGCTCATCCTCGGTGTGTGATGCTTTAATAAACTCCTCTGGCTTCGCCATTGGCATTTATGAAGCATCCCACACCTCAAGTGAGCATTAAATTCTTGTAACACACACTTCCCCACCCTTTATTCTATATGTAGCACTGCATATCCTATGGGACACCCTCAAGGTGGTGCTTCATGGAGAACTAATTAAATCCTTATCTCACCTTTAAAAAGCAGTGTAATGTAAAATTGGACAAGCTGGAAAGCTCCGTGAAGGAGCTTGACGAAAAGCATATGAATGGCGATGGGTCTGTCACCTCTACCTTAACTAAACGTTGAGCAGAAATTTAGGATATTTTAAACATAAAAACAGAAGCAGTCTTACATTTTTTTGTCAAAAATGCTGTGAGGAGAGTGCCCACATCAATAATCTTTTAGCATCCTGCTTGCGGTGCCAAATAGCTACCACTGCAGTTACCTGTAGAAGAGACAGTAGATCGCAAATCATTCATAGGACATAGGAGGGTGCCCTAGAGGCCTTCCAGCAGTACTATGAATATCTTTGTACCCTCGAACACCCTTTGAATGTGGCTGCTATTGACTCCATCCTGCTTCCTTTAAAGCTTCCATCCCGACACAACACTTGGAGACCCTTATGGATGAGCTGAACACTGCTATAAAGCTCCTAAAATCAATAAGAGCCCAGGCCCGGATGGGTATACCAGTGAATTTTATAAACGGTTCACTGAAAATTGGCCCCCTTATTGTTGGACATCTGCTTGTGGGTGTCGAATGGTGAAGCCCAACCCCGTTCCTGGAACCTGGCTACTATTTTAGCCATTTTTAAACTGCATTCAAAAGATAGTCTCTGTACTTCATACTGCCCTATATTGGTCCTTAATATAGATTATAACATTTTTTACTTCCTTAATGGCAGCACAAATGGATCCACTTCTCCAGTTCCTAATTGGGCATGATAAAACCTCTTTTGTGCATACTCTTCAAACTCAAGATAACATTAAAAGAACCCTCCATATCCTACACCATGCCACACAGTTAAGGACACATGTTATACTTTTAAGTTTTGATGTGGAGGCCTTCAACCGGGTGGCATGGTCGTTCCTGTTTACCACTCTATGATGATTAGGCTTTCCTTCCAATTTTATCTGTTATGAAACCTATATAGAGCTCCTACAGCTTATGTGATGGTTAACGGCCAAATTTCTACCCCGTTCCCATTATACAGAGGCACTAGATAGGGATGCCCTCTCTCACCCTTACTTTCTGCATTATATGTGGAACCCCTAACCCAAATCCTTTAAAGGACCCCATCAATACACTGTATTACTCTAGGGCAGACAATAGAAATTCACTGTTTATGTGGATAACCTTTTGATACAACTTACAGATCCTGATACATCCATTCGGCCCCTTTGGTGTATTCTTTTGGACTTTGAGAACTGCGCTGGGTATAAAATGAATACTAAGACATGGGTTTTATGATTTAACTACCAACATACTATACTACACAAATTAGAGACCAGTTTACCTTCAAATGGAATATGACTTCTTTAAAATACCTTGGTGTCTACTTCACCTCAGATTTATTGTAATTATGCAATTTGAATTACTCCCCACTACCCAAGCCTTTCAGGTTAATTTGGGCAACTGTAGAACTATTAATCTTCCTCTTATACAAACAGTGAAATGTATCCGAATGAGTCTCCTTCCCAGAGTACTATATCTACTGTAGTTCAACCATTGCCAATCCCCCTGCAGAGGCAACATTTACGACTCTGGGATAGAATGATCTCCCAGTTTCTTTGGTCACCTGGACAACCTAGAATTCATTATTCAACATTTCAGTTACTGAAATCTAGACAGGGGCTTGCTCTCCCACACATGGATAGATATCATAAGGCAGCACAACTACGCACTGTGCTTTATTGGTTATTGCCTAGTTATACAGCTCTCTGGAAAACAATAGAAGTGACTGAGGAGGGCCTGATCCCCCTTACATGGGAAGTCTTACAACCTCAACCTCAAACCTGTGACTGTTTTTGAAAACAGATTTACAGCCACCTCTCTAGAGGCGTGGCATACTACGCACCTCTCTAGAGTTGTGGTTGGACACTATATTTCAAAACATTATAGTCCATTAAGAACATGGCCATGAAACCATTTTTAACTATTACATTTATCAACCTCCCCTTAACATCCCTCTAGCTGCACTCCTGCACAGGAAACACATTTATTTCCTTGGATATTACTCAGCACATCAACAGTCCTCTCATCTGTTCTTATCCACCATTGTACTATACCATGCATTTCTCCTTCTACTAATTTCAGATTTGGAATCAAATCCCAGTCCTCTTGCAGCACCCCCCCATGTCCCCACCTCCAAATTTGGATAGGTAACAGAGGCCTTCGACTAATTCATTTAAACAGCAAGAGTATTGTCTCAAAAATACATGAATTTGAAGCCCTCATCTCTTTGTATACACCACATGCACTCACCCTCTCAGAGAACTGGCTTGCACACACAATTAGCGATGCAGAAATCACTATCTCTCACTTCAACATCTTCCGCGAGGACAGGACCTCGAAAAAAGGAGGTGGTATCGTGTTCTATGTACATTCCAACCTTGATGCAAAAAATCTGTAACCCCCTCCTCCCCATTGAGTCCCCATGTGATCATTAATCATTGATATTATTCTTGGAAAAAACAAACTTTAAAACTCTGCTACAACTCACCTAAGGCAGGCCTGAACAGTCTCCATAGCCTCACCCTCTTGACAAACCAAATCCCCTCTTCTGAATTTATTTTGCTACGTGACCTAAATTTAAACTGATTAGGCAATGAAGCTCAATATAAACACACCCTAGACTCATGTCAGCTGCATCAAATCCTACAAACCCCAACTAGACTTAACCATAAAACAGGCAACCAGACACTTCTTGACTGGATTCTTGTAAAAAAACCTGAAAGAATCATAACATTTGGTATTCTCAGTGACTCGGTCAGTGACCACCTGGCAACTTATTGCCAGTAGCACAATAGTATCTCCAATAACTCCCCACCCAGAATTATTTCCTTTAGAAATTGCACCAACTGACACCATGTCCTTCTTGCATGACCTATCACTTTTCAGCTGGGCATTCTTAGACACAGCCACCAATGTCGATGTAGCACTTGACCAATTTATAAAGGCCTTCACAATTATCCTCAACAAGTATGCCTCACTACACACTTGCAGAGTCAAACTGAAAAAATCATGTTGGCTCACTAGCAACATCTTTGCACTGACATGCAAAACAGACACGTCCTGGAGTAAGTTCAAGAAATCACACCTTACCACTGATTGGAACGAATATAGATTCCTAAGGAATGAATGTAACAGAGAAATCCTCCAGGCTAAGCCTCAGTACCTTAAAAATCAACAACTCAATAACCTGAAAACCCCGATAACTTTCTGTCAGTCAGTAAACTCTCTTATAAACAAATGCTCACAAAACCCCTCCACCCACCGACATCGATAGTGTTAGCCACACCGATCATTCTGATATTGACAACCTCTTCAACAACTTCCTCTGTGATCTGTGAAAGCACCAAGTGAAGTCGACAGTAAACCCTGTTCTACCTCCCGCTTAAGTTGCACACATACCGGCGAGGCCAGCCTGCCCCCAGTGTTTCTGTGGGGGCTGTGTTCCCACACACCCCGGACTTTAGGATTCCAACTCCAGGTTGGAGTTGGCCCGGGAAGGGGGCTGGACACTGGGGGAAGGCGAAATACGGAAGCGGACCATTACAGCGACTGTCGCTGTAGTGATAATTTTCTGTGTTTCGCTGTCAGGGTGTCGGTCAAAAGGGGGCCACCAGTGATCTGCATAAATACAGAATCAAGGTCACCCTCAAAACCAACCCCTCCTTCACTCAAACAGATCCACACAGCCCCCACTTCTATTTAAAGAGGGTATCTTGCCATGACATCCACAAGCTGCTTGCCAGACTAAAAGTGAACAAACCCACCGGCCCTGATGGTCTCTTACCCAAATTCCTTAAACTTGCTGCACCTCATATTACTCTTCCAGTTGCTAAGCTCTTTAATCTGTCCTTCTCAACTGGTACCATGCCTGACCTATGGAAATCGTCCACAGACATTCCTTTGCACAAGAAGACAAATAAATCATCTCTTGAAAAGAATTGTCCATTATCACTTCTGTCTGCTCTTGCTAAGCTACAAGAAAAAGTTGTGCACAAGCAATTAGTTTACTACATGCAGAAATACAACCTAATATGCCCAGAACAGCATGGCTGTCTTAAAGAGCACAGCACCGACACAGCCCTGATTGAATTCACCGATGCCGTATACCACTCTATGGACAGGAGCCTTGCGGACAGCTGTGTTTGTGGACCTGACCAAAGCCTCTGACTTGGTTAACTATAAACTGCTCACTGACAGACTGTTGGACCTGGGCCTAGGATCATCTACTCCAAACTGGTTCAGAGACTACCTAAACCAAAGAAAGCAGGCTGTAAAAATAGGAAACATTCTGTCCACAGCAAACAGTGTCACCAGTGGTGCCCCTCAAGGCTACGTTCCCTGCGTTCTTCTCTTTACCATATTCATAAATAACCTGCCTACAGTCTGCAAACTCATACGATCCCTCCTGTATGCAGATGATGCAGTACTTTTCACACACAGCAAAGATATTGACAGCATCAACTATTCACCCAGCTCTTGCCACATCAGGCTCCAGGAATGTTTTTCTTATGAGAAAATGGTCCTAAATCTCCTTAAAACCCAATCAATGCTATTTGGGACTAGGCATTGCCTAAATAAACGTTCACCCAAACTCCCCTTTACTAAACACCACATCCTTTAAGTAACTGGGTGTTCATCTCGATCCATCATTGTCTTTCGAGCCCCATGTCCAGCATACTACTTCACGTCTTCATCAGAAACTTGGTTCTCTCTACAGAATAATCAAGTATCTAACACCCACTGCCAGAATTCGGATTGCACTGGCAAATCTCATCCCCTCCCTCAATTATAGTTCCGTTATCGTCAATGCTTCCAACAAATCCACTTTCAAAAAATGACACCTTTTACTACAAAATTGTTAAATCTGCCTCTGGCTGCAGATCCAATACACACCACTGCTTGATCCTTCACTCCCTAAAATGGCTTCCACCTGACCGCAAGGCCAATCTTGCTTTTACCACTTTTGGCAAGAAAACTATCGAATGAGGCACCCCTGCCAACTTAAAAAAAACAGCTCTCATTTGTGGATCTCCCTACATCACATTCAATCACAGATAATAACCTCAGAGTCCCAATGTTCCATAAAAACATTGGACAATGTTCTTTCAGTTACTGTGCAGCATTCATCTGAGATTCCCTTCCCCCTCCTGTCAAAAAAACCATCTCCACCTCAGCCTTTACAAAGCTCCTAAAAGCACACTATACATCATCCCAAGCATGTCACTACTTCCAGTAAGCTACACAATTCTGTCCACTACTACCTCCACTTCCCACCACCTCGACCTCCTTCTTACCCCCTTACCTACCCCACACCCCCACACCTATTTGAAGACACTTATCCCCCCACCACCAACTATGCTCTTAACCCCCAAAATCTTATTTCACTCTCCCTTCATAATCCTTCAGTCCTTCACTCCTCCCAGTAACCTCCACCTCTTCCTCATCACTTCCACCCCTCCTCTCTCAAAATTGGATATCAGTGCCCCCATCCCATTGTTCATCCTCATACAATCTTCTTTTTATCCTGTTCAATGCTGTCATGCTGTTATTCTTCTTCTTCTCTTTATGACCCTAGGCCAGTAGTTTTCTAACATACCTGACTTCTACCTTTCTTCTCCATTGTTCTCTGTTCTTTTTCCTTTTTTCTCTTCTCTTTTTTTCTTTTACTTGTACATAACATGTATTTACATATCTACTTGTTTTCTAGTACATTGTTGTACTTCCCCTTGTACCATAAATCAGACATTCTTTGTTTGTACTTATCCGCAAGATGAGTGTCATTGTTTCTGGGATTGTAGTTTATCCGCTATATCATTCTGTTGAACCTGAACTGTTGTATATAATCCTATCCCCATTGTATGTGCAATTGAACAAGGGTCATGACTGAAATAGACACGTGTGCGAGTGCACTCACCCGGTCAACAAAATTTAAATAAATAAATACTACTCTGGCACACCACTCAATACTTAATTATCAATATCTTTTTACTCCCCTGTCCTACAATATAAATTTTCTGCCTGCTAAACTTGACTCCTATTTTTCAGTCAGCAGAACATTTGGGCCTCTTCCTTCCCCTAAACGTTATGCATGGAAATGATATTCTAAACATTCAAGCTGTAAAGCTGTTCAAGCTGTTGCCAAATTCCACTGGAGACCTACAGTTATGATTTTCTTCAAAATACACAGCTGAAAAGCTTCCTCCAAAAACAGAGTGAGATGTCCAAAAGACCAGGCTGTTCCCCAATCATAAAATGTGTTTCCAAATAATACAGAACACCCCTCTAGAATCTTTTGTATCCTGTTTATATAAAGCAGGAACAGGAACTAGGGGGGTGAAGGGGACACAGTCTACCTTAGAGCACGATGGCAGATAGACTTAGATGGTGACATTTCTAAAAAGCAATGGGATCTGTATCTCTGTCATGTGCATAAATGTACAACATCCCACATCTGGAAAGAATCTGCCTGGAAATGTATTACCCGTTTCTTTTACACCCCAATTCAACAGGATCACTTTGATCCCAGGATTGCCCCCATCTGCTGGCGACAGTGCAGAGAACCCTGAGCCTTGAATGCCCACATTATGTGGCTGTTCCATAAACTTGATATTTTCTGGGCTGACCTACAGGTACAACAGGAACTGGGTGAGATTTTTTCCCGTACCTTACAACTGACTCCTCAATTGTTCTATTTTTAGACATGCTAGAGGGACAAAGGCAATTGCATATTAGAAAGCTATTTTCCATTTGCATATTGTTGGCTAAAAAAGCAATAACAAAACTGTGTCTTTTTTTCTCCCCTTACTATCCTCTAGTGGCAAAATTTAATTATAGACCTATATGGTATGAGAAAACTTCAGGCTAAAGTTCAACATAAGTTACCTTACTTTGAGATACTATGGTGTAAATGGGTTGAATATACAGTATAATGCAAAATGTACTAATTTCATCCCATGAGATGTTGTCCCACTACAGTGCTCCCTCGCTATAACAAACATGCCAGGAGCCATGTCAGGCACTTGTTATAGCAACTTGTTCATTATATTAATGGTCGCTGATATGAACTGTTTTGTTCCGTGTGTTTTGCTACCATTGTTTTGTAACTGGTGTATAATTGCCGTTTAGTTTTGCCTATGCTCTAATGGGGGATTCATAAGCATTTATATTGGCATTTGTGGTAAAAATAATGTTTTTGTGCTTGGCTGGACACTATGCAGTACTGCAATTTACTGTTGTTTATGTGCTAATTTTGCGACGATGAGGAAGGGGCACTGTTAAAAAAAATTCATTTACTCAATCAAAATTTGATTTATTTAATTTCTTCATGTTTCTTCGTGTTTGTACAGTACTTCAGCTTCTACACTAATCCAGCTTTATAGCTGCTTGTCTGGTGGGGCAGACGCTGAGATAGAGGGAGGAGGTCCGATGCAGCAATCTAATGGGATTTTACATCCTGTGTGGCGACTGCCACAAGTTCAGCCACCTATTAGTTGTCTAGCTTGTGTCTATTCCAGGGACCCTTCTTACCATGCTTGCACCACATATTTGGCACAAGCTGCTGTAAATCAGGTAAACTGTCACAACTGTGTCTGATCTACTAAAATCAGACGCAGCTGCGGCAAACCATTTGACACACCTCCAGAAACTAAGTGTGAGGATGCAGGGCTTCATGCATGCCCTGCACCACCTTCTGAAAATCCAGAACCTTGGGATTTTACCCACGAGTAAATCCAGCAGCGACACACAGCAAAGGTATCATTACTTACATTAAAATCTTGACATCTACATTGCAGAACTTTCTTTTTTTTTGCTTTATAATTTTTTTATTATTTAAATAAAATGCAATATACAGGAAAACATTCACAATGTATTGACGAACTCAAAAAAGAACACTATAAATATGCAGAACTTACACATATTAACAATAGTCAAATAGCAGACATTTTCCCCTTGCTAAATATCTTCAACTAGGCCTTAAATAGATAAAATTCCTTTAAATGAAAAAGTACAAACAAATTAATGTTGTTTCCCAATTGCCTCCTCCTGCCCTTATTACACACACACACACATTAATTTTCTAGTGTTGCTTTTGTTATAAAAAATCCACTCTATGCTTACCAGCTTTTCAAGGAACTCTCTGCTGCTTACCCTGCTGCAAATAAAGTTGATCCCCGGCTCATAATGAGGTCTTCTGTTGGTTTTGTGTATATGGGGAAGGGAATGAATATTCTGCCTGCAGAATTATGTAGAGTTTGAATACTTGCATTACATGGTAAACATTCCAGGTGTATGTGCATATGGGGGGTGAAGAGTCTGTCAGCAAAATTCTATGGAAATCTGAATTCTTCTATTCTACTGAGAACAATCATTCCATGTAGTGTATGTGAGGAAAGACACAGAAAACTGCAACAGGATATTAAATGGGAAAGAACTGTAAAGAAAGGAGGCCACATGGGGAGCACAGTTAAATGAGAAGAGACACAGCCAAAGTGCTATAAAAAGAATGCTGCAGTTCTTCAAAGTACATTTATCTGAATTAGAAATAGGAGATACTGTTTAAGAGAAAACTGCACCCCAAAACTTATGGAGGGAAAGGGACGAGAGTATAGAAATCAAAATTTATAAGACAGTGCAAGTTTATTTAAAATCAATAAATTGTATAAGGACGTCACAGGGGTGGGTGATCTTTGGCAGATAGGCATTTGTGTAGACACTTTTACAGACTTATGAAGGCCTTCCAGGTTAGTGGAGAAATTTCATTAGAGCACAGGCAGCTCTGTATGCTAAAGAAGAAGGGAGTAAAGCACTTTGTTCTTTTTGTTACATCTATGTTGGTCCAGTAAAAGGTATCAAATCATTTGCTTTTGGGTCACTTCAGGGATATGGGCAAAGTAGGAGGAAATAAAAAAAACAATAAAACCATAATTTTACCTTCTGCAACACAAAATCTCTACTAATAGCTATGCCATGAATTTGGTATTTTAATTATTGTCAAGATATATCATATCAGTGTTTATTCTACTTTGAATAAAATTTGTAAAATTAAAATGTATTTATTTGGTGTTTTAGGATTTTTCACAAATTAACCCTTTTAATAATTACAATAAGGCACCTCAGGGCATGTGTCATTGTAGGATTTGACACTTCCCTTTTGGTTTTATTCACTTAGCTGCACCTTGTGAATACTGTACCACAAGAGGCACATTTAAATCCCATAATGACATATGGTACACCCTGTCAGGCCTTATTTAAAGCAACAATATTAGAAGTATTAGTATTAATGGAAATCTTTCTTGTTTGCAGGCAGTAGATATCTATATTAGCATTTCTTTACCCACTATTGGACATATGTAAAATTCAATAAAGGGACATAAATTCCTTTTTGTTTATTGTGCAGTTACAGTGCGTCCACTACCAAATTCTAGAATTGATATTGCTGCCATTTTAGCAGGTGTGCAGTGAACATCTTATCTTGCTATGATAATGCCCTTTGAGGGGTGTGACACTGTCCATCCAGTGCATAGCAATGTTTAAGGGTCTAGTTGGTGGCATACCAATCATCAGGTAGGCTGATCATGATAGAGTTGTGGCTTGCTGGGTGGAGACAGCATGTACTTGAAAAGGAAAAGCTGACCCCGTCATGGATCGGGTCTTCCCTTTGATCTATACCGCCCAGCAAGCTGATCTGTCATGACAGTCTGCTGAGGAATTTGAGACATTCAGGAATAACCCTGCTGTTGCAGATGTGAGCTGTAACAAGTAAAACTGTCCGTCGATGTCTGTTGCTGGCATCCTTGTAACTGCCCTCCACCCAACCCTCTCTGTAAGCACCAATCGCACTCCCCACCCACATACTTAACACTGATACTGGGAGTTTCTAATCCTCCAGTGTTTCCACACTACCTCCTAAGCAATATCCCGGTGGTCCGTTACCACGCCACTCCCAATGCGTGGTCACATCTCTAAATAGTGCTGAAGCTTCAAAAGGCTCATTCATGGCTCATCACGAACGAGTTCAGCTAAACAGAATTTTTAAAAGTATTAAGGAAGCTGAACTTGGGAAAGTGCAAGCCAACATGAAATTAACACATACAACAACAAAGACGTGCTGCGATCGGTGACTAGGCGGGGTGGTGCTGTAAAATAAGGGCATCCAGACCACAAGTACACAAAGTCCAGGAAACCAGCACTCTTAGCCTGTAACTAGGAAGAAATCCAGTCCAATCCAAAAATATTGAAAAATGCAATAGTTTATTAAGTGCAAGAGGGAGGCAGTATAGCGCAGTGGTTTAAGGCTCTGAGCTGCAAATCTGGAGACCTGGGTTTGAATCCCACAGCCCCCACTTGCATACTGTGTGATCCTGAGCAAGTCACTCAACTTCCCTGTGCTCCCAGGTTGCACCTGTAAACGAGCTTTCAGCTTAGTGTGTTTCACCTGGTTAAACAATTGGAAAAAGAAAAAGGAAAAAAATGCACAGAAGAACCAACAGCCACGCAGAAAATCAAAAAAAGTTTACTAGCCCCAGTGCTTCGACTTACAACTGAGACTTCATCAGGGGGTGAAGGGTTACATGGTGGAAGATGATCCTATATAGTGAGTTCAATAAAAACAATTAATCAGTAAACAAAAACCCATGTAAGAAATTAGAATCCATTTCATTCAAGTTCTAAAGTTAGTGTAGTACCCAGATTAAGTCACTAGGTGGAGCTGCTGTAACATAGCACATGCATCCATATACAATTTAGGATAAACACAAAATGTGCGTTTAAATAGAGGAGCACTGACACAGATGGTAACAAATGAAATATGATCCAATCCAAAAATATTGAAAAATACAATAGTTTATTAAGTGCAAGAGGGAGGCAGAATAGTGCAGTGGTTTAAGGCTCTGAGCTGCAAATCTGGAGATCTGGGTTTGAATCCCACAGCCCCCACTTGCATACTGTGTGATGTCTGTTGTGACTGTTACTGTCCCCCCCCCCGCCCAACCATCCCACTCAGCACACACACACACACCCCAAAGCCCCAACTTACCAACCTGCGGTCTGATGCTGTAATCCTGTGTGGACTGCAAACATGTCTTCAATCTTCAAAACCGGACCACAAACTGAGGAAATAGGTATGTGATTGAATATATTTCAAAGGTTTTTTTTAACTTATTGGCATAACTTGGCCATTTTTGCATATTTTGGCCCCACATTTTCAGTTTATCTTTTTATTAGAATTTTCAAGACACAAGAAAACAATC
This sequence comes from Neoceratodus forsteri, assembly GCA_016271365.2. Classification (NCBI taxonomy): domain Eukaryota; kingdom Metazoa; phylum Chordata; order Ceratodontiformes; family Ceratodontidae; genus Neoceratodus; species Neoceratodus forsteri. The sequence goes on along the minus strand of CM028130.1, from coordinate 1,159,499,000 downwards.
AGTACTGTAGAAAGACATCTTCCATATGAGATGCAAATATCACCTTATACATAGCAGTATATATGCTTATAAATAATGAACACAAGGCATAATCCGAGTTCAGTCTATGAAATAGGGTTACAGATGTACAGTAAGGAAAGATATACAACATTAGGTAACTATTGGCACAGAAATGTCAAGGATGTATAGGAGGTAATAAAGTTAGATGTATTGGGATAAACACCTTGCTAATATGTACTGTATAATGTGATACATATGTTAATACAATAGCTATTTATTATTATGAGGATGTGAGTGAGTGTACTGTATAGCAAGAGAGTGAGAGACAATTAGAGAAGGAGGGCTAAAGGGATTATGCCCCAAATTTTCAACATGCCTTTTTTCAGATCCTACCTCATGAAAGACTGGAATGAAATTAGGCAAAGCTGTCCAAATAGGCGATTTCACGGTCACTAAACAAAATCACCTTTCGGGCAGGAGTTGAACATTTCCGCTGACCTTGTTCATAAGGCAGGGTAATAAAAAGGCTATGTTGAAAATTTGGTGTAAAAATATTAAAAAACAACAAAGTTATAAGCCTATGTTGAATTTTGCAAACACAAGCTCGTAACTTTGGTAATTTTTATATTTTACCCCAATATTCAATGTAGCCATTTCTTTACAGCACCTCATGAATGTGACAGCTGTCATTTTTCAAATCCTGGCCAAAATGTATTTCTGCATCTGGGAAGGTGATTTCATGTTCCCTGCATGAAATCACCTTTTGGGCAGGAGCTGAACATTTTCTGTGCCCTTTTTCATGAGGTGGGATCATAAGAAGGCTATGTTGAAAATCTGGAATAAAAATATTTCAAAACAATAACGTTATGAGCCTACGTCGAATTTTGCGAATGCAGGCTTGTAACTTAGGTACATTTCAATATTTTTACCACAAATTTTCAAATGGCCACAATGTGTTTTTGCGTCCTGAAAGGTGATTTTGCAGTCTCTGCATGACCTTTCAGACAGGAGTTAATATTTTTCTCTTCATCTGTTCATGAGGTGGGATCATAAAAAGGTCATGCTGACAATCTGGGACAAAAATATAAAAAAATAACAGTTATGAGCCTGAAATTTATGAACACAGGCTCCTAACTTTGGCGATACATAACCCACAAAGTGCACCACAATGCACCTAGTTCCTCAGGGCTTCTATACCAGTGGCGAACATCTAGCATTGACAAATGCTTGTTTATTCTAGTGACTATGCATAACCAAGTAACTTGCTGCATTCTCTCCCTTTTCATGCCAGTTCATTTTAACTTGATGCCACAGTCTCCAAGTTGCTTTAACCTCTTCCTGCTGAGCTGTGCTCTATTGATTGGTCTCCCATCTCAGTAGCTACAGTATGAACATTAATTCTACCCTTCATTTCTTCAACATTAAATTCTTGGCTGTTCTGGACCAACATGCCCTTCTTAGGAAATCCAGGGTTTGAGGTCCCCACCTCTCATTAATTTCAGCAGAGCTGCTTGCCTGCCTTCACGCCAGAGACCAAGCCTGGAGGGTTCAGAAGGCCACAATCTTCCATGCTGACCTGGCAGAATATTAGGCCCTTCACAGTGCTTTTACTAGAGCTAACAGAAGGTTGAGTGCTTTGCTTCCACATTCCAGCCCTCCAAGTTCTGGAAAGTTATTCATTTTCTGTTCTCCCCTAAGACCTACGGTAGTTTTCTTCTCCATTCTCAAGCTGGGTGACTCCCCATCTCTGACCCTCTTGCTGTTGCCTCCTCCTTCAATTTCATCTTCATTTCCTGTGCTAAATCCCTCAGCTCTTCCTCTCCCTATTCATCCTCTACCTCGTCTGCCCTCATCCCTCTTCCTCCTTCTACTTCTGTCCCACCATCCTTGCTGCCTCACTCAAGGGCCTCCTTGAACTTAATGCCATACAAAGGTGTGAGCCCTTATGGACTTGTCCATAAAAACCTTCATCTCTCTGGTCCTGCTATTGCCTTTTGCCTATCATACAGTATGTAGTCTCAGCCTCTCTCGCTTACTATGGCAGCAGTCCCTTGTGTCTGGAAACATGCTACAGTAATTCCCCTTCCCAAAGGGAGTGATTCCTCCTCTTCTGGGAATTACTGAGTAATTTCTCTCCTCCCCACCCTATCCAAGCTCGAAGAACATCTTGTCCTCTCACAGCTCCTCTCTTTCAATGACTTGTCTTCTTTCTGCACCCTTTGCCAATCTTGGTTCCAGAAGTCCCATTCCACCATAACTCTCAGGATCACGGACTATCCTATCCGGTATGAACAAGAAAACATTACTCACCATAGTAATATGACTTCTTTTAAGGAATCCCTCACTATGTTTAACAGTTGCAATAATTCATCTGGAACAAGCTGCCCCAGGGTGTAGAACTTTATGCTAATTAGAAAATGCTTAGAATGAAATTCAGAACTCTGCAGTGTGGTCACACTCACACCTGCATTCTAATGGCAGATTTATTTATTTTTCTATATAGGTTTTCATTCTCCTGGGAGTCCTGGCAGGTGGCTGTGGTCCTTCTCAAGGAGGAATTCACTCTCTGGTCGCACGTGTCCCAAACTCAGCCTGCCCCAAAAGATCCTCTGTGGATAGCCCCCCGTGTTGAGGCCAGGGAAGAGGACACTGACTTTCTCCCTCCCCCAGAGACTCAGTCCAGATACTGGGGTGGCCTTCTGAGATACGGGCCATTATTAAACCTGCCAGGCTCCATGTTTTCCTCTTTTCTCCTGTCCCCCCTCCCCTACCGATGAAAGGATGTCAGTACATGCCTCCCTCCCATCTCGTATTGCCCTCCAGCCACTGCCAGAGGACAATCAACGAGCAAGACAACAAGTTTCCTTCCCCTCAAGAGAGGAGAGCAGTCCTCCAGACATTTGATCCTCTCTCTTCCCTGCTAATCCCCGGCAGCCTGTGCTTATTCCCGAACCTGGGTCACCAGCATGGCGCGAGGTGTAGCGACCAGCCCCTCAACCTCCAGTGCCACCTGGCTGGCTTGCTGATTTATTTCTAAAGCTAGGGTGAGCAGTGACCACTAAACTAGCTAAAAGGTTACCAAAAAATATTATATTTATTTTTAAAGTTCCCACAGCTTTTTTAACCTGGCAGAATAAAGTTTTAAAACTATATGGAAAAAAACATTTTTTAAAAGATTAGATCACTAAGTATCAATTGTAAGATACTTTAACAAGTATTGCTCATGCAAAATGAAAGGAAATAATTCTTGTGTGAACCTTTTTCAGGTTCTGGAAAGGGAGGTATGGATGGGATTGTTAAGCATAGTGAGGGATCCCTTGGAAGAAACAATATTACTAAGGTGAGTAATTTTTTCATCAAACCCCAGGAATCCTTCACTTATGCATAACAACTACAGACTCCATAGCAGTGTCTTTGAAGGCTGGGTAAAGAACCTACTCAGAGAAAAGGTTCCACAAGACAGTAGTGCCAAAGCTGGCACTCCTTCTGGACTGTATATCCAGACAAGTACTGCTTTGTGAAAGAATGTATTGTTTTTCAGGTAGCTAAGTTACAGACTTCCTGTAGGCAGACACCCCTGGAAGCTGCCACAGAGACAGACATGCCCCTTTTAGAGTGGGCCCTGTGGCCTTCAGATGGCAGTTTGCCAACTTTGGCATAACAGAACTAACTATCTAACAAACAATAGTTCTCCTGAATACTGATTTACCATGCCCTACTTCACTGTAAGTGACAAACAGCTTAGTACTGGTGGACCTGACATCCTTCGTGTGGTCCAAGTAGTACCTCAGAGCTCTGTTCTCTGGGTGGATTTTGCTGTAAAGAACACTGGAAGTGTGATTGACAGATTCACATGAAATTCAAGACACCACTTTGGGAAGGGAATTTTTTGTTTGTTCTCAAGACTGCCTTGTCCTGTGGAATAAGATATAGTTAAGATCTGTAGAGAGGACTTGAAGCTCACTTACCTTTCTGGCAGATGTTAATGCCACCAAGAAAACTGCTTTCCAGGTCACATACTTCATGGCAGCAATTTCCATAGGCTTGAAAAGAGCCTCTGTCAACTGAGCAATACACAGGTTCAGGTCCCAAAGAGTAACAGGATCCCTTACTGGGGGGTGCAGGTGAGCAAAGCCTATTAAGAACCTTTTGACAATGGGTTGCAAGCTCACCAACCTATCCTTGCCAGTTGAGGCATTTGCTGACACTGCTGCCAGATGCACCTTCAGGGTTGAGGGCCTAAGTCCCCGGGACTGGAAGTGAACCACATAGGTAGTCTAGTATTGAAGGGATGCTTGCCTGAAGTGGGCTAAGTTGCCTAGAGGAGTAGCAGAGGGAAAATCGTTTCCACTCTGAGGCATAGGTTCTCCTAGTTGTTGGCTTTCTGGATACCTTAAGCACTTCAAAAACCTCTTCAGAGAGGTTTAGTCCAGAGAACTGTAGTTCTTCAAGTACCATGCCTGAGGCATAGAGTTCTAGGATCTTGGAATGTTATCCTTCCCTGAGACAAGTACAGCAGGTTGCATCTCAGGGGAAGGCTAATGGGATGCTTGATGGAGAGGGACAAGAGAAGTGAGTTCCAAATCTGCCTGTCCCAATCTGGAGCTACAAGGATGATTGCTATTGACTCAGTTCTCAGGTTTAGCAGCACTAGCAGATAAAGTGAGAATAGTGGAAGGGCATAGAGGAATTTCTCTTCTCAGGGCATCTTCTAGGACTGTACTCACGGCGGGGTGGTGTTGGTGTCTGTAACAGAAGAGTGAAAGCAGATTGTTTTACCAAGATGTGAACAAATCTGTGTACCTCACCTTCTGAACACTGTGGCCAGTATTTGCTTCTTCAGTGTCCATCCATGGTTTCCCTGGCTGATTTTGCTTAGGGAGTCTGACTAGATGTTGTCTTTCCCTGGCATGTGTACTGCTGACAGCTGAACATCCAGGGTATATGCTAGTTTCCAGATCTCTATTGCTTCTGTACATTGTTTTGAATATCTTTTTCTTTGTTGCTTGTTTATATAACACATAGTAGTGGTGTTGTCCATCCTGATTTGAAAGGGCTGACCCCTGATGTGAGAGGAAAAGGCTTGCATTGCCAAGTACACTACCTTGAGTTCCAGATGGGTTATGTGCTCTTGAGACTCCTGTGATCTCCACTACCACTTACAGTAAGATCCTCTAGTTGGGCACCTCAACTCAGGAGGGAGGCATCTGTAATGAGTAAAAGCGTGGGTGATTGCTGAAGGAAGGAAACTCCCTCTCTCAAGTTGTCTTCTTCCTTCCTCCACTCCAGTGCCCCTAACAGACACTTTGCGACAGGCTCTAGTTTTGACAGTGGATCCCACCTCTGGGACCACAAACTGCCTAGATGGCATTGAGTATCTTTCATTTGGAACCTGGTGACTGGTACCAATGCAGCGGATGAGGCCATGTGCCCCAGCAACTGAAGGAAATCCATTGCAGGTCTGGGCTGATCTGCTTTGAAGGATTCTGTAAGTATATCAGGTTTGTTACCCTTTCCTGAGGAAGGAATGCATTGACTTGGTGAGAATCTAACTCTGGCCCCATAATATCCAGTACCTGAACTAACTCTGTCTGAGACTTTTGGTCATTTTTCAAGAAACTTAGGTCCTCCAGGATGTGCTGTGTGAGGAGAAGGGAGGGCTTGGCCCCCTAACATGACTTTCCTGAGACTAGCTACTGTAGTTATCCAAGTAGGAAAAAATCACCACTCCTGGCCTCCTCAGATGTTCTGCCACTAAAGCTAGGCACTTTGTGAACACTCTAGGTGCTGAGAATAGGCCAAAGGGAAGGGTTGCAAACTGATAGTGGCTGGTCGTACTCTGAAACTGAGATACTTTCTGTGATAGGTGCCGACTGGTATGGGAAAATATGTGTCCTTCAAATCTAGTGACCCTAGCCATTCTCTTTGTTGCAGTGATGGAATCACTGATCTCAGTGTTACCATCTAGAACTTTTCCTTTATTAAGTGTTTATTCGGGTATCTCAGGTCTAAAATGGGCCCCGACTCTCCATTTTTCTTGCAGGACAGGAAGTATCTTGAGTAAAGCCCCTTCACTCACTGTGAGGAGGGGACTTTCTCCACCGCATTTGCTTGAAGCAACTTTTTACTTCTAACTCCAACGTGATTTCTTTTTCTGCTGGAGTATGAGGGATGAAGATTTTGTAACCCGTCAGTTTCAGAAATTTTCTGAACTACATTGTCAGATGCACTCACTATTTCCAGGACCCACCTGTCCATAGTGAATCTTTCCCATTCCTGGAAACCGTGAATGAGCCCCCCACACCCCCCCACTGGGAATGACTAAGTGACCTGTGCAGACTTTTCAGGGGTTTTGCAATGCCTGTGTCTTTGGAGCCAGCACTACCTGTGAAACCTTCTGTGCCTACCTCTGAAGAAACCCCTCTGAAGGGCTAAGTCATAAGTAATGTAGGCACAGGGGTAGTAACCCTTGCCTCTGCCTCCCCTTCCATAAGGCCTACTGGAAGTGGAGGCCTTTTACTTCTCAGGATTGCTCTTGTAGGTGGTCTTATATTCATCTGCCATCTTCATGTATGTTTCTGTCTTGTCACCAAATAAGTAATTTCCCTTACAAGGGAAATCTGTTGCTTTGTTTGAGTTTCCTGAGTGAGATTTGTGATTCTAAGCCAAGCTTAGATTTGATGGACTTCACCTAATCATCGAACGGTTGAGTGCACTTAGGCAGAAATTCGACGTCCATCTAGACCAGTTAAACTAGGTGGACAAAGCCTAATGCTAGGGAACCTATCAGAAATGTCACTATTGATAAGAACATAGTCATCTCTCCCCTATAAGCAATAATGTCTCTCCTATAACCTAACAGGACATGTAGGGAAAAGATGGAGACAACAGGTGACCATGCTAAGAGGGAGAGAATAACCAAACAATCAAAAAAAATACGGTAACATGGAGCTGGAAGGATCAAACATGACTAGTAAGGATTGATGGCATAGTGGGAAGGGACAAAAGGGTACAAGGAGGGAGGGAAGAAACACAACCTGGAGAGCCATGAGTATAAATGCTTGAAGTCTGAGCAACAAAATCAGTGACCTGGAGGCTACCATGGTGGAAGAAGATTTGGACAAAGTGACCATCACAGAGACTTGGTGTAATGACAACCAGGACTGGAAAGTGATCGTACCAGATTACAATTTGTTCAGGAGGGACAGTGTGGGAAGGAAAGGGGGGGGAAGTGACTCTTTATATGACAGTCCACATTAAGGACACAGAAACCCAGGGTGAACCAGGAAAGGAGGGGCTACTATGGGTCACACTAGAAAAGCAGAAAGGGATGGCTATCCACATGGGGTGGTCTACAGACCTCCAACACAGGCAGAAGAGGAAGATAAGGATAGGATATTATCAATCCAAAGAATGGCACAGAGGAGGGAGGTGTTGCTGGTAGGGGACTTCAACCTTCCAGATGTGGATGGGAGTCTCCAAGTGGCAACAACAATTAGGACAACCAGAAGCAGGAATATCTTAGATGCCTTGCAGGAGGCATTCCTAAATCAACTTGTTACAGAGCTGACTTGGGAGGGGGCACTACTAGGTCTAGTGCTTACAAATAGTCATAGTGTAACAAGGGTTTCAGTAGTGGAATACCTAGGGAATAGTGATCACAGGGCTCTACCATGCTGGTGCAACAAAAAGATTGTGATCAGCATTACAGCGATGGGCTCCATGTTGACCACACGTTGCATTCGGCATGGAGCTGCACAGTTTGGATCTATTTTTTACATCGGAGGCTTTGCCTAACTAATGTTGGGGCTTTGCCCCACAACCCAAATTAGGCGATTCTAACCCAGTCGGAGTTAGTCTGGGGTGCAGGTCAGGGGAAGTGGTTGCCCCTTCCTGTAGTACTTCTACGGCGGCATGGCACTGTTGTCGATATCAATGCATGTCACCGTAGAAATGTCACTGTTAGGGTGGCATACTATGATCATCATACAGTGTGGTTTGGCATAATAGCAGGACATGAAACAAATCACATGAGAACAAGAATCCTGGACTTTAGAAAGGCAGATTACAGGAAAATGGGAGAGTATCTGAAGAACACTCTAGTTGGGGTAGAGAATAAAGGGACAGCGGGGAAGCAGTGGAAAACTATCAAGGAAGGAATTGTGAAAACAACATGCATCTTTGTCAGACAAGTCAGTAAAGAGGAAAAGGAGACCACTGTAGTTCTCTGAGGAAGTAGAAACACAGAAACATAGAATCTGACAGCAGATAAGGATCGCTTGGCCCACCCAGTCTGCCCATTTCCCTTCCTACATACACTGCAGATCCTAATTGATACTTAGCTTACCTTCTCTTTTCAAACACTAGGGTTGCCTTTTGTCTATCCCATTCATTCTTGAATTCACCTACTGTTTTTTCCCCTGTGACTGCCGCAGTTCCTTGCTACTACCACCCTTTCTATGAAAAAATACTTCCTCATGTTTCCCCTGGGTCTTCCCCTCTAAGCTCACATTGTGAACCCTTGCTCTTGCATATTTCTTCTTCTGAAAGATGCTGCCCTCTTAAACTTTATTTATCCCCTTGAGGTACTTGAACGTCTCTATCATCTCCCCTTCTCTCTCCTTTCTTTCAGCTTATACATATTGAGGTCTTTTAGACTCTCCTTATATGGTTTCTGGTGCAGTCCTTGCACCATTTTTATTGCCCTTCTCTGGACTGTTTCTACTCTGTCTCTGTCCTTTCAGAGATGTAGTCTCTAGAACCGAACACAGTACTCCAGATGAAATCTCACCAATTGTCTGTACAGTAGTATCATCACATCCTGTTTTCTACTGGTGATACTTCCCCCATGCACCCCAGCATCCCTCCAGCTCTCCTCACAGCATTCTCACAGTGCTTTGCTGCCTTCAGGTCATCTGTTATGAGTACCCACAGGTCCCTTTCCAGTTGTACTGTGATCAGTACCTCCCCCGCATTGTGTATTCCTCCCTTGGATTTTTGTGCCCCAAGTGCATGATTTTGCACTTTTTTGCATTGAAACTAAGCTGCTACACTCCTGACCACTCATCTAACTTGCCTAGGTCTCTTCTCATTCTCCCCCCACAGAGTGTCAACCTTATTGCAGATCTCAGTGTCATCTGCAAAAAGCCATACCTTCCCTTGCAGCCTCTCTGCAATGTCACTTATGAAGACAATAAAGAGGACAGGCCTCAGCACTGAACCATGGAAGTTGCAGAAAAGTTTAGAACAAAGAAGAGGGCATTTAGGAAATACAAACAGACGTGGGGGGAGGGTAGAGATATTTACCGAGATAAACAAAGGGAGGGAGGTAGGGAAGGCAGTTAGAAGCATGAATGCGGAAACAGAGGAAAACATTGCAATCTCAATAAAGAAAGGAGATAAAACTTGTTTTTAGGTCTGTAAGGGAAAAAAGAAAGCAAAAGGGGGTTATAGCTAGGCTGAAAACTAAGGATGGGAATTTTGTAGAGGAAGACCACCTTAAGGCAGACTTAGTGAACAGTTACTTTTGCTCAATATACATGGATGAGGGATCAGGAAAGGGGCTATCAATAAAGGAGAAAGCATAAAAGGGCAGGAGGCAGATGCAAGTTCTTTCTTGGAGTAGAGGGTCCTTAGGGAATTGACAGCATTAAAAGTCGGTAAGGCAATGGGACCAGATGGAGTGCACCCCAGGATACTGATGGAGCTTAAGGAAGTGGTGGCTTCACCACTGACCGCTATGTTCAACATGTCATTGGAAACGGGGAAGTATCAGAGGACTAGAGGATGGCTGATGTAGTCCTGCTATACAAAAGTAGAAACAAGGAGGAAGTGGGTAACTACAGGCCAGTCAGCCTGACCTCGGTAGTATGCAAATTAATGGAAAAACATTTGAAGGAAAGGATAGTGGAATATCTGGCAACCATTGGTCTGCAAAACTCGAGACACTATGCTTCCTGTTTTCTGCTGGTGATGCCTCTCCCTATACATCTCAGTATCAACCAGCCCTCCCTACTTCCTTCACACATTGCTTGCTAACCTTAGGGTCATCTGATATGATTACCCCCAGGTCCCTTTCCATTTTTGTTCTTGTTACTACCTCTTCCCCCTATTGTGTAATCTTCCCCTGGGTTTTTGTATCTCAGGTGTATTATTTTGCACTTGTTCGCATTGAATCCAAGCTGCCATACTGCTGACCATTTCTCCAACCTTGCTAAGTCTCTTCTCATCCTTTCCACACCTCCTTGTGTATGAACTCTGTTGCAGATCTTTGTATCTTTTGCAAAGAAGCATACTTTTCTTTCCAGTTCCTCTGCAATGTCACTTATAAAGACATTAAAAAGGACTGGACTCAGTACTGAACCCTGCGGTACCCCTTTAGTAACCCCTCTTTCTTCAGAGTAGACTCCATTTACAATTACCTTCTGTGTCCTGCTGTCCAGCCAATGTTTTACCAAGGCTACCACTCTAGGACTCACTCCCAGGCTGGTTAATTTGATTATTAATCTTTTGTATGGGACTGTGTCAAATGCCTTGCTAAAGTCTAGGTAGGCTATGTCCACAGCCGCTCCCTGGTCTACTACTTTGGTCACCCAGTCAAAGAAATCAATTAGATTCATCTGACATGACCTTCCCGCTGTGAACCCGTGCTGCCTTGGGTCTTGTGCCCCACTAGCCTCTAGGTACTCAACAGTCCTTTCCTTCAGGAGTGATTCCATCCCTTTCCCTACCACAAAGGTCAAACTGACAGGTCTATAGTTTCCTGCCTCTGTTTTGCTCCCACTTTTGTGAAGGGGAATCACATCTGCCTTCCTTCAGGCATCAGGTACCACACCATCTTCCCATGATTTTTTAAAAAGGGTAGTTAGTGGTGTCACTAGTTCTTCCCTTAGTTCTTTTAGAATTCTGCGGTGAATTCCATCAGGCCCCATTGCTTTGTCCACCTTCAGTTTTAGGAGTTCTTTCAGAATCCTTTCTTCTGTGAAAGGACTGGAAATGGCCCCCCTATCCAGAGTGATTCTGTTCCAAAGAAAAAGATGCTCAAGGATATGAGGGCACAAAATGAAGCTAGAAGGAGGATATTCAGAGATAATGTGAGGAAGTACTTTTTCACTGAGAGGGTGGTAGACAAATGGAACAGCCTACCAGTGGAAGTGGTGGAGGCAGAAATGGAGACGGGGTTCGAGAATGCATGGGACAGACACAAAGGGATCTTGACAGAAAACAAGAGGAGGGGACAGCAGGCTGATTAGGGCCTGATGAGTTACAATTGGTAGGGAAACGGGACAGACAAGGTGGGCCTGGAGGTCCTTATCTTCCATCAACTTCTATGTTTCTATGTTTAAGCAAACCTTCTTAGGGACACTGCATGAGCTATGACCTTAGATACAGTGTCATTGGTGTCCACTGCCATGTGGAGCTGGTACTTGGTGGCATCCATGGCAGTATTTGCTGTGTCAGACAAATCCTGTGCCAGGCCACCAGGCGCTTTCTCACTCACTGCCAAAATGGAGCTCCAGATGCCTTTGTGGTACTGCGCTGTGCAGGCCTTGTATGTTGCTTGCCTTAAAAGCAGGAAGGCTGAGGTATAGACTTTTTGCCCCTACTGTCCAGTTTCCTAGAATTCCTTTTCAAGATGCTGGGAGGAAAGGGGCACTTTGGCCTTATCACAGGTGGCAGTCTGGACTGCTCATGATCAGGATGATATTCAGTGCCTTGTTTTTCCACCTGATATTTTTTTTATTTTCTTGTCTATGCCAGCAGCTGAAGTAGGTGCTAACAACACTTCCTAGCTGGCCTTTTTGAGGGATTTGTGGATGGGCAATGGTGACCTTTTTGCAGAAGTTAAGCCAATCATATCGAGAAACTCCACCTCATCCTCATCATCAACAGTCTCCTGCGATGAGATGTTGAGGGTTCTCACCACTTGCCTTACAAAAGTATAATGTGAGGTGTAGTCACCTGAGGGATGAGGAGAAGAATTGAACTCTTGTGCAGGAGAATTATTAGGCTCTATGGATTCTTCTTCCTCCTCCTCCTCCTCCTCTTAATAAAATTCAGCTTCTTGCTCTACAGGCACTGGAACTGGTACTACCGTACTCGATCCAGGGAGTGGGGGGTGGGGACAGGAATACCCATATAATTCTCCATACCCTGGAAAGCCTGGAAGAATTTCCATGCATTAGTCATACCCTCCATTGAGGCATCTTATTTTTGTCCACTCTGTCTCCTTTTCTTCTTTAGGAAGAAAGACAGCAAAATGTTTTCTTTTCTTTTTTCTAGGCACCATCTCTGATGTCTGCTTAGAGCAGCGATGAAGAGGAATCGAGGCTCGGGACTAACAGGTATATGGTGCTCCGTTCTCCCTCTCCTGACCTTAAGCCATGGACTTAGAACTTATGAACACTGCAAGCATCCCTCCTGCATTCACTAAGCAGGCATTCACCTCTTGGGGGAAGAGGGCTATAGCCACTACAGATTCTGAAGCACCCTCCATCACCAAGATTGCTGTCTCTGAGACATACAGCCTGGAGCTGGATCTCTTTACCTCTCCACCTTTGTCGGTTACCACTGCCACTGTTGGTGGGGACACCGCAGAACAAACAGAAGAACGAGGAGGATAAAAAACCAAATAAGTGCCTTTATGAGTTTTTGGCTTGGGTTGGGGGTGAGGGCGGAGGCTTAGGGTATTTTGTGGGGACAGTTTCATGGTGCTGCATCAGCCACCCCACAGGTTCTTGGCATGAGGCGATGGTAGGCCCCATCTCTCCCTTCTGCCCCCCTTTTTCTGCTCTATCTCAGCCTTGTGGGAGCTGCAGGAAGGGTGTATAACAAGATATATGGCTAAGGACTGCAGAGTCATATTGTATATGTTTCCACCTTTATTTTTTTGTAAATGAAGAATATCTGTATTGCAAAAGCCTTTGAGGCATTGAATTTGTAGGAACTCAGGAGTTGAGGTTCTCAGCCCTCATGCCTGCCAGCCCAAGTATGAACACTATTGAAACCAGAGGAAGGATGGGTCACAGTACCCCCTAGATCCATGTTGGGGTTTAGTAACGACACTCTAGGTACCCCCCTCCCTCATAACCCCTCTACTCCCCCATTCTAAGGGTTTGTTCAGGGCTGATGTATTTTTGGAATGCCCTGATTATGGTTATTGCTCAATTGGTATGGGGTGTACTGACATACTGATGGAATTGATGAATAATCCTGGGCCCCCTTTCGAACATCCACTTAGCATGCACTCTCAGAAGGGTTAAGGTACATGAACCCTGAACTTAATTGATGCTGTAGGAACATGAAGCAAGGCTCTACAGTATCCAATTCTCTAAGCCCCCTTCTTCACTCTCTAGCACTGAGGGGAGGCATAGACCCCCCCACCACAACATGATATAAGCTCCGATGGGGTCCCCAAGGGGACCCACTTGTACCATTCCCTCTGTAGCGCAGCACCCCCCTCCTCCCCGAAAGTGCCAATACCTGACTGGTGACAGGCAGCAGATGATAGCAACCATTTAGCAGAAGGCACCATCCCACCTCCACCCCACCTCCACTCCCCTACCCCCTTAGATCCCCTAGCGATATGACCTCAAGGGTAGGGGAACAGTGCACCCCATGGGTTCCCATTCCAGTTTAGTCCCTCTACAAACTGCTGCCATTAAGGTGGGAGCAGGATCTCACCCACAGACCCCCCCCCATTACCTCCACTTCCAGGAACCCTTGCTGGTTCAGACAATTGCCAATACCTGGAGAGGAGGAGGAAGGAATATACACCCCACTCCCCCAGAGAGAAATGATGAGCCCTAGGCAACCACGGTTGCTGGGCTAAGATCCTCTCTACTCCCCAATACTTCAGGCTGTGGACTTGGTACACAGTTATGGCTGTGTGCCTAGTAGTGATGTTAGTGGTAAGTTTATTATGATGCTATGCACCAGGTTTATATGGTGGTACTGCCTGTCTGTAGGGTTTCATGCTAGAGTACCCTTCCTGAGGATAATGGTTGTGGATATATCGCTAGCTGAACTAGGGAGGGCAGGAATGACTTTCTATCTCTGTTTGTCACCTGCACCCTCTATGTGTGTATGTTCCCCAAATCCAGTCATGGGTGAGATCTGCTCTACTTGGAACATGAGAGGGCTTAATACCACTGGCAAAAGGAAGCAGGCGCTCCCTTCCCTCATGAAACTTAAGTCAGACCTCACCTTCCTTCAGGAAACCAAGTTGACCCAGGTAGACTATATCAGATTAGTAAGGGAATGGGTGGGACAGAAGTTCCACTCCTCGGCCCAAACCTGTAAAAGAGGTGTAGCTATCCTGGTCCATAATAGAGACCTTTAAATACACTAAAGCAGTGGGTTCTCAAATGGTGAGGCCAGCCTCCTTGGGGAGGCCCCAACCTGTTCCAGGGGAGGCTCAAGCAAGTCTGAAAAAGTACTGTATTTAAATTTAGAGTTTTATGTATTTTGTGTGAAGAGATGAAGCAAACTGAAAGAGGATAATAGTAGGTGAATTTTACATATTTATTTACTAACAGGTGACAAGGGAAGGTGAATGAGCCAATGCTCATTTCAGGGGTACCAGGGGAAGGGTAGGTAGTGAATACATTTCCAAAGGTAACTGCAAAACAATCAAGAAATACACAATGAACAATAGTGCAAACAAATATGAACAATAAACTAATAATGAGTGGTGGTAATTGATCAATTTGTAGGCTGATGGCAGAACAGACCAAATACAAGGGCTGAGCATAGACGTGCTAACAGCAATAGCAGGAAGGAGCAAAGTAATCCCAGAGAAGTAGCTTAGGAACAGGGAAGGAGGGTGAGAGGCAAAGTATGTAGGAAGGTTATTTCATATAGAGAGGAAGCAGAGAAAGTTGTCTGACCCATGAAGGTACTGCAACAAGGGGTAACTATGGTTCAAGAATGAAAATAGCAGAGCAAGTAGGCTGGCGGGGGGAGGGGGTTACAATAAGCTGAATGATAAAATGTGTTTATTTTATTTATTTGCTATTTTGTTATTCAGATAACACCTTTGAGCACAGGAGCTCTTTTTCAAAGGTTACACATCAGTATAAGACAAAGAACTGAATGAAAGAACTGAATGTGAGCCAAGTACTCAAAGGGGTTTCAATTTATTCGTGGTGTACTGAGCAAAGTACAGTATGTTATTTTTCTTTGGGGAGGTCCAAGATTATTTCAGTTTTTGGGGGAGGCTCAAAATATTTTCCATGGATTTGGGGAGGCTCACTGTGACAAAGTCTAAGAACTATTGTAAGGAATAAATTCAGTGCACAAGGAAGACATATTCTGCTCATACGAGATTGCTCGCACCAGAGGGCACTGTGTGTGGCTAAAGGGAGGTAGGTTCAAAAGCAACACTAGGAAGTTCTTCTTCATGGAATGTGTTGTGGATCCCTAGAATAGTATACCTCAAGTAGTGGTGGAGTCTAAGACAGTCGGGGAATTCAAGTTAGCATGGGATAGGTGCTATGGAAACCTGACCAGAAAGAGTTAACTGGGTGGGGGGTAGCAAGGAAAAAGGGCAGACTAGATGGACCAAAAGGTCCCGTTCTGCTGTCACTTTTTTTATGTTCTTATAAGAAGCTAAGGTGGACTCCCATGACTACAGAGAGTGACCCGCTAGGTTGTTAGGTCCTGGTCTTGATGGATACACCACAGGGACCTCTACTGCTGGGGAACATCTATGGTCCCAATAAAGATGACCCAGGATTCTTCCATAATATTACTCAAAAGATAGACTCCCTTGCCTATGCACCTACACCGGTTCGTATACAGCAGTAGTCAAAGACGTGGTCACGTATGTCCTGAAATTTTTGTTATATTTCTAGAGAAATCTCCTGCTTTCTGCAATTCCACAGTAGGGGTAACAGAGCGAAACTCTTTAGAAATTGTGCAAAATATCTGGAAATATCTGACCATGTCTTTGGCTACTACTGTTGAGGTGACTTTAACCTCACTCTGGATCCCTTACTCAACAGGAGTACCATTTGAGCAGAACCACACAGTAGAAGTGCAGCTGCCCTCTCACAGCTGATGGAAAGATGTGGGGCTGTTGGATATATGGTGGATTTTCATCCCCATGGTGGGACTACTCTTTTTATTCCCCTGTACATGGATCTCGCAGTCACCTGGACTACTGGCTGTCCTGCTTTTAAGTGACTCAGGCATCCCTGGGATCTGAAATAGCCCCCATAGTAATATCTGACCATGCCCCGGTGCAGCTGTGCCTTCTTGGCCCCCCCAACAGATCTCCTCATCATGGAGGTTAGACCCACTTCTTCTTAGGGACCCAGAATTTATAGTGTGGGCACAGAAGACCACCACCCTGTTCATTCAGGAAAACCCCATGGGAGACACCACAGCCGGGAATAGTTGGGAGGCATTTAAGGCTAACCTCAGGTGAGGGATAATGGGATATGCAGCTGCCAAAAGATGAGCAAGAGAGAAACAGCTGTTAGGCCTTGAAGGGAAACTCAAAGCAGCAGAACTCTCCCTTAAAGGAACTCTACAATTCAGCCAACACTCCCCTTTAGGCTGTAATATAGTAGGGCTGAGGATGGACATCAATGACATACTCACACGGAAGGCAGAGAGTTCCATTCTCAGATTGTGACATAAGTACTGAGAGGCAGGGGAAAAGGGAGGGAAAGTCCTAGCCTACAGACTGAGGAAGCTGCAAGCCGAGAGGTTTATATTGGACCTTCAAGATGCCAGTGGTCATATCGAAACTAAAACCCAGGAGATTAATGTAATAATGAAAAAGTGTTATGGTATCCTATATTCCTCATCTTGTACTCCTAACCCTCCAGAGGTAGAAGAATTCCTGACCCCACTGGATATCCTCCACCTCACTACATAACAGGCTGCGCAGCTGGACATCCTCATAACTGAGGAGGAGGTAGTTGGGGCCATACGTACACTCAAGGCGGGTAAAGCACCTAGGGAGATGGGTTCACAGTCGAGTTGTGGAAGCACCTTTCCTCAATAGTTGCCTCCCCGATGAGCTTTGGGTACACTGAAGCCCTAGAGGCTGGTCAATTCCCATCCACCCTCAGGGAAGCGGTGATAAATATCCTCCCTAAGAAAGGGAAAGACCCTACTCTCCCAGCCAGTTACAGACCCATATACCTGATTAATGTGGACAGTAAATATTTTTGCTAAACTACTTGCTTCCAGCTCAGACCCCTGCTACCTCAGCTGATACACCCCTCACAGGTGGGTTTCATCCCTGGATGATACAGCGCAGACCCCATCAGGTCGCTAATTAATATCACTACAGTAGTCAAGTCCCTACCCTCACCAGCAGCAGCACTGGCTGTAGATTTTGAGAAAGCATTTGAATCCCTAGAGTGGGACTTTCTACAGTTAGTACTTGCTCATATAGGGTTTGGGGAGAGGCTTTTAGCCTGGATTTGTGCTTTATACACAACCCCCACTGCAAGGATTCTTACTAAATCCCTTATATAAGACCCCTTCCCCTTAGGCAGAGGCACTGGGCAAGAGTGTCCCCTATCCTTGCTCCTATTCATGCTTGCGGTGGAGCCTCTAGCCGCAGCTATCAGGCAACATCCACAGGTGCAAAGAATCACTATAGGGGAAAGTAGCTACACCACGCTAATGTATGCAGATGACCTGCTGGTCCCCCCAGCTAACATCAGCTTATCTATCCGTTCCCTGCTGGACATGCTAGATTGTTTCACATGCATATCTGGCCTTAAAGTCAACCAGAGCAAGATGGAGGTACTGCCCTTAAATGAGCTCTGTAAGAAGGAAATGGTTCTTCCCCTCAGCCTGAGATAGTCGTCAGATGGTATCATGTACCTGGGTATTCATATAGTTAACAATATCACCCAGCTATGGGACTTATACTCAATCCACTCCTTACCGAGTAAAATACAGAATTTGCAAGATGGAAGCTGCTTCATCTTACAATGGCAGGGAAAATTGCCACCATTAAGATGGTGACCTCCCCTAAACTCCTGTATATTATCTCTCTCACCTGGCACTGTATTTCCCCCTCAATGGTATGCTCAAATTGATGAGATCATTGTCAACTTTATTTGGGAGGGTAAGAAGCCTAGTTATAGCTGCAATAAATTGCGAGTGCATTTGAAATTAGGGGACTAGAACCTGCCTTGGTTTGAGGGATATACCATTGCATACCGCACTGCGCAAATCATTCAGTGGTTCTGCTGCCATTCCCAGTCCTCCCCACAATGGCACCAGATGGAAGAAGAGCAGGCAGGCCTACTAGTTTTGTCCTCACTGCTTTACAACAACCCCCATGGGGCCCCTTAAATCACATCCAACCATAGGTCTTTCTATCAGATATTGGGTAAAAACCCATCGCAGACTAAGGAAAAACCCAGCCTCTTTGAAATATACCCCCCCGGTGGGGAAATTGGCTTGTTCAAATTGAGAGCAAGCCTATCTTATGGTATCAGTGGATATGGAAAGGTATAGCCTATATTCAACAGGTGCTGAACCCACTGAATGTACAAGTTGTCTATTCCAAACCCTAAAGACACAGTATAATATCCCTCAATCTGACTTCTGGAGATATCTGTAGATGAGGAGTGCAGTTCAGGCATATCTCTACAAGTATGCTAGTAACCATCTATCTGGTAGCCTACACAGGTGGTTATCTGTCAAAAAAGGGGTGGCTAGTTGGATATACTGTGATATTAGGAGTAGCTTTCTCAGTTAATCACAGGAATCCAAGATAAAGTGGGAAAAGGCTCTAAACACCTCAATCACTCACCAGCAATGGCATGCTTGTTGGTCCGCTGCACATAAATTATACCCAGACCCCAGGGGCCAACTCATACAGAATAACATCCTTCATTCATGGTGTAAGACTCCTTAGGTGCTTTATAAAGCCAAACTCCTTCCTAATGATTGCTATTGGAGATGCTTGTCAGGAACTGGAGACCTCCACTATATACTCTGGGCATACCCTGACATACAGCCCTTCTGATCCCAGGTGTGGTCACTAGCAGCGGAAATCACACGCAAACTCATCCCACTCACTTCAGAATTTTGGATACTAGAGATACCCCTTTTTACACCCCGGCCTGGATATTCAAACTGCACCATTCTGTGGCGCAAGCCCTTGCGCTGCTCAAAAAAGTTGCGCTGGGGTGTGGCCAGGGTGATATTCAATGGAGTTGTGCTATTGAGCAACTCCTTTGAAGATCACCCCATGGCCACAGCCACTGTGCATGGCGCAGTGGAACTTGTGCCACCTGAAGTAGTCAGAGTGGAGCATTCAGATGCGGTGGCACAAGTTCCATTGCGCCATGCGCAAATCTGAGATATTCAAAAGTTGACATGCAAATGGAGCCATAATTTATGCAATGCACACGGGGGGGCCATTTGCATCTCATTATGGCTCCATTTGCATGCCATTAGCATGCAGGTGCGCTGATCCCCGACTACATGCGCCTGGCGCCCTGTCAGGCAGCAGCCATCGGGGACCGACACCTCCTGCAGCCTGATAGCGGGCATAAAGTAAGTCAACTCCCCACCCCTCGGCCACTAGCCCAATCAGCTACTTTAACCCCACTAGCCCGATCGTGGGCATAATGTAATGAGACCCCCAGCTAGCCCGGTGCGCAGGCATAATGTATTAAACCCCGACTAGCCCGATCGTGGGCATAGCGTATGAAACCCGCCACTAGCCCGATCGGCGGGCATAGCGGCAACCCCTCAAGACCAATATCCCTGGTGGTCAGTGGACTGTGAAGCCCAATCATGGCGCATACGTTCAAACCCACCCTCCTAAGTCCAATATCCTGGTGATCTAGTGGCCCCACCCACGCATGGAGCCCCTGCGCTATTCCCCGTCAGCCGGTGGTGACAGCACCCCGCCAGCCTGCCTCCTGATGCCAGCTAACTGACAGCTCGGTGGTGACGCCCACGTGTTCGAAGCATGAGCCAATGGGCGTGCAACCACTATACCATACAGGCAGTCCAAATATGTGAATGAATATGAATTCATTCATTCACATATCTGGACTGCCTTATGGGATGGCTGCATGTCCATTGGCTCATGCTCTGAACTAATGGTCGTGGGCAGCCCTACAGAGCTGTCAGTTGGTGGGGCGGAAGCGGCAGGTGGGTGGTGCTGCCGCCTAACGCTGACCGGGGAGCGGGTGGTGGGGCTTCTGGGTGGTGGGGTGGGGGCCACCAGATCTCCAGGGATATTGGACTTAGAGGTGGTGGGTTTGAACTTATGCCCACAATTGGGCTTCATGGTCCACTGACCACCAGGGATATTGGTCTTTGAGGGGGTTGCCGTTATGCCCACGATCAGGCTAGTGGGGCGGGTTCATACGTTATGCCCATGATCAGCTAGTCAGGGGGTTTGCATGTTATGCCCGTGATTGGGCTAGTCAGGGGTTCTTACGCTAGCCCGCGATCGGGCTAGTCGGGGATGGGGAAGATGTCCTTTATGCCCGCCGACATCGGCTGCCGCGGGGAATACTCTGCTGCCCGCAATCGGGCTATGGGGGGTACTATTATGTCCACAATCGGGCTGCGGGGGGGTTACTATTATGCCCGCGATCGGACTGCAGTGGGGGCACCGGGAACAAGTGGAGGGCCACCCACAGATGGCAGCTGCTGTGTTGCACCCTGCAATGTGGCAGCTCACCTGTGGGTGGCCCTCGACTTGATCCTTTTTTTTTTGGCTTAAAGTTGTGCAGGCGCAGGTGGGGGTTGCACCTGCACAACTCTGCACAGCCTGGCTGAATATCGGACTATGCAGTTTATGCATGGTTCCTCCCCCTTCAGTTGCACATGCCTTCATAAGCATTGCACTGTTGCTCAGCATGGTTTGGGGGGTGCAACTGCCTCCTGCTGAATATCGCAGAATGGTGCAATTTCGGACTTGCACGAGTGCAACCCTATTGCGCTTGGCTCAACTCTATTGAATATCCAGGCCCCCATGTCTCTCCCCCCTATGAAAAGATGGTTGGCCCTGCTTGGGATGCAGGCCTATAGACTCCACTTGTGAAATTGGAGAGCCACATTTATCCCCAACCTGGCTGAACTACTCAACTCCCTCATGGTGATAGCCTCCTTAGATAGAATCTCTCAGAAGGTAGGGGATAAAATGGACACCTATTACAAGTGCTGGACCTCTTTTATTGGCATATATATGGACCCCTAGGAAAGGTATAGGCTGATCCTCAAACCCCCTCCCTTGTTATACACTCCCTGATTATCCCCATCCTTTAGGCAGAGTACCAGAATTAAGCATACCTTTGTTGTAAGGCAAGTACACCTAATTAATGTGCAGGCATCACAATGTTGTTGGTATCAAGATGCTTTGTGGTTCCATATTTCTTTTTCCAGAACAGAAGAATAGAATGCCTCTGGGAAGTAACCCATTCCAGATGTGAAAGTCATCCTTTTGAATGGTAAAAGTAGAAGCTTCCCAGTAGGTCCCTGTCTGTTTTTTCTTGGTCCAGACTGTGCTGTTTTAATAAGCTGTATCAGGCATTCAGTGAATAACCAGCACTGTATTGACCTTCTTTTTAGCCATGTATCAAGACAGGGCCTAGATCTGTGTGGCATGTATATCACTCTTTATGTCTGTTCATCTGTATTATGTTGTGTGCTGGAAAATTAATAAAAACTATTTAAAGAAAAATCTCTTCTAACTTTTTAGCCCTTTTCTTTTGTGTTTTAGGTCAAAACCTAATACAGAGTTCACAAATGAAAAAGCATGATCTGGACCCAGATGTGGCAAGCTAGCCAACTGCCAGTCATTATTTGCAGATAAATTTCTGTCATATTTTATTATGTGATTTTGTGTATGTTAAATGTCACAAGAAAATGCCCAGTGTTACTGAAAGGTCACAGGAAGAGAGAAAAGGTCTTGCAAAATATGTGACATTCCCATGTGACCCAGGAAAACAGCTACTAGCCAGGAAGCTGAAAATTACATTTTCAAAGGTGATGGAAGTCCCTGGTTAGCTAATTGGTGTATTAAAATCTCAGGATGAGAGAAGCTATTTCCCCTGTCATAAATATTTAAGATAAAAAAGAAACATGCTTTTAGACAGGAGGTGTCAGCAAGGTTACCATGGTCTGATTACATTTATTTTAGTAGTTCCAGGAAGTTGTGATATGAGAACCCAAATAAGGTCATAACTAATAATGTCTTAAAATCTGTAAAGCGTAAGAGAGACAACTATTGGCTTAAAGAGGATGCCACCAGCTATAAACCAGACAGAGTTTTTCCAGACTGCCAGAGGGACTATAAATACCACCTGTAAACAGAAAGGGGGAGAAAGGATTTTTCAGACTTCACTTATTTTTCTGGACCACAACTTACAATGAACTTAAGGTAGAACTTTACATAACAGTTATAGTGTGTTTTTCATGTATATTTTTTCCACTTTTATTTGTGTTATTCTGTGACCAAAATGTTCTAAATCTTTTAGTTGTAACTGTGATTATTAAGTATTGTAGTAAAAACATTTGTTTTTAAGAAACCTGCCTGAGCAAGATTTTTCAAGTTGTGTGTGGTTGTGGGATGTTTAATAATAATTTGTGACTAAACTGTTATTGCTAAGTGATGTTACCATAAGCTACCAATTGAACAAGGGTCTGTACAGGGAAATCTGGGTAAAGATAGGGAGAATACAAAAGTCTCAAGGAAGAGTCTGTGGGGATTTGAACCAGGTTATTGCATACCCATGGTAGAAGACACAATCAGGGTTACAAGGCTACCCTGAAGAGATTGTAATGCCTGGATCTTCCTCCTTGGTGTAACAACCAAGAAAGGGTTATCATTTGGCTACAACAATCAAGACTGGTATTGTACTCTTATCCAGGGTAAAGAGGGAGCCCTAGGGCCTCATGGTGGGTGTTCAGTCATGCCCTTGGCAAGCATCCTAGAAGGATGCAGAGAGGGTATCCCTGTTTCCCCCTCCCTGTCACAGATTGCACTTAGGGGTGGGCACTGTGGGCTAAGTGGACCTGACCCTCAAGAGTGGGTTTGTGACACCAGGCACTTCAAACACAACTTGAGGCAGTCTGCCTTAGGATAGAGTTGGAAACAAATTTTAAAGTTTTTAAAATTTGTAGGTCCTGTCCTTTCTTTGGGCTTATCAGTCATGCCAAATACTGACCCAAGAAGTGCGCTCCGATTCCCAAATGGACCAAAAAAATCCCTGTAAAGAAAAATTACATATAAAATATATAAATGCAGTTTGGTTCCTTTTTTTTTGTAAGAACCACACTAATATAGAGCACTGAACAAGAAAAATTAAGCCAATTGGTGTTTAAATTCAGAAAATTGGAGCCGATTATAAGTTTTCAAAAAAGACTGCAAAGCGGCACTCTTTGATTTACAAATATTTTGGTACAGTTAAAAGGGGTTCCCTGAAAGCAGGAACTGTGCCACAACAGGCCTTTCTCTGGTTCCTGGGAACCAATGTGGAACAGGAGAAAAGCAATCAAAATCACAGTTTTATACAAAAAAGTCATTGGCCCAGATATTCAAAAGAGTTGAGCCATGCGCAATAGGGTTGCACCTGTGCAAGTCCAAAATTGCACCATTCTGCGCTATTCAGCAGGAGGCAGTTGCGCCCCTAAAATCATGCTGAGCAACAGCGTAATGATAATGAAGGCATGCGTAACCGAAGGGGGAGGAACCATGCATAAATGGCGCAGTGCGATATTCAACGACTTGCGCCATGCGCAATAGGAGAGGAAGCGGAAGTTGCGCCATAGCGGAAATGAGCCAAAAAAAAAAAAAGGAGCAAGGGAGAGGCGCAAGAACGCTACAAGGAAGTCATATGTGTCAGAAGCAGAGGCAGACAGACAGGGCAGGAGGCACAAACAGGGCAGGCCAGGGAAAGGGCAGTCTGAACAGCCAGGCACAGGGAAGGTGTGGGAAGCCACACAGCACAGAGGCCAGCACAGGCAGGTGTACCCGGTGCAGGGGAGGTAGCAGCCAGGATGGGGGGGAATACAGCAACAGCTGCCAGGGGGGTGAACACAAGCCAGGGATGTGGCCAGTGCCACCTTCCACATGGAGGCTGTAACGAGGGGGGTGAGAAGGCAGGCGGCAGAGGGGCATGGCCATGGAAGGGCCCTTTGACAGTATGCCCCCAACAGGCAGTACCGAGCCCACACCAGCTTTGAGCTGTACACTGATACTGAGATCGTGGGCTGGTACCACCTGAATAGGGCAATTCTGAGGTGGCTCTGTGACCTGTGCAGTGATGTGATGCAGGCACCCACATAACGGAGCCATGCCTGTCAGTGGAGACTAAAGTAACAGCCTGCATGTGCTTGCTCACCAGAGATACCTTCCAGAGACCAACTGGGGACACCACAGGCATAACCCAGCTGGCCACGTCATGCCAACTCACCCAATTCCTCAGCGTACTGCTGCCACATGCTGCTGAGTACATCTATTTCCCCAGCACAGTGGCGGAGCACACAGCAAACATACAGGAGTTCCACAGGGTGGCACGTATGCCTGGCATACTAAGGGCAATAGACTGCACCCATGTGGCCATACGCACACCACCTGGCCCCGAGGGGGCCACATACATCAATTGCAAGGGCTATGCCAGCATCAACTGCCAGGTGGTCTGTGATGCAAAGGGGGTGCATCATCAATGTCTGTGCCACGCACCTTGGGGGAGCACATGATTATTTCATCTGGCACCAGTCGGCACTGTGCCACAGATTCGAGAGTGGGGACATCTCCACTGGCCACCTAGTGGGTGAGTATGCAAACCACATGGACAATCATAGGGCCTGGAAGGGCATGGCCAGAGGTGGCATGGGTAGTGGCCAACATGGCCTGGGGCAGGGGGATGCTGATCACAAAACTAACCTCCGCCCTCTACACACAGGTGACAGTGGATACCCACTACATCCCTGGCTGCTCACACCCTACCAGCAGCCCGCAACCCCATCGCAGCAATGCTACAATGAGGCACACACCACCACATGTAATGTCATCGAGCGGGTGTTCGGGATGCTGAAGGCACGTTTCCGTTGCCTGAACACCTCTGGCAGTGCCCTACAGTATATCCCCTCAAAGGCCTGCAGGATATTCCTGGCCTGTTGCATCCTGCACAACATGGCCAATGAATGTGGGATGGCTGTACAGGTCGAAGAGGGGGACAGCGATGGGGACGCCAGTGACGATGGTGATGGGCAGCTCCCCCTTGGCTGACGGGACCCCTGACTGCTCCAGCTGGCACAGCTGCACCAGGACACCATCACAGAGGAGCACTTCAGCCAATCCAGTTAAGTCATGGGACCATGCACAACCACCAGTGGCCAAGGCACAACCCACAAAAACGCATGGACACACACCAGGGGTGCATGCCATCAAGGGAAGTGGCAGGGGCACAGAAGCTACCACACAACCAGGGATGGGTGAGGATTAATATGCCACACCGGGAGACACACAGCCACACACAATGCAAAAATGTCACAGAGGGCAGAAGGCACACCGACTCAGAATGCACAATCTAGCAACACACATGTACACGGGCCACCACGCCCACTGCCTGTCCATGTGCATGTGTCAGATGCTGAGCACCATTGCACATTGGTGTACAGCGCAATGCAGGCATCATCATGCACACACAACTGTGGACAGCAGCTGGGAGGGTGTGCAGGTGGACCATGTGTGGCTGTGTGCAGGGCCAGGTACCCACCCATGCACTGCCCAGTGAAACACACAATGCACACAGGGCAGCACCAGACAGTAGCCACGCTAGGAGACAGGTCAGTCACGCAACACAGTGCCCCGGCCACCACGGATGCGTGGGCGGCCCCGCTGAGACCCGCCAACACTGACAGGCTGACCACTGGCCTCATGGGGTGGCACCGATGGTTCCCCAGGGGTTCCACTGCGTGAACGCGACCGTGCTCATGCAGGGGTCTGCAGTACACTGAACATGCCTGCACCAGGAGTGCTTAGGATGCCCACAGCTGAACCCGGTGTCGACAGGGTGGGAGTCGCACAACACCAGGAATGGCGGGTGGATAGTGCACTGCGTGGTGTCCGCGATGCATGGGCACCTGACTGTGTACCCCATTGTGGCCATGACAGCAATGAATGCCTGTGCATGCCTGTCAATGGCAGCAGTCACATCCTCCCGCAAACAGTCCATCTCTGCCAGGATCAGTGCAGTGTCCCTGCTGCGACGCTCGTCTGCCCACTCCAGAGCCACACGCAGTGCATCCATGGACGTCGCAAGCCACATTTGCTGCTGGACCGATGCTTGCAGTAGGCGGGTGTGCTCATCCAAGAGGTCATCAGCCTCCTCGGCATCCTGTCCCTCAGGGTGTGCATGGCCCCGATGATCAGCACCCCTTGAGGGTGGGTGCTGTGCACCAGGACCAGGTCTGGGCATGTCCACAGGCAGTGCACAGATGCCGCCACTGAACCCAGTACCCTCAAGCCCATTGGGCGACTGCTGATGCTGCCCCTCCGGCTGTCACTCCCCAGGGCTCAGTGGTGCCGCCACAGTGGCTACAACAGTCCCACTGTTCTGAACAGACACCAGTGCTGCCCCACTGGTGCTGACAGGCACAGCCTGGGACTGTGCTGACATGCAGGCCTCCACAGCGGCACCACCCACAGCCATGGGTGTGAATTGCTCTGCTGTGTGGCCATCCCGTGGCGTGCACATGTTTCTGCCCTTGACAGTCGTGTCATCATCACTGGTGACGGACTCTGCACCAGCCACAGCCACAGCGTGCTGGCATCCATGGATGCCAGCATGCTGGGACACAGGCAGGACTTCCTTTACGCCTGTTACAATGACATCAGTGTGGACAGCCAGGCGGCCCCACTGTCACAATGATCCACATATATCTGTGGAGGTGGATGGTCCCTCCTCCGACTCCAGCCGACTGTCCGCAGTGGACAGGCCCACCATCGCTGACCCATGCAGATGCTCAGGATCTGTAAGGGAAAGCAAAGTCGTGTTACTGCATGTGACCTACCCTGCCCCCCATAGACTGACCATGACTTACCATGCAGTGATGGGCCACCACCTGTCTGGAAGCCATCACCCTTAACACCCTTAATGGCACTGCGCTGCATGCTTCCAGCAAGCCTCTCCTCCTCTGGGGTCAGCTGTACCACCTACAGCTGTCCCCCACCTGTTGAAGCACATGCTGCCCTGATGGCAGCCACCTTCTCCTTTACCCTCCTCCTGTCCATGCCCATCTTTTTCTTACACTCCTGCACGGAGCGCTGGTGGCTGCCATGCAGGTTCACAGCATGTGCCACCTCCTCCCATGTAGCAGCACGGGCTTGAGGGGTTCCCCGCCGTCCACTGAGAAGTGGCTTCTGATCCAGGTAGGCCTCGAACAGGGCCTCAGTTTCAGCCTTTGTAAAGTTCGGCCTCCTCCTCCTCCTCCCACCACTGTTTTCCTCCTCTCCAACAACCTGATCAGTCATTATGTAGCCTGTAAGAATGGCAGTTGTTACCTGTGACTGTGCAGTCCTATGCATGTCCCTGAATCCACAGTCCACACTCCCAAACAGCATGCAACTCACCAATAAACTGCAGTAACCGACTATGGCCACTGCAGCACATTGTCGCACTTTTATAGCGCATTCCATGCAAATGAGGCAAGGAACAACTTTAAGTAGATGCAGATTGCAGTGCTGCGCCATTGAATGGCTGATGAGATGATTTGCATATGACGGCTGAATATCACGCTGTTGCGCTTTGCGCAATTGTGTTGAATGTGCTGAGCCAATGGCGCAGTCCTGTGACATGCGTAGTACACCTCACTGTGCATGCCCGTGTTGCTGACGCAGGCGTCTGCCATGATGATGATGATGTGCTGTGTGTGGTAGGCAATGCAAGGCATGGCCACCATTGTGCCAGTGGTGCCATAGCGATTGTCACTACATGGCTCTGTGGCAATGGGCCATCAGAGGCACAATGGCCCAACTGTTTGGTAGTCCGCTATGGCACTGGCACACAGGCAGCCAATCATGCTGCATGCATTGTCTTCCAATGGTGCTGTGTGTGGCCATGCACCAGAGACCCTTGACCCTGTGCCTGACCTTTGCCCCCTAGGCACCATGCGTCAGGCATAGGTGCATCTCTATCGCGCTGTTCAGTAACAGCACGATAGGGAATGGCAGCGCTGTACCACGCAGCATCTGCACGTGGGGAGCCGCGCGGCAGAGTGCCATATTGCCTACTATAGCTGCAAGGATGGCACGCAGATGGGCAGCACAGTGGACAGCCATTGAGCTTGCAAATCTGGTGGCAATTGTTGAGCCACACCATGGGCCTCTCTTTGGGAGGCTCCCCTGGACAGGGCCAGGACCCAAGTGTGGCAGGAGGTGGCCACTGCCCTGGAAGAGGCCACCGGATGGGGGAGGAGTGCAGAGCAGTGCAGGCACTGCTATGGTGACCTGCGGAGGAGGGAGCCGGAGCTACTGGCATGACTGCGGGCATGTGCCAGGAGGAGCACGGTGCCACGTCCAGGTAGGGGTTCCATCAACACACTTTTATCGTCCATATGGGTCACAGTGTTGTATGTGTCCAGCACATAGGGGAGGGACTGTATGGGGTTGGCTGTGGCAGTGTTCACAGGGTGTGGGGTGGGTGGGTGGGAGGGCACACACCTTGGGGCAGGAGACTTTGCTTCAGGAATGTACTGATGTTCTTCTCTCCTTTTTTCCCCATAGGCCCGGATGAACTCCATGAGTTCTGGGAAGAGCAGCGGAGGGAGGAGGACAGTGCAGCCAGGTGGGGTGAGGGCCGTCACCACCCACCTGACCGGCCCGAAGAAGGTGAGTGCCATACATCCATGATTACTATTGCATGCTGTGTGACAGGGTGGGCAGTGGGGCTTGGCCACCATTCATCGACACCACTGCCATGCACGCAACTTGTTACAGTCAACACTGTCCAGTGGCAATGCATGTCTGGGTGTGCGTCAATGGTGGTCCATGCGTGCACCAGGTGCATGGCTGTGCCACTGCCTTTGCACCACATAGACATGTCACTAAACGGCCACAGTGGTGCTGTGTGTGACTTGGCCAGTGGGTGTGTGCAGCATTCCGCATGTCTGTATGCACCTGGGTGGGCAGGTCCTGTGGACGTGATCACTGTGGGTGGTCATACACCATCACAGTGGTATGTCCCATGGCAGTATGCAATGCACAGTGGGAGGCTGTATGGGGTTGTGCATTCACACCTATTGACTGTGCTCCCTTGTCCTAGGTATCCATCATCTCAGGGACATATGGGATGCTGTGCGGGAGATCCTACAGCTAGCCCGGGAATCTCTGGACATACTCAGGAGACTGGACACGACAGGGGTACTGAGGAGGCACAGAGGCCGGAGGTCATGAAGTCCTGAACGGAGGTCCCGCTAGGAATCCCTTGGTCCCTGACTTCCCCTACCCCCTGGACCCACCCTCACACCCCTCCTATCCCATCCTATTTGTCCACCCCTGCCCCTACCCACCCCTACCTTGTTTGTGCCCCCCCAAGCTTGTATATAGTTTTTTTTCTTGTGCATAGTTGGCTGTTATATATTTTTGATACATTTGATTTTGATATGAATACTGTGGTGGTCTCTGATTTGCAGCGGGCTATAGGTGCTCAGCTGCAGTGATGCGCATGGCGTCAGGGGTGGTGCAGTCATGGGTATGTATGTGTGTGTCCGTGTGGAGGTGACTATGGTGTGGGGGTAGCTATCAGTCAGTGTTTGTGGTGTGTGTGTTGTTCCCTGTGCACTGGATGACTGTGTGCAGTGGTCCATGGCACCTGCTCTGTGTCCATGGTACACCCATCGGCCCATCCATGGCCTGTGCAGCTGACACACATGCATGTCTGTGACCTGCACAGTCCGCTGGCGTGTCAGTGGTGTCAGTCCCTGCAGGGCAGCCACTGTACCTGTCACTTTGCTGGGTTGCCCCTGTCACTGGTTTGGTGCATACCTGGCTCGGGTGGCACTGTGGGCACCACAGTCGTTATCCCACCTCCATGCTGTGCCTTGTATGTGTTGCAGGGGATGTGCCCCGCTGTCTGTGACTTGTACTCCGGGCGACTACTGGTGGTGTACAGGTCCACAGTGCCTGTGCAGGGTGGCTGGCACTCCAGTGCCATGGAGGACTGCGGGTTGTGTGTACACAGCTTACATGGGCCCACAATGGGGGCTTGGTTGCCCCACCACTGCGTCCCTGTGTTGGTGTGCCCTTGGGTATGGGTGGGTGTCTGTCCATACAATGTGTGGCATCCGGTGTGGTGCATGCTTCCATGCACCACTGTGGGTGTCTGTGCTGCCTGTTGTGGCCAGAGGTAGGTTGGGGTGTGTCACTGGAATACTGTACAGGGTGCTGTACCACGGGTGGTGGTGTCAAGGGCACGCCCTGTCCCATGTGGGGTACCTCTTGTGCCAATGCATGGTTGGTCTCTCAGCAGTACCTTGGGGGGACTGTGCATGGTGGCAATGTGTCTGCCATTGTTGCATTGCCGTGTGCTGCAACCCACTGATGGGTGCTCATGGTGGGGCTGGCTTGCATGGTTCTGTGGTGCACAGGGTTGCATTGACACAGTGGGGGTGGTGGCATGCATGGGACTTCCTGCAGTGGTGGTCACTGCTCATGGGGTGGTGTCTGGGGGTCACGGTGCAGGGCGTGCTCTGCACTGGGGGGGATGGTGTGACACGGGGTGGTCTGCCCTCCTTGTGTGCCAGTCACAACTTGCCTGTAGGTGTGATGGGACACCATGGCCAGGCTGTGGGTTGCTTGCTGGTCTCCATGGGCCAGTGGTTATTCCAGCCCTGCCCCAGTTGTGCTGTGCTTGGGGTGTGGGGGGACGATGTCTGTTCTGCTGTGTATTCCTGTGCCCATCTGTGGCATGGGTGGTGGGTCCCTACCTCCCTGATTATGCTGTTACATTGCTTTGCAGCTGGGGAGCTCCCTGGTTGCACTATGGCACCTCTGGACTGCTCAGCTGAACATCCCTTGTTGCACTATGGTGCATCAGATCTGCTCAGCTTCCCCTCCCTAGTCGTGCTATGGCGCAGGTGGTGTGATATTCAGACATCGGCTGTAGGCGTAATTTGGCCTGCTCCATTTTTGAATATTGCGTCTCTTGCGCATGGGCGCAATAGACTTGCGCTTGCTCCTGCTATTGCGCACTTTTTGGGCGCAGTTTGAATATCTGGGCCACTATCTAATGCAAAATTATCAAGGATATAACCAAACAGTTAAATATTAACAAAAATCAACAAAATTATAAACCGTAATCAGCTGAAGTGAAGAGAAGACGTCAGGGCGCCTGCTTTCCTTTAGGTGGAGAAATGCTGTTAGAATACAGATGTGAGTAGGCTGGCCTGGTGGTATGGAAGGCTGAGACATCCATGCTTCACCTGCAGCCATGCTCGTGACCTTGGTTTGGGAGCAGGCCTGGATCACTCGGGGTTGGCTGGAGGCAAGAGGATTGAGCATCCCCATGGATGCTCTCTTCTTTCAGGGATGGAGGGTTGCCTCCTCCGCTGTGGCACTGCCACCTCTGTGACCATATGTGGCAGAGCAGGTTAGAAGTGATAGTTCTGGCTAGGGGATGCTCCAGGTGGAAGATGTCAGCACATCTATTGATGCACATATGCAAGCTGCCATACCTATGGAGTGTCAGAGGGTTGGGGTTCAGAAAATCAGGAAAGTACCCCAGCCTACAGGATGAAGCTTCCTCTCCTCATAGGTCCCTTACCTGCCCACCGGGCTCATGACCCGCATCTGAGCTAAACTCCTCCTGGGCTTGGGGAATCTGGGCCTTCATCAGAGGGGTTAAACTGTGGGTCACTGCAAGGGTCAGCAAGGTAATTTTAAGGGACGGCAGAATGATGGAGCTTGGGGAGAGGAGACAGACAGCGGAATGCTGGGTGACTTACAAGAAAAAAAATGCTTTACCCGGCAAGATTGGACGTTTATACTGCTTTGGGTATCAAGTGCTTTGTCTAAGCTGCCCAAGCATCTGCAGAGTTACCTCAACTGTTTCCTGATTTGTTTACTGCCACTTGAGGATTTCATATTGTGCCATGTTTAGGACTTGGCAAAGTTTCAGAGTGTTAGAGAGTTGTTTTAATAGCTGTAATGCGGTTGGTGTTTTGGAATGTTCCATTGTTTTTGGTATTGACTGTTTTCAGTCTGTTGGTACTTTTCATTTACATAGAGTTGTTATATTCTTAATATTTTGAAACTGAAAGGCAGTGTTATATTTAATTCTGGTGTTTTTTTTCTTCTGCTTTTGTCTTATTGCCAAGCTGTATTGACAGCAGATTGACAAAGTAATATACTTAAAAACTGCTTTGTTGACCTCCTTTATCAGTGTTATATCATGGTAATATGTATTCCACCAGCAGATTAGCTGAATTATTTGAATAATGTGGAATATGGTAACTTTTTGACAATTTTGCAACTACAGCTTGTGGCAATGCTCCTATAGTTCATGTGAAAGTTGCTGTACATTTCTTATCCTGGAGCTCCACAGTGTGGTATAAGTTGGTTAGTTCTTTTTTTTTTTTACTTTTTTTTCATTTTAAATAAGTTACTGGCTTTTTATTTTAGTGTGACTCCTGTGTCTTTTCTTATCACCTTGTTATTTAGTGTTCTGGGTGGTGTGTCATATTCATATACTGTATATTAACTGTCTGAAGCATTATCTGTTTGGATCATTATGTGGTTATTTTTATTTTATTTTGTCTTCCTTTTCTTTTATTCATCAGTTAATGCTGTTTTTGAGATTCAGTTCAAAAGTAGTTTTGTGTCCTTCTTTTGGGAGAGCTCTGTTTACCTTCTATATTTTGCACTTTGTATGTTTTACATTTTATTATGGTTAGCATTTGTTGCTGTTTGCTCTTGTATAACATAGCAACATTATAGTTGATTTGTCGGATTACTTTCATATGGTTCTTTAGTATAATGTGAATATTCGATTTTAGTCTTTTCGACTGAGAGGGCGAATAGTTACTTTTTTTTCTTTGGCACTGTTGTGGTACCCTATGGGAGCTGCTTACCTACCAGCTCTTCACGGGCCACACCGATAGAAGATGGCTGATCAGCCAGAGGAGTCCCTCTTTTTCATATTGTTTTATTATTGCACTACTTTATTTATCACTAGAATTTATGTTTATCGTTGTTATGTTATTTGTTGGGGAGGGGGAGAGGGGAGGGGTATACCCATGCATCATCCTGTATCTCAAATGCAGTGAATCACTTTGGCTAATATTCCTTCTTGGAATTTTTGGCTAGTCCTTGGAAAATTGTTACTTGGAATATTAAGGGAGTGAAGGGTAATATTTATAGACATTGTGTGTTAAGCCATCAACATGGTCTTCACACCCATGTTGCCTTATTACAGGAAATGCATTTACCTGCTCAATGGGTTATGGGCTTATGAAGAGTGTGGGTTGGTCAAGTATTTGAAGCTCCTGTCAATGTGGGGTAGCAATTTTAATGGCTAAATCTGTCCCATTTGCTTTTTTGTAAAAGACCAGGGATCCAGAAGGGAGTATATTTTTATTCATGGTAGGTTACGTTATGAGGAAGTTTTGTTGGGCTTTGTTTATCACCCTAAGTTGGATACCCCCCCCAGTTGCTTCTATTTTAGCTCCCTATGCCCATCTTCCTTTAATTATTGCTAGGATTTGGAATTTGACATTTTCAAATGACTTTGATCGTACTTATAAAACATTAGCGGGCCTTTCTCCAGCTCAAAGAGCAGTTTGGGAATTCATTGACCAGTTAGGTTTGGTGGACCCTTGGAGGGCTCCCAACCTGGGAGAAAAGGACTTTACCTTTCATTGTATTCCCCATGCTGTTTATTCTAGACTGGATTATTGTTTCCTTAGTTATCAGTGCCTCCTTTTTGTGTATAGCTGTCAAATAGAAGCCTGAGTTATATCAGACCACTCGCCTCTGTCATTACAAGTAGAGGCTATATCTGCTGCAGATACTGATGACAAATCCTTGGTAGCAGTGGTTGGGCTGGTTAAAGAAAATAAACTGCTACGCAGCAGACCGGAACAACTTGAAAACAGTACATGGATTGCTAACGTTCGATTCTTGGGAATCCCTGAGAGGATAATAATGAGGTGGAGTTTATTACTGATTTAATAGCTTTGTGCTGGACATTACATTAAAGATCACGACCCCGATTCTAGAAAGGTTACACCTGGCATAACAGCACTTGCACTAAGTAGAATGGTGCAAGTAGCAACTTACGCCAGCAGTTGCGACATGCGCGATTCTACAATGTGGCCTGTGACATATCACAGGCCACTTGCACCGAAGAGCTGTTATGCCAGCAGTTGCAAAATATACCCCCTGTGATGTGGTGCTAGGGGGGTTATGGCAGTGATTACGCCCCATTATAGAAGGGCAGCAGCAACAAAGTCCCCAGTGTTGGGATTCTACAAGAACCCCTGGAGGAGAACCGGCAACATACGTTACACTAGCATTTAGCTGGTGTAGCTTACATAGGTACCCCCAGGGGGTTCTGTAGACCCACTAGCAGCCCAGCAGGCAATCCACAGGTGCCCACCCCCCATGCCCAGCATACCCCAGTAAGTGCCCCACAGGGTTGCCAACACCCCCTGCCCCTGAATCCGTGAAAAGTGAATGCCCCACAGGCCTGCCCACACCCCCTGCCCCGACCCCCCATCACTAAATGTCCCAGAGGGTGGCGCCTGTCAACTCTCCCCCCCATGCCCACACCCTGAGTCACTGCTTCAATTGCTGGCCATACTCCAGACCATCTCTGGTAGTCTAGTGGCCCCCCACTCAGCTTTGCCAGTCCACCCAGCACCCCCCACCCGTCCCGAACAGGTGACTAGTACAGCTCACCTCTCACCTTCACAGCCAGCCACTGACTGAGCTCTGTCTGAGTGCTTACTGTAGAGACGTGCTCAGAAATGAATGTACATATGTGCCGTGGTGGTGAGAGGTGGGCTTTACCACAAGGTGTTACCGTATGGGATGAGGGATGTATGGGTATACTGTACATACTGTACAGTATGCTGGCAGTGGTGCAGTGGATGGGATTGGGGACACCATGGTTGTGGCACAACAGTGGATAGGAGGCCTCTAGCCCTGCAGGGCACTGGCAGTGTGTGGACAATGGGAAGGGGGCACTTGCGACTTGCGGTTGCGGCTTGCGACATCCTCGCCAGGTACGCCCTCTGTTCAGTGTACCTGGCTGTATGTCACAAGTCGCAGGACTTAGATGCAGGGACCCTGCCCCTTCTATAACAGGGTGCAGGGACCATGTCGCACTGGTGATTGGCACAAGTCACGTTTGGCAGCGACTTGTGCCAACTTTCTAGAATCGGGGCTCACATCTACAAATCCTATCGAATAACTCCCAGGAAGCATCTGCTACTGTAGGTAAGTAAAACAGTGTGCATTTAAACAAGAATTATCACGCAAGCCACAGTAGTTCTACTGTGGCTTGCACACTGTGTTTATTTAGATACAGTAGCGTTTGTTTTAATCCCGCTCACTATAATGTTGTCATTACTGTTTGTGTCACTTACTGTTTATGCTCACTGTATACTAGAAATAAATGAGTAATACTGATACTGTGATTTGCTATGATGAACCCTGTTGCACATTGGGAAACCACATGTTGTAATGTACATGTACTGTACCTGGTGATGTGTGAAAATTTGTGATCATGAATGCGCCAATGGGCCTTGGAGCAAGAACATTTTGGGGCACTAATATATTACTTCTACAGTATTTTCATAGTCTTTGTCAACCTATCCAAGGCATTTTATATGGCTGCTTACCCCACTCTCCTCCTAGCTACTGCTACGCCTAGCCCTTACCTCTTCATGACTACTTTTCCCTACTTTGTACTTCAAATGCACTTAACGCTTCCTATATTGTTATACAAATGGCATTACTTTATTTTTGCTTACTCATTCTCTGTCAGATTTGACATGTTTGTAGCTTACTGTTTCTGCAATTTTGTTTTTCATTACAATTTATGATGGCTGTACATATTTTGTTCTGAACTGCCCATTGTTGTTTGCTTGCAAATTTATTATTCTCCTTCCTGCTCATTCCCCCAGGTTGTACTTGGAAATGAGCTACGGCTCAGTGTGCCTTTCTCAGTTATCAAATTTGAAATAAATAAATAAATACATAAATTCTCCAGGAAAAGCTTAAATGTGCAGGGCTCTCTGACCTTGCAGTTAGTTGGTTCATTCTTACCTTGAGGGCAGAGCCCAGGCAGTCTGCACTGGAGACTCACTTTTTTCTCCCCTTGCATTCACTACAGGTGTGTCACACAAGATTCTGCTCAATTACTTTCTCCACCTTACTAAATGACCTTCCAAATTCCTGTACCTTTGCAGACATTCACATATATGCAGTTGATCCACTGATCTCTGCCTCTGATGCCCTTACTTCTGACCTGGTAAATCAGCTCCAGTTGGATTTTTCCAGCATCCAGTGTTGGTTCCAGGATAATCATTTGCACCTTACTGCCACAAAAAATGGTCTCTCTATGATCTTTGGCTCCAGGCATAGATTAACCAGACTTTCCCTCCTCCCCTCCTTCCATATCCCAGAAGGTGTGTTGATTGAGGACGTCTCCTCCTTCAAATACTTTGGGGCCTTTGGGGACTTATTGACTGTCACCTTGACTTCTCTATGCATGTGGGAGCCTTCCTCCAGAAGTTCCGCCCCAAGCTTGGAGTTCTTTACAGGAATAAAGCCTGCTTTCCTCTTCCTGCACTTACAGAAATCCTTATGAAACTGATCCTGACAATCATACAGTAGACTATGGTGGCATTGTAAGCACTGGTCTTCCCTTCCTCATGATTATCTGCTCTGCCTCCTTCCTCTTTCTCTTCAAATCCCTCCTCTGTGATGTGCCTGCTTATTTTTGTAACTGCTCTTGACTGCATTATGATCTGGGATCCACACCCCTTCAGTCTCCCACTGACACAAATTCATCTGTTTTAATTTTTTTCACTTGCTCCATAACAAAACTACTATTCAGTCCATCTATATACATTTTGCTCCATACTTATGTATGCTTCTGTATTTATGTTTGACTCACCTACTGTCTGTATCTTCCTTTGTGTATTTGCTATCTGTTCTGTACACATTGTTGCTTACGTTTTACTGTACTCCACCACCCCTCCCCCAAGACACATCTGGAGATGGGTTGTTATCAGCTCAGTTTGTTCTGGAAAAACTTTTGATAAAAATAAATTAAAGGGAAATACCCACCTAATATCAGGCCACACCTCAGTGTGAGGCAGGCCCTATTAGCATTAATCAATCAATCTTTATTTAACCAGGTGAAACACCATTGAGAGTACTTATTTACAAGGTGGACCTGTGCAGGTTCACAAGGACGTACATCAAAGAAAGAATTTGTCAATGGAGAAAACAGTGGAAGTATACATAGGTACAAATAGGCATATGGATGTACAATAATGGAGTCAACTAGTCAAAAACTAAAGATAATAAAGTACATACAGTGAATACATGCTGAGTACTATCCCAGGGTTGGTCAGAGCTTACAGTAAATACATACCATAGACAATGTATAGTACAAGTCCTGAGCCCCAATAAAATAAGACAGGAGGGATAACCATGAACCATAATAAGGGTAGGAAAGGGAGGGGAGGATGAATGGTAGTATGGTGAAAGGGGAGGCTGGGAAGGGCAGGGGTGACAAAGCTGGCTCGGCTGCAATGAGAGTAGAAATGAGAGATCTATTTCAGAGTAGAATAGGAGGAAGGACTTAGAAGGGCAGATCGCAGAGAATAATATAGCGATGGTAGGTGCCTAGGAGAAAATCAGGCTTGGCTTAGGCATGACAGGTACAGTGGTCCTGTAGGAACTGTCTAAGGAGGGTTTTGAATTTTGTGAAGCTGATAAGGTTTGGAAGTTTAAGAGACTTTTGTAGGTTGTTCCATAGGGTTGGAAGAGCATGACTTATCGAAATAGTTTTTACAGAAAGTTGTATTTTTTTCACTTACAGTGCCTTGATATACTTAGCATTTATCTGGTAGATCCTGCATCCCTTGCCACGGGCATTTTAAAGTGAGAGCCCCTAGCAGCTCACTCATAACCTCCCATGTCCATCCCAAGAATGAAAAACCATATGGTGAGCAGCCGCAGGAGCACCCATAGGAGTATTGTATAGCCAGAGCTTTTGATGGCTCCAGTTTGGAATGTACATGTGTTGGGGCTATATAGAGACCATGTATAGACTGGCAGTTTAATAGAATCATTGCTAAAGAAAAGTATTGTGGTATATCTTGAATCCAGTTGATCACAGGATCCTAGGCAGCATGAATTTGGTATCCCATGAATATAGAGAGTCAATTTCGGTGAGTCAATTAGGGCGAAGTAAAATTAGCAATTTCAAAATGGGCTATGTGCTCTTAATAGCAAATGGTAAGTTCAGTGACTTTGTTTCTGATGGAGTACATCTTTTATGCAGTATATAGGGGTTTTATTAAATGCACACTGAAAATAGAAAATAGAGTTAGAAATCTACTTTTCGACCTTAGGTCTTCTTCAGAAAATATCTAAAAGAGAAAAAAAACAAAGTTAGTTTGTTTGTGAGGCCAGTTCTGAGCTGGCCATCTGGTATTGTGGTTGGAGTCACTGCCTGTGTTGCTGAAGGACTCGGAGTTGGGGCTGGCTGTGGGAATTTTTTTCCTATGGTTTTGCTGGTCTAATTTTTTTTTTGTCTTCTTTGCCTCCCATTCCACCCACCCTCCCCAATTTGTTTCCCCTCTGTCCACAGGTTGCCCCCCTAATGTTCTCCCCATGTTGACTTGTGTACCCCTTGGCGTATCTCCCCTCCCATGTTTTCTCCTATCCCCAATCATCATTCCCCCTGGTGTTTGTTATATAATTTATGGGGAGTGCAGGAAGCAAAGCCCCCTGCATAAAAAACAAGTTTGCCTCACCCCCACACAAAAAATAAGCTCCGGTCGCTGATCTTTGCTTGTGCTGTTATGCTTATCACCATTTTTGTTTACAGCAATATGTACTCGCTGTTTTTGGTCCACACCATTTTGTAGGTGCTATTATTATATAGAACCCATGGATTCATAGTGGGAAGGTTATGGCAAACAATCTGATAGATTTGTTTGACTGGGTGACCAGGCAATTAGATCAGGGAGGGGTGGTGGATGTGGTCTACCTGGATTTCAGGGAGGTGTTCAACACAGTTCCACATAGGAGGCTTGTAAACAAGCTGGGCAGCCTGGGAGTGGGTCCCAAGGTGATAAACTGAGTCAGAAATTGGTTAAGGGATAGAACACAGGGTAGTGATAAACGGAGTTCATTTCGAGGGGAGAAGTATGACCAGCGGGTTGCCAAAAGGATCAGTTCTGGGGCCAGTGCTCTTTAATGTCTTCATAAGTGACATTGCAGAAAGGCTGGAAATGAAGGCATGCCTCTTTGCAGATGACAATAAGAACTGCAACAGGGCTGACACTCCTGGGGGGGGGGATGAGGAGGGACCTAAGTAGGAGGCAGTATAGTGCAGTGGTTAAGGGCACTGAGCTGCAAACCTGGAGACCTTGGCTTGAATACAACAGCCCTCACTTGCATACTGTGTGACCCTGAGCAAGTCACTTAACTTCCTTGTGCTCCCAGGTCACACCTGGATACAAGCTTCAGCTTAGTGTGCATTTCCTGGTTAAACAATTTCCCCTTTCCCCCTAAACAGTCTTGAGGAGTGGTCAAGAGAGTGGCAGCTAAGATTTAATGCAAAAAGTGTAAAATCATGCATTTGAGGCAAAGAAATCCAGGGAAGGAGTACATGATGGGGGAGGGAGGACCTGCTCACAACCACCACACAGGAAAGGGACCTGGGGATAATCATATCTGATGACCTAAAGGTGACCAAACTTTGTAAAAAGGCTATGGGGAGAGCTAGTGGGATGCTGGGGTGCATAGGGAGAGATAACACCAGCAGAAAAAAGGAGGTGATGATACCACTGTATAAATCATTGGTGAGACCCCATCTGGAGTACTGTGTCCAGTTCTGGAGGCCACATCTACAGAAGGACATAGACAGAGTAGAGGAAGTTCAGAGAAGGGCAACAAAAATTGTGCAGGGTCTGCACCAAAAGTCATATAAGGAGAGACTAGAGGACCTCAATATGTATACCCTGGAAGAGAGGAGAGAGAGGGGGGATATGACAGACCTTCAAATACCTCAAGAGCATAAATAAGGTAAAAGAGGGTAGCATCTTTCAGAAAAAATGATATTCAAGAACAAGGGGTCATGATATGAGGTTGGGGAGGTTGACTTAGTGGTAATGAAAGGAAGTATTTTTTCACAGAAAGGGTGGTGGGGACAGCCTCTCTGTGGAGTTGGTTGGGGGGGGATCCTGTGGGGAATTCAAGAATGCATGGGGTAGGCACAATGGAACCCTAGCAATAGGAAAGAGAGGTAAAAGCCGGAGATCAAGTAGGATCTGCTGTATCAATCAATCAATCAATCAATCAATCAATCAATCAAATTCTTTATTTATCCAGGCGAACACCATTGAGCAAGCTCATTTACAAGGTGGATCTGCATTACACAAGTCAAGTAACAATGCATTTATATACAGACAAATAGACAGTAGATGCAAGAATACAACAGTACAGGTAGGCCTGCAATAGACAGGAGAAGTAAAAATACATTTGGGTTCAGGTAAAAGACAGTCGGTAAGGGTATACATAACAATAGAGCAGCAAGTCAGTAAAAATTTATACCAGATACAACAAGATACATGGTTTAGTATTCCTGTAAGGTAAAGGCATTATAGTCCAATGAAGAGATTAGTTGAAGTGGATGCTACAAGCGAAGAGACATACATACTCAGTTTAAAAAGACCCAGGCATATCAAGGGGGAGACATGTGTCGGGAGAAGTGGGCAGCCAGTGGGGGGGGGTCTAGAACTGGGATAATACTAGGAGCGAAGGAAAGAGATGCTGTGGGTATATAAGGAATAGGTGGGTGAGGGAGAGTGAGATTTAGGGCGGTAGATAAGTAGGTGGCTCAGGGACAAGTTATGCACTGATACAAGAAGGAAGGAGGATGGGAAAAGCAGGGAGGGAGTAGGAGGAGGAGTAAGTAAGCTAGGATCATTGGAAGAAGTTGCAGGCTTCTGTAATGAATTTTAAGTATAAGGTATTAAACACAGTGAGACTAACAGGAGTCCTCAGTTTCAGTGATTTCTGTAGCACATTCCAGAGCTAGGATCGTTGGAAGCAGTTGCAGGCTTCCATAATCTATTTTGAGTATAAGGACTTAAACACAGTAATACTAACATGATTCCTCAGTTTCAATGATTTCTGTAGCACATGCCAGAGTGACGCTAGAACGAATCCTATGGCAGCTCTTCCAAAATGCGTTAGGACTTTGGGCACTTTCAGAGATATCAGTGAACAGCTTCATAGGGCATAGGTTCCAGGCATATTGAGAGTCAGGCAATCAACAATGTACTGTGGACGTTTGCCAGTGATAGCTCTGTATGTCCAGAGAGCTGCATTTTTATTTCATCTGTAGTGTAGGGAGGTCCAACCTATGGCCGCATATAAAGAGCAGTGATGGGTGGAGAAGGGGAGACCAGTGATGAAGCGTAGGGCTCTGTGACAAAGTATGTCCAATTTACAAAGGTATGAAGTAGCACATTGGCTGTATATAAAGTCGGCGTAATGAATTAGGGAAAGGAATGTAGACTGAACTAGCTGTCTTTTGGCCTCTGTAGTTAGTAGGCGGTTTAACCTGAATAAGAGACCTGGTCCCAGATATTCAAAAGGGTTGCGCCATACGCAATAGGGTTGCACCTGCGCAAGTCCAAACTTGCGCCATTCTGCGATATTCAGCAGGAGGCAGTTGCGCCACTGAAAACATGCTGAGCAACAGCGCAATGCAAATGAATGCATGCTGAACTGGAGGGGGAGGAACCATGCATAAACTGCACAGCCCGATATTCAGCCAGGCTGTGCAGAGTTGTGCAGGCGCAACCCCAACCTGCGCCTGCACAACTTTGAGCCAAAAAAGGATCAAGTTGAGGGCCACCCAAGGTGAGCTGCTTCTTTGCAGGGCACAACACAGTAGCTGCCACCTGTGGCTGGCCTCAACCCACTCCTGTGCTCCCCCCAGCAGCCCGATCGTGGGCAAGAGTGTAAAACTCCTCACCTCTCACTGGCCCGATCGAGGGCAGCAGAGTGTTTCCCTGACACCTATCCTCGGTGGTCCAGTGGACTGATAAGCCCGATCGCGGCTGCATGAGTGGCAAAACCCCCTGCCTCAAGGCCATATTCTGGTGATCTAGTGTCCTCCACCCACCACTCACAGTCCCACCACCCTGCCCCGCAGCCAGCGGGCTGTAGCATCCACCCGCCTGCCGCCCTGCCGCTTCCCGACTGACTGGTTCGAGGCTGCACACCTCTTGTGTAGAGCAGAGTCATGGGCGTGCAGCCCATGTCATACAAGGCAGTTCAGGACTTGTGAATGAATGAATTCATTCTACAAACTGGACTGCCTTGTACAGTATGGACTGCACGCCATTAGCTCTTCCTCTGCACCATGGGCGGCAGCCCTACCTGGCAGTCAGTCGACGGGCGTGGTGCGGCAGGCGTGGTGGGATGCTGCCGCTCGCCGCTGCAGAGGGGGAGCGGTGGTGGGGCTTCGTGGGTGGGTGGGTGGAGGACACTAGATCACCAGGGATATGGTCTTGGGGTGGGGGGTTTTGTCACCTTATGCAGCCCGCGATCGGGCTTATCTGTCCACTGTACCCCAGGATAAGTTCGGGGTTATTTACAACTATGCAGCCCGCGATCTGGCTTTTCAGTCCACTGGACCACCAGGGATAAGTTTGGGGACACTTTGCTGCCCGCGATCGGTCTGGTGGGGGTTATTTCCAGCTTTTGCCCGTGATCGGGCCAGTCGGGGAGGGGGAGTTTAATGCTTTGCCCATGATTGGGCCAGTGGGGGATTTTTACTTTTGCCCACGATCGGGCTGCAGGGGGCGTTGGTCCCCGACGGCTGCTGCCTGGCAGGGCGCCAGGTGCAAGTCCTCGGGGATCGGCGCACCTGCATGCTAATGGCATGCAAGTGGGGCCATAAACAGATGCAAATGGCCCCCCCTGCACCTTGCATGAATTATGGCCCATCATGTCACCTTTGAATATTGGAAATTTGGCGATGGCGTATCGGTACTTATGCACCGCAAGTTGAATGCTCCACTCTGACCACTTGCAGTGGCGCAAGTTCCACTGCACCATGCACAGTGGCTATGGCTGGGATGTGATATTCAAAGGAGTTGCTCAATAGCACAACTTCTTTGAATATCACTCCGGCCACACCCCTGCGCAACTATTTTGTGCAGCGCAAGGGCTTGCGCCACAAAATAGCGCAGTTTGAATATCTGCCCCCAAGTCTCTGCCTCAGTTTTTTTAACAAATCCTCCAGGTGGTCTGCAAAGGAAAGTTTGAAGTCTAGCCAGACCCCCAGGTATTTGAATTTTGGCTCAAATTCTAGGGTTCCTCCTAGGAGTGTGGTGATGGGGGAGTAGAGCAGGGTAAGCTGCATGGTTAATAGGTGAAAATAGCATCGCCTTTGTCTTTTTGGCATTAAGTAGTAATTTTTTGCTAAGGAGCTGGTATTGAAGTATGTTAAAGTCAACTTGCAGGTTGCTACAGGCAGCTTCAGGAGTTGTACGGATTAGGTAGATCACTGTATCATCTACGAACAGATGAATTTTTACCTCATTGATGCCTGAGTCTATATTGTTGATGTAGATGGCAAATAGGAGTGGCCCCAGGATGGATCCCTGCGGGACGCCTCTTTTTAACAGATTTGAGGGGGAGAGTTCACCTTCGGCCTTTACCTGTTGGTGCCTATCAGAAAGGTAGTTGTGGAACCAATGCAAGGAGGTAGAATCTAGACCAATGGCTTTTAATGAAGAAAGAAGGAGGCTGCGTTCGACAATGTTGAAGGCCTTATTTAGGTCTGGAAAAATGGCCCAGACAAATTTTTTGTTCTCTAGCTCGCGCTGCCAGTCATTTGTCACCTTGGCCAGGGCCATGATTGTACTATGTTCAGTTCTGAAACCAGATTGCATTGGGTTTAGCAGGTTAGTATCATCTATGAAAGATTTCAGCTGGGCATTCACAATTTTTTCCAGAAATTTGGATAGTACTGGGAGAAGGGGAGATGGGCCTGTAGTTGTTTAGATCACAGGGGTCTCTGGATTTAAACAACGGAATAACATGTGCAGTCTTCCACAGTTTGGGGAGGGTTCCTTGAGAAAGGGACAAGTTAAATAGATGCATAATAGGTATGGCCAAGACATGATAGGCAATCTTTAGGTAGTATGGATCGAAGGTGTCATTGCCAGCACTTTTTCTGGTGTCCAACTGGGAGGAGGAGATCTTTGACCTCTTTTAGTGAGGCAGGAGAGAATGAAAAGACTGCATCTGAGGGACTGGATTCTGAAGGTTGCGTGGTAAGCTGAGAACATAGGTTGCGTGCAGGTGAGTTATCAAAAGCTAGCCCTGCAGTAGCAAAGTGATTATTGAAGTCTTGTAGTATCTCTTTATTGTTGCTGATAGTTACATTGTCAGAAATAATTTTTGAGGGGAGAGTGTTTCCTGTGGTATTACCAGAAAGTTATTTTATTGTGGACCAGAACT
Organism: Neoceratodus forsteri; assembly: GCA_016271365.2. Taxonomy (NCBI): domain Eukaryota; kingdom Metazoa; phylum Chordata; order Ceratodontiformes; family Ceratodontidae; genus Neoceratodus; species Neoceratodus forsteri. Next base: position 1,159,454,266 of record CM028130.1, on the reverse strand, counting down.
TGGTAGGGCAGTTGGAGGCAGTGTTGAGTTCAGAGCGATAGAAGTTGGACTTGGTGTCCCAAATTAGCTTTGTACAGTGGTTTCTGGCTGTTCTGAAAAGTTGCCAGTCTTCAGCTTTGTGGGACTTGTGTGCTAGCTTCCAGAGCTTGTCTCTTTTTAATAGTACTGCCTCGATGTCTACTGTAAACCAATGGCACTTTCTAGCCTTTTAGCAGATTTTGACTAAGGGTGCGTGGGTGTTAAGAGCGCTGGATACAATTTCGTGGAAAATGGCATATGCTGTTTCTACTGATTTGGCTAAATAAAACATCTGCCAAAGCAGGGAGGCTTTCAGGTCTTTGATATATGCAAGCGGGTCAAAATTCCATTTTGACCTTTTGGTAGAGAACTTTGTATTGCAGTAGGTAGGGAAAATGCTCAGCCTAGGTGGGCCAAGTGGTCCTTATCTGCCATCAATTTCTATGCTTCTATGTTTCTAGTTGATGCACAAAAGATGGACAGATTGCTACAATAGCTAGCTTGCCAACAAACAGTGTTAGCAGATATTAGTGTTCTTACCTGTATCATTGAATGTCAACCAGGATACAGCCTTAGAAGACAGAAGCTCCCAATCATCTTTGACCTTTGCACCATGACTATGAAGCCATATCAGAGACAGAAGTGTTGCCCAGTGGGATCTGCTTCCTGAAACAATGAACGGAAAGTTTAGCATGTAAGCATGACTTGAGTCATAACATCCAACAGAATGGTACTCATTTAAGCCTCCACCATGTTTTTGACCCTGTTTGGAGCTTCGTAATTTTTGCATTATTCATAAGCTAACTGTATGCTAAGTGATCATTTCCATTTCAAATCACAGAAACCTCTTTTTAAGATATTGTTCTTTTTTGTTTCAATGGCTAGGTTTATTTTCAAACTGGTTCTGACCATTCTTATTTGATAAGTATGTTCTTTGTTTACAGACTTTTATTTACTGTATAATGTACATACTTTTGTTGTAAATACTGTTACTTAGCAGACTAGAAGCCCAATGTGCAACAATACAGTTATGCCCCTAATCAACATTATGAAAAGGGTAGAAAGAATGCTGGCTCTTGATTGGTCAAGAGGTGCTTTCAGCCCGGGCCATCATCCCATCACAACAGTCCTGCTGAAAGTAGCTTTACATAAATATGTTTAAAAAGTACATCTAATTTACTAAAAAGGATGCATTTCATAATCACTATAAGGCACTCCAGGAGGTGTATGATGGTGGACTAACAGCTTTTCTCAGGTGGTGAAAGTACTCAGCTTCGCTATGTGCTCCAAGCCACCAGAGGCTTGATATTATCCCACTGTAACACAACCCTGTCATGCCTTATTACTTAAATAATAATCTAGCTGCCATTTTATGGGCAGTCAGTCATTCTCCTTGGTTGATCTATTTGTTAGTTCTTATAAAGTAATACAGTTCATACAAATTATTAAGTAATCCCTTTATAGTTTTGAAACAAGTGAATGAAATAAAATTGCAATATATGGTACACCAATTTAATTGCATATAATTTAGAGATTTAAAGATTATTTGCTCTAGCAATAACTGAAGATAGCATCTGAGCATATTGTATTAATTTATCACTAAGGATAGATGTCCCTTCTTTCTGGTGAGCAATTAGTATAGCTAAATACAAACATAAATAGAAAGCAAGATGCTCTTCCATGACAGCCACGTACAGCCATTGTTCCATTCTGTTAGAAAAAAAAAACTCACAGAAACATGAGAAACATACTAAATATTCCAAAGTAATTCTGTTATCGGTTGCAAAATTGTTATTTCATTAGATGGAAAGACTTGTACAAGAAATTAATACTGTTTAAGCACATTTATCCAATTTGCAGTCCTAGATGATTAATTATACAACTGGATCAGTTATCTTTTATTCTAGGTTACACCATATCAGCATAGCACCTAATCATTAAAAACAGAATAAAGGATGGGGACTTGTGTGATATGAGAATTTAATGCACACTCGAGGTGTAGGATGCTTCACCCTCTCGGTTTATTAAAGCATCCCACACTGAGGATGTGCATTAAATTCTCATGTGCACACTTCCTCATCTTTTATTTTATATAATTTCTGGTGAGCAATTTGTTCCCATTCAAGTGCTGTGACTGACACTGACACACACACACACACACACACACACACAGTCTCTCTCTCCCTCCTTTTTCTTTTGTTCAATAACCCCCTTCCCCTCCATGGCACCTTCAGTCTACCTGTTTGGGGCATACTCCTGCACCCCACAGAACAGCCTTAAATGCAGCTGCTACAGCTTGCAGCCCCCCACAGCTCCTACTACAGATTCCCCAGCTGTGCAGCTGTCCCCAGTCACTCTCTTTCCCGCTCACTCCACAGCAGCCTTAACATAGCACAGAAGCCTGCAGCTCCCTCTGCTCCCACATTAATCCCCCCATTTTACAGATGAAATCAAGATCGTGCTTGCCTCTTCATGAGCGAAATCAGTCATGGAGCCGTTCCCCCGACAGTGTAAACCAAAGCATCAATCAGATATTTATAAAATAAATTAATGGTACGATCAACCAGATAGAGTTAAAAAAATTATTCTAGGATGGTCAGGGTACTGTTGTGGTGGTTCCTCACTATCAAAGTTACGGAGCCACTAACAAAGTTACTGCACCATCATTTTTTCACAACTATTTAGACTGCCCACAAAGACAGGGAGCTGATGAAAGAGCACTCCATTTTGACTGATGGAGCATGTGAATGCCCTAATAACTGACAGGTTATTACGGCAAATATCAACTGGTTGAACCCTAAGAAAAAATTGCTCACGAGTAATTATTAGAGCTGTACGAATACTTTTTTTCAAATATTCGGCCGAATATTCGGTATTCGGTTCCCAGATATTTGTTATTCAGTGTTTGTTATTTGGCTAGAGAAAATGCCTTATTACAGAACAGGCATAGAAGTCCTTACAATGGCTTCAGGAAGAGTAGGATGAGCTGTTATGGCAGTTTGGCTTGTACACTGGTGGCACAGGCTGTCTTTTGGTACTGCTGCTTCAATAGGAGGATGCAGAGGTCATGGCACTGACTTGTACACAGGTGCCACTGCCACACAGGATATCTTGTGCTGCTGATGTTTCAGGAGGAAGATGCAGATCTCATGGCTCTTTGGCTTGTACACTGGTGCCATATGCTGTCTTGTTGGGTACAGTTCTGTTGTGGAGGAGGATGCAGATGCCGTGGCACCTTGGCTTGTACACTAGCACCACAGACTGTGTTGTGCTGCTGATGCTTCAGGAGGAAGACGCAGACGTCATGGCTCTTTGGCTTGTACACTGATGCCACAGGCTGCCTTGTTGAGTACATTTCTGTTGTGGAGGAGGATGCAGAATTCACAGCATTTTGACTTGTACCCTGGTGCCACTTCCACAAGCTATCTTGTGCTGCTGATGCTTCAGGAAGAGGATGCAGATATCACAGCAGATTGACTTGTACACTGGTGCCATAGGCTGTCTTACTGGGTACAGTTCTATTGTGGAGGAGGAGGATGCCGATGTCATGGCACTTTGGCTTGTACACTGGTGCCACTGCCACAGGCTGTCTTCTGCTGCTGATGCTTCAGGAGGAGGATACAGATGTCATGGCACTTTGGCTTGTACACTGGTGCCACAGGCTGCCTTGCTGGGTATGTTTCTGTTATGGAGGAGGATGCAGAATACATGGCACTTTGGCTTGTACACTGGTGCCACTGCCACAAGCTGTCTTGTGCTGCTGTTGCTTCAGGAGGAAGATGCAGATGTCACAGTACTTTGGCTTGTACACTAGTGCCACTGCCACAGGCTGTCTTGTGCTGCTGATACTTTAAGAGGAGGATGCAGATATCATGGCAATTTGGCTTGTACACTGGTGCCACTGGCTTTATTATTAGGTATGGTTCAGTTGTGGAGGAGGAAGATACAGATGTTATGGCACTTTGGCTTGTACACTGATGCCACAGGCTGTCTTATTTGATACAGTTCTGTTATGGAGGAGGATGCAGATGTCACGGCACTTTGGCTTGTACATTGGTGCCACTGCCACAGGCTGTCTTGTGCTGCTGATGCTTTAAGAGGAGGATGCAGATATCACGGCAGTTTGGCTTGTACACTGGTGCCATATGCTGTCTCATTGGGTATGGTTCTGTTGTGGAGGAGGATGCAGATGTCATGGCACTTTGGCATGTACACTGGTGCCACTGCCACAGGCTGTCTTGTGCTTCTGATGCTTCAGAAGGAGGATGCAGATGTCACAGTACTTTGGCTTGTACACTGGTGCTACTGCCACACAAGCTATCTTGTGCTGCTGATGTTTCAGGAGGAGGATGCAGATGTTACAGCACTTTGATTTGTACACTGGTGCCACAGGCTGTCTTATTGGATACAGTTCTGTTATGGAGGATGCAGATGTCACAGCACTTTGGCTTGTACACTGGTGCCACTGCCACACAGGCTGTCTTGTGCTGCTGATGCTTCAGGAAGATGCAGATGTCACGGCACTTTGACTTTTATTTATTTATTTATTTAAGAGATTAACCAGGCAAGCATACTGAGTGGGGACCACTCATTTCCAGATGCGACCTGGGGGGTTACATAGAGAATATCACAGGACAAGTACATGCAGGAGCAATACACATTTGATACAGTTTGGCTATTACAAGGTTTGGTCCTAAGACCGTGCGTATACATTTAGCTATTACAAGGTTTAGTCCTAAGACCACGGAGTACAAACAGGCAGAGATCATGCAGGTTCACAGTAAATTTGCTGATAATGTAGTTCTGTCAAGGTACAGTTAGGTGCCCCTTGGTAGCAGGTCTGGGTAGTTGGTAACAGTTGCATATGTCTGAGAAATGGACATGGAGGAGCGGTTTAAGGAGACTTGGGGTGGGGGTGAGCCTGATATCAGCAGGGAGGTCATTCCAGAGTTTGGGCAGGCAATATTTGAAAGCAGATTGGCCCTTCAATGTGTGCATGAAAGGGAGTTGGAGTAGCCTGGAGTCGGAGCACCTGAGTGAGTAGGTCGGGGAGGGTTGTGCTGTCAAAACAGAGCTGAGATAGTGGGGAAGGGAGTTAGTCAAGAATTTGGCTATGACGTTTGCGCAGTGTATCTGACATTGGGCCTTGAGCAAAGGGAGATCTAAGGTGCTGTAAAGGTTAAAATGATGGGTGGTGGGGGGCATTCCAGGATGAAGCGGCAGGAGTGAAAGAGGGTGTCCAAGCTGGTCAAGGTTGATGAAGGTGCTGAACTGTAGGCCATATCGCTGTAGTCAAAGATAGGGAGGATCATTTTATGTACTAATTCCCTCCTGACCGTGTTGGGCAGACACCCTTTATTCCAATGAAGAGCTCCCAGTTTGGGGTGCAGTTTTATGTGTAGCGAGTCAATGTGGACGGAGTAATCAAGATGATGATCAAGCCAAACTCCCAGGTATCTAAAGGAGGTGCAGGACTCCAAAGTGGGCCCGTCCAGAGTATGGAAGGCTTTTACACTGGTGCCACTACCACACAGGCTGTCTCGTGTTGCTGTTGCTTCAGGAGGAGGATGCAGATGTCACAGTACTTTGGCTTGTACACTGGTGCCACTGCCACACAGGCTGTCTTGTGCTGCTGATGCTTCATCAGGATGCAGATGTCACGGCACTTTGGCTTGTACACTGGTGCCACAGGCTGTCTTATTGCATATGGTTCTGTTGTGGAGGAGGATGTAGACGTCATGGCACTTTGGCTTGTACACTGGTGCAGGAGGGCAGGCTACCATGTCCCGCTGCTGGTTCTGGAGGAGGTTGAACAGGAAAATAGTTCATCATGGGCATTCCATTCAGTTTCCCATAGAATTCAACTGGAAGTATAAGACATAACTCTGTCATTTATTGTACTTAGGTGAAAAAAAAACAACAATGTGTACTATAAGAATAAAATATGCCACACCCTTAAAATAATTGTGGCCTTTAAGAAAACCAACTAATAAAACATAATTATGCCCATAGGAGAACAGTATAACATCAAAAGGCTTAACTCAGTCAATACTGGTATTTAATTGACAATTTATATATGGGCACACTCCTCTTAATGGGATTGGGTATTACAAGAAACACACATGACAGATTGTTAACTAATTCTGTCCTTAAAAAAAACTAATAAAACATAATTATGCCCATAGGAAACTATAAATTTACTTCATCAGTCTAACAAGCAAATTCAAATCTTACCTTCGTAGCTGAGAGAGACGTCTGTGAGGACAGCACTCTTGCATGACGCCCATTCTGCCCATGATGTGTGGCCACAAAGATGGCTTTTAATAAATGCTACCTGTTAGGGACACGTAATGAAATGAAGTGCTTCCAAATGGCCTGTACACATCCATGAAGTCTCCCTTCTCATGTGGCCATCAGATGATTCAAAATCAGTGGTCACTGGTCAGACAGCTCTATTTCTTCCTCTTTTTTTATGTAATGCTTTTCTTGTTTTTTCTCCCATCACATGCCCTGCTCCCCCGATGTGACATGCACATGTGGAGGCATGTGCATGCTTGCCTTGCGGGACACTCAAATCAAATCAAATCATCTTTATTTTTATAGCGCTTTTCAAAACCAAGGTGCTGTACATAAAAATCATACACATAAAGATAAAATTTCAAAACAAACATTAAAACAAATCATCCCTAGCTAGGAAAAGCTAAACTAAATAAATAAGTCTTTAACTCCATTTTGAATCTATCGACAGTTAGGTATTCTCTCAACCAACGAGGTAAAGAATTCCACAGGGTTGGTGCTGAAAAAGCAAAGGCACGAGATCCTGATGTCTTTAATCGCACCCTGGGAATCTCCAGCAATCCCTCGTTGGCGGAACGGAGAGGACGGAGGGGGAAGTAGGGTACCAGGAGATCTTTCAGGTAACCGGGTCCCTGATCATGTAGGGCTTTAAAGGTTAGTAAACCAACCTTAAAGGTGATCTGCCACCAAACAGGCAGCCAGTGCAGTTCACGGAACACAGGTGTAATATGACTAGTTCTAGAAGTCCCAGTCAAAAGCCTGGCCGCGGCATTCTGCACCAGCTGTGGGTGGCGGATACCAACCCCAGGTAGCCCTAGGTAGAGGGAATTGCAGTAATCAAGATGGGTAGTGACAAAGGCATGGACCAATGTTGGAAGCTCACCCGGAGGAACCAGGTGTTTCACACGGGCGATATTCCTCAGATGGTACAAAGAGGATTTGATGACAGCTGACACCTGAGATTTTAGGGTCAAACCATCATCAAAAATAATGCCCAGGTTACACACCTGATCAGAGATGGTGAGTGACATACCACCAAGTAATAAGCCTGATGGTTGTCCAGCCACCAAACCCACCCCCAGATGACCTGGGTCCACTACCAGCACCTCAGTCTTATCTGGATTCAGTCTCAGTCAGCTGGAACTCATCTGAAGTCTGATCTCAGCAAGGCAGTTATTTAGCATGGAGAGTGCATCATCTTGTCTGGGCAGAAAGGACAAATACAGCTGAGTATCATCTGCATAGCAGTGAAAACCCAGACTGTATTGCCTGATGATATCTCCCAATGGCAGCATATACACTGCAAACAACATGGGGACCAGAATGGAATCCTGTGGTACCCCAAAAGGCAGGGAGTGAGCGCCAGAGGAATAAATTCCAGTGGCAACTCTCTGAGACCTGTCCGTGAGGTAAGAATGGAACCATTTGAGGACTGTACCAGACAGCCCACAAAAGAACCGCAGGCCCTCCAACAGCACACTGTGGTCTACAGTGTCAAATGCAGAAGAGAGATTGAGAAGGACCAGAATGGTACGTGCCTTTTGATCTCTAGCCATTAGGAGATAATTCAATACCCGGACAAGGGTAGTCTCTGTGCTATGCTTCTTCCTAAAACCAGACTGGAGAGTATCATAGACATTGTGAGTTGTAAGATGATCATCCAATTGCAACGCAACTGCCTTTTCAATAACCTTACCAACAAATGGCAGGTTAGAGATAGGCCAGTAGTTGGCTAGACAATCTGAGTCCAAGGAGGGTTTTTTAAGGAGTGGTCGAACAACTGCCTCCTTGAGGGGATCAGGAAAGACCCCACTCTCCAAAGACTTCCAGACAATGTCAGCAAGGATCGGGCAGATAACTTCTACACATCCCACTAGAAGGGGTATAGGACCCAGATCCAAACTACAGCTGGTTGGTCGCAGTGTTTGGATGATCTTTACAATGTCAGTGAACTCCAGCCAGTGAAAATCTGACCAGACAGACCGAGTGTTGCCATTTCCTGTCGACCACTGCAATCCCTCAAAGGAGAGGTCGGACAGATGCCAGACCTGATGCTGGCAACCTTATCTGCAAAAAACCAAGCAAACTCCTCATATCCCAGCTGAGAAAAAAGCTTCTCTTGGCTGGAGACAGATTGGATTGCACAATCTGTCAACAGTCTGGAAAAGCTGAGCCGGTCGATTCTGTGCTGCAGAAATCTCCCTGGACAGGAATTCTGCCTTCTTACGGGTGATTTCTGATTGATAGCCATCATAATGTGCCATCAACCTAAGCCTGTCAGCATCATGGCCGGACCTCTGCCAGGCTCTCTCCAACCTTCGGCCAACTTGCCTTAACCCCTTCAAGGAGCCATCAAACCAAGGGCTCCTTGAACAAAGGGTGAGAGGCCGAACACAAACAGGAGCAATCTTGTCCAGAGCATCTCCCACAGCCTTATTATAGGCTAGTACGAGATTGTCTGGACTCATGCATTCACCTGACAGGCCCGATAGATCCAGTACCGCCATTAGGTCACTGGGGTTAATGCCCCTTAAAGGGCGGTACTGAACCATCTCCATAGGGGCAGACCTATTGGGGGAGCCCTGAAGCTGAACCTTATGGTGTGATGGTCAGACCAGCTGACTGGTTCCACCCCCAAATCAGCAATCTCCATACCCAAAAGAAAGATCAGATCCAATGAATGACCCCCTACATGGGTCGAGGAGGTAACCAGCCATGTTAGGCCTAGCATCATCATCAGCTGCAGGAGATTTTGACCAAAGTGCGAGAGTTCATCATTGACCCAGGCATTGAATTCCCCCAGAACTATCAATCTGGGGGACCTTAACACCATGTCGATGATGAAGTCTGTTATCTCCTGCAGGAATTCTCCACTGTCTCCTGGTGGATGGTAGATGAGGAAAATCCCGTAACCTACACTCTCTCCCAGGATATATTCAAAGGATCTGGTACTTCCCAATGGCACATCCACAAGGCCCAGCTCAGTCTTAAACATAATGGCCACACCCCGGCCCCTAAGATCCAACCTTGGATGGTGTATCACTGAGAACCCGGCTGGAGTTGCTGATGCCAATATAGGGCCTGGATTTTCATCCAGCCAGGTCTCGGTGATGCAAGCCAGATCAGTTGATCCAACAAGATCAGCTATAATGGCTGCCTTGTTTTTAATAGATCTGGCATTGCATAACACCTCCAAGGTGGGATGAGCTGTCGGGGAAGACCTCGCCACCTGCCCACTAAAGTCGGAGTCCTTGGGTATGGGGACAAGACAAGAATAGCCTCTATCCTGACCCCATTTTGCCCCAGGGCTTCTCCTGGACCCCATAACCCCAATCCGCCCTCCCCTTTCCTGTCCCCCACCAGGCCCAGCTCCCCCACCAGGCCCAGCTCTCCACCTTCTTTTACACTTCCTAACAATGCCCAAAACACGACACCTAAAATACGTGTCGGATGACAATGGGGGACATTCAAAGGGACATAATTCCCTGAGCCTGGTGGGGGAATAATGCCCAACCATCACTGAACCTCCCTAACACATTCTAATAAAAACCAAATAAATTGGAGAGGAGTAAAAAATAAAATAAAACAAGAATAATAAACAAATCAAAACCTATCACTCTCAAATAAAAAATAATAATTCACTCCTCCACTCTCTCTCACGGGGTCAAAAAACCCAAACACGGTTATACATTAAAGAGAAAAGAAAAACAAAATATATAACCAAACACTTACATTAATACTTATTCGAAAACAAAATAGAGCAATAATTCATTCATAAGTGCCAATAGTCCAGCACTTCCTAGTTACAGGCCACTTGAAAACTGTTGTCCTTTAAAATAGATAATTAAAAACAGTCCAAAACTCTGGAAATAAATCTTATAGCTCACAAAAAAGAAACCCCATACAGAATCCACTCTAAAGAGAGTTCAAGTCCCAGAAAATTAGATAATAGTTAACTAAAAAGTATAACACTAAGTACAATTTACAAAATAACATTTAACATAATCTCTACTTGATAAAAGAATATATTTAAATAAGCAATAATAAATACAGTTTCACTTTCAACCTCTGGTACTCTCACTACCCTTGGAGTCAGTACTAACCAGGAACTGTCACTGCCTAGATGATGTAATAAAAATGAGTATTTGAAGTTCCCAGGCACTCATACAACCTGGAAAATAAGGAAATAATTAGGGCTCTCTCACTGCCCAAGAAACAGTAAAAATAAGTTCAAACCAAAAATATATTTCCACCAGAGTCCAGGAAATGTTCTCTCCAGGAGGGTATCTTAACAAAACCCAGTTCTTCTTTAGGCTCACTACAATGTCCAATCCCAGATCCAGACAAAGTCAAAATTCAAATCTCCTGGCCTCTGAAATATACTATGAAAAGTCATTTCACAAAATACTAGAACAGCAGTCAATCCATCTGTTCCAATTTCAGATCAGGCACCAAACTCCATTCAGCAATTTTCCATCGTGAAAAAGGGGATTTCTGGAAGGAGCCAAGAGTGTGCAAACTCGCAGATGAATAAAGGGATATCCCCTCCTCCCCTCTACACCACCCCAGGCTAAACTAATTCCCCACCACCTGTGACCCGCAGCTACAGATGCCCTTAGGGCTATATAATAAAGTACACCCCTAGAGCAACTTAGGAGAGCCCCAAATCCTCCTCTGGCTCTCCAAAGGCCAAACAAGGCAACTCCCGCTCGGTCCCAGGTAGCACAATGGGACAATGGCCTAAGGTGTAGGAGGAGAAGGATTCCCCCAACCAGCACCACTCAATGCCCCTCGCTGCCCCTAAGTTCCAGAGAAGTAGTGACTCCAAAGCTCACAGCAAAGTTATTTTTGAGCAGTACGTAGCAATTTAAAAACACTCACGAACACCTCCAGTCAGTGTTCTGAACACAATGTTTCTGGGTTATTCTTCAGCTTAATTCTTCTGGGGTATTCTAGTTTAGATCAAACCCAGGCTCTCAAGATATGCGTGAGCCTCAAACCATGGCAAACTACATATCTGATGAACAGGCACTTCCCCGGTCACTTCCGCTGGCTCCACCAACTTTACCAGAGACTTTTAAACTTTAATACGGCTTCTCCATGAAATTCTGCTGTAATCCATAAATGCACGAAAGCGATGCCAAATAATTATGGAGCATGTAAAAAAACTAATAATACTTCCAGCTATTCCGAAACTCGCTTAACTTAAACCAAACACATAAATACATAAAATTAAAACAACTTAAAATAAACATGCAATAAACTTTACAAATAATCAAACAGAAAAATAAACAGATGAATGAATGGATAGTAAACAAATGAAACAAAAAAAAACGACAGTACTTTACTAGTTTGTTGACTGCTGGCCCAGCATGGCTGCTATCTTGGATCTGAATGATTGTGATGATCTCACTCCCACCCTGCCAGTCACCAGGTTCCACCTACGCTCATTGCTGGACTTTCACACAGCCATAGCAGGACTAAAGAAGGGCACCCCCAACCCAGGAGAGGAGAGCAGGTGCTCATTCCTACTCCCACTGTCCCCCCACTGGCTCAGCACCCTGTGGCAACCAGAGGTCATTCCCGAACCCGTGTCACTGGCACAGCGCAAGGTAAGGTGTCCAGTGTCTCAGCCCTCAGTGTCACTGGGCCAGCCTATACTGTTTTATTTCAGTAATTCCCACACAAATACCACTAAACAGAAAGAAAACAATGAAATGACTGAATACTTACCTTCACAAGTCATACACACAGTGTTTTTCAAAGAGCCCATCAGACTCATGATAAAATTCCTGCAGGGTAAAAAAAAATAAAATAAAATAAACATGATTAATTTCCATCCAAGATACGGAATTACAGAAATACAGATACACTGTTCAGTCATAATTCCCAAACCCCTTCACCCAAACAAACATAAAACAAAAGATTTCATACAATTTACTTATTCTTGCTGTTAGCACACAATGTGGTACTTGAAGATGAGCAACATCACTCTGGCTTGAGCTGTCATCATCATCCAGACTTTTTCTTCATAATTATTGGTGATTTGCCATGCCAAATGAATACTGGAGTGGAGACTGGTGATGTCACACTGGTATCTGGCATATTTCAGTCATGGGGAATACTGGAGAGTAAATCTCAGGCATGGACAATACCGGAGACTGGTGATCCCGCACTGGTATTCAGCAAATTTCAGGAATGGGCAATACTAGAGACTGGTGATGCCACATTGGTATCTGGTAAATTTCAGGCATGGGCAATACTGGAGAATGGAGACTGATGATGGCAAACCAAGTCTTACACTTGGCTGGTGATGTTCTAAGCAACTGCTTAGAATATTTGTGCGAAATTATGCTGAGCACCCACCACCTCACATTTCACAGACACCATCTGTGGTTCACAAATTCATGTCATTATTTAACAAGCATTTGTCAATGCCAAATGTTGATTGCTTTGGTCCATTGAGCTCACTCACAGCCCCTTTGTCACTCGCTCATTCTGTTTCTCCCAGTACTGCAGGCTGCCCTTTTGTACCAGACTCCTGCCTGCGTTGGCACCTTTTTCTGCTCACAAAGAAATCTGCAGCTGTCCTGACAGAGATCCGTTGAGAAGGCTCACTCCCCCTCTCTCACTCGCTCATTCTGTTTCTCCTGGTGCTGCAGGCTGCCCTTTTGTACTGGGCTCCTGGCTGTGTTGGCGGCTTTTTCTGCCCACAAAGAAATCTACAGCAGTCCTGACACAACTCTGTTGAGATCACTCACTCCCCTTCTCTCACTCGCTCATTCCATTTCTGCCAGCGCTGCAGGCTAGCCTTTTGTACTGGGCTCCTGCCTGTGTTGCCGCCTTTTTCTGCTCCACAAAGAAACCTGCAGCAGTCCCAATAGAGTCTGAGCTCACTCACCCCTCCTCACCGCTTACCCCTGTGTCTCCCAGTGCTGCAGGCTGGCCTTTGTACTGGGCTTCTGTCTGCATTGGCAGCTTTTTCTGCCCACAAAGAAATCTGCAGCAGTCCCGACACAGCTCCGTTGAGCTCGCTCACTCCCCCTCTCTCACTCACTCACTCATTGTGTTTCTCCCGGCACTGCAGGCTGCCCTTTTGTACTGGGCTCCTGCCTGCATTGGCACCTTTTTCTGCCCACAAAGAAATCCACAGCTGTCCCAACAGAGCTCCGTTGAGGTCGCTCACTCCCTGTCTCACCTGCTCATTCTGTTTCTCCTGGTGCTGCAGGCTGCCCTTTTGTACTGGGCTCCTGCTTTTGTTGGTACCTTTTTCTGCCCACAAAGAAATCTGCAGCAGTCCCAGCAGAGCTCCACTGAGCTTGCTCATTCCCCCTCTCTCACTCACTCATTCCATTTCTGCCGGCACTGCAGGCTGCCCTTTTGTACTGAGCTCCTGCCTGCGTTACCACCTTTTTCTGCCCACAAAGAAATCTGCAGCAGTCACCATAGAGCTCCGTTGAGCTCGCTCACTCCCCCTCTCTCACTCACTCATTCTGTTTCTCCCACCGCTGCAGGCTACCCTTTTGTACTGGGCCCTGCGTGCATATTTGCATTTTTCTGCCCACAAAGAAATCTGCAGCAGTCCCAACAGAGCTCCGTTGAGCTCACTCACTCCCCCTCCCACACTCGCTCATTCTGTGTCTCCCAGCGCTGCAGGCTACCCTTTTGTACTGGGCTCCTGCCTGCATTGGTGCCTTTTCCTGCCCACAAAGAAATCTGCAGCAGTCCTGACACAGCTCATTTGAGCTCAGTCACTCCCCCTCTCTTACTCGCTCGATCCTAATCTGTCCCAAATTTTGATTTCAGACAAGAATCTGATATTTTGTGCCTGGAGCACGAAAAACACTTTTTCAAGCTAGGTGTAAAAATGACAGCTGTACTGGTTCATAAGGAGGTGTGAAAATGCCTGTGTTGAAAATCTGGCATGAAAAGTTTACTAATCTGCGAAGTTACAAGGGTGCGTGGAAACTGCACAACGCATGCTCGTAACACAGTCATTTTATGGAGTTTCATCACAAAATTTTCAACATAGGCATTTTAGGATCTCTGCTCATGAACAGTGTCACTGTGATTTTCTTATTGTGTCCCGAACACTGATTTCCCACAGCGACCGTGCTATTCTGCACCGGAAGAGTGGAAACACATTTCAGCCAGGATGTGAAAAATGACAGCTGCACTGTTCATAAGGAGGTGAGGAAAAATGGCAATGTTGAAAATCTGGAGTGAAAATATTGCAAAATTATGAAGTTACGAGCATGCATGGAACTTGTGCAATGCACACTCGTAACACACTCATTTTATGGACTTTCATCACAAAATTTTCAACATAGACATTTTAGGACCTCTGCTCATGAACAGTGTCACTGTGATTTTCTTAATGTGTCCTGAACACTGATTTCCCACAGCGATGGCATTATTCTGCGCCAGAAGAGTGAAAACACATTTCAGCCAGGATGTGAAAAATGACAGCTGCAGTGTTCATAAGGAGGTGTGCAAAAATGGCAATGTTGAAAATCTAGAGTGAAAATATTGCAAATTGGTGAAATTACAATCGTATGTAGCAACTGCACAATGCACACTTGTAAAACAATCATTTTTTGGGATTTTTCCGACCAAATTTGCAACATACACTTTTTGACACCCCATCTCATGAACACTGCCACTGTCATTTCGTTAATCACTCCCGAAAGGTGATTCTGTGCAGTGACCACAAAATCACCTTTTGGGACCGATTAACAGCATGACAGTGGCTGAGTTCATGAGGAGGGGGCCCAATAACCCCAAGTTAAAAATTTGGTGACAACATTCTGAAAAATGCCTGAGATATGCAAAAAAGTTGAAAAAGCCCTATTTGTGCCATTATACAGCTTGCAGGCATTTCCTTAGCTTGCGGTTGGCTTTGAAGAGTGCAGACGTGTTCCCGGTCCACCGAAGATCTTTGCACTGGATTCTGGAGGTAAGTATGGGGTGAGGGGGATGTGGGGAGGCAGGGTCTTGATGGGTGGGCAGAGGTTGTTGAAGGGCTAGGGAGACCTCGAGGACTGTTTTCTTTTACAGGTTTAAAAAGGAAAAAAACATCGCCAGACTGATTTTTCTTTACAGGGCATTGGGCACACTGGGGTGGGCTCCCAACATGCCAGCTGAATGTTTGGGGGGGCTATAGCTGATGGGGGATTGGCCAGCTCCTTTGGCACATATTCAGTGCTAGGGGGGAACTAGAGCCAAGGGGGATTGAGCACCCCCTCGACATAAACTGACAGTTTTGGAGGGGGGCCATTATGCTGACATGGAGTGGTCTCCCCTTTGGCAACCTGAACTCATGCAGGGACTGCAGCCAGCAGGGATTGGGGCCTCCATCAGCAAACACACTCTGTTGTGGGGGCACATGCTGCCGAGGGGATTAGGCACCCTTTGGCACTCAGTACTGATTATTGTTTGTGAACATGGTGGCAAGCCACTGCCATGTTCACAAACAATATTATTAGTACCAACGCCTGCCCAGCAATGACAGGTCGCCACTCATTGCAGCGGAATGGCTGAGGCTGCAATGATGAGGCAGCCCCTGATTTCAGCGGCTGAAACATTTCAAGGTGGTGGCATGCTGGCTGAACTAGTGTCAGCAGCAGCGTGCCACCCCATTGGGGAAAAGCGGCCAAGCTTTTAAGTCTGTGGGCACTGGCACAACAGTGCCGCGCCTCCACAACCTGTTTTGGCAAGCTGCCGCAATATGTTTCTTGTGCATGCACGCAATCAACATAAAAAGGACAATGCCTAACACATTTCAGATCCCAAAAGATCCTTTTTCAAAGGCAATTACAGCAAGATTGAACACTATTATATATACAAATGTGTTGTGACATCACAGTGAGATCAGAATACAAACAACCTTCAAATTCGTAAGATGTAATAAATCCTGACCACATGATGTGCTCATGTGAAACATCCATTATCCACCCTTAGGTGCTACAAATTGTTAAACAGACAACTCCAAAGGTAATACAACACCGTGCTACTAAACTGCAGTGCATAACCATTGGAAGTGCAGATGTTGAAAACATGTAATATCATATATATATATATATATATATATATATATATATATATATATATACAACAGCATAGCCAAATAATTGCCTATATCATGATGTTCAGAAAAGCAGTGGAAAGATAAGGAGGGGAATAAAAGAAGTAAGAAGGACAAAAAAGCCCAAAAGAAAAAATTAAAAATGGAGAAAATAAAGCAGGGAGGGAGGAATTTAAGATTTTCACTGTCAGAATCCAAAAGTAATGTAGTGGCAGCAAGCAAGTCATCAATGAGTAACAGTTAATTTTTGTTTTATTTTCCACAAATATGGTCCAAGATCAAGACCATAATTTAAGCCAGGAAACGTATTATCTGCCAAAATTACAATCCAAAACTTTTCTTTATTCAGTAGCACCATATTGAAACAGAACAGCTACCGAGAATGTCCTGCAGAAGAGCTAAAACACTGAACTAAAACACATCAATTACCCTGAACCCAAGTTTCAAAAAACTTGATTAAATCAGAAAATGAATGGCTGTGTACAGTGCAAAAGACATGTCCATTGCAAAAACGTTGTAGTTAGTAAAAAATTCACCAGCTGTAATGTTGAAAGGGAATATTCAGTAAGACAGTTGCTTACCTCTAACATCTCAGGGGTTATTTATCTGGCAACATGTTCATTCCTGGCCTTCTATGGGGGTAAAACAACCTGGTGCCTAAAAACTAGAATTTCAGGGCATCAAGAAGGTGTTTCACCCTACAAGAGCAGTTCACTAATACAGTAATGATACAGTGCCACTGAGTAAAGCATCATTTTGGATTGTAACATTAGGAGATAATAAATTCCCTGGCTTAAATTATGGGCTTGATCTTGAACCATCGAGGAAAAGAAAATGGAAATGAGGTGTTACACATTGATGGGATGCTGGCTGTTGCTACATTACTTTTGGATTATGACAGTGAAAATCTTAAATTCCTCCCTCCCCTTCCCCCTTTATTTTCTCCATTTTTCTTTTTTCTTTTGGGCTTTTTGTCCTTCTTACTTGTTTTATTCCCCTCCTTTGCCTATCACTGCTTTTCTGTACATTATGATATAGGCGATTATTTGGCAGTGTTGTTGTATAGTATATATATGATATTATATGTTTTCAGCATTTGCGCTTTCAATGGTTATGCACTGCAGTTTAGTAGCACAGTGTTGTATTATCTTTAGAATTGTCTGTTTAACAATATGTTGCACCTAAGGGTAGGTGATGGATGTTTCACATGGGTACATCATGTGGTAGGGGTGTATTGCATCCTATGAATTTGAAGGTTGTTTGTATTACAATGTCACTGTGATATCACAACACTTATGCATATATAATACTGTTCAGTCTTGCTGTAATTGTCTTCCGAAAATTATCTTTTGGGATCAGAACTGTGTCAGGCATTGTGCTTTTTAATAATGGCATGAATTGGTAAACCACAGGTGGTGTCCATGAAATGTGAGGTGGTGGGTGTTCGGCATGATTTTTCAACAAAAGACAGCATCACCAGTCATGGGGTTTTTGGAAAAAGAACAACATATGGAGTGTCATTAACATAATACCAGATGGGGTGTTGGTGCACATAGTCCACAAGTTGGCCCAGGTGAGCAACACAAGTACAGGGTCATGTGTCACATAAAAATAGCATTGTTATTAAAGTGCTGTGAAATTCAATTATTCAAGACTTGTAATCAAGATGTGGTAAATTGAGCTTGATAAACGCAAGTTGCTCAACATGTTCAGGGTCTAATGAGGATCTATGAGGCTCCACCACATCCCTGCTGTGCTAGACAACCTCTGTGATGGCACACTGGTTGAGGAGCAACTCAGGTATTTTATGGTCAGCTGTGCTAGGTGCGGGCAGGATTTCAACTTTTTGGTCCAGTACTCCAGTGGGTCAACCGAAATGGGTTCAAGAGCTTGTGTCAAGAAACAATTCAAAGCGTTGCTGGCCAAGATTGGGTGCTGCTCATTTTGCTTTCTTTGCTCCGCTTGTAGGGATGAACTGAGTTGTGTCCAGTAGTCTTCTTCCTCCATTTCTGGCACCACCTCCACCTGCTGTTCTTGTTCTCCCAAGGCTCCTTCAGTAGGCATCACATCCTTGGCACACATTGTAAAGGTGAGCTCTTGAGCACTGCTGACCTAAACTCACACACACGGTACTCACAAGGGTATCTCTCACTTAAACCCTCGGTCCAGCAGTGTTGAAACATATGGCTTAGTGGTACAAAAATCTGTGAACCTGTTCCCTAATTCAGTTGATAGATTGTGTACAAGGGCCATCACTGCAGGTGCAAAATCAGCATGAGTGGAAAATCTCTGCAGCGACTTCTTCAGTATCTGGACTGCTGGGATGACATGACTCAGTAGTGCAGATTCTCCACTCATATCACATGTGCTTCTTTTAAAAGGACCAAGCACCTTTACTATTCCTTCAATAACAGCCGAGTCCTGGTGGCTGAGAATTCCCCCAATGTCTGTCTCCATACTCATTTCATGGAGTGCTCGCTTCTGCTCCAGTAGTCTTTGCAACACATAGAATGTCAAATTCCACCGTGTTGACAAATCCTGTATCAGCCTGTGCTGTGCTGTCTGAGTGCACTCTTGCACCTGCTGCAGTTGGTTTGTGGCTTTAACTGAGTGATGGAAATGGGCACAAATTTTTCTTGCTGTCTTAAGTGTTAGGTCAACCTCTGGTGTCTTACAGATGGACTTTGTCACCACCAGATTCAAAGTGTGTGCAGAACAAAGGATGCCTTTAAAGTGTTCATCAGACAAGGCCTTTATCATATTTGCTGCATTGTCAGTCACAATGAAACCAACACTCAGCGATGTGTCTTCAGTCCACACATGCAGCATGTCTTGCAAGAAGGCCAAAATGTTGGTGGAACAGTGATCCATAGGCATAACGGACACATTCAGAAATTCAGACCTGCTATAAGACATTGTGGAGGGTACACCAGGGGAATGGCAGGAAGTATGTAGACCTGCTCCTTCACTGCCTGTGGTTATCCACCCGACAGCGACAGTTCAACATTGAGGTCCCCTACAAGGACTACAGCGCCATGCTGTTGTAGGGGACCCACTGGAACCAGGCACTGTCTGTCAGGGGTCCTGCACCCACCAATATCAGCTCTGACTCAGAGCAGATAATCCTAAGTGTGGGGTGTGTGGGGGGCATAGCCCCCACGTGGGGTGTTTGGGGGCAATGCCCCCCTAAGAAAACACTTCCTGGCATGGGAAACCAGCAGCTTACTGCAAAATGTGGTCGACCTGCCAGTTTCGCTGTTGGGACGTTCGACAAATATTTTGTTGAACACCCATTGTGGACCCCACTGCCTGTACAAGCTGAGTCTGCTGCACACCAATGTGTAGTCAGCAATATGTATGAATGGTTGGAGTTTGTGCTACTCCACATGTCTGTTGTGCAATGGAACACATCCCTGACTGCATTTGATAGTCACTGCAAGACTGTCTTGCACACATCCTCATAAATGTTGGGCACAACAGTACGGGAGAATGTTGTGTATGATGGTATCCGATACCATGAGTGCAAATGTTGCATCAGCCACGTGAAACCAATGTTTTCTACCACTGAATATGGCTGAAGGTCAAGTGCAATCATTTCCCCAAGTAACCGGGTGATCTGTTGTGCACATGGGTATGATGGGTGATATTTAGTCCTTGTATGAAAGGACCACGTAATAGGTGCCAAAGAAGTCTAGGACTGTAATGGGGTCTGATGCCTTTTAATGGGAGATGTTGTGGACCATGCAGCAGATGAATCATCAGTAGGCAAAGAGGCAGCCACAGTTTGTCCTGACACTGTTTTGTGATGTACTGTCACTGGTGTGGATGAGCATGAAGAAACTGTGTCAGACTCACTGACATGATGACAGTCACCACTGCCTTGTGACTGGTAATCATCAACATGATCTGGACCCCCACCAGTACCACAAGAGGGTGTTATCAGCTTACTGCAGGGCAATACACTGGATCCCTGCAGTGCACTGGCATGCTTCAGCTCCAAAAGATTACTCATTGCCGTGGTAGATAGGTTAGAGACATTTTTTGCCCTGTTAATTATGATGTGACACAGCCCACACATTGCCTCAGTTGGATCATTTTTGGATAAGCTAAAATGAAGTCACACAGTGCTTCTTACAGTCTTACTTGAACCAGCACTTTCGCAGCAATAGGGTAGCCATGGCTATTCCTTTTTTCCCCACTTTTACCACCAGCTGACCTGTGTGCTGCAACAGCACCTTGATCTTCCTCCACAACAGGTGCCTGACTTTCTTGATTAGAACTTTTCCTATCTTGTGTGGATGGGGGTGATACAGCCCTACTGAAGTTTAGCGTGGACTGCTTCATTTTTTTTGACAGATGGAGGTTTAACTCCTTGCAATGCTCACTTTGCTCAGTACTTCTAGCACCTTTCTTAAATGTGTCTGCAGACTCTGCAGCTCTTAGGTTTTTACTAGTCAGATATGAGGCATATTCTGACTCATCCCCAAAGTCACTCATGTGGGTGTCTGTGTCATTGCCAGATGCTGATGATGATGGTAGCTCA
This sequence comes from Neoceratodus forsteri, assembly GCA_016271365.2. NCBI lineage: Eukaryota > Metazoa > Chordata > Ceratodontiformes > Ceratodontidae > Neoceratodus > Neoceratodus forsteri. The sequence continues at coordinate 1,159,433,324 of CM028130.1, read as the reverse complement.
CTAGGGTCCGGAATATATTTGGAACCAGAAGACTGGTCTGCAAACTCTGTATCCTCCTCATCTAATATCATCAACCACCTGAGCAGCACGACTGCCGTGTTTGGATTGCATCCTAGGGGTAGGGGTACTTGTTTTCACAGGCACTGTGGAAATATCTGTTGATACAGTATCCAGGGTCATGGCAGTAGCCACAGTTACAGTGACTGCACTGGTAATGGTTACAGTATGAGTAGCCATGGGTTTGACATTGTCACTGGAGACACTTGCTGAAGCAGTGGTGGTGGTGGTTATAGTGGGGGACAGGGTTACAGTGACAGGGACAGCAAAAGTAGTACTGATTGCACTGGTTGCACTGACTAATGTGCTTATGATACAGGTGGTCATAGGGACTGGCAGTATGCTAGTGGTGGGAAGGGATGAAACATCAGCAAGAGTGGCAGAAGCTACAGAGTAACTCAAGACACTGACTGTGGCTGCTACTTCCTCACTTGGAGCTCTGCTAAGCTGCAATGCCCTCCTACTACTGCCATATAAGGCCAGGGCAGAAAATGGGTGTCTGCTACTGGTGGTGGTAACAGTGCTATCAATTAGGTTACTACTACTAGAGCTTCTTTTACCACCTGATGTACTATGTGATCTTACCGCCTTGCTAGATGGAAAAAATATTTTTGGACAGTGAATGGGTTCAGATGAACATGCAGTACCTTCTGATTCAGCATGACTGCTGCTTCCCATGCTTGGTACAGGCAGGGCTTTGGACTTGCTGGGGCTAGACCAAGTCCTTTTGTGGGTTTGCTTATCATCAGACATGATAAATTATACTGCTGCTTGTTAATGTTATAATCAGTAGAAGTTCTATGATTAAGTAACAACACAGGCAAATATTTTTATTTATGTTATGGTATGCAACTATGTGTGCAGCTGTGGGTGTAATATATGCAACTTGCAAACAAGCCCACAACAGAACCGTATCCAACAGGCCCAACACACGCACAATTCTCTGTGCCACACCTGATGCACTGAACCTCAGAAGAAACTGATGGACAGATGTGACTCGCTCTGAGCTTACACTCAGATGAGGTGGGGCAGGAAGACTAGTTGTCAAATACTTTCTTTATCAAAACTAAATCAGATTGACATAAATTTTCAGTTACATCACAGGCAGCAACCTGTCACACTCACACCACTATATTTTGTGTGGCTTGGAATGATAACCACTGGGGTTGGGGGGCCACTTAGCAGTGATACTTACCAAACAAAATAACCCCCATGAGCGATTGTTACTGAGCCCAGAAACAGTTCCCCAAATTATACATATCATTTATAAATACTATAATTCTGTCACACTAGACAGAAAACTTAAGCCTGACTTTACTGAGCAAAAAAAGGGCTCTTTTCTGACACAAAATAAACCTCTTTAAATGAAAAAAATTCACACACTGTAAGAACAGAAAGATATGTGACTTGCTCTGCACTTGCAGCACTCAGATGCTGTGAGGTGAGGGAGACTAGGTGTCAGACTACTTTCTTTTTCTAAACAAAAATCAGATTGTCATTAATTTTCAGTTGTATCACAGGCATAGAAACATAGAAACATAGACTTTGACAGCAGATAAGGACTGCTTGACCCATCTAGTCTGCCCATTTCCCTACCTACAGGATAGGCCTCAGATCCTAGTTAACCAACAGCCTATTTCTTCCTACCCCCCACAAGAATTGCCCTATGTCTGTCCCATGCATTCTTGAATTCTCCCACAGTTTTAGACACCACAACCTCCTCAGGAAGGCTGTTCTATGCATCCACTACCCTCTCTGTGATATATTACTTCCTCACATTGCCCCTGAACCGCTCCCCCCTTCTTTAAATTGTGCTCCCTTATTCTTGCACGTCTCTTTTTCTGAAAGATGCTACCCTCTTGGACTTTGTTGATTCCACTGAGGTACTTAAAAGTTTCTATCATGTCCCCCTCTCCTTCTTTCCTCAAGGGTATACATATTAAGCTCCTTTAGTCTCCTCATACGGCTTCTCTTGCAGACTCTGCACCATTTTAGTTGCCCTCCTCTGGACTGCCACTATCCTGTCTATGTCCTTGCGGAGATGGGGTCTCAGAACTGGGCATGATACTCCAGATGGGGTCTCACCAACTGTCTGTACAGAGGGATAATAACTTCCTGTTTTCTGCTGCTGATGCCTCTCCCTGTGCATCCCAGTATACCCCAGCCCTCCCTACTGCCTTCTCACATTGCTTGCTAACCTTAAGGTCATCTGATATGATTACCCCCAGGTCCCTTTCCATTTCTGTTGTTGTTACTACCTCCCCCCCCATTGCGTATTCTTCCCCTGGGTTTTTGTTTCCCAGGTGCAGAGTTGGTTGTCCAACTACCTTCATGGAAGGCAGCAACTGACCAAATATAGTAAGGTGCTCTCGGACGCCACCCTCATGTCCTCAGGGGTCCCCCAGGGGTCAGTCCTTGGGCCCCTGCTTTTTTCCATCTTCATCAATGACCTTCCCTCCTCGGCGGCCTCCTGCAGGGCTGTCCTGTATGCCGATGACCTTGTTATCCTCACTCATTCAAAGGATATTGGGGTCATTAACCACCAACTGAGTGAGGATATCAGGAGTGTCCATTCCTGGATATCATCCCATAAGCTGGTCCTAAATCTTAAAAAGACCCAGGCCATGCTGTTCAGTTCCCTGGCCAAGTTAAAGGCCTCCTCTGTTCCTATGTGCATCTCGGGTATTGATGGCACTCCTGTTCTCCCCACCGATTCCGTCAAATACCTTGGGGTGACACTTGACCCACAGCTCGATCTTGGTCAGCATATCCAAAATGCGTGTAGAGCTGTTAACTGGAAATTGGGTCTGGCTTACAGGGCAAAGAATAACCTTACTCCGGCTGCTCGCCTAGCACTGTCTAGAGGGGTGTTTCTACCATCCCTCTGTTATGGGCTCCTTTTGTTTGCCAATACCTCCAAGATCCACCTCTCTAGATGGACCGTTGCCTATAATAACATCTGCCGTTTTGCTCTTGGAGTCCCTCGTCTCACCCACCACTGTGATCTGTACAGTAAGCTCAACTGGCTCTCCCCGCCCAATTATTTGAATTTTGTTGTGGGCAGTTTCACGGGTAAGGTACTGGGTACTGGCACCCCCCAGACTGGCGCAGCTCCCTGTGCCAGCAGCCCCTGCTACCTACCCCCAAGGTCACTGGGCCCTGCTATCCTTAAGGTCCCTCCTACTTGTACCAAAATGGGGGACAGGGACTTTGCGTCATGTGCCCCTAGACTGTGGAACTCCTTTCCTGTCCAGGTCTGGACCTCCCCCCAGTCAGGCCTACGCACCTCCCTGTGGAACCACTTGAAGCTCTCGTCAGTATGTGACTGTCTTAACCCTCCCTGATTAGCCTGGTCCTCAGCACAGCATCCTTGAGTGTATTCATTCCATGTGTCTTGCAAATGTGTAAATTTTGTATATATCTGTGTATATGTATATATTGCTAGTGACGTTGTGTCAGTGACACTGTACCTTAGCATATTGACTATGATTACTGTCATGACCTGAGATATCTTTCTATGTATGTTATGCATCTCCTGACATCTGTGTATCTGCCCTACTTGCTTCAAATTGTACTCTGTATGTTCTTTGATTTCCTGTACTCTCCTGGGTCGTACCCTGAAAATAGGCATGTGTTTGTCTAGTGTACTTACCTGGTTAACAAAAGATAAATAAATAATAAAATATTTTGCACTTCTTTGCATTGAATCCTAGCTGCCATACTTCTGACCATTCCTCCAACCTTGCCAAATCCCCTTCTCATCCTTTCCACACCGCCTTGTGTATCAACCCTGTTGCAGATCTTTGTGTCATCTGCAGAGAGGCATACTTTTCCTTCCAGGCCCTCTGCAATGTCACTTACAAAGACATTAAAAAGGACTGGACCCAATACTGAACCCTGCGGTACCCCACTAGTAACCCCTCTTTCTTCAGAGTGGACTCCATTTACAATTACTTTCTGTGTCCTGCTGTCCAGCCAATGTTTTACCCAGGCTACCACCCTGGGACCCACTCCCAGGCTGGTTAGTTTGACTATTAATCTTTTGTGTGGGACTGTGTCAAATGCCTTGCTAAAGTCCACATAGGCCATGTCCACAGCCCCTCCCTGGTCTACTACTTTGGTCATCCAGTCAAAGAAATCTATTAGATTCGTCTGACATGACCTTTCTGCTGTGAACCCATGCTGCCTTGGGTCCTGTGCCCCACTGGCTTCTAGGTACTCAACTATTCTTTCCTTTAGAAGTGACTCCATCACTTTCTCTACCACAGAGGTCAAACTGACAGGTCTATAGTTTCCTGCCTCCATCTTGGTCCCACTTTTGTGAAGGGGAATCAAATCTGCCTTCCTCCAGTCCTCGGGTACCACACCATCCTCCCATGATTTATTAAAAAGTGTAGCCAGTGGTTTCACTAGTTCCCCCCTTAATTCTTTTAGAATTCTGGGGTGAATTCCATCAGACCCCATTGCTTTGTCCACCTTCAGTTTTAGGAGTTCTTGCAGAACCCTTTCTTCTGTGAAAGGACTGGGATCGATCCCCCTATCAAGAGTGCTTCTGATAATTGGATTAGGCACTTCCCCCTCCTCTTTTGTGAATACTGAGCAGAAATATTCATTCAGTATCCCTGCTTTTTCACTGTCCCCCTCTGCCCACCCACCCACTGTTCATTCTATTCAGCCTCACTATCCCTCCCTTTGTCTTTCTACGCTCCCTGATGTACCTATAAAAGGTTTTATCCACCTTTCTAACCGAGTTGGCTATCTGTTCCTCAGTTTGGGCCTTTGCTATTCTGACTTCCCTCCTGCTTCCTTCTGCCTTAACTGTACAGCTCTCTGTTCTGCTCTTTCTGTTCCTTATACTTCCAGAATGCTATCTTTTTCTTCCTGACTTTACAGCCACCTCTTTGAGAACCATAGTGGCTTTTTCTTTCCTTTGATTTGTTTATTTGCTTCACAAAGGCTTGTTGCCTCTGTGATGGCAGTTTTGATGATTCCCCACTGTTGCTCCACACTCCTTCTAGCCTGTTTGCTAGTGCTTTTCTGAGGCACTCTCCCATCTTGCCAAAGTCAGCCCTCCTGAAGTCCAGTACCCTCACTTTTGTATGGCTTGACTCTGTAGCTGAGTTTAACGTGAACCACACTGTTTGATGGTCACTGGTTCCCAGATGGCAACCCACTTCTAGATCTGAGATCCTCTCACTGCCCCGTTTGAGAGTACGAGGTCTAAGATTGCTCCCTCATGAGTGGGTTCCAAAACTAGCTGTCTGAGGCCTGCCACCTGTAGGGCATCAAAAATGGCCCTGCTCTTGGATATGGCTGCAGCAAATGTGCTCCAGTTAACATCTGGCATATTCAGGTCTCCCATCAACAGTATCTCCCCTTTCTATGCCATTCTAAGAATGCCTTCTATCATATCCTTGTGCATTCCCTCCCCCTGACATGGGGGTCTGTACACAACCCCTGTGTGGATTGTGGTGCCCTTTCCAGTCTCCAAGGTGACCCACAGTGCCTCCTCTCCTCCCTGTTTACTCTTTTGTTCAGTTGCGTTTATCCCTTCCTTTACATAGAGAGCTACTCCTCCCCCTCTTCTTCCCTGCCTGTCTCTCCTGTAGGTTATGTACCCTGGTATGTTAACATCCCAGTCATGGTTTTCTGTGTACCATGTTTCTGTGACTGCTACGATATCTAGGCATCCCTCTTCCATCAAGGCCACCAGCTCAGGGAGCTTGTTGCCCAGACTACAGGCATTGGTACTCATTACCTTCCATTTCCTGATGGCCTTACTCCTTTTTGCCCCATCCCTGTCCTTCTTGCCTTTGTCACTTTCTCCATTTACCCCTGCCCTTCTCCCTATCGACACCTCTATGTTGGTGTTTACCGCACTTACTACCGTGATGTTTTTGGGGGGCTAGGATTTCCCTGTTCCTTTCCAGTGCCTCCCCCCTTGGCTAGTTTAAATCAGCCTGTCACACTCATGCTACTATATTGTTTGTGTGGTTCAAACTTTAACACTGGGGGTGTGAGCGGCGGGTCACTAAGCTCCAAAGCTGCGATGGTGCTTCACTGACCTTTGCAGCCAGTATAGTGTTATGCTTGTGCAACTGTGTTAGTTTGGTTTTGGTTGGTTGCACTCTCTATTCCAGAAGAATTACCACCCTGTAGGGTTACGAAAGGCAAGGAGCCCTCAGAGAGGGTTCTACCCCTAGAGGTGCCATGGGATGATTCCCGTGACTAAAGGTACCTTAGGAATCCCCCTAAAGAGAGAGTGCTGCCGCTGAAGGAGGAGGGGAGGATGGTGGGGCAAAGAAAAAATGCTTCACAATGAGGCTGAGAGGAATTGCTTATATAGCTCAGGAAGTGGGAGCAGCTGGCTGCTTTGTCACCAAACTTGAGGCAAAGCCTTTCCAATTAGCAAACAACCCTCTGTGAATGACTGTTACTGAGCCCAGAAACAGTTCCCCCAAATTATATATATTATATAATAGCTTAGCAATAACTCCGCCTCCTGGGGCTGAATGGGTGGCTGTTTGTGCTTGTCTGGGTCTGTAGGTTAGTTTTTGTTCATTTACATGTTTTTCTGCTTGGATTACACTGTGCCTTTCTTGCACACAACATCAGTGAAAGTCTCCTGGACTGAATTTCTGAAAAACATCAACACCAGGTATCAGCTTTTTAATTTTTAATCAACTTTCTTGAAGCCTGCCCAAGGAAGCATATGTTTTTCATCTAGTCTTACAAACATGGTGATGCTGGATACTGCAACTGAATCAACATTTTCATCTGACCACTCCCAAAGCAGCTGTACTAGTGGATTTTAAAGAACAAAGAAATGTTAACACATTTTGTGACCGAATAAACATTTTTGTCTGACCTACTCCCAAGGTACTGTACTTGTCTCTGAGGACTTTAAAGATCAAAGGAAACATACAGACAAAAGGATTCCACACATTGCATTTGCCGAGGCCACAGTTTATCACCTTTCAGGAATTTTAACATATTATGTGACCCTGGATCTCAACAGTTCACCATTTCCTCCGGATGTAATTAACCATCAGCATTTTCCTTTGCCATCTCCTCCTAGTGTGCTTGTTAGACCATCCAAGTGCCGCCACCTCTGCTCTACCATGGATTACTCCATCTTCCTAGTTCTTCTATTTGCCATGGGTGCTACAGGCCCAAGGTGCCAATCTGGACCACTACCCCCCCATCTGCGAGAACCTGCTCTTGACAAAAATGGAGTCTATGGCACCCCAGTGCCAACTGTGTCAAGGGAGTTCCAGCTTTCCTCCACCTGTATCCCACCTGCTAGCCCGGGGCCCACGACACCTGACACAGTTATCAACAACATTACTATTTTCATGCCCATAAAGATCACTCTGGTGAATGCTCTACTCCCCCATTGCAAGAGCAGGAGGCACAAGATACGCTCCACCATTAGCATAAACCTCACAGCCAGGAAAATGATATTCATGCTTCTTCTTCTATCGGGTAATGTCCATGCCAATCTGGGCCCACTACCACAGTCAAACACAGGGGGAAACATGAGTAAAGGCCTGAAAGTAGCTGCACTGAACATCTGCAGCCTCACAGCAAAGTTTGACCTACTCCAAGCATGGATGTCCCACCATGTACCTGACATTCTCTGTCTAACAGAGACCTGGCTGTCAAGCCAGATAAAAGACAATGAAGTGATGCTTCTGGGACATCAAACATTAAGGAAAGACAGATCTGGCAAGAGAGACAGAGGAGTCCTCATCTATGCCAGGGATTACCTATGCTGCCTGGTCCTTCCTGTTACCAGGATCGAGGATGATCATGAACTACTAGCAATAAAAGCACAGGTCGGATGGCACAGCAAATCTCTAATCTTAGCCTTGGTTTATCTTCCACCCACTAAAGCCAGGGATGGCCTCCCAAAAATACTGGATACAATTGCTACCCTTCCTAAGGGCACAGAGCTTCTCATAACTGGTAACTTTAACATCAACTGGGAGGGCAGGGAATCCACACCTTTCAAGGACATGGTCGCTACTTCCAACCTGACCCAACTCGTAGACAGCCCAACAAGGTGGAACGCAAAACAGGAAAAGACACCCTCCTCGATTGGCTGCTCTTGAGTTCCCCTTCTTGGATCTCCAAGCTTAAAGTCCTGCCTGACACCTTAAGTGATCACTCCCCAGTCACTTTTACATGGTCAAACAAATTGAGCAAGCTCCCGCCTATCATAATTAATAGTGGGGTCTTGGGGAAAGGCAAGCTTTGGGCCCTCTCCCAGCATGACTGCTCCCCCATCGATCATGCGCCTAATGTTGACTAGGCCCTAAGCTTCTTTATAGAGGGCTTCAACAACACTTGTGATATCTTTGCACCACTGAGGAAAAGAAAAATTTGGGGTCAAGTTAATGACTGGATCACAAGGGATCTCCTCACCCAGATGAAGGAAAGGGACAACCTCTGGTAAAAAGCCAGGTCCTCTCACATCAAACACAACTTCCAATGCTATAGAGTGGCAAGAAACCACTGCGCCAACCTTATCCACCAAGCAAAGGCCAACTTCCACAAGGAGCAGCTTAATAAAACTTGGGGCAACGGGAAGAGTGTTTGGGAGAACATCAAAAACCTTCTTAGGAAGGATGAGAAGAAGATCCCCCACTCGCTCAACATCAACAATGCCACAATTACTGACCCACAGCACATTGCAGATTCTCTTAACACGGCATTTACTGACCTGACTGGAGTGCTATCCCCTGACTACCTGCACCCTGCTGGGGAACAAACCAACTCCACACTTCAAGGGGGCTCAACCCCTGTCTTCTACTTCAAAAAAGTGTTAGTGAAGGAAGCTTACAAACACATAAAAGAAATACTAGGCAGGACCAGAATGGGAAGTGATGGAGTCGATATGAAACTCCTATCCCTAACACTGGCTGTCATCATTGTGCCAGTTACAGAACTATTTAACAAATCGCTGGCTCTTGCACCATTTCCTGGGATCTGGAAACAGGGTCTCGTGATGTTGGTGCACAAGAATGGTGATATGACATGCACTGCCAATTATAGGCCAATATCCATTTTCTCTCTCCCTTATCTAAAACCCTAGAAAAGATTGTGGCTGCCCAACTCACAGATTACCTCAACAAATACAACCTATTATGTCCCAACCAACATGGCTTCAGGCAGAATCAGAGTACCTCCACTGCTTTGCTGGACTGCACTGACTACTCGCACAAGGCACTAGATGAAGGAAAACTGGCGGGGTCAGTCTTCATAGACATCACCAAAGCCTTTAACACTGTCAATCACTTTCTTCTCCTGACTCAACTACAAAACCTGGGGGTTGCAACCACTGCTGTCTGCTGGTTCAAGGACTACCTGACACACAGAAGCCAACGTGTAAAAATTGGACATACAGTATCTAGCTCCAACGAGGCATCTTTAGGGGTCCCACAGGGGTCAATACTAGGGTGCTTACTATTCAGCCTCTTCCTAAATAATCTTCCTGAAACCTGTGAAACTAAACTGATACTTTACACAGATGATGCTGAACTTCTCACCAGCAGTTCATCAATAGTCATCCTCCACTCCGAGCTGCAGGCATCCTTCTACAAGCAGGAAGACTGGTTCTGTAACCATAAACTTCTATTAAACTACAGAAAGACCAAGGTGATGCTCACAGCCAGCCCACAGCACAAAAAGAAGCTCCCTCTCCTCACCATCTCCAATAAAGTCAGTGAGCCACTAGAACAAGTTCACTCCTTCAAGTACCTGGGGGTCACCATTGATGACTCCCTCACCTTCACCTAACACATCGACACAGTGGTAAAGGCAGTGAACACCAAGCTGGGTGTACTCTATAGGCATAAAAAGTATCTCACTCCAGAGGCCCTCCATCTCTCAGTCTCCAGCTCCATCCTTTCTACCATCGACTATGGATTGGTGGTCTACGGCACAGCAACAGACACTGCACTAAAAAGGATTCACCTTGCCCTCAACAAGGCATATAGACTCACAATGGCTGCAGATCGAAATACCCACACCTGCTCCTTATACGAGCAGACTAGTTGGCTGCCACTAAACAACAGGATTATTTCTTTATTTATTTTATTTATTTATTTATTTATTTGTATTTCGGATGACACCTTTGAGCTGAGAGCTCTTTTACAAAGGTTCCATGTCAAGGCAATAAGGACAATAAGGTACAAAATATAACATGATCATTACAGTGAAACTTACAAAAAAAAGAAACAAAAAAAATATATTCCAAATATGTCTCCTTGGAAAAAAGGCACTAATGGGTAATCCTCCCCCCATGCATTTCTAGCATCCTAACACCAAGTGCTACCAACTATACCACCAGAGGCAGGATGGGGGAGACCCTATCAACACCTTTCCATTGAGCTGTGCAGGGACAGCATGCTTTCAGCTATAGGGCCCCCCAATGGCTCAATGAAATCCCAGTGCATATTCTAAACTCCCAATGCATCTCACAATTCCAAAATGGCCTAAGGCAACACCTTCTTACTAGGACAGTTTGTGACTGCCACGAGGACTCTAACACCCATAATGCCCACTCACCCACACTCTCCTTCCCCTTCCTTTTACCCCTACACTTCCTCCTTGCCCTATCCCTCTGTCTTCATCTCCCCTGTGCCTTTTTCCCCACTGGATCAACCTTATAACCAACCTACCACTACATCCCAACCTCCTAGACAAAGCCACTTCTTTTGGCCACCAACTCTCCTTCCACCAGTCTCCCTTCCCCCTCACCTTGACTCCTCCTCAGACTCACACACTAGGTGTCACACCTCTTTATCTCCTTCACTACATATAAACACTGTCCTTACCCTAGTTGAATGCTGTTGATGCTGTAATATCACCATTGGTACTATGAATGACGTTGTAACCTTATTGTATACTAGCTACCTACTATTCGAGTATTGTATCTAAACTGTTTGTTATTGTTGTCATTGTTTGACATGAAACCTTTGTAAAAGAGCTCTGAGCTCAAAGGTATGATCCAAATACCTAAATAAATAAATAAATAAAAATAATACTATATTAACTTTTGTGAGATTTCACTGAGATTTGGCGTGGACTGGAACATTAAAGTTAAACTGGGAGGGAGAAGACTACATGCAATATGCTCTGGCAGTGTCAGCAATTAGTAAAACCATCTCTGAATTACTGTTTACTGAGCCCAGAAACAGTTACCCTAAATTATTATATTATGCTATATAATTCTGTCACACTACACAGAAGACTAAAGCCTGACCTTTACTGAGAGCAACAACAGAAGCCTCTGTTGCCACAAAATAAACAATATCTAAACCAAACCAAACCACACACTAGAGCAATCAGTGCAGAATGGATGAATGCAGTGGGAAGGGGGATGCAGACACAAACAGTCTTCTCTCTCTCCTAGGCTAGGCTGCTACTCCCTGTTTAACTTAGCAAAAACACAAAAAATCAGTCATGAAAAGGTCTCTCTAAAACTTAAGGATCACACTGCAGCAAAATAACTGGTTCAGCAACAAGATTTTACATTTTGAGAAGCTCTGAGAGTGAAGCACGATCTCTCCTCTGAGAATGCTGTCTCACAGTGAGGAGATCACATGATCTCCAGAGCTGAGAAGCCTCCGATTGGCCAAGGAAACTCTGCAAGATTAGAAAATCAAATTTCCTGAATACCTTTCCTAAATACCGAACAGTGAGGTATTCAAAACGGCCATCCAAATATACAGAGTGGCCACTATTCGTGGTATTTGGGAAATAATATTCAGGGTGTGCACAACCCTAGTAATTATACCCTAATAATTCTTGGTCAGTTACCAGAGCAAATGGTTTAATGACTTCTGAGCTAGACATGGTTGTTTGTAGTTTCTTGCTTGTGGTAAAAAATTACAGGTAAGTCTCTTCTCCTGGAGAAATGGACTCCCTCACAGCATATGTCAGTTGCTTTGGCTTCTCAGAAGGAACTAGAAGGGGACAGGATCAGATCTGTTACAGTACAGTACAGTAGCGTCTTCTTTTTGTTTTTACATTGTTTCTTGTGGATTTTACTTGGTAGAAGTTTATTTCTTTTCTTTCTTACTACTTCTAAGGGGCTAGCAGGGTATTGTTTGGGGCTGTTGGATTTCTGAAACCTGTTTTGGTGGCTGTAAGTGGGCTCATTTGTTTGATGTTTCACTGTGTAGCAGGCTGCATTTGTAGAGGCCTATTCCTTCTGATTTAAAACCTATTTGGTGTGATTTAACTGGGGCTGTTTCTTTAAATTGGAGACCCATATCTTCTAATTTCAAACCTATTTTGATGTGTTGTTCATGAAGCTGTTTAAACTGGAGACCTGTTTCTTTTGGTAGCAAACCTATTTTGGGGGCTTTGAGTAGAATTGTGATTCATTTTTGCTGGCTTCACTAGCTGCAAAGTTTAGTGCATAGTGGGGGAAGGGTGTTAATGGTCTGGCAAGGTCTCACTCAGCTAGGGAGGTGGAGCTGAATCAGGTGCGGTGTCAGTTGCTTTGGCTTCTCAGAAGGAACTAGAAGGGGCAGGATCAGATCTGTTACAGTACAAGTACAGTAGCTTCTCCTTGTTGTTTTTACATTGTTTCTTGTGGATTTTACTTGGTAGAAGGTTATTTCTTTTCTTTCTTACTACTTCTAAGGGGCTAGCAGGATATTGTTTGGGGCTGTTGGAATTTTGAAACCTATTTTGGTGGCTATAAGTGGGAACATTTGTTTGATGTTTCACTGTGTAGCAGGCTGCATTTGTAGAGGCCTATTTCTTCTGATTTAAAACCTATTTGGTGTGATTTAACTGGGGCTGTTTCTTTGAATTGGAGACCTATATCTTCTAATTTCAAGCCTGTTTTGATGTGTTGTTGGTGAAGCTGTTTGAATTGGAGACCTGTTTCTTTTGGTAGCAAACCTATTTTGAGGGCTTTGAGTAGAATTGTGACTCATTTTTGCTGGCTTCACTAGCTGTAAAGTTTAGTGCATACTGGGGGAAGGATGCTAAAGGTCTGACCAGGGGCTCAGCTACCTGATTGTTTCTGGAAGACTCGAGCTGGTCCCACCTCCAAATCCTCACTCCCACCCGCCCCTGGTCCATGATTTCCTTTATACCAGGGGTTCTGACATCACTTCCTCAAACGAGCAAAGGATATGCACCTGTCATAGCAGAAGCAGACATCCAGGAAAGGAACAGCAGCGAGTGAAGTGGTGACTGCTATCTCAGTGGAAGGGAAGTAACTGCAAATCTAGGAGCTTTCATTGTTACTACGTTGCATTGCTATTGCATTGTGGAAAGGAGGAGTAGGAGTTTGAAGAAGGTTGTACAATAGCTACTTAAAGTCTATTTTTGAGTGTGGATAGGAAGGATAGGAATATAAAAAGCAGTTGCTCAATCTAGCTCAATGTGTACAACAAAGGGAGTAAGGGAAATTAAGAAAAGAATGTTTTGCTCTGATAGAGGGGGGAGAGGGGAGACTTGGGAGTGTTTGGTATCCTGTATCTGGAAGGTGAGGGGTTGCTGTTGGGCAACGACAGCAATGGGTAGGGTGGTAGGCTGCAACAACTGCGGTGCACCAATCTTTCTAAAAATTGCTTGGAGTGTAGGAGGATGTTTAGTGTGCAACTACATAGAGAAACTTAGAAGGGAGATCAAGGGTCTGTAGGAGGAACTAAGACAGACAAGGCAGATTGGGGGTGTATTTAGCCTAATACTGGAGGGAGGAAGAAGGGGAGATGAGGGAGGGCGATTTAAACCAACAATGGTGAGAAGAGGGTCAGAAGAAGGGAAGCAGAGATGAAGGGCCCCAGGCCAGGAAGAGCAATTGCTGGGGAAACCAGGCAGGAGACAAAAGACAAATGGAAGCATGAGATAGGGACTTGTGAGGGGAGGCGAAGAAGTGGTAAAAGTCATGGAGTGGAAAGGAGAGAACAGGTTACTATGAAGAGAGAGGGAGCGGGCATTTGTGAAGGGTCTTCAGAAAATAGTTTTGCACTGCCAGAGAGGAAGAAGGTGGAGGACAGAAATGATGAAATTGGAGGAGTAATTGATAAATGCCTGGACCAAACCAGAGCGGGGGGAAGTTCTGCTGGGAGAATTGCAAAAGGGGGAAATAATATGCAGGAGGAAGAAGAGGAGCCATAAATGAGAGAGAGAGAGAGAGAGAGAGAGATGAATTGAAGCAAGCAGGGAGTAAGAGGGGTGGAATCTTAGTGCTGGGGGACTCAATACTAACAGGAGTCAGGTGGGGTAGCAAGGGGGAGAGGCATAGCCACATTCGGGTGGAGGCCATACCAGGAATGACAGCAGAAAGGGTGGGACAATCTGTTCTGAAATATGCTAGAAGGGGTAGGGACAAGCATTATTTAATTATACATCTTGGGACGAACGACCTGGCTGATAAGACAGTACATATAGTCCAGAGGAGGTTTGAGAAACTAGGACAATTATGTGAGGGGGCAGGAAGATCAGTAACTTTTTCAGAGATACTTTCAGTGTCCAAGGCAAGCACAACAAGAAAGCTAAGAATAGAGGAATTTAACATATGGCTAAGAACCTGGTGTTGTGCTAAAGGGTATGGGTTATTGAAGGGGTGGGTAGAGACCTGGGAGGACATTAGTTTCTATGCCAAGGACAGACTACACTTAAGTGAGGAGGGAAAGAAAGTGTTGAAACAGAGGATGGAGCAGTATACAGAGGAAGTTGGGAATTTAAACTAGGAGCGGAGGGGTGGCAGTTGGGCAAGAGACATGCAGAGACCACAGGTTGGGAAACCACATGAGCTTACCCCCAAAACAGAGGCAAAAGACAAATGGTAAGTACTATTGGTGACGCTAGTAAAGGAGGGCAGGATGGGGGGGAAGGGTGGAAGGTGGTTACCCTTAATGCTAGGAGCCTTGGGAGGAAAACTACAGAGTTACAGGTGCTCATGGCAGAGGGAGAGGTGGACATTGCAGCCATCACAGAAACATGGGCCACCCAATACAATGACTGGGACCTGTCTGTACCAGGGTACAGGTTATTTCGTAGGGACAGGGTGATTAGGAAAGGAGGGGGTGTGGCACTATATGTGAAGGAAGGACTGAAGTGTGAAAGGGAGGAAGGGGAGGAGGGTAGTACGGAGTCACTTTGGATGCAAATCCAGGATTCCAAGAATAGGATTCTTAGAATGGGAGTGGTGTACAGGCCGCCATCTCAGATGGAGAAGTTAGACAGAGAACTAGTGGGACAGATCAGGACGACCTGCGAGAAGGGTAGTGTGGTGATTGTGGGGGACTTCAACATGCCAGGAGTGGATGGGAGTACCCCAACAACCAGGAACAGAAAGGAACAGGAACTGCTGGATGCCTTCCTGGACAGCTTCCTGCTACAAATGGTCAGTGAACCAACCAGGTTAGGGAATACCCTTGACCTTGTGCTGGCAAATGGGGACTTTGTGAGAGAACTTACAGTGGAGGAACCGCTGTCAGGAGTGACCACCACCAGTATGGCTCACATTGGATATGGGCAAGGAAGGAGTGGAATCAGGCACAAGAGTGCTGAACTCAGGAGGGCTGACTTTGGGAGGATGGGGGAAGTGGTAAAAGGGTACCTGGCCAGAATTCAATCTAGTATGGACACTAACCAGAGGTGGGAGCTCATAAAGCTGGGGATAGTGGAGGCAACCAAAACCTGCTGCAAGGCCCAGAGCAAGAAGGCTAGGGCTGAGAAACCGAGCTGGTTGAGCAAGGAGGTCATGGAAAAGATAAGGCAGAAAAGAGCTGCCTTTAGGAAGTGCAAGAAAACAGGGAGGGGGAAGGACAGTGAGGAGTACTTGACAGAATTGAAGGAGGTGACAAGGGTAGTAAGGGGAGCCAAGGCATCTACGGAACTTAGGCTGACACAAGGCATTAAGAAGGGGGAGAAGGATTTCTTTAGGTACATCAGGGAGAAAAGGAGCTGCAAGGACCACATAGTAAGGATTAGGAAGGAGGGGGGTTGGGTGGAAGCAGGGTGCAATAAGGCAGAAGCACTAAATGAGTACTTCTGCTCAGCATTTACTAAAGAGAAGGGGGGGTGACACCCAAGGGGGGAGAAATGGCAGAAATCAGGGAAGGGGGTGACAGATGGGGAAATCATGGAGGGCGGAGTTCAGGAGGGTTTGAAGGCACTGAGGGTGGACAAGGCACCAGGCCCAGATGGCATCCGCCCCAGGGTACTGAAGGAGCTGGAAGAGGTCCTTGCAGGGCCTTTGGCAGACCTATTTAATGCCTCACTACATTCGAGGTGTGTGCTTCAGGACTGGAGGATGGTTCATGTGGTGCCCCTCCACAAGACTGGCCCCAAGGATGAACCGGGAAACTACAGACCAGTGAGCCTCACATCCATCGTGGGTAAGCTAATGGAGACTGTCCTGAAGGAGAGGCTGGTGGCCCTCCTAGAGGCCAAAGGACTACAGGACAGCAGACAGCATGGCTTCCTATGGGGCAGATCCTGCCAAACCAACCTGGTGGAGTTCTATGACTGGGTAACTAGGCAACTGGACAGGGGCCATGCAGTGGATGTCTTGTCTCTGGACTTCAGTAAGGCATTTGACCCGGTGCCGCTTAGAAGGCTGGGAAGTAAGTTAGTAGGCACAGGTGGGCAAAGCTGGTGAGATGGGTAGGGAACTGGCTTCAGGGAAGGCAACAGAGGGTGGTGGTATGTGGGGAGCTCTCACACCCAAGGGTCATGATAAGCGGTGTCCCACAGGGCTCAATGTTGGGACCAGTGTTGTTTAGGATATTCATTGCAGACATATCATTGGACATCAAGAGCAAGATCAGTCTGTTTGCTGATGATACCGAGGTAGGAGCAGTGGTGGATGACCTAGGAGGATGGCAGGGGTTGCAGGATGATCTGGCAAAGCTTGAAACCTGGTCAGACACCTGGCAACTGGGGTTTAATGCCAAAAAGTGCAAGGTGCTTCATTTGGGATAAAGAACCCAAGGAGGAGTTACCAATTGGGGGGAGTGCAGCTAGCCCAGACAGAGGAGGAGGAGAAGGATATGGGGGTGCTCATTACAGGGTCAATGAACAACTAGGCACAATGTAGGAAGGCAGCTGCAAAGGCCAACAAAATGCTGGGTTGCATTGCAAGGGGTATATCTTCGAGGAGGGAGGAGGTGATTCTGCCACTGTATAGGTCATTAATTAGACTGCACCTGGAATACTGCATGCAGTACTGGTGCCCATATCTGAAGAGGGACATTAAGTTAATGGAGGGGTGCAGCTCAGGGCAACAAAGATGATCAAGGGGCTGGGGGACTTATCATACGAGAGGAGGCTGAGGGAGTTGAACATGTACTCGCTGGGGGAGAGGAGGAACGGGGGGACATGATTGAAACCTTTAAGTACATGAAAGGAATAAGTAAGACAGGTACAGAGGGGCTGTTCAAAGTAAGGGAGGGGAGGGACACCAGGGGCCATGATATGAGACTGGAGGGATGAATGTTCAGGAGGGAGATGAGGAGACACTTTTCTACAGAGAGGGTGGTGGCTGGGTGGAATGTGTTACCTGCAGAAGTGGTATCCAGTAGAACAGTGGACTGCTTCAAAAGGGGATGGGACAGGACAAGGGGGAGGGTCAATGAAGGGGAAGGGTGGAAGGAAGGGGCAGCTGCAGAATAAGGGGTGCTAGCAGCACATTCGAGCAGACTTGATAGACCTCTAGGCCTTTATCTGCTGGCAAATTTCGTATGTTCGTATATCTTCAGTTTTCACAATTTTTATTTAATAACCATTGGTCATAGTACTTGTAAAGTTGCCTGCCAGCATTTCAAAGGAAATGAACAGTTTTGCATAAAAACATCCTAATTTCTTATTTTAAATGCTTTCAGCCTTGTTGGCTTTTCCAGAGAGATCTTGTCTCTTCAACCGCTCTTTCCCTGCCTCAGCAGGGTGAACAATGTGGCGACTCATATGCCAACTAACAAGGACCAGTTGGCAGACAGGATGCCTACTTGTTCACCTTAGGCTTGGAAAGAGTACTGTACATGATGAGACGAGACCTCTCTGGATATGCCAACAAGGCTGAAACATTAAAAATAAAAAGCAACTGAAACTGGCCTGGTGGTGTGAGAGCTGAACCCCAAGCCTCACTTGCTACTAAGCTGGCAACCCAGGGTCAAGAGTGACCTTGGGGTGTAGGGGGTTGGCCAGGGAGAGGAGGAAAGTACCCAAAGGACTGCTCTCCTCTTCCTCCATGGAGAGATGGAAAGCAGTGGCCAGTGTTAGCCTGGACCCTAGTGGGGGTTGGTGGTTGGCACACCAGTGCTGCATAATGTGGGAGAGGTGGAACAGATGACCGGTGTGCTGACTACAGGAGCATGTGTGACACCACCATTGGTGTCATTGTATTCCTTTCCTCCGTGCTGGGGAGAAAATGGAAGAAAAACATGCTGATCATGCACAATGAACACTGGCGTCCACAGGCTATGCACCCTGGCAAATCAGCTGTATCCCGATCCAGTCTGGTGGGTTGAGGCAATTCTCTGCCCCCTGCCACAGAGCACAAGCTGTGGGGGATACCAGGTGAAGATAACCCTGCGGGATGCCAGGGATGATGGGGCTGGGAGGTAAAACAAAGAAACAAAAAAAAAAAAGGAATTTGGATGATTGAAAGAAAAATCGTTCACTTTGCTCAGAAAATCATTTGAGAGATTTTTCATTCAAAACATTTACAGGAAACTTTAACAGTACTGTGACCAAGTTTCCTTTTTTCCATCCAGTGTTTCTCCACCTTATGTCTGCTGTGATCCCCTTCAGACCGGCCCCCGCAGCTCCATTACCCAGCTCCCCAGAACTTACCTTGCCACCGATGTCCTCTGCTACAGGACTGAGGCAAGTGTCCAGCTACTGGTGAGGTGCCTGTGAGAGGAAGTCTTCATTCATCACTGAAGGTGATTTTCCACCTGATATTTCTCTCCATACATCCCTGGATCCTCAGCGCAAGGATGTGCCTGTGCATGGAGGCATGCAAGTATGCCTTGATCTGAACAGCTCCAATCCCCTCACCCAGCCTAACATCTAGTCCCCCCAATAACCCACCCTATCATCCATGTGGTGGCTGTCAAAGGCTGGGAAGGTTAACCTCCCCAATCCAGGAGAGGAGAGGAGAGGTGCCTAGTGGCTGTTCATTCCTCACACAGCCAAACCCCAGCAATCCATGCTCATCAGTGAACACGAGTCACCAGTGTGGAAGGAGGTAAGGCACCAGTGCCTCAGCCCTCCATGCCATCAGACTGGCCTGTGACCAATAGTTATAAGATAAAAATTGTGAAAATTGAAGAATATATGTGGTGAGTCCATTTCTCTAAAAACTGTAGATACTTAGGCTTTGTTTGGAGCAGACTCCTCCCTGTGGTTTCTTCTTGTTGCAGGTGGTGGACTGTACTGGGTTCCTGCATGGACAATTACAGGTAAGTGCAGCTAATTAACATCACCACATTTAAATATGTTGAGGATAATGCATGGGTGGCTGGGCACAATGTGGCCTTTTAATGAATAAAGCTATGACAGAATAAGTTGTTAGATGAAAGGTTAAATGTTCTTAGGCATCATGTTACAGTTTAAACATGCCTTGAAAAAAATCCCAGAATGGAGTGAGACATTGGTCTGTAGGGGTGAGTATTGCTATTAGATACCTGTTTAATAATATATCTTTTAACCCTTATGCCAGCTGCAGCAGCATTTATTGTTCTGACACTGTGAGACACATTCTACCTAGCTTCATTTAGTTTAAATCCCCGACTGTCTTTTCTGTTGACATGACCATACCCCAACTTCTTGGCAGAACTATGGTCCATCTCATTTTGAGTATACCTATATATAACACATCCATTTGACTAGTACTGCGAGCAAGCAAGTCACTTTCCTTGCACTTAGCATTAAAGTCCTGCAATGCCTTTCGGACACTCTCGCTACAATAGTATCCAGCATCCTGTTCCAGCATGACTAAAGATATCCAGATACATCTGTCACAATGGCATCAGTCACAATTAGTCATAACAGTGGGTGTCACTTGGTGCCACTGTTTTCAAATGCTAAAGATATACATTGCCATTTGCAGGGCTGTCAAATAGTCAGCCGGTGGCATTGTATAGAAGCAATGTTGCACAAGTGTGTACCTTCACAAGTCATTTAGTTTGTGAGCTCTAGTGATTAGCTGTCAACTGTAAGAAAGCAGGTGAGTGCAAAGTGATGGTCTTGACTATTTCTGATGGTTTATCACTCGTGATATGGATTGACCAGAGGGTATCTGATGTTGGGAACCACTGTACTTTTACTACGTAACCCCAAACCAAGGCTGTCTTATTACCACATAACCCAATCTTGTCCTTCTTTCTCTATGGCAGGTCAAGCATATGGTTGTGCAACATTTATTGGTATGGCATCTACAAAATTATCACACAACTCTACAATTATCACAAAAGCCCATGAGCTTTGACTCATTTGTGATTGTGTTTAGCAATTTTTGGCTGCTTCTAACTTTGCCATGCAAGAGTTTAGAAGGCTGGCAAATATAACCTATTTTTTTAGGGTGTATGTGCTTACCAAAATTAGTGACATTGAGTTGTCTAGTGCTAAGGCTGTAGGGGTATACATTGTGCAGTTTACATAATTGAAAAATGTTATTAAAAATCTAATTGTTAGGCTGTTTACATAACTCAGCCTCCATTAATGCTAGAGATTTAAAACTACATGGCCATGAGGCAGAGGGTGTCAAACTTACCAAATGTAGTGTGCTTTGGACAAGTAGTTCTAAAATTAGATGGAAGTAACAGAAATTGAAATATAGGCACAAGTTCACAGCACTCTCACAAACATTTTTGGAAGCAGAATCATAATTTTGCCTAAATACTACCAGCCAAAGTTAGATGTCACCCAGTCCTATTGGTAATACCTTCTCACATAGAACTGTTAGCACATCATCACAAGGTCTGATCTAACTAGGGCTGTCCAGCATTGAAGGAACACTAAATATTCTAAAAAGCACATTTTTATCAATAGACTTTTATGTGTTTGGGCTGGGTTATTGCTTTTTGTCTGAAATACATGGCTGTCAGCTTTAAGAGTGCCCATAATAGATGTAGCCTCCTGCATCACAGGGTACTCAGACATACGCATGCATTATGAGTTATTTAACATGGTTATTTATGGAGCAACTACATTTAGAATACCGAGCACAGGGGGTGAGTGCAATGTACTATAGCAGATATTTAATAAACAGAATACAATGCAGGTTTAGAGTACTAAGGAGAGATAATAAATGATGACCCACTTTATCACACAGATTAGTGGTAGGATCATATGATGTAATAAGCAGGTATGATAAAACACCCAGTTATTACAGCTTTGGGAGCACTTGCTTTTTACTTTCTCTTATAGTACATCAGTGAGAGATACACCACTCTGTAAGTGCTTGCATTAGCTATTATAAACAAACTCTGGCCAGAGCTGATAGGGCTGCAGTCAGGCATTTTGGGTAGAAATATAGATTTTTTTTTTTTTTATATTTTTACATCAAAATTTCAACATAGTCTTGTTAAGACACTGCCTCACGAAAACTGCAGAGAAAATGTTCAATTCCTGGCCTAAAGGTGATTTTGAGCTGGGAATGCAAATTCAACTTTCTGGATGCAAAAACACATTTTGGGCCAGAGTTAATGACAGCTGTCGCATTCATTAGGTGCTGTAAATAAATGGCTGTGTTGTAAAGGTGGAGTAAAAATATTGAAAATTACCAAAGTTATGATGCTGCATTCACAACATTCAACATAGGCTCATAACTTTATTGTTTTTTAATATTTTTACACCAAATTTTCAACATAGCCCTCTCACTAACCCACCTCATGAACGAGGGGAGAGAATTTTCAACTCCTGCCCTAAAGGTGATTTCGCACAGGGGCCATGAAATCACCTTTCAGGATGTAAAGAAAACATTTTGGCCAGGATTTGAAAAATGACAGCTGTCACATTCATAAGGTGCTGTAAGGATATATCTATGTTGTAAATCAAAAATTATCAAAGTTATGAGCCTGCATTTACAAAATTTAATGTAGGCTCACAATGTTATTGTTTTTTTTTTAATATTTTCACACCAACTTTTCAACATAGCCTTCTTATGACCCCACCTTATGAACAAGGGCAGAGAACATTTTCAACTCCTGTCTAAAAGGTGATTTCATTTAGGGACCAAAAAATCACCTTTTAGGATGTAAAGAAACAACATTTTGGCCAGGATCTGAAAAATGACAGATGTCACGCTCATGAGGTGCTATAAAGATATGGCTATGTTATGAATTTGGGGTAAAATATTGAAAATTACCGAAGTTACAAACCTGAATTCCCTAAATTCAATGTACAGTAAGCTCATAACTTTGCTATTTTGTAATATTTTTATACCAAATTTCAACATTGCCTTCTTACAACCCCACCTCATGAATAAGAGCAGAGAAATGTTTCAACTGTTGTCCAAATCTTGATTTTGTCAAGGGGCTGCAAAGCCACCTTTCAGGACAGATGATCTTCCTAATGACAGTATAATTGTTCATGAGATAGTTTCCCACAGAAGGCATGTTGAAAATTTGGGCCACGAATATGCAGAAATGCCCAAGTTATGCCACTAAGTTCCAAATCACATTGAAATACACTGAGCCGCATACCTGTTTCTTCAGTTTGTGATCTGAATTTGAAGAGTGAAGATGTATCTGCGATCCAGAGAGGATTATAGCATTGGACCCCTGATGGGTAAGTAAGGGCTTGGGGTGGTATGGGGTGGTGCCTGCTGAGTGGAAGGATTGGGTGGGGGGACAGCGCAAAAGAAGTCGATGGACAGTTTTCCTTTTTACAGGTGTAAAAAAAAAATCAGGATCAAGGATTCCCATTATGACACTGGGGGATTGTGCAACCCCAGTGTTGCTGTTAGGTTTCTGGGGGGGAGGTGCTGAGAGTGAGGGTCAATTGGGTGGAGAAAAACATATATATATGTATTAAAAAAAGAAAAGGTCACAGGGGAGCTTGATTGTGACTCTGGGGGATTGCGCACCCCCAGTGTCATTATTAAGTTTCTGGGGGGAAGGGTGGTGGGTGCTGAGAGAGAGGGTCAGGTGAGGGGAAAAAACATACATATATATCATGTATTAAAAAAAGAAACAGTCTTGGGGGATTACGAGCAGGACACTGTGGGACTGGGCACCCCCCAGTGTCATTGTCATGTTTCTGGGGGGGGTGAAGGGGAACTTGCTTAACCAAGAAAGGCACTCTAAGATGAAGCTTGTTTCCAGGTGTGACCTGGGAGCACAAGGAAGTCAGGTGACTGCTCAGGGTCACACAGTATGCCAGTGGGGGCTGTGGGATTCAAACCCAGTCCTCCAGGTTTGCAGATCAGAGCCCTAAACCTCTGCACTATACTGCCTTTGGTGGGGTGGTGAGTGCTGAGAGGGAGGGTCAGGTGGGGGGGTATATCCATAATTGTTTTTTTTTTTTAAATCAGCAGTCACTCCGGAATACGGCACACTCCACCATGACCAAGATGGCTGCCTCTCCCTACTGCGCATGTGCCAGTGGTCACATATGTGCAAATACGGTTTGGCAGCCATCTTGGACATAGTGGAGTGTGCCATGCTCCGCCATGACCGCTGACAGTTAAAATAGTGTAGGGCGGTTGCCTATTGAGACAGTAAGTAAAATACTTCACAGACACAGAGGCAACTGTGTTGGAACTCTAACATGTTGTTCAGTCAGAAAGAATACGTCTGCCTTTTCTCATAGCAATAGATCTGCAGGGCTACGCCCACTGCAGCCCTAAAATAAAACATAAATGACTGTGTGCTTTACAGCCTGTTTATTTCTTTGAGTTGTTTGGAAAACACCTTTGAGCAAATGCTCTTTTTCAAAGGTTCCACATCAAGAAAGCAGCTTACAATCAAGTTACAAGAATAGCCAGAAAATACAACAAATGCTGTACAATTAGTACAAAGAGAAAAAGCATGACTCCTATAAATAGTTCAACAATGCCTGGTGATTACAGTATCAATTAAATAAAGGTGAAAATATACTCTGTGAGTAGTAAAAAGCCCCAAAATGAACCAGTTACTGACATCCATCATGAGATGAGCATTAAGGGAGCACAGTGCAGAAAAAGGGGTAGCAGCCTAGAGGTCAGGCTTAGTTAAAGGTCTTAGAAGGGGAAAGGAGGTCAAGATCATGCTAGTGGAAAGAAAGGCAGGGGTCAAGGGAGCTGGCACCAGGGTGGAGGGTATGAAAGCTTGATACGAGTGGAGCCATGAGATAAGGGGTGTGGAAAGGTGCAGGGAAGATGCAAGTACAGTATTAGAGGCTGTAGTCCACAGAAACAGCAGTGTAAGAGCAACAATAAGTTGGGACGGGGGAGGAGGATTGAAATTTCTACTCAGCAAACCGATAGCACTGAATCTACTTGCAATTACAGGCAATTGTCTCAGAGAGATGTATCTTCAGCTCAGCCTTGAAGGGGGGTAGGGAGTAATTGTGAAATATATGCACAGGGATTTGATTTAGCCAGAGAGGAGCTCTGTACGCAAAGGAGCACAGACTTATTGTCGTTTTCATGAACAGGACAGTCAACGAGCACCTTGTTATTCCTCTGGTCTGGTGACTACAGCAATATTCTGTGAGCATCCCCTTGAGTCTAAGGGTAGATTCTCCTAGTATAGCTTTCTTACCCAAGAGGCACGCTTGATATTTTATTATATTTCTGAGGTTTGTTCGTAGAGTGAGTAGGAGTGAGTTAGGTTGTCAGCTCCAAGGCTCCTCTGTGTATGATGAGAACATAAACCTCTTGAGCGTTGCTGTCGAAGTTTATGGGTCATCATGCACCTTAGATGAATAGAAAAGCTGCATAATGCACAGCCACCTATACATTAGTCTCTATTTATAAAATGGAATTCAGAATTCTATGGACTCCTAGTAACTTCACTGGCTGAAACACATCATGCAAGACCTGACCATTTGCTAAATCCCAGTAAATGCACAGTTTATCACCAATCTAATATAACTACCCAACCTTAGCCTAACTACACAAAATAAAACATTTTTTCTTTTACCAGTTTAAGCATAATATCTCACTTCAGGACATGCATTTCTTGGAAATTAATGCACTTCCTGGGAGCATTAAAATGCACTCAGTCATTTGCCATGTGCTTTCTGGTATATAGAGGACATGTATTAATTCTGTAGTAATGCACACCCTGTCATCGGTTATTGCTTGCTTATAAAATGGGTAAAAGAAACCAAGACTGGCAATTGGTCAGACTCATGACCATTCATTATTCCTGCACAACCACATATGCCAAAAATTCTTAAAGTTCTGAACCTCATTATTCAGATTTTAAAATGAAAGTCCATGAAACCATTTCATAATCCTACTAAGGTACTACAAAGTATATGTAATTGTTGGATAGTTGTACTTCTCAGGTGCATTAGGAACTTGCCATAGCCTTGTGTCTCACTTCCTGAGGCATACCATTATTCCACTATAATGCACACCTTATCATGTCTTATTGACTCATTAATTGCATGTTTAATGTTAGTTCTGGACGTGGATTTTTGTGCTGCTTTGATGGCAAAATTAGAGTGTGGGGGTGTTTGCAGCCTGCAAAGATGCATGTTTTCTAAGTCTTTTAAGTTAATCTAGCTGATAAGTTGAATAATGCTGGTGTGTGATTTCTAGGTCTGCCATGCTACACATTTATGTACAGGATTAGCACTTAAAATGTTTGATTTGTTTCAGAAATGTCTGGTTCCCATCACTTGTGGGAGGGGAAGGGATTGCTGGCAGGGAAGAATTGATGCTACAGCGAGTCCAGGTTAGGGAATCGTAGACAGACTGAATGAACTGTTCAGGTCTTTTTTTGTTCTTCTCTTTGTCTGTGTTCCTACAGTGTTTTTATTCAGACAATAGGTTTAAAGACTGAATGGGGATATTGTGGGCATTATCAGGACCTAAAGATGTCTCTATTTACGCTTATCTTCTTTTGGTGCCTTTTAGATGGTATCATGTTTCATTGTATTGTATTATTTTTTTCAGCAATGTGTTTAATTCAGGTTTGCAATGTTAATGTTTGTGTATGGAAGGAGCAGCTTTTGATTTTCTAAGACTGAATGCTGAGGTGTCAATTATCATTAACACTGTTATTCACAGAAGTGACATCTGTTTTGCGAATAACTGAGTGCAGACTAGGTTTCACTCACCATTTAGTGCACAGCAGATTAGGTGTCATTCAGCATTAATACTCTATTAGTCATAGAAGTGGCATTACTTTACAAAATACTAGAATGCAGACATAGTGTCAGTTGTCATTTATACTCTAGTATTCATAGAAGTGACATCACTTTAGCAACCACCTGAGTACACACTCTCTTAATCACAGGAGTGACATCATTTCTGTGAATAAGAGTGTGTAAAAGTGTGAGTAACAATGTTTCTCTCCTTATTGAAATCTTTGGGTAATAGGATCATCCATGTTATACAGTATGTAACTTTTAACTCACAAAGATATCCAGGATTTCCTGGTCAAATTTCAGAAAAAAATTGACTAGCACTGTTGAGGCTCAAACTTCTTCAAACCTGCAGATAGGTCCTAAGCAGGAACTCTGGCCTGCCTGGTCTCATTTCTAGTGTCACTCAGTAAGAGCCTCCATAGTCAATCACCCTGGTGTGCTTGGGGGTTGGAGGGGGCTACTTCTCAAGTGTTTTAGTGCACAAAATGTCTTGACTAAGAGAGTAAGAGTTTAGAGCCAAAATGAACAGCCTTTATAAACAGGTCTGTAATGAGAGCTCATGATGAGTGTTACCCTTGTGTCTCCAAAACATACAGGCACATCAGGAATTCTGGGTCTATTTCTAGCAGTATTATCAAGGTCCATTGTGTAACTGACCGCTACCACAAAGTGCTGCAGATGCAGTTTATATATGAGTGTTTTGAGTGTCAAATGCACCTGCCATCATCTTTCAATACTCTCACTTCCCATGTGAAAATCTTTAAGCATCTTAAAGTAGAGCTAAGGGTTATGAAAAAGTTAACATTGTTAAACAAAGATGGAACAAGAGAAGCAAATTGCCAATTATTTTTTTAATCTTGTTTTCTCTTAAAATGGAGCCAGAGATTTTGTTCCAGACTACTAGTACACAAACAGGGATTTCAAGTGGTGACACTTACTGCCCCCAAGATCATCCTTAATGGGCATGTTAGCCCTACGAGACTGTAATGCAGGGGTCACCTTTCTCATGTCAGTCTCCATGCATAGAGAAATTTGAGCTTCAATTCAATGTCTCCTGCTATATATGCCAAGCCTAATGATAACTTCCATTTTTATCGTAAGTATACAGTAAATATAGATGTTAGAGATAGGCTTGGTGAGCATAGTGAGGACAGTAAATATTTAACTAGAATTGCTTCCTAATGAATGCTAAAGCAGCCTTGGACAGACCATATACAGTAGCTCATGAGTTACTGTAGATGTGTACAACATATGAAGAAATGTAGCAGAGGTTTATATGTCAAATACACAAAAAAGTGAATGCTACATGAATGGGCATAGACTACATGGGAACAGCACATAAACAAGGATTCAAGGAGTGCTGATCACTGAACAGTACTTTAGCGTGTCATATGATTGTACAGAACACATATCAAGGGATAGACCA
The DNA here is from genome assembly GCA_016271365.2 of Neoceratodus forsteri. NCBI lineage: Eukaryota > Metazoa > Chordata > Ceratodontiformes > Ceratodontidae > Neoceratodus > Neoceratodus forsteri. Next base: position 1,159,405,555 of record CM028130.1, on the reverse strand, counting down.
TGGCAAAAGTACATAGGAAACAACATGATTTCTAAAGGTGGAAACCGAACTGTGTTAATAAACACATAGCATCTGATTGTGTAGATGGTATTTCAAGGACAATGGTTTACTTTTTGACCAAGGGACAACAGTCATTTGACAGCAGTAACAAGGCTAAAGCAACTCACTGACATCAGGAATGGGTTCATATTTAGGAAAGGCAGACCATAGCTGCTCACTTCCATACTGGTAACTCAAGTTCTAGAGTGAACTCAGGAGCTGATTCTCAGGTGACCAGACTTGGTGAAGCATGCTGTTGATAGCAGTTTTCCCCAGCCAGGGCAAAAGGGGCTGCACATTCCAGCAGCAGGATGGCTCTTACTTGTGGGCCAGGGAGCTTGCTCTCTCAGCAGGAGAAAGCTGTGTCCAAGGCACTTCACCTACGCACTGTGCATACTGCCTGGGAGTGGGGACAGAAACATGATGGAATGTCACCAACTTGCTCAGAGTGATGGTCTGACACCTATAGACCCCACACCAAAAACCATGGCACCAAGCTCCACCGGATCTGGATCTCCAGTGGGGACCACTGGAGATGTTAGGTGGACCCTGAAGGTCCTGCCAAAGGGGGCAAGCCATGGGTGATATAGGTCAGCATCAGTACCTGGAGAAGTTGGATGACAAGCTTAGAGGGCAGACTAGATGGGGACAGGTTGGAGAAGGAGCAACAACACTTAAATACTAAAAAAAATACAGCCAGCACACCATCGTGGAAATATACCCATTGTTCTTTCTTTTTACGTGTTTGTCCCACAGTTGTTAGGCACTATTGGACCCTTTAATGATTGGAAGGGCCAGCTAGGGCGCTTATAAGGCTTGTGAGACCACAGGGCAACTAGCATGCAACAGGTAAGATTTAAACTAGTTGAATCCATAAAAAAAAAAAACCTCACTGTCCAGAGTAGAGAGACCCTGACACCATTGGGAAAACTTTGGAAAATATAACATTTAGACACAACTCATTTTAAATTACATGTAGGTTCTGTACTTAGTTCACTCTTTTATTTTATTACTGAGAGTAGCCACATAAACTCAAGATCACTGTCCTCTAGACTCTCCACTGTGGCTGCCTGTCTTCAGCTGACACCATAATCTCATGTTTATGTCAACATAACTCTCTCTACAGCAACAGAATGTGAAGTCATAAAAAGAATCGAATACAAGCAGCCAGAGTAGATGGGGCAGGGATCCTGTTCTCATAGATACATAGACAATGACAAGCAGAAAAAGAACCATTGAACTATCCGGTTTGCCCACCCTACCTTTACAAGCAAATGTCCTTAGTTACATAGAAATAAGGGTGAGTTTTATGGGAAAAAATAAAATATAGGCTGAACTGTGTCTAATATTGCATTTTTTTTAAATTGTCTTAGTGGCCTCACAGGCTGTTTAAGTGTTCAGTCAAGCGGTAGAAACATAGAAACATAGAACATACATCGAGCATGAGTATGTTCACAGAAAGGTGCAATATATGTGTAAAGTCTGAAAAATTCCTTTTTGGACAATGATGTTTATTTATTTTTATTTTATTTATTGAAATTTTGGAATTATAGTCCTTTGAGTCGAAGAATCCTTTGCAAAAGCTCCACGTCAATACAAACAGAACATCACTTAGAGACAAAATTGTACATTGCTAACTAGGCAAACAATACATTAAGACAAATATAACATGGTTATTCCATACAGAGTAATTAGCTTACTTGGTTAGTTTCTCAAGGCTTCTCTAGGGTTGTATAGGGACCCAGGGTCATTGCGGTGAAGAGGGATTGGTTGCCAGTTTCAGATGCTAGCATCTGGCCGAGGGGTTGTGCTTAAGGTACCAGGAGCTTTGATGGCTTGGTTAGGAGTTGAGGGAGGCGCTGGTTTTCTGACTTCAGCCTAGTGTGGGAGGACAGGTTGTAGCAGCCACAAGTCTCTGAGTCCAGGAGAAATCGCTTGAGGCGTTTTTTAAATAGGCTAAGGCTGGGGGCTTGGGAGACGGAGGAAGGGAGTTGATTAAGCCAGAGTGGAGCACGATACCTGAAAGACCTTTGCCCTAGTGAAGTCCTACAGTGGGGGATCAGGAGAGTGTTGTTAGCCAGATGTCAAGGGGTGCTCCTATGTGGGGTTGGTTGGATGAGGGGTGAAGACCCAAAGGTGAAAGTTTCATCAGGATCTTTTTTGCTTGGAGGCAGGTGTGGTACATTAGTCGCGCTTCAAAGGTCAGCCAGTCTGCTCGATTGTAGAGCTCACATGTATGGGGTAATCTATCTGTGTTAGTGACCAATTGGCAGGCTTTGTTGAGAGCTAGTTTGATGCTGTTTAGGGCTGTGTTGTCAGCTGTGCCATAAATTGTAATCCCATAATCGACAACAGATAGGACTGAGCAGGTAACCGCAAGTCTTAGCGCCTGGGGGGGGGGGGCAGTGCTTGTGCCTGTAAAGAATCCCCAGCTGTATGTTGGCAGAGGTGGAGAGGTGTTTAATATGTAAGTGGTAGGTGAGGGATGTGTCCAAAGTAATGCCCAGATACTTAAAGTAAGTGACCTGTTCAATTTGGATGCCCTGTGGATTAGAGCTAGTTAGTTGGGCATTACTGTTGGGGTTTTGGCGGTGAGCAAAGATCACAGATTTGGTCTTGTTGTAATTAAGTAATAACCTGTGATTGGTAAACCAGGATTCAAGTTCTCTAAAGCAGCTTTTCAGGGTATTTTGAAGAGATATTGGGTTTTGAGTGTTTCCAGTATACTACGGCATCATCTGCGTAGAGTAATAGTTTACCACTGCAGGCTTGAGGGAGGGAGTTTAGAAAGAGAGTGAATAGTAGAGAGCCTAAGATTGACCCTTGGGGGACACCTGAGTGAACAGGCAGCTTGGCAGATAGGGTGGTGTTGATTTTGACTTATTGAGTCCGGTCAGAGAGATAGTTATGAAACCAGGAGATTGCTTCAGGGGCGAGATGGAGGGAGGGAAGCGAGTGGATAAGAAGTGCATGACTGACAGCATCAAATGCTTTGATCAGATCTACAAAGATTGCTCCTGCTAGAGACCCCTGATCCAATGCTTCATGTAAGTAGGAGGTGAATTCGAGGAGGGCTATGGTAGTACTGTGCCCTCTTCTAAACCCGTGCTGTTATTGACACAGCAGATTGTATTTGTTCAGGTATTCTGTGAGCTGGTCAGACACAATTTTTTTGAGTGCTTTGGGAAGGGGGATTGTGATGGGCCTATAGTTACCTGGGTCAGTTAGATCACCCTTTTTTCAGATAGGTGTGATGATTCCCCTTTTCCAGAGCATTGGACATTGACCCAGTCTCAGAGAGCAGGTTAGTATTTTGGTGAGGTGAGGCAGGGTCTCGTCGAGTATAAGTCTGAGAATTTTAAGGTCTAGGGAGTCACTGCTGAAACGGGAGTTTCCCAGTGCTTTCATTAGGTAGTGTTTAGCCTCATTGCAGGAGATGATTCTCAGCCAGAAGTGAGGGAGTGTATTAAGTGAGGAGGCAATAGAGGGGCCATTTGGGATAGGGTCAAAGAAGTTTTGCAGTAGGATGTGGCTAAGATCGGAGAAGGAGTTGTTAAGGACATTAGCAATGGTGTTAGGGTCCTGGGAGAGGGTGTCATGGTTAAGAATCTGTGAGGGGGAAGGGGAAGTGGCTTTCCTGCAGAGTTTCTTGACATTGTTCCAGAATTTATTCCTGGCACCCCATGCGGAGGTGAGTGCTTGCTTGTTGTAGGTAGACTTAGCTTGTCAAATTGCCCAGGTGCACTTGTTTCTTGCCTCTCTATAGAGCTGCCGGTCAGTGGGGAGTTGAGAGTACAATGCCCTATGCCAGAGGTCGTCTCTGTAATGCATCAGTTTTAGTAGGGCATGTGAGATCCATAGAGCATCCCTGTCTTTTATAACCTGAGTAGTGAAAGGGGCAAATATGTCGCAGGCGGTATTAAAAATTTTAATAAAGGAGGTAAGGGCAGCGTCTACGGATGTGGCAGTGTGAATGGGTGCCCAGTCACAGGAGGAGAGATAAAGTTTGAGACGAGAGAGGGCCCCTTTTTTGAGGTGCCTCTGGGTGGATATTTTAGGTTGACTGGGAGTGGATTTATTTGACCAGCAGCAGGAGACAGGAGAGTGGTCACTTAGGACATCAGGGAGGACTTTAACTTTGGTGAGGTGGGTGGGTTTATTCATAAAGATGAGGTCAATGAGGGTGGAGGTCCCTGATCTGAGATCAACTCTGGTAGGTGACTGGACAACCTGGGCAAGGTCATAGGCATCAACTGCATCTTTGAATGTGGCAGATGCAGGGGATAACTAGTTCACATTGAAATCACCCATAATAATCAGTTCGCTCCTGGGGGGAGATGGGTGATGCTAGCCAGAATAGATTCAAAGACTTGTTTCTGGTCAGAGGGTGGGATGTAGGCTGCCATAATGTACAGTGGTTTACCCGGGGTGCCTAGGGAGGTTTTAATTGTGATGGCTTGGACACCGTGAACCAGCGAGGGCAGGGGGACAGAAAGGGGCTGTAGAGAGGTTCTTGCATATATGGCGCAACCACCCCCTCTTTTGCCTGTCCTATCTGCTCTGAAGATGGAGTAATCTTTAAGAGTGACGAAGGCATCTGGGATTTTGTGGGAGAGCCAGGTCTCAGATAATGCCAGCACATCGGGGGAATGTTGGGCGATCTAACACTGCAGCTGAGTGAATTTCCTAGGTAGGCTTCAGATATTAAGGGAGACCAGAAGTAAGCCACCCTGCCCACGCCCCTTGGGAGCACTAGTCGCTATCGGGCCAGGATTAGGGTGTACGTTTCCTGAGATTAGAAGGAGGAGGACAGCTTGGCGGAGAGTGGCTTTCAGGATCAGTTTGGGGCTAGAGGTAAAGAAGAGTGGGTTAGATGGAGATATGGTGTGCACAACTGGTGTGGCTATGGTGCGGACTAGTTGGGCTAGAGATAGGAAGGGATGCGGGCTAGTTAGTGAGTAATTGCCTGAGGGGGGTGGAGTTTGTGCCATGAAGAACCTGTGTAAAGTGCAGCTGGTGCAGGAGGTAAGGTTAGTGCTGTGTAGAAAAGGGGGGATTGCTGTTAAGTAGCTGCTGGAGTGTGGATTTTGGCAGCTGTAGTAATCCCTGGAGAGGGATATGCCCTCAGGGAGAGAGGGGCAGGAGTGAGAGAGGAGAGTTAAGATGAAGACGAAGATGAAGAGGGTCACGTGATGGCAGCCTAGGAAGAGCAGCTCATTTAATCAGATCCGTTCTCAGCCCGGATTAACAGCCCTCAATTTAAACAAAATTGTGCTTTTTTGAACTGTAGCTATTTGTGAAGTGCTGGAGTCGCAATCTCCAACAGTAAATATTATTGAAATGGAAGCCTTTGTTAAAAAACAACTGGCAAAACATACGCTGCCTCCTCCCCCGAGAAAGAGCAGGCCACAAAGCGCCCTCGCCAGGGATCCAGCAAATCAACCTCGGGGCCTTCAGCATTAACGGAGGAAAGGTTTTTAGAGATTTTCGCTCTGCTGCAATCATCGATAGAGGAGATCTCATCTGAGAACCAGTGTTTTAAATCGGCATTGGAAACCCTGAGCACAAGGGTAGGAGACAACGAGATTAAAATAAAATCTGTGGAAACAAGAGTAGACAAACATGACCTGTAACGGACCTCCCTTAATAAGCGAATTAAGAACATAGAGGACAAGCTTGAGGACTTGGAGGGGCGGAGCAGAAGAAATAATTTAGTTATAATTGGAATCCCTGAAAAAGAGGAAGGTACAGTGTCTATACAGTTTGTTCAGATGATTTTTGAAAAGGTTGCGGGTCCACCCCAAAATGGTAGCTACATGGTGGAAAGGGCACATAGGTTGCTTTGCCCCCCCTCCCCTCCCGGGTGCTCCGCCAAGACCAATCATTTGTAAGCTTTTAAACTACCTGGATAAACATCATATACTGAGCAAAGTCAAAGCATTGCAAGAAATTTCTTGGGAAGGCAAAAAGATCAGAATAACTCACGATCTGCCTCACTCCGTGCGGCTCAAATGTCAAGACCTGCATCCCGTCATCTCCAAACTGATAGCCACGGGCTTTCAATTCAGGGTTAGGTACCCAGCTTCGCTCCAAGTTAAAATAAAAGAACAATGGCACTTGTATGAGTCAGTAGAGACTGCACAAACTGAACTTAAAAGAGTCCTGCCAGACTTGTTTAAGTAAAGTACTGAGTGTACAGTTAAGTTATTCAGGGCATCTTGCAGTCTAACCAGTGAGCCTTCACAATGATCAGTATGCTTAAAAGAGATATTGATTTTCTAATATTGAATAGATCTTTATTCAGTACCCTGTAGTACGTTCACTAACGTGCCCTTGCATTTTATAAAACCGGACTGAGCCGTACCACTGAAACACTAAAGACAACTGAAACTTTAAAGATACAGAAATCTTACCTTCCAAAAATTCACATTACCTCTGGTTGTCGGCTAACTATGCCAGCGAGCGGGAAAGCAGTTAATGGCCAGTGCAGCGATGTTTCAACTTGACTATTGTTATGGGAGATTGCATAAAATTGCATAAAACTTAATTCAAAGAGCCTTGCCGGAATTGGCTAAGAGAAGTGCGGGTTGTACAGCCAAGCTATGTTAAAGCACTTTGTAGTCTGGCAGAAGAGTATGATACCAAGGACAATATAGGCAACAGAGACACTGATCTTTTCATCTGAGAAGATTCCCAAACCAGCCTCAGCTCTCTGTGAAATGATTTCTATGCATTCCTGCTTTTTGTGGAAACGGAATGTGTTACATGAATGAAGTCTTAAAGATATGGAAATCTGACTCCCCAGAGTGTCTGATAAAATTATATTACCTGAAGCTGTCGGCTACCACGTCAGAGAGCAGAGAATGCAGTTAATGGTCAGTGCAACTGTCCTAATTTGGCCATCACTTTCAGGTCCCCGAGTATCTATGTCCCTGTCCCGGTTCAAGCTTGATCACCAGTGCACTGGAGTTTGAGCAGTAGCAGTGCTCACAGCTGATACCAAAATCCCGAGAGGACAGTGACAAGTTTCATCACTCAGGAAGATCATATCAATTCTCCCAGGACCAGTTGTCACTCACAGAGATCACTATGACTGGCCACGCTTTCAGAAAATCACTGATACCCTGGAGTGCTCAGACAAGTCTCTTGGCCAAGAGAAGAGGGAAAGTTGTGACAACGTATAACTACTCCACGCATAGTTCTCGTTCTTAAATCTTTAATGACTGGGAGAAAATTATGTCATAGTGATTTTGTTATGTATAGGCCAATTACGATATATGAGGCTTGATTATTACTTGTTGTTTAGTTTAATTGTTGATGTTAAAGACTCTTTCTCCTGCCGGATAATGTTATATGTAGCTTGCCCATTTCCCCACTAGAGGGAGATATTGACTAAGGAATAGGTTTGTTTATCATTTAATAGAACTTTACTAGTATGCTTCAGATGATATTGATATAGTAATGAGAGGTAGCTGTTGCTATGCATTTAGAGGTGACTTTTATGCACCTTGTTTAAGTGTCTTTCACTTAGCGAAACTAGTGAGTGTTTAGAATAATAGGATTAATATTGTTAGTAAGATTGGGAACTGGGCTAGAGGATGGGTTGTTATGCACCTGGGCTGAAAGTTTAATCACACGGCATCATGAGGTGATAATGCAGTTGTTAGAACTGAGGGTGTTAGTGGGAATTAGGGGGGTCAAGTTCATATGGGGATAAGGGGGTTTGGGGGGCACAGCATCCACACGCTATATATTGGGAGGACATGGATACTGATCCTAACTGAAAGGTACACACTAGGGGAGAAAACGTAAAGGGATGTTACCATCAATATTTGGAGGATGATGAAGGGGGCTGTCAATCTTGTGAGTTGGAATATCAAGGGAGCTCGGGACAGATGCAAAAGGCAAGTTGTATTGAAACATTTATCGACCCTCAACTGTGATGTAGTATGTTTACAAGAAACACATCTACACAGAGAGGACGCCCGGTTATTCACTAGACACTGGGTGGGTCAAACATTTGGGGAAGGCATGTCTTCGAATAAAGGTGGAGTAGCCATCTTACTTCATAAAAAGACCCCCTTCTTGCTTGAAAAGGAAATTTGGGATATGCAAGGCCAGTATATTTTCCTAGCTGGCACTTTAGCTTCTGAACAAGTGGTTATTGGATCAGTCTATGGCCCCAATATAGACTCCCCGCAATTCTTTATACAATTACTAGACATCTTAAATAATTATGTATCCTTGAAATTGTTAATAGGAGGGGACTGGAATATAACACCACATCTGTACCTTGACAGAACTGATAATAAACATGTAGGACTCTCCCCTACTCAGAGAGCCCTGAGGGAGGTGATGGAGTGTTTGAGACTCATAGATGTTTGGAGACTGACCAATGGGAAAGCGAGGCAGTATGCCTTTTTTTCTACCCCACACAAATCTTACTCTAGAATTGATTATTTTCTAGTTAGCATCAGTGTGCTTCCCTTGATTTCAGATGCCAGTATTAACTCCAGGGTCATATCTGACCACTCTACAGTCTCCATCCTGTTTGAACCAAGTCACAGTATAAAAAGTTATTTTATGTGGAGATTTAATAACCAGTTGCTTCAGGAGTCCTTCACTCAAGGACACTTGAGGAACTTTATATCTCATTTTCTCACCACTAATCTTAATTCAGTTCCTAAGGTAGATATTATTTGGTCAGCTCTAAAATGTGCGCTTGGGGTGAGTGTCTTAGAATATCTTCCATTAGGGCCAAGAAAGCCAGGATGCAGCTAAACAAAATTACGAATGCTACCAAGGTCCTTGAAAATAATGTTTTATAGCATTCAACTGAGGCAGACTGGATCAAACTGCAACAACTTCAAACCCAATATTCGGCAATTATGATGCAGAAAGCAGAATTAGCCCTTCTTAGAACTAAAATAAAGTATTTGGAGTCTGGAGAAGGGGCAGGTAAATTACTCGCTCTTAGATTAAAGCAGTTAGATTCTAACCGATACATAGCTGCAATACAAAGGGACAGTGGAGATGCTGTAGTAAGGGACCCAAAGGAAGTTGCTGCTACATTCAGAGAGTACTTCCAGCGGGTTTACTCTACTGGGTCAAAAGAAGGAGTAACCCTTGCAGAAATTCAGGAATTTTTAGACCCAGTGCCCCTGAGTAAGATTGCGTGCCCTGAAGCCAAGAAGTTAGGATCCCCAATACAAGAGACCGAGGTGAAATTAGCGATCTCCCTACTTGCTGGGGACAAATCTCCCCTGGGCCTGATGGTCTAACTACTAACTTTTATAAGGCATACATGGATATAATCAGCTCAATTATAACCAAGGTATATAATTTTTGGTTTAAAGAGGGGCTCTCGGAACCTTCATTTTAAGAGGCTCTCATTACTCTTATTCCTAAACCAGGACGTGATCCTGTTCTACCTAGCAATTATCGTCCTATATCACTTTTGAATGTTGATATCAAAATACTGTCTAAAATTTTAGCTAATCGACTTGGCCTGCTAATGAATAGCTTAGTCAGCGATGTGCAAGTGGGATTCATGAGTGGTAGAATGTCAAGTGATCACTTGTGCAAGCTCCACCATATAATTTCACATGCTTAAGGCTTGCACTCTCCCTGCGGCGCTACTCGCACTGGATGCCGAGAAGGCATTTGACCGAGTGTCCTGGGACTTTCTATTCACAGTACTCGCCAATTTTGGTTTACCCAAAGAATTCCTAAATTGGGTCCTGATCCTATACAGTGCACCATCAGTGCGGATATGGTGCAATGGTACACTGTCAGCTCTCTTTTCATTGGCATGTGGCACAAGACAGGGATGCCCACTATCCCCGCTTTTGTTCAAGTTATACCTTGAACCCCTGATTTGTAGGCTAATAGCATCACATGAGCTCAAGGGAATCAAACTGAGTAATAAACGATACCTAATCTCAGCCTATGCGGACGATCTGCTGATACACTTGGAAGGCCCGGAAAATGGCATACCGGTAATATTAAAGGAAATTACAAAATTTTCTAGAGTTTCCAATTATAAAATCCATGTTTCCAAGACAAAGCTTTTCCCGCTGAACATTAGATGTTACTCCAGCATAGCAAGGGAATATGGTTTGTCTTGGGAACCAAAAATGTTGACATATCTTGGTGTCAAGATTACCAGAGGAATAAGCTCAATGATTAGGGATAATCTCCATAATCTTATTAAAGTCATTAAACAGGACCTAGCTAGATGGAACCTAATGCCTCTGTCATTATGGGCCAGAATAGAAACGGTCAAAATTAATATATTACCCAGAATCTTTTACCCCTTAAACATGCTGGGATGTTACCTACCCAAAGCCTGGTTTGAGAACTTACAAAAAGCACTTAATGTATTTTTATGGAAGGGGGAAATGGTCAGGCGATCATACTTGAAACTCACAGGCCCAAAGAGGTTGTGAGGCCTTGCACTCCCCTCCTTTTTTAAATATTATATTGCCTCGCATATCAGTAAAATAGTACAATGGCACAAGCTGAGTACACTGCCAACCTCAAACTCCTATGTGCCTTCTTGGCTCTATATTGAGAGAGATTTAGCTCTTAAATACTCGATTTCTTTAAACACGATTGCCTACACTACTGTTAAACTCCTTCCTAAACCGTTAAAGGACACCCCTATCAGGTGGTCGCTTAAAGCTCTGCAGCAGGTTCAGAAGCTCCTTAAAGTTGATTGGCGGAACTCACCAGAACAAACTGTGACACAGAATATACACTTTTTAATACAACAGGCTCCAATCCCACCTAGATTCTGGGGTCCATTAGAGGGGCTAAAACTAGGGGACCTGGCTCCCCAGGGGAAGCTAATGTCGTATGTGCACGCCTGTACCAAATTTCCAGAATTAAAAGGACATAACTTCAAGTTTTGGCAAGTTTACGATGCTATAAAGACCAATTTTTATAAAAGGGAAACATGGGTACAAAACAGGGTAGAGTTGTCATTACTACTCAAAGCAGCTGACCAACCCCATTCCATTTCTAGAGTTTATAATTTATTGCAAAAGATCAATGGAAATCTCCCTTCTGGTGTCTGTTACTACTGGACGCAAAGATTAGGGATGGTAGAAGACAGGGGAATATGGGAACTGATATGGGCTAATAACCACAAAAACATTAGACAAGATAGATATAAACTTCAGCAATTTAATACTATGCATAATATGTACTACACTCCTGCTAAACTTTACAGAATGGGCAAATTGTTGTCACCCTCATGTATTAGATGTGGAACCAAGGAAGGAGACTTATACCATGTATTATTGGAGTGTGTTAAGATTCAATCCTTCTGGAAAACAATTAGTGCCTCATTATCACAAATTACAGGTATAGCGGACCTTTTTACACCAGAGATCTGTTTGCTGAATAGTTTTCACATTGGCACGACCAAACAAAATAAATTATATATGGGCATCATATCGGCCACAGCAAAGGCTGTCCTCCTGAGACACTGGAAGGACTTGACTTCCTCACCAATTATAGAATGGTACAGAGAGATGATGCTTGCCTTACAGTTGGAGTTACACATTGCCAAGATGAGCAACAGAGCTCAACTATATGACTCCATACGGGGACCATTGGGAGCCGTCTTGTCTACTTGGCAAGATAAGATTGCCTAGTCACAGATACTGCCCCTTTACTAGATGTACTGTTGTTCTATGACTCCCCTATTATGGAGAATCCTAAGGTTACCTCAATTAGTGTGTGGATGCTGCGGAAAGTATGGGTGGTGGGTGGGGTAGGGGGGAAATTATTGTGCTGGTTAACTTGTTATAGTCTTTGTTAGTTTTATAGACATTATTAACATGGGCCCAGCAAGTATGTTAATATGTTAATAGCACATTTAACTTGCAAATGTATACCTGCATAACACTGTACAATCTATGCCTTGTCAAGAGTATCAATAAAATAAACTGAATTATAAAAAAAAAGAAGATGAAGATGAAGATTGGATGGTGTAGGGCCCAGGAGATACAAGTCATGTTGCTAGTGAGGAGATTTTACAATAGGAGGTAATGGGAGGGAGCCCTCTAGCATTGACCTAGTATAAGCTGCAGATGACAAAATGGGATGATTGGTTTTAGACGATCATGTGATCGTCACTATTAAGCCCGATGTCGACCAAGGGTGGTGGTGGGGGTGGTGGGGAGCCGGTGCGTAGTGCCAGCGGGGATCAGCTTGAGCAGCAAACTGATACAGCAGCAGAGGATGTGGCAAGCTCCATGCATACCTGGTGAGGGTGGGCTGTTCGGCGGGGGGGAGGGTTTCAGTTGAACCCTTGCGATGTCCCTTCTGAGCGTGCCTTGGGCTTCAGTGACGGGGGAGGACTACGGTGGAGACCCTCACGACCTCCAGGTAGCTATCCCAGCTGTGGACAGGGAAACAGGGAGACAGGTGAGTGTTATTTATAGCAGCAAGATATGAGGGTGTAACAACAGGGATTAGGTTGCAAGCCGCAGTTTAAATGGGAGCCTCCTGTCCAATATTACAGAGATTGCGGCTGGAGAAAACAGTTTTACATTAGTTGGTGGGAATTACTGTTAGAGGCAGAGGAGTAAACACAGTAAAATAAACTTACTTAAGTCTTCTCAGAATGGCTACAGGCACTCAGCATGCATTTCAGCTAAAACAGACTTTAAATTTTTTACTATTTCAAACTCTGGTTTAGTGCCAAAACACAAACAAGTTCTTTAAGTCCATGTAAGAGCAGGGGTGAAATTCACAGCTGGCAAGCATTGTAAAAATAGACTTTAAATTTTCTACTATTTCAAACACTGGTTTGGCACCAAAACACAAAAAAAAGCATTAACTGCTACTAACTTTAAGTGATATTAATAAAGTGTAAAGTCCTGACTGGCTTGAGCAGCAAACTGAGACAGCAGCAGAGGATGTGGCAGGCTCTGTGCGTACCTGATGAGCGGTGGGCTTTTCAGTGTGGGGGAGGGTTTCAGTCTGACCCTCGCGACGTCCCTTCTGAGCGTGCCTTGGGCTTTGGTGATGGGGGAGGGCTGTGGTGGAGACCCTCACGACCTCCAGGTTGGTGGCCCAGCTGGTGAGTGGTGGGCTTTTTGGCGTGGGGGAGGGTTTCAGCCGAACCCTCGCGACATCCCTTCTGAGCGTGCCTTGGGCTTCAATGATAGGGGAGGGATGCAGTGAAGACCCTCACGACCTCCAGGTAAGTGGCCCAGCTGGTGAACGGTGGGCTTTTCAACGTGGGGGAGGGTTTCAGTCAGACCCTTGTGAGGTCCCTTCTGAGCGTGCCTTGGGCTTTGGTGATGGGGGAGGGCTGCGGTGGAGACCCTCACGACCTCCAGGTATGTGGCCCAACTGTGGATGTTTTCAAACAGGGCAACTTTGTAAACAGGACCTTATTGGACCTAGAGTTCTTCCTTCATCCTGTATAAAAATACATTTTTAACAATATCAACAACAAAAGTGACAGCAGAAGGAGAGCATAGGTCCATCGAATCTGTCCTATGGTTCCATGGTTCCCAAGACCTGATGTGTTTCCTGGGATCTTGCCCCCCTTATTCTTCATGCCCTTATCTATCCCCTCAGTTCCCATCTGAGTCCTTGCTTTAACCCACCCTTTTCTGAAAGCTGATATGGTGTTAGCACTTACCACCTCCACCGGTATGCCATTCCAGGGCTCCACCACTCTCTGTGAAAAAATGCTTTCTCACATCTCTTCTGAGGCTCCTGCCCTGTAGTTTCCATTTTGGCCCCCTTGTGGTAGAGCTGCAGATCCTATGGAAAAACTTTGTGCATGGTACCTTGTTAATGCCCCTAAAGAATTTGTAGGTCTTGATCATACCTCCACTCTCCCTCCTTGTCTCCAGCGAGAACAAGTTAAGCTCCCTCAGGCATTCCTTGTACAAGAGATCATAGAGGCTCTGTATCATCTTGGTTGCACTTCTCTGTACAGTCTGCAGCCTATCCCTGTCCTTTTTAAGGTGTGGACTCCTAAACTGGATGCAGGACTCCAGGTGGGGTCTTACCAGGGACCTTTAGAGTGGGAGGATCACACCCCTTCTCTTACTGTCAAAACCTCTCCCGATGCACCCCAGCATTTTGCTTGCCTTGCTGTATGCTTTATTGCATTGGTTCATTTGTTTAAAGGAGTCACATATGATGACCCCTAGATCCCTTTCTTCCTAAGAGATGCTGAGTTTGACCCCGTTGAGCCAGTAGTCCATCTTTGGATTTCCCTTGCTCAGGTATAGCACTTTACACTTTTTCGCATTGAACTTCAGCTGCCATATGTTAGACTATTTTTTAAGCCTTAGTAAGTCTTTCCAAAGTTTCCTAATTGCCTCTACATTGTTGACCCTACCACCCAGCTCAGTATCATCTGTGAAGAGCATGAACTTGCTCTGAATGTCCACTCCTATGTTGCAGATAAATATATTAAACAGGACCGGTCCACGGACTGATCCCTGTTGCACTTCACAGGTGACCCTACCTTTGCTTGATGTTACCCCGTTTACAACCACCCTTTGGCCTCTGTCCTTAAGCCAGTTTCCCCCCACCTAACTAAGTTTTGAGCAATGTCCAGGTCCTCCATCTTTTTCAGCAGGTGCTTGTGCACTACTGAATTGAAGGCCTTGCTGAAGATTAAGTAGAGAAGGTCCGCCAGGTGCCCCTATCCACTTCCTTGATCACCCAACCAAAAAAAGTACTGGAATAAGATTTGTCTGACAAGACCTTCCCATCACAAAACCATGTTGTCTTTTAACCTGGATATTGTTTGTCTCCAGATATTCCACTACGTCCTGTTTCACCAGGGTTCCCATCAATTTCCCTACTACAGATATGAGGCTGACCGGTCTGTAGTTGCCAGCCTCCTCTCTGCTTGTGGAGAGGTACTACCTCTGCTTTTCTCCAGTCCTCTGATACCACTCCCATCAACAGTGAGTGGTTAAACAAATGAGTTAATGGATCTGCCAATTCTTCAGCCAGTTCATTTAGCACCCTTGGGTACAGTCCATCAGGCCCTGGTGTCTTGTCAGTCTTTAGGTACAGTAATGTTCTTTTGATCCTGTCTGTGGTGATTTTTGGAAGCTCCGTCCATGCGAGTCCTTTATCAGATGCTCTAATGTCACTTTCAGGCAGTGGTCCATTGTGCACCTGGTTGAACACTGAGCAGAAGTAGTTGTTTAGGACCATGGCTTTTTGTCTGTCATCCTCTATGATTTTGTCCTCCTTGGCAAGTTTAACTATCCCACCCCCTTTCTTCTTTTTCTCCTGGATGCATTGAAAGAATTGTTTGTTGCCTGCCTTGATGTCTGAAGCAATATGGAGTTTGGCTGAAGCCTTAGCCAGCCTTATAGCCTTCTTGGCCTCCTTGCATTTCTGATTGTAGACACCCCACTCATTGTCATACCAGTTCATTTTACAGTTATGGTACACCTCTCTTTTATCTCTAATTGCTGTCTTGACCTGTTTTTTTAACTATATGGGATTTTTGTGTTTTTTTTTCTCTTGAACACTGTTTACACACAAAGTTTGGTGGCTTCTAGTGTCGCATGCTTGACCAGCCCCCAGATGTCCTCAACCTCCAGTTTTTCAGGGACCCTGCTCAGATTGTCTTTAATCAGTACTTTCATGTTTTTGAAGTCATCTCTCTTGAAGCTCAAGAACTCTGCTCTAGACTGAGATTTTATATCACCTCCTGAAAACATAAACCAAATGAGCTGTGGTCACTGTTTGCCAGGGGTTCCCCAGTTTGGACATCTTCTACTACCTTCGAGTTTGTGAGGACCATATTGAAAGTGGTATCTTCTCTGGTCGGTGTGCTGACTAGTTGGGTGAGTAGGCAGTCTTGCAGGGCATCTACCACTGTCTGACTTCTTATTGACCTTGCAACTAGATTATTCCAATCTATGTTTGGCATGTTCAGATCTCCCATTAGCATGGTTTCTCCTTTCTGTGTTCTGCCTCTGGTTTCTTCAATGAGTCCCGCATCTTTCATTTCTGTCTGTCTTGGTGGTCTGTAGACTGCCATGATGTAGATCTTTTTACTAGAGATTGTGTTGAGCTTAACCCACAGTAATTCGACACCCCTTTTTTTGTTTATGTCGATTGGCGAGGTGGTCATATTATCTCAAACATATAGTGCCTCCCATCCTCCCCTCATACCCTTTCTGTCCTGTCAATAGAGTGACTAACCCAGGACCGTGAAGTCCCAGTTGCTGTTATCAGTGACCCATGTTTCTGTAATGGCCACCAAGTCTACGTGGGTTGTTGCCATTACAGTCTGTTGCTCACTGATTTTGTTACCCAGGCTTTTGGCATTGAAGCACATCCCTTTCCACGAACTACGCAGAACACACTTAATTCTCATGTTAGGATGCACTTGTACCATTCTGATTCTTTTGTCCTCCTTTTGGACCCTATTTTTCTCTTTTTGTCCCCGTCCCTTGCTCCCAGTTTGCGGCCTAGAGTCCATGGCTTATGGGGAGTGTCAGCTAAGTTTCCATCCTTATCTACCTCCCAGATGGGTTTCCTAGCCTAGAGCTCCTCCACTTCTGGCTTAAACATTCCATGTAGACATTGAATTTCTGCCCCAGTGCCCTTACCCCTTCTCTGCTAAGGTGGAGCCCATCATATATAAACATCTGCCTCTCCCAGAAGTCCCTCCAAGCACCAGTGACCTGGTAACCCTTTTCATGGCACAATCCCCTCAACCACGTGTTGAATTAGTTTATTTTCTCAGTCCAGATCATATCAGTTCTACCTCCTTTGCTCCACACCGGGAGGACCTAGACTTTAGGAAAGCTTCTCAAACAGTTTCTCTTTGCCTTTTCCAAATTACAGTTTGCTGTCTCAACGGAGGGGACTGAGACATAAATGTGATGCATGAACACAGTTCCCCACCATACATTGTACTATTGTGTTTTTATAATATTGTACTATTCAATACTGTTTATATGGTTTACACTTTAATATAGTGTCTGCAGTTTGTTGTGCACCTTCTCCCAGTTTTCAGACCCCCCCTCCAGTCACATGTGAAAGTAAGCCTTGGCTCATTATGCCTCTCCTGGTCACCAATTTCTAACTTAATAAATATATAACATAAAGGCAGATGGGAATTGTAATGTAACAAGTTGCTAGGTAACTGTACTATATTTCCTTTTTCTTGTTTTATCATATGTGTAATTCTGTCTGCAAGGATAACAGTTTGAATTTAGCAGATGCTAGTAACAGTCAGGCATTCTTTTTAGTAACTCTGAGAAGGGACTGACTAAATGGGGCCTGGCTACACATTTATTATGTCAGGCTGCCCAGTTTCAGACTTTTGCAATATGGATAGGCACTAGAAGTGTCTTTGATGTCAGGAAGCAGCTAGCTGACACAAACAGTCCTGTAAGGGGGCTCATGGTAATTATCTCACAGACTAGTACAAGCCAGTTCTTACAACATTAGCTCCAGACAAAATATTTTGAATTTGTGATGTCAGTGACATACTGGATGCTGTAGCTTGGCAGAAGACACCAGGAGAAAGGACTGCTGTGTGACTGGACTTCTCTACTGGGACTATATTGCCCTCCTTCCCTCTCCCCCAAAGCTAGTTCTACTTTTATAGGCATAGAATTTGACTGACAAGAGGAACTTCCTGTTTGGGAGCAGGAAGTGAGTGATCAGAGAGCCACCAAAGACCTACCATCCTAGAAGGGCAAGAGTAGCTCTCCGGCTCCCTCTAGCTGCTGGAGGTCTGCCTCTGATCAAGTAAGGGGTCTACTGAGAAATATAGGATATTCTTGTCTCAGAACAGGACAATCAGGAGCTTAAAGGGCACACAGGCAGAAAATAAGGAAAGAGAGAGAAAAAAAAACAGAGGAAAGAGTAAGGACTGCAAACAGTTAAGGGGCCAGAAAAAAGACATGATGGGAGTGGTGCAGTGCAGTGGCTGTGGAGCAGCAGTCTTCCGGGAGACTTTCTGGAGGATGCGGTGTTGTCCCATCTGCAGGCACCTCTCTGGGCTGAGGGAGGAGGTTGCTCATCTCCAGGCTGAGTTAGCCAGGATTTGTGGAACCTCCTCTTCCATCCAGGGACCACAAGTGCCACTGCCATTGCCTCAGAGATTGCAAAGAAAGAAAAGTGGTTGGACCACAGAGGGCTCAGAGAGGGTGAGGGAGGTGGAACAGAGGTGCCTCCCTCCAGAAGTACCTCTCCACAATTCCTATGTCATTCTGGCAAAGTGTGGTTCCTCTATGGAGGCACCCACAGTGGAGACCAAGAAGGATGCTGGGAACCTCCACAAAGGAGACCCACAGGAGGGCGGCAGGGGACCCCTCAGGGGAAGGAAACAACTCCTGGTGGGGGACTCCATTGTTAGAAGATACAACTGGGGAGGAAGGGAAAGGAGGTAAGGTACCTGCCTGGCACCATGGCTTGAGGGACAGGGAGCCGAATCCTCAGGATTGCCGGAGCAGCTGCACAGGGGAGGGATCTGGATGTCATTGTCCACCTAGGGACAAATTACCTGGCTAAGAATGGGATTAGAGAAGTGCAGGAAGAGTTTGTGGAATTGGGGAGGGGTCTTAGACAAGTAGCACTCACGGTAACCTTCTCGGAGGTGCTGCCCATCTATGGTGTAGAGAGACTAGGGTGTTACGCACCATGGGATTCAATCAGTGGTTGAAAAACTGGTGTGGAGCTCAGGGATTTTGGCTTCATTGGAGACTGGGGGTCCATCTGGAGTGATGCAAACCTATACTGGCATGATGGGTTGCATCTGTCCAGGAGGGGAACCAGGATCCTAGGTGACAGGTTTAAATGCTTCATTGGCAAGCATTTAAACTAGCCAAGGGGGGAGGCACTGGAAAGAAGCAGGGAAATCCTAGCCCCCCAAAAAAATCACAGTAGTAAGTGCGATAAACACCCACATAGAGGTGTCGATAGGGAGAAGGGCAGGGGTAAATGGAGAAAGTGACAAAGGCAAGAAGGACAGGAATGGGGCAAAAAGGAGTAAGGCCATCAGGAAATGGAGGGTAATGAGTACCAATGCCCGTAGTCTGGGCAACAAGCTCCCTGAGCTGGTGGCCTTGATGGAAGAGGGATGCCTGGATATCGTAGCAGTCACAGAAACATGGTACACAGAGAACCATGATTGGGATGTTAACATACCAGGGTACATAACCTACAGGAGAGACAGGCAGGGGAGAAGAGGTGGAGGAGTAGCTCTCTATGTAAAGGAAGGGATAAAAGCAACTGAACAAAAGAGTAAACAGGGAGGAGAGGAGGCACTGTGGGTCACCTTGGAGACTGGAAAGGGCACCACAATCCGCACAGGGGTTGTGTACAAACCCCCATGTCAGGGGGAGGGAATGGACAAGGATGTGATAGAAGGCATTCTTAGGATGGCAGAGAAAGGGGAGATACTGTTGATGAGAGACCTAAATATGCCAGATGTTAACTGGAGCACACTTGCTGCAGCCACATCCAAGAGCAGGGCCATTCTTGATGCCCTAGAGGTGGAAGGCCTCAGACAGCTAGTTTTGGAACCCACTCATGAGGGAGCAATCTTAGACCTCGTACTCTCAAATGGGGGCAGTGAGAGGATCTCATATCTAGAAGTGGGTTGCCATCTGGGAACAAGTGACCATCAAACAGTGTGATTCACGTTAAACTCAGCTACAGAGTCAAGCCATACAAAAGTGAGGGTACTGGACTTCAGGAGGGCTGACTTTGGCAAGATGGGAGAGTGCCTCAGAAAAGAACTAGCAAACAGGCTAGAAGGAGGGGTGGAGCAACAATGGGGAATCATCAAAACTGCCATCACAGAGGCAACAAGCCTTTGTGTGAAGCAAATAAACAAATCAAAATGAAAGAAAAAACCACTATGGTTCTCAAAAGAGGTGGCTGCGAAAGTCAGGAAGAAAAAGATAGCATTTTGGAAGTGTAAGGAAATACAGAAAGAGCAGGACAGAGAGCTGTACCAGTTAAGGCAGAAGAGGCGAGAGGAAGTCAGAATAGCAAGGCCCAAACTGAGGAAAAGATTGCCAACTCAGTTAAGAAGGGGATAAAACCTTTTATAGGTACATCAGCGGGTGAGAAAGACAAAGGGAGGGATAGTGAGGCTGAATAGAATGAGCGGGGTGGGCAGAGGGGACAGTGAAAAGCAGGGATACTGAACGAATATTTCTGCTCAGTATTCACAAAAGAGGAGGGGGAAGTGCCTAATCCAATTAACTGAAGCACTCTTGATAGGGGGACGATCCCAGTCCTTTCACAGAAGAAAGGGTTCTGCAAGAACTCCTAAAACTGAAGGTGGACAAAGCAATGGGGCCTGATGGAATTCACCCCAGAATTCTAAAAGAATTAAGGGGGGAACTAGTGAAACTACTGGCAACTCTTTTTAATAAATCATGGGAGGATGGTGTGGTACCCGAGGACTGGAGGAAGGTGGATGTGATTCCCCTTCACAAAAGTGGGACCAAGACAGAGGCAGGAAACTACAGACCTGTCAGTCTGACCTCTGTGGTAGGGGAAAGTGATGGAGTAACTTCTGAAGGAAAGAATAGTTGAGTACCTAGAGGCCAGTGGGGCACAGGACCCAAGGCAGCATGGGTTCACAGTGGGAAGGTCATGTCAGACGAATCTAATAGATTTCTTTGACTGGGTGACCAAAGTAGTAGACCAGGGAGGGGCTGTTGACATGGCCTACCTAGACTTTAGCAAGGCATTTGACACAGTCCCACACAAAAGATTAAGTCAAATTGACCAGCCTGGGAGTGTGTCCCAGGGTGGTAGCCTGGGTAAAATATTGGCTGGACAACAGGACACAGAAGGTAATTGTAAATGGAGTCCACTCTGAAGAAAGAGGGGTTACTAGGGGGGTACCGCAGGGTTCAGTATTGGGTCCAGTCCTTTTTAATGTCTTCATAAGTGACATTGCAGAGGGACTGGAAGGAAAAGTATGCCTCTTTGCAGATGACACAAAGATCTGCAACAGGGTTGATACAAGGAGGCATGGAAAGGATAAGAAGGGACTTGGCAAGGTTGGAGGAATGGTCAGAAATATGGCAGCTAGGATTCAATGCAAATAAGTGCAAAATAATGCACCTGGGAAACAAGAACCAAGGGGAAGAATACACAATGGGGGGAGGTAGTAACAACAACAAAAAAGGAAAGGGACTTTGGGGTAATCATATCAGATGACCTTAAGGTTAGCAAGCAATGTGAGAAGGTAGTAGGGAGGGCTGGGGGTATACTGGGATGCATAGAGAGAGGCATCAGCAGCAGAAAACATAAAGTTGTCATCCCTCTGTACAGACAGCTGGTGAGACCCCATCTGGAGTACTGTGTCCAGTTCTGGAGACCCCATCTCCGGAAGGACATAGACAGGATAGAGGCAGTCCAGAGGAGGGCAACTAAAATGGTGCAGGGTCTGCAAGAGAAGCCGTATGAGGAGAGACTAAAGGAGCTTAATATGTATACCCTTGAGGAAAGAAGGGAGAGGGGGGGGACATGATATAAACTTTTAAGTACCTCAGTGGAATCAATAAAGTCCAAGAGGGTAGCATCTTTCAGAAAAAGAGACATGCAAGAACAAAGGGACACAATTTAAAGATAGAGGGGGGGCGGTTTAGGGGCAATGTAAGGAAGTATTATTTCACAGAGAGGGTAGTGGATGCATGGAACAGCCTTCCTGAGGAGGTTGTGGGTCTAAAACTGTGGGAGAATTCAAGAATGCATGGGGCAGACATAAGGCAATTCTTGTGGGGGTTAGGAAGAAATAGGCTGTTGGTTAACTAGGATCTGCAGCCTATCCTGTAGGTAGGGAAATGGGAAGATTAGATGGGCCAAACGGTCCTTATCTGCCGTCAAAGTCTATGTTTCTATGTTTCTATGTATCATATGGGGGGGGGGCAACTACAGGGTTGGAAAGTCTGATGCAGCCTAATGGAGACAGTCAGGCATGGGACTATTAACAAACTGCCATTAAAGTGTTAACGCCTGCCGTAATTCAAAGTGTCTTGTGGTAAGCTTATCTACCTTAGTAAGAGGTGGGGTTAGAAAGAGAGTTATTCTGTGTGTAACCTATTGCTCAAAACAAGTTTCTTTTGAATTTCTGTAAAAGTACTGTTCTCTATAATGTTGTTGCAATATTCTGGTGTATCTGTGTAATTATCTTGAAATATTAAAAATATTATTTTTATATATTTCATGTTTCTGTAGCTGAATCCTTTCGGGTACAGCTAACTGATTTATAACTGACAATAGCTGTGTTTCTGCTACTGAGCAGAAAGCTACTGTGACCATATCCCATTTCTATAGTAAGGTGTTCTCAGCTGTGACAGAGAGGGGTGGGTCCACTGGCAGAGTTTGAGAAGGACCAGTATGTCATGGTAATTTAGAATCCTGATCTGATCCTTGCACTTGTGTACCACCCTTAGCCACCAGCTCTGCAAGCAAGCCATACTGAGGGACATCCTTGAGCAACAAAGATAATCTCTGTAGATGGCACTACACACACTTGTATGGCCTTCTCTGGCATCTGGAACAACAGCAAATGGGGGATTTCTTCTTTAATATACCCTTGAATGTTTAGACTCTCCCTATACCTCTTTTCTCTGTGGATCAGAGAGCTTAGAAAACCTCTATGCACACATTTCCATTTAATTTAATTTAGGAAGCTCCATTGGAGGTCATCAAAGCAAATCCACACACACCTCCTGTCACAGTTCTCTGTACTCCTCATCTCACTCTGGCATAGTCTCTCAGGTAACCCCAGCAGAGGGGTCTAAACCCATTCTATGTTCCTTTCTTGGCAAGGTGTCTCTCAGCCATTCCACTGGCAGCTTCTGGATGCCAGTGGCTGTTCACATTTCCTTCTTCTCTTATGCTTTCCTGGGGTTCACCTTGCTGGGTGACCCACCATGAAGACACCAGAGTGCTACTGCTCATCCTGTCCTTTGCTACATCAGCACTTACAGTACATTTTGTAGCTCAAACTCCAACTCACTGAAAAAAGAACAGTGTCTGAGCCTCAGTGACCTGCAGAGCAGACACAAAGCATCCTCTCTTGTGAACAGGCTAGAACACACTAGCACATTATCCCCACACCCCTGTATCCTGCTGCTGGGCATCCCAGCGCCTATGACAGGGGCACTTCTGAAAACACTGACATAACCCTATAGGTGCAGGATGCTAGGCACACCACAGGGCAACCTTTTTAGTTACTCCAGTTTAATACGAGTGACATTTACATCTGTCATTTTGACTTTATTTTTTTAATATTGCTATTACCATTGCACTGGAAATTTTAACTTGCACTGGTAGTGTTATATTAAAAAGATTCCTGAAAGAAATACAGATGAAAACCATCATTTAGAGGTTGGGAAGGAAACTTCGTAATGAGTTGATTGGCACACTGACAGCACATGCAGCCATCACCATACAGGAGACAGGGCTGGGTGTTTTCCAAAGGATTTATCTGGGTTCAGTCATTTTATATCTGAAATGATTTAGTAAACCATCTCTCTTCCATATTGGTATGGAACTGCTTTGAAAACCAATCCCAAACAGTGACGTTACATTGCCTGTTTAAATCTTGAATCATGGTGCACAATTACGTGACTTATACTATTGTTACGGTGTTCTTATTTATGAAGTCCCAGTCTTCTTTACCTGGTTACTAATACATTTCCTGCCCGTGAATGATGCTAAACAACAGCTTTACAAGTGCTGAAATACAAACTCTGCTGAACAAGATACTCACGCTTCAGTGGTCATAAAGTAAAGCTGCTGTTAAACATTGCATAGAAGCAGGGAGTAAACACAGACAAAAGCTCTATTAAACAAAAGCATTAAGGCAAACAGTTCTAGAGAATGGGTATCTCCTCAGCTGGGTGATCAAGGCTGGTCAATTTACATTTAATTAAAAAAATACAGTGAAGAAGGGAGGCTAAAATACCTGAAAGTGGCTATGGCTGAAGGTCAGGAAGAAGAGGATCCAGTCACAATACCAGAAACTCAAAGTTATTTAAATTAAAATTTACCACGTTCGAGCTGTGTATATACTGTAAATACAATTGCATCAATTGACATAGTCAAATATTTAAGCAATAAGCCATGAGGGGGTGTGGGTTATTGGGGGATTTACCACGGCTGGAATGGTTTGCCCATGAGGTGTAGCCGAGTGGCAATTACATAGTAAATCCCGATAACGCAGATCCCAGTGGCTTATTACGATTATATCAAGTATTGCTTTTTTTATTATTTAAAAAAAAAGTAGTACTTGGTATAACGCCTAATAAGCCAGTCACTATTACAGGACTGTTTTTATTTTGTTTGGTTTTCCTGATGTACGGAGCTGCTCTTTTACGGTTTCCACTTAGCAGGGAAACAAGATGGTGGTTGGAGTTTTGTGATTTTGGCCTCAGAGTGTTTTTTTTTAAAGATGCGGCTGGCTGGCACGTTTTGCTGTGATTATCGGTAGATAATCAACAGAGGTAAGGTGCCAGCCTGCCTATCTCATTGGTCAGTGCGCGAGGTCCATGGTATAATTCCAGATATTCCACACAATATTTAATTTTTTTTATTTGTTTAGTTTTTGTTGACCGGGTAAGTGCACTAGACAAATCCTGCCTATTTTCAGGCACGACCCGGGGGAGGGGGATACAGATGAATTCCAACTGACCTTGAACCAGATTAAGCTGTTGGTGGTATTTTTAGTGAATGAGGGAAATTTGGCCAGGACACCGGGGAAATTCCCCTGCTCTCTTCGATAAGTGCCATGGGATCTTTAACATCCACCTGAACTACCACCAATCCAGGCAGATGTGATCTCGGTTTAACATCTCATCCGAAAGATGGCACCTCAGAAGTGCAGCACCCCTCTCATGCTGCACTATAGTGTCAGTACTGGGATATTAACCCAAGTGCCAGATGTGGGAACTGAACCCACAGCCCTCTGATCTCCTGGCCTCAGAGGCGAGCATGCTACCTACTGAGCCACTGACACTGTTTTCTTAATGAATTTACATTTATCCAGCAGCAGCCCATGCTGTATTCAGCTTCTGGTAGACTCTACGGGAGCTACGCCACAGCATGAAAAAAATATTCATTAAGAAAACAGTAGTTTTAGTGTCATTTATGAGGAGGTGTGTGTGTGCACTTGCTTTTTGCTGTAGCTTATGTACTTATTTCAAGTTGCACCATGTTCCTTGAGCGGGATTTTCATTGACTTTAAAATATTCCACAGTATGTCTGAAGAGATGCTCTCCATTGGCCCTACAGAGGTACTTCAGGTGGGAAGGGAATTTCTCTAGCTACTGTATATAACAGAAATGTATTTAATTATTGTTTTTTGGTGACCTGGTAGGTCCACTGAAATACAAATCCCATTTTCCGGGGCAACTTGGAAACAACCACAGATTGCAGTACATAACAGAGTTATGGAATTAGGTATATCACGCAGGTAGCAAATATATTATACAGAGGAATTAGTTACACAGGTTTTTACAAACTAGACAATAACACATTACAGAGTACAAGGACAGTTACGATGTAATGCAATGTATATGGCAAGAGAAACCCAGTTGCACTGGATAGTTGAAAGCATTCAGCATGTCAGCAGAGGTGGAATACGGTATATACCAAATCAACTGATGTAACCATAAATATACGAAACCATTAACTAACAAGCATTTGTCAATGCTGAATGTTGATTGCATTGGTCTGTTGAGCTTGCTCACTGCCCCTCTGTCATTCGCTCAGTCTGTTTCTCCCGGCTCTGCAAGCTGCTGTTTTGTACTGGGCTCCTGCCTGCGTTGGCAGCTTTTTCTGTCCACTAAGAAATCCATAGCTGTCATGACAGAGCTCCGTGAGGTGGGTCACTCTCCCTCTCTCACTCACTCATTCTGTTTCTCCTGGTGCTGCAGGCTGCTCTTTTGTACTGGGCTCCTGCCTCTGTTGGTGGCTTTTTCTGCCCACAAAGAAATCTGCAGCAGTCCTGACACAGGTCTGTTGAGCCTGCTCACTCCCCCTGTCTCAGTCACTTGTTCTGTTTCTGCCAGTGCTGCAGGCTGGCCTTTTGTAGTGGGCCTGCCTGCATTGCCACCTTTTTCTGCCAACAAAGAAATCCACAGCAGTCACGAGCCAGTTCGCTGAGCTGGACTTCCGCCTCACACTACTCATTGTCTTTCTCCGGCGCTGCAGGCTGCCCTTTGTAATGGGCTCCTGCCTGCACTGGCACCTTTTTCTGCCCACAAAGAAATCTGCAGCTGTCCTGACAAAGTTCCATTGACCTCGCTCACTCCCCTTCTTTCACTTGCTCATTCCGTTTCTGCCGGCACTGTAGGCTGCCCTTTTCTACTGGGCTCCTGCTGTGTTGCCGTGTTCTTCTGCCCACAAAGAAATTTGCAGCAGTTACAATAGAACTCCATTAAGCTCGGTCACTCCCCATCTCTTACTCACTTATTATGGTTTTCCCACCACTGAAGGCTGCCCTTTTGTACTGGGGCCCTGCGTGCATTGCTGCCCTTTTCTGCCCACAAACAAATCTGCAGCAGTCCCAACAG
Source organism: Neoceratodus forsteri (assembly GCA_016271365.2). Lineage (NCBI taxonomy): Eukaryota > Metazoa > Chordata > Ceratodontiformes > Ceratodontidae > Neoceratodus > Neoceratodus forsteri. The sequence continues at coordinate 1,159,378,946 of CM028130.1, read as the reverse complement.
AGTTCCGTTGAGCTCACACACTCCCCCTCCCTCACTCGCTCGTTCTGTGTCTCCCGCCGCTGCAGGCTGCCCTTTTGTACTGGGCTCCTACCTGCATTGGTGGCTTTTTCTGGCCACAAAGAAATCTGAAGCAGTCCCGACACAGCTCCATTGAGCTCGCTCACTCCCCCTCTCTAACTCACTCATTCCATTTCTGCCAGCACTGCAAGCTGGCCTTTTGTACTGAGCTCCTGCCTGCTCTGCCACCTTTTTCTGCCCACAAATAAATCTGCAGCAGTCACAATAGAGCTCCGTTGAGGTTGCTCAGTACCTCTCTGTCACTGGATCATTCTGTTTCTCTTGGCGCTGCAGGCTGTGCTTTTGTATGGGGCTCCTGGCTGCATTGGCACCTTTGTCTGTCCACAAAGAAATCTGCAGCTGTCCCGACAGAGCTCCATTGAGGTCACTCAGTCTCTCTCTCTCTCTCTCACTCATTCGTACTGTTTCTCCCACCGCTGCAGGCAGCCCTTTTGTACTAGGTCCCTGCCTGCATTGACACCTTTTTCTGCCCACAAAGAAATCCGCAGCAGTCCTGACAGCGCTCTGGTGAGTTTGTTCACTCCCCCTCCCTCACTTGCTCTCTCGTTCTGTTTCTCCTAATGCTGCAGGCTGCCCTTTTGTACTGAGCTCTTGCATTGGGGCCTTTTTCTGCCCACAAATAAATCTGCAGCAGTCCCGACAGAGCTCAGTTGAGCTCGGTCACTCCCTTCCCCACTCACTCGATCTTAATCTGTCCCAAACACTGATTTCCCACAGCAACCGTGCTATTCTCCGGCAGGAGTGCAAAAACATATTTTAGTCAGGATGTGGAAAATGACAGCTGTACTGTTCATAAGGAGGTGTGAAAAAATGCCACTGTTGAAAATGTGGCATGAAAATATTACAAATTTGGAAGTTACAAGGGTGCGTGGAAACAGTTCAACACGCACTTGTAACACAGTCATGTTGTGGAGTTTCATCACCAAATTTTCAACATAGGGATTTTAGGACCTCTGCTCATGAACACTGCCACTGTCATTGTCTTAATGTGTCCCGAACACTGATTTCCCACAGCGACCGCGTTATTCTGTGCCAGAGCTGTGAAAACACATTTTGGTCAGGATGTGCAAAATGACAGCTGTACTGCTCATAAGGAGGTGTAATAAAATACCACTGTTGAAAATCTGGCGTTACAATATTACAAATGCAAAGTTACAAGGGTGCGTGTAAACTGCACAACAGACGCTTGTAACACAGTCATTTTATGGAGTATCGTTACCAAGTTTTCAACATAGGCATTTTACAACCTCTACTCATGAACAGTGTCACTGTCATTTTCTTAATCTGTCCTGAACACTGATTTCCCACAGCGACTGCACTATCCTGCGCCGGAAGCGCAAAAACACATTTCAGTCAGGATGTGAACAATGACAGCTGTACTGTTCACAAGGAGGTGTGAAAAAACGCCACTGTTGATAGGCTATCATCACCAAATTTTCAACATAGGCATTTTAGGACCTCTGTTCATGAACAGTATCACTGTCATTTTCTTAATCTGTCCTGAACAGTGGTTTCCCACAGTGACCGCCGTATTCTGTGCCAGAAGTGTGAAAACACATTTCGTCCAGGATGGGAAAAATGACAGCTGTACTGTTCATAAGTAGGTGTGGGAAAATGGCAATATTGAAAATCTGGAGTGAAAATATTACAAATTTGCGAAGTTACGAGCGTGCGAGCAAACTGTGCAACACACGCTCGTAACACAGTCATTTTATGGAGTATCATTACCAAATTTTCAAGATAGGCATTTTACGACCTCTACTCATGAACAGTGTCACTGTCATTTTCTTAATCTGTCCCGAACACTGATTTCCTACAGCGACTGCGCTATTCTGCGCCGGAAGTGCAAAAACACATTTCAGCCAGGATGTGAACAATGACAGCTATACTGTTCACAAGGAGGTGCAAAAAAATGCCAATGCTGAAAATCTGGTGTGAAAATATTGCAGTTTCGCTAATTTATGAGCGTGCATTGCAACTGCGCAATGCGCGCTCGTAAAACAGTCATTTGTTTGATTTTTTCCACCAAATGTGCAACATAGGCTTTTTGAGAGCCCCCCTCATGAACACTGGCACTGTCATTTCGTTAATTGGCACCGAAAGGTGATTCAGCACACTGACCGCGAAATCACCTTTTGGGGCTGATTAACACCATAACAGTTCAAGAATTCATGAGAAGGGGTCCCAAAAACCCCATGTTGAAAATTCGGTGTCAAAAGTCAAAAAAATGACTGAGATAAGCATTAAAGTTGGAAAACCCCTATTTATTCCATTATACAGCTTACCAGCATTTCCTCAGTTCACGGTCGGCTTTGAAGAGTGCAGACGTGTTCCCAGTCCATCAAGAGCCGCAGCCAGACTCTGGAGGTAAGTATGAAAGCGGGGGTGTGGGTAGGCAGGAGGTGCAGTGGTGGGCGGGCTGTGGTGGGGGGAGAGGAGATCATGAGGGACAGTTTCCTTTTACAGGATAAAAAAAAGACATCACCGGACCATTTTTTACTTTACAGGGCATGTGGCATGATGGGGTGGGCTCCCAGCATGCCACTGGATGCTTCCTTTTGGGGGGGCAGCAGTAGCCGACGAGGGATTGGGCACCCCGGTCGGCACACAACAAAAGGGCAGGTATCATTATGCCGATGGGGATTGGGCACCCCGTCGGCAGACAATAAAAGTGGGAAGGGGGGGCTTACATAATTCTGACAGGGAGTGGGCTCCCCCATCGGCAACAGAAACACTGGGGTACTGAAGCCGATGGGGATTGGGGCCCCCGTCGGCAAGTAAACACGGTGGGGGGGTTAATATTTTTTGTGAACACGGTGGCAAACCGCCGCCATGTTCAGAAACAATATCAGTATGTGAAGACCTCACCCTGCAATGACAGGTCACTCCCTTATTGCAGCGAATGGCTTATGCTGCAATGATGAGGTGGCCCCTGATTGCAGCGGTTGTTTTTTTACAAGTTGGTGGCACGCTGGCTGAACTAGTGTCAGCAGCAGTGTGCCACGGCATTGGGGGATGCTGCATAAGCCTTTAAAGGCTGTGGGGGCATTGGCCACAACAGTGTCATGCCTCCACAAGTTGCTTGTGGAGAAAGCTGCCGCAGTATGTTTCTTGCGCATGTGCGCAATCAACATAACAAGGCTGTGTGAGATAAAACACTCATTTTTCTCTCTTCTTTTATGATAGCAACATGATCTCTTGATGGAATTATAGTTTTGTTACTTATGGTTTCCAGTCTACAATGTTATTTTATTTATTTTTTTTATCAAATCCAGGCCATGGACTCAAGGTTGTATTCAAATATGGGTTTTTCAATCTTTAAGTTGATAGGGACTGTATGGACTGCAGCCATGGATGTCAAAATACTCTTGCTTTGTTTAGGAGTTAATGAATCCTCTTCTTAGGTGTACCCCCCCATGACATCAAAATGTGCTGAGACAATTCCTGCATGACTAAATCACTTATGGATTTACTTTGTAAGCTTTTCAAGATGTAGCCAGTCACATGGTCAAGTTACAGTAATTCCTGAATCACTGGTTCACGTGAACAAGTGAGGGTATGTTGGAATCTTCTTGCAACACAGATTTATCTATTTACACTCTGTCTACCATGACTAGGACACAACTATTGCAAAGTGTCACAGAATGTGGTCATATGGCCAGAGGAACCCTCATCCCAGTGAGGATTCCACTCCTAGAGATGCTACGGGGACATGTTCTGTTAGACAAGAATTACCATAGGAATATACATGGATGAGGTTCCCACAAGAAGAGAGGTGAAGCTGACAGAGATGGATGAAGAATGGTAGAGTAATGAAAACAGTGTCCTGTGGATGCTGAAGCATACATTTTAAATAGCACTCAGGAGTGGGAGAGAGTGTGAGTCATACACTGCCAAACTAAATGATGGGCTTAAATTACTTAGTTCAGCAATACATTAAGTATATGTTGGAATGCTTGTGCAATGTAGATTTGGCCATTCACCCTCTGTGTCCCGTGACTTAGATTACCACCCTCACAAAGTGCCATAGAACTTTGTCATGTGGTCAAAGGAGCCCTAGTCCTGGTGAGGGTTGGTGCAGTGCCATGTCCTCTTAGACTAAAGGTACTCTAGAAAAATGTGTGAATGAGGTTCCCATAAGGAGAAAAGAATGGCACCCCAGCGCACAGCCATGGCACAATCCAGGCCCAATGCATGGAGGAATTGTATGACCTTCATCACAAAGGACCCCCCATGAAACATAGAAACATAGAAACATAGAAGTTGACGGCAGATAAGGACCGCAAGGCCCATCCAGTCTGCCCATTTCTTTTTCTACCTTATAAATGTGCCATCGGCCTTTGCTCTGTCAGTGACCTATCTATTCATAGTCATTTGTATTGCTCCCTTATGCCTATCCCATGCCTGTTTGAAGCCCTGCACTGTATTCATAGCCACCACTTCTTGTGGTAAGCTATTCCATGCATCTACCACCCTTTCTACCATCTACCATGAAGGAGACATCTAGGAAGCCCAAGCATTAGGTTGCCTTTTCTCCAGGTTTATCATCATTATTATTATTACTGGGCCCTATTCATGAAAGTACTGAAACAGTGTGCAAATGTGATGTAACATGGGCGTGCAACTACAGTGGAGGAGTTAAACCACCCGAAAGCAAGAGTCCTGGATTTCAGATGAGTCGACTTTGCAAAAACAGGGGAATGTCTCAAGGAAGCCCTGGCAAGGTAAGAAGAAGGGGGATATAGAGAAACAATGGGCTAACCTAAGGGAACCATAGCAGAGACAGGAAACTACAGAACAGTTAGTTTGACTTCACTGGTAGGGAAAATGATGGAATCACTTCTGAAGGAAAGAATTGTTGAGTACCTAGAGGCCAGTGGAGCACAGGACCCAAGGCAGCATGGTTTCGCAGCAGGAAGGTCATGTCAGATGAGCCTGATTGATTTCTTTGACTGGGTGACCAAAGTCGTAGACCAGGGAGGGGCTGTGGATATGGCCTACCTAGATTTTGGCAGGGCATTCGACACAGTCTCACACAAAAGATTAATATACAAGTTAGCCAGCCTTGGAGTGGGTCCCAACGTGGTAGCCTGGATAAAAGACTGGCTGGACAACAGGACGCAAAAGGTGATAGTAAATGGAGTCCACAGTGAAGAAAGAAGGGTAACTAGTGGGTTACGCAGGGTTCGGTACTGGGACCGGTCCTCTTTAGTATCTTTATAAGTGACATTGGAGAGCACCTGGAAGGAAAGGTAGGCCTCTTTGCAGATGACACAAAGATCTGCAACAGGATTGATACACAAGGTGGGGTGGAAAGAATGAAAAGGGACTTGGCAAGGTTGGAGGAATGGTCAAATACGTGGCAGCTCAGATTCAGTGCAAAGAAGTGCAAGGTAATGCATCTGGGAAACAAAAACCCAAGGGAAGAGTACACAATGGGGGGTGAGTTAATAACAACAACAAAAATCGAAAGAGACCTAGGAGTAATTATATCAGATGACCTAAAGGTGGGCAAGCAATGTGAGAAGGCAGTAAGGAGGGCTGGGGGGATACTGGGATGCATAGGGAGAGGCATCAACAGTAGCAAACAGGAAGTTGTTATCCCTCTCTACAGACAGTTAGTGAGACCCCATCTGGAGTACTGCGTGCAATTCTGGAGACCCCATCTCTGCAAAGACATAGACAGAGTGGAGGCTGTTCAGAGTAGGGCAGCCAAAATGGTGCAAGGTCTGCACCAGAAGACATACGAGGAGAGACTAAAGCAGCTTAATTATGTATACCCTTGAGGAAAGGAGGGAGAGAGGGGGACATGATAGAAACTTTCAAGTATCTCAAGGGAATTAACAAGGTACACGAGGGTAGTATCTTTCAGAAGAAGAGATGTGCAAGAACAAGGGGGCACAATTTGAAGATAGAGGGGGATGGCTCAGAGGTAATGTTAGAAAGTAATTTTTCACAGAGAGGGTTGCGGATGCATGGAACAGCCTTCCTGAGAAGGTTGTGGAGTCAGGAACAGTGGGAGAATTCAAGAATGCATGGGACAGGCATAAGGCAATTCTAGTGGGGGGCAGGAGGAAGTAAGGTGTTAATTAACTAGAATCTGCAGCTTATCCATCAGGTAGGGAAATGGGCAGACTGGATGGGCCAAGCGGTCCTCATCTGCCATCAAATTCCATGTTTCTATGTTAGAGACAACAAACCTTTGTGTTAGGCAATGAAGCAAAATGAAGAGAAAGAAAAAAAAAACACTATGGTTCTCAGAGAACATGGCCGGGAAGGTAAGAGAGAAAAGGTTAGCTTTCAGGAGGTACAAGGAAACACAGAGCGGGGAAGACAGGGGACCTGTATCTGGAAAAGCAAAGGGAGGTGGGGAAAGCAGTTAGGAGTGCAAAGGTGAAACATGAAAAAAAAATATCCCAGGCAATTAAGAAAGGAGACAAGACCTCTTTCAGCTACATTAGTGAAAGAAGACCAGGGTTGGGACTGTGAGGTTAAAAATGGAAAAAGAAGGGTGTGCAGAGGGGGGGCCTAGAAAAAGCAACAATCCTGAAGAAATATTTTTGTTAAATAGTCACAGAAGAATGGGAAGGAGGACCACTTTTGGGCAATAGGGGCACCAATGGGAGACAGGTGGACATCAGTCCATTTACAGAGGATAGAATCCTAAAGGAACTGAAGAGTCTGAAAGTGGACAGGTCTATGAGGCTGAATGGGACACATTCCAGAATATTAAAATAGCTTAGAAAGGTGCTGACGACATCACTAACAGCCCTATTTAACAAATTGATGGAGACAAGGATAGTTCCAGGGGACTAGAGAAGGGCAAATGTAGTCCCTCTCCACAATAGTGGTAAGAGAGAGGAGGCTAGCAACTACAGGCCAGTCAGCCTGACCTTGGTGGTAGGGAAATTAATAGAGTCATTGCTGAAAGAAAGGATTGTGATAATTCTTAAATCCAGAGGAGCACAGGATCTTGCCCTTGCCCTTAACTGGCATCTGCCTCTAACCTCTCCCATGGGAGCTGCACCTTCTCCAGTGACTCTTCCACGGTGATCTGTCCAACTGCCAGCCAGCCCAGAGACCCACAGGCCACTTACCCTGAATGGGTGTCCACCTCCAGCCTCTCCCATGGGAGCTGTGCCTTCTCTGGCCACTCTTCCATGGCAACCTAGCCAACTGCCAGTCGGTCAAGAGACCCACAGGCCACTTGCCTGAACAGGCATCTGCCTCCAGCCTCTCCCATGGGAGCTGCACCTTCTCCAGTGGCTCTTCCACAGCAACCTGCCCAACTGCCAGCCAGCCCAGAGGCCCACGGGCCACTTATCCTGAATGGGCATCCACCTTTAACCTCTCCCATGGGAACTGTGCCTTCTCCAGTGGCTCTTCCATGGTAACCTGCCTGACTGCCAGTCAGCCCAGAGACCCACAGGCCACTTTCCCTGAACGGACATTCACCTTCATCCTTTCCTATGGGAGCTGTGCCTTCTCCTGTGGCTCTTCCATGGCAACATACCCGACTGCCAGCCAACCCAGAGATCCCCAGGCCACTTGCTGTAAATGGGCATCTGCCTCTAACCTCTCCTGTGGGAGCTGCTCCTTCTCCGGCAGCTCTTCCACGGCAACCTACCCAACTGCCAGCCAGCCCAGAGACCCACATGCCACTTGCCTTGAATGGACATCCACCTCCAACCTCTCCCAATCAGAGCTGCACCTTTTCCAGAAGCTCTTCCATGGTGACCTGCCTGACTGCTAGCCAGCCCAGAGACTCACAGCCCACTTGGCCTGAACAGGCATCCACCTCCTACCTCTCCCTTGTGAGCTGCACCTTCTCTGGTGGCTCTTCCACAGTGACCTGCCCAACTGCCAGCCAGCCGTAAGACCAAAAGGCCACTTGTCCTGAATGGGCATCCACCTCCAACCTCTCCCGTGGAAGCTGCCCCTTCTCTGGTGGCTCTTCCATAGCGACCAGCCAAATTGCCATCCAGACCAGAGAAAAATAGGTATGGGCACAGAGATGCAGCCTGGCTTTTGGAGATACCGGGCTTGAATCTTGGCACTTTCTGTCTCCACTGGCTCATTTGGTTCTGTATCTCAGTTCCTCAGCCTTGATTGGATACGTCACCTTTTTCCTGCTCTCTTATTTGCTGCTGCTTTCATCTCCCTAAGCTGCTTGGTTTGCACAAAGTTTTATATTTTATACAGATAGATGGATAGATAGATAAATATACAGATAGATGTGTCTACTTTCCCATTTGCAAATTATATTGCAAAGCCACTAGAGGGCAACAACTCAATTAACTTTCTGCTGCTTGCAACTGTTACTGTCCACCACTACTCACAGTCACTTTACTTCTGTCAGTGCGGCTGATCTACTCCCTGCTGCTGATTAGTATACCCTGATCTATTCTTGCTCCCCGATCCATATAATAAGCCCATCCTTCCTTCACTACTACCCCTCCTTCTCATTCTTCTTTCAATTTTATCTGTCTCAGCTCTGCACTCTCCTCAGTCTAATAAACCTTTCTCACCTTTCCCCTCCACACTCCTAGCCCCTAACTTTATCCTTGTCATAACTCATACACCCCCTCAAAAACTCTGGTCTCACCTCCCCCCTGCTACTCTATTTTCAGCACCTAGCCTTGTAACTTTCCTTAACCTCCTTATCTTCATCTCACCTGGTCCCCACCCACCCCCAAATACTTCCCAAATCCTTGGTCCATCACAAAAGCCCTAAACTCCATTCCCTCATAATAGCACTCCTCTTACTTGCATCAGGACATGTTCATCCCAGTCCTGGCCCCACTGAACCCACCTCTGCCAGTTGCAATCCTTCCACTAATGTACCAACTTCTCGCACCCCTTCTGCCATCCCCAAGGACTTGAAAATCATCCACATAAATATCTGCAGTCTCGTCTCAGAAAAATTGACCTTTTACGTCCTATGGTAAGCTCCCTCACACCTGATATTCTTTTTTTTTTAACCATTTAGAATACTTTATTAATAGTTTTAAAGTAAACAGTTCATACAGTACATCTCACAGTAGCACTAGACATGTCAGACTGGCAACTCTACCAAACCCCTCCCCCCTCCTTCCTACCCTCCTCCATCCCCTCCCTCCTACCTTCCTCCACCCCCTACCCAATCAACAGTCCTTTACATTATTTAACTGTCAAAATCTCCTTCCCCCTAGATAATTCACCCCTCCTCCCCCTTGGGTCAGCTGGACTAGTCAGTGTCAGTGGCTCAGCAGGTAGCACTCTCACCTCTGAGGCTAGGAGATCAGAAGGCTGTGGTTTCTATCCCCACACCAGGCACTTGGGTTAATATCCCAATACTGATACTGTAGTGCAGCATGAAGGGGGTGCTGCACTCCTGAGGTGCCGTCTTTCAGATGAGACATTAAACCGAGGTCCCATCTGCCTGTTCCGGTGGTAGTTTAGGTAGATGTTAAAGATCCCATTTGAAAAGAGCAGGGAAATTTCCCTGGTGCCCTGGCCAAATTTCCCCCCATTCATTAAAAATACCACCAACAGCTTAGTGTGGCTCAAGGTCAGTTGTCATTCATCTGTATCCCCCTTCCCTGGGTCGTGCCTGAAAATAGGCAGAATTTGTCTAGTGCACTTACCCGGTCAACAAAAACTAAATAAAATAAATAAGATAAAACTACAGTATGTCTCCTGCTGCAGAACATATTATAATAACTTGCTTAAATCTATTTAATCACATAGTTTCTTCATATATATGGAGTTGGATTACTAATCTTCTAAAAATCCTTATACCTCTTAGCTAACAAGCATTTGTCAATGCCGAATGTTTGCTTGCTGGCATTGGCATTGGTACTGTAGGAGTTACAGAGCTGCATAATAAAAATGGCAGTGAAGTATTGAACTGAAGCCAACCCCACCACCCTGCAGATACTGACAGGCATTGGGGTGTGCCTTTGGGCTGTCAGGCAAAATGGCCACGCCATTTCACCACATCCTACCCTGCAGACACTGACAAGTGTCACGGTGTGCCTTGGGGTCTTTGGCCCTTATGTTCACCCCATTCCATCAGGAAATATGGTGAAATTGGTGCAGTATAGGAGAATGGGGTGAACTTTGGGGCCGAAGAGTCCAAGGCACACCTCAATGCCTCTCACTGGCTGCAGGGTGTGGGTGGGGGTGGAATGATATGAGCATGACAGGCGACAATCCCAAGTCACACCCCTGATGCCTGTCAGTCTCTACAAGATGGGGCATTATGGTCGGAAACCCTAACACCTCAGGCATTCATTGGTATTTTCACTCCAACTTTTCAACATGAGTTTTTTGTGACCCCCACCTTATGAACAGTGGCAGTATCAGTTCATTAGCCGAAAGCTGATTTTGCACAGCGACTACGCCATTTGGCACCACAGGTGCGAAAACGCATTTTGAACAGGATGTGAAAAATGACAGCTGTACTGTTCATGGGGAGGTGTAAAAAATGGCAATGTTGAAAATCTGCAGTGAAAATATTAAATAAACTGGTGACATCACAAGCGTGCATAGAAACTGCGCAACCCACACCTGTAATGTAATTAGTTTGGGGATTTTTTACAGCAGATTGTCAACACAGGCATTGTGGGACCTCCGCTCATGAACAGTGTCACTGTGATTTTCTTAATCTGTCCCGAACAGTGATTTCCTACAGCGACCACGCATTTCTGTGCTGGAAGTGCGAAAACACATTTCGGCCATGGTGTAAAAAATGACAGCTGTACTGTTCATAAGGAAGTGTGGAAAAATGCCAATGGTGAAAATCTGGACTGAAAATATTACAAATTCATGAACTTACGAGGGTGCGGGAAACTCAACATACACATACTATTTGCCAGCAGATTAGGCCTTCACGGTCTCATCGAGTCTGCTCGAACCTAGATCCTTAGTTGGGTGCCATGACCTCCCATCCCTTGTTCTCTAGAAACCCTATCATCCATCCCCACCCCGGACAGGCCATCATCTGATACATCCACTTTCTGTTCGTCCCACCCTCTCTTGAAGCCTCCACTGTGGATCTCTGAACCAGCTCACCAGGCAGTGCATTCCAAGGGTCCACCACCTCTCGTGAAAACCCCTCCTCTTTTCCCCTCACCCTTCCACCTTCCAACTTCAAACCATGCCCTCTGGTTATACCTCCTGCTTTAGTCTAAAGATCCCTCCATGTTTACTCCTATTTATTCCCTTGAGGTACTTGAAGACCTCAATCATGTCCCCTGTCTCTCCTCTCCTCCAATGAAAACAGGCAGAGCTCCTCAAGTCTGTCCTCATAAGTCAAATCCCTAGCCTCGTATCATCTTTGTTGCCCTCCTCTGTACCCTCTCCAGAGCTGTATGTCCCTTTCAAATGTGGTCTCCAGTACTGTACACAGTACTCAAGGTGTGGTCTAACCAGTCCATTGTACAGCTGCAGAATCACTTCCTGCTCCTAGAGGTGATCCCCTTATGATGCATCCCAACATCCTGTTTGCCTTGCTAGCTGCCTCCTGCACTGCTCAGAGTTATTCATACATGTATCCACCATGACCCCAGGTCTTTTTTCCCCTATTGAGGCCTCCAGCTCCCTCCCAGGGTGTACCTGTGTTTAGGTTTCCCACCAAGATGCAACACCTTGCACTTGGTGATATTGAAATTTAATTTCCATGTGTGAGCCCAGCTTCAGGGTGTCCAGGTCCCTTGCAGGGCCACCTCCCCTCTTCTCCTCAACTACTGCTCCCATCTTGGAGTCATCCGCGAAGAGCCTCATTTCACACCCTATACCCTCCCTGATGTCTGATATGTATGCATTAAACAGGATCGGACCCAGGACTCGAGCCCTGTGGTACCCACTACCAACTCTCTAGGGTTCGAGAGCTCCCACAGACCACTACTCTCTGAGTGCGCCCAGCTAGCCAGTTTTCAATCCATCTGACCATCAAAGGGCCTACCCTAACCCCATCAGTTTCTCCACCAGACCATTGTGGGGACAGAGTCAAACGCCTTGCTGAAGTCCAAGAATAATACATCCACAGGCTTACTCCTGTCCAGTTCTGATGTTACCCATTCTAGAACTCCACAAGGTTGGTTTGACATGATCTACCTGCACAAACCCATGTTGCCGACTCATCCAGACCTCCCACCTCCTCCAAGTACACCCCCAGTCATTCTTTAGTATACTTCCATTAATTTTCCCACCACCGAGGTCAAACTGATGGGTCTATAATTACCTGGACTTCCTCGACCCTCTTTATGGATTGGTACACATGTGCCTCTCGCCAATCCCTAGGTACCCTCCTGTCTCAAGTGACCTGCTGAAAAGCTCCGCCAGGTGCAGCCAGTATGTCCGCCAATTCCCATAGTACTCCGGATGAATGCCATCCAGCCCAGGAGATTTGTTTTCTTTAGGGCCTTGAGGGCTAACCACACCCTTTGGTGGAGATAGCATCATCCGTCCCTCCCTTACTGGTCTTTTTATCCTTATCCAGATGTGACCCCCTGGGGTACCTTTCTTCTCCCTCTTGCTCCATTTCTGTTGCTCACCTGATCCCACTCCATGCTGCTTCTATCCCTTCATGCCTTGTTTGTAGATATCCCATCCTCCCTAGTGAACACAGAGGCAAAGTACTAATAAATACCTCTGCCTGGTCCCTCGCCTCTTCCACCCACCCTCCTTCTGATCTCAATCTGCTGAGATGGCCCTTAGTTTTCTCTGCTCCCCAATGTACCAGAAGAACCCCTTTTCCCTCCATGTATCCCTGTGCCAGCCGCTGCCTTTTACTGGACTTTGCTCCCCTCACCTACACGGGTGACTTTTCTAGATGCAAGCTGGTACATTTCCTTATCCCTATCCCTCTTGTTGTTTTATATTTTTGTAGGCCGCCTTCTTTCTCTGACTGCTACCTGTACCTCACTGGACCACCAGCATGGTTTACGTGACCTTGCTCCCTTACGCTTCAACTTAGCACAGATCCTGACTGCCCTCATGAAGTCCCCTGCTTTATGACCTCCCATCTCCTTTCCACACTTGTCATTGAGGTAATCCCTTCAAGTGATCCTTGAGAATATTTCCCATGCCTATAAAGTCTGCTCCTGAAGTCCACTGCCAGTGTCCTAGATCTCACCCCACTCCCCATGCTTATTTGAAACCAGACAGTATTGTGGTCACTCCACTCGGGGGTCCTGCAGCTGCGCACGCTTGCTCGTAACACAGTCATTTTATGGACTTTTGTCACCAAATTTTGAACATAGCCATTTTAAGACCTCTGCTCATGAACAGTGTAACTGTGATTTTCTTAATCTGTCCCAAATGTTGATTTTGCACACTGACTGCGCCATTGTGCGCTACATGCACGGAAACACATTTTGGGTGAGATGTGAAAAATGACAGCTGTACTGCTCATAAGGAGGTGTGGTAAAATGGCAAGGTTGAAAATCTGGAGTGAAAATATTAAAAGTGCATGAACTTACAAGCGTGTATAGGAACTGCGCAATGCACACTCGTAAAACAGTCATATTTGGAAATTTTTTCACCAAATTTTCAACATAGGGTTTTTGGGAGCCTACCTCATGAACTGTGACAGTGTCATTTCATAAATCGGTCCCAAAAGGTGGTTTGGCGCAGTGACCTTTCAGGACCGAATAAGAAAATAACAGTGCCAGAATTCATGAGGTGGGTCCCAAGAACCCCATGTTGAAAATTTGGTGAAAAAATTCCCAAAAATGCCTGCGATATGCATCAAAGTTGAAAAAACTCTATTTATTCCATTATACAGCTCACCGTCATTTCCTCAGTTCGCAGCCAGCTTAGAAGAGTGCAGACATGTTCCCGGTCCACTGAAGATCATCACGCTGACCTCCGGAGGTAATTATGGGGTGAGGTGGGGGGTGGGGAGGCAGGGTGCGAGAGGGTGGGCATGGGTGGCAGTAAGATAGTCAGCGAGGGATTGTTTTTTCACAGGGCATGTTTTTTTTAAAGACGACATGGGACTTTTGCCATGCTGGGTTGAGCTCCAGTGTGGCAGCTGGAAGGCTGTTTGGGGGATACAGTGGAGCCGATGGGGGATTGGGCACCCCTGACGGCCATTCAGAGACCATTGCCACGCTGGGGTGGGCTCCCAGCATGGCACCTGGAAGTCTGTTGGGGGGGGATACAGTGGAGCCGATGGGGATTGGGCACCCCCGTTGGTCTTAAGGAACTGTTGCCATGCTGGTGGGCTCCCAGCATGGCACCTGGAACTCCTGTTGGGGAGCGTGACTGAGCTGATATTAGGGATTAGGCACCTCCGTCCGCCTATACAGTGTGTGGGGAGCGATGAGCATGCTGGGGTGACCCCAGCATGCTACTTGTTACGGGATGGAACTGCTCTATGACAGCTGATTCAGTGCAGTGCCGACGTATAGGAACTCTGCATACTGCCATCATGGCAGTATGCAAATTGCCTACACATTACCACTGCTGATTACAGCATTTTTTTGCCTTCAACTGTACACCACTGCATCTGAAGGCTGTCATTGACAGCTCCAACATTGATTGGTGGGTTGCGGCTGCGCTTGCAAAAGGCAGCAGGGCATTGGAAGTGGGGGAGGCACACCTACGAATTCTCATATGGTGGCACTATGTTTCTTGCACATGTGTGCAAGCAAACATAAAAACAGTGAAAACTGCTCCCACCTGCAGTACTGTTGAAGTTATTTAGAGTACAGAATTGTAAGACCATTGCCTTTTCTGCATTAAAAGCTGCATGCAATTCCTGTATCCATTCTCTAAAGGGGGGTGAAACCTTCTTGATCCAATACCTCATGATTAGGAGCAGTGTCACCGCAGAAGTAAGTGCAATATAATATTTGTGTGTCTGATAAGGTATGGCTGAGTGGTTGCCAAGTACACATGTTTCAGTATTGAAGTTGTCTCTCTCTTCAAATAAGGGGTTAAAAAATGTTTTGGTTTGTTGCCAGAAATTTTGGGTTTTGGGGCTAGTCCATATCAGATGTAAAAGAGAGCCAGGGTTCTCAATGACATTTATGGCACAATATACTTTTTTTCTTGTCCATACAACAGAACTTAGAGTATTTGTAGTTTTAGTATCAGACATAGTGCTAAAAATTACAGCTGTATTTGACAGGTACCCCAACCCCCCCTGGGAGTTAGTTTAAAGTCTTACTGATGTAATCATTTATATGTTTACCAAACAGAAATGATCACGATTTACTGGGATGTAGTCCATGATCGTCAACCAAGTCCTGTCGATACTCAAACTTCTCCCAGTGTGTTATACAGTCAATACAGTCAATATCCTGTCCAACACACCATATGCACAACCAGTTATTAATTTGTTTGATTTTATTATACTGGTAAAAATTTGGCTCTGTACAGGTAGGATCTCAGAAAAAGCAATTTGACATTTAGGGTCTGACAAAATGTTGGTTAGACCAACTTACTCTTCCCTAATACTTTGTATACTTTGGTTGGCTGTATTGTTGACCCCAGCATGAATGATGACCAATGGTTTTTCACCCCCATTACTAAGAATTTGCTTGGTCATTGCTGTAATATCCCTGATTTTAGCACCCCTGAAACAAGATAAAGTACGAATACTTCTATCTTGATTACATATTGTCCTGTCCAGTTGTTTGATAATAGAATCCCACAGGACATAGATTTGCTTGGATTCTATCATATTGCTTTCCTCCATCTGTAAAAGATTCTCTGTACTACATTGAGGATCCAGTGCTATGAGAGGGTTCTGAGCACATTCAGTCATAATTAACTGAGGGCTACTGATGAGGGGTGACATAGGGATTGTATAGGGTACTATACTAGGCTAATTATTATATTCAAATCCTCCTCCTAGTGGGTTAAAATGGTTAAAAAGCCCAATGTCAACATTTAGTAGCCTTTCTGCCCTTTTTGGCAGCTTTTTGACTTTGGACTTGATACCAGTTGTTATCATCACTATCCAGGTCATCCTCTTCCCTATGCCTATTTTTCTGATGTAAGCTAGATGTTTCTGGGGTTTCTACCAAGATATCCTTGTTACTAAAGGAATGTGTCTTTGTTTGTGTTACAGGGCAAGAATTCAGAGATCTGGCTATCAAGAGCCATTTAGATGTTTCCTGTTGGCTTAGTTCTAGTGCACATAATCTAGTACTAAAAAGTGCAATGTCTTGCCATGTTACAATTCTGTTGTATGAGAACATTTACATAAGTGGATTTTCTGCATATGTTGCTTACAATATGGTGTATTGTATAGTAATTAATTTATTTGAGATTGTTGTAGCCACTTTACAGTACTGTGAGCCATAGTCTATTTCATAGACAGCTACAAGGTTAGTAATAATGTAAAGGTTTGTTAATATACAATTTGTTCATTCATTCCTATCAATTTATATGCTTGGTGCTAAACCCTCTAACAAACTGATTTATCGACACCTACACTTTGTAGATAGTGAAAAAATATGTTAGATAATGTTTAAAACTTGCTAAATACAGCTTTTAAATGTATAAAAAGGCAATAGCTGTTTGACTACATGCAGTATGACTGGGAAACACTATTTTGTTAGTAGTGACAAATATACTACTTTGAGTTTTAACAGAAACTGGGCAACCAGAGTCCACATCTGAAAATATAACAACATCAATTAATGAAGAGAAAACAGTGTGTATGTATTTACATATCCAATATAATGCCGCTGTGGTTTAAGTAGGATGTTACCCCTGTAGCAAATGGGGTGTTGTTACTTATACTTTGCAGACAGATGAAAAAATCAGCCTAGTTTAAAACTAGCTAAATACCACTTTTAAATGTGTAAAGAAGTAATAGCTGTTTGACTATCCACAGTATGCTTGGAAAACACTATTTGGGTAGTAGTGACCTATATACTGGTACCATTTAAATGCACCACCCTGGCACAGAAATCCATCTCGTACCAAGAACCAAAATGGTATAATGGGCTACCTGCATCACTCATTGAAAGCAGTAAGATTAGCCTCTTCAAAACAGGATTTAGGACTCTACCACATCATGAACTGGCCTGGCATGCTTTGACTAGCCAACTACAGGACTCTCCAGCATGAATAACCCACCCCTCTCCCACCCCATCCCCTCCTACATCACCATCCCTCCTCCACCTCCCAACCTCCACCATCTCCAGCCCCTAATATTCCCACCCATTCCTCTCCTGCACACCCCCTCCATTACCATACCATCTACCTCCTTTGCTGTTTATAGCCCAACCTCCCTTCACACCTCACCCCTCCAGTAACCCTCCCATTATTTATTTCCCATGCTTGTCCCCCCACTTGCCTCCTACTGAGCTCCAGCTTGCACCCCCCACACACTGTTGGCATCACTGCAACAACCCTCCCATCACTCACCCTCCCACAAAATGACAACGCTATCCTTAGGCTGCTCCCCCACCCACTCTCCCTCGGTATAGCTAGTCCCCATCCATATGGCCAGTACTCCCAAGGGCCTGATGGCCCTAAATTGACAGACAAAAGCACTTCCTTTGAAACTGTTTCCTTTGTCTGAACTGTATCCTAAATGTTCCCTCACTGAAATGCTTTATACCCTCAAAACCATGTGTCTCCTATTTTATTTGCAACCTGACTAAAACAAACTGTTCCTTCAATGTATTCTAACTCATATCATTCAAATGTAAGCAACCAGTATGCTTTGTCTAACGTTTGTTGCAATGTCTGCAACCTGTATGTTTGACTAATTGTTTTGTGTATGACCTGGAACCTTTGTAAACGAGTCCTAGGACTCAAAGGTATTAATCCTAAACTGCAATAAGTAAATAAATAAATAAATACTGTTCTGATTTTTAACAGAAACTGGGCAACCGGAGTCCACATTTGAAAATATAACAACATCAATTAACGAAGACAAAACAGTGGGTATGTGTTAAAGTTTCTAATAGTGTTGTGCATTAACTGAAAATAATTGCATACTTTTACTGTGCTGCAGATGAATGAGGGCCAGATGTGGTGATGTTTGTAAATATTTTCTTGTTTTGTAAATTTAGCGTGCTTTCTTGTAACAAAAATGTAATATGCAGCAATATGTTTGTACAATATTTAAGAAGTTTGGGCATGGTACTGTTTCTAAACCCTATAGCTTTCCCAATTTTATAGTTTTAAACATACAGTATGGCTCAAATCTACCACTGTTTGTATGAACAGCCCTATACTGCTCTGTAAATCTTTAGCTTTTTGTTAATCTCTGTTGATCAACTAGCTGTGGGTTCAGCAAAGCCACTAAGCTCCTGGAGAAGCATAATGCATTATTTTGAATCACTAAATTAACTAGATGTCTTGCTTTCTATTTGGTAATATAGTTAAATAAAACATTTCTAACATCTCTGGAAACTCCCCCATGCACATTTTTCACAACAGCGACTATCAACATTAAAGTCTCATTAGCACACACCTCCACCTTGCTCTTTAATAAATTTGCAATATGCTCTAAAAATTCATCATCAGGTAACTCTTTGAGGTTTCTGCGTAATGAAAACACAGGGTCATTCAAACTATCACAATCTAGGTGTTGCTGCACAAAATCATTACTACCCAAAGTATGCCTTATTCTGTCCAACTGCTGCACAGCTGTATGGACTGAATTATATTATTGATCTATAGATGTTATACCGTCTATATCGGCAAAGCAAAACTGCTGCTGATACTCAGCTCCATTGAAATTATTTCTGGGTACTTCATAGTCATTCATTAATTCTAAATAGATGGCTCAACTACACCATTTTCCATAAACTGCTGACCTTCTTGACTACTAATGTCTTCTTTATGGCTTGGTGGGGCACTGTACCATCTGCATGTCTTCAGGATTGTTATTTCATACAGAACTCACACAATACTTACTGTCTGTCAGATCTGTGGCACATCAGAATGATCACATTGTCCCCACACACATTGTTCACATATACAACACTCAGTTTCACTTTCACTGTATCACAATATGGAAGGGGGGATGCATCATTTCTAGCACACATGTGAGTGGAAGAGGGGTGGGGGTGCTGCATCATATCTGGTGCACACAGAGAGGGGAAGAACATTGCATCATTGTGTCATTTCCAGCACACAAGGGAAGCAGAAGTGGAGGAGTCATTGTGTAATTTCTGGAAGACACGGAAGGGGAAGGCATTACATCATTTCCAGCCATCAATCAAATGTTGACAGTATACACATATACTACTTCCATACTTCACTGCCTCAATACCCTCCCTGACATATTGTATAGGGCTACACCTTCTCCTTTACATTTTCCTCTATCTAAACACAGTGTAGCCTAGGGCTGTCAGGTCCCTACCATTATTCTTTATGTCTCAAATTTGCGTGATAGGTACTTGATCCATCTCAGTGTGCCTGCTGCCATTGCCTGGTGCTCACTAATTTTATTGCCTGGATTCCTGGCATTAAGGCAGACCACCTTCCATCTTTCTCCTATGTGCAGAGCAGGAGGGCCATGGATCAAATAGGATCTGGGGCTATAGCAGCGAGTAGGGAAATGGGCAGACTAGGTGGGCTGTATGGTCCTTATCTGCTGGCAGATTCTATGTTTCTGTGTTTCTCATGATCCCTTCTTGCTTTTTCTTATTGCTTCTCTCTTAGTCTTCCCTAGTCTCCTTCATTTTTTATTATTCATACTGAATGTAGGCTTTGTCAGCCTCCCTCACTGGGCCCTTTCCCTATAGTCTCCTATTCAGGGGGAGCTCTTGCTAGGTTACTCATCTGCTCTTCCTTCTCAGTGGTTCCCTTAGCTTCCATCTCCCCTGCTGTCAGTTTAATCATCCAATGTAAATGTCAAACTTCTGCCCCAGAGCACTGGCCTCTCTGTTATCAGTTAACTGCCATCACTCTTTTGTCCTAGAAGTTCCCCCAGTTTCCCACAAAGAGGTACCCCCCTTCTCCTCCTCCTCCTGACACCATCCCTTCAAACACCCATTAAACTCCTCAGACTCTTCCTTCATTGCTCTATCATACCCATTTCCCTTATTCTACACATGGAGAGACTCGGAAAAGACTAAGGAAATTGTGTGTTCCTTCAGTCTGTTCCCCAGCCTCATAAAGTTGCACATTACCACCTCCACAGGCTGATTCACCAGCTCATCGGTATCCAAGTGTACCAGCACCCTAGAACTACCTCTGCTTTCTCCACTAGTCTCCCTATCCTATCTACAGTAAATCTCTGATGGCTGATTCACTAGGATCGCCTTTGAGAATTTGACTCACCTTCCCTCCCTTGCCTCCACTTCCACTACTCCCTTAATCAGTGTGTCCTCAATCATTAAGACTTTCTTTGTTGACTTCTTTTTCTCACCCCCTTGGGTGCCACCATGTCATCCTGCCCTTTTCCCTCAACAGTGTTTGTGTCCTCCCTCTGACAGAGTCAGGTACCTGAGCCTCCTCCAGGGGTGAAAAGTGATTTGCTGTCTGAATAGTGTGAAATTGGTTGAACACTCTGTGACTGCCCCATCACCCTTCTCTTCCCCACCATTCTCTAGCTCCTGGGCCAGCATGCCTCTGGGGGAGTGGACGTGTGGGGAGTGGACCCCAGCTGAGCTGGTTATTCATCTGAGATATCTCAGCTGTTGCTGCTATCAGCTGAGCGCAGAGCTTCACAAAGGTGATGCAAATGGGGCAGTGCCCCTCCTCCCAGTAGCAATGGAGAAGAGTGTCCCACAGTTCTGACAGCTAATTGCCTCCCCTGCATATCATCTCCATACTGATCCTACGATAAGACACTTTTAGTTTCAGCAAGCCTACCTGGTTAACAAAATCCAAATAACTAACTAAATAAATGAATAAACAAATAAATACATGATACAAAATGGCCTACCTTATATAAAGAATAGTAGATGGGTAACCATGCAGAACCAGTGTGTTCTGCCACAGAGGGGTCTGATTCCCCATGACCTCGAGAGCGAAGCTCGAGATGTCCTTGGGAATTAGACCTCAAGGTGGCAGAACACACTGGTTCTGCATGGGGTTACCCATCCTGTATTATTTATAGTGTATGGTGCCCCACATATTATTTTGAAAACATTTTAGGCTTACAAAGTGTATTTAAATGATGGATAAAGAAATTGTTGTCTCCCCTCGCTAGGAGACAGAGTTGGGTGGTTGCTAGAGACTGGGCGTCCCTAACGTTGCAGTGCATATGCCCATTGGTTACTGCTCTGCTGCAGGAGGGATTTACAAAAAAATAAACATGGCAGCGGAACCTCTCACTAAGCGAGAGCAGAAACAGACACGATGGTGAAAACTAAGTTAACCTTACATATCTGGTTGATTCTCCACTCTGCGTCATGGCAAATAATTTGTTCTCCTTTCAGAAAACCGCTGCTGCAATTAATGTATACCCGTAAGTGATGTTGATGCACTTGCAGTTTTCTGTATATGGTTTTAAACTGCAGCTCGAGCTATGAATTCTAAATGAATAAAATGATGTTCTGCACATACGGTCAGTACAGTATTCCATTCATTCTTGTGTGTGTGAATGAACAGCATTTTGGTATGGTAGAATTTCAAGTGAGAACAGCCTTCCACCATACACTATATAATGAGTTCTGTTACATTTGGTGTACTTTCTACACCTTATTTACTTACTCCTTAACCCTTGTTAAATTACAATTATATATTTTTATAATGTATAAATTTCTATTTTACTTTTTTCATTCAAATGTACCACCAAATTTTAGTATTCTATCTTATCTTGTCCTGTTCCCTCCCATCCCATCCTATCCTATTCTATCCTAGCCTATCCTATCCTATCCTATCCTATCCTTTCGTGTCCTGTCCTGTCCTGTCCTGTCCTGTCCTAGCCTATCTTATCCTATCCTATGACTGAAAATTTATCCAAACTATATTGACAGTAACATAGTGTCCATGTTAAGAAAAAAAAACTACTAATACTGTATTTTTTATTGAAGACAAACTTTGCCAGTATTTAGCACCTGCCATGCTCATCATCAAGGGATATACTCGTTCAGGACTCATAACCATTGTCTCCCCAGGCCCAGTATCCCACTGACCACCCCGTGGCTTTTCCTCTATGGCAGGGGCTCTGGGAGATGGGCCATCTTCCCCCTAGCTGCCAGTGCTGGGAGTCACTCGGATGCAGGGGAATGTAGGGTCCAGAGCATCATATAGACTGACCTGGGGTTTTCTCCTCTTTGGTTTCCTCCCACCTCCCCTAATATAAGCACAGCCTTCTAGGTCACATTGCACACACACACGTAACATATTCCTTCATCAGGAGTAAGCTCTATGGCCTTGCTATTAGGGTCACTGTGGTATCAGTGCTCTCCACAAACCCTCCCTAGCAGAGTCACACTGCCACCCAGCAGCTGCCCCATACTGGTCTGCCTGCCAATGAAGTGACTCAACTTTGCTCCCAGTCCCAGGTTGTTTACATGGCAGTATGATGTTGGGCCATCTGTGCAGCTTTTCTGTGGATGCTTTGAATGGAGAGATCACACTTGTGGCAGTTCTGTCCAGTTTATGGCCTTAAAAATGTGAACAGTAACATTGTCAGTGAGAAACCCAAATGTTGTCTACCATCTAATCTTTTACAAATTCCCCATTTTTGTGTCAGGTGAAACTATTCAACAAAATTGCTGTTGCCATGCCTTCTGGGGAAATGGTCCTATTGAAAATATATTGACTTAATCCCAACATACCTGACTTCACCATCTTGCTACCAAGTTTTAATATCTTCAGAGAAGTCAGACTAGGCAAGGGAGGTGGGGGCTTGCCTGATCTATCAGAGAACTCACCTGCAAGCCTCAAAACATTAAATCAAAGATCTGTCTATGGTCTGTGCATGCCTGATCATTAAACTGCTGCTGGGGCAATGTCAAAAATATCTTGTCCACCTGATGGTCTGTATCCCACCTGGCAAACAACAAGTGTGTATGGAGTCCCTCTCTAACTATCTTAAAAAAATTAACCAGAATTGGAATTTTATAGTAACTGATGATTTTAGGATTTATGAATCAAGACCACACTCACCCATCTTCACAAGGAAAGCAGGAAGCTCAATACTTGTTAGCTTCAAAGTTTTTTTTATTCTGCCATACCAAATGCGTGCATACAGAAAGAACAGTGGTGCTCCACTGAGCACCACACCTTACGTTTCACCCATTAAAATGGGCTTCTTCAGAGGTTAAATCCTACATTACATACTCCACACACTGGCACAACCACCCGAGTGCTTGCCTGCTTTCATCTTGTTATTGTAACTGGTGACTTTATTATTAACTGGACAGCAAAGTGCAGTACCAGGCACAGAGATAAGATCACCAGTCTATTTCTAACAGAAATAGTCACTGAGCACACCAGAACTAACTATAAATTGAGCACTATGACACTACTTGATTGGATACATGTAACTCTCCCAGACATGGTTAAAAAGGTCAAAGTTTTGCCCAATACCCTCAGTGACCATGCCCCAGTACAATGCTTGTGGAAAGTAAAACAGCCCAGGCCTCCATTCCAGTTTATAAACAGCTGCATCATAAGCAAAATGAAAGTGCCAACATTGAAATCCTATGTAACCCAACTAAACTGCAGCTTCCTTGATGCCATTCCTGATAGTGATTCAGCCCCCAGATTCTTTGTTCGAGAATTCACAACTGCCTGCAATACATTTGCACCGTTAAAAAAGTGCAAAGTAAGAGGTGCACCTGCTGGTTGATCACCTGGGAGCTCCTTGCCCTCCTGAGAGAGAAAATAATAATCTGTGGGCACTGGCCAGGAGACTGTGCACCCATTCCATCCACAAAAATACAAGGGAGGCAGGAATAAAGTAGTAAGCAGCAATAGCATGTTCTTATTTATATAGGCATTCATTTGACAAGCAAATATCACCATTAGGGCTATAACAAAAAACAGTTTACAAGGAGCTCCTGTTGATATTAATACTCAACATACATATGTTAAAAGAACAATTATAGTAACATTTCAAGATAATATATATATAAACTCAATTTGCATTAAATATATCATACAGTAGATTTACGTATCAGAGTTGAAAACTATCAGACATGGCGGGGGCCTAGTAGCAGGAGCATGTGTGGACTGAGTCTTGTTTTAAAAAGATCTAAATGTGGCTACAGCCAGGTCCAGCACCCTCAAGTGGTTTGGCAGTTTGTTCCAAGTAATCGCAGATTTATATTTAAAGCTCATCTTTCCAAAGTTATTTTTTACCCTGGGTACCACTAGGGTTTTGTTGTTAGCAAAAATTACAGTTTGTCCACACCAAGAAATTTGTGAGGCTTAGTGGTTTTCCAGTTTTCAAAATTTTAAACAACAAAATCTCCCATGCTCTATTTCTCTTTAGCTGCAATGAGTTATAGGCTGGTCTTTGATAGAGAGCACAATGATGTGTATTGAATTTGCATTTCAGTATTAATCTGGCTATTTTGTGGTATGCAACGTCTAGTTCACGTAATGATTTTTTTTGGTAGAGTAATTAAAAATATGGCTTCCATATTCTAACATTGGTATAATCAATTGATTAGACACCATCAATTGATCTTTTTTGATCATACCCTTAAGATCTCTATTTTCATTTTTTATTGTGCTTAATTTATCTATGTGTTGTTCATAACTAAGGCTTTGGTCAATTTCTATTTCCAAATATTTGTATGTCGATACCCGAGTTAGAATTTAGCCATTGCTGAATTTATTTTTGAATTTTGCCATTTCTCCATGACTACTACTCCGTGAAGTGTTAAATAACACAGTTTGAGTTTTTTTATTTTCATGATTAGCTCCATGAATGAAAACAATTGGTGAAGGTTATCAAACTCAATTTGGAGTTAAGATTCAAGCCTCATTTTGTTTTTTCCCCCCTGCTACCAATACGGTACTGCCCTCATATAAAGTTATATCTGTATGAGTTATGTAGTTTGGAAGATTATTTAAATAAACAAGGAACATCAAGGAGCCCAAGACAGACCCTTGAGGAACTCCTTGAGCTATTGGGGCCAAAGTTGATTTACTGCACCCGTAATTACCAGTTGAGAGCAGTCTTCTAAATATGAAGTAAACAACCTCAAGGGTTCTTCCATTACCCATATTTTGTCCAAACCTTCAATTAAAAGATTGTGGTCTACTAAATCAAAAGCTTTGAACAAGTCCATGAAGACCTCACCCACAGCTCAGCCCTCTTCAAGGGGAGAGGCCAGCTGATCAAAAAGTCCCTGAGCATGGTTTCCATGGACTATCCCTTTTTAAAATCTAATTGAACAGGGGTCCATTTTCTATAATTTTACGAGTATTCATAAGAAGGGGTATTGCTCCTGGTTACCTCTCTTCTTCCCTCCTTCCTTCCTTCCCTCCCTCTCCCCACCCTGTTCTTCCCCTATATCACCACCACTACTGTTATAACTGCCTATTCTTTAGACCTACATTAGCATTTTTTATGCTAATATAGGTCTGTTATATTAGCACTTAGTAACCCAGTGTTCAATCTGCTGCTGCTAGTACTTCTTGTGTTCTCCATCTTCTGACTATACCTCTACTGGGTTGCCTGTTCTTGGTTTATAACTATGCTGTGGGGCAGCAGTCTTCTGGGAGTCTTTCTGGAGGCTGAGAAGTTGCCCTGTTTGCAGAAAACTATCTGCCCTGAGGGAGGAAGTTGCCCATCTTCAGGCCACACTGGACAGTGGCAAGGGAACCTCCCCCATCCAGGGAGCACCACAGCCACCACCACTACCTCAGAGGTTGTGAAGAAAGCACAGCAGTTGGACCACAGTGGGCTCAGGGAGGGTAAGGGTGGTGGAACAGAGGCACACCCAGTCAGTTGTTACACTCCACAATCCATGCACCATTCTGGGGAACATAGTTCCCCTATGGATGCACCCGCAGAGGAGACTAAGGAGGGTGCAGACAACTGTCACAAGGGAGGCCCTCAGGAAGGAGGCAGAGGGCACCACAGGGAAAGAAGGCAGCTCCTGGTGGGGGACTCAATTATTAGGGGATAGAACTGGGAGGAGCAGGGAAAACTGAAGTAAGGTGCCTGCCTAGTGCCATGGCTTGGAGGGACAGGAAGCACATCCTTAGGATCATGAGAACAGTTGCACAGGAGTCTGAACTGGACATCATTGTCCACCTAGGGACAAATGACTTGGCTCATCATGAGATTAGAGCAGTGCAAAAGGACTTTTATGGGGTTGGGAGGGCTTAAGACAAGTAGCACACACAGTATCCTTCTCAGAGGTGCTGCTTGTCAGTGGCATAGTGAGGCGTGGGTACTTTGCACCATGCAGTTTAACAAATGGTTAAAAATGGTGTGACACAGGGTTTGGCTTCATTGGGGACTGGGGTTCCACCTGGAGGGACACCAGCCTATACTGGCAGGATGGTCTGCATCTGTCCAGGAAGGGAACAAGTCTTTTGGGCAATTGGTTTAAATGCTTCATTGGCAAGCCTTTAAACTAGTCAAGGGGAGGCACTGATAAGCAGAAGGAAAATCCCAGCCTCCCCCTACAAAACAGGGTACTAAATGAGAAAAAGACCAAGGTAGAAAGGTCAGTGGGGGTTGCCGCTACAGAAGGTAAAGCCATCAAAAAATGGAGAGCAATGAGTACCAATGCCCATAGTCTGGGTAACAAGCTTCCTGAATTAGTGGCCTTGATGGATGGAGGAGGAAGATCTGGATATTGTGGCAGTCACAGAAACATGGTACACACAGAACCACGACTGGGATGTAAACATACCAGGATACACTATCTACAGGAGGGACAGGGAGGGTAAAAGAGGAAGAGGAGTAGCTCTCTACATAAGAGAAGAAATCAAAGCAACAGAACAAAAGGGTAAACAGGGAGGAGAAGAAGCACTGTGGGTCAATTTGGAGGCAGGCAATGGCACCACAATCCGCACAGGGGTTGTATACAGACCCCTCTCAGGGGGAGGAAATGGACAAGGAAATGATAGAAAGTATACTTAGAATGGCAGATAAAGGGGAGATATTGCTGATGGGTGATCTGAATATACCAGATGTTAACTGGAGTGCAGTTGCAGCAGCCACTTCTAAGAGTGGGGTTATTCTGGATGCCCTACAGGGGGCATGTCTTAGACAACTAGTATTGGAGCCCACTCTAGAGGGAGCAGTCTTAGACCTGGTTCTCTCAAATGGAGATGAAGAGAGGATCACAGATGTAGAAGTAGGTAGCCATCTGGGAACTAGCGACCATCGAACAGTATGGTTCACAATAAACACAGCAATAGAGTCAAGCCATACAAAGACAATGGTACTGGATTTTAGGAGGGCTGACTTTGCCAAAATGGGTGAGTGCCTAAGAAATGCACTAGCAAATGGGCAGGAAGGAGGGGTGGAAGGACAATGGGGAATAATAAAAACTGCCATCACAGAGGTAACAAGCCTTTGTGTAAAGCAAATAAGCAAAATGAAATGAGGTAAGAAACCACTATGGTTCTCAAAGGAAGTGGCAGTGAAGGTTCAAGAGAAAAAGAAAGCATTCAGAAGTACAAGGAATCACAGAAGGAACAGGACAGAGAACTGTATCAGTTAAAGCAAAAGGAAGCTGGAAAGGCAGTCACACAGCAAAGGCCCAAACCGAGGAAAAGATAGCCAACTCAGTTAAGAAGGGGATAAAACCTTTATAGGTACATCAGGGAGCAAAGGAAGACCAAGGGAGGGATAGTGAGGCTTAATAAAGGGAGGGAGGGTGGGCAGAGGGTGACTGTGAAAAGGCAGAGATACTAAACAAATATTTTTGCTCAGTATTTACAAAGGAAGAGGGAGGTACCTAAAACAAACAGTAGAAACACTCTGATACAGAAGTGATACCAGCTCATTTACAGAAGAAAGAGTTCTGAAAGAGCTCTTAAAACTGAAGGTGGACAAAGCAATGGGGCCTGATGGATTCATCCCAGAATTCTAAAAGAACTAAGGACAGAACTAGTGACACCACTGACTACCCTCTTTAACAAATCATGGGAGGATGGGGTGGTACCTGAGGACTGGGAGGGCAGATGTGATTCCCTTCACAAAAGTGGGAGCAAGACAGAATCAGGAAACTACAGACCTGTTAGTTTGACCTCAGTGGTAGGAAAATGATGGAATCACTCTGAAGGAAAGAATTGTTATGTATCTAGAGGCCAGAGGGGCACAGGACCCAAGGCAGCATGGATTCACAGCAGGAAGGTCATGCCAGACAAATCTGATAGATTTCTTTGACTGGGTGACCAAAGTAGTAGATCAGGAGGGGCTGTGGACATGGCCTACCTAGACTTTAGCAAGGCATTTGACACAGTCCCACACAAAAGATTAATATACAAGTTAGCCAGCCTGGAGTGGGTCCCAAGATGACAGCCTGGGTAAAGAATTGGCTGGAGAATAGGACACAGAGAGTAATAGTAAATGGAGTCCACTCTGAAAAAGGGGAGTTAGCAGGGGTACCACAGGGTTCAGTATTAGGACCGTCCTCTTCAATGTCTTTATAAGCGACATTGCAGAGGGACTGGAAGGAAACGTATGTCTCTTTGCAGATGACACAAAGATCTGCAACAGAGTTGATGCACAAGGTGGGGTGGAAAGGATGAGAAGGGACTTGGCAAGTTAGAGGAATGGTCAAATGTATGGCAGCTTAGATTCAATGCTAAGAAGTGCAAGGTAATGCACCTGGGAAACAAAACTCAGGGAAGAGTACACAATGGGGGTGAGATACTAACAACAACAAAATGGAAAGGGACCTGGGGTAGTCATATCAGATGACCCAAAGGTGGGCAAGCAATGTGAGAGGGCAGCAAGGAGGGTGGGGTGATACTGGGATGCATAGGAGAGGCATCACCAGCAGAAAACAAGAAGTTATTATCCTCTGTACAGACAGCTGGTGAGACCACATCTGAAGTACTGCGTGCAGTTCTGAGACCCACTCCAAGAAAGGCATAGACAGGATGGAAGCTGTCCAAAGGAGGGCAATCAAATGGTGCAGGGTCTGCACCGAAGACATATGAAGTGAGACTTAAGGAGCTTAATATGTATAGCCTCGAGGAAAGGAGGGAGGGGGGACATGATAGAAACTTTCAAGTACCTCAAGGGAATCAACAAAGTCCAAGAGGGTAGCATCTTTCAAAAAAAGAGGTGTGCAAGAACAAGGGTGCACAATTTGAAGATAGAAGGGGGGTGGCTCAGAGGTAATTTAAGGAAGTATTTTTTCACAGAGAGGGTTGTGGATGCATGGAACAGCCTTCCAGAGGAGGTTGTGGAGTCAAAAACAGTGGTGGAATTCAAGCATGCATGGGACAGTCATAAGGCAATTCTAGGGGGTGGGGGTAGGAAGAAGTAGGCTGCTGGTTAACTAGGATCTGCAGCTTAGCCATCAGGTAGGGAAATGGGCAGACTGGGTGGGCCAAGTGGTCCTTATCTGCCGTCAAATTCTATGTTTCTATGTTATGTCTCATCTACATATAGTTTGCCTACCCTGCTTTGCCTCTTCCTATGTCTCTGACTTTAGCTTAGCTATCTACCACACATTTATACAATGCTGTCTATTGTCTTGGATCCAGATGTACTGTATTTGTAGTATAGCTTTGGTATTTGTACTTGCACTGTATGTATTATATATTTTTTTTGCCTGCTATACACTTTATGTAATTAATTGCATTGATATGTGTAGTATATTGCTATGTATTTTTCCTGCTGTCCCTATTTTTGTAATCCCCCCTCCCCCCAGACACTTCTGGAAATAAACTGTTTACAACTCATATTGTCTTTCCTGGTGAAACCTTTTCAAATAAATAAATAAATGAAAGTATTCCATTATCTGGGTGTGGATTAGTCATCCCATGATATTAGATAATATGGGTAATATGGCAATAGGTCTATAGTTCAATGGGTTTGAAGCATCGCCTTTTTAAAAATTGGGACAATCTTGGCCTGTTTCCATTTTCTGGGGAAAACTCCCTGGACTGAGTTCAAGTTAAACAGATCCATTAAGGACTGAGCAATCTCAGTTACAGAGTCCTTTAAGAATCAGTCCTCAGAGTTAGCCATTTCATATGCCTTATTATTCTTTAATTTATTTATTGCTGCTATGACTTCCCCCCCTTCTTATGTTTTTAAATCTAAAGCCTGGTGTACTGTATTTTCACTTCCTCTGGTTTCATCCTTAGGCTTTATGGGTTTAATTGTTGAAATGTTACTGGACTGGCTGTCCAAATCCAGAAGGTTTATAAAATAACTATTCAACATTTCTACTACCTTCTCCTGTGGAACACTTTTACCATTCTTCACATTTACATCAGTTTGACTTCTTCCAGGATTTATTAAACTCTTTAGTAAATTCCAGTAATGCTTGTGGTTAGTGGTGTTTTTTATTTTCTGTTAATAGTGTCATCGCTTTAATTTCCCAATCTTTGTTTAACCTTGTTTCTTACCTTTTTGAACTTTTCCCAAATTTTCATATTTAATGTTTTGTTGGCAGCTTTCCATAGCCTGTCCTTGTTTTCATTAACTTTTAGTTGAGTCAGTTAGGCATGGGAGCCATTGAGTTTTTTTATTTGTTCCCTAAGGGGAGCACATTCATTACATGTTTTCAGAAAAATCTCAGTAAACTCTTCAGTTGCTAGATCTATATCAGGGATTAATGCTATTCTATGCAGATTTGATGTGTATATTTTGTTCAAAAAAACTTGTGGTCTGTAATTTTTATGATATCTGGTCATGACCTGGGGGGGAAGGTGTTTGGTAGCACCACATATGAGCATGTATTATTGAGTGCTACAATATGAGTGACTCAATAATACCACTCATATGTAGCATGAGTATGGGAAAAAGGCTCTGTATCCCTATAGCAAGTGTAGCACTGAAGGATATGTGCTACACTTGTGAGAGAAAGAGGATAAAGGAAAGAATTTGGTCAAGCACTGCTGAGCTGTTTGTGTGGTATAGTGGCTTGAGCCGCTGCACTTAGAGCCTGAGGTGCCAGGTTCAGATCCTAGAGCAGGCAATATTTTTTTTATTCCAGGGTGAGTTTCTACATTTTCTAAGTCTGCTCCCCTGGAGTTGAGAATCTTTATTTTGGGAGGTGCAGGTGGCAAAGCCCCCCACATAAAGAAAAGATGTAGTGAATGTTTTTAGAGGACTGTCGCTATTTGCAGTGGTCGCTCTAAAGGGAAGTCACCCTTTTGATGCAGGCAATTAGTTTCTCACTCTAATGAGCGGCATGGTAAGGGACTCACCCTTATTACATAAACCCAGTGTTTGAACCAATTTTTGTCCTTTGCTTACTTTTATTTTACAAGTAACAACTCTGTGGTCCCCCAGGTTTGGTGAACATACCTCCATTTCTAAGACCTTCATGTCAGGAGTTACAAAGATTTAGTCTAATCTATTCCATGAACCTTTAAATTTTCCTTTCCTTGTAGAGGTATCAGTTACAGTGGCGTGAAAAAGTATTTGCCCCCTTTCTGATTTTCTCTATTATTGCATATTTGTCACACTGGATGTTTTCAGGTCTTTAGACAAAATATAATATTAGATAAAGGGAACCTGAGTGAACAAATAACACTTTTTTTTTTTACTTATTTCATTTATTTAATGAAAAAAGTTAACCAACACCAACTGGCACTGTGTGAAAAAGTAATTGCCCCCTAGTTAAATCAACCCAATTAAAGGGATAATTAGAGTCAGCTGATTGAACACAGCCAGGCTTGATTACAGCCAGCCCTGCTCAATATAAACCTCACTTATTTTGACCTTTACCATCAGAGTCACGTTGCCAGCACAAAGATTCAACAAGCACATTATGCCATGATCAAAGGAAGTTCCTGAAAAGATCAGAAAAAATTTGTTGCCCTCTATCAGTCTGGAAAGGTTACAAAGCTATTTCTAATGCTCTGGGACTCCATCGAACCACAGTGAGAGCCATAATCTCCAAATGGAAACACTTGGAACAGTAGTGAATCTTCCCAGGAGTGGGCGGCCTGCCAAAATTACTCCAAGAGCAGCGTAAAATCACCCAGGAAGTCTCAAAGGATCCTAAAGCAACATCCAAAGAACTGCAGGCTTCTCTTGCCTCAGCTAAGGTCAGTGTTCATGACTTCACAATCAGAAAGAGACTGGGCAAAATGGGCTTCATGTGAGAGTAGCAAAGCGGAAACCACTGCTAACCAAGAAGAACATAAACGCTGTCTCTCATTTGCCAAAGCACCTGGATGATCCACAAGCCTTTTGGGAAAATGTTCTGTGGACAGATGAGTCCAAAGTGGAACTTTTGGACGACATGGATCCCATAATGTCTCCTGTAGCAAACACAGCATTCCACAGTAAAAACACCATACCAACAGTCAAACATGGTGGTGGTAGTGTGATGGTGGGGATGCTTTATTGCCTAAGGACCTGGATGACTTGCCATAATTAAAGGAACCATGAATTCTGCTCTGTATCAGAAAATTCTTAAGGAGAATGTCCGTCATCCTTCCGTCAGCTGAAGCTGAGCGTAGTTGGGTCATGCAGCAAGACAATGATCCAAAACACAAAAGCAAGTCCACATCAGAATGGCTAAAAAGAAGTAAAATTAAAGTTTTGGAGTGGCCTAGTCAAAGTCCAGACTTAAACCCAATAGAGATGCTGTGGCAGGACCTGAAACGAGCAGTTCATGCTCGAAAACCTACCAAATGTTACTGAATTAAAGCAGTTCTCGAGGAAGAGTGGGTTAAAATTCCTCCACAGCGATGTGAAAGACCGATATTGAATTATAGAAGTGTTTGGTTCAGTCATTGCAGCTAAATGGCGTAACCAGTTATTAAGTGTAAGGGGCAATTATTTTTCACACAGTGCCAGTTGGTGTTGGTTAACTTTTTTTCATTAAATAAGTGAAATTAAAAAAAAAAACAAGTGTTATTTGTTCACTCAGGTTCCCTTTATCTAATATTACATTTTCTCTAAAGACCTGAAAACATCCAGTGTGACAAATATGCAATAATAGTGAAAATCAGGAAGGGGGCAAATACTTTTTCACGCCACTGTATTTTCTCTAGGTGTAAATTTTGTAAAGGAGTCTTCTAGATGTTTCTCCCTTTGCTCACCACAAGCAACATTGGAGTCCCCACCAAAATCAAATTTTTGTTTGTTACATGCTCCGTCCCTACTATATTTTTTTAAGGGGGTATACATCTCTAACTAACAAGTCAAGCTCTTGTAAGGAAACTAATATGCATTCAATACCCTTAGCACCTCTAGAGTACAAATGTTTTGATGGGTTCAAGCTATGCTCTAAGTACACCAACATCCCCCCCATGAGTATTTCTCTCCCACATGTAAATATAATAGCCATTTACTTCTATTTCTTTGAATTCAATGTTTTTGTTTAAACATGTCTCCATCAAGGTGATCATATCAAAATGTTCTGACTCCACTGATGCCCTAAATAGTTTTTTTTTCATCAAGCTCCTTGCATTGTCTTGGGTCATCATTAAGTTATTATCTTTTGGACTGGGGGTTGCTTCTATGTCTCCACTGAAAATCTGAGACACCTAGAAAATTTTATTTTTTTTAAATTTAATTGCAATATCTCAATTTTAATTAACTTTTATCAAAAGTATCTCTACCTTTTGTGAATGGATTTCTTTGTTTATTTAATTGTACTACTAGGAGTCGATTGTCCATATCCAGATATAGCATGGTCCAGCAAATGTGGAACTGGAGCTATAGCAAAAGATTCCTGGAGAATGTATCAGAATTCCTTAGTAAGAATTATATGATCCCACCAACAAAGCTCATGGTTGATGACATGAGGTACTTGATCTCACCAAAATTGCCAAGAAAATAAATGTTGCTTTCAGTGACCTTAGCTCTGTCATTTCCACTGAACCAACTCTGCTCTCCAGTGGAGGTCCTGGTCATGTTGACTCACAACCACTGGACCCAGAGCCAGGATATCCTAAATTCTAATTAAACCTGTTTTTGTAAGGGACAGCTCTAATGCTGAAGAACTCTCCTACCCCAGTTCCAACATTTTCAACTTCCCACTGCATTATTCCCAGTTCTCCAAAATAGGAACATTTTCACTGGTTACACCAGTGTTTAAAAGTGGCAGTCATTCTAACCTTTCCAATTACACATCAGTTGCTTTACACTCACTGCTGTCCGAAGCCCTTGAATGAATGGCGTCTGATCAACTTGTTTCATATCTTGAACAATATGAAACACAGTGTCCCCAACAGTATGGATTTTGGAAAAAACATAGCATCAATATGGCACTGATTATTCTAATTTTGTCCTTGAGACCTTTGAAATGAAGTCAGCATTGGTGCCATCTATAATGACTTGACAGAAACCTTTGACTTGTTCAGTAATAAGCTTCTTCTCTATAAACTCCATGGCTTGGGCATGTCACAATACACAGTTACCTGGTCCCAGAGTTATCTCACAAATCACATTTAACATATTAAGAGAGATGGCTCCATGTTAGTTGTTAAGAGTGTACCCATTGGTGTTCCCCCAGGGCTCCATTCTGGGCCACCTACAATTTGGCTTATTCATAAACCACCTGCCTGATGCCTGTCATGCTGAAAATGTACTTCTCTATGCAGATGATGCTGTCATCTATTACAAGAATTCTAACCTTGGCAGCCTTGCCTTCATCCTTCAGGATCATTTTGAGGTCCTTGAAAATAGTTCTCCCAAAACAAATTGGTTTTAAATTAAAAAAGCAACAACAACAACAAAAAACTAAGACAATGCTATTCATGAGCCCACAAATGAAGAAAAGAGTAACTCCTCCCCTTGTCATCTGCACTAATGTGGGACATATACTTGAACACGTGGAAACCTTTAAATGCCTCATGGTTATCCTGGATTATACCTTATTGTTTGCTTCACACATTGACCACCCTGTGTCCATGATAAACAGAAAATTGAAATCTTTGTACTGTAACTGTGTCAATCTCACAGCTGATGCTAGATGCCTTACAGTGGCAAGCTTGGTACTGTCACTAGTTGACTATGGCCTCCCTGTCTATGCAACTGCCAGCAACTCCGTTCTCAGCAGAATAAATCTGATCTGTAATAAGGCTTATTACTTTGTGCTTGGGACTAACAAGTGTACCCATAACTGCACCCTCTACACCCAAACTAATTGGTTACCCCTACCTAGAAGAATGAAGGTCTAGACATTTCTGCTAGCCAGAAAGGCACTACTGCATCTTCCCTCCAACTCACTAGTTCTGCCCTGTTGCCAATCTCTACAGCAACAGGAGCATGGAGCATGGCTCGGAATGCCTTTGAGTTGCATTTCCACTGTACTCACCTGGGCAAATGTTCATTTGCAGTTAGGGCTGCTGGCTGGTTAAATGAGCTGACTAATATTTTGATTATTCTACCTAAGTTGGACCAGTTTAAGACAGCACTATGACAGTGTTAACAGTTCACTGCAACTGTAACTGCTAATCCTACCAACTAAAGTTCCTTCCAGTACACATTTTGAAATGTGTCTAACTCTGGCTCTGAGGTCATGTACCATTACTATGCTTGTTTTAAACTGAGTCTGTCCACCTGTGTCATTGTAAAATTGTATATAATTCATCTACTTATCTAGTTGTGCAGTACTTGTTCAAATATATTTGTGCTTGTTTGACTTCATTCCCTGTAACTCATTGAATGTAGTTATTTTGCCTTGTAATCTCTGTTATTAATGTGGAAACTTTGTAAAAGAACACTTGTGTTGAAAGATGCTCTTCAAAAGTTTCAATCAATCAATCAACCAGGCCTCTGGCTGCTGTGTGACTTCAGTTTTAATAATAAAAATAATAATAATCTTTATTTTTATGGCGCCTTTCAAAACCAAGGCACCTAACAAAGTTTAAAGTAACACATCAAACATCTCAACATTCAAATAATATAAAACAGCTGATACAATTAAAGAAAAGGAAATCAGTCACCAAATGCTTGGCACCACAAATATGTTTTTAGGGCCTGTTTAAATCTCTCCAAGGTTGTGCACTACCATAACTGATGGAGTAGAGAATTTGAGAGGGTTGGAACTGCATGCATACATGCCCGAGCCCCAGAAGATTTCAGACACACCTTAAGAATCTCTTGCAACCCCTCATCAACTGAGCAGAGTGATCACCCAGGGTGGTAAGGAACCAAGAAATCTCTTTCAGGTAGTCCAGGCCCTGTACATGTACGGCTTTGAAAGTCAGAAGACCAACTTTAAAGATGATCCACCACTGTACCAGCAGCCAGTACAGTCCGCGCAGCACTGGCGAAATATGACAGGATTGAGATGTTCCTGTCAAATCCAGGCCACTGCATTCTGCACTAGCTGCAAGTGGTAGATTTCCACCCCCAGGTAGCCCTAGGTAAAGGGAGTTACAATAATCTAAGTGAGAGGACACAAAGGCATGGACCAGCATAGGAAGATCACTGGATGGAACAAGATGCTTAACCCTGGAGATATTCCTCAGATGGTAAAAAGAGGATTTGACAATGGCTGACACCTGTGAACACAGAGTCAGCCCTTCATCAAAAATTACCCCCAGGTTTAGCACCCATTCAGAGGCTGGGAGTGATAAGCTCCCAAGGAAAAGCCCGGAGGGTGAACCAACCCCCGGCCCCCTAGCCGGTGTGCTGGATCCACAACCAGCACCTCAGTCTTTTCTGAGTTCAACTTCAGCCAACTCAAATCCATCCACTCCTGGATTTCTGTGAGGCAGTTGTTAAAGACTGAGAGAGCTCCATCCTGGTCAGGTGCAAAAGAAAGGTAGAGCTGGGTATCATCAGCATAGCAGTGAAACCTCAGACCATACCTCCTTACAATGTCTCTGAGGGGCAGCATGTACACTGCGAACAACATGAGGGACAAAACTGAACCTTGAGGAACCCCACAAGACAGAGAAACTTGGTCTGAGGAATAAACCCTGGGCACCACTTTTTGAGTTCTTCCAGTGAGGAAAGATGTAAACCACCTGAGGACTGCACCCAACAGTCCACAGATGAACCTCAGGTGACTGAGCAGGACCCCATGGTCCATAGTGTGAAATGCTGATGAAAGATCTAGAAGAACCAAGATGGAACTTTTTTTCTGATCTCTAGTCATCAGGAGATCATTGAGCACCCGAACCAGCACTGTCTCAGTACTATGCCTCTTTCGAAAACCGGACTGGAGGGGTTCATAGATGTCATGGATGGTCAAATGGTTCTCCAGCTGTACAGCCACTACTTTCTCAATCACCATCCCTAGAAAGGGGAGGTTTGAGATTGGTCTGTAGTTCTCATGGCAGTCGGGGTCCAAAGAAGTTTTTTTCAAGAGGGGTGTTACCATCGCCTCCTTCAGGGAGCTAGGAAACTCACCTGTTTCCAAGGAGCACCAGACTATCTGTGCTAGAACCAGACCAATGGAATCAATACAACCCAAAATCAGGAAAGTTGGTCCTGGATCAAAAGTACAGCATGTAAGGCATGCACTCTGGGCAATCTGCATGACATCCATGAACTCCTTTTGGTTGAAGGTACTCAAGGAAAGTTGAGAGGCAGTGGCCATGCACTGATCTAAAGCAACGCCGATAGAATGTGCTGGTTGGAATACCACCCTGATGTCAACCACATTTGTTGCAAAGAATTGAGCAAGTTCATTGCACTCTACTTGCAAAAAAGCTTTTCAAACGTGCAGATAGACTGGGTTGCACAGCATATGTGCAGTGCAAAAAAGCTGAGCTGGTCAATTCTGAGTGGCCGTAATCTCCCCGGACAGGAACTCTGCCTACTTACAGGTGATTGATTGTAGATTAATAGGCACTTGGTAATGCTCCATCAATCTAAGGTGGTAGGCATCAGGGGTGGGTTTCCACCAGCAATGCTCTAACCTTCATCCTAGTCACTGCATCTCTCTCAAAGTCCCATCAAACCATGGTGACTGAGGGTGAAGGGAGAGGGAAAAAACATGGACAGGAGCAATGACATCCAGGGTTGCAGAAATGGCCATATTATAGGTCACCACAAGGGCCTCTGGGTCACTGTTTGACACTGGGAAGGTCAATAGGTCAAGTATCATCACCTATTTCTACTACATGGGCAAGCAGGTGGGGCTAGTCACAAGGGCTTCGGTCACTTGTAAAGTGTGAAATCATCATGCATAACTGAAAACATTTACAGGTCTGTAATAGAAAGAGTGGAAAATTTCATGTCTCCTAAATTGCATTAAAAACATTAGAAAGGCACAGAAACTTATTTGAGAGATGGGGGCTATAACTGTTTGCTGACACAGTGCATTTTATTTTATTAATCAGTGCCATGTGGGAGGCAATTTTTAACCATTTTGAACTGTCTGTGTCATCTGAAATGTGGCAAAACATTTGTTTACTATTTTCAAACATTTAAAAACATTTGCAACTGTTTCACTACTTCGTGACAGCTTGTGTCAAAAAAATCACATATGCGTCACTTATCTAATGTAGGTGGGGACTTAAAATCATGCAACCTGTGGCAACTGCAACCAAATATTAGACCAAATGTTAGGTGGCCTGACATTCTTCTGCAATTTATGGGATAGTGCTAAAAATGTAGAGCTAGTCTCCCATGCCAGTCTTAAAAATCTTGTCCACAGATTTTTGCAGTACTGTGACCTGAAAAAAAGTCCAGGAAAAAATGGTCTCAATATACAATTTGGCACCTTTTCAGTGTTATTTCATAAGTTTACAAGGATTTTAAGGACACATTTTAATATGTGGATTTTCAGGAAAATGACAGTTTAAAGAAAATGGACTATATAGGGAAAATAGAATAACTGGCAATGTGCAAACTATGAGAATGTGCTTGTTTAGTAAAATTGAGGTCATGTTTTTGGTTTAGCAAAATGGGGCTTTTCATTTATTTCATTTATTGGTAAAGTATTCCATTTGGAAGCCAATAGGCTGTGCTCTATCATTAGCTTCTCTGTTACATGACTGAGTGCACTTCACTTCAGTACCAGTCTCACACTGCTAGTACAGTAAATTGGTCTATGATACAGTGTTTATGAATAGCACTATATAAAAGCCAATTCTTCTTCTTCTTCCTTATGTGTTCTATGTTGGGGGAGGGGTGTTGCAATGGCCTCCCATCTCACTTTATATAATTTGTTCAGGAATTTTGTAGTACTGAGTATTCTGAAAATGCTGTCATAGCAGACCTACGATTCCAAAAGACTGGGGGTAATGGACTGCAGCTTTAGAATGTATGTGTTGTGCATGTGAGCCTACTGGGGAGTTTACACCATCTCATCTCTGCCAGAGAGAAGCTTCCCACCAAAGATGACTGGAAAAAAGCTATAAATGCAAATTGTGTTAGGCAGCCAAGTTGTTACTTGCAGAGGAAGGTGCTGACAGACATCTAAGCTTCTCCATCTGTTCTGTAGTACCTCCACAAACAGCAACAGCTGAGGAAGTCAGGCTATCCCAAGCTTGCCCTTTCAGGAGAGACTCATGCTGTAAGCTAGTATCCTTTCTATTGTGAAGTTGACTGGAAAGTCATGAATTGACAATTGTTGAGTTCTATGTC
Organism: Neoceratodus forsteri; assembly: GCA_016271365.2. NCBI lineage: Eukaryota > Metazoa > Chordata > Ceratodontiformes > Ceratodontidae > Neoceratodus > Neoceratodus forsteri. Next base: position 1,159,339,339 of record CM028130.1, on the reverse strand, counting down.
TTTTGCTTGTTGACTCCTTTGGTAGATAGATATTGATGTGTCTATACTGTAATTGCTGACGTTGTGATTGGAGGACTACCTTCTTAACTCCTTTAGCAATGCAGCAAGATGGTTGCCTGTAGATACCATATTACTATATTTTAGAGGTTATAATTCACTTTTTGAGCCTGATATGCTAGCTAAGTGTGGTGCCTGTGATTTATCTGAGGGCCAGAAAAACATAATACAAACACTTTATGCAGCATGTTGAAAACAGACAAGCCAGTAGGGCTGCAAAATACTGTTTGATGGGGTGAGAAAGATGATCAAAACACTTGGAAAAAAGCAATTGATGGAAAAATGTCCAGAGAAGTATGTATCCTTTTGCAGCTAAATAATAAAATCCCACTATGCTTGAGGTCACGTGATGCCAGTGTGGTGTTAGCAGCCTTGCTCTGGAGCTCTGTTAAGGCTGTTCCTAAAATAATAGATTTACCCCTCACATTTGCTTTAAAACTATAGAATTCATACTCCAAGAGTATTGGAAATTGCAAATCCTAGGATGGCTGAAGATAAAATGGAGATGCCCATCCTTGAAGATCCAAACATTTCTGTACTGCCAGAAGAGGAAGATGATCAGGCTCTTACCTTACAAGCCAGGCACCCACTCCGCAGTGCATATCCAGCTTCATTGATGACTCTAGTCCCTGAAGAGCTTTCTCCAACCCAGATATATCTGGAACTTCCAACTATTTAAGAAACAGTTTTTACTCTGCTTGCTGACCTAAAAGATCTCAAACCTGCCTTCAAAGAACTCACTAAAAGAGTCGGATACAGAATTCTGTATTTCTTCATTACAGAATCATCATAACCATCTGGCTCCCCGACATCTCCATGGTGAAGCACACCATCAGCAAACTAGAAAGTAAACTGAATGTTTTAGAAGGTCGCAGCTGGAGAAATAATCTGGTCCTCATCAGACTACCAGAAGGTGAGGAGAGACCTAACACAATTGAATTCATGCAGACATCCTGTATTAAAGTTGTATGTCCTTCTCCCAATAGCCTAAACTGTGTGATTGAGAGAGGCCCACCAGGCTCTCCAAGCTAAACCAGCCCCCGTCGAACCCCCAGACCAATAATTTTCAAACTACTTAATTTCTTAGATCATGATCACATCTTGAGGGATGTAAGAATATTGGCCACTACTTCAGTGGTCAGGCTCCAAGTTACGACTTGTTCCAGACCTTACATACAAAGTAAGGCAGGCCAGAGCTGCATATCATTCAATTCTGAACAAACTATGGGTGTCCCAAATCAAGCACTGGCTATTACACCAGGCCCACTTGGAAGCAGCAACTGCTTCAGGCTATCGTCACTTTCATTCAACAAAGTAAGCAGGAGAAGAACTCCCAACCCTCTTCCCTGATTTAGTCAAAAAAAAAGTTAGATGATTGACTGACTGAATTCTGTTCTACTGATTTAAACCTGTGAATTTACAGCTGTCTGAATTGACTATTGTAGGAAGTTTGTTTCAGCCCTTAAGTCTTAAACTGCCATTTCCTCTATTTAAATTAAAGTTAACAGCCCCAAAGTGAGATGGTTCCTAACTTTCCTTTTTTCCTTTTTAATTACTTTGGTCTCAGTTTGGAACACTTGGCAGAACAGAGAAGGAATTATACCCAAACAGTAAAGGTTTACTTTAAGAATGGATTGCATAGAACATTTCTTTTGCTGCTTATGCACTGTCTGATTTGTGTTCCACTAGTGTTTAATTCTAAAGACTTTCACATGGAGACTGTTGCTCCTTCCCTCCTACATTGCAACACAGTTGCCATATACTGATGTAGGAGTTTGCTGACTGTGTACCCCCTCCCCCGGACCTTGAACTCTCACACATCGATAACAAACTCAAATATTCTATGTTACTTGTTACTTTTGATCTACATGAAAGATTCTAGGTATATCTAAAGCTATCTGATTTATAAATGATATTCTGCTTAGATACTGGCAATATTGTTACTTCAGTTTCTTCGTGCCCTGTACTTGCTGTAATTTGGCTGGGTTGTGTGGTGCACTCGTCACCAGTTTTATTTGTAGACGTGGACATTTTACTGTAGACAGGTCTCCCAAAACTGGATTTATGTACCTTAGTTCTGGCACAGTTAATGGATTGTGATTGGTTGACCATCCAAGGCATTCCAGACATTACATCATGAGTTTTAGCTCACCTGATAGGCTAGTGATGCATATGACTCTAGGATCAGATTTCGTGTATATCCAGGTCCCAGAAACCTTGTTCTCCAGTTCAAATCGTGCATCTGATCAGACTACAAGCACACCAGAATCCCTGTTGTTCTACTCTAGGAAGGTAGGCCTCTCCTTTATAATTGCTTAAGTCTGCCTGCTGAGCTCCTTAGCATAATGCCTGCCCACCTCCTATTGATATGCCTCGCTCTCATCCTCTGTCCGAGGCCACTGTCCCACCCATCTGTCACAGTGTTGCCGCAGTCTTGCCTAAATGATGCTCCCCCATGCGTACTGGCACTACCCACCTCCTGTGTACTAGAGTTGGCACATTCCCACCCTACTCTCACTATGTGCTCCAGCTCACCCTGCCCACCCTCCAGCCTCCTCCTAGCTCCCCCCCAGCTCCTACTGGAGGCTTATCGTTCTAGCCTTCCCAGCCTGTGCTACGCTGCCTACCCCCTGTGCCCTGAAGCTCCCCTTCTCTTCCACTCATGTCCGTCGCAAACATATTTTCCACCGCCCCCTGTCCAGGGCGGTAGTTATTCTACTACTCCTGTCAGGTAATATACATCCCAACCCAGGCCCAGCTCACAACAGCTCAGAAGCAGGTTCTCCTGGGCTTCGCATTGCATCAATGAATATCTGTAGCCTTCTGAAAAAATTTGACTCACTCCAATGCTGAGTCACATTCCATAAACCTGATATTATCACCCTGGTGGAAACCTGGCTATCAAAGTCCACCCCAGACTCCTTTGTCTCCCTCCCAGGTTACTCCCTTTACTGGGAGGACCGGGTAGGAAGACGGGTTGGGGGTTGTGCTATCTACACCAGAGACTCTCTCACTGGACTAGCCCTCCCAGCCCCTGCCCTCCACTTCGGGGTGCAGGCTCTAACCTTAAAACTGACCCCGGACCCCTCAAAGGGCCCACTCTATCTAACTACAGCCTACATACCCCCAAAAAAATCAAACACTGGCACTGGTCTTGCTAACAGAGTATCTCACTTTGCTTCACCAGTCATCTGACCAAATCCTAGTGGGCGATCTAAACATTAACTGGCTTAGCTCCTCATCTTCTGCTACCCGTGACTCCTTCGCAGCAATTGATCTGACTCAACTCGTTGCCCAACCTACAAGAATGAATCCAAAGAGGGGCTCTAGCACTCTTCTAGATGTTGTCCTCACCAATCGTCCTAAACAAATCTGCGATATCCAAGTCCTTCCTGACTCACTTAGCGACCACTCCCCTATACTTTTTCACTGGACAACCTCCGTGTCCAAACCCATAGCACAGCCCACCCTACGGCGGCGCCTAAGACCAGGTGGTCTGAAAAACCTTAAGGAACTTCTGGCCCAAATTAATTGGTCTCCCATACAGTACGCCCCTGATATTGATATGGCGCTAACCTTCTTCACCCAAACCTTCAATAAAGCCTGTGACATCTTCGCATCTCTAACAGTACTCTGTTCCAAAGTACAGAATACACCCTGGGTTACCCCTGCCCTGCTTCAACTACTTAAGCACAGGGACAATTTATGGCACCTGGCCACTGACACTGGCCGGCCTGCAGACAGACAGGCGAATGCTGCTGCAAGAAATAAATGTACCTGGGCCATCAGAAAGGCTAAGGCTGATCACTATCAGTCCTCGCTCACCTCCTCTTGGGGGAATGCTAGAACATTCTGGGACAATATCAAACAATTAAATGGGAGCACACGCCCCCCACCACCCTCCCAGATCAACATTGATGGCACTATCTCTACTGACCCAGCCCTTATATTCAACTTCCTCAATACTTCTTTCACGGACCTTAGCCCAGTCCTCCCTAGAGACTTTTTTGACCCTCCCCCCTCTCTACCTGCCCCTGTCCTCACACGCCCTTGCTTCCATTTACGTTGGGTTACTGCCCAAGAAGTTAGACCTCACCTAATCAATGCCCTAAAGAGCAATAGTACTGGCAGTGACTCCTTGGATCCCTGTATCCTCCGCTGGGTACTGGATCTGGTCCTCGCCCCAATCACTAGTCTCCTTAATAAATCCCTCTGTCTGGGGAAATTTCCTTCAGCTTGGAAAATTGCCACAGTCACACCCATACACAAGGGTGGTGACAGGTCCCTAGCCAGAAATTACCGGCCTATCTCCATTCTCTCGCCCCTCTCCAAAGCCTTAGAAAAAGTGGTGGCCACTCAAATTACAGATTACCTAACCAAATACAACATCCTCTGCCCTGAACAGCACGGTTTCCGTACAGGTCACAGTACCAGCACTGCCCTCCTAGAGTTTTCAAATTTTCTTCACTCTTCTCTGGACTCGGGCTCTCTGGCTGGGGCAGTGTTCATAGATCTATCAAAAGCCTTCAACACTGTTTCCCATCCCCTCCTGCTGGATGCCCTCAGTCACACTGGCTTTGCCACTGGGCCTGTCTCCTGGTGCTCCAGCTACCTGTCTGCCCGCTCCCAGCATGTTAAAATTAATGAGATACTCTCCAACGCTTGTCCTATCTGCTCTGGTGTTCCCCAGGGCTCCATCCTTGGACCCTTGCTCTTTTCACTATACCTCAATACCCTGCCAGGTGCATGTACTGGAAAAATCTTGCTGTATGCAGATGATGCCGTCATCTTTGCCGCTGACCGAAACCCTATCGCCCTCCAGGACTCATTGCAAAGATCATATAATGATGCTGAAGCCTGTTTCAAAGAGCATAGACTTGTAATAAATCTAAAAAAAACAAAATCCATGATCTTCACCCACCCTCAAAACAAAGCCAGCAATTTCCTACTCCGTGTCCTCTCTAGCACCAAGTTTCCACTCGAGCAAGTCTACTTATATAAGTACCTTGGGATCTCCTTTGACCCTGCTCTCACATTCCATGATCACATCACTGCCTTAGCCTCAGCTTCCAATATTCAGCTGGGTATTCTATACCGGTACAAGAATTGTCTCCCCCCCCGATGCCCTCCGGCTCGCGGTCACATCTTCTATACTGTCCCTTGTGGATTATGGACTACCAGTTTATGGTGCTGCAGACCAGACCGCCCTTTACAAAATTCACAGTACACTAAATAAGGCCTGTAGGCTAATTACAAGGGCCCCCAGGTTAACACACACCTGCCAACTATATGCAAAGGCTATGCTGCTTGACCTAGACGAACGTCTCAGGTATCAAACCTGTCTCAAAACAAAAAAAACTCTCCTTGGACTATCCCCACCAGGTTTGACAGCCTCCATCCACCATATAAAATCCCCTAGTACAAACTCGAACCTCCTGCAAAATCACACTGTTAGTCCCCAGGGCTAGGACCACACACGGTCAAAGGGCCTATTGCTACAGAGCCCCATCCTGGTTCAACACACTCCCCTCCTCTATCTCTGATGCCTCCACAATCTCCAGTTTCAAAACCTCCCTTTGAAATCACCTACTTAATACTCGTAGCTGTGACTGTTACTAAGTTGGTCTTGCTCAAATGCTCTGGCAAAGCTCCCTGAGTGGCTGCACCCAACCTACTATCAACCACTTCCCATTGCTTTGTCAATCTTCACCTCCGCTTGTCTCTGAACCCGTCTGCTTGTATGCTCATGCCATTTTTTGTTTATGAAGTACTAAACATCTGTACCTATCCTTCTGTACTGATCCTGTAACCTTAAAATTTTTGCAGCTAATATATGACAGCATGCTTTACCAATTGTTGTAATCCACATTGTTGTAACATACTTGTTGTACTGTATTTGTCCTCTTTGTGACGAGGTACCTTTGAAAATGAGCCCCTGGCTCAAAGGTTTGTAAACTGATGTACAAATAAATAAATAAGTTGCTTATCCTGCAAATCACCTTAGAGACTCATTATGGCCAGCTCTGCTGCAGTTTTTTCATGTGGTTTTCCAACATTCTTTAATATAGCTCCCTAAAGTGAAGTGAATCCTGCAGCATTGTGTGTTTTTTGCTATAAATGATTGATGCCAGTGTTGTTGTTTTTTATTGGTATATTTCTCAGTTGCTTGGGCTAGAAGTTAAAGCCAGCAAGGTTTTTATGGTTTTCTGATGTGTTTGTTTAAAATTCATTCCTGCTTTGCCCTCTCTGGCTTATTTGCAAATTATTGGTATCCAATCTGGCTTACTTCAAGCCAAGCGGAGATATTCTGCAACCTTATTTATTTTTTTGGTGTTATTTGTGGTTTCCTGCATCGCGTTTCTTCCTGTGGTTGCGCGTCTTGGCAAGGGGAAAGGTTTTGTCCTTCCCAGGTTTGTTCACGGGTTCTGGCATCAGCCTGCACCTCCCCTGCTTCGCATGGGTAGTGCAGCATACAGATAAGCCACTCCTTAAATCCTCCACTCACTCAGTAGACTTGCGAGTGAGTGGCAAAGCGATCGCCTCCTCCAATTTTGAAAAAAAGGGGAGCTCTACCCTTGCGAGCTCATCTTGCTTGCCTCACAAGCCCAGGGGGGCAGTTAACTCTACAAGGCCTCTGGCCTACTGCTGAGCTTTGTGTGCCGTTCCTCCCCCTCCCCCTGGGGCATGGTCTCGGCGTCTTGGTTGGACCCTGCTTTTCCACCATTGGGAGAGTGTTTCTGTGAGCAGTACCAGCTGTTCCTCAAACAGAATCTCCAATTCAAGGGATTTTCAATTCAGGAAGGGTTTTTTTCATCAACCCCACACTCTTTTTCGGCCGCATGGTTCTCGTGGCCTACTTCCGGCCATCGCTGGTTCCCAGGCCTAGCGTGGGGGGTGGGGTTGGTTGCCCACTCTTACTGAGCAAAGTCACATTTCTACTTCAGTGCATGGCCCTGGCAAAACCAAGCGCTCGTTTTTCTTCCAAAAGGGTTCCTTCACATTCACACTCTCCAAGCAGAGATAAGTACCATGCTGAGACCTCTAGAGGAATTCTGGGAGTGAGGTGTCATTTATTTGTTTTCTGGACAAATAAACAAGGTGCTGGCATGCTGCATCAGAGTGGGGGCTGAAAACAAAACCTAAGCTCTGAGCTGCAAACAGGATCCCTGGTTTAAAATAATGTTCCTCTGCAGGCCTACGAAACCTCCTGGCTCATCCTCCCCACCCCCCCAGCACCTCCTCTACCTCCATATGGAGTCCCTCTCTATAGTAACCCTATATTCTCTTCAAAAGAACCTAGTGGTACCTCCCTCTAGTTCACATGGGGTCCCTCTCTATAGCGACCCTATATGCCTTACAAAGAACTTGGTGGTCCCTCTCCATAGCAACCTCCACAGTGGCCTGCTCCATGCGGGGTCCCTCACTATAGTGACCCCCCCATGCTGAACCCTGTCTGTAGTTCTTTATACACCCTCTGCTAACAGTCTCAATGTCAGTCATCCCAATAAGGGGACACACTACCCTCTCTAAGGTCAGCGTTATCAGCAGCACCCTAGGGCATTTACACTCCTAGGATGTTCTTTACTTCTAAGACTGTATTAAACAGCTATGGGGCACCCACTGAGTTGGAGGCCCATTGTTACCCAATCCTAATAATACACCTCCTTTCTTCCTCTCTCCACCAGATGGTCATGGCCAAGAAATGCACTTCTTGCAGTGCTACCCTCCTGCCCCAGGCTCCGGGCCCCTTATGCCCCACCTGTCTCCATGACGATGACAACTTATCGCTGGAGCAAACTCCTGTCATGGGCTCCAGTAATCCAGGGCCCCACGGCTCTACTTGGATGGATCCTGGACCTATCCTACTTCAGAACCAGCAGGCCATGGTAGCGATGATGGAGAGCCAACAGAACTTTATGCTGAAGATAATGGAAAAGTTAGAATCCCTTACCCAGCACAGGGCAACAACCGCACCACCTCTGGAGCCAGATAATATGGGGGGCCAATGAAGACCATCCGGATCCTGTAGAACCAGCACCAGACAGCCATAAGCTGGACTCCTGAGAAGACAAGGAGATGCCAGATGAGGAAGATGGGGCGGAGACTGATGACGAGGACATGGAACCACAATCCGTGCCATCCCTCACATCTAAACTTTGCTCTTTTGACATGGTTCCAGGCCTTATGAAAATAGTCAAGGTCACTATGGGGTTTGACGTCGAAGAGGGCAAACCAGAGTCAAAATTAGACCCCATGATTCAGCAAAAGGCGACTATCAAGGAGACGTTGCCAGTATGTCCAGCGATCGAGGACATTTTCAACAAGGAGTGGCAATCCACAGAGCCTAGCAGAATGTCAAATAAGAGAAACTTGGATCACATGTATCCAGTTCAGGAGGACAAGGCCAGCAACTGGTGCACAGCCCCAACTATTGATCCTCAGGTGGCGGCACTCAGTAAGAAAACCATTCTGCCATGCGGAACCATATCATTAAAGGACTCTACAGACAAGAGAGAGTGGAAGACATGTTGAAAAAGGCCTTTGAAATCGAGGGAATGGCCACCAAAGCCTCAACTACGGCCATTTATATGGCACGTGCCTAGATCTGCTGGCTTGAGGAGCTCCTTGAGCAGGCAAACCCCAAAACTAGACAGGCAGAACTGTTAGAATGCACTCTCGATGCTGCTAAATACCTGGAGGACATGGCAGTGGACACTATCAGACTGAATGCCAGGGCTACAGCCATCACTGACCATGCCAGAAGAGCATTGTGGCTAAAATTATGGGAAGCCGACAACGAATCCAAAACACTACTGCAAAATTTGCCTATGAAGGGAAAACGCGTATTTGGGGAGGGCCTGCAGGAATTCCTAAAACAGAAAGAGGAGGGTAAAGACCTACTTAAATTAAGAACAGGCATACCTACCTCATTGCCGCTAGGCAGAGGTTTCAGGGGAGAAACAAGTTTCACCAAGCACGCAGAGACACCCATTACCAGAACAATACATTTCAAGGCAGAGGAACACACAGCGGATGCCACAGTTCCTTCGCCCATTCCTACCAGCCTTCCTCCTTCAGATCCCATGGGTTCAAGTTTGGAGGAAGAGGTAGAGGGAATATGGGAAGCAGCAATGACTATGTGGCCAGAACTACACACGGGCAGGAACTGTGCCACCCCCGTGGGACAAAGATTGTTGCTTTTCAGACACCAGTGGTTCTGCACAACCTCGGACAGGTGGGTTCAAGAGGTGGTGTCGAGAGGATACTCCATAAAGCTATCCCAATCCCCATTATACACAGGTTCATAAGCTCTCCCATTGCCAAAAAGAAGGCAACAGCTCATCAGGTCCAACAAATCCTGTTGGATTTGATACAAAACAGAGCAATACAAGGCCGTCCCCCTTCACGAACAGAAACTAGGAGTGTACTCCATTTTCTTTCTCATGCCAAAGAAATCAGGGGAACTACGTCCCATTCTGGACCTGAAGCATCTCAACCAGCATTTAGTTTCCCAAAGGTTCAAAATGGAGACCCTAAAGTCGACTTTATGCAGTATTCAGGTAGGCGACTACCTCACATCCATAGATTTGAAGGACGCATACCTTCACATACCAATCAGACCAAAGCACAGACAATACCTCAGATTCCACATCCTAGGCCAGCATTACTAATATCAGGCCTTACCCTTCAGTCTTATCTCAGCACCAAGAGTGTTTACCAAGGTATCAGTAGTACTAGTAGCCAGACTCCAAGAACAAGGTCTGGATATCATCCCCTACTTGGACGACTGGCTGATTCGGGCACGCTTCAAGCAGCACTCACATCAAGACACCGTGCTCGCTCTGAGAGCACTCGAGGAGCACGGCTGGGTGGTGAACCAAGCCAAGAGCCATCTGGTGCCCACGCAACAGATAGAACACCTAAGGGCGCAAATCAACACGTCACAAAGATGGGCGAAACCATTCCAGACAAGGGTACACAACCTAATAAGATTGTCTCACCACCTGAGGGCTTGCCATCAGCCAACCATGGGACGAATAGCCCAGTTACTAGGTTGCATGGCGTCTTGTATCGACCTGATTCCTTGGGCCAGGTGGCACATGCGACCCCTACAGACTTACATCCTCACTCGGGGATCACTGAATGAATACAACCTGCATGTCATAGTCCCACTACCACCATCAGTGAGACAGTCGCTAACATGGTGGACAGTGAGCTCCAATCTCACATGAGGGGTTCCACTAGAGGCATCTTACAATGCCATTATAGAAACGGAGGCAAGCCTATTGGGCTGGGGAGCATGCTGGAGTGACCTGATGGCACTGGGCCCATGGACAACATCAGAGGCCAAGTTGTCCATCAACGTCCTAGAATTGAAGGCAGTATACCATGCTCTCAGAGCTTTCAGATCCTCCATTTCTGGTCAGTTGGTTCTGATATGTTCTGACAACCAGGTCACAGTGGCATACATCACCAAGCAAGGGGGCACCAGGAGCAGAGCTATGCTGAGGGAGGCAGTGACAGTCCTCAACTGGGCACAGACCAACCTCACACATCTCACCACAGTCCATCTCATGGGCAAGCTCAACGTGCGAGCAGATTGGCTCTGCCGACAACAAGTCCACCCAGGGGAGTGGCGTCTCCACCCCAGTCTTTTCCAAATGATTCAGGAGACTTGGGGACCTGTATCCATGGATCTCATGGCCACAGCAGAAAATGCACAGGTCCAAAAATTCTATTCAAGATACTGGGAAACCCAGTCCCAGGGAACCGATGCCCTGTCACAACCTTGGTCTCGGGATCAGGCATACGTCCCCCCCATTCCCTTGTTACCCTAAGTACTAGCCAAGATCCAAACATCACAATGAACCATCATTCTAGTGACATCCTACTGGCCATGGAGAACCTGGTTTGCCACGGTGCTGGTTATGACAATGGACAGTCACAGGTTACCCTACCTGCCGGATATGCTGACCCAGGGACCAGTACTACACCCGGCTCCACAGATGCTAAAACTCACAGCCTGGCTCCTGAGAGGAAGAGACTGATGAGAGCAGGTTATCACGAATCAGTCTTCTCCACGATGCTGCAATCCAGATGATCCTTGACCACCTCTACCTATGGTAGACAATGGTCGGTGTTCGTGAAGTGGTGCCAAGAGCAGGGTAAGGATCCCGAGCTAGCAGACATGTCCACCATCCTCTTATTCCTTCAATGGGGAGTAGACAAGTGGTTGGCCCACTCATCTCTCAGGGTACAGCTCTCAGCCATTGGAGCAGCCATTGGTCCCCCGCCATTGGTCCCATTGGGGGACACAGTCCAGGGGCACACCCAGATGCCTTGCTCTTCTTGAAAGTGGTGGAAGTACTATGACCCACAGTCAGACCATTCATCACCCCCTGGGACCTCTCCTTGGTATTAGATTCCCTCAGTACAGCCCCTTCGAGCCACTACACAAGGTAGACCTGTTATGGGTGGGTCTGAAGACCTGCTTCCTTGTCACCATCTGCTGAGCTTGAAGGATTGGGGAACTAGGAGCACTGTCATACAAAGAACCTTACACTTTGTTCGCTGCTCAGGGGGTATGCCTACGCACAGTACCAGCCTTCCAACCAAAGATCTCTTCCACACTTTACAGGGAACAACCCATTAAGTTGCCTACCTTTACTGGAGAAACTCAACCTGGTGATAAGCCTGTCCCACACCATCTAGATGTTGGGATCACCCTGTCCCTTTACATATCTAGAACTCTGCCCTTACGCAAAACAGAGAGGTTATTCATTGTCACAAGGGGACAAAGACAAGGCAGGGCAGCCTCTAAGACTACCTTTGGTGGCTGACTCAAGAGAACCATCCAGGAAGCCTACAGGGCTAAGCAACTGATGCCCCCAGAGGGTATCAAGGCCCATTCCACGAGAGCAGTCGCCACTTCTTGGGCGGAAAGGGCTAACTTGTCTTCAGATGACATCTGCAAGGTGGTGACATGGACTTCCATCCATACATTTGCCAGACACCATAGACTGGATCACCTGTACAAGCTACAGCAAACTTTTGCCACCCAGGTCCTCTTAGCCACCAGATCCTCCTCTAACTCCTAGACCACTCTCTCTCCCTCCCTAGGGTACAGTACTGCTACTTATCTACCCATGATATAATGTCTGAAATGCCATGGATGGTCAACCAATCACAATGGGTGTTTACTCACTTGGTAAAGGTGATTGTGTTGGTTGACATCCATGGCACTCCACTACCCTCCCGACAGAGTGCTCAGAGTGACCAGGATTAGACTAAGTAGATGAATTACTTTGAGGGGAATTAAGCTATATTTCGCTAAGGACATCCATGATGTCGACTGTCGACCCCTTACGGGTCAAGTTTAGATTGTATTAATAGGTAAATAAAACTAGGGCCACTGGCCCACATGTACATATCGCCTCAGTCCGCATTATTGTATAGGATGGTTAGTGTTTTTTTCTTGTGGTTGCTCTTTACTAACCTTGATTTCAGCTATGGAAGATTCGAACTGGAGAACAGGGGTTTCTGGGACCTGGATATACACAAAATCTGATCCTAGAGTCATGTGCATCACTAGCCTATCAGGTGGGCTAAAACCCAAGATGTAATGTCTGGAGTGTCATGGATGTCAACCAACACAATCACCTTTACCAGGTGAGTAAACACCCATTGTTAGCCATGAGCACACTTTATGTGAATTTAACTGCTGTTTCTTTCTTTTTTTTTTATTGTGGTACTCTAGTGCTATATTGTTAGCACAGGAAAAGAATGTGAGTTGATGTTCCTTATCATTACTGATACCAAATAGCCTTTTTTTTCTATTATTGTCACCCTTTCTTTCCAGTTACCCAGCCAAAAGGTAAACTCCCCTACTACAACCAGAGCTGCACCTTGTTGAGATATGGTTGTAAGTTAATAGGGTTGTTTTTTGGCATTATAAATCTGTTACTAGTTTATTACATAATTGTTGAGGCAAAACTTTAGCTTATTCTAGTGGGCGGGGGGGGGGATGCAGAGGGGTATATTAACTTTGTTTTGAAGAAGTACTAGCCCAGATGGGGCATCCCCAGCCCTGCACATGGTCCATAAAATGCTGGAGCAGGCAGATGTTTCTGGTATTCAAATAGTTGGAAGCTATCTTATCTGTTTTTATTGGGATATTGGGCACAAAGGAAGGATATGGGGAAGGGGGGAGGGTTCTTGTGCACCACTTCAGGGATTTTAAATGCCATGGTATTTTTATGTACCTATTTGGATTGTTATGGTCAATGTTATAAACTTAATTACATGGAATATAAAAGGAAGGAGAGACAACACTAAAAGTTTTGCTATTCAGCGCCATTTAAGCACATTTCGGCCACATATAGCTTTCCTCCAGGAAAGCCACTTACTACAGAGTTAAATCACCAATCAACAAAAATCCTACTCAGGCCAGGTTTTTGGAGCTGTCAGCAGCTCCCGTGAGATAGGAGTGGCAATTTTAATAGCTAAACCTATTCCTTTTGCATTTCTTAATGAAGTGAAAGACCCTGAAGCGAGATTTGTTTTTGTTCATGGTAAATTAGGTAATTATGAATTTGTTTTAGGGTCTGTTTATGGGCCCAACTTAGACACTCCCTCCTTTTCTCCATCCCTATTTCCTGCACTAGCACCTTACTGTTACCTACCAGTAATACTAGGTGGAGACTGGAACCTAGTTCTAGCTAATGATTTAGATTGGACCTACAAAACCAGGATAGTTCCTTCCCCAGTCTGGAGGGCCCTTTTTGAATTTATAGAATTAGGTTTTATTGACACCTGGAGGATCCTAAATCCTACCACAGCAGAGTTTACATTTTTTTCAGTCCCACAAAAGGTCCTCTCAAGGATCTACTTTTTCTTGACTAGTAAACAATTACTTCCCCTCCTGAGAGAATGTCAGATCCAGGCACGAGTTTTTTTGGACCATTCACCTGTTGTATTTTCCTTGGACGACCCTTGCCTTTTGGTTCGCCCACACACTTGGTCTCTAAATAACCAGTTATTAAGGGATTCTACAATAGTCCAAACATTTTAAGGATGCCATATTACATTCCATTCAAGAAAATCAGGACTTGCCTCAGTCTTATGATATTTTTGGGGGAGCCATGAAGGCTATCTGGAGGGGGGAGTCAATCCATCTGGCAACCACACATAAAAAAGAACAACAAGCCAAAGTAAATATGTGACTTCATCAGATTTTAGCCTTGGAAATGTCACTTTCTGCCACCTCCACAGAGGCTACATGTGTGGAGTTGACTCAACTAAGAGCTTAATATTCCACCTTCCTACTAAGTAAGGTTGAAAAAGTGACCTCTCACTTAAAGGCCACCTGCATAGGTTAGGGCAATAAAGCTGGGAAACTTTTGGCACTTCACCTCAGACAACAGAGTAACTCATGTTGGATCTTGGCTCTGCTGGACCTATGCTCTGTTTCCCTAATGACTGATAAAGAAAAACTAACATCTATATTTTTTATTTCTACCAATGGGCCCTTGCACTAATGGGTGGGTTATATGCTCTAGAGATGCATAACCCACCCACGTAGAACTGCATGTGTGGATAGGTGTGCACCAGCCAGAATTCGATATTGGCCACCATCTGTCCGTGGCCCCACCCCCGGCATGCAGGTCCATATAGGACGGATGGAGGAGGTGTATCAGACCCAGTCAGGCATCCAATCCTGGGTCCTCAGTGGATCACATGTACAGCTGGACATGGGTCTGGGTGAGAAAAATGTACCCGCAGACACCCGGACCCATGAGGCAATGCCCCGTCAGGCTCTGGACCTTTGGTATTGCCGCCAGTGCATGCAGGCCACCTGCACCACCCTCTCCAGCCCAAAGCACCATGGCACCCTTCTAGCAAGGCTTCCCCACAACACACACACACACACTGCACACGGGTGTCCCTGCTACCCCCTGCAGGCAACCCCTGAACCTCTTACCCCTGACCCTACACTGGTGTTATGTGCTGCCCTCTGGCAACTGCCTATCTGTACCTGCAAGTGTGTTTCTGGGAGCTGGATGGCAAGCAGCAGAGCACTCCTCACACCTCCAAAGCTGCCAGCCATCTGCCATATGTGGGCATGCATCGGCTGTGCACTGCTGCTTAGGGCAGATGGCCAGTGGCTGTGGAGGTGTGCAGGGCGCTGTGCCACTGGCTATCCGGCTCACAGTACCACACCTGAAGGTATGGGTAGGGGGTTGTCTGTGCTGGGGGGATTGGCTATGACCCACCAGGTGCCATGCCAGCACCTCTGGGTGATGGGCAGCTTGAGCATGGCAGTGCAGCTGTGGTGATGGGGGTTCAGCATCAGGGGATGGGGAATGCTCTGTTGAGTGCAGGGGGTGTCTGCCAGGGGGGTACAGAGTCAGGGCCATCCCAAGCTGTGTGTTGAGGGGTACTGGCTGCCACTCATGGTCCCAGTGTCCTATTCGGTGTGCATGGGGGCTGGGAACATAGGGGCACTTATGGCAGGGCTTTCTCTGGTGTACTTGCTGACCCCCTACATGCCCTGGTGCACAGCACCACTGACCATGGTGCATGGTGCTTACTGCTGGCATGCCCCCAGCATGCCTCCCACCCTCCTCTGGTGCATTGCTGTTAGCGCAACAAGGGGACCGAGCACTTGCCAGCAGCATGTCAAAGTCATGAATGCCACACAACCACCACTCCATGGCATTCTGCCTTAGCTATGCCAATGCACCAGGTTTATGTTATGCATTTATTTTTTTATTTATTTAGTTTTTCTTAACCGGGTAGGTGCACTAGCCATAAAATGACTATTTTCAAGAATGACTCGGGAGAGTACAACAAAAAGAGAACAGCTGAACAACAGCAGCATGGGTACAATAATACAAATAGAGGAACAGTACAGCAGTGCTACAAAATTACAATGAGTAGAAACAACAAAAAATAATGGCAAGCATTATACAAATAATGGCAGTAAGATATATAATAAGTGTAGAAACCATGGACCCGACCTGTGGAGTGAAAGGGTTAATAAAAGAGTAAGGTTATATAGCGAGAAATGTGAGGAATGTTCAAACATAACAAGAAAGACTGACAGAAGGAAGGTCAGGGGTGGTAACTGGCAAAACAACAGTGGATGGTCAGCAACAAGGTTCGAGATGGAAGACAGCTAGTAGTCAAGAAGTTATTTACAAAGAGAAGGAAAAATATGGGGAGGAGAAGAGGAGACAGTCTTGGAGCTGGATTAGAGCAGGGGTGACATTACTGGTAAGTCTCAGAAGCTTCAGGTTGGGTCAAAGCATGTACAAGCATCAGCTAAGGATAGATAGCGACAATGTTCACTTTTAAATCTAAAGTGAGACTGAGACAGCTGGAGGTTGAGTGGAAGAGCTTTCCATAGCCTGGAAGCAGAGAATTGGAAGGCCCCTGTGCTTTTAGTCATCCGACATCTCGGAACATAGAGCAAGGATTTGTCAGCTGATCGCAGGCCATGGGAGGATGGTTGAGGGACCAGCAATGCCGCCAGCTGGGATGGGTTTTTTTCCCAGATGACCGAGTCCATTAGTGATCCAAGGTACTATTGTCTAGTGGCAGAGGGTGACAGCCAATTCAGATCCTTATAAAGAAGGCAGTGATGTTTGAGTCGAGATGACGAAGAGGCAAATTGGCATATATTGTTATAAGTTACGTCCCATTTAGGTTTTATGGGCAGAGGTAAGAATAGAGGCACCATAAGTAAAGGTTGGGAGCAGAATACCTCGGGCACTTGCTAATTTCACTGAGGGTGTAAGCATGTAGCTCATTTTGTAAGCTACTCCCAGTTTTGAGCTTATAGCTTTGCACGAGGACTGAATGTGAAGATTAAAATCCAGGGACTGGTCCAGCAGGATCCCAAGGTACTTGAAGGAAGTAACATTTTCAAGTGGAATTCCTCCTGGGTGAAGAACCTCCAGCAAACTAGAACAGGCCTTAATCTTCGGTGCGGAACCTAGGACCATGGTTTTCATTTTCTTTTCATTTAGCACAAGCTTACGGTCTAGTAGCCAGTCTAAGACCTTATTGAAGTCTGAGGTAAGCAATGTGTTTATGCAGGCAATACTAGAAGAACTAGTATAGATGATCAGGTCATCAGTATAGAGAATAGCTGAGCAGGATTCCAGGACCTCAGCTGCATTGTTGATAAAAATTGAGAACAGAAGGGGGGCCCAAGGATAGAGCTCTGAGGGACCCCAAAGTTGATAGTAGATGTGTTGGACAGGGAGGAATTAAATTTGACAGCTTGTGACCTGTGTGACAGGTAGCTACAGAACCAGTCCACAACAAGGGTAGAGAAATGGAATTTATGGAGGGTGGAGAGAAGCAGGGGATGGTCTACAAGGTCGAAAGCCCGGCATTGGCATAGTGCATAGGGCCCATTCTCTCTATTCTCCACCAGCTCCTGACCCTTCTTCTTCTTCTGCCATGATGGAAGAACTTTTGACCACCTCAGAACTTCCTTGCCTCACCAAAGATCAACAAGAACTTCTTTTGGGCCCTATATCTGATTCTGAAGTTGCATCAGCTATCTCTTCCTCACTATTAGACAAAGCTCCTGGACCAGATGGGTTTACGACTCTTTTATAAGACTTATAAAGAAACTTTAACCCCTTTATTAGTTACATTATTTAACTCTTGGTGTACCTCATTGCCCCGGGACAGACACACAGAAACATAGAAGTTGATGGCAGATAAGGAACGCAAGGCCCATCCAGGCTGCCAATTTCTTTTTCTACCTTATAAATGTGCCATTGGCCTTTGCTCTATCAATGGCCTATCTATTCATACTCATCTGTATTGCTCCCTTATGCCTATCCCATGCCTGTTTGAATCCCAGCACTGTATTCAATATCCACCACTTCCTGAGGTAGGCCGTTCCATGCATCTACCACCCTTTCTGTGAAAAAGAACTTCCTCACATTACCCCTTAATCAGCCTCCCTCTAATCTCATGCTGTGTCCTCTTGTCCTGCTATTTTTCTTATATTGAAACATGTTAGACTCTTTCACCTTGTTAATGCCCTTAAGGAGTTTGAATGTTTCGATCATATCACCTCTCTCCCTCTCTTCTTTGCTCTAGGGTATACATATTGAGCTTCATTAATCTGTCCTCATATGTTTTCTGATGCAGTCTCTGCACCATTTTGGTTGCCCTTCTCTGGATTGCCTCAATTTGGTTAATGTCCTTGTGAAGGTGTGGCCTCCAGTACTGCCCGCAGTACTCCCGATGGGGTCTAACCAGTGTCTTGTAAAGAGGGATTATTGCCTCCCTCTTCCGACTTGTGATACCCCTACTAATACACCCTAACACCCCCCTACTCTTACCTACTGCTTTAGTGGTCTGCTTGGATGATTTAAGGTCATTGGCGATGATGATGCCCAAGTCTCTTTCTTCCCTTGTGACTGACAGCAACTCCCCTACCAGCCTATAGGTGGCTTCAGGGTTTCTCTTCCCTATGTGCATGATCATGTACTTTTTGCATTAAATCCCAGTTGCCACTCTTCCAACCATTTTGCCAGTTTATCCAGATCTCTTCTCATTCTGATCATCTACACTGTTGCAGAGCTTAGTGTCATCTGCAAACAGACAAACCTTACCCTCCAGTCCTTCTACAATGTCAGTGATAAAGATATTGAAGAGAACTGGCCCCAGGACAGACCCTGAGGTACCCCACTTGTGACTTGCATCTCTTCTGACTTTATACTGTTTACCACCTCTCTCTGTTTTCTGCCTGTCAACTAGTTTGCCACCTATTTGACCCACTTCTGACCCAGCCCGAGCCTACCAATCTTATTAATCAATCTTTTATGTGGAACAGTATCGACAGCTTTGCTGAAGTCAAGGTAGGCAACATCAGCTGCTCCCCCTTGGTCCACCACTCTGGTTACCCAGTCAAAGAAATCTATGAGATTAGTTTGACAGGACCTTCCTTTTGTTAACCCATGCTGTCTTGGATCCTGTGCTTCTATGGATTCCAGGTGTTGTACTATCCTTTCCTTAAGGAGTGCCTCCATAATCTTGCCCACTACTGAGGTAAGACTGACTGGTCTGTAGTTTCCTGCCTCCTCCCTGCTACCACTCTTGTGAAGCGGGATCACATGAGCCCTTCTCCAGTTTTCTGGGACCTCTCCTGTGCTCAGAGACTCACTAAACAGTTCTGCTACTGGGTCTGCTAGTTCCACCCTTAGCTCCTTTAGTACCCTGGAATGTATGCCATCAGGTCCCATTGCCTTGTCCACCCTGAGCTTATCGAGCTCTTGTAGGACACTTTCTTTTGTAAAGGGACTAGTGCTCACCTCCCTCCCCCCTGTGTCCATGGTGCTGAGCTGTGGGCCCTGCCCTACCTTCTCTTCAGTAAATACTGAGCAGAAGTATCTATTTGGGATAGATGCTTTTACATGGTCCTCCACCTCTCACGCCCCTTATCTCCTTTGATCTTAGCAATATCCCCTCTGAACTTTCTCCTTTCACTAATGTATCTATAGAAAGTCTTGTCACCTTCTTTTACTGTTTGCTAGTGTTTCCTCGGTTTGGGCCTTTGCCTGCCTTACTGCCTTCCCTGCTTCCATTAGGGAAGTTTGATATGCCTCCCTATCTTCATCCCACTGCATTCCCTTATATTTCCTGAAGGCCAGCCTTTTGGCTCTGTCCTTTTCTGCTACTGTGTTTGAGAACCAAAGTGGTTTCCTTCTTCTTTTGCACTTCCTTTTCTGTCTAACACAATGGGATGTTGCTTCAAGTATTGTATCCTTAATGCTTGCCCACTTTGCCTGTGCCCCCTCACCTGTATTTCTTTTTGCTAGGGCTAGCTTAACTCTTTTGGCCATCTTATCAAAGTCAGCTCCTCTGAAGTCCCATATTTTTGCCTTGGAATGGGATGATTTAAGTTGTAGTGGCCAAATTGAGCCATACCATGTGATGGTCACTGGCCCCCAGATGACCTTCTACCTGGAGATCTGTGATTCTTTCCCTGTTAGTCGGTACTAGATCTAGGATAGCCCTGTCTCTTGTGGGTTGTTGTACCAGTTGTTTGAGGCCTTCCCCCTGTAGGGAATCCACCATGTGTCTAGTTCTGGCAGATGTTCCTGCTGGTATTGACCAATCTGTATCTGGCATGTTGAAGTCTCCCATTATCAGAACCTCCCCTTTAGCTATTATGTTTTGTATATCTTCTAACAGTAATGTGTCTATGTCCTCCCCCTGGTCTGGGGGCCTGTAGACAACCCTAGTTCTTATGGCTGTCCCATTTTCTGTTTCCAGGGTGACCCACAGTTCTTCTGGCTCCTTATGTGTATTCTGAATTTCTGTAGCTTTAATATTTTCATTGACATACAGGGCCACTCCACCCCCCCCTTTTGCACCTCGGTCTCTTCTGAACAGTACATAGCCAGGTAGTGAAGTCTCCCACGTGTGGTTGCTGGTAAACCACATCTCACTAATTGCTACTATGTCCAGTTTAGCCTCTGTCTTTATTGCCTGCAGATCTGGGACCTTGTTTCCCAGACTGCAAGCATTTGTGTACATGATTTTCCATTGGCCAGATTTCAGTGTGTTAGTTGTTGGGTGAGGTCTGGCATTTCTCCTTTGCATCGTATGGGGAGCAGGACCTTTTTTCTTACCTGGTGATGCAAATGAACTGCAAACATGCTGAACTCCTGTTTGTCCACTAGCTGAAGGGGGGAGGGGTGTCTTCCCATTTGACGTATGGGGTGCTGCACCCCTCTCCTCATTTGCTTGTTTAAATATTCTGCAAAGACATCAAACTTCTGCCTCAATGCACTGACTCCCTCCTTAGTCAGATGCAGTCCATCAAATTTAAAGAATTTTCACTCCCAAAACTCTTGCCAATTCCCTACAAATTTGTGTCCTTTTTCCTGGTGCCAGCCCTTAAGCCACATGTTTAGCTCCTCTATCTCCTCTTCTCTGGCCTTCTGTCCATCTTCCCCCTTCTCCCAGACAGGCAGGATCTCAGAGAAGGAGATGCCAGATGAAATGGATGATAGTTTGTATCCCAACCTGGTCAGGTGTTCCATGGTATTCACAACTGACTGGCTGGTGAGATCATTAGTCCCTATGTGTACCAGAACATCAATGTTTTCTCCTGCTTCCTGAACAATTTTAGCAATGCAGTCAGTGTCTCTCCATGCTGATGTACCTGGGAGACATCTGACCATTACCCCTGGCTGGAGATAGGTATCAACTCCACGAGTCATGGAGTCTCCTATGATCAGAAGTTTTTTGGATTTCCTTTTTGATTTTTTTGTTTTGGTTCCTGTTTTGGGCAAGTTTTGTTGTGCTAGCTCCTGTGCTGCAGTGTACTGCTTTGCAGTGTTCTATACCCCTTTGTTTGATTTTGGAGATAGAGACAGATACCTGTTTGTCATTTTTATATGGTTTGTGGAGGTAATATTTTGGAGAGCACTGAGTGATGGGTCACCCAATTTGCCCTTCCTAACCTCCTGCCAACCTCCTGGACCAACTACCCTCTGCGGTCGAGGTGCTTCTGTTGGATGTTGGAGAAATGGTGGGTAGTTCTTATAATATATTTCCTCTTGAATATGAAATTTGAGGCACACAATCTCTGCCCATGCTGCCTGGAACTGAGCCCTAAGATCTCCAATGGCCCAGCATGTAGGACAGTGTCCTAAATCCTGTAAAACTGACCTTCTGAAAAGTGTTCCCCAGTACCTGCAGTTAATGATATTCATTCCAGATAAGTTGCTGGGTTTATAACCTGGTGAGAGTAATTAGAAAGAAGAAAATGAAAGCAAAAGTTTGATTTTGTGTTTTGTTTGTTTGTTTTTGTATCTTGTTATAACAAGTAAAATTACTAGTGCCCCTGTAAATGAGGTCACCGTGTGGATACCCCACTGATCGGCCCCTTCTTGCTTTGCCACAGGAAATGTCACAACTATGCTACCCTATAAAAGGAGTGCAGTGTGGGGTGGTTGGGGATGGGGGTGGGTGTCTGGATCCTTCCCCAGCCAAAAAAGAAGAACTACGGATGAAAGAAACAAGGAGGTAAGAGCAGAAACAATCAGTCAGCAACAAATGCAGTAACCCTGAAAGCTTATCATACTGATAGATAAAACTGTAAAACCTTTAAAGCACCACTTGTAATAATTTCACAGAAGATATACAGTAACCTGTAAGAAACACTTTGCTACAGAGAAAAATAAAGCAGTAACAGAAGATATAACTTGCAAAAGACAATTTGAATCAGAAGATTACAGCAGTAATCTGTTAGCACACACCTGTAGGCACACCTTGTAATAATGCAGCAGAATGTACACCCAGCAACAACAATTTGAATCAGAGAAAAATAAAGCAATAAAATGTTAGCAACAAACAGTAACAATCCCTCTGAGTACAAAATAAAAATAACAACACACAGTAAATCTGCCTAGCCAAAAGAAGTGTTAATCCTTTCCCTTGCTCTGGTAAGGTTCTTTGCTCTGTCCTTTCAAGCAACCTAGAAGGAAAGAGTTCAGGTGAAGCTAGGTGCCTTGGCCAGCAAACCTAAATTTCTTTTTGAAGCATGTATAGTCCTTCTCCCCAAACCAGGAAAAGACGCCACTAAATCTGAGAATTATTGGCCTGTTTCCTTGTTGAGCAATGATATAAAGCTATATGCAAAAATCTTAGCATCTTGCTTATCCAAGGTATAGATTTTCCTGATAGGTCCTGAGCAGATGGGCTTGTTGCTGGTCAAAACTCTAGTGACCATCTTAGTCAAATACTCCACCTTTTCTCTGCATCCAGGGAGTCAGGTATCCATTCAGTGCTTGTCTCCCTCTATGCAGGAAAGTATTCTGACCATGTGGCATGGTCTTACCTTTTCAAGGCTCTTGAACAGTATGGCCTTTCCCGTGAATTTATATATAGGATTAAAGTCCTATATTTGCATCCTTCAGCCCCGTATACTTTGCAATAACAAGATTTCAGAGGTTTTCTGACCGACCAGGGAAAAACATCAATGTTGCTCCCTGTCACCTTATTTATTTAATCTATAACTCGAACCCTTATTATGGAAAATTAACCTATCAAAGGCTGTTTCAGGAATCAGTGTGGGGGACCAGGTCTTTAAATTATCAATGTTTACAGACAATAACTTACTCCATATTTCAAACTGGAAGGACTCCTTGCCTAAGGAACTTCAGATTATTTCTGTATTCAGGCAGTTCTCTGGCTATACATTAGATACTTACAAAACAGCTGTATATCCTCTCCTTCTCTCTACCTTGCCCTTGGGAGATTAGTGAGAAGCTAGGACTTCTATGGTAAACCAAGGCCTTGCCCTACCTGAGAGTTAAAAATATCCTAAGATTTGACAAAGTAAAAGCCATTGAAGTTAGATCCTGTGATAAAGAGTGTAGAGGTAGACTTGTCTAGATGATGACACTTGCTCTTATCTTTATGGGGTAGATCAAGTATCATAAAGACAAATGTCCTACCAGGGTTATTGTACCCTCTTAGCTCACTTAATATTTTTCTTCTAAGTAGTGGTTCTCCAAACTCAATTCCATTTGTATATTCTTTCTTTGGTTAGACAAGCCCCCACTCACAAGATATGCTAAACTGTGGAGACTGCATGGATTTGGAGTCCTACAACTACTGGAGTTCTTTTATTACCATCTATCCTTACATAGATTTAAACTTTTTCAATGGGGCAATGAATAATCTAGGTCCTCTCTTCTCTCAAGTTGATTATCCATAGAACAAAATCTAGTGCAGAAGTATCAAATCTCCTTGGCCTCCTTGCTATATGTTCCTATTTCTGACCTACCTAAATAACTTTGTTCTACTCCCATTGGATGGGATATAAGGACACATTCACATTTATGTAGGTTATTTTACCTTCTGCATCAAAGGGACCTCAACCAGCTTCTTTTCTATAATCCAAATCTTCAGATAGCAGGTACCCCAATAACAATTAGATATTGGCCAGGTTTAGCAGTAAATACTTTAGCCAACCTTACTGCAGGGGACAACATTCTTTCCTTTTCTCAGGTTTAAAGACAGATTCATGATCCCCTCCTCAGAATTCTTCAAATATGAACACATCTCTTGTTGTGTAAATACAGTTTTGGGACCTCCTCCATGGCCCAATTCAATTAGCTCTTTTTTACATAGTTTAATACCCTGCTCACTTAATGGAATGTCGATTTCTTGTTTTTGTTGGGAAATAACCCAACAAGCCTGCAACTCAATTAGGCCAACAGCTTTTTATTGGAGGAATACTCTGAACATGGACCGTCCTGATTCATATTGAACTTCTATTTGGAATGGTATTTATAGATTTATTAAACAGGATTGTCTTGTACTTTTACAATTTAACGTCATACGCAATCTCTACTACATACCTTTTAAATTATTCGAGATGGGTAAATTACCTTCTTTCGTATGTGAACATTGTAGTAGAGAAGATGGTACTTTATACCAAATCTTATGGACTTGTGCTAGGTCTAAACTTTTTTGGAACCTAATTCAGAGAAAATGTCCCCCCCTTTTTCAGCCATTCTAACTACTTTTCAGCTGAGATTTGCTTATTGGGGCACTACTCAGGTATCTCCATACTCACACATAAAGTCTACATGGCTCTGATCACTCAGGTAACTAAGCTGATCACTTCCGGTTATAAGTTTATTTTGTAAATGTTGTGCCTCTGAGTGCTCTGTGTGTGGAACTTAGTGGGGTAGCTACCCTTCACAGAGCATCAGTCCTTTGCTGCTCACAGCAGCTTTTTCTGTGGACCTAACTAAGGTGATCATCATGAGACATTGGAAAGGTGACTGGACATCCTCTTACTTGGAATGAGTTCAGGAGTTTTAAAATACTTCATGTGCAGAGTGAGCAGTTGCCTCATTTAATCATGCTGGACAGAGTTGCAGACTTGTTGGTTCCCTTTTTATGCTTATGTTCTCTAATAACCTTATTCAATCACTTTTTCCTCTTCTGCCTCAGACAGTATATTGTGGAGGCCCTAAATGCTGTCCTCCTTAGGTACTGTAGACTAGACAATGCCTTTTTGTCTCTTATACCCTATAGTTGTTTACTTAATATGTGGTAGTTGCACAAGTAGGGTGGGGAGGTTTGGGGGGGTGGGTTGACATTTTATTTTATTTTCCAGTATTGCTTCATTCCTTGGTTTGTAGTGTGTTTTTGTTATTGTTTCTTGCATGTGGTTTCTGGAAATTGTATTGCATAAGTATCTCTAGTAAAATAAACTTAGTTGGAAAAAAATAGATAAATAAATAAAATACCACTATGCTTAGTCCCAGCTCAGGTATGGAAAAACAAGTTTTTGTGTGTGATCTCTTGTTGTGGTGCCCCAGGGTGTGGTGTTATGCTGCCACTGATTCCCATTGCCCCTGACCTCAGATGCAAAGGTGACTGGTGTTGGTGCAGTACTGGTCATCTTGGTGTAAGGCGGGCACTTTCCTGGGTGAGATGCCATTCAATACTCCTAGATGCAGGAGGATGGCTAGGATCTTACATACCATGTCTGTCAAATGTATGTTTTATTATTTAATGCACAAACTCTGATTCTAATGGAGTGGATTCTAGTATAGCATTGAGGCTATAGCAATTAGCCATGAATGAGCCTGGAACACATTTCAGGCCTGGGTCTGAACCCTGCAACCTCCACCTACATAGTGTGCAACCCCACATAAGTCAGTCAGGCACCACAGTGCTAAGGAGTTTAGGCAACAGCAACTCAGAACTGCAGAACATTTCACTTGTGGAACATGTGTGTGTGTGTGTGTGTGTATATGAAACAGACCAAGCAAACACTGATATAAAAGTTCTATTGGCCTGGTGTCTATAAAGATGTGGCTGAGTACTGTCACAGTCAGTGAGTGGGAAAAAAGGGGGACAAATGCTTTTTTCCATGTGTATTGCTTTTTAAAGAAAAGAAAAAACTTACAAAAGAATTATGTACATAATATGAACATTAGGTAATACATATTCAATAAAGTAGCAGTACTGATTTTACCACTAGCATTGAACTAAACAATTCGATAATTAATAATTTCAATAATGTACCATAAATAAGTTATACCCATTGAAGTGTACATAAAAAACATTTAAGCAATCACCTAGTAATTCATACTTACTAAAAGTATCAATCCTGTTCTTATACTTGTTTGAACTTCATGGACTATGCAGAGGTTGGTACAAGATGTCTATTGTCCTGTTGTCAATAAAGATGTGGCTGAGTACTGTTACTCCTGTGACACATGTCAGAGAATGGGAAAGCAAGGGGACAACGATTTATTTTTCCATTAAAAAGTTTGTTGATTTTTTTAAAGAAAGGAAAAGAAAAACATATAATAAGATTAAGTACATAACATGAACACAAGCTAATACATATTTCAAAAAAGCAGCAGTTGGATTTTTAACATTAGCATTGAATTAAACAATTAGATAACTAATAATTCTGTATGATTGACCAATACTGTAGCATAAATAAATTCTACCCATCAAAGTTTACATAAAAAGACATTTAAGTAATCACCTACTAATTCATACCTACAGTACTAATTGTTATCCCTACTATGCTACAGTACTTTAATATAAAGCATTTAATTCTCATACTTGTTTGACCTTTAACAATTATTTCTCTACATTTGTTTACATAAGTAATTAGGTTTGGTAGAATCCCCCAATGCCATCCCTTCTTGCTGGTAAAAATTAGTCAACTGAGCTAATCTCTTTCATTCATGACGAGTTGGATTAAGATCAGATGCTTGTTGCCCTCAATAAGTGGAAGAGTCTGAGTGAATGTAAATGAATGAATTATTCCCAAGAATATAATTCAGTGGCAGAGGGGATAGGAGAACACCACTATATTAAATGGAAGCAATCTTATGTGCTTCAGTTCTAACTGTGGAAGCAGGCAGTCTAGGTATCCTGTCATGTGTTTTCTAGCTGCTCTCTCTCTCTCTCTCTCTCTCTCTCTCTCTGTAATCACAGAAGGATTGCATATAATTTCTATGCAGCCCTAAAAATCAATCTCCAATAGAAGACCACTGTGTAAAATGCAAATTATATGATAATATTTAATCATTTCTATTACTGGGAAATTCTAGCTTATGCAAATCCTTAACAGTGTGACAGGTAAAGGGTTACTCTCTCAACTAATTGACAATGATTGACTTCATGGAGTGCCCCCCTCTTCAATGTTTGTTTTCTATGTTCTGGAGAGCGGGTGCTTTTCTTTATTGATTTTGGTAGACATGTGTGAGGCATTTTGTTGTGTGATCATGTATATGACCCTGTATTTCTGGTGCACAGAACACAGATTCATTAAGGATTGTGTTGTTAATTTGTACCATGGGATTTTAACCAGCAGTGAGAGTATAAGTATCCTGGACAACATTTAGTCTTTCAGTAAAGGGGGATAAGGGCCTGTGTAGTTGTTCATAAACTTCATAAGTGTAATCAAGCTTATAGACCTTAGTCTTTTAAAGCTTGCAATTTCCTGGTTTAATTTAAAATTGGAAAATGTTGTCCCTGAAATGCCTATCCAGCCCATTTTTGAAACTATTCATGCTTGAGCGGCTCACTACATCATGTGGAAGATCGTTCCATAATGCCACCACTCCATGACTGAACCAGGATTTTTGCAAGTTGAGATTCCATGTTTGAAGAAGGAGCTGCTTCTTATGTTTCCTAGTACTGATCCTCCCGAGATTATTCTTAAATCCTATTTCTGATAAGACATTATTATCCTCCATCAGTCTATATAGTAAACATAGGTCTCCCCTAGTTCTTCTATAGTGTACGGAATATAGATTGAGGGATGCCAACCTTTCCTGGTATGGTTTATTATTTAAACCCTTGACAGATCTAGAGAGCCATCTTTGAACCCTCTCCAACAGATTGATGTCCTCCCTATTCTGTGGAGACCAGACCTGGGCACAGTACTCCAGACGAGGCCTAACCAAAGCACTATAGAAGGGTATAAGTACTTTTGTGTCCCTACTGGCTATGTGTCTGAGGATACAGTTTAAATTATAATTGGCTTTCTTAATCTGAACCCTACAGTGGGATCTAAATTTTAGGTCATTAGTAATTAATGACAGTGTATACAGAGGTAACATAGGTAATTTCAAGCTTAAATAGACTTTCATCCTTAGTGCTTGCCATTTTTTAACCCAGTTTTGTTTGGTTTGTGCAGAACATATCCAACCATTTTTTAAAGTATCCATAGTATTGCTGGTTACTACCTCAACAGGCAGAGTGTTCCATAGATTAACCACCCTTTGACTAAGCCAATGCTTCCTTTTTAACTGGTTCCATTTCCCTAGCATAAGTTGCAATTGGTGCCCTCGTGGTTCTTACACATTATTTTTTAGTACTAACCCAAACTCTTCCCATATTGTTTTATCATATAGGGCCCTACATAACATACACATATTGCCCCTGATCCTTCTATAGTAGAGTGTATAGAGATTAAGATTGGCCAGCCTCTTTTCATATGGAATATCTTTAATGCCTTTTACTAATTAAGTGGTTCTTTTTTGTATTCGTTCTATCCTATTTTCTATCTCTATTATATATCTATACTATCTCTTTTTATAGGGTGACCAAACCTTAGCCCAATACTCAAGGTGTGGCCTCACCAAGGATTTATACAGTGACATTAATACAACTCTATCCCTACTTCCTATATGTCTTACGATGCAATTTAAGGTCTGATTAGCTTTCTTAACTATGTTTTGACAATATATACTAAACTGCATGTCTGCAGTAATTGTAATTCCAATATCTCTTTCTTCTCCTGAATTTTTCATAATGTGGCCACTATATTATATCCATCATTTTCATTCTTCTTCCCCATGTGCATCACTGTGCATGCCCCAAATTCAGTTCAAGTTTATGTGTAATTGTCCAGTTGTGTATGTTGTCTAATGTCTGTTGCAGATTTATTTTGTCACTTTGACTGTTGACCACTGTCCCAATTCTGCAATCATCTGCAAATTTAGATATCCAGGTATTGGAGAATTTGTTTTCTAAAGAAAATATATAAATGGTAAAGAAACAGGGACCCAGCACCGATCCCTGTGGGACCCCACTTTTCACATGTACCCATTCAGATAGAATACCATTTACTGTCACCTTCTGTCTTCTATCCCTCAACCATTCCTCAGTCCATTTTACTATGTTGCTTTTTAAGTTATTCTCTCGCAGAGTGTTTATCAGTTCAATATGGAGAAGTTTGTCAAAGGCTTTAGAAAAGTCCAAGTAAACTACATCCACTGAACACCCCTCATCCAATGCCTTGCTTACCTTCTCATAGAAGACAAACAATTTTGTTTGGCAGGACCTGGATTTAGTAAATCCATGTTGGGCTGGATCTGTAAGATGGTGTGTGTCCAGATGTGTCAATGTGTGATTCTTTAAATATTCCTTCTAAAATTTTTCCCATAACTGATGTTAGACTAACAGGTCAAAAGTTTTCATGTTTTGTTTTTGGGTGTTTTTTTAAATAGGGGGACTACTGTAGCCTCTCTCAACCCCTGCAGCACCACCCCACTATCTAGTGATATTTGAAATATACAGGTGAGTGGTGGGGCTATACAATCTGACAGTTCCTTGATCACCCTTGCATGTATATTGTTTGGGCATGGTGATTTATTTATATCCAAATCTTGGAGTCTTTCTAACACATCTTTTTGACAGATTTTTATTTGCCCTGGAATTGGTTCAATAGCTGATTTTTGGTTACTGAAGTTGTCATTGTTGAAAACTGAACAAAGGTAGCTATTTTGTCTATCAGCCATCTCCTTAATGGCTGCTGTGTGTCCATCCTTATTCATAAAGGGTCCTATCGTGTGAGGTGTATCTTTTTAACTATTTATGTAAGTGTAAAAAGCATTACAGTTATTTTTAACATTAGATGCCAGTGTAATTTCATAGTTGGATTCTGCCTTTTTGATTTCCCTTTTCACCTTCTTAACCAAATCTCTGAAGCACTTGGTATTTACCTGATTTAAACTGCCCTTTATTTCTTTATAATTTTTTTTTCTTTATCAATCTTTTGATGCTAGGATTTAACCAACCTGGAGTAATTTTAAATGTGCTCCCTTTTTTCCTATGTATATACAATTCTACCTCCTTTTTTATTTTATCCAGTAGAATATTCCACATAATGTCCACAGTTTTATTTTGAAAATTTATTTCCCAATTCCATTGTTGCATATTTTGTTTAATAGCCCTGAAATCTGCCTGACTAAAATTTAAGTTATCTGTATTACTTCTATTTGTTTCATGATACACCTCCTGTAATTTGAAATATACTGTATTGTGATCTCCATTTCCCAGTGGGGTATCCACCACAATGTTTCCAACTGCCTCACCCATATTAGTCAATATGATATTGAGGGTGATTTTTCCTATGGTCTGTTCCAGTAATTTTTGCTCCGAGCCTGTTTGGTCAAAAACCTCCAAATAGTCTCTCAGCTTTTGAACTCCCTTTTAGTTCCTGCCAATTAAGTCATGGCATATTAAAATCTCCCATTAGTAATACTTTCTCAGTTGAATCTAAACATGCTATATGATTCAGCAGTAAGGTATTGTTTCTAGATGATATTGAGGGGGCCTCTATACTAGTCCTAAATGTATTTTAGTTGAAGTTTGTAGTAATAATTTCAACCATTATTTCCAGATTGTCCTGCTCCACTTGTATTTCTTCACATTTAAGTGATTCTTCTATGTAAATGGCAAGTCCCCCCTCCTCTCCTGTGTACTTTAGATTTAGAAAAAATATTGTATCCCCAAATATTTTTATCCCGTATATAATCCTTTTCCCACCAAGTCTCAGTTATTAATGCCACTTGAATATTTTGTGTATCCAAGAGATGTTTAAACTCCTCAAATTTGTTTTCCAAGCTCCTTACATTTATGAGAACCCCATTCCAACCTTGATTGTGCTGTTTATCTTTTGTATGTTTTGTTTTATCTATATTGTTGTTTACTAGTCACTATCCATTTCCCAGTTTAAATAAAAATTGGCCACCTCATTTATTCTTCTCCCCAGAATTCTTGCTCCTGCCCTGTTTGAATGAAGTTTGTCATGCTTAAACAGTGCTCTGTTTTGAAATGTTCTATCATTATCTATAAAACTGATATTGCGTAATAAGCAAAAGGACCGTTTCCAATGATTTGTCTTATGTATTGCCCTATTCTTGTATTCGTGACACCCATATACTGGAAGGATGCCTGAAAAAAATCACTTCCACATTTTTGCTTTCACTCTGTTTACCATGTTTTCTATATCTTTTTGTATATCAATTTCATTTCATCTGTGTATGTCGTTAATTCCTACATGGAATATAACTAGGGAGTTTATTGTATTTTCCATCAGCCCATCCAATATTCTATCTATATCAGCCAACATAACCCCGGTAGAGTGATTATTGTAGTATTAAGTTTCCTACCTTTATATACTAGTATATTGATGCCTCTTGTAATTGAATCCCTGATTATGAGGATATCTCTATTATGAGATACCTTACAGTTTCCATGCTCCTGAACTATGCTAATTTTTTCTTCATGTTCAGTAATATCTGTTTTTATTTATATCTTCCCCTTATTTGTTTGACTTATGGAGCTCTCCTTACTAATCAGAGTTTCCTTGTATTCAACCTCTGGGTTACCCACATATGGGTCCACATTGTCAAATCTATTATATAATGTTATAGGGATGCTTTTATACAGCTGACCACCCTATATTTTGCTTGTTTGGTTTCCACTTCACCCAATTCCTCCACCTCAAACTTCCCCTATATGGGTTGAGTGATTTTGAGTTTCTTTTTTTGTGAGGCTTTCTTGGCTCTCTGCTCCATAACGTTCATATCCTCTGATATAGACTCATTAATGTTTTCCAACACCCTATTTTTCTTTGTGTCACTAGTCTTTTTTAATAGCTGGGTAATTTCCTCCTTTAAGATCTCTATAAGTAGACATTTTTCACACATAAAGGGTTCAGTTTTGACATCCTAGAGAACATTTTACATTGCACACATGCTTTCACATTTTTATTATTTCTCTTGTATGTTGGATATTACTGATGACAAGGCTGTTTAATCAGGTTGCATACAATCACAGCACTACCAGTACTTCAAATGGCAGTATTTAATAGTCCACATGTAGTTTTTTTAGCAATATGTTTTTTTTACAAAACATAAATATACATATTTTTTTCTTTTCATTTTCTTTCATATGGTACCTAAGCTGAGATATTGAATTTTAATGTTTTTGAAAATTCTTGCTCCTTTGCCATGCTCACTATAAAAATATAAATATTCTGGTGTGGTCCTACTCAGTTTACTATCAGCATGATATGGTAGCACAATCTTGGATGCCTAACACATCAATAGTATGTATCTAGTATGTGCATTCATAAAGTAACTTCAACTGAAGAATTGTTTAAACAATTATAAGTGACAGCCAACTTTAAAGACTTGAACCATTATTTAAAAATTACTATATAGATTGCTTTTGAAATATCAGAGAAAATTAAAAAAAGATATCAGTTACATTTTGCTAAAAAGAAAAATTATGATTTTTTTTGTTGACTCACAAATAGAACTGGGCAGAATCTGTACATTTGGAATGTGTGGAAATGTTATGAAAGTTCACAACATTTTGGGAATTTTCCAAAATTCCAACATTGGCAAAATCAGAATCTTCAGAATGTGTTATGCTAATTTTTACACATTCCATGAAAATGTCTTGCTGAATTGTGGCATAGTACACATGAACTTTAGAAGGACAGTTCTGAGGAATTTCATTCTGCAGTCTAATATATCAATCCGCAATACATGTAATTATTCCACAGTTCAGTGATCAGTTCTGTGGAATGACCTGTCCTAAAATGAAATATACCAGTTAAGGAGGTTCTCCTTTCAAAACCTAGAGTCACATTCAGCAGGGCTTATAAACTGATTAAAGACCTGCTAACTGTTAACTATTTCAGCCCTAATCTTAGACAGACCACAGTACCATCATCTTATTTTAGCAAAGGTTGCCCTTGTTTGGTTATGTTTGGGAATCAGAAGGATACAGGAACAATCCCCTGGAGTAAGGTGTCAGATATCAGGCATCAAGGGAGGTGAGTGATTTCTTTATAGTGCCAGACAAACCCACTGAATAATCAGATGAAAATTAGCAAGCAATTTGCAGGGGTACAGAGGAGCTCAGTGTCCCCTATATGGAAGTTGCAGAATATGGTATAAATGGGATTTTAACATTACTGGCATAGCTTTTTACTTTTGACAAGGCAGATCTGTCCACAATAAGTGTGTCCCTTATAAGTGGGTTCCACTGTACTATATTTTATTACTGCCATCCTTATACTAAAATAAATGTGCATACATATGGTTGCTGTATTAACAACACACAATTGCAAATACACTTATAGCAGACAGAATAATGGAAGTCTCCCAGAATTGAAACCTGCTCATGTTGTCCTTGTCTACAAAGGTGGATCCACAGAGTCAATTGAGAACTACCTCCCTATGTTGATACTCAGTGCCTTGATTAAAACTCAGGAATGGCTCATTTACAATCAGCTGATGGCTCTTCTAGAGGTACATGGCTTACGGGTCACAGTCCAGGATGGATTCTACAAATGCCATGGGACTGACATAGCCTTAGTATGGCTCACCACGGACATCTTCAGAACCATGTACAATGGAAAAGACACAGGAGTCATCTTCATTGATCTCATCAAGGCCTTTGACCTGGTTAATCATAAGATCTTACTGACTAAAATAAGGAGTTTTGGATTAGACCATCTTGCAATTTCCTGACTCAGAAGCTACTCAGTACACCACAGACAAACAGTTAAGTGAAACTCCTGCAAATCCTCATGCCAAGCAATCACTGATGGTGCCCCCCAGGGGTTCATACTTGGATTGTTACTATTTTCCCTCTTTATCAATGAACTACCATCCAACTGTGGGGAAGCAAAAACAATTCTGTTTGCAGATGATGCAGTCTTGTATAGCAGTGGTGATTATATTGCCGACATTGAAAGGGGGCTAAATGAGGTTTTTGCCATACTAGGTAAATGGCTGTTATCTAACCACCTAGTTCTTAACACACACACAAAGTTAACACCATGCTCTTCATGTCCAGAAAGCTAGGTGCAGATAGAACTGGGCTTCTAAAGATTACTGATGTCAAAGGGACCATGCTGAAAGTTGTGAATAGTATAAAATAAATGTTACTGGCCCAAGAACTAACATTCAAAACTCATACTGACCACACTACAAAAATACTATCCCAAAAGATAGGGCTGCTATACAGACTGAGAGGTTATCTTACAAACAAGGCCTGCCTAGCAGTTTGAACTCCATCCTGCCTTTGACACTCCTTTATAGAGCTTGCATACTAACATCCCTAAGGGCTGCTTAGCTCAGCAGACTCAAAATGCTCTGTCACAGGGTATGTAGATTTGCAGTACAGGCTAAAAGCAGGGAGCACCACTTAACAGTACATACATCTTTAAATTAGCCTTCTCTTGATGATAAACTTACTCACACCTGTTTGTTTATTTGCTTAACAAGTAAGCACACTGGAAAACAAAGTTCGTTTTTCAGGTGTAACCCACACCAAAACAATAGTACAACAATACATACATACATGTTAAATACATGTAACCCCCCTGTTACCCGGGGTTACTAGAACCCTAGTTAGATCTAGTGGCAGGCAGGGACAGGCAGCTAGTGAAACTCCAGTTAAATGGATTTCACTATGTCTTGCTCTGTTTTCAGTCTCTGCTGAGATGGGACTAAGACATAATTTAGAATTCTGCAGCAGCATAAGCCACAATGGAATGTTGCAGTTGGGAGTTAGATAGAACGTAGGCAAATTTCAAAGTCAGTCTAGAGTTAATCCTTGAAGTCAGCAGTCTAGTTTTTGTTTGCAGTCTGAAATAGGCTCAAGGGAGAGAAGGCTGTAGATCCTGTAGTACAGTGGAGGAAGGGGGTGCCCTGCAGGGGCAGGCCTCCCCTGCTCTCTGCTCTGACTGAGAGATACCTTGGGGGGGTGCTTTCACCATAAGAGAGGCACAAGGAACCAACTCCCAGGGGCAATTCCCTGGCCTGGGAAAAGGAAGAAGCTGCCTGATGAAGAGTACTGGGGCACTACAGTTATTGTGGAATGAGATTCATTCAGAGTTTTGAACACCTGCAACATAGAGGATGATGAAGCTTTGATAAAAGGCCAGTGTTATTCACCAAAACAGTGAGTAAATAAGTCTCTGGGGCTGTGGGTCAGTCAGGATGCTGAGTCCAGGGCTTATGGAACAGTGAGATGTAATGACTGTTGTATATGGGTGGGGGCTCTTCAAGGAAAAGACAGTTTCTGTATCACAAAGCCATGTACTGTCTGCACTATAGTAGCCAAGGAAGAGGCTTATGGAACAGTGAAATGTAATGACTGTTGTATGTAAAGGGAGGGATAAAAGCAACTGAACAAAAGAGTAAACAGGGAGGAGAGGAGGCACTGTGGGTCACCTTGGAGACTGGAAAGGGCACCACAATCCGCACAGGGATTGTGTACAGACCCCCATGTCAGGGGGAGGGAATGGACAAGGATATGATAGAAGGCATTCTTAGAATGGCAGAGAAAGGGGAGATACTGTTGATGGGAGACCTGAATATGTCAGATGTTAACTGGAGCACATTTGCTGCAGCCACATCCAAGAGCAGGGCCATTCTTGATGCCCTACAGGTGGCAGGCCTCAGACAGCTAGTTTCGGAACCCACTCATGAGGGAGCAATCTTAGACCTCATACTCTCAAATGGGGGCAGTGAGAGGATCTCAGATCTAGAAGTGGGTTGCCATCTGGGAACAAGTGACCATCAAACAGTGTGGTTCACGTTAAACTCAGCTACAGAGTCCAAGCTATACAAAAGTGAGGTACTGGACTTCAGGATGGCTGACTTTGGCAAGATGGGAGAGTGCCTCAGAAAAGCACTAGCAAAGAGGCTAGAAGGAGGTGTGGAGCAACAATGGGGAATCATCAAAACTACCATCACAGAGGCAGCAAGTCTTTGTGTAAAGCAAATAAACAAATCAAAATGAAAGAAAAAGCCACTATGGTTCTCAAAAGAGGTGGCTGTGAAAGTTAGGAAGAAAAAGATAACATTCCGGAAGTATAAGGAAACATAGTAGGAGCAGGACAGAGAGCTGTACCAGTTAAGGCAGAAGGAAGCAGGGAGGGAAGTCAGAATAGCAATGGCCCAAACTGAGGAAAAGATAGCCAACTCAGTTAAGAAGGGGGATGAAACCTTTTACAGGTTCTTCAGCGAGCATAGAAAGACAAAGGGAGGGATAGTGAGGCTGAATAGAATGAACAGTGGGTGGGCAGAGGGGACAGTGAAAAAGCAAGGATACTGAATGAATATTTCTGCTCAGTATTCACAAAAGAGGAGGGGGAAGTGCCTAATCCAATTAACAGAAGCACTCTTGATAGGGGTGTCGATCCCAGTCCTTTCACAGAAGAAAGGGTTCTGCAAGAACTCCTAAAACTGAAAGTGGACAAAGCAATGGGGCCTGATGGAATTCACCCCAGAATTCTAAAAGAATTAAGGGGGAACTAGTGAAACCACTGGCTACTCTTTTAATAAATCATGGGAGGATGGTGTGGTACCCAAGGACTGGAGGAAGGGATGCAATTCCCTTCACAAAAGTGGGGCCAAGACAGAGGCAGGAAACTACAGACCTGTCAGTCTGACCTATGTGGTAGGAAAGTGATGGAGTCACTCTGAAGGAAAGAATAGTTGAGTACCTAAAGGCCAGTGGGGCACAGGACCCAAGGCAGCATGGGTTCACAGCGGAAGGTCATGTCAGACCAATCTAATAGATTTCTTTGACTGGGTGACCAAAGTAGTAGACCAGGGAGGGCTGTGGACATGGCCTACCTAGACTTTAGCAAGGCATTTGACACAGTCCCACACAAAGATTAATAGTCAAATTAACCAGCCTGGGAGTGGGTCCCAGGGTGGTAGCCTGGGTAAACATTGGCTGGACAACAGACAGACTAGGTAATTGTAAATGGAGTCCACTCTGAAGAAAGAGGGGTCACTAGTGGCACTCTAGGGTTCAGTATTGGGTCCAGTCCTTTTTAACGTCTTCATAAGTGACATTGCAGAGGGACTGGAAGGAAAAGTATGCCTCTTTGCAGATGACACAAAGATCTGCAACAGGGTTGATACACAAGGAGGCATGGAAAGGATGAAAGGACTTGGCAAGGTTGGAGGAATGGTCAGAAGTATGGCAGCTAGGAGTCAATGCAAAGAAGTGCAAAATAATGCACCTGGGAAACAAGAACCCAGGGGAAGAATACACAATGGGGGAGTAGTAACAACAGCAAAAAGGAAAGGGACCTGGGGGTAATCATATCAGATGATCTTAAGGTTAGCAAGCAGTGTGAGAAGGCAGTAGGGAGGGCTGGGGGTATACTGGGATGCATAGAGAGAGGCATCAGCAGCAGAAAACAGGAAGTGTTATCCCTCTATACAGACAGTTGGTGAGACTCCATCTGGAGTACTGTGTCCAGTTCTGGAGACCCCATCTCCACAAGGACATAGACAGGATAGAGGCAGTCCAGAGGAGGGCAACTAAAATGGTGCAGGGTCTGCAAGAGAAGCCGGTATGAGGAGAGATTAAAGGAGCTTAATATGTATACCCTTGAGGAAGAAGGAGAGGAGGGACATGATAGAAACTTTAAGTACCTCAGTGGAATCAACAAAGTCCAAGAGGGTAGCATCTTTCAGAAAAAGAGTCGTGCAAGAACAAGGGGACACAATTTAAAGATGGGGGGGGTGGTTCAGGGGCAATGTAAGAAAGTATTATTTCACAGAGAGGGTAGTGGATGCATGGACCAGCCTTCCTGAGGAGGTTGTGGGGTCTAAAACTGTGGAAGAATTCAAGAATGCATGGGACAGACAAGGCAATTCTTGTGGGGGGTAGGAAGAAATAGGCTGTTGGTTAACTAGGATCTGTGGCCTATCCTGTAGGTAGGGAAATGGGCAGACTAGATGGGCCAAGCGGTCCTTATCTGCCATCAAAGTCTATGTTTCTATGTGGGGGGTCTTCAGAGAAAGACAGTTACTGCATTACAAAGCCATGTACAGTCTGCACTACAGTAGCCAAGGATGTGTGTGTGTGTGTAAACAAAGAAATGGCCAGCTATGGTTCTATGAACAAAAGGTGGGAGACCCCCCCCCATCTGGCATAACAGGGCTTACCTCTATGGATTTGCTTTGAAACACCAGTCACCTTTCTGTCAGGTATTGCCCAGTGCCTGAAGAGGGTGCCAGATGTTGGGATGGAGTAGAGAGTGATAGTGTGCCACTAGTTGAGTCCATGACATATGGAAGCTTAGGATCTAAGTTTGGATATGTGTCTGTGTCATCACCTTATCTGCATTACAAGGAGTGTAGCCCCATGGGGGTCCATCTATGCTTTTCATTCAGTGTTGTTGAATAAAGCCACACTTTAGAATCCCATCTCCTGGTATTGGACATTATGTTATTGCTTCTAGTCTCTGGATTGTTTTGGGTGCCCCTGTGCAGAGTAGTCAATCCTAGTCACCATGCAGAGTGACACCTTTCTCCCCAAATTTTAAACTTATAAAAATGGAGGCATCATGTCATTAGGACCCAGAACCCTCAACCTGTTCACTAGCTACACAGGCTGGGGTAGTAGCCCATTCAGTTTAGCGCCAACTAGGGGTTATATACAATAGGCATACAATCCATAATTCAGACTAATAAGTCCATGTCAAAAAACAATAATGCAAATACGTTTGTAAAACAATTACAATTAGACTGTAATAAGAATTACATCCTCAGTTCATAGGCAAATGTTTTAAAAGATTGCAACTGTCTAATATCCAATGGAATATCACCTCGCTCTGCCATACATACAAAATTCTAAACAATCATCTACCCCACGTCCAGAACTTAGTGGTGCACAAACAGCACAAAAGAACCCCTCGCTCCTCATCACAATCCCCTCTAGAAGTACCCAGAGTAATCACAGCCACTGGAGGAAGGTCATTTGCATATAGAGCCACACAGCTCTGTAACAAGCTCCCTTCCACCCTGCAGAGCTGCCTCTCACAGCCCTCATTTAAATAGTTCATAAAAGTGCACCTGTCCTCCAAAAAACAAGTATATTTGTACTCACCAAAGTACACTTCTTCTGCAAATAAGCAAGCTTTATACTTACTGGCCCTAAACTAGCATACTCAGACAAACCCATTGCCTTTGAGTCTGTTTCCTCTTAATGTGGTAGCTACAGTGTTTAACTACTGTGGCACTAAAACATAAGCAGCACTTCTATTGTAGGTCAGTATGTGGATTTCATTCCTGTGAAACTAATGCTTAGTCCTGTACTGCATAACTGTGCTTTTGTACACTTGTTTGTATGTACTTTCTGCTTAGTCCTGTGTAATATATTGATAGCTTGTTACACTGAATGTACTGTGTCTTTTTTATCTGTAACTAATCCCAGGTTGCCCCTGAAAAAGATACTATTGGTCTCTGCAGGCTCAAACAGTCACCAACATTCAATAAATTCAATAAATAAATAAATAACTGGTGAGACCAAGGCACTGACAACAGAATTGAGAGCTGGTGAGACTGTGGCACTGACAAGAGTGAGAATTATCTATGAGATCCAAGTACTAGCTACAAGGAAAACTGGAGACCAATGCAGTTACTACTATACAACTCAGTGAAGAGCCAGTGAACTCCATGTACTGTTTCAGTTATAAGAACATGTGGGACACAATTATCTAACACAAATAGCAAATGCACATTTCACTGTAAGTAGTTTTATCATGACACTGTATAATACAGGATATGGTACACGGTGGTAAATAAACAAACAAGTGTATGCACAATATGAAAAAATAAAGATAAATATGAAATGTGCCAAAAAGCATAACTGAATGTACTGGCTGAGTGTGTGTGTCTCTGTGTGTGAGCATGTACTGCGTGAATTTGTGTGAATGCATGAATTATGCATGAGGTATGCACTCTGTAAGATCAGGAATACATGCAAGTGACAACACATTAATTGAGTTGTGCATTTTACTATTTCTCATATTCATAGAACAATGTGGGCAACATTAGCTAATAATGACTTATGACTAACACTAGTTCTATACATTGTAAAAGAATGACAATGCAACATTTACACAGGAGTCTGAGATTATGCCTATTAACAATACCACACGGGTACTAGTGGTGCTGGAACTGATGATCACCACTGATATTCAGAAATGAATGTTAAGTTGGTACACTCACAACCAGCATTTTTCAGTTGCAATTAAGACTAAACTAAAAAAAATAGCAATATATTGTAGCACTCAATATGTTGAAGATGATGACAATTTATTAGTCGGAATGTAAGATCAAGTATGTTTGCTGACTTTTTGATGGGTGTGGATGTGATAGTTAATTGTATGAATATTCTGCTGTAAAACATTTCCCAAATAAGGACCATATTCAGTATATATAGTCAAAAGTGGTCATTACATTTTATCTCTCTGTGCAGTACCAATATAGAAATAACCATCGGCACATTCCAGTTTAGAGAGATTCATATACTGCTGTAAGACAAACTGCAAGTGTCATTTCAGCAAAGTGACATGTTTTAACTTTTGACAAGTTTTCTAGTTACATGGTAGCATCTACATAGCACAGATGATGTTAAACAACAGGTATTTCCTTGAGTATAATCTGTATTGTCAATTCCTTTATGTTTTATTAGACATTTATCTGTCATTTGACTTTTCTGTGGTGTCCTATTTTTTAATAATTGTTACTCCCTATATCATTTCTCTTGACAGATACAGCAGTGCTAGAACAGCTCCAGCTGCACTCTTGAAAAATGTCTGTGTTGTGAAGCTCGAATCAGATTGACATAAATTATAGAAAACAGACTCAGGTTTCATGAGAGGACACTTTATTTCATCAATAAGAATCTACTTACCTGTGAAGATGCACATTCATGTGAGTTTAGTTACTCTCAGGCCAAAGTGCTCGAACTTGAGCAGGCATATCAGCTGTCAAAAGGACAGCTGATATCACTAAGCGCTGCTGTGTTTCTGCTGCACAATGGGATGGTGTTGCAAAGCAAGAGATTCCTGTTGAAGAAACTGGTTAAGGTTCTCATTACTGGCTAAACCAGCATTTTTATATTTCCCAAATAAAAAATAAAGGAAACGTACCTGACTAGAATGGGTGATGCAGCCTCTTAGAAGTGTAGCAACTGTGTTAGCGAGATGCTTCTCTTTCTATACTGCCTTCTGCCTCTGATGTGTTTATTCCATGTTATAAGAAAATCTCTTGATTACAATATTCTTAGCTTTAGCTCTTTATTTTTAAATCTACACTTCCAGAAACCAAGAGGGGGAAAAAACCTGCATTAAATCAGGACCTTAGTTTTCCTCTAATTTAGTGTAAGTAACAAAATGGTTATTGTGAAAGGACCACACAAAAGAATCAAACCTAAAATACCTCTGTTCATCAATATTTTCATAAAAAACACATTTATTCTTTTATAGATAAATTTACAGTGAAAACAGAAGCTCCAAACTAACATGCTTCTCAGCATTCATACAGGCTACATCTTGAATTTAACATTGCCAGCTAGATTACAGGCCACTGTAGCCAGTCAGGAAGACCACAACAGCGCTTATTGAAATTGGAGATCTGTTTTGCCAACAACACAGATGTTACAGGGACAAAACAAAAACATTGCAGTCACTGAGTAATTTTCTTAACTACTGCTTCAGTGTAAGGAAAACAACAACTACTACAGAATTCATGGTGTCAGGACCAAACAACATATCAGCCTCAAAAACTCCATTGTGTCTAAAGAATTTCCTGTAATACAGATATCAGAGATAGAAGGCATGATATAAAGAGAAACACCTTGCTAGCATGATTGCCACACTTTCAAAAGGCTGCATTCATTATAGTCAAGCAAAGTTTCCTTTATTTTTTTATTAGGGAAATAAAGAAATGCTGGTTTAACAAGTATAGCCAATCAAAGGAACTAAATCAATTTCTTTAACAGGAATCACTTGCTTTACTGCACTGTATGATCGTGCAGTAGAAACACAGTGTGCTACCAGCTGTCCTTTTGAAAGCTAGTCTTGCCACTCATACTTGAGCACTTCAGTCTGAGAGAGAGTAACTAAACTCACACAGACACCCATTTGCACAGGTCAGTACATTCTTGCTGATGCAATAAAGTATTCTCTCATGATGCCTGAATCAGTTTTCTGCAACTGACGTCAATCTGATTTGGGCTTCACAGTGCTGATGCTTTCCAAGACTTCAGCCGGAGTAACCCTAGCACTGCTGGATTTGTCAAAAGAAATAATAAAGTGAGTTAAAATGATCGAAAAAAAGACACCACACAAAGACAATAACAGATAAATGTTTAATAATGAAAAAGAGAATTAACAATAGGAATGAATCACAAACAAGTGAATATCTGCTCTTTAAATGTAAAGAGAAATACATGATCAAGCTAAACATTTAAAAGAGCAAGACGAAGTATTCAAAAAAATGCAATGCTGACTGTCTCAGAAGGAGTCATGAGTCTATTGTGTCACGTCTGGCAACTGTGTTTGCACTGGAAACAGGTAGTACATTCAATAATGTACAAAAAATAATATGGAAAGTGTCAAGAAGAATAATACATTGATCCACAAAATTCATGCATTCATTTTGCAGTGACTGAAGGAGTGTATTCTGGTATTTCTGACAACTGCTGTATGCTTGCACTTAAAAATACAATTCTGATTCACTCACACACTCAACCAATACATTCAATTACAGTATGTCCCCCAAAAATAAAGATAACATGAACAGTGCCAACAAGATATGCAATTTATACATACATTTTGCAGTTCAGTGACTCACTGAACTACATAATGTATGTACGAATTGTGAATTGATGTATTAAATTATGGAAAGAAATCCCACAGAACTAATCACTGATAATGATCTGTTCTGCAGAATTTCTTTCAGCAGTTTAGTATGCTAAACCACAATTCATACATTCATTCTGCTGTTCTAAGTCAAAATGCTGGTGAAAGTTGCCAAAGTGCATTCTGAAATTTCACGGAATCAAAATTCCGACTTTCATGGTAATTCTGATGGCAGAATTTTATTTTCTCACAGAACTACTCACAAATACTGCTGCTTTAAATTGCCACCAATGTCACAAGAGAGACAATTCAACAAATTATTTTTAGGTGGGATTTCCGGTGTCGTAATGGGATTGATGGCTGCTTAGCTTGGGTGCTCCGGGAACTGCCAACTGATAGAAAGTTAAAATACAATAATAGTCCTAGACTGGTAAATGAGCCCCAAATAGAATTGAATCTCTGTTTAAGGTGACCACGGACAGATCAAAGGGTAAACAAACCCAGTCTGCTAAATTAAGAGTCCTGATGGAGGACGATAATGCTACAGGCCTCAGCAACAACAGACACGATAGAGCAATCCTATATGTGTTTACCAGAGAAAGAGAACTGCAGTGAAGATTGATGACAAAGAGAATGGAGCAAGATGGACTAATTTTCACATTCATGGAGTATCAAAGGATATGGAGAAATCATTTGAAACAATGGAAACTTTTGTCCTACACTTGCTTCAGTTGGTGCTAAAGATCCCAGATGAAGACATGCTATTGACTGAAAGGACACACTAATGGCTTGTTCAGAAACCCACTGATCAAAGGCAAGGCCACTGTTGTTTATAGTCAGGATGTTGAATTATCACAAATGCCAGTTAATTCTTCAAACAGCATGGAAGCACAAAGAATTAAATGTGGATGGCAAGCACATATTTTTGATCAAGACTTTTCAGACATTTTAAATGAAAAGTGGAGGAAAGTCAGAGATATTATCAAACAAGTCAAGGTCAAAAATATTAAAATACAGTTCAACTACCCAGCAAGACTGCAGGTACACACAGAAAGGTGGCTGTAGTCCTATGAGTCTTTATGTGAAACAGCAGCAACTTTAAGAAAACTGGGCCTGCAATGTCCTCATCTGCAAATGGAAACACTGGAGCAGATTTATCCTTTACAGGATAGAGCCATGCAGAAAGGCAGAATAAAGTGCAGGCTGCATCTTTAATGTGGCTGCACCACCTAAACGCTGATTTAAAATTCTTTCTATAGCAAGAATGAAGAGCCATTAATAAAACATTACTCCAGAGGAGGTAAGTAATGCTGGTACCTCTACTTGAGTGTTGAATTAAGAAATTTATGGTGGCTCAGATGTGCTGACGTTTGCTCCCTGGGGGGAGGCGACTCTCCTGGATTACCGTAATGGACTGTGTTATAATTGAGAAAGAGCATTGCCAAACTGCCCCTGTGATTGCTTATAGGTCCACAGATAAACACTCATGGGTCTATTTGGACTGATGGATGACCCACACATCCTGA
The DNA here is from genome assembly GCA_016271365.2 of Neoceratodus forsteri. NCBI lineage: Eukaryota > Metazoa > Chordata > Ceratodontiformes > Ceratodontidae > Neoceratodus > Neoceratodus forsteri. The sequence continues at coordinate 1,159,294,735 of CM028130.1, read as the reverse complement.
TTCAGCACCAGCATATGCAAACTGAAAATTCTCTTGTGCACAAACTCTGAGTGAATACATGGGGCTGCAATTAACAGTGACAACTAGCTGAATTTTTAACTATCCCACTTCTGGTTGGTTATAATATCACTGCTCTAAATGGTGTTAGTCACAGGGGACAAAATTCAGAGTTTATAACACTGCTGCAGCTATATTCACTGGCATTGTAGTTCTATGGTTTATTTTTGCTTGGGACACCCTCTCCACTGCTCTAAATGGTCTCCATCACAGGGGACACATTTCTGCTTTTATAACACTGCTGCAGATGCATTCACCAGAATTGTAGTTCTATGGTTAATTTTTTCTTGGGAATCCTCTTCAGTCACAGAGGGTTGGTCACCTTCTAGCTGGACAGGGAATTGACAGGGAATTGAACTACAAAAGATATGTGAACATTAAATCTGTTGTGTGCAAGTGTTTCGATCTCATACTGAACTGACCTGATAGATTACATAGTATGATGTAGTTACACAATAGGAAGACATTTCAAAATATAAGGACTGATGAAAGGGGAGGGGAAAGGGTGGGAAAAATTGAGGGAGGTAGGGTGGATAATATACAGAGGGGAGGAGTGATGTTATTGTTATTAGAAATCTGCCCTTAGTCAGTCAGACCCAAGGAGGGTCAGCTACAGTTTGGGCTGGGATACACACAGAGTGAACAGGGAATGAACTCACCTGTGAGGAACAGACACTTGAGGGAGGAAATTAGGAATTGACCACACTGTATGGTATGAAGGGGGACAGGGGATGGGCCTTCTAATTTGAGGCAGTGAAGCCAAGGAATAAACAAGCTGTTCATTGAACTGGAAGGCTGGACGTGGGTTCAGTTGGTGGCTCCTGCTCAAGCAGCAGGCAACAGCCTTTTCGAGCAACAGGTGATTAGTTTGCCTTGCTGTGACTAGGAGGCTCGGTCATCGCTGACCACATCAGCAGACAACTATCTTACAGTCATCATTCCAGTGATACATACTGACTTGTGGGAACAGGCTTGCTGAAATCTGAAAGCACTGTAGCATTAGCTAACCATCCTCTGTTACTGTAACAGGGATCCATCAAAAGGAACCTTGGAAAAGTTATTTTGTTTACATTGCTTAGGTATTGTTGATTTTGAAAACCATAGCAATGAAACCACTGAAATTTACCATGGTTGCACCTGTTGTGCATTGTTACTGGTTATTACAATGTGTGGCATCTTTTGAAGAGGGGAGTGTAGAGATGCAGACCCTGGGTGGCTCACATAGAAGGGTTGAGACAGGATGGACTATATTGAGGGATTATGGCACAAAGGAAGAGGGGGAGGGTTACTTTCAATTATCATGGGTTCTCCTTGCATAGCGACCCTGAATGTTCAGGGAATAAACCCACCAGTAAAAGGAACAAAAATATTGGCTTACCTGAAATGTTTGCAAGCTGACATGTTTTTTTTACAAGAAACAAGGCTTTCGGAAAGTGAACATCAGAAACTACAGAGGTTTTGGCTAGGTAGAGTTATTGCAACCTCTCATCCTGTGGAGAAGAAATCAGGAGTGGCCATATTGTTATGTAGGACTTTACCACTGCAGACCTTGTGGGAGGAGATTGCAGGAGATGGCAGGATGGTCTCCATCACAGCACATTGTTTTCCCCAAAAAATACATCAAATTAATATCTATGCCCCAAATACAAATACACCCGCCTTCTATAGAGGGGTGTTTTCTAAAGTAGACAGGGAAGATGGTTTGGTCATGTTGGGAGGGGATTTTAATTGTATGGTAGACACTTAATAGAGTCCTCACAATCAAGGACCACAAATAAATTAATCAGACGAGCAGTAAGAGCAGGAATAAAATAACTAGCATTAGTAGATTTCTGGAGGGAACTTCATCACTCTACCTGGGACTACAACTTCTATTTGAACTTAGATGGATCGTAATCCAAAATAGACTATTGTATCTTTTAGGAAGTGGGACAGATTTTTATAAAATTATATCCTGTCAAATACACCCAAAGGTGATATCAGATCATTCAGCTGTTGCTTTTGGCCATCTGGGGGACTGGAGTAAAACCACATTTTAGAGGATGAATCCTTCTCTCTTAGCAAAAGAGGAGCTTAAAACCCTGATTAAAGATACTATTATAGAGTAATGGAACAATTTTAGTGAGGAAGCTAAGCCAAAATGGCAATGGGCTGCCCTGAAAGTGGTACTCAAGGGGGTGATAATATCATAGGCATCCAGTCTTCAAAAACAACATAGAGCATGACAAAAGAAATTGAAACAAAGGCTAAGTTAGAGCAGCAACACAAAAGTACTGGTCACTGTTCCCAGAACTAAAAAATGTCAGGACAGAGCTGCAGACTATATGGGATATACCACTTGAAGGTAAACTAAGGGACTTAAATCAGAAATATTATGAGCAAGGTAATAAGGCAAGTAGATTACTAACCTTCAGGTTGAGAAAATTTTTGGCAGACTGATATGTTAAAAAGATCACAGACACATCAGGAGAAGACTCACATTCTTTTTTCATACCTAAAACAATTGCAGCAGAATTTCTTAGGTATTACAAGGCCTTACTGTACAGACACAACAGCTCGGTCTGATACAGGAGACATTGCAGAATTTGTGGCAGGTGTTCAACTACCTAAGTTAGGGGATCTAGAGGAGATGATGCAAGCAACTAAAACCATGAAATGGGCTAGTCACCTAGTCACCTGGTCTGGATGGATTTAAAGTAGAATTTTATTAAGCTTTTCAGCAGCAATTAGTCCCCCTCCTGACACAGATTCTTAACTGGTGTGAGGGAAAAGGCCTGCCCCACTCATGGCAGAAAGCATTTATCATGGTTATTCCTAAGGCAGACAAGCCCCATGATAGATATAGCTCGAATAGCTCCATCTCGCTATTAAATGTTGATTCAAAGATATTTACCAAAATACTAGCTTCAAGGGTCAATAAAATACTGATAACTTGATTCACCCAGACCAAGCTGGGTTTGTCCCAACTCAAGATCTGGGAGACATTAGAAGATATCTAAATATTCTTGAGCAGGGAAGAAAGGTGAAGGTTCAACAAATAGCAATTGCTATAGATGCGTAAAAGCCGTTTGATCATCATAAATGGAATTTCCACTTCTCGGTCCTCTCTAAATATGATTTTGGGGAACAGTTCTGTAATTGGTTTAGAGCCCTCTATCACACACCCTCCACTAGAATTAAGGTGAATGGTACAGTGTCAAACCCATTGAATGTACAACAAGGAACCAGGCAAGGTTGTCCCCTTTCTCCAATACTTTTTGCCTTACATATAGAGTTTCTTGCAGAAAACAATACAACCTCACCCAGACTTGGCGGGTATAAAGGTGGGGGGTGAGGAGAATAGATTATCATTATATGTGGAAAATACAATGTTATATCTCCAAATTCCAGTATACACATTTCCTGTAATGTACACTGTATTACAACAATGCAGTATCATATCAGGATTTAAAATAAATGAAGACAAAATGGAGGTACTTATGATCTAAATCTCCCTGCCTTGTGCAGCTGATACCTTTTAAGTGGGTGCCTGGGGGTTCATATCCCAATGGATCTAAAACAACTGTACCAAATAAACTATGGTAAACATATTGCAGAGGTAATAATGGATCTGAAATGATGGGAGATACTCCCTTTGTTCCTGATGGGAAAGGTGGAATCAGCACAAATACTCTTCCTAGATGTCTATTCATATTCCAAAATCCTCCCCGCCTATACCCTGTACAGCATGGAATAAGATTGATAAAGCACTGTGCCATTTTATTTGGGGGGGTAGAAGGGCTACAATGAAATGGTCCCCCATGGTGACCTCCTTGGTACTGGAGAACTCATCCCCAACCACTACTCTCTGGGTTCTACCACTCAACCAGTTTTTAACCCATCTTACCATATTCTCCCGCACCCCTAGAACCCTCAATTTCATTATCAACTTTTCATGTAGTACAGAACTGAAGCATTGCTACAGTTCAGGTAAATGATGTCCACCACCTGGCCTTTGTCCACTGCCCTTGTAACCCAATCAAATAACTTGATCATGTTAGTTTGACAAAATCTTCCTGCTACAAGCCCATGCTGTCTTTTGTCCTATGAACCATTCTCCTCTATGTAGCTCACCAGCCTTTCCTTTTATATAGTCTCCATGGGTTTGCACACTATTGAGGTCAGGCTGACTAGCCTATAGTTACCTGGGTCATTCTTGGGTTCGCACTTGTAGTGTGGCACCACATGTGCCATTCTCCCCACCAATGGTGCCACTCCTGATTCCAGAGATCTATTGAAGAGAACAGCCAGCAGGCCTGCCAGATCCTCTGCTAACTCATTCAGCACCCTGAGGTATATTTCATCTGGCCCTGGGGATTCTAGTCATGTGTACAGCGGGCTGTCATGTGGGAGGATTGGGAGGTAGCACTCCACTTCAGTCCAGGAAGGGGGTGGATGGCATAATTCAAATTTAAAACAAGATTCTTAACTAATATTGTATATTACTTGAGCTAAACTTGAGTGATCTATAATAAGATAATAGGGCCTCTGAGGGGTGTTTCTTAAGGAATAAGAGACTCTTTTCATGTGGTTATGGCAGACAGAACTGCTAAGCCTCACCTTGCAGTCCTTTCACCCAAACATCATGCTGTGAGTCTCTTATACCATGAGAGACACCCCTCAGAGGCCCTACTGACTTACAGTCAATGCCCAGCATAAGTTGTGCAATGGCAGGTATTATATTGCTGCCACTTTTGGATCAAATCAGCAGGGACAGTACTGTTAGCTCCACGGTATCTCTACTGGCAGGGATGGTATTATTTCCATGCTATCTCCACAGGTGATGATTATACTGTTAGCACAATGGAGTCTCCACTGTTTGGGACTATAGTATTAGCACCATGCAGTCTCCACTGGAAGTCACTGTTCTATCAACAACATGGGATCACCATGGGCAGTGACTGTATTTTTAGCACTCTGTTTGCATTGACAGGGACAAGTGGTCTGCATTGACAGGGACTATATTGTTAGCACAATGGGGTCAGCATGGACAGGGAACATATTGTTCTCACCATGGTATACCCAAGGGCAGTCAGTGTACTCTTATCAGCATGGTATCTCCACTGGCAATGACTAACTGCAGTATTTATTAGCACAATGGGATCACCATGGTCAGTGAAGGTATTGTTATCACCATGGTATTTCCAATGGCAGTCATTCACAATTATCAACATGGCATCTCCACTGTGTCAGTGTGGTTCAGTTGATAGTACATCTGCCTCTGGGCTAGAAGGTTGTGGGTTTTAGTCCCATACAGAGATTTGATTCACATCTCAACCCTGGCATCTCAGTGCAATACAAGAGGGATGTTGTGCTGTCTAGGTGTGCCATCCTTCAGATGAGATGTTATACTGAGATCATTCTACCCTTCTCTGGCGCTGTCCTGGTGGGTGTCCAGGTGGAAGTAAAAGAATCAAAGGCACTTTTCAGAAGAGCAGGGGACTTCCCCAGTTTCCTGGCCAACATTCTTCTTTTCATAAACTAGTTCATGCAGTGTCCAAGGGCGTGTGTGGGTTTGATATGCAAAATGGCTGCCACTAAACATTCAGTCATTTTATAACCAGTCTAGCATTGCTTATAAAGTGTTTTGGGATACAGTGAGCTCTATTCTCATAGGATGGTGCAGGGTGTACACGAGCCCTGCACCGACAGTGCAGTTGCCCTGAACACTTCCGTGCATGGTGCACGCGAATCTCGTAGGTCATGCACTTTTGCAACACTACACCTCTTTGCTATGGCTTGCACTAAGAACCTGGCACAAGCCCCTTAAAAAGGCTGGCAATGCTAGACCATTGAAAGCTGGTCTAACTCACTGTGGTTGGCACACGGAGAGCTTGGGGTTTGTGAATGCTGATTACAGCCCAGGGATTGCTGCAAGCCTCTTGTGACGTGCATTTGGCACACCTGAAGTGTGCAGCAATTCAGGCCCTTTGAGAACAGAGCCCAGTGTGCATGAAAAGCATTGAATAAAAGCTGACTGTACTTAGTCTTCCACTGGGAACAATAATACTGTTACCAAAATGTGGCTTCCGCTGATAGGGACTGTGTCCTTACTGCCATTGTATCTCTACTGGCAAAAACTGTACTGTTAGTACACTGAGGTCTCCAGTGGCAGCGACAGTACTGTTACTACCATGTATTTTTAACTGGCAGGAGCTGTAATGTTAGTGAAATGGAGTCTCCACTGGCAGAAGCATAATGTTGATATCATGGGGTTTTGCTGGGAAGCGGGCAGTTGTGTGAGTATCCTGGAGTCCCCACTGACAACTAAATTACTTGTCCCCACTGCCAGGAATTACTATATATTTTTTACCCCCCCCCCCAAGAAGGAATAATATTATTTGTGCCCACTAACAGGAACCATATTATTTGCCCCCAATGACAAGAACTGCATTACTTATGCACACTGGTAGAACTATATTATTTGTCCCCACTTGCAGAAACTACATTACTTATCCCCACTGGTAGACTATATTATTTGTCCTCACTGGTAAGAACTAAGTAACTTGTCCATGCTGGTAAATTATATTTTTTGTCCCCACTGGCAATATCTATATTACTTGACTACTCCGGCAAGAACTACAATACTTGTCCTCACTGGTAGACTATATTATTTGTCCCCACTGTCAGGAACTATTATACATTACTTGACCCCCACTGGTAGCACTATATTATTTATCCCCACTGGCAGGAGATATATTACTTGTCCCCACTGGCAAGAATTATATTACTTGTCCCCACTAGCAGGAACTATATTGCTTGTTTAGTCACTTCACAACCAGTCTAGCATTGCTTGTAAAGTGCTTTGGAATACAGTGTCTATGAAAAGCACTGTAAAAAAGGTTGTCTCTTTTTCTTCCACAAGCTATGATGATATTGTCACCAAAATGTGGCCTCCACTGACAGGGACTGTGTCCATACTTCCTTGTTCCCACTGGCAAGAACTATATCACTTGTCCCAACTGGCAAAAAACATATTATTTGTCTCCACTGGCAAGAAGTGTACTACTTGTCCCCACTGGCAGAAACTATATTACTTGTCCCCACTGGTAGAACTATATTACTTGTCCCCACCGGCAGGAACTATATTACTTGTACCCACTGGCAAGAACTTTATTACTTGTCCCCACCGGCAAGAACTATATTACTTGTCCCGGCAGGTAAGAACTATATTATTTGTCCCCACTGGCAGGAACTATATTACTGGCAAAAAACATATTATTTGTCTCCACTGGCAAGAAGTGTACTACTTGTCCCCACTGGCAGAAACTATATTACTTGTCCCCACTGGTAGAACTATATTACTTGTCCCCACCGGCAGGAACTATATTACTTGTTCCCACTGATAGAACTATATTACTTGTACCCACAGGCAGAAACTACATTATTTGTCCCCACTGGTAGGAACTATATTATTTGTCCCGCTGGTAAGAACTATATTATATGCCCCACTGGCAAGAATGACATTACTTGTCCCCACTAGTAGAACTATATTATTTGTCCCCACTGGCAGAAACTATATTACTTGTCCCCACTGGTAGAACTATATTACTTGTTCCCACCGGCAAGGACTATATTACTTGTCCCGGCAGGTGAGAACTATATTATTTGTCCCCACTGGCAGGAACTATATTACTTGTTCCCACTGATAGAACTATATTACTTGTACTTACAGGCAGGGCTGGATTAACAAATTGTGGTGTCCTGGGCAATTTCAAATTGTGGGGCCCCAGTGACTTAACTAATAGGCCGGAGGTCGGGTGCTACCTAGGCCCCTGAAAGTTGAACGATTTTCAATGCCTTAAAATGCATTTGGAGGGGTTTCCAGCTACTGTGAATGCCATTCTTGGGGTGGAAACAGAAGGTTATTGTTTGATGTTGGATGGAACACTAGGTGGGCCAGGAGGTCGTTTTCTACTGACAGTTTCCATGTTTCCATGTATACCCAGGCTCAATCGGCATACACCCAAGGGTGCAGAGGGAACCGGTGGAAGACCTTGCAGATCTATTGAGTGGTCTATTCAATATTCACTGGAGTATGGCATGGTACAGCAGGACTTTAGAAATAGCACATGTAGTGCCCCTCTACAAGAGTGGTCCCAAGGATGACCCAGGGAATTACAGACCAGTAAGTTTGGCCTTTGTCATGTGCAAACTCACGGAGACCATACTAAAGGAAAGGCTGGTAGTGTATCTAGATGAGCATGGTTTACATCATGTGAGGCAGCAGGGGTTCATGGAAGGGAGGCTGTGTCAATAACTATGTTATAAATATTAACATTATTCACATTCCCAGGACCCTAGCACATATCAATGATTTAGGTCAAATAAGTTATGAAATATTACAGATGCATGCTGTTTAAAGAGACAAACCTTGCTCTTCACAGCACCCAAAAATATCAGGTATGGATCTTCTGATAAGGAAAAGGGAAAGATTAAATACTTCACATACTACACAGGAAGTAATAGGTTACTATTCTTGAAAATTTCTGGCAATACCAGTTCTACCTCCCACCCAGGGCACCAGTGTGATGCCTCCAATACATCTGACTCAGCTTCCACCAGCTTTTCACTACTCCTGTCTACCAACTACCAAGGACTGCAGTTTGCTGTTGAAATGTTGCTGAATAAGCCCCTACTGCTCTCCCTCTTACCACTCTGGACAGCAAGCCAATGCCATTTAAATGGGTTAACCATTCTTGTGATTGGTTGGCATCCATGGCACTCCAGTCATTACCTCATGGGTTATAGCCCACCTGATAGGCTAGTGATGCACATGACCCAGATCAAATTTCCAGCATATCCAGGTCCCAGGAACCCCTGCTCTCCAGTTTCGAATCGTGCATCTGATCAGGCAGGAAGCACACCAGGGATCCCTGTCTACTCCTACCAGGTAAGATCCTGTATTTATTTACTTAAACCAATATTCAACCTCGCAGGCATGTTATGCAATTACAAAAAAAAAAAAAAAAAAAATGTATGGGGCTAGCTCAGCCCCAGTACTAGCTAGCCTTGTTGGCACCACGAATGCTATTAATCAGTACCCTAGCAGGCTCCTGTTTTTCCTGTATAGGGTACTGAACTCAAGTAGTCAGTAAGTAAAATGCCTGTCTTTCCAGTAATACAAGTTGAGAATTTTATCCAGAGTTCTACTGTGGTGCATCATAACAAGCATGTGTAATTCCTTTGCTCCTCTTGTGGTGTAGCGAACAAACCCCAGAGAATGCCTCCTAAAAAAAGTAAAAGGATTGTGGTTCAACCAGCTTTCCTTACCAGCAGTAGATAAAAATAGTACCGTCTATTTATTGCGAGGGGGCAACGAGTTTTGGGTATCTGCCCTCTCGTAACGCCCGCAGGATCAGACTCTCCTTAGCTGGTGGGAGGGGCCCTTGCGTGCTGCCCCACGCTAGTACGCTGGCGCTCACCTTCCGGCCTCCCCTGCTTCTCTCCTTGTTCACCAAGGCCTTCGTAGCGCCTGCGGCCGCTTCTCTCCCTCACACTGAGCCCCTTTCAGTTCCCCAGACCACCGGCTGATCGGCGGCCTACCCGACCATGCGTTGACCGCGTGGTTCCCTGCAGGGAGCGGGGGGGAGTCGGGCCGTCCGGCTTCAGAGCGCTCGGCAGTCTATCTGTCCTTCGCGCCTCCGCGTGGCTCTGGGAAGCAGTTTCTTCCCCTTCGATCCACAGCAGCGCCTTTCCCCTCCTAGGCAGGTTAGGAGGAGCACCGGCAAGTCCAGACGCCGCTCACGTTGTTTTCGCCACGCAGAGGTGGCACAGCTCAGAGATTGAGCTCCAAGCTGGAACCTGGTGCCCTGGTTCGACTCCTCCTCGAAGGGGCCTCAGAGGATCCCGGGCCCTTCCTCGCGGTCGCGACGCCTCCTCGCTCTCGGCGGCCTTCTAGTAGGCCGCCGGCCTGACCACCTCCTCCAGCCCCCCTCATCCGAACTGCTCTGGTAGCTGGTGTTCCCCAGGCTAGGCCGCCACTCTGAGCGGGGGGTGCTCTCTCCACTCCACCTGGCTACAGCGGGGTTCCACTGGCTGCAGAAAGAATGAGAGAATCCTCCGTATAGGCCCAATTCAGCCTGTGTCCCCTCACGCCTCGGCAGAATCACCCATGGCAGGGGGGGGGCACCAGTGACGTCAGGGACTCGCTTCTTCAGGCGGGACCTCGGCCCCCTGCAGACCCTCAAAAAAAGAAGAAGAAAAAAAAAAAGAGGAGCCTGCAGGTTAGAGGATCAGAGTGGGATCGAATCCATTTCTTCAGCTGCTCCTGCCCTGACCTCGAGGCTCGCCACCCCCTCCCGGCAAGGAGGCAGTATGGCACAGTGGTATAGCCTAAGCTGGCGACTTCCAGCAGCCCAGACCTGATCCTAGACCTCGCTGCTCCCGCTTGCATACCGCGTGATCCTGGGATCAGGGTGTGATCGAGCTTATCTCTTCAGGTGTTTCTGAGCAAGTTTCTTAATCTGCTTACGCTGGCGGAGGTGGTTATCTGGGCCTCAGCAGATACTGGGGTCCCTCCACCGTGAGGTCCCGCCACAGCGTCCTTCCGGCGGGATTCCCCCATAACAGGTCCACCCTCTCCGCCTCCCCGTGCCAGCTTGGTGGTGTAGTTGAAGGACCTACTGCCTGACAAACAAGAGGTTTTGCCTCCCTATCTTACCTCCTACCTCTCCAGTCCCTCCCACAGCGGCCCAAGAAGGTACTCTCTCTCCCGGTTGTCCCACGGCTCCCTCCCATAGCGAGCCCTGGTTTCGAACCATGGACCAAAAACAATCTCCCACCCTTGGCCGGGGTTGCGGGGGCCCTCTCATAGCTCCCCCACAACCCGCATTCAGTTCCTCTCCACCCTTAACAGATCTATCAATTTCCTTCGGGAGCCTCCCCTTCTTCTTCTTCTTCTTCTCCCTTTGTCCCCTACCACTCCGGTCCCTCCCACAGCGACCCGAGAAGGTACTCTCTCTCCCGGTCGTCCCACGGCTCCCTCCCATAGCGAGCCCTGGTCTCGAACCTGTGGAGCCATAATCTTCCCTCTCCCTTTTATCTTGGTTGTGGGGCTCCCCGCTTAGCTCCTCCACAATCTGTATTCAAAAGGGAGAAGAACTCTGAGGGACAAAGTATTTCCTGGGATCTTACTCATTCGACCCGTCCCCCTTCAGACAGGGCGGGCCACCCTGAGGACTCTATCCTACACATCTCTAACGTCGCACGTACGAGGATATGGAGAACTAGTCTGCCACTTCGCTCAACCCAGGGCCCGTGAAGAGGTTAGGCCTCTACGGCACTCTACCGCGCAAAAAAAAAAAAAAAAATCTCGGACAGGTCGCCCGGGTCCGGGGGAGAACCCGCGCAGGGCACTCCCCCCCGGTTGGCCCCAGGCAGCAGCCCTTAGAAAGGACGGGGCTACCATGCGGTTCTTAGCACCATGATGGTGCCGTGGCTTAGTTGGGTAAAGCACCTGCCGAGTAAACAGGAGATCCTGAGTTCAGATCTCAGCAGTGCCCTTTTTTTCATTAGTTCTCTCTAAAGCAGATTCTGGTGACTGACTTAAAGACATATCACAAAATTGGGAAATCCTGCACTTGGTACTCTTAAGCAAGAACGCGGCAGCTAAGCAGTCACCAGCCCTAGGACCCTCAGGAACTAGTCCCTTGAACCCAGGGAGGCGTTACTGCGGGGACGTACCTAATACAGCCGAGTCTTCCTGGCCGACTTGGCGGTAGTCACCACGTGTCCACTAGCCAGGGCCACTGACTCCACCCAGCACCATAGCCAAACCAGGGATGCGCCTCTCATCAGCAGACAATGCTCCCGAGGCAGAGGATTCGATCCCACGTACCGCTCCCTCAGGGCCCTCAGCCCCCCTCCCCGGAGTCCGAGGGTTTCCAATCCTGAGGACGAGGTAGAATTACAGGAGGTAGCAGTGCTACTCCCTCGCAACACAGGTCAATCCAAATGCCACACAGTTCAGGCATATGACTTGATGTCAAGGGCAGGAAGTACTGCAGGGGTGCGAACCCCGCCTCCTTCTCTCGGCTCGGATAAGGAGGTTCAAGTCACGGTACCAAGGGATACCCCATAAACTGTTCAACACCTAGTCTCTTTCCGAGGGTTACCTCCAATCCCGAACTGGGAGTAGGGCCCCTCTGTACCGTTTTTATTACGGAACAGACTCTTGGGGCGCTCTCTACTCTCGCCTCGATACCTAGAAGTCGGAGGGAGGCCCCTGACCTATCGCGGGCCCGTAGCTATCTACACCACCACATGGCATCGCACCCTGTCAATGACGACCACCGGGCACATCATACGAGGCATTCGGTAGGCCTTCCTACCACCGATAGACCACATGGCCGCTCTCCCCCATATCGGGAGGCAGTATAGTACAGTGGTCAAAAGCCCTGAACTGCAAGCGCGGTGTCCTGGGTTTGATTCCCACAGCCTCCATGTGTGTACTGTGGCCCCAGAGCAAATTACCTGGTTGCTATTGCCTTCTGATTTACTCTGACAACTCCCTCGACTCCAATGGCCTTACACTCCGCAGTCATGGCCACGGCTGGAGCGGAAAAGGAGGAAGAAAGCTCACTGCCGCTCACAGGTCAAGCAGGCGAACACCCACAATTCACCAGGGGTCAGGAGTTCAATCGCACAGGGACCTGTCATGGCCCATGGAACGAAGGCCCACCCTGAGCCAGGCGGCCATACGCTCTCTCCAAATCAAGGGACCCACAAGCAAATTCACAGCAGCCCAGTGCACCGCGCCCCTCAGATTGAGGTGTGACCAGGGAAAACGGACGGTGAAGACCGACTTGATATGGGGACCCCCTCAGGAGACACCGCTCTAACTGCCAGTGCAGCGACCATAACACTCCTCGGCGGGATAGCTTGCCGGAAGATGCAACACCGCAGGGCCGGTGACCACCAGCAGGGTTGGACTCTACCCGACTGGAGGCGAGAACCGTATTGCTCGCCATAGCACCTACAAAAGTTGTATTCTCCTGGCTAGGTGGTCGTGTCAGCTCCAGGCCCACGCTCGACCCATCCTAGTCCAGTCGACAATCTAACTATGGTCACTCAACAACTGGGGGGCGGGCACGACTCCAGCTGCCTAGGAACGGCTCACCTGGCAAGGGAGATCAGGTCAGTGGTCACTTCCTATGCCCCCACCGACTCCTCCGCCCTAACCAGGCACGGGAGTCATGGCGCCCAGCCAATAGTGGCACCATACCGGCCACGCAGGCCACGACTCGCAGCGGCCAGGCAGAAGGTCACTGTCAGCTTCAGGATCCCTCCCGAACAGACATACTTCTCAGGGGTCAGGGCTTCACCAACGCCACGGACCCTGAAGCCCTCGGCCCGGCTCCAGTGAGGAGGGCTCCGGGGGCAGCAGGTTTATGATGAGACCATCAACACCCACCCCAGTCGGAGGGTCTTGCCCCCGCCTAGGGGAGTCTTGGCCCGGTTCCAGCAGCGATAACGGGAGCAGGGCATAGTCCTCGAGCAGGCCGACAGGGCTAACCTCATTTGTTCCTACAACTGGGGGTATCTGGAACAAGGCAAGGCCCTCGAGCAGGCTGACAGGGCTAACACCCATAGACGAGAGACTAGCACCAATAGACTAGCACCCTCCTCAGGGTGCAGCCACCAGCTGTAGGGGAGACTACACCTCATCGTAGAGACCCTCCGATCGGGGACACGATCGACAACGGATCAGTGGGGTGTTTTCCTCTGGTGCTAGGGTCTCTTGACTGGGCTCCTCGCTAGAGAGTTCTCTAGTGTAGTGGTCATCACGCTTACCTCACACGCGGAAGGCCTGGGTTCAGGCCCCAGTGTAACCAAATTGGAACCACACGTGGAGCGGACCGCTCGGGGTCTTCCTCAAGGCTGGATTGGGGACAATCGGCTCAGCTAGGAGTGCTGGGGGGCTTGGGGTCCTACCTGGCGTGGAACCTGCTCGGTGCTCATCCCATCGGGGTCCGCCGGACATCAATTCCAGCTTTTCAGCCAGGGAATCCCCGGTTGTCACAGAGGGCAACTAATTGAACTAACCGTTTCACGGAAGGGCCCCAACAGGGCCCCACTGCGGCCCCACGTTCCCTGTACATTGGTCCCACCCCCTCTGGACCCTGACCGGAACCCGAGCTTTTCCACAAGACAGAGAGTCTGCCGCCACCTCGCAGGTCGGCGGCAGAGCAGAACCGCCCCAAAGTCCCATTGGGGGATGACTAAGGAGAATCGCCTGGCTAAGGAGAGTCACCCAGCACGACGTGCCTGCTAGCCGACTGACTCCACCCCCAACAGGGGTTCAGGCTCATCCCCACAGAGCGATCGCCACGCTTGGTGGGAACGAACTATTGCAGCCTCGGGGGACCTAGGTAGGGCAACTACGCGGAATCCTTCCTCCACTCTGCCAGGCACCTATTACTCTATCCCTGGCCCAGTCCGGGCCAGAGGGCCCACTTGCTGCCCAGACCTCCCACGGTGACACCCTCAGCCCTTCACTCTTAGACCACTCGGTTCCCACCCTTGGGTTCGTACTGCTTCTTATCTCCCATGAGGTAATGACTGGAGTGCCATGGATGCCAACCAATCACAATGGGTGTTTACTCACCTGGTAAAGGTGATTGTGTTGGTTGGCATCCCATGCTCTCAAACCCTCCATCCAAGTGCTCAGAGTGACGGGACTGATCTAGGGGACCCCCCATAGTAGACCCAACAGGGGTCTAAGCGCAAGTTGTCTCACTCTGGAACTAATTACCAGTCGGGCCTCCGGACGAGACTAGTCCATACAGACTAGAGGAATAAGAGTTCAGCCGCCACCAGTCCTCCGCAGCTCGCATTCTATTTGGCTCTTTGACCCTCTCTCTCTTTAATTTTTCAGTTGATTGTGCCTGCGTTATGATGTTCTTTTACACTAACTAACCTTGATTTTAGCTATGGAAGATTCGAACTGGAGATCAGGGGTTCCTGGGACCTGGATATGCTAGAAATTTGATCTGGGTCATGTTCATCACTAGCCTATCAGGTGGGCTATAACCCATGAGGTAATGACTGGAGTGCCATGGATGCCAACCAACACAATCACCTTTACCAGGTGAGTAAACACCCATTAAATCAGTGTGCGGGTGTACCTGGTGTTGTGTCAGGCAGCAGGTATTGGTGGGGTGCTGTGAGGGGCAAGAAAGGTAACCCCGATACAAATCTGCTGCAGCTATTGTGAATGTTTGCTGGGGTCACACAACTGAGCAGTGCCCACAGCAATAGACCAAAGTAACTTTGCCTGCCTGACTTACAAAACTTCATTGACTGGTGGCATAATTACAAACAAAGCACTGGGGGAAGATGTGAAAGAAGTTGGCTGGTGCAATGAGAGAGCTCAGATTTCTCCCACTCCCTCTTACTATTAGTATTCTAAATAAAATGAAGTGAGAAGATGATACACTGCATGTCATACAGTATGATCCTCTTAATTTCACATAATTTTATTTAGAATTTTTTAAAGTAACTAGCACATGCGTGCTACTAACACAAACAGAAATAGCCACATTCATGTAATCACTTGCAGTGAGAGTTGTTCATTGGGAGCATTATTACTATTTTTTTATCTGCTAGAAGAACTAGGGAAATACTGATTGTGCTCCTCACTGGTGGCTCCTACTAATACTAATCAACAACTGGCTCTCTCAGTCTGTCTCTGACACAAGATGGCAGTGAGCATGATCTGTTCTTTCTGCACTACCTTGGGCCTGGCTGATGATAATTCAGTTGCTGTGCTATTGCCACTTGTGTTTATTTTTTTTTGGGGGGGGTTATTAAATTAAATATTTTCGACAGGACCTCGAGACCCAAGTCACCACCAGACTAGATTAAGTCGATGCGATGGTCATGGCCAGGCCAGGCAGTGGGCCTAGTGACAGGCTGCAGGTGCACTCTCTCTCTCTCTCTCTCTCTCTCTAATATCTTTGATGACAGCAGGATGGATTCATGGCTGTCTGAGGGAATGAGTCTGTGGTGGTGCATGGCACCGTTTTCTGTTATCCGAGCTGGACTTCAAGTGAGTGGGACGTGACAGTACCACCAAACAGTGACAAACAAACGGTGTGTGATGCACAGACCACCTGAAGGCAGGGGGGACAGAAACGTTCTGGTCTGGGTGTGGGAAGGGGAGAAAATCATCAACGGACCTCATTTGGAGCCATTTAATTGGCTAGAATTGCCCCAGAGAGAAATCTGTGTGGAAACAAAAATGCCTGAGCTGTTTGGATGGTCAAGGGAGGTGGCGGGCTAACAGTCAGAGTGGCCTGTGGCTTACGAACGATCGAATCCCCCGCCCCCCGAGGTTTACTGACACAGTGGCAAAGTATAGTGGTCAGGGAAGAAGAAAAAAGAAGTGGAAAAAAAGAAGAAAAAACAAAGAGGAAAATCAGTGGCCCCTCAAACTAGGGGGCCCAGGGCAAATGCCCCTTCTGCCCTATGATTAATCCGGCCCTGCTCACAGGCAGGAACTACATTATTTGTCCCCACCGGCAGAAAATATATTACTTATACCCACTGGCAAGAACTTTATTACTTGTCCCCACCGGCAAGAACTATATTACTTGTTCCCACTGATAGAACTATATTACTTGTACTCACAGGCAGGAACTACATTATTTGTCCCCACTGGTAGGAACTATATTATTTGTCCCACTGGTAAGAACTATGTTATATGCCCCACTGGCAAGAATGACATTACTTGTCCCCACTAGTAGAACTATATTATTTGTCCCCACTGCTTGGAACTACATTACTTGTCCCCCCTGGTAGAACTATATTACTTATCCCTCCTGGTAGAACTATATTATTTGTCCCTGCTGACAAGAACTACATTATTTGTCCCCAAAGGCAAGAACTATACTACTTGTCTCCACTGGCAAGAACTATATTATTTGTCCCCACTAGCAGGAACTACATTACTTGTCCCCACTGGCAAAACTATATTATTTGTCCCCACTGGCTGGAACTGTATTATTTGCCGATACTGGCAGGAACTATATTACATCTCACCGCTGCCAGGAACTATATTACTTGTACTATATTACTTGTTCCCAGTTGTAGAACTATATTATTAGTCCCCTCTGCAGGGACTATATTAGTTTTCCCTACTGGCAGGAACTATATTATTTATCCCAACTGGAAGGAACTACACTACTTGTCCCTACTCATAGAACTATATTACTTGTCCCCACTGGCAAGAACTACATTACTTGTCCCCACTGATGGAACTATATTATTTGTTTCCACAACAATAACTATATTATTTCTCCCCACTAGCAGGAACTACATTATTTGTCCCCAATGACAGGAACTACATTACTTGGGCCAGATTCTAGAAGAGTTATGCCTGGCATAACAGCAGTTGTACCAAGTAGGATGGCGTATGTAGCAATTTACACCAGCAGCTGCGACATGCATGATTCTACAAAGTGGCCTGCGACATGTCACAGGTCACTTGTGCAGAACAGTAGTTACACCGGCAGTTACGCCATAAACCCCCTGCGACATGCCAATAGGGGGTTTATGGCAGCAGTTGTGCCCGATTCCAGAAGGGCAGCAACAAAGTCCCTAATGTTGAGATTCTACAAGAACCCCTGGAGGAGAACTGGCAAAGTAAGTTACACCAGCATTCAGCTGGTTTAACTTATGGCTGCCCCCTGGGGGTCCTGTAGACCTGCCTGCAGACATGCCACCTTGTCCACCCCCCATGCCAGCATACCCCAGTGGGGCCCCACAGGGCTACCCATCTCCCCATCCTCCAAAACATCTGTTGGCACAAGCCCAACAGGGTGGCACTGCCATCCCCCCACCCGTGCCCAGAACCTCGAGCCGCCGGCTCCAAATGTAGCAATTACCCCTCCCTGGTAGTCTAGTGGATTGCCCGATCATTATAACATAAATGACTATCTCCAATACCCTGGTAGTCTAGTGGCCCCACACCCCCACCCAGCCATGCCATCCCACCCAGCAAACCCCCACCTGTCCTCAGTGACTGCATAGCCCACCATTCACGGTCATCACCACACTTAGTTCAGTATCAGTGTGTACTGAAAAGAGACGCTCCAGAAATTAATATCTGAGCACATCTTTACAGTACATGCTGATACTGAACTCAGTGTGACTGGCCGTGGTGGTGAGAGGGGCTGTGCCAGTCGCCATCTGGGGACTGCTGAGAGGTGCTGGTGGGCTGAGGTAGCTGGGTGGGGGCCACTAGACTACCATGGCAGGGATTAGTGCCACATTTGCAGGGTGACTCCAGGGTCGGGGCACGGGTGGGGGGCTGACAGTGCCACTCAGCGAGGCATATTACAACAGGGGATCTGGGGGGCTGGGGTGTCTGGGGCCACTTGGTATGGCCAACCCTGCGGGGCTCATACATGTGGTTTCCGGGGCCAGTTGTTGTGGCCAGCCCTGTGGGGCACATACAGCTGGCTTGGGGGGGCACGGGGTGTGGGCTGCCCTGTGGAGCAGCTATTGTGGCTTGCTGGGCAGGGGGGTGCACTTGCAACCTGCAGCAGCAGGTTGTGATATGCTGGCAAGGTAACCATCTGTGCGGCATACCTAGCCGCATGTCGCAAGTCACACGCCTTTGCTGTAGAGACCCTGCTCCTTCTAGAATAGGGCACAGGGTCATTGTCACAGTTGCAGGTGGCGCAAGTTACTATATTTTTTTGTCTCCACAGGCCATAGCTATATTGCTTGTCCCCACTAGCAGGAACTATATTATTTGTCCCCCACTGGCAGAAACCATATCACTTGTCCCCACTGGTAGAACTGTATTATTTGTCTCCACTGGAAAAAACTATATTTTTCTCCACTCTGGCAGGAATGATATTACTTCTTCCCACTGGTAGAACTATATTGCTTGTCCCCACTGACAAGAATTATATTATTTGTCCCCACTGGCAAGAACTATATTACTTGTTCCCACTGGCAGGAACTATATTACTTCTCCCCACTGGTAGAACTGTATTACTTGTCCCCAACAGTAAGAACTATGTTATTTGTCCCCACTGGTAGGAACTATTTTACTTATCCCCACTGGTAAAACTATATTATTTGTCATCGCTGGCAGGAACTATATTATTTGTCCCCACTGGCAGGAACTATATTATTTGCCCTCATTGGCAAGAACTATATTACTTGTCCCCACTGGCAGAACTATATTATTTGTCCCCGCTGGCTGGAACTATATTATTTACCTGCACTGGCAAGACCTACATTACTTGTCCCCACTGGTAGAAGTATATTATTTGCCCCACTGGCAGGAACTATATTATTTGTCCCCACTGGCAGAAACTACATTACTTGTCTCCATTGGTAGCATTATATTACTTGTCCTCACTGGCAGTAACCATATTACGTGTCCCCACTGGTAGATCTACGTTATTTCTCCCCACTGGAAAGAACTATATTATTGTCCCCTCTGGCAGGAACTATATTACTTCTTTCTACTGTAAGAACTAAATTACTTGTCCCCATGGGCAAAAACTATATTACTTGTCCCCACTGACAAGAATTATATTACTTGTCTCCACTCGTAGAACTATATTACTTGTTCTCACTGGCAAGAACTATATTACTTGCCCCACTGGTAAAACTATCTTACTTGTCCTCATTGGCAGGAACTATATTACTTGTCCCACTGGTAAAACTATATTATTTGTCCCCACTGGAGGGAACTATATTATTATCCCACTGGTAAAACTATATTACTTGTCCTCACTGGCAGGAACTATATTACTTGTCCCACTGGTAAAACTATATTATTTGTCCCCACTGGAAGGAACTATATTATTGTCCCCGCTGGCAGGAACTATATTACTTGTTCCCACGGGTAGAACTGTATTACTTATCCACATGGGAAGAAACTATATTACTTGTCCCCACTAACAGGAATCATATTATTTGTCCCCACTTGAAGGAGCTATATTACTTGTCCACCCTAGCAGGAACTACATTGCTTGTCCCCACTGGTAGAACTATATTATTTGTCCCCACTGGCTAGAATTATATTACTTGCCCCCACTGGCAGGACTGGTATTGCATGTCCCCACTGGCAGGAACTGTATTATTTGTCCCCACAGGAAGTAACTACACTACTTGTCCCTACTGATAGAACTACATTACTTGTCCACACTACCAAAAACTACATTACTTGTCCCAACTGGTGGAACTATTTTATTTTTCTCCACAGGCCACAACTACTGTATATTACTTTTCCCCATTAGCAGGAACTATATTATTTGTTCCCACAGATAGGAACTACATTACTTGTCTCCAACGGTAGAATTATATTACTTGTCCTCGTCAGGCAGGAACCATATTACTTGTCCCCACTGGTAGAGCTACATTATTTGTCCCCACTGGAAAGAACTATATTATTGTCCCCTCTGGCAGGAACTATATTACTTCTCCCTTCTGGTAGAACTATATTACTTGTCCCCATGGGCAAAAACTATATTTCTTGTCCCCGCTGACAAGAATTATATTATTTGTCACCATTGGCAAGAACTATATTACTTGTCCCCAGTAGCAGGAACTATATTACTTCTCCCCACTGTTAGTACTCTATTACTTGTCCCCAACAGCAAGAGCTATATTATTTGTCCCCACTGGTAGGAATTATATTACGTATCTCCACTGGTAGAACTATATTATTTGTCCCCACTGGCAGGAACTACATTATTTGTCCCCACTGGCAGGAACATATAGAAACATATAGAAGTTGAGGGCATGTTATGACTGCAAGGCCCATCCAGTCTGCCCATTTCTTTTTCTACCTTATGAATGTGCCATAGGCCTTTCTCTGTCAATGGCCTATCTATTCATACTCATCTGTATTGCTCCCTTGTGCCTATCCCATGCCTGTTTGAAGCCCTGCACTGTATTCATATCCACCACTTCCTGAGGTAGGCTGTTCCATGCATCCACCACCCTTTCTGTGAAAAAGAACTTCCTCACATTACCCTTTAATCGGCCTCCCTCTAATCTAATGCTGTGTCCTCTTGTCCTGCTATTTTCCTATATTTAAACATGTTAGACTCTTTCACCTTGTTAATGCTCTTAAGGTGTTTGAATGTTTTAATCATATAACCTCTCTCCCTCCTTTGCTCTAGTGTATACATATTGAGTTCAGTTAATCCGTCCTCATATGTTTTCTAATGCAGGCCCTGCACCATTTTGGTTGTCCTTCCCTGGACTGCCTCAATTTAGTTAATGTCCTTGTGAAGGTGTGGCCTCCAGTACTGCATGCAGTACTCCAGATGGAACTATATTATTTGTCTGCACTGGCAAGAGCTACATTACTTGTCCCCACTGGAAAAACTACGTTATTTGGCCTTATTGGCTAGAACTACATTACTTGTCCCCTCTGGTGGAATTAAATTACTTGTCCCAGCTGGCAAAAATTACATTACTTGACCCCACTGGCAAGAACTATATTACTTGTCCTCACTGGCAAGAACTATATTATTTGTCCCCACTAGTAGCAACTACATTAGATGTCCCCACTGGTAGAACTATATTATTTGTCCCCACTGGCTGGAAACATATTACTTGTCACCACTGGCAAGAACTATATTACATGTCCACACTGGCAGGAACTACATTATTTCTTCCCACTGATAGAACTATATTATTTGTCCCCACTGGCAGGAACTGTGTCCTTTATTACCACTGGCAGGAACTATATTATTTGTCCACATTGGCAGGAACTAAATTTCTTGTCCCTTCTGGTAGAACTATATGACTTGTTTACACTGGCAAGAACTGCATTACATGTCCTCACTGGCAGGACTATATTACTTGTTGCCAGTGGCAAGAACTACATTACTTCTCCCCACTGGTAAGAACTATATTACTAGTCCCCACTGGAAAGAACCATATTGTTTTTCCCCAGTTGCAGGAACTACGTTAATTGTCCCCACTGGTAGAACTATATTATTTGTCTGAACTGGCTGGAACTATATTTCTTGCCCTCACTGGCAGGAACTATATTTCATGTCGCCACTGGCAGGAACTATATGACTTGTTACCACTGGTAGAACTACATTATTTGTCCCCACTGGCAGGAACTATACTACTTGTCCCTACTAGCAGGAACTGTATTATGTGTCCCCATTAGCTGCAATTACATCATTTGTCCCTACTGGTAGAGCTACATCACTTGTCCCCACTGTTAGAACTACATTATTTGTCTCCACAGGCAATAGCAATATTGTTTGTCCCCACTAGCAGGAACTATACTATTTGGCCCCACTGGCAGGAACGTCATTACTTGTCCCCACTTGCAGGAAATATATGACTTGTCCCCACTGGTAGAACTATATTATTTGTCCTCACTGGCAAGAACTGTATGACTTGTTCCTACTTGCAGGAACTCTATTATTTGTCCACACTTGCAGGAACTGTTTTACTTGTCCCTACTTGTAAAACTGTATTCCTTACCCCCAACTGTCAAGAACTATATGACTTGTCCCCACTGGTAGAACTATATCATTTGTCCTCACTGGCAAGAACTGTATGACTTGTGCCCACTGGCACGCACCATAATTTTTGTCCCCACTTGCACAAACTGTATTGCTTGTCCATACAGGAAGAACTATATTACTTGTCCCCACTAGCAGGAACTGTATTACTTGTCCCTACTGGTAGAACTATATTACTTGTTCCCACAGGCAGGAACTATATGACTAGTCCCCACTGACAGGAACTATATTATTTGTCTCCACCAGTAGAAACTACATTACATGTCCCCACTGGAAGGAACAATATTATTTGTCCCCACTGACAGGAACTATATTATTTTCCCTAACTGGCAACAAGTAAACTATGTGTTCTCACTGGCAGAACTATATTATTTGTTCCCACTGGCAAGAACTATACTACTAGTCCCCACTGGAAGGAACTATATTATTTGTCCCCACTTGCAGGAACTATATTACTAGTCCCCACTGGCAGGAACTATATTATTTGTTCCCACTAGTAGAACTATATTGTTTGTCCCCACTGGCAGGAACAATATCACTTGTCCCCATTGGCAGGAACTATATTATTTGTCCCCACTGGCAGGAACTACATTACTTGTCCCTACTGGTAGAACTATATTACTTTTTCACACTGGCAAGAACTGCATTACATGTCCCCAATGGTAGGACTGTATTACTTGTTGCCACTGGCAAGAACTACATTACTTGTCCCCACTAGCAAGAACTACCTGTATATTACTAGTTCCCACTGGAAATAACTATATTACTTGTCACCACTGGCAGGAACTGTATTTCTTGTCCATACCGGTGGAACTATATTATTTGTTCCCACTGGCAAGAACTGTATTACTTTGTCCCCAGTGTCCAGAGCTATATTTCTTGTCCCCACTGGCAGGAACTACAGTATATTTTTTTGCCCCTACTGTAAGGAACAATAATATTCGTTCCCACTGACAAGAACTATGTTATTTATTCCCACTGGCAGGAACTGTATTACTTGTCCTCACTGGTAGAACTATGTTACTGTCCCCACTGGCAAGAACTATATTACTTGTCCCCACTGGCAGGAACTGTATTACTTGTCCCTTCTGGTATGACTATATTACTTGTTCTCACTGGTAGAACTAAATTACTTGTCCCAACTGGCAGGAACTATGGTATATTTTTGGCCCCCACTGGAAGGAACAATAGTATTTGTCCCCACTAACAGGAACTATATTATTTTCCCTAACTGGCAACAACTAAACTATGTGTTCTCACTGGCAGAACTATATTATTTGTTCCCACTGGCAGGAGCTAAATTACTTGTCATCACTGGTAGAACTATATTATTTGTCCCCACTTGCAGGAACTATATTACTAGTCTCCACTGGCAGGAACTATATTAGTTGTCCCCACGGGCAGGAAATGAAAATTACATACTTATCATTATTATTGACGTTCTAGGAATATCTTCACCATCTATTCACACTAATGGGTCCAGGCCAGAGGAACTAGAACCCAGTGGAAATCAAAAGTTTCAATGGAGCTTGCACTGAGGCAAGTGGCATGCATGCATGGCACCAGAAGAGTAGCTCATGGCACTAGGCTTACCTCAGCACTAACCCCCAACTGGCTCTCTTCCTTTTTTTCTGGTCATGCACTTACGCTAAGGGCATAAGAAGCCCTGAAGACCAAGCCTGCCCGGTGGTGCTGAGGGTTGAGACGCTGGAGGCCACACCTCACACCACACCAGTGACCTGGGTGTGGGGACAGATTCAGGGAGCCAGGGGTCGGCGGGAGAGGGGGAGGATGGAGCATCCAGTGGACTGTTCTCCTCTCCTAGGGAGGGCATCAGAGGCTGCTCTGTGTCCTCACAATCTCTGAGGAAAATCAGGGTTCCTGCAGGATCACTAGCCAGAACATAGGGGCAGGAGTGCGGTGAACATCAGCAAGCTGTGTGCAGATGTTATTGCACACTGCACTCCCAGGGGCAAACCACTATGTAGAAAATCCCCATCCATGTGGACAGGAGACGGCACCACTGCCCCATAGCCACACTCCAACTGCCAGTCATCCTCCTCTCCTGGACTGAGCTCAGCCCTGTGTGCCTAATTGTAGATAGAGACCCGGGGTGGATAGGGTGGCCCTACCTCAGGGGTATTCACTGGGCTGGTGCTGGGAGATGGAGATGTCTCAGGCAAGGAGGTAGAGCTAGAGGCAATGGTGGCTGCCTGAGAGAGTTCCTCATGGGACGGTGCAAAAACCCAAGACAAAAAAAAGAAAAGAAGACCTGAAGATCTGTGCAAGAGAGGCCATTATGAGAGTAACATAGTGTCTTCACAGTTCAAGCCCTGAACAAGGGAGAAGACCAATAAGATATTGAAGTGAGCTCAGGGGATGGCAGGATGGGTGTGTGAATAAATGGTGAAGATATTCCTAGAAGATCAATAATTATGGTAAGTATGTAATTTTCATATCTTCCAGGAAGACAAGGCAAGGCAAGGCAAATTTTATTTGAAAGATGCCCATCCCAGAGGCTGTGGGCAATGTACATATTAAAAAATATTCTGTATACATACAAATATAAAAATAAATAATGCACTTACAAACATCAATATACATGATTACATTTAAAATAATACCTTCAACAGCAGTAATAAACTCAAAGGAAGCCCAAATTATTTTAAATATCAAATTCAGAAATCTGGTCAGGGATATACAACACAGTCCAGGAAGGCCTGATTATATAAGAAAGCCTTAAGGTGGGACTTGAGCACCTCAAAAGAAGGGGCCTCCCTAACAGCTGCAGCAAGCAAATTCCAGAAGATGGAGGCAGCAACACTAAATTCTGTGTCACCAGCTGTCTTCAACCTCATCCTGGGAATCACAAGGAGGCCCCTAGAGGAGGAGCGGAGGTGGTGGATAGAGACAGAAAGAGTGAGAAGGTCCTTCAAGTAACCAGGGCCCAGGCCATTTAGGGCCTTAAAGGTGGGTAAACCCACCTTAAAGAGGACCCTCCACCTGATGGGCAGTCAGTGCAGCTGATGCAGCACCGGAGTGATATGACAGTACTTAGGTTGTCCCACCAACAATCTAGCTGCTGCATTCTTCACCAATTGCAGTTGGCACAGGTACCCCTAGAGAACCTGAGATAGAGCACATTACATTAGTCAAGCCTGGATGTCACAAAGGCATGCACCATGGTGGGGAGATCCGGAGGCAGCACTAGGGGCTTTATCCTTGCAATATTCCTCAGATGGTAAAAACTACAGTGGACAATGGATGCCACCTGTAACTCAAGTGACAATCCATTATCAAGAACAATGCCAAGATCACACACCCTAGAAGAGGTTTTCCATTGTACAGAGCCAAGAAAAAGCCATATCTCTGTTCCAGAGGCCAGCCTATCATGACCTTTGTTTGACTCCACCACCGGTACCTGTGTCTTATCGGGGTTCAGTCACAACTAGTTGGAGGCCATCCAATCATTGATCTCAGTGAGGCAGCTGTTAAGCACTTCCACTGAGCCAGATGTTCAAGGGGCAAAGGAAAGATATAGCTGGGTATCATCAGCATAACAATGAAAACTCAGACTGTACTTCCTAATGATCTCTCCCAGGGGCAGCATGTACACAGCAAACAACATCGGTGACAAGACCGAACCCTGGGGTACTCCACATGACAGGAGAGTGGAGGAGGAGGAGAAATTCCCCATCACAACCCTCTGCCTCCTGTTAGATAAAAAAGAATATACAATCACCATTTATTCAAACTAATGGGTCAGAGTACCAAGCTGACATAGAACCCCTGGGGTAGGGTGGTAGTAGTGGAGAGTTCACTTAGGACTGAAGTCCATTCAAGACAGTTCTGCCAGTGGCATATCGCCTGGTAGTGACATGCAGTGTATGGTGCGCAACTAAAATGTGCACTATGACCCTGGTTATAGCTTTCAGCATCACCTGACAGACACAGAACAAATCCCTGCTAGGGATGTGACATCTGCAATGCTGAAGTGGCACAGACTTAACCTTTCAACCTGACCTAGCCATGGCATAGTAGAGGTGAGATAGCTCACAACCCAGGTAGTGTGCACTTGAGTGGAGCAGACTGACTATCTCAACTGAAAGCAAAGGAGACCAAAACCCATTTGGATTCATTGAAATCCTAGTTCTGTGCAGATGAGAAGTGAGAACCCTCCTAACATTCAGAGAATGGGGAAAGAGGGCTCATCAACATTCTGGAAGCTGGCAATTAGGTGGACAGCACAGTGGCAGATTCCAAGGGAGCCCTAAAACCACTTAGGAAGGATTTTATCAAGTGCAGAGCACTACCTTTCCCTGTGGGAAACATCATAAGGGTAATCTGAGATTATGAGATGATTTCAAATGATGTGCAAGCAGAAGAGATGGCCACTAATGATTGCAGTATACGTAGAACTTAGCTCAAAAGTCACCGATGGCTCAAAGTGCTTGTGATGAGTATGTCGAGCACAAAGTTGATCTCCAGGTAACTATCTTCTTCTGGAGAGAGCCTCATGTATAAAAATGCCCTAAGTATTGCAAGGATGGAATAGAAGACCCTGGGACAACTTGTCCAACCTGAGAGGAAGCATCCTCTGTTGGCTGAGTGAAAATCTGAGTAACAGAGAAAGCACATCTGCCAAGACATAGGGTGCAATCAAATGTGTTTGGCCAAGCATTCCAGTCAGTGTGTAGTAGATTCCTGGCAAACACTTAGCCTGGAGTAGGATCTTCTGATCCAGGCCCTCTCTCCACATTCTCACAGCATCTCAGGAAACAAGGAAAGAGAGCTCTCTGTGTTGTTTCTTTGTGAATTACAAGGTAGACTGTCGTCCATTCAGAAAAAACTGTTTTCTAGCTGTTGAGATCCAGCAGGGCTGGCAGCCTACACAAAATCAGTTTGCATATTTAACCTACTAAAGTAAGGATCACACTCTGATGGATGGGCTGCAGACACCTTGACACTGAAACCCTGGTAGTGGGCTTCCCAACAGGGAGGCCTCTGAAGAGATAATTGCCCAGCGTTTCAGATAATTTGGAAGCAATATCTCAGATGTGGTGTGAGAGTGCAGGGGCAGTACCTAGAAGCTTGAATATCCAAGGGGCTAATCAATCCGGGAGAATAAAATGACCGGTGACTGGAAATGCCTGCACATGGCAGTCAGCAGAGTCCCTCCCAAAAACAAGAAGAGATAAAGTTATTTTCCTTGATATCCCCAAAAGGAGGGAGAGGAATAGGGAGGTTACCATGAACTGAGATCATCTGGTATCAGCTGGGTGTCACAAGGAACACCATAGATGATGCCAGTGTTGGCACCAGGGAGTGCATACCTGTCTCTGATCTGGCACCCAATCGGGCCCAATGCCGGCCCCAGCACCAGACATGGTGCATAGCATGGTGCCTAACAGCACCTCAAATGGCACCTTACATGGTGTTAAACATGGCACCCAACATGGCACCTAACATAGCACCCAACACAGTGCCTAACACAGCACCTAACATGGCATTAAACATGGTGCCCAACATGGCACCTAACATGGCACCAAACATGGCTCATAAAACTGTGTCTAACATGACATCTAACACAGTATCTAATATGGTGCCTAGCATAACGTCTAACACAGTACTTAGCATGGTGCCTAACATGGCACCAAACATGACACCTAAAACAGCACCTAACATGGCCCCTAACACAGCATCGAACGTGGCACCCAACATGGTGCTGGACATGACACCAAACATCCAGACACAGCACCGGACATGGTACCAACCTGGTACTGGCTCAACAGCTTGGCCCCTCCCCCACTCCACACACTTAAGGCATGAAACCTACACCAAGGCAGGAGAGAGAGAGAGAGAGAGAGAGAGAGAGTTTGGCACCGAGGTAAACCTAGTGCCGCATGCCACTCTCACGGCACTGTGCAGGCACACTACTTGCCTTAGTGCTGTCTCCCACAAAAGTCTTGACTCTCACAGCATCCTAGAGCCTCCAGCCTGGACCCATTAGTGTGAATAAATGGTGAAGATATATTCGTGGAAGATCTATATTACTTGTCCCCACTGGTAGAACTATATTATTTGTCCCCACTGGAAAGAACTTTATTACTTGTTTCCCCATGGCAGGAACTACATTATTTATCCCTACTGGCAAGGACTATATGATTTCCCCTATTATGTTCCATCCTTTGGAGGAGATGCTAAACCAAGGTCACGTTTATCCATCTCTGGTGCTGTCCTCATGAGTGTCCAGGTGGAAGTAAAAGAACCCAAGGCACATTCCGGAAGAGCAGGGGACTTCCCCAGTGCCCTGGCAAGAAAAATATTATTTCCCCCACTGGCAGCAGCTATATTATTTGTTCCCACTTGTAGAACTATATTATTTGTCTCCGCTGGCAAGAACTATATTATTTGTCCCATATGGCAAGGATTATATAATTTGTCTCCAGGGTAGAGAGAGGGAGGCCGAGGCACTGTGGGTCACCCTTGATCCAGGCAATGGCACAGAAATGTGCACAGAGGTGATCCACACACCTCCAGCACAGGGGAAGGAAGTGTACAGGGAACTAGTGGAAGAAATACATGAGATGGTAACTAAAAGAGAAATTCTGCTGATGGGGGATTTTAATATGCTGAACGTGGATTGGACTACCCAGGCAGCTGCTTCAGTCAGAAGTAGTGGCATCCTAGGTTCCCTACCGGGATAGGTCTCAGGAAGCTAGTGCCTGATCTCATCAGAGACAGGGAGATTCTAGACATGGTATTGGCCAGTGGGGACAGAGTATTAGAAGTCCAGATAGAAGGACAGCCGGGGTCCAGCTACTACCACATAGTGCGGCTAAGCATGGAGACAGGGAGTCAGACGAGTCACACTAAAGCAAATATTTTAGATTTCAGAAGAGTGTATTTCACTGAAATGGGGAAATATATCACAGTAGCCCTGGAGAATGGGGAGGTAAGAGGAGGTGTCGAAGAGCAGTGGGGGCAACTAAAATGAGCCATACTGGAAGTGACGAACCAATGCATCAGGTTGGTATCTGAAGGAAAGAGAAAGAGGAGGCCGCTATGGTTCTTGAAAAAGGTGGCAGACAAAGTAAAGGCTAAAAGGGAGAGTTTCAGGAAGTATAAGGGGACCCAAAGGGAGGAAGATATGGTAGAGTACCATGAGCGTCAAAGGGATGCAGGGAAGACTGTAAGGTCCACAAAGGCATGGACTAAGGAGGGATTAGCGCAGATGGTGAAGAAAGGGGACAAGACATTCTATAGGTACATCAGGGAAAATAGAAAACTGTGGGAGGGGGATTGTAAGTAGGGATAGGAGAACCTCATAAGGTTCTGCGGTTCAAAAAGGTTCTGATAAGCTAAAAGAGGATTGGATTCTCATCCAAGCCTTTAATGACCTCTACTGTTTTAGGGTAATGGTATGTTAAAAAATCATTTTAAACTGCTTTTAATCAACATATCTGTAGAAAAACAATTAAACCACTGTTAAGTAGTAGAGAATGCTCTCTAGTCACTCTTCTGTTTCTGACAATTAAGAAAGTAATACTAATAATGTGTATAAATTACATTACTAACAGTGGTGATTTCTATTTCTCAGCAGGTACAGGCAGGCACTAGATGTGTTTTAAACTGTTAAGTGATGATGAAGGAGAAGCCAGGAACACAAAAACAGCACCAGGCCAGAGCAGACAGCAACAAGTAATGGACAGCCAGTCAGCCAGCTACCACTTCAAGACTGCATTCTGCTACTACCCCCCACCTACTACAACCGGGAAAAACTAGAAGTAGTCTACCAGTACTGAAATCAGTATGGTTAAGGCACATTTACCAAAATGATTGCTTAGAAAAGAATGAGAAAGTGACTGTGATGACAAGAAAGTCCCAGATCAGATCTCTAGTTTGTAAATAAATGGTTTCCTGAGTTTGAATTTTTAGAAGGGGATACTACTGTGTTTAAATAATTGTACTTTGTAGTAGTCCTACCATTACTACCAGGGGAAAAACACAGAGATAGCAGCATTTATCAATGTGGTTATGTAATTCTGCACATTTAGGTAAATGATCTCCTTAGAATGACTGAGTGATTGTGTGTGTGAGAACATGGACTTGTCTGCCACAGTTGCTACCAGTACGTGATGATGTGAATGTGATGTAGTGGCTGCACCTCCGACCCACCCCCAGAATGACAATGATGTGATCGAAAGGCAGGCAAGTCACAGATCAATATTCTTTCTAAACTAGTCTCCTGAGTCTGATTTTTTGCAGAAGGGGTCGGTTTATTTTTTGAATGTCATTAATTATTTTAGCATAGCAATGGGTCTCAGTAAGGAACACAATGCAAAGCAATGTGAAAGAACAAGAGCACCAGGCAGTCCAAAGTGACCACTTCACCACTGCTACTACTACCACTACTATTGGGGGAAAAAAGAGCTACAGTTACATAAGAGAAAATTATCCTTAGGTGCATTAGGTAATAAAATAAATGATCTCGTCAGAATGAGAAAGAGACTGTGTGAGATCAGGGACTTGTCTGCCACAGTAGCTACCAGTACATGATGACGTGAACGTGATGAACTGGCTGCACTTCCCACACACACACCCAGGATGACAATGATGTGGTTGAAAGGCAGACATGTCCCAGATCTCTACTTTTAAGCAGTCCAGTGAGTCTCAAAATTGAAAGCTGATGTGTCACTCCACAGCTGCAGCACAGGACTCACTGTCAGTGTCATCTTCTTCGAGATCAGCATCACATATGTAGCCAAAGTTTGGCAAGTTAACCTTCAAGAATGTTAGTTTCTCCACATTGTCTAGTATTAATCTTGATTGTTTATCATTCACAACATCCCCAGCAGAGCTAAATAAATGCTCAGAACAGACACTGGAGGGTGGACATGCAATATACTTACAAGCCAGGGTTGTCTGATTTGGCTAGCATGACTTTGAATCTTGCCAGTAAGCTAAAGGTTCATCCTTCATAGTAATGTTGGTCCCAGACAGATATGCATCTACCATGCTTACTACTGAACATGCATTTTCTCCTTGTGGAATTCCAATGTCCTACCGCTGGCCCCAAATGTCATCCTCCTCCTCATTGTCTGCTTCTGTACTGGTTTTTGGAGCAGTCTTTTGAATTTAAGTTTGTGTCATTGTAGTACTGCTTGCCAATCCTCCTAATGAAACCTCATCTACTGCATCAATCAAAGTTGCCTGTAGTTCAACTCCTCCATATCATCAGACACCACATCAGGAAGGTATCTGTTCTGGGAATGTGGATCTAGCAATGTTGCTAAAAGAGATAATCCTTGCTCTGTGACATGACTGATAATTTCTCATCATTGCTAAGTCTGTTATGCATGTTATTGACTAGAGATTGGTTCATATCTAAACTGTTCCTCATTTTCTCCAACCTTTTTCAGAAGTAGAATGAGTTGAATAACTTGACTAAGGGATGTTTTTTCTACACTGACCTCTTGTAGCACTCATGAATGGTTTCAGAATGTGACACAACTGTTCCAGCGGAGACCATTTAGTAGAATGCAGTACAATGCCCTCCCTGATATCAATGTACATAATATACTCTATGATAGCTACCTCTTGTTCAAGGATAAGTTCAATCATAAAGTAAGTTTATTTATTTTTTTCATTTATTACATTTTGTTGACCAGGTAAGCCCACTGAGACTAGAAGTCCATTTTTAAGGGGACGACCTGGGGGCGGGGATACAGATGGCAACCAACTGAAGCTGAACCAGATTAAGCTGTTGGTGGTACTGCTAGTGAATGGAGGAAATTTGGCCAGGACACCAGGTTAATTCCCCTACTTTCCAGTAGTGGGACATGCTGTCAGCTGCTGAGTCATTCTCTATCTGAGCGCTGATAGAGAAGGACATGGAGGAGCCTGGAGAGAAGGCCGCTGTCCCACAAATGGAACTTGAGCATGGAGAGTTAGAAACCTTTTATGATACAGAGGTGTGATTAGAGGAAGATTTAACCTGTACTGAGGGAGCAATGATTCGGTCTGCTAAGATGACTACAGCAGCTCTAAAATTGGCATTGGAGGAAAGGCACCAAACTGCAGAGGTTTTGACAGCACTGTTAATGAGGAACAATATTTGAAGCAGCAAAATGAATTAAAAAAGGCTCTGGAACTTGCAAAAGTTAGTATTGAGATCCCAAGTAGTCATAATGAGCAAACGGCAACTGGTGGGAGTTGCCAAGGGCCATCCCAAAATATGCAATCAACGGGAGAGCATAGCGACCAGACAGGTGTGTCTTTGGAGAAAGAACCTGTCATTTTCTAAATGGATAAAAATGATCAAAATGGAGTTACTGTGTTCACTTTTTCATCAAAAACTCAAGAGAGGACTATATAGAAACCCTCAGCCCCTTCAAAAACTTGGGCAGATTATGATATGGAAGTTAATGAACCTTGGTCCATAGAGAGCTCTCTGAAAGCAGCAGGCTGGGTGCAGTCACCCACTAAGAAACAATGGACATCTGGATTTGCTCCTATATGTATACCGGGAGTTCAGCTGTCTAATGATATGGTTCAACTAGGAAGCAAAAACAATGCAGATGCTTGCGAAGGCATTAAGGACTCTATGAAAGGTACTGATAATGATTTAACTATTGAATCTAATTTGGAATGGACACAGAATCCGGTGTTGAATTTTGAACATATAAGTGTGTTAAATAACCATAATGATATATGAAAGGGGCCTGAAGACAATCAGAAAAAGAATAGTGAGCTCGAAGATGCCAGTGACTTGGACAGCCAGCATGAAGATAATGCTGAAACAGGCCGGCCGGGGTGGGGGACAACAGCAATCTCTCACATACGCTTTTGTTTTCAGAAAAAAAGTGTTTCCTGCTAAAAGGCACAATGCTGTGCATTTAGTGTACAAAGGTGGGGTTGGAAACGTTTCCATACAGGGTATATGTGGGGTAGGTACTATTTAAAGAAAGCGTAACGTTCAATGCAGCAGAGTTGTGTGCTTTGATTCATGTGTCTGGAGAAAGCTCCTTTGACGTGAGCTTCAAATTACAAAGTGGATTGGAAACTTTTTGGTCACGGTATACAAAAGTTAAAAATACACCCCTGTAGTCTCCCTTCAAAGTTATCCCACTTACAAAACCTGCCCAGAAAATGGTTACTGTATTATTTAGGAATGAGGGGGTTAGAGTGATGGATTTGTTTTTTTTGGATTCAGCAAAGATGCACTGTAATGGGACACCCAGAAGCAATCTTTGATACTGAGAATATCTGGACGGGGGGTTGGAGGGTAAGGGTAACAGTGAAAACTCTAAATGGTGAAATACAACATTTGCCAAATTTATTTTTCTTAGGGGGAGATAGAGGTGTACTCTTTTATGCAGGGCAACCCAAGAGTTGTTATAAATGTAGGGCAACAGGACATATTTATTTATTTATTGCAATTGTTTCACCAGGAAAGGCACACTGAGCAAAATGATGCTCGTCTCCCAGTGTGACCTGGGGGGAGGGTACACAGGGAGGATGGCACACAAGAAATCACAATAGAGATATATTACTTAGATGTACATAGTTACTTGCACAATAGATACATTGGACAGATGCATTGTAGCTCGGAATTATTTGGTTACAGCAATGGGTATACATTTTATTGAAGAGCGTTAACCAGTATATACAGCAAGTTAGACAGACAAACTAACTACATTTGAGCACAGATAGGAGCAGAAAACAATAGTCTATGCAGGACAGAGAGGGTCAGAAGGCCACACCTTCACAAGGACATTAACCAAATTGAGGCAGTCCAGAGAAGGGCTACCAAAATGGTGCAGGGACTGCATTAGAAGACATATGAGGACAAATTAATGGAGTTTAATATGTATACCCTTAAGAAAAGGAGGGAGAGAGGTGATATGATCGAAACATTCAACACCTTAAGGGCATTAACAAGGTGAGTCTAACATGTTTAAATGTAAGAAAAATAGCAGGACAAGAGGACACAGCATGAGATTAGAGGGAGGCCAATTAAGGGGTAATGTGAGGAAATTCTTTTTCACAGAAAGAGTGGCAGATGCATGGAATGGCCTACCTCAGGAAGTGGTGGTTATGAATACAGTGCAGGGCTTTAAACAGGCATGGGATAGGCATAAGGAAGCAATACAGATGAGTATGAATAGATAGGCCACTGACAGAGCAAAGGCCAATGGCACATTTATAAGGTAGAAAAAGAAATGGGCAGACTGGATGGGCCTAGTGGTCCTTATCTGCCATCAACCTCTATGTTTCTATGTTTCTAAGTGCGAGAGGAGAGAAGAGCCTTTGGGTATATAGCCAGCGTTCAATGAAGGTCATGCCGCTGGTAGTCATGGGAACTAGAAGGGGGAGGGAGCCATTTATTTGGGAGTTCAGGCACAGTTTACAGCGAGGTAGTTTGCCAGGGCAGCTGACAGGGAATAGGTAGAAGAGGAGTGATGGATTTGAGGGGGGAGTGCATTCCAGAGTTTAGGGAAACGGTATGAGAAGGCTGTTGTTCCCACTGAGGTCTTCTGACTGGGAATATTTAGTAGATGGGTGTCAAGGGATCGCAGGGAGTGAGGTGGCTTGGGGGCCAGCAACAGTGAGGAGGAAAGGTGAGGGGGGGAGAGCCAAGCCAGAATTTTGATACAAACTTGAAGCAGTGCAGTAGACATCAATTTTCAAGGAAGGGGAAGGCAAGGGAATGGTAGAGATCCCAGTGGTGGGAACGGGGGAGCATTGAGGGCGAAGTGGCAGAAGGCATTGAAAAGGGTGTCAAGCTTGGATAAAGTGGCTTTAGGTGCTGCACTGTAGACTATGTCATAGTAGTCAATCGAGGAAAGGATCATTTTCTGCACTAGTTCCCATCTAACCGAGGGTGGGAGGCAGGAGTGGTTCCTGTAAAGGGCACCTAGCTTGGGTCAGAGTTGTTTTATAATAGTATCAATGTGATCAGAGAATGAAAGGTGGCGGTCTAGACATACCCCTAAGTAACAGAAGGAAGCAACGTCAACTAGGGTAGTTCCATCCAGTGTGGAAGGACGGGAGTGAGGTGAGTCAGAACAGCCTTTGACGAGTGCCGAAGGACATAGTAACAGTCTTTTTATCATTTAGCATGAGTTGGTGTGATCTGAGCCAGTGTTGAACTTTATCGAAATTGGTCTGGAGGTTGGACGCTACTTCATCCAGGAAGGAGCCAGTGGTGAATAGGACGGTGTCGTCGGCATATATGTGAATAGATGAGGCTGTGCAGATTTGAGGCAGGTCATTGAGAAAAATGGAGAACAAGATGGGGCCAAGGACTGAGCCTTGGGGGACACCAGTGGTCACGGGGAGAGGGGGGGATGTAGCATCTGCAATTCATACTGTTTGTGTTCTACCTGAGAGATAGGCACTGAATCATTCAGTAGCCAAGGCAGTGAGGCCAGCTTCCGAAAGGCTGGTTATTAGCAAGGGGTGGGAGACAGTGTTGAATGCTTTGGCGAGGTCGACAAAGATAGCCGACAAGATCTGGCCCCTATCTATGCCAGAGAGGATGGAGTCAGTGAGCCTTAACAAGGAGGAAGCAGTGGAGTGGCCCTACCTGAACCCAGACTGGAACGGGGTAAAGAAGTTTGAATCGGAGAGGAAGGAGGTAAGTTGGGTGAGTGCTAGGTGCTCTTGTAGCTTGGCCAGGACCGGGAGTAGAGAGATAGGGTAATAGTTTGCAGTGAGGGAGGGGGGCCCTCTTTAGGGAGGGGGGATGACAACAGCATGCTTCCAGGCCTGGGGGACAGTAACTGTGGTGAATGAGAGGTTTAGGAGATCAGCTAGAGGTGAGGCTATGACTGGTGTGGAGAGGAGAAGGAGTTTGGTGTACAGCCTGTCGGGGAGAGTTACTTTTAGAAGGGTTTAGGGCCAGAAGGGTCTAAAGGGCTTCTGATTGTGGAACAGGTTGGAAGGAGAAGGTGCAAGGCCTAAGTGAGCACGAGGTATTGTCTGTAGCGGTGTCTAGTGCAGCAGCTGGGGGCAGGGAGGAGAAGAGAGTCAAGGCACAAGAGGTAAAGTAAGAGTTGAACTCGGCAGCCACCGCCACTGGGTCAGAGAGGAGTGAGTTGTTTGCAATTAGGTGTGGCATGAGATTTGCCACCAGGGGGGAGAAGAGAGAGTGGATGACCTTCCAGAATTTGGATGGGCTATTTAAGTTAGACTGGAGGAAGGAGTTAAAATATTCTGCTTTAGCGAATCTAGTTGCTGTGCTACACTTGTTATGTAGTACACGGTATCTTGTGTAGTCTTGTGGGAGGTGGGAGGTTTTATGCACTCGCCAGGCTTTGTCATGAGCGTATTGGCAGGCTATGAGTTCTTGAATGATCCAAGGCAGGTGGTTACCTCAAACCCTGAAACAACGCAGTGAGGCGTGCCTGTTCCAAACAGTGAGGAACATCTCTTGGAAGTGAGCTAGGGCATCATCGATGGATGGGGTAGGGATGGATGAGGTCCAGTTTGTGCAGGCTAGGTCTTCATGCATGGAGGTTAGGTTGAGGGATTTGTATGAACATTGGAATATGAACTTGGGGGCAGATTTGGGGTGGTGTATTTTCCTGATAAGGTAGATAATGTGGTGGTCACTCAGGGAGTCAGGGAGTAGTCCAGCTTGGATAACCCGGTGGGGTGGGAGGTTAGTGCCCAGTCTATAACAGTGTGTTT
Source organism: Neoceratodus forsteri (assembly GCA_016271365.2). Classification (NCBI taxonomy): domain Eukaryota; kingdom Metazoa; phylum Chordata; order Ceratodontiformes; family Ceratodontidae; genus Neoceratodus; species Neoceratodus forsteri. The sequence continues at coordinate 1,159,257,419 of CM028130.1, read as the reverse complement.
TGGAGATTTAGGATTTAGTCGGGTAGGCTCAGTGATGGTCTGAGACAGGTTCAGAGCAGCAATGTACATCCTGGTTTTGCTAAGTGAGTGCGATAACCAGTTGTGGTTAAAATCCCCCATAATATATAATTCCCCCTTAGATGACAGAGAGGAGATTTGTGCAAGTAGGTCAGTGTCAGCTGATGCTGAAGTGCCCGGCTGGTAGTAAATACCAGCTATAAAAATAGGAAGCGAGTGTGGTAATTCCAGTTGGATCATTAAGAGTTCATGGGCTTTAGGTGCAGACTTAATTAAAACTACAGTGAAGTGCATGGTGGCATTTATATAAATGGCGACACCACCTCTTCTGCTAGCCCTGTCTTGGCGGGTCATGGTATAACCCCGGATTGAGACAAAGGTCTCATGGATATTTTTGTTTAGCCACGTCTCAGTCAGGATGATGATGTCAGGGGCAAAGTGGGTGGCAAGCACCTGGAAAGAGTCAATTTTGGGGGAGAGGCTTCTTATGTTTAGGTACAAGAAATGCAGGCCTCGGGAGAGGGGTGAAAGCAATGCCTGTGACAAAATCAGATATTCCTTATATGGTAATTTAGGACATACAAATATTCTGTATCAGAATGTATTCCGGTGTAATTTGTATGGAACGGCAGGTCATTCTTATGTAGACTGTGAACAAGCAGCACATACTAAAACTGGGATGGGGGACCTGGATGAACAAAGGTTATTAGTCACCATGGCACAGAGAGAAAATGCTAAATGTTTCAGGGATAGGCAGAAGGATTTAGGAACGCAGGGAAATCCTGTAGATCCTGGGCCCCCCTCCCCCAGTGCTTCAGGACCCCCCCTCCTTCCTCTCCTGTGGGTGAAGTGGAAGAGGAAGGTGAGGCTGTAGATTTAATGCAAGTAAGTGTAGATGCTGCTCAACAGGACATAGATACAGGACAAAGTACTACGAATCAGCAGGTGATTGTGCAAGATGATATGCCCCCTCCACCACCACTGCCTACATCGAGTACTGAAACAGAAAAAGGAGAAACTAGATGAAGAAGCTGGATACAACCTGCTTCTAAGGTGCATAAGATATCTGAGACTAAAATGTCAAATAAGTTTCAGCCACTATTTAAATTTAGGGACACCCAAGGGAATGAGTCTGGGAATTCGTCAGAAGAAGTAAGTCATATTGAAACCTTCTCAGACTCAGAGTCAAGTGAAATCAGGGATGATTGGAAAACACTAGACAAAAAGCAAAAAGGACTAAGATGCAGAAAAAGCTAGACATACACAAACCTAAAAGACAAAATAAACCAACATGATTTATCACACTTGTACATAATGACCACTTACTTTATTGATAGTAAATACTAATAGCATTAAGAATAAAAAAAGAGGGGAGGAGTGTTTTCTCATCTTTTCTCTAATAATGCAGATATTATTTTCTTACAAGATATGTGATTGCACACAGTTAAAGAAATAAAACCAGTACAGAAGGAATGGTATAGAGGCATCTCGTATTGGTTAACAGGGTTGGGGACCTGTACAGGGTTGGGGATTCTTTTTTTAATAACTGTACAAGTATTGAAAGCACTTGACCTGGTACCTGGGATGGTGCTGTTGTTAGATATTAAGTACAATAACACATACTATAGATTAATCAATATACACATGTCTCGGACAAAACTGGAGAGAATAGAGATTTTTCAGCAGATACATCCTTTTTTATTTTCTGCACAAAATGGGGTCTGGTGGGGTGATTTTAATTGTGGATTAACATGCCAGGATAGAGGAAGGAACACAGCTACGAGAAAAATATTCAGTGACATGACGTTTCTAAATAATACACTTCAAATGGCTAGTCTAGTAGATGCACAGAAATCTAAGCACTCTAGAGTAGAACCAACATTTCAGAGAGGAAGTCAAGTGACTAGGACTGATTTTTCCTGTTGAAGTAAGGGCATAATGATACAGATGGTAAAAGCTGAATCAATAGAATATTCTGATCACAAAGAAATTTTGCGAGAATTGGAAGGAGGGAGTAGCAGAATGGACCAGGACTGTGGAAATTCAATATGATTTTGTTTCAAAGGGAAGCAATTAAACATCAAATATTATACTTAATATGTGAGAAAAAGACACTAATTAACATTTTTGATAGTCCCATATTATGGTGGGAGTGTCTTAAATTGGACTTAAAAATGTTATTACATAAGTTAAGCAAACAGAATAGTGTTATGGGGAAAATACATTACCAAAGCCTTAGGAAACACATATGATGGGCCTAGCCCAAACTATGAAGCATTATGAGGTGCAAATCAGAACTGTACAACACAAAATGAGGGAATTTCACAATTCCCAAATGGCACTGCTATCTATGCAATAACAGTTTGGCACACAAGGAAAATTTGACAATATTTGTCTCTTTCTAAGCTGTAAAGAAGAATTAAACAGAAGAAAATAGAAGCTGTATGGGATGAGACACAAAAATTAAAAATAAAGCAACAGGACATTTTACATACTGCTTCTCAATATTTGGCATCACAGTATAAGGTTCAGATTGTGAATAGAGACACTGTTTTACAATTATTCAAATTGAAAAATGTACCTGCGTGTCCTCAGGAAGTTTTACTTTCATTAAATAAAGACATTACCCCAGAGGAAGTAATAACTGTAATAGAGGCTCTCCCTAAAAAGACAGTACCTGGGATAGATGGCATTCCTGTGGAAGTATACAGATTAATAGGTCCTATATTATCCAAAGAATTAGCAAAGGTATATACAATCATGTTAAAGACAGAGGCCCAGATATTCAAAAGGGTTGTGCATGGCGCAACAGTGTTGCACCATGCGCAACCCTCTGATGGGCCCTGGCGTGATATTCAAAAGGGAAAAGTGCACGGCACAAATCCCGATGTGCCCGAGCACATCTGTAATGTATGCAGGTGCAGGTGGGGGTGTGTGTCCATGCATACCCTGCACAGCCCGATATTCAGCCCGGGATGTGCAGAGCCATGCATGCGCAACCCCTACCTGCGCCAGCACAAAGTTGATCCAAAAAAAAAGAACAACTGATGGCCACCCACAGGTGAGCTGCTGCATTGCAGGGTGCAACACTGCAGCTGCCACCTGTGGGTGGCCACCCAAGCTCCGGCAGCAGCTGGCGGTGCTCCCCATGCCTGATCGCGGGCATTTGTAAATGAGAAGAACTCCTATATCCCTTGTGGTCCAGTGGACTGCTATCTGCCCGATCGCGGGCATTTGTAAAAAGAAGGCTCAATATCCCGGTGGTCAGTGGACGCTATCTGCCCGATCGCAGACATTTGTAAAAAGAAGGCTCTAATATCCCGGTGGTCCAGTGGACGCTATCTGCCTGATCGCAGGCATTTGTAAAGAAGGCTTCAATATCCCTGGTGGTCAGTGGACCGCTATCTGCCGATTGCGGGCATTTGTAAAAATTAAGTCTGCCAATGCTCCCTGGTGGTCTGGGGTACCTCCTCCCACCTGCCCACTGAAGCCCCACCGCCTCGGTCAGCGGCGGGTGGCAGCACCCCACCGCCTGCTGCCCACCACCCGCTGACTGACATGGTCGTTGACTGCGCCCATTGCTCCCTGGCGGTGAGCCAGCGGGCTTGCAGCTTCATACCGTACCACATTCCAGATATGAATGGCCCATTCCATATCTGGAGATAATGAAATACGTATAAACTTCTGCGCCCATTAGCTCGCGCTGTGGATAGCGTGCAATACCAGCAATGATAAGTCGGTGAATGAGCGTACAGGCATGTCGAATGCTGCCTACCCGGCTGACGGGGGCGGGCAGTGAGGATTGGTGAGCAGGTGTGGAGGGGTGCCTCTGGACCACCGAAATAATGGGCCTATTTTTACCAAATACTGCAATCGAGCGAATCACTGAACCACAATGAAGCCTGCCCCCACAAATGCCACAGGCAGATGGTGATCACTGGACCTGGTAAACCTTCTCTTTACAAATGCCCGCGAGCGGCGCAGATAGTGGTCCACTGGACCACCAGGGATATTGGACGAATTCGTCTTTTATTTATACAGATGCCCACGATCGGGCAGACAGTATTCCACTGGACCACCAGGGATATTGGACATATTGATTTATTTTTTGACAAATTCCCACGATCGGGCTGCATGGGCATTGGTCCCCGGCGGCTGCTGCTGGCAAAGTGCAAGGTGCAAGTTGTCGGGGATTGGTGCACCTGCATGCAAATGGGGCCATAATGACATGCAAATGGCCCCATGTGCGCCTTGCATGCATTATGGACCCATTTGCATGTTAATGTTTGAATATCATGGTTGCTGTGCATGGCGCAATAGAACTTGCGCTAGCGCATCCCCATGCTCCACTCTGGCCACTTGCGCTGGCGCAGTGCCACTGCGCCATGCACACTGGGGATGGCCAGGGTGTGATATTCAACACTGCTGAGCCATGGCGCAGCTCCGTTGAATATCGCCCAGTCCACACCCCTACGCAGCCAAGTTGAGCTGCACCTAAGCTTTCGCCACAGTCTGGCGCAGTTTGAATATCTGGGCCAGAATATTTTCCTTTAGAAATGACAATGGGAGTTGTAACATTCTTATATAAAAAAGTGACAAGAAAACTTTAGATAATTGGAGGCCTATTTGTTTACTAAATGTTGATTTTAAAATATTAATGAAAATATTAAACAACAGGCTTCTAAAGATAGCCCAATATGTCATTTCAGCTGCACAATCATTCACAATTGAATAAAAATGGACCAATTAGTATTGCTAAGGGAATATTAGAGGCTGGAACTTCTCATGGATTAAAAGGGTATATTGTATCACTTGATCAGAAAAAAGCATTCAATTCTATTGATCATGATTTTTTTATGGTATACTTTGTAATACTGTGGTATTCCTAGTCAATTTGTGGATTGGTTACAGGCAATGTTTAAAACAGCAGTAATAAAACCACTCATTAATGGGTACTTAGGACCTATGATACCAGTTAAAAGGGGAGTAAGACAGGGTTGTCCCTTAAGCCCCTTACTTTATGTTTTTAGTTTAGATCCTCTGTTGAGAATCTTAAACTATGTAAGGTTTTATACCCCTTTATCTGTTTTGTGACAAAGGATACCATTTACAGCTGCAGCATATGTGGATGATATATGCCTCATACTGAAAGACAACACTAATATAGAGTGTGCAGTGGAATTTTGTAAATTATATGGTGATACTTCAGCGGTACATTTTAATTCCAATAAAAGTAAAGGGGGTCACAGTGGTGGGGATACTGAAATAGCAGGGATCTCTATTATAAATATACCTTTACAGATTTTAGGTATAGATTATGACAATGGTAGACAAGATTTCATTAATTGGGATAAAAAAATTCAACAATGGAGAGTAATGGTGGATAATTGGAATAAGTGTACCATAGGGAAACTCAAAAGGGTATACTAAGTTAAAGCACAGTTACTTCCAGTACTTCTTTTCTTAAGTACAATATTTTCCCCTCCTAAAGAAAGAAAGAGAACACTTCTTAGCCTATTCTTCCAGGCAATCTGGGGGAGCAGGCTGAATCCTTTTAAAAAGGAATATTTTTATACCTGAAAGTAGACAAAGGTGGATTAAATGTGGTTAATCCCATATTGTTCTTATTTATTTTTTATACATTAATATTAGAATCATGTGTCAGCAAGGGAAGAGATGGTGGACAGACATGACAATCGCCAGAATAGCAACATGGTATACAGGCTGGAAGTCAGGGACTCAAAAGGTATTTAAAACTGTCTGATTTTCATCTCAGTATTATAGTGAGATTTTTGTTAAATTACATAAATGGAAAATTTCTTACGGGGATATGATGGGCAAAAGCAAAAAGCAACTGTACAGGCATGTTTTAGACACACATTTCACAGAGGAGTGTACCTTTCCAAAACGTCAGAGAGAATATGTCTCAGATTTATTGAAGTTAAATGAAAATAACAGAATACCACTGAGATTTAAAGATATTTTATGGTTATGTTGCCGTGAGAAATTAAATATAAAGGCAAACCAAAAACATAAGGCTATGTCAGAACGATTATGTGTGAGGCCTAATTGTACGGTGCAATTAGAGACAATGTATCATTTATTCTTTACTTGTACTTATGTTGAAAATCTGGGAATATATTGCACTGGTTTGGGGTATAAAGGCAATTGGTTTGATGAAATATGAAAATTTAACTTATGGAACATATGATAAGAAGTGGGACAAACAGGATAAAAGTACACTAAATGTTATTTTCGTGGTTGTTAAATAGTACCTATGGAATGCACATTGTTTATTTACATTGCAGCAGAAGTATATCTCATACGAAGATTTAACAAATAATATTAGTAAAGCAATTGGAAGTGTAACCCCTAGGTGGCGCTACCCTAAGGGCTACTACATCTGCCTGCTGGGCAACCAGTAGGTTGAGGGGCCTGAGTTCTCAAATGGGTGCCTCCACCCAGATGTCAGGGTTAGTAGTGGTCGGACAGACTGGACACATCCCTCTGGGACACTGTAACCCCCCTCAGTTCCTGCCAGTGGCCCACACAATATACAGTAATTAGTTTCACAATACCCCTGATATGCTTTGCAAGTACCCACACAGTAACATTTACCACCAGGACCGACTTCTTCAGTTCGGCCCTGGGGACCCCCTATAAAACAAGACCAAACAGAGCAAATGGCAACAGCACAATATTATAAGCACAAACAGGATCCACAGACTGGTTGCAATGTAGAAAAAGTAGATCTAATTTATTCAGGGGAAATTGAACAAGGAAGAGGACAATCAGGTTAATTGGTTTCATTTCTCTAGCAATCACACAGTTGTGCATGCAGTCAGAGTCCTTCACACAGTCACACTTCTGGGTACCCAGGGGAGGTGGAAGGTGGGCTAGCCAGGACCGTTGCCTGGGGTAGGCCGGCATTGTAGCTGGTTGGGGCCCTGTAATGGAAAACACAACATGCACAACACACTTTTGTAATCCAGAGCCAGATGGCTCAGTTTGTGACAGAAAGAAACAACACAACAAATCAGGTGGCACACTTAGATTAAAAGATGGTTGCAGGGAGCTACCCTGATAGTTACTCATTATACCCATACTGGACACAGAAGGGATGAAAATTGAGACAGCTGATGCATTCTCTGGTTTGCCAGGAGAAGCAGGGCCCACACGATTTGCCACAGTGTCATTCCTGTTCAGGCGTGGAGCAGGGGGCTGATCCCCGGGCAGGTCTCTTGTCAATGGCTCTTTACTGCGCAGCAGGGCAGGGTGACGGGGCCCTTGTGGCAAGGCCCAGCACCATGGAGATGCAGTGGATTCAGTCTGATTCTGCAGGGTATTACTTCCTGCCAGCCACACACAGTTCACAGTGTGGGGAACCAATTCACGATTCCCTCCTCGTTCACAGCACATTTATATGTAATTGGAACTTACTGAACCAGGCACAGTACTTTCTAGCCTCAATCACTAGGGTCTCTGCACCCCACAGAAACATCTAAGGGGGAAGAGATTTCAGGCAGGTTGATCGCATTCAGCACAGTCTTTGGTCCTCCTCAGGTACAGCCTGATCCCCCTTCAGTCACTCACTGAGTTCTCCAGACTCGGATTTAGTCCTATAAATAATCTCCATCTCTCTCTCTTCTCACTCAGTGAACCAACTTGAAGGCCTCTATTTAGGCCTTTGCACAGTTCTCCCGCTTGGAACTACGCAACGCTTGCTCGGCTATCATGAGCTATTTCTCTCTCGACTCCCAGCTTAGATCTGGCTTGCCAGCAGACAGCTCATGGTATTTCCCCCAGATCCAAATGGTTTGGTTGGTCAGCACAACTGTCAATCACACAAGAGCTCCCCTTTCAGTAGCAAAAGGCGCCAACAGTCCAAAACTGCGATTCCCACAGGTTTGGGTCCATACAGCCCCTACGAGTAAGCTCCATTTTAGAGTTCCCTATCACTGATTGGTCCAATTTGGCAGTTTGGGACCAAAATGGAGAAGACAATCAGAACAGTCTTGGCTGCAAAGAAGGCAGGTTAGAACAAACCACATTATCATTATTGCTTTAAAATATTTCCAGCAAATAGTTACATCCTTCAGCAGAGCTCCCTCTGTACAACTAGCAATGGCAGAAATGGAGCAATTAGCAGGAAGCCCAGGCAGGACCCCAGCATGGAAACGCTCAGTCCCCTTCCCAGATTAATTATTACTGCAAACAGGCAGCCCTTAATGTGACAGTACACGGAGGCCACACAGGCACTCACTGGCAATACATTTAAACAGCTATGGTGCCGAACACCAGCCAGGCAGCGAGCAATTAGGTGAGCTCTTGAAAGACTTTTTGGGAACCCCCATTGGTAGGGCAGGTTACAAAAGTATTTATTATAAAGAGAATACTGTACAGAATGAAATATATGTAAATAAGGTATGGAGAAATTTACTTTGGATTACCAATTCTGAAGCACCTGTTACTTAATGAAAGAATGTAATGGAATATTCTCTGTATATTTATAAGCATTGGATTTAATGGATTGTTTAAAATATCTAATAAACACAAAATTCCCATACTCGCTGGTAGGAGGAGCCTTTGTCGGTCTGCTACCAAGATGGCTGACGTCCAAGATGATGGTACTGGAGAGACTGCTAAACCTCCTACAATTGTTCTTGACACATCTTCAGATTCTACTGTGGGACAATCAGTGAATGAGAAACCTAACAAAAATGACAGTCTGCCATCTGCAGATAAAAAGGTTTCTAAAATGCATAACCTGCCTGCTGACCCAAATAAGGATTTGAGCCCAATACTTTACTCTTCCACATTGACCTCTCAGGACAACTTTACTGCTATGGAGGATTACTTTCGACAGATTTACACTGAAAATAAAGCATTCTTTCTGAGACTAATGCAGGCTGATACTCAAATTCCATCACAGCCTTTCAAGCCTACCCACCCTGAAGTAGCTGTCCTATCTATGATTTCAGGCACCGAATCCATCCTAAACTCCGCTACACAGATTCCCACATCACTACATCTGAGGCAAAGTCCCTGCACCAATGTTGTTTCAGACCACATTTGGTCTCCTGCTGCAGCTCTCTGAGCTGCTGGATGGTAGCAAACCATGGAAGGAGCGCCATGGACTTCACTTAGGCCAGTCTCAGCCCAAGAAATCATCACAGAGACGCAATCCACTCAAGGGAATAAAACAAACACACCTTAGACTGCTCCTATTACTTTGAAGCCTTTTTCTTCTCCTGTCAATCTCACAGAACTTACGAAAGGCCCCAACGATTCTCCCAGCGATTCCACTTCTTCCTCTTCAGATTCCAAACAAACTTCTCCTCCCATACCTGAACTGTCAGGCCCACAACCTGCAGGTGAGACTGTAAACATGAATACATTTAAACTCAGTGATCTTTTTACAAATTTGGGAGAGCCAGCACAGTGTCAGAATGCTATATGCCCGAAATTCATAGGGGATCCTTCCACTACCCCAGACAGATGGACTCTGCTTTGCAACATGCTGAGGGACTCTTCGGGGATAGGGGCAGCAAAACTGTTTGCATTCATTCGTGTGTATGGAGAGTCAGTGTATGATTTGTTTCAAAAATGTATATACTTTGGAAAAATGTTGGTAAAAATATGAGCTTGTCAAACATCTGCCACTCTGGATGTCCTTTCTGGTCATCCTCTCATAAAACCCACTGTAAAAATCATTACTCTACTTTTTCGCAATGAGGGGGCGAACATAGCGGATGTCCAGTATTTGTTCAGGCAGCACTGTGACATCCTGGAGGCCCCTCATCCTATTTTGGACAAGGACCATGTGTGGACAGGAGGGTGGAAAATAAAGGTACAATTAAAACACACAGCTAAAGGAATTTTACATCTACCTGGCAGTTTTTTATATAGGCAGGAACCATGGCTTATATTTTTATCCTGGGTAGCCCAGGACATGTCATAAATGCGGGGCCCGAACCCATCTCAGCAATACATGTGATAAACCCAGATGTACATTATGTTTAGCATACGGACATGTCAGTTTGAGCTGCCCAAATCCTTTATGCTGCAATCTATATGATGACATTGGACATTCATATAATCAGTGTTCCTGGGCTGATCACAACAGACTAGACTGCACCCCTCAGAATCAGGTAGCCCTGATAACAGAATCACAAGTACAGGCCTTAGACCACAGGGATGCTTCTACTCTGAATGTTCCTGCCCCAACACCAGAACCTTCCCTCCCACGAGAGCCTGATCCTATTTCTGAACAAAATGTTGTTTCTCACAACACTTCTACACCAACTGAAGTAGCACCTTCATCAGAAACAGTTTCCTCAGGCACGCAAGCTGTTATGCCCCCTACCCCCAAGGATCTGGATCCATTTGTGGTAGTTCCTCCCTCTAACTGAGAAAAGGGTAAAAGGCAGGCTGATAACTACTGTCACCAGGAGCAAATTCCAAGCCTTAGCCAACAGAATACAATGGGGAGACACAGAAGGGGAAGATGGAGACTCAAATTCTTCCTTAGCCTTTTCTTCTCATATGGATTTCTCCTCAGACTCTCAAATGGAGACCACCCCCTTCAGCAGACAGCAATAAGGCCCAGTCTACAGTCACCTGACATTAGATTTGTTTTATCCCTTGCACATTATAGGATGCATTCCCATTTGGGGCTGTGCTGCTTTACCCTCAATGTATGCAACATTAAATCCTGTAAGAAACACATTTCTGCACTACAATACCTCACTGATTTACACCACAACATCTATTTTCTCCAGGATACCCACCTGAAATCTCCTCAGGAAAGTTCTCAAATTAAGGCCCACTGGTATCATGGCTCTTCCTTTTAGTCATATGGAGAGGATAGATGTGATGGTCTAGGTATTTTGTTTTCCAGTTTTCATTTCCATATTTCCCGGCTTGTGGATATAGTTCCCGGTCGAGCCATGTTAATAGATTGCACATACCAACAATACAAAATTCGGATCATTAACATTTATGCCCCACAAATCATTGCTTCTAGGACAGAATTCTTTCACAAAATACACCCATATTTATATTCCAACAGACAGATTTATTTTGGAGGAGATTTCAATTGTGGTCTTATACTCTCAGATCGAAGAGGCACTACTCAAAAACTGTTTGCTGATTCAATCGCTTTAAGCAAAATCATCATGACTGCAGCCCTTATAGCTGGATACTGTGCAGTATGCAGTATAGAAGCTTAAACCTATCACAGGGGCTCCTACACAATATGAATAGACTTTATTTTTATATCACAAGCATTCCGGTAAAACAGGCAGAAACTGTACCTTGTGAGACTTCAGACCACCTGGAGATTTCTTTACTTTGTTCCCCTTCAGGGAAATCCTTTCCAAGCAAACCCCATTCCTGATGGAAATTAAATCATTTTTTACTCACTGACCCTGCTATTTCATTGCATTGTGCAGCCCTTTTAAAGCCAGGCTGTCTGTAATAGATGCATATTACTCCCCTTTACAATGGAGGGAAGACACTAAGAAGGACATTAAACATTTTTTCTATACAAAGGGAGGCAGAGAACCCTGCATTCTTATGTTAGGTACCTTAACCTTAGACAACAACTACAGCACACTTTATCACTTGCTTTTGAAACCCAGACAGACTACAGTATTCCCAAAAGATAGCTGCAATAAAGGAGGAAATGGTGAAATACCAATATAATAGGACCCACTCCTTAAAAATGGAGGCCCAACATGGGACCCAAGGTTCCAAACAATCTTTGGACATTTTCCACAGCTGTAAAGATAGAGTGTTGGCTACCCACATGGAAACATTAGTAGATCCCGCTTCCACTATCTCCTATGACTCCTTACCTGACATAAAATGGATTGCAGGCTCCTATCCGGAAACAATGTTTGGTTCTACCTCTCCAGCAGACAATGCCACACATTTTCTTACAGGAATCCCCATTCCACATCCCTCTTCAGGAATACTGCATTCTCTTACCAAACCTATAACCATAGAAGAAATACCAGCAAGCCATTAAAAGACAAAAGCAACGTACCTCTCCAGGGCCAGATGGACTCACAAATGAATTGTATATGCAGTTCATGCATGTCTTTGTTCCCTTTTTAACAGTGTTATACAATACCATTATCAATACCTCCTCAACCCCTAAAGGTTTTTCTGACTCTATTATGATTTTGTTATATAAAAAAGGGAATTGTACAGATATTAGAAATTGGAGACCACTCAGCCTTCTAAATGTGGACTATAAAATATTTGCTTCCATTTTACTCAACAGGATGCTACCTGTTGCCACCCAGGTTATCTCAGAAGTGCAGACTTGTACCCTCCATGGCAGATCTGTTCTTTCCAATCTTACTCTAGTCAGAGAAATTACTTCATACAGTACCCCCCCCACACACACCCACTCTATTAATCTCTCTTGATCAAGAAAAGGCCTTTGCTTATTTATTCCAGGTTCTTACACACTATCATGTTTCCCAGGTATTCACCTCTTGGATTAAATTACTTTATAACACAGCATGGACACAACCCCATATAAATGGTTCTCCATGTCCATCTTTTCTAGGCCTTAGAGGAGTATGGCAGGGCTGTCCGTTAAGCCCCCGTCTATACATTTTCCAGTTGGATCCATTATTCTGATATTTATCCATACACCAATCCTTACCCAGGATACTTTCTCCCATTGGACAGCCCCTTCCATCAGTATGTGCTTATGAGAATGATTTATACATTTGCACTACCCCCTCTCTTCAGGAAGCAGCACTTTCCCCAATTTTTCATACCTTTGAAGCAATTCCTGGCTCAAACATTAATATAGCGAAAAACACTGCCTTTGTAATGCCCCTTCAGCCTATACAGGATTACATTCTCATATTGCAGATATTCCCTTGGCATCTGCACCAATCAAAATCCTAGGTTTATTTTTTGGTTCCTTAGATGATGCCAGTTATGACTGGAACCTTGTATAGAACAGAGCTGCACATTCCATCTTCCTTTGGAAAGGCAACAATATTGCAAAACACAAAAGGGTATTTCTCTTAAAGACTTTAATACTTCCCTTTTATACATTTATCATCCATGTTCCCAGTTCCCTTCAGTTTAGAAGCACGTGTTTACAACATTTTTTTTCAAGACTTTTGGGGTAGCCATTTAAACCCCATCAAAAGATTACATACATACCAGGACTACTGTCATGGAGGAGTAAGGATATTACACCCATTACCTTTTTTTTATAGTTTATTTTTAAAAATCACCATACCCCATTTGCTTTAAGATGAAACCCTTATTTGGTATTCCACAGTACACTCTTTAACTACCCAGGTATGTCAAATGTGGCAGCAACCTACATATGAAATTCCTAGGAATTTCAGGAAAATAGGCATCCCCAAATTTTGGTTTCCTTCCTTTTTAAACATTTGACAATGGATTTTTTCTCCTAATCACATACTAATACAAACCGGGAAAGCAGATCTACACATCTATCATATACACCCGTTTTTCAGACCTACCACAGATATTGTCCAATCAAGGGTCTCCCTTAGACTTAGACTGCATTTTTTTCCCAGTTAACAGACCCTAGGGTTCCAAAATATGTTTGGGACACCACCTGGCTGGCCTGCCATGGTAGGCTAGAAGTCCAAAATAATTTAAAGCATAAATCAATAGAAGAGCAAATGTGTCCCACTCCCCAGGGCTCCTGCATGGCAGTCCCAAAAAACATTCATCACTTCTTTATAGAATGTCCTTGCAGTCAAAGCGTCTGGACACACCTTCTTCACAAATGGAAAGAGAAAGCACTTCAGGCTATCACTTATGATATTTTGGTTTATGGATTACATCCTCCAGGACTGAAAAAATACCATCCCAGGACTTTACATCTTGCCATTATTATTTATGGCAAGCTAGATGTGCTTTTCTTTTACAACAAAAAACATTTTCTGCATTACAAACTGCAACACAAATTATATCTATTTTATTGTCGATTCATAGTAATGAAGAAAAATCTTTGATTCCATCTCAGTTTCATAACTACTGGAATAACTGTTTATGGATTACAAATGCATTATCTTGACAACCTCTTATTTTTTCAGCTTTTATATATTTAATCTACTTTACAGTTGATGGATTTTTTTTCTTTCCTTTTTTTCTTCCTTTTGCTTTGTCTGACTACTGTGATTTATAGATGATGTTGAAATTTTGTACTTAGAACGTGCTGCGATATTTTAAGAACATGCTGTGATATTTGCTTTAATAAAACATTTCCCCACTGAAATGTAGGGGTAACCTCTGTCTCTCCAATGGAGGTTTCAGTGTCTGACTATCTGGTGGTGGGGGAGTTTGTGTTAGAAGACCTCCCCCAGGAAAATATGGAACAAGAATCAGAGAATATTTCTGGAGACTTGGCACATGGAAATTTGCTTGTAGTAAATAAGGAACAGTAGAGACATCAAACTTCTACCATGGAGACACCATAAATGCTGAATACGGAGCTTGCAGTAGTCGAAATTGAAGTAATTAGTGATTTGGAGGAGGACAGTATGGCCCCTTCTGTGGAACTGCAGCAGAGGGCTGGAGAGACGGCTGCAGCATGTGTGCAGCTTCCAGGAGATGATGCTGCTGATGCTTGCAGATGGCAGGCAGAAACTACGATGGAACATGTATGACAACAATTTGGGATTCAAGAACACGGAGGATCAGCGGAGGGTGACTGGTCAATTGAAGCCACTTTGCAGAGATCAGGATGGAAATTAGTATTAGGGGCTGGTTGGAAGCCAGATGAAGACTGGAATGAAGAAGAGAATGGCATTTTGGCACATTCAACCAGGCCTGCATCTAACAATCAGAGCTCTGAGAAGTTGGAGGTACGGAAGGGTCTGGCTATCGTACCTGATCCACAAATTGACTTTCAGACTATGGACCCTAGTAAATCTGTGAACAGGGCTGAAGTGACTGCTAATAATGTTGAAACTTTGGGTGATTTGGGGATTAAACAGCAGGGAAGTTCATCTTTTGAACAAAGGCAAAAACAATCCCAAAGGGGATTATATCAGGAAAAGCAAAACACAGAAACAGAGGCACTTCTGACAAGGTGCAAAACAAGGCCTGGGAAGGCCAGAAGTCTGCTAGTAGTGATTCAAGGGCAGAGGAGGGGACCCTAGTACACATAGGGAAAATCCAGGGGAGGGTAGTTCAGGACAGCAGCCCAAAGAGGTAGGGGCTACCAGAGGATCCAAATTATCAGATTTATTTAAAAACAAATTGGAGCAAGCCCCCAGATGAAATGTAGTAAGACTGCAGTACGGAGGGGGACTCTCTGAACACCCTGATAGACACTATGAAGCTAGACAACTCTTGAAATGGTCCATGCATTTTTGGGCATCCAACATATATGCTTTGATGCATGTATCTAGAGCAGATACTTTTGATATTAGTTTTGAAACAAATGCATGGTTTGAAAGATTTTGGTTTAAATATGGTAATTTAAAAAAATCCCCATTCTGGATGCCCTTTTATGTAATCCCTCTGACAAAACCAGCCATTTGAATGGTCATGATAATGTTTCATAATGAAGGAGTGAGTGTGAGTTACATCTATCACTGATTACAGAATAGATGTGACATTTTAAACCCTCCTGAAGCAATAATTGACACAGAAGGGCTTTGGACCGGGGACTAGAAGTTTAAAATTCAACTTTTTCAGGATAATTCAGAGGTTATACATCTGCCAAATAGTTTCCTTATTTTGGTAAAGACAGAGGAGTGTGTTTTTATTGGGGACAGCCACAGGCCTGTCATAAGTGTGGAGCCCATACACATCTCAGCAGCACATGCAATAAATATGCTAAAATGTAGTTTGTGCGGGGGTTACGGGCACCCAAGTGCCTCATGTGACAATGTGTTTCAATGTAACCTGTGTGACAGAAAAGGCCATGCCGACCAACAGTGCCCCTGGGCTAGATGAACTAGAACAGAGTGGTGGATCAGGATGACCTGGAAAAACAGCTCAGAATAAACATAAAGAGGAGAAGGCAGAGCCCCAAGAGCCTCAGAAGCCACTAGAAAATGAGGAAGGATGGGACAGACCTAGTGAGCAAGACAGAGAGGAGGAGGAAACACCCCCAGAACAAATTGAGGTAGCACAGGGCAGGGGTTCTCATGCTCCACAGCTTTGTGTAGGGGAAGAGGGACAGCAGGAGGAGGTACAGGAGAAGAGAAGAAAAGAGGGACAACAGCCGTTAAGGCTGCCTTCAGACAGTAAGGCATCAATGCTCACTAGGAGGATTACTAGGGCAGCAGCTAAACAAAACCAGACAGGTTTCATCGTGCCATTAGAAAACCCCTATGCCTTACTGCAGGAAGGAGGGGGGTTCTGATCTGGAGTCAGAGGCTTCTGTCCAGTCAGAAAAACTATCAGAACTAGAAGATGAAGAAAATAGACCCCTGAGTACTGATAAGAAAAAAAAATGGAAAAAAAGAAGAAAGTAGAGAGGAAAAGGAAAAACAGGGCTTCCAGGGCAATAATGATTAAAAGGCATAGACACACCCCTACACATAAACGACTATGCTTAGTATAGCCTCTTTAATGTTTGTAGTTTAAAAAATTACAAGAAGCAATTAGCTTTGTTCCACTATCTAAAAGAGGTTCCACTGGACATTATTTTCTTACAAGAAACTAGATTAAAATCATTGTTTGAAATACAGCAAGTTCAGCGGAGTTGGGTATGGGGCCCCTCTTTCTGGATTTTTTCGGAAGATACAGCAGATGGGATTGGTATCCTTTTTAAATCAACCAATTTTTCAGTAACTAGAGTTTTGGATATAATGCCTGGGAGAGCGTTAATTTTGGACTGTAGGAATAGAGAATTTTGTTTTTGGTTTATCAATATCTATGCACCCCAGACCAAAGCGACCAGAATAGACCTCTTTAATTTGATAAAAACTTTTATCTGCACCAAAAGGCGTGTGGTTGGGGAGGGGATTTTAAACGTAGCATAGATACTAAATCTTTAAGTGACACTGGGAAAAAAGTATACTGTGATTCCTGGGTGTTAAGGAATATAATTAAGGATGCTTCATTGGTTGATACATACAGATGTCTCCACACAGGTAAAGGTGCTACCTACCATAGACATCTATATGCAACTAAAATTGATTGTTTTTTTAATTCTAAACATTGTAGTCCAGTTAAAATGGCATTACAACCAACAGAATTTTCAGATTACCACATAATTAATGGGATTTTTAATATGGCCACGGCCCCTCCGAAGTTCTTTACACAGGTAAATAGATAGCGTTTGAACAGTACTATTTTGGAACAAGCAGAGGTTATTAGTCAGGTCAATCAGTTGTTTGGGGCCAGACTGTCTGTACAGTGCTTCTATGATGACCTCTGGGACTAGTGGCGAGAGACTAAAATCGATCAAAAAAGCTATTTTCAGCTCTTGGTAAACAAAGATCAACTCCCGTCTCCTAGCTTAACCTTCCTACTACCTACCTTATACAAGCTGCTCGTCAGAGGCCACGTGTAACCCCTAAATAAACTATATGCAAAGTACTACCAATTGCTTACATGTCATGATGATAACCATGCCTGTACCCATGCCTGCATCCACTGCTTTTCTTTTACCGTGCCTGTAAGCCATGCCTGTATCCACTGCTTTTCTTTTACCATGCCTGTATCCACTATTTTTTTTTACTGTTACCACCTCATGATGCAACTCACAATGCCTCAAATGTTCCTTATGTCCTTGTTTATTCTTATAACTTGTATTGTTATCCTGGATCGCCCCTGAAAAAGGGACCTTTGGGGTTCAGTGGGCCTACCCGGGCACCAAAATTTAATAAATAAATAAATAAATACTTGGGTTATAGAAACCAGCTATATAAGCTGATGTCAACTCCCTTTAAAGATTGAGTACAGTATACCAAAAAAATTGCAGAAATTGAAAAAAAATTAATGTTTTCTCATCAAAATAGTCGAGCAAAAACTTTGGAATCTGAAATGAGGTATGGGACGATCAAAACCTCTTCATCTGACCCATTTATGGCCTGTAAACAAAGATTGGAGGCTACTATGATATCAGGACTCTACAAACCAGATGAGACTTTAGAAAGATCAGATTTTGGAATGTTAAACTTAGCTCAAGCACAGTTACAAAAAGAATTTGATATCACAAGACAGTGGGGGGAGGTAACTGGAAGACATTTTTACGGCACCATCCCCCCAGTTAGGAGAAGCAGTTACAAGTCTAATGGAAGATCCAATAACCTAGAAAGAGATTTTTAGATACTATTAAGGGCATAAAACTTGGGACTGCCCCTGGATTGGATGGTTTAACTAACAAATGTTATAAAACCTTCTGCTCAAGATCTCAGCATAATCTTAGAGGCAGTGTACAATGATGTTTTGAGTGTGGATAACCCATGTGAGGAACTAGGAATTGCGATTCTTAGTTACATTTTCAAAAAGAGAGATACATTTTCCATAGGTAACTAGAGACTAATTAGTTTATTAAACAGTGATAATAAAATATTGGCAAAAATATTATGTAACAGACTATGGAAAGGAGCACATAGTCTTACTGATAGTGCACAGACTTGTTCGATACCAAAGCAGAGCTTACAGCATAATTTATTTTTGTTAAAAGAAATTTTTGAGAAAGGGCAGGCTCAAGAATTAAAGGGGTACATAATTGCTTTGGACCAAGTAAAAGCCTTTCACAAGGTGTATCACCAATATTTGTTTCAAATTCTGCAAAGATATGGGATACCTCAAAAACTTATTCAGTGGTTTACTACACTATATGAGGGTGTGGGGATGTTGTCCATTAATTAATGGCTTTTTAGGAGATATAATACCTTTAAAACACAGAATGACTAGGATGTCCACTGAGTCCACTACTGTATACTTTTGCACTGGACTCAATAATCAGGCAAAAAAAATGAGATAATCAGATTATTGGTTTAGCCCCATACAGCGGTGTTTTACCTGAGAAAATGTCTGCTTATGCAGATGATGTTTCTTTATTGGTTCAGAATAAAGAAGCAGGAAGAAGGGCTCTTCAGATTTTTTAGGATTTCTCTGGAATATCTAGAGCTCAGATAAATCTAGAGAAAAGGATCAAGATTCCCTTGAACCCAGAATTAGAATCCGAAGTAGAGATGGCACGCATTAGAAAAGGTAAAGGTCCACAAAGAATATTAGGGATTTGGTATTATTTGCAGAATGTGGTACTGTATAACTGAGAAAAACAGCTTGTGATATGTGAATCTAAGGTTAGACAATGGAAGACCTGGAAATTGGGGGTGGGGGGTGGGGGGCGGGAAGAGTTATGATTATCAAAAAATGTCTTCTACCAACTTTTCTTTTTCTTAGTTATATTTATGCTCCCCCACTTCAAATAGAAACGAGACTCTGTAGTGTGTTCTTTCAGATGTTGTGGGGAAGTAAACTTGAACCCTGTTAAAAGGGATATCACATACCTCCCCATTCAGAAAGGGGGTCTTAACATGGTTAATCCTGTGGCTTTTTATTATTCAGTACTTTTATTTTTAACAGAATGAAATGTGAGTCTGTGAAAACAGCCCTGTGGCAAACTGGAAATGAAAAAGCCCTGCAGGACTATGTGGCAAAATGGGTAGATTTACTACCGAAGACCTCACAGCATCGATTCCTTTATATGCTGTTGATATGTTTAAAAAGATGAGGCAATGGTAATTGATAAAAATATGGCTATTACTGTGGGAAGGAAACAGTTATCTCAGAGAGTAGGTTTTACATCACAAGTCCACTTAGTGTTTCCAGAATGTGCTCCATCAAAAATGAATTTTGCTTTAGGAATATTTAAGGATAAAAGAATACCTAGGAACATGTGGGACATTAACTCATTATGTTGCCAGGGCAGGCTTGGGGTACAAGGGAATCTAAAACATAAAACAATACAAGACAGGTATTGCTCTAAGCAGACATGCATACACATTGAGGAAGCTATGCAGCATTTCTTTTTTGAGTGTCAGGACACACAGCTATTATGGGAAATTATGGCACAAAAGTGGCAATGGCCTTTTCTGACCTGAATAAGCTATCAGACTCTTATTTTGTGAGAGTTCTCAGGGACTTGGGGGAGGTTCCATAGAAGTACTTTGAGAGTAGTTTTTGCAGTCTCTAAGTTTTATTTCTGGCAATGCAGATGTTAATATGTCCTGCAACAAATTCACTCCCCTCCAAAAGTGGTAGTTGCACAAATAGAAACTGTCTTAAGTCAAGTAAAGGAAGAGGACTGAAAGAGGGTAACACTGGAGAAATATAGAACTCTTTGGAAAAATATGGAAACCATTTTTTAGGCCAACAGTCTATCAGGGGATTTGGAGTAAGAGGTCTTTTTGAGTCATGATGTACAGAATTTAAGTAAATGAATGATTTTGTATGTTTAAATATAGAATGTGATGGAATGATACAGATGTTTAAACCATGAACAGTTCTGAAAGTATATATGCAATGTCCTAATTACAATATATGCGATGTACTGTTACTTTTGATTTCCTCACAGAAATTCCCCTACTCTGCAGTCGGGGTTTCACTGCTGCCTTGGCAGTCTGCCAAGATAGTGGATGAAGGAGCTGGAGAATGGCTGGAATACATGGAGGTGGGAAAGTTGGTCTCCTCTCCCATCTCTACTCTGGTAGAGACCACTCCTGTAATGAACAGAGGATGGAACAAGTTAAGAAAATTGACTACATGAACGCAGAGAGAACTGATGGTTTTCAAAATAAGCTTGCAGTCTTGATGGAAACAACAAGTGATTCAGATGCACCAGAGGAGATGGAGCTTCCCCAGCCCTTAGTAGAACAGGACTCAGCTGAACCCAAAAAATAGCAGCAGATTTTAGAAGCCAAGGAGCATAAATTTCTATACCACAAAATGACCGTTCAGCAACAGATTAGGTGGCTCCACTCTGACAGCACAGCTGGGACTGCCAACCCTCCCCAGCTGAGCACTGACATCAGAGCACCAAAGCTGCCACCTGAAGCCTTTCCTGCAGTCTTGCGATTGCTCATTCCTTGCTTTCAGAATGAACTGCTGCTCCAGCTCCAACTGTGAGTAAAAATGTTTTTCCTGCAATTGATAACACGGAAGGCATACAACCTCCTGTAACTCAGGATCATTCCACATCAGTTATAGCAGACTGGTCAGTCGAACAGACCTTACAAGGCACTGGCTGGGAGAAGAACTCCACAACCGGACAGTGGACTTCAGGTTCCTCCCCAATAAGAATGCCTGATAAAACTGACTTTCTCTACATATGTGCCTCCAGACCAGTCACCAATGAGGATCAAACAGTTGCTAGCAACCCCATTTTAGAGGACATATTGCAGATACCTGAAGATTTACTTCTGACTCAAAACCCAGTTCTTAATTTTCCTACTACTGCTGTACAAGATCAAAATTCTCAAGTTTCACCAGCTTCTACAGGTCCGATTTCAGCCCCCCTAAATACTAGACATAATACTCAAAACATACCTTTTTCTTCTCTCTTTAAAATGTCTATACTGCCTGCAAAATGCCACAATGCAGTCAGACATTTTTATATATGGGCAGTATGCCTGACCCCCTGGACTGTCTCTTTGTAGCTCACATTTTATTAAAGGACTCAACAAAGTTCTTCTCTCATGAAATATATGCCCTGATTCATGTTTCAGGGGAGACGATGTTTGATGTTGGTTTTAAAACTACTTGGGGGACTTGAGAGATTCTGGACTAAACATGATACGTTGAAAAAAATGCCTTATGGACTCCATTCTTAGCCATTACACTGACCAAACCTGCCTATAAAAATGTAATTTTATTTCAGAATGAAGGAATGCATAAAGCTGATGTTGAATATTGATTGAAGTTACATTCTACTGTGCTAGGAGAACTTGTAGCAATTTTGGAATCTGAAAAGAGTTGAACTGGGGGGATGGAGGGTAAAAGTCATATTGAAAACTAATGATTCTGGTATTGTGCAGCTACCTAATTCTTTTTTTTTTTTTTTATCTTGGGACAGAGGGGTACTTTTCTACCCTGGCCAGCCCAAGGCTTGCTACAGATGTGGTGATATAACACATCTTAGTAGTGTCTGCCATAAACTGAAATGCACAGTCTGTGGGGAAATGGGGCACACTGGGTCTACCTCTCTAAATGAATGCAAATACAGCCTCTGTGAGGAACTGTGCCACACCTTCCAAAATTTTGCATGGGCTGCACATAACCAGACTGATCATGATGATGGTGCGGAACAGCTTTTTTTAATCACTCAAGCACAGAAAGCTAAAATTTGAAGCAGACCTCCCCTAGAGCAAGTAGTTACCCCTCGCAAGACATCTGTGGCTCCCAAAACTGAACCAACACTTGACCCCCCCTTCCTTGCTGTGCATTTTAGAGTAAGTGGTGCACCAGCCTGATTCTCCCCAAACCCTCCCTCTTCTACTCCATCCACTTCTACTGCTCCCCCAACATCCCATGTCCCACAACCCATAGGCATGCCCCTGCCCAAAGAACCGATGCATAGCACCTTGAGATGGTCTACCAGATCTAGACAAATGTCAGACCCCCCCAAAAAACAATCAAAACCATGGATATTGTAACCACTAACAGGTATGAGATCTTAATTGATCATTCGGAGGACTCAGGGAGATACAGACTCTTCCTCTTTGTCTTAAGCCCATTCTGAAGGTACTACAGTTACAGAACTAAAGACAGGGGGATCAGGCCAGCAAAAACACAAGGCCCTGGTAGAAATGAAAGGGAAGGATTCAATTGATATAAAAAAATTATGATATCAGGATGTTCATGAAATGGTGGTTTCTCTCATGTTTATTGATGTGTAATGTCTTTACTTACTATACCTTAAATGTGAATAGTATTAAGAGAAATGAAAAGAGGCACCTTGTATTTTCATTCCTATGCTATTTTAAGCTGGGCCTAATTTTTTACAGGATGTTCGGTTCTACACTACTCATGAAATCAGGCAAGCCCAAAGGGACTGCCTCCTAAACCCATCCTTATGACCCATTGGGCAGGAAACCTGCTTTGGAGTGGGGATTTTAGTTAGACTACCAGAATTATGGCTAATCAAATCATATGACTTAGCCCCTGGCAGATCTCTTATTCTTGATGTGTTAATTCCAAGTAGACCATATAGGTTAATTACCCAATATACTCCTCAAACAAAAACAACACCAATAGAGCTACTTAAACTTATACAGCCTTACTTGCACAGGTCCAGGCAGGTGATTGTTTCCAGAGACTTTAATTGTGGCCTCAGTCTCCATGACAGAAGTACCCACTCCAGAACCCAAAAACTATTTTGTGACTCCCAAGTATTACTGCAGACTATACACATTGCACACCTTAAGGATGTATACTTAGAGAAAACCCATCAGCACTCAGCCGCGTTCCAGAAAGGAGTACTGGCAACCAGAATTTATTTTATTTTCATTTCTCAGTGCCTCCCTGTAGAGGAAGCCAACATCTGCCCCATATAGTTCTCTGATCATAAAATGGTTTCAATTACAATAGTGAACTGGTCTCCCTTTTTCTAAAGGTCCAGGACTCTGGAAATTCAACACAGCCCTGCTTCAAGAGGAGCATTTTCTAGTTGCTTTACACCAGTTTTTCCTTGCCAGAAAATCTGTTGTTACTTGTTGTACTAATCTGGTATTATGGTGGAAAGACACGGAACAGGACTTACAGCATCTCCTAAAGCACTATAGTAAACAGAGAAGCTGAAATGCTTATTTATGGTATTTACAGCAAAGACTGCACCTGCACAGTTTAATGACTGTAGCTAGCACTATTAAACAAGATTTTACACAACAAATTCAACTCATAGAAAAGTAGATGCGGGACTTTCATGAGCAAAAATTGAGACAACGATATCACCAGCATAAATTTGGCACACAAGGCTCAACAGACACAGTCTGCCCCTTTGAGCAAAATTACCATAGGGTAGGGCAAAAGGACATGACTTGTCTGACAGGATCAGCAGGTGAGAAGTGCACACTGAAGAGGATATCTCCCAAGTAGTCATATACCATTCTCTTGATTTATTTTCTGCTTTGCAGATGGACAGCACTAGCTTTGATGACTACCTTGCAAATATCTCTCTACCCGATATCCCCCAGACCTTTGCGCCACAATAGGTGTGCCAATCTCCTCACAGGAGATAGTAGATACCATTAAGACTTTAAAAACCAATTCTACACCAGGGCCAGATGGCCTCCGCTTGAACTATATAAAATCTTAGGTAAGCAACTGTTTGAAGAACTGGCTAGTGGCTACTGTATAAAACTCTCTCCTGCACACAGTTGAAATACCCCTGGCTTTTAGTAGGTGGTCCCTAATATAACTGTACAAAAAAAGGGATAAAACATCCTTACAGAATTGGACACCCATCTTTATGTTTGAATACAGATTTTAAGATACTTACCAAAATTTTAACTAGATGATTACTGTTAGTGGCAGAACTAGTAATCTCTGAAGCACAATCTTGCTCTATCCCAAACTGAAAGATATCATATCATCTGATTTTATTAAGAGAAATAATGGAACAGGGCACTATGAGATCTGCTTCTGGCTATGTAGTTTCCCTAGACCAGAGCAAGGCTTTTAATTCCATTAATCATGACTTTCTCTGGGCAGTGCTACAGCATTTTAGAGTTCCAAACATGTTAATACAATGGATAAAATCCCTTTGTAAAACTGCTACAGTAATTCTCATCACAAATGGCTGGAAAGGACCAATGATTCCCATCAAAAGGGGGGGTGAGACAAGGTTGACCCCTCAGCCCCCTGTTATATGTTTTTTTATTGACTCCCTATTACACAAAATAAATGGGCTACATTCTATTCATCCAATCGCAGACAGACACAACAGAGCTCCACATTTGGTAATTGCATATGCAGATGATATATGCTTTCTTGTTGAAGATGCAGCATCAGTGAGACACTCGTTCTGCTTATGTGCAGAATTTGGACTTTTGTCTGGAGCAGTCCTTAATTATACAAAGTGTGTTGGCTTGCAGATTGGGCATCCCTTGCAGAGTACGATGAGCATAGGACAAACAAGGATTCAAGCTGATCCCATTACTATACAAGAGATTAAGTATGGTTCTTCTGAAATGGACATTATGAACTGGAAGGATAAACTGACACTTGGACACCAGAAGGTGGAATTATGGAACAGGTGGAAATCTGGCAAGAAAAAGAGGGTTTATCTTACTAAAACATAACTGATTCCTGTCTTTCTATACACTAGTTCTGTTTTCCCCATACCAAAGAAATTATAAACGTCTCTCCTTCGTATATT
Source organism: Neoceratodus forsteri (assembly GCA_016271365.2). Lineage (NCBI taxonomy): Eukaryota > Metazoa > Chordata > Ceratodontiformes > Ceratodontidae > Neoceratodus > Neoceratodus forsteri. Next base: position 1,159,232,038 of record CM028130.1, on the reverse strand, counting down.
CTTCCAGGCCCTGTGGGGCAGCTAAGTAAATCCTTTAAAAAGGAATATTACTTACCTCCATGTCAAAGTAGAAGGGGTGCAAATGGTTAACCCAATCCTTTTCTTGAATAGTATTTTTATTTCTGGTAAATCTAAAGCCTGTCTTGGTCAAAAACAAATTGGATTGGAGCCATGGCTTTACAGTAACTGCAGGACATGGTTTCACCTCTGGGAATCACAAACCTAATACACAATGATGACCACTACTGGACTGCTAGTCTATATTAAAGATATTGGGCTGGATTCACAAAGCTTTCTGAAGGTGCAAAACCTTTCCTAAGTCCCCAAAGCTGCCATAGCTATGGAAACAAACGGGAAGTTACACTGAATGCTATTCACGAATCCCTCCATGGCTGCAGGAAAAAAAACACTACGGAATGTGGAAAAAAGTGCAGCCACAGAAGTCCCTGAGGAAAAAAAGGTGTGAGATAAGTAAGGCACATCCCTTGAAAGGCTATTCACAATCAGTTTTTTTCCGCAGTTGTGGAAAAAATATTACACACAGTGGGATGAGGTGTAACTCTCCCTCAGCAAACTGCAGTAGTGCCCCGACAATTGAAATCAATTAAGGAGGAGGTGAAGCACCGGTAATAGCATCTCAGTGAGTATAGTAGTGGCTGATGTTACAGCGGCAACGGCACACATTGCCATGATATGGCAACAAGCAACAACCACCAGACCCAGTGCAGCCCATGACGGAGCCCCACAGGCAGTAGAGCCTGACCAGCCTGTAGTGAATGCCTCCCCTGCAGGCAACAGGAACAACCCAGGGAGGTAGGACCAGCCGTGGCAGTCAGCCACTGTGGTGCCATGGTATTGCTGGTACCTGTGGTGCTGCAGTGGTCCCCGTTGAGGGACTGGTTTGCTGGTCTCTTTGTGGGTGATTTCAGCTTCATGCTATGTCAGCAGTGTTAAAGTTTGCTGCTCCAGCTAATTAGGTTCACTGTTGCTGTGCCTCCTAAGCTATTTCTGCAGCTGCGGATCTGCAGTTGTGGATTTCTAGCACTTGCTCAATTTCTGCAGCTGCTGAATTTCCACAGCTGCGGGGACTTTACGGAATTCCACACTTGCTCAAAATTTCTTTATGAATATCACACAAAGGTGTTTCCACAATGCTGCAGGACTTTTTCCTGCAGTTTTGGAATTTTTGGCTTTCTTTGTGAATAGATTAAAACAATGGAAAGTCACTGCTCAAATGGTGATGACTTTATCACACAAAGCGTTATATAATTTTTTTACTTACTGACATATGCACAGTCCCAGAACCCTTTGAGAAATGCCCTGCTTATTACCTACAAATCTTTGCCAGCCAACACAACCCAGATATCCTTGCCATCATCGAAACTTGGCTGACACCTAATACTCCGGATCATGCCATCTCTATACAAGGCTACAAGATATTCAGGCTGGATAGGACCTCAAAAAGGGGTGGTGGATGTGCAATCTACATAAAGGACTACCTCATCTGTCTCCCTGGTTCTTATCCCACCACAGAAACCTCAGTGCAACTCCTCCATATCAAGATACTACTTGGTGCCCAAAACAAAGTCCTCATGATTGCTGCTGTCTATATCCCACCAAAAGATCCTGATTCTGGCCTACAGGCTGTCCTCGAGTTCGTAAGTACACAACCTTCTGACGTCGAACTCCTTCTCCTTAGGGACTTTAATATAAATTGGCTTGCTCCTGATGCAGGGTCAAACAAAGATGCCATCCTAGCAGCAAATTTAACACAAGTGGTAAACTCCCCTACCAGGAAAAACTACAAATCAGAGACCAGCACCCTCATTGACTGGATCCTTACCAGCCACCCTACCCGTATAACCAATGTAAGTGTTCTCCCTGACTCGCTCAGTGATCACTCTCCAATAATATGTACCTGGACAAATAAGTTCGTAAGTCAGCTCCAAAACCATCTATAGCAGAGTCCTACCTTATGGCAACCTTACTCATCTCAAGACCTGTCTTAGGCAGATAGACTGGTCCTTGATTTACAAAACTCAAGATGTTGACCTAGCCCTTGATTACTTTATTACTACTTTCAACACTGCCTGTGACACCTATGCACCAGTAAAAAAGTGCAAAATCAAAGCACTCACAAATCCCTGGCTCATGGTGAAGCTATTGGCACAACTCAAAAGTAGGGATCACCTCTGGGCCACTGCAAGAGCTACTGGCACTCTGTCGGACATTCAAAAGTATAAACAGGCTCGCAACCATTGTACTAAACAGATCTGCTTGATGAAGAGCTCCTACTTCAAGAATGCCCTCTCCAACTCCTGGGACGAAGGGAAATCCTTCTGGGACAACATAAAGAATATTATGGGTCAGCAGTCCAAATCCTCTCCTACAATAATGAATGTGGATGGAACCACTACATTAGACCCAGAGATCATTGCAAACACCCTAAATGATACCTTCACTGACCTTAGTGGTGTCCTCTCATCTGATTTCTTTACTGATGCTGACCCTCCAATTTCTACTTACTACTGCCTCCCAACCAAACCACCCTTCCATTTCAAACTAGTAAAGGCACATGAAGTCTATAAATATGTAAAGAAGGCCATTTCAAGTCCCGAGCAAGCAGCACACTATTGACCTTAAACTTCTGTCCTCACTCTGGAGGAAGTACTGCTCCCCTCACAAAATTTTCAATCTCTCCTCTGCTACAGCCAATTCCCTAGGAAATGGAAGGCTGCAGTTGTCATTCCAGTGCACAAAAGTGGTGATAAGTCACTGCCTGGTAACTATGCATGATATCAATACTACCACCTCTCTAAGGCCCTTGAGCGCTTGGTGGCGGTTACCAACTTTCAGACTACCTGGAAAAGTACAACATCCTATGCACTCAGCAGCATGGATTTAGGAAAGGGCACAGCACATCGACTGCCCTACTTCAATTCTCAGGAGCAATCCACAATGCCATGGACAAAGGAAACCTAACTGGAGCAGTCTACATTGACTTAACCAAGGCATTTGATACAGTTCACCATGGCCTACTTATCAAACAACTTCTATCCCTAGGGCTCTCGCAGGGTCCTGGTGACTGGGTAAAAAATTACCTTGCTCAGCGCTCTCAATCTGTAAAAGTAGCTAGAGTTCTCTCAGACTCAAAACCGGTTTGCTCAGGAGTTCCCCAGGGATCCATCCTGGGCCCCCTCCTTTTCAGCCTTTTCCTAAACTCCATCCCAAAATCCTGCCCTGAACAATTAATCCTCTATGCCGATGATGCCGTGATTCTTGCCACTCATAAAGATCTGAACCTCTTACGCCTCAACCTCCAGCATGCTTTTTCCAAAGTTGAGATGTGGTTCCTTGAACATAAGCTGGTTCTAAACCACAAAAAAACTAAATCCATGCTCTTCTCTAACCCGCAAAACAAGAAGGCAAGTCCCACTCACCATTAATACATATCTGGGAAATACCCTTGAACAAGTGCCAATTTTCAAATATCTTGGAATCAACTTTGATCAAGGCCTAACCTTTGCAACTCACATTGATAGTACAGCAAAAACTATTAATCAGCGAATTGGGATTCTGTATCGGACGACAACTTCTTACCCATTCTGCACTGAGGATTGCCATCAATCTATCATCTCAGTCATAGACTATGGCGTAGTTATATGGATCTGCCACTACTACAGCACTTAGTCACATTACAACATCCCAATAAAGGCCTGTCGGCTGCTCACTGGTGCACATCGGCGTATCCACACATTGAACTCTATGCTGACTCAGGTTGGTTGCAACTCTCAAACCGGATAAAATACCTTACCTGCCTGATGGTGAAAAAATCCACTCTGGGCCTCACTCCACCCTGTATCCAAGACCTGTTATGCCCGGCGCTTAGCAATCCGCTTTTACCAGAAGATCAGAACACCAGCCTTCCAAGTCCCCCGACACCGGACTTCTCAGGGACAAAGATCATTTGCCCATCGTGCCCCCAGCTGGCTGAATGCCCTCAGCACTCATATTACTGCCTCCACCCTCTCTAGGTATTTTCAAATCAAGGCTTTCTCTCACCTTGCCACCTCCAGCTCCTGTGACTGCCCTGATTAAACCTCCTATTTTCTCACTACCCACTCTGTTCCGTTATTTGACAAAGACATGTTTGGGAAACCTTTTCTCCTGCTATTGTCTGCCCCCACACCTTCACTTAACTCTCTGTTCTGGACTTTTTCCTATTTGTTTCTCCTAATCTGGCATGACCTCTTTCTTGTAGTAATAATGTGATTATTGATATCTCATGTCCTTTTGCACAAGTGATTTGATATGTATTTGTATATGTTTTCTTGCTCTTGACACAACACAAATTGTTGTGTTATCTATGTAACCTTTGTACTGTACCTAATTGACATGGAACCTTTGTAAAAGAGCCTCTGGCCCAAAGGTAGTAATTCCTAGAACAATAAACTAAACTAAACTACAGTCCTTGCAGAATTTATTACAGAATAATATAATTCCCACACATGTATGGGATAATCATTTGTTATCCTGTCATGAACAACTTAATGGAAAATCAAATATGAAGCATAAACAGTTGCAGGACAGAATTTGTAGCTGCCCCCAATGCATCAATACAGTTGAAACCATTTCCCACTTTTTTTTTTGAATGTTCCTATATTAAAGATTTCTGGACCTATTTAGCATATACATGGAATGAGCCACTATTTCAAACCATTACATATTATAACATAATATACAGCCATTTTTCACACCACTTGTCTAAATGGAACCTAGTTTCTCTGTGCCTTATTTTCACGGTAATAAAATGGAACATCTGGATGGCTAGATGTTTCTTTACTCTTCAGCAAAAAGAGAGTAGTTACCAAGAACTTTCTAACAAGATAGTGAAAGATATACAAAAAATATATGCCCTACAAAGGACGCAAAAATCAAGTCAGGAACTTCTGTAACTATGGAAAATGTTACCTTGGATTACTGACACTGATTCTGCAATCACATGATGTAAATACTAGGCTTGATTGTGTTTTTCTAGGCTTCAGTTGTTTTGGTTCTTCCCCCCTCCAAGAACTACTTCCTTGTTTTGTGGTTATGTTCTTCTTGCTGGTTTTAGTTTTGCATGATGATGTATACTGATTTTTGTCTTTAATAAACATTCTCCTACTCTTTTCGAGAAGTGCTGTGGAATCTTTAATGTCCACCTGAACAACCATTTAGTACATTGATTGTAGGATACTGTACTAGACAGTCACAAATATGTGAATGAAGTCATTCACATGTTTGTGGCTGTCTAGTACAGTATGCCCTGCAAGCCCATACTGTAAGCTGTCATTCGGCAGGCGGAAGGGTGGTATGTGGGTGGATTGCAGCTGCCCACTGATGATGAGGGTGCTGGGTGGGTAAGGTGTCCTGTGTGGGTGAGGGGGATACCACTGGACCACCAGGGAGTACAATCTGAAGGGGGTACCCGTTATTGGGGTTACGTGCAGGGTGAAGAAGCCACTAGACTACCAGGGATTGCAATGTTTTATTTTACCAGTGATCAGGGCTAGGGGCAGGGGGGAACCAGTAGACTACGAGAGATTGTATTTATTAAATTTTACCACTGATCATGGCTATGGTGAGGGAGGGGGTACCACTAGACTACCAGAGATTGTGTTTTATTTACTATTACCCACAATCGCAGCTATGGAAGGAAGGGGGCTACCACTAGACTATCAGGGATTGTGTTTTATTTACTATTACTCATGATCATGGCTATAGGACAGGGGATGCCCCGGGACCCCCTTAGTCTACTCGTCATTCTGTGCAGGGCACCAGGCGCATTTCACCGGGCTGTCCTGCACAACTCATGCAAATGGGGCCATAATGACATGCAAATGGACCCATTTGTGCTTTGCATATATTATGGCCCCATTTGCATGCCCTCTTCTGAATATCGCAGGTGCTGCACCCAGCACAACTGTATTTGCTCTGGTGCATCCCTGTGCTCCCTATCTGTGGCTTGTGCTGGTGCAATGTCACTGTGCCATGCACATTGTCACTGTACCATGCACATTCCATGCCATATTCAATGGTACTGCACCATGGCGCATCGCCGTTGAATATCACCTGGTCCTGGCCTCTGTGCATCCCAGATGTGCTGCGCCCATGCTTGCGTCATTGCCATGTGCAGTCTGAATATCCAGGCCTGTGTCTACATCTCTTCAGTGCACAGTGCAATCAATCTGTCTGTGCATTTGTATCTCTTTAGGCCCAATCTCCATCTGTAACTTGAGTCACAGTTGTTTCTTTGGCTTCCCTTCAGAGTACTGGTGTTGTGCAGTGCATATCTCTCTGCATGAAAATTATACTCATTAATATGCATTTTTAAGTCAGTGCCATCATCACGAGTCACTTATGATACAAATTACGTTCTTCATTATCATCAAGGCCACGAATGCAGTCACAATTCATGATCACAACATGAATCACAAAATTAGTTTTTTTACTAGTTACTTGCATGTAAGCCAGTTTTGTAATATGTCTCCATACTTCACCACTGTACCCATTGACATGAGTTTTCAAATTGGGGAATTTTGTGATGCAGGTCATCAGGGAAGTACAGCCATGGGCATTCGTGTTCCCATACAATTTCATATAACTGGTTATCTCACGAGACACTCATCATCTCCAATTCCGAGAAAAATAAATTCACGTTTCACAGTCACGAATGCAGTCATGATTCACGATCACATCACGAATCACAAAATATATTTTTTTACTAATTACTTGCATGTAAGCCTGTCTTGTAGTATCTCTCCAGGCTTCACCACTGTACCCATTGATATAAGTTTTCAGATCGGGGAGTTTTGTGATATAGGTCATCGTCATTGGGGAAATACAGCCTTAGGCATTCGAGTTCCTGCACAGCATGTGAGTTACAGTACTGTAAGCCATGTGTTGTGTGGCGGCCCAGGGACTGCCAATATTGTTGTCACTCCACCTTACTTCATGTTAAGGTGGAATGTCAATGAGAAGTTGCAATCACAACAACAAGGTGAAGTGGGCATTTCATGCTGGCCACTCTGCGTAGTGGAGTGACAAAGCAAAGTGCCCACTTTGTGGGCACTTCACCAGCATAATTTAAATTCGCTGCATCTCTAATTATGGGAGACTTTGCAGTTCTTGTTATGCTCTCATTTCACTTCATCAGCACGCAGAAATTTTCTGGACCCAAGACAATAGCATTTTGGGGATGGACATTAATTCTGGTGACTGTGTCTGACCACTGCATGCATGACTGAGTGTGTCATTAATTCTGGGAGATTTTGCATTTCTTGTTATGCTCTCAATTCACTTCATCAGCACTGGGGAATTTTCTGGACACAAGATGACAGTAGCATTTTGGGGATGCACATTAATTCTAGTGACTGTGTGGGGGCTGGCACTATCGTTGTCAATCTGCCTTACAAAGTGATATATTATTTTTTTATTTTTTTATTATTTATTTCAGGCTAGGATTACAAATACCTTTGAGCCATGCAGTTGCAGCAGCCACTTCTAAGAGTGGGGTTATTCTAGATGCCCTACAGGGGGCATGCCTTAGACAACTAGTATTGGAGCCCACTCGAGAGGGAGCAATCTTAGACCTGGTTCTCTCAAATGGAGATGAAGAGGATCACAGATGTAGAAGTGGGTAGCTATCTGGGAACTAGCGACCATCGAACAGTATGGTTCCCAATAAACACAGCAATAGAGTCAAGCCATACAAAGACAAAGGTACTGGATTTTAGGAGGGCTGACTTTGCCAAAATGGGTGAGTGCCTAAGGAATGCACTAGCAAATGGGCAGATAGGAGGGGTGGAAGAACAATGGGGAATAATAAAAACTGCCATCACAGAGGTAACAAGCCTTTGTGTAAAGCAAATAAACAAAACGAAACAAGGTAAGAAACCACTATGGTTCTCAAAGGAAGTGGCAATGAAGGTTCAAGAGAAAAAGAAAGCATTCAGGAAGTACAAGGAATCACAGAAGGAACAGGACAGAGAACTGTATCAGTTAAAGCAAAAGGAAGCTGGAAAGGCAGTCAGAACAGCAAGGCCCAAACCGAGGAAAAGATAACCAACTCAGTTAAGAAGGGATAAAACCTTTATAGGGAGTGAAGGAAGACCAAGGAGGGATAGTGAGGCTTAATAAAGGGAGGGAGGGTGGGCAGAGGGTGACTGTGAAAGGCAGAGATACTAAACAAATATTTTGCTCAGTATTTACAAAGGAAGAGGGAGGTACCTAAAACAAACCGTAGAAACACTCTGGATACAGAAGTTGATACCAGCCCATTTACAGAAGAAAGGGTTCTGAAAGAGCTCTTAAAACTGAAGGTGGACAAAGCAATGGGGCCTGATGGAGTTCATCCCAGAATTCTAAAAGAACTGAGTAGAACTAGTGACACCACTGACTACCCTCTTTAACAAATCATGAGAGGATGGGTGGTACCTGAGGACTGGAGGAGGGCAAATGTGATTCCCCTTCACAAAAGTGGGAGCAAGGCAGAAGCAGGAAACTACAGACCTGTTAGTTTAACCTCAGTGGTAGGGAAAATGATGGAATCACTTCTGAAGGAAAGAATTGTTGAGTATCTAGAGGCCAGAGGGGCACAGGACCCAAGGCAGCATGGATTCACAAAGGGAAGGTCATGCCAGACAAATCTGATAGATTTCTTTGACTGGGTGACCAAAGTAGTTGATCAGGGAGGGGCTGTGGACATGGCCTACCTAGACTTTAGCAAGGCATTTGACACAGTCCCACACAAAAGATTAATATACAAGTTAGCTAGCCTGGGAGTGGGTCCCAAGATGACAGCCTGGGTAAAGAATTGGCTGGAGAATAGGACACAGAGAGTAATAGTAAATGGAGTCCACTCTGAAAAAAGGAGGGTTAGCAGTGGGGTACCGCAGGGTTCAGTATTAGGACCGGTCCTCTTCAATGTCTTTATAAGAGACATTGCAGAGGGACTGGAAGGAAAAGTATGTCTCTTTGCAGATGACACAAAGATCTGCAACAGAGTTGATGCACAAGGTGGGGGGAAAGGATGAGAAGGGACTTGGCAAGGTTAGAGGAATGGTCAAATGTATGGCAGCTTAGATTCAATGCTAAGAAGTGCAAGGTAATGCACCTGGGAAACAAAAACCCAGGGGAAGAGTACACAATGGGGGTGAGATACTAACAACAACAAAAATGGAAAGGGACCTGGGGTAGTCATATCAGATGACCTAAAGGTGGGCAAGCAATGTGAGAGGGCAGCAAGGAGGGCTGGGGGATACTGGGATGCATAGGAGGCATCACCAGTAGAAACAAGAGATTATTATCCCTCTGTACAGACAGCTGGCGAGACCACATCTGGAGTACTGTGTGCAGTTCTGAGACGAAATCTCCAAAAGACATAGACAGGATGGAAGCTGTCCAGAGGAGGACAACTAAAATGGTGCAGGGTCTGCACTGGAAGACATATGAAGAGAGACTTAAGGTGCTTAATATGTATAGCCTCGAGGAAAGGAGGGAGAGGGGACATGATAGAAACTTTCAAGTACCTCAAGGGAATCAACAAAGTCCAAGAGGGTAGCATCTTTCAAAAAGAGGTGTGCAAGAGCAAGGGGGCACAATTTGAAGATAGAAGGGGGCGGCTCAGAGGTAATTTAAGGAAGTATTTTTTCACAGAGAGGGTTGTGGATGTATGGAACGGCCCTCCAGAGGAGGTTGTGGAGTCAAAAACAGTGGTGGAATTCAAGCATGCTTGGGACAGTCATAAGGCAATTGTACGGGGTGGGGGTAGGAAGAAGTAGGCTGCTGGTTAACTAGGATCTGCAGCTTATCCATCGGGTAGGGAAATGGGCAGACTGGGTGGGCCAAGCGGTCCTTATCTGCTGTCAAATTCTATGTTTCTATGTTTCTATGATAACCTGGCATTTAGCAACTGTGACATTAGTAGGCAGTGATGGATGGTATTGAAAGCCTTAGTAAGGTCTATGAAGACTGATCCCATAAGGAGGCTTTTGTCTAGAGAGCAGTGGATTGCTCCAGTGAATTTGAGGAGGGCAGATGTGGTACTGTGTCCTTTTCTAAAACCATGCTGCTGTGAGCACAGGATATTGTGATTGTTAAGGTATTCTGTAATTTGATCAGATACAATATGCTCAATGGCCTTAGAGAGGAGAGTAATATAGAGATGGGCCAATAGTTTCCAAGAAGAGCCCTGTCCCCACTCTTGTGGAATGGAGTAACTATAGCTGATTTCCATTTGTTGGGGAACTGGCTGAGGGTGAGGGAGAGATTGAGGATTGTTGTTAGCGGTTGGAGCACCTCCTTTTACGGGTGAGGGACAGTAGATTGAGGTTGAGGGTGTCCCCACTATGCCTAGACCTGGCTTTTGCATTCTTGATGTAGTTGCAGACTTCATGCATCTTGACTGCTTTGGAGTAGAAATGGGGTCGATTGAAAGAAAGAGGGGGGCTAGAGGGGATAGCTGGGAGGTCATTTTCATTGAAAAAGTAAGACGCAAGGGCAGCACTGAGGTCTGTGAATGCAGTGTTGAAGGAGTTTGCGATAGTAGTAGGGTCAAGCGTTGTGTTCCCATCAATGACCAGCATAGTAGGTGAGGTTTTTTGCTGCTTCCCAGTAACTTATTTTAAGTTGTTCCAAAAGGATTTCCCCTTACCCCAGGTGTTTGTGAGGGCATCTTTGTAGAAAGAACTTTTCTGTAGGCGGACTAGTTTTGTGCAATAGTTTTGAGCCAGTTTGTAATTCTGTATGTCAACTTGTTTTCCTGTGGCCCAGGCTATAAGCCAAAGGTGGTCCTTAGATTTGAGTTTAGCCAATAGATCTGCAGAGAGCCAGGGGTTTGCTTAGACCTTTGATTTTGAGTTTTTTGAAAGGGGCGTGGGAGTCACAGGCAGCATTAAAAGTATATATGAAGAAGAAGAAGTCAAGGGCAGAGTTAATATCTGATGCATGGTAGATCGGAATACAATCTTGCTGACTGAGGTGAGATTTTAGGTGTTTAAGCTGCCATGTGCAAGGACTTTGCTATTTATTAATTTGAGGGGGGGACAGCATGGTAAACTTGTTAGACCATTTGCAGATGACAGGGGAATAGTCGCTTAGAGAGTCAGGAAGGACGGAAATATCTGAGATGCGGGATGGGTGACTGGTCAGAATTCAGTCCAAAAGTGTACTAGTGCCTGTTTTATAGTTGAGCCTAGTGGGGTAGTCAACCAGCTGGGAGAGGTTGACTGCAGAGATGGCATCTTTAAACCCACCAGCTTCCAGGGCAAGCCAGTTGATGTTGAAGTTGCCCATCAGGATTGTCTCTGAGCCAGGGGGTTGGGATCTGGCAAGGTCCAGTACAGAGTTGAGAGCTTTTCCTTGTTCTTTTAGAGGTATGTACACTGTGGCAATTGTCAGGGTTTTGTTGTAGGCCCCTAACAGAACCTTAAAGGTTAGAATCTGAGAGCACGAGTCTGAGACAGGGGTTTTTAACGGGTGGCCCTGGAGATCATCTTTGAGGTATAAGGCACAACCACCTCCTCTTTTTGCATTCCTATCAAGTCTGAAGATGTTGTACCCTGGCAGAGTAACTGCCATGTCAGGGATTTTAGGAGAGAGCCAGGTTTCAACAACCACAAGGATGTCTGGTTTGTGTTCATTTGCAAATAGTTGCAGGGCATCAAGTTTTAACAGGATGCTGCAGATGTTGAGAGAAGCAATGGTGAGTGTCCCAGTGTGACTTGGTTGATATCCAGGGCTAGAGATATTAGGTCCAGTTCCAGGGTTAGGGTGAATGTTGCCCAAAAGCATCAGCAGGAGCAGCAGGAGCTTTAGGGAGTACCATTTTAGTTGCCTGAGAGAGATTTTCCTGAAACATTTACTGTGTGAGCAAAGGTAACATAGTTGTCGGTAGTCCCAGAGAGCAGTCATGAGTGCCAGAGGTGGTAGGGGGAACAAACGTTTGTATGTCACCCTGATATGACTCCATGGGTGCTTGTAGAACTGCCATCTTCCGAAATGTGATGGGTTTTTTTTGAGCCCCTAGAGATAGTAGTAGTGGTGGTAGTAGTAATACTGGTTGAAGTGGTAGCAGACAGACTAGTAGTATATGAGGATGATGATGAGTTGCCTGCAAAACTGATCCAGTGTGCAGTAAGAAAATGATAAGCAATTGTTTGGTTGCTGGTTCACATATCAGTAGCAAAGAGAACTACCTTGTCCTCAGCCTCTCTGACAGCACACCTTACTTGAACTTTTAAGGTGTCATGCATCCTGGACACAACGGTTACTGAAAAGTATCTTCTACTTGGCATTAAATATCATGGCTCTAAGTATTCCATATACCTTCTGAAACCTGGATCTTCCACAATACAGTATGCCTGCAAATCAAGTACAATCATTTCTGCTATTTTATGATTTATTGCAAGTGCTATGAGATGGTTTTGTGACTATTTAGACTTTCTTTAAAAACTTCTTTTAAGTTCAACTGCCTCTTATCTGGGGGGTAAAGTTACATTTGGCGGGAGTGTTGTATGACTACATGCCGTGGTTGATAAAACAGAGGACCTTACAGAATTATTGTGATCATGAGGCGAAAATGGACTTTTGGATCTTGCCTGGTGCTCATCTCTTACTATTTAAGTGGAATGTTACTTTTCACCGAGAGCTCTGCCAGAATTCCAGCCACCAATGTTAGACTGTTTTTTTTGAACCATATAAATGATAGGGCATATTTGCAGAAGATGTCACGTCATTGTTGTAGTTCCAATATACCTTTATTTTTTCCCCCTACTTTCACAGGTGTTGCAATGCACACATATAGCTTAGCAAGCATCTTTGGGGATTACGTAAATATGATTCCAAACAGTAGAAGTGGGCTGTCCATGTCTAGTAATGAGCTCAGTGGGACTAGGAGTTGAGTGGTTGGGTTTACGTGGGGAAGACAGATCAGAGGAGGAGGATTCAGGTTCGTCAGGTGAGACAATCATAGAATCCTCTGCAGCACCATTGCCATCGTCATCACTGCTGTCAGACTTTGTTTCAGTTTGTGTGGCTTGTGCCTTTAACTTTTTCTCTTTCCCTTTTGACACTCTGCTACTGTCATTCTCTTTATCCACACTGTCACTGTCAGAACCAGAGTCAGACATAGCTAAAGGTAAAGTCACAAGCTCATCATCATCGGTCTCACCCTGACCATGGTCATTACCATCATCATCATCAGACTCAGTAGGGCTAACAGACCAAACTATTCGATACGCATGTGTTGCAAATCGAACAACTCCACTGTGAGTTGTACCTGTAAATCCTCTAACTTTATGTACAATTGGAATTGGAATACTCTTTGTTTTTGCACTTTTTTTGTGAGACGACTTGCTATTGCCACTGTCTTTTGACACTTTGTTGGCTGTACTACTGAGCCCTTCTGACATAGACAGTCCCCACCAACCCTTGCTGGGTTTTCAGTATTTTGAGAGTTAGCCTGCAAATGGATAGTAGTAGCATTTAGTTCAGCCCATTCAACAGACTCTGGTGCTTCTTTTTGTCGTACTTTACTTTTTGGGACACTTCATTATGGACTCTTGAATAAACCTTTTCTATGTTTATTACTTCATTTGCCCTTCACTTTTGCTTTACTATTTTCTAGAGTAGTCATAATGCCAGTCTATAACTTGTTCAGGGTCAAAAAGTGGTTGTTTTTTTCTATTTATTCCATGTAATGTGACGGTATGCATGAAGTGGCACTGGTGCACTGATGACTGGCTGGCAGATTTTATTACACACACACACACACACACACACATACACAATCTGTTTCACACACCACCTACGCTAAGGGCAAAGCTGCAGGCACTGCTGCTACCCATACAGATTCAGACACCCTGCCTGGCCTAACCCTCTCTGACACTGTACTTTTTCCCTTCACAGATTTTTTTTTAATTTATTCCACGTGATGTGACAGTATGCAAGAAGTGGCACTGGTGCACTGATGACTGGCTGGCAGATTTAATATTTCACATACACACAGAATTACTTCACACACCACCTACGCTAAGGGTGATGCTGCAGACACTGCTACTACCCACACATATCCAGGTACTCTGCCTGACCTAACCCTGTCTGACACAGTACTTTTTCCCTTCAAGAATATTTGTTTTATTTATTCCACGTGATGTGATGGAATGCCCTGCCCACTGAGCCAAAGCTTATACCCCACTGAGTGAGCACAGGGAGGAAGATGACAGATGACTGACTTCTTGGGAGGGGTCACATAGTATGCAAGAAATGGCACCGGGGCACTGATGACTAGCTGGCAGATTTTATTTCACACTCAGCATTTATTTCACACACCGCCTACATTAAGGGTGATGATGCAGGCACTGCTGATAGTATACTCACAGAGATGCTAGGGGACCCCGTCTGGCCTAACTTTTTCTGACACAGTACTTTTCCTCTTCAAGGATTTTTTTTATTTTAATTTTTATTTATTCTGCGTGACATGATGGATTGCCCCGCCCACTGAGCCAAAGCTTATACCCCTCTGGGCAAGCACAGGGAGGAAGATGACAGATCACTGGCTTCTTGGAGGGAGGATCACACAGACAGTATGCAAGAAGTGGCACTGGTGACTGGCTGGTAGATAATATTTTACACACACAGAATTTATTTCACACACCACCTAGGCTATGGGCCAGTGCCACAGGCACTGCTGCTGCCAAGAGAGAATCAGGGACCCTGCCTGGCTTAACTCTCTCTGACACAGTACTTTCCCTTTAATGATTTTATTTTTTTATTTATTCCAAATGATGTGACTAAATTACATGCCCACTGATCCAAAGCTTATACCCCACAGAGTGAGCACAGGGAGAAGATGACAGATGAGTGACTTTTAAGGGGGGGGCACACAGGCAGTATGCAGGAAGTGGCACTGATGCACTGATGACTGTCTGGAAGATTTTATTACAGACACACACACACACAATTATTTCACACACCACCTATGCTAAGGGCGATGCTGCTACCCACACAGATTCAGGGACCTTGCCAGGCCTAACCCTCTCTGACACAGTACTTTCCCTTCAAGGATTTTATATTTTTATTTATTCCATGTGATGTGAGGCATGCCCTGCCCGCTGAGCCAAAGCTTATACCCCACTGAGCAAGCACAGGGAGGAAGATAACAGATCACTGCTTCTTGGGTGGGGGGTCACACAGACAGTATGCAATCAGTGACCTGCCTGGCCCAACCCTCTCTGTCAGTACTTTCCCTTCAAGGATTTCTGTTTTTATTTATTCCACTTGATGTGAAGGAACACCCACTGAGCCAAAGATTGTATAATAAAAAATAAAACAATAACAATAATAAATCCCCACTGAAGTGACTGAGCAGTGAGCATAGGCAGGAGAACTGAGAGCTGACATGTTCTGGGGGGCAATTGGGCAAACAGCAAGAAGGCTTACTGGGAGTGGTGTGGTATGGGAGAGACAGTTCACTCCCTCTGCTGCTCCAAAAAAAAAAACTGTCAGTTTAGATCTGGCACTTTAGCCTTTTCTCTTCTTGTCTTTCTTGACCACTCACTTGCCCCCAGTCTCCAAGTTCCTACTCCCCTACCCGAGTCTTCTCTCCCAACTCCCCAATCCCTGACTCCCCACCCCGTTTTCTTTTAGTTCTTTTTTTAAAATAAATATATCAAAAATGTAATTCTTCAGGTTTTTTTTTCTGAGTCCTTGTGTACACTTGTTTCTTGCCCAATGGGCAAATGCAAACAGCATGCATAAGCACAGAATCAAGGAACAGCCTGTATAAGTTGCTGCTCCTTCACCATCCTGTATTCCTCTGTGTAGCTCCTAACGTGGCCCATGTGGGTTACTAGAGCAAACCCAATCAGGTGCCACCTTAGGATGATGGACAGCTTGGCCATCCAGTGAGGAACCAGTGTCTTATTTCTGGTCTCTCCTGTGGGTTCCTCCTGCTCTGGCTCTTCTCACACTGCATTTCCCATGATACAGTAGTCATCTGAACTGATCAGAACAGCCGAAAGTATTCGGAAGCCATTAGTTTATGAACACGTCTGCATGTTCAGGTCAGTTTGTATTTTTGATGAACTGGTTAGCCCATCCCTAATTGTAAGGCTGAAAGGGAATAAAGGAGAGTGTAAGGAGGAAGGGATACCTAGACAAGGTGGAAATACTGAATAAATACTTCTATTCAGTATTCATTAAAGAAGTGGAGGGTCAGGGACCACAGCTAGGCAACAGATGCAAAAGCATGGAAGAGGCGGACACCAATCCATTCACAGTAGAGATAGTCCTGGAAGAGTTGACAAAACTAAAGGTAGACAAAGCTATGAGGCCAGATGGTATACACCCAAAGATATTAAGGGAGCCATGAAGGGAACTAGCAGTGCCTCTGGCAACCATGTTAACCAAGCCACTCAACACAGGAGTGGTTCCAGAGGACTGGAAGAGGGCACATGTAGTCCCTTTATACAAAAGCAGTAGTATGGAGGAAGCAGGCAACTATAGGATGGTCAGCCTCACCTTAGTAGTGGGGACAGTCATGGAGATGCTGCTGAAAGAAAGAATAGTGCACACCTGGAATCCAACAGTTTTCAGGATCTGAGGCAACATGTATTCACAGCAGAAAGGTTGTGTCAAATGAATCTGACAGGTTTTTTTCATTGATTGATGAAGAAAGTAAATTGGGGGGGGTGATGGACATCACCTATCTTGAGTTCAGCAAAGCCTTCTACACCATCCCACATAAAAGACTGGTTAACAAGATGGGTAGCCTGGGCATGGGGTACAAGGTGGTAAACTGGGTTAGGAACTGGCTGATAGACAGGAGGCACAGGGTTGTGGTAAATTGGATCCAATCCTGGGAAAGGGGGATGATCAGCTGGGTACTTCAGGGATCAGTCCTTCGGCCAGTCCTGTTCAATGTCTTCATTGGTGACATTGCATAAGTGCTGGAAGGAAATGTCTGCCTGTTTGAAGATGACACCAAGATCTTCAACAGGGTGGATACTCCAGAACCGGTGGGTTGAGGGACCTGGAGAGTCTTGAAAAATGGTCTCAGGTGTGGCAACTGAGGTTCAATGCAAAGAGGTGTAAAACAATGCACCTGGGAAGAGAGAACCCTGGGGAGAGCTCCAGGAAGGGGGGCAGTGCTGATGATCACCAAGGAAGAAAGGGACCTGGGGGTTATCATTTCAGATGACCTGATGGTGTCAAAGCAGAGTACAATGGCTACAGAGAGGACCAGTGGCATGCTGGGGTGCATAGGCAGAGGTATCACTAGCAGAAGGCAGGAGGTAGTGATGCCATTGTATAAAACACTGGTGAGGCCTCTCCTAGAGTACTGTGTTTAATTCTGGAGGCAACGCCTTTGCAAGGACATCGGCAGCATGGAGGCAATCCAGAGAAGGACGACCAAGATGGTACAGGGCCTGCACCACAAAACATATGAGGAGAGATTAAAGAACCTCATCATGTACTCACTGGAAAAGAGGTGGGATTGAAGAGACATGATAGAAACATTCAAGTACCTCAAGGGCATAAACAAGGTGCAGGGGGGAGACATTGTCCAACAAGAACAAGGGGGCATGAAATGAAATTGGAAGTGGGAAGATTAAGAGGAAATGTGGCAAAGTTTTTCTTCACTGAGAGGGCGATGGACACATGGAATAGTCTGCCACAGAAGGTAGTGGGTGCGAGCACAGTGGAGTGATTTAAACATGCCTGGGACACACACAAGGGCACCTTGAGGTGGGGAGGGGTGATAAAAAGTCACTGACCAGATAGGGTCAGAGGCCGCAGACAAGTATAGGGCTTAGGAGCAGTTTGGATGGACCTAGTGGTCCTTACCTGCCAACAATTTCTATTTTTATTTTCACTGGCAGTTACTATGTTGTCCCCACTGGCAGGAGCAATGCACATATAAAACAACACTATCCATCCCTAGGGTCAAAACAACACTGGCACAGAGATCATTCCTGGTCAAGGCCCCCACCTGGTTCAACGCCCTCCCCTCACAGGTCACCTGCCACATCAAGCTCGTCCCTTTTACGATCGCACTGAAAAACCACCTTCTAACCTCACGGACGTGCAACTACCCAATGTAGTCCCCCCCACCACCACAATCTGTTGTTTGATCATGCCAAGTAGACAGACAACATGACTCCAAACTGTCCAGGGCCATCACATTGCTGGAACCAGTGATAGGGTCCACAGGTGGATGACAATGTCTCCTCTCGGACAGCAATTATGACACTGTAATACATAAAACAGACACCGGTCTATGTAAATATTATATGCTATAAATGAACATGGGTATGTAACCTGCTTCTGTTGCAATGTAACTGTATGTATTATACAGTATGTTTTAAATGAACATGTGTATGTAACCAGTTTCTGTGGCAATGTAATGGTATGTCTAATGTATTTGTCTCCAAGATGTGGAACCTTTGGAAATGAGTCCATGACTCAAAGGTTGTAATCCCAAAATCCTCAAATAAAAAAAAAAATATTTGTCCTCACTGGCAAGCATTATGTTATTTGTCCACACTGGAAGGGACTATCTGCAAGCCCCCACTTGGCATGGCAACTGGGTTCACATCCTTGCCTGGTGACTGTAAAGTGGCACACCTGGTTGAAGGGTTGAGTTTGTTTGTTCTCCTGCAGTAGGGGGACTCATCCCAAACTAGTAAAAAGTATGGTGCCTCCACCCAGTCAGAATAAGTGGGCCAGACGTTGTGTGTAGTACCTCCCTCTTGGATGCAGTACCTACCCACCTCCCTACAGTGGACACTTCTACCCCTTGGGGACCACCAATGGCTGTTACTGTTATCAGACAATAATTCAGTCAGGATGTACAAATTGAATACCCACGCAGTGATAAAATGCAATAAATGAAAACTATGCTTTATTTTGGCACACAGGCCGAGAAGCTGTGTAGATAGCACGGGTTAGGCAATTGCAAGTTACTGTACGTTCAACCACCCTCAGGCAATTCCCTTGAACCCCACTGGGTAAACACACCTGCACAAGCAAAGTGCACAAAAGGTGGCTATTTTACACAGGGTGGGGTGACTTTATCCAGTACCAATAATAAAACTATAAACACAAGTACAATACTAAACATTAGACTCTGGGTATCCAGGTATTATTACACAGTCCCAGTGCAGGCCAGAATGAAGAGTTGCCCGGGTTCTTGCAGTGGTGTGTTTGATGAAAAATCAGCAAGCTTGCATTTGAACCATCAAGAGGCCATACTGTGTTAGCACAAATTTATTAAAGAATGAAATTCCAAACAACTTGCTTGTATTGTTTCGAATAAACTAGGAACCCTAATTGTAATAGAGCAGGGAAAACAGAAAATCTCTCCAGCAAAGCCAGCACTCACGTGACCCTTGGATACAGTGTACAGGGGAAGGAAATTCATTCTGAAGACAAATACAGCAGCACACTGGGGCTGAAAAGCCATTCAGCAGATGCAGATGGCAATACACTGAAGCAGGAAGTAGTTCAGGAACTTTGGAAGTTTTTTGAGCAAACAGCAGCTAAGCCCTTCTGATTTGCATTCCTTTGGTAATGGCCTCATAGCTTCACTTCTTAGGAAACAGTCTTTCTGGCTTACCAACATGAAGCAGGAGCACTACTCAGTGACTTCACAGTTTCCAAGGAGCCCAGACCCAGGAGCAACCCCACGGTCTGACTCCCCTGTGGATCCAGAGTACACCAGTACTCAGTCATGCACATGTGGCTCCCTGTTTGCTTTTCCTCCCCACTGGATAAAGGTTAGCTGGCCCCTTACCTGGATCCGAAGTAGTCTGGGCAAGATGCAGATTTCAGTTAATGCTTGGCTCAGTTTTGAAACTTTTGAGTGCAGCCATGGTCCATGGATCACATTTTGAACAATTTCTCTCACTCAGAGCTCATTTGGCAGTCTGTGAATTGGATGAACCCATGGAAAGGCTCACAAAGGGTTTTCTGCCTGAACCTTGGAGAGGGCTCAAAGAAAGCTTTAGCCCGGCAAGATCTCTTGCTTTATAAATCCAGTAGCAGGTCTGCAACCTTCTCACTTTCTCTCAGAAAAACACAGGAAGCACTGTACAAAGTTAAAAACTAACTTTCAGACTTAAGCCATCCAGTGTGAAAAAGTAAACTGAAACCACACCAATAAACCTCTGTGTTTTCCTATGAAACATAGAAACATAGACTTTGAATGCAGATAAGGACTGCTTGGCCCATCTAGTCTGCCCATTTCTCTACCTACAAGATAGGCCGCAGATCCTAGTTAATCAACAGCCTATTTCTTCCTGTCCCCCACAAGAATTGCCTTATGTCTGTCCCATACATTCTTGAATTCTCCCACAGTTTTAGACCCCACAACGTCCTCAGGAAGGCTGTTCCATGCATCCACTACCCTCTCTGTGAAATAATACTTCCTCACATTGCACCTGAACCACACCCCCCCATCTTTAAATTGTGTCCCATTGTTCTTGCATGTCTCTTTTTCTGAAAGATGCTACCCTCTTGGACTTTGTTGATTCCACTGAGGTACTTAAAAGTCTCTATCATGTCCCCCCTCTCCCTTTTTTCCTCAAGGGTATACATATTAAGCTCCTTTAGTCTCTCCTCATATGGCTTCTCTTGCAGACCCTGCACCATTTTAGTTGCCCTCCTCTGGACTGCCTCTATCCTGTCTATGTCCTTGCGGAGATGGGGTCTCCAGAACTGAACACAGTACTCCAGATGGGGTCTCACCAACTGTCTGTATAGAGGGATAACAACTTCCTGTTTTCTGCTTCTGATGCCTCTCCCTATGCATCCCAGTATCCCCGCAGCCCTCCCTACCTCCTTCTCACATTGATTGCTAACCTTAACGTCATCTGATATGATTACCCCCAGGTCCCTTTCCATTTTTGTTGTTGTTACTACCTCCCCCCATTGTGTATTCTTCCCCTGGGTTCTTGTTTCCCAGGTGCATTATTTTGCACTTCTTTGCATTGCATCCTAGCTGCCATACTTCTGACCATTCCTCCAACCTTGCCAAGTCCCTTCTCATCCTTTCCATGCCTCTTTGTGTATTAGCCCTGTTGCAGATCTTTGTGTCATCTGCAAAGAGGCATGCTTTTCCTTCCAATCCCTCTGCAATGTCACTTATGAAGAAATTAAAAAGGACTGGACCCAGTACTGAACCCTGCGGTACCCCAGTAGTAACCCCTCTTTCTTCAGAGTGGACTCCATTTACAATTACCTTCTGTGTCCTGTTGTCCAGCCAATGTTTTACCCAGGCTACCACCCTGGGACCCACTACCAGGCTGGTTAATTTGACTATTAATCTTTTGTATGGGACTGTGTCAAATGCCTTGCTAAAGTCTAGGTAGACCATGTCCACAGCCCCTTCCTGGTCTACCACTTTGGTCACCCAGTCAAAGAAATCTATTAGATTCGTCTGACACCTTCCCACTGTGAACCCATGCTGCTTTGGGTCCTGTGCCCCACTGGCCTCTAGGTACTCAACTATTCTTTCCTTCAGAAGTGACTCCATCATTTTCCCTACCACAGAGATCAGACTGACAGGTCTGTAGTTTCCTGCCTCTGTCTTGGTCCCACTTTTGTGAAGGGGAATCACATCTGCCTTCCTCCAGTCCTCGGGTACCACACCATCCTCCCATGATTTATTAAAAAGAGTTGCCAGTGGTTTCACTAGTTCCCCCCTTAACTCTTTTAGAACTCTGGGGTGAATTCCATCAGGCCCCATTGCTTTGTGCACCTTCAGTTTTAGGAGTTCTTGCAGAACCCTTTCTTCTGTGAAA
The DNA here is from genome assembly GCA_016271365.2 of Neoceratodus forsteri. Classification (NCBI taxonomy): domain Eukaryota; kingdom Metazoa; phylum Chordata; order Ceratodontiformes; family Ceratodontidae; genus Neoceratodus; species Neoceratodus forsteri. Next base: position 1,159,210,193 of record CM028130.1, on the reverse strand, counting down.
AGACTGGGATCGACTCCCCTATCAAGAGTGCTTCTGTTAATTGGATTAGGCACTCCCCCTCCTCTTTTGTGAATACTGAGCAGAAATAGTCATTCAGTATCCCTGCTTTTTCACTGTGCCCCTCTGCCCACCCACCATTCATTCTATTCAGCCTCACTATCCCTCCCTTTGTCTTTCTACACTCGCTGATGTACCTATAAAAGGTGTTATCCCCCTTCTTAACTGAGTTGGCAATTTTTTCCTCAGTTTGGGCCTTTGTTATTCTGACTTCCTTCCCTGCTTCCTTTTGCCTTACTGGTACAGCTCTCTGTCCTGCTCTTTCTGTGTTTTCTTATACTTCTGGAATGCTATCTTTTCTTCCTGACTTTCACAGCTACCTTTTGAGAACCATAGTGGCTTTTCTTTCATTTTGATTTGTTTATTTGCTTCACACAAAGGCTTGTTGCCTCTGTAATGGCAGTTTGATGATTCCCCATTGTTGCTTCACCCTCCTTCTAGCCTGTTTGCTAGTGCTTTTCTGAGGCACTCTCCCATCTTGCCAAAGTCAGCCCTCCTGAAGTCCAGTACCCTCACTTTTGTATGGCGGACTCTGTAGCTGGAGTTTAACATGAACCACACTGTTTGATGGTCACTTGTTCCCAGATGGCAACCCACTTCTAGATCTGAGATCCTCTCACTGCCCCTGTTTGAGAGTACAAGGTCTAAGATTGCTCCCTCACGAGTGGGTTCCGAAACTAGCTGTCTGAGGCCTGCCACCTGTAGGGCATCAAGAATGGCCCTGCTCTTGGATGTGGCTGCAGCAAATGTGCTCCAGTTAACATCTGGCATATTCAGGTCTCCCATCAACAGTATCTCCCCTTTCTTTGCCATTCTAAGAATGCCTTCTATCATATCCTTGCCATTACCTCCCCCTGACATGGGGGTCTGACATGGGGGTATGTCTGTATATAAGCAAGAACCACTCACTTCCTTGAGCATGTGGTCTTTTCTGTGTTCTCACTATCTCTCTCTCTCAGACTGCTCTTTCTCCTCCAAAGCCTGGCAATCTCTTTTCCTCCATTCAGTCTCTAATTGGGCAAACAAGACTGCCTATCATTCCTTCTCCCTGTCCTGCTCTCTGATCAGATCAAAAAACTCACCAGTCAAACTCGGAGGGTCTTTTGGACATCATTCCCCATAATCCTGTCTGGTACTCAGCTGCCTAGATCCCTGACCTCTGAGTGGCTAGAAGTGAGGTCAGGGGTCAACAAGATAGTGGCAATAGTTTCAGAATCACAATGCTTTCGGCTTAATGTGCAGTATATTCTTTACTGCCCTGATAGTTATTCAAACTGGCTTTATGGTTTTGTAGGCACACTTGAGGCCTTTACCCCAGTGGTGGTGTGGAGTTGGCTTATGCTTTGTGCTCCCCTCCCTAGATAGGCAGTCTCTGTGGGTGTCAGTCTGATAAAGGCACAGCATGTCGAATCACACTGTCCAACTGTTTTGCAGTCTCATGCTGAAGCGGGTAAAGAAAATTGAACAAAAGTTTTGGGGCAGCACAACAGCATCCAGGTAAGTCCTCTCTCCCTAGGAGGGGGCTACACTCTCCCCCAGGTCATGAATTGTCTCCCAAGCAATTCCACAAGATCCATCCAGTGCATATCTGAGAAAAGCATAAACAGGCAACAACAACAACTCTAACACTTTTATCTAGACAAATGCTTCCTAGCTAAACTAGCGTCAAAGTTCAATCATCATAATAAACAGCAGCAGAGTTAACAACATTTCCATCAGCAGCTCCTGATAGACAATGTGTTCCTGTCTTGCCAACATGCCCAGATTTGCATCCCACATTACACCTCAGAGTTATTAAATACAATATGAGGCTGTGAGTGGCAAGTGACATAGACTCCACGGTGCACCACATAAAGAGGCAGATCAATGGGGGCACCAGGGGAATCTTAACTGAGTTTCAAGAGGGGGTTGATAAGCCTTTCAGGTCATCTCAATGGGACTTCTTTGGATTCATAGGTAACTGGGATGTACAATCTCACTCTCTGGGAAGGGAATGGGACTCTTTAGCATGAGTTGGTTTCAGTACAATGTCTGGTTCTTGTTCAGTCTCTATAGGATCTTCCTTATGCTCTAGCTCAGGTGAGGATTCAAAATGCTCTGTTTAAGGACTTTGCAGCATGGGTGAAATATCCGGCATCCACAACTCATCATAATTGTTCAACAGCTGGGGAATGTCCACTCTGGAATAATACCTCACAAGGTCTTCTTCCTCACCAGTAAAGTCTATGTCATTAGGTTCTTGGTCCGCTGCAGGCATTTCAGGAGGCCCAGATGAACCGTTACCATGTGGGAGTTAGGTTGAATAGCCTAGTTGCTTTGTCTGTTAGAACTCCTGGTTTTCATTGTCTGAGGCCACACAGTGCAATTTTCTAGTTCTGGAATATCTAGTTGTTCAATGGGGAGCAAATGGTTGCTGTGCAATGTTTTAATTCTCTGAGTATCCTCTTCTGGGCAAACTCTGTACACTGGCAAGTCCATGATTTTTTCTGTAATCACTTAGCAGATGTTGCCCAACAGATAGGCAATTTTATGCTTTCCTGACAACCCCAAGCTTTGGACCAAAACTCTGTCCCACAGGAAATAACTCATGACCTTTGACACATCTGCCATATTGGGTTTTATTTGCCAAATTTCTTCTGTTTTACATCCCTATGGCCAACCTGTAAGCATCATTCAACTGTTGTTTCAGTCTTTGGACATATTTGGTGTAAAGTCTGTAAGTTGTTCCCACCTGATGACACTCTAAATACCAGCTTTACTGGAAGCCTGGCCTCTCTTCCAAACATAAATAAATATAGGGATTGCCACATGTGTTATTGCATGTGCAATTGTAGGCATGGACTAGCCTACTCATTTGTTGACTCCAGTTTACTTATTTTGTGAGCATCCAGTGTGTCCAGCATATCTAATTGAGTTATATTGAACCTTTCAGGTTGAAGGTCACTCTGGTGGTGGCAAGGAGCAGTTTGAGACTTCTTAATTCCCCAAAGAGACAGCAACTCTTTGATCAATCAGCTTTCAAAATCCTGACACTGGTCAGGATGTATTCTCTTGGGAAGTCCATAATGAAAAAATATTTTTCAGCTAGAATCTTGGCAACAGTAGTGGCCCTTTGGTCTTTGGCTGGAAAGGCTTGGGCATATTGTAAGTAGTGGTAGGTCACCACCAGGATGTTAGCTATAGTCTTTTGATCTGGTTCTTAACTTGAAAAGTCAATACACACTAAGTTCATGGGGGCAGTTGTGGTAGTGTTCACCAAAGGATCTGCTTGAGAAGGCAGCAGTTTCTGCTGGATGCGTCTCATACATGGTTTGCAACAAGCTCATTCTGGGCCAATAAAATCTCCTTCTGACTTGGTCCAGTGTTCTATTCACCCCAAATGCCCCATCTCATTGTGCAGAGCTTTGAGGGCTATCTTTCTGAACTTTACAGGTAGTAACAACTTTTTTAGAGTCGATCCATCATTGCTCTGAGGTTCTCTATAAATCACACCATTATGCACTTTCAACTTAACTCCATTTTGTCAGTGACAGGGAGGTATCGGGATGATTCACTTGAATGATTTCTGGGCTGCCACCTCACTGAAGAGGATCAACAATATTTCCAATGACAGGATCTTCCATCTACTTTTTCTTCAAGTCCTAAGGATTCAACTGTGGCAATGTGGATTTACTGAGATACATAGCATTGCAGTAAGCCACTGAGATGCAATCTGAGGAGCAATGTAAACTATCTACCAGTTGAAGTGTGACACTGGAGTCTAGCACCTCTTCTAGAGGCAGTATAGCATAGTGGTTTAGGGCACTGTGCTGCAAACCTGGAGACCTGTGTTTGAAGCCCATCAGCCCCAACGTGCATAATGTGTGACCCTGGGCAAGTCAGTTAACCTCCTTGTGTTCCCAGGTGACATCTGGAAACAAGATCTGGCTTAGTGTGCCTTTCTTGGTTAAACAATTTCCCTTTTCCCTTCCCTTTCCTTGCTGGGTCGTATCTTTTACACAAAGCTCTGACAGCAGGCTCAGAAATCTGGACCCATTCTTGCTCTGCCACCTCTGGATGGGGTCATCTGGAAAATACTTCTGCATCAATGTTGCTCTTTCCTGGCTGATACTTCACACAGTAGTCATATGTAAAAAGGGATGGCAATCAGCAATAACCTGCAGCATTCAACTTTGCTGTGGTTTGCACATTTGTAAGAGGGTTGTCACCAGTGCAGACAGTAGTGTGGGCACCATACAAGTATCAACAATTTCCCACTTGAGTGCTAAAAACTTCAGCTTGTGGATGGGGTAATTCCTTTCTGAGGGGGACAAACTGCAACTGGCATATGCTGCTTGCAGCAGGCCTTGTGAGTGTTCTTGGTACAACACTGCTCCCAACCCACTAAGGCTGGCATCAGTATGTAGCACATATGGTTACTGGGATCTTCATAGGCCAACACGAGGGAGGGGGGAGTAGTCAATTGTCTGATTATGCCTTCAAAACCTCCATCACAAGCTTTAGTTTATCTGGGCCCAAATGGTTCATGCACTCTGTAGTAAATGTTCCCAGAAGCAGACTGTGATATCTGCTTGGTCTGCTGATTGACTGGTGGATACTCTTGGATTAGGTCTTGTAAAGGCTTGGCAATCTTGGTGTAATCCTTAATAAACCTGTGGTGCTAACCGGCGACTCCAAAAAACTCTGCAATTTTCTCAACCAGGTGGGTTTAGGTAGGGTAGCTATGGCCTGGATATATTCGGGATTAGTACCAATGCCACCTTGGGACACAATATGGCCCACATACTTGAAATAGCTTGAGCCCATACTCCTCCAGCCGATCAAGCACTTTAAAGAACCAGGTCTCATGCTAATAATATGATAAGTTCAACACAATTTAACTTTAAATCAATAACGCATTCTTTGCTTGATTGGTTTTTAACCAACAGAAGTGATCATATCATGGCTAGTGGGTTAATTTTGGACTCTGTTAGTGACTGTCACCCAAGTTATAAGATATGGAAAGGAGGCAGAGTAATGGAACCTCCCCCAAAGTTTATTGAATCTAGAAACTACTCAAAGATTGATACACCCAGTTTTTTTAATATTCTTTCAGAAATTGATTGGTCAGTCTTAAAAGCAATACCCGATGTTGACTGTGCCCTAGATTACTTTATTAAAATCTTTATGGACATAGTTAATAATCATGTCCCTTTAGTTAGAAGAGTTAGTGGTAGAAAGACTAAATGGTTTACTAAAAATATAACCCATTTAATGAGGCAAACGGATACTGCTTGGAAAAAATATAGGAAAATTAAGTAATTAGCTGACTTAAACACTTAACAAAATAAGAGGAATTTATGTAAAAAGTAAGTAAAATTGTCCAAGATGTACTATTTCCAGAAAGGATAACAGATTGTCTTATCAGATTAAAAAAGGCTTTGGAGTTCATATAAGTCTTTATTTTCCCCCTCTAGCAAAAACACTCCCAGTATGTTTAAAGATGGTGAATTATTGACCGACCCAACACTTATTGCAGAATAATTTAATCTTCAGTTTTCTAACCTGGACAAACATTGCACAGGGTCATATGGCCAGCCTCAGAGTAATCAAGGCATTAACTTAGACAGTAAAAGTTCTACTTGAGATCCGTAAAGAGTTTTAGGTTCTAAAATTATTAACAAACATGAAACCCGACAAAGCTCCTGGTTGTGATGAGTTGTCACCCAAATTTTTGGTTCTTGTTGCTTCAAAAATTGCCTACCCTATTAGTCTGATTTTTAATTTATCCTTTCAAACAGGCCAGGTGCCTACATTTTGGAAAAAGTCATACATTATCACCATCCTTAAATCTGGGTCACAGACTGAATCTGGTGACTACCACCCAATCTCAATTTTTTCTGCTCTATCTAAACTACAAGAAAAAATAGTATACAGATGGCCCAGTGATTATATAAAGGCCCACAACTTGATCTCCCCCAATCAAATATGGTTTTAGAGGGGGACACAGCACTGACACTGCCTTAGTTGGGTTCACAGACACTGTCCTCAGGGCCACAGAAAATGGTGGCCTGATTGGGGAAGTGTTCATGGACCTAACCAAGGCATTTGATCTTGTTGATCACATTTTACTATTGAATTACCTTGAAAGCTTGGGAGCAGGAGATTCTACTGTACTTTGGTTAGGGGATTATCTTACAAATAGGTCACAATGTGTTAAGGCATATGGTGAATAGTCATCTTTTAGTGGAGTACAGTGTGGAGTCCCTCAGGGATCCATGCTGGTCCCTTTGCTTTTTTCACTTTTCATTGACCCAGTTGTAAAAATTGTGGAACTCTGTGACCTGATATTATTTTTTTTTAATTGTTTATCCATTATATGTGGATGACACAATTATTTTTACCCATAATCCACTTGTTGCTAATATTAATCTAACTCTAAATTGAGAGTTTAAACAATTGCAACTTAGGTTTCCACAAAATAACCTAGTATTGAATGAAGTTAAAACAAAATACATGTTACGTGTCTCTGAGCCTAAATTAAAAAAAAACAAGCAGGAACCTTTTCAGTGAGCATATTAGGGGGTGGCTTTGTTGATGTTGTTGAATCATTTAAATATCTTGGTGTGGTTATAGACCCTTCTCTGAAATACAATTTACATATGGAAAAACTTACAGCTGGACCTTATACCGACTCTCTAAATTCTTGAGAAAAGAATCATGTAAAATAATTGCTCAACAGAGTTTGCTTCCAATTCTGAATTATGCTTCCATTACAACTGATACTTATTCTGCTTCCTTTGTTACTAGAAAGGAAACTTTATTGTGTAAAATTGGAAACATTTGTTACCATGGCACCTCATAGGAACCATCATTGTAATGTATTAACTAGTCTTGATTGGTTATCTGTTCAAACTAACTATAAATTAGCACTATCGCATTATACCTTTAAGATCATACACTCAGGTATTTCAAATTCACTATGTGTCCTTTTGGACATTTATAATTCTCCTTATAGTTCACGGTCGTCTCAGAAACATAAATTGACCTTCCCCTTAGTACGTACAAACTCTGGGAAAAGACATTTCACCTGTTGTGCTGCTACGGTGTGGAATGCCATTCCTGATAATGTTGAGTGTTCCTCATTGATTTTTTTTCCACTGCTGTCTGCAACTATTTTAAACACTTGAATGTTTGTACATGTGTAAAATAACATGATGGATGACTTTGTTTGCTAACATTTTGCTGTTGAAAGTTTTGTATTTTTTTATTGCCCTCAGGTCGTGCCTGAAAATGGAGTTTTTTATTCCAGTGTATCTACTTGCAATGTAAAATAAATGAAATCAAAAATAAAAATGCTTTTCCAGGGTCTTACCAAACATGAGAATAATATTCAAATATACTAGGCACTCTAGTAAATTCATATCACCCACGGCTCTCTCCATTATCCATTGGAAAGTGGCGAGAGCCCCTGAAATCCCTTGTGGCATTTGAAGGAAGTAATAGAACCCCAGGGAGCAAATGAAGGCAGTCTTTTCCCAGTCTTGCTCAGCCATTGGAATCTGATACTAGCCAGATCTTAAATCCATAACACTGAACCATTAACTTCCATTTAGGCAGTCTAGTGCATCTTGCACTCATGGCATAGTGTATTGATCAGGTACAGTTCTTTTGTTTAGTGTTCAATAATCCACACACATCCTGACAGTCCCACTCTTCTTTCTGATAACTACAATGGAGGACACATAGGGGTTCCTGGATTCTTGAATAATGCCTACAGCCAGCATCTCCTGCAACTGTTTGTGGATATCATATATGTTAGCAAGGGCCAGCCATCTCAACCTTTCCCAGAATGGCCTCTTATCCATGACTAGAATGTGATGCTCCACATTTAGCTCACCTCATGCCCTATTCTTTCAAGGAGAAAATGTTTGTCCACTGCACCAGCACCTTCTGGATTCTGTTCTGCCACTCTATAGCTAAAGAGGACTATCAAGTCTTGAATAAAGAAGAACCTAGTTGTCCTGGGGCCCAACGTTTTTTCTTGTGTGGCTGTACTGCCAGGTCAGCACAGTAGACCCTGCAAGTGTCGCCCCCCTTTGGATGGTCACTGGCTGGTCAGTTACCTTTGCCACATGTACAATTACTCTTCTGACATAAGCATTGGCTTTAGCTGGCAGTATACTAGGTTTAACTATGAGCCCCTTTGGCAAACCAGCTTCCTTTGGGTTCTCCAGCTTCAGCAGCTGATTATAGCAGGATCCCTTGAGCCGCACTACTCTAGTGACATTGCACGTGGCTTTGGGGGGGTTACCTGCACTTCAGAAGGTTCTTGACACCACGCAGTCCCTACAGCCTCATCCTCAGGTGGGACAGTGGTTTTGCAATTGTAGGCTTCTTTATCAAGATCATGGAGTGACACTGAAGCTTTCCCTTGTTGTACTTCAAACACTTTGCACAGCTGACCCAGGTCGTGGAATATATGGGCATTGGTTCCTACAGTAGTTGGAATCTCTTTGTACATGCTTGTGAGTGGGCATGCCAGGACACATGTCTCCACAGCAATAGGAGTTCCAGCAACATTCACCAGGAAGGACATCTAGATATCAATCAACCCCAAATGAGGGTATGAAGCTTCACTGAGCTCCCACACATCCAAGTCTTCCAAAGGTTCAAACTTTTTTTGAGAGAGTTTCTTATCATAACAGTCCTTGAACACAATAGTGACTTGGGAGCCACTATCCAGCAGCACCCAGTTGGGCCACCCATCCACCCAGGCTTTCACATCTGCAGCAGGACCCACAATCTCACCCCAATCCCTTGACACTTGAGCTTTAGTGTTTGATGGTTTGACTTTGACACTGATGTTAGTTTTAGTACTGCTAATTGGTGAGTGACTTGTTCTTAGGGCCCCAGAGTGCTCTTCTTCTGGAGCCCACTGAAGCTTAATGGTTTGGGGTGCTGGTTGCCAGTTTCTCTCAGATTAGCTGATCTTCTGAACATTGCCCTCACACTGACACTGACTTTGGACATGCCGTTCCTCCCCACACTGGTAACAGTACACATCATGATGATGGGCTAGCTGTTGAGGGGTTTCAGCTGGAGAGCTCCATGGGTGTCCCCCTTCCAAGCAGGGGTCACAAATGAGGGCAGGTTTTGGCGATTCATTAAGTCCCCTACCATTTTCTTCAACTCCATCAGCTGAGTGTGAACTTCCTTCAGTAAAATTTCATTTGAAGCTTGCCACCTAGAGCCTGGGGCACTGAGACAACATTACTCAACACAGTCATGCTGGAGACTTTTTCCTGGGGGTTAGGATGGGCTTTCCCAGTTTACACATTGTATATTTTATTTCATGAATCAGTCTCTGAAGTTCTGCAGCCTCAAGGAAAACCCCACTGTCTGACACTTGGGCACTGGCAGTGGCAGCAGGCGAGTATCCCCACTGATCATCTTGTTCCTCCACTTCTCTGATCTCCCGCAGCAGGGCCTGGTGAGAAGGGGGATCAACCAGCCTCTCCTTTAATTGTAACTTTAACAACAGTAACTCTTAGAACTGGGCCACCTTTAACACTTGTTCTGGTCATGCTTTGTTCAAGTTTTTTAACTCTATCTCCCCCTTTCCAATATACTTCCTGCAAAACCCTCTCCAGCCTATGTAGGTGAGCCAAGGGGGGTCTCTCCCAGGCACTGTTTGATCTGAAACTTCCATTACAAATCATTTTAGGATTCCGTGCTCCCAAATATACTGTCTAGGGCAGCAAGGTATCCATCTACTTTGGCCTCTGGGTCTGTAGCACACAAGGACCAACTAAAGCAGACCCTTTCAAACTCTCTACCATCCACTTTCATTTTTCTGCCTCAGAATATTGCCATTCCTGTGTCATGGGACAGTATTATCAATCCAAGTTTCATAATCATCTACTCCAGCAGGTGTGGGGAGAATGCCAGAGAAAAACCTTAAGTGCCTGTAATAGTCTGAACTAGCAGGGTGGGTTAGCTCAGATTCTTCAGAGGCTGCCCTAAGAGGCAACAAGGTCTGCACATCCTGAAAAGTCTTTCACTTGCTAGCCAGCAAAAACTCTAGTTTAGTTTTGAAATCCCCCCATTGTTTTTGTGGAGGGAAGAAGGTTTGAGACTTACAGGTCTCCATTTACTTATCATCACTCAGATCCCTTGGGACTCCTCAAGTATCACAGTGGTAGCCACATTTACAGCTCTTAAATCCTTCTTAGTTTCTATAATGAGGTTTCTAAAACAAATGCCTGGTTCTCTAGTCACCCTCTGAATCTTTATACTCCCACAATCCATCAGAGCTCTCTTCAGCACTCCCAGAATAAACTCCTTATCACACTCTTCAGCCACATTCTTTATGTAAAGCACCCTTTGGGGTCCAGCTCCTCAAACACACACCAGTCCTCTACCTCTTGAAAAGCCATTTTCCCTTTCGCAACAATTCTGGAGAAAGGGGCTCAGTGGCCAACATTTTTGACAAGCCCTCATGGGCATCCAGATGTGCATCAGGAGATCTCAGTGGTGCCTCTGATGTGTGACCCCACCCAGTCAACACGGCAACCAGGTTCATGCCCCTACCTGGTGACTCTAAGGTGGCTCAGCTGGTAGAGGGTGAGGTGGGTTTGTTTGTTTTCTTGCAGTGGGGGGGGGGTTCATCCCGAATTAGTAAACAGTACAGTGCCTCCATCCAGAGAAAATAAGTGGGCCAGATGTTGTGTGTAGTACCACCCTCTAGAATGCAGTGGCTACCCACCTCCCAAACTTGGGCACTACCATCCCCTGGGGACCACCAACAGCTGTTACCTTTACAGGACAATAATTCAGTCAGGATGTACAAACTGAATACCCACACAGTGAGAAAGTGCAACAAATGAAACTCTGCTTTATGTTGGCACACAGGACGAGAAGCTGTGGAGAGAGCAGGGGTTAGGCAATGACAAGTTACTGTACGTTCAACCATCCTCAGTAAATTCCCCTTGAATCCCACTAAATAAACATACCCAAGCAAGGTGCACATAAGGTGGCTATTTTAAACAGGGTGCAGTAACTTTACCTGGTACCAATAATCACACTATAAACATAAAGCTAAACATTAGACTCTAGGTACCCAAGTATTATCACATAGTCCCAGTGTAGGCCTGACTGAAGAGTTGCCCAGGATCTTGCGGTGGTGCACTTCATGGAAAATTCAGCAAGCTTGCACTTTAATTCCTCAACAGTCCATAGTGTGCCAACACAAATTTAATAAAGAATAAAATTCCAACCAATGTGCTTGTATTGTTTTGAACTACCTGGAAACAACAATTGTAATCCAGCAGGAAAAATAGAAAATCCCACCAGAAATGCCAGCACTCACATGATCCTTGGATGCAGCACACAGGGGCAGGAGAGCAATTCTGAAAACACATACATTGGCACACTGGAGAAGAAAAGGCATTCAGAAGATGCAGGAAGCAATATAGTACACTGAAGCAGGAAGTGAATCAGGAGCTTTGGAATTTATTTGAGCAGACGACAACTGCTAAGCCCTTCTGGTTCATACTTCCCTAAAATCAACCCTCATGGCTTCACTTCTCAGGAAACAGTCGGTCTGGATTACCAGCATGAAGCAAGAGTACTATGCAGCAGCTTCTGGGTTTCCAAGGAGCCCAGACCCAGGAGCAACCCCATGGTCTGACTCCCCTATGGGCCAAGAGTACACTTTCACTCAGGCAAATGTCTATGGCTCCATCTTCTCCATTCCAACCCACTGGATAAGGATTAGCTGGACCCTTACCTGGATCCAGAGTAGTTTGGCCAGAATGCAGTTTTCAGGTCATGCTTGGCTCATCTCCAAAATGTTTGAGTGCAGCTGTGGTCCACTGGCTTAAACATTCAACAATTTCTCCCATTCAGTGCTTATCTGTCATAGTCTCTGAACTGGATGAATCCAGTGAAAGGTCACAGAGGGCTTTCTGTTCGAATCCTGGAAAGGGCTCTAGAATGCTTTATCTTGGCAAGGCCTTTTGCTTTCTATATCCAGTAGCAGGTCTTCACTCGTCTTACTCTCTCTCGACTGCCCTTTGCCCTTTCAGAGCCTAGCAATCTCATTTCCTTCATTCAGTCTCTAATTGGGCAAACAAGGCTGTCTATCAGTCCTTCTACCATGTCCTGCCCTCTGCTTGGCTCAAAAAACCCAGCAGTCCATTTGATAAGGTCCTTATGTCATCATTCCCCACAATCATCCCCGGTGCTCAGCTGCCCAGATCTCTGACCTCTGAGTGGCTAGAATTAAGGTCAGGGATCAACAAGATCCAAGAATTTCAGGACAGAGTACTACCTGGGAGGACTCTGAGTATCTGCATCAGAAAAGGAGAAGGACCTGGGACTGATGATCACTAGTGACCTGAAGCACTCCATGCAGTGCAAGATGAAAGCAGCAAAGGCAAACAAGATGCTGGGATGGATATCTAGGGGGATCAGTAGTAGGAGAGAGGAGGTTATACTGTCCTTTTACAGATCACTTGCAAGGCAGCATCTAGAGTGTGGCGTTCAGTACTGGTGCCCACACCTGAAAAAGGATATTTACCTGTTGTAGAAGGTCCAGAGGAGGAATACAGAGATGATAGCTGGTCAGCAGGGTAAGGCATATGAGGAGAGCTTGAGGGCACTGAACATGTACTCCCTGGAAGACAGGGGAGAGAGAGAAAGAGAGAGAGGGGACATGACTGGGACCTTCAAGTACTTAAAAGGGATAAATAAGGTTGATAAGGAGAGTCTCTTTAAGCTGAGTGTCAACCATAACACAAGGGGACATAGTATTAAACTGGAGGGTGAGAGGTTTAGGAGGGAGGTTAGGAAACAGTTCTTCTCAGAGAGGGTGGTGGAGACTTGGAATACGCTTCCAGAAGAGGTTATCTCATTGAAGACAGTGGGCAGCTTTGAGAGAGGCTGGGGTAGGCATAGGCAGAAAGTAAGGATCATGGGTAGGAAGGATGGGAGGAGTGGGGAGGGAGGGCAGGGACATCTCAACCTGTGGACCCTGCAATATGAGCCGACTTGATAGACCAAATGGTCTTCTTCTTCTTCTGGCTTCTTTGTATGTTTGTATGTTCATATATAAGATGGTGGCTGTAGTTTCAGAATTACAGGGCTTTCACCTTAATGTGTAGTTTATTTTTCACTGCCCTAATATTCACTAAAACTGGCTCCATGATTTGTAGGCACACTGGAGGCCTTTATCCCAGTGGTGGTGTGGAGTTGGCTTGTGCTTTGTGCTCCCCTCCCTATTTAGGCAGTCTGTGTGGGTGTCGGTTGTTAAAGACACAGCACACCGAATCACACTATTCAAATCTTTTGCAGTCTTGGGCCAGAGCATGTAAAGAAAATTGAAGAAAAGATTTGGGGCGGCACAACAGCATCCAGGTAAGTCCCTCTCCCAAGGATGGAGCTATATATATTATTTGTCTCCACTGGCAGGGACCATGATGTCTGCCTCCATTGGCAGGAACAATGGTTCCTATGCACATAGGGGTGGAAGGTATGCGTCACAGGCACATATCAGGCCCTTGGAGCTCCACACCAGTGAACAGGTGCATACCTGGCAGCATTCACGACTGCCGGCCATCTGTCCATAGTCCCCCTCTGGTTGCAGATTCGCAGGCAGACATGGCAGAGCTTGAGCTACGTGCATCCAATTGAATATCTGGTCTCAGGTCCCACAGTGGATCTCTTACATGGCAGGGCATGCATTGGCTGCACACCCTGCAGATGTCAGATGGCTGGCAGCTGTGGAGATGCGTGGAGGTCAGTGCCACTGGCCGTCCTGAGCCATGGCACCAAATGGCTGGTGAAGGGACTGGGGGTGCCATCGGTGCCACGGGGGTGTGAGTGGGGGTACATCACTGGGGCAGGTCTTCGTTGCGGGGCATTGCACAGATGGGGATGTGCCGCCGGTGTGTGGTGTGGGGGGCAGTAAAGTTATTTTAGTGGACTCATAGGGGTTGAAAAAAACACCCCCACTGTTACCATGTCATATAATCATACCTAGGACAACATTCTTTTAAGTCTTTCCAGGGATTACAAGACACATCACAGGGTTTGCAAATAAATCACAGGACTTTTGACTGCAGCCCCTGGCTACTCTTAAGTGATGCCTCAAGGGGGGGTTGCCAATAGATTCCTGATGTGGAAGGGACACCACTGCAGGTGTGTGTGGGGGGGGTATGCGGGAAAATGCTCTTGGGGCAGTGGGGTGCCACTGCCATCCTGGAGCAGGTGGGGGGTCTTTTGTACATACTGGTGCATACAGAAGTTATGACAGGGTCCCTCCTGCCATAACCTGCGCCCTCCTCCACAGCCCCGCGGGCAGTGCTACACACCTTAGTGCATGGTGCTTAGTCTGGTACTCCCTTTGCCCATTTCTGGCTCATTGCTGTCCATGCAGCTGGGGGATTGAGTGTGTAGGGTATTGTGCGTATTGGGTCATGCATCCTGTGTGGGAGGTGCAATGGCTGCAGAGTGGCTATGCACCACGGATCCATGGTGCATAACCATTCCGCACATTCGTGTATAAACCCCATAGCTGTTTATCCTCACTGGCAGGGACTATATTATTTCTCTCCACTGGCAGGAGCAATATTATTCGTCCCCACTGGCAAGGACTATACTGTTTGTCTCCACTAGCAGGAACCATATTATTTGCCTCCACTGGCATTAACAGTGTTATTTTTCCCCATGTACAGGGACTGTATTTTTACCTCCACTGGCAGGTACTATATTATTTGCCCCACTTTGAAAAGACAGTGTCCCTGCAGGGGTTGTCCTATAAAATAAAGCAGTCTTATCTGCATCAAAGATGTTTTTTTGCTTCATATTAAGACAACAATGAGGACAGCACACTCTGCATCCAGTCATCTGGTACATCTTGATGTGATTCAGCTTTCTCTCTAGGGTCCCAGCGATACCCAATGCAGTGTCTCTCCTTGAAGCAGGATAGCCAACCTAAGGCAGTTCAAAGTCCTCCTTCCCCATTGTGATAGCCAAACACCTAGCCTTCTCTATTAGAAGGTTGCCAGATAATTTGATTCCTCTGTCCCTGGCTGCCAAGAACCACTGTAGCAATGCTTCCTCTTCTCAGGTAACTTTACCAACTCGCTTACGCTCACGGGAAATTGGTCTGCCTGAACCTCAGTCTCTGAGGATGTCTTTCTTTTACTTCACTATTTTGCCAACACAGGAGACAGCAACACAGATTTCAGCAGCTAGCTGCTTGCAAGACAAAAACTGTGATTTTTCAATAAACTGCACTTTTTGCTCAAATGCAAGATATTACGGTTGGTGTTATCCATAGTTCTGATGTTGTTGGCACTCTCAGTGAGCTCAATGTGGATACAGTACAAGCCATTTAATTGGGACATCCACCTTATTGGGACATCCCCCTGGGAACCAATTAAGTGGCTATGTTACTCAATTGGTGCAATAACTGCTTAAACAGGACATCCATGCAGCTCCCCATCACCTAGTTGGGATGATTAAGTCAGAGCTTGACCTGGCATGTCTCCCTCTAATCCCTTGATTATCCTTCATTAACATTTAAGTAGGTGTGAATTTCTTCCTTAATGAGTTATGCAGCAAGCCAGCCCAGTGGCATTGAGGGTTGAGGCATCAGCCTTACCTTGCACCACGCTGGGAACCTGGGTTCTGGAATGAGCCCGGGGAACAGGGGGTTGGACAGGGAGAAGAGCAGTGCACATCTGATGGACCACTCTTCTCTCCTGGCAGGGAGGGACACATGGTTCTACAGTGCTACTGATGCCCAGTGGAGACTTTGTGCACAGCAGCCTGGCATATGAAATGGGGAAGAAGTCAGTGACCAACCAGCAGGCAGGTGAGGGAGTATGCACATCACGCACTTGACAGCGTTGTACGTCTGTATCTTGGGAGGAGGAAAAAACAAGGAAAGAGGCACTGGCATCCAAGAAGGTGAATCCAGTAGACAGCCCCAATACTCAGCATTGGCTCTACCCCAGCCAGCCTCCAGATCTCATCCCATGCTCTGACCACCATACTAGAGTATAGATAGCATGCCAGAGGATTAAAGGTGGTCCCACCTCGGGGGGGCTCAGAGTCACAGGGTTTGGGGGGTCAGCAGTGTGGTGAGGAGAGCTGCAGGTTGAGGCATCAGCCTTATCTTGCACCATGCCAGAAACCCAGGTTCTGGAATGAGCCTGGGGAGCAGGGGGTTGGACAGGGAGAAGAGCAGTGTACATCTGATGGACCACTCTTATCTCCTGGAAGGAAGGAGCACATGGTTCTGCATCACTACTGATGCCTAGTGGAGATTGAGTGAACAGCAGCCTGAAACATGAAATGGGGAAGATGTCAGTGACCAACCTGCGGGCAGGTATAGGAGTATGCCCATCTCGCATTTGACAGCATTGTACGTCTGTGTCTTGGGGGGAGGAAGAAACAAGGAAAGAGGCCCTGGCACCCGAGAAGGTGAGTCCAGTAGACAGCCCCCATGCTCTGCACTGGTTCTACCCCAGCCAGCCTCCGGATCTCATCCCATGCTCTGGCCACCCTACTAGAGTATAGATAGAGTGCCAAGGAGTAAAGGTGATCCCACTTCGGGGAGCTCAGAGTCACAGGGTTTGGGGGGTCAGCAGTGTGGTAAGGAGAGATACTGGGATGGAGTCTAGGTCAGGTGAGACCTCAAGAAGAGCGGGGAAAGTCGGTCTGAGAGATAACACCAGAGAGAGTCCTATGGGGCCAGCAAAGGAAGCATAAAGAAAGTTAAACAAGCATTTGTCAATGCTGAATGTTTGCTTGCTGGCATTGGCAGTGGTAGTGTAGAAGTTACAGAGCTGTGTAATAGGAATGGCAGTGAAGTATTGAACTGAAGCCAACCCCACCACCACCCTGCAGAGAGTGACAGGCATTGGGGTGTGCGTTTGGGTCGTCAGGCATAACGGCCACACCATTTCACCACACCCCACCCTGCAGACACTGACAAGTGTCACGGTGTTCCTTGGGGTCTTTGGCCCTTATGCGCACCCCATTTCATTAGGAAATACGGTGAGATGGGTGCGATATAGGAGAATGAGGTGAACTTTGGGGCCGAAGAGTCCAAGGCATACCTCGATGCCTCTCACTGGCTGTAGGGTGTGGAATGGTATGAGCATTATAGGCAAGAATCCCAAGTCACACCCCTGATGCCTGTCATTCTCTACAGAGTTGGGCGTTATGGCTGGAAACCCTAATACCTCAAGCATTCGTTGGTATTTTCACTCCAAATTTTCAACATGTTTTTTTTGTGACCCCACCTCATGAACAGGGGGAACATCAGTTTGTTAGCCGAAAGCTGCTTATGCACAGCGACTACGGCATTTAGCACCACAGGTGCAAAAACATTCCAAACAGGATGTAAAAAATGACAGCTGTACTGTTCATGGGGCAGTGTAAAAAATGGCAATGTTGCAAATCTGCAGTAAAAATATTTAAAAAAATGGTGAAGTCATGAGCGTACATAGAAACTGTGCAACGCACACCTGTAATATAATTAGGTTGGGGATTTTTTACAGCAGATTGTCAACTCAGGCATATTGGTGCCTCCGATCATGAACAGTGTCACTGTGATTTTCTTTATTTGTGCCGAACAATGATTTCCCACAGGGACCATGCATCTCTGCACTGAAAGTGTGAAAACACACTTCAGCCATGTTGTGAAAAATGACAGCTGTACTATTCATAAGGAAGTGTGGAAAAATGCCACTGGTGAAAATCTGGACTGAAAATATCACAAAGTCATGAACTTACGAGGGTGTGTGGAAACTGTGCAATGCTCACTCGTAACACAGTCATTTTATGGACTTTTGTCACCAAATTTTCAACATAGCCATTTTAAGACCTCTGCTCATGAACAGTGTAACTGTGATTTTCTTAATCTGTCCTAAACATTGCTTTTGCACACCAACAGCACCATTGTGTGTTACATGTGCGAAAACACATTTTGGGCGACATATGAAAAATGGCAGCTGTACTGTTCATAAGAAAGTGTAATAAAATGGCAATGTTGAAAATCTGGAGTGAAAATATTAAATTCGCAAACTTACGAGCAAGCAAAGGAACTGCGCAATGCACACTCTTAAAACAGTAATTTTTAGGAATTTTTTCACCAAATTTTCGACATAGCCATTTTAAGAACTCTGCTCATGAACAGTGTCACTGTGATTTTCTTAATGTGTTCCGTACATTGATTTCGCACACCGACAGCTTCATTGTGTGCTACATGGGCGGAAACACATTTTGGGCAAGGTGTGAAACATGACAGCTGTACTGCTCATAAGGAGGTGTGGTAAAATGGCAATGTTGAAAATCTGGAGTGAAAATATTGAAAATTTGCTAACTTACGAGCGTGCGTAGGAACTGTGCAGTGCACCCTCGTAAAACAGTCACTTTTAGGAATCTTTTCACCAAATTTTCAACATAGCTATTTTAAGACCTCTACTCATGAACAGTGTCACTGTGATTTTCTTAATTTGTCTCGTACATTGATCTCGCACACCGACTGCGCCATTGTGGCTACATGGGCGGAAACACATTTTGGGTTAGATGTGAAAAATGACAGCTGTACTACTCATAAGAAGGTGTGGTAAAATGGCAATGTTGAAAATCTGGAGTGGAATTATTAAAAATTCGCGAACTTATGAGCGTGTGTAGGAACTGTAAAACGCACGCTCGTAAAACAGTCATTTTTTGGAATTTTTTCACCAAATGTTTAACATAGCCATTTTAAGACCTTTGCTCATGAACAGTGTCACTGTGATTTTCTTAATTTGTCCCGTACATTGATCTCAAGACAATGACTCGCGCCATTGTGCGCTACATGGGCGAAACTCATTTTGAGTGAGATGAGAAATACAGCTATACTACTCATAAGAAGGTGTGGTAAAATGGCAATATTGAAAATCTGGAGTGAAAATATGAAAATCGTGAACTTACAGCGTGCGTGAACTACGTAATACTGCGCTTGTAAAACAGTCATTTTGCAAATTTTACTGGAAATTTTTCAACATGGGGTTTTTAGGACCTTCTCATGAATGATGTCACTGTCATGGCATTACTCAGGCCCAAAGGGTGATTTCATGCAGTGACAGTGCAGTGACTGTGAAATCACCCTTCGGGCCCGAATAATGCCATGACAGTGACATCATTCATGAGAAGGGGTCCCAAAAACCCCATGTTGAAAATTTGGTGCAAAAATTCCAAAAAATGCCTGAGATATGCAATAAAGTTGAAAAACCCCTGTCTAGCCCATTATACAGCTTACCGGCATTTCCTCAGTTCGCGGTCAGCTTTGAAGAGTGCAGACGTGTTCCCGGTCCACCGAAGATCGTAGTGCTGTGCTCCGGAGGTAAGTATGGGGTGGGGGGTGTGGCGAGGCAGGGCATGCAGTGGGTGGGTGCGGGTTGTGGGAGGGGGGCTGTGAGAAGCGCCGTGGGACCATTTTTATTTTGCAGGTTAAAAAAAGAGACGATGTGGGACGTTTGCCATGCTGGGGTGGGCTCCCAGCGTGGCACAAGGTCGGAGAGGCCATGGAGCTCACGGGGGATTGGGCACCCCCGTCGGCCATATGATCAGTTGCCACACTGGGGTGGGCTCCCAGCGTGGCACCCAGTACTCGGGGGGGTGAGGACAGTGGATCTCAGCCTACGGGGGATTGGGCACCCCCGTCGGCTATTCTATCAGTTTCCACGCTGGGGTGGGCACCAGCGTGGCATGTGGAAGGCTTGGGGGCAGCACAAGCCAATGGGGATTGGGCACCCTCTCACGGCTATACGTGTGTGCGGAGTGCAGCACCAGTATGCGGCGTTTCTGTGTGTGTGTGGGTGTGTGTGTGTAGGGGAGCTGCGCATGAGCAGGCGATGTCTTATCGCTGCTCACTGAAGCATAGCTCTCCCTTTCAACTGTATGCCACTGCATTTTGGAGCTTGTCATAGACAGCTCCAGCATGCATTGGCTTACAGGGGCCGTGCCTGCCAACACACTGACTGAATTGGAGGAGGAGGTGACACACCTCCGAAATCTCGGATGATGGCACTATGTTTCTTGCACATGCATGCAAGCAAATATAAAAAAAGGAGCTCTGCACTGTAAACCTCCTCATTATCTGTTGATCCCCACCCCCATTCCCATTATGTCTCCTACAAGTAAAATACAGAAATGTATGGCCACCTGTGTCAGCGAAAGAGATTCTTTCAATTAATTTTTTGCAACACTGCTGCTCATCTATCATTGCCATCATATGTCTTCATCTCCCATTCCCCTACCACTCCCATTACCAGCTGAAATGAAGCCATTTCTATCCTATCCAATCTGCTGCCCAAATTTCCACTTAGTACAAGGGCAGCTTTGTTCTACCCACAGTACGGAGGTGTCTTTGTTCTACCCAAAGTGCTGATGGGGGTATCAAAACAAGAGTGTTGGTACCAAGGCCACTGGTGATCTCAGGGTTCAGAGACTTAGTGTTATGGTTCTTTTTAATTTTTTTAAATTTCTCTTTTTCCATCTCCCCCACAGGGCCGTGCCCCTCAGGAATGCCCATTAAGCCTTCCCCTGCCGGAACCTTACCTGCAATCTCTGGTCCCTCCATCAGCCATGGAAACCCCCGGGTGGGGTCAGGGTCAGGGACCCCCTGAATCTTCAATCTTATCAGGGTCCCGGGTCACAGGCAGGTGCTGGCACATTGCTGCCCGGTTCAGCGCTCCATCATCCCTGGCTCTGAGGGGATTTTTCCCATGTTCCCCCATGGGACACTACATGGGTGCGTCAAAGCATCTGCTGGCAACTGTAGTGTCTCCCACCCCCCCTCTTCTTCCATGAAGGAGCAGTCTCCTAAGCTGATTGGCCTACACCTACCAATCATACCCAAGGGACACCAGCTTGCTCTCGCTTCCCCCAGTCTATGCCAGGAGTCGCCGCTCGCCAGCTAGAATCCCCCCATCCCCCGGAGAAGGCGAGCTATCTCTGGATGCTCCAGCTTATCTCCCCCTGGCCAACCCCTGACAACCCGTGCTTGGTCCTGAACCCAGGTCTCTGGTGTGGTGTGAGGTGTGGCGTCTAGCGCCTCAACCCTCAGTGCCACCGGGCCAGTTTATGGTTCTTTTTTAACTTTAAATTTGATAAGCCTTTTAACCTGTCACTGTGGGCTTGAGCAGAAGAGCAGACTACAGCAAGACACTGTTGAATAATGGCATGAGGTATGAGTATGACCTTTGCAAACACTGATGCCACTTAATTGGGATGAAAGTGCATCCACCGAGGTGTCCTGATTAAATGGCTTTAGCTGTATCTGTACCCTGATTCTCAGTTAAGATTAAATATCCTACTAACCAGCATCAACCTTCCAATAATTTTAACTCTTTGGCATTTAATGACTTGATACTAACCATAAGCTCACAAGACAGAATTATGCAGAAAAAACAATGTTTATTTACAAGGAGAAGGCTAGGGAGGGTGGATTGGAGTAGAGGTTAAACTATTTACATTTGATTTGGACTGGCATTGGTTTGATTGGTTTGAATTAAATTAACTTTTTGCACTGTGATCACATACAGCCCCAGCGACCACGTACCAACCCCTAATGTAGTCAGGTCCCTTACTATCTGGCTAGCTGCATGATTATTAATCATATGTACAAGGTTTTGCCCACATATACTAGTCCCCAATATGGTATAAAACCCCCACAATCCCACACCTTAACCTGGGTACCCAGTATTTTAAAGTTCTCACAAGTTGCAGGCCTGATTTTTGGTGCAGTTGTACATTGGCTGGCTAGTTGGGGACCTTAGGGAAGAAAATGGGGTTAGCATACTATTCTCTATTGCCTGGCAGATTAAAAGAAAACATTTTTACTTTCCTGACTGTGGTAGCTGGGAACATTAGTTTAGGAGAACTGTAACCCCTAGGGGGTGCTACCCTTAGGGCTACTACCCCTGTCTGCCCCCCACAGAGGCAGGTTGAGGGGCCCAGATCTGTTGACGGGTGCCTCCACCCAGAGGTCGGGGTTAGCACAGTTAAGACTACCACGGTTACAGCTCTCTGAGCTACTGCAACCCCCCTTTCATCCCACTAGTGACTCACACTGGGTACAAACAATTCTGTTCACCAGTACACTTACCCCACGAAAAATATATTCCAGCTCCCTTCGGGGACCCCCTGTAAAGTAAGGTACAGTTATATGGCAATCACCAGGCAGCAGTTCACCATTAATATACACAATAGCCAGGATGTAGCTGTACAAAAAGCAATCTGGTTTATTCAGGGGGAAAGCAACAAGAACGGGAATCAAGTTGATTAGCTTATCACTATGCTTATCTACCTAGGGCTCTGTGCACAGGCCTAACCCTACAGCTTATTATCCCGGGGGTACCCAAGCCCTAGCGGCTAGTCCACACGTGGCAGCTGGTTGGGGCCCTTAGCACACACAAACATAACAGTCTCAAGCAGGTCAAAGTAAGAGGAAAGTTCAGTTAGGTAATCCGAAGTTAAATGGTGCACTGAAACCACTGCATAGTCACACTACAGGGAGCGACCCTGAATTAGTACTCACAACCCCAGCAGATGACGATTCCTTCACCACTACCAGGATGGAGCCTGTCTTTCACCAGTTTTCTTACACATTTATATGGTAAATAACAACAGAGGGGTACCACACCAGGCAGCTGCTTCAAGTGCTCCCACAAACTCACAGCCACTGACATACTGCAACAGCAGCTTCCACTTTTCTTCGGACCGAGCGCAATTCAGCAATCTTCTCCAGTCCCCTTACAGGTCAAGCCTGGTGGGTAGCTGCACAAAGCACAGCCTCCTGACCGCCCACCAACGATTTAGTCCACTGGAGCGACAACACAAATGGCCGCTTCCATAGCGCTTCCTTGAACACTCTCCAGCGCGAGAAGCACACAGCTCCTTCTCTTTGCCAACCACAACGCATCTGCCCTCCAGCAACAAGGGGCTCTTTTTTTAGTTCGGGCGCGACCCTCTCTTATTGGCTGGCTGCACATGCCAGTCATTTCCTCCTACTCTCAGTGGTGTGAAAGAGCGCCATAGCCCATAATGCTTTTCCCAATTACAAACAGTTCCTCTATTGGTCAACCGACTCGGTAGGTAGGTAGGTAGGTACTAAAGGGGAACCATCAGGGCATTCCAAATATTCGTCCGATTCAGACATATCCCTGGCTTGTTCCTCCATCTCACTCCCTTCTTCTGAAAAGTCAGATAATTCAGCCAGGCCAGACAGTTCAGCCAGGACTAAGGACTCAGCCCCTTGAGCTTGTGTGCTACCCCATTCATCTTCTGGGAGGCATTTCCTCCGGGGACAAAGTAGAGGGCTCAATCAGTACAGATGGGCCAATGTCAGTTCCCGAGTTAACAAGGGGATTGCCCCGAAACAATTGACTCAGTTCATAAGATGGATAGTATTCAATATCACCTTCGCTATCTTCCGACACTGAGTGTTGATCGTCTCCTTCTGCAAGAGGGGTGGGACAAGGCTCCCTTGGTGGACTAGTCGAAGGCTCCACGGGCTTGGTTCTTCTCTTAGCAACAGATCTAGTCACAGGCCGGGAAGGAGTGGCAGTGGGAAGGTTCAGCTTCAATCAAGATCTGCCCAATCGGCAACAAGTGATTTCTGTGTATGGTTTTCACATCTTTCGACTTGTTTTCAGGCCGCACTTCATACACAGGAAGGTCTGCCAGCTGTCCCACAACAATATGAGGGAGGTGATGCCATCTGTCAGCAATTTTATGTTTGCCAGGCAGTCCTAGATTTCTCAACAACACTCTATCCCCTTCTCTCAACTCTACTGTTTTCACTTTTTTGTCATATCTCTCCTTGTTAGCCAGATTTCGTTTAGCAGCCATGGTCTGGGCCAGTTGGTAGGCATGATTTAATTGGGCCTTTAATTTCTGTACATACTGTAGATGGTTTCACTTGCACCCCATCAGGGGAAACCCCAAAACACACATCCACTGGCAATCTAGCCTCTTCCAAACATCAGTCGATAGGGGAAAACCCTGTGGCATCACTTTAGTACAATTGTAGGCATGAACTAAAGTGCTAATCTGTTGGCTCCATCTCGATTTATCTTTTGATTGTAAGGTGCCCAGCATGTCAAGCAATGTACTGATTAAACCTTTCTGGCTGAGGGTCTCCTCATGGATGATAGGGTGGTTTGTGATTTTCATACCCCCACAAAGATAGCATCTCTTTAATCAAGCGACTCTCAAAGTCCCTTCCTGATCGGAATGAATCCATCAGAGCCCTATAGTGGACGAAAAATTCTCAACAAGTATCTTAGCCAATCGTAGTTGCTTTCTGATCCTTGGTCGGAAAAGCCTGTGCGATCGGGTGAAATGATCAGTGACCACCAGTATGTTGCACACTTTTCAGATCAGGCTCTAAACTCAGGAAATCAATACAGACCAGTTCCATAGGAGCACTAGTAGTAATGTTGACCAGTGGAGCAGCTCTCTGGGTAACGCTTCCTTTGCAAACAATGACCACAGGTCTTGACATACTGTTCCACGTCCGCACTCATCTTCGCCAATAGAATCGAGCCCGCATAAGTCAAGTGTTCGATCTATGCCCAGGTGCCCCATTTGATTATGCAATGACCGGAGAACTAGCTTTCTAAGAACCACTGGCAGCACCAGTTGTTGTCAGTGTACCCGACCCTCCTTATTCACAGTCTCTATATAGTAGTTGGTTGATCAGCTTTAACTTGGGCCCCTTATACAACAAAGCAGTCCGTATGTCAGTGGAACATAGTTTGATACATCCCTTCCTGCCCGCAAAACCTCTACAGCCATTCTTATCATAGGATCACAGGATTGAGCCTGTTGAGGTCATCATTGTTGAGTTGTGGCGAAGCTGGTGTCCAAGGCAGAGAAATGACAGTAAGCAGCAGGTATACAGTTTCTCCGGGCGCCCCAGACAATCTACCACACAATCCATCAGATCAGGAGACGCCTGTTCCTCTTTGTCAAATTTCTGGCAGAGGGCTCTTATGTCAGGTTCAGACAACCGGACCCATTCAGTCTGGGACGCAGGCCTCCGAGAGAGAGCATCCACATCTATATGGTTTAGGCCCACCCGGTATTCTACAGCATAATCATAAGTGGCCAAGGCAGAGAGCCACCTATGCCCAGTAGCATCCAATTTGGCAGAGGTCTGTACATAGGTCAGAGGGTTGTTATCAGTCTTTACTAATATCTTGGCACCATACAAATAGTCATGAAACTGATCAACAATGGCCCACTTTAGAGCCAAAAACTCTATTTTGTGCACGGGGTAATTTTTCTCTGAAGGCGTCAGGCTTCTACTGGCAAACACTACCGGTCTCAGCCCATTCAAGTGCTCCTGATATAACACAGCCCCCAATCCTTGTAGACTGGCATCAGTATGAAGAGTGTAGGGCTTGACTGGGTCAGCATAGGCCAGTACTGGAGCGTGAGTAAGTTGATATATGATGTCATGAAAAGCTTCCTCACACTCAGCAGTCCATCGATCCCCGAACATATCATTTGGCCGAAAGTACTTCTTTTCCAGGTCGGTGTACACACCCTTCTTATACTTTTTGTGAGTAGGCGGATACCCCTGGGTGAGATTAAGGAGGGGGCGAATTACTCGGGAATAGTCTCTGACAAACCGCCTATAGTAACCATAAAACCCCAGGAATTGTTGCAGCTCTTTTAAATTCCTAGGTTGAGGCCAAGTGGTCAACGCCTCCACCTTGCCAGGGTCAGTCTCTATGCCCTCGGTGGACACTATGTTGCCCACATATTTTATGGAAGTCTGGAAGAATTGACACTTGTCAATAGACAATTTAAGGCCAAAATCCTCCAACCGATCCAGGACTTTAAATAATCGTTGCTCGTGTTCTTCCAACGATCGGCCAAACACTATGACGTCATCTAGATAGACCAAACACTCGAGTAGATTCATGTCCCCCACAACTTGTTCCATCAAGCGCCCGAAATTCCTTGAGGCATCCGAATAAACTCATAGAAGCCTAAGGGACAAATGAAAGCAGTCTTCTCCTGGTCGTTCAGCCATCGGGATCTGGTAGTATCCACCTCAAGGTCCAATACAGAGAACCACTTACTACCATTCAAACAATCCAAGGCGTCTTGTATGCGTGGCATGGTATATTGATCCGGAATGGTCTGCCTATTCAAAGTACGATAGTCTACACACATCCAAACTGCCCCATTCTTTTTTCTTACTACTACGATGGGGGAGGCATAAGGGCTTCTAGACTCTTGGATTACGCCAGCAGCCAACATTTCTTGCAGATGCCGCCTTACATCATCTATGTCAGCAGGAGCCAGACGTCGGGATCTCTCTCTGAAAGGTCTTTCGTCATGCAGTCAAATGTGATGCTCAGCCCCTTCTACACATCCTACATCCCACTCCTTCAGGGGAAAAAACCTGGTCCCTCTTGGCAAGCCTCTCACCGATCCTTCGTTTCCAATCGGCGGGCAATGGGGAATCACCGAAGTCAAACAGATCAGGAGTAACTCTATCACCCATCCGGGAACTCTTTCTATTTGGTAATACAGCAGTAACTGCACAATGAACGCTAGCCAGGGTACACCCTCTTCTTATTCGAATCTCTTTATCAGACACATTGTGCACTTGAACCATCACCCTCTTAACATAAGCATGGGCCCCCCCCGGCAGAATGCTGGGTTTGAGTAACAACCCCTCAGGTAATCCTCCTTCCACAGGCGCATCCAGCATCAACAATTTATTCTTGACCTTGGTCTTTAATCATACCTCTCCATGCAAAACACATTGTGCAATTGGGGCAAGTACCACGGGGGCCGGATCCTTTTTCCACACCACCCCCACAGGGCTGGTTCCTCCAAACTACCCATCTTCTGAGTGGCTCTGACCTTTTGAATCACAGCAGATATGCTCAAAGCTCACCCAGTCTGGAATGCTCACTTCTCTGAGCACAATTGGGCCAGTCGTCCAAATATGTGTGCATTTGTCCCAATAACAAGGGCACCCCATCGTACTGTCCAGTGGGTGGGCAAACTAAAACTAAAGTTTCCACTTGCTCATCTATTTCATTCACAGTTGTAGGGAAAGATAACCAACTGCGGATGTACCCCAAATACGGATAAGCCTTGTTGCTCAACCCCCATATGTGTAGACCAGTTAGAGGCTGCAGGGACACTTCAGATAAGTGCGCTTGGTACCAGTCCTGAAACATGATATTCACCTGGGAGCCACTGTCCAGTACAGCTCGAGTGGGAATTCCATTTACCCGCACCCGGGTCTCCATAAACGGCCCAACCACATCAGACCAGTTGGGGGTAGCAACATTGGTAGCCCGGCGGGCATGGGCCTGAGTCACAAAACTTTTCTTGGGGGCCTGAGACTGGGTCTGGCAATGTCGAGCGATCAATCTGCTGTTAACTCTCCTTAAATTCTCCGGCCTCTGGCAGTCAGGCTGGAAATGCCCATCTTCCCCACAGTGATAACAAAACTTAGGGTCCCGGGGATCATTATTCTGAGGGGGGCCCTGAGGGGAGGGAGAAAGCTCTCTAGGGCTAGGGTTCGGGGCCCTACAGGACTCAGGGGCCCCAGGCCGGATAGGGTACACAGTAGATTGCTCTAAGTCCTTCACCAGTTCCCGTAAATTCCTGATCTCAGCCCTCAACTCACCTTCCACGTAGGGGTCAGAGGAAACAGCCCGCATCCCCACAGTACCTGGGAAATCTGGGGACCCCTCGGACCCTCCAGGCGAGCCAGTCTCCTCAGAGGTATTAGACTCAGGGGTCCCACTAGGGTTCACTGCCCCCACACAGGGTTCCCACCCCTCTTCATCAGTCTCCACTTCTCGAATTTCCCTCATCAATTGACAATATTCAGGCGGGGTGGCCTGCCAATCATGCAACTTGAGTTTCAACAGCGTTACACTAGAGAATCTGTCAGACTTTAAAATATGTTCTAACCAAACCTGATTCAGGGCTGTAGCAGTGATTCCCCCTTTTCTATAAGCCTTCTGCAGGGCCCGCTCCACTCTAGTAACAAAAGCAGACATTTTTTCATTTCTCCAATGCTTAGCAGACCTGAATTTCCATAGTAAGTCTTCACCAGTCTCTGTACTCCCAAAAAACCCCTTCCAAAGCAGAGAGATACTCTGCAGCGGTGGCTTCCGGACGAGTGGCCCGGAAGAACTGAATGGCTTCTAAGGCAGGACCCCGCAAACTCTCCATCAGCCTTTCCTTTTCTCCCCCTCGGAGCATTGCCACTCCTGAACCAAAGGGGTGGCATAGTCCATCTAGGCCTCCAGGTCATCTTCCCCGGAAGGCACTGGTACCATGCCAGAGAAAAGTTTTAATTTATAGTAGGAATCTAGCTGTATAGAGGGGACTGCCAAGGGCAGAGAAGCCAACACTGAACTCTTGGGCGGGCAAGGGGATGTGCCCGGGAAATCCAGAGGGGTAGTATCACTGGACAGATCCAAGGCTTGTAGCAACTCCTGGGTAGTCCTCCCCTCCACAGCTAACAATTTAAGCAATTTATCTTTAAAACTTCATTTGAGGAGACCACCCAGGAGT
Organism: Neoceratodus forsteri; assembly: GCA_016271365.2. Taxonomy (NCBI): domain Eukaryota; kingdom Metazoa; phylum Chordata; order Ceratodontiformes; family Ceratodontidae; genus Neoceratodus; species Neoceratodus forsteri. The sequence continues at coordinate 1,159,181,525 of CM028130.1, read as the reverse complement.
GACTGACCCACTTCGGATATGGATTAGCCTCCACCCCTGGGACGCACCCTCCGGGTAAAGTACAGGAGGTACCTTCTCAGGGTCGATGGCCACACTGCATAGGAGTAGCACCTGCAATGTCTGGTCAAGCAAATCAGCCATACACCCTTTCACTTCAACCTTACCCAAACACTTTACTCGTTCTGCAACAGAGACAATATCAGCAGCTGAGGTACCCAAGGGCATATCTAACAATAATACAATCTTCTGGGAATCTTCTGCGTCACCCCAACCCATTAGTTTGTGTACCATGGTTTTAATGGGTCCCAGCTTAATTTTTTCCAACATATCCCCTTCCATTTTTTCCATCTTTGGGGTATCTCCTCACTGAGCCACTAAGGGACGCTAATCCCAGCTGTGCCTCCAATTTGTAACCCTAGGGGCGCTACCCTTAGGGCTACTACCCCTGTCTGCCCCCACAGAGGCAGGTTGAGGGGCCCAGATCCGTTGATGGGTGCCTCCACCCAGAGGTCGGGGTTAGCACAGTTAAGACTACCACGGTTACAGCCCTCTGAGCTACTGCAACCCCTCTTTCGTCCCACTAGTGACTCACACTGGGTACCAACAATTCTGTTCACCAGTACACTTACCCCACGAAAAATATATTCCAGCTCCCTTCGGGGACCCCCTGTAAAGTAAGGTACAGTTATATGGCAATCACCAGGCAGCAGTTCACCATTAATATACACAATAGACAGGATGTAGCTGTACAAAAAGCAATCTGGTTTATTCAGGGGGAAAACAACAAGAACAGGGGGAATCAAGTTGATTAGCTTATCACTATACTTATCTACCTAGGGCTTTGTGCACAGGCCTAACCCTACAGCTTATTATCCCGGGGGTACCCAAGCCCTAGCGGCTAGTCCACACGTGGCAGCTGGTTGGGGCCCTTAGCACACACAAACAACAGTCTCAAGCAGGTCAAATTAAGAGGAAAGTTCAGTTAGGTAATCCGAAGTTAAATGGTGCACTGAAACCACTGCATAATCACACTACAGGGAGCGACCCTGAATTAGTACTCACAACCCCAGCAGATGGCGATTCCTTCACGCTACCAGGATGGAGCCTGTCTTTCACCAGTCTTCTTACACATTTATATGGTAAACAACAACAGAGGGGTACAACACCAGGCAGCTGCTTCCAATGCTCCCACAAACTCACAGCCACTGACATACTGCAACAGCAGCTTCCACTTTTCTTCGGACCGAGCGCAATTCAGCAATCTTCTCCAGTCCTCTTACAGGTCAAGCCTGGTGGGTAGCTGCACAAAGCACAGCCCCCTCTGACTGCCCGCCCACGGATTTAGTCCGCTGGAGCCGACAACACAAACGGCAGCTTCAGGCCTTCACGTGCTTCCCGCGCGAACACTCTCCAGCTCAGAAGCACACAGCTCCTCTCTCTTCACCAACCTCAACACATCTGCCCTCCAGCAACAAGGGGCTCTTCTTTTAGTTCGGGCGCGACCCACTCTCATTGGCTGGCTGCACATGCCAGTCATTTCCTCCTACTCTCAGTGGTGTGAAAGGGCGCCATAGCCCATAATGCCTTTCCCAATTACAAACAGTTCCTCTATTGGTCAACCGACTCGGTAGGGTCCCCAGGTACTGATTGGTCCAATTCAGCAGTTCTGGACCAAAATGGAGGAGACAATCGAAACAGTCTTTGCTGCAAGAGAAGGCAGGTTAGAACAGCTGCATTATCATTACTATTTCCCAGTATTTAAAGCCAACATTTGCATCCTCTTGTAGAACTCCCTCTGCACCACTAACGATGGCAGAAACAGAGCAAAATCAGCAGCCCAGGCGGGACTCGAGCATAGCAACACTCAAACCCCCTCCCTGATCAATCATGACTGCAATCCCAAGCAGCCCTTAAAGAGACAGTATACGGAGACCTTTTAAAGCGCTCACTGGCTTCCCATTTAAACGGCTTAAACGCCGAACACCAACCAGGCAGGGAGCATTTATCCAAGCTCCGGGGAAGCTTTAGGAACCCCATTTGCAAGGGGGTTACAGAACTATAACTCTTTTAACTATTTACAGTTCCTTTGGCTTGCACAGGGCAGGGGCCCTGTATGCTCACAGTTAGTTGTCTTCAGAAGTCTGTATAAGCAGGTATGAGTGGTTTCAGCAGATGGACTCCAAAGGTCAAGATGCAGGCAAGCTTACGGCCAGTTACCGGAAACTGGCTGCAGAGGTCTTACGGCTCTGCAAGATGGAAAACTACATTTTAACTTCTGGTGACAGTGCCTCTTCTTCTAGGCTGAAATCACCCCTTAAGGAAGACCAGCCAGTCTGGGTAACTCGTTTTTTTAAATTCAGCAAATTTAGATTCCTCAGGACTACATTCAGCACGTTTACAATTTAGTCATCACTTCTTTTCCATGTGTTCCATTTGGTCATGGCAGACAAAGTCCTTTATCCAGTTGACTAGAACTTTATAACCATGGCACACTGCCAAGCATTTCGGGGACGAACACCTACACTCTTTCCAACAGAGTGCAATGACCAGAGCACAGGTTATGGCTACCACATGGATTACAGGACAGTCTCTTAGACTATCTCTCATCTTCTTTGGCAGCTGAAGCTGCAGACTTTGTTTGTTGGCAACCTGATGCAGTAGACTCCTTCGACACAAACCCTTACACTTGGCAGTAAATTGGTTTACTATGCTTTCTCAGGCTCGACAATACCACACGCAGTCCCTTGTGGCCTTCTCTGACATTTGCAGCTCCCACGGACAAAATATTGGACCTCGCAGGCATTGTTAGGAAGAGCCATGTGCTTTGGATACTCCCCTTCCTGCCCTTTTGGCACTTAACAAATATTCAATGTGGAAAGGCTTGTGCTAGCCCTGTAAGATATTGTCTTGCAATCCCTCGGCTAGTGACTCTGTTGGCAGCCACTTGTCTCTTGGCAGAAGAACACCCCTTCCCCAGTGGAGGGGCTTGTACTGGATCACTAGGCCCAACTTTTGGCAAAGGGCTGGAGCCCCCACCTCAGTGAGGGGCTCCCACTTGAACTGCTTGCACAGCCAGAAAACATTGCCTTTTGTGGAGGTCTTCTATGGCTCCCTGTTGGCTGAATCTATCTGTTGCTCCCATTAATACTGACTGATCCTGCCTGTCAGTCCAAGAAATGAATATTCATTACCTTCACTCAATGCACTATATGCCCCCTGGTTTGGCAGCAGAAATGAGGTCCCTGAAGCTTCCCCATAAGCCTTTTGCTCTGAACATATGAACATACAAACTTGCCAGCAGAAACAGGCCTCACAATCTATAGAGTCTGCTCGAGTGTGCAGCTAGCCCCTTATCTCGCAGCTGCCACTCCCATCCCCCTTCCCAGTATCCCCTCCCCTTCTCCTGTCCCAACCTCTCTTGAAACCGCCCACCATCTTACAAGACACTATCTTGTCTGGTAAGATGTTCCATTTGTCTACCACTCTTTCTGTGAAAAAATGCCCCCTCATCTCCATCTTGAATCTCCCCCCTTCCAATCTCAGTCCATGCCCTCTCATGTCACTCCCCCCTTCTCATCTGAAAAATTCCTTCTGTGTTGGTCTTGTTTATCCCCTTCAGATACTTAAAGGTCCCGATCATATCCTCCCCATCTCTCCTCTCCTCCAGTGAATGCATATTCAATTCTTCCAGCCTATCCTTGTAGGGCTTGCTTTCCAATCCCTGGGTCATCTTTGTGACTCTTCACTGCACCCCCCTCCAGCAATCTGATGTCTTTCCTCAGGAATGGGTATCAGTACTGCACTCAGTACTCCAGGTGGGGCCTGACCAATGACCTATATCAAGGCAGGATAACCTCCCTTCTTCTGGAGGAGATCCCTCTTACAATACACTTCAGCATTTTGTTGACTTTTGCTGCCACCTACCTGTACTGAGCAGAGTTGTTCAAGCTCCCCGTAATGATCACTCCGAGGTCCTTCTCCTTTGTGGAGCTCCCTAACTGTACCCCATTCAAGTGAGTATCCCTTTCCTAGTTCCTGGCTCTGAAGTACAGAACCTTGCACTTCTTGGTGTTGAACTCTAACTGCCATGTTTCCTCCCACTCCTGCAGCTTAGTCAGGTCCTCCTGCAACCCTTTTCACCCCTCCACATCATCAACAACAACTCCCATCTTGTTATCATCTGCAAACAGACTGATCTTGCTCCGGATCCTGTGTGAGATATCTGCAATACAAATCCAAAACAGCACTGGCCCCAGTACTGATCCCTGTGGTACCCCACTCGTCACTGGTCTCAGTGATGAGAGGTTCCCCTACCCTTTTCTGCCTTCCCTTTAGCCAATTTGTGATCCATTTTCCTCATTTTCGGTCCCTCCCCCACATATTCCATCCCCCCCAACCTCTCATGCAGCACTAACTCAAAGGCCCTCCTGAAGTCCTAATACAGGACATCCACTGCATGGCCCTTGTCCAGTTCCCACATCACCTAGTCGTAGTACTCTGCAAGGTTTGTCTGGCAGGATCTGCCCACTATAAACCCATGCTGTTGACCATCCTGGAGACCATTTTCCTCCTAGAAGCACATTAGCCTCTCTCTGTTAGTCTGGTCTCCATGAGCTTTCCCACGATTGATGTGAGGCTCACTGGCCTATAGTTTCCTAGTTCATCCTTTGGACTACTTTTGTGGATGGGCATCACATGGTCCATTATTCAGTCCTGTGGTACACATCCTGTGTCCAGGGAGGTATCGGAACAGGTTGGCCAGTGGCCTCACCAGGACCTCTACCAACTCCCTAAATACCCTAGGGTGAATGTCATCAGGTCTTGGTTCTTTGTCCACCCTTAATATCTTCAACCCATCTAGTACCCTGCTCTCTGTGATGTCTACATCACTTGTCCCTCCCCACCCTCCCACCCTCTCCTGGGTTATCTGCTCTTCTACTGCATGAATATTGAGCAGAAGTACTCATTCAGAGCCTCTCCTTGCTCTGCCCCTTTCTCTGCCCACTCTCCCATCCTTCTTAATCCTCACCAACTGTTCCTTTCTCTTTCTTCTCTCTCTCTCTCTAATGTACAGAAAGAAGTATTTTTCTCCACTTTTGATTCCCTGCTCCAGTCTCAGCCCCCTGTATTCCTTGGCCACCTTGACCAGTCTGGTAACCTCCCTGGACTTCTCCCTTTATGTATCCTTATCTTCACCTCTCCCTGATTTCCTGTACTTTCAAAATGCTGCACTCTTGGCCCTCACCCCTTCCATAACCTCTTGTGTCAGCCAACTGGGTTTCTTTGCCCTTCCTTTCTTGCTTTTCTTCCTAGTGCAAGAGTCAGTTAACTCTGCCAGCCCTTCCTTAATGATGTCCCATTTCTGGTCTGCATAGATGTGTGGTTGCATTTCTGCCAGGTTCCTGCCCCAAATTTCACCCATCTTCTTAAAGTCTGACCCCCAAAATTCAATCACCCTTGTACACATGCCTCTTGTTTACCTCCACATCTTAAGCAAGAACCGGACTGAATAGTGGTCACTCCCAACCAGTGAGCTCTAGCAAAAGTCCCACAAGTCCTGGCTTGAAATCCTTGCTTTCTGACTGGCTGTTGCTGCACTAAAATGGCTGCTGAACACACAGTCCCTATGCAGATTAAACCACAGTCCCAAATAAAAGTCCTGGTGCAGCCAGACTGATTACTTTATTTATTTGCCCCATTGTTGAAAAACTGCTTGTGTGCCCTGAAGATTGTTGCCCAAATTAAACATCACTGCTCAGTCCTGACCCTTTCGCTGCTGCCAAAATTAAGTACCCCCAGGCAGCAGACAGGCATTTATCTGAGTCCCAACACATTAACTCTGGTACAGCCACTGTATATGATTATTTTAAATGATGTCTCCTCAAAGTCAATGACCTCTTTAGTGTCCATTCTTTCTCTGCTCTCAACATACATTTACTTACAGCTATTGCCTGCCCTGGCACTAACCTTATTTAGAGGCCCATAGCACCAGCATAAGTGGGTCATGAATATTATTGCTGCCCTAATTAATATTCATGAGCCCCTACAGTTGAATGCCCATGGAGCTTGCTACGTACAAAAAGAAAAGGGCTCCCATAGCCCTTGCAGAGGTCCCCAGCCCCCAATTTGGATAGAAGGGCACCAGGACCATGTAACCGTCTCCTGATTTGATCACAAAGTTGGCAGTGTGGAGATCAAAAGGTGCTAAGAGTGCCAGTTCAATCAACGAGGGTTTGCAGTTTAAGTTTTTAAGCCCAGAAAGGGCCAACTCTACACTGGGGCAGTATGGGGAAGTTCTGGGGCACCTGGAGAGTGTGGGAGATGTCTGCACAGTCATGAAGTGAAGGAAAAAGTGGTAGCTCTGCAGAACTCTCAACGCCCAAATAAGAGCAACAACAGAACCTGTGTTGTGAAGGTGAAATGGGAACATATTTGGGGGATACCTTTAGGTAAGTGGGAGGTGTTCCACAGGTACGGGAGCAAGAATGGGAGAACCGGACTCAAGGTAAGCCCCAGTTTGTATGTATGTGTATTTATTTATTTATTGATATCATATTTTATCAGATAAGCAACCAGAATCCATAGAGCTTATTTCCAGCTGTGCCTGGTGGATGGGAGAGGGGAATATCAAGAAGAACATAATACAAACAATTACCAATTTAGGCAAAAATAGTGAGCCAAACAAGATATTCAAGGTTGCAGTCAATTAGGGTATGCAAGTAACTGAAAAATAACTATGCAGATTACCTCAGCCCCTAGTCATACTGTTACACTGCCTGCAGGCACAGTGCTGTCTATCTGACAGGGTACAAAATCATTGGCTTTTGGCTTTTACTATTACACAGCCTGCAGATACTGATAGTGTTATCTATCTGATTGGGACACTGTACCGGGGGCTAGCTTAACAGGTTCTTTTGAGGGCTAAAATTAAATTACCTCAGCCTTTTACTCCTAATGCCTGATACAGAGTGCAATCTGACTTGGGTACTGCACTGGGACTAGCTAGCCAGCTGGGACTGGATCCTGGCCAAGATCAGGACTCTCAGAGGAGAGTGAGTGAGTGTGTGTGTGTGTGTGTGTGTGTGTGTGTGTGTGTGTGTGTGTGTGTAAAAGCAGTAATAAAAAACTAAAATACGTTTATTTTCTTGAAACAAAAAATAAAAAAAGGATTTTTAAGAGCTAAAAGTAAATAATTTCAGCCTCTTATCCTTACTGACTGGTAGACAGTGTACTCTGACTGTAGCACTGCACTGGAGCTAAGCAGCTGGCTGGGACTGGACCCCTGAGATGATCACAACTCTCAGAGGATGGCCCACATTACTGTCCTGTTGAAGCTAGGTAAAAACTCAACTGACTGTGGTTCATACCACCCCACACCTTTAACAGATACGTACCTAAAGGTATTCACCGGCATTTTGGCCAACCAATTACAGGGTGTTATCCAATCTTTAATCCATCACAACCAAACTGGCTTCATACAGGGCTGATTATTACAGGACAACATAGGTTGACTCCTTAATATAATATCCTTCCAGAAATGCCCCCCCCCAAATTTCAGCTAGCTGTCGGTGTCAATGCAGAAAAAGCATTTGACAGTCAATTGGTATTTCCTTTGCCAGGTGCTAATCAAATTTAATTTAGGGGACCAGTTTGTGGAGGCAATTTTGGCTCTTTATGACTGTCCTGAAGCCTTAATATTGGTCAATGGATGTTTCTGAAAAATGTTTCCCCTGGGACTTGGAACCCAGCAATGCTGCCCCCTCTCCCACCTTTTGCTTACCCTTAGTCTTGAACCCCTTTCAACCCAGATCAGGCAGCATCCAGGCATTAAGGGTGCCTGTAGCGTTGTGGAAAAATTACAATTAGTAAATTATCAATTACAAATACTTAGAAAGGAGATGAATGGAGATGAGGCTGAAGGTGGAAGAATTTAATGATTATAACAATAATCACAGCGAGAGATTACAAGTGGTACATTCTTCATTCTTCAAAATAACAGTGTGTGCTGGCTTGCTTATATAGTGGAAGACAGCATCATCATTTCCTATGGTTGTCTATGATTGGTTCAAAACAAGTACAAACATCAACTTACAAGGCAATACTCCCTTTGGTATATGTATGAGCTCATCCTTGGTCAGCACAAGTATAGATAGTGTACATTCTATTGTTATATATGGCTAGTAACAGTTGTCACTACCAGTTACCAAAGTCTAGGAGGAAAAATAGGTTTGGACTTAGGAATGTGCATACAAGCATTTTGGCCTGTCCTGATAATAATAAACACTAGAGATAGTCAGAAGGGTAATTTGAACTCTATCGTGTGTTTCTGCTTTGCAAACACATAAGACAACTGTTTGCTATTACTTACATGGTCAGCACAAATATCAAAAGGTACTTTAATATTGCAACTTGTGGCTTAGTTTGTCTTGTGGCTTCACAAGTTTTATATGATCCAGCTTCATAGGTCAATATTTGTTACACAGATACATTATGTTTTAGACCAAAATGAGGTTTGCCTGAAATATTGGAACACACTTCTTTATCCCTTGTTACAAGCCCCCCTTGGCCCAATATTTCCTAATTATTATTTGTGCAACAATGCAGCTCCTCAGAGCATGTACATCTCACTATGTACTTTACGAATAGTAAGTCTTAAGCGACACAGGCCTATAATTACCAAGAACACTAAGACCACTTGCAACACAAGTAAAACTTTAAAAGACAGGACTCCCTAAGGGTCCCCCCTGCATAGCTATAAATCAAGTGCTCATTATCACTCTCACTGAGCAATTCATTTACAACTGCTTGTGCCTTATGGGCAGTATTTTGGATTTGTATCAAATGAGTATCTTTTCGATTTAAAAGTGACTGTACAACTACTGTTAACATTTATATTCCAGCCAGAGAAATCTAGATTTATATGCACTGTACTATACTTTACATTATTCACAAGCATTTGATCAATAGGTGTTGATGTAAGTCCACTTTCTGGCCCTTTTGTCACATTTGGGCATTCGGTTGGTGTTACAGTTAAACATATATGGCATCTGAGACTGCAAAACGTAATGAGTTGTTTAGATCAGCATAGTTACAAACACTATTATCACCCCAAAGACAGTAGGATAAAGTTAACACATAAACACCATTGTCCTTTGGTGTGGCTCTGTTTATAACAAGAGACCCGTTTTTCTGTTTCCAGTCCATGTAGCTTTGCTGTGATCCAGTCTTGAGCTCTGATGCACAGCTGAACCAGCTATTAAAAATATCCACATACCAATTTGTAGATATGAAAGTACGGTTGTTTTTAGTCCAGGTGGCTTTCCATGCTCGTGTCGTATAGGTGTTTGTATCAACAGGGTCCCAGTTCCAACTGATTAACAGTGTAATGGACTGTTCATACTCACACGTGACATTAGTCTGTTCCACATTAATGTGCAGAAAGTCTTATGGCTGCCACCAAGCCGATGACAATGATGCCTTGTGTCTTCATGGCTATAAACATCAAGTGTAGTATTTTAATTTTCAACCAGCTTTGTTTGACACTTTTTTACACTGATCAACATGTACCCAGAATTCTTGTTTCCTATACCTCTCAGCTTCTTCTGTATGCCCAGTTTTTTCAGCATGTTCCCTTTTTAATCTATGTTTTAGCCATTTGGAGTCTAACATTAGTAGATACTGCTCTTGTTGATGTCGGGTTGCAGCTGACATGGCTCCCCCAGCTGCTGTCATTCCCCATGTGCTTACAGGTGCCATTTGAATGGTTACTATCCAACCCCTTTTTCCAGTAAGGAGCTCATTTAACTCATCTTGTTTTCTCTGTAACTCCTGGATCTTACTTGCAGCATCCTGGAGTTCAGTGTACAGGCACCTAGTCTCACTAGCATGCTCTTGTGACTGTTGGTCTAACTTAATCTGTAAGAGGGCATTATTTCTGTCTAACAGACACAAATCCCCTTGTTCTTTTATTAATTGTGTTCTAAAGTCAACACACTGTTGTTCTAACTCTTGATGTTTATCTATTGGGACGCTATCTTTATACTTTGATGTTAATTCTTCTAGTTGTTGTTGCAACTTAACATTTTGATCCCTTTCATCCCTCAACTGAGCCACTTCTTTATTTTGGTGACACACAATAGTCTGATTATACTGCCACAGTCCTTTGCAATGCATTTGCAAAGATTTCATTTTCATTTTTTACTCCCTCATTACGAAAGGACACTCTCTGAGTAAAATACAATTGTGCTTGTTGATCATCAGGCACTGGTTCGTATGCTTCCCCCTTTAGGTATTTTTCTAGAAAACAGCCTATTATTGTTTCCATACTCATTCTTCTTATCTTTTTCTTATTTTTTCTTGCCTGCCTAGCCTCCACAGCCGGGCTCACCCTTGCACTGGTGCCCTGGTCCATTTGGCTACATCTTACGGCTCCCTTGTGAGGTCTGGCTTGCAAGTCCCAGCACCTTCACTTACCTACTCTGCCCCATAAGTTCCTACAGAGTTAAGCATTACTTTATATTTAAAACAATTTGAGAAGCATGCAAAGCATACATCACCTGATTGTCAAGTGGCTGTGACTGTCTGTGTGTACCTTCATCTCTCGCTTCAAGCCAGCAGCACCACGTCTCTGAGCATCATCACCTTCTTATTGGGGCCCCCCGACTAATCAACCAGTAGTTAAGAGGCCTCCTCACATGCAGCACCAGCTATCTGAGTCTTTAAGGCACCAATTGTAGCGGTGGGCAAAAAAAATTGCAGTTGTAAATTATCTATTACCAATACGTAGAAAGGAGACGAACAGAGATGAGGCTTAAGGTGGAAGAATTTAATGATTATAACAATAATCACAGTGAGGGATTACAAGTGGTACATTCTTCATTCTTCAAAATAACAGTGTGTGCTGGCTTGCTTATATAGTGGAAGACAGCATCATCATTTCCTATAGTTGTCTATGATTGGTTCAAAACAAGTACAAACATCAACTTACAAGGCAATACTCCCTTTGGTATATGTATGAGCTCATCCTTGGTCAGCACAAGTATATATAGTGCACATTCTATTATTATATATGGCTAGTAACAGTTGTCACTACCAGTTATCAAGGTCTAGGAGGCAAAAATAGGTTTGGACTTAGGAATGTGCATACAAGCATTTTGGCCTGTCCTGATAATAATAAACACTAGAGATAGTCAGAAGGGTAATTTGAACTCTATCCTGTGTTTCTGCTTTGCAAACACATAAGACAGCTGTTTTCTATTACTTACATGGTCAGCACAAAAGGTACTTTAATATTGCAATGTGTGGCTTAGTTTGTCTTGTGGCTTCACAAGTTTTATATGATCCAGCTTCATAGGTCAATATTTGTTACACAGATACATTATGTTTTAGACCAAAATGAGGTTTGCCTGAAATATTGGGACAAACTTCTTTATCCCTTGTTACAGTGCCCATGTAGGTTCCTACAAACAAAAAATAGCCCTTTATGCTGACGACACCCTCTTATTTCAGGGGGATCCAGTAAATTCTCTCCCCCATTTGCTAAATGTCCTCTAATAGTTTTGAGTGCAAGTACTGGCAGGTCAAGAAGTTAACCTGTCCAAATCAGAGGCCATGATTTTAACTGGTCATCTCCCCCCGTCCAAAAAAAATAGGCTTTAAAGAGCAATTTCCTTTTGCATGGACAAATAAGAACAGTGTTTGCTATTTAGCTATCCACATTTCAGCAGCTATCTCAAAGTTGTTCCTGGAAAATTACCATAAACTATTGTGGGCCATCATGTTAGACATAGCCCATTGGAATCTCCTCCCCCTTACTTTGTATGGTAGAGTGCAATCAATAAAAATGAACATCCTTCCCCATTTACTATTTCTATTCCAAATGTTCCCTATAACACTTTCCAAAACTTATTGGACTGACTTAACAACAACCTTATTAAAATTCCCCTGGCAGGGTAAGGGGCCCAGGATATGTTACTCTGTGCTTTGTCTACCTCATGAGAGGGGTGGCCTGGGCCTCCCAGACATTCAGAAATATTACTTGGCAGCTCAGGGCCCAGGATCTTCACCTGGCTTAAACAGAGAAAGGAAGTTTGATCTGGAACTCCAAGACCTCCAAACTCATCCCCTTTGGACCTTACCCACAGGCATCATTCCCCAGCACATACTCCATAAGGCAACTAATCCATTGACCAGACACACTATCAAAATATTGCTTAAATTATGGAAGATGGCTGGAATGCTCAGTAGCTTGGAACCCCTTTCCCTCATTAGATACCATGATGAAATTGCACCTCTTGCATTGGACATGGGCAATTGATATTGGGAAGCCCATGGCTTCAACTGGTTCACCCACTTTCTTAGTAGTGATACATGTATGTCTTTTCAACAACTCCAGAAGAAATATGATCTTTGCAAGGAAGACCATTTCCATTTCCTTCAAGTTAGGCACTGTATCTTTCAACAACCTTATCTCAGACAACTACAAAGACCGCAAACATCACTGGAAGAAAACTGGTGGATTAGGCTGAAGGTGAAAGTCAGACCCATTTCTGCCTTATATAAATTCCTCATGGATATGCCCCCCCCCCGCTAATGAATGGCATTCACCCTAAATGGAAACAGGAATCTAACCCCTTCATCCCCCCAGTCCAATGGAACCACTGACTCAGGCATGGATGGGCAACCACTGCAACACTCATCTTGCTGGAGTATAACTGTAAAATAATAATGATATACTTCCGCACCCCACAATAACATGGCATTTTCACTCCATCCATTCAGATTTATGTTGGTAAGAGTGTGGTTTAGTGGGCTCCCACTATCATATTTTTTGGGACTACCTCAGCCTAAAACTGTACTGGCATCAGGTACATGCCTATCTGCAGATATTTTTTTGGTCTAACTCTACCATTTACTATTATCAGTTTGATGCTTGGTTGTTTGGGGTTGGTGAAGGGCATAAGATCCAGTTTCACAACCAAACTGTATCAGATCCTGTGAGTAGCTGCTTTAAAATGTATCACATTGAAATGGTTATCCCCACAGGCACCAGCTCTCTCTCAATGGAAATGGTAGTTTACTTACCTGGTAAAGGTGATTGCATGAGCATCACCTTACAACATCCCCTCATCCAATACCTCTGGGTTATGTCCACCTCATTGGTTGCAAGTGCACATGTGACCAGATTTGAAATCCGATCTTCGTAGCTCCTGCCCCTTCCATCTGGTTTCCAGTTCGGTCTTTCCAAAGTTGTGTCACTCGGTGTTCCGTGGTAAAAATGGTTATGGCATGGCGGTATAGATAAGAGAGAGAGAGAAGAGGCATGCATACATAATTGTGGTGTATTAGCTTGGTATAACAAAAGGATGCTTGCGCTGTGTAAGTAACCAGTTGACATTTATTTCCTATTATTTTCACTCTACTTCTATGCAGACCGTAAGGTCACTGGAAGACTGATGCTCTTTTTTTTTTTTTTTTAAAGGTTTAGTTAGCTTCACCGTCATCCGAGTGAACCTGGGTGGGACTGGGGATGCTGTAAGGTGATGCTTATGCAATCACCTCTACCAGGTGAGTAAACTACCATTGCATATTGCATCACCTTACAGCATCCCCTCATCCATTACCTCTGGGTTGTAAGTAGCAGTGCCATCATCCCTTAGGATATGGGAAAGTCGGATGACTGTGTAGATAAGGCTTTGTGACATTAAGTAGCAACTTTCTAGCAAAAACTGCCCTGTCTGTGTTTTCTACATCTAGTTTGAAGTGTCTGATAAAAGTACGGACCGATGACCAAGTGGCGGCCCAACAGATGTCCACTATCGAGACTTGATTTCTCTCTGCCCATGATGTAGCCATAGCTCTGGTTGAGTGGGCCTTAACACCCAGGGGCTGCTGGAGGCCCTGAGTTTTGTACACCTCCACAATGGCTTGTTTTATATAGCCAGCCAAGGTCGATGTGGCTGCTGTTTGTCCTTTCCTGGGTCCGCTGTTAATGATAAGAAGTCCTTCTGATTTTCTGAATTCTTTTGTTCTACCCAAGTAGATAGTGATCACTCTCTTCATGTCCCAGTGTTTGACTTCTTGTTGGTTGGGCCAAGCCAAAAGTTCTACTGGTTGGTTGGTGTGGAATGGGGAGTTGACCTTTGGAATGAAGGACGGGGTGGTTCTTAGAGTAATTCCGTCATTATGGGAGATGAGATAGGGTGGTTTGCATGAGAGTGCTCTCATTTCTCCTACTCATTTGGCAAAGCAGATGGCCAGTAGGAATACTGTTTTGAGTGAGACCCATTTGAGGTCCGCTGAGGTCATAGGTTCAAATGGTGGGTAGGCTAGTGCCTCAAGTACTATGTTTAGGTCCCAGGGCGGTACTGTATGTCTTTCTTTTTGGTGTATATTGGACACCACTTTCAGGAATCATAGGATGTCTGGGTGTGAACCTGGTGTGTACCCCTTGATAAGTCTAGTGCCCGCCACTATGGCTGCCTTCTGGACTCTGAGTGATGCTATCGACGGTCCATTGTTTACCCCTTGTTGGAGAAATAGAAGGACATGTGAGATGCTGATTGAGTGTGTTTAGATGTTGTGCTCGTGGCACCAAGTTTTGAATATTCTCCAGTGTCTTTGGAAAGAGTTGGTGGTAGAGTTACACCTAGAGTGCAGCATAGTTTCTACCACTGTGTGGTTGTACCCTTTATCTAGCAGTCTTTGCCTTTCAGCAGCCAGGCCTTGAGTTGTAGTGGTGCTGGGTTTGGATGTAGGATTGGACCCTGAGTCAGAAGGTCTGATTGTAGTGGGATTGTCCATGGTGTGCTTATAGACAAGGCCACAAGGGTGGCAAACCAATGACGTAGGGGCCATTGGGGGAGTGATTATGACCACTGTTATATCTGATTGCTGAATCTTGTTGAGTTCTTGCTGGATGAGCAGTATTGGTGGGAATATATATGCTCTTTGAAAGGACCAGTTTTGGGCTAGTGCGTCCACTCCACTGGTGCCCGATTCTTTGTATCTGGAGTAGAATGTTGGCAATTTTGTGTTTTTTGCTGTTGCCATCAAGTCCATCTCCAGTGGCCCCCACTTTTTCTTGATTTGCTGGAAGGTGTGTGGGTGTAGGGACCATTCCCCCAGGGCTATCTGCTGGTGGCTCAGCCAGTCTGCCCATACATTGAGTTTGCCCACCAGGTGAACTGCCATGATTGATGAGAGGTGTTCCTGTACCCAATCTAGTACTCTTTTTGCTTCTCTGAGTAGTCAGGGGCTCTGTGTTCCTCCCTGGTTGGAGATGTATGCTACCGTGGCCCTGTTGTCCGACCTGATGAGTACTCTCTTGCGCTTTATGATTGCTTTGAAAAAATGTAGTACGTGGTATACTGCTGTCATTTCTAGTATGTTTATTTGCATGCGGGATTCTGTTGAGGACCATTTTCCCTGCGCCAGTATGTGGTTGAGGGTCACTCCCCTGCCTTTGTGGCTTGCATCTGTGTCAAGTACTATGTCATGTCAGTTGTTTAGGGCTGCCCCCCGCCTTGTATAGATTATGGCTGTTGGACCACAATTCCAGCGATGTTTTGGCTTTGTGGTCCAATTGAATTGTTTGGTGTAGGTTGTGTTGAAGTCTGTGGCCCTCTAGTATTGCGATGTTCTGTAGGGGTCGCATGTTCCATAATGCCCATGGTACTAGGCTGATGCATGAGGCCATGGAGCTTTGGGTTTGCAGAGTTGCTAGCAGTGTGGGGTTGCCTTTGGTCATTAGTGCTTGAGCTTGTGACAGTACTTTGTTCCTTCTGGTTGGGGATGGTCTTGCCTTGCCTGTTGCTGTGTTTATGGTTGACCCTAGGTGGTTTATTATTTGGCTCAGTATTAGGCTGCTCTTGTCCCAGTTGATGACCCAACCATGCAACTGCAGTGTGTTTATCACTGTTCGCGTATGTAGTTGAGAGGTTTCTGGGCTTCTGGCTTGGATGAGCCAGTCATCCAGATAAGGGATAATGTGAATTCCTTGCTGTCTCAGTTTGGCTGCGAGTGTGATAGAGATCTTGGTAAAGACTCGGGGAGCTGATGCCAGTCCGAATGGCAGCATCTGGTATTGATAGTGTTGGCCTAGTATCTTGAACCTGAGGTACTTGTAATGTGCTGGATAGATGGGGATGTGGTGGTATGCTTCTTTCAAGTCGATGGAGGTGAGGTAGTCACCAGGTTTTATAGACCGTAGTGTTGTGTGAAGCGTCTCAATTTTGAATTTCTTGTATTGTACGAAATGGTTGATGAATTTGAGATCTAATACTGGTCTCATGTCCCCGGTTTTCTTAAGTACCAGAAAGAAGATGGAGTATATTCCCTGGTTGACTTGGTCTGTTGGAACCTTCGCTATCTCTTTGTTTTTGAGTAGGGAATTGATTGTGGTTTGTACCGCTTGAATTTTGTGAGGTTCCCGTGATACTGGGGATATCACTGTTCTGTTTTCGAGTGGTTTCTGAGTGAATTCAATTGAGTACCCATTGGAGACGGCCTCCAGAACTCACCTGTCTGAAGTTGTTTGTTGCCAAATGTGTGAGAATTGAATTAGTCTGGTGCCTGTGGGAGGGTGGCAAGTACTTGGAGGGGGCCATAAGGAGTGATAGTCAATTCAGGCTATGTTTTCCTCATCTGAAAGATGATTGGTACCTGCCTCTCTGGTATTGTCCTCTGGATCGCCCTCTTGTGTTGCTGAAGTATGAGGGTTTGAATGAGTAAGATTCTGATTGGGAGTACTCTGAGGTTTGCCTTCTGTCATGCCTCCCCCGAAACGGGCAGTACCTGCCTCTGAAGGTTGGGAGATAGGTGCTCGAGGAGGGTCTTTCCTTATTGAGTGCTTTGCCGTCCCCTTTTTGGTTAACATACTTCTCTAGTCCTTCCCCAAAAACTAGGTTCCCTTTGTAGGGTAGTTTGCTGAGCATATTCTTGGATTTGGAGTCTGCATTCCAGATCTTGAGCCATATATGACATCTTGTTTTGTTTGTTAGGGCTGCTAACCAGGCCGACATTTTTAGGGCATTGATGGATGCGTCAGCTGCGGACTTAGCTGCTTGTATGGCATATTCTGCTAGGTTGGCTTGCTTTGAGTCAGGCTCTAATGAAGATGCCAGTTCCTCCAGCCATGTGACCAGGACCCTTGAAGTATAAGTCGCTGCAGTGTTGGCCCTGCAGGACATGCCTGTCATCTCGTAGGACCTCTTGAGGAGTTCCTCCATCTTTTTATCTGTGGGGTCCCATAGGGGAGTGGCTGTCTCTGATGGGAGAACTGTTTTCTTGTATAAGGCCATGATTTGGTGATCGATAGAGGGGGGAGTGCACCATGTCTTGTTGACATCATCCTGTACTGGAAAGAATCTATCATAGGTGTGTTTCTCTGAAATTCTGGATGGATCTGGGGATTGTCATTCTTTCTCTACCACATCAGTTAGAGCTTTGCAGATTGGGAAGGTATCGTCCTTCTTCTGCCTAGCTCTGATAAAGGGGTTCAGCTTACATTGTTGGGGAGCCTCCGGGGTATCGAACCCCATAGTCTGTTTTATTGCTTTAATGAGTTCTGGTAGAGCTTCGAAGGGGGTGAGTTTCTTTGTGAGGAACAGGTCCTTTTCATCCTCTTCCTGTTGATCCTTATCCCCAGAATCACCGTTATTAGGTTCTGCTGGTTCCGGACCTGCCACAGTGCTTGGTTCCTTAGGTGTTTGGCCGATGTCTTTGTTTTTATCGGTATTGTGACTGTCAGATTGTTTATGTCCTTTATTGTTCTGTGAAAGTTCTTCCATACTATCTAGTATTTTTAACATTACTGCTTTCTGTGTTTTAAAGAAGTCTTCTATGGTAGAAGGTAGTTTGTTGGGTTGTGTCTCATGAGGGTCCGACCCTTCCTCCATGTCATTATCACTTGGAGTGCCTGGATTGGGCTGTAGGTGAGCACATTTGGGACATAGTGGTCCTGCCTGATTGCCCAGGAGGGCGAGATGGAAGGCGTTGCATTTTTTTGACCTTACACATCCTGTGTGATCTGTGGAGACAGGATGGGTGGATTGGAGTGAATTAGAGACGTAGTGATGTTGGAGGAATGAGTAGTTGCTGAAGAAGATCAGCATGCGTGAACAAAAGATATTTATTTAACAGTGTACACGTCTGCTGACTGCCCCTGTGGCACTTGACCCCTACTGTTAGGCAAATTCTGTATTCTGTTTGCTGGAAGCTCTGCAGAAATATGCAAACCTCTTTTTTTTTTTTTAATGTTTGTCCACCTTTAAGTGGTTTGAGGGATGAGCTGTGGGGTGCTGTGCCTTTAAGTCGCCTCGTGGGGCTGTAGTTGCACATTGCGCATGCCTGAGGGGCACTGTGCCTTTAAAATGGCTCATGGGGCCGTTTGGGAAGTGTACATGCATGGGGGCTTTACGCATTTTGCATGCGCAAGTCGTAGTAGGGAAAAGCTGTATTCACCATAGCAAGATGGCAATGGGTCCATAGAGGTAGGGAAATGCCGTGTTACCTCATTTGTGGAGCAATGGAGGGGTTTGTATTCGGGTGACTCACTGTGGGAGCCTGGAGAGTGCACCTGCTTTCCTTGGGGAGAGTTCTCTGTGCCCTGCTACGAAGAGGGGTAAGCCCAGAAATGTAAAACGGCTGTAAGTGGCTAGAAAATGTCATGCCTTCCATCTGTGTTCTGACCAGCTAGTAAGGGGGGCCTGGTTGACATGAGAGGCACCAGAGCCACTCTTGAGGGGGTCTCAGACCAATACTGCTTCAGGTTTAAGGGTCAGTGGAGCAAAGTCTGTTTGGTATTGGAAGCCTTGGAGAGCTCGCAAGGGCTCTCAGGCTGGAGTCTGGAGGATAAGGGAGCAGACAGATTGTAGGCCATGCGACAGAATAGGAGTACTCGGTGTACTAAAAAATGCTAAGTCTAGCCGTGCATATTCCTTGGTTAACTTTAGACATGCTTTAGCCTTCTTTACAGTACTATTCATTTCAGAAATTCAGACTTGCAGCAGTATATCTTTATATATTTATAAAAGGCTTGTCGTTGTATCAACTGTTGCTGTGTTTGTTAACCCGGGTTGCTCATGATTACTGTACTGGTACAATATAATAATAATAATCTTGTCTGAGCTGTTTAAGATAGAGGAACCATACGATTTGTAGTGCAGATTTAGAAACAAAGGAAAAGAGTCTGGCTAGTGGCTGGCTAGTGGTTCCTAAAAAGGGAAAATGAGTCTGGCTAGTGGCTGGCTAGTGGTTCCACAGTATCTCAGCGTTATTTATTTGCATCGTAGAGTCTGTAACATATTGCTTAGCTATAATAATTCAGAGAATGATGGCAGTATATAAAAGATGTCTGGCAATAGATGCCCATACCTTGATTAAAGTCGTCTGGAGCTAGGCAATATGCTTGCATCTCTGCGATGCACATGAATGAACTGGAGACCTGAGGGAAGGGGCAGGGGCAAGGCAGATCGGATTTTGAATCTGGTCACTTGTGCATTTGCAGCCTATGAGGTAGACGTAACCCAGAGGTAATGGATGAGGGGATGCTGTAAGGTGTTGCAATATGCAATGTAAGATTTCAGAGATTGAATCAATGGAGAAAATTTCAGCTACTCTCTGTTTGCAGACAGAAACATTTTTGGACATTTGGCATCCCAGGCATCAGACTGAGTCATAGGCCAGAGGGAGATTTCTCCCTTGTTCCTGCTTTTCCTTCTTTTTCTCTCTCTCACATGTCCCATTACTCAGATATTCTGTAGGGGACAATGACCCTTCTGCTTGCAGCACTGATCATAGGCTGAGCACTATACTTGGCCATTATGGCCAGGACAGGAAAATCTGGTGGACTGAGGCCCCTCACCCCCTCATAGCTCAGGGGAAGGCTGCACTGTTATACACCACACATAATGTTTTGACTGTAATTATAGTTGTTAAGTAATGTTTGATATGGTTAGTTGGAACAGTGGTGAATATTGCCTGGCCTTAATACCTATTTAATTTTTTCCTCCTAAACAAAGCAGTGACTAAGGGCTACATATATAGTCATATTAGATATGATTGACTATCATGCTTCTGAAAGGAATGAATGGATTCCAACAATTGTCGCATACCCATTGTAATGTTGCCTGCTGTCATTTTTGTTCTGTACTTGATTGATGCACATAAAAAAATTAATTAAAAAAAAACTCTCAGAGGATGGTGGGCTTGTGTGCTCTACACTGTGCTTAATATTAGTGTTTGTATACCTCATATTAGGACCTGGTGTCCATCTAGACTACCCCCCCCACCACACTTCTATGTGGCAGTTGATAATTTTATTTAAATCTATGAATGTGTCTAAGTGGAGCTTGAAGTTTTCCTATGCTTTGCAGTCAACTAATGTCCGAGGTAGGGCATTCCAAATTTCAATGATTCTTGGTGAGAAGGAACACTTTATTTTATCTTTTCTGAACCTTGATCTCTTTATTTGCTTATTGTCCTCTGAGATTGTGACTGGCTGTTTTTTGTCATACATTTAACCCCCTTCCCCAAATTGAGGGACTTACCTTGAATGTCTCCCTGGGCTTCAGTGATGCCCACTGCCTGGTAGACATCCAGTAAGGAGAAGTACATCCATGTACAGTGCTGTTGTAAGGATGTCCTGCATGACAGTGTTATGACATGCCTCCATGCTGTCCCTTTAAGAAGTTTAGCGCTGTGTACAGCCCACATAGGTTGGGCTGAGTCAGTAAATCAATGCTCACGACAACCCAGGCACAACTCCAATTGACTCCATTCAGCAGTCGCTCAGTAGCACTGAGTGAGTCCTTCACAGCACTGTAACATTTATTACTAAATAATTTTTATTATTGTATGAATGAGTTGTTTACATTAAATATTTATTCCTCCACTATGGGTGCTGCCATGTTTGGTACAGGACTCCACATTTAGACCAGTCAGAACCAAGTGGTCCTCATTAGAGTGACTAGTGGAAAAAGCTGCAAACTTTCTTGTTGGCACCTAAATTAACCAATGAGAGCCCTTAGACTGTGATTAAAAGTAAAGGCAGTCACCCAAAATACAGAGATCCTGGTTTTGAGTGGAGACTGTTTCTAAACAGCAAGCAATCCAGCTGGAGCTCTCGATCTGAGGGGAGCAAGTGTGCATAGCTGCCATCCACAGGGGAAATGCCTATTTCACCTTCCTGGCAAACTTCTAAGGAGTGGACTGCCTAAAAACAGAAAAGAGTGAATCAGCTCAAGCTCTGAGAGAACTGGGAGTTTGTTTGGTAAGTGAAAGTGCCTTGTGGGGATGTTGGCCAGCTTTGCCGCCCTATCAAAAACTGCTAAATCACAGAACTGAAGAAACAAACCATTTTGCTTTGGCTAAGTGCAGACTTTGAACTGCAAGAAACAAGTTGCTTGAAGAAAGGGCATCTGAATGAACGGTGAGAATAATTTTCAATCCAAGGACTCCAGTGCTAGCTTGGAACCATTGAATGGTGCATTCCTTTCTTACCCCTATTTGAAAAAAAGAAGACTTGTTACCAGTTGTTCCTGTTTGTTCCTTGCCAAAACTAAGCCAGCCTCTTAGCTGCAAATTAAGTGGCTTTCCACATCTGCATACCAAGCTGAAAATTCATGTTTGCCTGGTGAGAGATCAGTACTGGAGAGTCAGCCCCTGCAAAGAATCAAATCACAGTTTGTAGCCACCTACAGGAAAAGGCAATGAAGAGAAGGTGAGTCATGTTGGCCCCACTCCTCACTTGAACCTTGGGCAGCCAGAAGGTCCATGGTGTCACCAGCCATTCATCCATCTGTCTGGGTGCAGTGAGTACAACTAGGGTAGCCTCCTGCAACAGCCAAATAAATACTTCTGTGTCATCTGATTTGTTTTATAATTTCTCATTGGATTCTAACTGTGTTTACAGGCCATTGGATCTAGGATTACAAATACCTTACTGTTTGAAAGTGCTTTCATCTGTTTAATAACACCCTTCGTTCCATCAAGGGTCTCAACCAGCTGTAAAGCCGGCTTACCCACAACAATGCTTCAGGCCTGGACCTAGCTCCATTCTAGGTACCCAGCAGCTATGTAAACTGACTAGTTCAGGGACAGATTTAAAGCTCATTAATTAGAAACACAGAAACATAGGAACTTAGACTTTGACAGCAGATAAGGACCACTTGGCCCATCTAGTCTGGCCATTTCCCTACCTACAGGATAGGCTGCAGATCATAGTTAACCAACAGCCTATTGCTTCCTACCCTCCACAAGAATTGCCTTATGTCTGTCCCATGCATTCTTGAATTCTCCCACAGTTTTAGACCCCACAACCTCCTCAGTAAGGCTGTTCCATGCATCCACTACCCTCTCTGTGAAAAATTACTTCCTCACATTGCACCTGAACCACCCCTCTATCTTTAAATTGTGTCCCCTTGTTCTTGCACGTCTCTTTTTCTGAAAGATGCTACCCTCTTGGACTTTATTGATTCCACTGAGGTACTTAAAAGTTTCTATCAAGTCCCCCCTCTCCCTTCTTTCCTCAAGGGTATACATATTAAGCTCCTTAAGTCTCTCCTCGTATGGCTTCTCTTGCAGACCCTGCACCATTTTAGTTGCCCTCCTCTGGACTGCCTCTATCCTGTCTATGTCCTTGCGGAGAAGGAGTCTCCAGAACTGGACACAGTACTCCAGATGGGGTCTCACCAACTGTCTGTACAGGGGGATAACAACTTCCTGTTTTCTGCAGGTGAGGTCTCTCCCCATGCATCCCAGTACACCCACAGCCCTCCCTACTGCCTTCTCACATTGCTTGCTAACCTTAAGGCCATCTGATATGATTACCCCCAGGTCCCTTTCCTTTATTGTTGTTGCTACTACCTCCCCTCCATTGTGTATTCTTCCTTGGGTTCTTGTTTCCCAGGTGCATTATTTTGCACTTGTTTGAATTGAATCCTAGCTGCCATACTTCTGACCATTCCTCCAGTCTTGCCAAGTCCCTTCTCATCCTTTCCATGCTTCCTTGTGTATCAACCCTGTTGCAGATCTTTGTGTCATCTGCAAAGAGGCATACTTTTCCTTCCAGTCCCTCTGCTATGTCACTTATAAAGACATTAAAAAGGACTAGACCCAGCACTGAACCCTGCGGTACCCACACTAGTAACCCCTCTTTCTTCAGAGTGGACTCCATTTACAATTACCTTCTGTGTCCTGTTGTCCAGCCAATGTTTTACCCAGGCTACCACCCTGGGACCCACTCCCAGGCTGGTTAATTTGACTATTAATCTTTTGTGTGGGACTGTGTCAAATGCCTTGCTAAAGTCTAGGTAGGCCATGTCCACAGCCCCTCCCTGGTCTACTACTTTGGTCACCCAGTCAAAGAAATCTATTAGATTCGTCTGACATGACCTTCCCACTGTGAACCCGTGCTTCCTTGGGTACTGTGCCCCACTGACCTCTAGGTACTCAACAGTTCTTTCCTTCAGAAGTGACTCCATCACATTCCCTACCACAGATGTCAAACTGACAGGTCTGTAGTTTTCTGCCTCTGTCTTGGTCCCACTTTTGTGAAGAGGACTCACATCCACCTTCCTCCAGTCCTCGGGTACCACACCATCCTCCCATGATTTATTAAAAAGAGTAGCCAGTGGTTTCACTAGTTCCCCCCCTTAATTCTTTTAGAATTCTGGGGTGAATTCCATCAGGCCCCATTGCTTTGTCCACCTTCAGTTTTAGGAGTTCTTGCAGAACCCTTTCTTCCGTGAAAGGACTGGGATAAACCCCCTATCAAAGTGCTTCTGTTAATTGGATTAGGCACTTCCCCTCCTCTTCTGTGAATACTGAGCAAAATATTTGTTCAGTATCCATGTTTTTTCACTGTCCCCCTTTGCCCACCCACCGTTCATTCTATTCAGCCTCACTATCCCTCCCTTTGTCTTTCTACGTTCGCTGATGTACCTATAAAAGGTTTTATCTCCCTTCTTAACCGAGTTGGCTATCTTTTCCTCAGTTTGGGCCTTTGCTATTCTGACTTCGCCCCCTGCTACCTTCTGCCTTAACTGGTACAGCTGTCTGTCTTGCTCTTTCTGTGTTTCCTTATACTTCCGGAATGCTATCTTATTCTCCCTGACTTTCCCAGCCACCTCTTTTGAGAACCACAGTGGCTTTTTCTTTTGTATTGATTTGTTTATTTGCTTCACACAAAGGCTTGTTGCCTCTGTGATGGCAGTTTTGATGATTCCATATTGTTGCTCCACCCCTCCTTCTAGCCTGTTTGCTAGTGCTTTTCTGAGGCACTCTTCCATCTTGCCAAAGTCAGCCCTCCTGAAGTCCAGTACACTCACTTTTGTATGGCTTGATTCTGTAGCTGAATTTAACTTGAAGCACACTGTTTGATGGTCACTTGTTCCCAGATGGTAACCCACTTCTAGATCTGAGATCCTCTCGCTGCCCCCATTTGAGAGTACGAGGTCTAAGATTGCTCCATCATGAGTGGGTTCCGAAACTAGCTGCCTGAAGCCTGGCACCTGTAGGGCATTTAGAATGGCTCTGCTCTTGGATGTGGCTGCAGCAATGTGCTCCAGTTAACATCTGGCATATTCAGATCTCCTATCAACAGTATCTCCCCTTTCTCTGCCATCCTAAGAATGCCTTCTATCATATCCTTATCCATTCCCTCCCCCTGACATGGGGGTCTGTACACAACCCCTGTGCGGATTGTGCTGCAGTTTCTAGTCTCCAAGGTGAACCACAGTGCCTCCTCTCCTCCCTGTTTACTCTTTTGTTCAGTTGCTTTGATCCTTTCCTTTACATAGAGATCTACTCCTCCCCACTTCTCCCCTGCCTGTCTCTCCTGTAGGTTATGTACCCTGGTATGTTAACATCCCAGTCATGGTTCTCTGTGTACCATGTTTCTCTGACTGCTATGATATCCAGGCACCCATCTTCCATCAAGGCCACCAGCTCAGGAAGCTTGTTGCCCAGACTATGGGCATTGGTACTCATTACCCTCCATTTCCTGATGGCCTTACTCCTTTTTGCCCCATCCCTGTCCTTCTTGCCTTAGTCACTTTCCCCATTTACCCCAGCCCTTCTCCCTATCGACACCTCTATGTTGGTGTTTACCGCACTTACTGTCATGATTTTTTTTTGGGGGGTGGATTTCCCTACTCCTTTCTAGTGCCTCTCCCCTTGGCTAGTTTAAATGCTTGCCAATGAAGTATTTAAACCTATCACCTAGGATCCTGGTTCCCCTCCTGGACAGATGCAGCTCATCGTGCCAGTATAGGCTTGCATCACTCCAGGTGGACCCCCAGTCCCCAATGAAGCCAAATCCCTGAGCGCTGCACCAGTTTTTCAACCACTGACTGAATCCCATGGTGCGGAGTACCGTAGCCTCTCCTACACCATAGATGGGCAGCACCTCTGAGAAGGTTACCGTGTGTGCTACTTGTCTAAGGCCCCTTCCCAATTCCACAAACTCTTCCTGCACTTCTCTAATCCCTTGCTTAACCAGGTCATTTGTCCCTAGGTGGACAATGACATCCAGCTCCCTCCCCTGTGCAGCTGCTCCAGCAATCCTGAGGATTCGCTCCCTGTCCCTCCAAGTCATGGCACCAGGCAGGCACCTTACCTCCCTCTCCCCTTTCTCCCCCAGTTCTACCTTCCTAACAATGGAGTCCCCCAGCAGGAGTTGTTTCCTTCCCCTGTGGGGTCCCCTGCCACCCTTCTGTGTGTCCTCTTTGTGGAGGTTTCCAGCATCCTCCTTGGTCTCCACTGCGAGTGCCTCCATAGAGGAACCACAGTTTGCCAGAATGGCATAGGAATTGTGGAGAGGTACAACTTGAGGGATGTGCCTCTGTTCCACCACCCTAACCCTCCATGAGCCCACTGTGGTCCAGCCACTTCTCTTTCTTGGCAACCTCTGAGGCAACGGCAGTGGCACTGGTGGTTTCTGGATGGAAGAGGAGGTCCCACAAATCCTGGCCATCTCAGCCTGGATATGAACAACCTCCTCCCTCAGCCCAGAGAGGTGCCTGCAGATGGGACAACACTGCATCCTCCAGATCGTCTCCCAGAAGACTGCTGCTCCACAGCCACTGCACTGCACCACTCCCATCATGTCTTATTTCTGGCCCCTTAACTGTTTGGAATCTTTACTCTTTTCTATGTTTTTTTTTTCTCTTCTCTCCTCTCTCTACTTACTTTCTGCCTGTGTGCCCTTTAAGCTCCTGATTGTTCTGTTCTGAGACAAGAATATCCTATATTTCTCAGTAGACCCCTTAATTGCTCAGAGGCAGACCTCCAGCAGCTAGAGGGGGCAGGAGAGCTACTCTTACCCTTCTAAAATGGTGGGTCTATGGTGGCTCTGTGATCACTCACTTCCTGCTCCCAAACAGGAAGTTCCTGTTGCCAGTCAAATCCTGTGCCTATAAAAGTAGAACTAGCTTTGGGTGGGAAGGTGGAGGGGAGGGAAGGAGGGTAATATAGTCCCAGCAGAGAAGTCCAGATATACAGCAGTCCTTCCTCCTGGTGTCTTCTGCCAAGCAACTAGCAGAATCTTTCTAAGGCAGTCTTTAAATGTAGCTTCCTTCTAGCTAAACCACTACCCCTACTTTCTAGATCTTTCTACAAGTAATTTAAACTGCACAGCTATCAATTTCTTTCAATCACCTGAGATTTACACCTAAATGACTGTTCAGATAACCATTCAGTTCAGTTAACCCAGACAAACACACACTTTTTTTGTTTTGTTTGTTGGTTTGTTTGTTTTACCCTAAATTAAGGGTCCAAATACAAGAGTTCTACTTCTTTAGTCCCAGTACAGAAGTCCAGTCACACAGCAGTCCTTCCTCCTGGTGTCTTCTGCTGGCTTACTGTATTAGAATAATGAAACTAAATCCACACCCCTCTCTTGTTCAAGGCCCTCTTAATAAACCAGATTTACTGGTTGACATTGCTCTGGGCTGTAAGTATATTATTACCCAGTTTTCAGTTATTGAGTCAATCAGAAGGTATTGTGAAAGTACATGGTTATTGTTGAAAACTGTTTTTTACAAGGGGCACAGGGCATATGCCAGAAGCCCAGACCCTGCTGACAAATACGGTATCTATAAGCATATTATCACTCACCATTAATTGTATGTTGATTGCTGCATATAGTCATTGCTGTGTTTATCATTTAAGGTTACTAGTCAGGGGTGTGGGTAGGTATAGTTTCCAGAGGGCTGTACTGGTTTGACAAATTACCTACTTAATTACTACTCTGGGTGGTGGTGCCACAATCTTAGTTCTACTGTTGTTAGGCAACCCACAGTACCCCTTGATTTTGAGATCAGAGGGCTGTGGGTTCAGTTCCCACATCTGGCACTTGGGTTAATATCCCAGTACTGACACTGTTGTGCAGCATGAGAGGGGTGCTGCACTTCTGAGGTGCCGTCTTTCGGATAAGACATTAAACTGAGGTCCCATCTGCCAGGATTGGTGGTAGTTTAGATGGATGTTAAAGATCCCATGGCACTTATCGAAAAGAATAGGGGAATTTTCCTGGTGTCCTGGCCAAATTTCCCTCATTCACCAAAAATACCACCAACAGCTTAGTCTGGTTCAAGGTCAGTTGGCATTCATCTGTATCCCCCTCCCCCGGGTCATGCCTGAAAATAGGCAGGATTTGTCTAGTGCACTTACCCAGTCAACAACAAAAAAAAATAAATAAATAAATTATGCAACCAATTTGGAAAGGGCCCTGCAAAGAGCTCATAGAAATGATGTGGTGTTAGCAAGTGACATGAACAGAGTGAGATTAGAACATATTTTCAAATCTGCTAGCTTTTCTAGTGTAGCGATGCTTAAACTGAAGTTTCAAGATCATAAAGATGATCCTCCTGCATACTGATGATTAATGAAAGAGATCAGAGGCTGAAAATGAGGAAGAGTTTTGGGACCCTTATGAAGGTGCTGCCTGAGTGGCTCCAGCCCATGAAAAGCCTGTTGAAAAAGATACTGCCCCTGCCCAACAACTTAAAGATCTACTATAAGAATTAAGGGAATTCAAGACTAGTGCCCAAAGTGCTATTGAATTAGTCAAAGGACAAACCACCTGTTCTCATGCTGCTGAAGCACCCAGCGAGGCTCAGCCCATTGCAACAACTGCCAGTGCCCAAGTACCCAAAGAGGAAGCCAATAGTGAAATACTGAATGAAATGAAATAAGCACAGGCACTGGTGAGTGATTTAGCAAAGTAATTTCATCCGTTTTCAGCTTGGAGGAGGCTCAGTGAAGCTGAACATGAGTCTTGACCTAAAGATTATTACAAATCTGGTCCTTACCACAGTAAAAAAACAACTGATGAATCTGCTCGACCTCTCAACTTTAGGCCAAGTGTTTTCTTCTACCACTGTGGTGAAGACAGGCATACTAAGAGGACCTGCCATTCTCCTGAAGATTTGCAGAGGTTAACTGAAAAGCTGCTCAACCAGGTCTTACAAGCTAACCTAAATCCTTCTTTAAAACCTTCCTACAAGCCTTATGTCAGCAGATCTGCTGTTTTGCATCCTACAAGTACTGCTCCTCCAGACTGGGCAGAAATGGTGTGTCCTTCTATGGAAACTATTCTACATGTAGATGGCATTCTGACTTGAGCTGTTTTAGATAGTGGGTCCCAAGTCACAATTATACTCAAACACTGGTATGATCAGCATCCCTCTGACCATCCTATACATCCCCCTGATGGACAGCAGATGTCAGGGTTTGAGAGACAAGTCATATCCATACCTTGTATACTTGCAAGTATGGCTCTCTTTTCCATCATCTGTAGCAGGAGTAGAAGACCCTGTGGAGACATTGGCCTTGGTCTGTCCTCCCTCTGGCCTGTACAATGGGGTGCCAGTGTTAATTGGGACCAATGCACATGTTTGGCCTTCTTGGCCAGATGTAAAAAGACCAGCAAGCACAAAAGTCATGAAAAGCTCTACATATTCATGCCATGGTTCAGAGGGTCAATGAGGTGAAGATACACCCAGCAGAGGGCGACAAGGATGAGCCTGTGGGATTTGATTGG
The DNA here is from genome assembly GCA_016271365.2 of Neoceratodus forsteri. Lineage (NCBI taxonomy): Eukaryota > Metazoa > Chordata > Ceratodontiformes > Ceratodontidae > Neoceratodus > Neoceratodus forsteri. Next base: position 1,159,152,481 of record CM028130.1, on the reverse strand, counting down.
AGAAAGGACTCTTCAACTCTTGTTCTTCCCCAAAATACACACTGTAGCATCAGTGGAGAGGTGCGATTGCAAAAGGATGTGATCAATAAGATACTAATAACTGACACCCCAGAAGAAGGAAAATTGCCCGAAGGACTCCTGGTTAAACCCAGTGTGCTTCCTGGCCGTGCTAATGCCTATGGTCAAAGAGTGGTGGTCCAAATTCAAAATGTTTCTGATCAGGACATCAAAGTCAACTGAAGATGCACCCTGGCCAAGATCTATTCTGCTGACACTACTGTCTTGACATCTAAGTGCCAAAATGAAGAAGAGTGCAAAGTATCACCTGACATTTTTGATTTCAGAGTCTCCTATCCCTGATAGCTGAAGGGACAGAATAAGTCAAAAGTTGGCTTGGTGAACCAAGGTATTCTCCCTCAAGGAATGGGATATCAGCTGTTTTATAAATGCTGAATACCATGTTCACCTGCATGATGAGAAACCTTTCAGGGAAAGGTCTAGATGCCTAGCTTCTGCTGACATCGATGACTTATGCATCATCTGCAAGAAATGCTAGCCGCTGGAACAATACAGGAGTCATGCAGTCCATACGTTGCCCCAATTATTCTTATATAGAAAAAGAATGGCTCCATCTGTATCTGCATAGGCCACTGGGCTTTAAATATAAGAACTGTCCATGATCAACATACAGTACCATGCCATGCATACAGGATGTATTAGACAGTCTGAATGGGAGTTAGTGGTTCTTGGTCCTTGATCTTCACAGCAGATATTACCAGATCCCAAAGCTTCCAGAAGACAGGGAGAAAATGGAATTCATCTGTCATTTAGGCTTTTTTGAATTTCTCTGCATATCCCAAGAAATTTTAGGTGCACCTACAATGTTTCAAAGACTAATGGAGCATGCTGTGGGAGATGTGTACCTCCTTGAATGCCTTGTGTACCTTGACCATGTCATCATCTTCAGAAAGTTTCTTGAAGAGCATGAAGCTCATCTGTATAAAGTACTCAATAGGCTTGAGAAATTTGAATTGAAGCTATTGATATACAAATGTCAATTTTTCCGAAGCTCAGTAAAGTACATAGGCCACTGTGTGCCCCTTGAGGGTATACCGACTGACTCCAGTAAAATGGAGGCCTTAACCAACTGACAGAAACCCTGCAACTTGAAAGAGCTTAACATTTCTAGTTTTTTGTGCTTATTATCAGTGTTCTGTCAAAGACAACACCAAGGCATTACACCCATTGCAAAACCTGACTCAAAGCCGGCCCGGTGGCGCTGAGGGTTGAGGTGCTGGTCGCCACACCTCGCGCCACGCCGGCAACCTGTGTTCGGGAATGGGCATGGGTTGCCGTGGGTCGTCGGGGAGGAGATGGATTGAGCATCCAAGGGACTGCTCTCCATCTCCGGGAGGGATTTGGGTGGCGGGGCTTGCCTGACCCTAGTGGAGGCTGGGGGTTGACAGCACATAGCTGCAAGCTTGGGGGCGGATCGCCATGAGCGCTTGATTGGGGGCATGCGGGAGCATCGTGCGCGGTCACTGGCGTCATTGCCCGCCATGATCCGCTGGGAGGAAAACAGCGCAAAAAGCGAGCCCGGGCAGTAACGGTTGTCTCCGTGGCGCCATTCCTGGAAGGCGCCTCCCTGGCATGGATCCGTTGGGGTGGTTGAGTCGCTCCCCACCACCCTGCTGCGAAGGGTAAGTCACGGGGTGCACAAGGGAGGGGGTCTGATGTCCGGGGATGACGCTGGGGGGAACAACGGAGGGCGGGGGTTGTAGCCGGAGCTCTGGAGGAGAGAAAAATAATACCCCCAAAAAAAAAAAAACTGACTCAAGGGTAACCACCTACACATAAAAAAATTGAAGAAAGGGTCTGCTAAAAAGGCTGTGAAAACCTATTTCAGACCCAAATAACCTTTTGGCATAAGATGGACTCTTGATTGCGACACAGCTTTCCAAGACATTATTTATCTGCTCACTGATTGAAACATAGAAACATAGAATTTGATGGTAGATAAGGACTTCTTGGCCCACCTAGTCTGCCCATTTCCCTACCTAAGAGATAAGCTGCAGATCCTAGTTAACCAACAGCCTACTTCCTCCTACCTCCACTAGAATTGCCCAATGTTTGTTCCATGCATTCTTGAATTCCCCCACTGTTTTTGACTCAATGACCTCTCCAGGAAGGCTGTTCCATGCATTTACAACCCTCTCAGTGAAGAAATACTTCCTCACATTACCTCTGAGCTGTCCCCCACCGTCTTCAAATTGTGTCCCCTTGTTCTTTAACATCTCTTTTTCTGAAAGATGCTACCCTCTTGGACTTTGTTGATTCCGTTCAGGTATTTGAAAGTTTCTAACATGTCCCCCCTCCCTCCTTTCCTCAAGGCTATACATCTTAAGCTCCTTTAGTCTTTCTTCATATGTCTTCTAGTGCAGACCCTGCACTATTTTGGTTGCCCTCCTCTGGACAGCCTCCACTCTGTCTATGTCTTTGCAGAGATGGGGTCTACAGAACTGTACACAGTACTCCAGACATGGTCTTACTAACTGTCTGTACAGAGGGCCAACAACTTCCTGTTTTCCACTGGTGATGCCTCTCCCTATGCATACCAGTATACCCCCAGCCCTCCTTATTGACTTCTCACAGTGCTGGCCCATCTTTAGGTCATCTGATATGACTAACCCCTGGTCCCTTTCCATTTTTGTTGTTGTCAGTATCTCACCTACCATTGTGTACTCTTCCTCCGGGTTTTTGTTTACCAGGTGCATTACTTTGCACATCTTGACATTGAATCTAAGCTGCCATACAGTTGACCATTCCTCCAACCTTGCCAAGTCCCTTTTCATCCTTTCCACCCCACCCTGCATATCAACCCTGTTGTAGATCTTTGTGTCATCTGCAAAGAGACATACCTTCCCTTTCAGTCCTATGCAATGTCAATTATAAAGACATTAAAAAGGACCGTCCCCAGTACTGAACTCTGTGGTTCCGCACTAGTAACCCCCCTTTCTTTACTGTGACTCCATTTACTATTACCTGCTGTGTCCTGTTGTCCAGCCAATGCTTTAGCCAGGCTACCACCCTGGGACCCACTCCCAGGCTGGCTAATTTGTTATTAATCTTTTGTGTGGGACTGTGTCAAATGCCTTGCTAAAGTTTAGGTAGGCCACGTCCACAGCCCCTCCCTGGTCTACTACATTGGTCACCCAGTCAAAGAAATCAATTAGATTTGTCTAACATGACCTTCCTGATGTAAAACCATGCTGACTTGGGTCCTGTGCACCACTGGCCTCTAGGTACTCAACAATTCTTTCCTTCAGAAGCGATTCCATCATTTTCCCTACCACTGTGGTCAAACTGACAAATCTGTAGTTTCCTGCCTCTGTCTTGCTCCCATTTTAGTGAAGGGGAATCACATCCACCCTCCTCCAGTCCTCAGGTTCCATACCACCCTCCCATGATTTATTAAAAAGGGTAGTCAGTGGTGTAACTAGTTCTTCATTTAGTTCTTTTAGAATTCTGGTGTGAATCCCATCAGGCCACATTGCTTTATCCACCTTCAGTTTTAGGAGCTCTTTCAGAACCATTTCTTCTTTGAGAGGACTAATATCAACTCCCCTATGCAGAGTGCTTCTATTGACTGGATTAGGTGTCTCCCCCTGCTTTTCCATTGTGAATACTGAGCAGAAGTATTCATTCAGTATCCCTGCTTTTTCATTGCTGCGTTCTGCCCAACCACCTTCCTCTTTATTCAGCCTCAGTATTCCTGCCTTATTCTTTCTTTGCTCCCTAATGTACCTATAAAAGGTTTCATCCCCCTTCTTAACTGAGTTGGCTATCTTTTCCTCAGTTTCGGCCCTTGCTATTTTGACTGCCTTCCCCACTTCCTTCTGTTTAACTGGTACAGTTTTCTGTCCTGCTCCTTCTGTGTTTCTTTAAACTTCCTGAATGCTATCTTTTTCTCCCTTACCTTCCCTGACACTTCTTTTGAGAACCATAGTGTTTTTTAATTTTGTTTTGATTTATTTGCTTCACACAAAGACTTGTTGCCTCTTTGATGACAGTTTTCATGTTTCCCCATTGCTGCTCCACCCTAATTTCTTACCTGTTTGCTAGTGCTTTTTTGAGACATTCACTTATTTTGACAAACTCAGCCCTCCTGAAGTCCAGTACCTTCACTTTTGTATGGCTTAACTCTACAACTAAGTTTATCATGAACCACACTGTTTGGTGGTCACTTGTTCCCAGATGACTACCCACTTCAAGATCAGAGATCCTCTCTCCATCCCCGTTTGAGAGTACCAGGTCTAAGATTGCTCCCTCCCAAGTGGGTTCCAAAACAAGCTGTCTGAGGCATTCCCCCTGTAGGGCACCGAGAATAGCCTTGCTCTTGGATGTGGTTGCAGCAAAGGTGCTCCAGTCAACATCTGGCATATTCAAGTCCCCCATCAGCAATATCTCCCCTTTCTCTGCCATCCCAAGGATGCCTTCTATCATTTCCTTGTCCATTTCCTCCCCCTGAGACGGGGTCTGTATACAATCCCTGTGCAGACTGTGGTGCCATTTCTGGTCTCCAGGGTGACCCACACATGCACCAATACTCGCCTATGTTGATCCGTCTAAACTTTATGTCTTACACATGGATGCCAGCCTGCATGGCCTAGGAGCCATCATTTAACAAGAGTGCACAGAAATGTTACACCCTGTAGCTTTTGCAAGCAGAAGTCTGACACCTTCACAGAAATATTGCCCTGTACATAAGTTTCTCGATCTGAAGTGGGCAATCATGGAACAGTTTCATGAATACTTGCACGGTACAAAGATTTTGGTTAAGACAGATAACAGCCATTGATGTATGTCTAAACTTCAGCCAAACTAGATGCTACTGGACACTGATGACTTTCTTCTTTATCAACATTTGATTATGCAGTGGAATACCAACCTGGCTTAAACCACATTGATGCTGATGACCTTTCATGCAGACTTGCCTCAAACCAACAGTGGGTGCACATTCCTGAACAATCAGTAAAAGCCGTAAGTCATACGTTTGACAGCAATGAAGTTCCATCTTCTGAAACTGTAAATTGTTTAGTAGATTGCTTGGGACCTCCTGGTTCTTGTCTACCCATGGCTTTTTGTAACCTTGTAGCCATTGATTTAAGTGCCTTACCAAAGCTAACTCCAGCTAACATCCAGGGGGAGCAGCACCATGATCCTATAATCAGACAAGTTGTCAATGCTTTGAGGAAGGGGGAAGATGTCTCTAAAATGCAGTCCAATTACCCTAAAACTGCTTTACTGTGATGGGAAGAACCTACGTTTAAGCTGTGTGAGCAGATGTTGTATAGAGAACTGCCAGAAAAAGGACAGTTGTCACAAAGAAGTTTTTGTTGACCACTACGTTCAGATATGCTGTGTTAAAGGCCCTGTATGACAACATGGGACACCTAGGTAGCAAAATAATTCTGGATTTTGCCCGTGCATGTTTCAACTGGCCTAAAATGGGCCTAGACATTGAACAATATGTTAAAACTTGCAGTAGGTGTCTTCAGAGAATGTCTCAGCATCAAAGGGCCTCTCCCCTGGTTAACATGACTATTAATGCTCCAATGGAACTAGTCTGCATTAATTTCTTGAGCCTAGAGCTAGATTCAAAGAACATCGCCAATGTGTTGGTAGTAAAAAATCACTTCACACAATATGCTCAGGCCTACTCAACAAGAGACCAAAAAGCCACCTATGTAGCAAAAGTTCTTGTGGAAAAGTTCTCTGTCACCTACAGTGTTCCTCAAAGAATCCATTCGGATAAAGGCCATGATTTTAAAAGCTGACATATTAAAGAATTGCTTTCCATCTGGGGTGTAAGAAAGTCCAGAATGACCCCCTATCATCCACAGGGAGATCTTCAACTGTAGAGGTTTAATTGAACTTTATTTGACATGCTTGACAGGGTGCATCCTAAAGATAAACCCAGGTGGAGCCAACAAATAAGTACCTTTATACATGCTAATAACTATACAAAGAATGATGCCACAAGATTTTCCCCTACCATCTCATGTTTGGCAGAGAAGCATGCCTTCCATGAGATGCATGTTTTGGAGTTTCTTCTGATGATACTTGGTCATACAACTACCTGCAGCATGTCAAAATGTTAAAAGTCCAACTAAATTGTGCATACCAGCTCACAAACACTATGGCATCAAAGAAAAACCTGGCCAACAAAGCTCATCGTGTCAAACGTGTTAAGGCCCGAGGCCAAACAGCAGGAGACTGTCTGTTGATGCATAACTTAGGCTTTCAAGGAAAACACAAAATAACTGATTGATGGAGTCATATTCCATACATTATTGTCAGCAAGTTGAACAATTTGCCAGTGTACGAAGAGCATCCAGAAGGGGATCCTTGAACTATCCAAACCGTACACAGAAATAATTTGCTATCTACTGGGCAAATAGTTTAGAACACAGTTCCCCAAGCTGCAGCTCCAACATGCCCTGCCAGCAGATCTGCCACTCACAACAAGCAACTAAATCAGCCTTTTGCTGCTTAACAGCCAGAGCCTTCAGCTCAAAGTGGTGCAGCTGACAATGACTTTAACTCTGAAGACAATGCCAGTGAGTGTGGGGCTGCTTATTATCCTCCTCTTGAATTAGCCCAGCTGTTCCAAGGTGTCTTTCCTTATGCTTCCAGTAATAACCCTTACAGCTCAGTGACCTCTGACAATCCTGCTCTCTCAATTGTCCGTGATCCTCCAGAGAGTGACATTCAAAGTGTACCCTCTGAAATAGCAAACTCCCTTTGCCTGGTGGAGTTGTCTGAACTTAATGTGCTTGAACAAGAAAGAGCCAGTAGTGCACATGCAGCTGAACAAAGAAGTAATGCTGGACTAAGTGGGTTAGGTGAACTATTTTATGTTCAAGAACGCATCTCTGTTCCTGAAGACACTAACTGTGTATTAAATGATGATAACTTTGTTGAACTACCACTTTCCGATGAAGATGAGCCTAAAGAACCAGAGAACCAAAGTAATGTGCAAAGTGAAGAACCCATAACAAGTTCTGAATCTCAACAGTGCAATGGTATCCCTTTCATCAGAAGCTGTCTTGTTGCTGGACAATGACCTGGGAGTAGCTAGCCTGGATGCTAATGTAGAAATGCCAGTGTCAATGCCCTCTACAGCTGGACAATCAGGAATGATTTGTGAAACCAGTGGTTCAGCTCACATATGACACACCAGGAAAGTCTGTTGACTTGCCCATGAATGTAGTTGATAAAGGGGTGTATGTTACAACTAGTTCTCTGCCCAAAACAGTGTTCACAGCATCCTCTAAAATATTAATTAAGCCATCCACCAAGTATTCTAGGGGTAGTCCTTATAGAGTCTGAGTTATTAGTTGAAGTATATGCTGGTTTATAATATAAATGGATTCATATCTAGGGGTTAAGAAAGGTAAAATGTTATTTCACATTGTTAGGAAAATTCAAAATATGTAATGGTAAATTCAAAATGTCATGACTATGTGCCAAATATTTAAACTGCAGTATGCAATGGTTTTAAAAGGCACCATTTGCAGATAAAGCATGCTCTATTGTACATATTTGCTTTATATCTGGGCAGATGTTTGTATGTAGTAATGTATGGTCTGAGCTTCTAGATAATAAAAAGTGTTAATAGTAATTGTTACCTGTGTTATAGACTTGATGCAGGTCATGGACTCCAAGTTTCCTAGGCAGGAGAGAGTGTAACCCCTTCCCCCAAATTGAGGGGCTTACCAAGAACGTTTCCCAGGGCTCCACTGATGCCTACTGCCTGGTAGACATCCAGTGAGGAAAAGTAAATCCATTTACAGTGCTGCTGTAATGTTGTGCAGTGTGACAGTGTTATGACGTGCCTCTGCGCAGTCCCTGTAAGTGGTTCAGCAGTGTGTACAGTGTACATAGCCTGAGCTGGATCTGAGTAAATCAAAGTTCATGACCAGCCTGGCTGGTCCATTCAGCAGTTGCTCAGAAGTGCTGAGGGAGTCCTTCCCAGCATTGTAAATGTGTATTACTTAAGCTTTATGATTACTGTGTAAATTAGTAGTTTACATTAACTATTTATTCCTCCACTATGGGAGCCACCGTGTTTGGTTTGGGCCTCTGCATTTGGACCAATCTAAAGCAAGGGGTCATCAAGGGCTCCTCATCACAGTGACTTGTGGGAAAAGCTGTGGCTTTTCTTGTTGGCACCTAAATTGACCAATGAGAGCCCTCAGACTGTGATTGACAGCAAAAGCAGCCAACCAGAATACAGAGATCCTTATCTTGAGTGGAGACTGTTTTTGAACAGTAAGAAGTACAGCTTTAGCTCTAAATTTAAGGACAGCAAGAGTGCATAGCTACCATCCACAGGGGGAAGGCCTGTTATGCCTTCCTGCCAAACGTCCAAGGAGCAGACTGCCTAAAAGAAGAAAAAGTGAATCAACTTAAGCTCTGAGAGAATTGTGAGTTAGTTTGGTGAGCTGGAAGTGCTTTGTGGGGATTTCAACCAGCTTTTCCATCCTACTGATCAAAAACTGCCATGTCGCAGATCTGAAGAAACAAACCGTTTGCCTTCACTAAATGCAGAAACTTTGAACTGCAAGAAGCAAATTGCCTGAAGAAAGGGCACCTGAAAGAACTGTGATAGGATTTTTCAATCTAAGGACTCCTGAGCTAATGTGGAGCCATTGAATGCTGTGATTGTCGCTTACCCCTGTTGGGAAGAAGGGAGACTTGTTACAAGTTGTTGCTTGTTGTTCCTTGCCAAAATTGAGCCTGCCTGTTACCTGCAAGTTAAGTGACTTTTCAAATCTGCATGCTAAGCTGAAATTCATATATTGGGCCCATGCCATCTTTGGCCCAAGAGACTTGTTCCTGTATCCAATCCACTGTCTGCCTAGTGAGAGACCAGTCTTGGGGAGTCAGTCCTTGGGAAGAATCAAATTGCAGGCTGAAGCCACCTACAGGTAAAGGCTGTGAAGAGAAGGTGAGTCATGTCATCCCATGCCCCCACTTGACCCCTTCACAGCCAGAAGGTCCATGGTGTCATCAGCCATTCATCCATCTGTCTGGGTGCAGTGAGTACAACTAGGGTAGCCCCTACAGCAACCAAATAAATACTTCTGTGTCATCTGACTTATTTTATAATTTCTCTTTGGAGTCTAACTGTGTTTACAGGCCATCTGGTCCAGGATTACAACTACCTTACTGTTGGAAAGTGCTTTCATCTGTTTAATAACACCCTTCTTTCCATCAAGGGTCCCAACCAGCTGTAATGCCGACTTCCCCACCACAATGCTTCAGGTCTGTGCCTAGCTCCATTCTGGGTACCCAGCAGCTGTGTAAACTGACCAATTCAATCATATTATTACCCAGTTTTCAGTTAAGTATTTTCAGTAATTCCTACCCTATACCCTATTGTTCCTCATTTTAATTGCTGTTTTTGTATTGTGAATTGTGTTTGTTTGTTTTCATTACAGTGCAGTTGTGCAGTTATGCAGTTATGCTGCTGGTTCATGTTTAGCACTTTGTCAGTGATAATGCCAAGATATCTTTCACTATCCTTACTTCCGGTTTTCTGTATCCCAAGGTTGTAATTGTTCATTGGGTTATGTTTCTCTAGCTGTATAACTAAACATTTTTTGACATTAGACTCCTGTATCCCACTTTTTGAGTAATACGTTTTTCCCAATTGTTTAACCAGGTGAGACACACTAAGCTGAAAGCTTTTTTACAGTTACAACCTGGGAGCACAGGGAAGTTAAGTGACTTGCTCAGGGTCACACAGTATATGCAAGTGGGGGCTGTGGGATTTAAACCCAGGTCTCCAGAATTGCAGCTCAGAGCCTTAAACCACTGTGCTATACTGCCTACCAACATCCTTTTGCAATAATCTGCAGTGCACTGTAGTTGCAGTGTTGCCTAGTTTTGTGTAATTCTCATAACGGGCACAGCAGCTCTCTAAGCCATCCTCAATGTCACTTGTGTAAATCTGGAATTATATGGGTCCCAGTACAGAACCCTGTGGGACCCCACTTTTTATCCTGCATTCTTGACTAAAAATGCATTAATGTCTACATCATTATTCTATCAGTCAGCCATGACTTTAACCCATTATTCACCTAATGATCAACCTTAAGAGAACGCAATTTACTGATGATACCTTCATGTAGTGCATTATTAAATGTCTTCCTAATGAACAGAATGACATCTGCTGGTGTCCCAGTGTCCAGTGATTTCTTAATATTTTCATAGAATGCTAACAGGCTTATAATGCAAGTTCTCCCCTTTTCAAATCCATGTTGTGTTTTATTCTCCACACTCTTCGTTAATGTATGTTGTTCTAAACAGTCTTTTACCAGGAATTCTACAATTTTGTTGCAGATCGATGTTAAGCTTATTGGGCAGTTACTTACAACATCAGTTTTTCAGCCTTTTTAATGAATAAGTGTGAATTAAGTGTGTCCCCAGATCCTTGGTACCTCCCCTGATGATATTGACTTGTTTATGATCACCAACAGAAAAAGATGTAGTATTTCCTCCATCATAATTATAAGTCAATTATCAGGAATCTGATCTGGACCTATTGTTCTATTAGTAGATAGATAGATAGACAGACAGACAGATAGAAAGAAAAGGTATATGCTCCGTGTGAGGTGGCAAAGGAAGTAATAAAAACTAAATTTAGTATTTTTTCTTGTGGAAACAAAAATAAAAAATAAACCTTTTTAAGAGTATCATAACCTGCAACATATAGTGTGTGTGTGTGTGTTTTGTTACTTTCTATGCCTCTATGACATGTTTTGGCTGAGGTCAGAGGTCTGGTGGAAACAAAAAATTACTTTGCTCTGTAGCCTAAGCATCAGGGCACTTACGTAGGAGTGGCCATTGTTTAAGTAATCCCTTTTTTGTCCTGTAAAGGCACTTCGATTTGGGTAAACATCAAAAGACTGAGTCCCATTCATATAAAAGACATGTTTTGAATTTAAATAGTGCCAAGGCAAAGTAAGACATGTTCAGCTGTGCTAGACAGTCATGATATAAATGCAAGATGAGGCAAGTACAACAATCTGTTTTGAACCAATTTGGGAAATGGTGGTCCCTTGGGATCAAAAGCAGAGACAGGGTGTGATGTCAGAGAGGTTTGTCTAGATATGTGAGGGCAGTGGGTCAGTCAGCTGAACATACGTCAGCAATGAGAATTGAGTTGTACTAGGATTCTGAACTAGTAACATCATGGGCTCAAGTCTGCCATATCATATCAATTCCAGCTGGGGTAAGCTTCTTCTATTTTTCTGAGAGCTTTAGATAGCACTGGGTTAGGTTTCTCCTGTATGCTCTCCATATTTTCAAATGTGTTTATTTTTATCTCTGTAGAAATACTATATTCCCCATAGTCTTAAGTGCATATTATCCTTTAACATATGTATAAATGTAAATGTGATTTTTCTGATGGATTTATGGATGGAGGCATCAGCCTTTTAGGGGGAGATAACCCCATGATATCCATAAATTCAAATTCCTCCTCATCCTCATCAGTTTCCTGTATGGAAAATTTAGGGAAACTGACCTACTGTGTGTCTCATAAACATAAAATGAGAGGTATAGTTACACGAGTGTCTTGCAAGTAAGTCAAATGCTCACTCACTAGAGCCATCTAATTCCGTAGTTCTCCTTTTTCTTTATAAACATTCTTGTCTCCTTGTCTGCAGGCACTGGGAATGGAACCAGAGTCGGGGGGAGGGGGCAGGCATATTACTGAAATTCCCTGGATGAATTGCCATGTCTTAGTAATGTCCTCCAATTAGGGCATTTTATTTTTGTCCAGTGGTGACTCCTTTCCTTTTTCAGGAAGAGGGACTGCTACTTTTTTTTTGGCATGCACCATCTCTGGTGCCTATAATGAGGTCTTAGTCATTTTCCCTATTGGGGGCATTTTATTTTTTGTCCTCTGGTGACTCCTTTCCTTCTTCTGGAGAAGGGACAGTGACATCTTTCTCTTTTTTATATACCTGTTGAGTCAAACTTCTACAACTTAAGATGTAATCTGGACCTAGACACTTTAAATCAACTCGTAACAGTCTACCATTCCAGGTGTAGGCAACATAGTTTACAAATTTTAATCATTTCAGTTCCCTCTTTTTTGGGTCTGTCCATCATGCCAAACACTGATAAATCAGGGATGTGTATATCAGTAAAATTGAATGAGAAAAAAAAGTATGTGTACAGGGGGTTTAAAACATATGAAATGTGGTTTAATTTCCTTAAAAATGAAACTGCAAAGAAAAATAGCCTAACAGATGATTTAGTTATGCTAAATTGTAAAAGACCAGCTCAGTTCCCAAGTAAAGAGGGACCAGGGATAATAAACAGTAAAAACTGTAACGTGGTTAAGATGTTTAGTAACTTAGTAAAAGTGATGTAGCTGAAATGCAGGTCATTAAAAGTGGGAACTGTGCAGAAAAACAACCTCCTCTGATTCCTGGGAACTGATAGGGAACAGTAGAAAAGTTTAACAAGTATACAAAAAGATGACCTAACTATGCAGTGTTATTGATAACATCACTAAATAATTGGTACAAATATACTGTTGCAAAAAAAAAAAAACAACAACCCGAAAACTAGTCTGAAGTTGGAGAAAAGACTCCAGAGTAATTGCACACTTCAGACACAGGACTGCTGTTAGAATCTTAGGGTGAGCATGAGCACACAGCAGAGTTTTGAATTTAATTCCAGTATTCTCTAATTAGCATAAAATTCTAAGCTCCACGGCAACTCAGACCTACAGGCTAAATGCACTAATAAGCATAATGAATGATTCCTAGCATTTGAAACTTTTTTTAAAAGATGTGATTTAGTAGTATTGATACATACTTTCAATATCAATAATGTGGAATGCAGAGAATTTCCCCAAACTGATGAATACGTTATTGCAGCATTAAAATAAATTTATGTAGCAATATAAAAGGTGAGACAGTTTAAACAAAACTCTAAAACATTCTGATGTTTTCTGATTTTGGTATTATTGCATCTTATTTAATTTGGATTACTATAGTTTGCAACATTGTATTCATTCATCTTATGCCCTCAATTGCATTACAAATCATTTTGTTACTTTCCAATGATGATTCCCAGTGCTCCCTCCTGAGACATAACATGCTACGGGTTGATCGCCCTACTTCCAAACGAGGTGGTGGACTTGCACTCTAATATAAACCTCAACTAAACATCACTTTATTGCATGTTTCCCCTCTTGTTAACTGTAAAGTTCTTCATTCCCTTCTACTGCTTGGGGGCATTAAGAAACTTCACATTTTCTGTATTTATATTCCTCCCAGAAACTCTAAGCTTGGCCTGGAGGAGTTCATGGATTATCTTCTATCAGTGACTGGGAACAATGATATAATCTGTCTTGGGGATTTCAACCTTGATTGGTCAGGCCCCCGCTCTGCTCTCCTATCTTCCTTGACTAGCAAGGCTAATCTCTCACAGCTTATTCAGGAACCCACTAGGATCTCCCACAGTGGTACTAATGCTACTGTACTTGACTGGATCCTGACTAAGAGAAAGGAAGCTTTTACCTCAGCCGGTGTTCTTCCAGATACCATAAGTAATCATTACCTTGTGTACTGTATATGGGATACCTCAGCCCCCTTTGTTCCTTCCAAAGATTTAACTTTTTCCAATCTCTCCAACCTAAATATGGAAAACTTTGCTCATGATCTTAACTTAGTTGACTGGTCTCCCCTATACTATACCGACAGTATAAACATTGTCACAAACTATTTAACTCTTCTCTACTCTTTCTACAAAATAAACACATCCCAGAGAAGGGTCCATGAGAAGGGTTAAAAGGAAAATCACCAAATGGCTAAAGCATCCCCTGCTTCATCTTCTGAATCTCAGGGATAAACTGTGGGCCATTTGGAAAACCTCCATCTACTTACACATTTGGAAGCCTACAGACCTTAACTCAACACATGCAAAAAAGAGATTCATCTGGCTAAAATCTCCTACTACAGGAACCTCCTAAGCTCTTCCGTTTCACGTCCTAAAAGGTATTGGTCTCGAATCAAGGAAATTCTTGGGAACAACAAGTCAACTACTTCTACTCATATGTACATAAATAATGTCTGCTGCAACCACCATCTCACCATTGCTAATGCTTTCAACTCATTCTTCTCCTCCCTACCTACTCTTACCCCCCTTGTGCTCCCCAAATCTGGATCTGCCCCTTCTCCAAGTTCCCCTACTCACCCTACTCTGGAGCTGGCTCAGGTCACTTACCTGGAAGTTCTACTGGCTTGCTATGCCCATAACCAGGCTTTTCAACCTATTAGCTCTGCCTCTGTCCCCTTGATCTGGAAAATGGCTAGAACTATACCTGTTTTTAAGAAGGGTGACGCTAAACTGCTGTCCAATTACCATCTTATCTCTCTTCTCCCCATGCTCAGCAAGCTTCTGGAGAAACCTGTCCATTGTCAGGTCTCCAATACCTTTTTAAGTTTAATCTTCAATCCCCTTCCCAACATGGCTTTAGGGTGGGGTACAGTACTACCACCGTACTGACCCTGCTTACGAGTGATATCAAAAGTAATAGGGATAAGGGCCTGCTCACAGTTGCTGTGTTCATTGACCTATCTAAAGCTTTTGATATGGTTTACCACCCGCTCCTACTGTCCAAGTTACAAGCCATGGGAGTCACTGACTCTACCCTATCTTGGTTTGGTAGTTACATGGACAACCGCTCACAGGTGGTTTCCCACTGTAAGGTTCTCTCCTCCCCTATCTCTATTATCCATGGTGTTCCACAGGGTTCTATACTCGGTCCTCTTCTCCCTCTTCCATAATGATATCCCTAGCCCTTCCCTTCACAGCAGCCTACTCATGTACGCCAATGATCTAGTGCTTTATTATTCTGCCAAGTATATTGCTGACATTAACCTAAACCTCTCACATGACTTTTAATCCTTTCAATCCTGGCTCTTGGCTAACCAGAAAATTCTTAACATAGGTAAGACTCAGGCCATGCTGCTCAGATCATCTAAAAAAGTGTTCTCTGAATCCCCTAAGCTCTTTGTCCACTATCAGGAAGGAAATGCTGTCACTAATACCGTGACTTTCAAATACCTCGGGGTTATGCTTGATACTGCTCTTGATTTTTCCATGCATGTCAATGAGGTGTGTTGGTCTGCCAATGCCAGAACTGGCGCAGTCTATCGATTATGCCACTCTCTCATCCCCTCATCTAGGATAGCAGTAGCTAGAGGCATGCTACTCCCTCAAGTCCTTTGTGCCCTCCCAGTTCTCTACCGAGCCAATGCTAGTGTGCTCAGCAAGTGGGACACATCCAATAACAATATCTGTAGGTTTGCCTTATCAGCTACTCAAATTACTCATCACTGCCTGCTCTACTCTGGCCTAAACTGGTTGTCTCCCAAAGACCTCCGTTCTTACTCCCTAGGTGGCCTCCCTGGGTGACATGCTTTCCCCAGTCTCCTGCATCCTCTCAGTCAGGTCCTCATCCATCCCCGTGCTACCAGTTTGGCTTTGCACTACAAAAATGGGGGAACAGGCCTTCTCCTATTTTGCTCCTATGTTCTGGAACTCACTCCCCCCTCAGTTAAACACTCCCCCTCCCACCTCTCCTTCAAGCTTTCATTGTTCTCCCACCTCTATGCAATAGGTAACTGCAACTGCAAGTAATTGGGAGTCCCTTCCCTATTTCTCCGTATAATTGTAGAGGTCTAGGAATAACTTTCTTGATATATCTTAGCTATAATGATTCCTTTCTCCCCTAGCTTGGCTAATGACCTCCACTCACCTGTCTCATTTTAATTGAGACATTATTGGCTACCACTACCGGTGCTTGTGTAATTGTACTGTTATTATTTCTATTATGTATGTCCACCCAGATTGTAAGTGATTGTACCTATTTTTATTGTATCTAAATTGTCCTGATGTCATCACTGTATTCTCTTTGTTGTTCTCTCCTGGGTCATGCTTGAAAATAGGCAGGACTGTTGCCTAGTGCACTTACCCGGTTACCGAAAGCTAATAAATACAGTAAATTACCTCCCCCTAAGTAAACCCAGACTCTCCTTTGC
Organism: Neoceratodus forsteri; assembly: GCA_016271365.2. Classification (NCBI taxonomy): domain Eukaryota; kingdom Metazoa; phylum Chordata; order Ceratodontiformes; family Ceratodontidae; genus Neoceratodus; species Neoceratodus forsteri. Next base: position 1,159,136,348 of record CM028130.1, on the reverse strand, counting down.
TTATCAGGCTTTGTCTGCATAAGCATCAAAAGATACCAATTCACACAGTTTTAGTGGCAGGAAAATAACTCAGCTTTTATTCAGTCTGGACAATTACTTTTTCACCCAGCAGTGACCTACAAGGGATAGTTATCACAGGCGTAGTCAATGTTGCTGTTAGAGAGCTTACAGATATGCTATTTACTCTGAGCTGTTAAACATAAAAATATGTGAATCCAAGCATGCTGCCTATAGTGGTATAGATAAATGAGCAGGCATTTCTTGAAAGATTCCTTTTACAGTCCCACAGTGTTTGGATCCACCTTTGTCTTCAAAATGCTGTTTCCTGCATTAATCCACTCCTTGAAGTTAATACCTGTGAAAAACAAGAAATATAAAAGTGAAGAACCATTTGTGGACATTGTTTTTACTGGTGCTCAGCAACTCAGAGAACTAATAACCAAGTGAATTCAGTTACACAGCTACATAAATAATGATGGCATAAAAAGATTATTTGTCCACCCCAGTCTGCTTATAATACTTTATCTCACCCCATGGCCTATTGCCCATACAGGATTTTCTGTCTGCACTACCTGCTTCCATGTTTTCTTCCTTATCGCTACTCCCCCCCCCCCGAGCAATTACTGTGCCCTTTACTCTGTCCTAACCATGCCTGAAACAATTAATAGTTTTGGCACCCAACGCCTCAGCTGGCATACTGTTCCATGATTCAACCACACTCCCTGTTAAATAAAACTTCCGTATATCTCTCCTGAATCCCTCACCTCCACCTACTTCCACTTATGTCCCCATGTTCTAAATGTGTTATTCCTATGGAATAAGTCCTTGCAGTTTATCTTGCTCATTTCTTTCAGGAACTTGACTGTCTCTAACTAACATATCACCAACATGTTACCATGTGGTAATCAGGCTCTTAAGCTGTAAAGGGCTTGCATAAACAGCATAAAGGGGAACTAAAATTAGGAAGAAGTGCAGTTCACTAATTACTGTAGATTAAAGGCATTAGCTGGAAGTGAATTAAACAAGCATGGCACTATAGAGAGAGAGAGAGAGAGAGAGAGAGAGAGAGAGATGACATTCATTTAGGACTGGCAGTAAATATGGCCATTAACATGTCATAGATGCAATAAGGCATGACAAGATGGGTGTCACTGTGGGATAACAGCACACTTGGAATTGTTCTATGAGTGCCTTGCACAACACAGACATGTTATTCTTTGTTATGCACACTCTGGATTGCCTTATTGTGATTGTACTTAGCTTCCTTGATGTTTCATTTTAGAACTGAGCAGTGTACTTTAAATGTTACAGATTTCTAGCCTGTGCAGTTGTGCTGTAATAATAATCAAATTGATTTAGTTAGTTTTTGTTTACTGGGTAGGTGCACTAGAGAAGAACATTGCCTATTTTTAGGCATGCCCCGCGAGAGCTACAGACAACATGAGCATCAATAGCAAGTGATACAACACTACAAAACATTAACAATGGTCTAACATAATACAGAGGTACCCTAAAAGATTGTACAGTATGAGCAGTTCAGAGACAAATTATATTAAGTGCAAGCAGACCTGTGAAGGCAACCAGGTTAAGTAGGAGTATGCAGGATTAAATTACATGAACATGATCAAATTTGACCAATCACACACATTGGTTTCTCTTAACTATTTCATAATGTAGATGAACTTATTGATAGGCAAAAAAACAGATGTGAGAACAAGCCCTACATTATCTGTAGAAATGTTATGTGTGGACTCTCACCTCAACAAGCCCAGCTGACAATTAAATGTTTTTGGTGCAGTATTAGCCACTGCTAAGAGATTTAGATCACAAATTGTAGTGAGAATGAAATAATGTGACCTACAGGTAATTGAACCCAGGCCCCCTGAAGAGTATCCTGGTGCGTCAACCACTGAGGCTCATGCTAGTTGTATATTGTAGCTAAAGGAAATGGAGAAGGACCTGAACTACAATGCTTTTTTGACAAAAGACTACAGCCTATTGGCATGCTGCAGCTGCATGGCATGGCACCCTGACCATTGACAGCCATTACAGCAATGCCACATCCCTCCTTCTACAGGCTTCCTTTCTCCTCCCCTTGCTCCCACGTTCAACTTAGCCCGGCATACTTTTTTTTTCATTTTTAAAACAAACAATCTAGTTTCACCCAGGAAACACAGAACAGACTGTTCTTTTTTTTTTTTTAATACTTTTCCATTTGCAGATTATACTGTAAAGCCACTAGAAGGCAATAAGACATACAGGTTGCAATGCTCTTCCCACTGCTCTCCTCTAACACTTCTGGTCCTGGGTCATTCATACATAAAGCAAATTATCTACGTCCTAAAATTCAGTGGTGTGATCTGAATCTGTAAGCCTGTAGAAAGTCTTTACTACCCAGAATGGTTTCCATCTCCCTCCTACTCACACCCTTCCTGGTTCTTATCCTTATCCCAGTCTTCCTCTTCTACACCTATTGCCACTTCTCTCTGTACGTTCCTTCCAGATACCTCCTTCATCCTATCAATCACCTCCACAGCTCCTCTTGTAAACAGACACCACTTTCCCTACTACCCTCCAGCCTCTCAGTTTTCTCTTCCTAGTCACTTTGCCTTTCTTCATTTCCTTCTCTCCTTTTCTTCACCCCTCCCTCCCTCTCCCCCTCCCTCCCATATTTCCTACTCTAATTACAAAAGTCCTAAACTTCACTATTTAATGCTTGCCCTCCTCCTTCTTTCATCAGGGAACATCCACCCCAACCCTGGCCCTACTTCTTCTCCTACCCTGACTCCTTTCCCAAACAACATGTCTCCAAACCCCACTTCTGTTACAACCCTTCCTAATGGGTTGAAGCTCCCCCACCTGAACATCTGCAGCCTGTTACCTAAAATCGACCTCCTACAAACTCTCATGATTTCACACAACCCTGACATCCTAATTATTACTGAGACATGGTTCAAAAAAGCATACCCAACAATGCCATTGATATCCCTGGGTATTCCCTTTCCAGACAAGATAGATCAGGTCATGGAGTGGGAGTGGACATGTATAACCTGTTCTCACTGCAGTTTACTACCACCCAACCTCCATCCCAGCTACCAACAAAGCCCTTGTCACCCACAGTACCCTTCCTTTCTCAATTCCAATCTTTGTGGTTGGCATCTATTGCTGCCCAAGCATTCAACCCTTGGTCACGACTGTACTCTTAGCCAGAATCACCTCCCTCTCACAATCTGCTGAACTGTTCATAATTGGTGATGTGAATCTAAATTAGTTATCTCCCAAGTTAAACAAGCTACACTAGAACATCACTGCTCTAAACCTCACTCATCTTATACTTGAGCCCACATGCCCTAATCCCAAAACACAAAACCACACAACTCAAGTCCTTTAAATCCTTAGACCTTATCACACTCAGCTCTGCACTTGCTTCCACTGACTGGACCCCCTCTCCACTGCCATTTCTGTAGACCAAGCCCTTGACTATTTTAAGGATAAATTAATTGCCACCTGGAATACCTTTGCTCCTTTCAAAAGAGCCAGAGTCCGTGGGCTTCAACTCCCCTGGATCACTCCCAAACTACTGGCCTACTTCAGGGAGTGTGACCTGGCCTGGAAAAAACACAAATCTACTAAACATCCAAATGACTACGCCAAGTACTGAATGCTATGCAATTCATGTACTAAAGTTACTAGACTGGTTAAGTCTGATTATTTCAACTCCTCATTCCTGACTAACATTAACTATCCATCTAAATTCTGGAGGGTAGTTCATGCCCTATTCTCTCCCCGCTCCCCCTCCAATTTTCAAAATAAATAACTCCCTAGTTTCCGACCCTGGCTCCGTGGCCAATGAATTTAATGCCTACTACACCTCATGCACCATGTCTTTTCTAAATTCCCTCTCCCCTTGCCACCTACTAACTTTAGCCCTTTACCTCAGCCACTGCCTAGCCCTCCCCTTTTTTTCTTTGTTTCTGTCTCCTCTGACGAAGCTCTTAGTGTCCTCCAGTCCCTCAAACTCTAAAGGCTCCTCAACAGATGAGTTTGATCCTAAACTTCTCTAAGTTTCAGCTCCTGCAATTGCTTATCCTATCTCCCTAATCCTTAACCTCTCCTTTATTTCTGCCCAAGTACCCTCATCCTGGAAACATGCGGTAGTCCTTCCTCTCCCCAAGGGTGGTGACACATCCACTCCTGGAAACTATCGCCCCATTCATTCATTCATTTAGGCATTTAACCAGGAAGGCATACTGAGCAGGCTACTGCTTGATTCCAGATGCGTCCATTTCCCTCCTTCCCATCCTTGCCAAACTTCAAGAACATTTAGTTCTCTCTAAGCTATCACCCTTCCTCTTTGATTCCTCCTTCTTCACCCTTTTTCAATCTGGTTTTTGGAAGAACCACTCAACAACTACCTCCCTCCTCAGGTTTACTGGCTCCATCCTTTCAGGGATGGACAAAGGCCTGATTACCTCGGCCATCTTTGTTGACCTAGCCAAGGCTTTTGACACTGTTTCCCATCCTCCGCTTCTTGATTCCCTCTTCTCAGTTGGCCTTGCTCTGTCAGCCACCAACTAGCTTAAATCCTAACTCATTGGCAGGACCCAATTGGAGAGAATCCTTGATTCCATCTCCCCTCCACTCCCCATCAACACTGGTGTCCCTCAGGGCTCAGTGCTTGGTCTTCTACTCTTCTCCATTTTCCTTAATGATCTTCCCACAGCCTGCTTATCTTCATCTATCCACATGTAGGCTGACAATACTGTTTTATACAGTTCAGGCAAAAACCCTTCTGCTGTGGAAACCAGCTTACAGCATGACTTCAATCAAGTTAACGACCCCAGGAGGTTTTGGAGAACTATAAAAACCCTAGTCAGTGGCTCCTCCCACCCAGGGGTGTCTGACATGATTATAAAAGGCGTCTCCTGCAACAATCCCCTTACCATTGCCAACTCCCTAAATACGCACTTCTCCGACCTCTCGGCCTTCACTGCACTTTTCCCTCCTAGCATGGGTATGACCTCTTCCCCTTCCTCTACCTGGGAGGAGGATCACCCCTCTCATCAATTATTTCACATCAGGGCGGTGACAATCTCCGACACACAGAGACATCTAGCTGGACTCTCCCAGTACTCAAGCCCTGGCCTAGATAATTTGGAGCCCAAACTTCTAAAACTCGGGGCCTCCCTCATTGTCTCCCCAGTAGCCCATATCTTTAACCTATCCCTGTTACTGGGGTCCATCCCAGATTTTATGGAAGGAAACAAGGATAGTTCTGTCCTGAAGCAGGGAAACCCCAAAATACCGGACAACTATCGTCCGATTGTTATCCTTTCATCACTTAGCAAGCTCCTCGAAAAAGTAGTGGCTGAGCAGCTCTCAGAGTATGTTCAGCATCATGAGCTGCTATCCCCGGCCCAGCTTGGCTTTAATAGGGGGCACAACACCTCCACAGCCCTGATCGCGGTCACAACAGGCATTAGAACTGCCATGGACCAGGGCAAGCTCTCTTGAGCCATATTTATTGATCTATCCAAAGCCTTTGACCTTAATGACCATGCACTGCTCTGTCAACAGTTGAGGTCACTTGGCTTTTCCCCTACTGCTATGAAATGGTTTTCGGACTATCTACATGGCAGAATGCAATGGACCTGCTTCAATAAAGTCCTGTCCATACCCCTGCCGGTCACATCAGGTGTCCCCCAGGGCTCGGTCCTGGGTTCCCTTCTTTTCTCCCTCTACATCAATCAACTGCCAACAGTGACAACAAATTGCAGTACCATCCTATATGCAGATGACCTGGTGATACTGGCCCACTCCAGTGACATGGTCACTCTTACCAAGAGCCTGTCCGAGGACTTTAATCAGGTCCTGACCTGGGTGATGGATCGTAAACTGGTCTTGAACCTGAAAAAAAACCCAGGCTATGCTATTTGGCTCTACTGCCAAAATCAAAGTCTCAACATCCCCCCTGAACATAATCAATCTGGATGGCTCCTCCTTCCCTGTGGTGAACTCGGTCAAGTACTTAGGGGTCATTTTAGACCCCCAACTTGATATGGGAAGTCACATCACTAAAGCCTGCAGAACAGTGAACTGCAAGCTGGGACTGGCCTACAGGGCCAAGTACAACCTTACACCTGCAGCCAGGCTTGCCCTAGCCACAGGAGTCCTCCTTCCCTCCCTCAGCTATGGTCTGCACATTTTTGCTTGCTCCACGAAGACTCATCTCACCAGGTGGCACATGGCATACCACAATATCTGCCATTTCGCCCTAGTGGCTCCCTGCCTCATCCATCACTGTGAGCTCTATAATAAACTCTCCCCAGCCAGATACCTGGACTTTGGGATAGGTTGACTTATGGGCAAGGTGATCAGAACTGGTACCCCATTGGGACTGGCCCAGCTTCTACTACCAGCTGACTTTTCCCCTTACTTGCTAAGGTCTCAAGCCCAGGGGTTGCTCAAAGTCCCTGCCACAAGAACTCTCATGGGAGCTAGGGACTTAATTGTGTGTGCACCTAAACTCTGGAACTCCCTCCCAGAGCCTGTTCGCTTGGTTCCCTCCCATCAGTGCCTCTGAAAATCTATGTGGGACTTCTTGAAGCAAGCATCAGCATGTGACTGTCCCAGCCTCCCCAGAGCTTCTCAGCCTCCTACAGGGCTGCTCGGATTCTACTGCTGCCCACCCCACTCCACTACCACTACCTGACCTGGATCAAACTGTTGGTCTGCAGATCCTTGGCCCTGTCTTAACCTGGTATCCTTATTATATGTTATTGACTCATCATACTCATAACCAAATGACTGTAAGCTGTACTATTGCTTTCTACTTCTCTGTAATATGTGCCCACTGTATTCTGTCATCTTGCTTGCTGTTATTATACTGTTGTGTCCTCAGTATTTCCCTCTTATATTGCCCTTGCTGTCAACTTGTATTTGATAAATTGTCTTTGTACCATTATGTTGTATTCTCCCGGGTCTTTCCTGAAAATAGGCATAATACTTGTCTAGTGTACTTACCCGGTAAACAAAAGCTAAATAAATAAATAAATAAAGTTCAGCTCTGGTTTGCTTCTCACCAGCTTTTTCTAAATGCCAAGAAGACAGTCTCAATGACCTCTGGCACCAGGCAGAGATCCTCTAGGTCCCAGCCCTACCCACCTTCCTCACCCTTGACGGGACCATCCTGGAGGACACTTCCTCATTTAGATATCTGGGGGTTTGGCTGGACCAGCACCTCAACTTCTCTGTGCATATTGATGCTATCCTGAAGAAACTGCACCCCAAGCTTGGTGCTCTGTACAGGAATTGAGGTTGCATCCCACTGACTGCGAGGTGTGAAATTGTCCAGAAGATGATACTCCTCATCTTTGACTACTGTGACGCAGTCTATGGAGCTGCTCCCAAATCTCCCCTGACCAAGTTGGACACTCTCTTTAACTCATTCTGCTGCTTTGCTTTCGACTCCCCTTCCCTCTCCACCACTGTGAACTCTATTACTCTCTAACCTTCCTTCCACTATCTCACAGATGCAACTCACACTGTGCCAAACTAACCTCAAAATTCTGGTTTGGAGTGCTCCCCTCCTATCTCTCATCCTCTCTCTTCACTCCACCTCCCTCCACCTACTCTCTCAGATCTAATGACACCCACACCTTGACGGTCCCTCATTACTCCACCCTCATCAGTCAGACTGGTTTCGCCAATTGCTTCCCTAAAATCTGGAATTCTCTCCCCCTGAAATATGACAATCCTCCTCCAACTACTCCCTTACCACTGCCCTACACAGTTACCTCTCCCTCAGCTGTTTCTGCTTTAACCCTCCTTAATACCTATCCCATGTTTCTGCCTTCCTACTCTGACTCCCCCCAGGCAGGGTTCTCAACATTTTGAAGGGGGAATCAGGAAATGGTTACCCCTTCTCCTCATATTTAGTACTTGCCTCTCCCCCTCTCTTCTCTACCTGCCCTTCTGGGTCACCCATGTGCACAGACCATCCCATCCTTTTTACTTCAACAGTACTTGCATACTACTTCAAGCCTGCTCCTGGTACACTCATGCACCATAAGGGTTCTGCTGCAGTATTACTGTTTTGTACAGTACCTTTATGCATTCTTTTGTGTGATTTTGGACATGTATTGTAATTTATCCAATGTTCTACTACTGTTTATTATACAATATCTTGTGTTCCAGTTGTTGCATAATCTTATAATGTTGTATTGTTTATACTACCCACATACTATTGTAACTGATCATTTTTCACAACCCTATGTAACCCCCTCTCACCAGGTCACACCGTGAGATGAGCAACTTGCTTTTCAGTGCGCCCTGTTGGTGAAACATTTCAATAAATAAATAAACTTATCTGACTGATCCTGTACATCCCTGACCTGCTCTACCATTGCTTCACATTCTGTTCGAGAATGAAACAGGACCTGGACTAGAATGTTTTTTCAACAAGAGATTACAGTAACCCTATTTGTTTTATTTATTTATTACTCAGATGCACACCTTTGAGCAAAATGCTAATTTACAAAGATTCTTCATTAAAAACAACAGATGGTTTGCAATGTCTTCAGAGTTTTCAAATCAGCAAGTTAACATAAGCAGTAACAACAGAGGCCAAATAGCTCACAGTAATAAAAGTGCTGAACATAAGTAGCAGCCCTGCAGGGGTACTGTCTGTTGACACATCTGTGTGCTTTTATGGCACAGGGAATTAAGTAAAGTAGTACATGCATGAGAGGTCATAGAGAGGCATTGATAGTGATAGGTTGTGATGCTGGCATGAAGTGCCAGTGTGTGGAAAGTTCTTTTTGGGATGTGCCATTACAATTGGTAAATTAATAGAGATAAGCTGTGGTGCTGGTGGCAACTGCCAGTGCATGGGTGCCAGTGCGTGGAGTGGTCTTAGTTCAAGATGCAGCCACAGTTGGTGCCAGCTACAAGAATTTTTAGTACAGTGGTGTCAGTCAGGATGGAACACAGTAATGCTGCAATATATCACAGAATGCTGCGGGGAAACAGTGTAATTCAGTGGCAATTAAGCCTTTTTGTCATGCAATATTTTGTGTCATGCCATTACTGCAAATTACTACATTTCATCATGGCTGACTTCACTGTATATCCCATTTGAATTGGCCCCATTTAACAGGTGTCGTTTGTGATACTGGACATTCGTTAAGCCATTGGGGGGTCTCTGGTTGCAAAGAAGCATTTGGCTAGACTTGTTCTGCTGAAAGGCACTGCCAGGGTACCACTTGCCATGCCTCTGTCAGGATAGGAATTTTGGGCATGACTTAGGAGAACTTGCAGACCTGGGGGGGGGCAGACCCATGAGGGTTTTCTCACCCAGCAGGCAGGTCCAGTAATTGATTATGTTGTGCAGTAGGAGCTATTTTGTGAGACAGTAGAGTGTGCATGTGTGCTTATATTTATCTACCCCGTTACAAAGTGGCAGACTTTGTTCAAGATTAACCAAACCCTATTTATCACAGTATCACAGAGGCAGTCACATAAACTATTAAGCCATAGTCAATTATGGGGAGGATGGAACTTGTGACTGCCACTTGCTTGGCTTCTGGGGTGAGGTTGTGCCTCTGTCTATAGCGCACCCACAGTTTTCTGTTAATGTTGTGGATGACTTGATCCATGTGCGGTGCAAATGTGTCTGGTCAGTGGTAACCCCTAGGTATTTGAAGGAATCTACCTGTTCTAGATACTTTCCCTTTATGATGTAGATGTTGAGTGGATACAAATTATCTCTCTTCTGTGTACTAGAGTAGAGCATTGTTTTGGTCTTCTTGTAGATGAGCACAAGCTTATTCTGCTGGAGCCATATCTCAAGAGATGCAAAGTCATTTTGAAGGTCGGGGTTGAGTGATTCCTGGCTGGGGTTGGTTACTTGTGCAGATGACTAAATCATCTGCATATAGTGTGACCATGGAGCAAAGACAGGCTTCAGGAAGATTGTTTATGAAGAGGCTGAACAATAGAGGTCCCAAGATGGAGCCTTGCAGCACTCCAGTTGTAACAGGTCTAGCATCAAAATGCTCTCCACTAATCTTGGTCTGTTGTAATCTCACCAAGAGGCATATTTTAAACCAGAGTACAGTGTCAGCAGAGAGGCATAGGCAGGGAGTTTGATTAGCAGTAGAGCATGATTTACTAAATCAAAGGCCCTGGTTAGGTTTATGTAGATTGAGCCCACCAGATGTTCCTTGTTAAGAGACTTGTGTAACAAGCTGGTATATTCAATCAGGGCACTGGATGTGCTATGCAGTTTGCAGAACCCAAATTGTTGTTGTTTGCATTGGATCTTGTATTGGCTGAGGCAAGCTATGAGTTGGTCTGATATAATTCTCTCCAGCACTTTGGACAGAGGGGAGAGGATAGAGATCAGTCTGTAGTTTGTGACTAAGGTGCAGTCTCCATTTTTAGGGCTGTGGGTGGATCCTACAGCCATTTGGCGTCAGATCGGTAGCTCTAAAAATGGTTGATCATGGAACCCCTTCTGCTGGACTTTTGGAAGTATCCTTCCTAAAGCCCAATGGAGCTTAAACCCTCCACCACAATCAGCTGCTACAGAATAACAGCCACACTATTTCAGCTGTTACTTCCACATTCTGGTACCACCATGTTGCGAATGGCAAAAATGCAATTCACTACCTTCTGTGCCCCTTCCCCAAGTCATGCCTGACATCAAGGTGCCCAATCCTCATGTTGCCATTCATGTGACACACTGGGAGCCCACCCCAGTGTGTGGAATTTTTTTTTCTTCTGTAAATTACAAAACGGTCTCTTGTTGTCATGTTCCTTTTTTCCTGGTGCCCCCCCCCCCCAAGTCATGCCCAACATCGGGGTGCCCAATCCCCATGTCAACATTCATGTAGCACACTGGGAGCCCACCCCAGTGTGCCGAAATGTTTTTTTTTTCTGCAAATTAGAAAACTGTCCCTTGTTGTCATTTTTCCCTGTGAAACCGAAAATGGTCCCTCATCATCACTGCAGTCCCCCTTCTACTTATACACCCTCCCACTCAGCACCCACTTCCCCACATTCCCCCTTACCCCATACTTACCTCCAGAGGTTGGTACTGTCATCTTCTCTGCACTCTTCAAAGCCCAATAGCAAACTGAAGAATTAAAGGTAAATATGCTACACAGCCATTCAATGGGGTTTTCAACTTATGCAGATAGCTCCGCCATTTTTTTGAATTTTTGCCCAAAATTTTCAACATGGGGTTCTTGGGACCACACCTCATGAATACTGCCACTGTCATTTTGTTACTCGGTCCCAAAAGGTGATTTCACAGTAACTGTACGGAATCACCTTTTGGAACCAATGCATGAAATGACAGTGCCACTGTTCATGAGGTGGAGTCTCAAAGAGTCCATGTTCAAATTTGGTGAAAACATTCCCAAAAATGACTGTGTTACGAGTATGCATTGTGCAGTTTCTAAGCACGCTCCTAATGTCACCAATTTTTTATATTTTCACTCCATATTTTTAACATTGCCATTCTTGCACACCTCCTTCAGAACAATACAGCTGTCATTTTCCACAACCTGTCCAAAATGTGTTTTTGAACCTGTTGCGCAGAATAGCACATTTTAGCTCTGTGCAATCACCTTTGGGGACAACTGAACAAAATGATACTGGCACTGTTCATGAGGAGGTGTCCAAAAAGGCCATGATGAAAATTTGATGCAACACTTCCAAATAATGATCACGTTACACCTGGGCTTTGAATAATTTCTACACACATGTGTAACTTTTGTCACTTGATAGCTCTTCACAGCCCTATTAGCTCTGGCAAGAACTTGTCATGGACATGAGTAACTTGGGTGCATTTCCATTGCAAAGGGGTGGTCACAGCAGGTACTGCACCAGAAATGGCCTGTGTTTATCAGGTCTTTCATAGTTACACCAGGTGCAAGACTCTTCAGGAGCTGGGCTGAAAGGCAATCAGTGTTAGACGTAACAGACATTCAGAGAAATAACTGGAGACAACTTTTTAAAACAAATAATGGGGATCCCTTTTTAATAAAGCACCCTCCATGAAGCAGAGAATTAATTTAGTTAAGGTAGGCAGCACATATTCTGGACCGATATGATCCCACAGTTCACTATATTTTCCAAGGAGCATGAACTGGACATCCCTGAATTCAGGAAGCTCTAAACTCCACGATTCATCTCTTCCCCTCACTGTCCCAATGGAACAGGCTGGCCTTTCACCTCGGCGCCTGCAGCTCTGTTTTGACTCCCCACTTGACTGTTCATTGTGACATTTCCACATGGAACAGGCAGACTCTCATAGTCTGATTCCTATCTTGGTCCTTCTCACACTTCGGGCCCTCACCTCTGGGCTCTGCCTTGTGCCTCACTTTCTGTCTGTAGTCCCAATGGAGCATCTTGCTACAATCCCACCTGTGTGGCATAGATAGTGTCCCACATGGGGATAGAAGCTTCAGCTGCTGCCGCCATGTCCTCACACAGGCTTTCCCGTTCCCCCCTTTGGCCAACCAGAGCAGGAAATCACCAGCACTCTGATCCTCTCTCAGGCTCTTACTCCTATGAACTCTATTTCTCTCCTTCATGCCCATGCTTATATCCTGCCCACCACCCATGCTGATCTCCTGCCAGCAGCAGGTCCCCATGGTGTGGCACAGAGTTAACTCATAACTTACCTGCTGGCTATGTCTCACCAATTACTAACTGGGGCATGAACTGTACCCTGCCTTAGGCTCTAGCCAGCAAAGTGGTGTTACAGCTCTTCCCCTATTAAATGCTCACTTTCTTTGGTGAGCACGCAAGGCCCATACAGTCACTCCAATGGGATCCCCATTCGAAGGGTATATGCACCTCCCCTCCATCAAAAACCCAAGGGGCTATAGGCTGCTCCACTGCATGGTGGTCTATTCCACTAACTAAGGGAAGGTCAAAATATGGGGTCCCTTGGAGCATATGACACTAAAACTGCTCAAGCTCCCACTAGGCCATCCTCCCGCCTGGACCCTTGGGGCACTTTGCCCAAGTATCAATGGGGTGGCATCCCAAGCCTAAACTAGCCTATACCAATAGTCTAATACTGCTGCCTAACCCAGCTGCTTACCAAACCATGCTGCCAGGTGCCTGCTGATCAACCCACTAGCTAAATAGTCCCACACTCACCCTACTTCACTGTGACCCAGACACTACTGTAACACTGTTTAGCTACTATTCAAAACATTTTAGCATTTACAGCCAAAAGGGGCAGAGTTAAGAAACTCTTCTCATAGCTGCATAAAACAAAATATGAAATGGCATGCAGCACTGTATTGTCATACAGTCACTGGCTTAACTCATTCTCCGTCAAACCCCAAAACAATAATATTCATAAAATAGAAAAATAAAAGTGGTTGCAGTGAGCACAGCATGAGTTCATTTTTGATCACACTCACTGTAGAAGCTCCGGGAAGGAGAACTCCAGTTCATCTACCACTCACACCTGCTAAAATAAAACTGGCAGTCCAGTTTTGTGTGGGGAGATCCAAAAGAGTTGGTTGCTTCCACAGCATACTTTGTATGCCCTCTGTTATGTCCTACAGAATGACACAGTGCTTGGTAATGGTCAGTCCTTCATAAGCACTGTGTGAGCAGATCTGGCAGACAACTAACTGGGCCTGTTGCAAGGCTTGTTTGCTGCTGCTAGCATCAGGTCCATGCTTCCTACACAGTTTTCACCAGGATACCATGGAACACCCAGTCCCTTCTTTTCCCCTCTATTTCATCCCATACTCACTTTGGCAGGTAGGAGCACTCATACTCTGGGTACTCCTCTCACATATGACGTTGCTCTTTTGGTACTCCTTTTGAATATGACGCACAATTCATTAGGCCTGTGACCACTCAAGCAGATTTCATATGGTGGTCCAGTTTGCCTGCCCCTCTGGTGCTATGTCCCCTGATGATAGGCTCACTTGTAGCACTCCTGCTTCCATATCTGCTATTGGTTAACTAGGATCTGCAACTTATCCATTAGGTAGGGAAATGTGAAGACAAGGTGGGCCAAATGGTCCTTATCTGCCATCAAATTATATGTTTCTATGCTAGATTGTCTCCATGAGAACAGGCAGTGGAGCACCGGATGGTGGGGAACTCGGCAATTTCTTGGAGGGTAACACCACTAAGGCATAGTTGTCTGGGAGACCATCATCTCCCTCTTCCTCCAAGATATCTTCCAGTACAAGGCTACTGTGGTCTGGCTGCTCTCACCCCTTTTCTCACTGGGGGTGGGGGGTCTCCACAGTGTGCTCTGGTTGGGTCTCTGACTGTGGTCTTGGGAAGGGCTCTACAGATGTCTCTTGCATTTTGGGTGACTGGACCTTAGCCACCTCTGATGTCTCTGGCTGCTCCTCATCAGCAAGTTGCAAATGCCTGGAAAAGTTGTCTGGGGTCATAAGTCATGCTGGCTCTGTTGGCTGGATAGCAGCTTTACTTGGCTAGGCAGGCACCTGAAGTCTTTCCAGTGGGTCACTCGAAGTGGTGTCTCCAGCTACCTTTTTCTGACTTGCAAACAATGAAAAATCCTCCTATCCCGCGGACTCTAGGGAGGTGACATACTTCCTGTCCCAACAGCGGGTTGGCAAGGAGAACTGATACTTTCATCCCCTGGAGCAATCACCATAGCACTGATGACAGACTGGGCACAGCTCAACCTTGCAGCCTTTCTTCTGGCAGAAAGTATACTCACTGGTGCATATGTTTTGGCCACCATCTCACACATCCACCTAAACATCTGATATGTGAACATCCAAGGCTGCTGGAGCCTGAGACATATTTCTCCATTTAATTGATCACCAAAATGTAGCAGATGCTATGGTTGAATAAGATAGTACTATCTCTTGTCATGTCCCCAAACAGTTCTGCCCTTCAACAACGGAAACACATGGCACAGCAAAATGTCTCTCCACCCAGGCAGCCTGGCCAGTCCAATCATCTTGTCCGGTCCCAGTCAATTTACATATCATTCACATGGACCAGACATGAGGGTCCCTTTTTCCAGACTTCCAGGTGCGCACACTCTGTTCAAATGCACGAATCTTCACTGCTCTCCAGTGCAATGTTATACAGTCCCAAAGGCCAGTTCATAAAGTCCATACTAGAAACTTCTTTACCTAGTACCTCAGGGAAGTCACAAATGTTGTCCAAACACTCCAAAACACAACCTGGATGAGCCCACATGTGTAGTCCATCCCTTCCCCAATATCTAGGGTTATACTGGTGGTCACTGTCCATGGGGAGTGGATGGCCACAGCAAATACTGCACCAGAAATGGCTTGCATTTTAAAGTCACTCACACTGGGGTGTAAGGCTCTTCAGTTGCTGGTCTGAAATGCAATCAATATTATTCATAACAAACATTCACTGAAATAGCTGGAGACAACAACTTTGTAGAACAAACAACGGGGATCTCTTTTAATAAAGCACACTCCATGGAACAAAGAATTAGTTTTGTTGAGGTAGGCAGCACATATTTCAGACTAATATGATCTCATAGGACCCATTGGCAACAGTTCATATTGGCAAACATAAGCAGCACATATTCAGAATTGATATGATCCAACAGTTCAACTTATTTCCCACAAGGCATGACTCAGACATCCTCGAATTTAGGCAGCTATAAACTACATGATTTATCTTTTCCCCTCGCTGTCCCAACAGAACAGGCTAGTCTTCTACCTCTGGGCTAGCAGCTCCATCCTGACTCCCAACTCAACTGTTCAGTGTGGCATTTCCTCATGGAACAGGCTGGCCTTTCACATTGCTAGTTTGTTTGTTTATTCAAGGTAAAAACCAATTGAGTAAAAAACTCATTTGCAATGGTAACCTTTACAAAAAATATAAAATACACTTCAACACTCAACATAATAAATACAATCAAACAACAATCATCAATACAAAAACACAGAAAAAAAGAACATCAATAACAATTACAAGGTTCCTGTATAGATATCAGTGCAGCCACTAACTCTATCCCAACTTCCATCTCGGTCCTTTTCTCACTCCATGCCCTCACTACTGGGCTCTGCTTCATGACCCACTTTCTGGCTTCAGTCCCAGTGGGGTATCTTGCTACAATCCCACTACAGTGGCATAGATGGGGTCCCCCATGGGTCTCAAAGCTTTGGCTGATTCTATGTCCTCCCACAGGCTTTCCCATTCCACCTTCCAGCCTAAAACCTCCAGCCAACCAGAGCAGGCAATCACCCTCACTCTGGTCCTCTTTTGGACTCTCACTCATATGAACATCCATTCTAGCCAATGTGCCAGGCTTGTATCCTGCTAACCCAGGATAATCTCCTGCCAGTAGCTGGTCCCCATGGGATGGCACAGAGTTAAGCTATAACTTACGGGCCCTATGTGCCACTAATTACTAACTGGGGCATAAACTGTACCCTGCCTTAGGCTTTACCCACCAAAGAGGGTTTACATTTATTTTAGAAATAAACAATCCAGTTTTACCCATGCCACACAGAACAGGTCCATATATCTGGCTGATCCTGTACATCCCCACTCCACTCTATCACTCCTTTGTGTTGCAGGACCTGGACTACAACACATTTTAAACAAAGGAATACAGGCACCCTTTTTGGCATCCTTCAGTCACGTAGCACTGAACCCTGTTCAGTGGCGTCATTGCAGCAATGTCCTTCCCTCCCTAAAACCTCCCACTACAGGCTTCAGCCCTCCTGCCCTTGCCCCCACACACAGTTTAGCCCAGCATACTGTTTTTTTTTTTTTTGGAAACAAGCAATCCAGTTTTGCTCAAGAAACACACAACAGCGCCACTCATCTCATTGATCTTGCATGTCCTTGATCTGCACTACAACTCCTCTGAGTTCCAGTCAAGAAAAGGAGCAAGACCTGTACTATGACACCTTTCCAACAAATAACTACAGGCGCCCTATTGGCATCCAACAGCCACATGGCTCTGAGCCCTGTCAAATGGCAGCCGGTGCAGCAATGTCTCATCCCTCCCTCAACCTTCCTTCGGTAGGTGTCCTTCCTCCTCCCCTTGTCCCCCACACAATTTTTCTCAACATACTCTTTTTATTTTTTTTATTTTTAAAACAAGCATTCTAGTTTTGGCCAAGAAACACACAACAGCCCCACGTATCTGGCGGATCCTGACCGTCACTAATCTGCTCTACTGCTTCTCCATGTAACAGTCAAGAAAGGGAGCAGGACCTGGACCATATTTTCAACAAAAGACTATAGGCCCCTTGCTGGTGTCCTGCATCCATGTGGCACTGCGTCTCATCCAATGGTACCCATTGCATCAATTCATGAATTTAACTTCACAACATCTCTCCTCACACCCAACTCAGATGATTTCTAAATACTGTAGGTCTTCACGGATAGGAAGAATAATTTCATGCACAGTATTCTGGCCTTCAATATGACTGGTGAGGGCCAGTGTAATGATACATGAAAGCAGTAGTAGAATTTTATTTTTATAAGGGGCGCCCCTCTAATTCTCAGAGTGCCACTACAAAAAAAAATTCAGAAGGAAAATAAAAAATAAGTCCAACACAAGATGGATCGCCTGCTACAATAGCTAGTTAACAGTGTTATCAGATCACTTACCTGTGGCACTGGATTTCAACCAGGATATGGCTTTAAAAGCTAGAAGCTCCCAATCATCTTTAACCTTTGCACCATGACTATGCAGCCATATAAGAGACAGGAGAGTTGCCCAGACAGTGGGATCTGCTTCCTGAAACAATGAACAGAATGTGAAGCAGGTAAGTGTGACCTGGGTTACAATATCCAGCAGAAGTGTACGCATCTAAGCCTCCACCATGTTTCTGTCCCTGTTTCGAGCTTAGTAATTTGTATATTATTCATATACTAACTTCACGTTAATTGGTCATTTCCATTTCAAGCCACACAAACTGTTTTTAAGAGGCTGTTTTTTTTTTTTCTCAATGACTAGGTTCTGGGGTAGTGTATTTTTGAACTGGGTCTGACACTTCATACTTGGTAAGTATGTTCCTGTTTACAGTTTTGTATTTACGGTGTATGCTTTTGCTATAAATACACTTGATTACATAATGAAATCTCTCAAGGTCATTTGACACCTGGGTCCTCTAAGAAACCTATTAAATAATGCAAAATCACTGTATAAAATTCAAACACCGGAAAGTATAAAAGAAAATCAAATATTATATATATATATATATATGTGTGTGTGTGTATATATATATATATACTGTATATATATATATATATATATATATATATATATATATATATATATATATACATATATAATAGATAAACCACTCTGAGGTATGTGGTCACGCTCTGATATACGCATGCCTTGGTGATGCAACGCCCTCCCCCATCTCCCGAAACCAAGAGCGAGCAGGTACGGAGCACTCAGGACTGTGGCACATTGCTGGACTATTGTTTGCTTTGGTCCCTTTCTCCATGAAATATTTGTGTCACCCCAGGAATGAGACAGTTTAATTTACTTCTGTTAACCTGTGAAACTGTACCTAGGGGACCTTAAAGGGAACATTTTCTGCCCACTTCTAGCTTAATTTAGTATTTGTAGGTTTATCTTGTTTGAGCCTAAAAGAAATTGATTTCATGCTTTAAATATCCCGATAGCTGAAACTGTGCCTAAGGGGTCTAAAAGGGAATGTTTTTCTCATAGCCTCACTATAAAGGAAAAAAAAAAAATCACAGCTAGCAACTCCTCCCCTGCAGCACTGTATAAATTTGACCGTCTCTTACCTGTTTCTCCAACAGACCCAGGACACAGAACAGGATCCTTGCCTTGTGAGGATCAGAGGGTCATGAAGGCCAGGTCACAGATGCCCTCCCCCACCCCCCGAAACCAAGAGCAAGCAGGTACAGAGCACTCAGGATTGTGGTGCATTGCTGGATTATTGTTTGCCCTGCCGACGCTCCACATCGGCTCCCCACCACCCTTGGTCGACTCGAGTTTATATAGGGCTAAACAGTGTGAAAGTGAGGCTGACTGTGAACCAATCAGCCCACTTTACCATTAGCAGCCTATATCACTTCACCACTTGAGGCAGTATTTTCCTACATTCCCAGCCACTGGTTCCCCTTATTTTAAACTTGTATATTTTGACTTTGGTCCCTTTCCCTTCTGTACTTCCCTCACCTTAAAATTTACTTCTGTCTCTGTACTATCTCTCTCTCCCTCACACTCACCCCTAATAACATCCCTCCTGTACTGCCAGAGACAGTTTACCCTCTGCCTTTCAACTCCTGGCAGTAGCCCAACAACACTAGAATGCTCATCCTTTTCCTTACCTCTGTCATCCTCCTGCAGGGTCAGTCCAGTCCCTCGTCCCTGACTCACCCATCTGGAGCCTCTACGACACAGCATCAGCTCCAACCTACTCTTCCTGTCACATTGACTTCACAGCACCCCCAACCTACTCATCACCCACCTTCCTCCTCTCTACACCACCTCCCATGTCCCATGGCATTCCTCACCAACCCTACTCTCATCTCACTGGCCATCCCCTGCACAGGCAGTGCCTCATCTAAAAGACATCATGCCAACATCTACCAACAGAGAGTACTGGCCCTCCTCAGAATCCTCGCTCTCTTACTCCTTATATCAGGCAATGTTCACCCTAATCTAGGCCCCATCTCAGCCTGTCCTGGCACCTCACACCATGGACTAGGTATAGCTATGATGAATGTCTGCAACTTACCCAATAAAATAGCACAGCTACAATGCTGGATACAGCTGCATCAACCTGATGTGCTAGCCCTCACTGAGACCTGGCTATCAAAGAAGGTCCCAGACTCTGCTATTGCACTCCCTAGATTCACCCATTATATAGCTGACAGAATGGGCAAACGGGGTGGGTGGTGTGCTTTCTATGTCTGAGACTCATTGCTATGCCATAGCCTTCCAACACCCTCCCTGAATCACAGGGTTTAGGCTCTGACACTAAGACTCACTCGAGACCCTACAAGAGCCCTAGTAACCATCATGGTAGTTTACATTCTAGCATGGAACCAAACTTCAGCTTTTCAATCTCTGGCCAACTATATCGCCAGCTTCCCACCCAAAACAGAGCACATTATCCTGGGGGATTTTAATGTGAACTGGTTGTCTAGCTCGGCCTCCTTGATAAAAAACACTCTGTCAGCACTAGACCTTTCTCAATTAGTTAACCAGCCAACCAGGGTAAATCCTAGAAATGGTTCGAGCTCCCTAATCAACCTTCTACTCACCAACCACCCTAACAGAATCTCAAGCCTAATGGTGCTCCCAGACTCCTTAAGTGATCACTCACCCATCCTCTTCACCTGGTCATGTCAACGGCAGCTGCTCCAACCAAACAATTTTACCTGTCAGCGTTTACAACCGGGTGGTCTCAATAAGTTAAGGAGATATCTGGCTCAGTGTGATTGGTCCCCCATCAGATACACCCCATCCATAGATGTAGCCCTTGACTACTTCACCCACACATTCAATAATGCATGTGACACATTTGCTCCACTCACTAAAGTTAAAAAACAAAAAGCGAAACACCCCCTGGATCACACCTGCGCTGATCCAGCAACTAAAGAACCATGATGACCTCTGACACAAAGCAGTTGCCTCTGGTATACGGGCAGACAGGATGACTTATAAAATGGCTCACAACAAGTGTACCTGGGCTATTAGAATGGCCAAATCTATCTACTACAAGTCCACCCTGGCCCCATCCTGGGGAAATGCTAGGTTATTTTGGGACGATCTAAAGGAACTGAACAGAAAAGCCAGGATGCCTCCCCCTGTTCAGCTAACTGTCAACAATATTACTACCTCAAACCCATTCACCATTGCCAGTGGGCTAAATGCAGCATCTTCTGATCTTAGCACAGTACTCCCCAACAACTTATTCGATCCCACACCTATGACCCTGGAACTGAGCAATACCTACCCCACTTCTACCTCTGGGTTGTCACTATGAATGAAGCAAGAATATACCTTAAAAAAGCCCTAAGGGGATCAAACTACTGCAAAGACTCCTTTGACATGAGAATCCTTCATTTGGTGCTGGACTTGGTGCTCTTCCCCCTAACTGATCTCCTTAACCTCTCTCTATGCCTCGGGCAGTTCCCAACTGACTGGAAGGTGGCCACCATCACACTAGTCCTAAAGAGTGGAGAACCCACTATACCCACTAATTACAGGCCCATCTCCTTACTCCCTCCCCTCTCAAAAGCCCTCAAAAAAATTTTTGCCACTCAACTCACAGACTACCTGCTCGTACATGACATCCTATGTATGGAACAACATGGTTTTAGAGCTGGTCACAGCACAACCACTGCACTCATAGAGTTCTCCAACTCGCTGCACAATGCCCTAGATAAGAAGCTGCTAATGGGAGCCATTTTCATAGACCTGTCAAAAGAATTTGACACAGTATCCCACTCCTTGCTCCTAAATGCTCTTTGCTGCACTGGCATGTCCCCAGAACCCATTGCTTGGTTCACAAGCTACCTCGCTGATAGGTCTCAATGTGTGAAGTTAAACAGCACCCTCTCACCCACTCTTCTGGTCTGCTCAGGGTTCCCCCAGGGCTCCATCCTTGGCCCATTGCTATTCAGTATCTTCCTGAATACCCTATCCAAGTCCTGTCCATGTAACCTTCTGCTCTACGCAGATGACGCAGTAATGTATGCCTCCCACTCATATCCCACAACTCTCCAATCTTCCCTACAACTTGCTTTCAACCAAGTTGAAAACTGGTTCACTGACCACAGACTCGTGGTCAATATAAATAAGATGAAATCAATGCTCTTCACCCATCGCCAGAGTAAGGACTACAATACCCAGCTAACTATATTCTCCAAAACCATCCTCCCACTTGAACAGGTCTGCACCTATAAATATCTAGGCATTACCTTTGATCCTAATCTATCATTCCATCAACATATTAGTAATTTCTCCTCTGCCATAAATATACGCACAGGACAACTATAACGGCATAGAGCCTGCCTACCTCCAGAGGCCCCACACATTGCCATTACCTCCTCTGTTCTCTCCCTTGTGGACTATAGGCTAACCATCTACTCGGCCGCTGATCAAACTGCACTAAATAAAATTCACCTAACCATTAATAAAGCCTGTAGGCTCCTTACTGGAGCTGATAAGTGGCCCCATTGCTGTATCCTGTATGCTCTAACAAATATACTCACCCTGGAAGAAAGAGTACGATATCATACATGTCTACTCAATAAGAAAATACAGGTAGGCCTTACCTCCACCAGTGTCTCAGTCTCCCTCCATGCTGTACATACCTCAGCAAATACTCGTGTGGCAGATAAAGTAATGTGGGCTGTTCCCACAGTCACAACCACCCTTGCACAACAGTCTTTCCTCTACAGAGCACCATCCTGTACAATGATCTCCCCTGGGCCATCACCACTTTGCCCAGACTTGGCTCCTTCAAAACTTCCATTAAAAACCTTTTAATCTCCACCCATCACTGCCACTGCACCTAAAATGGACTGGAGTCTGGTTACGAATGATGTACCACTAGGTGGTATTGACAATGTTGGCAACCTGATGGCTTGTAGCATCTGCTAGCATGTAGGCCATACCATAATACTGATTGTACAGTCTGTTTTACTTCACAGGCTCCTTAAGGGCCTGTATAGCTACCTTACTGTATAGGACTAATAGCACTGCTCATGTCCTATTATATTGTTGCCTTCTTCCAATGTAATATTGTATACTGCCTACTGCTCATACACTGTAGATACCTCACTGTAATACTGTATAAATACTGCTTATCATTTATGTATTGTTCCTTGACATGGAGCCTTTGGAAATGAGTCACTGACTCAAAGGTTGTAATTCGAGATTCTCAATAAATAAATAAATAAAATATCAGAGTGCAACCACACACCTCAGAGTGGTTTATCTATCTTACAAAATGTCAAAATTGTTTTGGAGGGGGGCAAAAGTACAGATGTGTGGTTGGGCTCTGATATATGCATGGTCATGTGATGCTCAAGGTCCAACAAACCCCAAGCAAGTTCCCTACCTATATATATATATATATATATATATATATATATATATGTATACACACACACACCAACAGCCAGAGTGAAGTCAGGATATGTAAAAAAAATTCCCACCTGCACAACTTTAAAATACCCTGGAAACCTTTTAGGGATTGGGCAGCATAGAAAGGGAGTTGGTGCTTGGAGCTAAGGCACACTCAAAAACTCCTTCAGAGGTGAAATATTTTTGTTTCAGAGTCACAAGCTCTCACGTTCTTGTACATGACTTTTGGGGGGTCTGGTAAAGTGTTTGTTCCATATCTGTATTTAGCCTTATCTGAATTTACCATAAGTAGAGCCTATATCCTGAAATTGCCTTAGCTGGAAAGATAAGAAAAGGGCTGATTGAATGGTTTAGTACATTAAGTATTATTAATGTGCATAATGTGTGTATTTCAATCCATACCTGCATTAGCAGGATTTGTTGGAGGGATTGAGGTGTGTAAGGTGTGCAGGGGCTGAAGCAAAAACTGTTCTAAACAGACATAAAAACTCCATGCATGACTTTTGAGGGTTTTTTTGTTGTGTTTAATCCATACCTGCATTGGCAGGATTTATTGGAAGGGTTGGAAGTGTATAAGGTGTGCAAGGGCTGGGACAAAAACTTTTCTCAAGGGACATATACACTCTTTGCATGACTTTTGGGGGCTTTGTTGAAGGGACTGATTTATATATAAGCAATGAGGCACAAAGGGGTATATGTAAGCTATATTTTACAGTACCGTCAGTGGTGTAGTAAGGCACAAGGCCAAAGACCAAGTGACTTCAGCTGCTGTCCATGCTGTAAAATATGGTTTACACACACCCCTGAGTGCCTTATTGTGCTTATAAAATTGGCTCTTTTTTTTTACTTTTTACTTTTGGGAACAGCATGTTTATATGCAGTAAAAATAGATTTATGTGTGTGCATTTGTGATAAAATAGTCCTTCTGCCCACTGCAAGTGATGTCATTGATGATGTCATTATATTATTGCCTACTTTCTTTTTCCTGTTTTATTTTTTTCTCTGTTGTTCTCGACATTCAAAATATGAGATGTTTATCCTGGAATGTTTACCATGGAAAACATGGATTCAAAATTCTTCTCAGCTCCACTGGCAGAATGTTTCTCTCCTAACACACTGTACACAGAAAGAACAAATGCCTTTGTTACAGTCAGAGATTCCGTTAGCTCACTGTCAGGGCAAGGAGAAGGGAGTTCCCTGATGAGCAGATAAAGATAGAAGAGAGATTTTTCACTCTCAGCAAAGAAACAGCTGTATTGAAAACTATAAACAATACTTATTGTGTCTAATTTGTTTACATATGTAAGGAGAGTGTGATAATCAGGGAAACAGCATTTAATTGATTTGTTTTATTTAAGGTAGTTTTATTTTTAGGACCCATCTGAATTTGTTTTTACAGTGTAAAGGTAGCAGCCATGTTTGTGGTGGAAGATCAGTTCTGGCAGTAGAGGGCTAACTGAAATGTCTGTGTTCCAAATGCCCATTGATCTGTGTTGCAGACTCTTCACTGCTGAACAGTCCTTTTTTTTAACCATGTGAAAACCATATTTTACACATAAATAAAAGCCAATCAGATTTCATGATTTTACCCTGCTATTTTATAACTGCATTTAACAAGTGTTGTTGAAGGGATTGCTCCATATCTGCATTTAGTATTATGCGCCAAAAGTAACAGATTTGTTGAAGGGATTAATTCATATCTGCATTTAACAGGCTTTGTCGAAGGGATTGAGCCATATGAGTATTTAACATCATGTACCAAAGGTAACAGCTGAAGCCTGCTATTAGGGGTTCTTATATATTTATTGTGTTCTTCATGGTGCTAGGAGGGGAATAATTAAACTAGCTGAAAAGCAAGGTCAGGTGCTCAGTGGTCATTGCTGTATGGAAATAAGGAATATGGGTGTTCTATAGAGTTGGGGGACAGGTCAAACTGACTGGCAGGGAGACACTGTCAAAGTAAGAGGACAGGAGGTCAGAGAGAAAAGAATCTTCCTAGGAGAAGCAGGGCAGATGCAGGGTTGGCAGTCATGAAAAAGGGAAAGAATTATGAGGACTGCACTGGGAAGGCAGAGAGGAGGGGAGAGGGAGAAAAAAAAAGAATTATACAGGAAGATGGGGAGGGGACTCTTAGGATGGGAATGGGAACTCCAGGGGTACACATGATGACAGACAGACTAGTGGGGTGTAATGGATGTGAGGCAGCAGTGTTCATGGAAACACTGTGGAGGACAGGGAATTGTCCAGTATGTATCAGATTGAGGCAAATAGCATCAGAGGTAAAAAAGCCCATGGTGGGAGGTGGTAAGAATTGGGCAGGGCAGAGGGTTGGGGGAAGTATAATGGCAGCAAGAAGAGAGGTGGGCTGCAGAAATGGAAAGAGGGAGTGAAGGGACTAGCAGGAGGCATGGAGAAAAGGGGCAGGGCAGAGGTGGCAGGGAGTGATTGGGGGCTGCAGAAATGGAAAAAGGGAAGGGAGAGACTAGCTGGGGGCATTGAAGAAAGGGGCAGGGCAGAGGGGACCATGGATGAAAGGGGCTCAGACCAGGTTGTGGGGGAAGCAATGGATGGTAGAAGGTGAGGTAGAAGGAAAATGAAGTTCCAGGGGTTTGGGTTCAGGGAAGGGCAAGCTCATCGACACCAAGTGGAAGAACAGCATCCAATGAAGGGGGTATTAAAGCATCCAACAGGTTCATAACTTTATCAGCAGGGATGAACCAGGGTGATCTGGTGATATTGGAGGGCACAGCAAGTATGGGCCATGGAACAGGGATGGGCAGAAGAGAAGTGTGGGAGAATGGCAAGGTCAGAGGACATCTGGCAAAGCAGGGGGTAGCCAGAGAAGAAAAAGGGATAGAGGGGGAAAGAGTAGGGGGAAGGGATAGAAGAACTGAAGAAGGAGATGTTGGGGAAAGCATTAATAAAAAAGGGTAAAGACAGCACGGGAGAGAAAGGAGGCAGGAGTGGGGAGAAAAGGAAGGATAAGGTGGAGGGGAAAGCAGAAGAGGAGGTAGAAGGGAATCACAGGAGGTAGGAAAGCAGGAGAGGCCAGGGAGGCAGAAATAGGGGAACAGAGGAGAGGGAGGAGATGGGATCAGTAGAGAAATGGATGGAATCTTTTCCAGAGGGAAGACAAGTAGGGAGTTAGGGTGGAAACAGGGGGAGGGGCAAGCAGGCAGTTCAGAATAAGAGGTGTAGTCAGGAGAATAGGGACTGGGAAGGTGGGTGCACCAGGAACAAGCTCAGATTTAGTAACTGTGGAAGTGGAGAAGGCCATGGTCTTCAGGGACTGCATTATCAAGGGGATACATTGGATCAGAGGGGCTACATACAGGCAGAGGTCAGTCTTTTGTGAGCTGGGGATGGAGTCTGGGAGGGCGATGCAAAATATCAGGGAGCGTGCAAGGGTGGCTAGGGGAAACCATACCTGGTCATTCATTTTAAGACAAAGGATCTGTCAAGCAATGAAGTGAAGGAGGTCCAGATAAGGTTAAACACACTGGCAAGCAGATGCAAGGAAGAGGCGAGATCCTTGGTGTTTTCAGAAGTCTTGCCTGTCCCCTGTGCCAGCACTGCTAGAAAGCAAAGAATTAGGGAGTTCAATGAAAGGCTCAGGGGATGGTGTGGGAAGTAAGGGTTCACCTGTATAGGTGAATGGGGGGACACATGGGGGATGAGGACTTATTTTGAAAGGACAGACTTCATCTAAGAAAGTAGGGGAGGAGTGCTGATGGAGGTCTACAAGGTTATATAGATATAGTTTCAAGTAGGGTTAAACTGATAAGAGGAGAGTTCAAGGCTAGGAAGGGGGAAAGATTAGCAGGAAGTGAGAATGGACTAGGTAGCACTCCCCCACATAAGGGAGCAGGTATGATAGGGAAGGATAGCAGAGAGGAGGGGCATATACAGTGGAAAGGACTATCCACAAATGCCAGAAGCTTGGGGAACAAAATGGTGGATCTAGAGGCTATAATGGAGGATGAGGGCCTGGGCATCATAGCCATAACTGAGACCTGTGGTCTCAGCATCAGACATGGGAAGTAGGTATCCCAGGGTACAGGCTCTTTAGGAAGGACAGTACTGACAGAAAGGGGTGTTGCATTGTACATCAGGGATGACATTAAGGTGACAGAAGGCAAGAGGAACTAGGGGAGGCAGAGGTCTTGTGGGTCATGCTAGAGAACTTGTCTGGGGCATCAGTAAGACTGGGAGTGACTTAAAGACCTCCGACGCAGGAGGAGGAAGTAGATAGGCAGCTGTTACAAGTAGTTCATTGGATGTCACTTGGGGAAGATTTTGCTGGTGGGTGACCTTAATCTCCCAAATGTTGACTGAGGCATCCCATCAACAAAACCAGCAAGAAGCAAAGATATCCTCAAGTCCCTCCAGGGAGCTTTCCTGCAACAACTGGATAGGAAGCCCACTAGGGTGGCAGAATACTGGACATGATCTGCACCTATGGGGATAGTGTTGAAGGAGTTGGTGTAAGGGACAGACTAGATGCTAGCAACCACAGTACAGTGAGCTTCAGGGTGAGAACAGGGAAGGAAGCAAGTCAGACCATCACAAAGGTCCTGGACTTCAGGC
Source organism: Neoceratodus forsteri (assembly GCA_016271365.2). Taxonomy (NCBI): domain Eukaryota; kingdom Metazoa; phylum Chordata; order Ceratodontiformes; family Ceratodontidae; genus Neoceratodus; species Neoceratodus forsteri. Next base: position 1,159,108,651 of record CM028130.1, on the reverse strand, counting down.
AGTGAATTTTATCAAAATGAGGGAGATACTCAGGAATGAAACAGAGGGGAAGGAGAAAATTGGGGAAGTGGAGGAATTATAGAATTCAGTTGGGGGTGTTACTAAAAGCCATGGAAATCTGCATAAGGAAGGTGAAGAAAAACAGAAGAATAAAGAGGCCACTCTGATTCACCAGGGAAGTAAGGGGAGCAACTGGGGAAAGAAACAGGGAATTCAGAACATACAAGAGGACACAGGGAGAAGAGGACAGGAAGAAGCTGAGGGTGGCAGGGCAGAAGATTAGGAAGGCAAAAGTGGAAATGGAGGAAAGAATTGCTAGGCAGGTCAAAAGGGGAGATAAAACTTTTTCAGTATGTGGAACAGAAGAGGAAAGCAAGGCAGGGAATAGTGAGAGTGAAGGGGAGGATAGTGGAGGGGGACTTCAAGAAGAAAGCGGATGTACTAAACAGGTACTCCTGCTCAGTATTTACAGTTAATAGGATGGAAGGGGATTGATGTTAAGGGAGAGAGGAAGGGACAAGATACCGTAAGGGCAGATCCTAGCCCTTTCAGTGAGGACGAAGTAAAGGAGGAATTATGCAGTCTGAGGGTGGACAAGGCAATGGGCTCCGATGCCCTGCATCCTAGAGTACTCTGAGAAATGAGAGGAGTGGGGGGCACTTCTGGTGAGGATGTTTAACTTGTCCCTGAACACAGGGTGGATGCCTACAGACTGGAAGATGGCAGACTTGGTGCCACTCCACAAGACTGACAGAAGGGAGGAGGTGGGTAATTATTTTCCAGTCAGCCTCACCTTGGTGATGGGCAAGGTGATGGAGGCACTATTAAAAGAAAGGTTGGTCAGCTACCTGGTAGACAGTGAGCTACATGATGTCAGGCAACATGACTTCACACAAGGGATGTCATGCCAGATGAACCAGGTCAAGTTTTTTGGGGGACAAGTTTGATTGATAAGGGAGGGGCAGTGGACATGGCCTATCTGGACTTCGGAAAGGCCTTCAACACTGTCCCCCAAAGAAGGCTGGTAAATAAGTTTGAAAGTTTGGGGGTGGGACAGAAAATAACAAGGTGGGTGGAGAACTGGCTGAAGGACAGAAGCCAAAGGGTGGTGGTAAATGGGATCCATTCCAAGGAGGAAGAGTTGATGAGCAGAGTGCACCAGCGTTTGGCACTGGGGCCCATCCTATTTAATATCTATATTAGCAACATGGCAGAGAGCCTGCAGGAGAAGGTCTGCCTATTTGCAGATTAGATAAAGATCTCTAATAGGGTAGACACCCAAGGAGGGTAGAGGCTATGAGGGAAGGGCTACAGTAAGATGTCTGGAGGGGTGGTCAGAAACTTGGCAGCTGAAATTCAGTGCCAAAAAATGTACAGTAATGTGCATGGGGCGTAATAACATGCATGGAGTCATTTACACACTGGGGGGGGGGATTAAGTCAACTCAGCAGGAGAGGGATCTGGGAATTATAATTTCAGATAACCTGAAGATGGGGACCAGCAGACAAAACAAACAAAAAAAAAACAGAGAAAAAAAACTAAATCACTGTTATACAACAATCTTTAACATAAGTCCAAAATCACTATTATAGTTACAAGGAAAATTAAACATCTTTCCTGTTATGTTATCCTATTTGTGCAATAGGTACATCACTATCAGTGACCCAAGGTATGTTTCTCTAATATTTCTTTAGCTTCTGTCTAGATGTGGTTTTAGCTTCATAAAAATAAACCTTCTGTAATTCCTTAAGGATGTTTCTAGAAAGTTCTGCATGAGTTATTTCTTTTTGTTGCAGGGAAAATAAACATCTGAAATTCCAGATGTACCATTTTATAACAGCAATTATACAATGGCATGAAAGAATCATGGCTTCTGATTGGTCAGTTGGCCATCACAATAAGGGTGTTATCCTGGCATAACCTCCCTGCTGATAGTTTGTTGGAGCTAGTCTAGCATCATTATCCATCTTCTCTTAAGAAACAAAAATATTTTCCCAGACTAACAAAAACATTCTATAAAATTCTTTTTTTTTTATTCTGTATATAACAACAAGCCATTGTATAATAGGAATAATGCCCTCGAGGGTGGGTGTTATGCCAGCAATAAGACATGATGTGGTGTGGGTTATGGCCTGATAAGAGCATGCCCCAGTTGCGTTATGAGGCACAAGACATTTGGGCTGAATGCCTTTTGCACCTGGGGTGTGCTCTTCTCATGACATAACCCACACCTCAGAGTGTCTTATTGCACTTATAAAATGGGCAAAGAAATTCAGGCTGAGACAGGTAGGTAGTATTGTAGTTTTTTATTTTTTTTCAAGTTTTTTTTTGTTTCTTTGCAATGGTGACATAAAATAGTTCCTTTTTCTATGCATTCTTATGAATGTTGTCAATATGTTAAAGTACTTCAAAATTATTGTTGTAAGGTAAAACAGGGCAAAGAATGTATTTTAAGTATAATTCTTATAGATTTGTGATGTGTTTTAAGTAGATGTCATAAATTACTATTTTCTGTTTTTAAGACAAATGCTGGTTTTGTAAACTGTAACAGTAAATGAGTAAGGACATTTTTTAATTATTAAAACATTGTCACATTATAACAGTGAGTTAAAATTGATGCAATTTGCCTAGAAATGCATTTAAAATAATTTGTAACAGCCTTAGATTTTTATTCATTAGGAATCAGCTGAAATGCTAAGGGAATGAAACATGCATCTTTTTTTTCTGAACAGTGCTTCAAATGTTAGTGAGAATGAACCTATCTGCTGAAGTTTATAAATTCAACTTGCTCCATGTAGCAGCTGGTTATGATGAAAGGTGAATTTGTGGTTTCTTTAGTTAAGTTTTGGATGAGGGTCAGGTTTTCTGTTGTCTTTGAGGCTATGACTTCCTGTTGCTGCTGTGACCTCTTGCTTGCAGGATGTAGTTGTGGATGGGACCTGCGGGTCAGTGTTTGCACGGGATGTGATCACTTGAGTTCCTGGAGGCATGGGATCTGCATTTTCTTGTTTTTCTGACTGGTTGATCCAGTGAAAGTATGCTGCTCCATCGTTTGCGATCTTCTTCTGTTGCTGCCCAGTACGATCGTAAGCTACACTCACTTTTGTGGCCAGTCACCACCATTATTTCTCGGACTGCAAGCCCGGCTTCTGATAAGAGTTGTACAGCGGTGGCCCTAACACTATGGTTTGTGTATCTGTGGGAAAGTCCTGCTGCTGTGCTGATTTTGGGCATGAGGCTGGAGAGGTAATTTATGCCTAGGGGTTCTCAGGTGTACCAGGTTTCTGTCTTTTCATATTCTGTTTCTGCACTTCTCCGTGGGTGGCAGTAGAAAGTGGGAGGCTATGGAGGCAATTTGGAGAGGTACTTCTTGAATGAGGCTACTGGGTACAGAGGATTTTCAGGAACAGCATATATGAAGCCATGGTGCTGTGTCTTCTGGGGATCGTACTTTTTTGTATTTTTTGGTGAATGCATTAAACTTTAGCATTATGCATTCTGTGTCATCACTTGAGGTTTTATTTCAGAGTTGTCTGGTTTTAACTGATGGAGGCCTTCTCGACCTCTCTGGGCTATACATAGTTGTATGTCAATTCAGACTTTGTATAGCAGTCCTGTTGGAGTTTCTGGAGATAGTATCGGTGAGGTTTTGAGTATCGCTAGGTCTGGCTTTGATATGGCCGGTGGTGCTCCGATTTGTCATTACCCTTTCTCCTGTAGCTCTTACATACGGCTGTAAAAATATTATTTGCTGCTTGCAGATTTGAGTCTGTATGTAGATTTATGTTCCAATTCAGTTCTGGGTGGTTTATGAATCTGTTTAGACCAGCAAGTAGAGATAATAGGCTTGCTAGGCTGTACTCTAAACCGTTTGTCTGACGCACCTCGACAGAGAATTTCCATAGTGTTTGACACAGTTCTTCTGCTGTTACTGAGTTTAAATCTACAGATAACTGGTGAGCAGAACACCAGTTTGAAAATACAGTTTTAGCCCATGTGGTTGTTTTTTGGGTGTTCTGCTCATCTTTTTCTTTCTCTAATTGATTTAGCTCTTCTGTGGTGAAATGAGGAAACATTTCACTTGTACCTGACATGTGGTTTCTTTTTTTAGGTACTTTTCCACTCTGTTGGTTTCCCTTGGTGATGTCGCCTACTTTGCGGAGTATTTCTGACATTTTGAAGGAAAAATTTACTTCAGGTACGTCCGACATTTTACGTGCCTTTCTGTTTTACTCTGTGGTACTGGTAGCTATGCGAGAGGTGGTTCACTGTGACAGCTCTGTGAGTATGCAAGAAGTCTGTCAGAGTCTGCTCAGCAGTTTCCCGCTGTCAAACAGGCACTGCCATTGGTCAGGGATACCACTTGTGTTGTAAGGCAGGGTATGCTTATTAAGTGCCAGTTGTTAATATATGGCTTAATAAGGACACGGCTCAAAAGGGGGTTTAGCCAATAGACATGCATGAATTTTTTGCCCATTTTAGAAGCTGGGATAACACCCCTTCTCGGGTGTTGGATGCCCTCGGCCGGTGGCCTCAGGCTCAAGCACCCGAGGTAGGATGTTATCCCAGCATAACACCCACCCTGTCAGGCATTATTCCTTTAATAATACATGTAATGTACTCTTTTCCCATTTAACCCAGGTACTTGGGTAGGCTCCATACAATAGTACTGGGGATGTTACGTTCAGGGAAAAAGGGTTCCCAGCTTTCCCTGGACAGATTTGTCCAAAATGAGGTAACATAACAGCAAGAAAACAAGCATTTGTCAATGCCACATGTTCGCGTGCAGGTATTTGCAGTGGTGTTTGGCATGTATGGTGCTTTACCCTAAAGACCTGTGCGATTGCTGGTATTTGGACAATAAATTGTCAGCATGACCTTTTTGTTAGCCCCATTGTGCGCTACATAGGCAGAAACACATTTTGGGCAGGATGTGAAAAATGACAGCTGTACTGCTCATAAGGAAGTGTGGTAAAATGGCAATGTTGAAAATCTGGAGTGGAAATATTGAAAATTCAAAACCTAGGAGCGTGTGTGGGAACTGTGCAATGCACGATCATAAAACAGTCATTGTTAGGGATTTTTTTCACCAAATTGTCAACATTGGCATTTTAAAACCTCTGCTAATGAGCAGTGTCACTGTGATTGCCTTACTGTGTGCCATACATTGATTTTGCACACCGACTGCGCCATTGTGCACTGCATGGGTGGAAACACATTTTGGGTGAGATGTGAAAAATGACAGCTGCACTGCTCATAAGGAGGTGTGGTAAAATGGCAATGTTGAAAATCTGGAGTGAGAATATTGAAAATTCGCAAACTTACGAGCGTGCGTAGGAAATGCACAACGCACCGTCGTAAAACAGTTATTTTAAGGAATTTGTTCAAAAAATTTTCAACATAGCCATTTTAAGATCTCTGCTCATGAACAGTGACACTGTGATTTTGTTAATGTGTCCCATACACTGAGTTAACACAGCGACTGTGCGATTGTGCGCTACATGGGCGGAAACACGTTTTGGGCAAGATGTGAAAAATGACAGCTGCAGTGCTCATAAGGAGGTGTGGTAAAATGGCAATGTTGAAAATCTGGAGTGAAAATATTGTAAATTCGCAAACTTACAAGCGTGCATAGGAACTGCGCAATGAACACTCGTAAAACAGTCATTTCTAGTAATTTTGTCACCAAATTTTCAACACAGCCATTTTAAGACCTCTGCTCATGAACAGTGTCACTGTGATTTTCTTAATGTGTCCCATACATTGATTTCGCACACCGACTGCGCCATTTTGCGCTACATGGGCGGAAATACGTTTTGGGTGAGATGTGAAAAATGACAGCTACACAACTCATAAGAAGGTGTGATAAAATGACAATGTGTAAAATCTGGAGTGAAAATATTGAAAATTCGTGAACTTATGAGCCTGCGTAGGAACTGTGCAATGCACGCTCATAAAACAGTCATTTTTTTGGAATTTTTGCACCAAATTTTCAACATGGGGTTTTTGGGACCCCTTCTCATGAATGATGTCACTGTCATGGCATTCTTCAAGCCCGAAGGGTGATTTTGCACAGTAACTGTGCAGTGCCTGCGAAATCACCCTTTGGGCCCGAATAATGCCATGACAGTGACAATCATTCATGAGAAGGGTCCCAAAACCCATGTTGAAAATTTGGTGGAAAAATCAAAAAATGACTAGAATAAGTTGAAACCCACTATCTAGACCATTATACAGCTTACGGCATTTCCTCAGTTAGTAGTGCGCCTTTGAAGAGTGCAGATGTGTTCCGGTCCACAAGATTGTTCTTGGTCCGGAGGTAAGTATGGGGTGAGGGGATGTGGGGAGGCTGGGTGCACAGTGGGTGGGTGCGGGTTGTGGGGGCTGGGAGCGCACTGCGGGACAGTTTTATTTTACAGGTTAAAAAAGACAGCGTGGGATGTTTGCCACGCTGGGGTGAGGCTCCCAGGGTGGCAGAAGATGGCTGGGGGTGCCGACAGAGTTGGGCACCCCATTGTAAACTACGTGGAAGTGCCGAAGAGCCAATGGGATTGGGCACCCAGTCGGCGTAACAAAGCGAAATGTTTGCCATGCTGGGGTGGGCTACCAACATGGCAGCAGATGGCTTGGGGGGGCCATGGAGCCAGCGGGGATTGGGCACCCCATCAACAAACAACCTTTGCCACACTGGGGTGGGCTCCCAGCATGGCACCAAAGCTTTGGGGGGTGGAGTGATTGTGTAGCGGGAGGAGCATGTGGCGTGAGGGGGATGGCAGGGTGCTCAGTATGGCAGCGGTGTTTTCCTTTGAAGCAGAGGAACACCGCTGTCATACAAAGCTCCTGCACCCATTGGTGCAGGACCGCCACGCCTGCTCAAGGGAGCAGTGCATTGGATGGGAGAGGCACACCTCCAAAGTGTCCTACTCTCCCAAAACGTTCCTTGCGCATGCGCGCAAGCGAACGTAAAAATAGGTGAGAGATAGCTTCTAACTGATTAATACACAAAGTAGGGGAATTTTGTTGGGAGATCAGGAAAGTATAATTCAGATTCTTATATTCCAATCATATCTTTCAAAACAACCATATCTTCCTATCCTTTCTACAAAAAAGGTTTTCTTTTTTCTGTTAATACCATGACACCTCTCATGGCCTTTTCCTTATCTTTCCTTCTTCTATTTCTTCCTCCTTTTTTCTTTCTGTTCCTTAACTCTCATAGTACTTCTGTTCTTCTTCATTCTTTCTTTTTATCCTTCATTTTTCCCCAGCTTGCTTTTTTTCTCTTTCCTTTTTCTGTGTTTTTTTCTTTTCTTGTTCTACGTGCTACCCTACAGCCACTCCACACCTTACTTGTGCTCTATACATTATGTAAAAAACTGAGTACAACACACAGTACCTTCATTCTCTGCCCATCATTCTTCTGGACATCTTTATCATACACCTGTTGCAATGAAATACTTACATTGCACATTATATTTTCATGTGCCATTAACTGTTGCTGTAAAACTAACTTACGCCTGGCTTGCCAGACTTAATATTTACATATGGCAAATAGAACTTGCAGAGTTCCTTTGTGAATTATCTGCCATCTCTGTGGGTATATGGCTAAGACTAATTCCTAATATGTCAGGGACGTGAAATATGATATATGCGACCCTACGGTTGCCTGACTCCAAAAATCTTTTACATAACTGCATTCCAAACAAAGTGTTCCTGCATCTCAAAAACCTGGTGACATTCTTGTCCTGGGCAATATCTTTCATCTACTGGCTTGTACTTACTGTTATTTTTAACATTTAACCTTCCATAGATCATTAACCATATTAACTCCCACACAAAAGCTGGCATCCTGGGATTGGTTAACTGGGATAAAACCTCTACCATGTTATTCACTGGGCACCAAGGAAGAATCAACTCCTTCTCAGTTGCACAAATTCTTATGTCATCATACATCTGCTGTCAGGTATTTGTTAACATAGTATGATAAGGGACCTTCCACCTTATCATTTTCTGGATTATAGTTTTAACATGGTGGGAAATAACCTTCGTTATTGTCAGTATTCTAGTTTTGCCCTACATCCAGGCAGTGATATGGACATTCACCCATTCCCTCACTACCATTTGCCATGGTTTAGTGATTTGCCTTAAGCCCTCAAAAAGATTATGATATAAATAGACACTATAAAAAGGCCAAAGGATAAATCATCCCCAGGCCAACCTCCTTAATGGGCCTATACGTGGTATCCCGCTTCACAGGATCCAGGCAGCTGCTCAACAGTGCTCTAAAAAACACACTCAATAATCTGGCCTCCAGTTGTGCAGGGGGGGGAAATAAAATGTATATATAAAAAAATCAGAACAAGTTCTTTATCTGCATTATTCATTTCCTTTTAGCTATCTGCTTGTGTATCCAGCCCATCATCTGTTGTTCAGCTTTTTTCATTTTCTTTTCCAAGTTAAACAATGCCAGATCATGAGGCCCAAATAAAATCCCCAAAATAACCATTGGTTCCACCACTAAGGGAATTGAGGCATAACTTTGTCTAACTGGAAACTGTTGTCCTAACAACATACCTTTACTTTTCTCTGTATTTATCCTAGATCCCTTGAAACCCTTGAAAAACTCCTACATTGTTCCATTATTTCAGTCTCATCTGTAGTACCCCTTACCACAATAATCACATCATCTGCATGTGCTTACACGTAACTGGACAGTTCACTGTTGTTAGAGATATGCCCTGGATTTGGGGTGTCATAATTACTGGTCTTAAAAAAAGGTCAATGCAGAAAACATAAATCAAGGGGCTTAAGGGACAGCCCTGTCTCACATCTCACCTTAACTGTACTCTTCCCCCTTTCAATCCATTCACCCTGGGTTGTACTACAGCCTTTGTATAAAACATTCTCAGCCACCCCACAAACTGTATAGGGATCTCAAAGGTTTCCAATGCAAAATACATATATTCATGGCCTTCTGTTGGTCAAGTCCCTTCTTCCAATCCCTTTTGGCATCTCTGAAAGATTTCCTGAAGCATAATTTAATTATCCTGTATACCCCTTCCCGGAACTCAGCAAGCTTGGGCTGTACTTATCTGTGTTTCTGATACCAATGCCAATCTCTGCCAAAATTTTACTTAAGATTTTAAAGTCACAGTTCTGTAGACTGATTGGTCTCCAGTTTGTAAGCTTTTGCTTCTCTCCCTTTTTATAAATAAATATCAGGTCTGCTATAGTCATAGACAAAGGCATTGTATGTGACTTCAATATCTCATTAAATAATTGCGTTAATTCAGGGAGTAATTCTTGTGTCATTTTTTTGTAAAACTCTGGCGTAAGCCCGTCTACACCTGGGACTGTGTTTTTGTTCAAGGACAGTATCATCTGTTTCACTTTCTCCTCCTCTCTAGGCTGGAGTAGTTGATCAGTCTGAGTCTTATTTAAGGGTGGCACTTGTAATTTCTCCAGACATTCCTCATAAGAGTGTGACTCGGGAGAAATTCCAAAGGTGTCCATTACATAGTGATCTATGATTGTCAAGATTTTTCCTTTTTCATTTTGGATGCATCCTGTCTCATCCTCTAATTGCCTTACTAATTTCTTATCTACCCTCTTTTGCGTGTCCTTAAAAGGTTCAAAAGTTTGCTTTTTGCTTTCCGTTCCAAACCTCAATTCCCGCTGAAGTGTTTTTGTTTTGTTGTATTGGATTTGAAATATTTCTCTTTTTATTTGTGAAATCTGCTTACTATAGTTATGTTTTAATGTTTCAGTTCTCGATATTAAAGAGTGTAGTTGTTTACATAATGTAAGATATTTCAAATACGAGTTTATTGACTGTATATGGGCTGTTTTTGGAAAAAAGGTCTTAAACTCAATTTTTAACTCCTCCCACCACTCACTCATAGAGTCATATATACAAATGACCAATTTCCTCGCCACCCACAGGCTTTTCTATGCTGTACATATATCCTCAGTTTCTAATAAGGAAGTATTCAGTCTCCATGGACTTTTCCCAATGGTATTGGAGTCTTTCCTTACCATATGTATGTCTATGCCTCTGTGGTCTGTGAACTCCCAATCATGCATAATTGCCTGTGCTATCTCTATCCTTTGTGAGATGAATAGGACATTGATTTGTGCTAGGAGGGTCCTCCTATAAAACGAAAACCCACCCTGGGAGTGTAAAGACCTATATGAGTCCTTTAGCTGTGCTACACTGGTAATCTATTTTAGAGTGTTAGTATCACTATATATTTTTTTCATCTCTATCATTCTGATGTAAGTCACAATTAAAATCTCCACCCCACATCACCAACCAGGCTGTGCATAAATACAGCTGTATTTTCCTAAAGAGATCAATCCTTTTTGTCTTTGTTTGTGGGGCATAAGAATTTATAACTCTAAGTCTCAACATTTCTAACTGAATGTCTAAAATCAAAGCCCTCCCTGGATCCGGTTCTATAAGTCTGGTGACTTTTAACCCTTAGAAGACTGTGGACGTATATATATGCCCAGAATCTATATATGTTCACACAGATTCAGTTCTCAAAGGGTTCAGTTGGGGTTCAGAAACAATATTCTTAAACCATCACATAGTTCAAGTCCTTGGTACCAAAAGAAAGCCCCCTTGGGCTATAATTTAGATGCACTGACTACTTCCGCCAGGGTTTTTAGTCTTGTATCCTACAGACACACTATGTCCACCTTCTGTGTCTGTAGTTCTGTAAGAACAGTCAACCTCTTTATATTGCTCTTGTTACTATTAACGTTGACCATCATTATTTTTTAGATTAGACATTTTGAAGGAAAACAAGGAAACAAGGGGACTTCCCTTAATCACTTGATGTTGGGATCTGGTTTCCCATTTCTTTTTAACTGTATCTCATGGGCCCTGATCTTGTTTTCCAGATGATAGATCCTTAGTTGATAAGGAGAAGAATGAGGAGTCTGATTCCTCATTTTCATCTTCCATTCTAAAGATGCGGGTTCAAATAGTAATGCTTGGTTATCTGTTTATAGCTGTCTATTTTTTTTTCTCTGCTATGTTTTCTTTCTTTACCTTTAGTCTCCATTTGTTTTTCCCGCATTGCTCGTAGCCTTTTTTTTGTAGTGTACTTGTTGAAATGCTGGTTCCGCTACAACCTTGAGGGAAGAGGGGAGGCATAGGTTCAGATTCTCTTATGGTTTGCTCTTTGGGGTCTGATGTGATAGTGTCCTCTACTATCTCCATTTCCCATTCTGGGTCTCATTCCATTCCTTCTGCATGACTTTCAACGCTTGGGCCTGCTATCTGGTTCACTTCTTTCGCTGACGTCATGCTATCTTCCATTCTGAGCCATACTCTCTTGTACAGGGGTTTCCCTGTCCCTGTTTCTTGTGGCCCCTCTTTTTGGGAATGTTGCTCCTTATTTGTGCCTTCTTCTGTTGTTTTCCCTTCTCCTGGCTTCTCCTTTTCTTTCTCTCTCAAAACCTCTTGCATGTGTTTTTCTGATGCTACTGCACAACTTTTCTTTTGTGCCTGAATGATCAGTGCATAATGGGTTGGGATATCCCTATTATGAGAGGCTCATGGACAACATATATATGAATGTCCTTTTTCTTCACATAGGTTACAATGAAAAGGGTTTGGGCATGCTACGGCCAAATGTCCAGCATCCAGACAATGAGTACAATGCGGAGTATTACATGTGTTACTGAGATGCAATCTGGATCCACATTTATGGCATGATTTTGGTTGGCCTGGATAAAACAAGGAACCTCTGTCCCTGCCTAGGTAGAAATAACCTGGAAGATGTAGAATTCTATTGTTGGACATAAATAGTTTGCATTTTATTCTCCAGCTTCCAGTCTGTATCTGCTCTGAATCCATGATGGGCCAAGGATGTTCTAAGACCTCACATCTCTTTTTCAACCAGAACAATATGTCAGACACCCATATTCCTTCATTTTTGAATATCACCCTAATGGTCTGGACAGTTAGCTTGGTGATTGAGATAGCTAGAAATGGAGCCCACAGGGATATATCTTTCAAAGCATTATATTTCCCCCAAAAGCAGTTAAGGGATTCAACCATTTTAAAACAAATGTCATAGTTATGCTCATCTGTGTGGAAAAGAGCAAAGATTTCTGAAGCATAAAACTTTAATGAGTTCTTTAATAGTGTCTTCCCCACATATACCCTGTCCAAAAGGGGGTTCAAGACCCCCCTTGTACATCAACCTGATGGCATTTTTACATGGAGCTGGTTCCCCTTTATTTATTTTATTTTTTTTTGTGTTATCTATTTATCTCCTCTGCGACCCTCACCTACCTCTCCTTCAGGCCAGTTGCCAAGGACACTTACCTCTCACTCGTCTCCACCGCTGACCCTGACCCCACATTGCAGCCACCTCAGGGTAACCCGATGTAACACTTATGTCGGGTGGGTCCTTCTCTTCTGAGGAGAAACAGCCTATCAGCCCAGGCATTGGTCCTGGGTGCTGCTGTGGCTAGGTCAGCTGTCACGGAGCTCAAGGGAGCACTGGTCCGGGCGGCCATGATCTGATAGGAGGAGATGCCATTTTCAGTTTTTCCTCTGATTTCCTCTAGTTGCACTGCCTCTGAGCTTCTCCTGGTCTCCACCAGGGGCCACCACAGAGTGACGCCAATCCACAACCCACCCCAGGAGAGGAGAGTAGTCCTCCAGATGCTCAATCCTACTCCTTCCCCTGCCAACCCTCTGGCGCCCTAGTCCATTCCCGAACCCAGGTCACCGGTGTGGTGTGAGGTAAGGCACCAGCGCCACAGCCCTCTGTGCCACCGGGCTGGCCTTCCTTTTATTTTTAATCAAATCAGCCATCCTTAGTAATGGTCTGCATTGTTGTTTCTTTAATGGATCCTGCAAATCTATACATATAGATAGAGAATCCTCAGGGACTTTAGTGTGCACTGTGTCTTTTGTACTTTCCGAACTTAATGGGCTTTGTACTGATGGCTTTCTTTCAGGGGTGCTTTTGTCCAATAAAGGAGCCTGTCTGTGTAGGCCTGCAGATGCCACCACTTTATTAACCACTACCTTAGGTTCAAGGGGGCACATACTTGTTTGCATATTTTCTGGTATAGGATTTACATGCACTTCTTCTTCTCCATCTATTACCACAGCCACCCCTTTAGACTCATTGCCCGATTCCACAATTTAATCTGAGTCTACATTGCAATCCACACTTCGTTTTTTAGGTGAATAAATTATTTTACCTGTAGGGCCAATTTCTTTGTCCGAGAAGTACTTCACCTTTGGATCGGCAGGGTCTAGTGTCCAGGACCCGTTTTGTTCTGCTATCCATCCTGAGCTCCATAATGCCGTAGCAGCTGACCACTTATCCTTAGGACACACACACACATTTTTTACTTTAAGTTTTTTATGGCTTTCTTTCCGGTTCCCAATTCCCAAAGTTTTCCTTTGCGGTAGACCTTTTTTTTTTTGTACCACATCTCTCTTTTCCTTTAAAATGTACCATAGATGCTGTTTGTTTCACCAGCTCCGTCGGGGCATCACTAGTCGTTTGGGGTGTGGCAGCTGCTTGCAGCTGTCTCATTGCTGCTTCATACTGTAAATCCTCCTCATTTCTTTTTGTAAGCTGAACTTGCTGTAGCCAATCCAATTTGGTTTGCTTGGCACCTTCCAACCCTTCAATTACATTACCCATCTGAATGCTAAGTGGCTCAGTTTCCAAAATTGCCTCGGCGACATCTCTCGCCTGTTGCTGTTGGACCTCTTGGATTTGCACTCCTGAACCTGGTTCTCGTAAGTCTGAAGTAATCTCTACTTCCATCTGGACTGAAGCATTTGTTTCCATCAGGATTTGCACTTCTGAAGCTTTAGACAGCATTTGAGGCAAAAATGAAATCCCCTCTGAGTTGCAGGTCCCCAACCTCCCAATCATCCATCTCCTGCCTCAGCTCACAAGGACTGGCCATCACAACAGTCACACACTCCCCCTACAGGCAGAGTAGGGGAATTTTATTTAAGAAATTTGGACTTCATTACAACATCAAAAACATCAAAGAAGAAAATCTCAAGATAACAGACATACACAGTATTCATAATACTGGTTATACAAACTCTCATTCACATACATCCAGTATTACAGAGGTTCATTCAATGTGTCTTCATACCTGATTCCATATATCGCAGTTAACCACACTGGACTAGTTTTTAAAATCTCTTTGTTGCACATATTGTACACCCTTTCTAATATTGTTCATAATCTCTTAGTATGAAACCTTTAACTGCTGTAGAACTAATCAACATCTGGCCTGCCATAAATAATATCTATCAATCATTAACACTACATGCATTGTTTCACTGTTATACTTCCTATTTAATGACACATTTATTAATAAACATTATGTCTTCATATGTGAGGTTGGAGAAAAGGGGTTCCACCCAATCTTCCGCTAATAACTCCCAAAAGGTCTGGGCAAACTGACACTCTGAAAATAAATGTTTCTGCATTTGAATTATATGAATACAACTTTCTCTTGGACAATACCTCTCTGTTATTATTTTTATGTTTGTTATTCCCTCTCACTCTTAATCTATCATAATTTCCCAACCATAAACTATCCCATGTGATTACCGGAATACTGGGGTTCACTAATTGCTTCATTACCCAAGTATGGTGTTCTTGTGGACAGTTAGGGAATACAATCTCAGCTTGGCCCCCTGACTTCAACACCTGGTCATATAATGCTTTCTTATTTGATATTATCAAATCATTAGGCTTCAAGCCCAACCCTATTGCTTGTGTTATTGCTTCTAGTCCATATCTTGTCAGTCCAGTTATTTTTTTAATAATCTTCTCTGGCCTTGCTCCCATGCTGCCCTACAAGGAACCACCCAACAGGAAACTAGTTATTTCCATATTTTGCTCCCTGGTTTCAATGCCTTTCCTATATTGTAAGTCAAAAATTTAGTTAAAAAGAAGTTCACTGGGTTGATCATCCCTGCTACCCCTTCTGTTAGTGGTCTGTATGTTATCTCTCTTTTGATGGGGTTTAGACGTGATCCCCAAAACTCTTGGAAGAATATACTACCCAAGCGCATATATGGTTTCATCAGGGGAGGAAATACATAGTTTATATATAAGAACATATCAGTAAGGATTTAATCAAATACACTCTCTTTCTCTTTCCAATTGGGTGCTGCCTCCATCCTGCTATCAGTCTATCTCCTTTATCTAATGCTGCTTCCCAATTTATTGTCTGACTGTCCCCAGGCCCGAAGAAGATTCCTAAAATGTTCAAAGGTTCAGGGGAGTTCTTAATACCTGCTAAAGATCTTATTACAGGAAACTCCACACCCCTGCTTTTATTTTTATTTATCTTAGACCCAGATATCCTGGAATGCTGAGTCAAAATATTACATAGAGCTTTCTCATCTGAATCATGCTTTAATGTTAAAACCACATCATATGCATATGCTAGAGCTTTGATGGGGGAGCTAGTCATATTTACTTGTAACCCCACTATCTCTGGACACTGTTCTAGAGCTCTTAAGATGATATATTTCCTAAAAATGTATAAAAGGGGACTTAATGGACATCCTTGCCTTACTTCCCTTTTAACAGCCACTCCCCCCCAACCACCCATTTACCTTAGGGATTATCATTGCACCCTGATACAATGTTTTAATCCAACCTATAAAATGGGCTGGGACCCCGAATGCAGCCAGTACTCAGAACAAAAATTTGTGGGCTTTCTTGTTGAATGTTTTCTCCTGGTCTACCCCAATTACCCACCCTTTTGTATCCTGACCTTCTGTTTGTGCAAATAATTCCCTTAACATAATCAGGTTATCATTTTCGGCCCTACCTGGAATACTACAGGCCTACGCAGGGCTAATTATTTGAGCTACTGAAATGAGCCCTGTTAGTAAAATTTTGGCAACTATTTTCTTGTCTATATTCAATAGACTTAATGGTCTCCAATTGTCCATCATATTTTTGGGGCCTTTTTTATGGATCAAAACTAATACTGCCTCACACATGGATTTTGAAAACTTAGCTTTGGACAACATGTCGTTAAACAATATTGTTAAGGCGGGAATCAATTCCTCTTGAAAGGTCCCACTGTGAGGCCATTCAAACCAGGAGCTGTGCCTAATTTCAGCCCCCTGATAGCTAGGGTAACCTTAGTTTCAGTAATCTGTTTGACTAAATCTGCTTTCTCTTCATTTGTGATCTGAAGGAGATGTAGTGACTGTAAAAACCTTGACCCATCTGGACATACAGGTTCTTTACCAAACTGGGCTAACATTTGCTGTACTACTAGTTCCACTAGTTTCTCTGGTGTACTAACCTGTTCCCCAGTAGGATAAATTAATTCTTGAATTACTCTTGAATCTGTTCTTCCCTTACAATCCTTGTAAGCATCAAAGCTTCCTTTGGCTATCTGGGTTCCAAACCTGGCCTCCTGTCCTAATGATTGAGCTCTGCCATACTGCAATCCCCTCATCTTTTCACTTATGGTTTTCATTTGAGCCCCGTAGTCACCAGTAGTACTGTCTGACAGGGATATAAGATGCTGCAACTGATACCCAAGTGATAGGTACTTCATGTACCTATCGTGGCTAACTAGTGATGCATGTCTTTGGAATACCTGTTTCCAGGCCTTTTTTGTGTCTTCCCACCATTCTGTCATTTTGTCGTAGCAATCAACTACTGACAGACTGGCTGCCCATTCTTTTGCCCATACCTTCCTAGTTTTTGGGTCTTGTAATACTGACTCATTTAACCTCCATGAATTTTTCTTACATTGGAGGATCTCTTTCCATGATATCCTTGCTTCGACTGCCACATGGTATGAAAATTCCTGAACTATAGTCTTGCACTCCTGGACCTGCAATTCTTTGGAAACAAAAATAAAATTGATTCTTGTTTTAACTGTCCCTCTGAAATAAGTGAATCTCCCCAGCAGGATGCAAGCTCCTATAAGCATCCTTAAGATTAGCTGTGTCTGTAATTTGATTGAGACAAACAAAATCACTGAACAATTTGGTTGTCCTAAGACCCCTGTCTATCTGCTGCCTCCCACAATTCAAGTCCCCCATCCACAATACTAACCAAGATGTATGTAAATAAGGTTGTATTTGCTTGAAGAGGGCTGTTCTCTGAGCTTTAGTTTCTGGGGTGTATGTTGCAATTAACCTAAACCTCTCATTAACATGGGAGAAATCTAATAACAAAGCTCTACCTGGACTGATATCCACTAGTCTAGATACTGCCAGATTTGGTTTTGCAAACAGTATTCCTATCCTATCACACCTGTCAACCCCCATTGACCAGGAGGATGGGCCCAGCTTCCATATTTTTGAGGCTTGTTGTAGCTCTCTGTGCATTTTGACCCAGGTATCAACCAAGCAAATAATGTCACTATGAAATATGTGTACAGACAACAAAACCCCTCCCAATTTCCGCTCCCCTTTAATACTAGTAATGTTAAGAGAAGTTATGGCCAAAGTATCCATGATTCACTTAGATAATTAAGTGATTCCACTCCTACTACCCTGCCTAGTACGCTTAGTGATCGGGTCCAACTCTCCTCCCCCATCTGCGTCAGTGTTGGATATAAAGGAAGAGGAGTCTGTCTCTTCCCCTTCAGAATCTCTATCAGTGGCATCAGATGATAGTAAAATGTATTTATTGCCTATTTTCAAGGCCACTGTTTTTCGGTGCTTGAAAAAAGCAAATTCTGTTTTGACCATTCTGGATTTTACCGGTGTTTGGGAATCCAATTTCCGGGATTTTTCCGGTAATCCAAAACTTCACTCAATTTAAGTAACAAATTTGTCTGTCAGTGTTTTATCATGTTTTATGCAGATTTAAGTCACTTCAGTGGAAAACAACAACATTTAATCTCATATTGCATGTTATATTAGCTACCCAGCTACAAGGTCAAGCATACTCCCTAACCTGGTTGGTTCACTGACCATTTGCAGCAGGAAGCTGTCCTGGAAGGCATCCAGCAGTACCTGCTCCCTTCTGTTCCTGGTTGTTGGTTTGCTCCAGTCTACTCCTGGCAGGTTGAAGTCCCCCACAATCACCACACTACCCTTCTCGCAGGTCCTCCTGATCTGTCCCGCTAGTTCCCTGTCTAACTCCTCCATCTGAGATGGTGGCCTGTACCACTCCCATTCTAAGAATCCTATTCTTGGAATCCTGGATTTGCATCCACAGTGACTCCATCTACCCTCCTCCCTTCCTCCTTACACACTTCAGTCCTTCCTTACACATAGTGCCACCCCCTTTCCAATCACCCTGTCCCTACAAAATAACCTGTACCCTGGTACAGACAGGTCCCAGTCATTATATTGGGTGGCCTATGTTTCCGTGATGGCTGCAATGTCCACCTCTCCCTCTGCCATGAGAACCTGTAACTCTGCAGTTTTCCTCCCAAGGCTTCTAGCATTAAGGGTGACCACCTTCCACCCTTTCCCCCCCTCCCATCCTGCCCTCCTTTCCTAGCATCACCAATAGTACTTGCCATTTGTCCTTTGTCACTGTTATGGGGGGTGAGCTCATATGATTTCCCAACCTGTGGTCTCTGCATATCTCTTCCCCAACTGCCACCCCCCACTCCTAGTTTAAATTCCCTACTTCCTCTATATACTCTTCCATCCTTTGTTTCAACACTTTCTTTCCCTCCTCACTCAAGTGTAGTCTGTCCTTGGCATAGAGACTACTGTCCTCCCAGGTCCCTCCCAACCCCCCAACAGCCCATACCCTTTAGCACAACACCAGGTTCTTAGCCATCTGTTAAATTCCTCTATTCTCAGCTTTCTTGTTGTGCTTGCCTTTGGCACCGGAAGCATCTCGGAAAAAGTTACTGATCTTCCTGCCGCCTCACATAATTGTGCTAGTTCCTCAAACCTCCTCTGGACTGTATATACTGTCTTGTCAGCCAGGTATTTTGTCCCAAGATGTATAATTAAATGAGGCTTGTTCCTACTCCTTCTAGCATATTTCAGAACAGCTGTCCCACCCTTTCCACTGTCATTCCTGGCATAGCCTCCACCCAAATGCGACTATGCCTCTCCCCCTTGCTACTCCACCTAACTCCTCTTAGTATTGAGTCCCCCAGCACTAAGATTCCACCCCTCTTACTCCCTGCTTGCTTCCATTCATCTCCCTATCTCATTTCCAGCTCCTTTTCTTCCTCCTGCACATTATTTCCCCCTTTTACCCCTGTTGCAATTCTCCCAGCAGAACTTCCCCCCGCTCCAGTTTGGTCCAGGCATTTATCAATTACTCCTCTAATTTTATCATTTCCCTCCTCCACTTCCTTCCTCTCTAGCAGTGCACAGCTGTTTTCTGAAGACCCTTCACAAATGCCCACTCCCTCTCTCTTCATAGTAACCTGTTCTCTCCTTTTCACTCCATGATTTTTGCCACTTCTTCGCCTCCCCTCACAAGTCCCTATCTCCTCCTTCCATTTGTCTTTTGTCTCCTGACCTGGTTTCCCCGGCAATCGTTCTTCCTGGCCTGGGCCCCTTTGTCTCTGCTTCCCTTCTTCTGACCCTCTCCTCACCCCTGTTGGCTTAAATTGCCCTCCCTCATCTCCCCTTCTTCCTCCCTCCAGTATTGGGCTAAACCCACCCTCAATCTGCCTTGCCTGTCTTAGTTCCTCCTGCAGACCCTCAATCTCCTTTCTAAGTTTTTCTATGTGGTTGCACACTAAACATCCTCCCACACTCCAGGCAATGTTTAGAAAGATTGATGCACACGATTGTTGCAGCCTACCACCCTACCCATTGCATGTCGTTGACCTGCAGACCCCCCACCCCACCCTTCCAGATGCAGGATACAAACACTCCCCCAGTCTCCCTCTCCCCTCTATCAGTACAAAACATTCTTTTCTTTATTTCCCTTACCTCCTTTGTTGCACATGTTTAGATATATTGAGCAACTGCTTTTTATATTCCTATCCTTCCTATCCACACTCAAAAAGAGACTTTAAGTAGCCATTGCACAACCTTCTTCAAACTCCTACTCCTCCTTCCCCAATGCAATATCAATGCGAAGAAGTAATAATGAAAGCTCCTAGATTTGCATTTACTTTCCTTCCACTGAGATAGCAGTCACCTCTTCACTTGCTGCTGTTCCTTTCCTGGATGTCTGCTTCTGCTATGACAGGTGCATATCCTTTGCCTGTTTGAGGAAGTGATGACAGAACCCCTAGCATAAAGGAAATAATGGACCAGGGGTGGGTGGGACCAGCCCAAGTCTTCCGGAAACAATCAGGTAGCTGAGGCCTCTAGTCAGACCATTAGCACCTTCCCCCCACTGTGCACTCAAACTTTGCAGCTATTGAAGACAGCAACAATGAATCACAATTCTACTCAAGCCCCAAAAATAGGTTTGCTACCCAATGAAACAGGACTCCAATTCAAACAACTTCACCAACAACACATCAAAATAGGCTTGGAATTAGAAGATATAGGTCTCCAATTCAAAGAAACAGACCCAGTTAAATTATACCAATTATGTTTTAAAACAGAAGAAAAAGGCCTCTACAAATGCAGCCTGCCACACAGTGAACCAAACAAATGAGCCCACTTACAGCTACCAAAACAGGTTTCAAAATTCCAACAGCCCCAAACAATACCCTGCTAGCCCATTAGTAGTAAGAAAGAAAAGAAATAACATTCTACCAAGTAGAATCCATGAAAAACAATGTAAAACAAGAAGCTACTGTACTGTAGATCTGATCCTGTCCCCCTTCTAGTTACAACTTCCAGATTTTCCCAAAGAGAAACAAAAACAGTTATTTATAGAACTCAATGTAACAGCAGATCTTGAGAGAATCTCTTGCAATAGGTCACATCTTAGAAACTGCAGTACAACCATGAGATGCCAGGACTGCACAAACATTTTTGCTAGCAGTCCATCTGGAGCCATGTATAGCTATATAGGGAAGATCAATGTGATGACAACATCGCCATGCGTGGCCCCAAATAGACCGCTAGCAAAAAGGTTTCCATGAGGTCCTGACACATGGAAGTTGTAGTTCCTAAGGTGTAACCTGCTGCAAGAGATTCCCTTGAAGATGTACTGTTACAGTAAGTTCTTACACAAGTGTTCTTTATTTCTCTTGGGGGGGAAACTCATAAGCTCCCTGGATCCCCACTGTATCCCTCTCCTCCACATCTACCTACTACGCTTCTAAGACCAACCTAGGTGCAGTGATTTTTTTCCAGTTTACTGTATGCAGAGGCATGTTTTTCTGCTGGTGAAAACAGGGACAACCCCCCCCCCACATCCCCACAGCGACTGTGCCTAGCCATACCTGCCCTACCATCTAAATATGTGACAGCATCTGTTTGCAACATAAACACCCCTCACTAAACTAGCTCTTGGCACATATAAACCAACACAGCACCTTTGGACATACTCAGAGATGCAGCACTGCCAACTCTCACCCCCAAAAATGAGCCCCACACCCCACTTACTCTGGGTCACACACTACCAAAACAGCCCCTTGGAACTGCTAAAGGACAGTGTGTGCAAACCATCCCATCTACTATGAAATCAAAGGGGCTGTGTTGCTTGATGTGTGCCCTATATTAGTTTGGGGTGAGCTTGCTTTTCACATAGAATCATCAGTGCCCTTTAATAACACAAAGGCATACCAATTCAAGCACCAAAACAGGTCATGTGCAGTATGAAGCATCCTGCCCCCCCCACACACACACTGACCCCTTTGCTTTTTAATCCTTCTGCACTGTCACCAAGTCACAGCACTTTACCAGAGCTACATATTCTGGCAGCAGGGTTAAAAAGCAAAGGGGTCAGAGTGTGTGTGTGTGTGTGTGTGTGTGTGTGTGTGTGTGTGTGTGTGTCAGGGTGCTTTATTTTCCTGCATTTGCAACAAGCCAAAAAACCTGAAATCCACAGTAGTTTGACCGGAGGGGAGCAAAAATCCCAAAGCAGTGTGCCCCAGAGCTTGTACATTTCATGTGTGTGTGAGTGACAGTAGTTTGCTGTGTACCACAGAGTTATGTGAGGCAACATAGGCATGGTTTGGAGTTGCCATAGAGTCAGCACAGGTGCATCTCTGTTGAAATAGCAGAGTGTCTATGTGCCATGGAGAAGCATGGGTAGTGGGGTTGGTGTCACGTGTTAAAAGAAAGGAAGAAAAACAACATATTTATCAAGGCATGTTTTGCCACCAGTGTTGCTCTGCAGATCTTGCAAGTATTGGTAACATTTGTCATACATGCCCACCAGCAACCAAGTCATTTTGCTGCTTTTGCTTTGCATATGTGACACCAACCCCACTATCCAGACTTTTTTGTGTTACACAGTTGCCCCCCCAATAACTCTGTAGCACACAGCAAACTAGTCTCACACACACACACACGGAGGTTAAGCACAAGAGGCAGCATTCATTTAACACACAGACCAGGAGTGCACATAGTTTTTGTCACCAGAACTTCAACAATACAATATTTAAGCACCACTCTGCAAAATGCATTTTGGACACCGCCACCAGCCATGGTAGAGAAGCCAGGATCACATGGCAATCTGGACCTATTCCCAGCATTTCCCCAGATGCAGTGAAACTAACATGCAGAAAATCATATAAAAGTTTTGAACTTTCACCCAGCTGCCCTATTACATGATTTTCTGCATTACGGTGGCTTTGTTGCTATACTAGAGTGGTAGGCAGGTTGGGCACAAGCCACATTTTCTACACTCTAAAACAGTTCATAGACAGGATACACCTGCACATCTCTGGGGCACCTTGGGCCCCCACATACACATATTTTCTGAAGCGAACAAAAGGCAACAGAATACCCAGATCCACTACCTGCTCATTCTCCCAACCACCATGCACATTCTCAGAACTGTGAGACCATGGTGGAGGCGGTAGATTGGGAGGGTGCTCGCTCCCCCACCACAAACACTGAGTCACACTCTGGGGCACAAAATACTCAGACCCCTCACCTGGTCTCCCCCTAAAGGGGTTCCTGCTAGACACACACACACACCATCCCCCCAATATACACACACACACAACCATGCCCCCCCCCAACTACTCTGGGCACACAGAAGGTATAGATATTGGGTGACAACAGGTGGTGACAGTGCAGTAGGAGAATCCAATAATAAGGGAGGGGCTGGCAATGACTGGGGACTGGAGCGGAGGCACGTCTCAGCATGCCCCCATCTCACTGGTCCTCCTAGGGTGCTGTTGCCAGAGAGGGTGGGACCAAACAAGGAAACACCCCATAGGTTACACCTGTAGATGGGCCTCAGCATCTGGCAAGCAAGGAAGGGGAAGCAGGAACAAAGTGCACAATCTCTCCCTGTAGGCAGGAGGGGGAAAGGGAGACTCCTTCACCCTAGCTGGGGGGCTAAATAATTGAGACGAGTGGGGCCACTCATCTCTGCTTGTGACCCTCCCATTGCCAGGTCACATTTGAGGTCCCTGAAGAAAAGAGCAGCTGTGGCACTAAGGAGTAAAGTAAACACTTTGAGGGCTTTGTTGGTATTCCCGCATAAAGCAAACACAGTGCTGTTCACCCTTTTGATAACTAGGGAAAGGGCAGTACTTGGGTTTAAACTTCACAGTAGCATAGAAACCACTTGCCCCCCTCCCAGATGCAGTATTGCCAGCTCTAACCCCAAAATGCCCATACAAGTGTGCAATACCCACCTCCTTACTGTGGCACACAACAAATTAGACGATCACACACACACACACACACACACACACACACGCTCTGGTGTACACAGAAGGCTAAAAAGCTGCTTGGAGCTTCTCGGACCTGCAAAGTTTGATGGCATGGCCTGTGCAGATTTCTGTGTGCCTCAGAGCAATTTTGCAGGCAAGGGCTTCATAAGTGTGAAGCAAGGTCTGTAACACTTACACCCCTCACCAAACTTGCTCTGGAGCACAAAGAAACCACACTGCACACGGCAAGCTTGAGGGTCCTTGCCCCCCTACCAGATGCAGCACTGCCAGCTCTGGCCCCCACAGCACCACAACAGACACTCTGACCCCTTCTTTCTGTTTTGTTAAACACTTAAAGCAAACACAGTGCTGTACACTGGCACTACTTATTTGGCTTGTGTTAAACACAGCAGCAGTATGTATGTATTTTTGAACTCTCCCTGTTTCTGAGCAAAATGTACACAAATTACTAAAATAATGCAAAGTAAGCATTTCAAGGTACCACCTATGTAAATGCGACAGAGTTTTCTGAGTTTTGCTGTCTGCATGCTCTGTCTGCACTGAGACGCTACTAAGTAGTAAGCAGTTTAACTAAACCCCCGAGTGTAACCCCCAGCAGTTCAATCCAAAAATAGCAATACAGCAGTGGTCTGTATGTATTTTTGAACCTCCCCCCCTCTCTGAGCAAAATGTACACACACAAATTACTATAAATTACTTCTGTGGGGCTCACTTGCTTGCAATATATTGTAGTAGGGCATTTTTAGCACTGGACAAAAAGACCCAACATCAATTTTGCTGGATAAGGAAGTTTTTTTTAGATGTTGTAACCTTGATAGTCCTGAATGTAACAGACCCATGCTCCTCTGCACGTCTCAAAGTTTCACCTCCTTATGACTGGGAGACACTTTTACCTCCCCCCCTCCGCATAAATGAGAAACATATGTTTTCAACCGGGGCTTTCAGCACTAAATTCTTGAAGCATACAGCCAATTTGAATCCTTTATTGCTACAGCTCTTTGCCAGCTTGCTAGTACATCTGCTTTCTGTACTAAATAGTGCAAACCAAGTATTTCAAACTGCTGAGGTTTTAAACTGTCTGCACACTCTGTCTGCACTGAGACGCTACTAACCTCCAGAGTGTAACCACTGCAGTTTGATCCCAAAAATATCAATATTGAATATTGAAAACAGAAAACAGCTGTATTGAACAGTACCTGAAACCGAAATGTAGGGACGGGAGAGGGAAAGGTCGCGATGCAGCTCTGCTCATGTTTGTAGCGGAATGTGGCACAACAGCAGTACGGCCAGGCAATAGCACTATAGTACAGTAATTTAAAAATGCTTTTAGCTTTAAACGAATGGAAAAGTGAACAAAAAAAAAATCTCAAGGTGGTGACTCCGGCATCTGTTCTGCACAGCAGACTAATGTGGCTTCTTTTGGCATCCTCTGTAAGATGGTCTCTAGTGTGGTCTCTCCTAATATGGTCTTGACTCCTCCCTCCTCCTTCCTCTGGCTTCTAGGCAAATAGGGATAAAGGCTGCTCGCGTGCCTTCTCTTATACCACATAAGTCCTGAACACTCACTCTAGCAGCATAAGATTCATGAGTTACCTCAGGGCATTTCAAATTCCAGCTAGCCAATAGAATTCCGTGATTCTGTCCGTGATAATGGAATCAGGAAGAGACAGTGGCCCTGCCCATTTTCCAAGTTTTAACTTTGGTCTTCCTGCTGTCTTGCTTAGGAACCACTGCACTATGTCTGTATCTTTTTTGTTGAACTGTTTTAAACACCTCCTTCTGCATACCTTTAGTGGAATGCACTGGGGATGGGTGGCATCTCATCTGTCTCTCGCTGAAGACCTGTGGCGTCCTGTCCTTTTGCTTGTTCAGGCTCTGTATTATCTATCGTTACCAAAGTTATGGCTGCAGATCCCATGTCTCCTTGATTCCCTAACACTTCAGTATGACACTCTCTCTTATGTTGGCTAATTCAGCCCTCAGACTTTGTTCTGCTACTCTCCTTGCTATCTGTTGCTGGGCTTGATTGATCAAGCCCTCATGTGAGGGACAGTCTTCTCTGTTCTGTGAGGCCCATAGGCACTGCCTGCAGGCATGGCCCATGTGCTCACACAGATTGCATTTAAATAAGTTCAGGCAAGCTCCTGAACTGTGCCCAAACTCCAGACAGTGACTACATTTTATCGTATCACATGCAGAGCTCAAATGTACTCTATAGCCACACTGAAAGCATGATTTTGGGCTGACCTGCATAAAATATCATCCCCTTATCTCTCCCTAAGTAGAAAAAACTAGGCAGGTGACTAGGTCCTGAATTAGTGGTGTATAGCTTTACACTTACCCTCCATCTGCTATCCGAAATCTGCTCACTAATGTAGGGGATGGTTTGTTCAAGATTTCACACCTTTGTCGTAGCCAAAATAGGATGTCTTCAATGTTGACACCTTAATTTTTAAACATAATGGTTATGTTCTTTACAGTGGGTTTAGTTACGTACCAGGTCATAATGTCGTACGCATAACAGCACAGGACATTATGCCGAATCCCGGACCTGTGCGCTCTCCAGGTTGGACCCCGGAGTTAGACTCCTAAGTGCGTGGGGTCCGGGGTGCAACCCTCCATAATAGGGGTGTGGGGGCAGAGCCCCACAGAAGAAAGATACATTTGAAGCGTGCAGCACGCTTGTGCTGCAATGACATTCTGCCATGCGCACTTTTGACCCCGTGCCATTTGGTTAGAGGAATCATGTGAAAGGGCGACCAAACTGGGGTGTTTTCACAGTAAGTATATTGGGCCCACAATCTATCCAGGCTAGACACATTTTTAAAACTTACATCATAGTTGGAGTTACCCAAACCAATCAAGGCAAATATCTTGGATGAAGAGAAATGCATAGAGCCTTCTAATAGAGTCTTTGCAATAAAAACCCTATCGGGGGCTCTCCAATCCTCCTTTATATAAAATCCTGATGACATTTCATCTTGGAGCAGGCTCGCCTTTGTTGCTGAACAGGTCAGACAGTTTAAAACCAGGTCCTTGCCTTTCCTGTTGCACACTCCCTTCTTGAACTAAAACTGGGGTTGGGCCTAGCCTAACCTGCTCCTCATTTTCCAGGGTCCCTTCCCCTGTTTCTGTGTTAACCTCTATGCTGGTATCTGGTAGAGGACCTGGCTTATTTATTTGTTCAGTATTTACTTCCAAATGCAAACCTCCCTCTATCCCCTCAGTAACATCAATAGATATATCAACATTGCCATTATTAACTGTTTTTTCTATGATAGAGAAGTTCAGCATCATTACCCCAGGGTTTGTTGGAGCTCAGTACTTCATTGGTGGCCACATCATCAGTTGTTTTCCTCAGCATATTAATGTATACTGGATCCTGGGAATCAAGAGACCAGGAGCCATCTGCTACTTGCTCGCATCCTGCATTCCTTAACGCTAGCTCTGAAGATCAATTCAGGTCTCCCACTCTGGCATCCTGCATTAGATCACAAGGACCCTTCATACCCTGCTCTTTCAAAGTGCAAGAGCTTTCATTTGTCCAGTCCTGGTTTTTACTCCAACCCGGCTTCTACTCTTTGTTAAATGAGAACACTGCACCTTCCGATTCACTTTATGTCCCTCTTTCCTTAATTTGACTGATTTTTAGCTTGTTCGTTAGTCCTTTTGAGCCCAAACATTTACTTTTCTTTCCTTTTTTACCAGCTGTTGGCTTTTGGCACTTGTGTTGTTTCCTGACTTTCCTGCCACCTCCTCCTCTTCTTGGTGTTGTGACATTACAGCCTGTGTTGCTGTTAAGGTGCAAGCCGAGCCTTCAGCTTGCTCTTTTGCTATGTCAGCACTCGGCTGACTCACCGGCTGTTTGACAGATTCAGCCTGCTGTCTGACAGGCCCTGTCTTTTCAGGGAGGGCCCCAAGTTCTTTCACCAGCAGAGACACTTTTTTTTAACAATTCCTGTCTTTCGAGCATCAGATGTACCTTATTAGTGTCCAGCTCTGTATTACACAACTCAGGTTCTTGTATCCACACCTTTCTGGGCTCATTTTTTAGGAGGCAGTATAGCACAGTGGTTTAAGGCTCTGAGCTGCAAATCTGGTGACATCCAGCAGACCAGACCAGGGTTTGAATCCCATAGCTTCCACTTGCATACTGTGTGACCATGAGCAAGTCACTTAACTTCCCTGTGCTCCCAGGTCGCTCCCATAAAAAAGCTTTCAGCTTAGTGTGCTACTCCTGGGTAAACAACTAAATAAATAAAAAAAAGATTTCTTCCATTTCCATTATACTTTCTTCCAGCTCTTTGGCTATTGTTATCTTCTCCTCTACAGCCTCTTATGGTTCCAGTACAGGAGACGAGGCCTACTCTCCTGCACTTTCTGTATCCATCTCCTCCTGTGTCTTAGCTTGACTAGCCATCCTGAACCAGATGGCCAAGGGTTCCCCCTACTGGTGAGTATGGGAATTTCCCCAGTGTCCTGGCTAAATTTCCCCCATTCACTGGAGATACCACAAACAGCTTAATCCAGTTCAATCTCACTTTGCATTCATCTGTGTGGGATTGTGAAGGGGGAGCGGCTGCTGCAAAGTGGGGTGCTAGCTGCACACTCGAGCGTACTTGAGAGACCATGTGGCCTTTATCTGCTGGCAAGTAGTAAGTAAATACATAAAAGGCACTAACAAGGTACAGGCACAGGAGCTTTTTCACTTCAAGAAGAGCTCCAGGACCAGGGGACATGACCTCAGGTTGCAAGGAGGGAGGTTCTCTACCAATATTAGGAAGTTTTTCTTCACAGAAAGAGTGGTGGATGCTTGGAACAACCTTCCTCAAGACGTTGTGGGGGTCAACACTGTGGCGGGATTCAAGAATGCATGGGATAGACACAAGGGAGCCCTGACTACAAACGGCAACCAGAGTGTCAAAACAGGCCTAAAACAAATGGGCAGACTAGATGGACCTAGCGGTCTCCTTCTGCTGTCAGCTTCTATGTTTCTATGTGTCTAACAGGTATTACCTTGGTACAGGCAACTTCTACTTGAAATTTTTGTGAAAATATTCTGTATATCTTGGCTGTGCATGACAGCAAAAAAATGGTAAGTATATGAAAACAATTTTATTTTGGCATTGCGTATTTCAAAAAACATACAAGATGCCATCACAAAACTTTTCAAGTCTCAAGAATTTGCCATCCAGACTGTGCATGCCAACTTCGGGGCTATTCTGTTGAACACTGCCAAAGTTATTAAGATGGAGACATTGTAGTTTAACATTAAACACAATACTTATTCAATAGAATAAAACAAAAACTTGATTTCTGTATATAATCATACATTCCTGGAAAGATAATGTATGACAAAGTAGGAAGAATTCCAAACTGGCTTAACAGAAATACTAAGCACAGGGTGAGGGGTGGCAATGGGATGATAAGGGGAGGGAGGGTGGGGTGGGCAGCTGCAAACTATGGGTGTTGGCTGCACACTCGAGCAGACTTAGATAGACTGGGTGGTCTGTTTCTGCTGGCACATTTTATGTTCATATAAGAAGAAAAAAACAAAGCTTTCAGGAAATATAAAAACAGGCCTACTCCAGAAAAATGGACTGTATACAAGAAAAAATCTAGACAATGTAAAAAATTAATTAAAACAGCAAAATGTAATGCTGAGATAAAAATGGCTACACAAACCAGTAATTATAAGAAAGTATTCTATATTTATATAGGATATTTGAGAAGAGGACAATGAAGTATAGGATCCCTACAAATGGGAACCAAATTAATAGATGATGATTAAAAGCCATTAATCACACATACCCACATAATGCAAAGTGCCATGGTCTGTATATGCAAATCACCACAGTATATTAGGCTGGTTCAACTTTAAGCAGAAATGCATGGTACCAAAAGATCTCTCGCACAGTCTGTCCTCGTAGGACGAAACAAGTGTATGTGTCTTCTGTTAGCACCCTTTGCAGACTGTGTGAGAGACCTTTTGGTACCATGCATTTCTGCTTAAAGTTGAACCAGCCTAATATACTGTGGTGATTTGCATATACAGACCATGGTGCTTTGCACTATGGAGTACGTGTGATTTTGTATTTCTTTAAAACTTGGCTTCCCGGCTAGTGCCGTTTGGGGTAACCATTGCCTCAGTGTTTGCACGCTGAAGTTCTTTGTCTTTAAGTTTGTTTTTTGTTTTATTGGGTTCACCACTACATAACCGAGATAGACCATCTTAGGGTAGCTGGTTCATTCCACTGGGGTGTCACACAGATGAGGCACACTGATGAGTCCTGGTAGGACGAAACATGTGTATGTGTCTTCTGTTAGCACCCTTTGCAGACTGTGTGAGAGACCTTTTGGTACCATGCATTTCTGCTTAAAGTTGAACCAGCCTAATATACTGCGGTGATTTGCAATATGGGGGTATGTGTGATTTTGTATTTCTTTAAAACTTGGATTCCTGGCCAGTGCCTTTCGGGGTAACAATTGCCTCAGTGTTTGCTCACTGAGGTTCTTTGTCTTAAAGCCTTTAATGACTACTTCATAGTTGTATTCAACAGAAAACAAATAATGAGAAAATCTTACAGGACGTGGGAAATATAGAGGGACATAATTCACTAATACAAGAAGATAAAGTAAAGGAAAAAAAGAAATAAAGGTAAATAAGTCAGAAGGACCCGATAATATACATCCCAGAGTCTTGCATGAAGTGGCAAGTCACATAACATCACTATTTATTGCCTCTTTTGAGGAATGTAACATTATTCCCCAATGGAAAGAAGCCAATGTTACCCCTGACTATAAGAAAGGATCAAGGCAGGATGTCAAGAACTATAGACCAGTTAGCTTGACATCAGCCCCTTCAGAAAACTGAACGAAGAATTCATAAAAGAAATTACTGAAATCACCTATTCACGGAAGGGTTAATGGATGTATCTCAACATGGATTTAGGCACAGTAGGTCATGTTTTACAAACTGGCTTTTGATTTTTAGAACATTAAGTACTGCACTTGTTATAGGCCTCCCAGTAGATGTGGTGTACCTGGGCTATGCCAAGGCCTTTGACCTTGTACCTCACAAAGAACTGACAGACAGACTCATTGAATTCAAATTCCTTCCCAATATTGTAAAATGGGTTAAGTCATGGCTAGACAAGACAAAGAGTCTACATCAGAAGGTACTATTCAGATTGGGGCTATGTGACGAGCAGTGTCCCTCAGGGATCCCTGCTGGGACCTACACTTTTTTCTATCCCAATTCTATCCACCATGCAAACATCTTCTGTATCATGGATCTGTAAGTTTGCTGATGACACAAAGATAGGAACAATAATCAACAGCATGGCCGCAGTTACTGAGTTCCAAAATTAACTGTATAATTTAGGATCCTGGACCAGAAAGCACAAATTGTAGTTCAATGAAAACAAAAGCAAGGCTATGCACTTTGAACAACAACAACAACAACAAATTTGCTAAGTATATATTAAATGGAAGTTTCATAGTTTCATAGTTCAGAAGGCGTTAGCCCATAAAAGAACTTGCCACCATTATGTTCAATGGTGGAAAGTATATTTTTTATCTCCCATGTAAGAATCCAATCTTTATTTAACATGTTTTACTTGTAACAATATCCTCTGGAAGTGAATTCCATATAGGAAGCACCCTCTGAGTAAAAAATCTACTATGCTTAGTAGTTTTGCATAAGAATGTTTTAAGTTTGCAGTTATGAGATCTTGTATTATTATTAATAAGAATTCTTTCCAAGCCAATAGTATTCAATATATATTCATCTTGAAAGGCCTTAAATGTGTAAATCAGATCTCCTCTTAGAGCCCTATACTTGAGAGAAAATAACTGGAGTGATTTAAGTCTTAATTTATAATCTAAGGATTTCATATTCTGGATCTTTTTAGTTACCATACGTTGTACTCTCTCTGTCATACTTTGTCATCCGATAGATGTGGGATCACAGAAAAAGGTACAAAAATCCATATGCAGATGCACAAGGCTATTAAATAATGGTAGAATTATCTCCAAGTTCCTGCTTTTAATATGTTGAAATATATTTCCCAAAATAGAATGGTATTTTTTAACTACTTTATTTGTACGTGTATTAAATTTTAAATGATCTGATATTGTTATACCCAGATCACTTTCTTCTGATGTAACTATCAACTTTATATCATTCATTAGGTAAGTAGCTTTAGTGTTATTTTTTTTCATGTGCATAACTTTACATTTTGAGACATTAAACTTTGTATTATTATGAACTGCCCAAGCACAGAGATTATTCAAAATTGTTTTGGAGATTTATTATTGACTCGATATTATTTACTACACAGCCCAGTTTACAATCGCCTGCATACTTATTAATCCTTGTCTCATCAGTCGATTGCATACCAGAGACTAAAATATTAAACAGAAGTGGTCCCAGGACTGACCCCTGGGGAACTCTGCTAGATACAGGAATCCATTTAGACTCGTGCCCTTTAATAACCACTCTCTGTTGCCTTTTATCCAACCAAGATGAAATCCATTTAATTAATTTTGAATCTAGTTTTAATCTGATTAACTGTTCAATCAGGGTTTTATGTGATACAGTATTGAAAGCTTCTTCGAAATCCAGAAATTCAACATCCACAGATAGACTGCTGTCAAGGGAATTACTTACTGGTTCGAAAAAGTTAATTAGGTTTGTAAGACATGATCTGCTTGATGTAAATCCATGTTGGGAAAAATCAGTATTACCTGTTTTCCTAATATGATCAGTGATTTTATGATATAATAATTTTTCCATAATTTTACTCAAAAGAGATGTTAGGCTGATAGGCCTATAATTACATGACTGTTGTCTACTACCACCCTTGAAAATTGTGGTTATGTTAGCTTCTCTCCATGTTTGTAACACTTTGCCCTCTTTCAAAGAAATGTTAAATAATAGACAAAGAGTTCCTTTAGAATTTTAGATTAATGTTATCAGGCCATGGGGATGTGCTTACTTTAATCAGACTGATAGCATTCATTATGTCCTGTTTTATAAACAACATTGGTACATCAGTTGTTAATAATGGTTCAATGTTTATATTTTCTTTTGCTTTGAACACACTCACAAAATAGTAATTAAGCCCATCAGCTATTTCGCTTTCTTCTGTGACTATTTTATCATTGTCGGTTAAGGGTCCAATTCCTCTTTCGCTTCCTTTGATGGAGCCAATATAATTATAATTTTTTTTTGTTATCCTTTACTTCTTTTGCAAGTTTTTTTTTAGTTTTATTTTTGTCGTACGTGTGATTTTCTTAGTCATTTTAGCAAGTGTTTTAAATCTTTTCCAGTCTTTATCGTTTTTAGTTTTGTTGTACTTATTGTATGCTCTATGTTTTTTTATGATATGATTTATCTCTTTTGACCACCAAAGTGGCATCCTCTGTTTATTTTTATTATATTTAACTCTGTCAGGAACCCAGTTATTAACACAGTAATCTATTTTGCTTTTTATTTTTTTCCCATGTTTGTTCAGGATTCAAATTTCTTAACTCGTCTTCCCAATTCCAGGTTGCAACATAATTTTTTATACTATTTTAGTTGGCTTTGTAAAGGTTTTTGATTTTCGTTATGCCATTATTACTCAAAACATACTTTTTAATATTGCAAGTTATCATATTGTGATCACTGTCACCCAAAGGATATAATATAACTGGATTTGATACTAGATCTACAGTATTTGTAAAAATTAAGTCTAGGATGTTGTTATTTCTGGTGGGTTGTAAAGCTAGTAGTTCCAAGCCCAGTCTGAAAGTGATCTCTAAACATCTTCGTATCAAAGTTGGCTTTTGGTCTCAAGAGTATCCCAGTTTATATTAGGGAAATTAAAATCCCCTAACAGCATTAGGTCTCCTGTATTTTCTGCCTTTTCTAACTGGTTAAGAAAAATAAAATTATCTTCTTGAGTAAGATTAGGTGCTCAATAACATAAGCCAATGGTGAAAGTTTTATGACCTAGTTCGATCCTGTTCCATAAGACTTCTGCACTAGTCTCATCAAATTTTACCTGGTAGCTCTTTAGCTTATTTGAGATATATAGAGCAAGGCCTCAACCTACCTTATTCTGTCTATTTTATAGATATTTAACATAGCCTGGTATATCAGTATTCCAATCGTTATTCAAGAACCAAGTCTCTGTAATACCACATATGTCAATATCTCTTGAAGCTAAGCTATGTCTTAGTTCATCCATTTTGTTGGTTAGGCTTCTTGCGTTTATTACTAAGATCTTGAGCTCATTATGACTGTCCAGATACACAGGAACTTTGGGTGATTTGTTTTTATTTAGGTTTACAGAATTGTTTTGTGTAGTGATCCGTTTCTTCATAGTTGTTCTCTTTTTAGATGTATTTTTATTTTTTGATTTGTTCAGTATTTTTATGTTATGTAAGCCTGTAAGAGATACAATCTCAAACTCCTCCCCCTATATATTAGTTTAAATGTTTATCAATATGATTATTTAAATGTTGACCAAGTAACTGTGTCCCATATTTACTAAGGTGTAACCCATCATTACTGTATAAGTAACTATTGTTCTCAAATTCTTCCCAATGTGTAATACACCCTATGTTCTGCTTCAAGCACCACTGTCTTAACCAATTGTTAATTCTTTTTATTTTCCAGTTTTGTTGGTATGTAGCTCTTGGGATTTGGGAGTGTTTCCGAGAAAGCGAAGTTGCAACCCACATTTTCAAGTTTATTAGTTAAATTAACTGGTTCCTGTTTAATCTGCTGTGGATGCTGGTGCAATATGTTATTTGCCCCTGAGTGAATTATCACTAGCATATGTCGGGTCTCAGTACCAAGTATGTCATTAGTCATTTTGGTAATATCAGATATTCTTGCTCCCTTAAAGCATGGCTCCCCTAATAAATGGCTTAAAAAAGACCTCCTTTGAGCCATGATAAAAAGAGACAAGGCCTGGACCTTGGCAAAGAAGTCCCAACAATCAGAAGACTGGGTTAACTATAAACAACTGAGAAATGCCTGCAAAAAAGATATTTGGAAGGCTAAAAGGAGCTACTGCCTTAAGCTTCTCCAATCTTCAGTGGGTGATACCAGGGGTTTTTGTAACCACATCAAAAATTTCATTGGGCAAAGGCCCAAGACGGCCATTACCGACATGACACTGAATGACGCAAACTGTAACAAGTTACCTACTATTGCTAATGCTCTTAATGCACAATTCTCGGATCTCTCCGAATATACCGAGAAATTCAACCAACCTCTTTCACCTCCTCCTGAGGTGCAACTTTCGCATGAAACCCCTTTTCGTCTCACATTAGTCTCCTCCACTGAAGTGCTGCATCTCCTCAAATCAGTATCCACCTATGGATCTGCTGGCCCAGATGGGCTACTGCCAAGCTTCTTGAAGCAGGCAGCCCTGCCTGCTTTGTTCCTATTGCAAGAATCTTTAATCTTTCCATAATAACCCAAATGGTACCAACATTGTGGAAAACCGCTCCACGTTGTCCCTGTTCACAAAAAGGATACCAAAAATATGTCAAACTATAGACCAATTGCCATTCTCTCTACCTAAAATAAACTTCTAGAAGGCCATCACTACTCTGAGTCACAAATTACCTGCACCTTAACAGCCTTATATCCCCTACCAGCATGGATTCGAACAGGACACAGCACCACAACTGCTCTACTTCAGCTGACAAATGCAGTCCTTACAGCAATGGATAAGAGCCTGCTCACTGGGGCTATATTTATCGATCTCACAAAGGCATTTGACCTTGAATCACTCTCTGCTACTTTCAAACTATCCGCCTTGGCTTTGACCTGTCGTCCATCTCCTGGTTCGATAGCTACCTCTCAGGAGGTTGCAATTTGTCCAAATTGAATCCACTGTCTCAAATCTTTCCCCTACCTCTGTTGGAGTCCCCAAGGATTTATTCTTGGCCCACTACTTCTCCTTTTCATTAACAACTTGCCCTCCCTTCCCTGCTCCTCCTCGTTAATCCTTTATGCCGATGACATGGTGCTTCTCTCCAGTGGTAAGATCCCTTATCAGTAAAAGCACATCTTCAAGCAGACTTCAACTGCTTGCAGGAGTAGTTACTACAGAACAGGCTCTAATGAATGCTAAGAAAACTGTAACTGTGCTTTTTGGCCCCGTCAAGAATCAGATCTCTTCCTCCAGACTTATTGATACATTCTCTAGATGAGCTCCCTCTTGAATTCGTTACTTTCTTCAGGTATCTAGGAGTCCTCTCGACCCATCTCTTGACTTTTAACCTCCGCATTATGCTACATGTAAGACAGTTTACTCAAAACTTGGTCTTGCCTTTAAAATTAGGTCCTCCCTCAATGATGCTGCCCAGCTTGCTATTGCACAAGGATTTCTCCTCCCTGCTCTAACATATTGCTCTCAGGTTTACCTTAAAGCTAGCAAAGGAGCACTCCAGAAATGGAGCACCTGCTATAACAGTATATGCAGATATGCTCTCTCTGCTCACAGACTTACCCATCATTGCCTGCTCTACTCAAAACTAAATTGGCTCTCCCCAGACTTGCTCAGACACTATTCTGCAGGCTGCACAATTGATAATATGATCAGAACGGGGTCCCCTAAATACCTTGCAGAACTATTAACTCAGCCCTCCCAAGCATACCTCCTCAGGGCATCTACTCAAACCCAACTTGAAATTCCCAGATATCTCACACAAAAGGAAACGATCCTTTGCCATATCTGCCCCCGCTTCTGGAACTCCATTCCTCCACATCAAACTCTCCAAATCCCACAAGGCCTTTAAACTGAGTCTTGGGCACACCTATTAGAATCCGACTGCTGCTCTTGTGCTGTAACTTGAGCTTCTCTCTAGCATTTTCTCCTCCCTATGGCACTTACTGATTTCCTACTGGTCTCCAAAATCTGAAAGTTTCCCACATCCAGCAGAAATCTATTGTTATAATGCTACTTCATTTAAG
Source organism: Neoceratodus forsteri (assembly GCA_016271365.2). Taxonomy (NCBI): domain Eukaryota; kingdom Metazoa; phylum Chordata; order Ceratodontiformes; family Ceratodontidae; genus Neoceratodus; species Neoceratodus forsteri. The sequence continues at coordinate 1,159,071,942 of CM028130.1, read as the reverse complement.
TTTTGTTTGCTGTTTGTCATTTCAATTTAGTCATTGTTGTATCATCAGATGAAAATAATTAATGTAATGTTATCTGTTTCTCTTTGTCGTTACTGATAATGACTGTACCTGGCTGTATACTGTTCAAATGTTTGTTCTCACATCATGCTGCATCATGAAATACTCTTTAATGTTGACTCTTGTCTCCCCTGTCTGTACTCTCCCAGGTCATGCCTGAATACAGGCAACATTGTTGTCTAGTGTACTTACCCCGTAAACAAAACCAAATAAATAAATTACATTATTCTGTTTTGTTTGTTGATATTACAAATGGCCCTATCAAGGCCCTTGACAATGGAGTCTCCTAAGATGAACACTTGACTTGTATTGTACTGTTCTGTCTCTGTCTCCATACTTATACACTGAGTGTTAGGATTATTTTGCCCAGGATTAGAAATTAAGCTTTCTAATAGTATAAGTGGTTCCTCGGAAGGGCCTTTTGCACCATCATTCATGCTGGAATTATCAAGTAAGCTAGTTCCTGGTAAATAAACTAAATCATGTAATCTCTCTTCAGTAGTATTTGGTAAGCAATTACTTCCTTCACAAGGATTTTCCTGAGCTAATGGATCAAAAGAATTAGTGAGCTCTAAATTAAAATGGTTGGCTTTCCTTCCCTTTTTATTTCTTTGAGGTTTCAAGTGCTGCACTTGATATCATGCGTCCTCTGTATTTATACGTTCTTCTTCATCTCTACTCCTTTTTTTGTTTGGGGTGTTCAAACACTTACTGAGAGAAGCAGAATGCCCAGTTTGCATGCTTGAGGTACCAGACTCACTATGTGACAAATTGCTCTTAAGTCTGGTCTGAAAATGCTCTGCCATATCTCTCTGGCTTTGTTCTAACTCAGCCATTCTTTTACTAAACTGTGCAATTGAACATACCATGTCAGCATTCTCAATACATTTGGGACAAATAAATGGACTAGGAAAAAACCTGTAAAAGCAATTGTATACATATTACATGTTGTACACATGATGCCTATTACATCTTTAGTTATTTTATTGTTCCCTCCATGATGATGTAATTATTCTAATGATGAAAATAGCCACTCATAGTTTGGGTTTGGACTCCAGTTACTAAAGTATATATGTTTTGATCTTATAGGTATATACTATGCCTAGTGTATCTTCTGGCTGGCCAAGAATATAATTTTGTCACTTGAGTTGGGACACAATACCCCAGGTGTTTATGTGGTAATTCTGACTTTTTACCACCAGGTGAAGACTAGATGTCTTTAAGTAATCTCTGTTTCCTTTTACAAATCTTTAAACCAAACTTATGAGTATAAAACAATAATAAAGTGCAATTACTTTTAACATACAATTTTTAACTGGGAAGGATAAACTTGAATTCCCTATCACAAATACTAACAGACAAGTCTGAGAGTTGTCTGTAATAGACTATAAAGGTATAGGTTACCTTCCTGATTCCTAGGCAACCAAAAACAGAGAGAGGCTGTATTTTAATTTCATAAACTAACTACTACAACAGGAGATTCTTTCAACACATACCAGAGTCACTGGGAGGTCAATGATGCTACTGTTTGGTATGCTTCTTTCTCATGCTGTGCACTCTTGCGCTCGACATGCATGACATGCGCAAGACGCACGTGTCTTTGCAAGCAATGCCACGTACTTGCCCTGCTCACTGCAGAGCAAGTAGAAATAGTGTCAGATGACCTGGATGTAGTCCTGGTGTCAAGCAGCAAGGCAAACACAAAATACTGTAAAAAAGCACCAAATATGCTACAATAGCAGTTTCCTAGTGTGTTTGAATGCTGCCAGTAAACACCCAAGCTAAATAAAGGGTATAATGTCACTGGTATATGTGGTTGTAGTTCTTAACTTAGTTGGCTAAAAACTACACACCCTCTTCCTGTTCCTCGAGAGGTTACAGGGCTCCAAGCACACAGAACATTAACCGCACAAGGTATATATAAAAAAGTCACAAAGCAAATATGCAGGTATATATAAATTGCAAAACAGGTTCCATGAGGTAGAGTGTAGCTCTAGCAACTCAGGAAATGCTGTTTCTAAAATTGCGCTCACTGCAGAGTGAGTAGAAATAGTGCCAGATGACCCGGATGTAGTCCCGGGGACAAGCAACGAGGCAAACACAAAATATTGTAAAAAAGCACCAAATATGCTACAATAGCAGTCTCCTAGTGTGTTTGAATGCTGCCAGTAAACACCCAAGCTAAATAAAGGGTATAATGCCACTGGTATATGTGGTTGTAGTTCTTAACTGAGTCAGCTAAAAACGACACACCCTCTTCCTATTCCTTGAGAGGTTACAGGGCTCCAAGCACACAGAACATTAACCACACAAGGTATATATGAAAGCCTCAAAGCACATATGCAGGTATATATAAGTTGCAAAACAGGTTCCACGAGGTAGAGTGCAGCTCTAGCAACTCGGGAAATCAATGAATTAGAAACTACCAACAGGGAGAAAGACCAAGGAGTTATTATAACTAATAACTTGCTGTTTGATAATCATTCCAGGGAGGTAGTAAAAGGAGGGACTAAGCTCCTGGGATATATACTTAGGCATATGAAAAGCAAAGATGCCAAAGTCATAATGCCACTGTACTCTTCATTAGTCAGCTCTCATTTGGAGTACCATATGCTCTTTTGTGCACCACAAAAGAAAGTATCAGACTAATGAATGGACTGCAGAGAAGAGCAACTAAAAAAAGCAATAATTTAAAAAACTCAACATGCTGTAGGACGAAAGGCTGGCTGAATTAAACGTGTACTGTTTGGAGTACAGGCACCTAAGAGGAGCACTATGCCTTGTTTATAGAGCATGTAAAGATGAAGGGCTATGGGAATGTGTAGGACTGAATAGGAAAGAGATAAATATAAACACTAGCGTACATGGACTTCAACTGAAGGGTGAGATATACAAGACCAACAAGAGATGGCAATGGATTAATCCAACAGTGGTCTCAACATGGAACTCTCTACCCAATACAGCAGGACATAGTGTAATAACAGAATCTTTTAAGAGATCCTTAGACAACTACATGGGCACTACATGCAAAAGATACCAACACTGACATGAAACAAGTCACTCTTAACTAGTACTGACCATCTCGTATAAACACTATGAAACTATGAAACCCTAAGTATAGGGGTGAATATGATATATATTCTTTGCAAAATGTTTGTTATTACACCAGTTAGGGTAACTTAATGCCACAAAAGAAGTGGACCAATGGGTGTACAGCCCTACCTACAGTGTCAGTCGGCGACAGTGAGGCAGCAGGCAGGTGGGATGCTGCCGCCCGCCGCTGACCAGGGTGGAGCTGGGCGGTGGGGCTCAGTGGGTGGGTGAGGAGGGGGGGTACTGCTAGACCACCAGGGATATTGGATGTAATTCTTTTTTTATTACAAATGCCTGCGATCAGGCTGACAGCGGTCCACTGGACCACCACGGATATAGGATTCAGTTTATTTATACTGAAGTCCACGATCGGGCTGACAGCAGTCCACTGGACCACCAGGGATATTGAACTTTCTTTATGTATACCTAAGCCCGCAATCGGGGCTGCGAGCATTCTGCTGGACCACCAGAGATATTGGACATCATTTTCTATACAAATGCCCGCGATCAGGCTGACAGTGGTCCACTGGACCACCAGGGATATTGGATGTGATTTTTTGAACAGATGCAGTATACAGTAGATGCAGCTGGGCCATGTTGGAGGGCCCATGGGCCAGCAGCACCCTGCTAGCCAGGATGTAGGTCAGTGCCGTATTTCCTCTTACATCTGTGCATGCTGGGTTGCAGAGTTATTAAGCAACATTCCGGGGCACATTTACGTTTTTTGTGCATTGTTTGCTTGCACCTATAGGTCGCATGGTTTGCGTGACTGATCTTCAGGGAACGTGCAGCCAGGGTCCCTGATGTGCCTTTTGAAGATTTCATGAAAAAATATTTAACGCTTCAAAAGTTATTCAAAAAACAAGCTTCCCATTATAGTCAATGGGAAAAGTTAACAAAAAGTTTGACAGTGTCCCAAATGCAGTTTTTAGTGTCGCAAATAACCCCTGTAGTGTTGTGAGTCAGACTTTTTTTTTCATTTGCTGATTACAGAAATGCTAGGCATTTAACATTGGGACCATCTAGAGACACAATTCTTTTTCTGTTTACCTAGTCGAGCCCTGAGGATGCTAGGCATGTCTTTATTTTGGGGTTAAACACCCCAGAAATATGTTTTTGAAATGTTTGGGAAACGTAGTGTCGCACCTGCGACACTTTCGTGATTTTATTTTGCGAAAGTGTCGCAGATCACAACAGTACTTTGCAACACTATGGCCAGAATTATAGGAATTGTTTGCCACCCTGCTGCAAAACAACGGTTTGGTCTTTTGGGCTGAAATTTGGAGAGAAGAAAGACAATAACTCTCAAATGTGCCTTTTGGTAGTTTGGTAAAAAAATATTGCAGGGATGCAAAGTTACAGTACTCTGAAGTTGACACTTTTTCCCATAGACTAACATTGCAGCATTCGCTGCACCTTTCGGAGCCCGTATCTTGGAAATGGTGCGAGACACAGTCTTTTAGTTGGAAAAATGCTTAGGCAGCTAAGTACAAAACTAGCCAGGAAAGTCATAATTCATGCAAAATTTGAAATTTTTTTTCTACGCCGTACGGTTCCTGAGATATAAGCAATTTAGTATTCCAACTCCTTTTCTGCTCCGAGCCCCATTATTATGCATACATTCCTCGTACTCACTGTGTTTCTTTATGCAGCTGTTGGGGAAAACCAGGGTGTGTGCTCAGATACTGTTACGTGGCGTTTCCACCTTGCATTCGTACCATTTAGTAAAGCGTTCCGTGTATACCAACATATGCATTATCCTTTGTGTTTCTGTTTGCACTTGCGTTTTCGTTACTCTTACCATTTGTGTCTACAGTACTGTTTCTGTTTGTGTTTCGCTTTGCATCACCGTGTGCATTACCATTTGCATTTGCAGCCACCCTTCTATTTGCCTTTGCATTTGTCTTTCATTTTCAGTCATCGTTGTTACCGTTACTAATTGCGTTTCCAATTGCGTTCCCGTGCCCGAGCACATTACGGTTTGCATTTCCATATGCATTTGCATTTTTTTATGTTTCTGCTTCCTTTGACATTATTGTTGCTGTTACCGTTACTATTTGCATTTACAATTGCGGTACCATGACGTGCGCATTACGCTTTGCGTTTCAGTATGCACTTGCGTTTGCCTTTCTGTTTCTGTTCCCTTTGGCATTATTGTTGCTGTAATAGTTAACATTTGCATTTACAATAGTGGTACCGTGACCATGCGCTTTACCAGTTGCATTTCTGTATGCGCTTGCATCTCCATTTGCATCCCTCTTTGCTTTGGTGTCACTCTGAGCTTGCATTTCTATTAACATTTGCGTTATCATTTACACCTGCATCACTATGTGTGTAACCATTAGTGTTTGCATTTGCATTGCAGTTACCGTTACTATGTCACAAGACATCATGTGGTGGGAGCCCCACCGCATTCCATTCACTATTTATAGTCCTCATTCTCAAAAAGAAGGGAAATTCATGACACAAAACTCAGTTTAATGCATCAGTTAGGGTTGTTCCACAGTGACAAAAGTGAGGAAATTCGGTGTTAGGGTTGAAAGCCCCCTTGCACCCCCCCAGGCCACCCCCTCAACTGGCATTAGGGTGTGCATTAGGATTGTCGCTCCTAACTCTTACCCCATTCTCCTATACCTCAGCTTGTTTACAGATGTGATGGGGTGAGAGTTAGGGCCGACAACACCCAAAGCACACCCCAATGCTGGTTGGGGGGGCAGGCTGGGGTGCAAAGGGGGGCCTTTCAACCCTAACTTTGAATTTCCTCACTTTTGTCACTGTGGAACAACCCTAACTGATGCATTAAATGGAGAGTTTTGCCATGAATATATATATATAGTGTATAGTAGGGGGCTATTGCGCATAGAATTCAGAGCAATTCAAAATGTTGTAATACCACAGTGCAAAAGTTCATGGAACACGATTGTACCACACTGTAGTACAGCAACATCTTGAAATGCTCTAGAGGGCCACGTGCTGCTCTGTGCCTCAGTCAAACTGCCTACCAGCGTCTCCTCACAGAACAGTGTGAAGCAGAATGGTGGCGGCGTTTTTTTCAAAATTAACTATTATAACAATAACTAAAGCTTAACTGTTTTTTTTTTTCTTTCCTTTGGTTTTCCAGGGCTGTGAATCGCAAAGGGCATCTTTACACAAGTAGCAGTCTCACTGTGACAGAGTGTGCAGCATAGCAGCGACTCAAAAACTGTCCCTCTACTCAGTCGAAAAAATTGAGCAGTTTATTCTTTATCTGTCACTGTAGTGAATTTAAATAAAATTTTTTGCCTGTTACATTCTGCCTCTCTGTCCGGTAATTAATTTGTGGGTAAGTGAAATTGCCAAACTTTGCTTAGCGAGCATCTCGTTTAGCGCCATAAATGTTTTTGTCTTGTAACCCCGCCCACACTGCAAATGTACCCAATAGCAAGGCATCACCTCTCCTAGCAACCACACCAAGGTTCTAGCAGCCAGTACGACGAGAGACGACTGAATAATTTTAAATCAAAACTGTTTGTTTAGAAGAAACAAAAACTATACACTATAAAAAATACTGGATGGCCAACTAAGTGCACAACCAGTATGTTGTGCCACAGAGGGGTTCTGATTCCAGGGGACCTCTCAAGCTTCGCTCCCGAGGTCACCAGGAATCAGAACCCCTCTGTGGCACAACATACTGGTTGTGTGCAGTTGCCCATCCAGTATTCTCTATATATAGTCATCTGCAGGGCTGTTGAACAGATTGCAGGTGGCATTGCACAGAAGCCGTGCAGTGGAAAGGTGTGCCAACACAAGCTATTTAGTGTGTGAGCTCTAGTGGTTCGCTAACAATCTTGGAGGCAGGTGAGTGTAAAGTGATGATCTTGACTATTCTGGATGGTTTGTCACTCATGATACAGCTTGACCAGTGAGCACCTGTTGCTGGGCACTACTGTACTTTTACTACAGAACACTCAATGAATGTTATCTTATTACAACTTAAGTCAACATTTTCCTCCTCCTCCTCTGTGGCAAGTCAAGTGTATGGCTGGGCAAAGTGTATGGATAAGTGATCTACAAAATGGTCACAAAATTCCACAATTATCACAAAAGCCCCCAGAATGTGACTAATAACTGACTGCATTTTATAATTCTGACTGCTTCTAACTATGCCATCCTTTAAGCAAGAGTTTAGAAGGTTGACAAACACAACACATTTTGGGGAGGTTTCTGTACTACCAAAATCTGTGACACTGTATTCTCTAATACTAAAGTTGTAGGGGTTTAAATTATGTAGTTTACATAATAAAACATTTTAATTTAAAAACTTCTGAATGTTAACTGATATATGACCATGAGGTAGAATATGTCAAACTTACTGTTCAAAATGTGGTGCAATGTGGACAAGCAGTTTTAAAATTAAACAGAAGTAAAATAAATTGAAATACAGGCAAAATTTTATGGCACTTTCATAAACCTTTTGGGAAGTGGAATCATCATTTTGCCTAAATTCTACCAGAAGACGTTAAATTTCACCCAGCACTACTGGTAATTCCTTGTTATGTAGGACTGTTAGCACCTCATCATACAGTCTAATCTGACTGAGGCTGTCTGAAACAGAAGGTGCCCCTCATACTCTGTAAAACACATTTTTATCAATAGTTTTTATCTGTTTGGGTTGGGTTGTTAATTTTTGTCTGAAATACATGGCTGTCAATGTTAAGAGTGCCCATAATAGGTGTAGCCTACTACTTCACTGGGTGATCAGAGATACTCATGCATTATTAGTTATTTTACATGGTTATATATGTAGGAATTACATTCAGAATACTTAGTGCAGAGGTTAGTGTAATGAAGCAGATATTTAATAAACAAAATGGAATCCAGGTTTAACCTAGAGCATTATGCTAAGATAATAACTGGTCACGCCTTTTATCACACTAATTAGCAGTATGATCAAATGCTGTAATAAACAGGTATGATAACATATGCAGTTATTACAGCACTTGGAACACTCACCATTCACTTTCAGTTAAAGTACAACAATAGGAAGCATACCACTCTGTAAGTCTCTTCATTTATTATAAAAAATAAAACATAAGTGACTGTGAGGTGATGAACATATCTTTACATACCATTGGTGTATGAGGACAGCATAAACCTCTAGGCTTTGCTCTCGAAGTTTATGGGTTATCACATGCTTCGGATGTGTGAAAAGATTTCATAACACACAGTCACCTATGTATTAATATCAAGTTTAAAAAGTGAACTTCAGAATTCTATGGAATCCTAGCAGCTTCATTGCTCATAACACATCACGCAGCCATTCATTAAATCCAATAAATGACAAGTTTGTGACCAACCTGACATAATCTACCACGCACTAGTTTTTTCCAGTTTTTAAGCACAATAACCCACTTCAGGGCATACATTTCTTGGGAATTAATGCACTTTCCAGGTTCATTAACAGACACTCAGCCATTTGCTTTGTGCCTTCAGATTTACTTGGGAATGCATTAATTTTCAAGAAATGCACACCCTGCCATGGGTTATTATTACTTGCTTATAAAATGGGTAAGAGAAAGTCTGACTGGTGATTTGTCAGGTGTGAACTCATGACCATGCGTCATTTCTGTACAACTGTGTAGTTCAAAAAGTTCTGAACCTCATTTCTCAGTTTTCAAAATAAAAATCAGTGAAACCATTTTATAATCACAATTAGACACTCCAAGTATACGTAACTGTGGGATAGAGGCAGTTCTCAGGTGCTTTCAGCTCTTGCAAATGCCTTTTGCCTCACTTCCTAAGGTATGCCGTTATTCCACAATAATAGACACCCTGCTATGCCTTATTAGTTAATTAATTTCATATTTAATGTTAGTTTCAGTCCTGGATTTTTTTTACTGCTCTGTTAGCAATGGTGAGGGGGGTTTGTAGCCTGCAAAGATGCATGTTTTCTAACTCGCTTAAGTTACTATAGCTGCTTGTTCGACTACTGCCAGCTTGTGTCTTCTAGGACTGCCATGCTACACTTTTATGTACAGGGTTAGTGCTTATAATATTTGAATTATTTCAGAAAAGTCAGAGTCCCAAGAATTGTGGGAGGGGAAGTGGTGGCTGGGAGAGAATAATGGATGCTACAGTGAGTCCAGGTTAGGGAATCTTGGGATAGACCAGATGGACTGTTCAGGTCTTTTTCTGTCCACCAATGAAACAATTATTCTCAGAGATATTAACCTGGATTGGATTAGCCCTAGATTGAACAACCTCAAGGATGTTTGTGATGAACTAGGCTTGTCTCAACTAATAACAGAACCAACTAGACCAAACCCTAAAAATATTGAAAAAAGCACATTGCTGGATTAATACTAACAAATAAGTCCCATAAATTTATTTGCTTTGCCATGTTCTTCAATGATGCCAGTGACCATAACATTGTAGTTGGAATAAGAAAGTTTGAAAAGCTCATCCACCAGACAAAATTTGTGACTGAGCATAACTATCGAAATTTCAAACTGGATAACTACCTAACTGATATGAAGAGTATAAACTGGCAATCTTTCTACCTAGCCTCCTTAACTGATGAAGTGGTTGGTATTTTTAGTACAAAACTGCTATCATTAACAAATAAACATGTCCCAGTTATAAAATCTAGAGTTACAAAGACTTCTCAACCGTGATTTTCACCAGACCCTAAAAAAAGCATTAGTCTCAATAGACTAATTCTGGGCCAAGACTAGATCAACAAAATCACCCCTGGATTGGTTAGCCTTCAGGTGGGCCTGAAATGCATGCACTAAACTCATTGGGGCAGCAAAGGCTACCTATTATGTGAATGCATTGGAAGATGCAAAGGGAAACCCAATGAAAATGTGGTGTACAGTTAAATCTGTGGAAGGACATACACCCCCCCCCCCGTCAATTCCATCAAAAATAATGTTTCAGGGAAGCCTGATTTTAGATAAAGCCTCAGTCCTTGAAAAACTAAATGTACATTTTTCCACTGCTGGATTAACGTTTGATGCATCACCGGCCTCAAAGCTAATTAAGGACTCCTCAAGGGAGGATACCACAGCTGAGCCATATCCAGAATTCTTTCAACCTAACCCCAATATCCATCAAACAAGCTGAAGATATGGTATTAATATTAGATGCTAAGAAGAGTGCTGGTGCCAACAGTTTAGACCTCTTCTTTTTTCAAGCCAGCTCATATTTCCTCATTACCCCCATAACCCATTTATTTAACATGTCTATTGAATCAGGCTCTGTCCCTACAATATGGAAAACAGTGCATATGTTCCCATTGTTTAAATCAGGTGACCCCTCTGACCTGAATAACTACAGACCCATTTGCATATTGCCCATACTCTAAAATACTAACATACTAAAATGCCAGCAGAATAGGCCTAATGGTCTTTTGCGTCTGCTCGTTTGGTCAGCCCCACCCTTGGAGCTGACCTTGCTGACCCCTTCGCCTTCTCTGGCTTCTCCCTTCCCAGTTCCGGATATTCTCGCTGCATTGGATTTTGCTTCCAGAACCCTTCCCCTGTACCTGTCCCACCCCCTCTTGAACCCCTTCACCATTTCTGCCTCCACCAGCCCCCTAGGCAGCACATTCCATGGCTCCACCACCCACTCAGTGAAGTAGCATCTCCTCCTTTCTCCCCTGAATCTTCCCCCCTCCAGCTTCCACCCATGCCCTCTAGTGGCCCCCTCCTCCTTCCTTTGAAGCACCCTGACTGTTCCTCTCTTATTTACCCCCTTCATGTACCTGAAGACCTCTATCATGTCCCCCCGGTCCCTTCTCTCTTCCAGTGTGTACATATTTAGCTCTTCGAGCCTCTCTTCATAGGTCCTGTCCCCCAAGCCCCACAACATTTTGGTTGCCCTCCTCTGGACCCTCTCCAGGAGTTTAATGTCCCTCTTCAAATGTGGCCTCCAAAACTGCATGCAGTACTTGAGGTGCGGCCTCACCAAGCAGTTATACAGAGGGAGTATCACTTCCCTCCTTCTGGAGGTGATCCCCCTAGCGATGCATCCCAGCATCCTGTTGGTCTTAGCCACTGCCCTCCTACAAGTCTCCGAGTTGTTCATCTTGACATCCACCACCACCCCCAAGTCCCTCTCAGCCATTGAGACTTGTAGCATTGGCCCCCCCCCCATGGTGCACACTTGGCCCAGGTTTCTGGCCCCAGGTGCAGTACCTTGCATTCCCTGCATTGAACCTCAGCTTCCACTTTCTAGACCATCTTTCCAGAGCCTCCAGGTCCCCTTGTAGGGCCACTCCCCTCCTCCCCATCCACCACTGCCCCCAGTTTTGAGTCATCCGCAAAGAGACTCATCTCACTCCTGATACCTGTCCTTATGTCAGAGACGTAGGCATTGAACAGGAGGGGCCCAAGGACTGATCCCTGTGGGACCCCACTAATGACCCTCCTTGGGGATGAGACTATCCTGCCAACTATGACCCTCTGTTTCTGGTCCTGGAGCCAATTGCCTATCCATCTGATCATCTGGTTCCCCACCCCCATTTCTCCCAGCTTATCCAACAGGCCCATGTGAGGAACAGAGTCACATGCCTTGCTGAAGTCTAGAAAGAGAACTTCCACTGGTCTACCCAGGTCCAAGGCACTCGTCACCCAGTCATAGAACTCCACAAGGTTTGTCTGACACGATTTCCCCAGGACGAATCCATGCTGTCTATCGTCCAGGTGACTCCACAAGGTTTGTCTGACGCGATTTCCCTGGGACAAATCCATGCTGTCTATCGTCCAGGCCTTTAAAATCCTTTAAAAACTAATCAATGTACATGTTAGGGGTCATTTAGAGAGAATGGAATTATTTCATCAGCTCCAATCTGGCTTCCGCCAGCAACACAATAGTGTATACACACTGGTCAAGGTTAAATATGACTGGCTTACTGTCCTTGACCAGAAATTATTTACTGGAGCTGTGTTTCTAGACCTGAGTAAGGCATTCAACTCAGTAGATCAAAAACTACTGTTATCAGAACTTAAGGCACATGGACTAAATAACCTTTCTATAAATTCATTCACTAGTTACCTTTCATAGAAACATAGACTTTGATGGCAGATAAGGACCACTTGGCCCACCTAGTCTGCCCATTTCCTTACCTTCAGGATAAGCTGCAGATCCTATTTAACCAACAGCCGATTTCTTCCTACCCCCCACAATTTCCTTTCAGGGTGGGTTCAGCATATTAAAGCTGATGGATTACTATCTCCCCATAACACTACTTAGAGGTGTGCCGCAGGGTTCCATCTTAGGCCCTATACTCTTTTCAACCTATATTAACTCCTTAAGTGACAAGATATGTACAGCTAAACTACATTTTTTTGCTGACGATACAGTCCTCTACATCTCTAAATCATCAAGTGAAGTCAATACCATACTTCAGACGGAATTTAACCAGCTACAATACAGCCTTCTTGAACTAAAACTCTTGTGAAATGCAATTAAGACAAAGGTTAGGTTCTTTCCCCCTACCTTATCTACATCCCCATCCACAAGACAATATACCCATACTAACATGATTAGGAGATACGTTGGAGGCTGTCCACAAGTTTAAGTGAAGATGGCTAGAAAATCATCTTTCCTTTTCCAACCACAATAAAATACTGTTAAAAGAAACTGAGTTAGATTAAGATTTTTCTTTAGAAATAAATCCTTATTCACTACAGAAGTTAGGAAATGATTAGATCAAACCACCTTTCTCCCTTTTTTAGACTATGCAGATATTTTATACTCTAATAGCCCAGCATCATATTTTCAAAACTTGAAATCCTTCATCACCTGGCATTATGCCTTATTTTAAATACCCTACCTAGGACCCATCACTGATCATTATATTCAGGAGAGGGTTGGGTGTCGCTCCTCACCAGGAGGGGGCTACATAGATGTATCTGGGTGTACAAAGTCATGCTGAATAAACTCCCCTCCTATATTTCTTCCCTATTCCACCAATCCATTAGTTGTTACTCATGCTGGAAAAACTCCTTAATCCTGTTAGACATTCCCACATTTCATACATGCTTTGGAAAATCAGCTACTCGACTATTGGTTATGCACTGTCCTCTACCTGGAATAAACTCCAGAATACCTGTAAGCTCTCTTGCTATGTTTCCCTGAATGCTGCCAAAGTTTTCATAAGTGATTCCATCCAGGAAAGTGCCACTGCTATGCTAACTAGCCGGCTCGTAGGTTTCTTGTCTCTCTACTATGAATAGGCTTTTGCACTTACCAGCTATCGTGGGAACTCCTATTATTGCTCCTTTGCACTTATCCTACCTCCATTCCACCCACTGGTTGGAAGTTGATCTTATTGCACTGTATTTGTTTTTCTGCTGCTTGGAACATTTACTTCATTTTTGTACTATGCTTTTTTATGCCGTTTTATATCTTTTTGTATAACTTGCTTGTAGTATGTGACATTTTGTGTTGCACTGTATGTTGTTTTCTATGCAACTGTTGTTTGAGTTTTGCCTGTGGCAGGACCTCCTTGTAAATGAGCTCACTCAATGTAGCTTTCCTGGTGAAATAAACTTGAACTGAACTTGTTCTTCTCTTTTTCTGTGTTCCTACAGTGTGTTTTTAGTCATACAGTAGGTCTGAAGACTGAATGGGAATACTGCAGGTGGTAGCACCTAAAGATATCTCTAGTTACTCTTATCTCCTCTAGGTGCCTTCTAGTTCATATCACATTTCATTTTTTTTGTATTTTTTTCAGCAATGTATTTATTTAATTTATGTTTGCAGTGTCAACATATTTGTTTGTGGGAAGAGCAGCTTTAGGTTTTCTAGGCTTGAATGTTAAGGTGTCAGTTATCGTTAGTGCTGTTATTCACAGAAGTGGCATCTCTTTAAAATGAATAACAGTGCAAACTAGGTGACACTCATCATTAAGTGCAGAGTACACTAGGTGTCAATTATCGGTAATGCTCTATATTATCCATTGAAGTGGCATCATATTAATGAATAACTGAGCACCGACTAGGGGTCACTCAGCATTAATACTCTATTATTTATAGAAGTGGCATCACTTTAGCAATTATTAGATTGCAGAGGTTTCGCGCATTATTTATACACTATTATTCACAGAAATTACATGATTTAGCAAACTGAGTGCAAACTAGGTGTCACTCATCATTAATACTCTATTATTTGCAGAAATGTAATCACTTTAACAGCTATGTGAGTGCAGACTCTCTTAATCACAGGGGGGACATCACTTGTATCTTGAATTTAATGTTGTTTATAGTTGTGGTTTTAATTTTGTATGAATGATATTGTAAAGGCGCCCTGAGCTTTGGAAGGGCGCCTTAAAGAAATAAATATTCACTTACTTACTTACTTACTTCTTTGAGTAATCATGTATAAAAGTGTGGGTAACAAGGTTTCTCACTTTACTGAAATCAGTGGATAATAGGGGAGCACCCACGTAATACAGTATATAACTTTTAACTCACAAAATTACCCGGGATTTGTTGGTATACAAGACTAACATTTCCCCTCTTAGCTCATTTGGATGGCAGACAACAGAGGGTTAGGTTGGGCAGTAATTTTGTATCCAGTTACTTAAATATTAAATCTGGTGTGCCACAGGGGTCAGTGTTAGGACCCATTCTATTCAATATATATACAAATGGTGTCAGACATCTGATGAATGATGTCTGGCATCATTTGTATGCAGATGAAACAATATTGTATCTTGAAGGAAAATCTGTGGGGCATATACAGGAAAAATTACAAAAACATTTTAATATATTACAAACATATTTTTCAGAACATGGATTGGTCCTAAACCCTCTAAAGTCACATGTAATGCTGTTTTAAAATAAAAAGTATCTATGGATCTAGATATAAAAACATTGGATGGGTGTAGTCTGGCCCTTGTGAACTGTTACAAATACTTGGGAGTCTGGTTGGACTTCCATTGTAATTGGGACTTCCATATTGATAACTTGATGCAAAAACTGAATAAGAAGTTGGGGGTATTGTACAAACATAGAGATTGCCTTTCATTTGATGCTAGGTTAAAGACTGTAAATTCAATGATAATTCCTCATATTGACTATGGTGATGTTGTATACAATGGGGCAGCTAGAAGCATTTTGGGAAGGCTTGATGTTATTTACAACAGATATGCGTGCTTTGTTTTGGACGCACCCTGGAAAATTCACCATTGCACTCTCTACAGGAACTTAAATTGGATATCCTTGATAGAACGGCGAAATATGCATGTGCAGTGTTTCATTCATTGCTATTATTTTAAAAAAGCACCAGGATATCTAGTGGAGTTCCTGGAGGAGTGGAATGTTAAGGAAGGATTGCGATCTGCAGGGGAAATAAAATTTAGGGTACCATTTATGAGAACAGTGAGGGGTCAACACTGCTATGTATACGAGGGCCCAAAATTGTGGAACTCATTGCCAGGGCATCTGAGGTTATGTACCAACAAAACATCTTGGAATGTATTAAGATCCTGGCTTGTAAAGCAGGCAATGTCTCCATAAAGTTGTTGTACCCGAGAGATTTGCACATATGGTTAACTGTTGTACTTTTTTTCTGTCTATGTATGTATTTTGTTGTATGTATGTATGTATGTATAGTATTTTAGAATGAAACTGATATTTTTGTACAGTAGGACCCCATTGTAAATTAGCTGTTGCTAAATTGGGTTTTATTCTGTTTCTGATATCAGAAATAAACTTTTTACTACTACTACTATTTATTTCTGCCTTGTAATATTTTAATTGCCATCCCCTTGCTTGAACAATGGGACTGACACTTAGGTACAGTAAACGTATTCCTTATACTTCCTAATGGGTATTGCAGGTTCCATGTGATAATGGCTATCACGCAAAGCTGATCGCCGTTAGGGCAAGTGTACCTCGCTGAAAATCAGTTTCAGTGATGTACACTCCCGGCACACAGTAAAATGGTGCTGGGGACTTAGATTTTACCTGTTCATGCAGGGGTTCACCCCACTAAAGGATTCTTAACTCGGGAGGTGCAAATTCTGAAAAAAAATTTGGGTCTGGGTGCACAAAAATGTAGGTGTGCCCGGACCCAAACCCGGAACCCTTGCAGCTTTAGGCTGTCACCCACCCACCACACTATGGAGCCAGCTCAGCAGTCCCACGCCAGCCATGCCAGGCCAACTCTCCCTCCCTTCCATCATGCTCACTCTCCCCCCCATGTGCATATACATATAGCAACATTCTGTCACTATATACTAACATACTAAAATGCCAGCAGAATAGGCCTAGTGGTCTTTTGTGTCTGCTCATTTGGTCAGCCCCCACCCTGGGTGCTGACCTCGCTGTCCCCCTCGCCTTCTCTGGCTTCTCCCTTCCCAGTTCCGGATATTCTTGCTGCATTGGATTTTGCTTCCAGAACCCTTCCCCTGTACCTGTCCCACCCCCTCTTGAACCCCTCCACTGTCTCTGCCTCCACCAGCCCCCTAGACAGTGCATTCCATGGCTCCACCACCCTCTCAGTGAAGTAGCACCTCCTCCTTTCTCCCCTGAATCTTCCCCCCTCCAGCTTCCACCCATGCCCTCTAGTGGCCCCTCCTCCTTCCTTCGAAGCACCCTGACTGTTCCTCCCCTATTTACCCTCTTCAAGTACCTGAAGACCTCTATCATGTCCCTCCGGTCCCTTCTCTCTTCCAATGTGTACATATTTAGCTCTTCGAGCCACTCCTCATAGGTCCTGTCCCCCAAGCCCCAAATCATTTTGGTTGCCCTCCTCTGGACCCTCTCCAGGAGGTTAATGTCCATCTTTAAGTGTGGCCTCCAAAACTGCATGCAGTACTCAAGATGCGGCCTCACCAAGCGGTTATACAGAGGGAGTATCACTTCCCTCCTTCTGGAGGTGATCCCCCTAGCGATGCATCCCAGCATCCTGTTGGCCTTGGCTGCTGCCCTTCTACAAGTCTCTGAGTTGTTCATCTTGACATCCACCACCACCCCCAGGTCCCTCTCAGCCATCGAGACTTGTAGCATTCCCAGGGTGTACACTTGGTCTGGGTTCGGCCCCAGGTGGAGTACCTTGCATTTCCCTGCATTGAACCTCAGCTTCACTCTCTAGACCATCTTTCCAGAGCCTCCAGGTCCCCTGTGGGCCACCCTCCCCTCCTCCCCATCCACCCTGCCCCAGTTTGAGTCATCCTCAAGAGACTCATCTCACTCCTGATTCCTGTCCTTATGTCAGAGACATAGGCATTGAACAGAAGGGGCCCAAGGACTGATCCCTGTGGGACCCCACTAATGACCCTCCTTGGGGATGAGACTATCCCGCCAACTATGGCCCTCTGGGTCTGGTCCTGGAGCCAATTGCCTATCCATCTGATCATCTGGTTCCCCACCCCCATTTCTCCCAGCTTATCCAACAGGCCCACATGAGGAACAGAGTGAAATGTCTTGCTGAAGTCTAGAAAGAGGATGTCCACTGGTCTACCTAGGTCCAAGGCAGTAGTCACCTAGTCATAGAACTCCACCAGGTTTGTCTGACACGATTTCCTCGGGATGAATCCATGCTGTCTATCGTCCAGGCACCCTGACTTATCCAGGTCCCCCCCCCAGCCTCTCCTTGACAATGCCCTCCATCACCTTGCCCACCACCGATGTCAGGCTGACAGGCCTGTAGTTCCCTGCCACCTCCCTTGATCCCCCCTTGTGGATAGGCACTATATGTGCCACCTTCCAGTCTTGGGGCACCCACTCTGTCCTCAGAGAGATGGTGAAAAGCTCCGCTAGGGGTTTCGACAGGACATCCATAAGTTCCTTCAGCACTCTGGGATGTAATTTATCCGGCCCAGTGCTTTCTCCATCTTAAGGGAGCTGAGGCTCCCTCACTCTCTCTCTGCTGTGATTCCACTTCGTTACCTCTTCTCCCTGCTTAGCCCTCCCCACCTGCCAGTGATGCCTCCCCTCTCCCCAGACCGCCCGATCGGTGAGGGTCCCCCCTCAGTATCTTTGTCTCCTCCCATGTGAGTGCATCACCCCATTTTCCTTGGTGAAACTGAGGTGAAGTGCTCATTTAGTACCTCAGCCTGCTCCCCAGGTCTTGTGCCATCTCTCCCTGATTTAATCCTGCTAATCTGCCCCTTCACCCTTTGTTTTCACCAATGTATCTAAAGAACCCCTTGTTCCCTCTCCTAATTTCCCTGGCCAGGTTCTGCTCCTTCCTTGCCTTAGCTGCCCTCACCACCCTAGTGGCCCTTCTAGACATCAGCTCGTACTCCCCTCGATCCCTTTCACTCCTTGAGCACTTGAATTGCCTATAGGCTGCCTTCTTTTCCTGCACCACCTCCTGGACCTCCCTGGTCCACCAGCAGGGTTTTTGGGCCCTACCGCATTTTCGTCTTACTCTTGCACAGGTGCTGGTAGCATCCTGCACCCCTCTCCTTATGATTTCCCACCTACTATCAGCGTCCATGTCTGACCCAAATGCTCCTTAAGGATCCTTCCCATTTCCTTAAAATCCGCCCCCCTGAAGTCGGTTACTTCCGTCTTTGTGCAGCCTTCTACCCCTCCTAGGTCCAGGCAGAACCAGACCGTGGCATGGTCACTCCCCGCCAATGGGTCCCTTACCTCCAGGCCCCCAATCTGGTCACTGTCTGCCAGGACCACATCCAGTACCCATGCCTCCCTGGTCGGTTCCCTAACCTGCTGAGTTAGGAACGCATCTTGAAAGACATCCAACAACCTCTGTTCCCTGGTCACAGAGGATGTCATAATCTCCCAGTCTGTTCCTGGCATGTTTAAGTCCCCCAACACCACCACCATTCCTCTGCCCAGTCTGCAGTGTCTCCCAACATCTGTCCTCCAGCTCCTCCACCAGGGCAGGGGGTCTATACACCACTCCTATTTTTACTCTCTTGCCCCCCCTTGTTATCAAGGTGACCCAAATTGCCTCCACGGTTCCCTCCACCTCCTCTACTCCCCCTATGCCAATGCAGTTTTTGACTATCATTGCTACCCTTCCTCCCCTTTCCTTCCCCCCTGTCCTTCCTGAACATAGTGTAACCCTCCAGGTTCAGGTCGCAGTCATGTCCTGCAGTGGCCCAAGTCTCAGGGACCACTGCCACATCCACTGCTCCCTCAGTTAGCATCACCTGGAGCTCAGGCATTTTATTGCCCAAGCTCCTGGCATTTAGCAGGACTACCTTCCACCCTTTCCCTATAGTTCCATTTCCCCTGCTCGTGTTCCCATGGGGATTCTGTTTTCCCCTGGTCTGCACTTTGCCAGTCGGCCTTTGCATATGCGCAAACTTCCTCCATCCGGTCACCTTTCCTCAATGATAGCCCTGTTGACAAGTGCCTGGATTGAGTCACCCATTTTAAAAAGCACTCATTCGCTGATGCCCATGTCATGGGCTACCGTTTTGCACTATTCTTCCCTGCAGTTTTAATAACCACCTCCTGGTCAGATTTCAGAAAAATTTCTCTGTAGCACTTATGTGGCTTAGAATTATTCAAACTTGTAGATAAGTCCTCAGCAGTTATTCTGGCATGCCTGGCCTCATTTATAGTGATATTGAGTAAGTCCCTCTATAGCCAATCCCCATGGTGAATTTTGGGTTGGGGGGCCACTCCTTGAATCTGTTAGTGCACATAATGTCTTGATTAAGAGATGAATAAAATGGGTAACTTGATACCTTTTATCGGACCAACAAAAAATTGACAACATGTTTGAGCTTCTGAACCACATAGTACATCATCAGAAACATGGCCATTAAGGAAAGATATCACTTTACGTAATATCAACAAAATTTGCAAAAACAAAACAAAAAACTTCACAGCTCCACTGATAATAAGATATACAACAGAGACCAAAACCAGAGAGTAAAAGTCAGTCCTAAGAAACCAAACTGAATGTAAATCATAACTTCTTCCAGTAATGATGGGTTACATCACAGTAAACATGTGACAGGACAGTAGAAATCTACAAATTATCAATTTCTAATTGCCTACCTGAAAATGGACAACAGACTGTGTGTGTGTGTGTGTGTATCTAAAAAATAACCACAAATTATAATCAGCCATATAAAAAGACATTGTATTACATATACATTCAATATAGCCATGTTAATACATACAGGCACATTAAAAATATACCTAAGGCATGCCTATATTTTGTACATATGACCAGAAAAAGGCAGCTGAAGGTCAGATTGTTTAATGGTTCATAAAACCAATGTCCATACCCATATCATCATTACACATATTAAAAAGAAAAAAATAAGTCGGACCTCATATGCCCACCTCTCTTGTGTGTTTCTGGAGTGTCACTTGAGAACCAGGACAGAGAGGTCAGAAATGGAGTGATCAGACTGAGGGACTGAGAGAAATGTCCCACTGGTCTTGCAGTTTTGTCTGTTTTAAAATCATGTCTATGTGAGTTCTTTCAGGGTCAAAGGCATCCAATTTCTCCCACATAACCTATATGTGGACATGTTGTTGCACTGGATGTAGTAAACAATATTCTGAGATGTTTATTTTTTATTTTTATTTTATTTAAACAGCAGTTTGGAAAACCTTTGAGCCATAGGCTCATTTACAAAGGTACCTTGTCACAGTAAGACAAACCAAAATACACAGTATAGCAGTACAACACATAAGTATAACAGTAAATTAAGACATAGATACAAACAAGCTGGTACAGGTAGGATGGATGCAAACAATACCAGAGTTATGTCATCCTTAGCAGCTCAGTAATAAGCTTTGTCATAAGTATTGAGTACGGCTTTGACTAGCGGCAGTTGTACACATATAATTCCCAGGTATTTTGAATAATTTGTTCTGGGGGATGTTGATAAAATCTGAAGTGTAAATGTACTCATAAGTCTTACATTTAGGACTATTGTAGGGTTTAGTGCCACCTAGTAAGGGAGTAAGATTTCAGACCCAAAATGTATAGCTTCTGTAAATGGGGCTGCACAAAGATTTCATGATGAGTGTTCATAGAAACATAAAAATGCACAAGTTGTTGGTAGAGAAGCACCTCTTGGCCCACCTAGTCTGCTCTATTTTCACTACCCACCATACCACCGCAGACCCTACCTGATCTCCAGTCTTCTCCCTCTCCCATCTTACTTCTAAGATCACCTTGTATCTATTTCATGCATGCTTGAATCCTGTTACCATTTTAGCACTCACTACCTGTGCTGGGAGGCTCTTCTAGGATTCTGTCACCCTTTATATGAAGAAGTATTTCCTCACATCTTCTTACAGCCTCCCCTGTTCCAGCTTCATAGTGTCACCCCTTATCCTGGAGTATCTTTTTCTATGGAAAATGTTACCTTCCTGTACCTTATTAATACCTGTGAGGGATCTGAATGTTTCTATCACATCCCCTTTCTCCCTCCTTTCCTCCAGAGAGTACATATTTAGTTCCTTGAGTCTTTCCTCATAGGATTTTTAATGCAGGCTCTGCACCATTTTGGCAGTCCTCCTTTGTACCAATTCCACCCTATCTATGTTCTTCCAGAGATGGGGCCTTCAAAACAGGACTTGGTTTACTTACTTGGTTTACCTGGTATTTAAGGGACAAAAGAAGGCCGAGACCCATCGTGATTGTCCCCGACAATTAATGTGGCACATTAGTTTAAATACAGATTTACTTCCAACCATTTATCAAGCCTTAGTTTAAAAGTAGGAAAAGAAGTTGAATCCACAATTTTGTGTGTCAAGGTATTCCAGAATCTAGGTGCTCTAACTGTAAAAAAGTTTAATCTTTTATTTGTATTAACTTTGGATACATTGATTTGCTTATTGTGCAGTCTGGAGACAATCCGTCTATTGATAAAGTTTAATCTAAATTGCTGCATTAACTCTGGTGATTGCTGGACTTTGTAAAGAAGTAGGAGATCTCCTCTAATGCTTGTTTTCTGTAATGAATGTAATCCTATAGCATGTAATCTTTCGGCATAGTTTTTTAGTTGCCAGGTGAGGAATTAGTCTGGTTGCTCTTCTTTGGATCTGTTCCAATCTCTGTATGTCCTGCACCAAATATGGACTCCAAAGTGGGGAGCCTAACATATGTTCTGTATAAGGAGATGATGCATTCCTTGGTTTTAGTGAGAAAAGTGCACTTTTACATAAGTAGTTGGTTGGAGGTTTCAGCCATCTTAGTGCACTGGTTTATATGGGAGAGTTTATTATTAATCAGTATTCCCAGATCTCATTTGCATACTGAAACTTTCAGAGGGATATTATTAAGGGTGTATGTCTGTAGGGGATTAGCTTTACCAAAGTGTAACACAGTGCACTTGTATATGTTAAAGTGCATTTCATTTATTTGGGCCCAAGTTTCAATTTGTTTCAGGGCATTGATTACCAAGGATCTGTTTATTGGTGAAGCAACCCTCCCCCACCCAACTTCGTGTCATCGGCGAATTTGGATAGACAGTTTGCAGAGCTAATCTGCATGTCCCCAATAAAACATTAAACAGCAAGGGTCCAAGCACGGACCCCTGAGGGACCCTGCTTTTAAACAAAGAATGATTGTGAGGTGACTGATATTGGTACTTCAGAGAAAAGGAGATGGCATAGTGGTCACTACTGCCTAGAGGATCCTGTAGGATAATACTAGACATATTTTCTGTTAGGTTAGTAATCACAAGGTCCAGGATATTATCTCCTTTCATAGGTTTTTTGATGATTTGTTCCAACCTTTGTTCAATTAATACAGATGTAAAGTCTTTCTCAATACGAGTTTTACTAGTGAGGTTATTTCAGTTTATTGAAGGCATGTTGAAATCTCCCAGGATAATGACATGTCCTTTGTCAGCCAATATTGAAATATCTTGTATTAATGTACCTGAGAATTCATAGTCAGCTGAAGGGGGCCTGTAGCAGGAACCTACAACAGTTTGAGGTTGCCCTGCAAACTGAATATTAACCCAAATACTTTCAGTGATAGTATCGTGTGGGATTTGATTAGATTAAATATAGTTTCTGATGTAAAAACAAACCCCTCCACCAACTTGACCTTGTCGGTCCTTATGGTAGACCTTATACCCTGGGATTTCATTAATCCAAGCTGAGTTAGAGTCCCACCATGTTTCATTAATGGCTATAATGTCATAATTAGATATCTTACATTTGGCTTCTAATTCTGCTATTTTGGTTAAATTTAGAGATCTTGCATTTAGGGATAACACTTTGCAGAATTTATGATTATTTAGGGTGTGTTTCATGTCAAGAGACCTGGGAACGTTCCCATTCTCCCCCCTGGACACAGTATTAAATGTAGGGTCTTACTAGTGATCTATACAGGGGTAGTGCTACTGCCCTCTTTCTGCTGGTGATGCACCTCCCAATGCAACTGAACATCCAACTAGCCTTCCCCACTTCCTTATCACACTGCTTGGCTACCTACTGGTTATCAGAAATGATCACCCCATGGTCCTGTTCCTGCTTTGTGGTTGCTAATCCTTCCCTGCTCAACTGGTATGGTTCATCTGGGTTTCTGTGCCCCAAGTTCATCCCTCATTCTTTTCACTCCCCGGTATGTCCACTCTGTTGCAGATTTTTGTGTCATTTGTGAGCAGGCATACCTTCCCTTCCAGCCCTTCTGCAATGTTGCTAATAAAGACATTGAAGAGGACCAGGCCTAATATTGACCCTTGTGACACCCCACTGGTCACCTTGCCTTCTCCAGAGTAGACCCCATTTACCTCCACCTTCTGACACCTATTGCTTAAGAAAGTTCTTACCAATTTTACTACTTTTGAACCCACTCCTTGGTTGCCCAGCTTGCTCACTAGTCTTCTATATGGAACAATGTCAATGGCCTTACTGAAATCCAGGTAGGCCACATCTACTGCTCCTCCCTGATCCACTTGCCTGGTCACCCAGTCAAAGAACTTGATCAGATTTGTCTGGCAAGACCTCTTCCTGCGAAACCATTTTGGTTCAGATCCTGTAATCCACTGGTCACAAGGTATTCCCCAATCCTTTCCTTCAGTAGCAATTCCATTACAGTAATTTATCCACTACCGAAGTCATGCTGACAAGTCTGTAATTTCCTTCCCCCTTCTTATTTCCACTTTTGTGTAGTGAAACCACTTCTGCCCTCCCCCAGTCCCCCAGTATTTCCACTTTTTCTAGTGATAGGTTGAACAGAGCTGTCAGAGGTGCAGCCAGCACATCCTGGTGCTCCCTTGTTCCGCTTGTGTCTCCAAAACATTCAGGTCCATCAAGAATATACTGTAGGCTGTATTTCTAGCAGTATTTTCAAGATTTATTATGCAACTGACTGCCACCAATATGCACACCCTGGAGGAAAGGAGGGAGGAAATTATAGAAACATTTAAATATCTCACAGGTGTAATGTTCAAGAGGGAAGCATTCTTCAGAAAAAAGATGCTCAAGAAGAAGGAGACATGCTATGAAGCTGAGGGGGTTCAGAGAATTTGTGAGGAAGTACTTCTTCACAGAAAGAGTGGTGGATGCCTTCCAGTGAGGGAAAATACTAACAGGCTTCAGGAATGCATGGTATGGGTATAGGCTCCTCAGTACTGACTGGTCCTTGGTTTTTGAGGCTTCTGATGTTGACGACGTGCTCGAACATTTCGTCCTCCTCTTCAATACAATCTGTGACACCGATGCTCCCATAAAAATGCAGAACATCAAAGGCTACTTTAACCCCTGGATGAGCCCTGATACTCTTGAGCTAATGAAATACAGAGACCACCTCTGGCATGTAGCTAGGGCCACTGGCAAGCAGTCTGATATCCTGAACTACAAACATGCAAGGAACAACTGTACCAGGACCATCCGATTAGCCAAAAATGCATACTATAAAAATGCCCTAACCAAGAATTGGAATGACAGGCACAAATTCTAGGCTAACTAGATGCAATTACATTACACTATAGAGGCAACAATAAAAACGATTAAAGGTGAACTAGGAATTAAGTGTTCAACATGCAACATGTACTCATTTGTCACCACTGATTCATCTTGTAGTCTGTTTACCTGTCCCAAATGCATCGATAGTGCTGAAATGGTATGTTTAATTGCCCAGTTTAATAAAAGAATGGCTGAGTTAGAACAGAGCCAAAAAGACATGGCAGAGCATTTCCAGGTCCGACTTCATGATAGTTTGTTACACAATGAATCTGGAATTTCTAGTACCCAAAATCCAACACATTTTATTCCTTACTGTGACCCTAAATGTAGTAATACATGTCCAATCACTCCAAACAGAAAAAGAAGTAGGGATGAAGAAGAAGGTTTAATTGCGGAGGAACAGTGGTATCAAGCGCAACATTTGAAACCTCCTAAAAAGAAAAAGGGAGAAAAGCTAACCTTTTTAATTTAGAGCTCACTAATTCATTTGATCCATTAATTCATGAAATTATTCATGAGGAGAGTAATTGTACACCAAACAGTCTTGAAGTCGAACCACCAGAACCAATTTATTCTCCAGAAACTAGCATATCTAATAATAACTACAGGAAGAATTACATAAACAGCCCTTCAGAGGAACCACTTATACAACTGGAAACTTTGATTACCAGTCCAGTGCAAAATAATTTAAACACTCAGTATATAAGTATGGAGAGGGAAATGGAACAAAATAATACAACACAAGTGTTTGTCCTAGGAGACTCAATTGTTAAGGGCATGGATAGGGCCATTTGTAATAATGACAAGGAAAACAGGACTATGTCATGCTTCAAGGGTCCAGGATATCCTACATTACCAGAATGACTAATGACATACTAGGCTCTGAAATCAGAAATAAGTTAGTGATTATTCACGCAGGAGCAAATAATGTATTATACCAGCATTCTCAGCAAATAAAACAAGGATGGGTCAACCTAACCACTAAACTTGAAAATTTGGGTTGTGATTTCACCTTCTCAGAAATATTACCAATCCCAAGTGCCACACATCAGCAAAACTGGAAATTAAAGGAAATTAATAACTGGTTAAGGCAGTGGTGCCTAATACAGAATGTGGGATGTATCACACACTGGGAAGAATTTGAGGACAACAGTTACTTATACAGTAATGATGGGTTACATCTCAGTAAACATGGGACACGGTTACTTGGTCAATATTTGAATACTTATATTGATAATCATTTGAACTAGTTGATTGGGGGGAGGAGGCTGTACTCTGAGTATTCTTAGATTCCCACTGTGTTACAAAAATCCAAAATGCAAAAACACCAAATGAAACAAAAAATAGAAATAAAACAAAGAGGAGAACAAAAAAAACAAGAAACGGGCCCTTCCTCAAAAAATTAAACAGTGTGGTTCACTATAAACACAGCCATAGAGTCAAGCCATACAAAAACAACAGTGTTGGACTTTAGGAAGGCTGACTTTGGGAAAATGAGAGAGTGCCTCAGAAAATCACTAGCAAACGGGCAAGAAGGAGGGGTGGAGGAACAGTGGGGAATAATCAAAACAGCCATCACAGAGGGAACAAGCCTTTGTGTGAAGCAAATCAACAAAACGAAAGAAAAAACTACTATGGTTCTCAAAAGAGGTGGCAGGGATGGTTAAGGAGAAAAGGATAGCATTCAGGAAATATAAGGAAACACAGAAGAAGCAGGAAAGAGAACTTTATCGGTTGAAGCAGAAGGAGGCAGGGAAGGCAGTCAGAATAGCAAAGGCACAAACTGAGGAAAAGATAAACAACTACGTTAAGAAGGGGGATAAAACATTTTATAAGTACATTAAGGAGCGAAGAAAGACCGAAGGAGGGATACAGAGACTTAATAAAGGGGAGGGACTGTGGGCAGAGGGTGACAGTGAAAAAGCAGGGATACTAAATGAATATTTCTGCTAAGTATTCACAACTGAAGAGGAAGGGGGAAGTACCTAAACTAAACAAGGGAGAAACTCTGAATAGGGGGGTCGATACCAGTCCATTCATAGAAGAAAGGATTTTGAAAGAACTCTTGAAACTGGGGGTGGACAAAGCAATGGGGCATGATGGGATTCACCCAAGAATTCTAAAAGAACTAAGGGTAGAACTAGTAACACCTCTGGCTACTCTCTTTAACAAATCATGGGAGGATGAGGTGGTACCTGATGACTGGAGGAGGGAAAATATGATTCCACTTCACAAAAGTGGGAGCAGGGCAGAGGCAGGAAACTACAGACCAGTTAGTTTGACTTCAATGGTAGGGGAAAATGATGTAATCACTTCTGAGGGAAAGAATTGCTGAGTACCTAGAGGCCAGTGGGGCACAGGACCAAAGGCAGCATGGATTCACAGCAGGAAGGTCATGTCAAATGAACCTAATAGATTTCTTTGACTGGGTGACCAAAGTAGTAGACCGGGGCGGGGCTATGGATATGGACTACCTAGATTTTAGCAAGGCATTTGACACAGTCTCACACGAAAGATTAATATACAAGTTAGCCAGCCTTGGAGTGGGTCCCAAGGTGGTAGCCTGGATAAAAAACTGGCTGGACAACAGGACGCAAAGAGTAATAGTAAACGGAGTCCACAGTGAAGAAAGGAGGGTAACTAGCGGGGTACCGCAGGGTTCGGTACTGGGACCGGTCCTCTTTAATGTCTTTATAAGTGACATTGGAGAGCACCTGGAAGGAAGGTATATCTCTTTGCAGATGACACAAAGATCTCCAACAGGGTTGATACACAAGGTGGGATGGAAAGAATGAAAAGGGACTTGGCAAGGTTGGAGGAATGGTCAAATATGTAGCAGCTCAGATTCAATACAAAGAAGTGCAAGGTAATGCATCTGGGAAACAAAAACCCAGGGGAAGAGTACATAATGGGAGGGTGAGTTAATAACAACAACAAAATTCGAAAGAGACCTAGAAGTAATTATATCAGATGACCTAAAGGTGGGCAAGCAATGTGAGAAGGCAGTAAGGAGTGCTGGGGGGATACTGGAATGCATAGGGAGACGCATCAACAGTAGAAAACAGGAAGTTGTTATCCCTCTGTACAGACAGTTAGTGAGACCCCATCTGGAGTTCTGCGTGCAATTCTGGAGACCCCATCTCCACAGAGACATAGACAGAGTGAAGGCTGTTCAGAAGAGGGCAACCAAAATGGTGCAGGGTCTGCACCAGAAGACATATGAGGAGAGACTAAAGCAGTTTAATATCTATACCCTTGAGGAAAGGAGGGAGAGGGGGGACAGATAGTAACTTTCAAGTATCTCAAGGGAATTAACAAAGTACAAGAGGGTAGCATCTTTCAGGAGAAGAGATGTGCAAGAACAAGGGGGCACAATTTGAAGATAGAGGGGGGACAGCTCAGAGGTAATGTTAGAAAGTATTTTTCACAGAGAGGGTTGTGGATGCATGGAACAGCCTTCCTGAGGAGGTTGTGGAGTCAGGAACGGTGGGAGAATTCAAGAATGCATGGGACAGGCATAAGGTAATTCTAGTGGAGGGTAGGAGGAAGTAAGCTGTTGATTAACTAGAATCTGCAGCTAATCCATCAGGTAGGGAAATTGGCAGACTAGGTGGGCCAAGCAGTCCTTATCTGTCATCAAATTCTATGTTTCTATGTTTCTATTATAGAACAACTATTCAGAATAAATCAAGACTTAAAATTAATAAAATGGATTTCACCATGGTTGGATAAAAGACAGCAGTGCGTGGTTAACAAATGATACAGGTCCATATGGATTCCTGTTACCGGTGGAGTTCCTCAGGGATCCATTTTGGGACCCCTCCGATTTAACATCTTGGTGTCTAGTATGCAGTCATCTGAAGGGATATGGATTAATAAATATGCAGATGACTGTAAATTGGGTAGTGTAGTAACAGATATCCAGTCAACAATAAATCTGCAAAATAATCTGAATAATCTATGTGCTTGGGCAGTACACAATAATACGAAGTTCAGTGTTTCAAAGTGCAAGGTTATGCATATGGGAAAAAACAACATTAAAGCTACTTATTCAATGAATCATTTAAGGTTAATGGTTACATCTGAAGAAAGAGACCTGGGTATAACAATATCAGACAACTTAAAATTCAACACACATACAAATAAAGTAGTTAAAAAATGCCATTCTATCTTGGGTAATATTTTTAAACATATTAAAAGTAGGAATTCTGAAAAAAATTCTTCCATTATACACCAGCCTTGTGCGTCCACATCTAGATTTCTGTGCCCCTTTCTGTACACCCACATCTAAAGGATGTCAAAGCATGACAGAAAGAGCGCAATTTAAGGTTACTAAAACAATTCAGAATATGACATCTGTAGATTATGAAACAAGACTTAAATCACTTCAATTATTTCCCCTAGAATACAGGGCTGTAATAGGCTATCTGATTTACATTTTTAAGGCCTTCCAAAATGAATATACACTGAACACAATTGGCTTGGAAAGAAATTTTATTAATAACATCACAAGATCTCATAATTACAAGTTTAAAACTTTCCTATGCAAAACTGTTAAGCGTAATAGAGTCTTTACCCAGAGGGTGCCACCCATATGGAATTCACTCCCAGAGGACATTGTTATAAGTAAAAATGTAAAGCAATTTAGAGAAAGACTAGACTCTTATATGGGAGATAGGAAATATACCTTCCACCACTGATATGATGGTGGCGAGTTCTCTATGGGCTTATGCTTTTTGAACTTGTATTGATCTATAAAATTATGAAACTATAAGGTCACCAGGTGAGAACTCAAAATGGCTCCTACCATGCTCTGCATTGATGGATCCCCCATCCTTGACCCTAAATCTATCGCCAACACCTTTAACAATGCCTTCACCGACTTGCAGCACGTTCTCCCTGCCGACTTCTTCTCCCCCACCATCCCTGTTGCACCCACACAATCCCCATCGCATCCCCCCGTCTCTTCAAGACTATTACCTTCAGAGGTAATATCTGCGCAAAGTGCTTGGGAAGGGGAGATTCAGTGAGGATAACCTCGACCTGTAACTAATCTCGCTCTT
This sequence comes from Neoceratodus forsteri, assembly GCA_016271365.2. Taxonomy (NCBI): domain Eukaryota; kingdom Metazoa; phylum Chordata; order Ceratodontiformes; family Ceratodontidae; genus Neoceratodus; species Neoceratodus forsteri. The sequence continues at coordinate 1,159,041,872 of CM028130.1, read as the reverse complement.
ACTTGAAGAAATCCTGTCCCCTCTCACCCATATCCTTAACCTCTCACTCTTTCTCGCAGTATTCCAGAAAAAATGGAAGGCTCAGTGGTCACCCCTGTGTACAAGAGTGGGGATTGTGCCCTCCCTGGGAATTATAGACCAATCTATATACTACCACCACTCTTGAAGGCTCTTGAATGAATTGTTGCAGACCAACTTGTCGATTATCTGGACAAGCACATGCTCCTATGCGCAGAGCAACATGGCTTTAGAGCTGGGCATAACACCACTACAGCTCTTCTGGAATTCACAGGCTTCATCCACAAATTCCTCAATCTTGGCCAGCTATTCAGGGCTATCTATATTGACCTAACAAAGGCCTTTTACAATGTCAACCAAGCCCTCCTAGTTGACCAACTCACTGCCATAGGCCTTGCCCCGAGACAGCTGCATGGTTCTGCAGCTACCTACGCTGCCGAACACAGCAAGTCAGGATAGATACCTTTTTCTCTGACACCAAGCCTGTGTTCTCAAGTGTTTCACAGGGGTCAATACTGGGCCCCCTCCTCTTTAGCCTATTTCTGAATTGCCTCCCCCTAGCCAGTCAGTGCCGTATCCTCCTCTATGCGGATGATGCGGTTATCTTCTCTAATGGCTCTGACCCCACTGCTCTTGAGCAACAGCTACAATGTGACTTCACCAGCGTTGAGAAGTGGTTCAAAAATCATAAACTGATAAAGAACTAAAAAAAAAAAAAAACATGTTGTTCACCAGCCTTAAGAACAAGCACAAAAACTACCCGCTATCAATATGTGATAGGGGTGGTGTTCCTCTTGAACGTGTTCATCACTTCATATATCTTGGAATTACTCTTGACAGCTCACTCTCATATGGCCTCCACATAGACATCATAGCTAAAGCAATCAACAGTAGGTTAGGGCTACTTTATCGCCATAGGCAGAGTCTGACCCCTGAAGTCCTCAGCATAATGGTCCACAGTCCAGTGGGTTCCCTAGTGGACTATGGACTGCCAATATATGGCTCTGCTACAGATACTGCCCTCAGACATATAAAAAACTGCTCATAACAATGCCTGCAGGCTCATCTTAGGGGCACACTGACTAACCCACACCTGCGATCTCTATGCAAAGGCTCACTGGCTAACGCTCTTTGGTCACTTAAAATACCAACCTTGCCTCTTGGCCAAAAAGATCTGCCTTGGTCAGCTCCTGACTAGGGTCCAACAACTCCTAGATCCCAGCACTAATCCCAGGCCCACCCAAAATTCGGAACTGCAGTCCTTCCTGACTCCAAAATGTTGGACATCTCAAGGACAAAGGTCCTTTGCCTATCAAGCACCGTTGTGGTTCAACTCCCCCCATAAGAACATTATTAGCCTGTGGACCTTCAAAAAGAACCTAAAGAACCATTTAATACAGGAATCTCAATGTGTCTGCCACCACTAGCACCTAGCAAAGGCATTTCCTACCATCTGCCCTACTGCCAAACAGACCTCTCTCTCTCTCTCTCTCTCTCTCCTCTCTCCTCTCTCTCTCTCTCTCTCTCTCTCTCTCTCTCTCTCTCTGTCAGACACCCTGCATTTGGGGCTCAACCCTCCACCCCATGTCTCCAGCACTTCTATGCACTAACTCTCTCATGTTGCTGACAACTAACAGGCTCCCTGTTAGGCATAGTTATTTAGTCTGTTCCTGTATGTACCTGACTGTGTTTACCTATTCCAGTTTTAGTTTTCGCTGTATTTTTTGCATTCCTTTGCTTAAAGACCAAATGTACCTAAATGTTCTCATTCTAATTCTATTGCCATGTTTGTCTCAATCCTCTGTATAATCACCTACTTGTTCTAAATTTACTAACGTGGAACCTATGTAAAGAGCTCTGAGCACAAATGGTTAATCCAAGATCAGAAACAAATAAAATAAATAAATAAATAACAGAACCTTAGAGGTAGGGAAACGGGAGGGCGGTAAAGTCAAAGATCAAGTAGGGTCTGCGATGTTATAGTAGGTAGGGAAAATGGTCCAACTAGGTGTGCCAAGTGGGTCTTATCTACCATCAATATCTGTGCAACTATATTTCTACCACATAGTAATGCAGGTGCAATTTGTGCAAGAGTGTTTTGAGTGTCAAATTTACATGCCATCTTCTTTTAATACTCTCACTTTCAATGTCAAAATCTTTAAGCATCTTGAAGAGTTAATGGTTATGAAAAATATAACATTGCTAAACCAAGATGGAATAAAATAAATAAATTGCCCAATATGTTTGAGAAAAATCTTGTTTTCTCTTAAAATGGAGCCGGGGATTTTGTTCCAGATTAGCAGCACACAGACTAACATTTCATGTGCTGATACTTAATGCCACCAAGATCACCCTCGATGAGCATGTTGTCCTTGTAAGACTGTGATGTAGGGGTCACCGTCCTCATGTCAATCTTCATGTATGGAGAAATTCAAGCTTCATTAAAATGTCCCCCGGCTATATTAGCCAAGCTTAATGATAACTTCCATTTTTATCATAAGCATACAGTAAATGTAGATGTTAGGGACCGGCTTGGTGAGCATAGTGGGGGACAGTAAATACTTAACTAGAATGTTTTCATAATGTATGCAAAAGTAGCTATGTATAGACCATATACAGTAACTCAAGAGACAGATGTATGTACATCATATGAAGAAATGTAGCAGAGGTTTATATGCCGAATACATGAAAAAAGTTAATGCTACATGAATGGGCATAAACCTACATGGGAACACTACATAAACAAGGATTGCTGATCTATTTACAGTACATTAGCATGTCACGTGATTCTATGAAACACATATAAAGTGACAGAACAAGGCGAAAGCACATAGAGAATAGTATGACTTCTAAGGGCAGAAGCTGTGCTCTGTTATTTAACACACAACATTTGATTGTGCAGATGGTGTTTCCACAACAATGATTTACTTATTGACCAAGGGACAATGGTTCTTTTGACAGCAGTAACAAGACTGAAGCTACTCATTGCTACCAGGCATGGGGATGTATTTAAGAAAGGCAGACCAGAGCTGCCAGATGGCCCAACTGAAGCGCATCTCACTTCCATACCAGATGATGAGGCTGGGTGAAGCACACTGTTGATGGCAATGTCCCCCAACCAGGGTAAGGGAGGCTGCAAATTCCAGCAATATAGTGGCATTTACTAATGGGATAGGGAGCTTGTTCTCTCAGCAGGAGAAAGCTGCATGTGCCCAAGGCACTCCACCTACACACTGTGCATGCTGCCTGGGTGCCTGAAAGTGGAGACAGAAACATGGCAGAATACCCCCATCCAGTTCAGGATGGTAGTCTGACACCTGCAGGCCCCACACCACCAACCACAGTACCCAGCTCCACCAGCTCTAGATCTCCAGCGGGGACCACTGGAGTTGTTAGGTGAACCCTAAACATCCCACCACAGGGGGCAAGCCATGGGGGACAAAGGTAGGCATCAGTACCTAGAGAAAGCAGATGGCAAACTTTGGGGGCAGACTAGATGGGGACAGGTTGGAGAAGGAGCAACAACACTTTAATGCTAAAAACAAATAAAGGCAGAAGACAGTTGTACAAATACCCCCATTGTTCCTTCTTTTTATGCACTTGTTCTAGAGTAGATGGGTATCACCAAACTTTTCAACCAGTAGAAGAGGCCAGATAGGCTTTTAACTCATTGTCTCCTAGCCGATGCCTGTAGTCGTCAGTAAAAAAACACTGGTGTGTCCTGAGTACGTCTGCAGAAGTCGGCTACTGACTCCCAGTGTGCCCAAGCAACGTCTGGAGAAGTCACTTATATATTTTAATATATAGTATAACAAAATATAATATATATTTGACTGCATGGCACCGTTGGAAAGGTAATGTTATGCTGAACAACTCTGTCAATGATATTTTGTGCACATCATGCATACGTTAGGAGTTATTTGCATTTGTTTATGGTATGGTGTGTATGGCTTATGTTGCCTGTTTTAGTGAAAAAATATTTTTTTTGCTGTTTCAAACAGTTTAAAAATAACAAAACAAAATTACATATTATTATTTGCATACCACCATTGGGAAGGTAATGTTGTGCTGAACAACTTTGCCACTGATATTTTATATATATCATGTATACTTTAGGAGTTATTCACATTTGTTTATGGTATGGTGTGTATGGCTGACATGTTTTCTATCAAGATTCACCTAAGCAGCTTGAATAAAATTCACTTTTTGGCACTTCAGCAGGTATAAAATAAAAACCGTATTGATTACAACTGGTTGCATAGCACCATTGGAAAGCATTTATGTGCTAATCAACTTTCATACTGATACTTTGTGTATCATGTATACTTTTGAGTTATACGCATTTGTTTATATGGTGTGTGTGGTTCAGATTCAGCCCTCAAATCTCACAAAGCACCTTGACTAAAATGGGGAAAAATTACATTTTATAGTAAAAGATATCTTTTTTAAACTAACATAATTAAAACACTATCTAATGTCTATGCTTAATTTGGTGTTGATATTTTACATATTTTCCAACAAAAAATGGCTTATGTTGCACTTTTTTAGTGAAAAAAATGTTTACTTTGCTCTTTCAACCAGCATAGAAAAAAAATTAAATTACTTATTATTACATGCATGCCACCATTGGAAAGGCAATTTTGTGCTGAATAACTCTGCCACTCATACTTTGTGTCTAGCATATACAGTTATTGAGCTATTAGCATTTGTTTGCAACATGCTGACTATGGCTTGATTTTGCTTAGAAAGGCCCAGGATTCACTGTTAAAAGTATACAGGAGATTCAGGAGACAAGTGGTGTAATCTCAGAGTGAGCCTGTGGAGGCAATGAGTTAAGAGACTAGGATCCACAGAGCAAACAGCATGCAACAGGCAAGGTTTAAACGAATTGAATCCTTTAAAAAAACTCACTGCCCAGATCCCAGAGCACATGACCCTGCTGGGAAACTATGATAAAAATAAGATTTAGATACATATCAATTTATATTTCATATGTGTTCTATAATTTGTTTCTTCTTTTTCTTTATTACTGAGCGAAGACGTGCAGTCAAGATCACTGTTTTCTAGGCTCTCCATAGTGGCTGCCTATCTTTAGCTGACATCGTAATCTCATGTTTATGTCATCATAATTATCTCTGCAGCAACAGACTGTGAAGTCATAAACAAAGTCATGATGCCAGGAGAAGACAAGCAGCCAGAGTACATGGGGCTGGGATCCTGTTTTCATTGATAGATAGACTGTGACAAGCAGTAAAAGGCCAATTGGACAATCTATTCTGCCCACCCACTTTTTAATGCAAATGTACTTAAGTTATATAGAAATAAGGGTGAGTGTTACTGGAAAAAATAAAATATAGGCTGAACTGCCTAATTATTACATTTTTATGTTGATTACGCACATGTGCAAGAAACATATTGCGCCAGCTTTCTCCAGAAGCAGGTTGTGGAGGCACGGCACTGTTGTGGCCAATGATCCCACTGCCTTTAAAGGCTTGGCTCACTTCCTCCAATGCCAAGGCATGCTGCTGCTGACACTAGTTCAGCCAGCATGCCACAACCTTGTAAAAATTTAGCCACTGCAATCAGGGGCCGCCTTGTCATTGCAGCATCAGCCATTCGCTGCAATGATGGAGCGACCCGTCATTACAGGGCGGAACCTTGAACCACTGATATTGTTTGTGAACATGGCAGTGTTTTGTCACCGTTTTCACAAACAATATCAACCCCCCCCCGCCGAGGGGGTACCTAATCTCCCTCGGCAGCATGTGCCCTCCCACCGTGTTTGTTTGCTGCCGGGTGCCCTAATCCCTGTTGTTTTCAGTGGCCCAAGGTTTATGTTGCAATGGGGGAGCCCACTCCCCATCGACATTGTGTAAACCCCCCCCCACTTTTGTTGTCTGCTGATGGGGTGCCCAATCTCTGTCGGCATAATGTCACCCCCCCTTTTGTTGTGTGCAGATGGGGGTCGGCTACAGCCGCCCCCCCAAAAAAAAGACTCCATTGGCATGCTGGGAGCCCACCCCAGCATGCCACATGCCCCTGTAAAATCAAAAACAGTCCAGCAATGTCTTTTTTTTTTTAACCTGTAAAAAAGGAAATGGTCCCTCAGTGGTCTTCCTGGCCCTGTCCCACAACCTGTACCCACCCACTGCACACCCTGATTCCCCATCCCATACTTACCTCCGGAGTCCAGCGAGACAATCTTCGGTGGACCAGGAACACATCTGCACTCTTCAAAGCCGACTGCGAACTGAGGAAATTCCAGGTAGCTGTATAATGGAATACATAAGATTTTTTTCAACTTTGATGCATATCTCCTGCATTTTTTGGAATTTTGGCATCAAATTTTCAACATATGGTTTTTGGGACCCCTCCTTATGAATTCAGGCACTGTCATGGCATTATTCAGCCCGGAAAGGTGATTTCACGGTCACTGTGTGGAATTCCCTTTCAGGACCGATTAACAAAACAACAGTGCCAGTGTTCATGAGGTGGGCTCCCAAAAAGCCTATTCTGCATATTTGGTGGGAAAAATCCCAAAAATGACTGTTTTATGAGCGGGCATCGTGCAGTTGCTACGCACGCTCGTAACTTTGTGAATTTACAATATTTTCATGCCAGATTTTCAACACTGGCATTTTTTCAGACCTCCTCGTGAACAGTACAGCTGTCATTTTCCACATCCTGGCCGAAATGTGTTTTCACACTGTCGTGCGCAGAATAGTGCAGTTGTGTGGGAAATCAGTGTTCAGGACTGATTAAGAAAATGACAGTGACACTGTTCATGAGCAGAGATCCTAAAATGCCTATGTTGAAAATTTGGTGATGATACTCCAAAAAAAATGACTGTCATACAAGCATGCAGTAAAGTTATGAGTGTGTATGCAGTTTGCATACACACTCATAACTTTACAAATTAATAATATTTTCACTCCAGATTTTCAACATTGCCATTCTTCTGCACCTCCTTATGAACAGTACAGCTGTCATTTTTCACATCCTGGCCAAAATGTGTGTTCGCAGTTCTGATGCAGAATAGCGTGGTCGATGTGGGAAATCTGTATTCAGGACACATTATGAAAATGACAGTGACACTGTTCATTAGTAGGGGTCCTAAAATGCCTATGTTGAAAATTAGGTGATGAAAGTCAATAAAATGAGCGTGTTACGAATGTGCATTGCGCAATTTCCACGCACACTCGTACCTTCACAACTTTGCAATACTTTTACTCCGGATTTTCAGCATTGTGATTTTGCCACACCTCCTTATGAACAGTGCAGCTGTCATTTTTCACATCCTGGCCAAAATGTGTTTTCACTCTTCCAGCGCACAATTGCGCTGTCGCTGTGGGAAAGCAGTGTTCGGAACATACTGTATTAAGAAAATCACACTGACACTATTCATGAGCAGAGGTCCTAAAATGCCTATGTTGAACATTTTGTGATGAAACTCCATAAAATGACTGTGTTACGAGTGTGTGTTGTGCAGGTTCCACGCACCCTTGTAAGTTTGCAAATTAGTAATATTTTCACGCCAGATTTTCAATGCTGGCATTTGTTGACAGCTCCTTATGAACAGTACAGCTGTAATTTTTCACATCCTGGCTGAAATGTGTTTCCACGCTTCCGCCGCAGAATACTGCAGTTACTGTCGGAAATCAGTGTTTGAAACAGATTAGGATTGAGCGACTGAGAGGTGGGGAGTGATCGAACTCTACTGAACTCTATTGGGACTGCTGTGGATTTCCTTGTGGGCAGGAAAAGGCAACAACACAGGCAGGAGCCCAGTACAAAAGGGCAGCCTGCAGCACCGGGAGACACAGAACAAGTGAATGAGGGAGGGGGAGTGAGTGAGTGAGCTCAATGAAGCTCTGTTGGCACTGCTGCAGATTTCTTTGTGGGCAGAAAAAGGCAGCAGTGCATGCAGGGGCTGAATACAGAAGGGCAGCCAGCAGCGGTGGGAGAAACAGAACGAGCGAGTGAGAGAGTGGGAGTGAGCAAGCTCAACGAGCTGTATCATGACTGCTGTGGGTTTCTGCAGAAAAGGGTGGCAACCACTAGGAGCATGACACTGGTGGCCAGCGGGGCCGTGACCCAGCCCTCTGGGGGGTAAGCTAGGGGTAACCGGGAGAAGCGCAGGCAATATGGGTGGTGGAGGCTTAAGGGAGGCCATGACTAGGGCCAAGATTGATGACCGAGGCAGGGGCCAAAAAGAATAAATTAAAAAAGGAAAAGGGTGGCAATGCAGGCAGGAGCCCAGTACAGAAGGGCAGCCTGCAGCACTGGCAGAAATGGAAAGAGCGAGTGAGACAGATGGAGTGAGTGAGGCCAACGGAGCTCTGTCAGGACTGCTGCAGATTTCCTTGTAGGCAGAAAAAGATGCCGACAGAGGCAGGAGCCCAGTACAAAAGGGCAGCCTGCAGCACCAGGAGAAACAGAATGAGCGAGTGAGACAGTGGGAGTGAACGACCTCAACAAAGCTCTGTCGGGACAACTGCAGATTTCTTTGTGGGCAGGAAAAGGTGCCAACGCAGGCAAGAGTCCAGTAAAAGAGGGCAGCCTGCAGTGCTGGGAGAAACAGAACGAGTGAGTGAGTGAGTGAGAGAGGGGGAGTGAGCGAACTCAACAGAGCTGTATTGGGACTGCTGCAGATGTCTTTGTGGGCAGAAAAAGCCACCAATGTAGGCAGGAACCCAGTACAAAAGGGGTAGTCTGCAGCAGCGGGAGACACAGAATGAGAAAGTGAGGGGGGGGGGAGTGAGTGAGTTCAATTGAGCTCTGTTGGGACTGCTGCGGATTTCTTTGTGGGCAGAAAAAGGCAGCAATGCACGCAAGGGCCCAGTACAAAAGGACAGTCTGCAGCAGCGGGAGAAACAGAATGAATGAGTGAGAGAGGGGAGTGAGTGAACGAGCTCAACGGAGCTCTGTTGTGACTGCTGCAGATTTCTTTGAGGGCAGAAAAGGGTGGCAACGCAGGCAGGAGCCCAGTAAAAGAGGGCAGCCTGCAGCGCCGGAAGAAACGGAATGAGTGAGTGAGATGGGGGAGTGAGTGAGGTCAATGGAGCTCAGTCAGAACTGCTGTAAATTTCTTTGTGGGCAGAAAAAAATGTCAACAGAGGCAGAAGCCCAGTACAAAAGGGCAGCTTACAGCACCAGGAGAAACAGAATGAGCGAGTGAGACAGGGGGAGTGAGCGACCTCAACGGAGCTCTGTCAGAACAGCTGCAGATTTCTTTGTGAGCAGGAAAAGGTGCCAGTGCAGGCAGGAGCCCAGTACAAAGGAGCAGCCTGCAGCTCTGGGAGAAACAGAACGGGTGAGTGAGTGAGGAGGAGTGAGCAAGCTCAATGGAGGTCTATCGTGAGTGCTGAGAATTTCTTTGTGGGCAGGAAAAGGCAGCAATGCAGGCAGGAGCCCAGTACAAAAGGCCAGCCTGCAGCCCCGGCAGAAACGATATGAGTGTGTGACAGAGGGAAGGGAGTGAGTGACCTAAGTGGAGCTGTGTCAGGACTGCTGCACATGTCTTTGTGAGCAGACAAAGCCAGCAATGCAGGCAGGAACCCAGTACAAAAGGGCAGCCTGCAGCAGTGGGGGATACAGAATGAGAAAGTGAGGAAGGGGGAGTGAGTGAGCTCAACGGAGCTCTGTTGGGACTGCTGCAGATTTCTTTGAGGGCAGAAAAAGGCAGAAATGCACACAGGGGCCCAGTACAAAAGGGCAGCCTGCAGTGGTGGGACAATCAGAATGAATGAGTGGGGGCAGGAAGTGAGTGAGTGAGCTCAACGGAGCTGTATCGTGACTGCTGCACATTTCTTTGTGGCCAGAAGAAGGCAGCAATGCAGGCAGGAGTCCAGTACAAAAGGGCAGCTTGCAACACCGACAGAAATGGAACGAGTGAGTGAGAGAGGGGGAGTGAGCGAGCTCAACGGAGCTCTGTCGGGACTGCTGCAGATTTCTTTGTGGGCAGAAAAAGGTGCCAACAGAGGCAGGAGACCACTACAGAATGGCAGCCTGCAGCACCAGGAGAAACAGAATGAGCGAGTGAGACAGGTGGAGTGAGCGACCTCAACAGAGCTCTGTCGTGACAGCTGCGAATTTCTTTGTGGGCCAATGCAGGCAGAAGCCCAGTACAAAAGGGCAGCCTGCAGCGCTGGGAGACACAGAACGAGTGAATGAGGGAGGGGGAGTGAGTAAAGTCAACAGAGCTCTGTTGGGACTGCTGTAGATTTCTTTGTGGGCAGGAAAAGGCAGCAGTGCATGCAGGGGCTGAATACAAAAGGCCAGCCAGCAGCGGTGGGAAAAACAGAATGAGCAAGTGAGAGAGTGAGAGTGAGCAAGCTCAACGGAGCTGTATTGTGACTGCTGCAGGTTTCTGTAGAAAAGGGTGGCAACTGCTAGGAGCATGGCACTGGTGGTCAGCAGTGCCATGACCCCGCCCTCTGGGGGGTATGCTAGTGGTAACCAAGAGAAGCGCAGGCAATATGGGTGGTGGAGGCTTAAGGGAGGCCGTGACTAGGGCTCAGATCAATGAACGAGGCAGGCGGCAAAAAGAATAAATAAAAAAAAAAGGGTGGCAATGCAGGCAGGAGCCCAGTACAGAAAGGCAGCCTGCAGCACTGGCAGAAATGGAATGAGCGAGTGAAACAGGGGGAGTGAGTGAGGCCAACGGAGCTCTGTCGGCACTGCTGAGGATTTCTTTGTGGGCACAAAAAGATGCCGACAGAGGCAGGAACCCAGTACAAAAGGTTAGCCTGCAACGCCAGGAGAAACAGAATGAGCAAGTGAGACAGGGGGGAGTGAGTGACCTCAAAAGAGCTCTGTCGGGACAACTGCAGATTTCTTTGTGGGCAGGAAAAGGTGCCAATGCAGGCAGGAGCTCAGAACAAAAGGGCAACCTGCAGTGCTGCGAGAAACAGAATGAGCGAGTGAGAGGGGGAGTGAGGGAGCTCAACAGAGGTCTATTGTGACTGCTGTGGATTTCTTTGTGGGCAGAAAAAGGCAGCAATGCACGCAGGGGCCCAGTACAAAAGGACAGCATGCAGCAGCGGGAGAAACAGAACGAATGAGTGAGAGAGGGGAGTGAGTGAGCAAGCCCAATGGAGCTCTATCGTGACTGCTGCAGATTTCTTTGTGGGCAGAAAAGGGCGCCAATGCAGGCAGGAGCCCAGTACGAAAGGGCAGCCTGCAGCGCCGGAAGAAACAGAATGAGTGGGTGAGATGGGGGAGCAATTGAGGTCAATGGAGCTCAGTCAGAACTGCTCCAAATTTCTTTGTGAGCAGAAAAACGAGCCAACAGAGGCAGGAGATCACTACAAAATGGCAGCCTGCAGTGCCAGGAGAAACAGAGTGAGTGAGTGAGACAGGTGGAGTGAGCGACCTCAACAGAGCTCTGTCAGGACAGCTGCGGATTTCTTTGTGGGCAGAAAAAGGTGCCAATGCAGGCAGAAGCCCAGTACAAAAGGGCAGCCTGCAGCGCTGGGAAAAACACAACTAGCGAGTGAGAGAGGAGGAGTGAGTGAGCTCAACGGACCTGCGTCAGGACTGCTGCTGGTTTCTTTTTGGGCAGAAAAAGCCACCAACAGAGGCGGCAGCCCAGTACAAAAGGGCAGCCTACAGCGCCAGCAGAAACAGAATGAGTGAGTGAGAGAGGGGGAGTGACCCACCTCAACAGAGCTCTGTCAGGACAGCTGCAGATTTCTTTGTGGGCAGAAAAATGTGCCAACACAGGCAAGAACCTAATACAAAAGGGGCAGCCTACAGCAGGAGGAGACACAGAATGAGCGAGTGAGGGAGGTGGAGTGAGTGAGCTCAACGGAGCTCTGTTGGGACTGCTGCAGATTTCTTTTGGGAAGAAAAAGGCAGTAATGCACAAAGGGGCCCAGTACAAAAGGGCAGCCTGCAGTGGCGAGAGAAACAGAATGAACATGTGAGAGAGGGGGAGTAAGTGAGTGAGCTCAAAGAAGCTCTATCATGACTGCTGCAGATTTCTTTGTGGGCAGAAAAGGGCGGCAACGCAGGCAGGAGCCCAGTACAGAAGGGCAGCCTGCAGCGCTGGCAGAAACAGAATGACTGAGTGAGATGGGGGAGTGAGTAAGGCCAATGGAGCTCTGTTGGAACTGCTGCAGATTTCTTTGTGGGCAGAAAAAATGCCAACACAGGCAGAAGCCCAGTACAAAAGGGCAGCCTGCAGCGCCAACAGAAATAGAATGAGTGAGTGAGAGAGGGGGAGTGACTAACCTCAACAGAGCTCTGTCGGGACATCTGCATATTTCTTTGTGGGTAGAAAAATGTGCCAGCGCAGGCAGGAGCCCAGTACAAAAGAACAGCATGGAGCACCGGGAGAAACAGAATGAGTGAATGACAGCGGGGCAGTGAACGAGCTCAACAGACCAACACAATCAACATTCATGCTTGTTTAAAGTTGTCCCAATAGGCTCCTTAAGCGTCCAGTCAAGCAACAGAGTTTAGTAAAGCTTCACAGTTTCCCTTTTCCTATACCAAATTACAATTTGCTGTCTCAGTAGAGGGTGCTGAGTCATAAACAGGGTGCACGATCACAGCTCCCAGCCATATACCATACTACTGTTTTTTTCATAATTTTGTATTGCAGGATACTGTTTATGTTATACAATTTACACTGTAAAATAGTGCTTGCTGTTTGCTGTGATCCTGTTTCCCAACTTTTTTATCCCCTGTCACACCTGAAAGTCAGCATTGGTTCATTGGGTCTCTCCTGGTTCCCAATTTCTGAATAAATAAATATACACATAAAGGCAGATATTACTTTACAGTCCTGTTTTGATCCCTGCACTTGTGTCCCACCCTCAGCCACTGGCTCCCCAGGCAGGCAGTATTATGGGACATCACTGAGCAACAAAGATAATCTCTGCAGTTGCTGCTATGCACAGCTGTGTGACCTGCTCTGACATTTGGAACACCAGCAAGTGGAGGATTTCTTCTTCAGTACACGCTTAAACATTTGGACTATCCTCCTACCCTTTCCCTCCGGGGATCTGAGAGCTCAGAAAACCTCTAGGCCCACATGTCCCTTTAATTTAATTGAAGAAGTGCTACTGGAGATTCTCAAAACAAATACACACACAAACACACTCACTCCTTCTGTCACAGTTCTGTCTACTCTTCAACTCATTCTGACATAGTCAAGGCCCCTGGAATTCTGCGGTTCTTCGGTTACGGAATTTGCCGCAGAATTTGCATCATGACGCAGAATATATATAGTCACGTAGAATTCATTGTTTTTGGTGAATCTTCATATAAATATACCGTTTTTCCATAGTGTCAGGCTTTCTTTCCCACCCCATTTATCCTGAAGCCCCTCCTCTATGCTCAGCATATGATGTCATCGATTACATCACATCATATTTAGCCAATGACAGGACTGCATTCTGCCAGATAAATGAATAAATCATGCTGCAGAAATCAGAAAATGCTGCCACAGAAGTCAAGGAGCCCTGCCACAGAAATCAGAAAATTCTGCCGCAGAACACCAGGGGCCCTGAGCATAGTCTCTCAGGTACCACAGCCGATGGACCTAAACACATTCTGTGTTCCTTTACTGTCAAGAGGTTTCTCAGCTATTCCATTGGCAGCCTCTGGATGCCACTGGCTGATCAACATTTCATCCCTCTCCTTTAGCCTTTCCTGGGTTCAGTTGGCTGGGTGACCCACCTTCAAGGCCCTGGACTACAACTGCTTGCCTTCTATCTGGTATGTCAGCATTTACCTTTTATTGTTCAGATTACAACTCACTCAAGAAACAGGATCTGGGCCTCAGTTACCTTTAGAGCAGTCACCAAAGGCTGGTTTGTCAGCCATTCAAGGACTAAGTCCCACTCTGCAGCCACCACTGCATTCCTGTGGAGATTCCTATTTTCAGCTTGTCCTCTGCATGGGCAGCAGGAGCAGCTACAGGAGATGTTATGCCTCATCCTACCAGCCATAACATTTTAGTTGGGGTGGGGGTTGGAGCTGCAAGATGGCGGCAGTGCCACTCTGCTCTGCATTACTACTCTTTTCAGTCAACTTTTTGTCTTTTGCTTTCTTTTCTTCAAAAAAGCCTTTGTTTGAGCTTTCATGAAAGAAACTAGCACTGTTCTTATACTGCCAGCTTTCGAATGTGTCACTCGGAATATTTTGCAATGGTAATATTGTTTTATATTGCTGGCAGTTATGCTGATCCACCATTTTCGGTTTCTATATTTTATTCTGGCAAGTAATTCGCTGTCATTATGGATCAGCTTTTACTTAAATTGAGTAAGATACCTGGTAATTCTTGGTCATGGAGAGACATGTGGATTTCAAATCATATGCAGCAGCTCCGAGTGGACTTTAAAGATTCTCGTATGTAAAGGAGGATTTAACTGCTTCGGAGCAGCAAGAAGGAGGAGGAGGACTGAAAGTATGGAGGCACGTTTAAGAGTTAACAGGCTTGTTTTAACCTTTACAAAGGTATGCCACCATTGTCACGGGGCTGGGGTTATCAGAGATGCTTGGTGTGACAAAAGTCATTGCGCTTAGAGGAGCACTTTCTCTGTTTTGGTTTTTAACAGGTATCTCTAGCAGGAGTTGGAAAATGGAGGGATACCACTGCAGACAATGCACTTATAATGAGTAACACTTCTGGGACTCAAAAAAAGCCCGTTGCATCAATAAATCCTATGAAATCCTAGGTGTGGAACGCAGAGCTTGGAGCAGAGAGATTGGAGCTGAGTGGTTACTTCTATGTTTGCTCCTTTTAAAGAACTGCGTACAATTGGGGGAAATCTATTCAAAATCTAACTGGCTTGCTACAAATGATTAAAGGACTCCCAGGTTGGAGCCTATTTCTACAATTCCCCACTCCGAAGTTCAATTACATAATTGACGCCGCCATGGTAATGTACTCAACCTTTGGGCAGAAATGAAACTGTTTGAACCGAAGTTGTGTTTTTGATTTGTATACCTGGGTGACTTAGAATTCTTGTCACAGCACTGCCTTTTTGGATGGCTGTGGGCTGTTCCCTCGATGGCTTATTTAAGGACGCTGTTTTAAGTGAAGATGCTGATCATGGTATGTTCTCCCCCCTGCAAAATATGTGCTGCTGCAGCACTTTAGGGTCTGTTTTACTGGACTCCAAGAGCTACTGGAGCCTCCTAATCTTTGAAAATTAAAAGGATGGACTCCTGAAAGTTGAGGAAGCATTTTAATATAATTTTAAATGTCTATATTTATAACTTACGATAATTGTTACAGCCAGCAATCTCAATATTTAGGAGGACACCAATACTTAAGGAGCAGTGTTGCTAATATCTTTATTGGTACATTCTATAACTAAATAGGGGACTCCTGGTTTAAATGGAGCCCAATCAGTGGCAACAAAATTAAATTTAAACAAAAGATGGATGCTGGCAGCAAAATAGCAAATACGAGCTTGTGCTCCTGACATACTGCCTGGAATTGCTGCTTGATTTTATTGGGTCCAAATATATTGTTACAGGACAGTTTAGTTAAACTTCGGCTCCAGGTACAATTGACATGGCATGTGGACATGTGGACCCTTTTGGGGTTACAACTGGAGCATGTGAACTCAATAACAGTCCCCTGTTTACAGACATTTTTGAAATTGTTGCTATCTAATTTTGAAATGTCTAAGTGTTAATGGCTTTTAATTTTATCCTTACTGAGCTTAACATATGTAGGATTGTGTATGAGCAAGTATACACAAGGCAGTTGTGATCGAGAGGTTTTCATGGTAACCAGAGACCTCGAGAGCATAGCTCGAGAAGTCTGTTACCATGGAAACCTCAAGATCTAACAACTGCCTTGTTTGTGTAAGCTTGCTCATACATAACATTTTATAGTGTATGGGCAAACATAATCCGTGCTCCATGATCCCCCAAACAAGTCTACCTCTTAAAATAAGGCTTACTTCGGGATGTGTAGCAGTGTGCTGACTTCTGCATCGCCATGGGCCGCTCAATTACGCATGTGCGAATGCGTTCGATCTTGTTGTGCTGCACCGGTGACGTACTCAGTGCAGCACAACAAGATAGTGATGCACTGAGGCATGCATAACAACGCTGTTGGGAGCATGGATTTCCATGCTCAACAGCATTCTACCATACACTATAAGCATATTCCAGGCATGGAATTCCATACGTAATAGCATTCCACTATACAATATATGGTGCTTTGTGATGGTATTTGTAAAATGATTGTTGTTCTTAATTAGGGATAAGGCTCTGTCAGACATGGAAAATGTATACATCATTTTTTTTTATAGATGATTCAGGATATAGCGCTGATGTAAATGCCTTTAAGGAATATTTTAATGAAATGTATATGTTTGTATTTTTTGTAATGGCTTTTTGCCAAACAAATAAACCCTGATTGATTGATTGACATTTCAGTGCAACAGTACTGAAAGCATGGCCACAAGCTGCTGTAAATCAGGGAGACCATCATCAACCAGCTCCTTCTTTGAGAATCTGTTACATGTAGAAATAACTGTGACTCTACAAGTGAAGCCCCACTTGTGGCAGTTTTTCTCTGCACCTTCTCTGATTTCTATTTTTTTTTTTTTTTAAATCTGTGTCAAAGCCTCCGCTCTTGTGAACAGGCTAGAGCATGCTTCCACATTATAGCCACATCCCTTTATCCTGTTGCGGGGTCTCGTGGCTTCTATGATAGGAGCACTTATGAAAATCCTGAGGTAGCCCAATATCAGCAAGATGCTATGCACATCACAAGGCAACCTTTTCAGTACCCCCAGTTTAATATAAGGGTTATGTTTAGATTTTTCATGTTGAGTTTATTTGAAATATTGCTATTACCATTGCACTGAAAATTTTAATTTGCAGTGGTACTGCTATACTAAAAATGTTTCCTGAAAAAATACACATGAAAACCTTGATTCAGAGGTTAGAAAGGAAAATTTGTGCGGGGTGTGGTCTAACCACCAAGGAAGATGGCAGCTTAGCTCACTAGCTCCATCCAGACCTCAGCCCATCTGCGCTTGGACGCCGCAATCCCATGGAGCTCTTACTCTAAAATATCTGCATGATGCATGGATAATACCCCTTTAGCTGGGTGGTGCATTCTTTCAGCAGATTTCGGAGGATTTGCCAAGCTTTGGTGGCACTGGGTCTTGGCACTAATTGGGTCGGCATAGGCCAAGGAGGCCTCACGCTCACCTCTAGCCAGATCGCTTACTCGGCATTGAGTCCAGCAGCTCCCCGACACCTACAACTGTGAATCCCGAAGGGTTGCTACTACACAACTGATTGTACTTCTTAATACCCCCCCCCCCTTAGGATTCTACTAAGGACAATGGAGCAACCGGTAGCCATGGGGGAATCTCTATAGCATATAACCAAACTCCTAGAAACTTTAATCACTAGAGTTGATGACATAAGTATTGCTCTGTCTGGTGCCACAAAAGACGTTCAACAATTACAGGACAGAATGAATGCCGCAGAACAGAGAGCGGAAGCCTGCAAAGCACAACAGACGTTGGTCTGGCAGTGCCTGCAACACCACGAGGAGAGGCTGGCAGTTCTTTGGGAGAGGGCCGAAGATCATGAAAACCAGAGCTGCTGGAATAACTTATGGATTACAGGGGCTCCCAGAGGGAGTGGAAGGTCAGCCGATGGAGTCTTTTCTAAATGAGAACTTGCCTTTCATTCTTGGAGATAGGTGGAGGGGACCAATTGAGGTGAAAAGGGCTCATAGAGTCTCAGCTCACGCAGGCAAAAGGCACCAACATTCCCAGGTCAATCGTGGCATACCTGTTAAGATACACCACGAAGGAGATGATCTTATGGGCGGAGAGGGATTTGGGGGAACTTTTCTGGCAGGGCACTGCAATTGCTATCTACAGAGATTTTGCCAAAGAAACGGCTGCAAAACGGAGATTATTCAGATTCATTAAACGTTTTCTATATCAGCATGACTTCAAATTTAAATTAAAAAATCTTACTAGGCTGAGCGTCTTTAAGGAGGGGCACAAACTCACAGCAAATCATCCTGGAGAAGTTGAGCATTGGATTAATATATTCTGGCCAGGCCCAAAACATCCTGCTGCATATCCCAGAAGGTTCTGGGAGCCTTCTCACACAGTACACCCTGGTAGAAACCTTTCTGCTAGTTATGGTTCCCCTATGTCCCAGCCACCAGCAGGACATGTCCCGCGGCACAACGCCCCCCCCCGAGCAAGCGTCCACAAGCGTCTCATTCCACTCACTCTGCTGCTCAAGGCTTGAGCCCTGCACCACTATTCACCAGTAAGCAACCCTCTCTTTCTCAGTGCTCGCTAAATCCACCACCTAAATCTGGGCAAAGACCCGACAGTGGTCCTCAACACTCACCTTCTAAATTGCCAGCAGCACCTCCTGCAAAGATCTCTAGGGAGGATCTCTCCCCAACACCTGACCGATTTAATAGTGACTCCCTTGCTATGGATACAGGGCAACCAAATGACTGGGCTGACATGCCAGAGACATCGTTGGTGGAACTGGTGGACACTCCCTCCCCTATACGACCTGGTCTCATCAACTATGCAGTGGCGGTGGTGAAGAAGCCTATGGAACCTGGATGTACCCCTCGGGGCTCCCCCGAGCTGGTCGAAGGCCAAGCCATTGAATCCTGACTTTCTTTCCTCTAGTTTTCTCTTGCTGTGTGGTTTGTCACCATTGGGTACTGGGGCTACGACTCTGATCACAAGTTTTTAGTCCCCTCTATACATTACTATACCCCCAATAACAACCATTGTAGTGGGGAATCAACCCTATCAATGGATCACTGGGTTACCTTTTATTAGGGTGGGCCTAGGGGGGCATGCTCCTTACTGGGCATACCAGATCACTAACCAGGTGAGGACCTAACCCACCCCTCCTGGATGTGTGCCAAATAGATGGGTATGGACAATCTACATGATGGTTAGCCCCATTACCCCTGCATGGGTGGGAATACCCCCCCTCCCAATCCGTTCCACGTAAGGGCTCCCAAGCCCTGCTTACCAGTCCTGCTCTTGGCCCTCTGTGCTTATGCCCCCCCTCCTAGTCTACCACTAGGGGGCAATATCATGTTCTCGATTAGTAATCAGCAAGTGGGTATGCCCACCACCCCTCTCCTCGCTCACACTCCTCCCTCTCCCCTTTTTATCCCCCCCCCCTCCATGGGTCGGGCAGTCTGACCGTCATATAGGATGGGTTCAGGATGAGTTTGTTCGATAACTCTCCTGTATACTACCCCCCTCTGAGTTGAGTGCTGAAGTTAGCATGGCTGTAGGGGATACATACCTGCATGTGTATTACCCTCATATGCATTAACCTTCAGTCTCACAGCGTTGTTGTTGTAGTGTCTTTCATTTGACACTTCTTTGTTATTGTAGGGCTAACTACCCATTTATTGTTTTCTTTGACATATCACTGGTCTGTTTGTTTTTCTATTTTGGAACTACTGCTACAGTCTTGTGAATAGCTGAAGATTAGCAGTCGGTACATAATAAGTGATGCTTACATCTCCTTCCAAATTAGGGTGGATGCTGATAGTCCTCCTCTTCCTTAGATACCTAGTGACCCCAGCACCGAATTTCTCATCCTCTGACTATCTAGCTGAACAATTCATAAGTACCTCCCTTTGTCTTTTGTGTGAGAATATGCCTACAGTTCCCACCAGGCCCCAGGGATATCACCTGATATTCTGGAATGTAAAAAGACTTAACCACCTGATCAAGCACACAAAAGTCCTGCAACAGTTGAAATCGCTACGGGTGGATATTGTACTTCTCCAAAAAACTCATCTGACGGCTAAATGTACCAATTGGCTTAAGAAAATGTGGGTGGGGGAAGTACTAGCCAGCCTTCCCACAACCAAATCAAAAGGTGTGGCCATCCTTATCTGCTGTGCCTCTCCTTGGGTAGTTAAGGAGGTCAAAAAAGAAGCTCAGGGTCGGTGGCTGGAGGTGAACTACATTTTCCTACAAGCACTGTTCTACTGGGGAATATATATGCCCCTAATACGGAGCATGTCAACTTTTTCCCAGCCCTAAGTCAAGCACTTTTAATCTGGTAGGAGACATATTTCTGGATAAATCTCAGTGTACTCCACATGCCAACCCTAGGGCCAGACAATCCCTGCAGGATCTGATAGAAGAGTAGGCCCTCACAGATATCTGATGAAGGGAGCATCCCACTGGTAGGGACTTCTCTTTCTATTCAGCGCCACACAATTCCCACAGTCGAATAGACTTTAGGCTGGCTAATGAGCCGGCAGCCAGATGTCTTTCTGATGCTAAGATCGGCTCGATATTAATATCAGACCATGCCACTGTCTCACTTAGGTTTCCCCCTCATGATCTCCACCCATGTGGCACATACTGGCACTGTAACCCCCTTTTATTCCAAGACCCTGACTTCTGCCCCCATATCACACAGGTGGCCAAAGATTATTTTTCTTTGAATGCTGACTGTGGAGTATCTCCTGGTATGGTGTAGGAGGCATTCAAGGCAGTGCTACGGGGACACATTGTAGCCTTTTCAGTGGCAAAAGGCCAGAAGTGTAAGGCAACCCTCAGCCAACTTCAAGTGCAGCTGAAGGCCCTAGAGCACCATTTTAAATCTGCTACTAATACTACCCCGGATAATTCCCTATGCTGACAAATAGTCCGTCTCAAGTAGGAGGAGGCGGGCAACTACAGACCGGTCAGTCTTACCTCAGTAGTGGGCAAGATTATGGAGGCACTCCTTAAGGAAAGGATAGTGCAACACCTGGAATCCATAGGGGCACAGGATCCAAGACAGCATGGGTTTACAAAAGGAAGGTCCTGTCACAACTAATCTCAGATTTCTTTGACTGTAACCAGAGTGGTGGACCAAGGGGCAGTAGATGTCGCCTACCTTGACTTCAGCAAAGCTTTTGACACTGTTCCACATAGAAGATTGATAAATAAGCTAGGTAGGCTCAGGGTGGGTCAGAAGTTGGTCAACTGGGTGGCAAACTGGTTGACTGGCAGAAAACAGAGAGTGGTGGTAAATGGTATACAGTCAGAAGAGATGCAAGTCACAAGTAGGGTACCTCAGGGATCAGTCCTGGGGCCAGTCCTATTCAACATCTTCATTAGTGACCTCGCAGATGGACTAGAGGGTAAGGCTTGTCTGTTTGCAGATGACACCAAGATCTGCAACAGAGTAGATGATCCAGATGGGGTGGGCAGAATGAGAAGAGATCTGGATAAACTAGCAGAATGGTCAGAAGAGTGGCAACTGGGATTTAATGCAAAGAAGTGCAAAATCATGCACATAGGGAAGAGAAACCCTGAAGTCACTTATAGGCTGGGAGGGGAGTTGCTAGCAGTCACAAAGGAAGAAAGAGACTTGGGCATCATCATCACTGATGACCTAAAATCATCCAAGCAGACCTCTAAAGCAGTAGGTAAGGCTAGGGGGGTGTTAGGGTGTATTAGTAGGGGTATCACAAGTCGTAAGGGAGGTAATAATCCTCTGTACAAGACATTGGTTAGGCCCCATCTGGAGTACCGCGGCAGTATTGAGGCCACACCTTCACAAGGACATTAACCAAATTGAGGCAGTCCAGAGAAGGGCAACCAAAATGGTGCAGGGACTGCATCAGAAGACATATGAGGACAGATTAACAGAGCTCAATATGTATACCCTTGAGCAAAGGAGGAGAGAGGTGATATGATCGAGACATTTAAACACCTTAAGGGCATAAACAAGGTGAAAGAGTCTAACATGTTTAAATATAAGAAAATAGCAGGACAAGAGGACACAGCATGAGATTAGAGGGAGGCCGATTAAGGGGAATGTGAGGAAATTCTTTTTCATAGAAAGGGTGGTAGATGCATGGAATGGCTTACCACAAGAAGTGGCTATGAATACAGTGCAGGGCTTCAAACAGGCATGGGATAGGCATAAGGGAGCAATACAAATGACTATGAATAGATAGGTCACTGACAGAGCAAAGGCCGATGGCACATTTATAAGGTAGAAAAAGAAATGGGCAGACTGGATGGGCCTTGCGGTCCTTATCTGCCGTCAACTTCTATGTTTCTATGTTTCTATGTTTCTAAGTATCAAATCAACGCTATATTGCACCAAAAGGCAGAATGGCACCTTTTGAAAGAGAGAAACAAGCCTTTTGGGTAGGTGGAGAGCACGCAGGGAAGCTCCTCGCATTTTGCCTCTGAAAGCAACAAGCAGCCACATGGATACATGCTCTCCGTACTCCATCAGGTACCATAGCAACTAACTCCACGTTAATTAACAGCGCTATGCAACAACTCTACCATTCCTTCTAGCATTCCCAGTCTTCCAGCACAGCCCAGCAATTGCAGACTCTTCTAGCAAAATTTTGTCAGCAGACTCCAATACCTACCCTTTCTGTGGAACAGGTTACACTTCTAGAGTCTCCAGTCTCTTGTGGAGAACTCTGACTGGCACTCTCCCAAATGGCCTGGGGGAAAGCTCCTGGCCCAGACAGTATGACAATGGAGCTATACCAGGCTTTGGGCTCTGACATCATGCAGCCTCTACAGCTTGCCCATCAGGCAGCCCACTCTGCCACAGTTTTTCCCCCACTATGAAAGAGGCAATTATCTTGCTTCTGCCCAGAAAGTCATTCAACCCCCTATATTGTGCTAATTTTCAGCCAATATCCCTTCTCTCTGTAGATATCAAAATACTAGCCTAGACGCTGGCCTCTAGATTAATGCCCCTTCTCCCCTCTATAATACACCCATCCAAAACAGGCTTTATGCGAGGCAAGGCGGGTGTAGGCTCCTCCTCAACCTAAAATGGTTTGATACCAAATCCACCCTTCGTTTAGTAGCTCTGGTGACTGATTTCTCAAAAGCCTTTGATTCCATTGAGTGGGGGTATCTTCAGGAAGCCCTCTCCAATTATGGCTTTGGCACCTGTTTTATGCAATGGATATGCACTCACTACAATGTGCCCACTGCACGCATTCTCACTAACAGTGAGATATCCCCCCCTTTCGAACTGCAATGTGGCACTAGATGAGGTTGCCCATTATCCCTTCTGCTTTTCCTGGTAGTGCTGGACCCTCTGATCAGGACCCTGGTGACCTCCCCACAAATCCAAGGTATACTAGTTGCTGACTGCTCATATTTAGTGGCTGCATATGCAGACAACCTTTAGTTAACCCTAACAAACCCCCAACAAACTCTCCCAGTAGTACTGCAGCTTCTAGATGAATTTAGGGTACTATCTGGGTTACGCATCAATCATAAAAAAAATACTCTAGCTCCACTTAACCGCCACTGCTCCAAGACCTGCATTCAGAGTACTAATTTGACCTGGGCAGATAATGGGTTCAGTTACCTTGGAATCCGCATACCGACGAACTACACGTCTCTCAAAACCGCCAGTTTTTCTCCACTAGTGACACAACTGAAAATAGAAATAGAGAGATGGTGGAACATGCCACCCTCCCCACCAGGATGAGTAGCAGCCATCCGCATGCTGATGCTGCCTCGTGTCATGTATTTTCTCAATACCCTCCCTGTCACTCTATCACCCAAGCTCTTCAATACTTTAGAAAAAATAATGGTTAACTTCTTTTGGGACTCTAAGACATGAAGGTGGAGCAGGCATAAGATGAGGGCGCACTGGTCGCAGGGTGGCCTGGGTGTCCCCTGGTTTGCTGACTATCACATGTTCTGCATAGCAGCACAGGTGACTAAATGGTTCATCCCTACTAAAGTAGACCCTCCACTTTGGGTTCAGTTGGAATCTGACTTGGCAGGAGATAGACCCCTCTATGTACTCCTTACCCCAGCTGTAGGATTGTCGCACTCCCTCCCTCCAATAGTATCCCATAAAACTCATTCTTGGAAGCTTCTTAAGAAAAAATCATGGCCCCAAGTGAAGCCTTGGACACCCCCCCTACAGTATGCTCCATTATGGCGTAATAGCCTCCTTAAAATTGATAGGGCTCCTATATACTGGCCTTCATGGCCCACCTCAGGAATACATAGAGTGCAAGATCTTTCTCTTTCAGGCACGTACCCTTTGCTTCCTTTCAATCAGCTATAGAGGCAATTCTCACTACCACATAAGGACTTCTGGAGATACTTACAAATTAGAAGTGCATTGCAGCCCCTTCTCCCCATGCATTGGGAAATTATTCAATGGTTTTGGCTGGATCACTTACACCAGCTCCCTACCAATCGGGGGGTCATTGGCGATTCTACACTTTGTGGAGAGACTCACAACCTAATGCAACCCTAGCTTGCAAAACTAAATGGGAGTCATACATTGGTGAACTCATTTCCGAAGACCAATGGCACTCATATATTAAAGGTATACATTACACATATGGGGTCATTAACAGTAGCTTCTTGCAGCTTAAAATACTGCTGCTGTGGCACCTCACCCTGGCAGCTCTCTTTACACGTGGTTTGCTTAGCCACAGTAAGTGTTGGTGTTGCACACAACCAGAGGTGCACATCCTCCATATACTTTGGTCCTGTCCTAACCTGGCCTCATATTGCAGAATGGTAGCTTCTGATATCTCATTAGTACTTAATCACCATATAGCCCTGTTGGACCCCAGGCTGTGTTTGGGAGACACCTACCATGCTGAGACAGCTAGCCAAACTTCACAGAGACTGAAGCATGATAGCTATCTTGGAAGCCAAATACCTTCTCCTTAGATAGTGGTGCCAGACAACCATCCCCACTCACGCTGCTTGGCATGCGGCATTGGCCAAACTCTCCATCTTTGAGAGACTCTTCCATCTCCAGAAGGGCCATATACGCCACTACTATAAAAGATGGGAACCATATCTTAACTTGCGCTTTTGCAAACTCCCAGCACCACCTTCCAACCCTCCCCCCCCCGACTGGGCTGTCCTGTCACTTTCACATTGGGACCTTGGACTAGTACTTCTCTAGTATAGATTTTGGAAACCAGATATAAGCATCGACTTTCAAGGTTCATACTTCCTTTTACCTATTGAGAATATCTTTATAGTTAACTTTAATCTCCTGGATTAGATGAATCATGACAGTTTTGTAATGCATCATAGGTATGGGATAGTTTATACACCTAATGCTATTTAGCTATTAATGATGTACTATTTGTACTCGTACTACTTGCAACTATAGTCCTGTCTTTAGGTGGCTGGCTGTACAGCTCACCATTTGTTGTATCAAATATAAAAAAACACTCAATAAAATATTATACAATAAAAAAAAAGGAAAATTTGTAACTAGCTGATTGGGTTCTGTGTGTTAACATCACCAGAAAAACAAACCGGTAAAGAATATCGTGGGCAAAACATCGCAGTCAAACACATCACCTGGTATAAAAGTCGACGGGTGAAACTCGCATTTTCACAGCCCGTAGTGTGTGTGGCCAAGGTTCCATGCAGCAGAGGCAGGAGGGTGGCAGTGTGTGGCATGCGGGGTTCGGGTCAGAGGCAGAGGGAGTACCCAGAAGACCAAAGGCGGCACAAGCATCCCATAGGAGAGGGAATGAAACAATACTCGGCAGTAGATGGGTACGGACGGCAAGGGTGGGGGTGTAGGGGAATGTGTATGATGAGTACAGGAGCACCGCACCCCACATACAAACAGGGCAACATAGGGGCCACCCACCTTGCCGATGTGACAGACTGCAAGCAGGACTCAGAAGGCAACAGGGAGTCATGTATGGACTCCCCCCTGTGCATTGCACCCATTCAGAGGTCATGGACGGGCACACCACAGGGCTTGTACTATGAAAGAGGTGTAAACAACTACAGTGATTAAAACCCTGTAATAAGTTAATTTCATTTTATTTTTTACCCTTGTAAGTCTGATGAGCAAGCTGCCCGTTTTCATAGAAGAAAAGCAATACGAATAACAATAAACAGTACAAGAACATATACAGTAATTTAGGACACATTACAAACTATTAACAAGTACATTCTTGATTACATTGTAAATACTTTTTTTAGCTTAGATTTAAAAGAGAATACAGAATTACAGATTGATAAAGCACATGGGAGTGAATTAAAAAAACTTGGACCCCTAAATAATAATGAACATTGGCCCAAAGTTTTCTTAAAAAACGGAACATCAAATGTGAACTTTGACTGAGTTCTAGTGAAGTTAGGATTAACATATCTTGAGAAAGACGAGCTCACTGAATTAGGTAACAAAGCAGCTTTGATTTTATATAGAAAGAGACACATTTTAAACTGAATCCTGTTTGTTAAAGAAAGGCAACTGGAAGACTTTAACAATAAACAATGGGTTCGAGCTGGGGCAGAGAGCATAAACCTCAGTATAGAATTGCATGTAACTAACTGTTTTCTTAATAGTTTAGTGTTTATTGAAGCATAAACCATCAACCCATAATCTAAGACACTAAAAAGGAAACTTTGTGCCAAAAGCCTCCTAACTCTATAAAGACATCCAAGTCTTTGATGTACTTTTTTTATAGAAGAAAAAACATGTTGATCAAAAGTAAGATTAGTGTCAAAAATGAGATCCAAATATTTAAATGTATCAACAAATTCAATAGAGTTTCCTTTAGCACCATGAATGGGTGGATGATTAAACAGATTAGACTTTTTACCTGAAAAGAACATGGTTTTGATTTTTACTGAATTAAGCGCGTGTGAATTAGCAAGCAACTAAGTTTGAAATGTATCAAAGTTGGCCTGAAGTCTATCCAATGCCTCCCTTGGATTCAGACTATCCTCTTAATTACTGCTTCGTTTGCATACATTAAGATGGAGCTGGAAGGACATGAAGATGGGCACCATTCATAAGAAGACAGAAAATAAGTAGACCCAAGATTGATCCTTGGGGAACACCACAACTGATTAATTTAGGAGAAGAGAGATGACCTTCAATTGTTGTCACATGTGACCTATCTTCAAGATAATGAGAAAACCATTTAATCACTTCAGCAGAAAAATGCATTTTTTCTCATAATACAAGCGAGCACACTGTGCTCCATGAGATCAAAGGCCATGGTGAGGTCCACAAAAAGAACAGCAACCAAGTGCCCTTTATCAAGGGCTCTTTGGATGTCACTAGTGAACCTCACCAAGGCTGTTTCAGTATTATGCCCTACCTTAAAACCATGCTGACAAGGAGTTAATAAGTCACTTTTATTAAGGTACTCCAGTGTCTAATCCAATATGATTTTCTCGAGAATCTTGAACAAAGGTGGCAAAAGAGCTATCAGGCGATAGTTAAGAACTAATGAGGGATTACCTGTTTTATGGACCAGTCTGATAACTGCGTGTTTCCACAACTTTGAGAACACACCATGAGTAATAGAAAAACTGAAAACTGTAGCAAGGGGGTCATAAAATGTGTCAATACCAAAGCAAAGTATTCAGATATCTAGAGAATCTGTCAACAGTGATGGTTTAGGATCACTACTAAGTAGATAATCCCTAACCATCTCAGGAGTCACCTCATTAAACACAAATTTAGGAAGTAATTCAGGATGAACTCCATAACTGTTAAGTGCTTCAGGGTAACACCCAGATATTTGGGACCCTTACATTTTCAAGATCTCCAGAATAGTGTTAAAACTTTTCGCTACCAATTTAGGACTTGAGATAAATGAGTCATGATTTTGAAGAGAAATCAATTGATCCTTCTTTCTCCAACCCATTAGGTTATTTAGAATCTTCCAAGTATGTCTGGGATTACCAAATGCTTTAGTCTGTTGATTTAGGAAAAACTTTACTTTAGATTTTCTAATTTCTGATTTACACCTATTTATTAAGATTTCATATGCCAAAAGAGAGTCAGCATCTCTACGAAGTTTAAAATGTTTCCAACTCTGGTCATGTTATTTCATAAGACCTAAACGTCTTTCGTAATACATTCATTCTTAGTTGAACGAATATGCATTTTTTTCAAAGGTGCCAATTTATCCATCAAAGATGTATACAATGTAATAAAGATGTTTAACATAACATCAATATCTTGGGAGATTTTAAGCTGTGTCCAGTCTATAGTTTTACTGTCATTAGCAACACCCTCAGGAGTTAATGAAGAGAGTCTCCTAAATTCAGTATACCTAGGGGTCTGTTTTGGGCATTTAACAGACCAATCACATGCCACTGGACAATGATCATTAATATTGTCTGGCAGAATCTTAACATTAATGATTCTGTCTGGCTGAGTTACCATGATCCAATTGAGAACTGAGCCTGAATTAACTTTGTGATTATACCTAGTGGTGTCATGGATCATTTAGTGGAAACCTAGGTCTACCAAGGCATCACAAGCATCATCGGTCTCGTTTGTGTTCCAATTATTGTTAAAGTCACCCAATAATATCCACTCTTAATTTGGAGGAAGATGGGACCTAGAATGAAAGACCAAATCAATTCCATATTTAAACTTCCCTGGTGGAATATAGATAGAATTAATAACTAGTCTCTTATCCTGGCCAAACAAAATCTCAATTGAAACAAAATCACAAACCGCATCATTGATATTATAAAAAATCCTAACTGCACTAAACTTGGAATTTACATCTATAAGTGCCCTTCCCCCCATTTACCCACCATGTTCTGGTGAAATAAATTAAAATTTGGTAATGACATTTCAGTAACTGGAATGTTGCAATTTAGCCATGTCTCAGATAATGAAATCTCATCAAACTCATTCATCTCTAACCACACCAAAAATTGGTCCCACTTTGAAGTAAGACTATTAATATTCAGATGGACAATTTTCAAAGTTGAGTGCAAATTAGAGGGTGCAATATTGCTAGTCATAACAGGGCTTGATTTCACCTGGCCTAAGCTATGTGGGCCTGGGTGATGAAGTGGTGAAGTTACTACAAGTTAATAGGGTGGCACGGAGTCTCTTATGTTATTAGAGACACCAAACATGAAGATTTGTCAAGAGTGCCTTGAAGAGAAGCTATGGGGATCTGGATGCCTAATCCTAATGACAGGAGTCTCTTATACCATATAAGACATGCTCTGGAGGCTCTATTGATCTTTTATAAATCACTTGAGTCAGAGTGATTTATTATAAATGTTAATTGTTTATTTCAACATTAAAATTAAGCTGTTCTCCCCTCCTTGTGAAGTGGAATGCTCCACTCCTACTGTTTCTGCATGACAGACCACTGTACACAGAGGTAAAGTGCCTTTGAACTGAATGGCTAGAATCACACACGTGATTTCTACTGCTAAATAAAACCAAGACAGAAACAATGCTACTATATGTTTTGCTACTCACTAAAAGTTTTACTATTGTTTTTTTAAACTACAGGAGAGAAAGATTAGTTAATTCTACTTGCTGTTGAGAGAGTTAATGTGTAGAGGATTTTTGTAAAAGTTTCTGTGGCTAGAGTGACCGTACAGGGCATGCCCAGATTTGCCCACGTACATAACCTTTTAATTCTGACAGAGCCATCAAATTGCAAGAGAGAAGGATTGGTTAAGTCAGCTTGCTGTGGAGAAGATTTCTGTGAGTTTTGATATTGTTTTTTAAACTACAGGAGAGAAGGATTAGTTAATGGAATTTAGCTTAAAGGTTTCTTAAATACTGAAATATCACTGGGGGTCGTGTTTGAAAGCTGTGAGGGAGGATCTTGGGGAGCAGCAAACTGACCTGAACCCTCAGAGCAGGTCAGGAAGGAGATAACATGGAACAGTCATATGAGCTCATTCTTAAAGATATATAAAAATATAAAATTTATGAGTAGGTCTATAGACCTTATGAGTAGGATTGTGGTTTCCAGTTAGTACTGTAGTTGGCTATCTTATGCTGTGTACAAGGCATTTGGGATTAAAATTTCTGTTAGAGGCTGGTCTAGGAATAATTAATTCTACTTGCCATAGGGATAGTTAGTGTGAAGAGGCTGTACAGTGTGGAACATGGGTTATGATTGTAGGGTGCAATGGTTGTGGGGCAGCAATGCAGATGAACATACTGTGGAGGCTGCCCAATATGCCACAGGCTAAGGAGGCTTGAAGAAGAGCTTCAGTGGCTTGGCAGGGAGCTGGGGAGGTTGAGGAATGAGACGAGGATTGTGACGGTAGGAGGGCTGACATCTGAGAGTATTGTGGGGGCACCACAGAGAAGGAACAGTGGGTCAAGTGAGGGGTCAGGGGGAGAGGACAAAGTAGACAGAAAGCCAGCTAAAGAAGGGTGGACTCTAGTAGGACCTAGAAAAAGAGGAGCAGCAGTAGGCAGGAGAAAATACACAGTAAGGCAAAGGGGGTAGGGCAAATGTTTACTGTACTAGCAACACATAGGAAAAAGGATGCAGGAGGAAATTTCACAACGAGCAGTACTCACAAAGAGGAGGGAGTGAGGGGCATTACTAGTGGAGAGATTGAGCATGGCTTGGGGGGAGGATAATACTCAGAGAGGGTGAGGAGGGGAGGGAGAGGGAGGCTGGCAGTCAAATGGTAGGAGGAGGGGTCTCAATTGTGAGGGGCAGGGGGGAAGACACTGGGGTACATGGTAAAAGCATCATCCTGAGTGGCCCCATAAATGAGAAGCTGGGCGGGGGGGGGTGTGTGGCGATGGGCACAAGGAAAGAGGAGGGAGGTGTACTGGTGTTGGGAGACTCCATACTCAAGGGGATCAGATGGGGCAGCAAGGAAAAGTGGCACAGTCGGATATGGGTAGAGTCCATAACGGGATTAAAGGTAGACAAGGCAGAACAGGCAATCTTATAGTGTGTAAGGAGGGGTAGAAGGAAACCACACATTTTGGTATATGTGGGGACAAATGACCTAGCGGGGCAAATAGTGGAGGTAACAAGGGAGAGGACTGAGGAAGTGGGAAGGTTGTGTGAGGAGACTGGGGAGTCTGTGGCATTCTCCAAGGTGCTCTCAGTACCATGCACAAGCACAGTGAGAAAGGAGAGGATTAGGGAGTAGAACACATGGTTGGTAGAATGGTGTTGAACTAAGAAATATGGGGTTGTTGGTGGCTGGGGCAGTACCTGGGATAATAACAATCTGTTTGCAAGAGGTAGGCTGCACCTGAGTGGTGAGGGGAAGGAGGTATTAAAGCAAAGACTGGGAAGGTATATTGTGATAAAGGTGGATTTGAAACTAGTTGGGGGTGGCAAGTAGACAGCAGGTAGGCAGGCAGGGATCTGATAGAGTGGAGTCATAGCCTACCCCCAAGGCTTGCAGGGAAGGACTCAGAATGGCTGAAAAAGGAGGGAGTAGAAGGGTTGAAATGGAGGCCAGCGAAGAGAAAGGGGCAGGATGGAGGGTGGTCTCACTGAATGACAGAAGCTTAGAAAACAAATCAGCTGAGCTACAGGCACTGATAGTGTGGAGGGTGGATATTGCAGCTGTCATAGAAACGTGGGCAACTGAGTACTGGGACTGGGATCTGGCAATCCCAGGATACAAACTATACAGGAAGGACCATAAGGAGTGGAAGGGCAGTGGGTGGCAGTCTCTGTGAGGGACAGGATCAAATGTACAAGGAACGAGGGGGAAGAAAGGAGAACAGAGGCTAACTGGCTGCAGTTCCTAGACTCAAGGGGTAGGAAACTTAGGTTTGGGGTGATATACAGGCTGCTGTCCCAGTCTGAGGAGCTTGACAGGAAATTAGCGGGACAAATCAGAAAGTTATGTAGAAAATGGAAGGTGGTCATCGTGGGGGATTTCAACTTGCTGGGGGTTGACTGGAGCATTCCGGTCACCTCCAGTGTTAGGGAATAAGTGCTCCTGGACACGATCCAGAAGGGTCTCCTGACACAGTTGGTTAGCATACCTATTAAATTTAAGAACACTTTAGATCTGGAATTGTCGAATGGGGAGGCAGTAAGGGAAATAAAGGTGGAGGACCCACTAGCCAACAGCGATTACCAAACAATGTGGTTTAATATCACAAATGTATGAGGAGCCAAAGAAATCAGGTACTCGAGTGGTAAACTTCAGGGAGTGGACTTTGGGAAGATGCAGGAAGTACTGAAAGGGAAACCTGAGGGCATAAAGCAGGAGATGGATGCAGAACAGAAATGGAATATCATTAAATGGGGGGATTACAGAGGCAACACAAGC
The DNA here is from genome assembly GCA_016271365.2 of Neoceratodus forsteri. Lineage (NCBI taxonomy): Eukaryota > Metazoa > Chordata > Ceratodontiformes > Ceratodontidae > Neoceratodus > Neoceratodus forsteri. Next base: position 1,159,009,809 of record CM028130.1, on the reverse strand, counting down.
CTGCACCAAGACACAAAGTAAGAGGAGCAGAGCAAGAAAACCATGCTGGTTGAACAGTGAGGTAGTGGAGGTGGTGAGAGCAAAATGAGAGGCACACCAGAGGAATAGAAGGATGGCATAGAAAGTGGACAGGGAGGAGTATGCAAGATGGTCCAGGGAGGTGACCAGAAAAGTGAGAGAAGCCAAGGCCCAGAGGGAGCTGAGATTAGCGCAGGGAATTAACAGGGGAAGAAAAACTTTTTCAGATACATCAGGGAGAAAAGAAAGTGCAAGGAAGGAGCAGGCGGAAGCACAGAATGAATACTTTTGCTCAGTGTTCACAGAAGAGAAGGGGGGACTGCTACCACTATGGGCTGGGAGAGTGGGGACGGGGGAGAGGATGGGATAGATGGAAGAATTGAGGTAAGTAGAGTTCTAGGGGGATTGAGGGCATGGAAGGTAGACAAGGCACCATGGCTAGATGGTATCCACCACAGGGTGCTGAGAGAGAAAGCAGAGGTGGATCCACTGGTGGATCTGTACAGCACCTCACTGGAGTCAAGATGTGTGTCACTGGACTGGAGGATAGCACATGTAGTACCATTACACAAGAGAGGCCTAAGGGACGAACCAGGTAATTATCATCCAGTAAGTCTCACCTCCATAGTATGCAATCTCATGGAAATGATACTAAGGGAAAGACTGGTGTCGTACCTGGAGGACAATGGCCTCCATGATGTGAGGCAGCATGGGTTCATTTCAGGGAAGTTTTGTGAAACCAACCTGATACAATATTATGACTGGGTGACAGGTGAGCTGGATAAGGGCCATGCGGTGGATGTTCTTTACTTGGGCTTCAGCAAGGCCTTTAATTCTGTACCTCATGGGCAGTTTGAAGGGAAGCTAAGTGGTGTAGCGGTAGGGGCAAAAATAATGAACTGGATTACAAGATGGCTGAGTGGGAGGCTACAATGGATGGTGGTGAGAGGGGAGCTCTCAGCTCCAAGGCCAGTGATGAGGGGTGCCACAGGGCTCTGTGTCGGGGCCAGTATTATTTGAGCTCTTCATATCAGACACTGCACAAGAGGTGGTAAGCAAGGTAAGTCTGTTCGCTGACAACACCAAAATCAGAGCAGTGGTGGATGGAGGGGAGGGGAGAGATGGAAACAGCTGCAGGGGGACCTAAGCAAGCTAGAAGAGTGGTCAGAGAGGTGGCAGCTGGGTTTCAGTGCAAAGAAGTGTAAGGTTATGCACTTTGGGGTAAAGAACCCAAAGAGAGAATACTAGTTGGGGGGGAGGGGTAAGCTAGGGATCACTAAGGAGGAGAAGGACCTAGGGGTAATGATAACAGGGACCATGAACAACACTGCCCAGTGCAGGAGATTGGTTGAAAAAGCTAACAAAATGCTGGGGTGCATAGGGGGTTTTCATCCAGGCAAAGAGAGGTGATCTTGCCACTCTACAGGTCACTGGTAAGGCCTCATTTAGAGTATTGTGTGCAGTTTTGGATGCCATACCTAAAGCCTGATATCAGACTACTGGATGGGGTGCAGAGGAGGACAGTAAAGATGATATGTGGATTGGAGGGGAGAGATTATGAGAGCAGGATGGGAGACCTGAATATATACACCCTGGATGATAGGAGGGACATGATAGAGACTTCCAAGTATCTGAGGGGAAAGAAGAAGGATGGGGCAGACAGGGTCTTTAAGCTAAGGAGGGTTTGGGACACCAGGGGCACGGGCTAAGAATAGAGGGGGGAAGATTTAGAAGGGAAATGAGGAGACACTATTTCATAGCGAGGGTGGTAGCAAAATGAAACACACTGCCAGAATAGGTGTTATCATGTAAATCTGAGAACAGCTTCCAAATGACATGGGACAGGGAACAGGGGAGATTGAGGGTGGGGGAGATAGGGGTGGAAGTGGCAGTGGGATAACAGGGGAGGGGTGGCTGCAAACTAGAGGTGCTAGCTGCACACTCGAGCAAACTGAGATAGACCGGGTGGTCTGTTTCTGCTGGCACATTTGTATGTTTGTATATGGCTTGAAATATAAGCTAGCCAAACCGAAACAAACCCTGAGTATCCACTGTCTAGATGTACAGTAGGAGCACAGGAAATTATTGTCTACAAACACCAGTGACTAATATTTGACTCACAACTGTCTCTCGCTGTCCATATCACAAAAACTACCCATGCAGTAAACCAAGATCTAGGCATTCACTGCAGCGATAACAGTTGCCTAAGTAATGAGGTTAAGAAAGCAGCTGCCACTCACATTTCATTAACCCTCTTGAAATACAGTGATGTAGTCTTTAGAGGGACCTGTTTATAGTGCAATCTACTCTTTAACATAACCAACACAAAACCAACGCAAGATATTGTACATACCTTTATAAACACAAAATGGTCACAGCAATCTGCTTTATGGTATCACTTACTTATGGAACCCAGGGCTAATAGTAACACTGGGGAAAGAGCTCTTTTCTTCCAGGACCCTTGGATAATGAATAAACTATCACTTTCTTTTGGGAATTTCCAACAGATTTATTTTGGGCTGAGTCATTTATTTCTCTGTCGCTTCTCCCGTATACAACTACAAGGAAAAAAAAGTATCCAAGCCCTTCCCCCCCCGTATCTCCATACAGAGTGAACTAAATTATACTCAGTTTAAGAATGATGTAGCAAATGAGCTCCCTTTAATATTAGTAAGCAACGGCTTTGAAAAGCAATCCCCAATATTGTAGCTACAGTATCTGTTTAAATCTTGAATCAGGGTTCACAAATATGTAACTTGTACTATTGTTGCATTGTTCTGGATTGTGGCTGAAATCAGGTCTGTGGACTTTGGTCTCGGTCTTCTTTACCTAGTTAGCAATAGATAAACAAATTCACAGTTTCTGGATAACACTAAACCACAGCTTTACAAAAGTGTAAAAGTGCTGAAATACAAGCTCTGCTAAAGATGCTCATGCGTCAGTGGTTATAAAGTAAAGCTGCTATTGAACACTGCATAGAAAACAGTGAGCAAACATATAGACAAAAACTCTATTATACAAAAGCATTAAGGTAAACAGTTCTAGAGGAGGGGCATCTCCTCAAATGGGTGATCAAAGTTGGTTGATTTACACTTAATTAAAAAATTACTATTTGAAGGGGAGGTAAAAAAACTCAAAGTAGCTGTTACTGAAGATGAGGGAGAAGGGAATCCAGACGTAGCATCCAAAACTCAAAGTTATTGAGTGTAAAGTTTACCATATAGGATCTGTGTATTATGAATACAGTTGCATCAATTGACATGGTCAAATATTTCCAGGTATTCTCTCTCTCTGGTGGCCTTACAGAGGTACTGCAGGCAGAAAGGAAATTTCTCAAAAAATATTTCAGAAATGTACTTGTTTATTGGTTTCTCGCGACTACATAGACCCATTGGAATGCAAGTCCCATTTTCAGGGGCAACTTGAAATTAATTATGTATAGCAGTACATGACAGACTTGCAACAATAAGTAAATCATGCAGTTAGCAAATATATTGTACAGAGGAACTAGTTTCACATGTTATACACATTAGACAATAATACAGAGATGAAGAGTAAAAGAACATTTTGTACAATTACAATATAATGCAGCTTATATGTCAAGAGAAACTCAGTTGCATTGGGTTGTTGAAAGCGTACAGCGTGTCAGCAGAGATGGAGTAAAGTATATCACCAAATCAATTGATGTGACTGTAATAAGCCTGGTGTGCAAAGGCAAGGTGTATAATAACAAGTCATGAGGAAAAAACGGACAGAGTCAGGAAATCAGAGGAAGCTGCTGGCAGAGAGCAGAGTCCATCCCAAAGGACTATGACAGGACTGAATAGACTGGAAAGCCACAGAATAATGTAGAGGCCATGAGAGTGTTAGCACACGTCAGAAGGCACTGCAGCCAGGACACAGACCTTCTATGATGAGGAGAAATGGGAATGAAAGCAAGCAACTGGCAAAAGGGGATGGCAGGAATAATGCATCAAGGGGCAGCAGCAGAGAAGCAGGTGAGTGAGGAGGGGCAGTTGAACCAAGTGTGGGCTGGTCGCCAAACCTGAGATCAGAGGTAAAGGGAAGAGCAAAAACTCCAGAAAGGCCAACATATTCAGAAATGGCCAGGCCATGTCCGAAGAGGAGCACAACAATACAGAATAAGGGGTCTGTCGCTGTGTCTGGGAAAGGTAGATGTAACAAGCAACACAGTCAAGCACACAAGAGAAACTTCATCGGGTGTGACAGGTAGGCAGAAAGCTCAGCAGCCAGTGTGCAAGGACAGGAAGTCAGAAGCACACCTCTCAACCCCCTGCCTCATAAATTAGGGACAAGGCTTAAAAAAATCAGGGTCAAAGGTTTAAAATCAGGGACACAGCTTAAAAATTGGTGATATTCACTCGGGGAAACTGATAGATTAAGTGGTTTAGTGTAAAATGCATTTTCTAAGGAAGAACAAATCTGTAACATTAATGTTCGACATTATTTTATGCTTACAACCCCCACTGTTTGGTCATGGAAACACAATTTTCAGGAGAGACAGAGTAAAATTGTGAGGTAAAATCAGGGACAGTTGAGAGGTATGGCCAAGAGGAGGGCACGGCTGTAGAGAAGGGCAGAAGCCTAAGCAACAAAAGCAGGACTGGAGGCTGGAAAGGCACTGAAGTTACGGGCAGGGTGAACAAACCAAGAAATAAAGCAAGAGAAATAAAAAGCCAAAAATGCTTCAGCCCAAGATGTAGAAAAGTGGAAGGCACAGCAATGAAAATGAGTATACTACAGATGTTGGAGCATGCTCTTTAGGTAGGCAAATCACAAGTCACAATTTGTTACACAGAACCAAGGGCATAACTCTTGAAGTCTCATCAATTGTCCTACAGTATATTGCCCTTCAATTAAGCAGCACTGAAGACAGCTCTGAATTAAGCTACCCTCCCAGATTAGGGTCAAATTTCATAAACACAGCTGCAGATGTCAGTGGTGGTACTGTAGAATGGACAGTGCAGTGTGGGAATTAAGTGATAGTAAACAAATAATGCAAAGTCTATAGAAATATTTGGGGGAAATTAGATTGAAAAACAAGTCTGACTGGATCTACCCAATGGCGCTGTTTGTTCGTACCATAGAAATCTAAATTTTGGATCATCATGCCGGGGCCAGAATAGACTGAGGTTGTTGCACAGGTGATTAACGATAGCTCCATCTATGTTTTACTACAACCCAGTACTCAGACATACCTGCCTAGACAGCAACAGAATAGCACTGGCAATCTCGGAGATGGTTGGTTTTCATCTGGCTACTGTATAAAAACGAATGATGGCACAAGCCTTCAAATTTAGGATGTAACAAGAAAAGGAAAGAAAAACTAGAGGCAAGGAGCTGTGTTCTTGTGTTATACGGGAATTACAACTGGAAGGAGCCTTAGTACTGTATGGAAGTTTTAATTCCCAGCATAATGGAATTCCATGGAATTTCAGAAAATTTGGACTAAATCCACAAAATTCCATCAGTAGTGTAATTGTGGCATTCTGCTGGGGGAATCCAAATTATTAATCTGTGGTTTGCTTAAACCTGTGATCAGTGTTCCATAAATTTAATATTAGCTGCAGATTAGTGTTTTGGGGTTTATGTTAACCATGAATTAGGCTTCTGCAAACTACAGAAAAGGAATCCATGATTTATATTAACACACAGTTACAATTTTGTGGATATTTTCAAAAAATACTGAAATGCTTTTCTGAAGCAGACCTGCGATTTCACCTGAATTCCGCTGGCTGAAATCTGAATGTCGTACAACTCTGTTTAGTATGTTGAACATTATGCATACAGGCAAATATTTCAACATATGACATGCCTGAAAAATTTGGACCTACCTTTAGAGGCATGCTGTTCAGAATCTCTTCCTTTGTGGAATTAAAAACTTCAGCAAGGTCATTATCTATAATCCAGGATCCATCAGCCTTCTGAAGCATAATCAAGTTCATCACTGTGTCTGTCTTCTTGGTGGACTGTCCTAGGGATAGGGGGTGCAGAATCAGTAACATATTAATAAATGGTCAGGTACTAAAAGCACTAAATTAAATTACATACGGACATACAAAGAAGCCAGCAGAAGAAGGTCATTTGGTCTATCAAGTCTGCTCTTACTGCAGGGTCCACAGCTTGAGCTAATGTTTCTGCCCTCCCTCCCCACTCCTCCAATCCTCCCTACCCATGATCCTTACCTTCCCCTATGCCTATCCCAGCCTCTCTTAAAGCTGCCCACTGTCTTTAATGAGATGGCCATTTCTGGCAGCGCAGTCCAAGTGTGCACCACCCTCTCTGTGAAGAAGTGCTTCCTGACCTCCCTCCTAAACCTCCCACCCTCCAGCTTAAGACTGTGCTTCCTCGCTCGTGTTATGATTGCCACTCAGCTAAAAGAGACTCTCCTTATCAACCTTATTTATCCCTTTCAAGTACTTGAAGGTCCCAATCATGTCCCCTCTCTCTCTCTCCTGTCTTCCAGGGAGTACATGTTCAGTGCCCTCAACCTCTCCCCGTATGCCCTACTGACTGGCTATCATCTTTGTAGCCATCCTCTGAACCTTCTCCAGCAGGTTAATGTCATTTTTAAGGTGTGGGCACCAGTACTGAACTCCATACTCTAGACGCAGCCTTACCAGGGACCTGAACAAGGGCAGTATAATCTCCTCTCTCCTACTACTGATCCCCCTAGCTATTTATTTATTTATTTATTAGAACATCAGTTTAACAACCTTTGAGCCAGAGGCTCATTTACAAAGGTACCTCGTCACAGTGAGAACAAAACAGTGCAAGAAACAAACATCAAGGCAGACAAAAAATCTGAGTACATTTAGGAATCAGCCAAAAAATACAGGCATTTGTCAAACACAGTATACAACAGGCTTACATGTGCGCTTTACAGAGTAGACAATATACAGTAGTTACATGGAGATTGATTCAGTGGGCAGAATAAAGGTAAGGCTGTGTGGAAGAGATCAGAAGAGGAGTGAGGGGAAGATAGTAGCAAGTAAAGGTAGAGCTGGACAGAAGGTCAGAGAGCGGCTCAGTGAGTCTTGTCTGCATCCCAGCATCTTGTTCTTTTAAATAAATTGAAACTGAAATAATTTGGTCTTGAGTTTTACAGTAGAAGGAACACCCTCATAAATTTCCAGTGAGGCATCTTGGAATTAACTGAGCTGTGATGTGTGAGTGCAGAGAAATAACTCAGCCCAAGGTCTCAGTCCATAGTCAGGAGAGTTATTGAACATAGCCAGAGAAAGGGCTTCCTACGCTGACATGGGGCACCATCCACAGTAACCAGGATTTTTTTCCAGGAGGTCACTGCCCATCAATAGGAGTTCACAGAAGTCCAATGAAAATTGACAGGCCTCAGAGTGCAATACTGGATATAGTCCTCCATGGTCTTCTACGTCTACAAAAATGAAGTGGCTCATACCTTTGCATCCCCCATGGCTACTACAAATTCTGGCCAATGATTATTGTCAAACTCATCAGTGCTGCTTAAATAGACTGCCTTTCAGGCTGGCCCATTGGCACCACAGTAGTGCTACCCCACGTGATACCGGTGACTCAGATTTAGAAGCAAGTCCGAGTCATTAAGGACCGGCTGGGGGGAGGGGGAACAAGCATACCAGAGGACATTCTCCTGCTCTGTGGAGAAAGGGCAGCCAACTTCAGTGCATGACTGCCACCTGGGTGACCACAAGGGACAGTACACCTGACAGTGACTGAATGGGAAGGGAGACCCTGATGCATGATGTGCACCACGCTTGCATGCATGCTTGCATCACTCCCCAGGCCACATCTTGAGGAAAGTGGAGGAAACAGTGGTAGAGCAGGGAAGAATGATGGACTGACCCCTCACATTCTCTGCACCAGTGATGTGGCTAGCTTCAATAGGAACCAGATCCTGTGCAATGGTAGTTGGGGTCCAGCCACACCCCACCATGGGTGGGGGGTGAAGCCATGGAGGCAAACATGGGAAAGTGGCTAAGACCATGAGAAGCCAGATGATAGGGCTGGAGGTGCCGATCTGGATGGGGGAGGCACAGGCTTATGAGGAGGAAGCCAAAAAAAAAGGCCACCTTCGCAGTTGGTGGGAGGATAGGAATACAGACACAACACCATACACAGACTGCCCTTCAGCTGACCCCATGGTAGGCCATATTTCTCCCTCTCTAGCACAGCAAAGAAGAAACCTCATACTGTAGCTTTCCCCGAGGAGTCAGCAGAAGAGAAACTCTCACAGCAGATGGAGGAGACCTCATGCTCCCCAACAGTGCCTCATCACAGTCACAGCCAAAGCAAGGAATCCCAGGCCTCCTCCTCACACTCTGCTGAAGTCCTGAAGGGAAAACAGTATGTTACTCTATAATCAGGCTCACAAAAAGGCTTGTGGTCATCTGGAACCTCACCAGCAGATCTCCATTCCATCTCTCAGCTGCTTCAGCCCGCCTTCATGACCCTTGGTAGTACCTGGCTCTCCTCTACTAGCCAGCAGCTCCTTCAGCCTGAATGAGCCATTTTCTGCGGTACTGAATGAACCCACACCAACTGTAAGCACCAATGAAGATAATGTGGTGACCACCATGCTTGTGTTTCCTGATCTAATCTTTTCTGAACTTAATGAGAACCCCCTTCTTCTTGTACCAATGTATTTATGACTGATTAACTGTAAGGGCCCTTGGTCTCCATGTGAAAGGATGTTTTGTCACCAGACAACAGCTTTATTCCAATGATTTATCTCTCTGCCATTATATTTCACCCTATCAGACTTGAACTCTGGTCACAGGGCAAAAACTTCTACTTGTTTTATGAATCTTTTGTTCTTCTTAGGGCAATCCTCTTTGATATTGAATGTCAGTAATGATGGACCCATCTGAAGTCTCCTATGGTCACCATTAGAAACCTAAAAACATGGACAACAAAGGCAGAAAAAGTCCATCCAGTCTGCTCATAAAACCCAAGCAAACCCAGGATTGATTGTCCATGAAGGGTTATAGCCCACACTATTCACCCCCATGGTCCCCATCTTAACACTACCATCCTAAGCAACCATGATGCACTTCACTTTGTTGTAGCATGTTTAAATCCATTGAGAGTTTTGCACCCACCACATCAGCTGGCAGGTTGCTCCATGGCTGCACCACCCTTTCTGTAAAATAAAACTTTCTCAGTTTCCTTTAGATCCTTCCTCCCATTAGTTTCCACTCATACCCCATGTTCTTGATCCTCTACTTATGCTATATACTGTAGTTCTTTGCAGTTTACCTTGTTCATTCCTTTCAGGAACTTGAAGGTCCCAATCATATCTCCACACTCTCATCTGGCTCCAGCGATTACATGTTCAGTGCCTTCATCCAATCCTAGTAAGATCTGCCCTGCTGGCACACTGGATCATTTTGGTCACCCTGTGTTGCACTATCTCCAGCCTGTCCTTAGCGTTCCTTAGGTGAGGAATTCAGAACTGGGAACAGTACTCCAGGGGGATCTCATTAGTGATCTATAGAGCAGTATTTATACTTCATTTAGGGCTGGGCAAAATTTAAATTCTGCCAGCGAAATTCTCACAAAATCTGAATTTGCTTCCATGAAATTTCACAAAAAATTTACGAAAATTTCAAAAAAATCCACCTTAAAGTGTGGAATTTTGGCACGAATGGTGAGATAATGTGAACTGTGGAAAATATTTCCATGGAAATGGATGATTTATTTATTTTTTTTATTTAGTAAGCAGAAACTGGTAAATTGGGACCATAACTGTAAAATGAAGATGCTGGGGTAACTGGGTGTAGAAACCAAATAGCTGTGAGGTGTCACTGCTGCAAAAGATACTGGTATAACTGGAAGTAGACACTGGTGTAGCTGGTATGAGACACTGACATAACAGGCTATGTTAAAACACATGTCACTGTGAATAAAATGGAATGCATTGACAAAGCTGGGAGGAGACACCATTACAACTGGGAGGAGACACTGACAGGGTGCAAAATTCCTATACTTTAGGTGCCCCAAGGCTGCTCAGTGCCTGCCTACTGAGGCATCTATGGCATTAGTGCTACTGTATCTTTAATCTTTTTTCTCCTGTATTCCTCCCTTCATTTTTTTCCATCTCCCCCCACCTGTCCCCTTCCCAAGTGCCTCTGCCATCTGCGATGGTGCTGATTCAGTGTCTAACCACTAGGTTTATGAAAGCACTTAGGTGAAGTGGAGTAGCCAGGACCAGGTATGAGAAGTGCAGTGGAGAGGTTGTCATGTGACCACAAAGTCTGTGTACTGAGAAGCATGCTAAGTTATGTAGCTGGTGTCACATGACAGGGTCTCTCACTAGGCATCAGATCGCAGTCTGGAGTAAAGGCACTGATTGACTGCTACTGTCGACTGAACTCTCCCAGATGAAGTGTTGCAGATGAATGCTGATTAGTTTGTCCTAATGCATCATGGTTGAGAGATAATCAGTCATCAGAGCAGCAGGCAGCACAGAAAAAAAATCCTTTTAAGGGGTTAAAATCAGCACTGGCTGGCAGTGCTTTTAAGGGCTAGTAATATGGAGTTTTAGGGACTCTTAACACGCAGCACAATATATAAAGTTAAAAGCCCCTAGGGGCTTGGGGGTATAAATAAGAATAAGAACATACTGTTTCAAGGCAGCAGTCAAGCATTGGATGCCACACCTTGTGCTGTGCCGGTAACCCAGGTTCTGGAACAAGCCCGGGTTGTTGGCGGTCAGCTGGGGAGTGAGGGCAAGAAGCAAGATCGAGCCACTGAGAGGCAGCTTTCTCCTCTTGGGAGGGACTTGGGGATCCCCAGCCATTGGCAGCCAACCAGTGGAGGATGGATGGCGGCACCAATCGCATGGAGCTCTGGCACTAGCCATGGGGATGGATGGAAGGGTTGAGCTGGTGTCATGGGGCATGCGTGAGCCTCCATGCACGCATGATGCATTTGTGCTGGGGTCTGGGCTGGGAGCTAGTGAGTAGGCTTGAAACCACTGGGGGCATGCAGGCAGGCAGGAGAAAAATCATTAAAAAAATATAATAAACTTTTTTCAGAGCCTAGGGGCTAAGGCCTAATTAGTGAAAGCAGGCTAGTATTAAAACCATATTCAGGACTTTGGAGGGTTTGGGGGCTTGTGAGTCCTTTAAAGAACTGAAGGAATGCAGGAGAGAAAATACATTATGAAAAGTAAAAAATACCCTTTTCAGGGCTTGAGTGCAATGGCTGTATTAGGGCATGCTGGAAGCCGTTAAAGCACTTTTCAAGGCCTGGTGGCCAGCAGGTCCATTTATGGTCTGAGGGCATGCAAGCAGTGGGAGAAAGCCAGTTTAAATGGATATTTATTTTTCAGACATATAGCTGTCTTCAAACATTCAGAAGCTGCCATATTCCTGGGGCTTCTGGTGACGCAGTCATCTGGTATGGCGGATTAAAGTTTCACTCCATTCCCCACCGGCTTTAAAACCTGTTTCTTATCAACCACAAATCCTGAATTGCTACTATTTTATCTTTCACCGGGAACAGTATTCATATGGGAGCTAAGGAGAAGCAGAAAAACTCAAAAAAACTTACTGGTCATTCTCCAGACTCAGCATAGAGTGAATTATGTAATCTTCCACTAGCAATGGTGTAGCCAGCCATGGAGCAGTCCGATTCTGAGATTTCTTCACAACCTCCTGCTTCAGCAATTTTTGCCACACAGAGAATTCTGGGCAGAATTCTGTATACTACAAGAGGACCTCAGAACCTCTTTTGTAGCTTTGGAGGGTCGGGTGTTGGAGCTTGAGAAGTTTGTGACCAGTAATGATGCCAGGGTTGATCAGCTAGAACATATGTTTGCCAGAATGCTGCAGGACCAGTAGAATATTTGGGAACATTAAGAAACATAGAAACATAGATTTTGATGGCAGATAAGGACGGCTTGGCCCACCCAGTCTGCCCATTTTCCTACCTAATGGATAAGCTGCAGATCCTAGTTAACCAGCAGCCTACTTCTTCCTACCCCTTCCCCCTAGAATTGCCTTATGACTGTCCCATGCATGCTTGAATTCCACCACTGTTTTTGACTCCACAACCTCCTCCGAAGGCCGCTCAATGCATCCACAACCTCTCTGTGGAAAAATACTTAAATTACCTCTGAGCCGCCTCTTCTATCTTCAAATTGTGCCCCCTTGTTCTTGCACACCTCTTTTTTTGAAAGATGCTACCCTCTTGGACTTTGTTGATTCCCTTGAGGTACTTGAAAGTTTCTATCATGTCCCCCCTCTCCCTCCTTTCCTCGAGGCTATACATATTCAGCTACTTACGTCTCTCTTCATGTCTTCTGGTGCAGACCCTGCACCATTTTAGTTGCCCTCCTCTGGACAGGCTCCATCCTGTCTATGTCTTTGTGGAGATTGGGTCTCCAGAACTGCATGCAGTACTCCAGATGGGGTCTCACCAACTGTCTGTACAGAGGGATAATAACTTCCTGTTTTCTGCTGGTGATGCCTCTCCCTATGCATCCCAGTATCCCCAAGCCTCCTTGCTGCCCTCTCACATTGCTTGCCCACCTTTAGGTCATCTGATATGACTACCCCAGGTCCCTTTCCATTTTTGTTGTTGTTAGTATCTCACCCCCATTGTGTACTCTTCCCTTGGGTTTTTGTTTCCCAGGTGCATTACCTTGCACTTCTTAGCATTGAATCTAAGCTGCCATACATTTGACAATTCCTCTAACCTTGCCAAGTCCCTTCTCATCCTTTCCACCCCACCTTGTGCATCAACTCTGTTGCAGATCTTTGTGTCATCTGCAAAGAGACATACTTTTCCTTCCAGTCCCTCTGCAATGTCGCTTATAAAGACAATGAAGAGGATCGGTCATAATACTGAACCCTGCGGTACCCCACTAATAACTCCCCTTTCTTCAGAGTGGACTCCATTTACTATTACTCTCTGTGTCCTATTCTCCAGCCAATTCTTTACCCAAGCTGTCATCTTGGGACCCACTCCAGGCTGGCTAACTTGTATATTAATCTTTTGTGTGGGACTGTCAAATGCCTTGCTAAAGTCTAGGTAGGCCATGTCCACAGCCCCTCCCTGATCTACTACTTTGGTCACCCAGTCAAAGAAATCTATCAGATTTGTCTGGCATGACCTTCCCACTGTGAATCCATGCTGCCTTGGGTCCTGAGCCCCTCTGGCCTCTAGATACTCAACAATTCTTTCCTTCAGAAGTGATTCCATCATTTTCCCTACCACTGAGGTTAAACTAACAGGTCTGTAGTTTTCTGCTTCTGCCTTGCTCCCACTTTTGTGAAGGGGAATCACATCTGTCCTTCTCCAGTCCTCAGGTACCACCCCATCCTCCCATGATTTGTTAAAGAGGGTAGTCAGTGGTGTCACTAGTTCTACCCTTAGTTCTTTTAGAATTCTGGGATAAATCCCATCAGGCCCCATTGCTTTGTCCACCTTCAGTTTTAAGAGTTCTTTCAGAACCCTTTCTTCTGTAAATGGGCTGGTATCAACTTCTGTATCCAGAGTGTTTCTACTGTTTGTTTTAGGTACCTCCCACTTCCTTTGTAAATACTGAGCAAACATATTTGTTTAGTATCTCTGCCTTTTCACAGTCACCCTCTGCCCACCCTTCCTCCTCTTTATTAAGCCTCACTAACCTCCCTTGGTCTTCTCTCTCACTCCCTGATGTACCTATAAAGGTTTTATCCCCTTCTTAACTGATTGGCTATCTTTTCTCGGTTTGGGCTCTTGTTGTTCTGACTGCCTTCCCAGCTTCCTTTTGCTTTAACTGATACAGTTCTCTGTCCTGCTCTTCTGTGATTCCTTGTACTTCCTGAATGCTTTCTTTTTCTCTTGAACCTTCACTGCCACTTCCTTTGAGAACCATAGTGGTTTCTTACATTGTTTCGCTTTTGTTTATTTGCTTCACACAAGGCTTGTTACCTCTGTGATGGCAGTTTTATTTTCCCCATTGTTCTTCCACCCTCCTTCCTGACCATTTGCTAGTGCATTCCTTAGGCACTCACCCATTTTAGCAAAGTCAGCCCTCCTAAAGTCCAGTACTTTTGCCTTTGTATGGCTTGGCTCTATTGCTGTTTTTATTGTGAACCATACTGTTCGATGGTCGCTAGTTCTCAGATGGCTACCCACTTCTACATCTGTGATCCTCTTTTCATCTCCATTTGAGAGAACCAGGTCTAAGATTGCTCCCTCTCGAGTGGGCTCCAATACTAGTTGTCTAAGGCCTGCCCCCTGTTGGGCATCTAGAATAACCACACTCTTTGAAGTGGCTGCTGCAACTGCACTCCAGTTAACATCTGGCATATTCAGATCACCCATCAGCAATATCTCCCCTTTTTCTGCCATTCTAAGTATTCTTTCTATCATTTCCTTGTCCATTTCCTCCCACTGAGAAGGGGGTCTGTATACAACCCCTGTACGGATTGTGGTGCCATTGCCGGTCTCCAAATTTACCCACAGTGCTTCTTCACCTCCCTGTTTTCCCTTTTGTTCTGTTGCTTTGATTCCTTCCCTTATGTAAAGACCTACTCCTCCTCCTCTTTTACCCTCCCTGTCCCTCCTGTAGATAGTATATCCTGGTATGTTTATGTCCCAGTCATGGTTTTGTGTGTACCATGTTTCTGCGACTGCCACGATATCCAGATGTTCCTCCTCCATCAAGGCCACTAATTCAGGAAGCTTGTTACGCAGACTACGGGCATTGGTACTCATTGCTCTCCATTTTTTGATGGCTTTACCTTCTTTTGCAGCATCCCCCACTGACCTGTCTACCTCAGTCTCTTTCTCATTTTTTACCCTGTTTTGTAGGAAGAGGCTGAGATTTTCCTGCTGCTTATCAGTGCCTCCCCCCTTGACTAGTTTAAAAGCTTGCCAATGAAGCATTTAAACCGATTGCTCAAAAGACTTGTCCCTTCCTGGACAGATGCAGACCATCCTGCCAGTATAGGCTGGTGTCCCTCCAGGTGGAACCCCAGTCCCCAATGAAGCCAAACCCCTGTGCTCCACACCATTTTTTCAACCATTCATTAAACTGCATGGTGCAAAGTACCCTAGCCTCACTCATGCCTTTGACAGGCAGCACCTCAGAGAAGGATATTGTGTGTGCTACTTGTCTTAGGCCCCTCCCCAATTCTACAAAGTCCTTCTGCACTGGTCTAATCTCAAGATTAGCCAAGTTATTTGTCCCTAGGTGAACAATGACGTCCAGCTCAGACTCCCATGCAGCTGTTTTAGTGATCCTGAGGATGCTCTTCCTGTCTCTCCAAGCCATGGCACCAGGTAGGCACCTTACTTCAGTTTTCCCTGCTCCCCCCAGTTCTATCCCCCTAATAATTGAGTCCCCCACCAGGAGCTGCTTCATTTCCTTGTGGTGTCCTCTGCCTCCTTCCTGTGGGCCTCCCTTGTGACAGCTGTCCTCAGCCTCCTTAGTCTCCTCTGCAGGTGTGTCCAAGGAGCTATGCTCCCCAGAATGGTGTATGGATTGTGGTGTGGAACAACTGACTGGGTGTGCCTCTGTTCCACCATCCTCACCCTCCCTGAGCCCACTGTGGTCCAACTGCTGTGCTTTTTCGCAACCTCTGAGGTAGTGGTGGTGGCTCTGGTGCTCCCTGGATGGGAGGTTCCCTTCCTACCATCCAGTGTGGCCTGGGGGAAGGTCCCCTTACTACTGTCCAGTGTGGCCTGAAGACGGGCAACTTCCTCCCTCAGGGCAGAGAGTTGTCTGCAAATAGGGCAGCATCTCAGCCTCCAGAAAGACTCCTGGAAGACTGCTGCCCCACAGCCATTACATTGCACTACTTCCCACATTTTTGTGTGTGTGTGTGTGTGTGTGTGATTGGTTTGTAATATATATACTATATATATATATATATATATATATATATATATATATTATACAAAGTGTATGCTTATATTGTCAGTGCAGTGTGCTAGAGAGGATATGACAGTGATATGCACTTGCACTCTTCAGGAAATGATGTCAGAACCCCAGGTATAAAGGAACTATTTCCAGGGGTGGATGGGGTGAGGGTGAAGGGGTTGGACCAAACTGTGCCCCTCACAAAACAATCAGCTAAAAGCTCTGACCCACTGCTGCGATGAGTGCCTTCCTGTCAGCAAGATGCCCTACACAACAATTTGACAGAGAAAATACCCTGCTAATCAAACAGAGAAAAATCCACACACCCAAGTCAGACACAGGTAAACCTCCCCAGCCCCAAAACAGGCCTGGTGATTTGTGCTCTGAAAGCTGTCAGCCCCAAAATAAGTCAGCTGTGCTTTAAACTCTTTCTGCACTGAAAATGTTAAGAATTGTAACAAACAAACATAAACCTAGATCCACCTCCCTCTGTTGCTTGAAAGACTGTCTTTTCCTGTTTCACACTGCAGGTTTTTCTATGCGAGGACCTAGAAAACAGGTCCCGCAGGAATAACCTGAGACTTTATGGCAGAGGGGTCTGATGGTCACGGCATATTTCTCTTCCTGCAAGACTTCTTTGCCTCTCAGCTGGATATTAGTGACCTTGGCCTGCTACAACTTGAGTGAGCACATAGATTGCTAGCTCCAAAGCCTGCTTTAGAGACAGCTCCACTCTGGTCCAATTTCTTAATTACGCTATCCAACAACAATTCTTCATCCAAGCTTGGAAAAGGGGCAAGCACATTACTTGGGGCAGCGGATTTATATTAATAATTAATGACTACTATCCTGTGCTCACTCAACGCCGAGCCTATGCCCCCCATATTTGTATTTTCAGAGAGCAGAAAATTAAATTTACCACTCAATACCTGATCAAGCTGAGGGTCCATTTTAAGGACAGCACTCTCACTTTTGATGATCTTGACACAGCTTTTCAGGAGCTCCGCAGATGAAACATTATACAACCAGAGGAACAGATGCACTTTGAAACTAATAGGGAGAAATGAGCATTGCAGAAAGAGCAGTGGAGTAAGATTTCTCCTCACAGTAAAAAGAGGCATCAGGCACGGCATCAAGAAGAAATTAAAGCTTTGCTGCAGACGTTTCATCATGAAGATTCACCCTGACGAATGGGACTTTCAGCCTATTTACTGTTTTGTTTGCCCTTTTCAGGTAACGTTCAGTCTGGGTTGTTTTCTGACTCACTGACTGTGAAGCAGTCTGGGCTGATCCTGTGAAGTGGTAACCCTGTGTAGTTCTTATTTCTTCCCCTAGCTTCTCTAGCTCTCTGAGTTTTTTATTTGTACTTTTCATCCTTATTTTTTATTTTATGGGACCTGGCTTTCTTGTTAACTCTTTTTGGACTCACCCTTCTCTCTTTATTTTTCTTTTTAATATTTGTATTTTTGGGGGATATTTTATGTTTTCTTTTTTGGAAATGCCCTTCCTGTTTCTACCCTTACTTTTTTCTTTTTTAGCCCAGTTGTACACCTTGGCCTTTAATGTATCTCTGCTTGTTTGATTTTATTTTCTCTGTATTCTGTATTAAATGCCTTTCTTCAGTTTGTCTGTTTCTAAACCATTATTTATTTTTTAGTTTGGATTCCTTTTTGTTATTACTTTTTCATTTGAGCTGAATCTTATTATGTTATCCGGTCTTTGTCTCCCTCATGTGGCCACTTGGTAGCATTGCCGATTGTATTTTGCAGATTAAGTTTCTTATTTGGCATATTGTATGCTTCAGAATTATGAACTATTATTACAGATGTCACCATTTTCATGGACAGTGTTTATCTGCTTGCTGATATTATATTGTCATTTAGGTTTGGCACCTTAAAGGCGATAACTTTTGTGAGGGAGGTTCATATTTAGGCAGATTTATCTCTTATTTCTGGGTTATATTCATGAAGCCTTATCATTATTATCTGGGAGAGGGTCCAGGCGGACTTGTATAATAACATATTTTCATTAGTTAGTTTAGCTGGGTGGGGTAGAGGTATTTTTGTTTCTTATTATTCTCTCACTTATTTTGGTGTATGACTATTCAATGTTCTTGTTTTATTAGTTAATCTCTCCACACTTGGTGACTGATGGGGGCTGATCTGGGGATGCTGAACTGGTGTATTATTCTTTTTTTGTTACATCTTGTGCTTTTCTCTGTGGATATAGCCCCATTCACTGCTGGTTTATACACACCCAGTGGTGCAGAGGGCCCATGGTCTAGCCATGTCCTACCCTCTTGAGGAGTTGGCATCTCTCCCCTAGTAGGAGAGCTAATTTTGTCCTTCCTACCTTGGAAGCCCTTCTCTGGATGAGATTCCACCTATTTGGGATCTGCATGGAGGTTTGTTCAATGGGATCTGAAGTTATTACATTTTTCATATTCCAGTTCTAGTTTTCGGCCTTGCTGGAGAAGTTGGCAGTTATTTGTAACTTTGTATGTATTTAATGTGGTTTTTTTTGTACTATCTATTTTTCCACCCCTGCACCCTAGCTAATCACTCCTTCGGGTTCCACATGGACTGCCCCATCCTGGTGACTTCCAGACCCCACCACCCCACATTGCAACCTACCCAGGTATCCCCGATGTATCCTGTCATTGGGTGGGTCCCTTACCTGCTTAGGGCATGAGCCTTCTGGATGTACGTCATGACCCTGGGTGCTGCTGAGGTGGCAGATGGAGGTCCAGGAGCCCAGAGATGATGATCCGGAGAGGCCATCACCCAATTGGCCAAGGTGCCATTTTTCCATTTTTCTCCCCAGAGGAGCGACATGACACAGATGTCAGGCAAGCGCTGCTGTCTGTCACTCCCCAAACATCTAGGATTGGACATCAAGCTGTGCCCCCAGCATCCACTAGGGGTCAGAAGATGCTGAGCCACATCCTGACCTTCCCCCCAAGAGAAGGTGAGCTGTCAGTGGATGCTCCATCCTTCTCTCCCCTGACAGCCCTCCAGTGACCCGAGTCCATTCCCGAACCTGGGTTGCCAGTGTCACAGACAGAAATCCAACCACTGCACCGACGGTATGGCATTTTATGTGTTTTAATGTATTTATGGGTATTAATGGGACCAGCAGATAACTTAATTTTGGGCTATTTCTCATTGATTTTGAAGTCATACTGTACATTTACAGTCATATTTTGGTTGGGTTGGGACAGGCGGAGACAGGGCCTATATTTCTTTTACCAGTTTTGACTGCTTATTAGCCTCATGGATAAATTGTCAGTAGTACTATCCTTCAATATTAATGGGATTCACGATCCTGTTAAGTGTTACTGCCTATTACAGTATTTGAAGCAGACAAGACCTGAGATTGTTATGCTTCAGGAGACTCATCTGTCTCGGACTGAGCATGACAAATTTAAAAGATTCTGTCTTCTCCATGCATGGCTTGGGTTGGTGGAGAAGGTTTGCTATTTTAATACCTAATGGCAATCCTTTTCAACTACATGAATGGATTATAGATCCAGAAGGCTGTTATGTCATTGCTACTGGCCAGCTGTATGTTCTACAGTTGCAATACGTTGAGCTCAGTGTATTTTCCACCTGGGTATTTAAAATTGCTTGCACAGAAATTTTTCAATCAGTTGCTTCCTGTTTTACAGGGCCAGATGATTTTTTGGTATGAGCAGGATTTAAATGTGACACTTAATCCATCCCTAGATGTGTCTTTGCCTTTATCTCACTGGAGAATCTCCCTTCAAAAATACTTAG
The DNA here is from genome assembly GCA_016271365.2 of Neoceratodus forsteri. Lineage (NCBI taxonomy): Eukaryota > Metazoa > Chordata > Ceratodontiformes > Ceratodontidae > Neoceratodus > Neoceratodus forsteri. Next base: position 1,158,990,138 of record CM028130.1, on the reverse strand, counting down.
CTACTAATTTTGCCTCACTAGGTTTTTTTGATACCCGGAGGCATTTTTTCCTATAGGGACATAATATACATATTACTCTCCCAAAACAAAGGTCTCCTCTAGATTGGATGCACTTCAAGATGTTTACCATGGTACCGTTGTTATTTCTGATCATGGCCTGGTTTTGGTGCCTTAACTTGTCCCACCTCCATGACCCAGAATTTATGCATTTAACACAGGAGTGTATCAACATTATACTTCAAGATAATTCTAATTCAGATGTTTCTCCTAGAATTATTTGGGACACTCTTAAGACTTTTCTGTGGGGTGAACTTATAAAATTCTTGGAAAGGAAGAAAAAAGGGGGGAATGAAAAATAAGAAACTGTCATTACAGCTTCATACTCTGTAGGAGTTCCTCCGGTAAACTTCAGTTATTGCAGAGCAAACAGCAAGTGCAAATATTGATAGATCAGAAAATAGAGCAACAGTTGCTATATCTCAAGCTTTATTATTATGAAGGAGGTCGGGGGGGAGGTGCGACTCATTTGGCCCAGAGGCTCCGAGTAGCTAAATCTCGAGTTTGCATCTCTATCGTGTTTGTCCCACAAAACGGACGCCTTCTTTCCAAGCCCACTGAAGTAAGAAATGCCTTTGCAACTTTCTATCATACGCTTTACAAAGCTGACCCTTCCCCATATTTGTCACAGTTGGATGCCTATTTAACTGGCTTATCTTTGCCCAAGCTGACTGAAACACAGGCAAGTTCCCTTCTGGCTCAGATTCATCTTTCTGAGGTTTTGGCGGCTCTAAAAACTGCAAAAACTTTAAAATCATTGGACCCAGTGAAATTTTACAGGGCATTTCACATGCTGTTCCTCCCCCTGTGGATTTCAGCTTTTCAAGCAGTCCAACTGGGAGCATTGCCACCTGCATCTTGGAATTATGCTGCTATAGATTCCAGGCTTCTTATTCCATATCCATGCTAAATTACGATTATCAATTATTTGCTTCAGTACTGGCCCATAGGATAGATTTATTCCTTCCCCAGCTTATAGTCCCAGATCAGGTGGGCTTTACAAAGAATTGTCAGGCCCAGGATGCAATCAGAATAAGTTTCCTTCTTTTGGATTACTGTATGTGGTAACCCGCCAGATTCCCCTGACCCTCCTGAAACTCAATGCTGAGAAGGCCTTTGACAGCATCACTTGGTCCTTTGAATGGGTAATCCTTGGTTATTTTGGTTTTCCCTTGGGTTTTATTACACAGCTTCAAAATCTGTATCATTCCCCGCAGGCTGATGTAAAAATAGATGGCTCCCTCTCTGATTGATTTTCCCTTACCTGGGGAACCCATCAGGGTTGTCCCTTCTCCCCTTTATTATTTGTTTTATATTTGGAACCACTAGCTGTGGCAATTCGATCTCACCCTCAGATTGCAGGCATTCTGATTGGGGTCGCTCGTATAAAATAACCCTTTTTGCCAATATTTTGTTCACCTTGGCCTCCCATGAGGAATCTATACTAGTGGTTTGGGAAGAGCTACAGTGTTTTGCCATTTTCTCGAGATTTAAGGTCAATGATCAAAAAACCGAAGTAATTCTTTATAATTTTAAACTCTCCTCAACTTTTAAGAGTAAATTCCCCTTTAAATGGTACAAAACACACTTGAGATATACAGTTACCCAAGTATTTAATGCATACAGAATTACTGAATTTTGAGCCTTTTACACAGCAACTCACAGAAGACTTGTCTAGATATGGTCTCAACTTTCTATGTGGCTGCTGTCCTAGTAGAAAGCCGCACAGCAAAACTTCCTTCCTTCCTCAAATTTGTTTTTCTTCAAATGCTCCACATTATGTCTAGTAGTACTTATTTTTGGACCTGGGATATGCTGATCTCCAGGTTCATTTGGCATGGAGCACCTCCCAGAGTTTGGTTCTCAATTCTTCAACTTCCAAAGATGTAGAGGGGATTCAGCCTTCTAGACTTTCATCAATATGCCCTGGCTGCTCAGCTACGTTTTGTATTATATTCGCTTACGTCAGGTTACATGGTACACTGAAAGCATATTGAGTCCACCCTTAATTATATACATAATTTGACACCTTACATATTAAGGAATCTCCCCCTGGTGGAGGCCCCTTACTAAAGTCACTCAATATACCACTGAACCATTTAGACAATGGTGGACGTTGTTCGAGAAATACTGTACATGACATTTACAGAACGAAAAAAGAGATCAATGGATAAATCAAAGAGTAATAAATAATTGGAACAGACTCCCTAGTGATGTGGTATCCAGTAAATTGCTAGAGATCTTTAAGAAGTCCTTGGATAACTTCACGGATCATAAAAAATATTGCATAAGGTAGATCCACAATTGTCGAGTCTTATGGCCTCTGGCTGATGACTCATATTGATTCTGTGATTCTGTGAACGTTTTTGTCTGCTTTGGCTTATGACCTGGATTTCTTCCCTACTAAACTTGATCTGGCTTTTAAGAAATGGCAAAGATTCCATCTTATTTGTTTTTCAACTGGTGGGCCCAAGCGGTTTACTCCCTTTTGTTTCCCTTCAAGTATCTTGTCAACTGCTGCTTACAGAGTGCCATAGATTTTAGCAGCTGAAGTCATATTTGCAACCACTGGTGGAGACCTTTGTTCCCTTGGTAACTAAGCCATAACCCTTAGTTTCCCTTATCTGGCTCCACCTTGATGGCCTGCTTATTGATCATCTTATTAGCCTACTATATAAGGCCCTGGGACAGAGCTCTCAGGGGATTTATGACGGTCGGTTGACAATTTAGTTGTCAACCGATGTTACAGTGACTCCTTTATGTTGATCGCATTTGTGGTTGGCATAAAGGGAGCTCTCTGAACCCCCGCACACCCCTCACTACTTCAATAATCAACTCTGAGTCAGAGTTGCTTCAGAGAGGGGGGTGCACTACCCTCAGAAAGCAGTCCCGGGGTCCTGTGCTGACACTACAGCAACCTGTCACTGTTGTTGCTGTAGTGTCGATCATGGTAAAGTTGTCAAGGAAGCATCAGTAAATGGCACTCAGAAACCCATGGACATTTAGGAAGGTAGATGGAAACAAGAGTTACAGTCCTCAATAACTTTGTTTTCTTGGGGTAAGTCAGCTCATATAACTCACAAAGTATCTGGGGCAACTTACTGGAAGAAGTATGCAAGAAGAATAGGGTCCTCTTTTTCGTACACCAGCTGTGATGTCTCAATATGGGAGTCTGTTACTGGGTGAATGTTGGAGGAGCTGTGGTTTTATACCAGCAAACCACAAGCATATTTTATGGTCATGCCCTCGACTTGCACAGTTTTGGTGGGGAGGTTTTGGATGCTTTAATAGCAATCTATGACTGCCCTGATCTCTTCACTCCAACATATATTCTCATGGTGACGCCTCCGGAATATTGCCAACTAAGTATGGCCACCAACAAATTACACTTCTTTAGTTAGCTGCAAAGAAAATTATCACTAGATTGTGGTCCACCCCCAAAGTTCCCACACAGGAATCGTGGAGAAACCTCACTGTGGAAGTATATACCTTAGAGAAGCTCTCGGCACAGATGATTAACCATATTAAGACGTTTAAATTGCAATGGTGCAAATGGGTTATCAGTTGCTACACTTCTATGATTTTGTGCCTTGAGTCTCAGATTAACTGGGGAGAGGGATGCCTGACTAGGATCAGGTTTCCCCCCTTCTCTTCCTGATGGGGAAAGACTGGAATATTGTTGACTTTCTATAACTGGACCCTGTCTCCTAGTTTGAGGGTTTAATTGGACCTGATTTTTTCCATCCCATTTTAAGTTTTTTCTTACCATTGGTCCTTTAGGTTTCTTATTTTTATTTACAGTTTTAGTTATTGGTTGTTTATATGAATTTCTAAATTGGATTCAAATTTGTTCTGGTATAACATTTTAGTATGGGTACAATCTGGACTATAAAAGGATTTGTTTGTTCTCTAACCATGAGCAAGAATGTTTTGTTTCATCGGACTGGCATCGCCTGTGGTAATTTGGGTCATAACTGAGGCGACCTAATGAAAGTGACTGAGTCAGTTCAGATTTTGTATGCCTCTACTTGCTTCAACAATTTGCCAGAATTCTCATTGTATCTTTTAAATTTGCTACAGAAAATAGCATATTGAGATTTCTGTTCAGGTTTTTTTTTTTCCTAGCATGGATATGGTTGGTGAGCTGGATGGAGTTATTAGTTGCTCTGGACACTCTGGGCCAGATATTCAGAAATGCACCAATGGCCAGTGCAAGTCCAGCGGAGAGCAAATCAGATGCACCATGGTGTAATGAGTGCCATATTCAGAGGTTGCGCATGGCAAAATGTGCCAGCATAACACAGCTGAATATGGCAGGGATGCACCATGGCACAACCAGATTTGCACCATGGTGCAACCAGGCCTGTGCCAATGGCGCAACCACACATGCACCACGGTGCAACCGGACATGCGCCATGGCACACAAAGACAAGTCCCGGACAATGGTGGGAGCACAACAGCAGAGTAAATGCATGGGGCATGGCAGAGGAATACACCTGGGACAGTGCCAGGGATGCACACTGGCAAGCCACAGGTGGCCACCACCAGCAGGGCACACACAGGCACCCAGACACCCCCACCTCAGAACACAACAGTGGCACAGAAAGCAGGCAACAGGTGGAACCAATGGCCAATGGAGTGCCACCTATGGTGGCCCCCCGGCCGCATGCTGTGCCCCCACCCACCTAGACCCTAGCAAGCCACACCCAGGACCATGCTGCTAAGAACACACATGCCACACATCCTGGACAGCCACCCCATGGCCACCCCAAGGCACAGTCACTGATCAAGGGGCAGGATACCACAATGCATGACCCACACACTGCCACATGCACACCACACAGACACACACCATGCCACTGCAGCATGGCTACTCATTTCAGCTGCAAAGCAGACACTGACATAGGCAGGTAAGTTAAAATATCTGTATTCAACAAAATTATGTACAAGTGCAAGGGGTGGGAAAGGGTAGGAAAGCGAGGGAAGGGGACAGGGAACAGGGACTGTACAGTGGGAAGGGGACAGATGGGGGAGGGACAGCAGGGAAAGGCTGGTACTGAACTAAGGGTGGCCACGGCCCACCGCCTCCTGGCACCCCTGTTGCCTCCTGTCTGCCAGGATGAGCCAGCACACCTGCTGGACTGCCTCCATAGCTGTGGACATGATTAAAATTATTTGTCACAGTAGCCTGCAGTACAGGGTAGCCTCGACCTCTGCCGGACACCTATGACAAAGGACAGAACAGGTGATCAGTGCAAGGTTCCAGGATACCATGCTCACCCACTGTGAGCACTAGGCAGTGGGAACACACACTCCTGGAGTGACACCCCAGCCACCCACAGGGGGTGGACCAACTCCTGCCAGCAACCCAGCATGTCATGCCCAATGGCCGCCCGACTGTGCAGCGACAGTCAGATGGCACAGGGCACCAGCAGCACCAATGCAACACCAGTGGCAGCCAGGAACACACCCACCCCACCAACAGCTGGTACACGTGTGCAATGGCTGCCCAACAGTGGCATGCACCACGCACAGTGCACAACACACAGCTGCCATGGCGCATGGCACAGGTGGCCATGGCCACACCCACTCCCCCACTGACCACCCTGTAATGTGCAAAGGAACAGTACAGTGTCTACCTGCCCACTGTGGCCCTGCTGGCACCTGTACCACTGCTGCACTACCCCTGCTGGGTCCTGCTGTATCCTGCTGGGCTGGCCCAGGTGCTACTGCTGCTCGAGCTTGGCGCTGACCTTCAGGTCCTGGGAATGGAACAAAGACAGGTACACATCAGAGTACACCCACAGCATGTGCCCACTACCCCCCCGTGCACAGCGTGTGCCCATGCCTGAAATGGCCTGCTCGGCTGTATTACAACGCAAGCTGTGGCTGGCAATCCCACACTGCAATGCACATGAAGACAGTGTACCCCACTGCAGGGCATGCCAGGAAGCCAAGCCATTATCACAGTACAGCACTAGGGCACACATGCAGCATGGGAAGACTTACCTGGCCGTGGCACTGCCCCTCTGCAGTCGCACGCCTGCAAATGCTTCAGGCACTCTGGGTCCTGCCGCATAAGTTCCCCAAAACCGGTATCGGCATTGCTCACTGGTCCTGGCCAGCCCAGTGTTCCACACTAGGCTGGTAGTGATGCCCGGCCAGACCTCCATCCGGGGCTCTTGCAGTGGCACCTGCCTGAACAGCCCTGGTGCACGTGGCTGCACACAGGCCTCCAGATTTACAAGTTCAATGTCCATCCAATTATGGGCTTGGTGAATTCCCCACTGAGCCATTACACTGGCAAGGATAAGTGGAGACAAAATGGTGGCCAGAGGTGCATGTGTGCACAGCGTGTGTGGGATGCGCGCCTCGTGGAGACATGCAGTGTGTCTGCCAATCGCGCAATGCTGGAGATGTGCAACATGGGTGTGGCATGACAAGCATGTGGTGGTGTAGTCCCAAGGGGTCAGAGGGTCACACTAGGGGTCAGAGGGTCACCCGACGCACTGTGCACCGGTGTACAATAGACTCCATGGCACACAGAGCACCATGGACCCTATTGCACAGTGGGTGCACAGTGTGCAATAGGCGGTAGCACACCGCCTGATGCAGGTGCACTGTGGTCCTGTGCATTGCACATGCGTGGACATTGTGCCACGACTTGCTCTGTAGCAGTTCCATTGTGCATGGAGCAAGTATGCAATATTCAGCCGCCACATGCAAATGAGCTCATCAGCCAATGTGCAGTGCACTGGTGAAATTAGCATGTCATTACCGTTGTGCCAATGCTCATTTGCATGCATTGCACTATAAATGCGCCTCGGAACAGCACAGGCCATGGACTGGTATTGCAACCATCTGAGGTAAGTTGCGCTTGCTGCTGAGCCCAGCAAACACAACAGGGTGGACGGGGTAGGCTGCTGCTGACACTGACACACATGTCTATGGCCACAGGTAGCACTATGTCAGAGCATGAAGAGAGTGAGGAGCATGGGCCTGCTCGCAAATGCAAGCCCAACTTTACCGATGCAGAGGCAGATGCCCTGTTCGAGGCCTACCTCGACAGAAAGCCACTGCTGAGTGGTGCCACAGGCACACCACAGGCCAGGGCTGTGCCCTGGAAGGAGGTGGCAGGGTATGTAAACCAGCAAGGCAGCCACCAGCGGTCTGTGCAGGAGTGCCGGAAGAAGATGGGCACCGATAATCACAGCATCAAGGAGAAGGTGGCAGTCATTCGTGCAGCCCAGACAGCCACTGGAGGGGGGCCTGCTGATGTGCCCCAGCTCACGGCACAGGAGAAGGTGGTGGTGGCAACCATGCACCACAGCACTGTTGAGGGTGTGCCAGGTGGAAGCCCATCACTGCATGGTACATATGATGGGCACACACAGCAAGCAGTGTCTGGGGGTATGGGGGGTTTGGGAGCTGGGAGTCATGCTTCACTGACACATCTGTTTTCTCGTTCAGCACCAGCATGCCTGTATGCAGTGGATGGGGTACCAGCAGCAGCCTGGAGGCAGGCCCAGCCTCAGAGGACCAGCCATCCACCTCCATGGGCATCAGGATGCCTGATCAGCTACAGCACACCACCACTGTCCAGCTGGATGTCCTGAGCAGGGGGTCGGATGAGGCCCTGGCTGTGTTTCAGCATGATACCAGCCATGGCATCCTCTGCATGGAGACACAGGGTGGGGTCTGACACCCATGACGACCCGACCATGATCCTAGACAGCACAGGTGGTGTTGTGGGGGAGATGTCCATACCATGTACCAAAACAGGCAGCATGCCCAGTGGCCTGTCAGCAGTGGGACAGCTGCCTGTCACCACTGCAGGTGCTGCCATGTGCAGTACGATGGCAGTGCCATGTGGTGGTGGTGGTGCGGCTGCGCAGGCATGGGCAGCATACAGGGGCCGGAGGTGCAGCAGCAGCAGGCAGCAGGGGACATTGGGCAGCCAGAAGCAGGGTCCACTGCTGGGGTGCCTGATAGGGACCTACCCCATGGGGACACCTCTGTGCAGTGTCAACCTGAGCGGGGGCTGTGCAGCACGGTTGTACACCGCTGGAGAGTCGCATCCTGCCCAGGTTCCCCTGGGTGCTGACCCATTGGCAGAACACACCCAATTGCTGTGGGCCTCCATGGAGCAACAGGTGCTGCTGGTAGCTGGGGTGCGTGCGCTGCATGCAGAAGTGCACCTGGTGGCTAAGCAGCATGAGAGAGGCATTGCGCAGCTCCTGGAGGCTATTCAGCACTTGCAGGAGGACACTACCATATTCAAAGATCACATTGCCAATGCGATCATAGATGCCCTGGCACTGCTGGCTAGCACAGGGCATGGCCAGCCACCCCAAACACCACATAGTGCACTGTCCACCCCATGAACCCAGTGTCGAGTGACACCCTCCCTGTCGACACCAGGATCTGCTATTGGCATCCCAGGCAGGCCTGGGAAGGGCCTGTTTGGGTGTCCACACACCCCTGCGAGGACCCAGTCATGGTCTAGCAGTTCAACCCTTGGGGGGTTGTTGCATATACCCTCTGTGGCCGATGTGCAGCCTGTGGTTGCCAATCGGCCCTGGCGTGGCCACCCCCGTGGCAGCAGTGGCCATGGTTCCGCACGGCAGACCGATGTGCATGCTGCTCTGGCTGCAGTCTTCTGCTGCTGCCCTGTCCGTGCATGGGCAGCGTGCATGTGTGCATACCACAGGGGTGGCACCTGTGTGTCATGCTGCACGCTGCCTGCTTGCATGCCTGCCTGGCTGCTGGACCATGTGGCGTGGGCGTGATGAGAGCAGATCTGCACTGGTTGTGCCTGTGCACTGGTGCACTGCATCTGTTACCTGCCACATGCCAGTGCCCGGGCACATGTGTGTGTGTGAGTGTGAGTGTGTGTGTGTGTGTGTGTGTGTGTTGCTGTTCCCTGCTGTGTGCAGGTGTGTGTGGCTGTGTGGCACTGTCACCCTCACCCCTGCACCACGCCTCTGTATGTGCATGCCCATTGCCATGCATGCCCCTGCCTGTGTGCTGTACTTGTGTGTGTGGCCAGTGTGTGGGTGTGGCACCACCTACCTGTGTGAACTATAGTGCTCCTGTGCGATGGTGTCCCTGTGCTGGCATGCCATCCTGTGCAGCCGGGGGACCCTCCACCTGGGGGGGGGGAGGCTGTCCACCACCCTTCAACCCATTGCCCTAGTTGTCCCCACTACTGACTCCCTCATCATCCTCGACAGCTATCCCATGGTCAATGGCCAAGTTGTGCAGTATGCAGCAAGCCAGAAATAGGCCACAGGCATTTTAGGGGCTGTACTGTAGGGCACTGCCAGACCTGTCAAGGCAATGGAACAGTGCCCTCAGCATCCCAAATACACGCTCGATGATGTTCCACGTGCTGGCATGTGCCTCATTGTACCGTTCCTCTGCTGGGGATGACGGACGCCGGTAGGGGGTGAGAAGCCAGGGCCTGAGTGGATAGCCACTGTCACCTGTGTGGATAATGACATGGTTAGCCCTGTGTCCTCTGTTGCTGTGCCTCTTGCCTATCCCTGGCGCCCTCGCCAGTGCACCCACCCTGCTCTCCCCCTTCCCATGCCCTGCCTTGCACCCCTTTGGCCATCCCATACTCACCCACTAGAGTGCCCGTGGGGATATCCCCATGCTCGAACTTGTGGCACTGTGCAGAGCTGTGCCAAATGAATGCATCATGTGCACTCCAAGGGTGTGTGGCAGAGACATTGGTTATGCCCCGTGCTTACTGCGGCAAAGTGGACCTACATTCTGCATCAGGACCTCATACTTTCTGTGGCAGAACAACTGCTGATTCTGTGGCCATTCTGCGGCAGATACATTGTGGCTAAACAGTATGCCTTCTAAGGATTAAGTCTTAGTTAACCTTTTGACTGCCTTCATGCAGCCACTCTGCTACACTGAAAGTGGAACAGCAGGTCATTTAACAGTATGTTGTCTACTTATCACAAATATTACACAGCAGTAACACAAACCTGGCACAGACATGGGTGTCAGTGTTCTCTTTTAATGAATTTTCTCTCCCACCCTGAATTTGAAGGCTCATCCATTTTTTTTCCGGAAATTGGTGGCCTTTGCTGTTTTTCTAGGTTATAATCACAGGAGGAAATACACACTTAGCTAAAACTACACAGAAAGCAAAACCTGCTTGGATTTCTTCTGGTTTATATTTACAGTTAGCAGATATAGAGACTCCAACTTGAAAGCCTTTTTTTATCTGATTTTGATCAATGTTCTTTTAGATTATTATTTTTTTAAACTAGGAATACCCTGCCTTCCAACAAACATGTTGAGTGCAGTGTGCAAATCTGCATTTTGAAGGTGGGGTGATAATTGTTTTCCTATAATCATGAAGGAGGGTGTAACTTGCAGTGTCTGTAGGGTTTGTTGACTCCTGATTTTTCTTTTGGGGGACACAGTAAACAATGCAAGCAAGTCATTCGTATTAAGCTGAAGTAACCTTGGTTAGCATGTCCTCTTCTCCTCACAACTCAGGTGGTTGTGGTGTTCTTCAGGCAGTGACCCTCATTTTACTTGAGTATAGCAGCAATCAAACTCTCCATTATGATTTTTTTCCATACTTGCATGCTCCAGTTCTAGTATACCCCGGTCCCCACCTCTGCTGCAGCTGAGCAACCTGACCCTCCTTAAGAATTGAGCTTGATGCCCCCACTTAGGTTGCAGATTCAAATCTGCCAAGAAATTACTCTCATGCTTGCAGGTACAGAACTGCGACCTACAAATCAAAACCATGATAGATGTCCACCACTGGGTACTAAGCCCTCTATGCAGTCTGTTGCCAGCCCTATGTTTCTGCAAACAGTTCCTCTTCTGATACGTCACCACACCAAGATTGATTCCACCTCCACGGGCACCACTGAATCTTCTCACTTCTTGACTACAGCCCACCTTCCAGTTCTTCCTTCCAAATTCATCTTCCAAGGATTCAGCATGGACCATGAACAGCCTCACAATGAAAAATTAACATGGCTGAACTACCCACACCTACACAGCAGCAGATCATAACTGCTGTGGAGCTAATCAAACTCTGCTACTCTTGCATCAGTCCTCCTACCCCCCACAATACTGGCTGGAAGGAGTTATGTAACAAGAGCCAGCATGAGTCAAGATGCCATGCAGCCACTAGCATTTTGGCTTTGTAGTGGAAGGCATCAGTTTGCTGCCCTTCTAATGAGAGCGTATGCCATGGCATATTTAACATAGCAATAGCTATGCCCTTTCCTTGTGTGATCACATTGCATAGCTATCATTTCTGTGGCTGTGTGTTTGGTTTCCCTGATTTATGTGGCAAGCACTGATTTTTGCAGTCAGTCCTGATTTCTGTGGCCATTGCTGTGACCGCAGAATCGCAGAAAACACGGGGCCCTGGTTATGCGCTCCTTGACATTGCACACCACCTGGCAGTTCACACTGGGGTACCCCTTCCTGTTCACTTATGCAACTCCCTCAGGGCCAGATGGCATGTGGATGCCCAGGTGGGTGCAGTCAATGGCCCCAAGCACGCCAGGCATGCGTGCTATCCTGTGGAAGTCCTGCATAGTTGATGTACACGCTGCCTGTGTGCTGGGGAACTGGATGTATTCCAAAGCATGTAGCAGCAGAGCATTGAGGAACTGTGTGAGGAGGTGGGACGTAGCCTACTGGGTCATGCCTGTTGTGTCCAATGTTGGTCTCTGGAAGGCGCCCGTGGTGAGCAGGCACATGACAGCTGTTACCTTTGTCTCCACAGACACTGCATGGTGCCGTCTTGTCGGTGCCTGCATCTCCTCACTGCACAACTCACAAAGCTACCTCAGAATGGCCCTGTTCAGGTGATACCAGCCCACAATCTCTGTATCAGTGTAATTCTCAAAGGTGGTGCTGGCACGGTACCACCTGTTCTGGGCATACCTTCCATGGCCACGTCACTGTTCCTCCTGCCTCCTCACACCCCTCATTACAGCCTCCATTAGGAAGGGTGCACTGATCATGGCCCCTAGTGTCCTGTTACCCCTGGGTGGTCAGCTGCTGTGGTCTGTATGCCACAATGCTGCAGAGCGTGGCACTTTGCCTTCCTCTCCCTCTCACTCCCTCAGCCCCAGGCTCACTCTCCACTGCCACCTCTGTCCCATTCCCCTGTGGCTGCCTGTGCCAGTCACTCTGTCCCTCACAGGCTCTGTCTCTCTTGCTCTGTGTGTTTCTGTCCCTCTGCCTTCTCTTTCAACTCTCTCTCTCTCTCTCTCCCTCACCCCTGGTGCAAGTGCTGTCTGTGTGCTTGTGCCCTGTATTTATAGGCTCAAGTCTGCTTGGCTCATCCAGGAGTTGCTCTGCACATGCGCCGTAGTTCCACAGTTGAATATCGCACTGTGCCACATATTCATGGGCACGCCCGCTGCTCTTGAACATGCATTCATTGTAGTTGCACATTGGTGCACTGGGACTTGCGCCGCGCAATGGCTCCCACTGAATATCGCTCCTTGACGCAAGTCCGCACTTGCACCGGTGCAACTCAGTTGTGCCATGTGCAACTGCTTTGAATATCCTGGCCTCTGAACATTTTCATTGGACTGCATTATTAATAGTTGTATTATTATGGCTGTATCTATATGTACCCTATTGTATTTGTTTTTTCTTTTTCTATGAATAAACATTATAGTATTAAAAAAAGAAAACTCAAACAAAAGAAGCTGCCATCTTCCTCTGTGACTGTGGGGGAGAATTCAGCACAGGGCAGTTCACTTTAAGCCCTCCATGAGTGAGGAGAGTGTATAGCCAATGGCCAATAAAACCTTACAAAATCAGCCTAAGGCTTCCACATCTGAATCCTAGGAGGTGTGCCAGAAATTTTGCATCACCTGGAGAGCCAGACTAAGAGGTTGAGAGTTGTTTGAATCAAAACTCTGCAGAATCTGAGAGAAACCCCTCAGCCAGCAAGGAGGTCTGGAATGTGTTCTGTCACACATTTGAAACTGCATTCTGTTCAATGACCAGAGGCACTCCAGAGAATTCCCATTGCCTGGGAAATCCAACTAAAATAAGACAAGCTAAGTGATGTGAATCTGCAGCTCAAAAACTACAAGCCTTAGAGGGTGGTCTGGTTGCTTCTAGAGGCTTCAAAGTCAACTGCTTGCAGAGAACAAAGGTTGGACGATTCCTGAGATCCACAATAGAAACCACCACCTGCCAAGAATGGTCTAGGGAATCAGCAAGGAGGTAGATGCCTGGATGTCTGGGGTGGGCATGTGGTCCTGGTCACTAGTATTGGTCTGATTTAGCATCCACGAAGAAACTGCCCTGAAGGTGACAAGCTGCCAGACCCTACCATAGCCAAGACAGCTGCCACCCTGTTTGTATAGCTAAAGGCCCCAGTTCAACTGACTGCATACACCATCCTTGTCAGACTTTGTGAGATTATCTTCAGAACTGTGAATAACCCTAGGAGATCCTTGGCGCCAATTTTAAACCCCTCTAAGTCTCCGGACCTGTGTTGCCTGCTACTCCTCTCAACAGTTTAAACATAAACGTAGCAATTTAGATTGTTATTTTTACAATTTAAGTTCCTTAAAGGAGCCTACTTCTGCTGTAACTACACAGAGTTTTAAGCAAAAAGATTTATATGATCCTCTTTAAAACTTGTAAAACCACAGGTGCTTTAAGAAAAGTTTTCTGGCATGAGCGAGTCAGGAGCCATGGATGCTGCACTCCTCAATTTAAATTTGATTTCATCAAGCCAGCAACCCTGTGATATGCAGCCTTTTCTCATATTAATTCTAGTTTGCTGCTTAGCCTGTGTATTTTAACAAACTGCATTTATTCCTATACTTACCAAGTTGATTTTAGCCAGTAAGTTCATACTGCCATAAGGGAAAAACAAACAAAAAAAAGCACTGTTAAGCAGCATTTCCATCTAATTATTTCTAGTTGCTGCATTCTAGCCAGAGTATGTTAAAACTGCCTTAGCCAAGCTAGTAAAAATCACAGCCTGCTGTTTAAAAACTCTTTTTCGGATTACCTGGAAATAAATTACTGTGTAGCAAATCCTGGGCAGTATTCAGACCCTCCCCTTTTTGCTCAGTCCCTCATCTGCTTCTAAAGTTAAGTCCTTACCTCCACTCTATCTATCTGCAGATTCCTAACCCCTCAGCGGTCACAAGGGCCTACAGAAGCTGCCCTCCCCCAAAGCTGTGCAAAGCAGGTACGAGATTCACCAGCCGCTCAGCTTAAGATGCTTGGCACCAATTTTAAACCCTCTAAGTCTCTGGACCCGTGTTGCCTGCTACTCTTCTCATCTGTTTTGCCCCACCGATGCTATGCATCCGCAGCTCCACCACCTCCACCACCTCCCTTGGTGAACTTCCAATTTATAGTGCTGGAGACAGGCGTGGCCAAATCTATAGTGCTGGAGACAGGTGTGACCAAAATATCAAACGGCCCACTTTACCAGCTGCAGCTTATAGCTTGCCACCACTAGGTGGCCACCATCACCATTCACCCATGCAAACTGAACCCTGCTCACTATGTTACCACTTTGCCTCCTACTCCTTGCTTTGCTAGTACCAATCCTGCAGTCCCCCCTTCACCTGCCCAAATGAGCAGGGCAAAAGGCTCATCTCATGCACCCACTCAGCTCAACCCCAACCCTTGCTATATTCCCCTCAGAACAGCCCTCCACTTCCCTGCTCCACACCTGGGCTGGCAGTGCCTCAATTCTGCCCCCAAGCTACCAAGCAAGTCTCATAGCCCTACATGTCTCTGTAAAGCACCTCCCAGTGGCAACCCTTCAACTGGATCCCTCAGCCAGAAAGTCACAGTAGCAGTGTCAGTGGCTCAGTAGGTAGCACACTTGCCTCTGAGGCCAGGAGATCAGAGGGCTGTGGGTTCAGTTCCCACATCTGGCACTTGGGTTAATATCCCAATACTGACACCGTAGTGCAGCATGAAGGGGGTGTTACACTTCTGAGGTGCCGTCTTTTGGATGAGATGTTAAACCGAGGTCCTATCTGCCTGGATTGGTAGCAGTTCAGGTGGATGTTAAAGATCCCATGGCACTTATCGAAAAAAGAGTAGGGCAATTTTCCCCAGTGCTCTGGTCAAATTTCCCCTCATTCACTAAAAAAATACCACCAACAGCTTAATCTGGTTCAAGGTCAGTTGGCATTCATCTGTATCCGCCTCCTCCGGGTCGTGCCTGAAAATAGGCAGGATTTGTCTAGTGGGCGTGTCCATACTAAATGGGTACATTTCCATCACATGCAATTTAACACTCAGTAACTCTGCAGAGAGTGTTTAAATATATTTCAAAATTGCACTGCTGTCTACTACAGAAGTAAGTGGGATAACATAAATAACTTCAGCCATCTAACACTTACGAAAAAATGTTTTTTTTTTTAAACTTACAGATTTGTCCCCTGGTTTTTGCATTGGCAAGGTGGGACATTTCAAGACACCACATGTTATATGCTTTACTTCTACCTACCAAAATGCTGTGCTGAAAACATAAGTCTCCCTATGTATTTTACATAAAGAGCCCTGTAACATCACCATGTGTGTGTGCCTTTATACATTTTTAATTTTTTTCCAGAATGAGTTAAAAAGTGACAATCTCGTATGTAACCTTCTCTGTCCCCTTAGGTTGTATACAGGATTGACTGGTATAAACGTGAAACTGTGCAAGAATTGGGGTACTGGATGCCAGAAACTAAGATGCCAGAGGCTCAGTTAGTTTGCTGTTCTGGCTGAAAAAACATTTCAAAACTGCAGAGATGCTCTGGCTGCCTTTAAAAGTAGAACCAGGCTATCTGTGTCTGTCCCACCCCTTATCTACATATGTAACAGCTGCTTATCATGTCTGAGGAGTGTGACTGTTTTTTCACAGTGTCATTGGCTTATTTCTAGGCAATAATAACACCAAATTAAGTCCTTTAAACTTTGCTTTGCCTGCAGATCAGTCAATTTTCTTCCCAAACACCAATGAGAATATTCTCTGTCTCCTCCAAACTTGCTGCTACAAACGTGTGACTGTGTTACAAACAGAAATGTGGAAACTGGTCAGAAATGTAAAAAAAAACATGAATGGGGCTACATAGCAGTGAAACAATGATGTTTTATACTGTCTGCTATAATCTGACCGCATTTTGTTGCTGGATTTGAAATGGGAGTGTGCTGTGCACAGATTGGCATTCAGTAAGGTCTCTGGGGACAGAGAAAAGGTCAGTCATGTTTGTAACAAGGGACAGAGCTAATACATTTTCCCTGTTACAACTGGATTGAGCTACTGGACATGGTTAATTATGTTAAATAAAGTTTGAATTTATATTGTATTTTACTGGTGTTCATGACTGCTGTTTAAATATACCCATTTATGTCTGAAAATGGCAAGTATTTGACATATTGTTCAAAGCTATCTATTTTGTGGCTCAAATAACTGCCTTCTGTGTGCCAGACATACTGTGACTTTCATAGTTTTGCAATGTGCTAAACAGGTGTGTAAGGCTATGCAATTCATTGTGGATGTATGACTTTTGCAGGTTTCCCAGACATCTTGTTTTAGTGGTCTTATGGTACTGTCCTGATTGTAACCAGGACAGAGGTAGCATGCTAATGTTTGTAACAGGGACCTCCTAAAAATCTCTGTCCCAGTTACAAACAAGACTTTTGGTGTACCATATTTTGGAATTGTGATTATTAAGAGATTTAATGAGATTTTTGTTTACTTTTAGTGTGCATTTGTTTAGGGGGGTGTAACAAATAATTTTTGTTTTCAAATGGCCTATCACATGCTTTGGGGGGGGGAGGCTACCAGCTCATCTAAAAGTAAATTATTTCTGTAATCTTTGCTGCAAAGATTGGGATTAAAATATAAATGTAATGGGTGCTGTAGTCATTTACTGATGCATTTTAAGTGAAAAAAATCATGGAATCCAAAACAGGATTTTCAAAAGTTGTCCTAACAGCCCATAGCCAAGTTTAATCATGTTTGTAATAGGGACCTCAGGAAACCAGCTGTTCCTGTTACAAACTAGACTTCTGGTGGTGCCTTATTTTTCATTATTATTATTAAGAGATGTTACATGCTTTTTGGTAAGATTTGAGTGAGCATTTGTTTGGGGGGTGTAACACAGAATTTTTATTTTAAAATGGCCACTCACATGCTTTGGGGGGGGGGGCTGCTGCCAGATCATCAAAAAGTAAATTAGAAATGGAATGTTTGCTGCAAAGTTTGAGATTAAAATATAAAATGATTAGGTGCTGTAGTAATTTACTGATACATTTAAAGTGAAAAAAGCCTGAAATCAGTTTTATCATTTTCAAAAGTTGTCCTAACAGCCCGCAACTAAGTTCAGTCATGTTTGTAACATGGAACTCAGGAAACCAGTGGTCCCTGATACAAATGGATGGGACTTCTAGTGGTACCCATACCTCTCAACTGTCCCTGATTTTCAGGGACGTCCCTGATTTTACCTTAAAATTTTACTCTGTCCCTCCTAAAAATTGTATTTCTGTGACCAAACAGTAGGGGTTGTAAGCACAAAATAATGTCAAACATTAAAGTTACAGATTTGTTCTTCCTTAGAAAATGCATTTTACACTAAGCCCCTTATTCTACCAGGTTCCTGAGTAGATATCACCAATTTTGAAGATGTGTCCCTGATTTTGGTCCTTTGTCCCTGATTTTTTTAAGCCTTGTCCCTGATTTGTGAGGCAGGATGTTGAGAGGTATGGTGGTACCTTATTTTTAAATTGTGAGTATTAAGATATTCTACAAGACTTGTTTGTTTTGACTCAGCATTTGTTTTGGGGATGCAAAAAAGGACTTTTGTTTTAAAATAGTCATCCACATGATTTGGGGAAGGGGGGCTGCCATCTGATCTGAAAGTAAATTAGAAATGGAATGTTTGCTGCAAAGTCTGAGATTAAAAACAATAGACATATTAGGTACTGTAGTAATTTCCTATTAAATTTAAAGTGGACAAATGCCAATGACAATATTTGGAACAAAAAAGTTTTGCAACTAAAGCCCCTTGTATGTTATAAAAATAAAGATTGTAGTGGTAACCTGCTCCTTGGAAGCACAGTGGCACCAATTAAATTTACAAAATGGTTCTGGCCAAGGTATAGCTAATAGGGCAGTGGGGAGGGAGACAACTGCCACCAGGTACCCTTGGGACTGCTGACAAGATATGGAAAGGGATGGAACTGACCATAAGTCCCATGGTACAGCTGACAGAGTTAGAGAATTTTAGGAGTGTACCCCTAGGACCCTTGAGACTGCTGACAGAGATGGGATTGACCTTACATTCCAGGGGGCCAATACGGAGGGTTGTGGGATTGACCTTGGATCCCATGGGACTGCAGATTTGACAGAGCATGTCAACAGGCCCCAGGTACTGGGGAGGAGGATGGGACTAACCTCACATGCCAGGGGGCTGATGGGGAGGCGGTGGAACTGACCTTGGGTACCATGGAACTGCTGATAGGCCTGGAGTCTTTTAGGAATGTACCAGCAGACCCCAGGACCGGGAGGGGGCTGGGACTAACCTTACATCCCAGGGGGCTGATGGTGAGGGGGTGGAACTAACCTTGGGTACCATGGGGCTGCTGATAGGGCTGGAGAGTTTTAGGAGTGAACCACCAGGCTCCAGGGACTGGGGAGGGGGATGAGACTGACTTTACATGCCAGGGGGCTGACTGATTTGGAGGAGGGTGAGACTTACCTTGGGCTCCATGGGACAGTGGATTTGTTGACATGTGCCACCAGGCCCCAGGGACTGGGGATGGGACTGACCTCATGTGCAAGAGGCTGACGGGAAGGGGACTGACCTTCGGTTCCATGGGACTGTAGATTTGTCAGAGTGTGCCATTAGGCCCCTGGGACTGGGGAGAGGGATGGGATAAACCTCACATGCCTGGGGCTAATGGGGATGTGGGACTGCCCTTTGTCCAATGGGACTAAGGATTTTCTGGAGTGTGCCACCAGGCCCATGGGACTGGGGAGGGGGATGGGACTGACCTCTGTGACAGAGGGCTGATGGGGATGGAGGTGGGACTGACCTTGGGTCACATGGGACTTTTTACATGGCTGTAAAATTTAGGAGTTCACCATCAGACCCTAGGGACTGTGAAGGGGGTGGAACTGCACTCATGTGCCAGGGCAACTGATGGGGAGGGGGTGGGACTGACCTTGGATGCCATGGGACTGCTGACAGAGCTGGAGAGTTTTATGAGTGTGCCACCAAACCCCAGGGACTGGGGAGGGGGATAGTGCAGACCTTACATGCCAAGACGCTAATGAGGAGTAGGATGGGACTTACCGTGGGTTCCATGGGACTGTGGATTTGTTGGAGTGTGCCACCATGCCTCATGCACATGGGAGAGGAATGGGACTGAACTCATGTGCCAGGGGTCTAATGAGGAAGAGCTGGGACTGACTTTGGGTTCCATGGGACTGCAGATTTATTGGAGTGTTCCACCAGGCCCCATGGATATGGGGATGTGGATGGGACTTACCTCATGTGCCAGGGGTTGATAGGGAGGGTTTGGGACTGACCTTGGATCCTACAGGACTGCTAACAGGGCTGGAGAATTTTAGGAGTTTGCAACCAGGCCCCAGGGACTGGGGAGATAGATGAGACTGACCTCACATGCCAGCGGCTAATGGGGAGGGGTGTTATGGTCCTTGGGTCCCGTGGGATTGCTTCCATGGCTAGAGCATTTTAGGAGTGTGCCACAAGGTTCCAGGGACTGTGGAGGGATATGGGACTGACCTCACATACCACGGGGCTGATGGGGAGGGGTGGGACTGACCTTGGGTCCCAGGGGGCTACTGACAGGGCTGGAGAATTGTAGAATGATCTACCAAGCACCAGAGACTGCAAAAATGAATCTGGAGGGGATGGGACTAGTGCCTGCATTTTGCGTGCAATCCTGTGGGTGTCCGGGCATGCCTCCCTTTTGTTTGCAATTCTGTGGGTGTCCATGCTTACCTCCATCTGGAGGGGATGGGACTAGTGCCTCCATTTTGTGTGCAATCCTGCGGGTGTCCGAGCATGCCTCCCTTTTGTTTGCAATTCTGCGGGTGTCCATGCTTACCTCCATTTTGTTTACAAGCCAGTTGCTGCAGTCATGTGTGCCTCCATTTGATTTGCAAACCAATGGGTGTCCATGCGTGCCTCTACTATGTTTGCAGTCCAGTGCTTGTGTTCGTGCCTGCCTACATTTTGTTTGCAATTCAGTGGTTGAGTCCGTGTCTGCCTCCATTTTGTTTCCAATCCAGTGGGTTGCCCACATTATCCTCTGTTCTCATTTGGTGGATTCAGTTATGCCATCACCTGGGGTCTGCCAGGTCCTGGTCAATCTCTCATGGGGCTCTGGTGGGTGTGCAGCTTGTGTACTGCACGCACCTGCTGCATTGAGTCACTGCAGGCCAGCACCCATGTTATGCTCTGATGGATTGAGTTACACTGTCACCTGGTGTGTACCAGGTCCCTGGTCAATCTCTCATGGGGCGCTGGTGTGTTTGCAAGTGGTGTACTGTGCACACCGGCTTGAGTGAGTCACTGTAGGCTGGTGTCCCTGCTCATGTCTGGTGGATTCAGTTACACTGTCACATGGGGTCTGCCAGGTGTACATATGTACTGTACCTTTGTTGAAGGTATTAGGTCTGTAATAAGCAGTGTATATAGTATGTATACTGTGGTGTTATGGTTAGGGTTTAAGTTAATTTTACTTAGTATGTCTGGTATTTCTAGTTAGTATAGTGAATTTGTTGTATTATGAACTTCCTTTGTGGTGATGGTATGCAACTGTAGAACTTTTATGCTGACTGAGCCATAACTTTAGACATTAAACATAAAGTGGAAAAGAATAAAGGACTCCAGTTGCCTGATTTTCTCTTTTCCACAGTGTTTTCTGGGACTACTTAAAGTTTTTATAGTGGCTGGTAGGAGGAAGTAGATTGTTGGTTAACTAGGATCTGCAGCTTATCCGTTAGGTAGGGAAATGGGCAGACTAGGTGGGCCAAGTGGTCCTTATCTGCCATCAAATTCTATGTTTCTATGTTTCTCTGTCCTGTTACATACGTTAATGAAACACTTTTTCACAGATTTTTGAAGTTTAATTTTTAAAGTGATCAAAACAAGTTTTAACTATCATCTACTCTTATCCCCAGTTACGTACGAATGCATTTTAATCTGTGACTACCCAAGAAATGTTGGTGAGGGAAAACTTTAAATTACTTTGCCCCATAATTCTCTGCCACAAGTTAGATTGATGGTTATCAAATTCTTTTGCATGCAAATATTTTGGAGTTGCTTAGTGAATCAATCAAATGAGTTAAAGTACTGTAAATTCATGTAGAGATTCAAAAATATGTATACATAACTTTTTTCTAGTTAACATATTCTCTGTCCATGTTACGTATGTTACCTAGTTACTGCTTCCAAACATTAGGGACTGTACTCAGAAAACCACAAGTTATATTATCTTCCTGTTTTCACTTTTAGTAAAGGACATTAAGGGTAAAGTATTGATGGTGAAAGAAGATAGAAGTGACAACATTTATTTTTCCACAGTCATGTCCCACATATGTCCCCTATTACTTTGGATAGGCCCTAGTGCACTTACCCGGTCAGCAAAAACTAGCTAAATAAATACACAGTGGTCCTGGGCACTCAGCAGGCACATAACTATGTTACTCCTCCTATTAGCTGGAGATGTAGAACCCAACCCTGGGCCAGCCACCCCCTCCCCCTCTGCTCTACTACAGGACTTAAAACTGGTGCATCTCAACAGCTGCAGCCTACTGCACAAACTTACTATTCTCCAGCCAACCATGCTATCCCAAAGGCCTGACATCCTGTTCATATGTCAATAGGGAGAAGGGCAGGGGTAAATGGAGAAAATGACAAAGGCAATAAGGACAGGGATGGGGCAAAAAGGAGTAAGGCTATCAAGAAATGGAGGATAATGAGTACCAATGCCTGTAGTCTGGGCAACAAGCTCCCTGAACTTGTGGCCTTGATGGAAGAGGGATGCCTGGATATTGTAGCAGTCACAGAAACATGGTACACAGAGAACCATGACAGGGATGTTAACATACCAGGGTACACAACCTACAGGAGAGACAGGGAGGGTAGAAGAGGGGGAGAAGTAGCTCTCTATGTAAGGGAAGGGATAAAAGCAAAGGAACAAAAGAGTAAACAGGGAGGAGAGGAGGCACTGTGGGTCACCTTAGAGACTGGAAATGGCACCACAATCCGCACAAAGGTTGTATACAGACCTCCATGTCAGGGAGAGGGACTGGACAAGGATATGATAGAAGGCATCCTTAGGATGGCAGATAAAGGGGAGATACTGTTGATGGGTGACCTGAATATGCCAGATGTTAACTGGAGCACCTTTACTGCAGCCACATCCAAGAGCAGGGCCATTCTCGATTTCCTATAGGTGGCATGCTTCTGAAAGCTAGTATTGGAACCCACTCATGAGGGAGCAATCTTAGACCTCATACTCTCAAATGGGGACAGTTAGAGGATCTCATGTCTAGAAGTGGGTAGCCATCTGGGAACAAGTGACCACCAAACCGTGTGGTTCATGATAAACTCAGCTACAGAGTCAAGCCATACAAAAGTGAGGGTACTGGACTTCAGGAGGGCTGACTTTGGCAAGATGGGAGAGTGCCTTAGAAAAGCGCTAGCAAACAGGCTAGAAGGAGGGGTGGAACAACAATGGGGAAACATCAAAACTGACATCACAGAGGCAACAAGCCTTTGTGTGAAGCAAATAAACAAATCAAAATGAAAGAAAAAGCCCCTATGGTTCTCAAAAGAGGTGGCGGGGAAGGTTAGGGAGAAAAAGACAGCATTTAGGAACTATAAGGAAACACAGAAGGAGCAGGACAGAGAACTGTATCAGTTAAGGCAGAAGGAAGCAGGAAGGGAAGTCAGAATAGCAATGGCCCAAACTGAGGGAAAGATAGCCAACTTGGTTAAGAAGGGGGGTAAAATCTTTTATACATACATCAGGGAGCATAGAAAGACAAAGGGAGGGATAGCGAGGCAGAATAGAAAGGACGGTGGGTGTGCAAAGAGGGACAGTGAAAAAGCAGGGATACTGAATGAATACTTCTGATCAGTATTCACAAAAGAGGAGGAGGAGAGGAAGGTGCATAATCCAATTAACAGAAGCACTTTGGATGGGGGGGGGCAATCCCAGTCCTATCACAGAAGAAAGGGTTCTGCAAGAACTAATACAAATGAAGGTGGACAAAGCAATGGAGCCAGACAGAATTCACCCCAGAATTCTAAAAAAAAATTAAGGGGAGAACTAGTGACACCACTGACTACCCTTTTTAACAAATCATGGGAGGATGGTGTTGTACCTGAGGACTGGAGGAAGGCAGATGCGATTCCCCTTCATAAAAGTGGGAGCAAGACAGAGGCAGGAAACTACAGACCTGTCAGTTTGACCTCTGTGGTAGGGAAAGTGATGGAATCACTTCTGAAGGAAAGAATTGTTGAGTACCTAGAGGCCAGTGGGGCACAGGATGCAAGGCAGCATGGGTTCACAGCGGGAAGGTCATGTCAGAGGAATCTAATTGATTTCTTTGACTGGGTGACCAAAGTAGTAGACCAGGGAGGGGCTGTGGACATGGCCTACTTAGACTTTAGCAAGGCATTTGACACAGTCCCACACAAAGGATTAATAATCAAACCAACCAGCCTGGGAGTGGGTCCCAGGGTGGTAGCCTGGATAAAACATTGGCTGGACAACAGGACACAGAAGGTAATTGTAAATGGAGTCCCCTCTGAATAAAGAGGGGTTACTAGTGGGGTACTGCAGGGTTCAGTACTGGATCCAGTCCTTTTTAATGTCTTTAAAAGTGACATTGCAGAGGGACTGGAAGGAAAAGTATGCCTCTTTGCAGATGATACAAAGATCTACGACAGGGTTGATACACAAGCAGGCATGGAAAAGCTGAGAAGGGACTTGGCAAGGTTGGAGGAATGGTCAGAAGTATGGCAGCTTGGATTCAATGCAAAGAAGTGCAAAATAATGCACCTGGGAAACAACAACCCAGGGGAAGATTACACAATGGGGGGGGGGGTAGTAACAACAACAAAAATGGAAAGGGGCCTGAGGGTAGTCTTATCAGATGACCTTAATGTTAGCAAGCAATGTGAGAAGGCAGTAGGAAGGGCTGGGGGGATACTGGGATGTACAGGGAGAGGCTTTGCCAGCAGAAAACAAAAGTTGTTATCCCACTGTACAGACAGTTGGTGAGACCCCATCTGGAGTAGTAAGTCCAGTTCTGGAGACCCCATCTTTGCAAGGACATAGACAGGATGGAGGCAGTCCAGAGGAGGGCAACTAAATTGGTGCAGGGTCTGCAAGAGAAGCCAATCGAGGAGAGACTATAGAAGCTTAATTTGTATACCCTTGAGGAAAGGAGGGAGAGGGAGGACATGATAGAAACTTTTAAGAACCTCAGTGGAATCAACAAAGTCCAAGAGGGTTGCATCTTTCAGAAAAAGAGATGTGCAAGAACAAGGGGATACAATTTGAAGATAGAGGGGGGATGGCCAAGGGGCAATGTAAGTAAGTATTTTTTTCACAGAGAAGGTGGTGGATGCATGGAACAGCCTTCCTGAGGAGGTTGAGAGGTCTAAAACTGTGGAACAATTCAAGAATGCATGGGACACACATAAGGTAATTCTTGTGGGGGGTAGGAAGAAATAGGCTGTTGGTTAACTAGGATCTGCAGCTTATCCTGCAGGTAGGGAAATGGGCAGACTAGGTGGGCCAAGCGGTCCTTATCTGCGCCGTCAAAGTCTATGTTTCTATGTTTCTATATCTGAAACTTGGCTGAAGCCCCATAACAAAGATCCTGAAATTGCCAATCCTTGGTACACTGTACTTTGCCATCACCGCCTAGGAAAGAAAAGAGGTGGGGATGTAGCTATGTATATCTGCTCCCCCCTACAGTTCTCCCCTGTCAGCATACCCTGCCCAAAAAACTCCATCGACGCCGTGATGCTCAAATGTTCCCTCCCCCACAATATCCCTATTTTCATTGCTAGTTCTTATTGTTCCCCCGATTCCCCCACGCCTGCAATCCTGGACCACCGGAGCACCTTGAAATCATGCGCCAAAGGGGGTGAGCTCCACATTCAGGGGGATTTCAACAAAAAATTGGCTTTCCAGCTCAATATTCATGCTCTGCAACCAGGTCGCTGTTCAGAACATGTCCAACTAATCACCAAACCTAACTCAAAATCGCAAAACCACTCCCTATTGGATTGGTCCCTTACCACCCATCAGCACCGCATGATCTCCTCTGGCATCCTACCCGACTCAATAAGGAAAATATTCAGGCCCAAAGCCCCCCCACCCGCCGTGGACTATTGTACCTGGACTTCTAAAATGCTTGACTTTACTTTTCTCCTAAGAGACCTGGCAGCCACTGACTGGTCATTCATCCGCCTAGCTCCCTCCATTGATTCTGCTCTAGACTCTTTTAATTCTAAGTTCCTCGATATCTGGGAATACCATGCTCCACTCAGCAGCACTTGCATGAGGGCATCCACCTGCTCTGGATCTCAGCCAACATCACAGCCCTCACCAAAGCCAGAGACCAGGCATGGAAGTCGCTTAAATCTCACAGCTCCCCAAATGACCACGCAAAATACCACCAATTATGAAACACCTGCACCAGACAAATCTGGCAAGCTAAAGCAAATTATTTCAAAGCTTCCTTCCAGGATAACTTAAATCACCCAGTCAAATTCTGGAAGGTAGTAAAATCCCTGTTCTCCCCACCTTCCCAACCCCCTTGTTCTAACTGTAGGTGGGGTTGACATAACTAATCCAATGTCATTCGCCTCTGAGTTCAGCTTTTTCTTCACTAGCTGCACCTCGAGACTACTATCCACTGTCTCCCCTGTTACCAACACAATTCTACCCCACCCTCCCTACTACCCAGGACCCTCCACCAACCACAAATTTCTCCTTTCGCCCAGTCACCCCATCAGAAGTCCACAATGCCTTGCTCGCCCTAAACCCAACAAAAGGCAAATGTCCCCCAGGGTTGGATACCAAATTGCTCTACCTAGCTGCCCCCACCATTGCTCACCCACTTGCTGTTCTTTTAAATCTCTCCTTCTCCCTAGTCTCAATACCTTCGGAATGGAAGCACGCCATGGTCACCACTCTTCCAAAGGGTGGCGACCCCTCCGTCCCCAGAAACTACCTCCCGATCTCCCTCTTCCCCATTCTAGCTAAACTTCAGGAGTGCCTAGTCCTGTCTCAACTCATCTCTTTCCTCAATTCCTTCTCCCTTTTCCTCCCTTACCAGTCTGACTTCAAGAAGGTCCGCTCCACTACCACCTCCCTACTATGTGTCACTGACTCCATTCCTGCTGGCATAGACAATGGACATAAACCCTCAGCAATCTTTGTCGACCTGGCCAACACGTTTGATGCCATCTCCCATGCCCTACTCCTGGATAAGGTCTCACTGGCAGGTTTATCCCCTGTGGCCACCAGTTGGTTCCACTCCTACTTGGTAGGCAGATCACAATCTGTGAAAATAGGCCTGTCCACTTCACCTTCCCCCCAAGTTATCTCTGGAGTTCCACAAGGCTCTGTCCTTTGTCCATTCCTCCTCTCCATCTTTCTAAATGACCTGCCCATGGCCTGCCCACTCAAATCCATACATATGTATGCAGATGACACAGTGCTCTATACATCCAGCCCTTCACCCACTGATGTGGCAACCAAGTTACAGCAGGACTGCAATGCTGTCCAGCTCTGGATTCACAAAAAACATATTTTCCTAAATGTCAAGAAGACCTTCTCCATGGCCTTTAGCACAAGGCAGAGACTCTCTTGGCCCCTCTCCCACCTTCACACACTGGAAGGGACCACTGGAGGTCTGCACCTCCTTCCACTATCTTGGCATCTGGCTTGACCAGCACCTCTGCTTTTCTGTGCATGTCAATGCCATCCATAAAAAGCTCCACCCCAAGTTGAGTGCTCTATATCTGTACCATGGATGCATCACGCTGCCAGCACGCTGCACACTTGTGCAGAAAATGATCCTTCCCATATTCAACTACTGTGATGCCAGTCTACAGTGCAGCCCCAAAGTCTACCCTAGCCAGACTGGACCCCCTCTACCATTCCTTCTGCCGCTGCACCCTTGATTACCCACCCTCTACACATCACTGTGTTCTCTACCGGTCCCTCAACCTGCCCTCACTCCAGGAGCACAGGTCGATCCACTGTGTGAAAATCACGGCCAAGTTCTGGTCACTTTCCTTACCACCATACCTTGCCTCTGCCCTAACCCAACAACCACCTCCTGCATATCCTCTTAGAAGCTTCGACACCAGGTGTCTTGTAATGCCCCGCATGGCGTCCTCTGCTGGTCAAGCAGCTTTCAGTCATAGCATGCCTAAACTGTGGAACTCCCTCCTGATCGACACCTGACAAATATGCTCTACCCAGCACCTCGCCTCCCTCTTGCAAGCCCAATTCTCATCCACTTGCTCCTGCAAATTCTGATGCTATTTCCTACACAGGCTCACTTGCACTGAAGGTTCCTTTTCTCTAGGGCCCCCGACCCCTGAACACGGACAATGTCCTATGCATCCTGAGTTGTACACCATTGCACTTATATGTATCAGTTGTTTAATACTATTCTGCTCTGTTAGTTATGCAAATTTGTTCACTACTGCTCCACAAAAGCTTATCAATGTAAAAAATGTAAATGCAAAATGTCTGCTACTATTTGCCTAGCTTGCACTGCTATGTAAAATGTCTTCAACTGTTCTCTAAATATTTGTAAATGTATCAAATGTATCCAATGTCCTCCTCCCCCCAGGGCACACCTGGAATCAAGTAGTACTTTGTTCAGTGTGCCCCCTTGGTAAATAAACCCAGGGCCTGCCCTGACCTTGGGAGTTTAAATAAAGTTCATTCCAAGTTTCCTGTTTTCAAGTTTAAAAGAGCACCAACAGCACCCACCCAGCTGCACTGTATAGGCTTGAAACTAGTCCTGGGTACCCAGATAGACAATATGGGGCACTGGTACCAGTGGAGAGGTGGGTCTGTCATACTGTGTGTGCTACTGTTTGGGGGGGGTGGGCATCACTGTTACTGTTATCACTGCATTTCCAAATGAGGTATTTATCTCTGTATCCCTTTTCCCCTTACCCCTGGTTTAATAAATTGTTTTTTAAACCTGTCTCATGAGCATGTCATTGCATGAGCATATTATTAGCTAAAATCTTTAATTGCATGATTACTTGAAATATTACATTGTGGTTTGCTGTTCCATATGTGGGGTGACTGTGAGGGGAGGTTGTCAGGTATAACAAGCCAGGGGATTGTATCACACAAACATTTGGCCCACTATAACTTATTCTGCATGGAGGCACCATGCTATTTAATTTTATGTTGGGAAAGAACCCCCCTTTTCCACCAGAAACAAAGCCCAGGCCCCTCAACCTTGTTGAGCCTGCAAGGCATGGGTAGTAGCAGTAAGATACAGGGTGACCTGGTTACACATTAGACAAGCATTTGTCAATGCCGAATATTTGCTTGCTGGCATTGGCATTGGAAGTGTAGGAGTTACAGAGCTGCATAATAGGAATGGCAGTGAAGTATTGAACTGAAGCCAACCCCATCACCACTGTGCAGATAGTGACAGGCATTGGGGTGTGCTTTGGGTCATCAGACAAGACAGCTTCTGCATTTTCACCACACCCTACGGTGCAGACACCGACAAAGTATGGTTGTTTTGAGGTCTTTGGCCTTGTCGCACTCCATTCCATCAGGGAAATATTTGAGATGGGTGTGGTATGGGAGAATGGGTGAACTTTAGGGCGTAAGAGTCTAAGGCACACCTCGATGCCCCTCTCAGTGGCTGCAGGGTGTGGGTGGGGTGGAATGGTATGAGCATTGCAGGTGACAATCCCACGTCCACAGCCCTGATGCCCATCATTCTCTACAGGAGGTGGGTAAGGATGAAACCCTAATGCCTCAGGGTAAGAGCCTGTCGGTATTTTCACCCAAATTTTCAAAATGGGTTTTTGTGACCCCACCTCATGAACAGTGGCAATATCAGTTTGTTAGCTAAAGCTGCTTTTGCACAGTGACTATGGCATTTGTCACCACAGGTGCAAACACATTCTGAACAGGATGTGAAAAATGACAGCTGTACTGTGCATGGGGAGGTGTAAAATGGCAATGTCGAAAATCTGCAGTGAAAATATTAAAAAAAACTGGTGAAGTCACGAACGTATGTAGAAACTGTGTGTAACCCCCTTGTTACCCGGGGTTACTAGAATCCCAGTAAGACCTAGTGGTAGGCAGGGAAGGCAGCTTGTGAAACTCCAGTTAAATGGGTTTCACACTGTCTCACTCTGTTCTCAGTCACAGCTGAGACTTGACAGATGACATCACCACAGAACTGTCGCAGCTGCATAAGCCACATTGGAATCTGCAGCTCAGGGAGTGAGTTAGAACTTTGGGAGTTTTCAAGTTCAGTTTCTGTTTACCTTCTGTTGAAGAAGGAAGTGTGTTCCTGTTTACCTTTTGAAAGTGGTGGAGACCGCTGTCCAGGTCTCAGTGCCCCCTTCTCCGGGGGAGAAAAGTCCCTCTGTGGATTCCAGGGGCAATCCCCTATTTCCACTATAGAAGAAAGCTGCCTGTTTACAGTTTCTGTTCTTGTATAACAGTGAAAGAAGTGGTACTTCGCCTGTGGGGCACCTGCAACGAAAGGGTGAGTGTTTTGCTCCATTTAAGGGCAAACCAATTGTTTCATCAGTTTGGAAATATAAAGAAAGCTGGGATGTGGACTGCTATTTTGGGAGGACTATTTTACTAGGACAAACAAATAGAGCAGTCAAAAGTCTAAAGTTTAATGAGTTTCAAGTAATGCTGTAGAGGGGTGCTTCAGGTCATCCACCGTTTAATCTACATGTTAAAGTTCTAAGTTTCTGTTTGTCCAGAGAAATGGACGGGTATGGGCTGTGGGAGCTGGAGGTGGGAACACCCCCCATCTTTAGTAACCAGGTCCACCTCTACGGATTTCTTCTATAATTTGCTACTTGCCTCATGCGCCTGGCCAGTGATGAGGTGGGTACCCAGACGTGGGTCGCAACTATGGAAAATCTCTCTAGGAGTCACAGACTCTAAGTGGTGTGGGGAGCCACAGGATGGGAAAATATACTCCTTGTTTGATGGGAGTCCAAAGGAAGTAAGAAATTAAATCTCTCTAGGAGTCACAGACTCTAAGTGGTGTGGGGAGCCACAGTTTGGGAAATATACTCCTTGTTTGATGGGAGTCTCTCCAAGTAAAGTTTGGGTTCATTCTTCAAATGGACCATCAGTCAAGTGGCCGGCAGGGGAGCCGGGCCAGTTGGGCTGTGTATCCAAAGTGCATGCAAGTCCGGGCTGAGTGCCTGGTGGGTCCAGAGCCAGACCATAGTAGAAATGTGTTCATTCTTCAAATGGACCGCCTTGTAGTCTCTTTCTGCATATACAGTGAACATAGCCCCTTGGGGAACCATCAATGCTTTGTCATGTTTCAGCTAGTTTTGAACAAAGCCACACCGAAAAATCCCAATCCTGGTTCTGGACATTACAGTTATTGCTTCCTGTAGTTGGATTTACTTGGGTGCCCCTGTGCATAGTAGCCAAACCTAGGTCCCTTGTGCCAGGTAACCTCATCCTCCCCGAACCCAGGTCCCCACCAGGTATTGCTGCCAACGCCAACAGCATGCCACCTGTCGTTTTAGTAAAAAGGCAGGGGTGAGGGGTTACATGTGCAAAGTGCACCCGTAATGTAATTAGTTTGGGAATTGTTTACAGCAGATTGTCAACAAAGGCATTTTGGGACCTCCGGTCATGAACAATGTCACAGTGATTTTCTTTATCGTCCCAAACAATGATTTCCCACAGCGATCACACATTTCTGTACTGAAAGTGTGAAAACACATTTTGGCCATGTTGTGAAAAATGACAGCTGTACTGTTCATAAGGAAGTGTGGAAAAATGCCACTGGTGAAAATCTGGACTGAAAATATTACAAATTCATGAACTTACAAGGGTGCATGGAAACTGCGCAATGCTCACTCGTAACACAGCCATTTTTAGGAATGTTTTCACCAAATTTTCAAAATAGCCATTTTAAGACTTCTGCTCATGAACAGTGTGACTGTGATTTTCTTAATGTGTCCCACATTATGAGTTCGCACACCGACTGAATGCCATTGCGCGCTACATGCGGAAACACATTTTGGGTGAGAAGTGAGAAATGACAGCTTTACTGTCATAAAGAGGTGTGGTAAATGGCAATGTTGAAAAATCTGGAGAAAATATTGAAAATTCACGAACCTATGTGCGTGCATAGGAACAGCTCAACGCATGCTCATAACATAGTCGTTTTTGGGAATTTTTTCACCAAATTTTTAACATAGCCATTTTAACACCTCTGCTCATGAACAGTGTCACTATGATTTTCTTAATGTGTCCCGAACAATGATTTCGCACATCGACTGTGCCATTGTGTGCTACATGTGCAGAAACACATTTTGGGTGAGATGTGAAAAATGACAGCTGTACTGCTCAGAAGAAAGTGTGGTCAAATGGCAATGTTGAAAATCCAGAGTGAAAATATTGAAAATTCATGAACCTACGTGCATGCATAGGAACAGTGCAATGCACGCTCATAAAACAGTAAATTTTAGGAATTTTTTCACCAAATTTTCAACATAGGCTTTTTGAGAGCCCACCTTATGAACACTGGCACTGTCATTTCGTTAATCGGTCCGGAAACGTGATTTCACGCAGTGACTGCAAAATCACCCTTTGGGCCCGATTAACACAATGACAGTGACAGAACTCATGAGGAGGGGTCCCAAAAAACCCATGTGGAAAATTTGGTGCCAAAATTCCAAAAAATGCCTGAGATATGCAGCAAAGTTGAAAAAACCCTATTCATTACATTATACAGCTTACCGGCATTTCCTCAGTTCGTGGTCAGCAATGAAAAGTGTAGACGTTTTCCTGGTCCACCAAGATCAAGCAGCCAAGCCCGGAGTAAGTATGGGGTGAGGGGGTGGGAGGCAGGCTACGCAGTGGGTAAGCACGGTGGGAGAGGGGGGTGAAGACAGCAGCGAGGGAAGGTTTTTTTCTTTCAGTTTTTTTTTTTTAGACTATGGGACATTTGCCATGCTGGGTGGTGGCTCCCAGCATGGCCCTGGAAGGCTGTTGGGGCAGTGGAGCCGATGGGGGGATTGGGCACCCCGTCGTCATAGGACCTGTTGCCATGCTGGGGTGGGCTCCCAGCGTGGCACTCGAGAAGTCTGGGGGAAACAGTAGAGCCGGCGGAGATTTGGCACCCCATCAGCCATACAGACTGCAGGGGACAGTAGGATGGCGGAGGTTGGGCACCCGTCAGCCATACAGTGTGTGTGGGGAGGTGGTGGATGCCATGAGCAGATGCAATGCCATGCAGTGTGTGTGTGGGGGGAGGGGAGTGCTGCCCACCTCGCCGTGCTCTCCCTTTCAACTGTATGGCACTGCATTTTGGATCGTCACACTATGTTTCTTGCACATGCATGCAAGCAAACATAAAAAATGATTTTGTATTTTCTTGAAACTTGGCTTCCCAGCCAAATGCCCTTTGGGTAACCCTTGCCTCAGTGTTTGCGCAAAGAGGTTCTTTGTCTCATAAAAAAATTATATCCCTTTGATTAGAATTGTGTGGTAAAAGGGGCAGTCTCACTAGAGAAAGAGGGGATGTTTCTACAGCAAATAAATCTTTCACCCTTTCTTTCCTGCCTAACTGAAGACTATCATGAGTGCAACGCTTGCAGGATATGTTTCTGTGGATTTACTGCAAACAGAGGAATTCATCTATGAACTGTGGAATGGTTTTATGGTTCAGAAGATTTCTGCAGTTGAAAGAAATTCTGCCACTCAAGGGATTAATCTGTCAAACAAAGGGGAATTCTGCAGTAGTGGGCGAAATTTTGCCAATGGTGAATGTTAGCAAAATTTAGAAAAAAATTGTGGAATTTTGCAAAATTTTCACATAACTGGAATCTGCAAACTTTTCCCAGCCCTAACTTCTTTCCTTCTGCTGTCAGTACCACTCTCCATACACCCCATCATCCTGTTTGACATACCGTAGGCCTTGTTACACTGGCATGATTGCTTTGGGGAGTCACTGTTGATGACTCTAGGCCTCTTTCCTCAGAGATACCACCCAGCTTTACCCCCCCACCACCACCACCAGTACTCCATCCTGGGGTTCTTGTTTGCTATGTGCATCAGCTTGCTCTTTTTGGCATTGAATTCCAACTGCCAAACCTTTGACCACCTCACCAGCCTTTGCAAGTCTGGCTGCATCTCCTTAATCTCCTCCTTGCTGTCTACCCAGCACACAGAGCTTAGTGTCATCTGCAAAGAGAAACATCTTGCCCAGGGTTCCTTCTCCCATGTCACTGATGAATATATTGAAAAGGACTGGACACAGGACCAATCCTTGTGGCACCCAGCCGGTAACCTTTCTCTCTTCTGATTTGACTCCATTGACCACAGCCCTCTGCCGGCTCCTTCCAACTAGTTTCTCACCCATCTAATGTTGTCCTTCACTGCACCCAGATCCTCTAACTTCTTCAGCAACCTTCTATGACTCACTTTGTAAAAAGCCTTGCTGAAATCAAACTAGAGTATATCCATAGTGTAGCCCTTATCCACTACCCTCATTACCCAGTCAAAGAATACTATTAGGTTGGTCTAACAATACCTCCCTGTCTCAAGCCCCTGCTGTTTACTGTCCTGTAATCCATTGCTCTTTAGAAAGTCCACAAGGTCCCCTTTGACTAGCATCTCTTTCAGTTTACCCACAACAGAGGAAAGACTGACTGGTTCATCCTTGCCACCTCTCCTCTATGTACTGTGTCTGCTACCCTCCAGTCTTTTGAAACTACCCCTGCCTGAAATTAGTTATTGAATAGCCCTACCAGCAGTATAGTTAGTTCTGTTGCCAATTCCTTGAGCACCCTCAGATGCATCCTTTCTGGACCAGGGGTCTCATCTATCTTTAGAGCCACTAGCCATTTCCAAATCCTTTCACTGGTAAATACTTGCTGCCTCAACTCACAAATCCCCCTAACAGACAGCTTAATGCAACTCTCTAACAGAAGCCTTCTGTCTTCTCTTGTGAATACAGAGCAGAAGTAGTCTGCGACTATATTACTCTATTAGTGTGTAATACCATTGCTCAGTCCTGCCTGGTGCCTTCCATATTAGTCATGGGAATAGGTTGGTTGTTTCTTACTATCGCACACACTATTGTAACGAGTTTAGAAATGCGTGATGGCAGGGAAATGCATCAAAGAGCAGGTGTGTGCCAGCACAGCGGTGTGAGGGCTTTTCTTTACCATACCCCATTACTAGATAGGTTGACATTAGTGCTGGTTCAGCATGAGTCTTGGTGGATGGCAACCTTACCTTGTAAAAATTGACACTGAAGCCATTCCCCATCCGAGGCCTTATAGGGGGCCATACTCAGTATGGCCTGTCTTAATTCATGGACTGAGAGGGGTTTATCTAGGTCTTAGAAACATATAAGCCTAGAAACATAGACTTTGATGGCAGATAAGGACCACTTGGCCCACCTAGTCTGCCCATTCCCTACTTATTGGATAAGCTTCAGATTCTAGTTAACCAACAGCCTACTTCCTCCTACCCTTCACTATAATTGCTTTATGTCTGTCCCATGCATTCTTGAATTACCCTACCCCACAGCCTCCTCAGGAAGGTGGTTCCCTGCATCCACCACCCTCTCATTGAAAAGATACTTTCTACCGTTGCCTTTGAGCCGTCTCCCCTCCTCTATCTTCAAACTGTGCCCCCTTGTTCTTGCATATCTCTTTCACTCAGAGATGTTCCCATCTTGGACTTTGTTGATTCCCTTGAGGTACTTGAAAGTGTCTATCTTGCCCCCCTCCCTTCTTTCCTCAAGGGTATACATATTAAGCTCTCCTCATATGGCTTCTCTTGCAGATCCTGCACCATTTTAGTTGCCCTCCTCTGGACTGCCTCCATCCTGTCTATGTCCTTGTGGATATGGGTTCTCCAGAACTGCATACAGTATTCCAAATGGGTTCTCACCAACTGTCTGTAGAGAGGGATAACAACTTCTTGTTTTCTACTGGTGATGCCTCTCCCTATGCATTCCAGTATCCCTCCAGCCCTCCTTACTGCCTTCTCACATTGCTTGCCTACCTTAAGGTCATCTGATATGACTACCCCAGGTCCCATTCCATTTTTGTTGTTGTTAGTACCTAGCCCCCAATTGTGTACTCTTCCCCTGGGTTTTTGTCTCCCAGGTGCATTACTTTACACTTTTTTGCATTGAATCTAAGGTGCCATATTTTTGACCATTCCTTCAACCTTGCCAAGTCCTTTCTTATCCTTTCCACCACCCCCCTGTGTATCAGCCCTGTTGCAGATTTTTGTATTGTCTGCAAAGAGGCATACTTTTCCTTCTTGCTCCTCTGCAACGCCTCCTATAAAGACATTAAAGAGGACCAATCCCAGTAATGAACCCTGTGGTACCCCACTAGTAACCACCTTTTCTTCAGCGTGTACTCCATTTACTATTACCCTCTGCATCCTGTTGGTCAGCCAATTTGCTACCCATGCTGTCACCCTGGGACCCACTCCCAGGGTGGCTAACTTGTTTATTAATCTTTTATGTGGAACTGTGTCAAATGCCTTGCTAATGTCTAGGTAGGCCATATCTACAGCCCCTTTCTGGTCTACTACTTTGGTCATCCAGTCAAAGAAATCAATTGGATTCATCTGACATGACCTTCCCGCTGTGAATCCATGCTGCTTCAGGTCCTGTACCCCGCTGGCCTCTAGGTATTCAACAATTCTTTCTTTCAGAAGTGAATGCATCATTTTCCCTACCACTGAGGTTAAACTAACAGGTCTGTAGTTTCCTGCCTCTGCCTTTTTCCCACTTTTGTGAAGAGGAATCACATCTGCCCTCCTCCAATCCTCAGGTAGCACACCATCCTCCTATGAGTTGTTAAAAAGCGTAGTCAGTGGTGTCACTAGGTCTCTTCTTAGTTCTTTTAGAATTCTCGGGTGAATCCCATCAGGTCCCATTGCTTTGTCCACCCTGAGTTTTAGGAGTCCACTCAGGACCCTTTCTTCTGTGAATGGACTGTTATTGACCCCCTATCCAGAGTGCTTCTATTGCTTGGTTTAGGTATCTCCCACTTCTTGTTTTTGAGAATCAGACAATGAAGGAAGAGACACCCGCCTCATGAAATCCTGAAACTGTGACTCATCCCAGGTTGTATGTGATTTGTATAGTATAAATTGTGGAAAAAGTGAGCCGTGGTTTTGTTAATTCCCTGTTGAGAGTGTACCATCTTGTTACCCTCTGTTAGAGCCCTTGGATATGTCATTTTGCCTGACTTTTAGCCTATAGGCCAGGAGTTTTCCTACTTTTTCCCCTTCTGCCCAATATTTGTGTTGAGTGTGACTAATTAGTAATTTGGCCTTCCTTGTGGCTAGATTGTTCAGCCTGATTCTGGTACTCGACAATTCAGCAATCAGGACCCATCATCGGAACCTATCAGAGTTGGTTTTATACTCTGCCTCCTTGTCTTTTAGCTGGGCTTCTAGCTGCTCAGCCTCCTGTTCCCTCAGTATTTATCTATGGGTGGCAAAGCTAATAATCTGGCCCTGGAGTATAGCTTTATAGGCCCCCCATATGTTGTGTGCTGAAGAGGAACCCAGTGGGTTCAGCGGAAAGAAAGAAAGGGACTCAGTGTTGATTAACTGTGCAAAGTCTTTGTCCTGCAGTAGCAAGGGGACCAGCCTCCAGGAGACTGGTGACATTTTGTCAAGGGGATTCACTGCCAGGCTGAGCAGAATCAGGGCATGGTCAGAAAGGTACAAAGGGGCTACGTGAACATCATTTACTGCCCCAGGTATCCCTTCTGAGGTAAACCAGTAATCAAGCCTGCTTGCAATGGCTTTGGCTGCAGAGAAGAACATGTAGTCCATGGCAGTGGGGTGTTGCAGCCTCCAGGCATCTTCCAATTGGTTCAGAGATAATAGCTTCTGCAAGGCTTTGTGGGAATGAGTGTGGGGCTGTGGTTTAGAGTTTGACCTGTCCAATAGGTATTCCAGTGCCAAATTGTGATTCACCCCAAGTATGATACGAAGGTAATCGTGAGACTGGTATAGTACATTTTGGGAAATTGTATTAAAAAGTCAGCCATATCTTCATTATAGGCATAAATGTTCTCTGATAGGACTGGACCTATTGGGGTGGCCAGTTTGACTAGAACCCATCTCCTATCTTTGCCCATCTCCTGATGCAGGCCCTCCCATTTAAGAGACTTATCTAGAAGAATGGATGCTCTCGTTTTGGTTTTGCCCAGTGAGCTGTGGAATTCCCTGCCTATACATTCCCTCACAAGTTTCCCAGCTTCTTTGTGGATTAACTTAGTTTCCTGGAGAAAGGCTATTTGACAATTGAGTTAGCGTAGTCTTGCTAAAATCTTTTTTCTCTTTATGGGGGAATTTAAGCCCCTGACATTCCATGATGTCAGAAGAACATTTCTGGACTTATCCATTCTTAAAGGTTGGAAGGTGACACATTTTATATATGGTTACTACAGATAATCAACATTTGTCAATATTGAATGTTTGCTTGCTGGTATTAGCATTGGAAATTCAGGAGTTAGACAGATGCAAAATAGGAATGGCAGTGAAGTATTGAACTTCACGTCAACCCTACCTCCATCCTGTAGAAATGGACAGTCATTGGGGTAAGTGTTTGGGTCATCGCCCATGACAGGCATGCCATGTCACATCACCCTCTGCAGACAGCGACACATGTTGAGGTGTGCCTTAGGGTGTTTGGCTTTACTGTCACTGCATTCCATAAGGACATATGCTGAAATGGGTGCAGCATAGGAGAATGGGGTGAAGTTGGGGGCCAAAGAGTCCAAGGTACACCTTGATGCCTGTCAGTGGCTAGAGGTGGGGGTGGGATGGCATGAGCAGTACAGTCGGCAATCCAAAGGCACATCCCGATGCCCGTCAGTCTGTACAGGGTAGGACGTTATGGTTAGAAACCCTAATGCCTCAGGCGTTTGTTGGTATTTACACTACAAATTTTCAACATGGCCTTTTTTGTGATGCTACCTCATGAAGGCATGTGGGACCTCTTCTCATGAAGAGTGGCAGTGTGATTATGTCAATGTGTCCCGAACATTGACTTCCAACAGCGACAGTGCCATTCTGCGCCACATGAACGAAAACACAGATCGGGCAGGATGTGAAGAATGACAGCCGTGCCACCCACAGGGAGGTGTGAAGAGATGGCAATGTTGAAAATCTGTAATGGGAATTTTAAAAAATGCTCACATGTTCGAACATACGGTACGTGGAAACTGCGCAACGCATGCGCATTACACAGTCATTTTATGGACGTTCATTACCAAATTTTCAATATAGGCATTGTAGGACCTCTGCTCATGAACAGTGTCACTGTGATTTTCTTAATGTGTCCCGAACACTGATTTCCGACAGCAACCATGCTATTCTGCACCGGAAGAGCAAAAACGCATTTTGGCCAGGATGTGAAAAATGACAGCTGCACTGTTCATAAGGAGGTGCGGAAAAATGGCAATGTTGAAAAGCTGGAGTGAACATATTACAAATGTGCAAAGTTATGAACGTGACTGGAAACTGTGCAACGCATGCTCGTAACACAGTCATTTTATGGAGTTTCATCACCAAATTTTCAACATAGGCATTTTACGACCTCTGCTAATGAACAGTATCACTGTGATTTTCTTAATGTGCCCCAAACACTGATTTCCCAAAGTGACTGCGCTATTCTGCGCTGCAAGTGCAAACACACATTTTGGCCAGGATGTGAAAAATGACAGCTGTACTGTTCATAAGCAGGTGTGGAAAAATGGCAATGTTGAAAATCTAGAGTGAAAATATTGTAAATGTGTGAAGTTACGAGCATGCGTGGACACTGCCCAATGCATGCTCATAACAGTCATTTTATAGACTGCCACCAAATTTTCAACATAGGCATTTTAGGACCTCTGTTAATGAACAGTGTCACTGTGACTTTCTTTACGCATCCCGAACACTGATTTCCCACAACGACTGCATTATTCTGTGCCGGAAGTGCGAAAACACATTCCGGCCAGGATGTGAAAAATGACAGCTGTACTGTTCATAAGGAAGTGTGGAAAAATGGCAATACTGAAAATCTGGACTGAAAATATTGCAAATGTGCGGAGTTACGAGCGTGCGTGGAAACTGCGCAATGCATGCTCATAACACAGTCATTTTATAGACATTTGTCACCAAATTTCAACATAGGTATTTTAGGACCTCTGCTAATGAACAATGTCACTGTCATTTTCTTAATGTGTCCTGAACATGGATTTCCCACAGCAGCCGTGCTATTCTGCGCCGGAAGTGCGAAAACACATTTCACCCAGGATGTGAAAAATGACAGCTGTACTGTTCATAAGAAGGTGCTGAAAAATGGCAATGTTGAAAATCTGGACTGAAAATATTGCAATTGCGAAGTTACAAGCGTATGAAGTAACCGCACAACGACACCAGAAACAGTCATTTTTGATTTTTTCCACTAAATTGTAACATACACTTTTTGAGAGCCCACCCTGAACACTGGCACTGTTGTTTCATTAATTGGTCCCAAAAGGTGATTCCGCGGCAGCAATCACGCGAAATCACCTTTTGGGACCGAATAATGCTATGACAGTGACTGAATTCACGAGGAGAGGTCCCAAAAACCCCATGTTGAAAATCTGGTCCCAAAATTCCTAACAAATTCCAGAGATATGCAAAAACGTTGAAAAAAACCTATTTAAGCCATTATACAGCTTACTGCCATTTCCTCAGTTCGCGGTCGGCTTTGAAGAGTGCAGATGTGTTCCTGGTCCACGGAAGATCATTGTGCCAGACTCCAGAGGTAAGTATCGGGTGAGAGGGTGTGGGAGGCAGGGTGCGCAGTGGGTGGAGTGCGGGTTGTGGGGGGGGCAGGGAGACAGCGAAGGACCTTTTT
This sequence comes from Neoceratodus forsteri, assembly GCA_016271365.2. NCBI lineage: Eukaryota > Metazoa > Chordata > Ceratodontiformes > Ceratodontidae > Neoceratodus > Neoceratodus forsteri. The sequence goes on along the minus strand of CM028130.1, from coordinate 1,158,949,892 downwards.
TTTTTTATAGGTTTAAAAAAAAATGCGGGATGGTTTTTTCTTTGCAGGAGCTTTGGGCACGCTGGGTGGGCTCCCAGCATGCCACCTGAATGTTTTGGGGGTGTAGTTGATGGGGATTGGGCACCCCATCTGCACAAAAGTGGGGTGCAAGAGCTGTGAAATTGGGCACCCTCGGCACAACTCCTCCCACTACTCTTTCGGGGACCTGATGCCGACGGGAGTGGTCTCTCTGTCGGCACATCAAACAGGGAGGGGGACATAATGCTGATGGGGACTGGGCTCCCCGTCAGCAAGTCAACTAGTACCGTGGAAGGAAGCTGATGGGGATTGGGGCCCCCGTCGGCAAAAACACGTTGCTGTGGGAAGGGGCACATGCTGCCGAGGGGGATTGGGCACCCCCTCTGCACTGGGGCCGGATTAATATTATTTATGAACATGGCGGCAAGGTGCCACCATGTTCACAAACAATATTATAGCAGCAATGTTCCTCCCAGCAATGACAGGCTGCTCTCTCATTGCAGCGGATTGCTGATGCTGCAATGATGAAGTGGCCTGTGATTGCTGCGGCAAAAACGTTACAAGTTGGTGGCACTTCTGGAAGCCAGTGTCATCAGCACACTGTGCCTCCATTGGTGCACCATGGCCAAGCCCCCAAATGCAATGCCTCTGTTTGTTGCCGCGCCTCCCGAACCAGCTTCTCTCTTAAGCTGTCACATAATGTTTCTTGCGCATGCGCGCATGCGTGCAAGCAAACATAAAAAAGGTCTCCCCTCTGCTGTCACTTGGTTGAGTTCCCTCTCAGTATAGATAAAGCTGAAAGCTCTTGGTCTGTATATCTCTTGGGTTGTATGGACATTTGTCCTTGACTCCTGTGAAGTGGAGTCCCTGATCGGGAGCAGCTGGGCTGCTGAGTTCCACCCACTAGTGTACCAGCTGCCCGCCATCATTTTCTGATTAGGGCCACCCAGTAGGCTACCATCCGTATGTCACTCTAAGCTACAAAATCTTGGGTGAGTGATGTGCAGAACTGAACACGTACAGTCAAAAAGAGTTGGATGCAAACAGTATACCCACCCGAAGTCAAAACTTCAACAGCAACTGACACTACAGTGACTACAGTGGCAGGTCGCTGTTGTGTTGGCACTGGAACCCGGCACTGTCTTTTGGGGGTCTTGCACCCCCTAATCAGCTCCGATTCAGAGTTGATTATATTTAGTGCGGGGCTGCGGAGCACAAGCCCCATGTGGGGGGTTCAGGGGAAAAAGCCTCCCCCTGAAGAAAACATGTCCGTTTGTAAGAAACCATATGCTGACCGCAAAAGGCAGTCGACATGACAGTTTTGCTGTCTGGTCGTTCAACAAACTTTTCGTCGAGGACCAGTTGTAAATCTGATGCAAGCCATGATTATGGCATGGACCTGACTTAGTGGAGATAGTGCTCTGGTAATTGAACTGGACTGTGTGACAAGCCCCATGCTCCCAAGACCCTTCTCTGGCGAAGAAATAACAGGTATCACCTGTTGATTTAAAATCATTCTGAAATGAGGGTACAGTGCCTCTGAATGGGGGGGGTCATGGATAGGGAAGCATAACATGCCTCCCCTCAATCCCCACTCCCATGTGGAGCGATCTGTGAGGAAACATTGAACTTAAAGTGGGTCTCAATGTAGTGCCAGGGCATAAGTGTGAGGGGAGACCGGTAGTGTCTTCAATTTGTCAATGAGATAACTGTACCATTAACATTCCCAGCCTCCAGTAGTATCCCTGCATTACAACTTGAATACAGAGACAAACCCTGAAAAGGATAAAAAGAAAAAAACTGTCAATACATAGCATCATGCATGCCTGTCAGCAGGAAATGATTATTAATGTGTATGCAATGTAGAGCCCTGTGTAGGCCTTAAACTGTGTCAGCCTAAATACTGAGAACCTGCAGCTTAACTTTGGCCAATCGAACTGTGTTCTGCTTGCTGGAAGCTGTATCCAGCCCAAAACAGACTGTATCCGAATCTGTCTCCATTTGGCTGGGGCCTTGCCACAATGGCCCAGCCAGACTACCCACTGCACAGAGAAAGCTATCGATGAGAGATCTGCCTGGGAATCAGCCCCCTGCTCCATGCTTGAACAGGAACAGTGCCTCGGTGAATTGTGTGGGCCCTGCTTCTCCTGGCACTCCAGATCAACCATCTGCAGTCTCAATTTTGGCAAGCCTGTGTCCAGTCTTGGGTATCATGAGTAATCATCAGGGTAGCTCCCTGTAACAACAGCCTAATCTAAAAGTGTGTCATCTGATTGTCATGTTGTTTTCTTTTCACGAGCTGAGCCCTCCGGCTCTGGATTACAATTAGTGTCTATTGGGCATGTTGTTTTCTTCCATCACAGGGCACCAACCACGCCAAGGTCACCTTCGCTGCACTGGACCTGACCCAGCTGATCAGCCAACCTACCAGGGTGAACCCCACTAACGGCTCTAGCACCCTGATTGACCTTCTCCTCACCAACCGTCCCCACAGAATCTCTGACCTGGTGGTCTTTCCAGACTCCCTAAGCAATCACTCATCCATCCATCCTCTTTTCCTGGTCCTGTCTTCAGCAGAAACCCAAATCAAACTATATTGCCCGGTGTCACCTCTGACCTGGAGGCCTCACAAAGCTAAGAAATTACTTAACTCAATGGGACTGGTCCCCCATCTCCCGGGCCCCTACTATAGATGAAGCCCTTGATTACTTCACCTGTTCTTTTAATAAAGCATGTGACATCTATGCCCCACTAGCAAAAGTGCAATCCAAGAAATGTAATGCCCCCTGGGTCATGCCTGCACTGCTCCAACAGCTAAAGCACAGAGATGATCTCTGGCATAAAGCAGTCGCATCCGGCACGAAGGCGGACAGGCAAGCCTATTAAGCGGCTCGTAACAGATGCACTTGGGCCATTAAACAGGCCAAATCAGGCTACTACAAAATGACCCTTGCCTCTTCTTGGGGGAATGCTTGGTTGTTCTGGGACAATATCAAGGAACTCAATGGCAAATCCTGGCTCCCTCCCCCTTACTAACTGTCAACAATGTCCTTACCACCGACCCGCTGGCCATCGCCAAATGTCTCAACTCATCATTCTCTGACCTTAATGCAGTACTCCTAAATAACTTCTTTGACCCCACTCCTGCAACCCTGCCCCCAAACACCCAGCATCCCTCCTTCCATCTCAGGGTGATCTCTACGAATGAGGCAAGGGCTTTTCTCATGAAAGCACTCAGTGGCTCTTGCTATTGCAAAGATTTTTTTATATGAGAATCCTACATCCAGTACTAGATACAGTCCTCTCCCCACTGACTGACCTCATTAACCACTCCCTAAGTCTGGGGCAGTTCCTCGCAGCCTGGAAGACAGCCACAGTCACCCCCAATACTGAAGAGTGGTGACAGCACCTCCCCCAATAGCTACCGTCCCATATCTATTCTCCCACCACTCTCGAAAGTCCTCAAAAAAATTATAGCCACCCAACTCACTGAGTACCTACTTGCTCATAACCTACTTTGCAGGGAGCAGCATGGCTTCAGATCTGGGCACAGTACAACTGTGGCTTTTACTGAATTCTCTAATTTTATTCACTCTGCCATGGATAGAAAACACCTAACTGGAGCTGTCTGCATCGACCTGTTAAAGGCCTTCGATACAGTCTCCCACCCCTTACTCTTAAGCACACTCCGTCACGTAGGTCTGTCCCAAGGACCCGTCTCCTGGTTTACCAGTTACCTCACAGCTAGATCACAATGTGCCAAAATAAACACCCTCTCAACCACCCTGCCAGTCCACTCTGGGGTTCCCCTGGGCTCCATCCTTGGCCCTCTGTTATTCAGCATCTACCTAAACACCTTACTCAATTCCTGCTCCGGCAACCTACTACTCTATGTGGATGATGCGATTCTTTTGGCCGCGCACCCGGATCCCACAGTATTGCTATCCTCACTCCAACACGCATTTAACCAGATTAAAAACTGGTTCATAGACCAAAGACTTTTGGTCAATGTAAAAAAACAAAGACTATGCTCTTTGCCCATTGACAGAATAAGGCCAAGGATGCACAGCTAACAATCCTCTCCCACTCTCTCCTTCCTCTAGAACAGGTCCATACATACAAATACTTGGGCCTTACATTTAATTCCAGCCTCTCCTTCCATTCACACATTGACACTCTATCATCAGCCATAAATGTCCGTATAGGCCTATTGTATCTGCACAAGGATTGCCTACCTCTAGAAGTCCTTAATCTGGCTGTCACCTCCTCAGACCTCTTTCTAGTCAATTATGGGCTCACTATCTACTTGGCTGCTGACCACACAGCCCTTAACAAAATCCACCTTGCCATAAACAAGCATGCAGACTCCTCTCCGGGGCAGACAAGCGTACCCATACTTGTACCCTATATGCCCTGATAAATCTCCTCACTCTGGATGAAAGGCTATTTTATCAAACATGTCTCCTCACAAAGAAAATACACCTGGGGCTTACCCCCTTGGGGGTTTCTACCTCTCTCCTATCCTCCCACGCCTCAGTGAACACCCGCACTGCCAACCGACAGGTGTGGTCCATCCGGAGGGTTAGAGCCTCCTTAGCTCAAAGGTCATTCCCACACACTGCCCCAGCCTAGTACAATGAATTCCCCTCTGACGTCTCCTCCATCTCCAAATTAGGACATTTCAAGTCAGCCCTCAAAGAGCACATTCTCGCTTCATGGTGCTGCCAATGTACCAGCTAGTGCTGGGTCATCTATCATCTTACAGGACCACCCCGCTACTGAGCTCCTACCGATAGGGCTACCAAACATTACCTATTAACAATGCCTCCTTTGGCTGCACTCACAAACTATCTGCCTAATTCTCTACTTCACTGTAAATATCAAACCTGTTACTCCCTCACTCTATCAGTAAACTTATTGTCCTCTTGAAAACTGTAAAATACAGCTCTCTGTAACAGGTTCAATGCAGTGTATAGCTGATCTTGATTCTGCAATATTGTATAACTAAAAAACTGTAACCTTTAGCTGCCATTCTATGTCTATATGTATGAAGTGTTTATGTTTGTTTTTCTGACGCGGAGCCTTTGTAAATGAGTCCCTGACTCAAAGGTTGTAATCCTAAAGTCTTTTAAATAAATAAATAAGATAGCGGAGATAATCTAACCAAAAAAGCCCTTGCTGCAAAGAAGGCAGTTTAGACAAACTACATTATCATTATCACTCTAAATGATTTTCAGCAAATAGTTACATCTTTCAACAGAGCTTCCTCTCAGAACACTTATGACTGCAATCCAGGCAGCTCTTAAAGAGACAGTACACAGAGGTTATACAGGAACTCTCTGACAATCACATTTAAACTGCTAAAATGCAGGACACCAGCTTGGCAGTGAGCATTTAGGCAAGCTCAAGGAAGACTTTTCGGGAACCCCCATTTGTAGGGGGGGTTACACGGGTATCTCAGTAATTTGCATAAAATGGGTTGGGTCATTCTCCTTGTTAAGGACAGGGGGCCAGGGATCTGTGTGCCCTTTCAGTTTCTGGAATTTCACAGTTATTTTCCCAGATCAGCTCAGGCAAGAAAATTCTCAAGAAGGTGTGCAAGTCTCTGCCTTCAGCCCCCTCTGGCACTCCTACAATTCAAAGATTTTTCCTCCTGGTCCTGTTTTCCATATCATCTACTTTGCTTAATAAGTATTGAATTTTATGATGATGGTCTTGTTAAGCCCCCAAGTGTGGTGTTTACAGTGTTAATGCATTGTCTCGTACAGTTTGCTCTGTGGATGAGACCCGCGATGCCGGAGCTGCCAAACACAAGTTGGTTGTATGTGCCACCAATGTTAAATCAGCTGTATCCGAATGGATTCTGTCCAGTTTTGCAATGATATCAGCTGCCTCTTTGTTTGGGTGGTTATATGCTGTTAAAGGAGTATTTTTGCCCCAGGCCATTACCATGCTTAGTCAAGAGTGGGTTGGCACCGCTGGAGCTTTCCCTGAGCACTGAGACTTGAGCTCACTGGTTGGGCCAATGCCTCGTGGTGCTCAGAAGACTTCAAAGTCATGCAGAAAGTGATTGCCAAGGCCGATCAGGTCTATTTCAAACCCACTATGTAGCTTAGGTGTTCAGTCATATAATAGTGTACTACGATCACTCCAACTATGCACTTTTACCAATTGTGGACACTAGAAGCCCCCCATGTGGGCTGCTGATGAAAGCGCTGTCCTTCCATCTTGCTGGCAGGACCCCCCCACATAACGAGGTTTAATGGGGACTTTGTGAGAGAACTTACAGTGGAGGAACCACTGTCAGGGAGTGACTACCACTCAGTATGGCTCACATTGGATATGGGCAAGGAAGGAGTGGAATCAGGCACAAGAATACTGGACTTCAGGAGGGCCAACTTTGGGAGGATGGGGGAAGTGGTAAAAGGGTACCTGGCCAGAATTCAATCTAGTATGAATACTAACAAGAGGTGGGAGCTCATAAAACTGGGGATAGTGGAGGCAACCAAAACCTTCTGCAAGGCCCAGAGCAAGAAGGCTAGGGCTAAGAAACCGAGCTGGTTGAGCAAGGAGGTCATGAAAAGGTAAGGATAAAAAGAGCTGCCTTTAGGAAGTACAAGAAAACAGGGAGGGGGGAGGACAGGGAGGAGTACTTGACATAATCGAAGGAGGTGACAAGGGCAGTAAGGGGAGCCAAAGCATCTAAGGAACTCAGGCTGACACAAGGCATTAAGAAGGGGGAGAAGGATTTCTTTAGGTACATCAGGGAGAAAAGGAGCTGTAAGGACCACATAGTAAGGATTAGAAAGGAGGGGGTTGGGTGGAAGCAGGGTGCGAGAAGGCAGAAGCACTAAATGAGTACTTCTGCTCAGTATTTACTAAAGAGAAGAGGGGGGTGACACCCAAAGGGGGAGAAATGGCAGAAACAGGGGGGGAAGGGGTGACAGATGGGAAATCATGGAGGGCAGAGTTTGGGAGGGTTTGATGGCACTGAGGGTGGACAAGGCACCAGGCCCAGATGGCATCCACCCCAGGGTACTGAAGGATCTGGCAGAGGTCCTTGCAGGACCTTTGGCAGACCTATTTAATGCCTCACTACATTTGGGGTCTGTACCTCAGGACTGGAGGATGGCTCATATGGTGCCCCTCCACAAGAGTGGCCCCAAGAATGAACTGGGAAACTACAGACCAGTGAGCCTCACATCCATCGTGGGTAAGCTAATGGAGACTATCCTGAAGGAGAGGCTGGTGGCCCTCCTAGAGGCCAAAGGACTACAAGACAGTAGACAGCATGGCTTCATATGGGGCAGATCCTGCCAAACCAACCTGGTGGAGTTCCATGACTGGGTAACTGGGCAACTGGACAGGGGCCATGCAGTGGATGTCCTGTATCTGGACTTCAAGGCATCTCGACCGTGCTGCATGGAAGGCTGGAAGTAAGTTAGTAGGCACGGGGCTGAAGTAAAGCCGGGTGAAATGGGTAGGAAACTGGCTTCAGGAAAGCAACAGAGGGTGGTGGTGGTGGGGAGCTCTCACACCTAAGGGTAGTGACGAGATGTGTTCCACAGGGCTCGTGTTGGGACCAGCATTGTTTGGGATATTCATTGCAGACATATCATGGGACATCAAGAGAAAGATCAGTCTGTTTGCTGATGATACCAAGGTAGGAGCAGTGGTGGATGACCTAGGGGATGGCAGGGGTTGCAGGATGATCTGGCAAAGCTTAAAACCTGGTCAGATACCTGGCAACTGGGGTTAAATGCCAAAAAGTGCAAGGTGCTGCATTTTGGAATGAAGAACCCAAGGAGGAGTTACCAGCTGGGGGGAATGCAGCTAGCCCAGACAGAGGAGGAGAAGGATCTGGGGGTGCTCATTGCAGGGTCAATGAACAACTCGGCACAATGTAGGAAGGCAGATGCAAAGGCCAACAAAATGCTGGGTTATATTGCAAGTGGTATATGCTTGAGGAGGGAGGAGGTGATTCTACCACTGTATAGATCATTAGTTAGACTGCACCTGGAGTACTGCATGCAGTACTGGCACCCGTATCTGAAGAGGGACATTAAGTTACTGGAGGGGTTGCAGCTCAGGGTGACAAAGATGATCAAGTGGCTGGGGGACTTATCATACGAGAGGAGGTTGAGGGAGTTGAACATGTACTCACTGGAGGAGAGGAGGGACAGAGGGGGACATGATTGAAATCTTTAAATACATGAAGGGAATAAACAAGACAGGTACAGAGGAGCTGTTCAAAGTAAGGGGGGGAGGGACACCAGGGGCCATGATATGAGACTGGAGGGAGGAAGGTTCAGGAGGGAGATGAGGAGACACTTTTTTACAGAGAGGGCGGTGGCTGGGTGGAATGCGTTACTGCAGAAGTGGTATCCAGTAGAACTGGACTGCTTCAAAAGGGGATGGGAAGGACAAGGGGGAGGGTTAATGAAGGGGAAGGGTGGAAGGGAGGGGCAGCTGCAGAATAAGGGGTGCTAGCTGCACATTCGAGCAGACTTGATAGACCTCTAGGCCTTTATCTGCTGGCAAATTTTGTATGTTCGGAATCTGGCTGCTAGCCTAACACATAATCAGTATGATGTCATCTCTTCAAGGTAGTGGTTCTATGGCTTGACAAATGAAGTTCAGTCCTGTATATTACAGCTTAGAGTCTTAAATGGATTTTGGTCCCTCTGTCTATTTAAGTTATGGAGTCAGTTGTGATCATGATCTGCCCCTCTTGATAACCTATATCTGGTGACATGGAAGACATAGAAAACCCAGTTATGCAGAAACTGGCACTCAGTACTTGTCCAGCCTCCTGACACATGTGACATTTTTACAAGAAACCCACCTGCTCATGGAAGAAGCCTAGAAACTTATGAAGAAACAGGTGAGAATAGACCAACGCAATACTAGGGATGGATGCTAAACTGGGGGTTCTGTTCTGCCACACAAGTGGTTATCTTGGACCATCTTAGATTCTAAGTGGGAGGGCCAAATAGAAGATGGGTTATGATCAAGGTCCAACTAGATAATACTTCCTTTCTTCTCTGTAGTATTAATGGCCCCAATGCCGATGCCCCAGTCTCTTCCAAACAACTAACCTAAACCTTGGTAGATTTCAACCTGTAAAGGTTATCCATACTGGGGAGTGGGGACTTCAACGTGATACTTGACAGTGGGGTTGCTAGACGATCAGAGGCATCAAAGAGTCACAGCAGAGCAGTGGCAGTGGTCAAACTGATGCACTCAGAGTTAGGACTCATTGACATTTGATGCTGTCTGCTCTTGGAGAATGGAATTACTTGTTCTACTCACCAACTCACCAAGTGTACAGCAAAACTGTTTTTTGGCTGACATCCCTTTCCCTTACCCAGGCCATAAATGGTTTCCGGCATTGCAAATATCTTGCTTTCAGATTAAACCCCTGTGACATAATCCCTTCTCCTGGACCCAGTCACTCCTATAACCCTATTTGGGCAGATGGGCAGACTGGTTGGGCCATAGGCCCTTATCTGCCGACACTGTCTATGTATCTATGTAACCCCTGTCTGTTGTCTGGATCCCTTGCGGTTTTGAAGCATATGAAGTATTACTAAAAATAAGTGGTGTGGGGGATGAGCACTTTTTCAGAGTTGCTTGTAGAGATGAAATATGTGGAGGGAATCAAGTGAAGGTGGGACAGATTTAGGCATCTGATAAAATGGAAGGGTATCCATGGAAAGAAGGGGGGCTGCACTGTTGGTAGGGGGTATAGCAATACAAGCACATAATTAGGCAGCTGTGGATGTGTAGTAGGTAAGAATAGAGCAGGCTTGATAAACCTAGGCTTTTTTTACTGTCTGAATGATTTATATGTTTACATGTTTTACAGCAGCTAGTCTTTCTCTCATGGGTAAAATAAGAGATGGCTACTGTATGTACTTCCACATTAATCAGATGGAAGACACATTTGTCAGCATTGTATGGGAGGCATTTAAAGTCTACTTCTGAGGTACGATTGCTGGGTATATGACACACAGGCATGGGGAGATGGAAATGGAGCTTATGGAGTGAGACTTGCAACTTAAAATGAGGGAAAAGGAGTATAAATCAGGCCAGGATAAAAACTCCACTTACCTAGCACAGATCATGGGCCTAAAACTATTTCTTGAATCTACATCCAACCTCTATATATCCAGCTGTGTTTTCACTGATCTGACCTGAAGAAGGGAGTATTATCTCTCAAAAGCCAGTCTCAAAAATAATTTTGTTTGTCCAATAAAATGTATCACCTGCAATACATTTATTTTTTTTTCTCTACTTTGTTGACTGGACTAACATGGCTACCACATTTAATTTTTCCAAACATGGAGGATACCGCATTTAGCCATAAAAAATAAAAACTGAGCAAGCTGATTAAGAAGGAAGCTAAATTCAACAGTGACTTGTTCTTCCTCACAACCTGCAAGAAAAGGAACATTACTCCAAGAGGGCTCTTATTTATTTAGTTTTTGTTGACCGGGTAAGTGCACTAGACAAATCCTGCCTATTTTCAGGCACGACCCGGGGGAGGGGATACAGATGAAAGCCAACTGACCTTGAACCAGATTAAGCTGTTGGTGGTATTTTTTTAGTGAATGAGGGAAATTTGGCCAGGACACCTGGGAAATTCCCTACTCTTTTCGATAAGTGCCATGGGATCTTTAACATCCACCTGAACTACCACCAGTCCAGGTAGATGGGACCTTGGTTTAACGTCTCATCTGAAAGACGGCACCTCAGAAGTGCAGCACCCTCTCATGCTGCACTACAGTGTCAGTACTAGGATATTAACCCAAGTGCCAGATGTGGGAATTGAACCCATGGCCCTCTGATCTCCCAGCCTCAGAGGCGAGTGTGCTACCTACTGAGCCACTGACACTGACTCTTCTTCAAGAACCCATTAGCCACAACACACAACTCATGGTATGCACAATGACTCTGCATGTGTACTAGTGAGAAACTGTGAAATGAACTTATACAGCAAATGCACAGGAAATAGAAACTGATAAAATCACAAACTGGCAAAATACTGCAAACTCTATGACAGCAAAACAGAAAAGGAATTGAAGAATTAGAAAAGGAACGCCAGTGCCCCTACATCAGAGAACAGTGAGCTGCAATTAAAAAGAAACTAAAGAAACTACAGAATCTCCTACATAACGAGAATGATGGCTTCATTATCTCATGAGGACAAGGACACAGAAGCTGAGGACCTTAGCTTCCTGTGGATGGGACCCAGAAAAACACACTACAGAGAGGAGCCCTGTTCACAATGCACACAGCAGTTAACCTCAGAGGGAACTGTAGACCTTCAGCATCTTGTAACTATAGCTATACAGCATACAGAGGACCACACCTAGCCACATACCAGCAGCCAAAGAGAAATGAATGTACACCCCAGATATGGACCAAAAACGAACATTGAATCAGACCTCACTAAGACAATTGGATGACCATGCACAATGGAATAATTAACCTCTCCAGCCATCTGCTACAGTATCACAGCCAGAAATTTCAGTTCTCTCCACAGGTTTGACATTATGCTCCTCTACAAAACTTGATGAAACACAATTATACTCAGATCTGGAGGAATTCTTTATAAGGTTATGACTGAAAGAATACTTTCACTTTCAAAAGGACTCATCTGATGCAAGTTAAGCACTGTCACTGTACTCCACCAAGTGGGTGTAACCCTAAACTGGATAACTATATAGATAGGTTTAGACACAGGGTAAATCACAAATTTCCAGCAAACAGAAAACAATCTATACAACTTCTCACCTATGGAAAGAAAAGCAATTGTTAACCTACAAAACAATAAAAGCATCACCATTAAATTTACAGATAAGGCAGGAGTGCTTGTTATCATGGATGAAAACAACTGCTCAAAGGAAGGATACAGACAACTTCCGGACAACTACTACTACAGGAAGCTGACCTCGGACCCCACAAAGAAATTCATTAAACAATTACAACAACTAATTAGCACATTTCTAGAACATACACACAATGAACTGGAAAACATGATACCAACAAGTCCAACACTAGGAATCTTCTACATGCTATCGAAAATTGATAAACCTGGAAATCCTGACAGACCAATTATATCAGGAAATGGCACATTAACTAAGGGAATATCTGGACTCATAGAGGATATACTCAAACCACTGGTGCTGGCCGGCCCGCTGGAGCTGAGGGCTGAGGTGCTGGATGCCATGACCCAGGTTTGGGAATGAGCCTGGTCAGTCAGAGGTTGGCACCGGGGGGGCGGAGCTGGATGGCGCTGTCAACAGGCAAGCGCTCCTCTCCAGGGAGGTGTAGGGCTTCCTCTAGCTGATGGCTGCCACCAGGTGGAGGCTGGGGATAGCATGGGCTTAGAGAAGCCAGGTGCTAGACCTTGGGGGGAGGAATGGGGCAAATACCAGGGCTGTGGGACTAATGTGTTGCTCCACACACATGCGTATTCACTCCTGGGGCCCCAGGGCATAAACAGAGGAAAGAAAATCACCAGCGGCAGGATGGCAACCAACTCCCCTCAGGCTCCACTCTCGGGCCAGGTGTAAGGTAAGTCCCGGTAATTTTGGGGGATTGGGCTGGGGGGGGGGCAGTCAGATGGGGGCCATCCAGGCGTCGCAAAAAGTATTAAATGTAAAAAAAATGCAAACACTGGTGCTAAACACAAACAACTTCATACAGATTATGACAGACTTTTTAAACAAACTGCACAGTATTGACCGGTTACCTCGTGACACTACTGTGATCACAGTGGATGTTGAATCCTTATACAATAGCATCTCTCACAGAGACAACATAAGTGCATGCTATGAATACCTATGAAAAGCAACCAAAGACAACAAATATCCACTGGATGTGATAGCCAAACTTACCGAATGCATTCTTACACACAATTATTTCAACTTTAATACTGATATTTACCTTTAAAATTTGGGGACTGCTATGGACACCAGCATGGCACCATAGTATGCAAACCACTGCGTGGCAAATCTAAAAAAATACTTCCTCAGTAAGTAACACCACAGAGCATTAACATATTATTAATATATTGATGACATATTTATGATATGGACAGCAGGAGAGGAAAACCTGAAACTATTTTTGACAACATCAATAAATTCCACCCTTCCATAAAATTTAAAATACATTACTCGAAGTGCATGTGTTTCCTGGATATCACAGTAACACTAAAACAGTAAACAATGGAACACTGCAAACATCTGTCTACAGAAAACATAAAGACAGATACAATTACCTTCACAGCATGAGCTTCCATTTCCCACACACCAAAACACACATAATACACAGTCAGGCCATCCAGTACCACTGTTTGTTCAAACCAGGAGGAAAGTGACAGACGTCTTTGTACACTAAAAGAATTCTTCAGGCAGAAAGGATGTAAATCTAGCACTGTCGATAGGAATATCCATTCTGCTGTCCACATACCTACAGAAGAACTACTAAGGTATAAGCCACACAGAGCATCAAAAGCACACTTCTAGTAGTAACCTACAATCCAGAACTGGAAAAACTATGGAAAACAATAACAGATTTACAGCCATTATTGTCTGAAGATGAAACTCTAAAACATATATATTTCCCACTCCACCAGTGCTTGCCTTCTGCTAACCACCAAACCAGAAGCAGAAACTGGTGTGAAGCAAACTTCCCACAGACCTCCAGCTAGATGACAAAGATACAAAACCATGCAGGGCACCTTGCTGCAAACTATATACATGTATCTCTCCTGAGACATGTGTCATTCATAATGGAAAAACATTTGAAATCCAAAATTCATATCCCTGTTCTTCTAGCAGTGTAGTATATATGATACAATGTAGAAATTGTGAAAATGGCTGCTATATTGGTGAAACTGGACGAATCACCACAAATTCACAATCACCCATGAAGAGTTAAGTATACCATTAAGGGAACATTTCTCAAGACCAAGCCACTACATCAGTGATTTTACTATCAGAGTGTTAAACGGTAACTTCAAAAACAGTCAGGAATGGCAAACATTTGAACTAAAAATGATAAAACATTTTGACACTAAAGAAAAAAGGACCTAATAAAGATCTTTGTTTTTTGTCACATTATTAGGTATTAAGCCCAAAACAATGTTTCAGATGGTTCTTCTTTCATACTTGAACCATCACATCAGCATCCTCCTCCAGATAAAATCTAACTATCACTCACTTTGATCATATGGTAGCTCTTTTAACATGCACCCTCTAATGACAATAGGATTCTTCCTGTCTGTTATTGTTTTTTACAAATGTGAACTGATGGTCCAGATTTAACTGTAACTGCCCTTTGATCTTATAAGCAGGGGCACTGGAACGTTGCACCCACTATTTTTTTGCAGATTTCTCAGTTTTCACCATTATCCACAAAAAGTGACGTTCTACAATTTCTTGCAGTTTTTGAGTTTTACTTTGGACTTCGTAAAAAGAATTAAAATTTTTCACAAAATACACTCAAATAAAATGGGCTGTAATCAAAACATAAGCACACTAGTAACTGCTACCACGGACTTGCTGTTTGCTGTACTGAGCTACAACTGTTGTTCCATTTGTGCCCAATTTCTCAGCTTATGTCTACTCAGTTTATATGAGTCTCAACCCCATACTGAACAAAGCACAAGCAGGAACCACAATGGATGCTGACTCCATAGGATGGGTGTAAGTGTATAAGTGCAAAAACACACAAGCAAGGACCAAGGTGAGCTGTGGACTCTTGTGCATTTTTTGAATGACTCAGCTTTTACCGTTAGTCCTTTTTGGTAAACTATTGGTGTGTGTCACTCAAGTTTATATTTTTGCTACTGTCCACTACTGTGTTTACCAAATAAAAAGATTACAATTCTTGCATATTGTAAGGTGATAGAGCTTTTTTTAGGTGTGCCAACCTACCCCATTCATTTGGGAACCTGTGCCTTTGTAAATTACAGGGTACCCTGACTACTGTATGATGCAGTAAAAACATATTAGTATTTTTTTATATTCTTATTTAACTGGGTTAGGCCCACTAGGCACAAATGCCTGTTTCCAGGAGCACTGAGGAGGTTAAGTGACTTGCTTAGAGTCACACAGTATGCAAGTGAAGGTTCTGGGAATAAAACCCAGGTCTGCTAGATGAACTCAGCTCATTCATTCTGTTACCCTAACCCCCAGGCTACACTGCCAGACCCAATAATCCATAGATTGAATGTTTTAATATGTAATTTCAAAAACAGTGTATGGCACCTATGGTACAAATTATGAACATTAAGAACAACATTTTACTATAACTTAATTATTCACCACTCTATCTGTTTTTTGTTTTTACACCAAAGTGGGTGAATAGTTGACAGAGCACTATAAACTATTGATCAGGCTTCATTACTCTACATCCAGAAACAGAAAAAAATGTTTATTCTGGATTTTTTCAATATTGATAAGCTGAGGTTCACTAAATAGAATCTATTTAGCACTGTATGAAACAGCTGTTTTTAAATTTTGGAAGATAGGCAATACATTTATCAGTTTAGTATTCATTTTAGGAACATGAGCTTGTCTTCATGTTTAAAACATATTCCAAGTGGCAGTGTATACATTTAGCAGTTTATACTAACTAATAAATGCCACAGAAGAAAGTAAAAAAATTATTGTGATGCACTCAGGGTCTATAGTAGAAGTCCTCCAATTTCCCAGCAATTTTTGCACAAAAAAAAAAAAAACTGTGCAATTTGGGTAAATTTATTTGCAGTTTTTCAGTGGCCCTGCTTATTTGGTGGGTTTCTCAGCAGACACAGTCCATTCACAATTGGATTCTTCCATGCTGTTTGTCAGGAATGTTAACTGACTGTAATGCTTTGATGGGTAAACTGCTACTCCATGTCTTGAATCTATATTCAACCTGTATATATGTCATGCTATCCAGCTCTGTTTTCACTGACCTGACCTGAAGAAGAGAGTATTATCTCTCGAAAGCTAGTCTCAAAAATAATTTTGTTAGTCAAATAAAAGGTATCACCTGCAACATATTTGTTGTTGTTTTTTTCTTTACATGGCCTAAAACTACAGATTAACAATGTTTTTCCCACAAGGATGAGTTGGTTATTGCCCAGCTGTGTCATAGGATCGCGGAGAGGGGACAAGGTAGCAAGGTGTTCACCCTTAGGTTGTGTACACAGTTAATGGGCAAACATAAAGTACTGCAAGGGATCATGGTCAACAGGGGGACTTAATTACTTCAGGGCAAGACATCAACAAAGAGATGAAGGAGGTAGAAACATAATAACATAGAATTTGGCAGTAGAAAATGACTTTTTGGCCCACATAGTCTGCCATGTATTCGCTGCCTATTCTACTCTGACAGACCCTATTAGGTCTCTGGCAACCTTCCTGCCTTCTTGCCTCCTTTCTAATTTACCCCTATGTTTATCAGTCACATGCTAGAAACCCCTCATTGTTCTAACATCTACTGCTCCTATTAGCAGTCTGTACTAGGCATTTACCACCCTTTCAATAAAGAAATATTTCCTATCATCTCTTCTTTATTGCCCTCCTCTAGATTCATTGCACATTTACTGGTTCCGGTACTCATCCTTCTTTGAAAGATATGCCCCTTCTGCACCCTGTTCACCCCTGTGAGGTACTTGTAGGTCTCAATGATGTCACTGCTCTCCTTTCTTTTAGTGTGTGCATGCTGAGATCCCTCAGTCTCTCCTCATAGAGATTCCCATGCAAACCCTGCACCATTTTTGTTGCCCTCCTCTGGACAATCTCCACCCTATCTATGTCCTTTCGGAGGTGTGATCTCCAAAACTGGACACAGTTCTAGAGGTGGGGTTGTACCAGAGAGTGACACAATATCAGCACTACCTCCACCCTCTTGCTAAAGATACCCTTCCCTATAAACCCCAGCTTTCCCATTAGCCCTGCCTACAGCCTTGCCATACTGTGCTTCCACCTTGAGGTTTTCTGATAACTTCAAGATGCCTTTCCTATCTAGAGGCTGTCAATACCCCCCCCTACACTCAACACTGGGATTCTTACACTATAGGTGCATGATTTTTCATTTTTCTATACCTCTCTACATCTCTTTGGAGAGCATTGACCAAAGGCTTTCTCCATAGTGTGAACTTGCCTGCTGTTTTGGAGTAGCTAAGGCTAACACTAGATGCTCCAATCCAGCACTCCAAGATCAAGACAGACATAGGCACAGCATTCTCTGGCTGAGACTCAGACAGAGATGCCTTTCTTATGGAATTTTCAAAGATCATGCCTGATCGGTTAGCCCCTGCCTTCTGAGCATAATTCAAGAAACAATCTAAAAGAGGAGAGTTCCTCCATCTCTGAAAAATGCAAATATTACAGTCCTTCCCATAGTAGGTAAGGATCTGATCCACTGTGCCCACTAGCCCCAATCACCTTTATTAATAGAGACTGTAAAATCTTTGCCAAGACAATGGCAGCCCAATTGGAACCCTTCCTAGCAGAACTCTGGCACCCCTCCCAGATGGGCTTTGATAAGGACTTGATTGGTGCTGACATCACTGTGCACTCTTTCATCTTCTCTGAAAAGTATAAGGTGCCCTTTCTCCCCACTATAGCAATTGTCATGGATTTCAAGATGACCTTTGACTCAGTGGAGTGGGGTACCTATCTGATATTCTGGAGCCTCTTGGTTTGGTCAGTCTTTAGATCATGGGTAATGTTCCTCTATCACTTCTTAACAGCATGCATCACTATTAATGGACTATTATCCTCTCCCTTTGCCATTTTTATATAATAGCAGTTTTATTGGATTTTGATACAGAGAAATAGAATAATAGATTGATGAGGGTGTATTACAAGGCAGTAATACCATCGAGAGGTTTTGGGGACTTGGAATCTTGAGAGCAAAACTTGAGAGGTTTCCAAAGTCCCCAGAACCTCGAGATGGTCTTACTGTCATGAAATACACCCTCATCTATTTTTAATTTTTTTTAATATGTGGATCTGTTTACAAATTCTGTGTCTTTTCATGTGGGCCTTCTGACTGTGTGCTGTGCTGACCGGCTGAAAACTCTCTCCCTTGCTCACTCATCCCGCCTCCTCACGAATCTGTTGGATTTTAATTTGGCATTTTCTTTTGTGAGGCAGTAAGTCCTACCTTTCATTTTTGGTGTCCTTCAGTGAATGGAGGATGAAGCAGGATAAAATAAAAGCAAAAAGCATGTCTGACCATCTGCTAAGTGAGGGTAAACAGCTGCCATGTTTTACAAGTTGCTCTGCCCGCCTCACAGAGGAAAGTTGCCAATAAAAATGCATGCCACCAATTTGGCTGTGCAGGAAGAAATGTGGCACCTTGGCAACTGGGTCTGTGTGGAAGGTAGACTGGTGCATGCACTGTGGGATTTAAGTGATAATACTATCGTTCATCGGAATGATGGTATTATTGACTGTGAAGTGTAGTATTATTGGGAGCAGAGTGTTGTATTATGGGGAGCTGCTATATATTACAAGGATTTTTTTGAATAATTTTCAGTGGTATTATTTTGATAATCCATATATTACACATCACTACAACATGATCAAACTGTAAGACACACAGCATAGAACAGGGCTAGGCATCAAAAAACATTGTAAAGAGAAGTCTAACACAAAAAATAAAAAACAATGAGGAAGATAAAGGGGAGGGTAAAAATATATACCAAAAACCAATGATAATGATAATAATAATAATGATAATACATAATATGCTAATAGTAATATCAAATAATGATAGCTAGTTGTATAAAATATAGCACAAATTAGGGAAACAGCAATCAGAGGCCTAAATGCTATTAATTAACAGTCATAAATCACACAAAAAGGAAAAAAAAAGGAGAAAGAGCAGAGGCCGGAAGATGGACAGGCAGGGGTATCCTCTTTAGTAATAAAAATTAAAATGATAAATCCCAAAAGTACATTAGGGAACAAAAAAAGAGTCAACCTCAACCTTGTATAGAACCCAATGGCCCCAAATCCAATTAAATATAGAAAGCAAGTTCAAATACTTGTAACAACATCATTAATGTTGATAAATAGCCTCAACCAAAGCTTCCCAATGTGTGACCTGGGGCAAATGGGACTGACGCCACAACCTCGTTATAACCTTTTTTTGCACAAATCAATAAAATTAACAACTTCAATGACCTGCTCCTAACTAAAAAATCTCCAGAGGAAACATGAAGTAAAACAAGTGCAGAAGGCAGGGAAGATGAAATACCAAAAAGGGGAGATGAAATACCAAAAATGTGGCTAATTACCTGTGAAATTGCAGACCAATATTGTTGTACAAGGGAACAGGACCAAAAGATATGTGTGTGGTCTGCCAATTGCTGTCCACATTGCCACTAGCAGGCGCCAACTGAGGGACCCGAAAAAGAGGTGAGCGAAGCTGGGGTCCTAAAATAGTGCATCCTACATTTCCATGCAAACCTGCAAAGGTAGGGCACTATCAAGAGTTTGCAGGACATCAAAGAAAACTTCTCCCATTGGACAAAATCACAATCCATTATGAAATCAGTAAATACAGCTGGAAAACTATTTCTCTGGAATCCTTGGAGGAAGTACAAAACAAAGAATAAATAACACCAATCAGATGGTCAGGAGGAGCCCCCATTTGACAAGTGATTAACAACTGCACCAAGGGCTGTATTGAGTCAAAAGGAAATTGTGGAGGAGTGGCAGAAGAAAGAAGATAGGCCCTAAAATGTGGATATCTATAATAGTCTGACATGGGAATATCATACAGAGCCTAAATATTAATAAATAAACGAGGGCCAGCATGATACAAAACCTGATGTACATACCCCAGACCCCATGTGGCCCGATGGCGATGAGATAAATCTTGAGATTTTAAAGGGATCTGATGATTCCATGCTAATGCACTTTATAGGAAGGCATCAGAGTCGGAAAAAAAGAATGGGTCCTATGCCAATTAGTCTGGATTTCCCCAAGTAAAACAAGAAAAATTAGAGAGAGGGAAATACCCTGGCAGATTGGAATAAAGACATCCCGATACCCAGGGCTCCTAACAGACTAAGTGGGCTAGTAACCAGAAGGGCTACACTATTCACCAATCTAATGAGGGCAGTGCTCTGTAATGCCAGTTCAATTAGAAACAAGACCACAATTATAGTAGACTTGGTTTCTTCGGTTGATCTGGCATGCATTGCCGAGACCTGGGAGGGTGATGATGCTGGCCCAGTTTTAGAGATCGCTGTTCCCCTTGGGTACTCAGTGGTGCACTGCCCCAGAATGGAGCACAGGGGCATGGGAGTGGCCATCTGTTTTAGATATGAGCTTGGTTTCACTGTGCAACAGGTGGAAAGACCAGATTTTTTTGAATGTGTGGTTGTTCATGGGGTCTGGGCACAAGCTGCAGGGTTCTTTTGATTTACCATCCCCCCTGGAGTGGGGCAAGAGAATTCCTGCAGGAGGTAGCTGACTACATCATTGGTGAGAAGTTGGAATCTCCCAGATGCTTAGTTCTCAGGGATTTCAATGTCTGGGCCAATGGCAAATCTTCTGGACGAGGTTATAACCTCCTCCAGATGATGTCATCTCTGGGCCTGTTGCAAGAAGTTTCTTCCATGACCCACAGGGTCCACATATTGGACCTGGTCTTCTCCCTTGGCCTTGAGATTAGTAATCTCAAAACTGATCAAGTTGTTTAGTCCGATCGTTTCACAGTGGAGTTCTCATTTGGGGGCCCCCCTGAGAGCCCTCTCTCTGCTGAGATGGTGAGCTGCTGTCCTTGGAGGGGTTTGAACCTGCAGGGATTTCTGGTGGTAGGAGATCTATCTAGTGTGAGTAGTGTATGCATAGGGAGTATGGGCAAGGCAGTCATCACCTATAACAGGGTGATGTCAGCTACTCTTGACTCTCTCACACTGATCCATGTATGACCCAAATCCTCTCACTTGAGGTCCCCATGATTAGATGGGGAGCTTAAGGTGATGAAGATTTTGGGTTGGAAGTTAGAGCACTGCTGGTAGATGTCTGGGCTGGAAGTAGACAGACTGGCCCATGCTCCCATTATTGCAAGCATCAGGAGGCAATCACCAGTAAGAAGGCAGAGTTCCTATTCAGGGAGATCGCTGCTGGGAAGAATCGACTAACAGTGCTCTTTCGAACTGTGGGCAGGCTACTAAACCCAGCCTGTATAAAGCCGAAAAAAGCCTTTTCTGATGCTTTATGTGATGAGATTGGTTGGTTCTTACCAGACAGGGGGGTCCTCCATTCAACAGGGCATTCCACAAGTGAGCTACATTGTGGCTGAGAGTGATCACCTTCAGTGTCTGGAGAGCACTCTGTCTAATTGAGGGGAGTTTAAATCAGTGGAGGTGGCTGAGGTCATTGAGGTTGCCCTTTGACTGAAGCACACTTACTGTAAACTGGACCCAGTGCCGACACACTCCTTGGTGGGATGTGTCGACACCATTGGCCCGGTGTTCTCCTTGATAGTCTGGTGTTCTCAAAGGGAGTCTTCCCAGATGCCTTGAAGGATGCACTGATTAGATCTCTGCTGAAGAAACCAATTCTTTAGACCCTGACGTCAAGCTGAGTTACCATCCAATCTCCAACTTCCCATTTTAAGGGAAGGTTGTTAAGGTGGTGGTGCAGCAGCTCGAGAAGTGCCTTCTGGCCTTTGATCTCTATGAGCCTTCCAGTCTGGGTTTTGTGCAAGGCTTAGCACAGAAACCACATTAGTTTGGGTGCACAATGACCTCCTCAGGGCTTGAGATGGAGGAGAGGGGACAATTCTCATTCTTCTTGACCACTTTTCAGCTTCTGACATAGTAGACTATTGTGTGTTGCTTGATAGCTTGAGGGAATTTTGTGGACTCACTGGCACTGTCACCTACTGGTTTGAGCACTATCTTATGAATAGGACTCAACGGGTAGTGATGGGGAAGTTCTCCTTCCCTAGCCTCCTGTCATGCAGAGTACCTCAGGGTTCGGTCTTGTCACCAGCGTTGTTTACCATGCACATACTGCCCCTGGAATAGCTCATTAGGAAATCCAGTTTGGGTTTTCATTGCTATGCTGATGATACCTAGCTGTATCTTTCCGTTGCCCCTAGAAAATCCAATGCTGTGGAAGTGCTTAACAACTGCTTTGCCATGATCAGTTACTGGATGACCTCCAGCTGGTTGCAATTGAATCCAGATAAGACGGAGGTACTGATGGTGAAGTCAAACAGAGGGAGTGATAGGATGGGCTGTGGTGTAGCAATAGGATTGTTCCTGGGGTCTGTGCCACTGAAGGCCTCCTCTAGGTTGTGTGATCTTGGTGTGATATTTGGCAGTGGATTGACATTTGAGGCACAGGTGTCATCCACTGTCCAGACCAGCATTTACCATCTTAGGAATAATGCCAGGATCAAGCCCCTAGTTCCACCCATGGACCTCCCCACCTTGGTCCATGACTTTGTGACATCTAGGCTTGATTACTGTAATGCTCTCTACCTTGGAATCTTGGGAGGTACCCTCTGCTGGCTGCAACTGTTGCAGAATGTGGCTGCCAGGCTGTTGATGGGGCAGCTGAAATCCTGCCAAATCACCCCAGTACTATGTGAACTGCACTGGCTGCCAGACAGATGGGAGATCCTCTTTAATGTGTGTTTGCTCACCTTTAAGGCCCTACATTGCCTGGGCCCTGGATACTTGTCAGACCTTCTTACGCCTGTTACCTCTGTCTGTTCCCTCCATTCTTCCTCTTGGGGCCTCCATGCGATTCCCAGAATGAGGCTAAAAATGGCCAGTGACAGAACATTTAGTGCTGCTGGCCCTATCCTGTGGAATTCACTTCCTCCAACTATAAGGGAGACCCCTTCAGTTGAAGTATTCAAGGTCCGCCTCAAGATTCACCTGTTTAGTCAGGCTTTCCCAGGCACTGCTCATTAGACCATATCATTGGGATAGCCCTTTTAATGACTGCTTTTAGCTTAGAATCTGCCTATTTATAGGGCTTGTTTAATTTATTAGCATTGTAATTTATGCACATGTCTTATCTTAATGATTGTTTGTAATTGTGTGTAAGGAGCCCAGATCCTCTGGGATTGGGCGCCTGAAAAATAATATTTGCCTTGCCTTGCCAAGTCTAAGGGTATCATGTAGGTTATTTAAAATGAATTCTGTGTCCTTTCAGTGAGCCTGAAAGGCTGGAGAACACCAAAGACATGCTGCAGCACACCACATAAAATAAGAAAGGTTTATCCCACCATGGTCTATCAGAAGATGCCAAACAGAGGTCCGAATCCTAGGCTTCCTACCAATCCATATAAAATTAGAAATCATCTGGCACCATTCTCAATAGTAAAAAGATGGAGAAGAAAGAGGAAGAGTTTGTAAAAAAAAAAAAGAAAATATGAGGCAAAACATTAGAACAAACAGTGTCAACTCTCTAAACAAAAGATAGGGAAATCAAAGACCAGGACTTAAGATCACAGGAAACAGTCACTGTCACAAATTCATGGTTAAATAAATCTAAATGATCCAGGTTATGAGAGAGTGAGACCACCAGATAACGCAACTAATTTCTGTATAACCTCAAAATAGACTCTGGGGGAATAATTAAATGTCAAAAACTCTGTTTTATCTGTGTTTAGGCAGGTACCGGTCAGTTCTTCAAACTGTGAAAAATTATTTAAGACTGCCTTCAAATAAAGAGTAAGTTCAGTAAGAGTAAGTAAAATATCAACGAATAAAGCTGTCTTGTAGTCCCATCCATTCAGAAGAATACCATAGACATCTGGAGCAGTACAGCTAGAAATACAAGGGGTTCAATATATAAAGCAAATAACAAGGGAGAAAGAGGGCAGCCCTGAAGGGCGCCCTGATTAAGAGGAAAAGAAGTAGAGTATACACCACTCACTCCGACTAAGATTAATGAAAGGGAGTAAAGATGATGAAGCATTAACACAAATTACTGAGGAAACCCAAGCAGGAGAGACCACACGAAAGACCAAGAAATGCAATTGAAGACCTCCTTCCCATCCAAGCTGGCCAAGACCAGAGGAATTGAATGTGTATGTGCATGCCTGAGTAAAAAAAAGTACATCACACATTATCACATGCTTAGCGCTTACGGGCAAATCTTGCCTGCTCATGGTCCAGCAAGGAGGTGAGAAGGCCTTCAAGCCTAGAAGCCCAACTAGGCATGGAAAGCTTATAGTTTACATTCAGAATAGAAATAGGTTGGTAGGAAGAAGGAAGCAAAAGATATTTCCCTGATTTAGGCAGGGCTGCAAAAACTCTGTATTGTCGGGGGGGGGAGGGGCAGAACCTGAATGAACACAGGAAAAAAACCCGACAGAGTTGAGGCAAAAATCAAGCCCAGGAGAAAAGAGATTTTATAAAATTCAGCTGGGAAACCATCTAGTCCCAGACTTTTTTCTGATTTAGCAGCATAATTACTAGAACAAATTTCCTCCTGAGAAATAGGAGAAAGTAATTATTGAGCTTGTGAGGAAATAAGAGTAAGTAAAGGAATCCATGACAGAAAAGACTGAATGGAACTATTAGTCAGAGGAGGAGACTCAGGAGAATATAAAGAAGAATAATACGAATAAAATATTGAAAGTATTTTGTCAGTTTTTACTGAAAAAGGGTCTTGTAGGGATGGATGCAATTTAAGTACCGTAGCTGCAACCCAATGGGTATGAAGATGATGGAACAATCTCTTTGCATGCCAAGGGCCACCTTAATAATAATGTTGTCACAAATAGAACAGGGCATGCTAAACCCTCTGATCCAGATAATTCTGCAGCTGCTGTTGAGTTGCAGGGATCTGATCACATACCGACATATCGCCTCTAGCCTAGGCAAGTTGTAGGGTATGCAAAGTTTGATATAGCTCCTTTGTTTTAGCTTCCTTGGAGTGATGTAGGGTGGAAAATGGGCAATTAAGATACCCCTAATAATTGCTTTCAAAGCGTCCCACAAGATTGTCAGAGAAACATCACCCTTATCATTCTCATGTAAAAATTGAAGGATTAGCTGTGACAATTTATCAGTGAGGACAGGGTCCCAGAGAAGAGCCAGATGGAGTCTCCAAAAAGCAGATCGAGTAGGTTTACCCAGGGAGAGGGATGTTAGGAGTAGAGCATGGTCAGAAAAATGAATAGGTTCCACTGAAGAAACCATATCAAGATGCTCCATAGTAGTAATAAAATAATTAGGTCTAGAATGAGACCCATGTTAGGGTGAATAATGGGGGTACTCTCAGATATGAAGGTGAAAAAATCATCAAACATCCACTAAACCAAGAGACTGAAGCATCTTGGCAAAATACCTATTAGCAGAAGAAAACTGAAAAGACTTAGAAGCTGAGGCATCTAAATTACTGTAGGGATTAACTTATAATTTAAGTTCCCCCACAAATAATAACTGATCCTGTAAATTTTCAAGAAGAAGCAAAATGAAAGAAGTAAGAACAGGGGTAGAATTTCCAGTGGGGAAATATGTGTTCAGTAATCTGAGAGGGTGATCGCATAATGTTTTAGTAACAAAGATATAACATCCCGCCTTATCTTCAAAGGTACAAAATACTTCAAAAGATAGCCCATGCCTACCCAGCATTTGGACCCCCTTTGCTTACATCAGCTACTGTACGTGAAGAAAAAAATACATGATTGAAACCAAAAGAATGAAACTTTGCATTTTCAAGAGAAGGCGAATGAGTCTACTGGAGGAACAAAAAATTGGCTTGTTGCTTTCTAAAATATTGGAGGAAACAAGTGCATTTCACAGAGTTATGGATACCATTAATAGTAAAGGATATACTGTATAGCAGCTTGAATTCGCGTCTTCCAGTATTCGCGGATGTCAACCTGCTATACATAATCACATCAGCTTGAATTACTGCTGTAGGGCACAGTTAAATACTATGTTTTTTCATTTCCAGCAGCCACGGTAAAAAAACAAAACCAATTACAGTACCTTAACACTGTTTGACAGTCTCTGAGCACCTTAAACACTGAGCACACTCTGCTTGTATCCACACTCCTCGTTGTAATGTCTCTGCTGAAATGTATCAAAGAAAGCTAGAGAAAATACCACTCGAAATACCAGTATCCACTCAAATCAAGCATTGTGGATAGTGAGGCAACAGGCTCACAGCACTTGTTTGGACAACATAAGCTTCACTTTGTTTTGCCTTAATCACCAGCTGCCAGCTGCTAGCTGCTAGCTACTCAATACAGTAATGTAGAGTCCTTAGCATTGGAGGTGCTCCCATAAAACAAAACATGTATTCACAGAAAAAGGGCACTCTCCACTAAGAATTCAAATAGGCACTAGTCTCCTTTCTCTCCTGCATCTCCTCGTATCTTTGATCCTCGTTTATCTTTCAGACACCTGACGACTGCCTATTGAACAGCTGCCTAATGTTCATAGAGAAATCCGGTGCAGAGAGTGTGCAGAGAGTGATTCAGGTAATGTTTCCTGACAAATGTTATGATCTTCTGACTGCCAGCTGCCAAACAATGTAGATAAATATAGCATTCTGTTTATTTTCGCTAAGCTTTCTTGATATGCGAATATAGCTAAAATAAACGGGAAGCGAAATATACCTGCTATACTGTAATTTTAGTCTGCAAACACATAATATGGGAAAGGTATAAAATAGAGACACTATTTCAATAAATCAAATAAAAAAAACATACAGAGAAAAATATGAGAAAAAAAGAGCACTTGAGGCCTCCATCAAACCTCTCTCAAAAAATTCCCATCCCTGCCTGTCTCTGAATGACAACAAAAAATCCAATCAAAATAAGCCTCACTAAAGGGTGTATATAACAATAATACGAAAAATTGACTATCTCCTGCACTAAGCATACATATTATCAGAATAAAAAGATAAAAGACAACTATTAAGAGCATTAACTGCAATATATACTGTACACAATATCAGAAGAAGAATTAGAAAAAGAAACTGAGACATCCATATACAGTACAAGACTGAATAATAATTACCAACTCCCCAGACAAAAAACAAAGCTGCAGCCAGAGTTTATTTATTGAATTTTGTTGACCGGGCAAGCCTACTAAGATTAGAAGTTCCTATTTCAGGGGTGACCCAGGTGTGAATATAGAGATGGCAACCAACTGAATCCGAACCAGATTAAGCTGTTGGAGGTATTTCTAGTGAATGGAGGAAATTTGGCCAGAACACTGGGGAAATGTCTCCTACTTTTTTCAAGAAGTGCCATGGGATCTTTAATGTCCACCTGAACAACCACCAGAACAGGCAGACCTGACCTCAGTGTTAACGTCTCATCTGAAAGATGGCACTTCAGGAGTGCAGCACCCCCCCATGCTGCACTACAGTGTCAGTATTGGGATATTAACCCAAGTTCCTGGTGTGGGGATAGAACCCACAGCCTTCTGATCTCCCAGCCTCAGAGGTGAGTGTGCTACCTGCTGAGCCACTGAGACTGCAAAAAATAACCTCCTTAGCTTCCAAAACCATTGTTCAACAACACCAAACTTAAAAAAGATTAACCAGAAATAACTCTGGCCTAGAACTATATACTGTACAGGATAAAGTACATCCTTGACAAGGCTGGAAAAAGACAAACCAACAGGAAATGAAAAAAACTCTACTAAAAAAGCTAAGAAAAAAAAATATAAATAGACCAGCATGTCAAGGAAAAAGTACAAATGGAAATGACCTCTTCAAGGTAGGGAGCAGGTTTTTCTTTCCTGCTCCTAGGCTACCAAAAGTATAGCCCCTTTGGTTCAAAAAGAACCAAAAGCAAATGTAAGCTGGGGGAAAAAACTGCTAGAAAGTATGTGGGGGGATGGGCTGTCACCCCCACCAGGCTATGTAAGGAAAAAGAGGGCAATCCCTCAGATGATCTAAAAAAGGAAACAAAAGTGCAAAGTGGCACAGGATTTACATGATGTGGGCAAAAAAGGAATTGTGGTCAGTGGCATGGTGACTGTACATCACTGAAAATCAATTTTGGTGATGTACATCCCCAGCACACAAGAAAATGGCATCGGGGACTTAGATTTTAAGTGTTTATGTGGGGTGCTGCACCCCTGCAACCCCATGCTAAAGAATTCTTTACTCCGGGGTACATATTGGGGTGTACAATCTGGATAAAACAAAATTTCGGGCCAGGAGCACAAAAATGTAGGATTGCCCGGACCTGAACCTGGAACCCTTACAGCTTTAGGCTGCCACCCACCCACCATGCTGTGAGGCCAGCTTGGCAGCCCCATGCCAACTACACCAGGCCAAGCCTCCTTCCCTTCCATCATGCTCGGTCCCCTCGCATGCGTGTATACATATAGTGACATCCTGGCTCAATATGCACCCACTTCCCCATCCGGTCACCCTTCCTTAGCAGTAGCCCTGTCAGCATGCACCAGGATTGAGTCACCCATATTGCAAGTGCTCAGTCGCAGAGACCCATGTCATGGGCTACCATAGCATATAGGGAAGGAATCCCCCCTCCCCCCATATCTCCAACCCATGTAAGTAAGAAAAATGTGGCTCATACCAGTAAAAACAACATTTAGGTAGCCATCTTTCAAGAGAATATTTCAGAACCAAGACATATATACAATAACTATACAATAAATTAACATATACCTGTATATGTGGCACTAAGGAGACATATTATGCTAAAAATAAACAACATTCTGTAAAATAATCTTGCTTGATTCCTTAGCAGGCTAGGATAAAGAAATTTCATAAAATTAAAACACAATAGACTGCAGAAAATTAACAAGCATTTGTCAATGCTGAATGTTTGCTTGCTGATATTGGCATTGGACATGCAGGATTTAGATAGATGCAGAATAGCAATGTCAGTGGAGTATTGAACTCACATCAACCCCACCTCCACCCTGAAGAGGTGGGCAGGCACTGGGGTGTGCCTTTGGGTCATCGCCCATAATGCTCACAGCATTTCACCTAACCCTATCCTGCAGACACTGACAAGTGTTAAGGTGTGTCTTGGGGTGTTCGGCTTTATAGTCACTCCATTTCATAAGGACATACACTGAAATAGGTGCAGTATAGGAAAATGGGGTGAACTCTGAGCCAAAGAGTCCAAGGCACACCTTGATGCTTGCCACTGGCTTCAGGGTGGGGGTGGGGGTGGAATGGCTTGAGCATTACAGCCGACAATCCAAAGGCACACCCCTGATGCTTGTCAGTCTGTATAGGGTGGGATTTTATGGCTAGAAACCCTAATGCCCCATGTGTTTGTTGGTATTTGCACTACAAATTTTCAACATGGCCTTTTTGTGACCCCCACCTCATGAAAGCATTTGGGACCTCTGCTCGTGACAGCGGGACTGTGATTTTGTTAATCTTTCCTGGACGTTGATTTCCCACAGTGACTGCGCCATTCTGTGCCAGATGTGTGAAAACACAGCTCAGGTAGGATGTGAAAAATGACAGCTGTGCCATTCATAGGGAGGTGTGAAGAGATGTTAATGTTGAAAATCTAGAGAGAAAATATTAAAAATGCTCTATGTTACGAGCATATGTGGAAACTGTGCAATGCACGTTCGTAACACAGTCATTTAGTGCAACTATGTCACGAAATATTCAATATAGACATTTTGTGACCTCTGTTCATGAACGCTGTCACTATGAATATCCTGAACATTGATTTCCCACAGCTACTGTGCCATAATAGTCTATGCTCAAGCAGGGACTGTGGTTGAGTTGTCAGCTGTTTTGAATGAGGATTTTGGGGCTGTTTGCTCCTGGTTATCTTGCAATGCTATGGTTTTAAACTTGAGCAAAACCAAAGTAATGTTGTTTGGCATGCCATTAATGCTTCAGGATAATCCAAGGCTTGATATACTGGATCAGCAAGGCCTTCTGATTGAGCAAGTGTCACAGTTCAAATATTTGGGTGTGATTCTGGATTCATCTTTATCTTTTTTCCCTTCAAGTTTCCCTTGGCTGTTAGTTACTGACAGAGGAGAATCTTGCTTTCAGAGCAAGTAACAACTGACTAGAACTACAGCTTTTCTAATTGAAAAATCCCTTCTATCTTGGCAGGAGTCAGTGCCTGTTGGGATTTAGCAAAGAGATACTTTATTAGAAGCAGGGGGTCTCATTTAAGTTAAAAAAAGAAGAAAGTCACTGTGTGTTTCTCTGTTTGAGGAAGGGGACTGTATCAACTTAATTTGCTGAGTCAGGAGTGGGGGGGTGAATTGGGGGTGTGGCTTGAGCAGTAGAAAAGCAGCTATCTCCAATTACAGCTTCCTGCTGTTAGTTTCTGACAGAGGAGAATCTTGCTTTCAGAGCAAGTAACAACTGACTAGAACTACAGCTTTTCTTGCTAATTGCCGTCCTTCCCACCCTAAGCCAGTTCTACTTTTATAGCCACTGGTTTGACTAACAACAGGAACTTCTAGTTTGGCAGTAGGAATGGAAGGATCACTGAGACACATTAGTTTCATCAACCTTGAAGGAAACTAAAAAAAAAAAATAGCTCCCCCCCAGCTGCTGGAGGTCTGATTCTGAACAAGGAAGGAGGAGACTACTGAAGACTACAGGAAGCTCCTGTCCCAGAACAGGAAGGGCGAGAGCTTTAAGGGCACATAGGCAGTAGGAAAGTAGTTGTCAAACTACATAGAGGGAGGAGGCAGTACGCATACAAAGCAACAGGAGAGGGGACACAAAATAAGCCAAGCTGGGAGTGGTGCAGTGCAATGCCTGTGGAGTGGCAGTGCTCTGGGAGACATTCTGGAGGCTGTGATGCTGCCCCATTTGCAGGCACCTCTCTGGTGTGAGGGAGGAGGTTGCCCGTCTCCAGGCTGACCTGGCTAGGATTCGTGAAACTTCCTTCCCCACACAGGGACCACTAGGGCCACTGCCGCTACCTCAGAGGTTGCCAAGAAGAGGAGTGGTTGGACCAAGGTGGGCTCAGGGAGGGAGAGGGTGGTGGAACAGAGGTGCATCCCTCCAGTTGTACCTCTCCATAATTCATATGCTGTTCTGGTGAAGAGTGGTTCCTCTATGGAAGCGCCTGCAATGGATACCAAGGAGGATGTTGGGAACCTTCACAAATGAGACCCACAGGAGGGTGGCACGAGACCCCACAGGGGAAGGAAACAACTCCTGGTGGGGGACTGAATCATTGGGGGGTCAGAAGTGGGAGAGGAAGGGGAAGGGGAAAGGGAGGTAAGGTGCCTGCCTGTCACCTTGGCTCGGAGGGACAGGAAGTGAATCCTCAGGATCGCGGGAGCAGCTGCATGAGGAAGGGAGCTGGATGTCATTGTCCACCTAGGGACAAATGACCTGGCTGTGAATGGGATCAGAGCAGTGCAAGAGGAATATGTAGAGTTGGGGAGGGGCCTTAGACAAGTTGCATGTACGGAAACCTTCTTGGAGGTGCTGCCTGTCTATGGTAAGGATGATGCTAGGGTATTCCGCACCATGGGATTCAATGAATGGTTGAATAACTGGTGTGGAGCGCAGGGTTTTGGCTTCATTGGGGTCTGGGGAGCCACCTGGAGGGATGCAGGCCTATACTGGTGCAGTGGTCTGCATCTATCCGGGGGAGGAACCAGAATCCAAGGTGATAGGTTTAAATGCTTCATTGGCAAACATTTAAACTAGCCAAGGGGGAGGTACAGAAAAGGAGCAGGGAAATCCCAGCCTCCTCCCACAAAACACAGTAGTTAGAGAGGTAAACACCAAGGTAGAGCAGTCAGTAAGGAGCAGGACAGGGGTAAATGCAGAAAAAGGCAGTATGGAGAGGGATGGCGCTAAAAGGGGTAAGGCCATCAAAAATGGAGGGAGATGAGTACCAATGCCCACAGTCTGTGTAACAAGCTTCCTGAACTAGTGGCCTGGATGGCAGAGGGATGCCTGGACATTGTGGCAGTCATTAAAACATGGTACACAGAGAACCATGACTGGGATGTCAACATACCAAGATACACAATCTACAGGAGGGACAGGGTGGGAAAAAGAGGAGGAGGGGTAGCTCTCTCTCTATATAAGGGAAGGGATAAAAGCAACAGAACTAAAGAGTAAACAGGAAGTTGATGAGTCACTATGGGTCACCCTGGAGACAGGAAATGGCACCACAATCTGCATGAGGGTTGTGTATTGACCCCCATCCCAGGGGGAGGGAATGGACAAGGAAATGATAGAAGGCATCCTTAAAATGGCAGTAGAAGGGGAGATATTGTTGATGGGGAACGTGAATAAGCCAGATGTTAACTGGAGTACCTTTGCTGCAGGCACATCCAAGAGGAAGGTCATTCTTGATGCCCAACAGGGGGCATGCCTCAGACAGATAGTGTTGGAACCCACTCGAGAGCGAGCAATCTTAGACCTGGTACTCTCAAATGGGGATAGAGAAAGGATCTCAGATTTAGAAGTGGGTAGCCATCTGGGAGGAAGTGACCACCAAACAGTGTGGTTCACAATAAACACAGCCATAGAGTCAAGCCATACAAAAGCAAGAGTATTGAACTTTAGGAGGTCTGACATTGAGAAAATAAGAGAGAGCCTCCGAACAGCACTAGCAACTGGGCAAGAAGGAGGGGTGGAGGAACAATGGGGAATAATCAGAACAGCCATCATAGTGGCAACAAGCCTTTGTGTGAAGCAAATCAACAAAACAAAACAAAGGTAAAAACCACTATGGTTCTCAAAAGAGGTGGAAGGGAAGGTTAAGAAGAAAAGGATAGCATTCAGGAAGTATAAGGAAACACAGAAGGAGCAGGACAGAGAACTTTATCAGTTAAAGCAGAAGGAGGCTGGGAAGGCAGAATAGCAAAGGCACAAACTGAGGAAAGGATAGCCAGATCTGTTAAGAAGGCAGACAACACCTTTTATAGGTACATTAGGGAATGAAGGAAGACCAAGGGAGGGATACAGAGACTTAATAAAGGGGAGGGAATGTGGACAGAGGGTGTCAGTGAAAAAGCAGGGATACTGAATGAAAATTTCTGCTCAGTATTCACAACAGAAGAGGAAGGGGAGGTACCTAAACCAAACAAGGGAAACACTCTGGATAGGGGGGTTGATACCAGTCCATTCACAGAAGTAAGGGTTTTGAAAGAACTCTTGAAACTGAGGGTGGATAAAGCAATGGGGCCTGATGGGATTCTCCCCAGAATTCTAAAAGTACTAAGGGTAGAACTAGTAACACAACTGACTACTCTCTTTAACAAATCATGGGAGGATGGGGTGGTACCTGAGGACTGGAGAAGGGCGGATGTGATTCCACTTCACAAACGTGGGAGCAGAGCAGAGGCAGAAAACTACAGACCAATTAGTTTGACCTCAGTGGTAGGGAAAATGATGGGATCACCTTTGAAGGAAAGAACTGTTGAGTACCTAGAGGCCAGTGGGGCACAGGACCCAAGGCAGCATGGTTTCACAACAGGAAGATCATGTCAGATGAACCTAATAGACTTTCTTGACTGGGTGACCAAAGTAGTAGACCAGGGAGGGGCTGTGGATATGGCATACCTAGATTTTAGCAAGGTATTTGCCACAGTCTCACACAAAAGATTAACATACAAGTTAGCCAGCCTTGGAGTGGGTCCCAAGGTGGTAGCCTGGATAAAAAACTGGCTGGACAACAGGATGCAAAGGGTAATAGTAAACAGAGTCCAGAGTGAAGAAAGGAGGGTAACTAGCAGCATACTACAGGGTTTGGTACTGGGATCGGTCCTCTTTAATGTCTTTATAAGTGACATTGGAGAGCACCTGGAAGGAAAATTATGTCTCTTTGCAGATGACACAAAGATCTGCAACAGGGTTGATACGAAAGGTGGGCTGGAAAAGATGAAAAGGGACTTGGCAAGGTTGGAGGAATGGTCAAATATAGCGGCAGCTCAGATTCAACTCAAAGAAGTGCAAGGTAATACACCTGGGAAACAAAAACCCAGGAGAAGAGTACACAATGGGGGTGAGATAATAACAACGACAAAAGCGAAAGAGACCTAGGAGTAATTACATCAGATGACCTTAAGATGGGTAAGCAATGTGGGAAGGCAGTAAGGAGGGCTGAGGAGATACTGGGATGCATAGGGAGAGGCATCAACAGTAGAAAACAAGAAGTTGTTATCCCTCTGTCAGACAGTTGGTGAGATCCCATCTGGAGTACTGCGTGCAATTCTGGACGACCCTATCTCTGCAAAGACATAGACAGAGTGGAGGCTGTTCAGAGGAGGGCAACCAAAATGGTGCAGGGTCTGCACTAAAAGACATATGAGGAGAGACTAAAGCAACTCAATATGTATATCCTTGAGGAAAGGAGGGAGGGGGGGACATGATAGAAATGTTCAAGTATCAACGGAATTAACAACGTACAAGAGGGTAGGATCTTTCAGAAGAAGAGATGTGCAAGAACAAAGGGGCACAATTTGAAGATAGAGGGGGATGGCTCAGAGGTAATGTTAGAAAGTAATTTTTCACAAAGAGGGTTGTGGATGCGTGGAACAGCCTTCCTGAGTAGGTTGTGGAGTTAGGAACAGTGGGAGAATTCAAGAATGCACAGGACAGGCATCAGGCAATTCTAGTAGGGGGTAGGAGGAAGTAAGCTGTTAATTAACTAGAATCTGCAGCTTATCCATCAGGTAGGGAAATGGGCAGACTAGGTGGGCCAAGTGGTCCTTATCTGCCATCAGAGTCTATATTTCTGTGTTTCTATGTTCTGTAAGTGCAATTGGTTGTTGAAACAATTAATAAGAAAATTGTATTATTATATAAATTAATTTCTTACTATATGTCTGACACTAGGAGAGCTACTGCTTTTTGATACCTTTTACCTCATTTTGATTATGTGTCAAGCCTTTATTTTAATATAGGACAGAAGGAAATGCATGCTTTGACTGTTACCTATAATAATATATGCAGGTTTATATGAGCAGCCCCAAGTCGGACCCATTATTGTTATTTATAAGCTGAATTGGGTTGGCTCTCTCCAGAACATAGGATTCAATATTCTGTGGGATGTGAGATATTTAAGAGTTTTCATTTTGGAAAGTCTTTTCCCTTGTCAGAGTTAGTCTCTCTTAGAAATGTTTTGCCAAGTTTGAGGTCTGCAACTGGCCCTTTATTCAGTGTCCCTCACTATAGATTAAAGAGTGGGATGCAAGCTTTTTCTCTGGGTGCCCCAATAATTTACATTGCTCTTCATTTAGACGTTAGGCTAGCAACTTCTGTACCTAGTTTCAAATTGAAACTAAAGCAATATTTATTGTCTTTGTCAGTTTGTAATTGCTATTTGTAATTGTCATTGCGTTGTAATGATTGTTGTTTGTATTTTTGTTGTAAGTCCAGGTCGGGCATGAAAAGGAACCTATGTTCCAGTGTCCTCACCCAGTTAACAAAGAATGAAATGAAATGAAAATTAAAATTGTGCTCCAGCTGTGCAAAAATGCATTTCAGGCAGGATTTGAAAAATGACAGCTGTACTGTTCAAAAGGAGATGTGCAAAATTGATAATGTTGAAAATGTTGAGTGAAAATATTACAAATTCTCAAATTGCAAGTGTGCATTGAAACTGCGCAATGCACACTCGTAACAGTCACTTTATGGATTTGTGCCACCA
Organism: Neoceratodus forsteri; assembly: GCA_016271365.2. Lineage (NCBI taxonomy): Eukaryota > Metazoa > Chordata > Ceratodontiformes > Ceratodontidae > Neoceratodus > Neoceratodus forsteri. Next base: position 1,158,914,267 of record CM028130.1, on the reverse strand, counting down.
AATTTTCAAAATAGCCATTTTAGGACCTCCGCTCATGAACAGTGTCACTGTGATTTTCTTAATCTGTCCCAAACACTGATTTCCCACAGCAACTGGGCTATTCGGTGCTAGAAGTGTGAAAACTCATTTAGTCCAGGATGTGAAAAATGGCAGCTGCACTGTTCATAAGGAGGTGTGAAAAAATGGCAATGTTGAAAATCTGGAGTGAAAATATTAAAAATTTGTGAAGTTACAGTGTGGCTGGAAACTCTTGCAATACTGCATCATAACAGTCATTTTTGAATAGTCCTGAAATTGCAACATAGGCTTTCTGAGGCCACCTCATGAACAAGTGACACTGTCATTTTGTTAATCGTCCTGAAAGGTGATTCTACGCAGTGACTGTGAAATCACCTTTCAGGACTGAATAACCAGATGACAGTCACTGAATTCATGAGATGGGGTCCCAAGAACCACATCTTGAAGATTTGGTGCCAAAATTCACAAAAATGGCTGAGATATCCACATAAGCTGAAAAAACAACATTTATGCCATTATACAGTTGCATTTCTTCAGTTCGCGGTCAGCTTTGAAGAGTGCAAACGTGTTCCCGGTCCACCGAAGATTGTTGCGCTGAGCTCTGGAGGTAAGTATGGGTGAGAATGTGTGTGGGGAGATGAGTGTGCACAGAGGGTGGCTGCAGGTCAGGGGAGGGGACACCGGACTCAACATATGACATTTTTCTTTTTACAGGGAGAAAAAAAGCAACGCAGGAAGGTTTTCTTTTTTCACAGGTGGTTTGGTATACTGGGGTGGGCTCCAGCGTGCCACTTGGGTGTTTGTTGGGGTGGGGCCTGTAGCCAACTGGGATTGGGCACCCCATTGGCACAAAGTGTTTGGGGGCACATGAGCTGAGGGGGATTTGGCACCCCCTCATCACAAAACAAATGGAGGGGGACATTATGCCGTCAGGGACTGGGCTCCCCCATCAGCAAATTAACTTGGGAGGGACATGCTGATAGGGGGATTGGGCACCCCATTGGCTTTCATGGGGATTGTGAGAGACAGACGGTGATAGCCACCACCATATTAATTTAAAACAACTGCGGGGACATTATGCCGATGAGGATTGGGCTACCCGTTGGCAAATGAACTGGGGAGGGAGCATGATGACAGGGGGATTAGGTACCTCCATCGACTTCCATGGGGACTGAGAGGCAGCCTGCGAGCACTTGATGTCAATATGCAAATTGCATACACATTACCACGGCTGATTGCAGCAGTGGTTTTCTTTCAGCTGCACACCACTGCATCTGAACTGCTGTCATAGGCAGCTTAGCCGTTCATTGGTATGGTGTGGTCATGCCTACAAAATGGATTGGGGAATTGGCAAAGCAGGTGGCACACTTCCAAAAAGTCATATAGTGGCACTACGTTTCTTGCACATTCAAGCAAGCAAACATAAAAATGAAAAAATAAAGAGTGGTGGTTATAACAAAGAAAGACTACAAGAGGGCAACAAAGACTGCAGAATAAGAGAAACTGAATGTTAACATAGACAAAGCAATAAGATATGGAAAAAGTATGAAGACAAGCCAGGATTGCCAAACAAAGAAGTTAAGATCCATGAAAATACACAAGTAATAGATCCCTCAAAGAACAGAGCATGACAGTGAACAGATAAAAAAAAAGGCAAATTATAACAAATGCAGCAAGTGCAAAGACATCAGATTCAAAAAATACAAACAGAGGCACCCAGAATATCAACAAAAATAGACCGAAATGCACAGATAACTGAACAAAAGAAATTACTAGAGAATAAAGACGTAATGTGACGAACTGCCAAACAGGGACAATGGAAAACATGAAAAATGAACCAGTAAATAGCCTAAAAGCTGTAGAAGACAGAAGGTGCATAGGGTATCTAGAAACTTCCAAAGTGAGATGGAGCAGTGTCAGGAGAATTAACCACCAATATTTTAAAAAATAATTACAAGTAAATAATAGACAAAAAAAAAAGAAAAAGAAAGGGGGGGCAGGTACTAATACAGCAATAACTACAAACAATAAAACAGGACCTACACATAACCGAAGGAGGGATGGGAAGGGAAAAAGCAAATTAGTAACAGCAGGAGGAAAGAACTGCAGAATATAGTTATACAAAAAAAATCAAAGTGGCAACCAGCCATCATCATCAAATTAACAGTCCATAGAGAACAGTTAGGATCAACAAAGATTTGCAAAAAACAATGTCCAAGCACAGTCCATGTAGCGTCATCTTGTCTAACAGCTTACAACATGGCTTGCAACACAATCACAAACACAAAAGGTAGGGAAATGGGCAGACTGGGTGAGCCAAGCAGTCCTTATCTGCTGTCAAACTCTATGTTTCTGTGTTTCTATGTTTCTTTGATCTTAGTGAAGGTCTTCTGCTGCTGCTGTTTTTTTCTGTGTGAGGACACTTTGCCCCATTGCCTTTTTGGAGGGCCTGCTTCTCAGGTCCATTTTTTCATCTGAAGTTAGTAAATTCCAACTTTTAAGTTCTTGAAGGGTCAATTCAGGACTATCATAGGTACAAAGTTCAAAACCACCCTTCGAAACCAACTCTTCAACACTCGTAGCTGCTCCTGTCTCTGAAAGTTGCCTCCACCTCGACTTCTCATGACAACACCCACCGGGCGGCTCTCCACCTAGCCATCCCCACCACCGCTTCCCGGTACACCGTGCCTATGTCTAACTTGGCCAGTGCCAGCTGTTTCATTGTATACCTATTAGATTGCTCAATTTTGATACCAACTTGTGTAACACCTGTTCTCAATTACATGTACCCTGTAACCTAAATGTATTTTGTCTGACCTCAGTGTGACGTGGCGCCTCTGTTGAATGCCTATTGTTTTGCAAACCTATGCTATGTAACCTAAAACACTATGTATGTCTTTAATGTGACGAGGTACCTTTGGAAACGAGCCTCTGGCTCAAAGGTTGTAAACTGATTTTACAAATAAATAAACAAGAACCAACTGAGAAATGTGAACTGAGCTGGGCAGGATATGGAGTGGCAAATTTAATCTTGAGAACTCGCAGTTGGTACAAGATAGGAACATATGCCTATCTTTTAACCATCAGTGAAGAGGAGTAATCATTATCCACAAACACATGATGACCTTTCTAGAACAATTTCCCCTTATGCCAGGTCTGGGAAAGTATCTCCTGCTTCACTGCATAATTAAGGAGTTGAAGCATTATAGATCGAGGCCAAACAGAATCAGAAGCAGGCTGTGCAGCTAAGGACCTGTGCGCTCATTCCAAATGCAAAGGTGACAGATCTTCAGTATCAATGAATAAAGCTAACAGATTTTGAAGAAAAGAAATCACATCCAAATTTTCCTTTCCCTCAGGAATGCCATATACTCTTAAATTATTCTGACGGGACTGATTCTCAAGGTTCTCACATCTGTCTAAGAGTTCCCGCTGTTCCTGTAAAGATTTTGCTAAAACACATTTTAGGTGGTCCCTCGGGAGTCCGTGCCTGTAACTGATTGCTCCAAATCCCTGTCCTGGGTTTCAAATGCTGACAGGGAGTTCTTATGATCGACCTGTAGATTCTTAAACCTAGCTTTAAACTCCCTTAATTCATCAAGTATAGCTGCATTTGAAGGTCGTATTTGTTTAGGAGCCGGGGCTAATGCCATGACTGAGGAGGCCAGCGTGAAAGAAGAACAGGACAAGTCAGTCGAGGTAAGTTCTGCTGAGTGGTTTAACAGTTTGGAAGACTTCTTTTTAATGCTCGTATAGCAAAAGTCAAAAGTAAAAAATGGAGACAGTTCTCAGAGGGAAATTAGTGAAATGCAGTAAGTTTAAATACTGGGTGGGTGCAGAGCTCGGAACTCACCCCTCAATTTTGAAATGCAGCAAAACCGGAAGTCCCCCGCTCCCTTTGCTCTTGCTAAATGTACTGAGCAAGGGTTCCCCTCTGTTCAACCTACTTTTCATACTCATTGTTAAACCCTTTATAGTATATATACTATAAAAAGTTTAACAGGGTTTATATAATACTCTCTCCTGTACGCCAATGACCATGTACTCTTCCACAATGACAAATTCTCCGCCAGATTCTCCTCAGTTCTCTCACACAACTATGCTGTGGCCCACAACTGTTTTTCAAAAAACTCTGCTTAGTTAACACCAAAAAAAAACTAAATCCATGCTTTTCGGATCAAAGCCCTTCCTTGCCAGATCCAAAAATAATGCCCCCTTAAACATACTCACCCCAGATTGTATAGTCCTTGAGGACGTTGACACCTTCAAATGTTTGGGAGTGTGGCTTAACCGCTCCCTCACCTTCACTGAGCACATAAATTCCCTAGTTAGAAGTTTCCACCAGAAGCTAGGCGCAGCCAATAGATTCAGGCAATACCTTATCCTGGAAGTCAGACTAGCCATTGTCCAGGGAAATCTTTTCCCCTATTCTAGACTACTGTTCCCCTATATATGCCAGGACCTCTGCTACTGCCATGGCCAGGCTCTCTGCTGTCTACAACAATGCCTGTCATTTTGTTTTACTGGTCCCATTCTCTTCCCACCACTGCACCCTCTATAATGCCACTGGATGGCTCCCACTGCAAGGTCGCTTTGACCTAGTCCTCTGCTGCATGGTGGACACCGTCATCCATACTGGTCCGGAATCTACCCTAACTGCCCTCCTCAAAACCTGAACTCTCCAATGCAGCCTCCATTCTAACAGTACTCCTCCTCTGGCTGTTCCCAGGGTATTCACAAACAAAGGGTAGAAGAACTTTGTCGGCAGCAGCCCCCACGTAGTGGAACAGACTGCCTGCCGAACTCCACTCTATTGACACTCATTGCAGTTTCAAGTCCCACTTCAAACTCTGACTCCCAGCAAATTCCTCTTGCCACTGTTTTTAGGGGTTCCCACCTATCCACAGTCAACAACTACCTAGCATACAACTGTTGATTCCCTCCTGCCTTTGTATATGTTTTACATTCTACTGTATATTCTCTGTATTTACATGTTCACCTGACTTACGTATTCATGTCTTGTACATTGTGTTTATGATTACCTGCATTCTGTAACTAATCTTTAACATGTGTTTTATTGTAACCTAATATTACTGTTTGTCTTGCTCTATGTGTTATGGCCCAGGTCATGCCTGCAAACAGTACCTGGGATCAGTGCACTTACTGGTTATCAAAGTCATAAATAAAGTATTTATGGTTATGGCTTAATATGAAGGGAAAACAATGACTCTCAAAAAGCTGTTATGGATGGTTTGAAAGTTGTTATGGATGGTTCAGATGTTGTTAGAGATCAGTTTAAAACTGTTATGCACATTCTCTCATCACTGATTCAGCTGTGCTATGCCGCACATTGTCTCCCACCACTCTCTCACACTGTTGGTGCTTCACTTAACTCAGAAGCATTCTTGCTATGACCCTGTGGCTCCTATTCACTAAAACATTCTCCACAAATAGAGAAAAAAATTATTTATTTATTTATTAGCTTTTGGTAACCGGGTAAGTGCGCTAGGGAACAATCCTGCCTATTTTCAGGCACGACCCGGGAGAGTACAATACAAAACTGCCACAAGTTACAGTGATACATCATGACATATTAACATTAAAGAAAAAAATAGATTGCAAGCAAAAAATATAACATTTTCAGGCACTACCCGGGTGAGTACATGACAAAGGTGCCACAAATTACAGTGATACATACATAATAACATTAAAGAAATCAATAGATTGCAAGCAAAAATATAACAGATATACATAGTGGAAGGACAACAATTTAGTACTCCAGGATACAACATAACAAAGCTTTAATGTTGCAACAACTGAGAGGGGGTCCGGGCAACAGGCCAGTGGACAGTGGTTATGTTATGAGCATCGGCAGTGACCAAGTGTGTGAAGGTGAGAGAACAACGAGTTTTTAAAAACCCAGTGAGAGGTGGCGTTTTGACCTGAGGGGGGAGAGAGTTCCAGAACCGAGGAGCAAAGTACGAGAAAGCCTGTTCACCCATTTTTGTGGCGCAAGGTCTACATGAGAGCAGGGGTGAAGAGGAGGATCTGAGTGAGCGAGTTTGAGATGCGGGGGTCAGCAGAAGAGCCAGGGAGTCCGGTCTAGGGGCTCTAGTTAGTGAGTCTATAAAGCAGCCCAGAGAGAAGGCCCGGAGATCCTTGGGTGACAGCCAGTTTAACCCAGAGTAAAGGAGGCAGTGATGAGTGAGGCATGGGGCGGATAAGGCAAATCTGCAGATATTATTATAAGAGTGTCCCATCTGCTGGCACACTTGAGTTAGGTATAGAAGGAAGCCCATTGGAGCTGAGGAGAAGCACCTTGCTACTGATATAGTCTAGCAGAAGGGGTAAGGAGTGTCCCACTCGGTAGGCACCACCACCTTCGTGTATCAATTGTACTTGACAGACTGTGTTGATGTGTGTAGCAAAGTCGAGGGAGGCATCAAGAGTGACCCCCAGGTATTTGAAGGAGGGCGTGTTGGTGACCAAGAGAGCTGTCCTGGCACTGAACCAGAAGCTTTGGGGCCATGGGGGGTAGTTTTTTAGTAGAGCCGAACAGCATGGCTCGCATTTTGTCCAGGTTAAGATGTTGATGGTGGTTCAGAAGCCATTGCTGAATGGCCTGAAAGTCATTTGAGAGTGAGAGGTTGATGTTCTCGATCGAATTAGATGCCGAATAGAGAACCAGGTCATCTGCATACATGAGAATGCAGCTGTATCGGGAGGAGTAGGGAATGTCATTCAGGAAAAGGGAGAAAAGTAAAGGACCAAGAATGAACCCCTGAGGAACGCCTCGGGTGATCCGCCTGGGGGAGGATATATCCTTGTGAAAAGCTACAGCCTGGGTACGATTGTCCAGGTAGCTATGGAACCAAGATAGAGTGGGATAGGAGGTACCAGTGGCTTGAAGCTTTGACAGCATGAGTTGGTGATGAACCATGTCGAAAGCTTTGGACAGGTTAATGAAGATGGCGCCGGTGAGTAGGCCGATATCCATATTGTTTTTTATATCACTGGCAAGTTGGGTTAGAGCCGTGGGGGTGCTGTGTCCAGGCCTAAAGCCATGTTGGCAGTGGGTAAGGAGATTGAACTTCCCGAGGTGTTCAGAGAGTTGACGATGAACTAGTTTCTCGAGAAGTTTACTAAGAGTGGGCAGGGGAGAAATGGGACGGTAGTTGGTCATTTGTTTGACATCGCCCTTCTTAGGAATAGGGATGGTTCTGGACATTTTCCAGGCCGATGAGATGGAGGAGGTGCCGATAGAAAGATTGAAAAGTCTGGTGACCGGCTTGGCAAGCCAGGGAGCAAACTGCCTGAGAATGCCAGGATGGATGCCATTAGGGCCTGGGCCCCCACGGGCTGGTATGGAATTAAGAAGTTTACATACTTCATGGTACGTGGTCGGTGAAAGCGCAAAGGAGGGATGAGTAGGGCTTGAAGTTAGGGGAGCGGGCCATTCGCCTCGGGTCTCCTCAGAAGCGTCAGCCGGAAGTGAGGAGAATAGGGAATTGAAAGCACTGGCAATAGCAAGCAGGTTGTTACAGTGAGTGCCCTGTATATTCATGCCAGTAGGAGTCTGAGGCTTGTTATTGCCAAGAATTTCCTTGATTTGGGCCCAGTATGTTTTAGGGTTGTCAGCCGAGGACTTTAGAAGGTTCCTAAAGTAGGTGCTTTTGGCCAGGTGTATGTGTTTTTTGCAGTTGTTCCGAGAAGCCCTGTAGGCTTCAAAGTCAGATTGCAGGCTAGAGCCCTTCCACGCAGCCCAAAGTTTGTCCCTACGTTTCAGCATTTGGAGCAGGGGGCATGTGATCCATTTGGTCACCTTCCCTGCGACCCTGCGTGTAGAGATGGGGATGTGGAGGTTTTGCAGAGAGAGAAGAACGGAGTTAAAGTAGTCAGTGGCCTGGTTTACGTCCTCAGTTAAGTATATAGGAGACCAGTCAACAAGGCCTAGATCGGTTATGAAAGCATCAACCCTTAGGTGAGATACGTAAGGGAAGGAAACGACTTTAGAGGGAAATGAAGGGGTGGAGGTGTCCCATATACAGCAAATGCGATAGTGATCGCTTATGGTGTCAGGGAGAACACCTGCCATGTTCACGTAATCCATCCTATTTGTGAGGATCCAATCGAGCAGGGTGGCGCAGGCACCCACCCCGAGCGACTCTTGTGGGTTCCTGGATGAGCTGGGAGAGGTTGGCCTTACTAGTGATAGATGATAGGTGGGCTGAGTTATTCTCTGACCAGTCTTGGTTGAAATCCCCAAGGCAGATAATGTAATTTTTGCCTGTACCTGATAATAGGTTATCCATGAGTTCTGAGAGACCCTGATTGGAGTTTTTGGGAGGGACATATATACAGAAGATATGGAGTTTCTTTACACCGCTAAGTAAAAGAAGGGTGTGGAGTACTTCACTAGGGGCAGAGGGGGGTCCTGTATGAGTGTGATGTTAAGGTGTGTGATTTGAAGTAGAGCACTAGCCCACCGCCTCTTTTAGTCCCCAAGCGATCAGCTCAGTGCATATTGTACCCGAGAAAGGAGCACTGTGAGTCTGTAACTGTGGGTTTTAGCCAAGGCTCCATGATGGCTAAGATGTCCGGGCAGTTCATATTCATCCAGACCTGTAGATCGGCAAGGTTGGCTAGAAGGCTCCTAGTATTGATATGTGCCAGGGTGAGACCATTAGATTTAGGCAGGTATAGCAACGGGGGAGGTTGTTCTGGGTTGGGTGCCCTATGAGGACCAGGATTTGCCTCGATATCCCCTGCTAGCATTAGGTAGAGGATACAAGTCCAGAGTGATCTCCTGAAGCAAGTCCTTATAGAAGTTCGGGGAGAGAATTTGACTTGACCAGCGCCGGAACCTGTTAACAGGAACCGCGCTATAATAAGTGCAGTAGGGGAATAGGGATGGTGAATAGGAAGCCAGTAGGTTGGAAAAGCTAAAGTTGTCCAAAGAGGAAACATTGGGAGGTGAGCTGAGTGTGACAGGGCAGGAGAGTGCAGAAAGTAACATAGGGGAGAAGGCACACATAAGTAGAGTCAAGATAGCAGTGAAAGCCATAGTGTAGAAAGGGAAGAATTCAAAAGGTGAGATGGGGTGGTGAATGGAAATTAGCAGAGGCTAGAAGGAAATAAAAAGTTAGTAAGCCCCTGCTGCAACAGTCATCAGCTGGAGGACAGGAGTTGCAGTAGTAAAAAAAGGAAGGCTAGGTGGGTTGAAGTCCCAGGTGTATAGTTAAGTATCTGCTGGAATTAGTGGCCCTCTAGTGGCCAGACGTTATAACGAGCAAATGGAAAACAGCGCTGATGTTATAGACAGAACAATTCATTTTGGACCAAGATAACAACCGGACAGTGCAAAAAAACAGCATCTGACATGCTCTTAGTCTAGTGCAGATGTCCTGAACCTGTGGTAGAACTGTATGTGTACAAGCACATGAAGCCTTAGTCAGTTTCTGTAAATGATGTCATCAATACTTGGACTTCTAAGCACATTGGGGAATCAAAGAAAAGAAAAATAAATATTTTCCTTATTGAATTCCTGGAGGGGGGGGGAGTGTTGTCACAGCAAACTAAAACCAGCAGGAATTAGCACAATGTGACTTCTTTTTAATGCATTTACAGCCATTTCACTGAGTAAAATCATTACAATCTCAGTACGTCTCCTCTCTTTATTCTGATATTTAAAAAAAAATGTACACCATAAAAAAATAAAATCGGGGTTGCCATACCCAACTCGCTTTGTGTTTCCATCTCGTTATTGAGATAACAACATGGACCTCTCAAGGTCCATATGTTGTCATCTCAACCCTTGATGGAAACACAGGCTTATTGTGAATGGTCACCTATACATTATTTCTTCTATTGTGTTAACCTGTTGAACAGGAGCTTCCTCAGTCAAATGCATAGGTGAGGAACTTTATGTTACTAGGTTGTTTGCCAAAAACCTTTAGTTATCTCCTCTGTACCCACTCTTATTGATATCCTACAGCAATTTGCATCAATCTCAGGCCTGAAAAGCAATTGTTGAAAAATGAAGGTCCTCTCTTTCAGTTCAGTCTGCAGTCCTTCTCCCTTCCAGCAAAATGGCCTTAAATAGCCACTGGGAGATAACTTATACTTGGGGATTAAGATAGTATCTGATTTCTCTCTAAAATATGGTCCTTCAACCTGTCCTCCTTGATATCACAACTGAAGGCTGAGTGTAACGACTGGAGAATTGGTAACCTGTAGCTAGCTGGCAAAATTTGGGAGGCAGCATAGTGCAGTGGTTTAAGGCTCTGACCTGCAAATCTGAAGACCTGGGTTTGAATCCCACAGCCCAACTTGCATACTGTGTGACCCTGAGCAAGTCACTTAACTTCCCCATGCTCCCAGGTTGCACCTGTAAACATGCTTTCAGCTTAGTGTGTCTCTCCTGGTCAAACAATTGAAAAAAAAATACAGGCTCTCAAGATGGTTACATCAGCCAAACGTGTTTGTTTCATCAGCCACCTTCCCTCCTGATTTCAAATGGTTCTTGTAAATATACTGTTTGATGGGGAACCTTCTCCAGGAGGGAGATCCTCTTCTCTTTAGCCTACACAGAATGATTGTTCACTGGTCCAGGGATTAATGGAATCTTCCTTGGATCAAGGAGTATTGTCTTACCTTCTGAGCATACAGACACTGGGATGGTTCTCCCCCATTTCACATAACTCTCCACTGTGGCTAAAAGTTAAAAGTAAAATGCTAAATGGATCCTCACTTAATAACCTCTTACATAACCTGGTTCAGTATTCTCAGAGTCCAAGAGGGCATGGTATACTAAACCCAAGATAGACGGCCTCTCCCTTCACTATGGACCTCTTTGTGTTATAGCAATACTTTACAGATCGGATGATCTATGATTTCCTAGCCCATTTGGAAGCTTTGGGGATTAGGCATGTACCAGATATTTATATCAACATCATTACCCTAATGATGGATAACGGTGGATTTGTTTGAAATGAGTCAGAACTCAAAACTAAATGGGAATCTAAATTTAGCCATAACTTTTCTAATCCACAGTGGAATCAGATTATTAATCTTAAAAACATAGGTATAAAATCAACAAAATTGATACAAATGTATTTCACTATTTTACATAGAACATATTTAACTTCACACAGACTAATTTTATTTGACTCTAACATTACTAATAAATGCCCCAGGGGATGTGGCCAATTGGTGCATTAGAACATATGCCCATCTTATCTCCAGCCTTGACGAGTGATGGAATAAGATACTGAAAAGATTATCATCAATCAAAGGGGTTTACTTATACAAAGTCATTAAATGGATGATTTTATGCTCAGGTGGTCCCCTTCTGCAACTCAATAGGAAGAAGATTAAATTCATTAGACTCAGTTTAATCTTAGCTTTTAAAAGTATTCTTATGCACTGGAAGAACCCTGCCCCTCCAAATATAAAAATCTGGGTTAACTCTTTGATTATAAGCCATCAATTGAAGAAAGCCCATTATAGTTCTAATAATCAGCTGAAATAGTACTTGAATTTATGGTCACCCTTCATTAAAGTTGTCAACACAAATGATTGTTTTAGGATTTTAATATGAAATGCCAACTTTCCAACATAACATATTTTAAGAGATACTGCAAAATGATGTATGACTTACCATGTGCAAGAGATATAATATTTAATTTGCTCCTTGGAGGATCATGTAATAATACTTACTTTTCTTATCTTCTTTTTTATTCTTTTCCCTAACATTGCATGATGAATTGCCTAAAAACGGACAGGAAAAAAACAACACCCTTACCCCAGATTAGTTTTCCCCTCTACAAACCAAATGTGCCGTGCCATAAAAAGATCACTGGAGGTTTTTCCAGATAAGAAGTGTAATTCCTGAAAGGAACTGTCACATTCCTACAAGAAACCCATTTACTGGTCTCTGAGGGCTCACTTTTTAGAAGGCAGTTTGTAGGCCAGGTTTTTAATGCAGGGGACAGTACCCAAAGTAGAGGGATAGCCATATTATTTTCCCAAAGCGTCTCCTTTAACTGTTAGCTCTGCATACAAAACCCAGGTGGCAGATATTTAATCTTGAAAGGTTTACTGGACCGCACAGAGGTGATGCTTCGTTGTATATATGGCCCTAACTCTGATTCTCCAACTTTTTTTTCTAGACTACTTACAGATTTACTTTCTTATGTTTCCTTTCCACTAATTTTGGGAGGAGATTGGAACCTCTCTTTTACCCCTGACTTGGATAGATCATGGGTCAGAAGATCTGGTCTCTCACCTGCACAGAGATCCCTCCGGGATTTAGCGAATCAATTAGGATTGATTGACCCATGGAAGGTCTTCTATCCCTCCTTGAAAGAGTATACTTTTTGATCCTCTGTTCATGGTACGTCTACCAGAATTGACTATTTTTTAATTAGTCATAGTTTTTTGTCAGGGATTATGGATAGTGCCATAGAACCCAGAGTCATCTCAGACCATGCAGTGGAATGGTGTTCACTAAATCTGATTCCCAGTGTTCCAAAAGAAACTATTTAGAAGGTGAATAATCAGTTATTGAGAGACAAGAGTGTTGTCAAGGATATTTCAAAGGCAATTGATCAGTACACTGAGGTTAATCTTGGCTCGACAGGCAGAATTGGCCTAGAATGGAGTGCCTTGAAGTGCGTGCTAAGAGGGGAACTGATTAGAATCGCTTCGAATAAGAAAAAGATGAAACAACAAGAAGCTCTCACATTACTCAGTAACATTCGTCAACTAGAAAAAGAGTTATCACCCTCCACCCCGGATGGTGACAGAATTAAATTAATGGGCTTAAGGGCCCAGTACAGCTCCCTTCTGTTAGAAAAAGCTGAGTATGCAATAATGCGCACCAAAATTAACTATGTGGATCAAGAGGAAAAATCTGGCAAGTTGTTGACCCTTTGTTTAAAATCTCAAGAAGCTTCCAGAATAATTAGGGGTATCAGATCTAGGCTAGATAACACTATACAAGTGAACCATAAAATAATAGTACAGAAATTTGTAACTTACCATCAGGACCTGTATGGCCCCATGTCTAACCCTCCTGGGAAACAAAAATTAGATAAATATCTTGAGATTCTCCCTTTGCCACAGCTATCAGTAGCACAGAAGTTTACATTGATGGTGCCCATAACTGATATAGAAGTTGAGAAAACAATAAATTCCCTTCCCTCCAATAAGTCTCCCAGCCCTGATGGGTTTTCACTCAATTTCTATAAATCTTTTCATAAACAACTCACTCCCTGGTTAGGTCAGCTGTTTAAGAGATTTCTAGATGGGGAAGAAATGGATAACAGCTTCCTGGAGGCCCTAATCATTGTTTTACATAAGTCAGGGCGGGATCCGGAAATGGTAACTAATTATAGACCTATTTCTTTAATGAATTACAACATGAAAATCATTGCTAAGTTGTTAGCAAAAAGACTGGCTGAGGTCATGCCCACCATAATTCATCCAGACCAAGTAAGGTTTATGAAGGGGAGGAACTCCTCGGATCACTTGAGAAAGCTATCACACATTTTCTCCGTGTACAGGGATTCAGAAGTGCCAGCCGGACTACTGTCCCTGGATGTGGAGAAAGCTTTTGATAGAGTGGACTGGGGCTTTTTATTTTCCACAATGGGTAAATCTGGATTCCCGAAGGAATATATTGGCTGGATTGCTTCCTTCTATAAAAATCCCAAACCTCGTATTTACTGTAATGGAGTCTTCTTGGAGAGGTTCTTTCTTCATTCTGGTACTCGTCAAGGGTGTCCATTATCTCCACTCCTTTTTAGTATTTATCTGGAGCCTTTGCTCTTCAAACTCATAAGCTCTCCCTTGATTCTGGGCATTCCTTTGTGTGGGTTTGACTTTAAATTATCGGCATACGCAGATGACATTCTGCTCCATTCCACCAACCCTGCTGTTCAGTGTGAGGCCACCCTGCAGATAATTTCAGAATTTGGAACGTATTCCAATTAAAAAATTAATTTGGATAAAAGCATGGTCTTCCCTCTAAATTTTAGATTGCTAAAAAGTGATATTCTACAATTAGGTCTTCATTGATCCCCTAAAAGCTTGAAATATTTGGACATTTATCTTATTAACTCGGATTCCCTCACGAAGAAACTAAATCTTGACGACACCCTGTGCATCATACAACAAGATTTTGCTAGCTGGTCATCCCTTCCTATCTCTATTTGGGGACGCATTAATATAGTTAAAATGAATGTCCTGCCAAGGATCTTCTACCCATTGCATATATTCAATGTCTAGCTACCCATCAAATGATTCAGGAAAGCCCATTCTTTCATCTCTTCCTTCATATGGGCTGCGAAGCCCCCAAGAAGAGCTTACCAGAAATTGATTGCATCCAAGGCTAGATGTGGCTTGAGATTACCTCATATAGAGGGTTATTACTGGGCCAGTCAGGTTTCTAAGTATATGAAATGGTTGACCAAAGATGTAACATTAGCTAATCTGCCATATGTCCCACCGTGGTTAATACTTGAGAAAAAAATGCTAGCTGAAGCACACCTATCTACATACATGTTGTTATATAGTACACTTAAAAACCTACCAGTGAATATTTCCCGTTCTCCCATAGGGGTATCGGTAAGACCCCATACTCAGCTGTGTAACTTTTTGAAATATAAACACACTCAAGACTGGAATCAGCCATTAGTAGAGAACCCAAATTTCAGAATAGGAAACAAGAAGTTTCCCAAACTTTGGATTCCCCAGTTTCAGAACATGAAAATAAAAGATTTCCTAGACCCAGCGGGGAATTTTATCCCTACGTCTGCTATCATTAATAAATATTCATTAAAAAGGGACAAATGTTCAGCACATATCAGATATCCCATCTCCTGAACTGGTTAAGCAGACAACTGTTTACAAAGGATAAGTTTTATGAATTCTTTACCTCCCTGGCAGAAGTAGTACACCTTCCCCATGCAATAGCTCAAGTGTATGGTCCCCTCTTGGTTCAGACAGCTACTGATCAAGAAGGAGGCCCAAAATACTGAGTAAGACAATTCCCAGATCCTAACATTAATTGGAGTAAAATCTGGAAAGGAAACTACATCTACCTATCTCAAGACAGGTTGAGACTTACACAATTTCATTTTTTACATAATTTATATTGGACGCCCCTCAAACTTTTCAAGATAGGTAAATCCCCAACCCCAAATTGTACCAGGTGTAATCTGGAGGTAGGTTCCCTCCGTCATATGTTCTGGGACTGTCCCTTTGTTCAGGACCTCTGGACGGAAATCCACCACAAACCTGACCCACTGTTAGGTCTAGAGGATCTGTTTACACCAGGGATTTGTCTCATAGGAAATTATTCCAAGGTACAGGTTAGAATGCATAGATATCTTATGGTGGTGGTTGCACTAACACTTAAGAAGCTTGTTTTAAGGCACTGGATTGACGTCCAAAAGATTTCTTACATAGAATGGCTTCAGGACCTTTAGTTTAATTTGCGGGTGGAACAGTTTAGAATATCTTCGGGTCATTCCTCCTCCAGATATAAGAAGAAATGGGCTGGGATGCATGCTGTTTATATGTTACAAGCTGGAGTTCACTTGGTTCAATGATTTTCAAGGTTTGATTTGTCCTTACGGTAGTAGATGGACATTTTCTATCCATGGTGTCAATCCAATGCACTTTGCTATGCTTCTGCTTTTAGAAGAGAGTAGGGAGAATATACATCCATGCCGAGGTGGGGAGGGATGGTTGGGGGGGCAGTGGGCTGTTCTGGGATGTGGGGTGGTAGACATCTTGGGGTAGGTTATAAGGGAAGGGAACATGTCAGTGTACTTCCGGTGCTTGTAATCTTGCCTGTACGTGCATTCATGTTAATCTGATAAATGTGCCATGTCATTTGGTTTATGTTTGAAAACAACAAAACAATAAAATATTAATTAAACAAAAAAAGAAGTTTAATTCAACCTCTCCTAAGGTCTACTGGGTATCCTCCCATCCTTAAAGGTGTCCATATTACCTCACGTTGGCTTACGGTCACCAAGAGGTGAGCAGGCAGTATGCATGGCTGTATTTGGAATGTCCAGCTTCCCCAAATTGGTCAAGCCAGATGCTCAATGAAACAGAATTCCAGATAGCCCTTTCTCATGATGAGTGGGCAGAGCACTGGTCTAGGGTCCACAAGATAACACAAGTTATATAATTCAAAACAAAATCTTGTATTACTGGTATAGGATCCCACATTCTAAACTTCTTGGGTATCCTAGACCAGAATGTTTCATGGAGATATTGTGCCAAGAGTGGAACCCTTTCTTAAATGCTATAGTCTGGACCCAATATACTTGATTTCTGAGCTGGCATTCAAGTCGGATGTCAAGAGTTTATTGGTCATCTTTATTTAACAAACCAACACACTGTTCTTCCTGAAACCAGGGACTGACCTTGTGCCCGCTTGGGTGACATCAGTTAAACTTCTTTATTTCATCTGCCATCTCCTCTCCCAATGTTAAATGGTTCTTGCAAATAGACAGTTTCATGTGAACTTCCTCTGGGAGGAAGAGCGAATTCACTTAAGCCTAGCCAGACTCTGTGCTCACTGGTCCAGGGGTGGCTAGAGTCTTCCTTGGAACAAGGGGTATTATCTTACTGTTCTGAGCACACAGACACCGGGGTGGTTTCCCCCATTTCATGTAACTCACTGCTATGGCTAATAATGGAAGGCAAAATGCTAAAGGGATCCCCACTTAGTAACCTGTATATTACCCAGTCCCCAGACAGGATGACGTGAACTCAGTAATCTCAGAGTCCATCAACTTCCTCCTGTCCCTATGAACCTCTGTGGGATACGACTTGCCATACAGTATTGGATTTTCTGGAATTGTGTGGCCCATTGGAACCTAACAGGATTAGATGCGTGTAAAATGAATACATCTCAAATCCCCTTTCCCCAGAAACCTTTGCCTCCTTATAAACCAAATATGCCCTATGTCAAAGAGATTACTTCTCAGCTATACACCTGAACCTCTCTGAAGGTCTACTGAGGTTCCTGCAATTATTAAAGGTGTTCGCATTATCTCACATTGGCTTAACATTTCCAGGGGGGAAGCAGTCACTATGTAATGCTGTATTCGGGATAACCAACCTCCCCAAAACTAGCATGACATATGCAAGGGGGGCAGAATTACATGTTTTGGACTAATAGTGACATCAGTGGCTGCATGGTAGTTTAATCAGGATGCTCTCCTCCAGTAATCTACAATCCAAACAAATCCACCTTTAAAAAGTGCTGTGCTGAGTTAGAAAAGAAAAAAAATCATGGACTTCATTATGGCAACATGAATGCCTATGGTGTGGCATTCACCGCAACCGCCACCCACCTCGCCCTTTGCAGCCACAAGGATTTCCTCAGGTAGGGACCCACCGTGGAGCTCCAAGAAATCTTTCTTCAAACTTTGGCACCCACAATCTGCTACCTACCAATTGGCCACTTCTAAGGAGAGCTCCTCCTGATTGGCTCATTGAGCAAGCCGAAGAGATTCTAGCTAATCCTCTTGCTTTAGTGAGCCATGAGCTCCTCTGCTAATTCTCTGCACCTGTTTTTCTTTTTGCTACATTCACCTCTAATCCAAACTTTTCATTTTTACAAGCTGCTACTGTATGTTTAATCCAATAAGTCCTATGAGGACGGGTTGAATGACTTGAATATATACTCTCTGGAGGAGAGGAGGGAGAGAGGGGATATGAGAGACATAGTAGTATCTTACAGGGAGGAACAGGGTGCAGCAATACATTACTTTTCAGCATAAAAGTTGTTCCAGGACTAGAGGACATGGGATGAAATTGGAGGGAGGGCAATTAAAAGGAAATGTGAGGAAAAATTTCTTCACAGAATGGGTGGTGGATAAGTGGAACACCCTGCCAGAGAAAGTAGTGGAGGCTGAAACGATGAGATTTAAATGCATGGGATAGACATAAGGGAATTCTGGAGGTCAGAAGTAAGGGGCAACAGACTTCTAGGAAAACATAAAGTGAACTTTCAGGCTCAAATGGGCAGACTGGGTGGGCCGTAGGACCATATCTGCTGACAGTGTCTATGTATCTATGTATGTAACTGATTAGCTGACCAAATCAACGGTTATTTTTATTTGCATTTCTACTGATTTAATTACCAAACCCACTGCTATTTTTATCTGCATTCTGCTGACTTAATTATCGTTGCAATTTATTCTGTTTTATGCTGCTATTTGCAATTTTTAAAAAAAACACAAACATATGGAACATCATTGGATAAGAGTCAGTGCTTTCCAAATAAATAACTATAGCACAAAGAACATAAACAGGCAGCACTCTCAGACCACAGAAAGGAAAAGTCAAAATACAAATAAGTAGGTTACATTAACTGGAGCATGCAGCTACAATACCCAGTGCATCAAGTCCAAGGCATAACTCTTCACCACAAAGAGTCACACCCTGAACTCGAAGTGCCGGGTATTGTAGCCACAGACTCAGGCTAATGTAACCTATTTATTTGCCTTTTGACTTTTCCTTTCTGTGGTCTGAGCGTGCTCCCTCTTTGTGTTCTTTGTACTTGCAATTTTAAACTCTTTTTCTGCTGTATCTTGCTGTTAATTTTGCTGTTCTCCCACCATCTGTTTTGCTTTGCCCCTCACCTACCCCTCAGGAGCTTGGCACTGACCCACCCTGCCCCCCAGCTCTTTTGTTCTCTCCTCTTACAGTCATGATCCCTGCCACCATTTAAGCTAATCCCATCTCCAGACTCCTACACTCTCCTGCTGTTACCAATCTCTGTGTATCCAGCCCCCACCCCCTAATTCCTGCCTTATTATCTAACCATCAGCTCTCTTTCTCTCTTCCACAACATTGGGCCCCCCTGACTGGGTGCACTCCCCCTGCAGTGCAGCATTTACTACAACCACCACCTGCCACACCTTCTGCAACCACATGTATTTCCTCTGGCATAGACCCTCCATGTAGCTCCAAGAAATATTTCTTCAAACTTTGGTTCCCACCACCCGCTACCTATACATTGGACACTTCTAAGGAGACCTCCTCCTGATTGGCTCATTGAGTGAGCTGAACAGACTCTAGCTAATCCTCTTGCTTTAGTGAGCTGTAAAGTCCTCAGCTAATTCTCTGCACCTGTATTTCTTTTTCCTGCCTTATCCTCTTATTCACATTTTCTCCCACCCACCTTCCCCTGCCCCTTTGCTCTTTAAATCCACTTGCTGCACCTCTGACCCCTCCCTGCAAGTGTAGCTTGTCCAATCATACACAGCAATACTTCTACCCCTGGAATCTTTCACAATTTCTCTCCTTGTTTTCACCTTGTACTGTGTCTGTCTACCAACAAATCTAGCAGCCCTATCTTTTCACTATTTTTAGCAGTGTAAATGGAGAAAAAGGCAAAGGCAGTAAGTACAGGGATGGGGCTAAAAGAGGTAAGGCCATCAAAAAATAGAGGGTGATGAGTGCAAATGCCCCTAGTCTGGTAACAAGTTTCCTGAATAAGTGGCCTTGATGGAAGAGGGACTTCTGGATATTGTTGCAGTCACCGATACCTGGTACACAGAGAACCATGTCTGAGATGTCAACATACCAAGTACACAATCTACAGGAGGGACCAGGAGGGTGAAAGAGGAGAAGGAATAGCTCTCTACATAAGTGAAGTGATCCAAGCAATGGAACTAAAGGGTAAACAGAGAGGAGGCACTGTGTGTCACCCCTGCGACAGGAAATGGCACCACAATCTGCACAGGGGTTGTATACAGACCCCCATCTCAGTGGAAGGAAATGGACAAGGAAATCATAGAAACCTGATGTCAGAAAAGCACCTTATCAGCCCATCTAGTCTGCCCTTTTCTCCACCACACCTCCCCCTCCCTGCCAGCCCCTGCCCTCTCCGTGATACTCAGCCCCATATGCTTGTCCCATGTACTCTTGAATTCTTCCACCAATTTAGCCTGCACCACTCCATCTGGTAGTCAGCTCCAATGCTCCACCACCATCTCTGTGAAGAAATGCCCTCTCACATTGCCCCTGTATTTTTTTCCTTGCAGTCTGAGCCTGTGCCCTCTAGTTTTTACCCTGTCCTTCCCTTAAGTAAACACTCTTCTTCCACGTCCCCTCTCTCACTCACTCATTCTGTTTCTCCCACCGCTGCAGGCTGCCCTTTTGAACTGGGCCCCTGGGTGCATTGCTGCCTTTTCTGCCTACAAAGAAATCTGCAGCAGTCCCAACAGAACTCCGTTGAGTTCACTCACTCCACCTCCCTCACTCGCTCATTCTGTGTCTCCCACTGGTGCAGGCTGTCCTTTTGTACTGGGATCCTGCCTGCGTTGGTAGCTTATTCTGCCCACAAAGAAATCTGCAGCAGTCCCTACACAGCTCCGTTGAGCTCGCTCACTCCCCCTCTCTCACTTGCTCATTCCATTTCTTCCGGCGCTGCTGCCTGGCCTTTTGTACTGGGCTCCTGCCTGAGTTGCAGCCTTTTTCTGCCCACAAAGAAATCTGCAGCAGTCACGACAGAGCTCTGTTGAGGTCGCTCACTCCCCCGTCTCACTCACTCATTCTGTTTCTCCTGGCACTGCAGGCTGCTGTTTTGTAGTTGGCTTCTGCCTCTGTTGGTGCCTTTTTCTGCCCACAAAGAAATCTGCAGCAGTCCTGACAGAGCTCCCTTGAGCTGGCTCACTCCCACTCTCTCACTCACTCATTCTGATTCTGCCGGCACTGCAGGCTGCCCTTTTATACTGGGCTCCTGCCTACGTTGCCACCTTCTTCTGCCCACAAAGAAATCTGCAGCAGTCACGATAGAGCTCCTTTGAGCTAACTCACTCCCCCTCTCTCACTCACTCGTTCTGTTTGTCCTGCTGCTGCAGGCTGCCCTTTTGTACTGGACCCCTGCATGCATTGCTACCTTTTTCTGCCCACAAAGAAATCCCCAGCAGTCCCAACAGAGCTCTGTTGAGCTCACTCACTCCCCTTCCCTCACTAGCTCATTCTGTGTCTCCCGCTGCTGCAGGCTGCCCTTTTGTACTGGGCTTCTGCCTGCGTTGGCACCTTTTTTTGCCCACAAAGAAATCCGCAGCTGTCCTGACAGAGCTCCATTGAAGTCGCTCACTCTGCCTGTCTCACTTGCTCATTCTTTTTCTCTTGGCACTACAGGCTGCCATTTTGTAGTTGGCTCCTTTTTCAGCCCACAATGAAATCTGTAGCAGTCCCGACAGAGCTCCATTGAGCTGGCTCCCTCCCCCTTTCTCACTCACTCATTCTGTTTCTGCCAGCGCTGAAGGCTGCCCTTTTGTATTGGGCTCCTGCCTGCATTGCCGCCTTCTTCTGCCCACAAAGAAATCTGCAGCAGTCATGATAGAGCTCCATTGAGCTCACTCACTCACTCTCACCTCTCACTCATTCATTCTGTTTCTCCCGACGCTGCAGGCTGCCCTTTTGTACTGGGTTTCTGCCTGCATTGGTGCCTTTTTCTGCCCACAAAGAGATCTGCAGCAGTCCTGACACAGCTTCGTTTAGGTCGCTGTCTCTCCCTTTGTCACTCACTCATTCCATTTCTACGGGCGCTGCAGGCTGATCTTTTATACTGGGCTCCTGCCTGCATTGCCGCCTTTTCCAGCCCACAAAGAAATCCACAGCAGTCATGATATAGAGCTCCATTGAGCTTGCTTATTCCCCACTCTCACTCGCTTATCCCGTTTCTGCCGCCGCTCCAGGCTGCCCTTTTGTACTGGGCTCCTGCCTGCATTACCACCTTCTTTTGCCCACAAAGAAATCTGCAGCAGTCACGATAGAGCTCCGTTGAGCTTGTTCACTCCCCTTCTCTCACTCGCTCATTCTGTTTCTCCCACTGCTGCAGGCTGCCCTTTTGTACTGGGCCCTGCGTGCATTGCTGCCTTTTTCTGCCCACAAAGAAATCTGCAGCAGTCCCGACACAGCTCCATTGAGCTTGTTCACTCCCCCTCTCTCACTCGCTCATTCCATTTCTGCCAGTGCTGCAGGCTGGCACTTTGTACTGGGCTCCTGCCTGCATTGCCACCTTTTCCTGTCCACAAACAAATCTGCAGCAGTCACGATTAAGCTCCATTGAGCTCACTCATTCTCCGTCTCACTCGCTTGTATTTCTTCCAGCACTGCAGGCTGCCCTTTTATGCTGGAATCCTGCCTGCATTGGCACCTTTTTCTGCCAACAAAGAAATCTGCAGCTGTCCCAACAGAACTCCATTGAGGTTGCTCACTCCACCTGTCTTATGCGCTCATTCTGTTTCTCCTGGCAGTGCAGGCTGCCCTTTTGTACTGGGTTCCTGCCGCTGCTGGCACCTTTGTCTGCCCACAAAGAAATATGCAGCTCTCCTGACAGAGCTCCATTGACCTCACTCACTCTCCCCTCTCATTCAGTCATTCCATTTCTGCTGGTGCTGCAGGCTGCCCTTTTGTACGGGGCTCCTGCATGTGTTACCACCCTTTTCTGCCCACAAAGAAATCCGCAGCAGTCACGATAGAGCTCTGTTGAGCTCGCTCACTCCCCCTCTCTCAGTTGCTCGTTTTGTTTATCCCGCCACTGCAGGCTGCCCTTTTGTACTGGGCCCCTGCATGCATTGCTGCCTTTTTCTGCCCACAAAGAAATTCACAGCAGTCCCAACAAAGCTCTGTTGATCTCACTCACTCCCCCTCCCTCACTCGCTCATTTTGTGTCTCCCAGTGCTGCAGACTGCCCTTTTGTACTGGGCTCCTGCCTGCATTGGTGTCTTTTCCTGCCCACAAAGAAATCTGCAGCAGTCCCGACAGAGCTCAGCTGAGCTCGGTCACTCCCCCACTCTCTCACTCACTCAATCCTAATCTGTCCCAAACACTGATTTCCGACAGCGACTCAGGTATTCTGCGCCAGAAGCGTGAACATACTTTTCGGCCAGGATGTGAAAAATGACAGCTGTACTCTTCATAAGGAGGTGTAGAAAAATGCCAGTGTTGAAAATGTGGTGTGAAAATATGACTAATTTGCAAAGTTACAAGGGTGCATGGAAACTGCACAACGCATGCTCGTAACACAGTCATTTTTTGAAGTTTCATCACAAAATTTTCAACATAGGCATTTTAGCACCTTTGCTCATGAACAGTGTCAGTGTGATTTTCGTAATGTTCTCCCGAGCACTAATTTCACACAGCAACCACGCAATTGTGCGCCGGAAGAGCGAAAACACATTTTGGCCAGGATGTGAAAAATGACTTCTGCACTGTTCATAAGGAGGTGTGGAAAAATGGCGATGTTGGAAATCTGGAGTGAAAATATTGCAAAGTTGCGAGGGTACGAGTGTGCGTGGAAACTGCACAATGCACGCTTGTGGCACACTCATTTTATGGACTTTCATCACCAAATTTTTAACATAGGCATTTTAGGACCTCTGCCAATGAACAGTGTCACTGTCATTTTCATAACGTATCCTGAACATGTATTTCCCACAGCGACTGTGCAATTCTGCACTGGAAGTATGAAAACACATTTCGGCCAGGATCTGAAAAATGACAGCTGTACTGTTCATAAGGAGGTGTAGAACAATGACAATGTTGAAAATCTGGACTGAAAATATACATTTGCTAACTTACGAATGTGTGTGCAAACTGAATGATGCACGCTCGTAACACAGTCATTTTATAGAGTATCGGCACCAAATTTTCAACATAGGCATTCTAGGATCTCTGCTCATGAATAGTGTCACTGTCATTTTCGTAATCTGTCCCGAACACTGATTTCCCACAGCAACCGCACTATTCTGCGCTGGAAGTGTGAAAACACATTTTGGCCAGCATGTGAAAAATGACAGCTGTGCTGTTCACAAGGAGATGTGTAAAAATGCCAATGTTGAAAATCTGGCATGAAAATATTGCAAATTCGCAAAGTTACGAGCGTGTGTAGTAACTGAACAACACACACTCGTAAAACAGTCATTTTTTTAGAATTTTTCCTCCAAATTTGCAACATCGGCTTTTTGAGAGTCCACCTCATGAACACTGGCACTGTCATTTCATTAATCAGTCCTGAAAGGTGATTCCACACAGTGACCACAAAATCACCTTTTGGGGCCGATTAATGCCATGACAGTGGTAGAATTCATGAGGAGGGGTCCCAAAAACCCCATGTTGAAAATTTGGTGCAAAAATTCCAAACAATGATTGAGATATGCATCAAAGTTGAAAAAACACTATTTATTCCATTATACAGTACAGCTTACCGGCATTTCCTCAGTTTGTGGTCGCCTTTGAAGAGTGCAGACATGTTCCCAATCCACCGAAGATCATTGAGCTGGACTCCAGAGGTAAGTATGGGGTGGGGGGGTCTAGGGAGGCAGGGTGCACAGTGGGTGGGTGCAGGTTGTGGGAGGGGGGCAGGGAGACCAGTGAGGGACCGTTTCCTTTTTTCACAGGGGAAGAAAATAAAAAACATTGCAGGACAGGGTTTTTTTTCAGCGGATGTAGCATGCTGGGGTGGGCTCCCAGCATGCCAATGGACTCTTTTTTTGGGGGGGGCAGCTGTAGCTGATGGGGGATTGGGCACCCCCGTCAGCACACAACAAAAGGGGAGGCCACATCATGCCGATGGGGATTGGGCACCCCCATCAACACACAACAAAATTGGGAGGGTGACATTATACCAACAGGGATTGGACACCTCCATCGGCACATAGTGGTATGGTGGGTCTCATGAGCTGAGGGAGATTGGGCACCCCGTCAGCACACAAGATCTTGGGGGGGAACATGCCGACAGGGATTGGACACCCCGCCGGCAGAAAAACACATGGGGATATGATGCTGAGGGGATTGGGCACCCCGGCAAACAGGTGGGAACGCAAGGGAGCCCTGCAATGAGGGGTCACTCCCTCATTGCAGCGGATGACGCTGCAATGATGAGGTGGCCCCTGATTGCAGTGGCTAAATCTTCTCAAGGTTGTGGCACAATGGCTAAACTAGTGTCAGCAGCAGCGTTCCACACCATTGGGGAAAACTGGCCAAGCCTTTAAAGGCTGTGGGGGCATTGGCCACAACAGTACCGTGCCTCCACAACCTGCTTCTGGCAACCTGCCACAATATGTTTCTTACGCATGTTCGCAATCAACATAAAAAAAGGTTGCATCATCTTACTTTCAGCTTCAGAAATCTCCTCTTCAACAAAACTGTGGACACAGCAAATCCCTTTTCTGTCTGATTTTATTAAACTGGTCTCCTTTGACACTGACCGCTCACGCTGAAATCTGCTCAGAGATGAGGCCAGAATACCAACAGGTAAAACATACTGGTGGGCTTGTCTGTTTGTCAGGACATGCACTGTTCGTGCATGTGTTGGGATTGAGGTAAGACAGTGAAGAACATTTTATAGAGCTGCAATTAATTCAGGTTACTGTAGGTCAGAAAGAAAGTGGCAATTACGGGGTGTTACTGCATATCAGCTCACTGACTGCTGTGATTAACAGCTGAGCGTAACAGCTACTAGGCACACAGTAACAAAAAAGAAGTTATCGGGCTGGTCATTTAAGCTTTGCTTTGTTTATTTTTTTGGTTTTCTTTACTGGTAATTAGAGTGATAATGACAACTGTGAACAGTTTCAGGTGCAAACAAGTTTGGGAAACTGTTAGTGCTAATATTAACGGGCGTAAACATATTCTGCTATGCAGTAATCGTGTGATAATGTCTAAGAAACTGCAAGCACTAAACCAAAACTGTAAAATAACTTCCAAGAAACTACAAAGCACTAAACCACATTATTACAACTCTGCAGTGCCTTCAGAGCAAAGCTTCACACAAACTCATCCAAGACTCCTGTGTCAACTGGGTGTCAATTCAATTTTTATGACAGGGTATCCTATTGCTTTATAGCATGTTGATGGTGCTAATCACCCAGTGAGCATCCCTTGCTTGAGTATTCATTCAAGAAGTGACCATATCTTGTTATATTTGTCTTGATCACCCAATACTTGATGCTGTGTTTTTTTTTGTATTTGAGGCATTCTAGCATTGAAATCCCTCACTGTGTCACTGTGCAATGCACTCTGCCAGAATCACCTTCCCTACACTGCCATGCTTAGCTGCCACAGTAGATGATCATGTTCGTCATGTGTCCCTGTTTGCAGTTAGGAACCCAGGATCACTGATCTAACAGACATGTCAAAATTGACGTCAAGAAATTCAACTAACACATCCCTTACTCGCCCCCAATATCTCATCACAACTGAGAACTCCCATCCCAAGTATTGAAATGTCCCCTCTGCTATATGGCATTTGGAACGTCTATCTGTCATATCTCTGGGCCAGGGTAGGCACACATCATGTCCAGTGTAAGAAATTAAACTGTACCTGTCTGATTCTATTGTTCTTAGAGCTGTTCTGAGTGTTCTTAACTGCTTCTTTCCACCAGGTTTTACTGTTATCCCCTTGGTGCCTTGGTGCTAGTCTTCAGACCATCTCTTCAGGGCTTTAGGAATTGGTTGGGATGTGTGGGAAGAAAGGACACTGCATAAAAGTTTGAGTGATTACCTACATGTGAGATAGGGTTAAATAAGCTTTCTATGGGAGAGTTCTCATGGTACTGGATCTCCTCATCTGCACCACCACCTACTGCCTAAGTTATAAATAGGTAAAGAAGTCATTACTAGTGAGACAACATTTTTCTTGTTGGTCTCTGAAGGTGGAGAAATACATTGTTTGTATAACTGCAACATTAACATAAACCCTTTAGATCTCCAACCCTCCAGAATCATTACATGAGGTTCAGGGGGTATCACCATAACCCTTTTCAATATCCTCAGTAGATGTTATCCCTGGAGAGTGTCCTATGAGGTCATACACTGTAGGCCATGGCCTACGGTCCTGGTGAAGGGATTGTTAATCTTTGCAATTTCTGTTAGTAAAGCAGGAGAACAGATTTTCATATTCCCTGGGGCTCCAAATCTTGTGTCTCTAGCTCTAACCATGCTGACCTATGGAGAGTTTAGGATAATAGGTTATTTTTTTAATATAGTATACTTTATTTATTTTAGAAAGTAGATTACAAATAATATGCATCTGTACAATAAACAAGAAGATATAAATAACTTAAAAAGAAAGAAAAACAATAAAACTTTCCAATCCAAGATACAGCCCCATAACTTCCCCTTCCCCTTCCTTACTATCCTGGAGTGCAACATCCCCAATGCTAAGCATAACAGAAGGAACACGTAGAAAAAGAACAAAGAGGAATATAAGGTAGGGCTTACATGTTAAGACTACAATATTTAGCTTGACGCAGGGACTGAAGATAACATGTAAAGTTATTTCCATCTGTCATGAAATAAATGAGGATGTTGACAAAGGAAGGCAATTGGTTTTTCGACCATCAAAGCCTGCAGTATTTCCTGATGCCATTCCTTAAATTAGGGAATCTCATCATCCATCCAGTGATGCAAAATGATTAGTTTGGCCATGATTGATATCAATGCAATATAAGCTTTGAAGGGCTGAAAGAGCCAAGTAAAAAAAAAAACACTGGGAAAATCTGTAGAGTAAAAAACTTCAAGCTCCAAAAAAGAATTCAGTGAGGTCTTAATAGCATTCCAGAAGGGAACCACCTTAGCACAGCCCCATAGTATATATTTGAGGTGACCTTCAGCAAGGCTACATCTGGAGCATTCAGGAGAAGTAATCGTATCCATTATGTAGCATTTTGGGGAAGTGTAATAAAGGTTGCTAAGGACTTTAAATCGAATCAGTCAGTATGTGTCTTGTTCTATATACTTATATAAATTCTGCCAGTCTGACAGGTTTTGGAATCCCAATTCAATTCTAGGGTCTGCTGCCAACAATAACCTATCCCATGAGGATTCACTGGATAAAGGGATTGAAAAGCACTGTAAAGGGTGGAAATGGGATGAGGCTTCCCTACTTCCCACAATAAGAGTTCAAACTTGTCTCTCCTGGGATATGACCATGGTGAAAGGATAAATAACAAGCCAAAGCCTGGGTCAGCTGTATATATTCAAAAAAGAAAGATTGGGGAATGTTAAATTGTTTTTGAAAGGATGGAAAACATTATAAACTTGCCCTCATGTAGAAAGGAATCTATAGTGGCATTTGTCAAAGTAAAGCAAAAGGTGAATGGAATAGGATGATGGGCAATCAGGATGTTGGTGTTACCTAGAATTGGCTGTATAGGAGCTTTAGTCCAATCAAGGCTGAAGTAGGAGTTCATTTGTCAGTGAGCATTAAGGGACCATGAAACTGATGTCTGTTTGAAAGAGGATGGTAATCAAGAAGGCTTTATATAGATCAGGGATTTGAGCTGGAATCCCAGCCTCTGACAAAGATCCCTTTCAGTGCTAAGCCTAATGGGGGTGCATGTGGTGTCTGGACACTATATTCCATTCTTCCCCCCAATGAAGGTATTTGTAGTCATGTAGGGCACAGTAATACAAGAAACAAGCATTTGTCAATGCCGAATGTTGTCTCGCTGACATTGGCATTGGTAGTGCAGGAGTTAGAGATGCATAATAGGAATGGCAGTGAAGTATGGAACTGATATCAACCCCACCCCCACCCTGCAGAGACTGACAGGCACTAGGGTGTACCTTTGGGGCATCAGCTATAACACTCATGCCATTTTACCTCACCCTACTCTGTAGACACTGACAAGTGTTGTGGTGTGCTTTGGGGTCTTTGGGCCTTATACTTACCCCCATTCCATAAGGAAATACACAGAGATGGGTTCAGTATAGGAGAATGGGTCTCACCCTACCCTGTAGACACTGACAAGTGTTGTGGTGTGCTTTGGGGTCTTTGGGCTTTATACTTACCCCATTCCATAAGGAGATATGCTGAGACAGGTGCAGTATAGGAGAATGGGGTGAACTTTATGGCTGAACACTCCAAGGCAGACCTCGATGCCTGTCACTGGCTCCAGGGTGGGGATGGGGTGGAATGGCTTGAGCATTACAGCCAATGATCCGAAGTCACACCCCTGACACCTGGCAGTCTCTACAGGGTGTGGTGTTACAGTTGGAAACCCTAACGTTGTAGGCGTTTGTTGGCATTTTCACTTCAAATTTTCAACATAGACTTTTTGTGACCCCACCTCATGAAGAGCGACACAATCAGTTTGTTAGCTGAGAGGTGGTTTTGCACAGCGGCTATGCCACTTGGCAACACAGGGATGAAAACACATTTTGTGCAGGATGTGGAAAATGACAACTGTATTGTTCATGAGGAGGCGTAAAAAAATGGCAACATTGAAAATCTGGAGTGAAAATATGAACAATTGGTGAAGTCATGAGCATGCATAGAAACTGCGCAACAGATGTCCGTAACCCGGTTATATTTGGGAGTTTTTTAGACACATTTTCAACATAGGCATTTTGGTTCCTCCCCTCATGAACAGTGGCATTGTGATTTTGTTAATCTGTCCCAAAAGTTTATTTCCCACAGTGACCATGCCATTGTGCACCACAGGTGTGGAAACACATTTTGGGCAGGCTGTGAAAAATGACAGCTGTACTGTTGATAAGGAGGTGTGAAAATGCCAGTGGTGAAAATCTGGCATGAAAATATTGCAAATTTGCAAAATTACATGAGTGCATGGACACTGCACAATGCACGTTTGTAACACAGTCATTTTATGGACTTTCATCACCAAATTTTCAACATAGGCATTTTAGGACTTCTGCTCATGAACAGTGTCACCGTTATTTTCTCAAACTGTCCCAAAAACTGATTGCGCATAGTGACCGCCCTATTCTGCACCAGACATGCAAAAACACATTACGGCCAGGATATGTAAAATGACAGCTGTACTGTTTATAAGGAGGTGTGGAAAAATGCAAATTTTGAAAATCTTTAGTGAAAATATTACAGATTCACGGAGTTACGAGCCTGTGTGGAAACAGTGCAACACATGCTCATAAAACTGCCATTTTTTGGATTTTTTTTCACCAAATTTGCAACATAGGCTTTTTGAGAGCCCCCCTCATGAATAGTGGTACTGTCATTTTGTTACTCAGTCCTGAAAGGAGATTCCATGCGGTGACCGTGAAATCACCTTTCAGGACTGAATAACGCTATGACAGTGACTGAATTCATGAGGAGGGG
This sequence comes from Neoceratodus forsteri, assembly GCA_016271365.2. Lineage (NCBI taxonomy): Eukaryota > Metazoa > Chordata > Ceratodontiformes > Ceratodontidae > Neoceratodus > Neoceratodus forsteri. The sequence continues at coordinate 1,158,884,116 of CM028130.1, read as the reverse complement.
CCCCAATAACCCCATGTTGAAAATTTGGTGCAAAAATTGCAAAAATGCCCGAGATATGCACCAAAGTTGAATAAACCCTATGTATGCCATTATACAGCTTACCATCATTTCTTCTGTTCACGGTCGGCTTTGAAGAGTGCAGACATGTTCCCGGTCCACTGAAGATTGTTGCACCAGACTCCAGAGGTAAGTATGGGATGAGGGGGGTGTGGAGAGGCAGGGTGCGCAGAGGGTGGGTACAGGTTGAGGCAATGAGATGGACAGACCGCGAGGGACCATTTTCTTCTTTTACAGGTAAAAAAAAAAAATCATTGTGGGGCATTTTTTTAAGGGGCATTTGGCACGCTGGGGTGATCTCCCAGTGTGCCACCTGAGTGTTTTGGGGGGACTAGCCAATGGGGATTGGGCACCCCTGTGGGTACATACCAAAGGGGGGGGCAACAGCCGAGGGGGATTGGGCACCCCCCTCGGCACATAACAAATTGGGGGGTGTATTATGCCTACAGGGTGTGGGCTCCCCTATCGGCACATCAGTTGGGTCAGGGCATGCCGACAGGACAATTGGGAACCCCCACAGTTGGCATTGTAGCAGAAAGTGGGTCACCATGTTTCATGTACTGTTGCACTAGAGAAGGCACGTTGGGAAGTGCTGCTGCATATGATGAGCTTTGCTCGCATTGCAGCAGACCTTTCCTTAGATGTGTTCTCACATATTATGTATGCATGGTGTGGCACCTGCATGCTGGCTTATTGGGGAATGAGGGATGCACCTACTGATGCATGCCCTGCATTCACCCAACAGTGACTGCACCTCCAAATCTGCTACTAATGTAATATGTTGGCTGGTGCACAAGTGCAAGCCAACATAAAAATGAGGGAGGCACAAACCCCCAGTTCTTTTTGAAATCCTCAAGTTCAAGTTTGATTGGTGAACTACCCTGACCTGCCAAAGAAAATCATTTATTAAATGTAGTTGAGAAAAACAGGTCTTAGGGAGGAAAAGACCTAACATACCTAGAGGATATAATAAACAGGGTAAGACATTCACTTTTATAACACTAATTCATCTCCAAAGGGATAGGGGCAAGGTCATCTAACATTACAAATTGAGTTTAATAGTATGTAAGAGGTGTTAAATTATCCTTAACTAAGTCAGTCCAATATTTTGAAATTTGGTTACCTAAATTAATGAGCTTGCTGGGTTCCCTCAAGCCCATATCTATAGTTTCTTGTTTACCAACTAGATTATTTAAAGGCATTATCTTGTTTTTACCTAGATTAAGTTAATTGTTGGAGACTTTTGAGAAATGCTGTACCCCTTGAGGTATAACTCAGCACTTCCAAACTTTTATACGATCACCGCTGTATTTCAGACAGATTAGCTGGGATTGAGGTGGGGGGGGACTCTGTATGTAATAGTAAATCATCTGCATAAGCAGATAATTTGTGTCTTATTTCTGTAACTAAATTTCCTTTATTAGCTGGATTATTGTTGAGAATATATATTAAGGGTTCTAGATAAAGATTTAAAGGGAAGGGAGAAAGGAGGGCACCCCTGCCTTGTCCCACACTATAAGGTAAATGTCTCTGATAATACCCCATTGGGCCAAACACGAGCAGTAGGATTGCTGTATACAACTCATACCCAAGTAATAAATTTGGCAGGAAATCCAAATTTCTATAATACTGCAAAAAGAAAAGTCCATGAAACACAATCAAAAGCCTTTTCTGCATCCAGCAAGACCAGGGTGGCGGTTCTGAATAGGATCATTCGATAACTGCCCTTTCATAAATCAGACTTGCCATGACCCAATCAATTTGTCCCAAAATTAAGTAAGGCAGGTGGTGAGAATTTTAGCTAGTATTTTAAGATCAGAGTTGATTAAAGTTTTTTTTTTAAGTAAATATGCTTTATTAAGTTTTGCGCAGTCCGTCACACACATCTGAATTATATTACATGTCTTAAGACTGCATTTCACCAAAATAAAAATTAAAAGTCTATAAGACAAACAAAACCAACCACAATCATACATACAACCCTCCCTCCCTCCCCCAATCCCCCACTCCTCACCCACCCCCTGTAAAGCACTACTCAATATAAATGATGCCAGGCTATCAATCAGACAATGGACTTTAGAGGGAGATTAGGGTTTCCATATGGAGAGTAAGATCTCAAGAGGTCCCCATGTTTTCTGGAAAGCCTTTATCCTATCTTGTATGAATGCTATATATCTCTCCAGCTGCAAAGCCAATAAGATCTCTTCATACCATTCAATAACTGGGGGTAGAGATTCCCCAGTCCAGTGCCTCATGACAATCAATGTGGCAGTTGCAGCTATCAGAGCTAAGTGTGCTTCACTGATTCCGGGGGTTCTATGGGGGAAAAGATTAAGTAAGCAGTCTTCTAGGGTAAACAAGGTATCTAACCCCAGCAAAGGATCCAAGATTCTTCTGATGGATTGCCAAAAGGTCTGAGCCTTAGAGCAATTCCATAACATATGATATAGGGATCTGCTAGCTCTCGTACACTGCACATGGTCAGGAGAAGGTATTTTACCAATTTTACTAAGTTTTGCAGGAGTGAAGTAAAGGTTTTGCATGATATTAAATTGAACCAAGCAAAGTCTGTCCTGCTTAACAAACTTATAATCATTCTGCCAGAGCTTCCTCCATATACCAACATCAACAGACACTCCTAATTCCTGGGTCCAATAATAACAAACACCTGTTGGTAGATTAGAATCCAGCTCTTGTAATTTTTTTATATACATTGGAAACACAGTGAGGTTGATTTGCCACTTATAGAATTACAGACACTTCTGTGATGGGGGCATCTGGCCCGAGGTATATTCCCCATGAAGGAAATCATAGCCTCTGTAATCTGTATATACTTGAATTTACAAATATCTGGTACCTTATGACATACTTGGAAATAGTGAAAAGAAACCAGTCCCCCATTCATAAAAAATCATAAAGCTTGCAGTTAAGCAGCAAAGCCAAAAGGAGGACAAAATAGGTTTATTTTCAGTTTTGAAGTGGGGATTTCCAGTAATGGGATGTCCCAATGATTTGTGCCAATTCAATTAGAGGTGGTTCTGAATCTGATGTAATGCCTTAAGGGACCACCCAGTAGGGGCATTCCTGAATGCTTTAGGTATACAAAAGGGGGTGACATACAGAAGTGTGGGTAAGGAACAGGAATTCTTCATTGCTAAGTACTTCTCCATTTCCAATCACAAGGTAGAGTAATTTAACTTTGTAGTGGGCTCTATAATCTTAACTCAGAAAGCCAGCTTACTAATGTAATAAGCACTGTAGTACATGAAAAAAGAAGGGTCCAACAGACCGCCCTGTTATTTAGGAGCTGTAAGTTTGAAGTAGACCCATTGGACTCCCTTCTCTTTGCATATAATGGCATTAAGAATCTTTTGGAGCCTGGTGAACCAAGCTTTGGGTAGAAAACATCTCGGCATCCCCAAAGTGTATAGGATATGCCGAAGCACATTCATTTTGACAGCACTGAGCCTTCTCCAGAGGAAGAGGGGAAGCGCCCCCCATTTATCCATGTCAGAATTTAAAGTTTTCAATAAGTTAGATAGGTTCTCTCTAATCATAGTTGTCATATCCTTTGACACTTTAATGCCGAAGTACAGTATGGAGGGGTTTTGCTTCCCATGAGAGGCAATGAGTTGCTAAGTCAGCCTGGGTAATTCTACCATTCAACGAATAAACTTTAGTTTTGGAATGGTTTAATTTATAGTTTGATAAGTTGGAAAAGGCCTCAATTTCTGATAATAAAGCGGGGATGGCAGTTTGGGGGTTTTCTACATGTATGAGTAAATCATCTACATAAGCAGACAGTGCATGTCTCTTGTTCCCAACTTGGATGCCTGTTATTGTTTGAGAGGATAAAAGCCTTTGGATCAGGGGTTCCAAACAGAAAGTGAAAAGCAGTGGGGACAGTGGGCACCCCTGTCTGGTACCACAACCAAGTGGAAATGGAGTAGATAGCATTCCATTGCACCAGACTCGGGCTGATGGAGAGGTGTATAACAACTGTACCAATTTATGGAATTCATTAGGGAATCCGAAGTGGGTCAAGGTGGCAAAAAGAAAGTCCCAGGAGACTCTGATGAATGCTTTCTTTGTGTCGAGGGAGACCAACACCGCCAGTGTGTCTGAGTCCCCGGTTGCCAAGAACAGGTGTAATAGCTTCCGCATATGGTCCCCAGAGGACCTCCCCATTATGAATTCTACCTGCTCGTTACCAATGAGGCCTCCCATTATACGAGCAAGTATTTTGGCCAGGATCTTAGCTAGAATTTTAAGATCAGAATTAAGCAAGGAGATGGTGTGATAGTTTTCATGATATAGGGGATCTTTCCCTGGTTTCGGTATTAAAGTTATAAGAGCTTCCAGGAAGCTAGAATCAGAAAGGCCATTAGCATACCACTAATTAGAGACCTCCTCGAGTACTGGAACTAGCACAGATTGACAGGTTTTATATAAGTTATTCAACAAGCCATCAGAGCCAGGGGACTTATCCGGGGGCAGTTGTTCAATACCTGTTGTATTTCCCTGGTGGTAATGTGGGCATCCAATGATGCTGCATCGATAGGGGATACTCTGGGAAATATTATTGAATTAAGGTACTGGGTACTGTCTTCCCTAGATGGCTGTGAATGGGGGTCCATGGCACAGAGTTTCTGGAAATATTTTCCGAAAGCCTCCACAATCTCCCTGGGATCAGTACATACAGGGCCTTTTCACGTGAAACAGGCCAGAAATAAATCGCGAGGCTTCTGCCTGCCAGATTCTGAGCAGAAGCAATTTGCCTGATCTTTCTCCTGAATCCAGGTATTTAAGCTTTGTACGGTGGAGAGATAGCTCCACTTTTTTGAGTCATCAGGCCTACGTATTAAGCCTGAAGTTGATGCAATCTAGCCCATTCATCATCCGTGGAGTGCCGAGTAAGGTTCCATTACAAGGCCCTAATGGAACTAAGCAATGTTACCACCTGTGTCTTGTATTGACATGACTTAGTTGCCATCAGCCGAATACATTCACCCCTTAGGGTGCATTTCAAAACTGCCCACATCAAATAAGTTTTGTCTACCAATGCCCTATTGGTCTCAAGGAAAAGGGAAAGAAAATCTTTAATGTGGCTAAGGGTAGTTGGCCTCTGGAGCAACTGATTATTCAGATGCTACAGAGAATCCCATTTAATTCCTGGCCCTAACAAGTAGGTGATATTAATGGGAGAATGATCAGACAAGACTCTGGCATGTATATTCAAATCCAGTATACCAGGCAGGGTGAAGGAACTAATTAAAAAATAGTCTATTCAGGGAATAAGAACTGTGGGAAGGGGATTAAAAAGCATATTGCTTTTCCACAAGGTTCAGAACTTTCCACACGTCTAAAAGACTGGCTCCACTGATAAGGTCCCTCAAGGCCCTCTGGGCTGGAGATAGAGCACACCTTCTATGATCCAATCTATCCAACTCTAATTGAGGGGAGATATTCCAGTTCTCACCCAATATTGTTAGTTTGGGGGGTTGGTGATGATTAAGTTCAGCAGGTATAGAAAAAAGTGAGGAGAGTCTGTATTCAGGCCATATATCATACCCAGCAACACTGGGTGGGATTCTAACATCCCATGAAGCAAAATATAATGACCATTAAGGTCCCACATTTCTTAAGTTAATTTAAATGGGACTGTCTTTGCCACCAAAATTGCTACCTCACCTCGGTTTGTGGACACCCCTGAACCGAAGGCCTGTCTTAATCAGTTTCATTATAAAAGGGGGTATCCTCCCTCCAAAGGTGCATTTCTTGTAGACAAGCTATCCCAGCTCTGACGTGAGAGAGATGTCTCAGTATAACTTGTCTTTTACATCTGTCCTGGACCCCCTTGACAAAAGCAGCATTCCTAAGAAAAACTGTCTCCTGTATAATGCCCCTACATTTATCTAAAGGTATAACATGGTAGTGCTTGGCAGCACCCCCCCCCCGAACAGGCAGTCAAATCAGTATACATGTCATGCTGTACATTTTATACCCCAAAGCTCCCCAACCCTCCATAACAAATAACACATTGAACATATATCCCCCATTTCTGATAACAACCCCAGTTCCAAATAACTGCACTACTACCCTTACACTGCCAGGTGCTTTTATAGTGCAAATCTGATAAACGCAATCAGTCTCCCCTCTACCTCCCTCTCCTCCCCCCACAAACCACTCCAACAGAAATCATTATGCGTTAAAGAAGGAACAGCAATTATTAAAACTTGACAGTTTTTCACCAGTAGAATATCACTCCAATGCCCCAAACCCCATTATTTAACCATTCTGATATGCAACCCCTTGTCTTGGAGGCAAATAAAATATACAGAAGTTAAACAACCAACACTTAGTGGATTAACTCTGGACCAGTTGGAGCAATTTGGCCCCCTAGAAACCTACATTGGGAATTTCAAAGCACAGGAAGTTGCAATACCAAAAAGCAAATAAGGTTGAAAAGCATTACTCATACATTACAAAAGTAAACAGGTCCAGTAAACTGTCTGGGTTTCTGAGTCATTATTCATACTGGGATCCTTATGATGTTCTGAAACTGTTCCCTTTGTAAAACGCAGCTTACGAAAAAGTACGAACAAAACAAGTCCTCCAGTTTCTAAAGTAACTGTTCACTTACCTCAGCTAAGGAAAAGAAAAACCCTAACACTAATGCAGTGCAAAACATTAAATCACAGATGCATGGTTACCGACTTCCAGTTAGGTGTAATAATTCCTTGAGGCCATTTTTAGTCCACCGGTTGACTGAGTCCCCACAGAACTTGGAGGAGCGATACCGAGAACGCCAATTTCACTTACCACCAGTCTCTGGCATCACAGAAATCCACCAAACACAACCCAAGCAAAGTCCCAACAATCTTTCAGAGTTCAACTCTCTGAGGTTCAGTGTTCTATTCTGAGTTAGGTACATCTCTCACGCCACTCTGGTTACAAAGGCAATTATGAGGAAAGAGTAAGAACGACTGAATTTCACACAAGATCCGTACTGTATACCCCTCAACTTATTTTATTACTCTATTACAGATGACCAAAATAAAGCCACATAGATCACTTGTACAAATCAGGGAGCAGAGTTTTTAAATCTTGAATTGCCTGTTCGGGAGTCTCAAAAGTCAGCCACTGTTCCTTATGTTTCACCTGTAAAATAGCTGGATACTTAACTTGAAAAGGTTTGGCAGCTGCAATTAATTTAGACACAGTCGGATGTAATTCTTGGCACTTAAACAGCACAGGCTGTGGCAAATCCTGTGTGATGCGGATCTTCTGGCCTTCCCATTGAACCTCTTGGAGCTCCGTGACTTTGGCTAAAATAGGCAGCATATTGAGAAAGTTCAATAACTTGAAGATGAGGGGCCTAGGAGGGGAGCCTGGAGGTGGCGGCAAGCACAGAGCGCGGTGGGCCCTCTCAATGACATAGACCACTCCATTTGGTGAAGGTGTAGCTTTCTTCTCACAAAATCTCTGTAAAAATGGAATCAGAGAATTGCCTTCTTCCCTCTCTGGTATACCGATTATTAGAAGGTTATTGCGCCTACTGCACCCTTCTATGTCTTTTAACTTGTCCTCCAGTTTCTTTAGTCGTCGAGCTATATTTGTAGTCTCCTGTTCAACTTTCCCTTGTTTCTTTTCTAGGGACACAATTCTCGCTTCAGAATCCCCAACTCTTATCGATAAGGATTCCACTGAAGACTTAATATGCTGCAGATCTTCAGACATGATGGAAATGGTAGCTTGCATCGGCTGCATAATCACTAGAAATCTCTCCTCCGAGAGTGCCATCTGGGTGGAGGATGTTCTAGGTGAGCTGAAGGCCTGCTGTTTGGAGCACTTAGAAGCCTTGCCTTTTTCAGGGGTAGGAGGCAGTGAGTGCCGCGGAGGAGCCTTTTTCATAAAGACCAGGGACACTGGTTTACCAGGATTGAAAAAGGGCATATTCCGTTTTGCACATTGTAAAAAACGATATTGTCACCGGTGTCTGCTTGGCAATTTTGACCTCCACTATTACACATCCTTCCATCCTTGTACCAGTTTAAAGTTGTTTTAATTACAAGATGTGATGGCAGCAGTGGCACTATGGCCCCATCCCTCAGGTGCGATGGCAGCACCAAAAGCACTAAGGCCCCCTTCCCTCTGGTGTGATGGCAGCAGCAACAGCACTACAACCTCCTTCCCTCAGGTGTGACAGAAGCAGCAGCACTGTGGCTTCCATCCCTTAGGTGTGATGGCAGCAGAACTACGTTCACCATTCCTCAGGTGTGATGGCAGTATCAGCACTATGGCCCCCGTCCCTCAGATGAGGCGGCAGCAGTACTACATTCCCCATCCACCTGTGGTGATGGCAAAAGCACTACAGCCTCCACCCCTTCCGTGTGATGGCAGTAGCAACAATGCAGTCCACATCCCTCTGGGGTGATGGCAGTAGTGACAGCACTATGATCCCCTTTCTTCAACACCCACACCCCACATGCACAAGTTACAAATGACTTAGTATCTTTGTTTGTTAGAACTCAGATGTGAGTTAATCTGAACCATCACCCCTAAGGTGGACGACCTTTGTTTTTTCCTATCTATAATTTAGCTGCCTGAATTGGATTTCTGCCTGTGACACCACTGACCAGGATTAGGGAACAGACAGGAGAGCCAGCTGGTGGGTGAAGGCTTGAGTGTCCAATGACCACTCACCTCCTCCTGGGAGGGAGGGTGGGTTCATGGCTCAGCATTTGCTGGCCCCTGGTGGAGGCCAGAGGCACGACAACATGTCAGCCCTCACAGCAGGAGGGAGCGTGATGGACGTCGGCTTGTGTCTTGACATCATGTGGCCTGTCACACTCCCAAGAAAATGGGAAAACACCCGCTGACCAACAGAAGGATGGCTGTTGGCCCCTCCATAAGCTGGAAGCCCCAGACATGTGTCCGGTCTGACCCCTGCCATGCCCAGGATACACAGGAAGCTCTTTGGGGTAATTCTCCTCCCCTGGTAGCCTCCCACAGTGGTAGGGGCTCACTCAGTGAAGGGTTACTTTGGTTTACCTGGTAGCACAGCAGTAAGGGGCATTGGATGGTGGTCGGGATTCAGCAGCAGTGTTAGGGGGCCTTGGCAGGCCTGAAGGAGTGGATGGCCAGGGGTTAGGAGGAGCAAAAAAATAAAACTGCTTGAATTTGCTTCTTTGATATAAAGTGTCTTTACTTAAAAAGTCTAAAAGTGATTAGTGGAGAACTTTCAAATGGATTCATGTATCTCCCAGACATGTGGATGCTTTTTTTTTTACTTGGTGTCCATGAAAAGGTTGTCTCCCAGTTTTCATGTCTTTGTTCAGATGTGAATTGAGCACCACTCTGCCCACCAGCATCATATAGCCCCTGGGGTCATACCTTCTATATGTCATTGACTGTGCTTTCAAAATCCACTGGCCAAACATAAGTACCCTTAAACACTGAACATTTGCTTTTTGTTGAAGCGATCTATCAGAAATTTTTTTGTTGTCACAGAAACTGAAATAGCAGGTGTGAGAAAAGGTGCAAATGATCCCATTCACCTAAATGGGGTGCTGACTGTGAAATCTTTTCATAATTAGTAAGGCCGTTTCTTCTTTGTGAACATACTTTCATTCAGACTAGTTTTCATTTAAACAACTGAGGATTTTGGATGGCCCTACTGATTATAAACTTGAATAAGCTAGTTGGTAACAGTGTTCCTGCATTTAGCAATCTACAACCTAGATGCTTATATGCAAAGAATACAATAAAAACCTGACTAAAATCTAAAAACAAGCTTATAAAATACATAAAATGTATCTGAACATATATCTTTACCTATAAAAAAATCATTGCAGCCCAAATAAAACTCAGGTAAATTACATGGTACCCTGACTACTATTCTATGATGTAGTAAACATATATTGGTATTTTTCCTATATTTGTTGTAAAGCACGTAAGGCCCATTAGGCAGAACTATCTGTTTTCAGGAGTGACCTAGAAGCACTGGGGAGGTGAAGTGACTTGCTTGGAGTCACACAGTATACAAGTGGAGGTTGTGGGAATCAAACCAAGTGTGCTGGATGTACCCAGTTCAATCACTGTTTGTTACTCTAACCACTAGGCATGGGTGGTTAAACTGAATGGCTGATTTCAACAAAGCAGTGCGGATCATTTCCTTACTGACTCTATATGCAGCAAAGCAGAAAGAATTCAAAGCACAACAGCATTCATTTTAAGATGCTGAAATCGGGTCAGCGCGCTGGTGCTGCGGTAGCATTATTGCTTGCAATGCTAGTGACCCAGAGTCAGAAGTGAACTTAGGTTGCTGGAAGTCTGGCCAGGGGAGTAGGATTGAGCACCTGGGGGACTGCTCTCCTCCTCCAGGGAGGGTGGGCTGCAGATTCTGTGGCTTTACCACCACCTGTGTGACCATGGGTGGTGGTGGTGCAATGGTGCTGCAGAGTGATTAGGAGGGGAGGATGCTAGCCAGGATCTGGAGCAGTGGCATGTTTCTATGTGACCTACCTCATTGGATCTCCTCTAGTGCCAGTGCCCTCAGGGACAGAGACCAGAAAACCAGGAACAATCACCCCACATCAGCCACGGGCAGAAGGGACCCAGGTGCCCCAGACTTCATAACCAGGCTCCATGAGGGACCCACTAAGCTGCCCGCCACACACTAAGGGAGTGTGGATTGGTGACCTGGGGTCCCCTCCTTCCCACCTGGGGCGGTACAACTCAGGCATGATAGGGACAGGCCCACAGGAGCTCCTGAGCATTACCTCAGGTGAAGCTAGGGGATACCTAGCCTAGGGATCTCTGAAAAGTGGAGACTGATGCTGTGAGAAGGGGACATAGAAAGGGAAAATAAAAAAAATTTAAAAAGATACTGAAATCTTAGAGATTCTGTGCAGTGACATGCAATTTCTGAGAGGCACCGGTACAAGAATTCAAAATCCACAAACCAAGCAGGACTCCATGATTGTTACCGGTGTTACCGGTAAAAATGGAAAACCAGGGTCCCTGAAAAAGACCTCCATATTAGACTCAAAATCCAGTGGCAGAAACGTCTCCTACAGGTAACTGTCTTTGTTAGGTCAAGGAATCAACCTGGGATAGTGAATAAAGTTGAAGTGTCTGCAGAAAGGGAGCAGAGCTGTGGAGGCACACTGCTTCTTCTCAAACCGCCATCACGTGACCCACCAGAGTTGATTAAAGGTATTGGGCAGTAACTACCCAGTGAAGACTCATCATTACCTGGCTTGTGTATCAAAGTAATCCAGGCCTCAGTTAAGGTGTGACCTGTAACAATCTCAGAGGTAGTCCAAGCCATTCATCAGGCGCCTGGGCCAGATGGTTTTACTAATACATTTTTACACAGTATGCTCAGCTGAATTAGCGAATAACACATGAAATCCTCAGCTCCACTAATGCATGCCAACTTGTGAACATAAAGTTGAGAGGAAAAAACAACGGCACCGCAAGTATATGGAAATCTTAAATTTTAATCAGTGCATATCAGTGCATAATATAAACCTCAGGTTGTAGCCTGTACTGCTGAGTGGCTGAGCATATATTATGCACTGATATGCACTGATTAAAATTTAAGATTTCCATATACTTGCGGTGCCGTTGTTTTTTCCTCTCAGCTGAATTAGCCCCCTTTTTGTCTCGCCAATACTTGTTTTTGGCTGCCTTAGTAGTTAAACAAATGAGACAAAAAAGGGGTTAATTCAGCTGAACTTGCTGGGTAAAAATTATTAGCAAAACCATCCAGCCCAGGTGCCTTGTCAGAGGGAAGCTGTTGAATAGCTTGGACTACCTCTGAGATTGTTATAGGCCTCTTAAGCACCTCCTGTTGCTGTGGGGTAAGTATGGGAAGAGGGAGTTGGTCAAGGTAAGCAGAGATTTTTATCAGCTATGAAATGGTGAGACGCATCATTTGTGTAAAGGGCAAAATAATAAGATTTTAAAATGTTGGCAGTGGCATGAGGTTGAGTAATAATTCCTGCACTAGGACAGGGCCGGACGCCTCAGATGATTTTTTGAAGTCTCGAACTGTGAGAGATGGAGGTCAAGTAATTTTGCAGCATGCTCACCAGACTCTAGATATTTCATTTTAGTTCTTATAATGGCTGACTCCACTTTTTCAGTGAGCAGGTCAGCATATTGGTCCCATAAAGAAGAAGAAGAAGAAGGAGAAGAATCAGCATTTATATAGTGCTTTTCATATACAGTGTATCCCAAAGCACTTTACAAGCAATGCTAGACTGGTAGTGAAGTGACTGAATGTGTAGTGGAAGCCATATCGCACATCATCACCCACACACAGCCTGTACAATTGCATGAACTAGTTTATGGGAAGGGGAATATTGGCCAGGACACCGGGAATGTCCCCTACACTTTGTGAAGAATGTCCTGGGTTCTTTTACTTCCACCTGGACACCCACCAGGACAACACCAGGATGAGTAGAAGGGACCTTGGTTTAACATCTCATCTGAAGGACAGCACACCCCAGCAGTACAGCCCCCAATGCTGCACTCAGATGTCAGCGATTGTTTAGGTGCAAGCCCAATCCAGGTGTGGGATGAGAACCCATGACCTTCTGGTCCAGAGGTGGATGTGCTACCAACTGAGCCACGCTGACACCTAGATAAAGGCATAAAGAATGAAGCAAAAAGGCTTCTAGAATATTAGACATTAGTTTCTGTTCAATCTACCAAATATCTCTAAGTAACTGATCAGGTTTAGCATTGCAGTATTTATTATGCTTAGAAGAAAGTTGTATACACTCCCCTCTAGCTGCTCATTTTGTAGCACTTCAGATAACATCAAGAGAAGCTAAAAAGCCTTCATTTTATGTGACAAAAGCTTGAATAAACTCCTTGATTTCCATTAGTAAGTTAGGATCTTGGGGGTGCTGTGAGTTAAGACACCATACTTTCTCACACTTCTCAGACTCACAGACCAAATGTTTCATACTGACTGGGGCATGGTCTGAGGCCACCAATGAGTGAAAGTCAGTGGAGATCAAAGCTGGAAGACTTTTGTGGTTGATCAGGAAATAATCGATTCTGGATGGAGTACCATGCAGTGAGGAGTAAAAAATATCCTGCTTGTCGAGGGATGGAAGAAATGCCAGGGATCAATTAGACCCCTGAAAAAAGATTCTTTATGTATGCTAGCTGAGCAGCAATATAATAGCACCTGATGTTTGACAAATCCAGATTCCCACCTCACCTGATTCGCACAAAACCTCTTGCTTGATGCTCATCTTTTTGCCCTGCCAAGAAAATTAGTTGTATTCCCTTTGATATTCCAAGAACGTCTGAAGGGGATTTGGGCCAGTAGAACCTGGAACATTTACAAGAACTTTGGGAGTATACACATTTTGTCTGTGTTAACTCTACCTATTAATGTAAGAGGAAGACCCTCCACCTCTTACAGTCAGTTTTGAGTTGTCCTAAAATGGGGTTGTAGTTTAAGGTCAATATTGTGGATGGCTTCTTAGGTAAAGTTATCCCCGAGTATTTTAATTTGGTATTTGGATTGAGGACGCAACCCACCACCAGCAGGGGTCCCCCATGGGCATCCATTCACATTTCCAGCACTTAATTTTATGTCTTGACATGGGACCATACTTTCAAAAAATGTCTGTAAATAGAAGAACGTTGTCTGCAAAAGTGAAATTACGTGATCAATCTCCCCATGTTGCATACCCTTAATTTGCTGATTGTTTCTTATAGCAGTAGCCAAGGTCTCCACTGTCAGGACATATAAAAGGGGAACAGTGGGCACCCTGTCTTATGTCTCTGGCAAGGAGAAGCTATCAGAAAGGGCCCATTAGTCAGAACCTAGGCTTTGGGATTATTATATAGTGTTTGAATCTAGGTCCTGATTTTAGGTCCAGTGTTAAGTCTAGTTAATGTGGTGAACATGAAGAGCCACTCAACCTGGTTAAAGGCCTTTTCAGCAACAATGGCTAGGAGACCAGGATGAACAGCACCCCTCGACCATCACCAAGTAATGTTATGGGCACACCTAATTTTCAATTTGGCCTGCCTAACTCTTAGAAATCTATCTTGATCACCACAGATAATATTTAGGAGAACCATTTCCACCCTGGTAGACAACACCTTTGCTATTATTTTACAGTCTGCATTAAGCAGATAAATGGGTCAGTAGATGTTGCACAAGGTTAAGGGCTTCTCAGGTTTAAAGAGAATTGTGAAAGTGGCCATGTTTAATGAGTCAAGCAGTTTGCCTTCTGCCAGAGCTTCCCTTACCATATCTTCCATTGCCTAACCAAAGTTACAGCAAAACTTTCTATAAAAATCACCTGGCAGTCCATCCGGTCGCAGAGCCTTCTCTTCCACCAGTAAAGAAGACCCCTTTGCAAGGTCAGCATTCTGAAGCTTTTTATCTATATATGTTTTGTCACCATCGTACCTAATAGGACTGGATGCGCAACCTAGGAAAGAGTCATAGGGGGTTGATGAATTAACTTCAGAGGTATAAAGTGATTGACAAAATTCTTTAAAGGCTTACCCTATTTTGTTTTGAGCCCCAGTGACTCTTCTGCCTGATTATGCAATGTCACTGATAGTTTTTTATGTTTCTTTCTTTTTCAGCTCCCATGAGAGCCAGCTCCCTGCCCTATCCCCTTTGAGGTATGTCCTATTGTGTCAGGAGATCTCACTCAAGCCTGCTTGAGACCAATTGAACAAAATCCCATTTTCTCCTAAACAAAGTCTGAAGCTTTGTTGGTGCATTAGTCTGAGAAAGCGTCTTTTCTAGGGTGTCTATATCTTCTGTCAACTCTTTCTCTAACTGGCCTCTTGTTTATTCCGCCCTGCCACATATGAGATAGCCACCTCCCTTATGTAAGTGTTTAGGGCATCCAACCAGGTTATCTCTGATGTCTCCCCCCTCTTATCTTGTACTAGAAAGCCATCTATTGCCTTGCTGATTTGTTGGACAAATGTTTGATCATTTAGAAGCTGCTGGTCTTTCTTCCACTGTCTATTTTGTGGTGTATTCCTTCCCCCTCTAGCCTCACCCACAAACTAGGGTGAATTTTATCTCGAAATAGCTGAGCTTTAGATTCTGCTGCCGTCACCCTAAAGGTTAAAGTGGTTGACAGCAGTACATAGTTTATCCTGGTAGAGATTTTATGAGCATGTCAGTAAAATTATTATTCCCAGTCTGAAGGATGGAGGTGCCTCCAGATCTAGATTAAGGCCCCTCCTGACACCATATACCTAAGAGCTTCTAAACTTGTGGGAGGGGACCTTTTCTGGGGGGCTGATCTGTCAATGAGAGAGACTCACAGTGTGTTGATGTTCCCCACCACCACTAGCATTACTGGATATTCAGCCAAGACGAGAGACAGTCTCTGAAAACAGCTCAGGGCTGTGAAAGTTCAGGCCATAGATGGAGGCCAGGGCATACTTGTCAGAGCCCACTAGTACCTCTGCAACAACATATCACACTTGGAGATACTTGGTGGATAGCATGACCCTGGCCCCATAGCTGTACATATCCAGATTGCCACTCCCCATGCCTTAGAGGTGAAATTAGCTGCCAGTTGTATGCCTTCCGACCCCTAGCTTAGTTTAAGGGCCTTATCTTCTGACATGTGTGTCTCTTCGAAGAGAAGTATATCTATCCTGTTTTGTTTTGTCTGTATTCAGATTTTTTTCTTCTTATGACTGTTTTTAGTCTATTTATATTTCAGAACTGTACTATAATTCCTAACTCACTGTTCCCTTTTGTGAGATATTTTTGTTGTCTCTTCTGCTTCTCACCCTGCCTCCTTTTTGACTATGCACAAACTTTAGAAATGGATTAAATCCATACATGACTGAAGCATTTTCTGGGTTTTAAAATCATCACATATTAGCACAAGAAAATTCCACCAACTCAACTTCCTCCCCCTCTCCCACTCCCCAGGCTGGCTGAATGCCAGAACTATGTCAGCCTTGCCTACATACCTAATCCTAGTTGGCTTTGACTTCTCTCCGTCCACTATTCCTCACCCCCAGCACAACTCTGAAGAACAGTAATTTGCTTCCTGGTGTTCTCCTGTGATTGAGAAGTCAGGTTTCCTCCATTTTTGTGGTAGATGCCAGCTGTGGTTCAGCTTCCTCCCCCCAAGTTATTATACAGACTGTATTAAATAGCCAGCATTATGACCGTCTAAAACTGGCAACCTGTTTTGTGCTCTGTTTTTAACAGTTTAGGCATTACTAGCAAACATTCAAAGCACAGACAACCATTTAGTCCAGAATTCTCATCTTCCCATTATCCCTCCCAACAATGCTTTCCCAGATCATGTTTTTTTTAAGTCTTACAGCAATTTCTTCTGTCTCAAAGTCTAAAAGTCACAAACAGCTGTGGGTCTGCATTGATTGATGTGCCTGATCACCAGTCCCACCTCTGCTGCAATCCAATACGTTAGACTGAATGGTCTCCATTATGGGGATGCAGTGGGAAGGAAACCTTTAAGAAACCTGTCACAGGGACTGTCTAGTTGGGGTTGAAAAATTTCTGAGCATGTCCCAGCAGTAACAAAGAAAAGGGACTCACCCATTCAGCTCAGTTCAATGGGGGGCAGGCACCCAGAGCACGGCGAGGATCAAGCATGCATGACCTGTTTGGTGTCACACATCAAGCGGTGGCATTGCTAGCTGCCATTACCCTTTTCCTGCCTTGACAAGCTCAGTCCCCGCAGCTGCTCATCATATAGGTGCAAGGAATAGATTCAAGCTTTCCAGTATCAGAGCTGTAACCCATCGTGCACTACAGCTACCCAATCAGTGGCTCATGTAAAAGGCTGGCAGCTCTCAGATATGTTCTAGTGTTCTCATAGCATGCCCAGACCCCACACTAATCCTACTAATCCTACTCCCTTCATGCCCTTGTACCTCCTCTTTGTCCCCAGCCCCTACTTACAGAATAAACTGATTGAGTCCAACGGCTCACATAGCTGGTCTGGTACATCATTAGCTGAGCCTGCCCTCCTCTGCTGTCAACACCATTTCAATATGTCTCTGCTAAGGCTGGCTTAGTAAATTATTTTGCTGGGCATCTAGGATGACAGGTCAAGAGCCTAGAAGGATAAACATGTGCAGACTGCCAGTTCTTATCATGCAGGCTCTGGTTAACTTCAGTGAACTCATGGCAGCTTTGCTAAAGTCTTCTGCGGTGACCTGGAACAAAATTAACCACCGAAGTCTGTAGTTTTATTATTCCTTTCTTCCCAGTTTCCTGGAGAACTAGCTCTCTGTCTGGGAACCTGATAAACTTGATGAGGAAATGGTGACAGTTATTCAGGAGGAGCATGCCTCTTCCCAGGGGACTGATATGCATGCTGTATTTCCAGGACTGTGTCAGGAGGTAAGACCAGAGCCTCTGCAAGCCACTTAGTGAATAATGTCAGGAGCCTTTATCTTCCACCGCTTCTAGTACACTGAGACAAATATTACTTCAGCATTCACAATTATCATCAAGAATCTCTCCCATTTCTACCATGATTTTGTTGGCAGCCAATAACTCTATAGACACTGCTGATAAGCACTCCTCCTGGGCCCCTAGAGGTACCTCCAGCTCCTTGAATTGCTTGTTGTGTGAGTCTACCATTATGCCAACTGAAGTCATCATCTGCTGGACATAGATGAGTTCCAGTTGCATCTCGGGGTGATTGAGGCTAACTGCCTGATAGTTAAGTCCTCACTGGTAGAGGTAGGATGATCAAGGTATTTGGCCAACTCCATGTAAGCTGCCGCTCCCTTTTCTGTATTGGCACATCTTCCCAGCTCTGTAGGGCCATCAGTTCCTGGCATCTCTATTGTTGATTTAAACTTCTGTTTGCCCTGATTGTGGGTGGATTTCTGGTTAGTGGCCATCATCTCATCTGGTGTGATGAGCACTGGTCTTTTTGACATGATTAGCTGCACGATTAGGGTTTTAGGGGGATTCAGTCGGGAGCTCCTAACTTGGGCATCCATCCACCTCACTGGCTTGGCCATGCCCCACTTTGCAACACTCTAGCAGCAGCCCTAGGTATCTGCAGAGCAAAACAGGGATGCAGAGTGAACTGTGCTTACGGGCAACATACTGTAGTTTTCTTTAAGGAACCAGTGCAGCAATTTTTTTTTATCTTATGGATTATGTACAGAATGCTAAGCATGAATTGTTGACCTTTCAGAACAGTATTCAGAGTTCTGTGCACAAACTGTGACATTGTTATAACTCCAGATCCATGAAGGTATAGTAACACAGCCCAAAAAACAAAACAATGCAAAATACTTGTTTTTTTTCCCTCACTGTTCATTTGGGTACTGTGAAACATGGATCATTTAAAGGGATACATACCATTTTTGAATATAAGAAAGAAGGTGCGGGATCTAGCAGTGCTGATTCTCAATCAACTATCATGGTGCAGACCCAGAAGGAATGTCTCACTACCTCCTCAAAATTACCAAACTGACTCAGTACAATCCTATATGATTTATATGGCTTCAAAACCAAGATCATGATGACGTTTGATAAAATAAATTCTGACAGTGCCAAACTGGTACAGAACTAGATACCAGTGTTCCTGCTGACACTCATCACCCACATACTCAGCAGGTAGACTGGTCTAACTTAACAAAACCGTGTCCCGTGGGTCCCATTAGTACAATTTTAATTTGTACCTCCAAGCAAGGAAGCTCTGAGAAAGAAATTCATTCTCCATGAAACTTTCTATACACATTTTTCTCTTCAATTAAATGAGAAACATAAACACTGACGAAGAGAGTAAGCATTCCTTTTATCTCCAAATACTACATGTTTATATGTACGTTACTGAGTCTTTTATGGTTATAAGAATGCATTCTTGAGTTCTCTGGGTGAGCAAACTGTGCTGCAACACTGAGCTGTTCTGGCACACAAAGAACTTGAGAAAAAACTATAATAACTGGCTTAGCCTTTTTCCATAGGGAAACCGTGGTGTAATTTGCCGTTATAAAGGAGAGTTTATAATGGTAAACATGCTCATGGTTTCCTTTGTTCTGCGCATGCCCCATTGCTGCTTTTCCCTTTAGAATGCACATGGGCGCTTTCCCCCAGAAGACTGAACCATCACTTACAATTGGACTCGTCGGTAAGTTTAACTTAAAAAATTTAAAAAGAACCTGTTTCTACTGCACAGCCCTTCAAAAAGTTGTACATTTATTGAAAAGGGCACCATGAGTCACTGTCGCAGACTGGAAGGTCAAATCGAACCGGGCAGGCTATGCAGCAGCCTGCATTCATTTTATATAATTTCTGAGGCAAAAAAGACAAACCCAGCAATTATATAAAATAAAATATGGGTCTGTGTGTGTGAAAACTCGAATTTACACACACCCTCTGGGTTTGATGCTATGCATAAACCTCTCAGGTGTGTGTAAATTCTCGTTATAGACCCAGACCCATACTTTATTCTCTATATTATAACCATAAGAGATGCAGTAACTATACATATGAACATACTATACATCATACTGATTATGTCTGTTTTTAAAATATGCAACTTAAACTTAAAGTAAACATGTCTGATTTAATAGCAAATTAGAAAAAAAATGTGATGAAATGGACTGTACTAACTGAACTTACATCTGCAGAATTTTAGAACTGTTTGCATCTGACAACCTGTGTGGAAAACAGGGTACTTGGAATGTTTAGAGAATCTGACCTGTTTGGCCAAGAATTATGTCACAATCTATAAATACTGCAGACACAGTTTAGTTCAGATTAAACTTTCTTGCCAGTGAGTTGCTTTTGCATTTCTCTATGGCATACATAAATGTTGCTGGATCCAGTACAAAGCCTTGCAAATGCTGATGACTAGAGTTGCTGCTCATTTTTGCATTGAGTTGCAGAAAAAACTGAGACTTGGTTGCAGCTTAGTTTCAAAACATCCGAGATGCTTTTGAATGGGTCAAGTGCTGCAAAACAACACAATGTGAATATCCAGTGCCTTGCTAACCTAAAAACCAAAAAATAATCCAGCCCCAAATTATTGGTGTGAGGGTTTATTATGAGCTGTTCCGTATCATTATGTCAGACATTGTCACCACAGAGGGAGCCTAGGAGGAGAACAAACCTGACTGTGGTGGGCTCAGGAAGAGTGGAGAAGATGGAGAAGAGGCACATACCACAACCAGTGCAACAGTTTAATTCCAACACCACTTTTGCTGGACATACTAGTCAGGACAATGCACCCATGATTGGGTCTGGTGAGGAAGGGGGGATCATCCATATTGGAGACCCTATGAAGGGAGGGAGGGAGATAGAGGACCCCAAAGGAAGATAAAGTAACTTCTTGTGGGGGACTTAATTGTGAAGGGGACAGATATGGGAAAAGGAAAATGTGGGAGAGAATGGTATGGAGCCAACTAGGTGCCATGGTCAGGAGGAAGGGAAAGAGACTAGTTAGGAACCATGGACTTCAAGGTCAAGCAGGATATGAGACTAGTCGTGCTACCACAAAGGTACTAGACTTCAGACGGGCAGATTTTTTTCAGGATGAGGGAGATTTTATGCGAGGTAGTGACAGGGTGGTAGGTGATGAGGAGGGGTGGATAATCTATGGAAAAATATCAAGGGGTCTCCTTAAAGTTACAGAGGGATGTGTAAGAAGGGTGAGGAAGAACAAGAGAAGGACGCCACTACTGTTCAATAGGGAAGTGAGGGAGCAATCGGGGAGAAGAAAACGGCATTCAGAGAATATAAGAGGATGTACGGAAAGTTGAATAGGGAAACTTACAATGAGAAGCTGAGGATGGCAGGGTGAAGGATTAGGATGACTAAAGCAGAAACTGAGGAGAAAATTGCTAGGCAGGCCAAAAGAGGAGACAAGACATTCTTTCAGTATATTGGGGAAAGGAGGAAGGCAAGACAGGGGAAGAAAGTATTTAGGAGGAAAGGGATTGCAGGTGGATGGGGATTTCAAGAATGCTGAAGTGCTGAATGGTTACTTTAGCTCGGGTTTTTACAATGGAGGGGGATGGAAGGGGACCAGAGCTAAGTGGGAAGGGAAAGGAGGAGGGGGTGGATCCTAGCCCAATAAGTGTGGAAGATGTAAAAGAGGAATTAGGGTAGTTGAGGGTGGACAAGGCCATGTGACCAGAAGGTCTTCACCCTTGGGTGCTCAGGGAATTAAGGGAGGTACTGGCAGAACCACTGATGGGGTTTTTTAACTTGTCCCTAGATACAGGATGGGTACCGGAGGACTGGAAGAAGGAAGACATGGTGCCAATCCATAAAAGTGGCTGCAGGGAGGAAGCAGGCAATTATAGTCTGGTCAGCCTCATATCAGTGGTGGGTAAAGTAATGGAGGCAATATTGAAACAAATAATGGTTAGATATTTGGAAGAGGGGACTGCAAGACATTCGGCAGCATGACTTCACTCAAGGATGGTCATGTCAAACAAACTTTATCAAGTTCTTTGATGAGGTGATGAGGGTGGTTGATCAGGGTGAGGCAATG
Organism: Neoceratodus forsteri; assembly: GCA_016271365.2. Lineage (NCBI taxonomy): Eukaryota > Metazoa > Chordata > Ceratodontiformes > Ceratodontidae > Neoceratodus > Neoceratodus forsteri. The sequence goes on along the minus strand of CM028130.1, from coordinate 1,158,862,538 downwards.
GATGCTGCCTACCTGGACTTTGGGAAGACCTTTGACACAGTACCCCACAGAATTCTGATTAATAAGTTGGGAAGTCTAGGGTTGGGGCAGAAAACAGTAAGATAGGTGGAGAACTGGCTGACAGTGAGAAGTCAGAGGGTGTTGGTCAATGGGGTACACTCTAAGGAGAATGGAGTGTTGAGCAGGGTCCCTCAGGGGCCAGTACTGGGGCCCATTTTGTATAACATCTATGTCAGTGATATAGCAGAGGGGCTTCAGGGGAAGGTACGCCTTTTTGCAGATGACACAAAACTCAGTAACAGGCTGGACATCCCCGGCGGGGGGGGGTGGTATAGGCAATGAAGAATGATATAAGGTTACTGGAAGAGTGGTCAGAAACTTGGTAGCTGAAATTCAATGCCAGGAAATACAAAGTGATGCACTTGGGGAAAAGGAATCAAAATACACACACACACAATGGGTGGGGGGAGGCAGCAACCAGGCATGAGAAGGATCTAGGGATTATAATTGCAAATGACCTTAAGGTGGGAACTCAGTGCAGCAAAGCAGTGGGCAAGGTTAATAGGATGCTGGCATGCATAGGAAGAGGGATAGCCAGCAGAAGGAAGGAGGGAGGTGCTGATACAACTTTATGGCTTCATAGTGAGGCCATGCCTGGAGTATAGGGTACAGTTCTGGGGGGCCCCATTTAAGAAAGGACATAGATGGCATGGAAAGGGTACAGAGAAGGGCTACTAAAATGGTACATATGCTATGAGGGATGGCATATGAGGAGAGTTGAGGAAACTGGATTTGTATCCTCTGGAGACAAGAAGGGAAAGAGAGGACATGATTGAAACATTCAAGTATGTGAAGGGGATCAATAAAGTGGAGAAGAGCTTATTTAGAGTGAAGGTAGATACAAAAATTAGGGAGCATTGACTGAAGGTGGAGGGGGGAAGGTTTAGGGAAAATGTTAGGAAGCATTAAGTCACAAAAAGAGTGGCTAAGCCCTGGAACAGACTGCCGGAGGAGGTGGTGAGAGCCAGTACAGTGAAGGGATTGAAGAGGGCCTGTGAGAAATACTGAGGGTTGTCAAGGGGAGGATGAGGGGAATCTTGGGGGGGGGTGACAGATAGAGGGAGGGAATGGGCAGACTCGATGGGCCAGGAAGGCCCTTTTCTCCATCACATGTCTATGAATCTATGAAGGATTGCTAGGGTGTTCAGAAGAGAAACAGATCTGGATGTCGTTGTCTCTCTGTGGACTAAGGACCTAGCTAATGATATGGCTGGGATAGTGCAAGGGGAGTTTAAGAAGTGAGGCACCTGTCTTAAACAGTTACTACATTCACTGGCTTTTGTGATGTGCTACCTGTCTATGACATAGAAAAGGAGACGGAGCTCTACACTAATATCTTCAATTCTTGGTTGAAGAAATGGTGTATAGAGGAAGGTATGACCTGGAGAGATAAAGGTTCATGCAAGAGTGATGGCCTACATCCATCCAGGAGGGGGACCTCAGACATCGGGGAAAGGTTTAAATGTTACTTAAAATGAACATTTTTTATTTATTTCTTTTTTGTTAACCAGGTGAGTGCACTAGCCAAGACTTGACTATTTTCAGGTATGACCTGGGCGAGTACAGCAAGTAAAACAGACAGGTATCAATTCAAGTGAGCAATAACAATCACATACAAGGGAAGATCAAATCAGTATAAACAAGTACAGTAATACAAGTTATCAAGCAGCAAGTTGGTAAGCAGTACATAAGAGCAGGACAGTTGCAAGAAAGGGGTAAGGCAAATGAGGTCAACCACACTTTCACAGACCTATCTGGAGTACTCCCTGCTGATTATTTTAAAGATCAGCTCGGGCAACAACTCCCCACTACCCCTCTTAACCCCCCAAATGATGCAATATCTCCATTCTACTTTAAGCAGGTCACCGGGTCCGAAAGGGACAAAACTCTAACGTCCAACTACAGACCTATATCTATTCTACCATCCCTCTCTAAAACACTTAAAGAATGGTCTCGGAGCAGCTTACAGAGTATCTTGATAAATATAACCTACTTTGCCCACAGCAGCATGGGTTCCAAAAAAAGCACTCCACACTTACCACCCTTGTTGATTACTCTTCCCAACTTTATGATGCCTTAGATAATGGGGAGGCAGTTGGCTTAGTCTTCATCGACCTTACAAAGGCCTTTGACTCTGTTAACCACAAACTATTCCTAAACTGCCTCTATTTAACAGGCCTATGCCCGGACATGGTACTGTGATTCAGAAGCTACCTCACAAACAGGTCATGAGTCAAAATTGGAGACACCCTATCATCTGCTAAGGAAGTGTCCCTCGGTGTCCCACAGGGCTCTATTCTTGGCCCACTGCTTTTCAGCCACTTCATCAACTCTGCACCATCTGCATGTACAGCATGCACTATTCTCTATGCTGACGACGTAGTGATATCGGTCGCTGGGAAAGATCACAACTACATCACAACCGAACTCCAAGACAGCTTCCTCAAGCTTGAATCCTGGTTCACACAAAACAAACTACTACTAAACCATAAAAAAAGAAAAGTCTACTCTTTTCTACCTCAACAAAGCAAAAAGAAATACCAGCCTTTGCTCATCCAGAACAATAAGGGTGAAACACTGGAACAAGCAACAAAGTTCAAATACTTGGGCATCACCTTTGATGATACACTAACCTTCTCTGGCCATATAGACTCAGTTATCAAGTCAGTGAATACAAAACTTGGGGTCCTTTACTGCCATAGGCACTCTATGACACACGATGCTCTGAAACTTGCCATCAGTAGTTCAATAATGTCCTCCATAGATTATGGGCTCCTATCTATGGGACAGGCACTAAAACTGCCCAAAACAGGGTCAGCACATTACTAAATAAGGCCTGTTGCACTATCCATGGGGGCTGCCGAGGACACTGACACCTGCACACTCTACACCGAATCTGGGCGGCTCCCACTTCATCTTAGAGCACAATACCAAACCAGCCAACTTCTGAAAAAAAGTGCTTCATGGGCTTCCCCCTCTGCACTGGGCTGCCTCTTTACATCGGCAATTCCCACCAAATCAAAAAGAAGCATGTCTACAGACAGGTTGGTGATTATTCCTTTCAAAAGGACGAAACTCACCCAGAACTCCATCCTGTACCAAGGACCAAAATGGTACAATGAGTTACTTGCTAACCTCACAGAATCACCCAAGATTAGTACCTTCAAATCTGGCCCCAGTTCCCTTCTTGATGCAAAAAAGAATTGTGCTTGCCTGCACTAATATGGCAGACTTTCAGCCACCCAACCCTCTCCCTTTCACCCCCCCTTTTATCTCATCAACCCCCCCATCCCTGAACGAGGCCCACTCGGCTGACAAACCTCTTACACCATGACAACACCATCCCTGGCTGACCCTCTACCCCCCTTAGACTAGACTGACCAACTAAATAGTAAACTACAAGACTGAACCTTATTCACTATCCTCTTCAACCTTTAGTTGGATATATAAGATTTCTTTGGTATTTGAATGTCTGTATAACCGTTTTCTGCTCTCTGTAAACACTTATATTTGTAATGTTTGTACAACGATCACCCGGAACCTTTGAAAACTAATCCTGGACTCAAAGGTATCAATCCTAAACTGAAATAAATAAAAATAAATAAAAAGAATCAGCATAGCTACACAATAACATAGATAGACAAAAACAGCAAAACATAATGCATGGCTTCAAGTAAACAGTTACACACTGAAAGAAATAAGCACTGATTTATGCCTGGATAGTCTCAGCAGGAGCAGTAAGCAAGGTGTAGAACATGTAGGGAGAGAGAGTAGAGAGAAACTGATATGGGCAGGTAATGTACAATAGCAAAACAATAATAGACAGAAATGGGTGTAAGAAGAGAAAGATGGGACTAAACTAGAGGGGGAAGTAGGGATGGGCAAAAGTGGGAGAAGCCTGAAACGGGGAGTGGGGATGGGGAGAGTGGAGAGAGGTAGGATAATTAGCAGAAAGGAGTGCAGGGAAGCATTGCAAGAGAGTGGAGAGGGCAAGGGCCTAATACCACCAGGTTAGGTCAAAGTAGTGGAGAGAGCAAGGGCATAGTTCCATCAGGTTGGGTCAAAGCAGGTACACTGGTCAGAAAGAGTTAGATATCGTTGCAACTCCCTTTTAAAACAGTGATGAGACTTTGCCTGTCAAAGTCCTTAGGGGAAAAGAATTAAACTACTATAACTGAGGTAGGTGGAGGAACACACAGAAAGGCAGAAAGCTATCCCCCAATAGCTATGTTAGAAATATCAAAGGTAGAGTAAGTAAAGAGGGAGGGAGGGTAAAAAGAGAAAATAAACAGAAATTATCAGAATTATATAAAAATCTGAAAGGCTATGTGTACATATGCTAGAAGTCTAGGAAATAAAATTCCAGAGTTGGAGGCACCAATAGCAGAGACCGACCTAGATATTGTGGCCATTACCAAGTCATGGTGTAATAAAAAACACAACTTAGATCTGGCCACTCCAGATTATAATCAGTTTAGAAAGGACAGTGATGGTAAAAAAAGGAGAGGGTGTGTTGTATTATGTAAAGGAAGGTGCTAAATCAACAGAGATATAGTGGATACAGAAGGGGCCAGAGGTACTGTGGGCCAGACTTGATAAGGGAAAGGGTGCTATCATTTGCTTTGCTGAGATATACAGACCTCCATCACAGGGGGAGGAGTTAGATAGGAAACTGTTGGAAGCCATTGGCAAAATGTCAGACAAATGTGAAATGCTGCTAGTAGGAAACTTCAGAATGCCAGAAGTGGATTGAAGCCTTCCCACTGCAGCTTCAGCTGCTAGAAGCAAGGACATCCTCGACACCTTGCTGGGTCAAGTTTAAGTTCCCACATTAAGTATTTGGGTAAGAAGCTGAAACAGTACTTAGGACTATTTTTCATGATTAGACACCTAACACAGGAAGTTGAGCTAAGACTTGTACAGTCTGCATTTCTACCCTTGTTGGACTAAGCAGACATTTTGTACAATCACGGACCAAGCTCAGCTCTGGCAAAGCTTGACATATTGTATAATATGGCTATAAGATTCATTACCAGTGATCCATTCAAGATGCACCACTGTGTACTACATGCCATGTTGGGTTGGCAGTCCTTAAAAACTAGAAGACTCATAAATGCGGCTACTTGGACCTACAAAGCCCTTATCAGTAAGCTGCTGTTTTACATTTTTAGCCTACTAATTTATTCCACTGGAACTTGCTCACTTAGGAGCTACTCCTACTTATCCCTTGACATTCCCAGATATAGAAGCAGCTTCAGGACCTCTTTCTTAAGCCATGCCTTACCAGTCCTTTGGAATAATCTACAGAAATCTATGAAGCTTTACTCCCTGATTAAAATGCCCATCTTCAAAACACTATTAAGACAGCACTTTACTGACTCTTGCAATTGCTACTCCTAAACCTTGTTTAATCTTAGCAACAAGGGCCACATCGCCGGGCCCCTCTCAAGTACTTCACCATATACACGCCACCACCTGTTCTGGCTCTCTACAATCTATTTCTCACATATAGTCATATTATCCTCATCTTTCCATCCCTTTCTTCTCCCCTACCCCCTCTCCAGGTCCCTACCCTCTCCCCTCAAATTCTGTTACATCCTTCCCACTTTCTTAAGCTAGTTTTCCTTTGCATCAACATCTTGCTGAATGTCATCTCCTATAACTGTTTTGAAGTCTTACAATACAATTAATCGTAGACATTGTAAAAATTTTGCTTACTTACTGTTCATTGCACCAAAATCCTAGTGTCATGGCCCCATGTATATATTGTAAATGTATTTACCCTGTGAATACCCCCCTCTTTTTTTTGTAGTAACTATACTAGTAGGTCCTCATGTACTGTAATGTATTTAGTGTATTTTCTTTGACTCTGTTAACCTGTGTTTGTATGATCAGCATTGTACTGCTGTCCAGACCACACTGTAAATGAGTTTTCCTCAATGATGTTTCACCTGTGATTGACTGAAATTGGAATATGTTCCATTCCACTAATTTTGGTTTCTAAATAGCAGCAGTAGAGCCATCACTTAATACAACATCCCAAGCCTTCAGACAAGGCAATATTGGCCTTGGATCCCCAGAAATTTCCTCCTCAAAGGGTTACTTTTCTTTCCTCCATGCCACAAATCATAATTCTTAATTAGTTTTAGTAGTATTTCTTAGCATACTCCAGTAGGATCCGCTGTTGGATGGAGATGGATGGTGGCCCTACTTGCTGTTCCCTGTCTCCTCAGGAAGCCCCCTGCTGACATCAGTGCAAGCCATTTTGTTGGAGCTATCTTCTTAACTTGTGCTTCTCATTTATGTTTCATTATGCTGCCTGTTGCTGTCAGTCTGCTTCTATACCTACTAGTCATTAATCGCTGCTGCAGTTCTTTTGGGGTTTCTTCCTAAGGTACCTTAAGCCAAGGGAACCTTCCCACGTCACCTCTATGGGCGGAACCCTCTATGAGGGTTCCTTGCCTTTGGTACCCCTACAGGGTGGTAATTCCTCATGGAATAAAGAGTGCGTATGGCAAAAACAAGGAAATGCAATTTCACTAGCATAACACTATATTGGTTGCATAGGCCATGAACTAAAGTTTTGTAAATTTTCTGAACCGCAGTGACAAATCATGGTGCACTATGCACTATGTACAAGACCCCCTTGTGGTAGCATCCATGTAGAGCACTGATTACTGAGCGCTGCACTTTTGAGTGACTCAAGAATAGCGCTCTGCAAGAGAGCGAGTGGTGCAATACCTCGCTTCATCCTGTGTAGCGAGAATTTAGTAACTTGCCCATGGTCCGCACCCCCGAGTTGGTTATTTAAGTTCAGGGGTGAGGCTTGCCCCTCAAAGGGGGGCATGGGGGCACAATCCCTCCACATGTAAAAATGAGTTATGTGTGGTTAGTCAGGTATTGTAGTGACCGTCACTATTTGCAACAGTCGGAACAATATCTGCCACCCTTTTGACTATGGGCTCAAGTTCGCTCAATCCATGTGTTGGCGGTCTTTCTGATTCACCTTTATCACATGGAACCCCCACTTGTCTGTGGTAATTTGTGACCATTCCTGGAAGTAGTGAGCCAACCTTCCCCCACTAGCAATGGATTGGGAAGCTGGGCAGAGTTGTCAGAGGGAAGGAGGGTTGCTTCTGCTGGGATCTAGGGGCAGGAGTTGCAGCTGCATGCCTGGTGCCCCTTTTTCCACCTGCCCTATAGTAATCTCTTTGGAACAATGTGATGGATACTCATATTGTACATAATATGGTGGGTAATAGCCCCCATCTTAATGCCCCTTCCACAAGGCATGCAGGAACTGGAAGTCATTGTTTCTCAGTGCAGTTCTTGTAGGTTGTTTTGTACTCATGCACCTTTTGCACACAAGCCTCTGTTTCATTGCCAGATATGGAGTTCTCCACTAGGGAAAATCTATAGCATTTGTCTTTGTGCTTTGGGAGAGGTTTGCAGTTCTAAGCCAGGCAAATCTTAAAGACACAGCATGGGACAGAAGCCTTGAAGCACTGTCATTTGTTTCCACTTCCATATGGAACTGGTACTTAGCAGCATCCATGGCTGATCTAGCTGTGTCAGCCATATCCTGTGCTAAGTTAGCAGTTGCTGTTTTGCTCAGTGCCAGTACAGAGTTCCAGAGTTCTTTCTGGTACTGAGCACTGTATGCAGGTAAGCTGCCTGCCTGAGCAGCAGGGAAGCTGACACATAAACTTCCTGGTCATGCTATTCAGTTTCTTTGAATCTTTCTGAGGAGGCTGGGAGGAAGGGGGCACTCTGGCCTTGTCCCACATGGTTGTCTGGACCACCACCTCATGATCAGGGTGGGATAATAGGTACTCAGCCCACTCTGTCTTCACCTGATATTTTTTTCTTAGTTTTCACGTCCATGCCAGCAGTTGTTGTGGGTGGTGATATGACTTTGTTAGTGGTTTTTTTTGAATGATCTGTGAATGGAAAGAAGCAACCTACCTGTGGGGGCTTGTCCAATCATTTCCATGAATTCCATTTCCTCTTTCTCAGTTTCATGGGAGGAAATGTTGAGGGTGTGCACCATCTGCCTTATAAAGGAATAATGAGATGCATAGTCTTCTGAATGCCTAGGAGGAGAGCCATATTCCTGCTTAAGAAAGCCATGATGTTCCAGGGTTCCCCTTTCATCTCTATCATCACAGCACATTTCAACCTCCTCTTCCTCCTCCTCTACAGGCATTGTATGTAAGAACCATAGACTGGAAAGGGGGCAGGCACATTAATGAGATTGCACATAGCTGGCAAAGCCTGGAAAATTTCCATTCCTTTGGCATGTCCTCTGCTGGGGGTATTTCTTTTAAGTCACCTGCTGGCTCCTTTTCTTTTTCAGGAGATGAGACAATGGTGTTTTTTTTCTTAGCAAGCAATGTTTCCAGTGTTTGATCAGAGGCTCTTTCATTTTTCCTGGATTCATGCTTCCCCCTTTCAGACAGCCTGGTTTTTGTACCATCTTTAACAGCTTTATCTTTCTTTTATGTCTCCTTTGACAGGGACTGCTGTTTACTTTGAGGGGCGGACCTTCATCTGAGCATTTCCATCATGTAGAGGCAGAATGAGAAGCATAAGATCTTCTCTTCTTTTAGCCCTTTCCTTGTGTGTTTTAGGGACATACTTTTTAAAGAGATCTCAATTCAAAAAATCATGGCCAGGACCCAGACGCCATGAACAAAACTCGTGGTAGTCTGCCTTTGCCAGGGGCTAAAACAAATGACACAGTTTTTATATCCTGTAGGTCCTGTCTTCTTTTTAAGTTTCCCACAGAAACATAGAGTGTGTCAACAGAAAAGGACCAGTTGGCCCATCTAGTCTGCCCTATTGTCCCTGCCTAGCATTATACCCTGACCCCTAATTGGTCACAGGTGTCCTTCCCTCCCCCTTACCTTTACTTCTAATACTCATGGGCCTATTCTACACATATTTGAAGCTCTGCACTGTGTTTGCATCTGCCATCTCTTCTGGCAGGCTGTTTCAGGTGTCAACCACTCTTTCAATGAAAAACTATTTCCTCACATCCCTCCTACCCCTCAACTTAAGTTTCCCTAGCATTTCCCAATGTACTGGTGCTACTCTTTTGAAAGATGCCCCCCTTGCACTTTGTTCACACCCATGATGTAGTTAGAGGCCTTAATTATGTCCCTTTGCTTTCGTCTCTTCCAGGACACATGTCAAGCATGTCTTCCAGTAGGCATGTCAGTCATGCTAAACACTGAAGACCATAAGGGGAAAAAGATATCACTTCCAAAAATAAAAAAGCTAATTTGACAGCAAGCCCAATGTGTGATAAAAATGTGGACTTGTTTAAAAAAATATGGTTCAGTTCCTTAGACAGAACCACTAATGTAAATTTGACCTCAGAGGAGGATATATTTTGCAACTGGGGTCTTGGTTCCCTAGAAATCAGAACCAAGTCATAATAGACCAAAATACCCCACAAAAGTAGTTTCACAAAAAAGCTTTTTAAAAGCAAATTTAGTAAAAATACTGCAGTTCCCTAAAGGCAGGAATCACACTGAATAGCAGCCTTCTCTGGTTGCTGGGAACCTATTGGGATCTGGAAAGAGAACTGCTAAAACAATAATAAAACACAAATAACAACCTAACTAACGCAGAGTTACAAAGAAATAACTGAAATACTTGTACTATGACTTTAAAATAAAATAATTAAACCATAAACTGGCCAGGACAAGTGGTGGGTGAAGTTTCTAAACTTCGCTAAATGGAGTACTTCATGTATAATATGGAATTCACATTGTACTCCGCAATGCAAAGCGTATACCTTTACCTTTAATTTTAACATGAAGTTCCATTGTTTTCAAAGGACTTAGCACTAACTTCACCTTTTTTGTTCCTTCGCCTTTAATTTTAATGCAAAGATCTATTGATTTCAATGGACTTCACATTAACTTTGCCTTTTTATTGCTCTTTATGGTAAATTTAGCAGTGATTCATGGGATGGCAGATCACATGGGCTCTAGATTGTGTTGCATAGCCTCAGTTCAGTGCAGTCTGAGTTGTGGAAAGCTGTAAACAGTTTGCTCTCAGAGCTCTGAGAATCAAACCAAATAATTTTTTGCACAACATTTTGTGTCAAAATTTAGTACATCGATTGTAGGAAACCCTTGTTTGTTTATATCATCATCCATTTATTGATTTCATGTGTATATTGAATGCAGAAGTGTGCTTCGGGGGAGGGGCGTATCTGTAGTGAAGGGAGATTCATAGTGAGAAAGGCAGTCTTTCTAACTGTTGTTGGGTAGCTAGTTTGGTAGTATCTGTTCATGTACACACAGCAATGCTTGTAGTAAGTTTTGATAATTGTTTGCCGTTTGCTGTGGTGCAGAGCATTTTTTCAGTCGATTTAAAAGATTTGGTTACAGTGTACTGAACTTAAATTTTCTGCACATTACCTGTGGTGTGTGTGTGTGTGTGTGTGCGCGTGCTGTCAAGTCAGACATATTTCACTGTGCCACACCGTAATCACAGCACTCTGAATCTCTTATCTGTCTGTGGTATTTTTTATTGTTTCATTCTATCTAGGTAGTGGACTGGTAATGCAGCTGCTCCTCCCCCACAAGAGGTATTATTTTTCCAGTTTTGGATTTGTGTGACCACTGGTTAAGGTGTTATTGTGTCTGTGCTGCTACATCTCTTGAGTGTGCAATCTCCATCTGTCTGTGCATGTCCATCTGTATGACACAGGTTTGTTTTGGCTTCCTATCTTCCCCAAAGTCCAGAAATCTAAATTTGTTGTGAATTTTCTGTGTAATCCAAACAAATGCCTGCAAAGAGATGTGCATGCAAAGATGTTTCTGGCCATGGCACTGCTGACAGTGGCAAGAGTGGCCATGGGAGTGGTAGTACTCAGCATAAGGGCATACCTGATGACAGTAAAGGAATTTCTCTGACTATGTTTATCACAGTGCAATCAGTTGCTTCAATGATGGTTGTAGATGTTGTTGTCCACTCTGGTGGTAGTTGTGAAGTTGCTGCTGGCATGAGCATTGCCCCAAGTTCAACCCATGACAAGTTAACAGGATGCCAAAATATTGTTAGGTCTAAAGACATGAGTCAGAGTGTAGCTGATGTCACACTCCCCGTCCCCATCCCCACAGTAGTTGAACATGATTCTGATCCTCATCCTGATGATGACTCACAATCTCAAGTTCCCGGGCCATTGAGGTTATGCCTTGGCCATCCAATGATTTACATGTTGAAGAAAAATTAGTGGATGATCAAATGAGGCTGTGGTTAGAACATGTTCTCCACAGGACATCATCCAAGCTGAATTTGTGGATGCAGAAAATGCTTATGATGATGGTTTCAGTGACCCCAACTGGGAACCAGAAAAAAGAAAGTAAAGGTGGCTGTTTGTAAACAGTCTGTAAGTAAATCACCCCCTCGTCAATGCTGTGATGTAGCTGTGTCTGTTGATGATGATGACCCAGTAATAGTCATAGATTGTAATGGTCAGGTAGGGTCCAAGTGTGCCCAACAACAGAAATCATGCAGTACACCTCCCATTTCAGTATCAAAAAAATGGAGGCCAATATGCAGCATCAGGGACATGTATAAAGTAAGGCTTCAAAATTCCTTGTTTGGGATTTTTTCTTACAAGATGTAAGCGATGAAACAGTGGCAATCTGCCAGCATTGCCAAGCGCGTATGAGGAATGGTAAATGGTGTAGCCATCTGGGCACAGGGGGCCAGCATACATATCTGAAGAGCAGACACATGGCACTGTGGACTTGGCACCAGAGGGGAGCTAATGTCATAGTGGGGATTTCACCCTCATCCACCTCATTGAGCATGATATCCCCTCCATTCACTGTAAGTAGCCCAAGTAGCCATGTCTGCAGTAGTGGTGAAATAACACTTGAGGATTACATGCATGAGGAGGAGAAGAATGATTTTGAATTGTCAGGTAGTGGTCAGAGTAGCAGTGGTGGTGGTGGTCTATGCAGTATTTCTAGTCCAACATCATCCCCTGTCCTTAAAACAAGGAAAATAACATCATTTGTTGACTTGTCATCTATGTACCCCTCATCATCACATGGCAAAACCCCCACCCATGGCAGTTTGCAGAGCTGAGCCATTTGGCATGCCATGTGCAAAGTGGGTAAAAACGCCTTTTTGCCTGGAACTATTTCACTGTCTTGCCTGATTAACTTTCTGCCTGCAGCATGTGACCTGCAGACTGTGAGACATGTGATCTGTGGGCTATTTCAATTCTTACACGCTTCATCTTTCTGATAATAAGGCAAAGTGAATGTGCAGTCAGCAACACAAAGTTATTAAATGGTGAAGTAACCCATTTTAATGGGGACTTCATGTAACCCCAAACGCATGTGAAGTGGGCTACTTCTCTTCTACTTCACTAAGGGAGTGAAACTTTGCTGCATCTCTAGCCAGGAGTGAGAAAATTACTTTAGAGTGACTGCACTCCAGTGGAGAAATAAATCTAACCTTGGAAATTAGGGTAGATCATGACCACACTGCAGTGTTTGAACTTCAGTCTAAAGTTCCATAATTATCATAAATTTCCAAATTTTCATGGCTGCTCATTCCTGGGGAATGATTTCACATTTTGATTATTTGGGCTGTAGGAATACAAATTCTAGAATATTCTGCCAAATATTTGGTATTCGAAGTCAAACTATTCGGTATTTGGTATTTGTTATTCGGTTGGGCTGAAAGATGGGTATTTAAAAATAAAAAAGTGTCTCCTTCCAGCCAGCATTGAAATGAATATTTTATCCCGGGTATCTAGTGGTCTGACCTCTCCCCGGCCTATCACCAGTCCAAAATGAAGAGTCCACCCCTGGCGAGACTCTCACCCATACCCCAGTCCCCAGATATATAAAAAAAATAAGAACATTCCCTAATTTCACTAGTGTCTACTGAATCCCCATTCTGTCAAGCAGTGCCACCCACCCCGTTCCCCCCAACATGACCCAGAGCAGGCCACATGCCCAGCCATCTGCTCACCTCCATGGCCGGCAGCCTGAATGAGCTTTCAATGAATGAGCACGTTTGTACAAGCATGTGCTCATTCATTGACAGATTCAGCCAGTTCTCACACTATGCACTACCAGGGATGGAGTAGGGGAGCTGCTGTGATCACCGGCCGGGAGGGTGGGATGGGGAAATGGCATTATGAACCCCAGGAGGGTCCACAACCCTTTACCCCATCCTGCCCATTTTGCGGTGCCCAGAGCAGCTCCCCACTGCCCTCTATCCCCTTTGGTAGTGGTACGAGTAGCAGTGTGAGAGCTGGCTGAATCCAATGAATGGCTCATGCTTGTACAAGCATGCACTCATTCATTGAAAGCTCAGTCAGGCTGCCGGCCATGAAGGTGAGCGGATGGCTGTGCCATGGCCCACTCGGGGTCGTGGGTCGGGGCAGAGCGGGGGCCACTACATGACAGGGTGATGGGTCCACTAGACAACAGGAAAATTAGGGAGTTTTTTTATTTTTTTATACATTTGGGGATGGAGGTATGGGTGAGAGATTCGGCGAGGGTGTGTGTGAATTCTTCACTTTGTACCGGGGTGTGTGACCACTAGACATCAGACATTAATATTTATTTAAAAAATTATTAGGAGGGTTGGGAAGGCTTCTTTTTCTCATGTAACAACCCCATGGCCGAATACCGAATACCAGCTGAATAGTGGACTATTCTGTATTTGGCTCCGAATATTCGGATAGCCCACTATTAGTGGTATTCAGAAAATTATATTCGGCTCTTGCACAACCCTAGTGATTATATACTGATGAATTCTTGGGGTTAGAAGTAATTATTTTCTGAACTGAGTTTGGTTTCAGTCGTTTGCTTGTACTTTATAAGAGGTTACAGTGGTCCAGAAACCTTTTCTCCTCAGCATTACTTCATAATTACAGGAGCCAGTCTTTTACAGTCTAAATAAGCAGCCATCTTTCTGACATCAAAAGAAACTACACCTGGCAAAGTAAAAAAATATTTAAGTGTAACTTCCTCCCCTGTTCATGGGAACACCAACACTAATGTTATTTATGTGAATAGGTGGCTGTGGTAAACATAACAGATTGGTGCCTGCTGCTATAATACAGTAGTTGGAAAACCAGCTAATTGCAGAGGGGGAACAGCAAGGGATGACAGTTTGCATCTAAGTAGGGTGAGAATAACAAGGTTGAATGCTTTTGTGACGTCTAGAAAGATGGATCTGGTAAGCACCCCCTTGTACATGGCAGTTCTAACATCTTTGGTAAATCAGACAAGTGCTATAGTGGTGCTACGAACCTGCCTAAATTCATGCTGGACTGGGACTGTGGGTTATGCTTGTGAAGGTGATCTGTGATCTTGTAGGCCACCAGCTTTTCCAGCAGTTTACTGAGAATAGGCGGTATTGTAAGAGGTCAATATTTCTCAATGTCTTTTGAAGATCCCTTTTTGTAAACCAGAAAAATCTTGCCCACGTTCCAGCACTTAGGAACAGTGGCTGTGATAAGGGACAGGTTGAATATTCTGGTAATTGAGGAGGCAAGAAGGGGTGCAGCAGTCTTGTGTAATTTTGCCTCTGATCCATCAGGATGAACAGTCCCACAGGCTGAGATGGACTTTCAGAGTCACAATACCTCACTTTGGGAGACAGCCCAGAGGTACAATAGCAGACAGGAAGGATGATCAGGTAGAGTAGGATACTCAGAGGAGCATGACAGTATATTGGCAAACCTGGTTAGGTCAGAGAAGTGGTGATGAAAAGCATTAGAAGGCCAGCACCATGGCACCAAGTGAATGTGTTTGCTTGGCATGCTGGTGACCTGGTTTTGCTTTCCGAGCCCAGGTGTCAGGAGCAGAGACTGGCATGAAGGGAGTTTACAGGGTCCTTGGATGCATTCCTCTGAGGGAGTGGGCAGGCCGTAGGCACCACATAGTGGCTTGGGTGACATTCTATGTGGCATGAGGCCTCAACGCACCATCAAATGTCCTTGCCCCAGGTTGCCATTACAACCAGCCCCAATAAGGGTGGGGGTAGTGGGTAGGGCAGAAAAATGAAACATTGCCCCCCGGTTGACTGGATGATGGCCTCCATCCTCCATTGCCTGAAGCCCCAGAAGTGTTCAGACATACCTGTGCAGCACCTGAGACACTTAATTGTGCCTACGGGCACTTCTCCCTCAGAAGGGAGAGACCCACGGGAGGGACTCACCAAACAAAGGGTTATGTAAGGTTACCTGGAGGGGCTGCAAATATGGGGGTGTTGGATGGTGGTGGGGCAGAGCAGCAGCAGGTGCACCTAGGAGACCCAAAGAAGTGGCCGATTTGGAGGTGCCTGGGAATGAGCAAAACAAAAAAGCATTAGCAATAGTGTTAGGATTGTTACAGTTGGTGTCACAGACAGTCGTGTTAGATGGGTCTCACTTTTTACTGTTGCCCATGAGCCTCTTGATGTGATTCCAGAAGCTCCTGGAGTCTCTAGCAGAGATCAGAAGGAACTCCGTGCAGTATCTATTTTTAGCCAAATGAATTTCTTTTTTACAGACATTCCTCAAGGCCTAATATTCAAGCCAATCAGACTGTAGTGACATGTTTTTATATTTAGCCCAACCATTTTCCCTAATCTTAAACAGTGAAAGAAGTCACTATAGAGCCATTGAGTTGTCTTCCCTCTAACCCTATACCTGATAAGTGAAATATATTTCTCTTTTAGGGATTGAAGGGTAGAGGAAAAGTAATCAAGAGCTTCATCCACATCGTTGAAGCAAAATACAGGAGACCAATCCATAAGTTGAAGCTCCACAAGGAAGGCATCGAGACTGAGTCTAAAGAAATCCCTCAGGAATACCTCCTTGGAGGAGCAAAAGGACAACGGGCATTCCAAACACAAAAGATAGGGGAGTGGTCACTAATAGCATCTGCTAGGGTGCCATCAGCAATTATCCTAGCCTTCTTATTAGACAGTTCCCAATCAGTGGTTTCCTCTATTTGTAGACAGTCTGGTTTGGTTGGTGATCAACTGAGAGATGTGAATTTTACTTAAGAACGAGTAAAGGGACTTAGAGTTACTACTGTGCCAGTCATGATTAACATCACCCGTTAGGATAATTTATTCTTTCCAATAGCAGAGGACAGATAAGCAATTCATTTAGCTAGACCAGCCTAACTACCCTCGGAATGTTGTATTCACAAACAATGGCTGAAATTCATAAAGGGGTGCATTTCAAGCATAAAACATGCATAACCCGCATGTGCGGCTCATCACCTGTGGACAAGGGTGCAGTGGCTAGCATTCACAATTGCTGGCAACGCGTACTTCCCATTCATGGACCCTCCTCCCTGCCATGCTTCTCCACAGGTTGGATAAGCAGACATGGGTAGGTAGCCAGTGGGATGCTTGTACCCATTTTGCTAGTGAATCCCCGGCCCCATGCAATGAGGGGATTCTTTTGACTTGCACATTAGATCAACTCAGGGGCACCTGACAAGTGCACGGGCACATGCCCCAGACCATCTCTGTCCCATGGTGTTGTGGGACATGAGGAAGGGCCAGCAATGTGGCCAGTGGCAGCACCATGAAGGGGGCATGATGGCTATGCCAGTGTCCTGCCTGCATTGATATTACAGCCCAGAATGGTACATAGTGCCACTGTGAATAGGCATTGAACAGGGCGCTCCACTGGCATACCCCCATCCCACTCCTGCCCTGTACCTGGCCAGGGATCCATTGCATGGAGCACTAATGTGCCTTTTAGTGAATGCTGTGGGGGGTGCGCTGGGCAATACTGCACCACATTTGGTCATAGGAATGCCTACATGCTGCCCTTACATGGTGCATAGACATTTTTGAATCACTGACAATATGAATTTATTTGGTACCTGTAGGACCAGAATGGAGTGAAGGACTCACAGGAGGATAGGGTGACACCGGGGAGGGCAGTTAGGTGTAGGGGAGCCTTGTAATAAAGGATTATGCCCCCCCCTTGAGTGGTAGGATGGTCAATTCTAAGCAACTTACATCCTACCAGGAAAATACACGTATGAAAAATACCTCTCAGAAATATATAGGATGCCTCTAACTGGCCCAACATATGACCATCAATAGGGGCATGAAAAGCTGCTATAGCATCCAAAAATATCCAAAAGCACCTTAAGTGATAAAACTGTATGCCAGAGTTGGACAATGACAGTAAGTATTCCAAAACATCATTTAAAGGACAGGTGAAAGGGCCAAATCCCTGGAAACAGCCTACAAATTGAAATGCTTCAGTTTCAAGGAATAAGCATGTCTGGAAGATGGATTCCTAGGTACAATCAGATCTGCACCATTGGGGATATGCCAGAATGTGCAATGGTTATGTCAGCATGGCCATATCACCCCTTGTGGTTGATACCCCGACGGCGAAACACAGAAAAAGACCATTACGGCGACATTCACCTTAATGGTCCTTTTTCTGTGTTTCACCTTCCCCTAGTGTTTCATCCCTTCCCCGGACCAACTCTGACCTGGAGTTGGAATCCTAGAATCCTAGGGGTTGCAGGAGGCAGTGCCCCCAGCATGGGGGATGTGGGGTGCAGTCCCCCACAGAAAACAGCGAAGCATAAGGCAGCACAATACCTGTGTTGCTATTGTGCCATCACTGTGGGGGAGGTCAGCATTCTTGCCGACGAGATATCTTGGTGCTTCCCATCATGGCCAGGGTTCACAAAAAAGGGCAAAGTTTGTGCAGATGTTTGTGGCATAGGTTGCCATTGCACAAAGAGCCAAAAGTACTTCTCATAATCGATAGCGCACCATGCTATCCGACTGTGAATAGGTGCAGGCAGGGGCAGTACTAACCCAGAAAAAGCAGTGAGATGCCCAGTAGTGCTGTCCTCACAGCCAGCCAGGAAAATGGCCCCTTAGCCAATAGCGCTCATGTACTAAAGTGCTATTCATGAAAGTAGCCATGCAAATGAGCCCATTGGGCATGCAAGGTGCTAGTGGCCATTAGCATGCCCATTAATGGCTCATTTGCATGGCATTAGTGTGGCTGTTGTGTGCTCCCACCAAAAGCCCTTGCCCTACGGAGCCGCATTCCCCGGTAGTCTATTGTGCCCTTCCTGGACCAAATCGCCAACCTGACACTAAGAGAAAAAGGTTTCTATAGTGTAGTGTCCCACACCAGTCCCTGATCACTCACCCCCTAATAAAAAAATAATTTTCCATAGTACAGTGTCCCACCTTAGTTCCCAGTCACCCATCCAATATTTAAGAAATCATTTTCCATAGTGTAGGGTCCCACTCCAGTCCCTGATCACTCACCCAATAATAAAAAAAAATGTTCTATATCATACTGTCCTAGCACAGTCCCCAATCGTCCACCCAATAATAATAATAAAAAAAAAATGTCCATAGTGCAGGTCGCAGCGCAGTCCCCGATCACCCACTTGATAATAAAACAATAATTTTCTATAGTGTAGGGTGCCACCCCCGGGGTTCCTGATCTCCCACCCGGCAATGAAAACTCTGTTTTCCATGGTGTAGTGGTCCCCCCCCCCCCACTGGTCACCAATCACAGTCCCAATAGAGCAACGCTATTCCCTGATAGTCTAGGGTCCTTTCCCCCCCCATCCAGTGTGAGCCATGACCTATCTCTACCCAACCCAATCCTCAGCCGGCGTCCAGCACAGCCCTCTTCACATCACCATGGCTGGCCAGTGACTGAGCCCTTTAGGAGCACATACTGTATACAGTACAACTTCTTGACTGTGACTGGTAAGTCACAGTCAAGGAGCCATAATGTATATAGTACACAGTCCGGGAGGGCTCAGTTGGCAGTCATCTGTGGTGGTGTGAGGAGGGCTGTGTTGGTCACCAGCTGGGAGTCAGGTCTGGGGGAAGTAAGCAGTGGGTCACACTGGATGGGGTGGGGGGAAAGAAGAGGGACCCTACACTACCAGAAAATGGTGTTGCTTCTTTGGGATGACAATCATTGACCAGAGAGTCAGGAGGGAACACTACACTACACTATCAAAAATGGTGTTTTCATTACCTGGTGGTAGATCAGGGAATAGGGAGGGACCTTAGACTATTAAAATGTTTTTTTTTATTTTCATTGGGTGGGCAATCAGGGACTGGGGTGGGACTCTACACTATGGAAATTTATTTTTTAATTCTTGGATGGTTGACCTGAGACTGGGGTGGGACACTAAACTATGGTAAATTATTTTTTTATTACTGGGTGGGTGATCGGGGACTGGGGAGGGGTTGGGGGCTGCATTAGCTCTGCCAACAATTAGGGCTACATGGATTACCAACAGGTTTCTGTGCACAGCAATTTTCTCCACACAAGAGCCTTCACAAAGGCCCCTGCATGAAGCAAAACCCTTAGTGAATGGGATTGTGGGGGTATGCAGTTCCTCTCCCTCTCATTTGTATTTCAGTTAACCTCACTACTTTGCCTGCGCACAGACCCAGTTTGTGAGGGTAAACTGAGCTTTGCAAATACCAGCTCTGGGCAAAACCCAGTTTACCCCAGTCACACTGGGTTTGCACCTGGGCAAAGTTTTGTGAATTTGGCCCCTGAAGTTATACATGCAGATGTAGAGACTTTCGGTCTGGATGGACCAGGGACCCTTTGTCTCATAATAACAGACCCCAACACAGAGGTAGAGGGGCATAAGACTCCGCTACTGTTTGTTAAATAAGCAGAAAACATATCTGTCAAGGCCATAATAGGGCAATGAGAATGAGAGTGACACTCCTCCCACAGCTTGAACAGAACCATCTCTATTTGTGTAATTGGGGAAATGTGTATCGGAATTTCCTTTTCCAAGAGACTGACAATGCGTCTCACCAAAAAACTGTAAGCCCTGGAGTGAGTGAGCAGAAACATAATAATTTTGTGTTGTGTGGGGATGCAAAAAGGACCAACTCTGGATGACCCCATCTTGTGAAAAGATCACTGACTGCAGATGTCTGCAGTTCCCATTCCTTTTTTTTAGTTGTTCTTTTTCTCCCCCGGAGTCCTCTGCTATACCTCTGATGTCCCCCCCACATCGACACTGGGTATGAGACCCCTTCCCATTAACCCCACAACTTACCCTTCATGACAGGGGTTGGGAGCGACTCGACCCACCGGACTGGATATAGTATCTGGGAGGTGCCTTCCCAAGCTGACGCGGAGGGGGACAATCGCCATTCATGCAAAGGACTCCCCTTTTTCACTATGTTTCCTTTCATTCCCCAAAAGGCTGCAGCATGCCATGGTACCAGTGGCAGTAGTACGCATGCTCACATGCGCACCCTCACCAAGTGCCTGCCTCAGTCTCTCCCCATGTTCTTAGTGCTGACGTGCCACCTCCCAGCCTCTGCTAGGGGGCAGGCAATCACCAGGAACTACTAACCCCCCTCCCCAGAGAAGGAGAGCAGTCCTGGTGACACTGGATCCTTCTCCTCCCTGCCAAGCCCCAGTGATCCATGTCCATTCCCAAACATGGGTCGCCAGTGCAACGTGAGGTAAGGTGTCCAGTGCCTTAGCCCTCAGTGCCACCAGGCCAGCCTTGCAATTCCCATTCCTGAATCATAGACTGCAACCTGATTAGTCTGTCTGATAAGATATTTTGAGACCTCAGAGATATATGGACAGCAGTTGAAGGTCATGGGACAGAGCCCAGTACCTTACTTTTATTACTTCCATGCATAAAGGATAAGAGTGAGTGCCCCTTTGTTTGTTGATATAATTCATCACACTGATGTTGTTCATCTGGATTAGTGGCCGATTGGAGCAAAGATGATTCTGAAATGCCTGGAGGCTGCAGAGGACAGCCTTCATTTCCAGGACATTTATATGCAGCTCAAACTCTGTCTTGGTCCATGACCCACACATCCAGTAAGGGCTGAGCAGAGCATGCCAGCAGAGCCCAAGGCATCCATGGTGAGGATCTGTAAAGGAGCTGGTTCGAGGAATCGAATGCCCTGCAGTAGGTTTTTGAATCCTTCCACCATTGCAACATTCTGTGAAATGAAGATGTGATGAGAACCCTTTGTTACAACTCCTGAGCATGGCACCGTACCCCCTCTCCATCTGCCACCTCTACCCACTGCAGCAATGCCCAGTACTCCAGCTTATCCCTCTGCTGTCTGTTAGGCATGCTGTGGGATTGGCAGTTCATGCTACCATGCCGCACATTCTGCCAGACTCCTGTGCACTGTTTGTGTGGCACACAGGGTGACTGCCATAACTTGGTGGTGTTTGGGGTATATTGCCACTACAGTGACATCCACACAGCAAATTCCTCTCAGCAAACCCCCACATGCCTAAATTAGCAGCGACGGGGGGTTTGCATCGAGACACTTTAGGGTGATGGGGGTAATATCTAACTCCACTATCTGTGTGACGTGGAGTTAGATATACATGGTGGGGGGCTGTAGGGGGCTCATGGGGGTGTGTGGGGGCACAGCTCCCCTGCATTGTGCGTCACAATGTTGCAGGTCAGTTCAGGGTCACATCATGGTCGGGGGTGTTGATGGGTTCCTGGCACTGTAGTGGATATCGGGGTTGTTGCACAGGTGTCATGGATCCATGTTTGGCACCGAGACCCCTCCCCTATGGGACTTGGCTGAAGGTGTCCCTGGGGCACAGGATATTGGCACAAGTTACTGTTTGTCACAGCTTACATCAAGTCTTATGGCTGGTTTGAGAATTGGGTCCCCGGTGTGCATTACTGGGTACTGGCTTGGGGACAACTCTAACACTGTGCTTGAGGCAACCATCCCATTGGGTTATTTGTTGCTGCACTGCCCAAGGAAGAAGCACAGAGAGGGGTGGCTGCTTTAGATCTGATTTGAGACTTGCAGCATAACTAGTGGGTGAGGCAAGGTCATTTGAACGTGTGCCATTAAAGGTGATGCAGGTGCAGGGGGCTGGATCCTCCTTGTATAGTATCCCCCAGGGTGTGAGGGGCCTCCCAACAAAATTTGGCAAATTGCTAACTGGCCTGATGTTGGAATACCCTAAGTGGCCAGTGCTAGGGGATTTCAAGCTTTGTGCTGATGATGAATCCCTTATGCCTGGATAGAATGTTCTATGACAAACTGATTTTTTGGGCTTCACCCAGGTAGTTAACTCTGTGACTCACCAGTTAGGCTATTGTTTTTACCCGTTTTTCCCATTGGGGCTCAAAGTATTTAAAGTTGGGTTGATCCAGTAAGTTGGTCAGATCATCATGCTGCAAGTTTTCTTATTAGGGCCCCCTCATAAAAGGTTAAACCTGTCCGTGGAGATAGTTTGGTATGACCATTTAAATAATCTGGAGCCTTCTGGGCTTTTGTTAGTGCTGAGCTTTTCTAGCTTGTTGCAGATACATGCAGAGGGGATAAAGGCTGCAGTGGGTGCTTATAATATGGCTGTCTCTGTAGTGTTTGACTTCCTCACACCCTTTTGTGTACACCCAAGAGTCTCCCATCAGAGCCCCATGGTTCAGTGAGGAGAACAAACTGTTGAAGGCCCAGTGATGGAGCTTGGAGTATTCGTGGCCGAGCTCAGGATGGATGGAGGATATGCTCTCCTTCAGAGCCCATTATAAGGTGTATCAAGGGACAAGCACTATGAGAAAGGCAGAGTTCCTGTCATAGGTGATTTCTGCAAAGAAAACAGACCTGGTCCACTTTTCCATAATGATGACAGGCAGTTACATTCTCTGCAGTCCTAGGGAGCATTGACAATTGAGAGATATGAAGAGTTTGGTCAGTTTTTCCTTGATAGGTTATCCACCATTTGTTCATCGGTCACCATAAGCAGACTGTCAAGGCCCAGAATTATGTAGTTTGTCTTCCTTTCCAGTAGGGTGCAATGAGTTGTGTGTGGAAATGGTTCCTTGTGTCCTGCTAATCTGATTAGTAGAGTCCCTCGAGGTTTGATCTTGTCAGCCATGTTGTCTGTAGTATATATGCTGCCACTGGGAGAGGTCATCCATAGTTATAGTCTGCAGTTTTATTGCTAGGCTGATGATACTCAGCTATGCGTATCATTTTGACGCTGAACAGGGTAATGTAGTCAATGTGCTAAATGATTGTTTGGATGTGATCAATGACTGTATGGCCACCAGCTGGCTTAGGCTGAATCTATACAAGCCTGACTTGCTGGTAGTAGATGCAGTGCTTAGAGAATGGTATGGTAGGTTAAGGTGGTGTGGTGGCTGGAGTATAAGTTGGCTCCACTCCTCTCATAGTCAGAGACATCATAGAGTCATGAATCTGGGCATTATTATAGACCAGAAATTGATGCTAGAATATCAGTGATCTCTGATGGATTTTTACCACCTCCGGAATATTGCCCAAATTAAGCTTTGTCTACATCTCCAGGATCTATAGACATTGGTGCAAGCCTTCATGAAATCTAGACTGGATTGCTACAAAGCTCTTTCCCTTGGGTTATTTGGAGGTTTGACATGCCACTTGCAGATGGCGCAGAACACCACAGCTTGATTGATTGCCAGGGTGTCTTGCTCTGAGCATATCTCTCCAGTTTTGCTGATGTTGCATGGTCTGCCTGTGAGGTGGTGCATCTTCTTCAAGACAGATTTGTTAACATTCAAAGGTCCTTAATGATCTGGACCCAGACTACCTGAAAAAGTTCCTCTGTTCTTACACTCCTGCCTATCTGCCCTCTCCATTCCTCTGAGGTGATCCTCCTGAGGGCCCTCTGGTCTTGTTTAAAACTGGGTATCAGAAATTTGCTGTGGCAGAATTCTCTTTCTGGAACATGAATTCTGAGAAGTCCACTCAGCTGAGGTGTTTAAATGGGGTATAGTAACTGGCTCCCCATTTTTCCCTTAGTGAAACAATGGCATAATTTGCCATTATAAAGGAGAATTTATAATGGCAAATGCACACAATTTCTCTCAATCTGCGCATGTGCCTGCTAGAGTTCACCATTTCCCAAACACGCCACCTGCCTGCTTGCTGAAATTGAACTGCCATCCACCACAGTAACTCAGCAGTAAGTTAAATAATTTTTTTTTTTTTAATTTACAGAGACAAATAACACCATGGACCCCTTTTTAAATCTGGCACCATCACCCGATGAAAAAATGAAAACAGAGTGAGGACCCCGGCCAGAACCTCTGCTATTTTATATAATTGCTGTGGTGAAAAATGGGGAGCCAGCAATTATATAAAATAAAATATGAGGTGTTGTGTGTAAACTTGAAATTTACACACACCCTTGGGGTTAGTTGCTTGCACAAACCCCTCGAGCTTTGCCCTCGGGGTTTACGTAGCATCAAACCCCTCAGGTGTGTGTAAACTTCTAGTTACACACACCACCCCATACTTTATTCTCTATTTAAAGCATTATCTACTTTCTCTGGCCTTCTCCCACCTATAATTAAGATGTACCATACCAATGTATAATCTCAATGCATACTGTGATATAATTTTCATTGCTTATTTACTGTATGTGTTGCTATTTATTTGTGCTGTTGCTTTAAGGCACCTGGAACCTGCAGGATTTGGCACCTAAGAAGTAAAAATACTAATACTAATCCAGATTTAATGGTCACACTATTTTGTTTAAGGGCATGGTTTTACTCCCATTTCCCATTTATAGGACAAAGTTTTATTCCCCTTTAAAACAGTAAGACAGTAAATCATTTTGTTAACCAAGTTTGTTTGCATACAGGAGAAATCTAAAATGTTTGACTGTAAATATCAAAACACTACATGTATGACTGTTCTTGTGTGCAGGTTACAGACACAGCACCTCATGAGTCAGTGAGCTGCCAGCTCGGGTACTTTGACCAGTGCAAACTGGCAACGTATTAATCACCTTGTCAAATCTATTCTAATTAATTGCTTTTGTAGTTCTTTTTATATTTCAAAGTCTTTTATTTGGGAACTTTAACAGACATCAAACAACAGTTCGATTTATAGACAAATGAAACCGAATTATCTCTTCTGTAGACTTCATTTGCATGGCATGCAGTTTTGGTTATTTATGTTATTCAGGCGTTACATTCTTATACTGTATTTTCATGATCCATATTTTGTAGGTGCAGGATTAGTCCAAATGTATTTCAACGTGAATTACAGGTCATGCAATAACATCCTTATAAGGAAAAGTAGGTTACAAAAGATCTAGAATATCTTCTACATAGAGTACCATTCCTTGGAGTTAGAGCTGGAGTTGCTGAGATGACCACGCAGGAGCAAACCATTTTAGCTTGCATGTCAGTAGAGATGCAATGAATTTAAATTCCACTGGCGAAGTGTCCGTGAAGTGGGCACTTTGCGTTGCCACTCCGCTATGCGGAGTAGGCAATGCAAGGGGCTCACTCCACCTTGTCATTACCACTTCATGTTAAGGTGGAATAACAATGCAAAATGAGGTGAAATTGTTGTTTTCAATAGACTTCTCCCTGCTCTTTAGCCATAGCCAGGCAGGAAAAGGAAGGGAGTCATACAAGTAGACACTTTCACTTTCTCCTGTGCAGACGGAGACAGAGAGAGGGGAGTGTGTTGTTTTGTCACTGCAGAGACTTGGAGATCAGAGAGAGGAGGAGATTTAAACTTTGATTTAGATCCAACAGCTTTTTTATAAGCTATATTTTTTTCTTTTCTGTACTCTTTTTTTACTTAATGTGTTCTTTCTGTAAATTTATTTTTCTTACCTTTATAAGTAGTTAGTTGTTTGTCTGTGTCTATGTGACTGTGTGTGTTGTGTGATAGTGTGAGTAGTCATTGCTCAGACTGAGGGAACACAGTAGGAGAGATGGACCAGGGTGAGGGTCTGAGGGAATGTCTGGGGTGGGGGCAGCTCTGGGAGAGCATGGTACTTGTAGGTGTCATACCGTGCGGATACATGATGAGCATGGCTGCTGGTTCCTGTTGGACCGATCGAAAATTCTGAGTGTCCCCCCCCCCGGGAGCAGGACCAGCACCACCTCCTGACTCTGAGGCAGTTGAACCACCACCACCACCATGTCCAGCACCAGGTCCTCTGGAGCAGGATGTGTATGTGCCCCTGGGCCCAGGTATGGATCCCAACCCTGCTAAACACCATGACCAGCCAGCTGCCAGTTCATCTGGCCCTGCCTGTCTGTGCCTGGTCCTCCCCGCACCTCCATTGTTTGGCAGTTTTTGACTGTATCGGGGAGGACAGTAGTGTGGTCAGGTGCCACTTATGTGAGGTGGAGGTGCACCGTGGCCCCCAGGGGACTCATCTGGGGACAGGGGGCCAGTGCACCCATATGCTCAATCACCACCAGTTGAAAAGGCAGGCTGCCACAGAACGGGCCCCTGCCTGCATCTGCTGGCCCTTCTGTAGCAGAGGTGCAGCTGAGCATGGCAGCGGTGCTAAAGAAGAGGAGGGCAAGAGCAGCACCTGCTGCTCCACCAGCACCCAAACCACCACCACCACCACCACCAGCAGGTCAGCCTGTAGAACATGTGGACCCCAGAGAACTGCATGTAACACAGGCTGACTTGGCAGTTCTCTGGAGTGCTGTTGAGGAGAACAATAAGAGAGTGAGTGCTATCGAGCAGCAGTTGGATCACATAGAGGGACATCAGTTGCATATTATGTCCATGCTGGAACTGCTGCTGGATCACCATGGGATCCCACATTAGTTTTTTTTCCTCACACCATATGCCCCCCACACCATCCTTGCTGTGTTATAAAATGTATTCCTCCACCATCCCTGACCCTTGTATGTAATAATGCCCTTTTTTGTTGTCTTCCGTATGCGTGACACTTTGTATTCTGAGCAGTGCAAGTATACTGTGTACTAAACTGCATGTGTGCAGTGAGTCTTCTTTCCAGTCTGTGTATGTACTGCAGACACTGTCCAACTCCCTGTCTTAAAAACACTTATAATGATGGGATGGTGAAGCATGGAGAGATACTAGAAAACAGGCTTACAATACATCTAAGTAACCAGTAAAAATAAATAATGTTGTGATTTGTGACGTGATCGTAAATCGTGATTTGTGACTGCATTTGTAACCATGATGATGAAGAACCGCGAATGCCTACGGCTGTACTTCCACGGGTCCTGATGAGGTGTGGCACAAAACTCCTCAACTTGAAAACACTCATTAATGAGTAGAATGATGGGGTGGTGAAACCTGGAGAGATACTACAAAACAGGCTTACAATACATCCAAGTAACCAGTGAAAAAAATAATGATGATGAAGAATGTGATTTGTATCATTCACGAGTAACTCGTGAACGTGATGATGGTCCTGACTTAAAAATGCATATTAATGAGTACAATGTTCATGCTGAATTATGCACCGCACCTGTCCAGTACTCTGAGGGGAAGCCAAAGAAACAACTGTGACTTAAGTTACAGATGGAGATTGGGCCCTAAAGAGATGCAAATGCACAGACAGATTAAGATTGTGCTGAACACTGAAGAGATGCAGATGCAAAGGCACAACACCTAACCAGTGCTCATCATCAGAAATTCAAATTAGGAAAAGAATACCTTTGCTGGTTGGGGGGGGGCAGTGTACTGCACTGCTGCAGTAACAGTCACTAGAACTAGTACCAGTACCATCAGTAAGTATACCACTAAGAAGTACAAAAATCACACAGCTGCAGTGGATAGCAGGTTCACATTGCTGAAATTACTATGTGGCACAATAAATGGTGTCTGATTTGATGACATGTGTCACACTCATACTCACAAACACACTAAATAATGCGTAGCAAATTGAAAACTTCAGTAATATAACCACGTATTTTAAACAAGCTAAAATTATGCACTGCTGCTCCACAATAATCAGCAAAAAAATGGCAAGTATTATTGAAAATATTACTGTGTGTACATTAACACAGTTATTATACAAGAAAAATATCACCAAAACAGAAAGAACTGTCTTTCTCTTCAAGTTAATCTTCCTACACCACAGTCAGATACACCCCTCCCCAAAGCACACTTTCACGGTCTCCTACTACACAGACCCAATGTTGTACATTAACATTCAAAATCCACACACAAACAACAAACGCTCAATGATATGAGCACAGGAGGGTTTCCTTCAATTGACAAACTAAGTTTGAGCAAAAAAAATTACTCAAAAAGGCTTTTTGAACAGCTTTTAGAAGGTTAGAATCACAGAGATCTCTCAGAGCACACTGTCTCCCACAGCTTCCTACACACACTACTCTGAACTGAGGCTGTGCAGAACAATATAGTTTAGTTAATTTAGTTTGTTTTTGTTGACCGGGTAAGTGCACTAGACAAATCCTGCCTATTTTCAGGCACGACCCATGGGAGGGAGATACAGATGAATGCCAACTGACCTTGAACCAGATTAAGCTGCTGGTGGTATTGTTTTAGTGAATGAGGGAAATTTGGCCAGGACACCAGAGAAATTCCCCTACTCTTTTCGATAAGTGCCATGGGATCTTTAACATCCACCTGAACTGCTACCAGAAAAGGCAGATTGGTCCACGGTTTAACGTCTCATCTGAAAGACGGCACCACTCTCATGCTGCACTACAGTGTCAGTACTGGGATATTAACCCAGGTGCCTGATATGGGAACTGAACCCACAGCCCGCTGATCTCCCAGCCTCAGAAGTGAGTGTGCTACCTACTGAGCCACTGACACTGCTAGAGCCCATGTGACCTGAAATCCCATGAATGATTGCAAAATTCACCTTCGGAGCTTAAAAACAAGGCAAAGTAAGATGAAGTACATTGCTTTCAATGTACTTCAGCTTAAGATTTGGTGGAGTGGTGGTTTAGGAAGGCAGAGTAATGCAAAGTCATTGTTTTCAATGGACTTTTTACCCATCATAACGTGAAGTACTCCGCTTCGCGTTGTGGAGCACTCCGCGAATCCACTTTCGCGAAGCTAATTTGAGCCACCTCGCCCATTTCTACGTATAAGATCTGGCTATTGATGACAGCACATGTGTGGCACCATGAGGTGGCACATGTTTATCAATAACTATTCTCGATGCCCTAACCTACCACAGTTCTGTAGCAAGAAGAGAAACTGCTGTGGCTACAAGCTTGTAGGATAAAAGAAGAAAGGCATAAAGGATATACTGTATGAGGTGAAAATAAACAATTAAATGTAAAACAACTACCAACCTACTGATTTCTCCTACAAGGCTCCTACAGTATGCTTCTGCAGCACTAGTTTTTGATTTATGCAGCATGATCTATTCATTTCTTGTGACAGAATGCAGACTTGCCATTGTCTACATTTCTAAACTATGATGTAAAATCATAAATGACATCATATGTGAAACATTAAGGAGGGGATTCAGAGTAAATGAGGAGTGAATGGGAGCAATGCACAATTGAAAAGTAAATAAGTAAGTAAAAGTTATTTTATATGGCACCCAATCCCAAATACTCTAGGAGCCTTACAAACAATAAGAGCAGATTAAGACAGACAACATAGGAAAATACAAATTACATAATAAATGAATACATAACTAAAACATTAATAACATCAGCATAAATATTCAGAATAGGCTTTCTTAAAAAGATAGGTTTTCAAGCCCTCCTTAAATGTATCCACCGATGGGGCCTCCCTCAAAGATTTTGCAAGCAAATTCCAGAGGACTAGGCTGGCCACCTTGAATGAACAATTACCCAAGGTTTTCAGCCTGGTCCTCAGAACTGCAAGGAGACCCTCGGTGGAGGAGTGGAGGGAGCATACTGGGATGGCAGGTGTAAGACTGACAGGTAGCCAGGGTCCAAGCGGCATAGGACCTTATAGGTGAGTAACCCCACCTTGAAGAGGATCCTCTAATGGAAAGACAGCCAATTCAGTTCCCCTCAGGGCTGAGATCACATGGCAAGACCTTGTCAAGCCTGCCTGCAACCTGCTCACTACATTCTGCACCAACTCTAGTCAGTGGAGGTTCCCTTCACTGACCCTGAATTAAAGAGTATTACAGTAGTTTAGTCTGGATGTCACAAAGGCATGTACCAGTGAGAGCAGGTCCTCGGTGTGAAATCAGGGGTGTGATTCAGGTGACATTCCTTAAGTGGTAAAAACCACTTTGGACAACAAATGACACCAGAGCATCAATTGTCAATCTATTTTTGAGGATGTTGCCCAGATTGTTCACCCTGGAGGATGCCATGAATTAGGTTGATCCCAGTCAAGTCCTGTTACCACATTGGAAGCACTCTCATCATGCCCACAACCAGACTCAATAATCAAGACCTAGATCTTATCATGGCTTATCCTCAGCCCTCAGCAAGTTAGAGGACATCCAGTCCTGGATTTCAACAAGGCATTTATTCAGCACTTCAACTGTGCCATTTGTTCCAGCGGAAAATTACATGTACAGCTGGGTGTCATCTGCATAGCAGTGAAAACTCTTACGATAATGTCTAATGAGCTCACCCAGGGGCAGCATGTACACCATGAACAGCATCAGCAATAGAATTGAGCCTTGAGGAATTCCACATGAAAGGGGTTTTGAGGAGGAGGAGAAATTCCCCATCACCATCCATAGCCTCTTGACTGAGTTATAGCACACAAACCAGTGGATGACAGTTCTGGTGAGTCCACAATACTCTCTAAGGTGATCCAATGTGGTCCACAGCATCAAATGAGGAGAACGGAAATGGACCATTTCCCTCTATCTCTAGCCCTGAGTAGAGATGTGCAAAACTGGGAAATTTTGCCTAGCGAAATATTTAGCGTAATTCCCACATTACACAAAATGTTTTGCCCAGGTGAAACATAATTTTGCCTCTGATTTTGCTTTTGCGTATTGCAAAATTTGGCCCAGTTTCACTTCCATGTACAGTGAAATTTCACCATTATCCTGAATT
Organism: Neoceratodus forsteri; assembly: GCA_016271365.2. Taxonomy (NCBI): domain Eukaryota; kingdom Metazoa; phylum Chordata; order Ceratodontiformes; family Ceratodontidae; genus Neoceratodus; species Neoceratodus forsteri. Next base: position 1,158,831,678 of record CM028130.1, on the reverse strand, counting down.
TTTCCAATTTTTTCAATTTCACCAAAGAAATTGTAATGCACTGTGGGCAGATAACTGAAATATCACATGCAGGCTGTTTCCTGCAGAGTGTATTGTCTATTGAGTTGGAGAGCAGTTCAGTGTGCTGCATCCCAACCAATAAACCCTTCAAAAACCTCTTTATTTGTGATTTTTAAGAGTTAATTGCTCCCAAAATCACAATTTAGTTGCTAGTACTGATAATGAACCTTTTTTTAATTTTTGTATCTTTGGATAATACTTAGTTAAACTTTGGCAGTGTTTTCAGTTTTCTCTGTGTCTGTGTCTATGAGGGAGTTGAGTGGGGGAGGTCGACCATCATGGCGTGTGTGTGTGTGTGTGTGTGTGTGTGTGTGTATGTATGTGAAATTAGAGCAGGCTAGTTCCTAATATTTGTCACATTTCTCACAAGTTCTGAGTGAGTTCTTTTAAGTCTTAATATTTTTGTTGGTGTACTACTTATTTGTTATGTTTCTCTTACATATTAATCCTTTTTTGGGTAACTTTATCTGAACAGATATTACATTCTGAGTAGTTCTGTTCCTGTTGACCTTTGCTTAATCACTTTTGTGATTTATTTTTTTTATTGAAAGTATTTGTGTACATTGACCACTTGACTTGTCCATATCCAGGGGATCCACGATGGGTGCTCGACAAAATATTTGTCGAACGCCCCGTCAGCGACACCGGCAGGTCGACCACATTCTGCATTCAGCTGCACGTTCCCATAGGCTGACTGTGTTTTCTTGGGAGGCTTCACCCCCTGCATCCCCCTCGTTAGGATTATCAACTCCAAGTCAGAGCTGATTGAGGGGTGCAGGACCCCCAACAGACAGCGCCTGGTGCCAGCGGGTTTCCCACAGTGGCATGGTGCTATAGTCGCTGTGGGGGACCTTGCTGGCGAAATGTCGCTGTTGGGGGGTAACCGATATCCAGGTACACTGCATTGTTGAATTGCTTACAGAAATTAAAATTTTGATCTAGCCTCTGCATTGCAGTGTTCCTGTTTTTCTATTTAATTTGCTTACCATATTAACTCTTTCCTTCCTGTTACACCACTGCCATTTACTACCTGACCCTACTATATAAAAAACTAGTTTTCAAGACAGAGGTGGTCCCTGCACAAATTTTGGAGGTGTCTTTGTTTGTTCATTTCAAATCTTGTTGTCCCTTCCACCTGATATATCTGTAAGCCAAAACTGTATTTAGTAAGTACTAATAACAAATTGCAGTACTTGTTTTTTCCAGATACCACTTATCCAGACCGTAGTTTGTATTTTGACTGTGAGGTGTTCTGTGCGGTTGTTTTTCAGTTTAGTTTTTGTGAACCTACCGGTACCTACCGAGTTATCATCAAGTTGTGTAATAATCATTCCATTTAAAAACTAATATTTGATTAAGAACTACTTAAGTTTTTTTTTTCAGATTTTCTGCACATCCTTGTGGTGGTGTTCTCTGTCGGTTTTGTATTGAAAGTCTCTTACTTCTGTCCTCCTGTTACCCCATGGTACTTAACTTGTGCTTTTGTAATTGAAAACATAAAATAGTGTTTTAACACTCGAATAGGCTACAGTAGCAGTTGTAGGTAGTTATATACAGTATAGTGCAGCTACCTGTTCTGATTTCTGTTTCCCATTTGTAGATAGCACTGCAGGTGTTAAATCACACTTATTTAATAGAAATGCATAATAATAATAATATAATTCCCGAGGAAGCCAAATGTAACAAGCATATAAATACGCCTGCCAAGAGATGTTCAAAGGTTCCAGGGTGGGAGGTAGCTCAAGGAAGTCTGTTGGAATAAGCAAACCAATTCTTCAATCAGTGCCCCCTGTGGGCTGTGCTGCTGCTGTGGCAGCCAGTAGCAACAAAATTTAAGTTAGAAGTGGCTTCAAGTTTGAGACTCATTTTTTTACTGCCCAATCTGTAGCTAGTATGCTTGTTGGGGATGATACTGGGAATAAGGGAGACACTCACACCAGTGGAGGCACATAGGTCCAGGAGGAGGAGGTTGAAAAAGTTGTCAGTGTGACTGTTGTTCCTGTTCAAGGAGGAGCTGATGGCGGTGAGGGTGATAGTGTCCAGCTTCAGTCTGTTTCTCCTGGAGAAGGAGATAAGGACAGTCAGCCCCTCCCCCCACAGTGAGGTGATGCCAGAGAAGGGAAAAGTTTCTCTAGCAGTAGACAGTGATAGGGAGGAGGAGTAGGATATAATATATTTTGGTACAGATGATGATGAGGTGTTGGATCCCCTCTGGGAGAAAGAAGTGAAAAAGATGAAGGGTGATGATGTAGCACATTTAGATGACAAGACTGAGGGTGAGGATATCAGCAAGCCTACAACAAGCAGTCCAGTCACCCCACCTTCCAAACATAGCATGATGTAAATCATGCAAGTAGCACAAAAAGCAAAAACTTCCACACCTTTGGTTCCGCTGTCCAAATCTCAGTCCCATGTAAATTATAGAGGTGCAAAGTCCCTAGTTTGGGATTTTTTCATGCTTGATGTAGCTGATGACACCATGGCGATACATCATCTGTGTCAAGCATGTGTAAGTCATGGGCAAAAAGGGCAGCCACATAGGCACCAGTGGCCAGCAAGCCCACTTGAAAAACAAGCACCCACTGTGCTGGCACCAACACCAGAAAGATACCTGAGCTGTTGGGGGGACTTCCCTTGTCAAGCTTAACGTTAGTGGCAGCAGTGCAATAGAGCAGGAAGAGGGAAGGCTGAGTGGGTCAGTGGAGGAGGAGTGTGAGGAATCATTTTCTTTCTCGAGCAGTGGGTATAGTAGCAGTGGAGCTGCCACTCCCTTGAGCTATAAAAGTATAATACCATGCACCAAATCCACCAAAATAATGAGTTTCGTACATGCTGCACATTCCTGGCCCCAAGAGTCACCTGGTACCCCAGCAAGAACAACACTGGTGGCACAAGTATTTTTTCACACAGAGGGTTGTGGATGCATGGAACGGCCTTCTGGAGGAGGTTGTGGAGTCAAAAACAGTGGTGGAATTCAAGCATGCATGGGACAGTCATAAGGCAATTCTAGGGGGTGGGGGTAGGAAGGAGTAGGCTGCTGGTTAATTAGGATCTGCAGCTTATCCATTAGGTAGGGAAATGGCAGACTGGGTGGGCCAAGCGGTCGTCATCTGCCGTCAAATTCTATGTTTCTATGTTTTTGTCAACCCACTCTCAAGATGCAGCCCACAATGAAGAGTGTATTTTAGCGGCACTAGAAGTCCCCCCAAATTATGCTACTGGCTGTGAGCTGAACGCAGCCACTGCTGAAATGCTAACCATTGACGTGTTGCTCTTCTCCTTTGTGGAGAATCCAGGATTCTGCTGTTTGATGGCTCTTGCCTATCCCAAATGGCAGGTGCCATCGCAAATGTGTTTTACTAAACATGCCATGCCTGAACTCTACAGCAGAGTTTCACAGTCCGTCTTACATGCCATGAAGCGTTCTGCCTCCAAATATATCCGCCTTAGCATGGATATGTGGACAAGTGGACAAACAGTGGGCAGTTCATATCTGTGCATAACAGCACACGGGGCACAGTACCTGGGGTGATCATTGATTTGGGGCCTGGCAAAAGCTGTGTAAAGCAAAACTGTGGTGGTAGCTACACACCTGATATTCATCAGAATGCAACCATAACTATGTAAAGTGTTACAGGGTCTCACACACTGGTGAAAAAATGATGACTGTGCTGCTAAATCAGATTGATGAGTGGCTAAATGCACACTCACTCACTCACTCACTCACTCACTCACTCACTCACTCACAGCAGGGTTTATTGCCAGTGACAATGGCTCCAATGTGGTTAAGTGCATTACTGATGGTGTTTTTTTCAGAGTTCCCTGCCTGGCACATTGCCTTTATGTAGCTGTGCAGAAATTTCAGAACCACAATGAAATAAAGGAAACTGTCTGTCGCCAGATGCATCTGTGTGCACTTTGCCCATTCTGCAAAGGCCTGTGACCATCTGCCTGAGCTGCAGTGCACTAACCATCTGCCTCAGTAATGTATGAAGCTTGATGTTGTTACCAGGTGAAACTCCACACTGTATATGCTGGACCAGCTTTATGAGCAGTATAAGGCGGTTTCAGATTACCTACTGCTGCACACCACCCAGGACAGTGCTGGAGTGTCCATCACCCTAACAACGGAGCAGTGGTGACAAATGGATGGCATAATATGCATTCTGCATCCCTTTGAGCATACAACACAGGCTGAGAGTGGTAACACTGCCTGTATAAGTCAGCCAATACCCTTACATGTGTGCTGAGGCAGACACTGGTAAATGTCCATCACCAGATGGAGGCAAGTGATGATCACAGTTCTGTTCATGTAATGAGACACATGCTCTGCATACTGGATGGCAATACACATATCTTTGGCATTATGCAGTCTAATGAGTTTACTACTTCTACCATGCTGGATCCATAGTACCAGCATGGCTTGCCTGCCATGATTGAAGGGGTCATGCGCGAGTGGACAAATTGAACAATTACCTTGTCAGATGGGTACATGGTGCACAGATGAAAAATGCAAAGACACAAAGGGCACATATATCAAGTGTTGCTACCATCTGCACCAGCAAATCATCAGAGGCCACCAAATCAGAGAAAATGTCAAAGTCACAGCACAGCACAGCAAGTAATCCTCTTTGGGATGCTCTGTACCAGGTGGGTGTCGAAGAAATTGAAGACAAGGAGGAGGAACATGATGAGGCAGGAGGGCCCATTGTAGCACAACTCATGGTGGATGCCTACATGGGAGACACCAAGCATCTTGGCATCACCGTGATCACTTACAGGCATCAAACCCCTGCTCATGCTTCCATCCACCTTAGATCACCCATTGTCTCCCCCCCCATCCTGTGGCCGCACTCCTCTTCCAGGACCCTCCCTCACCCCCATGCCCTCTTCCTTGCACATTTCCATCCCTCACCCTTTCCTGTGCCATTGGTGCACTGGAGCAACAGAGTGTGTGATTGGCCTTCACTGGTACCTGGTGCTTTTAAATACCTCAGCTGCCCACCATCCAGTGTCAATGTGGAATGGGTGTTCAGTTCTGCTAGGGCCACTGTTCATGACTTTAGGACAAATCTGTTCCCAAAGAATGTTTCCATCCTAACATTTATAAAAATGAATGAAACTCACATTCCACATGACACAGTTATTTCAATGGTGATGCCCCAAGAACTGGGTCTCAGAGACGATGATGACAATGAAGATGTCCACACTGGTAAAGCCTCTACTAGCAGGGAGGTAGATGAAGCAGCAGTGATGAATGACTTTCCATCTGGTGTTGATTTCAGTCTTGGAAGACTGTGAGGGCTGCTTTATGGATGATGTGTCAGTGGATGAAGGCTAAAGGTGTTCTGCCCACCCCCCCAGCCACCAACAGCATCCCCTCATTTCTACTGAATATGCTGTTTTATGTTATTGTTATACATTTAAAATGTTATTTTGCTGGTTGTTCTGTGTTACACATCCTGTTAAACCATTTAATTTGATTATCCAACCTAGTAACAATGTTTAGTTCATTTCATTATTTAAAATTTATTCACCCCTGCTAAGCTAACTGGAATGAATATGTCATCTCAGAAATATACAATGGCCCCATCAAGTGACAAATACTGAACAATATCTTTCCCATTTCCACATATACCTCCTCCATGACATCATGAATGAGCAACTAGTGAGAGTACCACCACTGTATATACGATGTAACAATAACAGCTTAGTCGGATAGTGCACAGCCAGTACTATGTTACTCAGAAATGCATGCATACTCCATCCCCATGTATACAATTAACTGTCATGTAATCTGCCTCCTTGTCATCCATCCTAATGTGTATAACACAAACTTCGACAGTGTGGGCCATCACTGCCATACTGCCAAGAAATACAGCTGAAAATCTATCAAGCTGACAGATGCATGCTCCAGCATAAACAGCAGTCACAGATCAGTACATTTAAGCTGCGTCTGAGTCCAGCTAAATTACTACTACTCCTCTTCCAACAGTCTTCCACCAAGAAGAACCACTGCATTGACAATGCCAGCACATTTGGGGCCAGTATATCAACCCACACGATGCAGCACTTTCATCCCAGCAAGCACACTTGATTTTGTTTTCCTTCCTGCTGACTACCCATGATGGCAGCATTGTTAGCTCATTTTGGACAAGTACATCAATCAGCACAATGCAGTACTTTCATCCCAACAAGCACACTTGGTGTCATTTTCCCTCCAGCAAAAGAAACAGACACTCAGAAAGCAACACATATCATCATCAAGCAAGAAATATATATGTTCTTCCTCCAAGGCCTGTCTTCTGTTCAACTGATTCATGGTAATTTGATTTTGTTTGTTGTCATATTATTACTTATACATGCATAGTGCTCTTATGCATGCCTTTGTTGCAACAGAATGTCAAGTATGCATGCAAAGCAGCACACCTTAATGTATAAGTTATCTTATGTATGTCCATTTCACTCTATGCAGGGTTTGCCATGTTCACACCATGTGAGACCAGGCCGTGGAACAAGGATGATGCAGCGACATGACACATTCAGGGCTTAGTCAATCCACACTGCAAACATCATTATGTACAGGTCAGTAATGGAATTGTACAATTTTACACTTGCTAGATTTTGTGTATTCCATTCCAGGTACTGCACATCCTTCCTTGTATATTTCACCATAGGTTCATAATTGAAATCATTTCAGCGGTGGGACCTTTATGGGCACGTTGCCAACATTGACGGTAAGTATCAGCACAGGCAAGTATCAATGCTATTTTTTTATATATATATATTTTTTTCTCTACCTTTCTACAGATGACATTGGTTCAAACAACATCTGTCTTGAATTATGTGACTGGCAAGGCAAATTACATTTTCTGTTCAAAATGAATCCATTTTTTAATATTGGTAACAGAGTTAGTTCAGGTAGCACCATAGTGCTGGTGATAAATGGTTATGCTGCCATTTACAGTGTCAGTTGCACATTCATGGATAAAAGTAATGTATCCTTCATCATTTTACAGTGGCTCAATCAAGGGACTTCTTTAAGTTGCATATGGATGATTCTACTGTGTCAATGGCAAAACACATAAGGATACAATCCAAGGTCACAATTTTCAAGTTAGCACAGAAGTGTTTATAATATGTTTGTTTTCTTTCACAGGTGTCGATTGATGGTGATGCATGTTTTTAGTTGTCAGCAGTGGCCCACACCTTGCAGGGGCAGCTCCTTGATCCAGCATCCGTACACCAGGATGGAAGACTTATATTTAGTCACCAATGATGTACAGAGATGGGATGCATCTGCAAATATCAACCAGAAAACTAAACAACCATTCCATTTCAAGTACTTTGTACCTGGCAATAAGAAAAAAAAAGAAGACATTTTGAGCATTGTTACAACTAGGTGCCCCCCCATCATAATTATATGAAGCAATACTTACATCAGGGAATGGCTGTTAAACTGGAACCCTTGACATGAACAAACTATGTCTGATGAGCACAGCCAGCAGCCAGATTGGGAGGTAACAGACACACCCCAGCAGTGGAATTCCTGAATATTGACAGAGCCATATAGAACACAGTTACTGTCAAAGTCTGACATCTCTGTACTGCAGTAACCACAAATTTAATGCTTAACCATATCCACCAACCCTGCACCAACCCTCAACCACCTCCCCCACCACCAACCCACCCATCGAAGACCATCATAAATGAAAAAATACTTACCACAAATTAATGAATTGCACACATATTGAGCAGCAGCAGCAGTGCACCTGGAATTAACAGCTCCTGAATTCCTGCATGTTGAGAAAATCAAAAATAATACAATTACAACCCAACTCTAGCCAAGCTGCAGTCTTCTATCCCTCCCAGTAATGAAAAATTCAGTACTTACCTTGCCCTTATTCAATGTGAAATGTGATGCATTCCAACATCCCATATCCCAGTCCTGGCATGCATGTCATGATGATGTACTCCTCAGCACACTAGATAATATAAAATCAGTACAAACATGTAAGAACTCAAGATGTCCCAATAGCAACCTACCACCCCCCTTCTCTTGCACCTGAAAAAATAAATACAGACAGATACTTACGTGTTCAGCAGCAGCAGCAGCAGCAACATCAACTGACTATGTGAAGAGGATCCCCATGAAGCAGACAAAGTATTACTTCTCACAGGAACTAGTCAGAGCAACAGGCAGCAGCTAAAGGCAACAGCAGCAGCACACAAAATGTCATTCAATCCACACTGACTTAAAACCACAGAGCCAAGAGAGCGAACCAGGGCAGCAACATTGCAAAATGATAATTCCACAGTTCTCAATCAATTGAGAAACCAGCAGCAAGAGGAAGCAAGTTCAGCTTTAAGTAGCAGTGCCATTTTGCATGAGGATTGATTTTTCTCAGTGGGTCAGACTGGCTTATGATGCATGTCAGGCAATGGCAGCACCACAGTTAGGCCTGAAAACCATATTAAATGGTGCAAAAAACAGCAGACTTGGGTCCTTTGTGGATGTGAACCATGTAACTGCATATCTGACATGTGATTTAGGTTTGAATGTACTGTGTAATTTTTTTGGAAAACATTTCTGGACATGTACTGCCTGTTCTGCACTCTCTGTAACAAGGTGTGGCCTAAAAGCAATTGTAAGCAGTGGCCAAAACTGCACTTTAATGTCTGGGCGCTGGGGGGGCACCAAAAAAACATCATGGCTCAGACCAGATTTCTGTCTGAATTTAATGTACCATTTTTTAGGAAACATTTCTGGATATGTACTGCCTTCGCTGCAGTCTCAGAAACAAGATGTGGCCTAAAAGCAATTGTAAACAGTGGCCAAAACTGCATTTTAATGGCTGATTGCTGGGGGTGCATAATAATACATCAGGGCTGACACCACATTTCAATCTCAATTTGATGTAACATTTTTGAGAAAACATTTCTGGACTTGTAGGCCCTGATTGCCATGATCAACACAGAGATTCTGGCTGAAATACTTGGCAAACAGGCCTGAAAACAGCTATTTAATGTTTGGTGGTGGTGGTGGGGGGCCACCTCACATCCTGACTCAGACCATATTTTGGTCTCAATTTTATGTACTATTTCTCCTGTCATATTTCTGGACACATACAGCCTGTTCTGCGCTCACAGAAAAGAGATTCATCATAAGATGACTTGTAAACAGTGGACAAAGATCTTGTTTTGGGTTCAGGTGGTGACTTGTGCACCATATAACAACATGGCTCAGACCACATTTCTGTCTGAATTTAAGGTACCATTTTTTAGGAAACATTTCTGGACATGTACTGCCTGTTCTGCAATTGCAGAAACAAGGTGTGGCCTAAAAACAATTGTAAACAGTGGCAAAAACTATGCCGGCCTGGTGGTGCTGAGGGTTGAGGTGCTGGATGCCACACCTCGCGCCATGCCAGTGACCCAGGTTCAGGAGTGAGCTTGGGTGCAGTAGGTCAGCAGGGAGGGAAAGGATTGAGCATCCACTGGACAGCTCTCCTTTCTTGGGGGGAGGTTGTTGGGGGTAGTCCAGTGTTCCAGTGACCCCAGGTGGAGACCAAGAGTACTCCCAGACCAGCAATGAGGAGGATCGTGGCAGACACCGGTGGGGTTGCCATATGCCATGTCGTCACCACACGTCACATTTGAGGGGATGGGGAGGTATTTGAAAAACCATTGTGGGTTGGTTAGGTGACATCATCCCAGTGCCTTGACCACCACATGCCCAACACTGGGCCTCTGCCTCCGCACCTTGATCTTCTCACTGGTTTGGGTTTAGTGCCCGTGGGGAGCACTAACAACTTTGAGAGGACAGATGGTCACAGTGGGTGGTAGAGTTGCAGGTGAGTGGACTGCCTGAGAGAGCTCTGGTCCACAGGAGATACAAATAGATAAAAAAAAAACAGTGGCAAAAACTGCATTTTAATGTCTGGGTGCTGGGGGGCACCATAAAACATCATGGATCAGACCAGATTTCTGTCTGAATTTAATGTAACATTTTTTATGAAACATCTCTGAGGATGTTCTGCCTGTGCTGCACTCACTGAAACAAGATGTGGCCTAAAATCAATTGTAAATAGTGGACCAAAGACCATCGTTTGGTCCGGCTGGGGGTTTGGGAGCCATAAAACATCATGACTCAGACCATATTTATGTCTGAATTTAAAGTATTTAATGAATTTTTTTTGGAAACATTTCTGGACATGCACTGCCTGTGCTGCACTCACCGAAACAAGATGTGGCCTAAAATCAATTGTAAACAGTGGACTAAAGACCGTTGTTTGGTCCGGTTGGGGGTTTCGGAGCCATAAAATATCATAACTGAGACCTGATTTTAGTCTGATGTTACTGTAGCATTTTTGGGAAACATTTCTAGACTTCTGGGCCATGTTACTCAGTGGCTACACCAAGATCAGGCATGAAACCATTTGTGAACAGTGGGCAAAACAACATGTTTTGGTCCGAGTGGAAGGCATGCAACATTTAACAGCATGACTGACACCTAATTTCAATCTGAATTAAATTTGCTGTTTTTGTATTTATATAAACCCTGCTCTGCACAGCACAGTGTGGACTGGAGAGGAGAGAACCAACTTACCATTTTTGGCGACTGCAGAACACATGTGTTAAGCACTGAAACCATATTTATGTTCAACTTCGCAGTAAAACTGCTTATGTTTCTGTGATTGTTGTGTATGTCTTTGGACTGTTTCTGCACACACCCTCGACTGCTGCAACATTGCATATTTTTGGAAAAACATTTTAGTTCATAGGAAAAATACTTGACATTTGTGGATAGGAGGAGAGAATATAAGAATGAGTCAAACAAAAGAAAAACAAAAGTAAGGAGTTTATTGGTACAACACTACTGACTATGACACATGAGTATGACAGGGGAGGGAGACAGGCCAGATCGTGGGTAGTGTAATATGAGAGGGCGATACAGAAATCATGGAACACGGAAAAGGATTTAATACTATGGGGAGCATAACATTACACATAAGTAATACACCACACAATACCACTGGACAAAGACATACATTTATGACAATAAAACAACAAGAGGATATAGAGGAAGATAAGAGGACAGAAAATATTTTTTTGTAAATTTGTTTATCTTTTTTCTTTTTTTCATATTTTTTGAGGGTGGAGATAGACTGGAGAGAAGAGAAGACTATCAAAACACAGTGACAGGACACAGAAGGATATGATTCAGATTTAAGAAAAAGTAATTAACTTGCTGCTGACTTCTAATACGTAATTTAAACATGCCCAGAAATGCCAGCAGCACCACCATGACACAAGTCCACCAGGAGATTGAGAATTTGTTGCTAGTCCTTCATTATTTTGTCGATTTCCCCCCTGACCTCACTGAACTCCTGTCTGAACTGTTGCTAGTCATGCCATAGTGCTTACACTTCAGCTCACACAGCAGTCAGGTCTCAGTGGTGACCACCTGACCACCAGCTGCAGCCAGTGTGGGCGCAGCATCCTGATGCTTGCGGCACCACTGACTGTGGAATAATTGTGCCTCTTGTGCTGCTGCCTCCTGCTGCTGCTGTGTCTGAGTACTGCACCCCCTTCGTGGACACCGACACCACAGATAGAGAAGGGCTGACTTGTTCCTCCTGGCCCCCTTCCTCTTCTCTGAGTTCAGGCATGCCTCCATCCAGCTCACCCACTTCAGTGCTTACACCTGCACTGCTCCCCTAAGCTGCACTTGATGCTGCCACCTCTTGCAATTTGAGGTCCCATTGGAGTGGGTGGTGGTACTCCATGTAGCTACCCCGGCCAGTTGTCCTGAAGTGGGATCTACACTGTCCTCAATGCACATCCTGTCTGCATAGGTTGCTGGTGACCACTGGGTCACCTACTGATATTTCATAGAAAAAATCCCACATAGGAGAACTTTAGTGTTGACGGTGCCTTTTTGGGGGGCACCGATAATGTCCCAGGCACCAACTCCCCTGACTGCTTGGGAGGGGGTACAGTCTTCTGCTGCCTGAGCGGAGGAACAGTATCATCCTGGTGCTAGGGAGGGGGCACTGTCTCCAACTGCTGCTGCTTTGAAAGGGGCAATGGTCACCTCCTGCTTCTGGGAAGGGGGCACCATTGGGCTCTAGTGTTGGAGCCTAAAGCCTCCTGCTGTGGCATTTCAGTTGCAATGGTTACCTGAAATGCATATAGAGGTGCCTCAGTATCTTCACCTTTCTCCATTATGTCCACAAAAACAACCAAATCAAAAAACAAAAAAAAGAAATAGAAATAGAAATAGAGACCCTGAGAGAGCCAGGCTGGGGATCACAACACACACACACATCACACACACACACACACACACACAATCACAAACACACACACACAAACAAACACAGTCATCAGGTACTAAAATATGAACTAGAATAAAGACAAACAAGAAAAAGTTAGAAAAAAATTACACAAATTAAGCAATTGATCTGTGAAAGTACACTCTGCAGTCACAGAAAGTGTAAATGCTGCCTGCTTTCTCGAGATATATAGCACAGGAAATGAACCACTCACTTTCTGTCTGTTTAGATGCAACCATGTGATCACCAGCATAGCTAAAAAAAAAATAGAGTAATTTCACCTCCAAAGCACAGGTGAAATTAAAGGCAAATGTTGTGGCACAATTTCGCCAAAAGGCCAGAATTACATGAAATGTTTTGCTAGGTGAAATTGGTGATTTCACCCTAATTTTGCCAGCAAAACCCCGGCTAACCCCCAGGATGGGGTAAGAAAGGCTTCCCCTTACCTTCCCTAGACCTCAGGGAGGTGTACGCACACAGCGAAGTCTGCTCTCTGGCTTTGTGGGAGCAGAGCAGAGGATTGTTGCCAGAAACATATGGGGCATTTTTCTCTTCTTCTGGTTGCCTCAACACCGGCGTGCAATGAGGACCATTGAGCCAATGCATGCTGAGAAGTGCATCGGCTTCTGTTCTCTGCTATCATCAGCCCCTCCTTTATTGTCCCTGACCATGTTGGCACCCCCTGAGATACCCAGGTGGTGGCGGTAGGGCTGTAAGGCAAACTCCCCATCCCTCCCCGGAGAAGGAAAGCAGCTGCTGGGCGCTAAATCCTTCTCCTCTCTGGCCAGCCCCCGGTGACCAGAGTCCATTCCCGAACCCGGGTCACCGGCATGAAACGAGGTGTGGCATCCAGTGACTCAACCCTCAGTGCCACCGGACCAGCATATTGTATTTGATTGAAAATTTACCAAGAGCATGGAATTCTATACAGCACTATATACTGTATAGCAGTTTATATTCATGCCTTTTATATTTAGCTCTTCAAGCATACCTCCACATATTCACTTCCTCTTATTTTCACTGGTGGAACACTAGTGCTGCTATATACAGTGGCGTGAAAAAGTATTTGCCCCCTTTCTGATTTTCTCTATTATTGCATATTTGTCACACTGGATGTTTTCAGGTCTTTAGACAAAATATAATATTAGATAAAGGGAACCTGAGTGAACAAATAACACTTTTTTTTTTTACTTATTTCATTTATTTAATGAAAAAAGTTAACCAACACCAACTGGCACTGTGTGAAAAGTAGATTGCCCCTAGTTAAATCAACCCAATTAAAGGGATAAGTAGAGTCAGCTGATTGAACACAGCCAGGCTTGATTACAGCCAGCCCTGCTCAATATAAACCTCACTTATTTTGACCTTTACCATCAGAGTCACGTTGCCAGCACAAAGATTCAACAAGCACATTATGCCATGATCAAAGGAAGTTCCTGAAAAGATCAGAAAAAAATTTGTTGCCCTCTATCAGTCTGGAAAGGGTTACAAAGCTATTTCTAATGCTCTGGGACTCCATCGAACCACAGTGAGAGCCATAATCTCCAAATGGAGAACACTTGGAACAGTAGTGAATCTTCCCAGGAGTGGGCGGCCTGCCAAAATTACTCCAAGGGCGCAGCGTAAAATCACCCAGGAAGTCTCAAAGGATCCTAAAGCAACATCCAAAGAACTGCAGGCTTCTCTTGCCTCAGCTAAGGTCAGTGTTCATGACTTCACAATCAGAAAGAGACTGGGCAAAAATGGGCTTCATGTAAGAGTAGCAAAGCGGGAAACCACTGCTAACCAAGAAGAACATAAGCACAAATCTCTCATTTATAAAGCACCTGGATGATCCACAAGCCTTTTGGAAAATGTTCTGTGGACAGATGAGTCCAAAGTGGAACTTTTGGACGACATGGATCCCATAATGTCTCGAAAGCAAACACAGCATTCACAGTAAAAACACCATACCAACAGTCAAACATGGTGGTGGTAGTGTGATGGTGGGGATGCTTTATTGCCTAAGGACCTGGATGACTTGCCATAATTAAAGGAACCATGAATTCTGCTCTGTATCAGAAAATTCTTAGAGAATGTCCGGTCATCCTTCCGTCAGCTGAAGCTGAAGCGTAGTTGGTCATGCAGCAAGACAATGATCCAAAACACAAAAGCAAGTCCACATCAGAATGGCTAAAAGAAGTAAAATTAAAGTTTTGGAGTGGCCTAGTCAAAGTCCAGACTTAAACCCAATAGAGATGCTGTGGCAGGACCTGAACGAGCAGTTCATGCTCGAAAACCTACCAAATGTTACTGAATTAAAGCAGTTCTGCGAGGAAGAGTGGTTAAATTCCTCCACAGCGATGTGAAAGACCGATATTGAATTATAGGAAGTGTTTGGTTCAGTCATTGCAGCTAAATGTGGCGTAACCAGTTATTAAGTGTAAGGGGGCAATTACTTTTTCACACAGTGCCAGTTGGTGTTGGTTAACTTTTTTTCATTAAATAAGTGAAATTAAAAAAAAAAACAAGTGTTATTTGTTCACTCAGGTTCCCTTTATCTAATATTACATTTTCTCTAAAGACCTGAAAACATCCAGTGTGACAAATATGCAATAATAGTGAAAATCAGGAAGGGGGCAAATACTTTTTCACGCCACTGTATATAGTGATCTATCTAATATTCGCTGTCTTTTTATTTTCACTCTGATATGGAACCAGCGAATATAGTGAAAATAAAATGACAGTGAATATTTCCTGTTATACAGTACTCTATTTCACTGTTTTGAAGCACCCTCCAAACAATAGCCAAAGCAGAAATTAAGTTTCTCAATAGAAGCATTCACAGCCATAACTAATAAATAGGGTTGGCTTGAAAACACTAAACTCAATCGGTACTGCTTTGTATGCCTTCCAATGCCTCCCTCTTGCCTCTCTTGCCTCTACAATCCATATTATTCTCAGAAAACCCGCAAAGAACAAGTGAGGAATTTCATGATGTCACAGGTACTGCATGGCTGACAAATGCAAAGCCAATTGACTGCAGGTCTGCTAAGCACTCTCACTGTGTTACTGTATTCTTTACTACAAGAAACATAGCATTTCCTTAAAAAAGGCACTCATAAGCAAGCACTCACTTGTGAAAACAGGAATAAAGAAGCCAACTTGTCCAACAGCTGGAGTTCTGTGATCGGCATTCTCAGGTCAGCATGCACCTGACCATGTATCACATGGTCATTTTCCATTCAGTGCTCCATTTAAGCTCATGTATGTTACATGTACCTGTGATTTCTCAGTATCTTTCCTGTTGATGTGTTCTGCTACTTAGGAGGTTGTACTGTACTGGGGGAATATAAGGGGAGATAGCACAGTACAGAACGCAGTACAGAAGGCAACATACTGTATGTCTAGTTATTAATTGAAGCTGCCTTCCCCAATTTAAAAGTTACTCCCATTTAGAAGCTGCAACCAAAAACAAAACAAAATCTTGCCAGAGCTGAAAGGGCTGCAGCCAAGGTCCCTGTTCATTAGCAGCTCATTACTATGTATATATTCAGTCCCAGAGTGGTCATTGGTGCTCAAAAAAAAAATTGTTTCATGACTTCTACACCATGACCCTCTTGTCTCTGGACCCCAACTAAGTGATCTCAGGGTCTGGAAGCACCAGGTAGCTCCTGATGCACTGCTGTCACAACAAGAAAATAGATGCATGCCAAAGCACATGTGGGGACCAGACGGAGACTGAAACATCATGAGGGACTCAGGTCAAAGTGGTGGTTTGGAAACTGTGCAAATGGGACCTCTTGCCAGCAGCAAAATAGTGACTATGAGAAGACTGCATTGACACAGTGGAGTGCTTCACAGATTCAGAGATGTTGCAAAGTAAAATTTTGAAATTGTCACTTTCACTGCGTGAAATATTTTGTGAAATTTGCTGAATATTTCATGGGTGTAAAATGCAAAATTGTGCCTGAAAATGTCAAACTTTCACCTGAAAATTGTGAAATTTTGCCTGAAAATTAGGGTGAAATTACGTATTTCGTGAAATGTACAAATTTCATGAAATATTTTGCGTGGTGAAATTTTGCAATTTTGTACAACACTTTTCACACACAACAAATGCGAATGTGATGTAACTCCTAAATTGTTGTTCATTTGTAATGTGAGTCCTTTTTTGCTCACAAAAGGTCTTCAGGGCTCTGCCTACTGCAGCCCTAAAACTGGATGCGAACATGGTCAAAAATAGAAAAATTACATTTTCCCTACCATTTATGACTTATTTGGGAAGTTTTAAAAATGTTGTGAAAAATTAATTAAGTTCTACACCAGTAAAATGTTTTATGAAGATCAGTGGTGATCTGTAAACATGGCCAGAAAAAAACATATGTATTTTGCATTACAATTAAAGTCATATACAAACAAAATATTAGCAAAGTTAGCTGGTGGGCCCTGTACGAAGCAATCATTTACTGTAGGTCCTAAAAAAAGTAAGGAAATAAACTACAAAAAAAGGGAAAAACTGTGGGACAGTAATACACATATTAAGTTATAGTTACATAGTGATAAAAGGAGGGAAATATGGAATAAAGATTTTTTTAGCCCTATTGCTCCCCATCCCTAGACCCCACCCTCAAGACTTAAGGCCAAACTACAGATATGGAACCATACCCCTTGGATCTGCTGCTTCAGGGTTCAGGTCTGGGGCCCTGTACAGAGAAAACTAGGGAGCAATGATGGTTGTACAGTAGTGCATCTCAGGAACAGCTGGGAGTACATTTGGGAGGTGGTCATCAAAATAGGTACAGTAAGGGGAAGGAAGAAACTGCTCTCAGGAAATCACACCAGGAGTCTGTTGTAATGCAAAAGTTTACGCATGTTTATTTTCCCAGACTGACAGTAGGACATCTAGTTGGAGGACAGCCTGATCCCCAAAGCAGTTTTCCAACAGTCTGGACAAATAAACTTGCCTAAACTTTTGCATTACAAGGAACTCTGGGTGTGATTTCTTGTGTACAGTTTCTTCCTTTCCCAACAGAGAAGGTTATGACTGATCTCTTACCCAAAGGAAGTTGTGACTGATCTACTTTGCGCAGAGCCCTGTGCAAAAAAAAAAAAAAAAGTTATGACTGATCCTGTGGTTCCCCCCTCCACCCCCACTCAGCAGAAAACTTGTGGGGCATGATGTTTCCAGACCTGCAACTTGAAGCAGCACACCCATGGGGTACAGCCCAGTTGTTGGACTTTGGATAAGGAGGATAGAGGAGGGTGAGCATTAGGTTAAAGAAACACCTTATTTCACAGTTTCCTCCTTTTGTGGCTTTGTAGCACTATGCATTGAGCATCTGTTCTTATGTTTCTCACTATCACTAGAGAGGTATACAGTCAGAGTTTCCTGACAAAGAACCTCAGTACGCAAGCACTGAGGCAATGGTTACCCCAAAGGGCATTGGCCGGGAAGCCATGTTTCAAAGAAATACAAAATCACACATACCCCCATAATGCAAAGCATTGTGGGATGTATATATAAATCATCACAGAACATTATGCTGGTTCAACTTTAAGCAGAAATGCATGGTGCCAAAAGGCCTCTCACACAGTTTGCAAAGGGTGCCAACAGAAGACACAGACATGTGTTTCATCCTACCAGGACTCATCAGTGTGCCTCATCTGTATGACACCCCAGTGGAATGAACCAGCTACCCTACAATGGTCTATCTGGGTTATGTTGTGGTGAACCCAATTAAAACACAAAACAAGTTAAAAGACAAAGTACCTCAGTATCGCAAGTGCTGAGGCAATGGTTACCCCAAAGGGCATTGGCCAGGAAGTCAAGTTTCAAAGAGTTTCCTACATTAAATTGTGAAATAAAAACAAACAAGCATTTAACACCAATATACCATGTGAGGCAACCTTGTAGTGCTTAATGTGTACTAGAATACTGTAGCATAGAGTGAGGCTCGATCAGTTCTCTTATTGTCTGTTGATTTGATGCACTCTTATTTATTTAATGTATCACAATATTTCACACATCTAAATAAGGCAGTAGCATATGAAGGTACAATACAGTGCATTCAAGGAATTAGCCCTTGAAAAATGATAGCTGTAAGCAGGGCAATCTTATCTACAGTGTTATTTATTTCTACGCATTTTGTGCCATAACCTCAGCATTACTTTGAAATAAGTTTGCTTCCATAGTCTGCAGTAAGTATTTAACATTTTTTGGGAAATGGTATTGTTTATGCTAGACAGGCTGTCAGCATTTGTTCAGGACCATTAACTTATATAGTGGGTGCAGTAACCCCACACTACAACCAATGCACACAGTCACGACATTCTTGATTGCTGTACATCCCCTGGCACACATTATGTGTTTTAGCTCCTTGGAAGGCTTATACCTAAGAAGCCCTCCACAAAACTTCAAGTATAGTGAATAGCCTAGCAACCCCGGGATTGGTCAGGAAAGCACCCCCAAGATTGGTCAGGTGGGAATGTCAAAGGACCACTAACTTAGAAAAATGTCCAAAGTGTAACCCTCTCCTGTATGGATTAGGCAGTAACAGAGACCAGGGATTGAGAGCAGCTCCCTCCTACAAAAAATGTAATGAGAATGGCCGAGCAGCTTGGTGGTTCCAGAGTAAGAGGCAAACGTAAAGGGGAAGGAGACTCCATTGATGATGGTGCCTTGCCAGTAACATAACTTAAACTGCAGGTGAGCATATTAGGCTGAAAATAATACATGGTGACAAGAGCACTGTAACCAAACTGAAACATTGCAAAAAAAAAAAATGAAAATTATTTGATGTTTTTCAAACATCTGAGATAGAGGATGGTAGACATTTGATTGCACTGGGAGGCTTTTTAGAGGAATGTAACTACCACTACTTGCCAGTGAAAACTTTATTTCCTTTTATGAGAAGCAATGTTACAGTTTACAGGCAATGGTATACAGTATCTTTTGTTTCCAAACTGATCAACCCATTAACTTCTTGTCATTTGATACTATGGACTATTTTGTCATGCTGTGCTCCGATGTGATACATAATTAACCAAATAAAACAGCTAAGTAATCGACAGGGAAAGTGTTCCCTTTTGCAGTACTGCACATGCCAATGCAACTTTATACTGCATACCATGACCATGGATCTGAGAGGACAAGCTGCTATATATTCTCAGATTACATGTTTTATTTTTTAAAATTGAAATGTATAGAGCACCTTTGTAGAAATGTGTGACTGAAAATGCAAAACAAATACTTCTAACAAAGAACATAGGGGCCACAGAATATTGCTAGAAGTGGCAGAATTGGTTCACTGAATAAGTCATCATACTATATGCATATGGGACAGCAGCATGGTCACATAAATAGTGAAGTCAAGGAATGGTGATTCATTTAAAATATATTTTTTATCATCCATGGTTTTATACATTTTCACACACCTTTTATCTGATTAACAGTATAATGTGAAACATTAATTTTTATGACCTCGTGATGGATACAACGTGTCATTCTGCCAGTCTCACACATATTTATCTGATGTTGCTGACTTCACCATGACTGGCAGAAATAAAAACAGTAATAAACACTCTCATTTATTTTTAATATCTGAGTGCTGTTTTTTTTTCCAATAGGAAAACCCAGTTATAATTATTGGCCATTATAATGGCAAACACGCGCTGGGTTTCCTTGACTGTAGGCATGCGTATGATGTGCTTACTTTCGTAATGGTAGCAGCCAAGTTGTACCCTGTCACTCCAGTTACCCTCAAAAGAAGGATGAGTCCTACTCTACTGACTCTTGAAGAGTGGCCCCAATCTAAACTGCCACAAAAAATAAATACTCATGGCATTCCCTTTACCTGGTCTCTGATTCTGGATTTCAAAAGAAAAAAAAATGCTGAAACAGAAGTGCTTTTGTGACTCTGTAAAGTCATACCACAGCCTGACCACAGGGCTCCAGCACCTGCTGCCACTCCTACCACTCTTACTGCTGGGACCCCATTATATTAATAATAAAAAAAAAAATAAAATATATAAAACCAAAAACACACAGAAAGCAAACAAAAGAATGCTTTCTTTACCACTATTGATGGTGTGTTGTACACAGCAGCACCATCTAGTGGGCATAGATTTTTCAACACAAAAAATAAAATCCTCAGGGCAAGGAAACAGCACACAGCAATTATATAAAACCATACATGGTATGGTGAGTAAAACTTGAATTTTTTACACACCCTCAGTGTGGGATGCTTTTATAAACCCCTGTGTGCTTCGCTCTCGGGGTTTATGTAGCATCCCACAGCTCGGGTGTGTATAAAATTCTTGTTATACACATCACCCCATGTATTATTCTATATATAATATATGTGCATGGTCAGCGGAAATCCAAAAGTACAGTAATATGTCTGAAGGTTAATGTCTATTTTTTTAATTTTATTTTTTTCCGGTTGTTTAGCCAGGAGTGGCACACTGAGTTGAAAGCTTGTTACAGGTGAAACCTGGGAGCACAAGGAAGTTAAGTGACTTGCTCAGGGTCACACAGTATGCAAGTGAGAGCTATGGGATTCAAACCCAGGTCTCCAGATTTGCAGCTCAGAGCCTTAGACCACTGCACTATACTGCCTCCCAATGAATGAAATAACTTATATGCATTTTACCAAATGAAAATTGCATTTGTCATTGTGAATGTCTCTATCTGTCTGTCTGTCAGATCGTCCATCTGTCCAACCGTCTGTCCATCCGTCTGTCTGTCTGTCTTCAGGGATTTTGTTGGGCACAGGTGGTTTAAATCCAAAGCTGTTACTTTAGCATGAATACATGTAATTACTCCATTTCTTGTATTTAAAATTTTACATGATCTGTCAATGTGCTCTGACCACAATTTATGTTGCTCACAAAGTTGCAGCACTGGAAGGGGTCAAACAACATATTATTAGAAGTTGTAGCAAATATAAACCTCAAACATTTGAACAGCTGGGGAGGGGGCTAGTTGACCTGACCAGGAGAGTGGAGTTTGGAGTTCAGTGTATCCCTATTAAAGATGAGTACAGACAAATGGCAACTCTATATGTCTTTTGGTTTTTGAAGATTCCTTCAAGTTATGGTTCGGCATCTTTTTTTTTTTTTGTTCAAATTGTTTAACCAGGTGAGACACATCTCTGCTCTTCTGGTGCCTCTTTACAAGGAGAAACATTATGTGGGGTGGGTCAGAGACTCAAACACCATGAGGGACTCAGGTCAAAGCAGTGGTGAGAATACAACTCAAACGGGACCTTCAGATGGCAACAAAATAGTGTCTATGAGAAGATTGATTTGACAGTAGGCTGCTTCACAGACCACTGAGGCAATTGTGATGCAACTCCTAAATTGTTCAGTTGGAGTGTGAGTCCTTTTTTGCTCTCAGGAGATCTGCAGGACTCCACCCACAGCAGCCCTAAATAACAGAAGCCATAGCTTCTAACTGTCAACATATGGAATATTCTGTGACATGATGCAAATTCTGCAGAAAAGTCTTCATTCACAGAATTGAAGAATTTTAGGGGCCTTGGCTATAACCTTTCCCCTGTAAGGAGGACACCTTTCTGGGCACCATAGGAAAAGGAAACTCCTGGCAGCAGTCCAAAGAGGGGCATTACCTTATGCTCTATGCCAAGTCTATGACTATGTCTTAGTGTGAGAAAGATTGCACGTGTCTGTCATACTAAGGTATCCTGTTACTCAGGGAGCTTTCTCAAGTGAGAAAACTGTTGTCCAGTACTGTGTACATGAATACTTCTCACTGTTCTCTTCTGATTAATAGAATAGACTGCCTAACTTGAGAATCTGAACACATTGTGAAAAACAGACTCTCAGTAGACACAATCACTGAGATATTTCTCACCAAAAAAGAAAATGTTTCAGGGTGCCTGGCAAAAAGTGGGAGTAGTAACCCAGAAGGTATTATGGCATACAATACATAGGAATGTTACAAAGGCGAAACTAGACAAAGTGTTAAAAGCAGCTATAGTGCTAGAGCTTTAAGAGTCTCAGACAATGTTATATCTGTCCCCTGCAACCAGAGTCAGACTGCAGACTGTTAAGAAAACTATTTACAGTGGTGTAGTAAATTCAGGAAAGACAAATTGCCCTGATATTAGCAACAGCAACTCCACTACTTTACCTTCTCCTCTCCTGCTAGGATCATCTCCTCTCTTACTGCACTGACAAAACCCTCTGGGCTGCTCCTTTTCTAATTTCTTGCTTTCCTGTTCCCTTGCTACCCTTGTACCCTGCCCTCTCTTGGCATTTTGCCCCATTCTGCAACACACTAACTCTCTCCTTAGTCCCCCTCCCCACTTGCCCAATGCTGTTCAGAGCAATTTTCCCCAAGCTTTAGCATACTCAAACTTATATTCCACTTCTTGTAACAATGTATCACTGTACTTATGCAATTTATCTTGTTAATTGTTGTCTGTCATTATACCCTGTAATATAGCAATTATTATTGCTATGTTGCGTGGAAATGTATAGTTGTTTTAGTTTTTTTTTTGTATCCATTGTCTTGTAATCCTGTGAAGTGGAACCACTGTAAAGGAGTTGCTTTGCTCAAAGGTTGTTTAATCCGTGATTCAATAAACAAATAAATAAATAAAACTGCAAACCCGCAGACTTGCCCACAGTGATAGTGCTACTACCTTCAGGTGCATCAGGTTGTCATGTCAGGATATGCTGACATAGGGCAGTGTTACATGTAACAACTACTGGTAATTGGGATATACCCTAATGCAGGGAGAGAAGGAAAGAGAAAGTAATAGGTATTTGTAGAGGAAATAGCTTTTTTCACATTATTTGTTTGTTGTTTTTTTTAGGTGTGAGGATGTCCTCCCAGATCTGTTCTACTATATAGAAATAGTGGTGCAGTATCACCACTATAGTTATAGTTATGGTAGGCATCTCTATGTTAAACCCCAGACTTTGCACTTTAATAACTTCATAACCATTCAATGGATTTGCAGAACATTTTTTCTCACTATCCACCCCTCTCCCCTCCCTACTGATACTGCCCTAAGTACAGTGGCATCCTGTAGGATGAAAACCACTTTTAAAGCACTCTGCAGTATGCTGCAGCAGACCTATTGCATAACGCAATGTAATTTCAATGGCAATTAGTCCCTTTTGTTATACAGAAAACTGCAGCATTCACTTCATTCTGGCAGTGCTACATTTTCCTGCTGTCAAAAGGGACTTATTGGCATTGAAATTACATTGCTTTCTTCTGTAGGTATACTGCAGAGTGCTGCAGATTTGAGTTTCATCCTGTGGTGACACCACTGTAAGTAGTATTCCCTTCTTCATCCCAGTCATGTTTGATACCATTTATGGTTTGGGCACCTACTACCTCAATTGGCCAACAGTTCCACAGTTCCACCACAACTACTTTAAAGTAAAACTTTCTCATCTCTCTCCTGAACCTTATTTGCTTTTGTTTCTACTCATGCCCCCATGTCCTTGAACATTACACTTGTGATAAATAGTTTCTCACAGTTCACCCTGTTTATTCCTTTCAGGAACTTAAAGGTTTCTGTTCTACTGCAAGTGGTTCCATGCCACAATAGCGATTATGAACTGGGTGCCGAGAATCAAAGAAGCTGATTGGCTGAGAGGTCTTTGAAGCCGTGATGATATCGAGCTACATCATCACAGCTTCAAAAAGTCTCTGGTCACCAGCCTCCTCACTTGAACAAATTCCTCCGACCATAATGCATTACATGTCCCGCAATCTGGAGTGACTCAGACATCAAGACGGCCATTTAAAAAAAACAAAAAACACTAAATTCTCTCAACCATGCCCAGACAGCTATGCTAAAGTTGCAGTTAGTAGCAGCAGCTTCTGGGTCCCATTCAAACAAAATATCGCCAAGCACAGACAAATACAAACCCTCTCTGTAGCTTCTGTGCCATACTGGCCTGCCCTTTTCTCTTTCAGACTGCAGCAATGCTCCTGCTGGCTCGTAAAAAACATCAATCCCTCCAGCTGACCTAACCTCTTCTTTTCATTTTCATAAAAAAAAAAGAAACACATACACACACACACACACAAAAGACAGCCCTGCCTGCCACAGTATCCAGAGCAACATTAACTGCTGCTACGTGATCGGGACCGTAACCACCACTGATGTTACAAACTCTCACCATAAAGACACCACAGCAGCCACTCGCGTGCTGAAACTGAACTGAAAGCAGCTCACATAAACAAAAGCCATTTAAAATGCCACTCATGACGGTGTTTAAACTACTCTAAATCTAAATAAAACACAGATGAAGCACAGCTTGGGGGGAGCAAGTCATAAGAACACTATGTCTTCAATCACCTCCACCCCCAACAGCACCACCTGCTGGTCATGCCCTCCAAGAACGATTTTCTTATAATGTACTCCTAACCTATCCCAAAAACTCAGTTTTGAAAGGTTATAAAACATTTTTTTAACCTATAAAATTTTAGCCCAGTTCATAATAGCAATAAGTCACTCCAGGGTGTGGTATATCATGTGATATCATCACAGCTCGGGTGGTTGGAACACTCGACCTGCGGCCTCATGCCCAACCACCCAAGGCATGATCATATCCCATGATATACCACATCCTGCTGTGCCTTATTGCTTAATTGCAAAACAGTGATTGCTATTATGGTGAGTGTACATCACCAAAAGCAAATTGGCCATATACACTTGCTGACGACCCGACATCTGTAAACACAAAAAGTATTTTTGCGGGGGAGGGGGCTGCACGCCATCCCACCTTATGCGGGGCTTTGCCCCCACACCCCACTGATTTAAAATTCTCAGCTTCAGGGGGGTGCATATCGGAGATGGGTTATAGACCGGATTTAAAAAAAAAAAATTAAGTCCCACAGCTGCAGAGAGCAGCAAAATTTCTACCCTCCTGGTCCTGGCCCTGAACCCAGTACCTGCTGATCCACAGCTAGCCATACACTCCAACACACCACATGGCTAACTCAGTGGCAACAGGTACACCAGTGCCCTAAAACCCCTTCCCTGTCCATCCCCTTCCCATCGCTATCCCTTCTAGTTGCCCTTCTCTATGCTTGCTTTCATGTAGGGTTGCTACTCTTGCAGGGTAGCCCATGGGGAAAGTACTGAATATGATTTGCCATTTTGACGGTTGCCCATATTCAGTGTCTATCCTCACTGGATACTACTGTGGGTACATGTTCAGTGCTTTAAAGGAAACCTACAGGCATATATGAAGCAGTCACTGCTTCAAAGATCTGGGCTTCAGCACCCCTGTCCTCCATGCAGGCACAATCTTCATTAATGTATGTGCATACCTGATCCCTCATAGAATCCTGGATTCCTTGGTTATCAGGAAGACATTTGCTGCCATGCCTGTGCCCCCCCCCCCGAGGTCATGTTGTGTGAGGGCAGTAACAACGTGAGATCATGATGTGCCACTGCCCATTTCTGTATCGTGTTCTATGTACAGAGATTTATTAATGGCTGCATCTCTTATGCCCTCTTCTATTTTCAAAGATTATGCCTAGATGCCCGTGTATATCTCATGTTCAGAGCCACTTCAACATTAACATTAACCACATATGAAGTGGTTTCAACAACGGTTATGAAACCGATCCCGCCCTGGTAACGTTACAGGCGATAGTGTGGACTGCGGGTAACGGTCCCCTGCAGGGCACCAAACACAGCGCGAGCTGCATTATGGGATTGGGCACCGCTGTAACGGTCGCCTGGATCCTGATGTGTGGACCGGCAGTGCTGGTCCCGTAATGGACACCACCGAGGTGTGGACGCACTGCACTGCTCGGCGGCCGTAACGGATTGCATCCGTTACCGGGCGCAAGCAGTGTAGTGTGGACAAGGCCATAATGTCTAGCATAATCTCACTTTTATATGCATTAAAGATACATATTAGATCACCTCTAATTAATCTATATTCATGTGAATATAGGTTAAGTGCCTTCAGTCTTTCAATATAGCTTTTACAAGACATATTGTCAATTTTCATTGTTGCTCTATGCTGTACTTTCTTGTACATTGCTAGACCACCAGCAGAGGTAGATGAGCAAAAGGGAACACAATACTCCAAGTGTGGTCTCACCAGACTTGAATAGAGTGGAATTACCACCTCTGGCCTTCTGCTTTTAATGTGCCTATTTATGCAACCCAGTATAGAATATGATTTTTAGACAGTTTTGTTTGTGTGTGACTCAAACTTCATATTGTTTTTTTTTTTTGCATCATATGTTTATTGGGTTTTCCAACCATAACAAAAGTAAAAACATATTTATGCCTAAAAACATATTTATACATAAAAACAATAACAACTTTAATCTTAGTACATCATTATATCAATACCCTTTTAATAACTCCTTCTCATATCAATTTATTAATTTGTCCTTCCCCAACAGACTCTACTCCCAATAATGCTACACCCCCCTCCAAACAAAGGAAAACATACGCCCTAACTAATTATACAAACTAATGATACTGTACCTAGGAAAGAAAGAAAAAGGAAACAATTCATCTGGTCTGTCATCTAAACTCCCTCTACCTTATCCTTCCCAGTGTGCTCTCTCTCGCCATTCTGGCCCAATCCCCTCCTCTCCCACCTTCCTCGTCCATCCCCTTTTATCCTTGCAACCCCTTCCCCATCGCCTCCATCTCCCTTGGGGGTAACGAGAACAAAAATGTTCCCCAGACCCTCCAGAACTGGTCCTCCCTATTTTTAGCCACGTAGTATAACTTTTCCATCCCTAGGGCTTGCAGACACAGGTGTTTCCACTGCTGAATAGTTGGGATCTCATTTGTGACCCAAGTGTTTAAAATACACTGTCTGGCTAAGACAACCAGAATCCATGCCCACCGTGGGAGAGGTCTCCAATCCTCCTCCTCTGAGTCATCCACCCCAAACAACATCACAATTGGGCTTCTCTCCACTTGCCTCCCCTACACTCTACCTACTTCCTCAGAACTTTCAGGGACGGACACCCCCAGAAGCAATGTACGTATGTACCCTCCTCTTTCTTACACCTTCCACCAAGGGAGGAAATCTCAGGGCAGAGTCTATGAACCATACTTGGTGGGCAGTACAGTCTATGTAGAAATTTATAGTAGGATTCCTGGTACTTATTACAGACCAGTAATCCCTTATGCATTTGTAACAATAACTCCCATCCCTGGTCTGGTATCTCCCTCTGTAAGTCCCTGCTCCACAGTCTCCTGGTCTTACAAGTAAAATCAGGCATATACTGCCACCCCATTCTTGCCGCCTTTCCTATTATACCCCTCTCCTCCCCCCTTTGTACTGAGGACCATATGCTCGACCTGTTCTAAAGGAGACTCCACTATTTGGCTTTTACCAATTGTTTCAGCATAATTTCTTCCCTGAAAAATTCTAAACATATCTGATCCCATACATTCACCAATCTCCTCTCCCGACATCATCTTTCCTTGTTTCCATAGGTCCTTTACACATTTAACTCCCTGCTCCTCCCATAGCAGAAAGCCTACATCCTCTAGACCTACTACAAACTCCGGATTTCCTTTCAGTGGGAGTAATAATGACTCTTCCCTCGGTTTTACCCCCACCCACTTCAGCAACTGCTCCCACCCCTCCAATACTGAAATTATCAGTGGGTTTGGTTTTCCCTGTCTCTTATCTGCTTTCTTTCCTCCTCTTCTCAGGAGAGCCGAGATCCTCACCCCCTTCCCTCTTTCCTCTAGATGTAGCTAACCAGCCTCTGGTGGCCTATTCACCCAGTCCCCCATGATTCTGTAATGCTTGGCTAAGGCATAGTTCCTTAAGTTGGGCATGTTTAGACCCCCCTTTCCCCATCTGCCCGCAGCCTTCGGAGACTCGCTCTCGGACTTTTCCCTCTCCATATAAACCCAGCAAAGGCCTTGTCCACTCTCTTCAAGTCTTTCCTATTTAAACCCATTGGCAGCATTTGCATCAGGTACAAGATCCAAGGTAGGGTGTTCATTTTATTCAGGTTTATGCATCCTAGCCATGCTATAGGTAGATCTCTCCACCGCCTCAGCTCCTCTTCTATATTTTGTACCATAGGGGCAAAGTTTAACTTATATAATTGACCTAACTCATGGCCAACATGAATCCCCAGATATGTAAATTCCGTCTTTGCCTTCTTAAGGCCCCAAGCCGTATCTCCAAATTCTTTTTCAGTTTCCCCCCACAACATTATTTCTGACATATGAATATTTATCTTATACCCAGAAAATGCTGCAAATTGCTTCATGATTGCCAATAATGGGGGAACAGATATGGCCGGGTCTCGAACATATAACAGCATGTCGTCTGCATGTAATGTGACCTTATGTTCTCTCCCTGACCCCCCCACCACTCCTTTAATTTCAGCCAGGCTTCTAATTGCTATCGCCAAAGGTGCTATGGCCAATGCAAATAAAAGCGCCGATAGGGGACACCCCTGTCTAGTGCCCCTGTGGAGGGTGACTTTCTTAGTTAGGCTTTCATTTACTAAAACTCTTGCTTCTGGGGCTTTGTATAGGCTCTCTACCAACCCTATAAATCCCTCCCCAAGTCCATATCCTCAGAGAGCTTCAAACAGGTATTCCCATTCTATATGGTCAAGTGCCTTCTCGGCGTCCATTGTTAAAACCGCTATATTTTTTGACCGTAAGAAGCTCTCCACTCCATTAAGAAGTTTCCTCATATTATGGTATGAGCTTCTCCCAGTAACAAAACCCGTCTGGTCTGGAAGTACCAAGCCCAGGAGAACCCAGTCCAGCCTCCTAGCCAAAACCTTGGCCAAAATTATGGCGTCACAATTTAATAGAGAGATCGGCTGGTATGATGAGCATTCCTGCCCATCCTTCCCTAGTCTTGGGACCAAGCAAATGACTGCCTCTCTGAATGACATCAGAAGGTCTCCACCTCCCTTGGCTTCAGAGAAAAAAACTTCATATTATTAAAGGTATATCCAGATCTTTTTCCCTCAACTGTTTCAGTTATGTTAATATTATTCATTTTGAAGTTGGCATATTTATTATTTTTACCCATGTGCATCACTTTACACTTTGCCTCATTAAAATACATTTTATATTCTTTGGCCCACTTACAGATTTTATCTAAGTTCTGTTGAAGTTCGGCTACAGTGTGTGAGTTATTAACAATGCATCCAAGCTTTCAATCATCAGCATACTTACTGATCCAAACACTCCCAGTAGCATGCATACTTGAAATTAATCTATTAAATAACAGTGGGCCCAGAAATGAGCCTTGGAGAACTCCACTAGTAACTGATATCCAGTCTGATTCATGTTCGCGGAATGACTACCCTTTGCCTTCTATCCTGTAATCAGGAAGCAATCCATTTGATGAAGTTAGAGTTCAGTTTTATTTTCATAAGTTGTTCTGTAAGGTGGGATATTCATACTCCGTCAGGCAGTGGTGCAAGTGGGTGCACAGTGCAACTGAGATGTGCTGGGGCCAGGACAGGGCAATATTCAAAGGTGACATGCAAAGGCGCATCTCCATTGAATATGGCACAGAATGTGCCTGGCCCAAGAACAATGTGCCGGTGCAATCCCCAGACAGGAAGGACCGGGAATACTCCAGCGCAAATGCAGTTGCGCTGTGCGCATCACCTACGATACTCAGAGCTGGGCATGCAAATGGGGCCATAATATATGCATGGTGCACGTGGGGCCATTAGCATGCCATTATGGCCCCATTTGCATGCGATGAGCAGGGTAGTCCAGCAAAATGTGAATGGCACCCTGCAGAGTTGCCAGCAGCAGTAGCTGGATAGCTGGCGGTCAATGCCCACCCCTTGTATGCCTGATCCTGGGCAGTAGTACAATAACAACCCCTACCTGGTGGTCTAGTGGTCCCCTCACCCTCCATTATGCCCAATCCTAGGCTATAGAGTCATTGAACCCCATACCTGGTGGTCTAGTGCCCCCCCGTTACTCCCAATCACAGGTAGTTGTAGAATAGAAAACTCCATGGTGGTCCAGTGGTACCCTCCTCCCTCCTGAATGCCTGATCACAGCCAGTTGTAGACAGGTAAACCCCATGGTGGTCCAGTGGTTCTTTCTTCCCTCCCAAATGCTCAATCATGGGCATTTGTATATAGTAAAGAACCCTGGTGGTCTAACAGATCCCACCCACCCACAGAGGACACCTGGCCACCAAACTCCACCCATCATCAGTGGGCAGATTAACCCCACCCACATACCACCCAGCCTCTTGCCATATGACAGCTTGCAGCATGATCTGTAAGCCTATTGGTCCAAGTGTGGACCAATGGGATTACCAGACCATACTGTACTACACAGGCTCAAATATGCGAATGAATATGTATATTCACATATTTGTGCCTGTGTAGTACAGTATAGTCTGCAAGCCCATTGGTCCACACTGTGGACCAATAGTCTTACAGATCATACTGTAAGCTGTTATTCAGCGGTGGCTGGGCAGTATGCGGGCAGAGTGCAGCCACCCACTGATGACAGATCACCAGGTCGGGTAAGAGTTGTCAAACACCCACGATCAGGCATACCGGAGGGGAGGGGAGAACCACTACACCACCAGGGTTCTTTAATGTATACAAATGCCCACAGTCGGGCATGCGGGAGGGAGGGGGGAACCACTGGACCACCATGAAGGTTTCCTTTCTACAACTGGCCACGATTGGACATATGGGAGGGAGGGGGGAACACTGGACCACTGGGATGGGTGTGGGTTCTTGAGGACGGTGTCCCTGATGGGTGGGTGGCCACCCACATCTGATGGGTGCTGTGTTGTGCCCTGCAATATGGCAGCCCACCTGTGGGTGGCCTGGCTTTGAGACTTTTTGTTCCGGCTAAACTTTGAGCCCCCGTATGCGGCACCTCACACATTAACATTGCACCCCTGCTCATCAGTCTTGTGCAAAAGTCCTCCATTCAATATTGCAATCAGAGCATTACTGTTGTTGGACCAGGTACAACCCCATTGAATATCTGGCCCTAAGGGTTTTGTGGGACACTGTGATGAAGGCCTTAGCATAATCTGGATAGATAACATCAACTGGCATTCTATTTTCAAGAGCTGCACTCACTGGCTCATAAAAATTCAGCAGATTTGTTAAGCAGGATCTTCATGGAGTAAAACCATTTTGTGAAATATCTATATTACCAGTTCTAATATGCTCCATTATCTTATATTGCATAAGACTTTTCAGGAGTTTGCAAACAACGGAAGTAAGGCTAATAGGCCTATAGTTACTCGTCATTTGTTTGTTTCCTCCCTTAAATAATGGGGTCACATTAGCCAGTTTCCAGGATGTTAAGGAGATGCCTTCATTTACGGATAAATTGAATAATACAGTCAAGGGGCCTGATATTTCTTTAGACAGTTCCTTAAGGAATTTAGGTGTAATGTCATCTGGGCATGGTGAGGAACTGAATTTAATAGATCTAATTACATATCTAATATCATGTTCTGTAAATAATATAGGTGTAGCTGTAAGTGTTTTGTTATCAAGTTTATAATCCTCCTTCTGTTTAAATACCATTTCGAAGTAGTTATTAAGTTTGGTAGCCATTGTGGTTTCATTGGTACAGAAGAGTACACAGCTGAGCACTGTGTTAGCCCATGGCTGCTTACGCAGTGACTGCTGCCCCCCCCCCCGGGCCAACTCTTAATTTATTGGTAGTTGAGGTCATGTGGCCTAAATGTGACATCCCAGCTCTGCATCTATCTCCTAACTTCCTCATTTGGGAGTCGTGCTCTGCCACCACAAGGGGTCACTACTGAACCTTCCCTTTCCACAGTGCTCTTACCTTAACCCTCATCTACTCGTTTTTTTTTTTCAATTCTTTCTCCAAGTTCATATCTTCTCCATCCTCCTGTCACAGGACTTTTACCCCTCTCAGCTCTTTCTCCCTAGCCATGACTCGAACCCCTGACCCCCTGCACCAAAGGTGGAGACCCTAACCATTCTGCTATTCCTGCAGTGCCATATGTGCTTTTCTTTTTAAACTCTTTAACCTTCTCTTATGACCCCTTTCTCTAAACCCACACCCTCCACTTCTATCTTTCACCTCACCCTGAGCTATTTTAGCTGCCCCATCCAATTCTACCCCTCTTTTCTCTCCATCAAACCCACTCACATTACTATGAAATGACACAGTACAATTATCACACCATAACCACTCCCCCACAAACACCAACAAAATTAGCACCCAATATTGAGTGTCCCCATCACTAAACTGACCCTACCTGGGGGGAGCAGGAACACAGAATGGCACCCTGATCCCCATTTCTGTGCAGTTCCACATAACAGACACCTGACTCCTGCACAAAACTTACATCCCATCACACAGGTACCGCCACTTATTAATACAAGATTCGTTTGCAATACCACTAAAGTCCATAGAAGTACCCCCCCAACTAAAGTTAATATGCCAAGCTCTAACATGGATCACACTGCTACTCTTCTAACTAGGAAGCAACATTCATCCCAACCCTGGCCCTCCCCAACCCTCATACAATGCTAATAATAACCCTAGAACATTAAAGCTGACTTCCATTAATAAAAGGAGCCTTCTACCAAAGCTGGCTGATCTTCAGGTCTGGACTACTCAGCACAAACCTGACATACTATCTGTTGTAGAAACCTGGTTATCACCCTCCGACCCTGATTTTGCAGTCTTCCTGAGTGGTTACACCATCCTTCTCCAGGACAGAATTGGAAAAAGCGGGGGCGGGGTTGGTGTGCAAGTTACTACAAAGATACTCTCCAGGGTTGTGCCTTGCCCACAGGAGATCTTGGTAAAAAATCAAACTACTTCATGTTAAGCTACTCCTAGGTTGCAGCCACAAAACCCTCTCTGTAATAATGGTATTCATACCATCTACAGAACAGTCAATCGGTTTTAACCTCCTTGCCGACTACCTGTTCAAACTATCCCCTAAAACTGAACTTGTTGCTCTTGGGGACTTTAACATAAATTGGCAAGCTCCTGCAGCAGCCCCCTACAAGGAGACCCTCTCCTCCCTGAACATAACCCAACTAGTCATTTCCCTCACTAGATATAACCATCCAACAGGTTCCAGCTTTCTCATACTCTGGATCATCTCCAACCATCCAGAGAGAATCTCTGGTACCACTGTCCTCCCTGATGTCATCAGTGACCACTCCTCTGTTCAAACGTTACTGGTCAAATAAGTCCCACAAGCCCACATCTAAAACAGTAGTGAACTGGGTTCTGATGAAAGGGCAGCTGCAGCTCCTTCAAGCCACCTGCTGAACTCTAACTAGTCTCCCATTGACAATACCCAAAGCAAGGACCAAGCGGTTGATTATTTCATCTCCACATTAAACAGTGCTTGTTATATATTTGCCCCAATAAAAAAGAGAAAGACTAGGGGACACATACACCCTGGATCACAGCATCCCTCCTCAAAATAATGGCCTCTAGGGATAACCTTTGGCACTGTGCTCAGGCCACCAGCAAGCCGTCAGACCTGCAACAGTTCAAAATGGCTAGGAACACCTGCACCCAGGAAATTCGATGTGCAGAATCCCAGTACTATAAGAATGTGCTCTCCAACTCCTGGGGCAACAGCCAGAGGTTCTGTGACAACCTCAAAGAACTGATGCACTCCCAGTAAATCCCCACCCACCATTATAGAATCTGGTGGGGCCACCCTGCAAGACCCAAAAAGCATTCTGGATGCACTAAACCTAGCCTTCTCTGACCTTAGCAGGATACTTCCCCCTGACATACCTGACAGATGATGTAAAACCAAGGAAAGTAACATCTGCTCCACTCCAGTCATCTCACCCCCCCGCCCTTTTCTATTTCAGGATGATTTCCGCGTTAGAGGCAAAAAAACTACATAGGTCATGCTATTGGGAAATCTTGAGCCAGCAATGACACACTTGACTTCAAACTCTTAATTATAACCCTAGATGCTTAGACTACTAGTCCTACTTCCTCAGACTAAACTCCTCAATCAGTCTCTCAGCCTTGGTCAGTTCCCCACACACTGGAAAGCCACAGTGGTCACTCCAATCTATAAAAATGGGGAAATATTTCAACCCTCGAACTACCATCCAATTTCCATCCTCCCCCTATCTCAAAAGTGCTGGAATGTATAGTTGCAGACCAGCTATCTGAATACTTGGAGAACTACCAGCTTCAGTGTCCACAACAGCATGGTTTTTGGAAAACTCATAGTACCACTACCGCACTACTAGACTGCTCCAACTTCATCCATAACTCTCTCAGCCAAGGGCACTTAGTGGGGGTGATACACATTGACCAAACAAAATCATTCAATGCTGTAAATCACACCCTATTACTTGACATACTGCATGATCTAGACCTCTCTGCCGATGTTACTGGATGGTTTAAAAGTTACCTTAGGGACAAAACTCAGAAAGTAAAAACAGGTGAGAAACTCTCTGATAACAGTCCTGTGCAATCCAGAGTCCCCCAAGGCTCAGTTCTTTGCCCCTTGTTATTTAGCCTAGTTCTTAACTCCCTCCCCCAAATAAACTCCACTAACCTTCTTCTGTATGTGGATGATGCTGCCATCTTCACCAGCTACCCTGACCCTATATCACTAAAGCTACAACAAGCTACAACTGCAGAACTATTTCTTAGACGTTAAAATGGTTTACAGATCACAGACTTCTAAACTACTAAAAACCAAAAAAAATGCTCTTTGCTAGCTCACAAAACAAGCACCGTCACAACCTACTCAATATCCTTAACAATACCAACATACCCCTGGAACAAGTCCAACAGTATAAGTACCATGGAGTAACACTTGAATCTACCATGTCATTTTCGACCCATGTTGATCAGGTGGCTAAAGCACTAAACACTAGGCTGGGGCTCCCATGTAGACACAGGTGCTGCCTCACCCCTAATGCTCTACAACTAGCTATCACTAGCTCCTTATTCTCTATTATAGAATACAGTCTAATTATCTATGGGACAGCTACGGATAACACCCTCAAAATAAACCACATTGCCCTTAAAAAAATATGCAGACTAGCTTCTGACTCCTCCAGACTTACACATACCAGTAATTGCGACCTGTATCCTCAGACCAGAAGGCTAAACCTCAAGGTCCGATTAATGTACCTGACATGCCTGTTTACAATGAAAATCAACACTGGTCTCACCCCATTCCCCTTCAAAAAGCTCCTCACCCATGTATTAAACCATCATCATACTCATGGCATGACTGCACAGGCCTTTTAAGTCCCTTACTGCCGTTCCTTCCTGGCTCAATGGGTCATCAGTTTCAGGGCACCAATCTGGAAAAACAGCCTCCCCCTGATATTTGTGATCTCTTGAACCCTGGCCATTTTAAGCTTAATCTCCGCAATCAACGTACCACCCTTAGCAAGTGTGATTGTACAAACTAACATGTCCCCATGCTCTTAATGCTACTTGTCTTGTATTCTTATCTCTTCTAGGTTGCCCTTTCTCTTACTCCTATCCCTTCTATGGCTCACACCTCTTACCTACTTCTACCACTAGTTTCCAATCCTCCCCTCACACTATCCTTTCCTCTTCCTCCTTTCCTCTCTCTCACCATCTAATTGACTCAGTAACCCTCCTGCTCCCTCCCCCCACCTTTCCCACCCTTCTCTGGACAACACCTCTAAGGCTGCTCCCTTGCACCACTTCCCTACTTCTACCACTTACCTCTCTGAAACACCATTCCTACCCTCCCTCCACAATAACCTTTCCCCTACTTTCTCTCCAATCTTCCATCTCCCACTCTCTAGTCTACTCTCTAACCCACTACCTCTCCCCCCACCTTCCCTACTCTTTCTCTGGACAATGTCTCTCTGGCTGCTATTAACCTTGTACCCACTCTTGTGTGCACTGACCTTGAGTTTTGATATCCTGACTCAATGCGCTGTCAAATGCAACTGTTTGTATAGTCTTCTGTGTAATGTGTCATCCTCTGCTTTGTAAAATTGTAATTGTCTATATAACATGGAACCTTTGTAAAAGAACCACTGGTTCAAAGGTATTTGTAATCCAAGATCTTAATAAATAAAATAAAAATAAAAACCCTTGGAGAGAGACTGTACTAGTCCACCCATTGATCAAATCAGGATATGCAGACTCTCAGCAGGCTAAAGTATAGCCTACACAAAATACACCACAAACAGCCTGAGAGGGCCCAACTTTTCTGAAACAGTCTTATTGGGAGAATGGGGAACGTGCCAGTAAACTGCTGGCTTACCATCTCAAACAAAAGCAGAAACCTATACCTCACATATCAAAACCCCAAATGGCAAGAACAGTGATGACCTGAATGTATTCAGACAGGTGTTCCAGGACTACTATGCTATGCTAAGCTTAGTACAGGTGCAGATACTAGTCACTATGGGCAATATGAAGAGTTCTTCTCTTCATTTTCACCGATTCAGTCTTCTACTTGCACCCTACTACTTTGAAAGAAGTTGAAGACCTATTGCTAAAACTGGATGTAAAAAAAAGTGCTGGTGCAGATACCCTCGACCCATATTTTTTGAAGGTGGCCATCCATGAGTTAGCCATTCCCATAACCCATTTAGTTAACCTATCATTAACTCAAGGATCCACTCCTTCAATATGGGAAACAGCGCACATCATACCCCTGTTCAAGTCCAGAAATCCCTGTGATCTAAATAACAGATCAATTTTGATTCTCCCGGTCTTGTCAAAATTACTGGAAAAAGTTGTAAGTAACCAGCTGAGACAGTATTTAGAAGCTAATAACCTGCTTAATCCAGTCCAAGCAGGGTTTAGAGCTAAACATAGCACATTCACAGCACTTGCCAAAGTGACTAATGATAGGCAAAGAGAGCTAGACAACAGGAATTACACCTGCGCCGTATTCTTGGATATCAGCAAGGCCTTTGACACTGTCGACCATTCTCTGCTACTCTCTTCCCTGACCTCACTAGGTGCTGACCCATTATCTTTACAGTGGTTCAACAACCTCTCTGATTGTTTCCAGCAGGTGAAAGCGGAAGGAGATCTCTCAACTCTCAAACCTCTCCTAAGAGGTGTTCCCCAGGGTTCCATCTTAGGACCGATCTTATTTGCGATATACATCAACAATATTGATGAAAGCATAACTAAGGCCAACATTCATCTGTTTGCAGATGACACAGTTCTTTACATAAGCTGCCCATCATTACAATCTGCATGTAATGACCTTCAATCTGACTTCAACCTGCTGCAACACCAGCTCCTAAACAAAAAACTGTTACTTAACACCAATAAAACAAAAGCAATGCTCTTTTCTCCCTCTACCCAAATGGTAAATTCAGCCCTATCAGATCATGTGCCACAGATTGCTATAATTCTTGGCGAGAAGTTGGAATTTGTCCCTAAATTCTAATACCTGGGAGTATGGCTGGGCCATAGGCTCTCCTTTATAGAGCACGTTGAAGAATTACTCAAACAATTATGACAGAGACTTGGCCTGTTCTTTAGGATAGCCCACTTCTTAACTAGAGATGCCAAACTACAGCTGGAACAATCAACCTTTCTATCCTTGATATATTATGCTGACATCCTCTACAGTCACTGTCCCATTTCCTACCTTACCAAACTTGACACATTATATCATAAAGCTTTGAGGTTCATCACAGGCCTACCTTATTCCATTCACCACTGCTCCCTATATCAATCAGTGGGGTGGAGTTCTCTTCAATTCAGGCGTGATAAAAAAGCAACCTTATGGACCCTGAGAGCCATCTCCAAAAAACTGCCCCAATACATTACAGACTGTCTTCCTATAAAACCAATAGGCAATTATGCACTGAGAAGTTGCAAATCACTCCTACTGATGGTTCCCAAAGTTAACTCTCACTTTGGCAGGGCTGCTATTAACTTTACACTGTCCTCCTTGTGGAATAAATTGCAAAAAAACCTGAAACTGAGGTCACCCATCGGCATCTCATCTTTCATGCTCTTATATTTACATCTCAGAAATGATCAGTGCAATTGTTTCCCATGACCATGAATTGTCATCATG
This sequence comes from Neoceratodus forsteri, assembly GCA_016271365.2. Taxonomy (NCBI): domain Eukaryota; kingdom Metazoa; phylum Chordata; order Ceratodontiformes; family Ceratodontidae; genus Neoceratodus; species Neoceratodus forsteri. The sequence continues at coordinate 1,158,793,261 of CM028130.1, read as the reverse complement.
CTAACCTGCACCATTTAACCATGAACAAATTACTTCTAGTGCTTGTCTCCTCCTTGGCCCTGGTCTGTCATCATGCTTTCACGTAACACTTTGATGACTCTGTCCTCCCTTTGATACTGGTCTATCGTCCCGCTTTCTCCAGCCTTCTTTTCACAACTCTATACGGCACTCATCCACAATCTACACGCAATCATACTATAAAAGTCCTAACTCCCTTTTCCCTCTCCCGGTAGGCCCCCACTGCCCCATCAGTTCTACCGACCTATCCTTGGGACTTCACTTCTCACAATGTTTATCCTTCGCTTACATATTACATACCCCTCCTGGTACCCCATCTGCCATTAGTTGGTGGTTCTCCAAGCCATTTTCATGGCTAGTACTAGTGACTACCTCTGGTAAATGAACTAACTGGTACTTCTGTACAGGGAACATGATTTATATACAGTTGCATGGTTCAATGGTGGACCTGCCCCCTTGTATTTTTTTTTTTTTAAACACCTTTATTCATTTTCAGTAAACAGACAGACAAACATACACATACCTGGCCAAGCCAGGGAACACAACCCCAAACTGTCTGTGCGAACTATGTACATCCCCCAATGTACAAGCACATTAGAAAACCGCCCCACATTATGATCAAGCTCCAAGGTCAATAATGCCCTGATATAGTACGTTGACCAGTGTTAAAGTACACCCTTCCCTTCATTGACCAAAATCCTCCTTTATTTACCCACTTGTGAGCATATTTTACACTGCGGCCCCCAAAGGAGTCTGACTCTTACCGGACGGTTTCCTAATGTGTCCCTGGAGAGAGAGAGTCCCAACCCCTTAAGCCCCTGCAGACCATTACCAATCCCTTTGTCCTGGTAATGGGCCAATACAACCCAATTTTACCATCTAAAAATTATTAAAGTCCAAGTAGTACCAAGAATATTAGGGATAATAAAGGGAAAAGCAAAATGAAAATAGGCACAAAGGAATATAGGCATTAAACACTCTGGCATGCTTTCCTTTGCTATTCACCGTCTGACAGACAGACCTGTGTTCCAGTATTCGTAACTTGCTGGGAGTAGATCGCATCTAATATTGCCCATCTTTTTACGTATAGCTCTTTTCTCCCCTCAGAGAATAAATGTCTCTTTATCTTGGCCAATACCCCTAGGAGTTCTCTCACCCATTGATCATAGGCGTAGGCCTGATCGTCCTTCCAATGCTTTACTAAAAACACCTTAACTACCGACACCATTAAAGAAAGGTGGTATTTGGGTGCGGTCCCTACAATTTGAGAGAAGTCACCCAGAACACATATTTCTGGCGTTATAAAATCTGTATAGTCCAGCATTGGATCCATGCCCCCTTTAATCTCCCTCCATAAGGGTGAGATTTTGCTGCATCCCCACATTACATGCAACAGGTCACCCACGCCCTTCTCGCATCTGGAAGCACAGGTCCGTCTGTCTCAACCCTCTACCATATAGCTTTACAGGGGTATAGTATATGTTGGAAACCACAAAAATTTGCATATTTCTATACTTGGGTATCACATTATATTTAGTACTTTTCCAAATACTCTCCCAGCTAAGATTTCTGGGGGTCATCACCTTGTCCCAGTATGGGATTCGTATAGGGGTATTCGGGCCCAGAAAGTCCAAAAGAATTTTATAAATTTGTGAAAGTGGGTTGGCTCTCTGGATGATTTTCCTTAAGCTCCCCCACGATAAAGAGTTATCTATGGAGTCCCCCATCCCCTTCCGAAACCCTGCTAACATTTGTTTAAGTTGTATCCTTTGAAAGAAAGACAGTCCATCACATTGTGGTGGAAGGACTATTTTGTCTCCCTGCATCACGTCCCTCAATCTTAGGCCCCATAAATGGTTAGACCACGGGTGTCCAATTACCCAACCCCCTATTACCAAGTTATGATTACCCAGTATGGACTGGTCTCTGGACTTCATTTGATACCGCTTTTGTGCCGGAGTGAGAAAGGACCACCAGGCCTCCGCGGATTTTATAATTGGGTTCCCATACCCCATCCTAAAAGAACCTTTTCTTAGTTTGGCATATAGCAACGATTCAGGAGTGAGGCCAAAGCTTGTTAACAATTGCTTCTTTATTCGCAACCAGGCTGGTATGTAATTTCCCCCCTCATCGTTTTCCGCCCATTGAGCCATAAGGCCTAACTGGCCTGCCACGTAGTAAACATGGAGGTCAGGCAACCTGATGCCACCCTCCTGCACGAAGGCGCAAGACATTATGCTTTATCCTAGACGGTTTGTTATTCCACAGGAATCTGAAATTAGCCTCCTGATTATACTAAACCATTTAGTAGGGATACTATATGGGACTAGATGTACCGGATATAGCAGTCTCGGTAATACATTCATCTTAATGAGGCCCAATCGTGCCGTAAAGTTCAAAGGTAGCTTGTTCCATCTTAGTATATCCCCCTTGACCGCAGATATGATCCCCCCAGATTAGCATCAGCCCCCGACTCCAGATTTGCTGTAATCCAGACGCCTAGATACCTCATTTTATCAGTACTCCATTGCACTCCCAGGGATGAAAAATCTGCCCTAAAGACATATGGTGTCAAAGGTAGGATTTGTGTCTTTGTAAGATTCAACTTGTAATTGGAGACCTTAGAAAAACGGCCTATTAATTCTCTTACTCTCTCAAAGCTAGATACTGGGCCTTGTAGATGAAGGAGTATATCATCTGCGAAAACTGAAAGTTTTAACTCCATTCCCCCAATCCTAATCCCCTGAACCTTTATATCCCTATTGATAGATCTCAGAAGGGGTTCTAGATAGAGGTTGAACAGTATCGGTGAGAGAGGACACCCTTGACGAGTCCCATTATTTAGTTGGAATTCCCGCGAGATATAACCATTACATAATATTCTAGCCGTTGGGGCAGCATATAAATTCTTAATGCCTCTAAGGAGACCCCCGGGGAATCCCATTTTCTCCACTGTAGCAAAGAGAAAGGAATGTGAAACCCGATCAAAAGCTTTTTCAGCATCTAGGGAAATCAGGGCTAAAGGTAGTTGAGAATCGGGGGCAAAATTTAGGATATGATGAATTTTCCTGAGTGCGTCTTTCCACCCCCTCCTCGGCATAAATCCTACTTGTTCCTGACTGATTAAACTGGGGGCAATACTCAAAATTCTATTTGCCAAAATTCTGGTGAGAATCTTAATATCTTGGTTTATTAACGCTATAGGCCTATAGCTACCTAGTGCATCCCTAGGCTTGTCTGGCTTAGGAATTAAAGTAACATAAGCCTGATACAATGGAGGATGGTGAATCTCCTCCCAGATTATAGTGAGAAAAAACTCTTGGAGTATAGGAAGTATAGTCTGAATATGGGTCTGGTAAAATTTGGCAGTAAGGCCGTCAGGCCCCGGTGATTTACCAATAGGAAGAGACTGCACCACTTCAATAATTTCAGATGCTCTTATTGGAGCTTCTAATTCCTTGGCTTGGGCAGGATCCAAGATTGGTAACGGGATTCCTTCTAGAAAACGCTTGGCATCCTCCTCCCCCACCAAATCTTTAGCTTGGTAAATTTCTGTAAAGTATGTTGCGAAAGCCTCGGCCATCTCTTGTTGGTCTGTAACCAGCTTCCCTTCATACTGAACAGATATGATTGTCCCTACTTGCCTCCCACTCTTTAATTAGTCAGCCAAGAGACTTCAGGGACGCCACCTGCAGTAGGAATTTGATGCTGATCTTATTCAGCCAAAACTCTGTTTTCCCATAGACAATATCCGACAATTCCCTTCTCAAGCTTTTGAGTTCCGCATCTATTTCCCCTGAGGATCCCTCCAGCTGTGACAAAGAATTAATCGCCCCAATCAAAAATTCCTCTTTAGCCCTTCTTAGCCTCTTATCCTTTGCAGCTAGACCCCTAGCTGCCCCCGCATATAAAAACTTACAGGTAGGCCAAGCTAATCTTTTATCTTGCAACGTGGGAAGCTGGAATCTAATGATCTCCTGTAGGGCCCCTTCCAATTCATCCCTTCTTGTGGCTTCTGTCAAGAAAGAATCATGAAGCCTCCAACTGTAAGGTCGAGGCGGTGTGGGTCTTGGTTCCCACTGCATCTGAATAAGAGAGTGATCTGAGAGGGTTCTACCCTCTGTCAAAACTTCCCTAATCTCTGTAAGTGCCTCTCTATTAACCAAAAAAAATCAATTCGAGAGTGACTCTTGTGGGCGGCCGAATAGAATGTCATGTCGCTGCCCCATTTGAAAGGTTCTTAATTGGGTCAACCAGTACTGCTACCTCTAAAAACCTAGCCAGGGCTAGCTGGGCCTTGGTCATCGGCCCACTGGATGGAGGTATCCTGTCCTCCTGGTTATCAAGATAGGTGTTCCAGTCACCCGCTAGGATAAGTGAGTGTGAAGGAAGATTAGCTATATCCCTTTCTATTGAGGCAAAAAATTTAGGATCGGAGGGAGTTGGCCCATATATGGATGCAACCGAGACTACTTTACCAAGCAAAGTGCCTGACAAATAAATCCCCCTACTATCTTGCCTTGTTAGCACTTGCGCCACTTCATATGGGCAAGATTTCTTTATTAGAATCGCCACACCCCCGGAGGCCCTGTCCTTTCCCACTCCATATACTTGTCCCACCCATCGCTTCCTGAGACCACCCAGCTCTTCTGTCAAAAGATGTGTCTCTTGTAGCTTGCAATTGTACCTTTCATTGTTCAATGTATCGAAAATGACCATTCTTTACATCTACCCTGAGTCCTTTAACATTCCAAGAGATTATTTTAAACATGACATCAGTAAACATCAAAATTATTTCAAATAAGCCCAGATATTGTGCCCTTCAGGGTCTGCATTCTTGCTGTTCCCATACTTGGACTCTCTCTTTCCAACCCCCTCGTCCCTCCCCTTTTATCCCCGATCCTTAGATCGACCACCTACCAGTTGAGTCATGGATGAACCTGCCTCGTGCCCCCCAGCCCCAGCCCCTGACACTGAACCCCGTGGATCTGGCCCACGGCTCCCATAAAGACCTAAACGTGGAGGCCCCATATTCCTTTCAGTCAATCACCCCCTGTTATTTGAAAAAAAAAAAATAAACAAAAAAGAAAGGGAGGCAGCCCCTCTCAAAGCTCTCGCTTATAAAATAAATATCAAGCCCACACTGCTCCTCTTTAAATTCCCTTGCATCCCGGGGTGATATCCCTCCAGTTACTAGTACTACTTAGGTCTTAGTCCCTTTGGCCATTCCCTCTCTCCGTCTTTCCCCAGAACTGACAAGAGGCCAGATATATATGTGACAGTGCCCTCTAAAAGCTATAATACTGGCTGTTTAGCCCCTATTGCAATAAGATTTCCTCACCACCCCCCTCTAGCAACTCCCTCCAATGTTCCGAGCTCACGAGGATATTCTTGGATCTAGTAACACAAATAGTAGGTTTCGTGATCTCCATGCCCCCCTGACTACTACTTGATGTGTTGATTTCTTGTAATTCGTCACCTAGTGGCCCTTCTATGATCCTATATACCCAGACCTGAGCCAATCCCGTAAACCCCCAAGTTTAACAGAAAACAATAGAACAAACAGGCAATAGCAACTTTAAAATCCTTTGCTTTTCTTCCATCACAGCCATCAAGTAGACACAGCCTTCTTCTTCACAGAAAGCAGTCATGTTGGGGGTTTGAATAAATCTGGGAGCTCAGCCCGTAGTCCCTCCAACGCATCTTTTGCTGTGAGGAACCTCTTCTCTCCAGCCTGAAGACGTACCACCAGAGCTGCAGGGAACTGTAGTCTAAATTTTATTCCTGCAAGATATAGCTTCTTCTTTATTTCTGCATACCCTTTTGCTTTTCCCGAATCGCATGCTTGGTCTTGAAAGAACCATAGAGAGGCACCATTCCATTGCAGAGACTTCTTTTGTCTGGCAGTGAGCAGCACATGGGACTTTTCTTTATAGTTGAGAAAGTGCATAATTATCACTCGGGGCCTCGACCCCGGTGGTGGCATCTCCCTTAATGCCCGATGAGCTCTTTCCCAGGTTGTACCCATCCCCAAATGGTGTAGGGCCCAGCAACTTCAGCAGGAGCTCCTGCAGGAAAGAGACACAATCTGAGCCTTCAGCCCGCTCTGGTAGCCCCCAACATCAAGTTGTTTCTCCGTTTCTGATTCCTGATCCTCCACCCTCTTCTCTAATTTCTTGACCTTTTTCCGAATCATCCCCACCTTCTGATCAATCACAGAAACCTTCCTCTCCTGCGATGAGATCCGGGCCTCAGCATCACCCATTCTTTGTGCCAGGGAGTGTAATGCCGGCTTTACTGCGGTGAAATCAATCACCAGCCCTTGCAGCATTGCCTTAATTTCCCGAATGTCCTCTGCGTTCGAGCCTGAGCCCCCCTCCTTCCCTGGTTCCTCGTCCTGCTCGGGTAAGGTAGGCGACTGGAATTTGGGCCTCTTAGTAGCTGGAGCTCGCCTCGCCAGGGGTTCAGCAGATTCGCTTCCATCGCCAGCAATGACGCTGCCTGAGCTTGCCAATGCGCCCTCGCTGTTTCTTAAATCGCCGCTCTTTGTATCCTCGTAGCCCTTTAGTGATTAGCAAGGAAACACACCCACGCCGGCTTGCGGGCTCTTGTTGGCTATTTTAAAGTATTTATAGCCAGTCTCGGAGTAACTTATATTATATTTTGTACCGCGGGGCCTCGGAGAAGCACGGGAGATGTCTCTTCCGAATCAGCTCATCACGTGACTCCTGCCCCCTTGTATTTGAATCCTCCTCTGTTATGGCTTACTTTGTCTTCCTTTTATCATTTGACTCCCCTATTACTGCACCATTGTGTTTGTGTTTATATACTTATTTACATGTATTTATATGTTTTTATGATGGATGTTACCCGACCCTGTTCTAACCAGGTCCATCTTGTAAAAGAGCTCTGCTCAATGATGTTCACCTGGATAAATAAAGATTTTGATTGATTGATTGATTGATTTAACAAGCCACAAATTCTGCCATCAGCACCACACACAATGGAGGAGGCAGACATATACTCAGAGGAGCTCTCCAAGGCTATTCACAAATTGGTCAAAGGAAAAGCAACTAGACCTGATGGCCTGGGCGCAGATTTCTACCAGGGCATCAAAATGTGCCTGGCCTCAACATTGCTTGACCTCTTCAGCTGTGCAAAGGCCCTAGACACTCTTCCTCCCATGCTGCAGGAAGCAATACAGCAGTACTCTCCCAGCCCAATAAAGACAGGACATTGTACACCAATTATAGGCCAATATCACTGCTAAATTTTGACATCATGATCCTGGCCAAGGTGCTTGCCAGTTGACTAGAACAGGCATTACCATACTTGCTGCACACGTCACAAGTGTGTTTTATGAAGGGGAGACAAGGTGTAGACAACCTTCAACTTGTACACAACCTCATCCAAACAGCAGGAACTGAGTTGTCTGCCCTGGTAACGATCAGTGCTGAAAAGGCCTTTGAGGGGGGAGGTGCTAATGAGCAAGTTGGTGTGAGGACGTGGTTTTCCTGTGCTCCCAGAACCCAGCATAAAATCTTACCAAAATCCACAGCATCCTGCTAGTTAAAAGCAAAATTTGGTGCAGGGACCCACAGCTACAGTAACAACATGGATGAGTATCTTGCCGGAAGTTCAGACAGAACACAGAAAAATATGGGTAAAAATGCCAGAAAACAATCAGCACCCTGCCAGGCCTCCACAGCAGGGCCAGTCTCCCAATCTGCGGCTGAGATGCTATCTTTGGGTTGGGAGGTCATGAAGCAACTCATGTCCATGCTGGACACACGCCTGAACAAGCTGGAGTGTACTATCGATACCAGACTGCAATCGCTAGTGGAACAAGCTGCAGCGCAGGCCTCCAGAATTACAGAGACTGAGTACCGAATTTCCCAAGTGAAGGATAGGTTGGAACCCCTACCAGGGAGGGTCACAGCTCTATAAAAAAAACTGGCTGAAATGAGAGATCTTATGGATTACCAGGAGAATTATCATAGGTGGCTAAACCTCAGGGTCAGAGGACTACTGGAGGGGACAGAAGGTGCGAGTGCTATGCAATTCTGTGCTGTAACCCTGCCACAGTTGCTTTGCTTAAATCTGAAGGGAGAAAGGGTGAAGCTGGAGAGGGCGCATAGAGCGGTCGCCCCAAACCACCACCTGGGACAGCCTCCTAGGCAAATAATACTTTGTTTCCATAACTTTTAGGACAAGGAGAAAGTACTGGCAGCCTACAGAAACATGCCGCAATTGAAATTTGATGGCACTCAACTGTTTCTACTGCAAGACTATTCCAATTGTCTCCTTAAAAAGAGAAGTGCCTTCAATCAGGTAATGGTGCAGTTGAGGGAAATTAAAGTGGAAAATTTGCTCATCTATCCAGCGACCCTCAAAATCAAACATGAGGGTGTGGCATATTTATTTTGGGCAGCAGAGAAGGCCTCAGTGTTTGTTGAGGAGCTGAAGAAAAAAGTGGGATGAGTACCGCTGAATGCATGCTTCGGAAGATGTCCAAGTTGAAGAGAGAAATGAACTCTGTTTGGGTCATTTCTGGAACTGTACTGTGGATCACTGGATTTAAGTAGACTATTGCTTTGTTTTGATATCCCTCAAGCTCTTTCACCCCATGGACATTACTGGACAGAAGGTTGATTTACTTGGAGCCTAGGTGTTTCCCTCACCAGATATATGGGAGAATCCCTGTGGTGGGAGAAAGAAGACAATTGGAAGGATGGGGATGCTGGAGTAAAGGTTGGCCTGGGGGTGGATGGGGGAGTCCTGAGCAGCTGCGTGGTTTTATTTTGCGCTGCTCGACCTCGCGCTCTGCTGTCTGGGTCTTTGAATATAATCACAGGGGACAGAATGCTGTGTCTAATGGGGGTGGGTGTACACCCGAGAGAGAAGGAAGGGGGGGTTCTTAATGCCAAAGGAGGGATGTTCATGCTCGGCAACAGGAGAGTCAGATGCCTGAAGATATTATGCTGCTATGAATTGAAAAAGCATTTGTGGATGGGCAGAGGCTTTTTAAAGGGCAAAATTAAGCATAAAAGTGGGTGAACTACAGTACAAGTCACATTAAACTTTTCCATCAACTCACTGGTGTAGCATTTTTTTTTGTGATGCTACTGCAGTGGCAACTGGAACTGTTGAAGCTTTAAACTTTTTTTCAACCATCTTTCACTGCCTATTCAACTCACTTGTACTTGTTTAGTGAAATGGCAGTAGCTGCTTTGCAGTGTTTATGCAATGCATTTTCATGGCATTGTTTATAAATATTACAGCATTCCTTAAGAGCATTTTTTATAAATATCACAGCATTCCTTAAGAGCATTGTTTATAAATATCACAGCATTCCTTAAGAGTTGTTTAGTCTACCTTCTGAAATGAAACTCATAAGCACTCAGCTGAAAATAAAGCTTAAAGTACATAACAGCTAGTTGCAAACCAATATTAACCTTTTACTAATTCATTGACTTAAATACTGCTCAGATGAAGAAACTCATTGAACAATGCTACACCAGTGAGTTGAGGGAACAGTTTAATGTGACTTGTACTGTAGTCTGTCAGTAGCTATAAGGAAACCAACAAGCTTCGGGGGGGGGGTCTCGAGGGATCGTAGAAAAAGAATGGAGGGAGGGAAATGGGACAAGGGAGGAGGAATATCTTCTATGTCTCTAATGGTCACAAAGATAGAAGGATATAGGGGGATGCTGGTGGGTTTTGGATGAAATAGAAGTGTAATCTGAAATATGTGAAAGCTGGGTCTGGGAGCATGGACTCATGTCTACAGTGGCAGGATCTTGAGGTGACTTGGAGATCTGAAGGGGTATAAATGCACAAAATGGATGGGGGAATTCTTGTACTTCAGAGTGGGAGTTAGAGTTGCAAGTTTGTTGGTTTGCATTGTTAAACTTGTTTTAAAATATTTTCCTGTTATTTATTTATTTATTTATTTGCTTTTGTTAACCGGGTAAGGCACACTAGACAGTCAAGTGCCTATTTTCTGGTGCGACCTGGGAGGGTTACAGACTAGAAGCACAGTTGACATTCAATGATATAAACAGGCAAACAACAAAATTTGACAGTCAGAGAAATGACAAGCTTATACATGGGTTGAGTAGATAGCTAACAACCTTCAAGATGGTTAGCACAGGATACAGTAGGATACTAACTTGGTGATTTCGGCAGAGACAGCAAAATTTCATAAAAAGATCAGTTCGGTTAAAAACAAGCAGACGTAAGTGTCAGCAAATGGGGTGGGGGACGGGGTACAAAGAGAAGGGAGCAGTCAGGGAGGGGCTTGGAGGGCAGTGTGAGCTGATGGGGGAGGAGGGCAGGCAGTAAGATAATGGCATTTGCTAGTAACTCAACCAGTTAACAGGAGGATAAGTGCAGTGGACACTGAGGGCATGGATACCCCCCCAAGCATACCTAGTGCTGGAGGGCTACGACGTACAAGGACAGGTGGTGGATCCTTTCAGGTAGTTCCAAAGGGAGGCTTTAAAGCCAGGATGGGAGGACTGAGTTAGGGCAGGGAGAGAGTTACATAATTTCGGGGCATAGGTGGTGAAGACCCGATCCCCCATGAGGCTGCGAGTTCGAGGGACCAGGCGATCAAGTGTTGCCCTCGACCTAAGCTGGTAGGGAGAGGTGTCGGGGTTGAAGGGAAGTGTGAGGGCAGCAGGGGTGGCCGATCGGATGATGTTGTCACTGAAGTTCCCAACTACAAAGGTGCTGTGCTTCTTGGGAGGGAGCCACTCTAGGCGTGAGTAGAGGTCACAGCGGTGTGTTAGGGAAGGGGCAGAAAGCGCAAAGCGGCAGATGTTGTTGTAGGCCGTGTCCCATTTCAATAGGCTGGATTTGGGCACCGGGCAAATGTTATTAGCCCGTAGCAGAGAGAGGGGGGGAGGAGGACCTCCTTGGCTAAGGCTATATGAGCAGCCGGAGTCAAGCAGTTATTGGCTCTGTAACCGAGACCTAGTTTACCCTTCATAGCCTTGCAGATGTTGAATGACATCTTGAACTGGGCTGAAGATGAAACTACAAATGATATAAAAAGGTGTCTTTGCAAAGGTAAATGTTATACAACCACTGGAGTGCAGGAATGGGTGTCTAGGGAACTTGTATGTATTAGAGATGGATAATGGTACAGGGGTGAAGATAGTGTCCAGGAACATTAGTGGCTTTTCATCTCCCATTAAGTGCAAGAGTATACTAACCACTCTAAAGAAGCAGCGGACTCAGATTACTCTACTGCAAGAAACACATCTCCTACTGATAGAGTATCAGAAATTGATGGGTGGATGGTTGGGAGCATGCTATGCCACCTCCTACTCCTCACGTAAAAGGGGGGTGGCGGTCAGTCCTCATAAGTAAATGTCTCCACCTGGAAGATGTTAGAGTGATTCCTGATCCTAGTGAGGGATGCTATGTTTTTGTAGAAGGAATGCTACATGGGGAAAAAGTGACTATAGCAAGCATTTATGCCCCGGCTCAATTTGACCCATCCTTTTATCAGAGAATCCTGGATTTTCTTGTGAAGGAGCAGTTTGGAGGGCTAATTATGGGTGGGGATTTTAATGTGACAATGAATGCAGCCCTGGACCACTCACAGGGTCAGGGGTGACAGGCTGGGGGGTCAGAAGATGGGTGGAAGGGATGGTGGATCTGAATTTGGTGGATAGTTGGAGGCACACCAACCAAAAGAAGTACACATTTTACTCCAACCCACACAAGACTTGGACACGTCTGGATTATGTATTTGTCCCCAGGGAATGGATGCACAGGATAAGCAGCATACAGCATAGTCCTAATTACATCTCAGATCATGCTACAGTCTCCCTGGTGTGCTGATTTAGGGAAGAAATAGAGGGACCCCCACCTCGAAAATTCCCAAGATATCTGCTTAACAACAAGGACTTCCAGGAGTATTTAAGGGAAAAATGGCAGATGTATCTGGAAACTAATGCGGGAATGGTTGAATATGCAGGGATCTTTTGGGATGCAGTGAAAGCCTTCCTCTGTTGGATAATCATTAGCTTTGTGGCTAAGTATAAAAGGGGGAAACAAAACAAAAGGGAGGAACTGGCTGAGAGAATAAAAGCCATTGGGAAAGCCCTGGTACAGAGCCCTGCAGAGGAGATGGTCGGGCTGCTTACGGCAGCTAGGGAGGTGTTACAGGTAAATGCATTTATGTTAAAGGAGGCATGCACCTCATGGTTCTTTGCAAGAAACAAATTTTTTAGTGGGGAAATAAGCCGGGTCCTCTCCTGGTTTGTCTGATTAAGGGTGGAACGGTACACTCTCATATTAATGGGATCAAGACAGAAGGGGGAGCTGTGGAGCATGATTAGAAAGCTATAAAAGATAGGCATAGGCAGTTCTATCAAGGGTTGCATAAATCTGAATGTGAAGGCACAATGGATGAAGCCAGAATGTTTCTGGATGTGTCAGACGTACCACGAGTCACCTCTGAACAAAGGGAGAGACTGGGGAAAGGGATTACCAGGGAGGAAATAAAAAGTGCCATCCAGAAGCTGAAAACCAGGAAGGCAAGTGGACCGAATGGTTTTCCACCTGAATTTTATAGGGAACTGAAAGATCAGACAGTGGAACTACTGTTTGAAGTATTTAACGAGGTGGGGGGGCAGAGGGACACTTCCGGCCTCCTTTAGTGAAGCTGTTATATGTCTAATTCCCAAACCGGACAAGGACATACAGGAGTGTGTATAATTTAGACCGATTTCACTTCTGAACTGTGACACCAAGAGTCTAATTAAGATCTTGGCTGGACGTCTAGATCAACTGCTGCCAAGCACTGTCCACCCAAATCAGACAGGCTTTGTTTGTGGAAGATATTCATACCACAATATGAGGAAGTTGCAGAATGTGGTGTGGTTGGCCTCTCGGTGTCCGAGTAGCACGGCAGTGCTGTCGCTGGATGTCAAGAAAGCCTTTGACCATATAGAATGGGAGTATGTCATGGAAGTATTGGACAGGTTTGGTCTGAAAGGTGAATTTATAGGAATGGTGTTGGTATTATATGCAGCCCCTATGGCCAGAGTCTTGGTGAATGGGTCATTAATGGACAGGGTCTCACTCCATAGTGGGACAAGACAGGGTTGCCCCCTGTTCCCATTGCTATTTGCTTTGGCTATAGAGCTGTTGTTGTTGAGCATCTGGGGCAATCCAGATATTAAGGGGATTAAGGGCAAGTGGAGGTCAACATAAAGTAACACTTTATGCGGATGATATGGTCCTGTATGTCAAGGACCCGGCTCACTCGGTGCCCCAATTACTGGTATTAATAGATCAATTCACAGTCTTTTCTGGTTACAAAATCAATACAACAAAATCAGAGGTAATAATATGGGATGAGACTGAACAAAGACACTCGGGAGGGATATGGGGCCTTAAAAGGGTAACAAAGGCCTTCAAATATTTCGGAGTGTATATGGGTAGAGATGTGGACTCTCTGTATCAGCTTAATTATGTGCACCTTATTACCAAGTTGAGGAGGAGCTCTGCCGCTGCAGGGAGATTCCCATATCATGGATGGGGCACATAAATGTCATTAAAATGAATATTTTGCTGAGGATGCTATACCTCATGCAGATGCCATACATGGGTCTCATTAGAGTAGATTACAAAAGATTGGAGAGAACCTTTTTTGGCTTTCTTCGAAGGGGCAAGAGACTGAGAGTCAGTCTGAAACAATTGCAGGTGGATAAATCTAGATGGGGGCTGAATTTCCCCAATATTAGAATTTATTATACAGCAATCCAATATCGATACATAAATGACTGGGTACATAAACCGGTAGTCATGGGGTGTATAGATCTTGAGGAAATGTCCTGTCTGGGTAGACTCTTGGCCTATTTAAGTCTGGGCAGCTTGAAAAGTTATTGCTGAGAGACGAATAGGAACTGCCTGGTGGAAACAGTCCTAAGGAGTTAGGAGAAGATTCGTAAGATGATGGGTGTACCACGGGATGAAACCCTGCTCTTACCAGTCATGAGGAATCTGGCATTCCTAACTGGGTTGGAGGACAAAGGGTTTAGCTGCTGGGAGAGGGGAGGGATTAAATGCCTAAGGGATTTTTATGTGAGGGACCAGCTAGCCTCTATGGAAGAAATCAGAAGGGGTCTGTACCTCCCAATGGAACATTACTATCACCTCTCACAGGTCAGAGCCTACATTAGAGTAGTGTTATGTGAAACTGAAATATTTCACCTGGCAAAATTTTGCACTTATGTGAAATGAAATTTTGCCTGTTTTCTTGATTTCGTGTAATGGCAAAATTTCACTTACCATGCCAGTTTCACCCATTGAAGATCCAAAGTTCACCTTGTAGCAGAATTTCACCTATGAAATTTTGGTACAAAGGCAAAATTTGCAATGCATTGTGGGCAAATAGGTCAAAAGCCACTTCTATCTTGCTTCCAGCTTATTCTGCTGCATGTTGAGTCAGAGAGCAATGTGTTGTGATACATCAGAGCCAATAAAGCCTTTGAAAACACAGCTAAAATTTGTTTTTGAGAGCTAATTGCTGCAAAATACAAAGTTTTTCCCTAGTGCTGCTGTATTGGTAGTATCTGGTACTAGGGAACATTTTCTAAGTTTGTGAATTTTTGTATAGTACGTAGTTTGAATTAGGTTTACTTTTCTCAGCTGTCTTTGAAAGAGTTGTATAGGTAGGGTAGGCATGTAAAGCAGTGCAGGCTATTTCTAGCTAAGCAGATTGGTATATTTACTCACAATTGTGAGTTATCTATTTACTGTTACTTCTTATTAATTTTGTTATATCTTGCAATCTATTTTTTCTGAAAAGTTTCTCTGTCCTGTTTGAGAGAGTTCCTTCTGCTGTTAGCTGTGGTATACCAGTCTTCTGCTTTTAGTTGTGAACTGATTTTGAATTCTAATGTTTTAAACATACAGAGCTGATCCTTTCTTTTATTTTTTTGTGGTTAGTTCTGTTAGCTGGAGTGTTAACTTGTGTGTTACTAAAATTGTGAAAATCAACAGTTGTAACTTGTAAAGCACTTCTACTTGATCACATGAACTTGTCCATTACAGCCGTACTGCATTGTTGAATTGTTCCCCTGTATGTTATTGCTGGAGCTTGACTCTGCACGCTGCGCGGTGTTCCTGTTTCAGTTAACTTACACACATTACCTTTCTCTGTTACAGCATTGTTTGTGTCTCACTTGACACATGCATTATAAAACAGTATATATTAAAATAGTCATTTTCAAGACATTTCATGTTGATCCCTCCCATCTAGACCACTAACATATCATGTGGTAGATCTTGATCCCTCCCATCCAGACCACTAATATATTGTATGGTGCTCATTTCTTTTGTTGCTGTTTTATGGTTGTCTCTGTCTGCATATAAAAAACAAATTGTGGTACTGAGTAACATAACATATCACAGTACTTTATTTGTCCAGAGACTGAGAGACACAGGTGATCTATATTTAAAGTGTGCCCCTTGTGCCCTTTTCCCTTGTGTGTGTTTCTTTAATTCCTTCTTGTCTGGGTAAAAAAGTTACCTTTTTGTGTTTTACTACACTAGGCTGCCTACCATATACAGTATTAGATCTACTGTAAGTGCTGGTACCTGTCCTAATTATTTTTGAACTTTTAAGGAAGCCAGTACTGCAGGTGTGTGACAGTGTGACATCACCATTCACATGTGAGGTATTATTCACACATTTAGTAGTAGTAATACATCCTTTCTTCAAATGATCCCAGAGAAAGGCAAAGCTTTGAAGCAGCAGTCAGCAAAAATGCCTGGTAAGAAGCGATCAAGTACAGGGGAGAAACGTGGCTGGAGTACAGGAGCTAAGAATTCTTCTGAAAAAGTACAATTTCAGTTCCAGTTCCCCATAGCAGTGAAAGCACAGGTATGTCTGCATCACTGTCTTCAAGTTCTGATGTGGGCCCTGATGGTGCGGCAGGAACCAGCAAAGGAGTTGGTGACCAAACTGGGTCGGGCATACCTGTGTCTTACTTTTTTTAAATTCAAACTGTTGCAGCCATACTGGTGGGGATGCTGACAGGGAGAAGAAGGGAGGCACTGACACCAGCACAGGAACAGTGGTCCAGGACTCAGAGGAGGGTGATAATAAGTCTACCAGTATGACTGTCCATGTTCATGCAGGAGTTGGTGATGATAGTGTTCAACGACAGTCTGATAGTCCTGGAGATAAGGATAGTCAGCCCCCTGAGATAGCTGTAGCAAAAAAAAAAAGGTGCCATCCTCCAAGAAGACAGTGATAAGGGGAATGAGGAGGAGGAAGACAAGGACATCATCATTATTGGTGGTGATGATGATGATGAAGATGACTGGGATGATCCCACATAGGAGCCTGAATTAAAAATGGTCAAGGGTGATGTAGATCATTTACATGTACAGCCCGTGGTGGGTCAGTCTGTCACCAAGCCTATAAAAATACCTCCAAGCAGTCAAGTAACCACCCCTCAAAAAGTAGTATTATGGAAGTCATATTAGCAGCTGAAAAAATACACACTTCCACACCTGTGTCTGAATCATCCCAGTCCAAGAAGCATCTAAAGTCCAGAGGTCAAAAGTCCCTAGTTTGGGACTTTTATGTGTTAGATCCTGCTGTTGAGACCACAGCAATAAGCCAACTTTGTCAAACCAGTGTTAGTCAGTGGGGAGAAGGCAAGCCACAAAGGCACTGGTGGCCAAAACGCCCACCTGTAAAATAAGCACCCACTGAGATGGCATCAACACTAGAAGGATGCCAGAGCTGTTGGCAGCAAGGTGCATGTAGTAGAGCAAGAGCATGAGGAGGGAGAGCAGAGTGGGTCAGTGGTGGAGGGGGAGAGTGAGCAATCCTTTGCTTTCTCTAGTAGTGGGCATAGCAATGATGGTGCAAGTCCCAGTCCCGTGAGTCTGAAAAGTACACCACCCCCACACCCACAAGCAATCATAATAACTTGTTGAATGTGGTCTCCACTGCCCGGCCAAGAGTCAATTGTTACTCCTAAAAGAAAATCATTGCTGACACAAAGATGCAGCCCACTCTGAAGACTATCCTTGAGTGGCAGACAAAGTACCCACCCAATCATCCTGCTGCACAAGAGTTAAATACTGCCACAGCAGAAATGCTGGATCTTGATCTGTTGCCATTCTGATTTGTAGAGAATGCTGGTTTCTGCAGATTGATGGCCCGTGCATGTCCCAAACGACAAATTCCATTGCAATCCTATTTTAGTAAGTGTGCCATGCTGCAGCTAAACTTTAGAGTTGCTGATTACATTAGACATGCATTGAAGCATAGTGCATCACACTATATCCATCTTAGCATGGATATGTGGACCAGTGGACAAACAGCAGCAAGCTTGTATCTGTGCATAACAACACACTGGGCACAGTTGCCTGGTGTGGTACTTGATTTTGGGCCTGGCAAAACATGCGTGAAGCAAAATTGTGGTGGTAGCAACACACCTGGTATTTGGCAGCATGCAACTCTGACTATGACGAGTGTCACAGGTTTGCACACGGCTGCGAAAATGCTTAATGTTCTGCTGGACGAGATTGATGGGTGGCTACACACATAGTCACTCATAGCAGGATTCATTTTAAGTGATAATTGCTCAAATGTAGTGAAGTGCATTAGCAATGGTGTTTTTTTCAGAGTGCCCTGCCTGGAACACTGCCTTAATCTTGTTGATCAGCAGTTTCTCAACCATGCGGGACATTAAGGAAATTGTTACTGTTGCCCGTCACATCTGTGTCCACTTTGCCCATTCTGCAAAGGCCTATGACCATTTACATGAGCTACAGCACCATAACAATGTGCCTCAGCACTGGCTGAAACTTGATGTTGTCATCAGGTGGAGCTCTACACTGTACATGCTTGACCGACTGTATAAACAGTATAAGGCTGTGTCAGAATACCTGCTGCTGCACACCACCTGTGACAGTGCTGGAGTATCCATCATTCTAACAACAGAGCAGTGGCACCAAACTGATGGGCTAATATGCATTCTCTGTCCATTCGAGCATGCTACACAGGCAGTGAGTGGGGACACTGCTTGCATAAGTCAGTCCATACCTCTCATATGTGTGCTGAGGCAGACACTAGTGAATGCGTAACACCAGACAGAGGCAAGTAGGGATCATGGCACTTGTGATCCAATGGATCATATGCTCCATATGCTGGATGCAAATACCCATGTATCTGGCATTTTACAGTCACCTGAGTTTGCAGTCGCCACCATGCTGGATTCATGGTACTAACATGGCCTGCCCTCTATAATTGAAGGAGGTCATCAGCAAGTACAGCAGTTGACACAGAACCTCATTAGATTGGTACATGCTGCACAAATGAAAATTGCACGCACTGTATCAAAAATGGGTGTTACTACCACCACCAGCATCTCACAGGGAACATAATCAGAGAAAATGGGCAAGGCAGAGCAGAAAACAGCAAGCAATCCCAATTGGGATGTTCTCTTTCAGGTGAGAGTGGAAAGAGGAAAAGGAGGAGACAGATAAGGTAGGTGGACTCCGGCCAGCAGAACGAATGGTGGAGGCCTACATGGGGAACCCAAAGCACCTTGTCATTAATGATGAGCCACTGCTGTACTGGAGATGTAAAATGACTGAATGGCCAGCACTAACATTGGATGCTGTGAAATACCTGAGCTACCCACCATCCAGTGTCACTGTGAAATGAGTGTTTAGTGCAGCTGAGGGCAATACAGTGATGTCAGTGGTGTTGCAACAGGAACTGTGTCTCAGTGATGAGGATGATGACAATCCCTTGAGTAAGGCAGCCACCGGCAGTCAGGTGGATAAGGCAGCAATGTTGAGAGAATTCCCACCTGATGAGAACTCCAGTCTTGAAGACTGTGAGGGGTACTTCTTGGATGAAGTGGAATTGGAAGTTGAAAAAGGCTGAGTTTATTTCAAGGCCCCCCCCAAACAACAACTTTCAACTCAGTATGGTTGCTGGGGTGTGTATGTTACACCTCATTTCTAGCTATGTACTGTTGGATTTGTTATGGAAATATGTTGTTATGTGCTGCAGCCAGCAGTGTGCATAAGTTTCATTTCTTCACCCTTTGCCATAACCCATTGATTGGTCACCTCGCCACCTCCACCCCTAAGGCCGCAAGCCTATATAAAGCAGAAGCAGCAATGTAATTACCATACAGCTGCTTGATTAATGTTTTTCTTCAAAACATATATTACTTTTCATGTTGGCTATATCAACACATCATCATCTTACAGCAGGATACTGTAGAACTGATTATAATTGCGCTCTGTTTATTTTCGCTATATTCGCTGTGTTGACTTTTAAGCGAAAATAAGCAGATAGCAATTAAATTGGGTAACAGATAACAATGGCAAATGAGGATGAAACAAAGCCACTCCAAGATTCATACTAAGTGTTTTATTCACTTGACTTAAAGTCCTTTTATTTAAGACAAACAAAGAAGAAGTTAAAAAAAATAAATGACATTTTCTTCCTCCATGCAGCACCAGCGTCTTTGTTGTGTAAGGCAGTGTCTCTCTAAGCCAGAGGCTCTTGAAGTTTATCTTGTACCTGCTCCCTTTGCTGTGTCTGCAATACATAAGAATGCAGACCAGCCTTAGAATGAAGCATTATACATTAAATTAAAATCCAATCAAACCAAATTGAAACATTGCTGCACCTTACCATGTTTAGGCAGTTGGTATGCACGTCCAGAATCCCTGCTTGTCTGAATCCACGAATAATGACATCCGGTTTTACTTTGAGCAATTCAATGCTTTTCTGCAACCACCTTGCATGATGTTCCTTTAATACCAGCAGTCTTAGATCGATATTTAGTTCTGCATTGCCAACCCCTGAAACAAGCTTGTCTGAAATGAGTGACGCATACCAAGAAGTGAAGTGACCTTTCATCAGGTACTTGAAAACTTTGTTAACCAAGACGTCCAGCGGTTGTAGGGAGTCGGTGCAAGATGCTGGGACATAGACAGGTATAACACCAACCTCTTCCAGCTTCTGTAATATGGAAGAGGTGTTGTGAGCTCTATACAGGTCGAAAATTAGAAGGGCCTTTTGTTCCTTTGGCAGGTCGAGTTGTGCTTTCACAGTGGCAATAACCCCTTCAATGTACTGGATGGTTGGTTCCTCATTTTCCCAGTGATTCACTGATTGCGTGATGTCCCATTCTGCTGGAAATCTGTATTAGGGATGGCATGCTGTTGTCTTCCCTTGGTAGATGACTTGTGGGGGGGAGCATTTTGCCAGCAAGTGTACAGGCAAGAACCAGGGAGACTTGCCTTTTATCCCCAAATCCAGTCAGTGAGACTTGACACGAACCCGTGGCCTTCATTGTCCACTCTGATACGGGCACAATTTTAACTCTGGTCTCATCTAGGTTGATTACTAGCTGAGGAGGCATGAGCTCCTGTGCACAACAATTTGCTATTCATTGTAAAAAAGCTGCCTTTAGAGTTATGAAATCAGAAGGCACCTTGCATGCTACTTTGGTGCCTTTACGTTTACTGTAGCTCATTCTATGTAGGAAATACCACACCCATTTTCCATTCAGTTGTAGGTGCCCCCATTCTCCACCAAAACATGAGGACTGGTTGCCTTAACAATTCCCACTGCAATAGCCTGAATCACACAGCCATTCACTACTGCGCCTTCAAACCTGAGTGACTGCATAATTTTCTTTAGCTGATCTTCCAGGTCTGCTACCAAATGTGTGGGATGACCTCTTGACTTTGTGGGCAGAATGAGAGAGAGAGAGAGTTGTGGGGTCAGGGTATGACCACAACTCAGTTTTATAGTCCAGCTTAAATTTCCAAACTGTGCTGTCATTTACAGTCACACCGGTGAAGGAGTGATGAAATCGTACTGCAGACATGACACTGTATTCGGCCGCATACTTGCTCAGCTGAAACCGAACCTCCGGTGTGTAATTTGCATAGTTTGCAGGTCTGCTACATTTAGAGGGAGGAGGGGTGGCTGCAATCTCTTGTACTACAGAGGCTGCTACATGAGGTTCTACACTGGAGATTACAGCTAGTTCTTCCGAATCCATTTCTGAAGTGTCAAGTGGGTATTTGCATTTCTGCTGGGAGGGCTTTAGCCACTTGATGAGAGACATTGTCAATGCTGTCCATAGTATGGATTGACTTACTAATTCACTGGCTATATACTAGCTCTGCTAATTGCCTGCACGCTCTGTTACCAGGAAGGCGCTAATTCAAGCAGCCGCGATTAAGTCTGTGCACAGCTGATCGCAAATACTGGCTCCCGCTGATGTAATAAGTTCTATAGTATGTTGTCTTGATGTCCTTAAAAGTGCCCAGGATGGCAAATTTCACACTGCCCCACCACCCCTTCTTGTCACCTGATCTGATCTGACATACCCATGCACTCCATGTGACAGAAAAAAATGTTTTCTGCCACTTAGTATTGGTGACATGTACAAGAACCCTGGCTTCTGGACAAGTGTACAAGTAGCACATGAATGTAACATGCTAATTCAACAGTTAACACCAAGTTGAACACATTTTGAACAAGCATTTGTCAATGCCGAATGTTGCTTGCTTCTATGTGCTGTTTAGGTATTTGGAAGTCATTGGAGTGCAAATATTGAAAATTTGCGAACTTACGAGCGCGGAGGGAACTGCAACGACGTCAGAAACAGTCATTTTTTAGGAATTTTTTCACCAAATTTTCAACATAGCCATTTTAAGACCTCTGCTCATGAACAGTGTCACTGTGATTTTGTTAATGTGTCCCATACACTGAGTTTGCACAATCGACTCGTGCCATTGTGCGCTATATGGGCGGAAACACGCTTTGGGCAGGATGTGAAAATGACAGCTGTACTGCTCATAAGGAGGTGTGGTAAAATGGCAATGTTGAAAATCTGGAGGAAATATTGAAAATTAGCAAACCCACGAAGCGTATGGA
The DNA here is from genome assembly GCA_016271365.2 of Neoceratodus forsteri. Taxonomy (NCBI): domain Eukaryota; kingdom Metazoa; phylum Chordata; order Ceratodontiformes; family Ceratodontidae; genus Neoceratodus; species Neoceratodus forsteri. The sequence goes on along the minus strand of CM028130.1, from coordinate 1,158,771,282 downwards.
ACTGTGCAACGACACCAGAAACAGTCATTTTTAGGAATTCTTTCATCAAATTTTCAACATTGCTATTTTAAGATCTCTGCTCATGAACAGTGACACTGTGATTTTCTTAATGTGTCCCATACATTGATTTCACACACCCCACTGTGCCATTGCGTGATATGGGCGAAACACGCTTTGGGTGAGATGTGAAAATGACAGCTGTACTACTCATAAGAAGGTGTGGTAAAATGTCAATGTTGAAAATCTGGAGGAAATATTGAAAATTTAGCAACTCCACGAGCGCATGTAGGAACTGTGTCAACGTGACGCCAGAAACAGTCATTTTTAGAATTTTTTCACCAAATTTTCAACATTGCTATTTTAAGATCTCTGCTCATGAACAGTGACACGTGATTTGGTTAATGTGTCCCATACATTGATTTTGCATATCGACTGCGCCATTGTGTGCTCACGTGGTGAAGCACGCTTTGGGTGGATGTGAAAATGACGCTGTACTGCTCATAAGGAGGTGTGGTAAAATGGCAATGTTGAAAATCTGGAGGAAAATATTGAAAATTTATGAACTTACGAGCCTGTGTAGGAACTGCGCAACGCACACTCATAAAACAGTCATTTTTAGGAATTTTTTCACCAAATTTTCAACATAGCCATTTTAAGACCTCTGCTCATGAACAGTGTCACTGTGATTTTCTTAATTTGTCCCATACATTGATTTCACACACTGACTGCACCATTCTGTGCTACATGGGCGGAAACACATTTTGGGTGAAATGTGAAAAATGACAGCTGTACTACTCATAACAAGGTGTGGTAAAATGGTAATGTTGAAAATCTGGAGTGAAAATATTGAAATTTTGCGAACTTTCGAGCCTGCGTAGGAACTGCGCAACGCACGCTCGTAAAACAGTCATTATTTGGAATTTTGGCACCAAATTTTCAACATGGGGTTTTTGGGACCCCTTCTCATGAATGATGTCACTGTCATGGTGGTATTCAGGCCCAAAGGGTGATTTCACAGTCACTGCGTGAAATCACCCTTCAGGCCACAGAAATAACGCCATGACAGTGACATCATTCATGAGAAGGTCCTAAAACCCCATGTTGAAAATTTGCGCAACAATTCCCAAAATACCTGAGATATGCAAAGTTGAAACCCCTATCTAGCCCATTATACAGCTGCACGGCATTTCCTCAGTTCGCGGGTCGGCTTTGAAGAGTGCAGATGTGTTCCCGGTCCACCGAAGATCGCCGCTACGGAGTCCGGAGGTAAGTATGGGGTGAGGGGGGTATGGGGAGGCTGGGTGCGAGGGTGGATGCGGTTGTGGGAAGGGGGTGGGAGACGCTTCCGGACCGTGCTTTTCAGATTAAAAAAAGACGCTAGGGATCGGCTTGCCATGCTGGGGTGGGCCTCAGCATGGCACAAGGACATTGGGGTGTTCAGCCGACGGTGATTGGACACCCCCATCAGCCATGAGATTTATTGCCACGCTGGGGTGGGCTCCCAGTGTGGCACAAGGATGGGGGGCGCTCAGCCGACGGGGGATTGGGCACCCCCGTCGGCCAAAGCCTACTACTGGGGAGGGGGGATGCAGCTCAGCCGATGGGGATTGGGCACCCTGTTGGCTATACAGTGCGTGCAGGGGCATGCACGGCTGTGTGTGTTGGGGAGAGCTGCATGGAGCAGCTGATATCTTATCGGTGCTCACCTGCCGTAGGCCCCTTTCAATCAGAGTGCTACCGCATTTTGAGTGTGTCATACAGCTCCAAATGCATTGCGGCCCCTGCCAGCACACTGACTGAATTGGAGGAGGAGGTGACACACCTCCGAAATCTCCGATGATGGCACTATGTTTCTTGCACATGCGTGCAAGCAACATAAAAATGGTGAATGGTGGCCATCTTTAATATGTGAGTCATTAATTACAAAAGTAATCATTAAGAGGCTTAACAACTTACAACATCAAATCCCCCCCCCAAAAAAGGTTACTTCTGCAGTCCTAGGTTAAGGTACACCAAAATTGCAATGGTTCCAGGGGGGAGGGTCAACTCAGGGCAGGGTGAGTGTCCTTCCGGGTGTGAATGGGGTCCCAGGTCCAGCGGACATCCTTTTTCAGTAGTTCATATAGAAGGGTGGCCTTCTGAGCAAAATCAAAAATAAAATCTCTAGAATAGTTTACCACACCCAGAAAACATCTAAGGGTGGCCACGCTGGTGGGCAGCAGCAGATCTTGCAATCCCTGTATCTTCTTCCAGGTAGGGCTTCAGCCTTGATCTGTTATTCTCAGGACCAGAAAGAGTACCTCTCTCTGACATAGTTGTGCTTTTGCTGGGTTACATTTGAGGCCTGCCCTCTGGATGAGGGTCAGTAATTCGTCTAAGTGATGCAGATGTTGTTCCTGTGTAACTGTCACCAACAACAGCTCGTTCGCATACTGCAAAAAGACACTGAGGTGTAGACAAATCCTCAAGGGTGTCCATCATGTGCAGATAGATCAGGAAGGGGCAGTTATGGAACCCCTGTAGTAAACAGGTCCACATGTACTGCCTGCTCTCAAAGATGAAGGCAAACTTATATTGACTTTTGGGGGCCAATGACAATGACCAGAAACCATTGGAGATGTCCAGGGCACTAAACCATTGTTGGTCAGGGGTCAGTAGTTATAGTACATCTGGTGCTGATGCCACAGTTGGGGCACAACTGGGGGTGACCTGGTTTAGTCTTCTATAGTGAATAGTAAGTCTCTATGCACCCATGTTTTTTTTTTCACAGGCCACACTGGGGAATTTGCAGTGGAAACACATGTTCTGATCATGCCTTGCTTGAAGAGTGATTTAATTGTTTCCCTAAGAGAAGGCAAGGCCTCAGGAGGAAAGGGGTATTCCAGTTGCCTCTCATGTGCTGTGCCTATCACTTCAATGACAGTGTGCATCCTGCCACAATCATGCTTATTAGTGGCAAATGCCTCCAGATGCCTTTATAGGATGGGAAGGAGCTTTGGGAAGAGCTCATGGTTCTTGAACAAATTTTTTACGTCAAACTCTTTGTTGTTTGCAGAAACTGTTGCAACCACATGTGAGTCAGGGATCATGATGGTGAGATATTGTCTCTGAATCTGTATTAGCAACATGTTGGCTAGGTCCACCACACAGCCATGTGGTGCCAAAAAGTCAACTCTGATTATACTAGAGTGATCATTCAGTACCATCAGCTGAAAGGTGTGATATGCCTTCAGGTGTCCCAGTGCCACAGGTAATGGCAGGGAGCCTAGTTCCATCTACACCAGACATATTGGTCTTCCTTCTGGTAGACCAAGGTGATGTGTCTGGGTTGTCATACTGTAATACAGACACAGCTGCACCTGTATCCAGCAGTACTGTGAGTAGACGACCCCCGACCTCAGCCTCTGTGCAGGGCCTTCTGTTTGTATCCAAGACCAACTTGTTTACAATATGGACTGTGGCCTGTAATTGTCAATCTGTACCAATGGAAGCATGGGGAAGCTATTGAAAGAGAGTCTGGGCCTGGTTCCTGTGAACTATCTCACCATGTTGTACCAATGCTGTATAGGGAGCCACTTCTGGGTTCAAGCCTGTAGGAGCCTGAGAGCCTGGACTTCCCATATCCCCACAGCCTGTGGAGGCCTGCTCTCCTGGCTGTATTGTAGGAAGGGCCCGTACTGGAATAACGTCAACTATGGAGTGCACTTTCCCAAGGAGTTCTCAGAGACTCTGATTCTCATCGGCTATTTTCCTATATGAAGGGCCTGGTCTCTGTTGTTTACCCTTATTATTCTTGTGGTGTTTCTTATTCTTATGGTAGTTCCAGTTCCCACCCCAGGATTTCTGTTGTTGTTGGGCCTGCTGGGGGTGTTGGTTATCTGTGGGGAGGGGCTTTTTTTCTTGGGAGTGCCCCTCCACTGTGTAGTGTTTCATGGCTTCCAGAATGTCTTCCACAGTGGCAACCTTCTTGAAACTGGAGCCTGAGTCACGGATGTAGAGTTGATAAACTCTTTCTGTTTTCCGAAGAATATCTGCAAACCTTTCCGTGTTGGGATAGGTGGTTGGCTCTACCTTATCTCTTACTGCAGGGATCATGTTCTTAAGGAACAAGATCTTGTATTCAATGAGGTCCACATCTGTGGCTTCTCCTATAAGGTGCTTCCCTGCCCAGTAGGCCATCTAGAGCCTCTGGTGGAAGGTTGCTGGACTTTCCATTGCATTTTGTTTCGCAGGGTATGCGAGCATCACTCCTACCACACCTGGGTTGTGTGCAGTGATGAGTTAAGATGCTATTTCATTTAAGGTGACATGGCCATCCTGGTGGACAGTATCAGGGAGTTCTGCCCACAGGCCAGGATCGATGGTCTGGCATAGGATCCAGACCCAGTAGTCTGCAGTGAGACTAAGCATTTCACATTTAGCATGCACCTTCTCCACGTGGCAACTGAGGTTGTTGGACCGGGTCATTCGACCAATGCTGTCAGCTATTTGCTGAACAGAATAGGCCATTTGTGGGGGATTATTGGGATGATCAAGTGGAGATAGATTACCTCGGGCACCCTGCAGGGCTGCCTGAGCTGCGACTTCAGCCACAATATGGACCATTCCTTCCTTAGTAACAGCCTCCTGTAGGAGCTGCTTAATCTGGGTCCAGAGGACCCGTTTGTTTCTCTTGGGGATGGTCATGTCACCCAAGGCAGTCTCAATCATTTTCTCTATCTGCTGCCTGTCATCCACATTAATAACGTGATCACCCATCCCTGCCCACCCATCATTGGAGTCGCCATTTAGGCATCGCCCATGGTGAGCATCATGCCATCGATGATGTACAGATGTGGTGTCATGAGACGGTGATCTGCCATGTTGTGGATGGTGGGGAGGGTTGTCTGGGCCATATAGGGGTGAGACTTGGCATTGTACTGGGAGATGTCATCATCTGACTCCTCCTCCTCAAAGTCGACAAGGCAGGGGCACACTTCCCATTGCCTTGACATGACCAGCCAGCACTTCTCGCTTATGGCGCAGGTTCACCATTTTATATTCACAATCCTCATGACTCACTTTTGCAACATTCTGATCCACATCATCCTGTGTCTGCTTCTGTAACACTGTATACACAGTGCTCAATTTGCGATTGTCCCTAGTAGCTACTCCTAAGTCATTACGTACCTGGTTTATCTCATCTTGTAACTCTCCCAACTCCTCACACATCTGATCATACATTCTACTTAACAAATCATTCATTTGCAAAGCCTGCCCCTTATCCTGTCTTAAACTTTCACACTCCGCCTCAACATACAAATTTCTTGGTCGCTTGCCTGAGCAGAATGGTGCAAAAGGAAATACATTTCATTCCACAGGGTCTGGAGCTCAGACTCCAAATCCTGCTCAGATTGTACACATTCAGTTTCCTGCAATCCCATCTCTTGCTTAAGAGATGAGCTTTGCAGTTCAAGGATTTGGAACCTCATTTCAGAGGCTTCCAAAGTAGCGTAGAGAGCCGTGACCAACAGACCTTTAGCTTCTCACTTTCTGGCTGTTCGTCTCATCTCTAAGTACTGGGTTTTAATCCTCAGTACAGGGTTTTCTGATTGACTTGCGTCCCACGTGAAGTCAGCCCATCCTCCATGGGAGGCAAGGAAGTTTGAGACATCGTGTCTCAGGTTGTGCAGATATTTGATACGGTGGCCATTGTGTAGGAGGGAAAGAAAAATCAAACTTTGAAAAGGTGCCGTGGTGTGTATCGATCCACAACAGGTGCACTAGTTCACAGGCGAGCTACTGTGCACTTGTAAGCCTGCAATTCAAAACTGCCGTGGGGTGAGGTTAGTCGGCATCTACCACACCCAGTAAGCAACCAGACTTTGCAAGTGATTACAAAGTGGGTGAAAAATGGGAGCGGTGATCTGGGAATGCACACCTACTGTCCCCATTGGGAAGGGAAAGTTGTAGCAACAAGTGAAAACTTTGCAAACTCCAAATATTGCCTGCTTGTGATCATCAATTGTCAGGAATTCTAAACCTCACTCTTAGGTTCTTGGCAATAATGGACATGCAAGGAATCTCAGTCATGTTGCATAAGAGTAATAACACTTGTTTATTACTACTGAAAGGAAAATCACAGTTGCCCTAAGCAGTTCTTACCATTAGGAACTGGGAGCCAATACTAAGCATTCCCTATACCGCGAAGAATCTCTGTGTCTCCTGGGGTCTTTGAGGGAGAAGACGTATTGTCTTACATTATATACCGAAGATAATTACCATGGTTACTGTAACATAGAAATATTTCTAGTTACAGAGATGTGCCCTTTTGGCTAAATTAGAGGGGGCTCCTCAGTCCAATGTAACATTATACAATTTTGTTGTAGTCATCACTTTGTGGAAACAAAGAGGTACAGTTTGTACATAGCCATTTAGTAATGCAAATCATCAGAAGATGGCAATACCGACCCATATATCATAACACTACAAGGACACAGGTGTCCTAGCATCTTGTAAGCAAGAAATACATGTGTATATTGGAAAGTAAAGTGTATAGCAATTATATGCATACATATCCTGACATCTGCTCTTATATGGTAGATGCCCTTAGCCCTAAATGTTAGTATGACATATACCTAAATGCTAGCTGTCAGTGGTGTACCTCTGGGGGTACCAATTAGGGTGCAGGGACCTCATGTAACAATGTGCAAAGCAAAAAACATTAACTCTCTGCTCATTACCACAGTCCCGAAGAGCTTTATTTGTACCATTATCAGTCACAGTCATACCAACGGTAAGGCCCCGGGACACAATCCATTCTTGCCACAGTTTCTCAAAAACTGCCCTTATATTTATGGCAGTATGTTCGGTGTCCATTGGAGACACACTAAGTAGTGCCATACCCCTGTACTCATCAAGAAGCAAACTAGGTTGGCTGACATTTTTGGTTTGTACTGCTGACAATGCTGCAGACTCCTTAAGCTTGACCCAGTGAGCTGTGAGATATAAGTAAGCATGTGGTACAAAGCTTGTCCAAATGTGTGTTGTAAAGTGAATAAATCCCCCCCCCCCGCCAGTGTCAAGTGACTGGAAATTGCATTTCTCACTGCCTCATATATTTCAGGTATAATATGAATGGAAAAAGTACGTTGTGAAGGCGTTTGATACCTAGGTTGTAATTCCCGTAACAGTCGCTAAAAAATGATGTGTTCTACTTTGGCATATGGCTCTAAATTAAGTGCTATCATCTCCGCAGTTAGGCAGTCAATTTTTACCTCACTTTGGTGACCTGGTTGAAATTTGTTTTTTGCAGAAAACGCAGCCTTTAAAGTTATCTGTTTTTTTTTTTTTACCTGAGGGTACACTGGGGTTTGAAAATGTGCAGTTCTTTTCTGAGGGACATGGTGGATTCTTGTAGTATTTTTTGTGTTGATTGGTGAACCTTCCAGTGTACACTGTGAAATAACAGATTTGATATCTGCATCTGCAAGCTGTGTGGGAGTACTCCATAAGTACCTGCAGTCGTCATCAACATCATCATCATCATCAAAAGAGTCAACGTCATCCAAGCTATCATCATCAGGATTCATATTCTTTTTCATCACTGTTGGATGCTGGTGCTGGAGATCTCTAATCAATGCAGTCCTACTGAGGTTACGTGCTGACTTCCCCCTACTAAATCTACTTTTGCAATGAATGCATTCTGCTTTCAATGAATCATTTGGGCATATAAACAAATTATTCCACACTACAAAAGAACTTTTCTTGCCTCTTTTTCCTGGTACAGAATCAGATACTGACTGTGCCTGTGAAGTGTTAGACAATGCTGGAAAATATCTTTGAATGCTACAAGTTGCACTTTGATTTGCAGTGCCAGTGACCCCTGTATCAGTAGTATGTAGTTGGTGTACACTCAGTACAACATACTGTGATGGTGGGCTGCTGGTATTACAGACACTTGTGCTTTTATTTATTGAGATTGAAGAAATGGAGGATGATGCCTAGTTATCATCATTCACCTCTGAGACAGAAGGGGAAGAATTGCCTGGGAAATTATCATCATCATTATCATCTTCCTTATCTCCACAACTACCACCAAAGTCTGCAATGTCATCATTAACAAGTATCTACTTGAACATTATATTCACATTCAGCTGCAAGCAACTCTGACTCATGTTCATCATCATCATTCAAATAATTATCACTGCCTCTTTCTGTTGTTACTGCAGTATTTTGTGTATTTTCTTTCTGTGAAGTTGCTACGCTTTTTGCACAAACTATTCTTTTAAACAAAGATAATGTACTTTTTTGACAGGTGTTAACAGCCTCTTGGGCTTTACAGTGTGACCAGATCTTGTACGGGATACATTAGATGAAGACACAGTGCTGTCACTGTCCTCAGAGCTAGCTGTAGTATTGTTCTGGTGGCATTTTTGGCCTACTTTTTTGAGTTCACTGTTCTCCATTATTAGTACTGCTTGAAGAAAAAAATGTTTTCAGTGACTGGTGATGATTTAATAAGTACTGACGAGGAAATTCAAGACAGTGAATATTCTCTAAACCGGGACTGCCACTACTCTCGAGCTATATCTTTTTTAAGCCAGTAACATAAACAATTAAGGACGATTCTTATGTGACTGGTGATGATTTAAATACTGATGAAGAAATTCAAGACAGTGAACACTTTCTAAACCAGGACTGTCACCACTCTCGAGCTATATCTTTTTCAAAGCCAGTAACATAAACAATTAAGGATGATTCTTATATGTGACTGGTGATGATTTAAATACTGACAAAGAAATTCAAGACAGTGAACACCCTCTAAACCAGGACTGCCACTACTCTTGAGCTATATCTTTTTCAAAGCCAGTAACATAAACATTTAATGACGATTCATATATGTGACTGGTAAGGATTTTTTTAAATACTGATGAAGAAATTCAACACAGTGAATGAACACCCTCTATAAAATGGGAGTGCCACTGCTCTCTCTCTTTTTTTAAGCCAGTAACATAAAACTAACCATCATCATCATCATAAGGGACTGCTGCTGCAAATATAAAACAAATACTACTATTATTGTATTTACTGCCTGCTGAATCTCATTAAATGGAAGATATTTTCAGTTAAGCCCCTCAAAATAAAACTGGGACTGCTGCTACTCTGAGAGATCTATGTATTTTTTTAAGCCACTAATATAAAAAATGGGAATGACTGATTTCAGAAGGTAACGAGCCTTTGTGTGAAGCAAATAAACAAAACAAGACGATGTAAGAAACCACTATGGTTCTCAAAGGAAGTGGCAGTGAAGGTTCAAGAGAAAAAGAAAGCATTCAGGAAGTACAAGGAATCGCAGAAGAAGCAGGACAGAGAACTGTATCAGTTAAAGCAAAAGGAGGCTGGGAAGGCAATCAGAACAGCAAAGGCCCAAACTGAGGAAAAGATAGCCAACTCAGTTAAGAAGGGGATAAAACCTTTATAGGTACATCAGGAGTGAAGGAAGACCAAGGAGGGTTAGTGAGGCTTAATAAAGGGAGGGAGGGTGGGCAGAGGGAGACTGTGAAAAGGCAGAGATACTAAACAAATATTTTGCTCAGTATTTACAAAGGAAGAGGGAGGTACAAAAAAAACAGTAGTAACACTCTGGATACAGAAGTTGATACCGGCCCATTTACAGAACAAAGGGTTCTGAGAGAACTCTTAAAACTGAAGGTGGACAAAGCAATGGGGCCTGATGGGATTCATCCCAGAATTCTAAAAGAACTAAGGGTAGAACTAGTGACACCACTGACTACCCTTTTTAACAAATCATGGGAGGATGGGGTGGTACCCGAGGACTGGAGGAGGGCAGATGTGATTCCCTTCACAAAAGTGGGAGCAAGGCAGAAGCAGGAAACTATAGACCTGTTAGTTTAACCTCAGTGGTAGGGAAATGATGGAATCACTTCTAAAGGAAAGAATTGTCAAGTATCTAGAGGCCAGAGGCACAGGACCCTAGGCAGCATGGATTCACAGTGGACGGTCATGCCAGACAAATCTGATAGATTTCTTTGACTGGGTGACCAAAGTAGTAGATCAGGAGGGGCTGTGGACATGGCCTACCTAGACTTTAGCAAGGCATTTGACACAGTCCCACACAAAAGATTAATATGCAAGTTAGCCAGCCTGGGAGTGGGTCCCAAGATGACAGCCTGGGTAAAGAATTGGCTGGAGAATAGGACACAGAGAGTAATAGTAAATGGAGTCCACTCAGAAGAAAGGAGGGTTACTAGTGGGGTACCGAGGGTTCAGTATTAGATCGGTCCTCTTCAATGTCTTTATAAGCTTACATTGCAGAAGGACTGGAAGGAAAAGTATGCTCTGCAGATGACACTAAGATCTGCAACAGAGTTGATGCACAGGGTGGGGTGGAAAGGATGAGAAGGGACTTGGCAAGGTTAGAGGAATGGTCAAATGTATGGCAGCTTAGATTCAATGCTAAGAAGTGCAAGGTAATGCACCTGGGAAACAAAAACCCAGGGAAGAGTACACAATGGGGGTGAGATACTAACAACAACAAAAATGGAAAGGGACCTGGGGGTAATCATATCAGATGACCTAAAGACGGGCAAGCAATGTGAGAGGGCAGCAAGGAGGGCTGGGAGATACTGGGATGCATAGGGAGAGGCATCACCAGTAGAAAACAGGAAGTTATTATCCCTCTGTACAGACAGCTGGTCAGACCCCATCTGGAGTATTGTGTGCAGTTCTGGAGACCCAACCTCCGCAAAGACATAGACAGGATGGAAACTGTCCAGAGGAGGGCAACTAAAATGGTGCAGGGTCTGCACCGGAAGACATATGAAGAGAGACTTAAGGAGCTTAATATGTATAGCCTCGAGGAAAGAAGGGAGAGGGGGGACATGATAGAAACGTTCAAGTACCTCAAGGGAATCAACAAAGTCCAAGAGGGTAGCATCTTTCAAAAAGAGTGCTTAAGAACAAGAGGGCACAATTTGAAGATAGAGGGGGAGGGCTCAGAGGTAATTTAAGGAAGTGTTTTTTCACAGAGAGGGTTGTGGATGCATGGAACGGCCTTCCGGAGGAGGTTGTGGAGTCAAAATCAGTGGTGGAATTCAAGCATGCATGGGATAGTCATAAGGCAGTTCTGGGGGTTGGGGGTAGGAAGAAGTAGGCTGCTGGTTAACTAGGATCTGCAGCTTATCCAGTAGGTAGGGAAATTGGCAGACTGGGTGGGCCAAGCGGTCCTTATCTGCCGTCAAATTCTATGTTTCTATGTTTCTATGTTTCAGAACAGTGAACTAGATATATTCACTTCAGAAGAACACAGCAAAGATTAATAACCCACTCCAAAAAAAAACTTGGACCTGTTCTCTCAGCTGTTGCTCTTGCTCTGTCTCTTTAAGACAGCAGTTTTTTAGTACAAAAAAAATATTCATCTGTCTCACTAAATTCCCTTTCCCTCTTCTACTCTGTTGCTCCTCTTGCTGTTAAGCCAGCCACTGGTACATCATTAGTACCAAAAAAAAAAAAATATTCATCATTCTTTCTGTGACCTCATCTCACTAAAAAATTAATATATCTCCCTAATACCCTCAGTGAGTGAAGCAGCAGTAAGTGTGGACTGGAGTACTAGTTTAGTTTTTTGCAGTAGTACTTTTAGTAGAGTACTATAAACTATGGCCAAGCACTCCACGAGGAATCCAGAGAAAAAAATGCTGTTTCTCCCCAAGCTCAGACCCAGATGTGCCGCCTGCTACAACACTAGGCTGCAAATGGATGCTGCATGATGCTGAGGGTGTATTGCCTCTTGACATCACCCAATCACATAGCAGCTCACTGCAGCAGGAGGGCTACAAAGGAAAGACAGCAGCTACGATTGGACTTTGATTACTGCAGTCACATGATTGCCAGCACTGTCAAATGCCCCTTTGGAGGATGAGGGTCTGGAGGAGGGAGTAATCTGCTGCCGTACGTCACTCCAGGACTGGAGAGGAGAGGCGTCAGTCACACAGTAAGTGTATTTTTTTCCCAAAATCTAATTGGCTGTGTGCACCTGCATTGATGTTCTCACGTCCCGAGTGAGTGACTGACACTGTGTCTGTCTCCTCTCCAATCAATCTAATAGACTGTACTAGTCCCAGTCCTGACTACTGCCTTCTCCATTCTGACACCCCCTCACACAAACACACACAGGCACAGCAAGAGCAAGCAGCATGCCTCAGATCCCTCCCAATCTGCAGTGCACTCCGTTTCCCCCTTCCCACTGACTAGTGCTGCACAAGCATTCTTCTGGTGTGCTCTGCAGATTCTGGTGGCAAAAAATTAATGCTGCAGAGCGATAACTAAATTCAGGTTGCCGTTTCGGGTTTGGTGGTATGAAACCCGATTTGGACCTTGAATTCTGAATACCGCTAAACCCAGACAGCCTGAACATGTGACCCCACCTGATGCCCAGTCCTACACACTACTCTTTCTCCAATACACAACCTGGTATTGCACATATTTCATTTTCAATTGAGTGTGTGTGTGTGTGTGTGTGCAGATGTAACCCCTAGATGGCGCTATCCCAGGGGCTACTACCCCTGCCTGATTTGCCACTAACAGGTTGAGGGGCCTGGATCCAATGGCGGGTGCCTCCACCCAGAGGTCAGGGTTTGCAATAGTTAAACTTACTTGGTCACAGCCCTCTGGGACACTGCAACCCCCCTTTCTTCCCACTAGTGGCCCACACAATATATCAGAATTACCTTCACAGTATACACTTACCCCAGGACTAGTTCCGCACTGGGACCTCCTGTGAAATAAGATACAGTGCAACAATCACAGTACAGTACTTTAACATAGACAAATACTCAGGCAGTATAACTTTGCTGAAACAAGCAGCTCTGATTTATTTAGGGGATATAACAAGGACAGGGGAAATCAGGTTAATTAGCTTATCACTTTACTATCTACCTATGGCTCTGTGAAAATAGGGCCTATCCCTACCAGTTACTGTCCCTGGGTACCCAAGCCCTAGTGGCTAGTCCAAACTGTGGCAGCTGGTAGGGGCCTTTCACACAGTGAAAAGAAAAATTAGTTTAAACAGTCAGCAGTACAGTGATTCCATTTGGATTTAATGTGGCAATTCAACAGGGGCGACCCTGAATTAGTACTCACGACCTCCAAACAAGATAGGGTCCTTCAACGTCCGTAGGGCTACTCTTGAGCTCCACGAGACTCTTCACACATTTATATGGTAAAAAGAAAGTACTATACCAGGCAGGCTGCTTCTCTATCCCGATCGCAATTACTGCACAATACCCGGAGGACACACAGCAGATTCAGTTCCTGACAGACCGAGTGCAATTCAACAATTTCTCCAGTCTTCTACAGGGTGAGCCTGGTTTCTACTCTTCAGAGATCCTTTGATTCTTTTCACAGGATGGATTCAGTCCTAACAAGCAGTTACACAAGCTGCAGACGGAACTCTGGGCCTTACACGTTTTGACTGAAACTGTGCACTGAAGGAGCACAGGGTTTCTTTTCCTTCACTGCCAGATCTAAACTGAAACTCCAACAGACAAAACCAGGCACTTCCTTTGAGTTCCTCCCAGTTCTTGACTGGATTGGCTGTCACTCACAATAGACTGCTGCTGTTGGTCCAAAAAGGCGCCGAAGTCTAAACTACATCTCTCAGAGTCACTGCCCATACAATCCTCTTGTGGCTGGCTCAGATTATGAGTCCAAGTTCTGATTCGTCCAAGGCACCATTTTAGAGCTAGCTTACCCCGCACTGATTGGTCCAGTTCAGCAGTTCAAAACTAGAATGGGGAACTAGGCAAACACAGTTCTGACTGCAAAGAAAGCAGGTTAGACAAACTGTATTTTCATTATTACTCTAAATTATTTCTGGCAAACAGTTACATCTTTCAAATAGGTTCCCTTTGCACTCCTAGTGACTGCAAAAATGGAGTGAATTGGCAGCAGCTCGAGTGGTACTCAATCAAAGAAACACACAGTCCCCCATACAAACTAATTATGTCTGCAAGCAGACAGCTCTTAAAGAGACAGTACCAGAGGTTCTAAAAACACTCACTGATAAATGGCTTAAACGCCAAACACCATTCAGGCTTGGAGCATTCAAGCAAGCTCCTGGAAGTCTTTTGGGAACCCCCATTTGCAGGGGGGGTTACACACATTTATGGAACACATACAAACAGAGTAGAGAAAGAAGTAAGTGTCTCAGCTGGGACACAAAACCATAGCTGCTGGAAATACTGTTCAAGTGATAAAAACCAGTTGTGCCACCAGTTCAACTGGAACCAAAGCCATCCCAGAGCACACATTGCTCTTTCTCTAATGCACAACCTGGTACTGCACAAATAATTACTCCATTTTCAATCGCATGGGTGTGGTGTGCATATTTATGGAACACATACAGAGGAGAGAAAGAAATACTGTAAGTACCTCAGTTGGGACTTGAATGCAGGCCACCTGGAATGCCATTCTGGTCATGCTAACCAGCCGCACCACCAAGGCAACTTGAACCTGAGCCGTCCCAGTGTACAGTTACTCTTTCTCCAATGAATAACCTGGTACTGCATAATTAATTACTTTACTTTCGATCACATGGGTGTGGTGTGCATATTTATGGAACGTATACAAACAGAGGAGAGAAAGAAGTAAGTGCTTAAGCTGGGACTTGAACCCAGGCTGCTGGGAATTAATTAATTAGTTAATTAATTAATTTCTTACAGTCTTCGATAACTGGATAGGTACACTAATCCAGTGGACTATTTTCAGGCATGACCCAAGTCACTTACATGGCACATTGAGTACAGCAGATACAGGCTACATAACAGTATCACATGCTTCAGCAATTGGGTGAATGCAGCAATAGTAAAAAAGGTACATTACATAAAGTGAATTACAGTAAAGTACATGGAGGAGTACAACAGGTCAATAATCAGGTCAATATATAATCACAAAATGCAGTTTACGAAACAAAATGTGTCAATACACCCCTTACAAAAAATAAATTAATTTTTTTGGATTGTTTTCAGCTTACTTCTGTCTTAATGTTGCTTTACTGATTTTTTGTGGATTGATCTTGTCTTCTTTTCTGAAAAGGATTTTTTCCCCTCAACCACTGAAGATTTTTTTAAATTAAAAAAAGCTTCTAAACTCATTTCAAGAAAGTAATACTAAACATGGCTTAAAAGTAGATTTTCTTTTTCAGTTCAAAAGCATTTTTTTAAGCCTTGAGCTGATTTTCATATTTACCAAACTATCATCCCTGCAGTAATTCCTGTGATTTATTGCAAAATGCCCCACCTTGTGAGAATTGTATAGACATACCAACGTATCTTCAACCAGTTGTACGAGCAGATTATATAGACCAAGTACCCTGCCCCAGCTGGAAACAACTCAACTTAAGGTAGGTGAAACTATTGGCTTGTGATCCTTTTATTGATGTGATACTCTACTATAATAACTGGCTATGGCCAATATCAACTCGTTTTCTCACTTCTTAAAAAAGTCGTATCAACTCGCAGGTTGATATGAAAAAAGTCGTATCAACCTGCGAGTTGATATGACTTCCACATCCTCGCGGCGAGAATCATTAAACTAATCAGCTGACAGGCAGCGCGAGACAGTCCCGTAATGGGGGAAAAAAAATGCATAGGCAATTCCTTTACTGTAAAAGCAGCACAAATAAAGCAGAGACTCCCCATCTAAAGCGACAAGACAATGAAGAACCATTTCATTACCTCTAGCTCTAGTGACAGGGAAACATTCATAAACGAGTAAAAATGCTGCATTTCAAGTTATGTGGGGGCAGTGTGTGTTTTGTTGTACTGATGCATTTTAAAACCATAGCCTGTTATTACATAAAATAAAACATATGCAGGGTGCTTAATATGGAGTTTTTTTACACACCCTCGATGTGTGATAATAATAAAAAAACCTCTCGAGCTACGCTCTCGAGGTTTTTTTATCACACATCTTGGGTGTGTAAAAAAAATTCCATATCAACCACCTGCATATGCATTATTCTATATTTACTCACAATATCTGCTTTAACCTTCTACCCTGCAACCAGCAGCACAAGGTGGTGGCATTCGGGAACTCTTATAACTTAAAATTCATTTCATGGCCATAGCTACAGTAAAATCCACATGCAATTTATTTTCTGTCTCCCCTGAAATGCATACTACTACTCCTCTAGATAGTTTCTCACTTGCTGACTCTTAAGAATGCTATTGAATGCTGACTTACTGAGTCACTGAGATGAAATGTCGTCGCAGGAGTGCTGATTGTTTTTTACCCCAAGTTGTAACCTGGTCCACCCTGCTTTTGCACTGCTGCTGAAGCTACTTTACATTGAGCCTGCACAATATTTTACCCTGTTCTTAAGTTGCTTTAATTGAGCCTGCACAGTATTTTACCCTGTTCTTAAGTTACTTTAATTTGAGTCTGTACAGTATATCACCCTGCTCTTATGCACTGAACTAAGAAGAGCGTTAAGTCGATTTTGGTAATAAGCTTGTTTTAAGGATTTTAACTGCTCATACCCTGTGTTATGCACTGAGCTGGGTGGTGCTTTTAACTTGGTTTAGAACCTGCTTCACCTGGTATTTTGTTGTGGCTGAGTGCATCGCAGACTGCTGGGGCTATTTTTCCCTAGGCATCACAGCAGTAGAGCTCCGGAGCCTTAATTTCAGAAAAAAATAATCAAATCCACCAAACTGCTTCACCTTAGCTGCACAACTGTTCTTTGTTCTCAACACACACCCGGGTTGCAGTGGCCATTAGCCTCGTGGTCACAGCCCCCCCCCCAAACAGAAAAGCAGACAATAGAAATCATATGAGCACCCTTTGCAAAGTACAAATTGTTAGAGGTTTATTTTGCTCCGGTCTGTTTACTCACCAAACTAAATCTTTGCTCCTCCACAGCTTGCCTTATATATTCCTCTTCTCCTTGTCTCCACAGAAGCCGCAGGTGGTGAGAGGGCACCTGGAATCATCGCCACCTTCCCCTGTGTCATCTGCTGATCCTCGGACACCCCCCCCCGAAGCACCAGGTGCTGCGCACGGAGAGGAGCGCGTTTAAAGGCGCCATATTTCAATTTTTTACCAGCTGCTGTTTTCTCCGTCAGTCCCCTGCAGCTTGCTTCATTTGGACTTCTGTGTGGTTCTACCCCGCCGGCGCTACGTGCCAGCTCCCCACCACCCTTGGCGGGCTCTTCCTTTTATAGGGCATTTAGCAGCCCATTTTACCATTTGCAGCTTATCAGCTGCCTCCACTAGAGGGCTCCCACCAAATTTTTGTATTTAATTAAGCTGATAGCTGCACAGGATGCTGATTCTCACTGGCCTCCTCTGCCTCTCTATGGCTGCACAAACCTCCTTACCACCCTCAACCCTTCCTGAGAAGGAACCTCCACTGATCCTGCAACCCCGCTGGTCACTGCAGACATACCCCGGTGTTTCCCCTCACCCACCTGTACCGGATTTATTTCATGCCCACTACGGCATTATCTCGGCTGCAATCCTGCCACCCTCCTTTCAGCTGGGGCATTATATTTTAAACTCCTCAACCCCCCGTCACCCATCGGCCTCCTCTGGTCACTGCCGTACACTCTCCTGCATAACCCACTCCAGGAAAATGTTGTACCTATATGCCCTTCTCCTGCTCCTGTCAGGAGACATAGAGGTAAACCCAGGCCCGAGCCCTACTCTCTCCCCCCCAACATCTCTCCCCAAAGGCCTACGCATACTCCACCTAAATACCTGCAGCCTGCTGTCTAAAATCTCACTACTTCAACCTATCGCACTAACATTGCAGCCTGACATACTTACCATCTCTGAAACCTGGCTAAAACCACATCATACGGATGCTGAAGTCTCTATCCCAGGATTTACAATAATTAAGCACGACAGGGCAGGTAAAAAGAAAGGCAGAGGCACAGCTACATACATCTCTAACACTCGTCAATTCACACCTGTGGTGATCCCCTCTCTCTCTGGCAACATAGACGCTACACTAATTAAGATATCACTTCCTCATACCTCTCCTATATATGTGGCCAGCACATACTGCCCCCCATGCACGCACCCTGATGATATCCTCGCCCATCTAACCAAGCTGCAATCCCAGGCTAAAGAAGGTGAGCTCCATGCTGTGGGGGACTATAATGTCAATTGGTTAGGGTCGGGATATGCCCCACTGAGGACAAAAATAAAGGCCCAAAACCTCACGCAACTAATAAGCGAGCCGACCCGACTAAATCACAAGTCAAAAAAGCACTCCCTACTGGACTGGGCCCTCACCACGCATCCACACAGAATCATTAAAGCAGGCCTTCTTCCTAACTCCATTAGTGACCATCACATGGTTTACTTGGTCAGGAAGGCTCACTGCTCCCCCCCCCCACAAAGACGCTAATCACCAGGTCTTACAACTCCCTAGACCTAGTAGCTCTTCTCTCGGACTTGGGTCAGATTGACTGGTCCTGCATCACCGAGGCATCCTCCATCGATGATGCCTTTAATGCTTTTAAACTCCATTTCCTGAAAGTTTGGGATAAGCACACCCCTCTACGCACAAAGAGGGTCAGAGGAGCACATCTCCCTTGGATCACGGCCGACATTATCAAAACCTGCTGCACCAGGGACCACGCTTGGAAAGCTTATAAGAAGTTGGGCACCCAGGCCTCCCTTGCTTCCTACAGAGCCCTACGTAATGCGTGCACAAATTGGATTCACCAAGCCAAAAAGGCCTACTTCCTGTCAACCTTTAGTAAAAATTCTAACCACCCCTCGGACTTCTGGAAATCCCTGAAATCCCTGCTCACGCCTCCTACCCAGCCACCCCCTCCAACAATCTCAGTAAACGGCACCCTTATCTCCGACGCCATCGGTGTTGCTGAAGCCTTCAACTCCCATTTCTCCAGCTGCTCCGTCAACCCTCTGTCCTCTCACCAGTTTATGCACCCCTGTCCTCCCACACAGCACCCCTGCACCTACCCCCCACTCCCAAATTCCACCTTTTGTTTTCCATCTGGTATCCCCTGTAGAAGTCCTCCATACTTTAAGGGCACTGAATCCTAACACAGGCAAATGCCCCTCATCCCTGGACGCCAAGCTGCTTTTTCTGTCAGCCCCTGCCATAGCCGCCCCCCGGGCCACACTTTTCAATCTCTCTTTCCCCCTGGGCAAAGTACCAACATCTTGGAAATTGGCCACTGTCATACCCCTCCCAAAAGGCGGTGACCCCTCCTCTCCTGGCAATTACAGACCTAACTCCCTACTCTCGATCCTGGCCAAACTTCAGGAGTGGCTGGTTCTGTCCCAACTCTCCCAATTCCTGGATGCCTCCTCCTTTTTTACTCCTTTCCAATCTGGCTTTCGCAAATCCCACTCTACCATCACCTCCCTACTACGTGTTACCGGGGACATCCTCTCAGGAATCGACAAAGGACATATCACCACGGCCATTTTTGTTGATCTTGCAAAAGCCTTCGATATCGTCTCTCATCCACTACTTATCTCTAAACTTGTGGATGCCGGTCTAGCACACCCAGCTATAGCCTGGTTCCAAGACTACCTAGCGGGCAGGATGCAAGCAGTCAGGGTGGCCTCTCACACATCAACCCCCCTGCCTGTCATATCAGGTGTCTCCCAAGGTTCAGTCCTAGGACCTATGCTTTCTCCATTTTTCTTAATGATCTCCCCTCTGCATGCTCCCATTCTTCCATCCAAATGTATGCAAATGATACAGTTCTGTATGCATCAGGCCCCTCATCAAGCAGTATAGCTTCTCTCCTCCAGGTAGATTTCACAGCCGTCCAGCACTGGTTCTCGATAAACCAGCTTTCTCTTAACCCTAAAAAAACGGTGTCGCTTACGTTCGGCTCCCAGCAGAGACTCTCCCGCAAAACCCCCTGTCCCCCTTTCACAAACTTGGATGGAACTCCCCTTGAGCAATGTACTAGCTTTAGATATCTAGGCATCTGGCTCGACCAACAAGTTGATTTCGCCTATCACATAGACTCCCTGCACAAGAGGCTACTCCCTAAACTGGGGGCACTCTATCGCAACAAATCCTGTCTCCCTAAGCAAACGAGGCACGCCATTGTCCAAAAAATGATTCTCCCCATGCTGGATTATGGCGACATAGTTTACTCAATCGCCCCTGTGTCTACTCTCGCAAGCCTCGACTCCCTATTCCACTCTTTCTGTCGGTTCATCCTCGACTCCCCCACATCCACGCACCACTGTACACTATACAGCTCTCTAGCCCTCCCATCTCTTCAAAACCACAGATTAATAAACTGTGCAAGGTTTGCTGCTAAATTCTGAACCCTAGTCCTCCCTCCCTATCATGTGTCTGCCTTATCCCAGCTGCCCCCCCCAGTTTACTCCCTACGAGGCTCAGACCACAGACTTCTCCATGTCCCACTTATGCGCACTACTAAAGGCCAGTCTGCTTTCAAATTCCGCATCCCTCAGATCTGGAATGCCCTCCCCGCCCCAATCAGACACACACATAATCCATGACTCCTTACCAGGCTACTCCAAGCACATTTCTCCTCCATCTGCTCCTGCTATGCTCCAACCCCTAGCTCTCATAAGCCAATTACCGAGAGTAAAAATCCTGTTATGTGTTAAGCGCATACCTGGTAGCATTCTCCAGTACTGCATTGCATGGAGTCTTATGTCATTGTACCTCTTACCAAATTCCTGTATTATATTTGTACAAAATCTCATGCTGTGTATTTGTCTTGCACTGTAATTTACCATGTACTGGGCCTAGGCCCCCAGGTCGCATCTGGAATCGAGCATGTTGCTCAGTATGCCTTCCTGGTAAATCTCATAAATAAATAAATAAATAAATAAAATGAAGTCCCCACACACCTAATCAGGCAGTGCTTACACAAAGTTGTTTTCCAAAACAGTGACAGCCTCCCTGCTAGTGGTGCTTTTGAGTGCTCCAGCCAGCATAGTGGTGTCCAGCAACCCCTGCTAGTGGCTGCTGGATTAACAATCTGGTGAAAGCCTCTACAGTGGTCACAGAGACTATGGTTTGCTTGAAGGAATGAGGGCCCCCCTGCTAGTGGGGTTCTCAAGTTCTCCAGCCATTGTGGTGGCAACCTGGAATCCCTTCTAGCAGTTCCTGGATTAGCTGTGGGGAGAAAGCTTCCATATTAATTTATTTAATGCAGCCCAGTGTTATACCTTAGAACAGCAAGAAATAGGCTCCTATTTAGCCCAGATGCCTCACACATATCAGACTCTCACAGGGAACTCCCCGGTACTGGCCTTGGTCCACAATGGTGACCAAGGCTTGTCCATTACCTGACCACGATTTTCTGATCCTTTGTTTGACCACTAGTAGTCCCTAGGTTATGGCAAATATAGTTCCCCTTTGTTTGAACTCCCACCATGGCCCAGGCACTATTGGCTCTTGTGCATACATTGTGAATCACACATGCACGCTAAGCCCCAGCGGCTATCTTGTGCAAGTTACTCACCACAGACATTGAGGATGGACCCTGCAGTCTGAAGCTCTCCAATGACTGGAACCAAGCATCTTCACAGTTCTCTGCTTACTGCAGATCCAATCTTGTTAATGCCCAGACCATGAAGGATCTCTCATTCCTGACAGTTACCCAGGAGCTCTAAAGCATGGCCCAAACCACTGTTAGTGACCCATCTGTCCTATTTTTGGAAGCCATGTTGTTAAGGGCAGTCCATTATTCAGCCTGCATACCTGCCACGCTGGCCCTGATGATTCAAATAAGTTTGTTTTTTAACACAGCATAATTTAGTTCAGATTTGGAGAAGATGCAAAAAAAAAAAAACAGATGTAGTATGGTTTACACAAATATGTTGCAAGAAGTTGATCATGGATGTGCCTTGCACACCAGGAGTTTTATTCTCAGTGGGATTTCAGACCTTTACACCCTCTGTTAGTCTCCCATGCTTACATATCTCTATTTTCCAACCCAGCTCTTTGAAGGGAAATCCCTCTCCTAAGTGTATAGGCATGGACATTGGCAGGATTAATAACATTTTTAAACTCTGGTCCCTGCATACTCCTTCAAGACATTCTGTTAAAAAAGGACAGCATTGAAAAATGTAACCAACTCTTTTTAGATGGCTAAAAATAGGTGTCCAAGTCTAAAATCCATTTGAAGTTGCCCAATAAGACCTCACACATAACACTGGATCCACAAGTATATAGCCTGACCACTGTGTTGAATATAGAGTAAAAAAAAAAGCATTTATTTAATACAATGTCTAAAAACAGGCACAGTGTACAAAAATCTTCCCCCACAGTGCTAGTTTCTTTTTGTACTGTGGGGAAACATTTTTATACACCATATCTATTTTTAATGCTTTGTATTAAATAAATGTGGCTTTGTTTACTCCATTCATGGTGAGGTCTGGGTTACATACTTGAGAAGCCAGTATTACATGCGAGGTCTTTATTTGTTTGAATTATGTACTCTTTAACCCAAACGCACTATCAATATACAGAGGCACCAATTTTTGCCACCTTCTGACACTGAATATTCTCTCTTTCTCTCCTTTGCCTCCTTAAATCCTGTATTTTTGGGTTGGGCTTCTATTAAGACTCAGTGTCCTGTTTACCTTGCAGTTGGACCAAGCCACACTGTGCAAGTGCGAGGGACAGTTGGGGACATCTTTAAAGAGTGGGAAGCATGGGATGAGCATGCCGTTTCAAACTGCATCGTCAGTTTGGGATTATTTTTCTGCATAAAGCAGAATGATTTTAGTGAGAGGGCCAAGCTGCAAGACTTGTGGTAGTGTGTAATTCTGATCTGATCTGGAAGCCAATATTGCTCGTGCTGCTAAAAAATAAGTGCTGGTCTGCAGTTTGATGTAACTCACTGGCCTACTGCTGAGGCTGGAGGAGGCAGTGACTGCTTACATGTACTGCTGATGGGGCCTGCAACCTAGACAAACAGTGCATGATCCGTGCTTCACATGCCATCTGATCAAGTCATCACCGGGCTACGGCTGGATGGACTGAGTGGCCTGCTGAGATCAGAGGAGTGTGGTGTGTGCAGGGGCATGTGTGCTGCTGAACTGTTCTGGGCCATCTGGCTTGGCCGGAAATTGGATTAATTGCCGGACTTCGAGAGAGAAAGGTTCTCCAGAAGAAAGACCTGGGCCACAGTCAGCCAGTGGAGGTGAGTAATGTGGCGAGGTCCGTTTTGGTACTTTGACTTGGCAGGGTAGGTCAGTTAGGTATTGGGTTCAGCTGCAGAAATGAGAATGAAGGGAACCTATTGAATTCAAGCAGAGGGGGCTCACAAACATAGGAATCCTGGCTACCTTAATTCAACCCAAGGGAGGAGGCTTAGCTTTCTACGATACAGCTCATCCGTTACACAGGAGACTTTAACAAAATGTAAATGCTGAGCAGACACCTTTCTCTGCAATGACGTGTTGGTAGCTACTAGCTCCACTTGCCTGTGGGGCCTGGAGAAAGCGAGAGATCAGACAGGATGGCTGGTGCAGGGCAGGGGAGAAGGGTCGAGCCAGGGGAGGGACTGACGCTGATTTGACTAAAAAGCAAAGTTTATGCTGTTATCTCTGCTCTACATATTTCAGAACCAAGTTGAGACAGTCGTACACAAAAAATAATCAATACCTTTCTGTGATGTCTGCCTGGGAAGTGGAAGCCAAGGGGGGGGATGTGGGCAAAAGAGCCAGGTAGGAGTGAGCAGATAGTCAGGTGGGACTGTGACCGGAGGGGGGAAGAGTTTAAGTGTTGGGGGAGTTGAAATGTTGGGGAAGTTGGAGTACGGCAGGGGCAGGGAGGAGGGAGGGAGAGTTGGAGTGTGGGGCAGGGACTGGGGAGGGTTGGAGTGTGGGGTAGGAGCTGTAGGGGAGGGTTGGAGTGTGGGCAGGAGCCAGAGGTGGGAGAGTTGAAATGTGCGGCAGGGCCGGGGGAAGTTGGAGTGGGGGCAGAGGTCATGGGAAGGGACAGTTGGAGTGTGGGGCAAGGGTCGGGGCAAGGGAGAGCTGGAGGTGGGGTAGGGGGGGAGAGTTGGATTGTGGAGCTGGGCCATGGGGAAGGCTGGAGTGTGGGGCAGGGGTTGGGGAGAGGGAGAGTTGGAGTGTGGAGCAGGAGCCGTGGGGGAGGGTTGGAGCATGGGGCAGGGGCTGGGGGGGAATTTGGAGTGTGGGGCAGGGGCCGGGGCCTAGGGAGTTGGAGTGTGGGGCGGGGTCTGTGGGTTGGCGTGTGTGGCAGGGGCTGGGCGGGGCTGTCCCTTAATTTTAAAATCCAGTGCTGACACTGTAGACTGTAATGTGGGAGTCAGGACTGGGGAAGATCTGAAAATGGGAGAAATGGTCAAGGGTCTAGGAACTAAAATTCAAAGCAAAAAAGTAAAGAAAAGTTATGCCCAGAGGGGGTCAACAAACTGAAACTG
Source organism: Neoceratodus forsteri (assembly GCA_016271365.2). Classification (NCBI taxonomy): domain Eukaryota; kingdom Metazoa; phylum Chordata; order Ceratodontiformes; family Ceratodontidae; genus Neoceratodus; species Neoceratodus forsteri. The sequence goes on along the minus strand of CM028130.1, from coordinate 1,158,746,845 downwards.
AAATACTGGTGGGAGAAGTGCTGGAAACAAACTGCAGATTAAATGGACATGGGGTCTTTAATAACTTAAATAATCAATGCAGTGCAGTAGAGCAATGTAGGAGACAAATGGGTTGCTGGGGGTGCAAACCCATACCGAAAAATACTGGTGAATTTCCAGTTGCTTTATTCTCAAAGTCCCTTCATTTCTCATTTGTACCATTCAAAAATTAATTTTCCATTTTGTGTCTTTACCCTTCATTTTCTGCTGTCAATACCCCTTCAAATACTCTTCCAAATACCCATCTTTTTGAGCAGTTTATTCTGAATCATTCATTTTCCATTTTCTATATTTCATTGTCAACACTGCACCCAGTATCCATTCAAATAACCTTCAAATGAGCCATCTTGTAGCAGTTTAATTATTTTAACCGCTACATTTTTTTTATTGTGGCTGCTTCAGTTATCTGTTTCACTTGATGTATGAAGGGGTTAGACAATTCCCCTTCACCCCACCTGGGGGGTAATCTGGGATGCTTGAATGGTTCCGGGATCAGGGCACTTAATGAGAGCAGGCGTCCTCAGGTCCCCCCAGCACAGCCTGAGTGGTTGCATTGGGAACTCCAATTTAAGGGTCAGCCATGGTGATGGAAGGATTGACATAAAAAAGTAAGTAGCTCCTTCAAACCTGGAGACCTTGGTTTGAATCCCACAGCCCCCAACTGCATAGTGTATGACCCTGAGCAAGGCACTTCCTTGTGCTCCCAGATCACACCTGTAAATAAACTATCAGCTTAGTGTGTCTCTTTGGGTTAAAAAAGAAAAGTAATGAAAAATAATAATATAGGGCTCTTACTGCAGAGCAATAAAAAATATGTTTATATTTATCTGGTTATACTTAATTTTAAGTGTTGATTAACTACACTGTAATCAACTTTAATGGTGCAAAACAACTGGATATAACTTGACAATCTAGAAAATGAGCTACTAAACTTTGGGGCCATGCTTGAAAAAGTTTGGTATCCATTTGAAAAACATGCCAGCAGAGATTAACAACTCTGTTTTACTGCCCAAAGAGAAGCCAGTCAATGCAATATGTCCCAGGAACACTGGCATAATTAGGGATCCTGTGTAAACTAAGAAATCTATGCTTTTTAAACTAGTCACTTTTTTCAACATTTGATCAAAGTGGAATACTTTTTTAAATTGTCTTATTTGGGGATCATGTGTAAACAGAGTACACACACTTGTAATTAAAATGTTCATTTGAACATTGCAGGTCCTGCATTTTTAGGAATCCTGAATAGTTCTCCTTACTCCCTTGTCTCTGACCTCTGTCCTGAAGCAGCTGCTTCCTGTGCAGGTTCCAGCCAGCCAGCCCTTAGATGTTATGTTGTGAAGGAGGATGAACATTTCTCTGTGTGCAAGACTTCAAGTTTTCCAGATGGTTGTCTTTTAAAAAAAGCATACAGGACTGAAATTGAGTCAGGTAATTGCAGTTTTTGGTTTGGAACAAGAGCATTATAACTTTTGTTGGAATTTGGTTCTGTTTTTGCTATGTGGGCTGCTGTTTACTGGACACATAGTGGGAGAGCAGCTTCAGTGAACTATAAATGCTTTCATTATGTTTGCTTGCACGCATGTGCAAGAAACATAGTGCCGCCATACGAGTTTTCCTAGGTGTGGCACCTCGTTTCCATTGCCCTGCTCCTTTTTGCAGACACTGCCTCACCACACCAATGACTGTCTGAGCTGTCTATGACAGCAGTTCAGATGCAGTGGCATACAGCTGAAAGCAAACAACCGCTACAGTCAGCGGTGGTAATGCATAGGCAATTTGCAGACTGTCCTGCCATCAGCAGTATGCAAATTGCCTACACATCACCACCTTAGCAGTCTAACTGTATACCACTGCATCTGTATGATGCCCCCCACATTTGTTGTGTGCTGAGGGGGTGCCCAATGCCACTCGGTACATGCACACACCCCCAGCACACTATATGTCTGACGGGGTGGCCAATCCCCATCGATTCTAGTACCCCCCCAAAAAAAACAAACTTCACGCTGCCACGCTGGGAGTCCACCCCAGCGAGGCAAAAGTCCTGCTTCCTCATGTGCTCCCTGCATGCTGTGTAGCCAACGGGGGTGCCCAATCTCTAGTTGGCTCCAGTGCCCCTCAAACTTTCAGGTGGCATGCTGGGAGCCCACCCCAACGTGGCAAAAGTCCCGCATCGTCTTTTTAAAAAATAAACCTGTGAAAAAAGGATACAGTCCCTCACTGCTTCTTGTGCCTCCCCAACCCACCCCACCCCTCTGAGCACCCCACGGCCACCCCATACTTACCTCCAGAGCCCGCATGACGATCTTCGGCGGACCGGGAACACATCTGCACTCTTCAAAGCCGACCGCGAACTGAAAAAATGCTGGTAAGCTGTATAATGGCATAAATAGGGTTTTTTCAACTTTGGTTCATATCTCGGTCATTTCTTTGAATTCTTCCACTAAAGTTTCAAAATGGGGTTCTTGGGACCCCATCTCATGAATTCAGTCACTGTCATTTGGTTTTTCAGTCGCAAAAGTTGATTTCGCAGTCACTGCATGGAATCACCTTTCGGGATCAATTAATGAAATTACAGTGTTACTGTTCATGAGGTGGCTCTCAAAAAGCCTATGTTGCAAATTTTGTAAAACAATTCTCAAAAATGACTGTGTTATGAGTATGCATTGCACAGTTTCCACGCACACTCGCAAGTTCGTGAATTTGTAATATTTTCACTCCAGATTTTCAACATTGGCATTTTTCACACCTCCTTATGAACAGTGCAGCTGTCATTTTTCACATCCTGGCCAAAATGTGTTTTCGCATTTCCAGCACAGAATTGCATGGTCACTGTGGAAAACCAGTGTTCGGGATAGATTAAGAAAATCACAATGACACTGTTCATGAGCGGAGGTCCTAAAATGCCTATGTTGAAAATTTGGTGACAAAAGCCCATACAATGTCTGTGTTACGAGCATGCATTGCACAGTTTCTACACACCCTCATAACTTCACAAATTTGTACTATTTTTACTCCAGATTTTCAACATTGGCATTTTTCCACACAGCCTTATGAATGTTACAGCTGTCATTTTTCACATTCTGGCCAAAATGTGTTTTTGCACTTCTGGCACAGAATAGCGCTCGCTGTGGGAAATCATTGTTCGGGTCAGATTAAGAAAGTCACAGAATCACTGTTCATGAGCGGAGGTCCCAAATGCCTGTATAGAAAATGTGGTACAAAAAAATCCCACAAGAATTGATGCTCACGCCACTCCACCCCCACCCTGTTGCCAGTGATAGGCATTGAGGTGCACATTGGACTCTTCGGCCCCAGAGTTCACACCATTCCCTATACTGCACCTATTTCAGTGTATTTCTTATGGAATGAGGTGAGTGTAAAGCCTGAACACCCCAAGGCACACCTCAACACTTGTCAGTGTCTGCAGGGCAGGTTGAGGTGAAGTATCATGACTCTTATGGGTGACGACCCAAAGGCACACCCCAATGCCTGTCCCTCTCTGCACATGGGGGGGGTGGAGTTGGCGTCAGTTCAATACATCATTGCAATTTCTGTACTGCTACTGTCTAACTCCTGCACTTCCACTGCTAATGCCAGCATGCAAACATTCGGCATTGACAAATGCTTGTTTTCTATTACTGGGCTAGCAATAGCATGTCTTGAGTTGCTTTGAGAACTTGCTTGTTCTGTTCATCTCTCTGTGTGCTGACTTTGTCAAATGACATGCTGGGGGAAGGAGACTTTGCATATCTGATTAGTCTCTGCCTCTTATGGATTTGTAGGCCAGTTCCAAGACAACATGCTCTGATCAGAAGAGTTGCAGGACTTTTTTTTTGTGTGTGTTACTGGCGTTCATACCTCTCAACCTCTTAGCACTAAAAATCATAGCACTGGCCTTCAAAAATCATAGCAAATGTCCAGAATGTGTAGCACTTTCTTATTTTAAACAATAATATGTCTGCAAATAGTGGGCCCCATATAGTTAGTGATAAGGAATGTTTCTATTAACTTAGTTCAATGATTTAATACTTTGTGTGTCTAGAAATAGCTCTAACATTATTAAGAACAACAATAAACCTATGCGGAGTAAGGGTAAATTTGAGGGTGAAAATCATAGCGCTATGCGAAAGTCATAGCACTTGAGAGGTATGCTGGTGTTTGTTGTTGCCTTCAGGTCCCATATTTCCTTTCTTGCATGGCTTTGGAGTGAGCTAGATTTGTGGCCAGTTGCAGCTATGATTTTGCATGCTTCCAGGCCTGTAGCTGCTGGAAGGTGAATGATTTTCAAGCTGTTGTTTATGTATGAAAAGCCAGGCTAGTGTACATATACATGCTGGAAAGGTAGTTCTGTCACTATGGGCTCCCTCCATACCTCTCAACCTCTAGCTTCATAAATTGGAAACCAGTTTAAAAAAAATCCAGGACGAAGACCCCAAATCAGGGACACATCTTAAAAATTGGTATTCATTCAGAAAACTGACAGAATAAAGGGATTAAACATGCATTTTCAGAAGAAGAACAAGCCTGTAATTCTAATGTTTGACATTATTTTGTGCTTACAGTCACTACTGTTCTGTCACAAAAATACAAATATTATGAGTGACAGAGGAAAATTCTGAGGCAAAATCAGGGACAGTTGAGATGTATTTATTGAGGATACAGAAAGTACCTTTGAGTCAAGGACTCATTTACAAAGGTTCCATGTCACAGATGTCTCTTATTTCACACGTCAGTTTTACATGGTTTTATATAGTACTGGGTAAGTTTATATGGCTTGGGGGTGGAGTGTGGAAGAGAGGGGGTTGGTGGGAGTTTGAGGACAGCTGTGGTGGGGGGCGGAAGATAGGTTCATTTCAATTGTCTGTATGGGACCCTGACCCACTGGGTATAAAAAGTAAGGGTGAAATAAAAAGTTATATTTGTCAACCAAGCCCAGATAAAAACAGCTGTTTAGAATATCTATAACAGTGAGCACGTTGTCCCCAGGGTAGAAGAAATGGAGGGTCAAAATTTAAAACTGTGTCAATTTTCCCAATTGCCCCACTCAAAAAAAAAAAAAAAAAACCTGGGGGAAGTAGCTGGAGAGAGCCTGGGTGGGTTGAAGGGAGCTTTGAGGGAGTGGGGGGCTAGTAGGCAAGAGGGATTTGAAGAAGCCTGGGGGGGGATGAAGGGAGTTGGGGGAGTTAGCAGGAGCCTGTAGCTGCCAGGAGGAAGAGTGCTGAGCAATCCGTGGGTGGGTTGAATAGAGCCTGGGAGGTTGGAGGGAGCCTGTAGCTGCCAGGGAGGAAAGGACCAAGGTAGCCTCTACTTGCATAGGGAGACTGAGGGGGGTTGGGGGGAGCCAGCACATGCTGTGGACTGGGGGGGGGGTTAAGACAGCCAGTAGCTGCTGGGGGGGAGGGGGCCAAGAGAGCATCTAGCTGCATGGGTGGCCTTATCACCAACTTGATTCATGCATCTGTGCAAATGATTAGGTCAGGGTCTGCAGGGCATGGTCACACTACATGGATATGCTCAGCACTTTGCGTGCTCAGTCAAGCTGTGTAAGTATGGTCCATACCTCACCGTATGTCACTGAAATAAATGACATGGGCACTCAGAATCGATTGACAAAGAGGAACACAGACCCTCAATAATGAACAGATCTTGAAAACATTAGCACCTGAGAATGAATTTCAGTCTAAATTTAGCAGGTGTGAGCAGCATGTTTTCCATAATCAACCCCTGCCCACGCTCAGGCACATTATGACAAATGGCATGGGAGATTGCTGTGGCACACCCTATTAAAATGAATGGGAGGAGTATTTTATTGCTATTTTATACAGTACATATGATGGTGAGTTGGAGATTAGTGGAGGCCACCACTCAACTAATGAGGACCTTGTTATTTAAACTGTGGTCTTCATTAATCTCTAACTTGCTGTTGTAATGTATAGCAATGTAATAAAAATAATACCTTTCACTTTAAAGGGGCGCACCCCACACTCTTCCTTATGCATGTCATAATGTGCCCGAGTGTGGGGCTGGAGATCAATACATAGTGGAACTCAAATTTAAATTTCGGGAACTGGACAGAGCCATGGCTGCCAGCATTTACAGGTTTGTACTGCTGTTGTGTTTTTTTTTTTTGTTTTTGTTTGTTTGTTTCACAGCTTACATGGTTGTAGCCTTCAGGTTGTTTTTTGCTTTTTCTCTGTTAGCAACTATGAGGCCTTCTTGGAGCATTTTCCATTTGCTGCAGGAGGGGCTTCATATACTAGCTGCTCTTGTTATTTTCCTACTCTTGACTGAGAGATTTAACTAGGCATGAGTGCAGCTCTCTTCCTGGTTTCCACTTGCTACCTCCCAAGTCCTAGAGCATTTATCAGAATTGCAACTGGAGAAGCTGGATTAAGGCACTCCTACAATGGCCTCCTTTACCTCCCACTGAGCTTCTGTCTACCCCAACAGAGCAGGCTAAGCTCTGTACAAGCTGGGAGTAACAAGTGCCTGCAGGCACTTTCACTTTCAGTGTGATTGAGGATTGAGATGGCTGCTGCAGCAGCCCCCGCATGTCCTCCTCATTTACTCTCCTCCCTGCTCTACTACATACAATTGGGTTCCACGGAGCCCCTCTAGACCCCAGGGATGGTTTCTAGATTTTTTAACATCATTGGGCACTGGCATCCAGGGAACTAATTAGTCCACCAAGGCAACCAGTTCTAGGGAGAAAGCCTCCTAGGGCATCCTGAGCCCACAAGACCACCAGTGCTAGCTTTATTTTTGTAAGAGGCAGTATATCTAGCCCGCTAGTGCAGCGGTTGAATTTCCGCCTGCGATGCCCATGACCCAGGTTCAGGAACAGACCCGGGGAGTCAGTGGGTTGGCCAGGAGGAGAAGGCTTAAGCATCCCACGACTGCTCGCCTTCTCCTGGGAGGGAGGGGGTCTGAGCCACAACATGTTTTGTCCCCTGGCAGAGGCTGGAGGCACTGCACTATGTTGGCTTTCACCACAGAGAATGAGCGTGACAGACATTAGCTATGGCCTTGATGCTGGGTAGCACTTCCCGTTCTTAAGGAGAAATCTGGAAAATGGCTCCAGCCCAGGCGACTGACTCTACTTGCTCCACACTGATCCTTAGAGCACACCTCCTTTTCTGTCTCCTTTTTGAACCCACCTCAGGGGCACTGTATCCCCATGCTCTCCTCCCTCCCTTCCTTCCTCCTGGGGAGGGTCCTTTCCAGTAGAGTCAGTGTCAATCTCCCCCTGGGTGCGGGACCCCACAGGACTGTGACTGATGGATAGGAGGCAGCGGAGGTTAGATGGTGAGTAAAGGGAGCTACTTGCAGCCTGAAGGAGTGGTACGGCTAGGGCTGTAGAGAAGGTGGAAAAAAAAGAGGCAGTATAACACTGGTTTAGGGCTCTGAGCTGTAAACCTGGAGTCCAGGGTTTGAATCCCGCACCCCACTCACATGTGTAACCCAGAGCAAGTCATTTAACTTCCTTGTGCTCCCAGGTTGCACCTGAAACAAGCTTTGGCTTAGTGTGCTTTTCCTGGTTAAACAATTTCCCCTTTCCCTATTTCATTAAACCAGCTGAGTCAATTGCCCAATAGAGGTTCCATTTACCCATGTGGGTTACCATTATGAAATACTGGCCACCTGTCCATCCAGAGTACTAAGGGGTTTTAGCTGAGCCCCACCTGAACACTTTCTCTACTCTTTCCTATTTTCCTGTCTTTTACTTTATTACCTTTTTTTATGTGTCATATTTTCCTATGTTTACCCATCTGTAACCTTCAATTCTAAATTCCGTGGTGTCCTTACTACTTTGCTGACCTATACCTCTTGTATCTCTCAACTCTCTATTTCTGCTCTTGCTACTGTATTTTCTCCATATTAACCTAATCTTTATTTTACAGGTCGGACAGAACACAGACACCTTCCTTCCCCATCAGATAAGTATCCTTCTATGCCTAACTTGTTCTTTCCACCTTATTTACTCTTTAAAAACTATGAATCCTTTGTGACCCCTTTTTATGTTTGCTTGCAAGCATGTGCAAGAAACATAGTGCCACCATATGAGTTTTCATAGGTGTGCCTCCCCCACTTCCAATGCCCTGCTCCCTTTTGCAGGCATGGCTGTACCACACCAATGAATGTCTGAGCTTTCTATGACAGCCATTCAGATGCAGTGGCATACAGTTGTAAGGAAAACACTGCTGCAGGCAATTTTCATACTGCCATTGGCGGTACGCAAATTGTCTGCATCGGCACTGCATCTGAACTGTCATAGACAGTCCCCCCTCCCCCAGAACACATACATGCACGCTGGGAGCCCACCCCAGTGTGGCAAATATCTGTCTGCTGCCCCCAACATACTTCCAGGTGCCTCGTTGGAAGCCCACCCCAGCATGGCAAACGTCCGTCTGCTGCCCCCAACACACTTCTAGGTACCACACTGGGAGCCTACCCCAGCATGGCAAATGTCCATCTGCTTCCCCCCACAAGACACTTCCAGCTGCCACTCTGGGAGCCCACCCCAGCGTGGCAAAAGTCCCACATCGTCTTGTTCCAAAAAAAAAAAAAAAAAACCTATAAATAAAAAACTGTTCCTCGTTGACTAGCTTGCCCCCCCCCGCACACCATCTGTGCACCCACCTCCCCATGCCTCCACTTCACCCTATGCTTACCTCTGGAGCCTAGCTCGATGATCTTTGGTGGACCGGGAACACGTCTGCACTCTTCTTAGCCCACAGCGAACTGAAGAAATGCCGGTAAGCTGAATAATGGCATACATTTTTTTTTTCAACTTTGGTGCATATCTCGGCCATTTTTGGGAATTAATTTTGCCAAATTTTCAACATGGGGTTTTTGGGGCCCCACCTCATGAACCCAGTCACTGTCATTTTGTTATTCGGTCTCAAAAGGTGATTTCGTGGTCACTGCACGGAACCACTTTTCAGGACTGATAAATGAAATGACAGTGTCACAGTTCATGAGGTAGGCCCCCAAAAACCCCTATGTTGAAAAATTGGTGAAAAAATTCCTAAAAATGACTGTTTATCGAGCGTGCGTTGTGCAGTTCCTACACATGCTCATAACTTCAAGCATTGGTAATATTTTCACTCCAGATTTTCAACACTGCCATTTTACTACACCTTCTCATGAACAGTATAGCTGTCATTTTTCACTTCTTGCCTGAAATGTGTTTTCGCTCATGTAGCGCAAAATGGCGCGGTCGGTGTGCAAAATCAATGTTCAAGACAGATTAAGAATATCACAGTGACAATGTGCATGAGGTAGGCCCCCAAAAATCCTATGTTGAAAATTTGGTGAAAAAATTCCCCAAAATGACTGTTTTACGAGCATGCGTTGCGCAGTTCCTACGCACTCTCGTAACTTTGAACATTTTTAATATTTTCACTCCAGATTTTCAGCATTGCCATTTTACCACATCTCCTTATGAACAGTACAATTGTCATTTTTCACATCCCACCCAAAATGTGTTTTCGGACATGTAGCGCACAGTGGTGTGGTTGGTGTGCGAAATCAATGTTCAGGACAGATTAAGAAAATCACAGTGACACTGTTCATGAGCAGAGGTCTTAAACTGGCTATGTTGAAAATGTGGTGACAAAAGTCCATACAATGACTGTGTTACGAGTGTGCATAGTACAATTTCCATACACCCTTGTAAGTTCACATATTCGTAATCTTTTCAGTCCAGATTTTCAATATTGGCATTTTTCGACACCTCCTTATGAGCAGTACAGCTGTCATTTTTCATACCCTGGCTGAAATGTGTTTTCGCACTTCCGGCACAGAATAGCACGGTCGCTGTGGGAAATCAGTGTTCGAGATAGATTAAGAAACTCACAGTGACACTGTTCATGAGCAGAGTTCCTAAAATGCCTGTGTTGAAAATCTGCTGTAAAAAATCCCCAGACTAATTACATTACGGGTGTGCATTGTGCAGTTTCTATGCACACTCGTGACTTCACCAGTTTTTTTTATATTTTCATTCCAGATTTTCAATATTGCCATTTTTTACACCTCCTCATGAACAGTACAGCTGTCATTTTTCACATCCTGTTCGAAATGTGTTTTCGCACCTGTGGTGCCAAATAGCACAGTCGCTGCGCAAAATTACCTTTTGGCTAATGAACTGATAGTGCCTCTGTTCATGCAGTGGGATCACAAAAGGCCCATGCTGAAAGCCTGAAGTAAAAATACCAAGAAATGCTTAGGGTGTTAGGGTTTACGACCATAACGCCCTACCCTGCAGGGACTGACCGGCGTTAGGGATGTGACTTGGGATTGTCGACAGTAATGTTCATGCCATGCCATTCCACTCCCACCCTCACCCTGCAGCAAGTAACACAGAAACATAGAATTTGACGGCAGATAAGGACCGCTTGGCCCACCCAGTCTGCCCATTTCCCTGCCTACTGGATAAGCTGCAGATCCTAGTTAACCAGCAGCCTACTTCTTCCTACCCCCATCCCCTAGAATTGCCTTATGACTGTCCCATGCATGCTTGAATTCCACCACTGTTTTTGACTCCACTACCTCCTCCGGAAGGCTGTTCCATGCATCCACAACCCTCACTGTGAAAAAATACTTCCTTAAATTACCTCTGAGCCGCCCCCTCTATCTTCAAACTGTGCCCCCTTGTTCTTGCACACCTCTTTTTTGGAAAGATGCTACCCTCTTGGACTTTGTTGATTCCCTTGAGGTACTTGAAAGTTTCTAACACGTCCCCCCTCTCCCTCCTTTCCTCGAGGCTATACATATTAAGCTCCTTAAGTCTCTCTTCATATGTCTTCTGGTGCAGACCCTGCACCATTTTAGTTGCCCTCCTCTGGACAGCTTCCATCCTGTCTATGTCTTTGCGGAGACTGGGTCTCCAGAACTGCACGCAGTACTCCAGATGGGGTCTGACCAGCTGTCTATACAGAGGGATAATAACTTCCTGTTTTCTACTGGTGATGCCTCTCCCTATGCATCCCAATATTCCCTCAGCCCTCCTTGCTGCCCTCTCACATTGCTTGCCCACCTTTAGGTCATCTGATATGACTACCCCCAGGTCTCTTTCCATTTTTGTTGTCGTTAGTATCTCACCCCCCATTGTGTACTCTTCCCCTGGGTTTTTGTTTCCCAGGTGCATTACCTTGCACTTCTTAGCATTGAATCTAAGCTGCCATACATTTGACCATTCCTCTAACCTTGCCAAGTCCCTTTTCATCCTTTCCACCCCACCTTGTGCATCAACTCTGTTGCAGATCTTTGTGTCATCTGCAAAGAGACATACTTTCCTTCCAGTCCCTCTGCAATGTAAACATAAAAGACATTGAAGAGGACTAGTCTAATACTGAACCCTGAAATTTGCCCACTGGTAACCCCTTTCATCAGAGTGGACTCCATTTACTATTACTCTCTGTGTCCTATTTTCCAGCCAATTTTTACCCAGGCTGTCATCTTGGGTCCCACTCCCAGGCTAGCTAACTTGTATATTAATGTTTTGTGTGGGACTGTGTCAAATGCCTTGCTAAAGTCTAGGTAGGCCATGTCCACAGCCCCTCCCTGATCTACTACTTTGGTCACCCAGTCAAAGAAATCTATCAGATTTGTCTGGCATGACCTTCCCGCTGTGAATCCATGCTGCCTTGGGTCCTGTGCCCCTCTGGCCTCTAGATACTCAACAATTCTATCCTTCAGAAGTGATTCCATCATTTTCCCTACCACTGAGGTTAAACTAACAGGTCTGTAGTTTCCTGCTTCTGCCTTGCTCCCACTTTTGTGAAGGGGAATCACATCTGCCCTCCTCCAGTCCTCGGGTACCACCCCATCCTCCCATGATTTGTTGAACAGGGTAGTCAGTGGTGTCACTAATTCTACCCTTAGTTCTCTTGGAATTCTGGGATGAATCCCATCAGGCCCCAATGCTTTGTCCACCTTCAGTTTTAAGAGTTCTTTCAGAACCCTTTGTTCTGTAAATGGGCTGGTATCAACTTCTGTATCCAGTGTGTTTCTACTGTTTGTTCTAGGTACCCCCGCTCTTCCTTTGTAAATACTGAGCAAAAATATTTGTTTAGTATCTCTGCCTTTTCACAGTCTTCCTCTGCCCACCTCCCCCTTTATTAAGCCTCACTATCCCTCCTTGGTCTTCCTTCACTCCTGATGTACCTATAAAGGTTTTATCCCCTTCTTAACTGAGTTGGCTATCTTTTCCTCGGTTTGGGCCTTTGCTGTTCTGACTGCCTTCCCAGCTTCCTTCTACTTTAACTGATACAGTTCTCTGTCCTGCTCCTTCTGTGATTCCTTGTACTTCCTGAAAGCTTTCTTTAACTCTTGAACCTTCACTGCCACTTCCTTTGAGAACCATAGTGGTTTCTTACATCGTTTCGTTTTGTTTATTTGCTTCACACAAAGGCTTGTTGCCTCTGTGATGGCAGTTTTTATTATTCCCCATTGTTCTTCCACCCCTCCTTCCTGCCCATTTGGTAGTGCATTCCTTAGGCACTTACCCATTTTGGCAAAGTCAGCCCTCCTAAAGTCCAGTACCTTTGCCTTTGTTGGCTTGACTCTATTGCTGTGTTTATTGTGAACCATACTGTTCGATGGTCGCTAGTTCCCAGATGGCTACCCACTTACATCTGTGATCCTCTCTTCATCTCCATTTGAGAGAACCAGGTCTAAGATTGCTCCCTCTCGAGTGGGCTCCAATACTAGTTGTCTAAGGCATGCCCCTGTAGGGCATCTAGAATAACCCCACTCTTCAAGTGGCTGGGCCAACTGCACTCCAGTTAACATCTGGCATATTCAGATCACCCATCAACAATATCTCCTTTTTGCCATACTAAGTATACTTTCTATCATTTCCTTGTCCATTTCCTCCCCTGAAAGGGGTCTGTGATCTAACCCTGTGGATTGTGGTGCCATTGCGGTCTCCAAATTTACCCACAGTGCTTCTTCTCCTCCCTGTTTTTCTTTTGTTCTGTTACTTTGATTCCTTCCCTTATGTAAAGAGCTACTCCTCCTCCTCTTTACCCTCTCTGTCTCTCCTGTAGATAGTGTATCCTGGTATGTTTACGTCCCAGTCATGGTTTTGTGCGAACCATGTTTCTGTGATTGCCACGATATCCAGATGTTCCTCCTCCATCAAGACCACTAATTCAGGAAGCTTGTTACTCAGACTACATGCATTGGTACTCATTGCTTTCCATTTTTTGATGGCTTTACTTTCTGTTGCAGCATCCCCCACTGACCTTTCTACCTTGGTCTTTTTCCCATTTAGTACCCTGTTTTGTAGGGAGAGGCTGGGATTTTCCTGCTGCTTATCAGTGCCTCCCCCCTTGACTAGTTTAAAAGCTTGCCAATGAAGCATTTAAACCGATTGCTCAAAAGACTTGTTCCTTCCTGGACAGATGCAGACCATCCTGCCAGTATAGGCTGGTGTCTCTCCAGGTGGAACCCCAGTCCCCAATGAAGCCAAACCCTGTGCTCCACACCATTTTTCAACCACTCATTAAACTGCATGGTGCAAGTACCCTTGCCTCACTCATGCCATTTACAGGCAGCACCTCTGAGAAGGATACTGTGTGTGCTACTTGTCTTAGGCCCCTCCCCAGTTCTACAAAGTCCTTCTGCACTGCTCTAATCTCATGTTGAGCCAAGTCATTTGTCCCTAGGTGGACAATGACATCCAGGTCAGACTCCCGTGCAGCTGTTCTCGTGATCCTGAGGATGCGCTTCCTGTCCCTACAAGCCATGGCACCAGGCAGGCACTTTACTTCAGTTTTCCCTGCTCCCCCCAGTTCTATCCCCCTAATAATTGAGTCCCCCACCAGGAGCTGCTTCCTTTCCTTGTGGCATCCTCTGCCTCCTTCCTGTGGGCCTCCCTTGTGACAGGTGTCCTCAGCCTCCTTAATCTCCTCTGTGGGTGCATCCATAGGGGAGCTGTGCTCCCCCAGAATGGTGTATGGATTGTGGAGTGGAACAACTGACTGGGTGTGCCTCTGTTCCACCCTCCTCACCCTCCCTTAGCCCACTGTGGTCCAACTGCTGTGCTTTCTTTGCAACCTCTGAGGTAGTGGTGGTGGCTCTGTTGCTCCATGGATGGGGGTCCTTCCTACCATCCAGTCTGGCCTGGGGAAGGTTCTCTTACTGCTGTCCAGTGTGACCTGAGGCAGGCAACTTCCTCCCCTCAGGGCAGAGAGTTGTCTGCAATAGAGCACATCTCAGCCTCAGAAAGACTCCCGGAAGACTGCTGCCCCAGCCATTACATTGCACTACTCCCCACATGACAATTTTTTTTTGTGTGCTTGTGTGTGTGATTGGTTTGTTATATAGAAATATATATATATATATATATACAATGTGTAAGCGATATTTTCAGTGCTGTGTGCTAGAGAGGATATGACATTGATATGCACCTTGCACTCTTGAGAAATGATGTCAGAACCCCAGGTATAAAGGAACTATTTCCAGGGTGGGTGAGGTGAGGGTGGGAAGGGTTGAGCCTAAACTGTGCCCTTACAAAACAATCAGCTAAGAGCTCTGACCCACACTGCATGATGAGTGCCTTCCTGTCTGCAAAATACTATACACAACAATTTGACAGAGAAAATCCCCGCTAATCAAACAGAGAAAAATCCAGACATCCAAGTCAGACACAGGTAAACCTCCCCAGCCCCAAAACAGCCTGGTGGTTTGTGCTCTGAAAGCAGTCAGCCCCAAAATAAGTCAGCTGTGCTTTGAACTCTTCCTGCACTGAAAATCTTAAGAATTGTAACAAGGCTGTCTTTTCCTGATAATTGTAAATTCCTTATTTCACCTTTCAGTTAGAAGCAGCCTCCACCTGCAGTATATCTGCTACAAACCAAGGACAATTGAAAGGCTCCCTTCCCTCTGTTGTGAGCACAACTCGCTTTCTTGCAAATCCTATGTTCAGTATTGCAGCTCCCAACAAGAGATAGTTTGACTAGGAAAAATATTAGCTGTTCAGTTGCTGTTCAGTGACAGATATTGAGGTGTGCCTTGGACTCTTTGGTCCCAGAGTTCATCCCATTCTCCCATAATGCACCCATTTCAGCATATTTCCTTATGTAATGAGATGAGTAAAGCCCAAACACCCAAGGCACACCTCGACACCTGTCAGTGTCTGCAGGGTAGGGTGAGGTAAAATGTTATGACTGTTATAGGCGATGACACAAAGGCACACCCCAATGCCTGTCCATCTCTGCAGGGTGGGGGTAGGGTTGTTGTCAGTTCAGTACTTCACTGCCATTCCTTTACTGCATTGGTCCAATTCTCATAGGGGCCTGCGCCTGACAAAAGCTGCAACAAACAACAGCTTACACCAATGCCTGGTGCACCAGGGACCCTGCACCTGGTTCAGGTACAGGAGGGGTCCCAGCAGCTAAGTCTCCATGCTTGCACTGACTGGAAGCCTGCGGCAAAACCTCTGGAGCACCACACAAGTCCACCACAGGGCACCAGAGACTAACACAGGACCCCTGTTCCACTAGATAATGGGCATGTGAACCCAACCTGGTGGGCCAGTGTCCCCCCACCATGTTTGGTGCAATTAATGCCTGGCCATGGAGGTGAGTGGTGGGATGTGCCAGGCACTGGGGAGCAGTCGGGACTGGTATATGGGGAGGTTTGGGCACCACCTGCTGGGGCATGGGTGGGCACTGTATCACCATAAGTTGGTGCTGCAGTAGCGCTGATGGGGCAGGCATTGGGGGAACTGCTGCCAGTATGGGGAGCATCGGGACGGGGGTACCAACATGGTACATAGTTGGCATTGGGGAGCTGTGAAGGGCTCCATTGGACCACTAGGACAGAGGCTACACATATGGAGCCACACTCGGGGGTGTATGGTGGGTGGACTGTCACCCATGGTGTGCCACACATAAGCATGTCACCTAGAGGAGAATGTCTAAGTCCCCTTATGCCTGCCCTGGCTGGTCTAAGGGAACTTAGAATTTCTCCTGCCAGGTGATGTCTGTGAATTGCAGGATGCAGCTTGCGTTGGCCGCAGTCCACCTACTGCCATGCCACAGTGCATTGCAGGTGCAGCCCTGTTTGGGGCAGGTGGACTGCGATCGACGCAGGTCACCTTTGTGAATCACATGGAGGACAGTCATGGGTACAAGGTGCACCTTGCACCATATCTGTTTGCTGCAGACACCTTGCGGCTGATGCAGAGCTTTGAGAACTGGGCCCCATCTGTCTAACTCCTGCACTTCCACTGCTAATGCCAGCAAGCAATCATTCAGCATTGACAAATGCTTATGTAGTAAGCTCTGGCCCTTAAGAGGCTCACAGGTGACCAGTGGGAAGCTCACTAATTAGGAACAGACTGCATCTCCTTTTTAATGTCTGTATAAGTGACATTGCAGAGGGACTGGAAGGAAAAGCATGCCTCTTTGCAGAGGACGCAAAGATCTACAGCAGGGTTGATACACAAGGAGGCATGAAAAGGATGAGAAGGGACTTGGCAAGGTTGGAGGAATGGTCAGAAGTATGGCAGCTTGGATTCAGTGCAAATAAGTGCCAAATAATGCACCTGGGAAACAAAAACCCAGGGGAAGATTTCACAGTGGGGGGGAAGTAGTAACAATAACAAAAATGGAAAGGGACCTGGGGGTAATCATATCAGATCACCTTAAGGTTAGAAAGCAATGTGAGAAGGCAGTAGGGAGGGCTGGGGGATACCAGGATGTATAGGGAGAGGCATCACCAGCAGAAAACAGGAAGTTGTTATCCCTCTGTACAGACAGTGGGTGAGACCCCATCTGGAGTACTGTGTTCAGTTCTGGAGACTCCATCTCCACAAGGACATAGACAGGATGGAGGCAGTCCAGAGGAAGGCAACTAAAATGGTACAAGGTCTGCAAAAGAAGCCATACGAGGAGAGACTAAAGGAGCTTAATATGTATACCCTTGAGGAAAGGAGGAGGCGGACATGATAGAAACTTTTAAGTACCTCAGTGGAATAAAACAAAGTCCAAGAGGGTAGCATCTTTCATAAAAAGAGATGTTCAAGAACAAGAGGACACACTTTGAAGATAGAGGGGAGACAGCTCAGGGGCAATGTGAGAAAGTATTTTTTCACAGACAGGGTGGTGGACGCATGTAACAGTCTTCCTAAGGAGGTTTTGGGGTTTAAAAATTGTGGGAGGATTCAAGAATGCATGAGACTGATATAAGGCATTTCTTGGGGGGGTAGGAAGAAATAGGCTGTTCGTTAACTAGGATCTGCAGCCTTTCCTGTAGGTTGGGAAATGGGCAGACTAGGTGGGCCAAGTGGTCCTTATCTGCTGTCAAATTCTATGTTTCTGTCTCTCCTGTCTGCAAGCTCAGCCCAGGCTAATGTACAAAGACTTTATCACATTTCTTATGAGTCTTTCTTAAACATGTTTTATCTGTTTACAGGAGTGCACCTGATTTGAGGCAAAATCAAAAGAAAATATTTATAGTAGCAGAGCCCCCCCTACACACACACTCCCCGAAAAGCTGCTTAAGCCTGCAATTCATTCAAATCAATTCCATTTTGTTACTTAGTTGGGGTTCGATGCCAACAAGTGTAAAATCATATACCTAGGGCATAGGAACCCCGATGCAGAGTATAGGATGGGGGGAGGTACTGATACTCACTAGACATGAAAGGGTCCTTGAGGTTATTTTATCAGAGGACCTCGAGGTGGCAGTACAGTGTGACAAGGCTGTGGGCAGGGCAAATTGGATTCTGGGATGCATAATGAGTGGCCTCTCCAGTAGGAGGAGAAGAGATGTTGTGCTGCCATTGTATCACTCCCTGCTATACCCCCAGCTGGAGTACTGTGTCCAGTTTTAGAGTCCACATTTCAGAAAGGACATAAGGTGGAGGGTTTTCCAGAGGAGGGCAACTAAAATGGTTCAGGATTTTCACAGGAATCCCTACAAGGAAAGGCTGAAGAATCTCAACATGTACATTCTGGAAGAGAGGGGGGCGAGAGGTGACATGATCAAGACCTACAAAGTACCTCACAGGGGTAAACAGGGTACAGTTGGGGAGTTTCCTTCAAATGAGGATGAGCACCCAAACCAAGGGATATACAATGAAGTGGGGGGGGGGTCAGGATAGATGTGAAGAAATACTTCTTTACTGAAAGGGTGGTAGACGCCTTGAACAGTCTGCCAGGAGAAGTGGTGGAAGCTAAAATGGTAGGGGGCATGAAGCATGCATGGGATAAACATAGGGCTATATTAGAAAAAGGGAAAGGAGGGGGTCAACGGAGATTAATAGGGCTATGGATGTGGAGTAGGTTCAAGTTCATTGCAGGAAAAACCCATTGAGCAATCTCATTCACAAGGAGGTCCTGATGGATGCAGGCAGAATAAGACATGCAGTAACATATACAGGCAGGAGTTACAAGTAGGTAGAGAACACTTGGGCAGGCTGGGTGGGCTGAGCAGTCCTTTTCTGCTGAGAAAATTCTATGTTTCTATGGCACCATGTGTTCCTTCAGGTGCAGTGTTTATTTAAAGTTGGGCTTACCATACATCCAGATGTAAGGTACAGTAAATTACCGAACTAGACGCAGCCCACTTACAGTACAATAAACAGAACCCCAGTGCTTCGAGAAGCCTTTACTCTTCATAAGGCTGCTTAAACAGCTGGAGTTCTATTTGTGGTATCCACACCAGTATGCTGATCTGAAAATTGACGCCACATCTGAATGAGTACTTGATTCTTGCTTACTCCATTTCTTCCCCACTTTGAAAGCTGCTTGTCCTAAGTTAGTTTTGGGCTGGCAGTGCCTCACCTGTGTTGGAAGATGACCAATAAGCAGCACTGAAAGACATCAGACGTCACAGACTGTGAAGGCAGGTGCTCACCCACCATCTTGGCAAGAAGAAGGCTGCAGCTGTGGCCACTGATGACTGTTGGGGTGTGGGGATGGGGGGTACCAAAGGGGACAGACATAAGGAGATAAAATCATAGTAAACATTGTGAGACCTTCACCAGCTTTCCAAATAAAAGAACACTCTATAAAGTTTTTCAAATGGTAACACAATCTGGTAAGCCCTCTGTCTGTCATCTGACACCAGGCATCAGCCAACATAAAATTGCCTAAAGAAGGCAGTGTGGTCACGTGATTACCGAAATACTGGAGATTACAGATTTATAAGAACAAAAAAAAATCACGCAGAAGCTGGCACATGTGTCTATAGCAGCTGTCTTCTGTTTCTCAGTAGTTGTACTTATATTATTGAGGTACTTGAATGTTTCTATCATATCCCCTCTTTCCCTCCTCTCTTCCAGTGAGTACATATTGAAGTCCCTTAATTTCTGCTCATAAGTCCTGTGTTGCAAGCTCTGTACCATATAATTCACCATTCTCTGGACCATCTCCAGCCTGTTAATATCCTTACGAAGGTGAGACCTCCAGAACTGCACACAGTACTCCATGTGAGGCCGGACCATGGTTTTATATAATTGCATCACTACCTCCCTCCTTATGCTGGTGATACCCCTGCCTATGGAACGCAGCATGTCACTGGCCCTCCCAGCTGCCTTACCACTTTGACATTTTCAGGTCATCTGAAATAACCCCCAGGTCTCTTTCCTTCTTTGTGACTGTTAACAACTCCCTCCCCCCCATCCTGTAGCTTTCCCCAGGGTTTCTTTATCCCAGGTGCATAATTTTGCACTTTTTTAAATTAAACTTCAGTTGTCAGTCCTCAGACCATTTTTCAAGCTTCCCCAGGTCCCTCCTCATTTTCTCCACTCTGTCTGGGGTATCCACTATCTTACAGATCTTGGTGTCATCTGCAAACAGGCAGACCTTTCCCTTCAGCCCTTCTGCAATGTCACTAATGAAGACATTGAACAGGACTGGCCCCAGGACCAATCCCTGTGGCACCCCACTGGTCACACCCTCTCCCCTGACTTCACCCCATTTACCACCACTCTCTGCCTCCAGTCTGTTAGCCAGTTTCTAACCAAGTTTACCACCCTTTCCCCATGCCTAGCCTACTCAGCTAATTTATCAGCCTCCTATGTGGGATGGTGTCAAAGGCTTTGCTTAAATCAAGGTAAGCATTGTCCACCGCCCCACCCTGATTTACTTCCTTTGTCACCCAGTCAAAGAGATCAACCAGATTTTCCTGACATGACCTCCCCACTGTGAATCTGTGTTGCCTATGGTCCTGGGCTCTGATGGCTTCTAGGTGCCCCACTATCCTTTTTTTTAAGCAATGTCTCCATGATCTTCTCCACTACTGAGGTGAGGCTGACTGGCCTATAGTTCCCCACCTCCTCCCTACTGCTGGATTTGTATAGAGGGACCACATGTGCCTTCCTCCAATTCTGTGGTACCACCCCTGTGTTGAATGACTCAGTGAACATGGTTACCAGAGGCACTGCTATCTCCCTTCACAGTTCTCTTAATATCCTTGGGTGAATGCCATCTGGTCCCATCACTTTGTCACCCTTCAATTTAATCACCTCCTGCAAGATTCTTCTGCCTGTGAATGGACTATTGTACACCTCTTCATGCCTTCGCAACTGCTGTACTGCTGTGGCCCTTGCCCTTCCCCCTCTTCTGTGAATACTGAACAGAAAGACACAGTGGATGTCTGGGGGTGTGTGTGCTCATGACAGTTCTTAGGCATGGTGCTATCACTTCCAAATACCTAACAGCACATATAAGCAAGCGACATTCAGCATTGACAAATGCTTGTTATATTTTATTTTAGAGGTCCCTTGGACTTCATCCCTTTAAAGGCCCAACTCTGGCTCCCTAGTACTTGGGGAAGAGTCTCTCTGTGTACCTATACATGGGTTGACTGTAATGGTGGGTCTGCACCTGTTACAGCAGGGTTTTAAATAATTGATTAGCTGTTTTTTCGTGGGATGATATTATCCGTACAGAAAGCATTTATATAGATTTTCTAGAAGTGTTATGTTTGTTAAACACAGTGAGGCAAGTGCTATGCAGTTTCACAATGTTTTAGAACTTTTATGAGCGAAGCACTAATAAATTTTTAGAGTTAAATAAAACCCTGTACGGTGCAAGTCAAAGTTGGGCATGTGGGAGGGAGCTGACATAGTGTGTCTGTGTCAGGGGCCTTGGAGGGAGGGGGTTAGTATTGCTGCTGTGGAGGAAGTAGAGTAGTTTTGGAGACTGAAGGTGGGATATTGTTGGTGGTCATGGAGGTAGGGTATGGTCTGGGGCAGTGGAGGAAGGTGGCTAGTGCTGGGTGCTGTAGATGGAGGAACTACTGTTGGATACTGTGAAAGAAGGTGGCATCATTTCGGGTGCTTTGGAGTTAGGGGGCTCTTGTTGGATTCATAACATTGTGGGGATGGTGATTAAACACCAAAAGCATGAGTGAAAAAAGTTTTCAGATCCTGCTCAAAAGCCTTTACCTTGAGATACAATGTTCCAACTCTTGGTCATGTGCTGTTAGACTCACTTCCCTCCCTGTGCCCCTCACTAGGGAATCCTTGGAAAGGAATAAACAAAGTAAACTGCGAGGAACTATTTAGCCTGAGCAAAAATTAAGACATGGATGGTATGAATGGAAAATAATGAAAAAGAGGTTCAAGAGGGATATAAGGGAGATTTATTTTGTTGAAAGGGTAGTACAGTCTGCAGTCAAGGTGGTGGGTGCCAAAACCATAGATGGTTCAAATATGGTTGGGACCAAGTGAAGTAACTAGTGGTTACTTAAGATGGCTGTGGTATATAGGGTAACAGTAGGGTAGATAGTGAGGGCTAGTCCCTTGTATGGGTAATAGGTCCTGGGGTTTAATGGGAAACTACAGACAGACTGGATGAACCTTTGGTCTTTTCTGTCATCTTTGTCTATGTTTATATTGCATTACATGTATTTTTCTGTTGCCCATTATGTGAATCTTCTCCATCTTTGGTCTGTGTCCCAGTGTCCACTGTGATTTTAGTGGTGTGCCCTCCATCAGTAGACCTTCTCAGGTGCCTGGCATTGCCTGCATCATCGTGGAGGTCCTCCAGTCTTTGGGTCATGGCCATGCTTCGGACCCACCACCAGATCCTGCGCTGTTCCCCCTCACCCCTGCTCAAGTGGCTTCACCCGGATCCATTAGTCTCTACTTGGTCCCCCCCCCTCCCATTTATGAGGAGTTCTTTTATGGGGACTCTGACATGGAGGATGCCTCTGATGTGGGCTTCCCAGATTATGGGGACCCTGGTTCCCATTGTCCCTGTCCTCTTTCCTGGATGCCATTCCCCCTGCCCCTCTAGACACCTCCACTTCTGCAGACACTTCCTTCAAGGATCTAATGCTGCAGATCCAGGATGTGCAGAGCAGGATAGCCTTTGCCAGGACATGGCCGACTACCTTGACTTGCCTAAGGAGCCTGTCCTGGTTGTCCCTTCCTAGAATTCTACATATTCGAACACCATGTCTCAAGCTTGGTGCCTTCCTGCTTCCATTCTGTCCACCCCATGTGGGCCTAATCAGCTTTACCGAGCCCTATTAGGCCATCCCTATTTGTCTGCCCTCCCACAGCTGACTCGGTGGTCATTATGGCGGCTCATGACCATGCCGCTTTGCCCCATCACACTAGTTCAGTGCTGCTGGATAAGGAATCCCAGCACCTTGACTTCCTTGGCAAGAAGGTTTGCACCTCTAGTACCTTGCTGCTTCACACCCTTAGCTATCTGTGCCATGTGGTCCAGTACCTCAGCACGTTGAGTGCCTCAGCTATGGATGTACTGTCCTCCTTGCCACCCTCCCAGGAATTGGCCCAGTTGGCTCAGCCCATGTCCACCTTATCCTCTCTCTCCCATCACCTGCTGCAAGTGGGCTATGATGCGGTCAATGCCACTGCCCACCTGTCGACCACAGGTGTCACCCTGCGATGCCATCCCAGGCTCTGCGTGTCGGGATTAGCTTCTGACATCCAATTGTCAGTTGCTGATGCCCCTTTCTGTGGGGACCAGTTATTTGGTTCTGGTACCCAGGCCATTCTGGATTCCCTCCAGGCTGCAGGACATACCCTACAGTTGGTACAGGATCTCTACCATGCCCCCCTGGACCCCATCCTCCACTTCTGCAGGTAGGCCCCCTTCCCACGGTGCTGCTCAGATCTGCGGCACAGCGTCTAGAGGAGCTGCATTGTCTGCCCTCCGCCCAGTGCCCATCCCTCTCAGGGGACCGGGCCCACCCCTGTGCTTTAACTGCACTTCGGGGCTTTCCCCTCACCTCCTGTTGCAAGCCTCTGAGGCGCCCAGGGATCTATCCACCCTTTTTATGGAGGCTTGCTTCTTGATACCGGATACTTCACTCTTCCTTGCAGATTTGTTGGGAACTTCTGCTACTCTCCCTGTTGGAGCACTTCAGTTTTTTCTTGCTGTGTTATTCCCAGTGCATCCTGCTCTGGTACACTCAAGCTTCTCCCGTGCTCTCCATGCTTTAGGAGCTCTACTGGATTTACTGCATGCCATGGCCTCTTGACCCAACCCCTGCTTGGCAGGTTGAATCATTGGCATGGCCCTATTCCTAATCTCCCTTCATGGAGTATCCATTTCCTCACCCACCCTTGGCTTCTCTGCCATACCGGGTGTGGTTTGAGATGACCTACCTTTGACTTTTTGTGATGCCGTCCCTTTTCTGGGATCACACGGCCATTTCTTGGATATTTCCATGGCTCCTCCATGGCTTCGCCTGGTTTGTGCTTGCCATTCCTTTTCCATTTTCACAGATCTGTCTTTGCTTTGCTTGTTGTGGCAGTTTATATCCTGGCTTCCTGCTCTGCCTGTCCTCCCTTTGGTTATAACTGTTTGGTACTCTCCCAAATGTAATAACCAACTGCATGAGACCAGTCCATAGAAGATAGTGTTGTTAAGTAAGAACTTTTCTTAACAGTAGATCTTCGAGGAACTGTCTCTTGCAGTAGGTACAGTCCTGCCCACCCTCCCCCTGCCTTTTTTGTTCAGGGCCCCTGGATCTCAGGACATTGGGATTTTTTTCCCCTCAGTCCTCACCCTGTGTGCTGAACCCGGCAAGGAACAGTGGGTACCAGAGGATGCCCCCTTTTATACACAGACTGAGAAAGTGATGTATAGTGGGCAGCCCTGTAGAAGACTGCTAGAAGAAGTTACCATGTGACAGCTCCACCTGGTGGACTCCCAAGTGTAATAACCTACTGCAAGAGAGAGTTCCTCGAAAATTTACTGTTACGGTAAGGTCTTTCTTAATG
The DNA here is from genome assembly GCA_016271365.2 of Neoceratodus forsteri. NCBI lineage: Eukaryota > Metazoa > Chordata > Ceratodontiformes > Ceratodontidae > Neoceratodus > Neoceratodus forsteri. The sequence goes on along the minus strand of CM028130.1, from coordinate 1,158,722,583 downwards.
ATACTTTTATGTTTTTTACCTGGTTTGTAATTGAAATGTATAGATTTTGTATGCTGCACTAGTTCCTAATTATCTACTACTTGTAATGTGTATGATTCTGTTCTCTGTTTCTTTTAAATGATTGTCCCATGCTTCCTCCTATATAACCCCCCCAGACGCTTATGGAAATGTGCTGCTTACAGTTCATGTTGCTTTCCTGGTGAACCTCTTCTAAATAAATAAACACCTGCTGCTACAGCTGCCATCCTCTCTTTTCCCATTCTTACAATCCCTCACCCTAGCTTCACTATTGCCATGGGAGTGGTTTTACTCCATGGCAGCTCCTGCCACTTCTGCACTCCCTTCCTGACTTCAGCATTACTGTGCCAGTGGTTTCACTCAGTGGCAGCTCCTGCTGCCTTCCAGCTCCAACTTCCAAACTGCTGTTTCAGCTGGGGGACGTGGCTCTTCCATGTCCTCCTCCTTGCTGTTTCTTCTGCCCCTTGGGTCATAATTAAACTCTGCCACTGAAGTGGTTGTTTGAGAAGGTGGGGGGGGGTGGCGCTTTTGTTATTGCCTCCTCCACTTCTGCTGGAAGTTACAAGTGTCTGCAGGCACTTTCACTGTAGCACGATTGCACTATGAGGCTGGCTGCAGGTGCAACCTAAGCATATCCTCCTCCTGCCACTGTTCCACATCAGCAGCACCTACACACACTAGGGTTCAAAGAGCCCTCACTAGACACCAGAGAAGGGTACTAATTCATTTCAATGAATAATTGGTCTTAACCACAAGGTACTAGACAATCAGGGCTACCATTGTATTTAGTAGCCCCCCCCACGGCATTCTTAGCCCGCAAGACCACCAGTACCATTCTTTTATTTACCAAGAGGCCTACTAGCCCATGAAAAGCCTCCACTAGCCCACCTGACTATTGGGTACAATACTGGTCACAGGGTCACCAATAGAAACACAGGGGTTTTGGTTGAGCCCCCTCCCAAACCATACTTCTTTTCCTCTCAGTTTCTGCTCCTCTATTTTTCCCCCAGCTAACCTAGTTTTATTTGACATGTCTGACAGGACATAGACTCCTAACCATTAAATAAGTATATTTCTATGCCTAACCTGTCCTTTCCATCCTTACTGTACCATCTAAGAACTATGGATCCATTGTTGACCGCTTTTCTATTTTTTTTTTTACAGGTGTGGTGGACAACATCCCTTCGAGATTCCTACAGTACCTCTGGCTCCTATAGTGCTCAGGCAAAACCCTCTATTTAATCTGTATTGGGTGGGTTGACTAATTGTGCGCCCATGCCCATTGCATGCTGAAGGTGGGGCTACTAGCTCTTGAGTCCCCCGCCATGGTGTCATGGTCACTGTCATACCCTTCTTAGCCCTGTCAGCAGGATCTTGAGCCCCATCCCCAGCTTCTGGTTTCCCCACCTCATAGCTATATTGTTAGGCTTCTAACTGCCACCTTTCATTGCAATAGATTTACAATCCCCCCCAGTGTTCTGGGTGGGGGGTAGCATGGTTCTGGTGGTCCCCTAGGTGGTGCAGATGGGAGAAGAGGGTGAGCACATGTGGTGGAGTCTGTGATGTAGGTCCCCTGGGATGACCAGGTGGGAGAAGAGGAGAACATAGCTGGGGAAGCCTTGGTGGGGGGGGTCCCTTTGGTGATTAAGATGAGTAAATAGGCTCCATGGGGGCAGTAGGTCTTGGGGGGTAGAGTATGGTGGCTGTTGAATCCTGGTTCTGGGGTTCTAGGAATGGTATGAAAGAAGGTGCAGGTGGTGTCAGAATCCTAGTATGATGACTCTAAGGGTAGTCTAAGTGGAAGTAAAGGGAGAGTATTACGGCCTACTGAATTGCCAAATCCCAATACCCAGGAGCCCCAAAATTATAGCTCAACAGTCAATTTCCTGACAGTCTGGAATTGCCTACAGCAGAATTGGCAATCATAAATAAGGGGGGTGAGGGTGGTGAAGCCCCATGAAACACAGAGAAAAAAACTGAACTGCAGTTAATTCCAGACTATTGGGCTATAATGTTTGGGCTCTTGGGTGTCCAGATATGGCATTTTGGTGTGCTGTAGTAAATCTGATGATGGTGCATGTTGGTATCTGGCTCCTGTTTTAGGGTCCTAAGGATGGTAGGAGTGGGAGAAATGGTTGCAGATGTGTTTCAGACCCAGGTTCTATAAACATATGGGTGTTACAGGTGAGAGATTGGGGTGGAGGTGGGTGTGGGACCCTTGTATAGGAGCCCTATTGCTGGTCCAACTAGAAAATAAGGGAAAAGTTGTGAGTTGGACACCCTTCCATGAGTCCCTTGTCTGGTCCTGCTAGAAGCAAAGAGTAGAGGTGAGTTTAGGACACCAGATTGGGAGTTCAAGTGCTGGACAGCATGGGAGATGAATGTGGAGGTTGGTGTCAAATGCTCTTTTGGAGTTTGCAGGACTGGTGCTGGTGGGCAGAACGATGGACATACAGTAGGTGGGGAATGCCAGTTTGAGACTCCAGAGCTGGTCTGGGTGGAGGAAGAAGAGGGCCTAATGAAAAGGGCAGTACAGTGGTTTCAGGGCTGGTCCAGGTGGCAGGATATTGAGACAGAGGTGGAAAAAGCTGATCCAGGGGTCCCACCGCAGGTCTTGGTGGGCAGGCAGGGAAGTCATAGATGTGGAAGGTTAGTCTTGTAGTCCAAGGGATTATCTAGGTGAAGGAACATGGTGATGTACATGAGGACAGCCAGTATGGGTTCCCAGGGACAGTCCAAGGTAGCAAAAAGGGGAGATTTCCCCAAGGGAAAGCAAGACCTTGGATCCCAACACTGATCCAGATCGAGGGACAAGGAGGACGTACAGTGAAGCCTGCCAGGATGAAGTGCAGTGTCAGTTTTTTGTATGACAGATTATTTACTGTGGTAACTCTGCTGCAGCATGCTACAGAATTGCGTTTAATCCTGGCAAGCTTCATGTGTAGGTGTAGAGGCAGATCCAGTGCTGCTAGGCCTGGTCCAAATGGGAGGACAATGTATAAGTTCAATAAATATGCAGAGACTGCACTCATGCAATTGGAAATGAAGTAATTATTTGGGCCGTACCAGGTTGTGCATTGCAGAAAGAGTAATGTGTTCTCTGGGATTGCCCAGGTTCCAGTTGCCTTGGTAGCACAACTGATTGGCGTGTCCAGAACGGTGTTCCCGGTAGTCCCAGCTGAGGCATTTACTTCTTTCTCTCCTCTGTCTGTATGTGTTCCATAAATACACACACTGTACCTTTGTGATTCACCCCATCACATGTGTAAAGAAGCATAGGAGAATGGGGTGACAGTTAGGACCGAAGACCACAATGCTCACCCCAATGCCGGTTGGGGGCTAGGGGTCCAAGGGGTTTTTCAACCCCTAGCACCGAATTTCCTTTTTGTATCACTGTGGAACAACCCTAACTGATGCATTAAATGGAGTTTTTTGCCTCTAATTTCCCTTCTTTTTGAGAATGTTATAGAGAAATAGTGAATGTAATGCGGCGGCGGGCCGGGCCCCGCACTCCCACCACGTGATATCTTATGACATAGTAACAGGAACAGCAACGCAAACAGAAGTGCTAACAGTGGTGCACATGATAATGCAAGCGCGAATGAGAACAGAAAGGGTAACGTGCACGGTGGAATAGACGGGAACGGTCCACCACATGATGTCTTGTCACATAGTAACATGGTGCCCGCAAACGCAAATGGTAATGGGCATGGTGATGCAAAGTGAAACAGAAAGAGAAACAGTACTGTAGATAGAAATGGTAAAAAGTAACGGAAACGCAAGTGCAAATGAAAATGCAAAGGATAACGCACATGGTGGTATAGACGTGAACGGTAAGTGAATTGGGTACGGAACCGCAAGCGGAAAGGGCAACGGTAACAGTAATGGAAGCACAGGCTGGTTTTCCCCAAAAGCTTCATAGACAAAGACAGTGAGTACAAAGAATGTATGCATAATAATGGGTCTCGAAGCAGAAAATGAGGAGTTGGAATTCTAAATTGCTTATATCTCAGGAACCGTATGACGTAGAAAAAAAATTTAAAAGTCATATGATTTATGACTTTTCTGGCTAGTTTTGTACTTAGTCCCTGTAAGGGGGGGGGGCAAGAATTTTTCCAATGAAAAGTCTGTATCTCACACCATTTCCGAGATACGGGCCCTGAAAGGTGCAGCAAACGCCGTAATGTTATCCTAAGGGAAAAAGGAGAAGTTTGGAGTGCCATAACTTTGGCTTCCTGTAATATTTTTTCACCAAACCATTAAAAGGCACATCTGTGGGATGTTGGTTGTCTTAAGCTCCAAATTTCAGCCCAAAAGACCAAACTGTTGTTTAGCAGCAGGGCGCCAAAGGATTGCGGCAATGCGTCGGACGCTGTAATGTTATCCTATGGGAAAAAGCATTAACTTTGGAGTGCCATAACTTTGCCACTGTGTAATATTTTTTCAACAAAACACTGAAAGGCACATCTGTGAGATGTCGGCTGTGTTGCCTCCAAATTGCAGCCCAAAACACCAAACCGTTCTTTTGCAGCGGGGTGCAAAATAAGTGCTGTCATTTTCCCTCAGCCTAGAAAAGTACTGTCGCAATTTGCGAAAGCTTTCTCAAATTCATTCAACAGTGTTGCAAGTGCGAAAGTACTTTTTCCAGAAATGTGAAAAACATATTTCTGGGGTGTTTTACCCCAAAATAAAGACATGGCTAGCATCCTCAGGGTCCGACTAGGTGAATACAAAAAGAATTGGGTTGCTAGAGGGTCCCAAATTTAAATGCCAAGCATTTTTCTGATCACTAACTGAAAACAAAATGGCGGATTTGCGACAGTAAAAGGGCCATTTACGAAAGTAAAACTGCATTTTGCGACACTGTCGAACTTTTTGTTTACTTTTCCCATTGACTTATAATGGGAACTTGTTTTTTGAATAACTTTTGAACTGTTTAATATTTTTTCACGAAATCTTCGAAAGGCACATCGGGGACTCTGGCCACATGTTCCCTGGAGATTTTGGACTGGTCATGCAAACTGTGCGACCTGAAGGCACGACCATAGAATTCCAAAAAAAGTATAAATACATGCGCAGATCACGCTTAATAACTCCGCAGCCATATATCCGTCCGGTAAGAAACTTGGCAGATCCCAAGGCATATGGGTCTTGATTGTGTACTCCAAATTTCAGGCAAATCCATCAAACAGTTGCAGTTATTAAGGTGCAAAATTTTGGGTTTAACATGTAAATGGCTCCTCAACCCTAACTATGGTAGCACTACCATGCTACCATTATATATATATATATATATATCTATATCTATCTATATCTATCGATATATATATATATATATATATATATATATATATATATATATATATATATATATATATATATATATATATATATGTGTGTATATATATATATATATATATATATATAACATTAGCAGTACAGGTTGTGCACTGGAGTGAGAATAATATGTGCTCCAGGAAGACCCAGGTTCCAGTTGCCTTGTCGGCTAAGGTGGTTAGCATGACCTGGAACAGTATTCCTGGCAGCATGTGTTCAAGTTCCAACTGAGGCACTTACTTCTTTCTCTCCTCTGTTTGTATTTGTTCCATAAATGTGCACACTGCACCCATTTGATTGAAAATGAAGTAATTATTTGTGCAGCACCAGGTTGTGCTTTGAAGAAAGAGTAATATATAGTATATGGATGGCCCAAGTTCCAGTTGCCTTGGTGATGCAGCTGGTTAATGTGACCAGAATGGTATTCCTGGTGACCTGGGTTCAAGTTCCATCTGAGGCACTTGCTTCTTTCTCTCCTCTGTATGTGTTCCATAAATATGCACACAGCAAGCATGTGATTGATAATGAAACAATTCAGGCATATTTCTGGCATCTGAGTCAATTGGGGGAAGACACAGTTGATGCAATAACTCAAGGGGACTCAGAATGGGCCATGGTGGGACTATATGGGCCCTACAGGGAATAAAATACCTGGGCATTATGATCACCACATGTATACATGACCAAATCCAACAAAAGATCTATAAATTACTTGACTCTCTTAAATTAGACATACAGAGATGGCAAAAATTACATCTCATGCTGCCTGCTAAAATTGCAGCATTCAAAATTACTGCCTTGATACCCTCTCCAGCCCCCTAAATATATTGAAACTGGTTCTCTCATAGTGGCCAATATATGGGACACTCAACATTTTTGGTTCCGCAAAACAGTTTTTGGGGCACCACCCAAAAGCTGAGGATGGAATCTGGCATGCTTATGGGTGTATCATATGAGCCATGGAGTGAAGCAATCTGTAAGCTGGTTAAAGCCTCACTCCCCACACTCACCACTGTGGGTGAAGGTGGAGCAAGCTTCAACAGGAGCAGTGCCTAAGCATTGCCCTGCAGGAACCATTTCCAACAAATGGCACACTGACTCTGCCAGTGTTCATCAAACAAGCATGATTGCCAGACTTAACAATGGCCCAGTCTTCCATATGGACAATTGGAACCCCTGTTGCATAACCCAAGAAGTTCGATAGGAAGTAACAAAATTAAATGGAACTCATGAGCATACTGGGAATCACTCTGGTAGTCCATCTCCTAAAGACTAGGACAGGATTGCTCAAGTCCTTCTCTCAACTCCAAGTGGATTACCCCTACCCAAAACTGACCTTTGGACACACCTAGAATTGAGGCATGCTGTACAGAAGTAGATAATGCCTGAGCATCTCCTGCAGAAGAGTGATATGATGGAGATAATAAATGTCTGCTGCAGTGAAGGGGTAAACTGGGAGTATTTACAAAAACATCCAGTGACACCATCTCCACTGCTGGGAACCCCATGGGGGAAATGGGCATATAATTAAATACAGATGTAACCCTCAAAGGCTGGGACAGATACTGGGTGAAAGTCCATTAAGCCTTCCCAGATCCCAAATATCAACTGATCCAGAAAAAAGTTCTGTGAAGATGCACAGGACCCCATACAAACTAAATCACAAGGGACTTGCTATATTGAACAAATGATGGCATTACAATGTCTCACCTGCAACGATATCCCGTATCCTATGGGCCAGCCCAACAATACAGAATTGGTGGCATGCCATTATCAGTCACTTGGAACAACTTATCACAGTGAAATTACCACACTCACCTGTATTCTGGACATTGGGGGACATGGAACAACTCCCAGAAGATGGGAGAATGTAAAAACCTTTTCTCATCTAGTACCCAAGAAGCTAAACACCAGCGTCTCATGAAATGGAGACAGGTAGACAGCCCCTCAATAGTGCAGTGAGAGCAAGAAAGAGCTACAACAACCTCATAGCTCCAAGCTCTCCACAGGCACAAGGTATACTCACCAAGTTTAAAACAATCTAGTCTCCATGGTTGTCAAAATTAGGGCCTCAAGGGATTTAGGGGGTTCCACTTTCCAACAGGGATATCAAATGATGCTGTTGATATGTGGAAGTAAGAGTGATAACATATAAGGTTTTCTTCACACTTTAAATCTGCATGAAATGCATACCACATATTTAACTAACGGAGGGAGCATGCAATCGTAACCTTACCAACACTGAATGATACGTTCTGATGACACACTGACTGATTTGCATGCCTATCTCAATTGGTGCACCTGCATGTATTACATTCACAATTGTATATTGTAGTTTACTCTTCTGCACCATAAGAAGATTGCACTCATTCAGACCAACTGTATGATCCTGAACAACTTTATTGACTCTCCCAGCAATGAGTTCTAACATCACAATATGTTAAAGTAACATTCCAAGAAGTTTGTAGCAAGATGCCTTGGCAACCTAGATCAAGACATTATTCTTTAATGATGATCAGTATTGACACGTTGTGCAGGAAAAGTGCAGCTTATTTCAGAAAATGATTATTTCTGTTCTAGTTTGTTTTGTGTTGTATACTGTTTATTAATATGTATTAATTAAGAAGTTCTAGTAGTATATCATTACAACATTTCTCTTAGCATTGTATTTCCAAGGGGTTACCCCCAGTCAGGAATACAAGCACACAGTGCTATGTAATATTATATGAACATACCAAGTTGCTAGCAGAAAAAGGCTGTAATGGTCTATCTGGTATTAACTAATAATGTCTTTTCAATTTGATGGCCACAATATCGTGACTCTCTACATTGTAGCACATTACATCGACAGGGGTAGTACATTGTGATGATGTCCTGCCATCCCCTGCCGATATATGTGTGAGCATGGAGTGAAAGGCAGTAGTGGGGAAGGGATAATGAAGCAAGAGTTGCTGTGCCTGGCTGAGCTGCTCCTGTGGCAGAGAGGCAAGGCATCTGATTCCTACAGCGGTGGAGACTGAGGAACCAGTGTTTGGTTCCCAGTCTCCCAGAGTGAATTTTTTTTCTGGACATTTCCCCCTTTCCTGTCCCCAAGATCGACAACCCCTCGGCGAGTTTCTTCCTTTCCTCAAGGTCACCCCCCGCCCAGAGTTGATTGTATGAGTTCTGAGGGGTGTGGGGAAGACGTCCTCCCCCACAATAGGGGTGGGGGTGTGGAGCCCCCCAAAAAATCATGGATTGGTTTCCATTTCATCAGTGGTGCAATATTAGTGAAGTGAGTGTTTTATCCAGCTTTAATATCATCCGCTGATGAGATGATCACGACATAATGTGTTGCAATACTTTTGTTTTCAATAGTACTGTTTAGAGCAGTCCATCCATTCTGCTTGAGCGTGCAGCTCAACTAATTTCTGAGAACTTTCTCCCTTTCCCCATCTCCCTTTACCCATCTCCTCCCGGAGTCAACCCCTGCCATCCCTGTTCACTTCCCAGTGGTGTCCCCTTTGGTCCTGATCCTCTTCTTCACTCTATCCCACCCACCCTTGAAACAGGCCACCATCTTTGCTGCCACCACCTCCTCTGGCAACTCATTCCACCCCTTCACCACTCTTTCAGTGAAAAATTGCCTCCTCGTTTTCTTCTTGAATCAACGACCCACCAGTTTTAGGCTCTGCCCCCTAGTTTCACCCTCCTTCCTTAAGATAACAATGTACTCTCTACTAACTCTGTTTATGCCCATAACATACCAGCTATATGTTTTTACCAGATGTTTACTATATTGAAAACTTTAATAAACTTAGGTTATAAAAAATAATCACAAACTTCTGCTGCCTGTCCTTTAACCAATTTCCTACCAATTTTACTATGGCACTTGCCACCCCCAGATTCTCCATCTTCTTCAGCAACCTTCTGTGATGCACTGAGTCAAAAACCTTGTTAAAGTCAAAGTCATTAAACCTACAGCATGTCCCTAACCTGATATCTGTCAAAGAAAACTATCGAGTTTGTCTGATAAGCCCTACTTGCCATGAACCCATGCTGTTTTCTATCCTGAAGTCTGTTGCTCTCCAGGTAGCCCACGAGGCCCTGTCTGACTAGTGAATCCATCAGTTTACCCACAACACAGGTAACATAGACATATCTGTAGCTCATTGCTTGCACTGTGTCCCCCCTTATGGACTGGAACTAGGTCTGCTACCTTCCAGTCTTTCAGAACTCCCTCCATCTGAAATGGGCTTTTAAATAACCCTGCCATTGGTTCAGCCTCTTCTGCTGCCAGTTGCTTAAGTACCTTCTGGTGCATCCCATCAGTCTCCAGGGCCTTACCAGTCTATAGGGCTGCTAGCCCTTCCTCTATGGAGAAAAATGACTTGACCAATGTAAAAACCTTCTTGCCCAGTGTATCAAATCTACTAGAATCTATGTTGAGAGGATACTTGCTAGTCAAAGGCTGAGAGCATCTCTGGGACTGAAGCACCTTATGTCTCGGCGTAGCTTTTAGTGTACCTCCTATGAACTCAGTGTGTGTGCAATACTGAAGTAGGAGGTTTCTGGGAACTGGAGATCTGGTGTACGGGCACTTCTAAACTGCACTTGTTGTCCCCCTAAGGCCCTACGCTATATGGTAACAGCCATGGTGTTGTTTCTGGGAACACCAATACAAGTGAAGAGACAATGTATTGTCTTCTGTGGGAGATGAAGCTGGGAAATGACTTGGATGTGGAACTGGGGAAAACACCTAGAACTGGGCACTGTCTGCTTCAGTGTATCATGCTTTTATTATCTCCATCCAGAGGGGGCGATGATCCTGCAGTTCAGGTCCTGAAGGGTCTGAGGGTTACCACTTCCATATCAAAGCACAGTTGAGGCACTTGAGGCAGAGGCCTAGAGGGGGAATGAACAACCTAAGATGTTCTGACTCAGACTAGACCTTAAAAGCTTACACTTCCCAGGAGAGGAACTAGGAGAGTCCCCTACATCTCAAAGTTGTACTTTTGAGGAAGTTGCAGAACAGATGTCTAGTTGGACACCCCAGAGTAGAACATGAGCATCCCCAACTGATTAAGCCCCACTACATGGCCTGATCTCAGTCAGACATTGACATTAGTGTCAGCACCAGTAAGAGAATGGACATCAGTAGTGTCACCCCTCCCTAAGCTGACATCACTAGAGCTGACTACACAAGACTCTCCCCTGACATCAGTGGTGACACTGATCCTGGAATGTACATTAACCTCAACAACATCAACCTTTTCCTTGATGCCTCCCATGGCATTGAGATCAAGGTCAGAATCTACACTGACACTTGCACTGACTCAGGCACTGACACTGCAAGTGGTGTCAGTACTAGAGTCATCACCAATGTTGATATCACTCTCAGAGTCATCATTGTGAATGATAACAACAACCGAGGTGACACCAACAGGCAGCGTTGGCATCACCTGAGAAATAAACAAGAGTATAGGTGTTGGTCCTGACTCCAGGGTATAACTGATCACCCAAGACAAAAAGGCCATGGTGGGTTTTCCACTGGCTACCCTGAAGGTTCCACTGGTCCACCTGACACTACCCCCAGAAACTCCATCATGAGCCCACCATTGCTGAGTGGTGGCAGGGAGAGCCCCTCTCTCTCAGACGACCCTGAAGAACAGTAAGGACACCAGAGTAAATGGTCCAGAGACCTACCTGAGGACATCCTGGTCTGGGGTCTGCCCTTAAAGGTGGGTACAGGGTGAATCATCTTCAGGAAAAAAGTTTTAATGGTCTGACAGCTGAACAAGAAGTAGGTGAAGTGGGGAGTCCATGTTATGAACCTTAGGAGTCCATGTTTTGGTATTTCTCAAGGCAGGGTAGGCATACAAAATGCTGGTCTGTGCTGGCAATATTTTTGCCACAAACATGCCAACAAAAGGAGAGGGAAATTTTTTTGTTGCTTTTCTTTATAGAACAGGACATTCTGACAGAAAGTAAGAAAGACAGCTCATTCCTGGATTTGGTGGACTCTTTCAGTTACCTGGGTATAACCCTTGACCCTTCATTGGATTTCAGCCTCCATATCACTAACACTTATAAGGCAGCCACTGTCAAGCTGGGGCAAGCCTACATAGTCAGAACATCCTTAAACTCTAAGGCAAAATTAGCCAACAAGCAGGGGGTACTGCAACTCAGCGTGACTTATGGAATCACTTCCTATAGAGACATGAACAAGGTACTATTGCAGAAGTGGGAAACCTGTTATAATAATATCTGTGGCTTTGCACTATCAGTACCTAGGTACACCCACCATTGCATACTTTACCCCAGTCTGGCTGGCTCTCTCTTGCTTCTTACCGAGTCTATACCACAGGATGCACAATTGACAGTATCATCAGAACTGGAACACCAATGTCCCTTGCCTGCTTAATAAACCCGGCCCATCAGACATACCCCCTGAGATCTACCAAAAAGTCACTCATTAAGTCACCTGAATGTACCTCTAGGATGGGTGAGCAGGCATTTGTGATGTCTGTCACAAAGCTATGGTACTCCCTGCATTCAACTTTGAGGTACTCCACTGCACACCTGATCTTTAAAAATTAACTCCATGCCTGCCTGCCTCCTGGCCTCTAACAGATGCACTTGCAACTTATCCCCTGGGAAGGACACATAGTTAGGCTTCTTTTGCATGTCCTTTCAGCTAATATTCAGGCACTTATCATTCTCACCCATTTTTAAATAGCAGGCAAGGAAAGGTTGTGAGGTCTCCCACCATGAGACGGTCTAGAATAGTTTCTCCATTTACTTATACCATATGGTCCATCTCCTTGAAACAGTATTTTGTATTCCTCTATATGGAATAGCCTAGTGTAATGATACATTTCTCCTGTACAGTAGGTACCACCGTGCCTTTCCATACTGTAATGTGTTTGACCCAAGTCTGTATTATGTAATAGTAACCACTGTGATGAGATGTGCTTTTACCTATGTCTGTAGCTCTCATGGGTCATGACTGAAAATAGACAATTTCTTTTTCTACAGCTCTTACCTGGTAATCATAAAGTAAATAAAACAAAACTGACAAAGAGACAACCTGTGGTATGCCAATCTGCTCTCATAGTGTGCACTTGATGGAAAAAAAAACAGAACTGAAGTATGGTAGGGGAGCAGCAATAGTTATTTGTAATTATACAATGGCAATAACATTTCCTGGTCTCTGATTGGTCAGTGTGTCCCTGGCACAGTGAGGTTATCCCAGCACAACCTCACAGTATTGATTTGGATGCCTGGGATGAATGATTAAGCTGATGCCATACACTTAAGAAACAGATATACTGCCACACTAAAAATCTACTAAAAACATTTTTTTTTTAATTTTGTTTAACAATGAGCCATTGTATAATCGCAATAATGCACTCCAGTGTGGGTTGTGCTGGGGTAACCTCACTTCTGGGATGTTGGACACACTCGGCCTGCGGCCTCGTGCCCAACCACCAAGGTGTGAGGTTATCCTAGCACAACCCACACCCTGTCATGCATTATTGCTTAAATGTATGCCACCTCATGGTGCCACAAATGTGCTGACACCAATAGCTGGTGCTGGCACCCTAGCTGAAAAGATTTGCTCCCACAGTTCCATTGCCTCTGGCTCCAAGACCAAGAAGTGGAACTTTATGGAGAAGACTGATTCTTGAAAGATGTTATGCTCTTAAATAATAAAAATGAAATACTGGTAATTAGTTGTTAAAGGGTCTGTATGTAGGCATAGAACACTCTCTTGTACTGTAGATGCATGGAAAGCCACAGAGTTTCTGCACTACAAATCTTTATTTATAAAATATTCAGACTTACCAAGTACCAGACTCTTCGTTTTTGACGATCTTCCTAGTATTGCTAGGCAGAAAATTCAAACACCATTATTAACACAAATGTTCATTTGAAATGCCTGTGTTTCTTTTCATTTTAGCTCACTTCATATCAGCATTCATCTTACCCAATGATGGGGTGGGGGGGTAATTCCCTGCTTAATAACCACTTTATGTGCCTTTAGAAAATGGACTTTTTATTTCCTGGCATCTGATTGGCTAGTACCCTTGCAGGTGGGTACATTCACTTTCAGTAGATGCCCTGGAAATAAATAGTGCAAGCATATAGATCCCCTTCAACCAATGAAGTATCTTACTGCTCACCCTGCTTCATAATTGACTGTGCCCATGTAATTAGAATATGAAATCACTTATTATTTGATTTCACAATCCATTGACTATCAAGTATGGGATATAAATTATGCTGCCAATTAATTTTGAATCATGCAGCTGTAATTATTTCAATTCAGGTTCCCAATTATAATAAAGCCCCTCAATTTAAAATGGATCCTATATTGTTTAAGGATAGTGATTTTCTTGAGTATATTAATAAGGAAATAGATTTTTTTTTCTACATATACAATAACAGATTCCAGATTGGATGTAATATGGGATGCATTCAAAGCATATATTCAAGGGGCCATTACATCCTTTTTTATTCTGCACAATAAAAAGCATGAGATAAAATTAAAGGAGCTAGAAAAAATACTGCTGATACAGAACTGCTACATATGCAAATGAATGATAAACTGATTTATCAAAAATTAATTTCCCTGGAGGAGGAATATAATGGTTTGGCTGCAGAAATAGTGGAAAGACTGTGTTTTTACACTACAAGCAAATACTATGCAAATGTGGAAAGCATTGATAAAATTGTGGCATGGCAACTCAAAACTGAGCAACAAGAATTATCTCACAAATTCAGGATCCACAATGACAAATTTATAATAGTCCCAAAGATCTAAACATGGTATTTCATGTTGTTTTTCAAATTTATATTCAACACAAGTACCTGAGCCAATCAATTTCCAATCTGAATTTATTTCTAAGATTGGTTTCCCTAAAGTCCCTTCTGAAATGGTGGAATTAATAGATTAGGATATATTTTTAGAAGAAATCATTATGGTTATCAAGAACCTTTTACTGGGAAAAGCTTCAGGCCCAGATGCGGTTCCCACAGAATTTAAAAAAATGTTTTCTCTGAAACCTATCCCTCAATTTAAAGAACCTCTTCGACTATATTTTTGATGCTCAGTCTTTGCCTTCCTCATTCAGGGAAGCAATTATTTTACTTTTCTTAAAAAAAAATAAAGATGCTAAGAACCCAGCCTCATATTGACCTTTTTTTTAAAATAAAAACAGATGCTAAAATGTTAGCCAAAATCTGGCAATCAAACTCAAAACAGTATTATCTATGCTTATCCATCCAGATCAAAACAGCTTTCTCAATGGGAAGTCCATATGTTCAAATAGCAGATGCACTATAAACATAATCGACCAGTGTCAAAATCAAGATCTATCCCTTGTCTTTATTGATGCCAAGAAAGCTTTTGACTGGGTGGAATGGGCCTATATAAAATTTACAATGAACAAATATGGTTTTGGCCCTGGGTTTTGTAAATGGGTCACTATCCTGTATTCCGGGCCTGTTAGCCAGATTAAGACCAATGCGGAAATATCTCTTCTGATTTTATTACAATGTGACACCTATCAGGGGTACCCATTATCACCATTAATTTTAGCCCTAGCTATTGAGTCAATTACTATAGCTATAAGGACCTCAAGAAACATTCAAAGTCCTAATATTAATGGACATGAACAAAGAATTAGTCTCTATATAGATGACATTCTTATTTATGTTAATAATTAAAAATAATAATATTCTCTATATATTCGAGATAATATCAAAGCTTGGATTGGTTTCAGGATTTAGAGCAAATTGATCAAAGACTGAGGTAATGGAATCTATGTGTCACACAAACCCATTTGTTTCCAATGCAGACTTAGCTTTTAAACAGTCTCTCAAATTACTTACTTAGGTGTTAAAATTGACAATAAACTAGTGCTATTTCAGTCATTAAGTTATGATCTGTTAATGGAGGAGATTATAAATATTTTATCACACTGGGAAGCACTCCCTTATACATTAATGAGCAGAATAAATGTTATTAAGATGGCTGTTTTACCAAAATTTATGTTTCTGTTTCAAACAGTTCCCATAATATTACTTGAAAACTTTTTTAAAAGACTAGACTGGTTGATTAAACGCTTTTTTTGTGGAAAGAGAAAAGACCAAGGCTAAAAGTGGGTACATTAATCCTACCTTATTCTGAAACAGAGTTTGCTTACTGACATTTTAAGCTGTACTGTTATGTGGCCAATCTAGCTGTCATATCAACATAGTTCAATGATAATAGACTGCAGTCCTCTTACTGCATAGAAACTTCATGCACTCCATTTTATAATATAAACCATGTTCTATATACAGGTTTAATCAGACCAAACTAAAAGTTAGTCGTGACCACTAGAACAACATTATATGTTTGGAAAAAACATTCCAGACTGAGAAACAGAAAGTTATATTTTCACTGGAAGTTCCTATCTACTTAAATACTCATTTTCTCTCCTCCATTGATAATGGTGTTTTTGAATCTTGGTATAAAAAAGGTTTACACGAATTTGGGCAAATTATGGAACATGGGCATATCCAAGATTTTGAAACCATTAAAAAAATGTGATATACCTAATTCCCAATTTCTTGGATATTTACATATGCGAGATTATATTAATAAAAATATTAATGTAGCCCATAATGATAGTCTCGGGAAACCTTCTTTAAAAAATCCTCTCATATTAAAGCAATTTCTTATATTTACAAAATAATACTGAATCATAATTCACAATTTTTTAATTATTTGAAAAACAAGTGGGAAGAAAAACTAAATATACCAACAAATGCATGGAAGAATTCTATTAATATAAAATCATGAAGGCTAAAGTCAATTAGAATGAAATAAATTATATTTAATATTGTCCATTGAATATATTGCACATCAGAATTCTTACATAAAATAAATTCAAGTGTCGTACCACTTTGTCCCAGGTGCAAAACAGGGGATGGAACCTTGGAACACATGCTCATATTGTGCCTTAAATTGAATCAATGGTGGGAAATTATTTTGAGTTTTCTTTCAGAAGCCATTGGGATCTCCTTACTGAAATCCTTTACATGGATGTTTATGAGAATAGATGTCCCATATCATAGCTTGCCCTGATCAAATCAGGCCTTGGTTAACAATTATTTATTTCAGTTTTGTTAACTGGGTTGACCCACTGAGCCCCTGAGGTCCCTTTTTCAGGGGTGACCCAGAATTAGTTAGATAGAGTGGAG
This sequence comes from Neoceratodus forsteri, assembly GCA_016271365.2. Lineage (NCBI taxonomy): Eukaryota > Metazoa > Chordata > Ceratodontiformes > Ceratodontidae > Neoceratodus > Neoceratodus forsteri. Next base: position 1,158,705,996 of record CM028130.1, on the reverse strand, counting down.
AAAAGGACATTTTGCCATACAGTGCAAACCAGTAACAGCATTTTGCTTACAGATGAGACATTGTACAGTCTGGTACAAACTTTTAAACAAATTATTTTGAAGTGGAAAGATCCTGACCCTCCTATTTTCAATACTTGGTTGAACTCTATTATCCAGGTTCACACACTGAAATTAATCCATTTTATCTCGGTGAAACAAATGAAAAAATATGCAGTGATGTGACAACCCTTGAAGGCTAAGTTGGAAACATTTCAAAACTCCTGGGGGATCTATATTGGATTCCTGTTATATACATAATTTGATTATTTATATCTATATACTTACTACAATTATACATTTGTTCTTTCACTGCCCTGTAATTGTTTTGAATTGTCTTTAATAAAAAAAAAATGAAATCATCACTATGTTTTTCTCTCGCTTAGTAAGAGATACTTGCCCACCCTCCTCCTTCCCCAACCGTTCATCGATACTCTGCCCAGTTCTTCCCAAACCACACAAAAGCATGTATCTACCTGCTTTTTGAAGGATTAGTTTTATCTTCTCTCCCACCTGATTGATTTACCTCCTACAAAATGTATGGACATTTTGTCTGTAATCAGCAGCTCCACATTGTATCCACCCAACTGCCAGCACCACTCCTCCGATGGTTCCATGAATCTCCAATACATTAGGGTTTTTCAAATTTAGCACCTGTACTTCAGTAATGCCCCTGAGTAGTCACTCCTCACAAAAACTGCAGGCTCCATTGTAACTGTTCTGTAGCCATTTTTCTATTTCAAGTGATAGAGCTATCTCTGCACTACTACAGTTAATTTCCTGGCTCACACAGGCTCCGCTCCCCCTGCCTGTCATCGATGCCCGCTGCTACAAAATATGCACTGAATTAATTTAAACAGTTTATATATGCACATATATATCTATATATATATCTATATATATATCTATATATCTATATATATATTTATATCTATATATCTATATATCTATATCTATCTATCTATATCTATATATATATATATATATATATATATATATATAATATACTGGTGAAGTCCATGGCATCACTGCATCTCCTGATTCATTCTGCTCCTGATGTCTTTTAGGTGGACATGATCCACAACCTCCACTACTGACCACATAAAACCCCTCTCCTGATCATCTGCAAATAATAGCAACAACAAAACAATACACCTAGTCCATGGTGGAGGGGGGCAGAGAAGTAGAAAAACAAATTGCAAGCACAGGCATTTAAATAGCTCAACAGTAAGGGTTCTAACTGAAAAAAAGAGTCTGCTGTGGGGGCTGATCAGGTTTCTAACTACGAAGTCTGCAGTAGGACAAAAGGCTATCCTTCTGATGAAGTTGGAGGAACTATTTAATTACAAAACTTATTTAAAATTTTTTTACTAATAATTTTCTTATTAAACTTTTTTTTACAGTGCCCATTTTCTGAGTGTAAAAATACCCTCCAGGGTTGGCAGTATTGGAGAAATACTGGACCTTACAGGGGCTGTAAGGCTCTCCTCCTGTGGCATCGGGCCTCAATACACCCCTGGATGATCCAGTATTTCCCATACCACCCACCCTGTCAGGTATTATTACTTACTTTATAGTTAGAGCTTAATTTTTTCACTAGTTGTTTTCAGAATCATGTACAGAAATAAAATTACATTGTTGAAGAGAAACATGGCCACCAGGCTGGGCAGCATGAAGGTGCTTCACTAAAGGTGTTTTGTCTGAGGAGAACCCAATGGCTTGGGCTTCCTGTTTTGAATTTGTATGAACTTTTCATAAGAAAATTGAATACATTATAGAATACATAAATTAGCTAACACTATGGTTAGGCAGGTCACTAGTGTAATTAGAGATTTCCTAGTGAGTTACCATGAGAAGTCAGCTTTTTTGTTTTTGTTTTGTGGTTTTGTTATGGCCTGTAGTGCTTTTCCTGGTTTGGCTGCAGTTTTTTTTCATTATTTAGTTATCCTGATGTTTTCGTATAAAGGTTACTCTAGACCTGCAGTTTACTTCAGCCCGAAACAGTTATGCACTAAGACATAGAGTTAACTCAGCCAGGTGAAACTTCACTTCTTGCTTACAATCCTGCATTCTCTCAGTTTGGTTTTGGACTTCTATTGTCAGAACCTGATTTTATTATTTCCGAGGAAAGCAGGTTGAAATATTGCAGTTCTGACGCTCTGACATGGTTACAATGCATCACAATCCCTCAGACTCAAAGGGCTTAAAACGTACTTCTGACAGTTTGGCACTGATTCTGGAAGATAGCTGGCAGAGTTTAATCTTTCAAATCTACTCTAGAGAGACAAGCTTGTATATCATATCGCATTACACTTGTCTTTGTGGTTGTTACTGCCACTGCTGTTTTAAGTGGAGTTAGTTCCTCAGTGCAGAGGTCTTGATGCTGCTGTAGCTTCCTACCCTCTGGATGACTATCTTTGACTAATGGATTGTTTAAACAACTCCAAATTATGATTCAGCTCTGAACGGTTTGCTAGTCCTCTCTTGTCCAGCTGTATGATTAAGCACTGGTTCGACATTTATTGTTGGACCCTTATGACAGTAGTAAGAGTTTTCATCTTCTGGCTTGCAGCTATACTGGTTTCTCTGAGGAATGCAGTGACTATTTAAGCAATAAGACATGACAGGGTTTGCGTTAAGTATTTTACAATGGAATAAATACATAGTCAGAAATCCTGCAGTCTGATTGGTTGGCAGGCACCTTTCTAGCATTCTAAATCCACTAGTATACCAACTGGAAAATGTGCCAGCCAGCCTCATCGACTGAAAAAAAACACTCTGAACCCCAAACAGGAAGCTGAAATCCACCATATTGGAGCCCTGCTAAATACTGGTATCTCAACTGCTGTGACTCTCACTAAACCACAAATACATAGCAGGACTTTTAAACAAAAGGCAGGTCTTATTGAGCACACCTCATGACTCCCTGTGGCAACTCTACATACAAGCAACCTTATTTTTTTTTAATGATTCCTTCTCTCTAATATACAGTACTGCAACACATTTCAAATCTGCAACCAGTCATTATGGTCCTCCTCGAACCACATTTCTGCATTTTTCAGTCACTCTCTACTCCACTAACACTCACACCCTCATTGTAACTCTTGCATGAAGTCCTGCTCTCCCTCTCTATCTCCCATAAGGGTAAACAAATCTGCATAGTTAAAAGGGAGAAACAAAATAGAAAACAAATTGCCCCGTGACTCACAATGTTCCTCTGTACTGAATGCAAACTTGAACCTGGAAGGAAATGTTTCCGGTCACCAGCAGCATGTTAGTGCTCAGAGTGCACACACCACAACCATAGCAACACCCTTGCAAGCAGCACTATTTTTTTCTGGCGCCATAACAAACGTAATAAAAATAAATGAAAATGCCACCCAAAAACCTTTTTTATTTATTTTTTTCTATCTCCTAAAAAAAGGGGGACATTGTATAATAGCAATATACCACTCCAGGGTGTGGGTATACAGGTTGATTTATCAATTCTGGTGTGCTTAAGTCATTCAGCCTGCAGCCTCATAACCGAATCATACTAGGCATGGTAAATCCACCCATAGATCCACACCCTGTCATGGTATATTGCTGAAATAATGTCATGCCTTGGGTGGTTGAAGCATGAGGGCACAGGGCGAGTCTGTTCAACACCCATGAACTGACATTATTACACAGTAGCACTCATCTCTGGAGTGCCTTATTGCTATTATACAATGGCTCATTTATTTAAAAAAAGATGTAAAACAGATGTTTTAAACACAATTTTTTAATTAATTTTCTGATGTGGAAGTATACTTTTCCCCAAAAAGTCCACAGGTTTTGATTTCCCCAGTAGGTGGTGCTGATTCTATGTGGTGCCTGATGTCTCTGTCTGTACATCTCTCAGTTCACACACACACACATACACACACCTCTTACTGTGTTCTTTTTTTTTTTTGGAACTTTCCTTGACGTTAGCTAATGTGGACCTGCTATGCTCTGAAACTGCAAACTGCTGAAAATGTCTTCTGCCTTTCCGGTCATGATCGTTGATTGGTAAGTGAACCGGAGAGGTTGTTGGGAGGGGTGCAAGACTGAAGCTGTGGAAGAGCCGCTGTATGCTGCTTTCTGAAGAAATGTTGTAGTGGCAAGGAAAGAGGGTGCACTACACTGCGGCCTTGATACTGAAGCAGATGACATGCTGTGGCTGTTTGAAGTGAGGGGCTTTAGTGAATGGTGCAATCAGCAGTTACAGTTTGCATGGTTCAGTGAAGTCTCTTGTTTCATAGAGTATTTATTGTGTATGCTGCAGTATTTTATTTGCTCTGAGTGGTAGAGTTATCAGTGACATCCTGTGGGTGGGGGCTGAAGTCTTTTACAATGGTGGCTCAGAGGCTTGGAACAGCGGCAACATCTGGAGGGAGGCAGGATTTTTAACTATGTCATATGGTCATGTGTGTGCCTGGACTTCATATAGTGATGTTATTATGAAATAAACATCTCTGTTACAGACACACACACTGATCAATCAGAGTGCAGGAAATGTCCTTGCCATTGTATAATTAAATTTACGAACTGGGTGTCAAGAATCAAAGAAGCTGATTGTCCGAGACGTCTTTGAAGCCATGATGATATCAGGCTACATCATCACGGCTTCAAAAAACTCCTGTCACCAGCCTCCTCTCTTACTGAACAGTGTTCCTCATGTCCCACAGTCCGAGTCCAACCCGGTTGCTCCTCTGACATGACATTGTCCTGCTCACGCCACTCAGAAGTTGCGCTATTTGAGTCAAACCAAAATAAATAAAAAAAAAAAAAACACCCACCACACTGAAGCACTGGCAACCACACTAAAACACTCCTCAGGAAAACTCCCAACCCCAATATACAAAAACTGCTTCATGACACACATACCTCCGTACCTCCCTTCACACCATATCATCCTAGTGAACTGCTCACTTGCAGCATTCCGTAGCCCCGACCCATGACTTTTTTGTAAAAAAAAAAAAAAAAAAAGGATTCACAGCGTTGAAAAGCGCCAATTGCCATATACAAAACTCAACAGGAAGTCACAGATATCTTTACCGGGTCCCAGAGTAGGCATTCACACCAGATCAAACACAGTAGTGCTGGCAGAGTGAGACAGATTATACAGACCAGTTACAACAGCACCACCTGCTGCCCACTGCCCTCCAGGAACTGTTTTGTCAAAAAAAGTTTCCAACAAAGCCTGTGACCTCTTTGCCCCTGCTAAAAGACGCAAAACAAAATCTCTCTCTAACCCATGGCTCACCGCAACTCTTCTCTTACAGCTGAAACTAAGAGACCACATCTGGGCAGTTGCCAGGGCCACTGACAAACAACTGGACATCCAAAATTACAAACAAGCATGAAATGCCTGCACAAAAGCCATCCGGCTCATGAAATCCACTTATTAGAAAGACACTCTGACCAATACATGGGAAAATGGTCGTGCTTTCTGGGACAATATCAAGGATGTCACGGGAAAGCAACCAGAAATCTCTCCAGCCATGTTAATGGTTGATGGATCCTCAACCCTCGACCCCAAGGTGATTGCAAACATCTTTAACATGGCTTTTTCTGACCTTAGTGCTGTCCTACCACACGACTTTTTCGAAAACAGGGCCTACTCCCCAAATACCTCAGCCCCACAGTCTAACCATCCCCTCTTCTACTTCAGGGAGGTAAGGCTGAGTGAAGCTCGCCACTATATTACTGCATCTATCTCTAAATCTAGATCTAGTAGTGACACCCTGGACCTTAAGCTTCTGTTGTTCACCCTCAATGAGGTAATTCATCCATTAAAAAAAATCCTAAACTTCTCTCTCAGCTGTGGAAAATTCCCGGACTTCTGGAAAACAGCCACCGTGACACCTGTCCATAAAAGTGGGGATAAGACAAATCATTCAAATTATCGCCCTATTTCCATACTGCCCCCACTCTCCAAGGCACTCGAGTGCATTGTGATGATCAACTAACCAACCACTTGGATAAATACAGTATACCTTGTCCACAACAACACGGTTTCCAGAAAGATCACAGCACCACCACAGCCCTTCTTGAGTTCACTGGAGCTTTGCACAAATCCCTTGACAATGGCCTTCTCACAGGGGCCCTTTTCTTCGACCGCTCCAAGGCCTTCGATACAGTACACCATGGACTACTAATTGACCAACTACTGAATGCCGGACTATCACCTGACTCTTCTGTCTGGTTTAAAAGCTACTTAGAAAACCAGTCGCAGAGAGTAAAAATTACTGACGCTGTTTCTGACACCCTGCCTGTTCGCTCGGGTGTCCCACAGGGATCCATACTGGGCCCCTTCCTATTTAGCCTTTTCTTAAACTCCCTCCCTTACCATTGCTCTGAGCAGATCATACTACATGCCAATGATGCTGTTGTATTCTCCACTCACAAAGATCCTGCAACTCTTCAACACAACCTTCAACTTGGTTTCAGTTCCGCAGAGACATGGTTTCTTAATCATAAACTGGTCCTCAATGACAAGAAAACCAAATCTATGCTCTTCTGCAGCTCTCATAACCCACACAAGCTACACCACTTGGCTATCTCCACCACCCAGGGAACACTCTAGATCAGGTGGGGTCCTTCAAATACTTAGGGATACAGCTTGACCCTAATCTCTCAATGGACCTCACATAGATAATGTAGCTAGAGCTGCTAATACACAGCTTGGTCTCCTCTACAAACACAGACAACACCTCATGCCAGAAGCTTTGAAGGTTGCAGTCCTGAGCTCTGTGATCTCTGTAATAGACTATGGTCTCATCATTTCTGGCTTGGCCACAACCACAACCCTTAGACGCCTCTCAACTGCCTTAAATAAGACATGTTGGCTCATCACTGGTGCTCACCATCTCACCCACACGTGTGACCTGTACACCCAGACCGGCTGGCTTCAACTATCAAACTGCATAAAGTTTCTCACCTGCTCCATGTCGAAAAAAATCTACCTTGGCCTTGTACCTTCTGGGGTCTCAACTCTGTTACAACACTGAACCAACAAACGGTGCCTTCAGAGATCCACACTACAGTTACTGAAATTCCCCCACTGTCACACTTCACAGGGACAACGCACTTTTGCTTATCGAGTGCCACTCTGGTTCAATGGCCTCAGCCCCACCATCTCCTCTGCCCCGACAATTGGTATGTTTAAAACTAGGCTCCGGGACTATCTCACTACCAGCAACTCCTGTGACTGCCCAACTTAACCTTGTTTCTCTACTTCCCTGCCTGCTCTAGTGGTCCCCCTTCCCCTCCTCACTGGATTCTACCCTCACATCTTGGTATACCCAATGCTGCACTTTTCACCCTCTCCCCACCCTACCTACATTCCTTCTCCCCCCCATTCTCTCTCCCTATGATTCTGGCACTTGTCATCTCTTGTCTGTTTTCTCTGACAAATGCCGCTGGCTGCCTTGCTTACAATGTTACCCTTGAATTGTATTAATCTATATCTCTTTGCAATGTCCACATTGTTGTACTGTCTGTCTTGATGTTCCCCATAATTTGTATTTCTCTGACTTGAAACCTTTGTAAAAGAGCCTTGGCTCAAAGGTATTTGTAATCCTAGACTTGATAAAAATAAAAATAAAAAAAATAATAAAAGATACCCCTCCAACATCTGAAAACAAGCATTTTCAAAAGGCTTTAACTTTTTTAAATTATTTTTTTACTGGAAAAAATTTTTAACCCAGTTCATAATAGCAATAAGTCACTCCGGGGTGTGGTATATCATGGGATATCGTCACTTCTCGGATGTTTGGAAGCACTCAGCCTGCGGTCTCATGCCCAACCACCCAAGGTGTGATGATATCCCATGATATACCACACCCTGTCGTACCTTATTGCTTAAATATGGCACTGTACACCATAATTTTGTAAAACAGGATTTAGTAAAAAGCCACAGTGCCATGTAGGTAAAACTCCACTCAGGAAAAGTCCAAACCAGCTTCTCTCATGTACGCTGTCTCTGAGATGGCCTTCCAAACCCACACTATTCACATAAATAGAAAAATATACTAAAGTGACAGTGCACCCAAAATGTGAAGTGAATAAGCAAAGTTAAAATTACCTAGCAGTATGATTTTGCATCATTCATTGCAAACTGCTAATATATGAGAATAATAACTATTCCATTTTAATTAAAAAAATCAGCTAAATTCTGTCTAGTGCTACTTAATATTTTACCATTTTATGTGTAGTGTAGGTCTGGAATGCCATCCCTGAGGAAGAGCACATACACAAAATTGGTTGGGTGTTTTTGTTAGTGCAGTTTGTTACCTACGTGGCTCTGTGGCACTGTAGATTTTTACAATGAATTGTAAGTAGACAAATCCTGTTTTTGCAAAATTCTGGTGGACATGCCATGCTTTTGACTGTTTCTGTGATACTTTGTTGCACTGGCATGTCAGTTCTTGAGCTTCCATCTTTGCTGTGCCACCACTATTTAAATATAAACAGTATTCTCTGTGCTTTAAATCTTATCTTTGTACTAATTTGTAAGTGACAATTTGAACTTAATATCACTACAGGACATCCATGTTCTATTTTAGTAATCAGTATTTTGGTTCTCCTTAGTTGTGTTTATTCATGGAGGGTTAGTTTTGGTTATGAGTGGCTAGTTTTAGGTGTGATTATGAGAGCCAGTGCTATTATTATTTAGAACTGTTGCTTGATCCACTACTACAGCCATGCCTTGGACTTAGTATGCATGGTCATTTGGTTGGATCACTGCACAGTGGAGTTCCCATTTGAGCCTCCCCCAATTGTCCCTCCACTATTGAGATGGTCCATTACTGCCCATTGAAGTGGTTGATCCCAGAGGGACTACTGCTGAGAGTGGATTTTTCTGGTGTGAGTTCTGCATGTGCAGCTGGCATTAGCGAGGCAGTGATGTCCTATAATACTGCTGTCTCCAATGCACTTGATACCATGACTCTGACATGTATATGACCCAGGTCTTCTCACTTGAAACCCCCATGGTTTAATGGGGCTCTCAAAGTGTTGAAGACCATGGGTTGGAAGTTGGAGCATTGCTGGCAAATGATCAGGTCCGGGGAGGATAGAGGATTCACTATGGTGAATGCCAAAGGGCAATCAACTGTAAGAAGGCAGAAATCCTGTCCAGGGAGATTGCTGCAGGGAAAAACTGACCAGCTCTGTTTTGTCAGACTGTAGACAGGTTACTTCATCCTGCCTGTCTACAGCTGGAAAGAATATTTTCAGTCACTTTGTGCAAGAAGTTTGCTCATTTTTTTCTCTGACAGGGTGTCCTCTATCCAGTCCTGGATCTCCCCAGTGTGGCAAGATCAGCCTAGTAGTGGTCAGTTTTGTGTTGGCGGGGGAACTCCTATTGTTTCTAGTGCATTCCAGCAAGTGGGGGTTTCAGAGATCATTGAAATATTCTTGAAGCTGCTGCCCACCTTCCGTGAGCTGGACCAGAGCCCGACCATCTCCTAGTGGGATGTGCCAAGTCCATTGGACCAGTGTTAGCCAAGATAGTGTGGTGCTCACTCTTGGGGGAGAGGTCCCTGATGCCTTAAACAAGGCATTGGTGAAGCCATTTCTAAAGAAACCATCTCTCAACCCTGATATCTTGGTGAATTTTTGACCAATTGCCAACCTCCCATTCTTGGTGAAGGTTGTTGAGGAAGTGGTGGCTCTGCAACTCAAGGCTCTGCTTATGGCCTTTGACGTCTATGAGCCACTTCAGTCAGGATTTATGGCAAGGCATAGCACTGAAATGGCATCAGTCAGGGTGAAAACTAACCTCATCAGGGTGAGGGATAGAGGAGAATGGTCAATTCTTGTCTTAGATCTCTCCTTCGCATATGACACTGTGTACATCATTGTGCTTCTTGGTCACTTTAGAGAGTACTGTGCACTCACTGGTACTGTCATCAGCTGGTTTCAGTCCTATCTGATGGGCAGGATGCAATGGGTGGTGATGATGAATTTCTCCTTTTGTCCAAAACCCCTGCCTTGTGAGGTTCCTCAAGGTTAAATCCTGTCATAGATGTTATTTTTGTTGTATTTGCTACCCTTGGGTGAGTTCATTAGATGCTACAGTCTTGGTTTTCACTGCTACACAGATGAAAGCCAGCTGTATATTTCATCTGCTTTGGGACAAAGAACACCATGGAAGTGCTGAACAAATGCCTGGCTGAGATCCAAGACTGTATTTCTTTTAACTGTCTGTGACTGAACCCTCACATGACAGATACTGGTAGTTGAGCCTGGTCACTATCATGATACAACTGCCGTAGGTATGAGTACTGGGTTGTTCTTGGTTCTACTTCATCGGTAGCTTTTTCCAGGATGAGAAATCTGGATGTTATTCTTGACAATGGCTGATGCTTGATTTTCAGGTGTTGGACGTTGTTCAGAGTGACTTTTACCACTTGCAGAATATCACCTGGATTAAACCCCTGGTTCCGCTTGGCGACCTGCCCACACTGGTACATGCTTTTGTCATATTAAGGCTAGATTACTGTAATGCTCTGTATTTTGCAGTGAGTGGAGGGAACCTCCATCAGGTGCAGCTGGTGTGGAACACAGTGGCCAGGTTGCTGATGGGTCTTTCTAGATCTAGTCATGTGACCCTGGTCCTGTGTGACCTGCACTGTCTACCTGTTAGCTGGAGGATCCTCCTCAAGGTGGGTTTGTTCAACTATAAGGCCCAATATGGATTTGGCCCAGGTTACCTGAGTGACCTTCTGACCCCTGCCATCTCAGTGCGCTCACTCTGCTTGATCCTTTGGTAAAGCACCTTGTTGTGTGAAACCCATTAGGAGGGAGCTGCTCTGTTGAGCTACGTTGATTGTCAATGCCCCTGAAAATAAGATTATCTTCCTGATATTGAACCACAGGTGCTGTAAGTCTACATGATGTCCTGGAAAGACTCAGTACAACCAAGGGTGGAATTCCACTGATACAGAACACTGGTGGGAGTCTTGGAGAATAAGAGTGGATATGGGATTTTGAACTCTGAACTGAGAAGTGGAGGCAAGTGTGACTTCTGCTTGTGGTAACTCAGTTTTCAATCAGTAACTCAGTTTTCTATAAACTCCTATAAAAACATTGTGTGGCAATAAACGGAGAACGGCTAGGGGGTAATTCCCCCATGAGGTAGCGATTTACTTTTTCTCAGCAGATATTTAGTTTAACTGTTCCTTGCTTATGGATAAAGGAGACCTGGGTTTGAATACCACAGCCCCCACTTGCAAACTGTGTGACCCTGAGCAAGTCAGTTAACTTTTCTGTGCTCCCAGGTTGCACCTGCAAACAAACTTTCAGCTTAGTGTGCCACTCCTGGTTAAATAATTGGATCAAAACAAAACAAAAAAAAGTGTATAAGTGTTGGTTCCCGGCACATGAAAGAGAAAAAACTGGTTAGCTTATCTTTGTAGTAGCTTTAGTGGAAAATGAGCCATGGGGTATCTTTTCTTAAAAAGCATTCATCTATGGCTAGCCTGGTGGTGTACAGGGTTGAGGTGCTGGTGCCTTACCTCGACCCACACTGGTAACCCGGGTTCGGGAATGGAGTCAGGGCACAGAGGTCAGCAGGGGAAGGAGAGGATTGAGCATCCAGAGGACTACTCTCCTCTCTGGGGGTGGGATCAGGGGACACATTGCTCGGCAGCGGCCCCCAATGGAGACTGGAGGCACTGCCTGAGCATGCACTAATGGCGGCACTGAAAACCAGGGAAAATGGCACCTGATGCGAGCGGCTTGATGGCAGTCCGAAGTTTTGCCACAGTTCCCACCTGGATCTGTGTTCTGTGGGGAGTTTCGGGCTCCCTGTGGCCCTGCTGCTTGGAGGAAGATGCAGGAGTCTGGGTGCCTATGGTAGAGGCTGTCAGTGACTGGATGTCCCCGAGAAGGGGAGCAGGTCAGGCGGCCAAGTAGGAAAAATAGATAAAAAAAAAAAAGCATTCATCTAACATCATAAAAATGAGTATTAGTTGGAATTTTTTGTGTCGATTGAAGTCCTGGTTGTCTTATAACTTAATAACTTTTAAGTGGGCTCCTTGTATTTAGTGCTTGTGATACCAGAGGCGAGTTCTTGAATCCACTTACTCTTGGCCTGAAAGAAGAAAGCCATATTTCTACTTACATTTTTTGGGGATTTTTTATCACTATAAAACCTTTCCAAGAGATGCTGTTAAATGATAAAGTGATAATGTTAAAGATAATTACCTACAAGAAGAACTATATGGAATATATGGATATGAACTCTAGAATTTAAACAGATCCCTTTTAGTCTTCACAAACGTATGGACACCTATAGAACTTCTGACTTAAAATAGAAGGATTTCTAGTTGCACTTTAAAGCAATATGTTTTATAAATTGCCTTGTTTATTCTGCTACTACTGGACATTTTGATATATCCATTAGCATATATGATAAATAAGTGTGGTAGTAGAATTCTCATCTTTTGTATAATATTTATTATTAAACATGTACACATAGATGTTGTTGGCAGATAATGACCTTGTGGCGCATCCAGTCTGTCCTGTCCCCTTTTCTAATGCTTAAGGTGACCTAGATGCTACAAGCATTGGACCTCTTGAAGAACAAGGTAGTTTTAGAATGATATGCATGAAGTGCTGGAACTAATTTAAAACATAGTGAGAAAGGTGGGATCAGAAAGAATTCCCAAGTGCTTAAAGGGTATGTTTAAGCAGTACAATCCTGGAGATAGCTGTTAAAAGCCTTGTACTAGGCTATAAACTGGTAGCCACAAAGGGCCTCAATAATGGGCTCATGAGGTCTGAATATCAAAAGAAAAGTGTGGACAACTGGAAATAGGCATGGTCTAGGGAAACTCACAAATGATTACCTATTGTAGCCATCACATAAATTGTCTCGTACCTGGTGACAATAGGAACATGGGCAGCATAAGCTGCGGGCTGCACCTTGGAGTTTCACCAAAAAGGGGAAGGCATCACTGACAACATAGGATCTCTAAATGTGGGTTCAGTGACAGAGCCTTTCCATTTTGTTTGTAACATAATATTTCAGCAGGATCTCTAGGTACCCTAATTGGGACCTATTTAATGTGGCCTGACTCTGTTTTTAGATATGAATTGGTAGCCACACATAGGCCTAATTAGTTCTGTAGGCCTGCAAGTGGAAAGAAAAAAGTGTACAAATGGAAATAGGCATGGTCTAGGAAAATTCATAAATCACTTCTTATTGTAGCTGGCATATAAATCCTCACATTCCTGGTGACAGCACGGGGCAGCATGCACTGTAGGAAGCACCTTGGCGTTTTACCAAAAAGCAGAAGGTATTACTGACATCATTGGATTTTTAAATGTGGGTTCAGTGACTGAGCCTTGTATCATAGTATTTCTGCAGGATATTTGATACCCTAAATGGGAACTAACTACTGTGGTATAATTCTGCCCCTAGACCTAGCCTGAGGATAACTTGTGGTATGGAAATATTGATGAAAGGCAACATTGATTGCACCCTAGGAGAATTAAATAACCCTCCTTGACTGTAACCTTTTTACCGAAGAGGAGTTTTAATTATCAGGTATCATTAGGCTCCATCTTGAGGGTTATTTCCTGATATTAGAGGTCCATTTTGTGCAAAAGTGATCTTAAAATACATGTATAAATAATTTATTATATAATTTTTTTTATTTTATCCAACAGTGTTATTGTTTTATATAAACAAATTTTATTCCGAAATCAGAATTTCAATATGTATTATGTCTGTATCTGCTGAAGGTATATTTTAATATTTTCCTGATGCTTTCGTAATGTTGTAATTTTTTTTTTAACTGATCAATAATAAACTAGACTTTCAAATCACTCCGCTTCTCAACCGGAGGCCTCCTGGTGGTTCTGAGGGCCAGGCTGAAAACTTCCAGTGATCAAGTGTTTGATGTGGCCGCTCTGGTCCTCTGGAATTCACTTCCTATACATCTGAAGGAGGCCCCTTCAGTGTAGACTTTTTAAAGGGGTCTGAAGACGCATCTTTTTAATAGAGCATTTTTTAATTAGTTATTATACTGATTATGTATTATTGATTGTAAATTGTTTATTATTATTGACCATGTTAATTTAATTGTAACATGTATTGCCAATTTAAGTCCTGTTTTTACCTTGTAAGTTACCCAGAGCATAAACGATTGGGTGCATTATAAATAAATGCTTGATTGTCGTGGGTAGACTGTGCTAAGGTTTAGGGTATGTTGGTGGTCTGGGTGGGTTGTTAAGTCTCTATATTTTATATTTTGGGTGTAGTTAGATTTTAGGCTGTAGTGATACTTGATAGTTACTAAGTCTTTAAATAGCCAGCTTATGATGTGTTAGAACATCAGACCCCCCTAGGCATAGCTAGTCCTCGGCCCATCTATTGGATCTCCACCCTTTTGTTGACCACCCCTTGTCAGCAGATACATATTGATGCTGCAAGGTGGCAGGTACTGTGAGAGAGTGAGGGTCAAGATGGAAGGGCTTGGGGAGGGCAAATGGGGAGGCGGGTATTAAGATGGTGAGATTCAGAATGTTCCCTGAATCGAAATAGCAACTCTGGTTCCCATACCCAGGTATTCCACTGATTTAAGTGAGCAAGTAGCATACTGGCCAGCAGTGTCTATTTGTTTCTCTTGGGCTGTGCTCTGGCAATACTAGGTCAATGAGGAATAAGACTGCCACTGTGGCGGACTTGATTTCCATGGTCATCCTGACTTGCATTACAGAGACCAGGCTGGGTGACAATGCTGATCCATTGCTGGAGGTGTCAGTCCTACACGGTCAAAAGAGCACATCTTGAACAGTGCTGTCTAAACAGCACTGTCATGACCACACACTACCTGAATAGCAACAGAGGTAGAATAGCATATGATAACTACCACTACCCCTGTAGCTATTCAGGCAATTAGAGGAAAGACAAGTATGAAAAAAATCTGCTAGCTGGCTGAACTGCTCCCATGGTGGAGTGGGTTAGGGCAATAAGAGTAGCTCAGCCACAATGGAGTGGGAGACAGGGGTTCTTTTCATGGTCTCCCTACTCTATCAGCCTGTCAGTTTTTCTCCATGCCTGAAGTGTAATTTTTTTTTAAAGTCTGGGAACCGAAATTCCCTGGTCCCCGAGCTTCACCTTTTACCTGTATGCACACCCCCTCAGAGTTAGATAAATATGTTACAGGGGGTGCGGGGGCAGAGCCACCCCCTTTCAAATAACATAAGTTACTTGATTGTTTTGTCACCAAGGTACCATATTCTGTGTGTTATTGGATCACTAGCACTGGCACTATTGTGTGTTGTGGCACTGATTCCTGCTGCTGTTGTTCAGGGCATCATTTTTACTGCATGGTTCTGGACTGCACTTTTATTACAGATGCTGTTATGACCTAGTGCCAGTGTCAGTCAAGGCAGGGTTTTCTGTTACACACTGCCCAGTGAGGGACTGCGGAGGGGGGGAGAATTAGTATCTGTTTTAGATCCAACTTGAACTTTTCTGTGCTCCCAGTAGGACCTTCCATGTCGTTCAAGAGTGGGGCCATCCAAGGAGGCTCAAGTGCAGTCTGCATTATACTCCTCATGTACTAACCTCTGGGATATGAGGGTGAGTTCCTGTGTCAAGTCACAGACTTCATGGTTGAGCTGGTGCTGGAGTCACCTGTTAGCTCTGAGTGACTTCAGTGCCTGGGACAGCTATGGACTGTCACCTTTTGGTAGAGACTTCCTGTAGATTATAGAATTGCTGGGCCTGTCACAAGTAATTTTATCCATGACCCACTCACGCAGACACACCTTGGGTCTGGTGTTCTCTCTGGGACTCGAGTCTGATAACCTCAAGACTGATAAGGTAATTTGGTTGGATCATTGCGCAGTGAGATTCTCGCTTGCCCCCCCCCCAAGAATCCTCCCACTATGGGGATGGTCTGTTACCATCCTTTAAGGGACTTGACTCCAGTAGGATTTCAGACAGTACTGGACCTATCACATTGGATGACTGCATGTGAGACAGGACCAGGAGAGGCAGTGATGGCCTATAACAGGGCCATTACTGTGGCCCTCAATTCTGTAGAACTGATCCGTGTACAACATAAGTCCTCTTGTTTGAGGTCCCCACGATTTGATGGGGAGCTCAACAAACTGAGGACTAAAGGTTGAAGGTTGGAGTATGGCTGGAAGAGATCCCACACTGATGAAGAGAAGTTGATTTTGATATCCCATTACAACGTGTATCAAATGACAATCTCCCTTAAGAAGGCAGAGTTCCTGTCCAGGTAGATTGCTCCAATGAAGAACAGACCAGCTCAATTCTTCTGTACTGTGGACAGACTACTTCTTCCTGCCTATCTTCAGCTGGTTAGAACTTTATTAGCTACTAGATGTGAGGAGTTTGCTCTGTTCTTCACTGACAAAGTGTGTTCTATCAGGGCCGGTATCTCCCCTGTGGTGCCTCAGGTGTGTGGTGTCATGACAGAAATTAACAAGGGTTTCCTTCAGGACTAAGGTGAGTTTGATCCACTGGGGGTGGAAGAGGTTAGTGTAATAGTCTTGAAGTTGTAGCCAACATATTGTGACCTAAAACTGGGTCTGACTCACCTCCTTGTGGGTTACATGGAGTCAATTTATTAATTTTGTATTTATTTTTTAATTTTTGACTTTGATGACTGGGCAACTACACTGATCCCAGGGACTGTTTTCAGGCACGACCCAGGCCAAAACAATGGCAAAGGAGCAACAATAGCAAAAACTACATAGAACATGGAAACTAGTTTACACATGGATTACAAAAGTGATAAAAGAAAATAGACCATACAGAGAGTAACCATATTAGGTCCAGACACATAATACAGGGTGACAAATGTCACAAGCTAGCCAACTGCCAGTCAATATTTGCAATACGTATTTGTGTTATATATTGTTTATGGGATTTCTGTGTATGCCCATGCCATTTTTAACTCAAGGCATAGGGAAAGACTAGATTTTTTTTTAAAAAGGGAGACCTTTTGACTCGAAGGCCACCTGCTTACCAGGAAGGGAGACTTTAATTCCCAGGTTCTTTTAGCAGAGTTGTGCCAAAAGCCATTTACCTGCCATAAGCATGCAAAACAGAAGCAGATTCCCTGTGATCTCAGAAACTATTATAATTGTATCACACTTTATGAGGGGACAGGATATATGCCGGGAAAGACCATTCTAGCAGTACTATATGAAATTCTAACATGCCTGTGAATTAGCTTACAGGATGCTATATTGATACATCAAAATTTTAACAGTGACTGCCCTTTCACTAGTTAATTATGGAGGCAGAATTTGTGTTAAAGCTGAGTGACATCACTAGGTGGCCAGTAAAAGGTGAGTCACTGTTAGGAAAATAAAATTGATTTCCTTATGACAGGAAATCTGATTTATTTATTTAAATTTTGGTAACTGGGTGAGCTCACTGAGACCAGAGGTCCCTTTTTCAGGGGCAATCTGGAATTAGTTACATAAAAACATACTTTCACACATTGGACAACATTCAGTGGTTGCAATTATTACGTACATTAGTAATTACAAATGACATTATCAGTTATACCTTTAACACAATACAATGGGGTAGCATTAGACACAGTAGATACTATCCTAAAAATGAGCATGGAGTACCATAGTCATGGGTAAGACCTATGTAGGAAGTGGAAATTTGTGGCGCTAACGATTGCAGCCACAGAGGTTGAGTTCCAGGAGGTAAACTTTGAGGCCCAGCTTGAAGCCTTAGAGAGATGGCTTGTTGACCAGGTTAGCTGGGAGAGTGTTCCATAGGTATGGGGTGGAGTATTTAAAGGAATGCCTGCCAGAATTGGTGCAGACCCATGGGCTGTCCAGGGGACAGCCAGCCAAGGACCTTGTATCATGGCCATGTGCCCTAGGGTTGTGCAGACCCCGCAAGTGAGGAGGGGGGCCTGCAGTGGAGAATTTGTAGATCAGGCAGATAGAGGAGTAGGCCAGTTTGTGCCATAAGGTGGGCCAATGGAGGTCTGCAAGGACCTCACAGTGATGCATCCTAGGGGGGTCATTGTTTGCAA
Organism: Neoceratodus forsteri; assembly: GCA_016271365.2. Classification (NCBI taxonomy): domain Eukaryota; kingdom Metazoa; phylum Chordata; order Ceratodontiformes; family Ceratodontidae; genus Neoceratodus; species Neoceratodus forsteri. The sequence continues at coordinate 1,158,687,898 of CM028130.1, read as the reverse complement.
AGCATGCCACTCAATGGTATAGCAAAGAGAGAGTACATAGTTCCCCTTCCCTAAGGGACTGGAGGAGGTGGGCCCCATAGAGGAGGAGGATGGGGAGTAGGGTGCAATTGGCGATAGCTCACCGAGCCTCATTAGAGAGTGAGCATCCCAGGCAGTAGAGGAGTCCAATCCTCTGGTGTATTGTCTTAGTTAAAGTGTCAATATGAGGTTTGTAGGACAGCTCCTGGTCAAGGAGGATTCCAAGGTAAGTGATCTTGCCAAGGACCTCGACTCTCCTCCCCTGGGCTGTTTGGAGTTTAAGCAGCTCAGATCTGACAGTCCCGAGATGCCTGGTTCTAAACTGGACCCTTTAGTCTTTTCCTCATTCAGGACTGATGACACTGCAAATCTCAGAAAGGTAGTTAAGCTCCCCAACACAGAATAAGTGGGCCATTCTGCTTTGGGGCTCTCTCCTGACTGCCAGACTGCAGCTGCCAGCATGAGACAGCAACATTTACAAACCAGTGATTTTTCTGAACTTTGAAAATCTTCACAACAGGTAGAGATGTACAGTTTTAAGGCATTTGTGCTGTAGTACACTTTCCCATTTGTTCTAATTCTGAAACTCAAATTTGTATATGTTCTCTTTTACTTGTAACTGAATTTAATTATTTTAGTAAATAATTTTTTTTTGCTAAATCATTTTGCCTTTGTGAGATTCCTTATATTATGTGTGACTGTAGAAGTTTTATTACAAATCCATGACAACTGTTTGTGCTTAGAAGGATTACGGATAGCAACCAAATTGAAAGGGTCTGTGGGGACATCTGGATAGATTTTGGGAGAATACCAGAGTCTCATACAAGTCTACAGGGATTGTGAAGTGGGCTATTGCATGTCCTGTAGGGCGAAGACCAAATCAAGTGGTGCACTACCACACGAAAATGATGTAATGCTTGGGCCTTCATTCTGTGTGTAATAGTCATGAAAAAGGGTTTATATTTGGCCACAAGACTCGAGACTGGTATTGTGCCTTGATCCAAAGTCTAGAGGGATACTCTGGGACCTCAAGGCAAGTGTTTGGTTGTAAACCCAGCAAATACTCTTGACAGACATGAGGAGGGTATCCCTGTTTCTCCCCACTCCCTGTCACAGATTGCACTTATGGATGGGCACTGTGAGCTCAGTGATCTGATGCTCACAAATGCTTTTGTGACAGATCTGGTGCACAGCATTGGGATCCGATAGATTTGATCGCACTGCAATTCGAGAGACTGGTTGCCACAGGCATAACAGTTGGGCTCAATTCCAAGTACAATGTATCAGATTGTTAAACTGAAAACAGTCCACGCACAATCAAGGCAGATATTTTAAAAATATATATAATTTGGTTACAGTATCAAGTTTTCTACCTGTTTTTTTTTTTCTTGGGTGCAAACTAGTGTAGCAATAGTTAAGGTAGACGATGACTTCCATCTACAGTGAATACACCACAGAATACCTGAAGCAGCTGTGCCAGGAGAGAGGAGTTCAGTATGAGGGGCAAGCCAAAAAGCACCTCATGGAAGCTCTTGTGACTGAGCTAGCTGCTGCCCAGGACCTCGAGTCACCGCCTGTGACTGAAGTGGACCCGACCTTGGGTGTGGGGTTGCAAGGGATGTCAGAGTGGCCAGTCCCAGGGAGCAAGACAGCGAGACCAGAGAGAACCCAGACCACAGCAGCTGGGGAAGGTCACCACAATGCTGGTGCCAGAAAGGATCAGGCTGCAGATAGAGTTGAGAAGAATGGAGCTGGAATTTGAACAGAGGAGGTTTGAAGCCCAGCAGCAGAATGAGTTTGAGCAGAAGAGGTTCAAAGCACAGCAGCAGAAGGAGCTCAAGCAGAGAAAGTTCCAGATGGAGCTGAAGTTGCATGAAAAAGAAAAGCAGCAGCAGCAAGAGGCTGAGAAAAGAGAAAAACAGCTTGAGAGAGAGGAAAGAGAGTGCTAGAGGGAATTTGAACTGCAGAAGCTAAAACTCCACTGACCAGTGCCAGAGGAGATAAGTGGCAGGAGTGAACCTTGAAGTCCAGGATTAGGGTACAAGTTAAATTCTAAATGAATAGCTGAATTTAAAGAAGAGAAGGATACGGATGCATTTTTGAATTTGTTTGAAAGGTCTGTATTCAGACAAAAATACCCAGGGAATTCAGGAGCTTCCAGCTATCCCCGTTACTTACTGGGAAAGGTTATGAAGCATTAGGTCAGATGGACAATCAGGACAGTAGTGTCCCTCAGGGCTCTATTTTTGGACTGCTCCTGTTTAGCATCTTTCTCAGTATTCTTACTCGTTTCTGCAAACAACGGATTCTCCTGATTGTGGGTGGCACCATTATCTACATCAGCAACACTGACCCAATGCAACTGGAACAACACCTTCAATGAAGCTTTGATGAAGTGGAGAACTGGTTCACCAAAAACAAATTGATCCTGAACTAGAAGAAAACAAAAGTCATGATGTTCAGCAGCATCCAGAATAAGCACAAATTCCTTTCACTCACCATCAAAAATCACCTTGGCGTTCCACTTGAACAATTACAGCACTTCAGATACCTGGGGGTCACTCTTGACAGCTGCCTTACTTATGCCCAACACATTGACACCATTGCCAGGGCAGTACACATCAAGACTGGCCTACTACACAGGCACAAACATCACCTGACACTGAATGCCCTTAGACATGCTCTTCACAGCTCTGTCTTTTCCATCATAGGCTATGGTCTGGTAATCTATGGTACAGTATCCTCATCATCCTTCCGGAGAATATCCACAGCTCTGAATAAGGTGTGCAGGCTACTCACTGGTGTTGCACATCTCAAATACACATGTGAGCGCTAGGCCCAGAAAGGCTGCCTTCAGCTTAGTTGCAAGGATTCAATATCTTACCGGTCTTTTAGCCAAAAAAAGAACTTCTCGGCCTCATTCCTCCTGGCATGGAAAACCTGCTCATCCACCACCGCACTTCTCAACGTATGCAAAGCTCTGGTATCAGCTTCTCCATATACCAAGATGCCGTATATCTCAGGGGCAATGCTCATTTGCTTACATGGCTCCTCTTTGGTTAAACTCACTTGGCAGTGATATATCATCACTTCCTTATCTGGGCACATTCAAACGCATACTCCACCAGCATCTCACCTCTAATAGCATCTGTGACTGTTATGCCTAATTCCCCCTACTTACAAGCAATTGTCCTACCTATCAGTCTCTCATTTGGCTTCACCTCACAGTTACATCATTCTCCTCCCCACCTTGGATGAGGCCTCTGTCTGCCTCTTCCACTCCCCCATGCCTCCTTCCTGCCCCCGCCCTCTCCCAGCCCCTAACCTCTAATTGTTAGCTTGACAGAGCATCTGGCTACCTCCACCAACTTTCCAGTTTCCATTGCTTACCCTCCTTTCTCTGCTTCACCTTTCATCCCTTAGTCATGTCTCTTTGACAGTTATAGCTATTTACTTACTCTGTTTGACTGTATTAATTTTCTGTATTTTGGAACAATTTTTTTTTTTTTGCCTCCACTGTTTGTATCCTCCCCTTTTGATGTGAAGCCTTTGTAAAAGAGCTGTTTGTGCTCAAATGTATTGTAATCCAAGACTACTGTATAAAAAAATAAAGTACTGTAGTGATTATGAGAAATTTAAAATGGCATTGCTTAAAAAGTATGAGTTATCGCTTAAAGCATACAGGGTTAAGTTCTCTAATCTCTGAAGAAGCCCTAACATGAGCTATGAAGAACTCGCCTCAAAGCAATGTCAGTTTTTGAAACGTTGGTGGGAGGGAGTGGATGCAAACTCTGTAGAGAAAATTGAGAAGGTAGTACTTTGTGAATAAGTCTTTTGGACTTGTCAGCAGAGCTAAAAACCTAGTTGGAGGACTGATACCCAAAAACAGTGCAGCAGGCTGCTGAGCTCTCACACTGCTCTGAAAGGGAGTGGGGCAGGTGTGGCAGTGCAGAAGGGGAAATGCATGCCTTTAGTGCAGCTAAAACCCTCACTGATTCCACAGAAAGGGGGAAGTCCAAGGTTACAAAAAAGGGGTTTCTTAGACAAAAGAAATGATGATTGTTGGTTTTGCAAACAACCGGGGCATCTTGCAAGACAGTGTCCTATAAAGGCACAGAGCAGACAAAGTGGTGCTCAAACTGAGTTGGGTGCACTGCATATCACTGAAAGCATGCCTACAAACATGTGGGAATACCTACACCTGGTTCCTGTAAATGGGGTGCACATCAATGTGTTAAGGGACATGGGGACGTCTCTTACTTTTGTAAAATGGGATTTGATTCAGCCTCAACAGCTTATATCTAATCAGTTCATAACAGTAAGGGGATTTACTGGGGAGAAGAAAACTCTGCCACTTGCTAGTATTCTCTTGGACTGGGATGAGACAGGAGAAATGGTGCAAAAAGTGGCAGTGGCAGACAATCTCACCCTGGATGTGATAATAGGAAACAATCTCCAGAAGGGGGTAGTATGTGTGGTTACTCGCAGTCAGATGGCAAAGGCCAGTTGTAGTTACCTGGTCCCCATAGAAGCCCTGTGAAAAACAATGGGAGGCTGGGGGGGTTAGGACTTCCCTATGTAGCAGTTCATAAAATGGCTACAGAAGTTTACTTTAAGAAGAGAGGGGTAACCAAATGGTCAAACGGCTAGGGATGGCAGTGACCCTGAATGCCCTGATGCTAGAGCTATGGACCCTAGTTTAGAAACTGAAGGGGACATGCCCCAAGCCTTTGAAAATGTATGGATTTTGCAGCTGCTCTGAAGACTGACCCTAGTTTAGAGAGGCTGAGGGTTTGTGCAGAATCTGATTGGACATAGGTAGATGACAGGAAATATAAGGTATTTTGGAACAATGGACTATTGTATATGCAGAATGCAAGGACAGAGGGAGGGGTGATAGGCAGGCAGCTTGTCGTTCCCCAGGGGTACTGTGAGCAGTTGCTCAAGGTTGTTCATGATATCCCCATGTCTGGACATCTGGGAATGAGTCACACCATGCAGCAATTGGCCCAGAATATCTATTGGCTCAACATCACCCAGCAGGTGCAGGAATATTGCAAGTCTTGTCACTGGTGTCAACAAATAGAGAAGGCAGGCAATAAAACTCAAGCCACCCTAATTCCCTTGCCCATTGTGGAAGAGCCATTCCAGAGTATAGGAATGGATATTGTAGGACTTTTTGAGTATCTCAGCTCCTTCGGGAAGAGGTTTATCCTGACATTGGTTGATTATGCCACCAGCTACCCAGAGGCAGTTGCCCTTTCTCACTTAGGACAGACAAAGGGGCTGATGCCTTGCTAGGGATTTTCTCCCATGTAGGGCTTCCGCAGGAGGTTATCACTGATCTAGGGTGTTCCTTTACATTGGATCTGATGAAGTGTTTGTGGGAGAAATGTGGGGTAGTGCAGAGATTCATGACATTTTATCACCTGCAAGCCAATGGGCTTGTGGAAAGGTTTAATGGTACCCGAAAGTCTGTGCTCCAAGCATTTGCTGAACAGCATGGGAGGAACTGAGAGAAATTCCTTCCCCAACTGTGTTTGCATACAGAGAGGTGCCCCAAGATTCAACAGGGTTCTCCCCCTTCAAACTCTCATATGGACGTAGGGTGTATGGGACCCTAGATTTAGTCCAGGAAGATTGGGAAGAAAAGCATGCCACCCAGGGAGCTCCCATGGTGGAAAATGTACTAAAGGTTAGGGGAAAAGCTGAAGGAGTTATGGAAGCAGCCCAGAGCAACCTCTCAGCTGCTCAGCAGAAGGAAAAGATCTGGTACAACCGCAGAGCAAGAGCTTATTCATACAGGGTAGGTCAAGAAGTCATGGTCCTAATCCCAATCCAGAAGGATAAGCTGAAGGCCAAGCAGGCAGGACCATACACAGTAGTCCTACGGATATAGCCAACATTTTTAATACAGAATTCTGTAAGATTTAAACAGATTCTACTCCCCCCATTCCTAGCCCCCAACATAGTACTTCAGACCTGATTGCCTTTAAGGCTAAAGACATTGCTAACAAACTACTAACACAAAAAGGCAAAACATGTATGGGACTGGATAACATTATAGGACACTTTTTATACTGCCTATTTTGTGGTGCCATTAAAATAATTATTTGAATCATGTCTCTTAAAAGATTTTGTTCAAAAAGAATGGAAGACTGCAAATGTTATCCCTATTTATAAAATGGGTATTAAGTCAAACTGGGCTAATCATCAACCTATTAGCCTTACTTCACCTTTATGTAAAGCATTTGAAAGTTTGGTTAGAGACTATGTAACTCCCATTCTAAATTATTCAGACACAGAAAACATGGTGTCATGAAAGGTAAAAGCTGCTTGACTAACTTAATGAGTTTTTATGAAAATATCAGTCAGTCTGTGGATATTAGAATGCCATATGATGTTATCTTTTTAGATTTCAGTAAGGCCTTTAATGCTATGCCATATTGGGCCTTAGCAATTAAGTTACAGAGTTTAAAAATAAATAGTTATATCATAACATGGATCAGTAACTGGCTTAAAAATCGTACACAGCGTGTCTTTATCAATGGTCACTTATCAAATGTTGGCTATGTCACTAGTGGAGTTCCTCAGGGCTCAGTGCTCAGTCCATCCTTGTTTCAGGCCTTCATATCTGATTTAACATCTAATTGCCTATCTACATCCACTAAGTATGCAGATTATATTCAAATTGGAGGACCTTGTGCAAATGAAAACGACTCTGATATCATTCTGTGAGATCTGGATAATATTTTTGCATGGGTTACTGAATGGGGCATGAAATTAAACAATGTTAAATGTAAGGTCATGCACCTTGGTTCTAAGAATCCCATGAGAACATATGATGTAGGAGATTGCCCCCTTGTGGTAACAACTGATGAAATAGATCTGGGGATAACAATTTCTAATAATATGGATTTTGCCCATCATATTAATGAATCAGTAAATAAAACTAATAAAGTTATCTGGTCCATTAAAATCAATATATCAGCTAGGATCCTAAAGTAATGTCACCACTGTTTAGAGCTTATGCCATACCACACCTTTAGCACGATTCTCAGCTTTGGTGCCCTTATAAGAAATCAAATATAAATCAGTTATAGAAAGTCCAGTGAAAATTCAGCAAACACTATGAAAGGAATGTATGAACTCCCCTGTAAAACTAGATTATCTAGCCTTAATCTGTTCTTCTTGGAAACTTGCCGGCTAAGAGGCTACTTGTTATTTCTTTATGATATTGTTCAGAACCCGGTCCTAATGTCTGATCTTGGATTACAATTTAAGGACAATTTACATAATGCTAGAGGTCACCCACTTCAATTGATTGGTAAAACCTTTAACTATGTAAGGAGAAAATGTATCTTCACCTTTAGGGTAATCAACCCCTGGAATAAATTGCCATTCCACAGTATTATTAGTAAAGACAGGGCAGTATTTAAAACAAGTCTGGATACATATTTATTATCAGATATTTCTTTAACATATTATTGACACTGGATTAGTATGAGAGCACCAATGCGCTGATAGGCTCTCTTGCTCTCTCAGAACCTTAGTATGAACATATGAATGAAGTAAACTACATGGTAAAACTGCCTGAGAGGAGACATACCCACAGAATGTAACATGGCAACATGGCAAATGGGCAGACTGGATGGGCCAAGCAGTCCTCATCTGCCATCAGATTCTATGATGATGCCATATGCAAATAGGGCTGACATGGTATTTGCAGTGTTTAGTCCTGTGGAGGGGATGGATGAGGCAAACGACCCACTGGACTTGCTGGAGTAAAGCAAGTGGGAGTCCTCCATGGAGGCAATAAAACTTTCACCCCAGTTGACCCCAGAACAGTCCCAGGAAGGGTGAGGTAGGTTTTAGAGGACTTTGTCCCTTTGTTTACAGCCAAGCTGTGATGTACCCCCTTAGTGACACGACATAGACACAGGAGCACAAGCACCCATCTGATGGACAGCCTACTGGGTATCAACAACCATCCAAATTAACATTAGGAGGGAGGTGGAGGAAATGCTGGATTTAGGGGTTGTCCAGAAATCACACAGTCCTTAGGCCTCACCCATAGTCTTTGTTCCCAAGCCGAATGGCTCTACTCGCTTATATCTAGACTATTGAGGACTCAATGCAGTCATGTAGTCAGACTCCCACAGTATACCATGTACAAGGTGACCACGATTGAGTGCTTTAAAAAAGGGTGGCTCAATCACGGTGCCTGTGTACAGGGCTACCTGTGATGGTAGTGACTGGATATGGGGGTAGGCACTTCCGGCGCAGAATAGCGTGGTTGCTGTGTGAAATCACTTCTTGGGACACTTTGAGGAAATAACAGTGACACCGTACATGAGCAGAGGTGCTAAAATGCCTATGTTGAAAATTTGGTGCCGAACGCCCATAAAATGGCAGTGTTACAAGCGTGCGTTGCATATTTCCCAGGCACCCTTGTAACTTCACAAATTTACTATATTTACATGCCACATTTTCAACACTGGCATTTTTTTTACACCTCCTTATGAACCGTACAGCTGTCATTTTTCACATCCTGCCCAAAATGTTTTCCCGCACTGCACTACCAAACACCCAAAGGGACACCCCAATGCCTGTTAGTCTCTGCAGGGTGGGGGTGGGTTGGCATCAGTTCAATACTTCACTGCCATGCCCATTATGCATCTCTCTAACTTCTGCACTACCAATGCCAATGCCAGCAAGGCAACATTCAGCATTGACAAATGCTTGTTCTAATTTGTGATCCCAATTATGAAGGTCTTGTTCAGTGACTGCAAATTCTATACCCAAAATTCTGGTTGGTTTCTGTAATACACTAATTCCTGTTACCAGTGCCCCCAGTGGAACATTGGTCCCTAGTATATATCCTGTGCATTTCTGTTTATTTAGCTGCACTCCAGAAAGAAGCCCATATTCTGTGCATAGCTGAACAGCCTGTTCAGCAGCCTGTAAGTGTGGTGCCATGATACAAATATCATCTGCGTATGCCGTAGTAGATATTGGGATATGTTCTGCTAATGTTGTAATGGTTGATAATTCTATATTCAGTTTCCTTATTAATGAGTCTATACTAAACACATACAAAAGCAAACTAAGTGGACAGCCCTGCTGTACACCTTGTCCTAAAGGTATCAGTGGTCCACTATGTCTATTTACACAAGGTGTTAGAGTAGCATATCTATAAAGTAGTTTCAACCAACTTACAAAGGCATCTGTTATGCCATAATGTTCCAGGCTGAATCACAAATTAATATGATTCACTGACTTGAAAGCTCCCTGTTGAACTAAGGATGAAATATATACAGTCTCCTTAACTTCTGTTTTCCTTTCAAAAGGTTCTCTAAGGAGAAAAAGTTGGTCCTGTATGGACCTTCCTGGCACCTCACAGGACTGCGCTGGGGAGATAAGGTATGGTGCTGTGGTCAATAATCTGTTATTTTAGATTTAGTTAATATTTTAAAATCTACATTTAGTAGACTAATGGGTCACCAATTCTTAAAAAAATTGTTGTCACCTTTTTTATGAAGGAGGATTAAAGTCCCACCAGCGAATTCCAAAGTGACTTCCAGATGACTCAGCATATAATTAAATACTTCAGTCATTTCAGTGATAACATCATTACCTATTAGTTTATATAATTCTGCAGGCAATCCATCCTGTCCTGGTGCTTTACCTGTGTTTAAGGATTTTATTGCCAATGTGACTTCACCACTGTCAATAGGTTTGGACAGACCCTGGATAATATCAAGGGGGCATTCTGGAATGGGTGATGAGTCTAAAAATAAAGTGCTTCCCTGTCTGTCCATTAGGCTTTAAATAGATCCCTTACATAATTATATATTTCTGACATGATTTCTGTTAGAGAAGTTTTCAAAGTTTCATCAGAGCCCTGTACTATCTCAAAAACTTTTCTTTGTACCCTGTTCTTACAGCATAAAAAAGGACAGACATTCACAAATCTGCCTTGGGTTCCATATTCTTGAAGCATTTGCAAAGTTTGTGTTTGTTTGTGATGATAAGAATTCATAGCTTCCTTAACCACCCTAATTTGGATGAAAAGTCATGTTTTAATGTTAGTGTTAAGGACAGCAAATGCTGCAGTTGTTTCCTGTATGTCAAATATGTAACATATACTCCGTTCCATAGGGTTTTACTAGTAGATTTTAGGAAAAGAGTAATATCCCATTTTGTATCAAACCACTAAAGCATTGGGCTGTCATACATATCATAGACAGATTTTCTATTAAAAATAAAGTATTGTAATTGTTGCTTAACGTCGTTTTGTGGTTAAATAGAGGTTTCCACAGTCCAGGTCCCTGGTTACATAGAGGCCCAGATCCTAATATAACATACAAGTCATTATGGTCTGAATATGCCATAAGGTGTATGTAAACCTTTTGCAATGGTGGTGACTTATTGGTAAAAAAAGAAATCAATTCTGGTAGCAGAGTGTCCTTTCTGGAAAGTTGGGTCTGATCTTGATGTGACTGTATAATAGGCATCCACTAACCCAGCAGCTTGAATAATGTTATTCAGGCTATGTGTGTCACAGTACAATATTTTAGTTTTTGTGGCAGGGCCTCTATCCCAAGTGAAAAGACTGCAATTAAAGTCCCCAGCCCAGATTATATTATGGGATGTATGGAAATAAGGCTGAATCTGCTGGAAAAGTTGGACTGTCTGCTTTGAGCTGTGGTGCATAAAGGTTAATTAATCCGAAATATGTATTTTGGTAGATAATGTCCAGGAGTAATACCCTACCAGGCACTAAATCAATCAATTTCAGTACTTTCACTGAAATATTATTAAAGAGTATGGCAACCCCTTAACAGGGTTCCAAACCCATGGATCGGTATGAAACCCCAGAGCACCACCATTTAATTGCATGAGTTATTTCCTGCACATTGTATAGTCAAGTGTCCTGTAAGAAAACAATATCCAAGTTATTTTTCCTTAAGCAGGAAAAAACAGAAAGTTGTTTCTTCTTCTTATCATGGATACTATTGACATTAATAAAACAACATGTTAGAGCTGCAGGCATCCATAAGTAGAAAGTGAATCCATCATGGGGGTTTTCGTTTGGTAGAAGCTGTTTTCTTTTTCCCTTGCTTAGGTTTCCCCATTTCCTTCCAGGTTTTGGTTGTACCTTGTCCTCATTATCACTTGTCTCAGGTTCGGAACCCCCGTCCACTGCCCTAACCTGAGAGTGCTCTGATTCAGTGTCAGATAGACTCATTATCACTTGTCTCAGGTTCAGAACCCCCGTCCACTGCCCTAACCTGAGAGTGCTCTGATTCAGTGTCGGATAGACTCATTATCACTTGTCTCAGGTTCAGAACCCCCGTCCACTGCCCTAATCTGAGAGTGCTCTGATTCAGTGTCAGATAGAGCAGTAGATTTCTGAAAAAATCTCAGATCTGTTTTGTGTAGAAGTGGCATTTGTTTTTGGAATCTTTGAGGCAAGCTGGCTCCAAGCTTGCCTCCTTCTGGTAACCCTTTGCATCTGTGGGGCCCCTTTAGCCTCTGGGGGAGTGTAACTGTCATATCTGTGCTTGTGTGGGTAAGTCAACTTGGGGGTGGTAACACTTCTGAAATTGATTCCTCATGTGCTGCTGTCACTATAATCTTTAAGAGAGGGGGTTTCCACTACCTCTCTCTCTCTTTTCCTTCTGACTAAACTCAGTGTTGGTTTCAGGATTGAGATTAGGTAGTGGGGGGGTCATGGTACTATGGGTCCTCTGAGCTACTGCTATTAGAAGCCACTGTTAATTGAAATAATTAATGGCTGATTGCCTGTGTGCTGCTTTGGGACAGGTAGCATAAGAGTGGCCCTTTCACCCACATACATTACATAAAACAGTATTCGTACCATGAGCGCTGGTGTGGCCTACATAGTTAAAGAGGGTACACCCTAGCCTATCACAAACACTACTGATGTGACCAGGCATTCCACACTTCTAACATGCTTTTGGCTACCCTGCAAAAAATAGGACACCCCTATCTCTCCCTAAAAAATGAATTAATGAAGTGCTTTAACCCAGTGTCTGTGGCTCTCAGGATTTCTCTAACCCACCAACCCCCAGTCCAGATTTCTTCTATATCAAAGATGGCCTCAGGGAGGCCTGTAACAGTACATCATTGTTTCAACCAAAATGTTAGATCTGCCACACTGACACCTTCATTCTGCAATAGCACTGTTACAATTTTGTGGGCAGGACGTGATAAAGGAAGAACTTCAAATGGAGTCCACAAAGGTGTACCTTTAACACTGTTGTACCATTCCCCAAATTTTTCCAATCCACTTTCTATTTTAAACCTAATGTCAAATGTTGACTCTCCAGAAACATGAATCAGTGCATAGATTTCTGATGAGTAAAAATGCAAGTTCCCTTTCAACAAGGTCTTTGCACATATTTCCTGTCTGGAAATGCTTCTAAACTCCCTTTGTATAATAACCATACAACATTATGTTGTTTGGCTGCATAGGCTGGGGTCTGGAAAATGGAGGCATAGGACATGGAATTATGCTGCTCCTGTGTAGGTGTGGATGTAGGGCCTTCTTGTTGATTCATAGGACTGGGTGTACCCAAGTTATCTAAGGGGATTGTCAATACGCATTTCAGAAGTAAGGGTTAGAAGAAGGTTTATAGCAGCATCTAGAGGTGGTAAGACTGGGTTCTGAGTAAGTGCTAGTTCTGCCAGTAACATCATAGGAGAATCAGGAATTGGAGATTCAGTCCATATCACTGATGGAGTATCTTTAGAAATAGCAGTATCTGTAATAAGTTTTCTTGCTCGTATCCTCATTTTCTCTAACTGTAACTCTGTTATTATTGGCAAAGATACTGTATCTGTAGCCCTGGAATCTGTATGGGTGAAAATCCAAAATCCATTTACCTGAGTCGGGTGTTTGTACCCATCCAGCTGCATAGAGAGACTGCTCGACTGACCAGGGAGCACCTACAGTAGGCGATCTCTTGGCCCAGGAAGGTTGTCTTTTTCCCAAAAGTTTAACAGTCCTGCACATGGTAAAAGAGAAGCTAGTTGCTACAGATTGAGTGTTTGGTTTGGAAAAAACTGTGCCGTCTGCCATCAGCTCTGTAATTGCAGCAGTGGTATCCTTGGAGAAATGAAACATCATGCTCTCTCAGCTAGGCAGGGAAAGGTGCCCACCACAAGTATTGTCTGTAGTGCATCTGAGAGCTCCCATTTTCTCCTATTTTTTTACCATGTCACTCTTTTTGTGCTCCCCATCAGCAGCTCCCATCCAATTGGCTCCTCCAGTCCCATCACCCAGAATAACTGGGGCACACCTTATGCCCAGTGGCACCTGCGGGGAGTTGATCCTCATCCTGCTGCCAATGATTTTCCTTGGTTTTCTACCGAGGGCCCCAGGAGAAGGATGCATGCACGTGGAGGCACTAATGCACCTTACAGCCCCAATGACTGCCCCCTTCTGCCCACCTGATTCACCTACTGCCTGGCACCCTCAAGCCTGAGCTGCTCCCTTTGGCCTCCACCAGGGGGCAGCCATTAGCCATGGGATGCTGCTTTACCAGCCCCGGAGAGGAGAGGAGAGTTGCCTGCCAGCAGCTCAATCCAGCTCCACCCTTCCCCCCATGCTGACCTCCGATGACCCGGGCTCATTCCCAAACCTGGTCACTGGCATGCCGTGAGGTGTAGCATCCAGTGCCTCAACCCTCTGTGCCACCAGGCCAGCCTCTATTTTCTCCTATTGAAGTATTCTTCCTCTACTGCTGAAAGAGTTTGAAGTTCAGCCACCATCAGTTTATTTGAAGAGATGGGGGCTCCTGTCGTCACACCTCCTGGTTCAGTTAGTACCTTCTGAGGCTCTATAGGTTGATCATTACCGACAGAGATATCCAGTTCTGTAAGTAAAACACTTTCTTGCTGCTCAGTAGTCATAGGAGTTTCAGAGCCATCATGTATTGCTTGTCTATCTTTATTCTCATTGATTACTGCAGTCGGATTGGAGACCAGCTCTCTGACAGCCCGCACATCCATCTCCTTCACTGCCTGACTGAGAACTGCGTCAGCTATATCAAAACAACAGCTCCCCCTACTGCAGAGTAGGGGAATTTTTATTAGGACAAATAATCTCATACACAAGTTTACTAACATTATAAACATATAATACAAGAAACATACATATTCAGAGATATGTTATAACAGTTGAAAAGAGACTTTTATACAAAAATCTAAAATTATAAACAAAGTATATCATGCACATCAAGGAGGATGATACCACCAATTGTCATGGTTTTTCCAGAGGGTCCTAACCTGTTTGTTTGAAAATAAAGCATAATTTTTTTTATAAAGAGTTTCCATATTACATTGTACCTTGGCAAAAACATCCATTTGTGTTCAATAAAGTGCTGTAAGACCCATTTTCAACATGCTATCCATAAAATATACTTTAACAGACTTGTTATAATGTGCAGAGTAGGGGCATTTTTTATTACAAAAAACATAACATTATGTCGAACAAACAAAAATACAAAGGAAAAGGAAAACAATAAAGTACATGAAATACAGATTATTTTCTTCCCCTTTCAAGCACCCACCCCTTTTAAACAGAAAAAGGAAAATCAAATAAAAGAAATCATGCTTACAAAATTACTGACAAGGAAAAAAAAAAGCCCTGATCACCCTAAACTACATTCTTTTGTTCTGCTAAACAAAGAAAACACTTAAAGCTTTGAGTATTTAAATGGAATCAATGTATCAGATAAATATGTTTCCACAATCTCTGAAATTTCTGTGTTTCTTATTGTAATTTCTCTATAGTGTATGGCAGAACATTGTTATTAGGGGAAATTCATACTTTCCCAATGTTGTCATACCATCGATGTGACGTAGCTTTGTTGTTAACCCATCGATGGTACATCACATCGATGGCATAACAAAATGGAATTGACACATGCGGCAGTTCCCTAGGCAGCAAAGCCACTCGAATGCCCAGAATTCAGTTTGAAGTCTGCTTTTTTTTTATCTCCGCAACCGCTTCCTAACCCCATCCCTGTCAAAAACTCTTTAAGCCCACTCTCACTCACCCACTTAAGCGCACTACAGAAGGCTGATTTTTTTTCCCACAGTCTGAATACTAAATCTATATTTGTTACTAGTGTGTCTCTTTTGCAGGTCTGAGATCCAAATAGCTCTGAAGTTTAATGCTTCACGTCCCTATCCTGTCTCCTGTTTATGGCAATTGCCATTTGGCTTTTACAGTCACGTGGTTTGTTTCTGTGATTAAGTTCCATTATGTTACCCTTAGATGTTGTTTTACAGTTTTCAACTAAATGGTACATTCTTCAGTTCAGTCTGAGTTTGGTTAGCTTTATCTTTTTATGTTTACTCTTGGCAATATGAAGATGGACAGTGAATTGTAGTGTAATGTAAGGCACATTTTTCAGTTATTCATTGTGACTGTGGGGTGCTTTGAAAACAAAAACAAATCACTGCAGATGCTGTTTGTTCAAACTGGAGTCAAAACTGATGCCCATTCACTATAAAAACAATGTATGGGCAGTGATAAACAACCACACTATGCTAACATCTTGTGGTTCCCTAGACAACTTTTGTAAACCTCTTGAGCTGCCCTCTCGAGGTTTACAAGAGTTGCCTAAGGAACCACTCAATGCGAGCATACTGTGGTTGTTCATCACTGCCCAAACATTGACCTCTATGTCTCTTTCTGTTTGCAGATTGCTACTTCAACTTGCTTTATTAAGACAATAGTTGGTGTATTAATATGTTGCAAGAAAAACTGGCACCTAGCTTGCTACATATAGAATTTTAAACAAGAAGAAATTATGTTTAAAGTGCTCAGATGACAAAAACCCAGTGTATTCTTCAAGTACTAAGCTCTCATATATAATATGTTGTGCAGGCCCCCATTGTCATCCAGTGGCTAAATCTATACAAAACTGTTTGGCATAAACACAGTTCAAATAAAGGTGCTCCATAGGTTCTTCTAAGCCATTACATTCTATTCTGATGCACTGCCATTCAGCTATGGGCTTATGTTTTAGATTTCCCTTTAACCCCCAATTTCCCATGACAACTGAGCCACTGTACATCCCACATCTTGATAGGGATTCTTTTATCTGTAAGTATTTTTAAAGCATTCCTTAATTTGGATGGTACACACTTTAGGAAGTCTACCTGGCTAGCAACGTTTCTCCCCATTATATCTATATATAAAGCCTTTCTCTGTAAATCTTGAATGTGTGCCTTTTTTACCCCTCAGAGTTTAATTTTTTTATTGCTGCTACAGCAAACCCAGGGGCTTCTAAAGATGCATGGAATTTGGGAATTTCCTCCCCCATTTCTTTAAAAATGACTTTAACAGGATTACTGTCCATTTATCCCCATTATTGTGCAATAACCCTTTAAAAGTATTCTTGAAGAAAAAGGAAAATAAAACACTAGGGGGTATAACATTCCTAGGCCACCTTGCTTCACTGTCAGATAAGTAAAATCCCATTTAACCAGGTTAAGGTGACTCCCCAAAGCATTTGGAAAAAAGTACTGAGTAGTCTTGTTTCCAGGCTCCCTGGAACTAATATACAGGAATATTAAAAGTAAAAAATGTTTAATTATCATTACTCTTTTTTGTTTTGAAAAGGCCCATGCTTTCCAAACTTGTACCTTCAGTTCACCCACTCTTAATTTTTCTTCCCAATTCAACCATGTCAAGTCACCATTTACAAAATGACATCTGAGAATCTTGATTGTTGTATCTGAAATTTTTATTTTCCCAATATTTGATTTATCCACCCCTTCTCCTATATAAACCCCTGTACTTTTTGAATTGTATTTCAATCCCAACTATAAATGAATACCTCACTAATGTCTGTAATGCATTTATCCCTGACTGTTCATTTTTCACCAGCAAACGTATGTCGTCAGCAAAGACTGTGAGTTTTTGAGGTTCTAAATCTGGACATAGTGTTAGTCCATGTATTGCATTGTCACTAAAGATTTCCCTAACTATAGGATCCAATATAAACGTGTACAGTAAGGAACTAATAGGGCAACCCTGCCTCACTCCCCTTTTAATGAATAAGCCTTTCCCCACCATCCCATTTACTGTTGGAAATATTCTAGCCTCTTTATATAAAATCTGTATCCAGCATCTAAATTTTAAAGAAAATCCATATTTCTCAAGCAGTTGTAACAGAAATTCATGGGAGACCTTGTCAAAGGCCTTGGTCTGATCCAATGCCAATAAATAACCTGTCAATATGCATTGTCTCCCAAACTCACACATTTCTCAAAAAGGAAAGGTTTTGTTGAATGTTCCTATTCTGAATGGAACATGTCTGGACCGGATGAATTATTGAAGTACCGTAGCTGTTTTTTGTAACCTGTGACACAATACTGCCGATACAATTCTGTAATCTGTATTTAACAGGCTTATGAGCCTCCAATTGCCAAAATCCTTTTTGCCCCCCTTTTTTATGCAGATATATTATTACAGCAGCTGAAACATTGTTATGCATCTCTTCCAAGTCTAGGATCTCATTATATACATTTTGTAGGATTTCACATGTCTTCCAATAAATGTTTATGTAGTTCATTTGTAAGGCCAACCTCCCCCAGTGATACCCCTAATTTTAACCATATTATTTCTGTTTTGATTTCCTCTTTAGTAGTAGGTTTCTCTAATTCCTTCCCCTCTGCTTCTATTAATTTTGATGAGTTGCATTTAATAATCTCTTCCCATCTTGCTGACACTGTAAAAGCTTTCCCTTGCTGCTCCTTTAAAGTGTCTTGTATAATTTCTAACATTTCTATATTTGTATATTTCATCTGCCCCTTCTTGTCTGTAAGCCCCTCCATCAGCTTACTATCTAGCCTCTGTTTACGAATCCCATATTTCATCTCTGTTTGTAACAAAGCTGCTCTGTCATATTGATATTTCCTCATCTGACTCTTAATTCTCTTCATTTGCTCTTTTATCTTAACATCCACAACATTAGGTGATTATGTTAATTTGTAGTATTGATTATGATATTCTAAATAGGTTAAATACTCCATATTTTTTCTCTCTTTGCCCAGTGTAATGAAAAAGTTCTTAAATTCCATTTTAGTATCAGCCCACCATTGTATCCAGGATTCATACATTCCTGCCACTGACTTCCTAAAGTTAAGCAAAGTGTTAAGTTTATTTTTTATATCTTGTTCTAGAACAGAGGAATCAAATTTCTATCTTGTTGCAACTGCAGGAAATCTGGTAGGAATTTTTGAAAGGCTTACTCTACATACTACCACTGAGTGATTTGAGAATTTACGTGGTTGGAGATGAAAACCAACTGCAAATAAAAATTTGGAAATAAAAATAATAGTCTATTCTGGAGGAAAACACACTTCCTCTGTAAGTGACTCCAGCATCCTTATATAATTCCCTATAAACATCTTTAAGAGATGTTTGTTTTAAGACATCCTGCAGAGCATAGATATCACAATAGACCTTTTTTGGACCTGATATTTAATTTTTAAGTCTAAGTTACAGTTCATGTCCCCTAATACTACTTGTTTTGGGGTAAAAAGATAGAGTTGTATATTATGGAACAGATCTACTCAGGCAGATTTTTCTTGTGGGGCATAGGTGTTTATAATTCTAAGTCTAAAACCTTTATACCCACAATCTACCAGCAGGGCCCTCCCTGGAAGTATTTCTACTAACCTTGTGACTTGTACATCTGTGTAGTTGAATAAAATACCAAGGCCATCTGCTGCATCTCCCCCATATGACCAATAGAATGGTCCACTCATCCATAGTTTTTTTGGCCTGTCCAATGTCCTGTAATGAATTAAACCTTGTTTCTTGTGATAAAATAATGTTGGCATTTAAGGTTTTACAGTAATGCAAGCATGCTATCCTTTTTATATAATTCTTAATGCTGCAAGTATTCAAGGAAGCAAGTTTAATTTATGTCATATTTCCAATCTAAGTCAAGTTTTCTGAGAACCTTTTTTCCTCTTCCTCCCTTCTTTCTTTTTAGTCTCCAAAACTCCCCTCCCACACTTCATTTCAGAGATGACCCCAGACCTACAGTAGATAAGACATCAGATTTAGATCCTCCTTCCCTCCTGATCTTGGAGTACCTAAAATGTGTTTTCAGTGGGAGTTTTCAAGTTCTGGCTGAAATGCATGCTTAGAGGCCCTGATCACCCTTCTAGGATGAGAGGTATGGAGGAGAGAGGAGTCATAGTACTGGGTCCAGTTTGGGGTTCTGCAGGGTGTGGTGGATCCTTCTGTATAGTCTGAAAATCTGACTGAGACTCATTTTGTGTGGTTTCATGTGATGTGTTCCCTGTTTTCTACCTAGGGGCCTATGTTTGCTTTGAGGTCGAGGGGCCTGCACTGGGAATGTCCCTATTTTCAAAGGAACTCCTATGCCTATCCTGTGTTCAATTTATCAAGTCCTCTTTATTTAAATCTTCCTGCCTGTTTTGCCCAGCCCAGAGACACCGATTATAGGCGTGACCCTGTTCCTCGCACAAATGACATCTAAAAATGTTTCTACTAGTTCCACTATCATGGTCTAAATCTCCACATAGGACACACTTAAGCTTATCACAGGCACTACTAAGGTGTCTTCTGTTGCTGAATTTATAGCAGGCCTTGGGTTGCCAGGGATAAAGCAACCCTCCCATCCTTTCCCCCCAAAAAAGCTGTTCAGTATGTGTTGTATGTCATTCTCTACTATGTGCAGTTTTATCTTAAACATCCAACTTCTTGTCCAAATGCCCTCCCCATCAATGATTGCCTCAGGAGGCCCTAGGACTGTACATTTCTGCCTCAGGAGGCCCTAGGACTGTACATTTCTGCTCTAACCAAAATAAAATATCCCCCACATTCACCCCTTTCAGTATTGGGTCCAGTATTGGGTCCAGTCCTTTTTAATGTCTTAATCAGTGACATTACAGAGGGACTGGAAGGAAAAGTATGCCTTTTTGCAGATGACACAAAGATCTGCAACAGGGTTGATACACAAGGAGGCGTGGAAAGGGTGAAAAGGGACTTGGCAAGGTTGGAGGAATGGTCAGAAGTATGGCAGCTAGGATTCAATGCAAAGAAGTGCAAAATAATGCACCTGGGAAACAAGAACCCAGGGAAGAATACACAATGGGTGGGAGGTAGTAACAACAACAAAAGGAAAGGGACCTGTGGGTAATCATATCAGATGACCTTAAGGTTAGCAAGCAATGTGAGAAAGCAGTAGGGAGGGCTGGGGGTATACTGGGATGTATAGGGAGAGGCAGCAGCAGCAGAAAATCCCTCTGTACAGACAGTTGGTGAGACCCCATCTGGAGTACTGTGTCCAGTTCTGGAGACCCCATCTCCGCAAGGACATAGACAGGATAGAGGTAGTCCAGAGGAGGGCAACTAAAATGGTGCAGGGTCTGCAGAGAAGCCGTATGAGGAGAGACTAAAGGAGCTTAATATGTATACCCTTGAGGAAAAGAAGGAGGGGGACATGATAGAAACTTTTAAGTACCTCAGTGGAATCAACAAAGTCCAAGAGGGTAGCATCTTTCCAGAAAAGAGACTTGCAGAACAAGGGACACAACTTAAAGATAGAAGGAGAGGCGGTTCAGGGGCAATGTGAGGAAGTATTATTTCACAGAGAGGGTAGTGGATACATGGAACAGTCTTCCTGAGGAGGTTGTGGGGGTCTAAAACTGTGGGAGAATTCAAGAATGCATGGGACAGACATAAGGCAATTCTTGTGGGGGGTAGGAAGAAATAGGCTGTTGGTTAACTAGGATCTATGGCCTATCCTGTAGGTAGGGAAATGGGCAGACTAGATGGGCTAAGCGGTCTTTATCTGCCATCAAAGTCTATATTTCTATGTTTCTATGTTATATAGGGATTTTGTGATTGGGGGGCACTGCTGAGCAGCAGGATTGTGGCAGCAATCTGAGACATCTCCCACATAGCTTGGATATTAAAGCCTTTCCAATCGATATTTAAACTTTCTGTAACAGCCAAAATCTACTAGGGATGTGTCAGAAACCCTAAGGCACAAGATGGGGCAAAAAAGAGACACCAAACGAACCTCTCATAACATGGAGCCATATCTTTTTCCCACATGCTCTAATGCCACTACGGGACCTACAGTGGGGATAGGGTCAGCGATGCCGGAGCTCCCTGCTACTCAAACCCTAGTGATACTATCCAAAATTCAAGGCAACGGAGAAGAGACGAACAAGAAGATGGTGATAGTCAAGACAAAACTCACAGAAAGTGATCGTAGCATACAAGATAATGCGGGAACTATAAAAGAGCTTTAGGATTCACAGGGATGACAGTCTAAATGCAATGCTGCCTTTGTCTGGGTCTTATCACTACATAAAGCAAAAGTGGAAAGCCTTGAAAATACGCACGACAGGGCAATGTCAGAATTGTAGGCTTTCCTCCATGTTTCGCTAGATCAGCTGAAATCCTTTTGATTGTGACAAAAATTATATTTGAGGACCTCCAGCTCTTGCCAAAAAACTCTGGGGTCAAACTCCTAAAGGCCTTTGCCATTCCTCAGAGAGCCCAATTGAGCAGGCCTTCCCAGCAAAAACCACTGACGGCAATTGCAACCTTGGGACCTCCTGAGGCTCAGATAGCACTCCTGCAAGCTGCACGATCCATAGGAGAGATTGTATGGGAAGATAGTGGGTTGGGATTTTCCCCCGACCTTTCTGCACAAACTCAAGCCCGAGAGAAGAAAATACAGATAATAAAGAAAGACCTACTACGCCATGGGGTTGAAGCTCATCTGAACTTCCTGGCGTGGCTTCATATTCGACATGAGACAAAAACATGCATTTTCCTTGACCCACCGGCTGCAGTTCAATTTGCAGAGAAATTGATAGAGAGAGACTACAGCCTCCTGATCCTCAATCGGATGAGGAAGGGTGAAATACTGGAACCATATCTTCTTCTTAAACCTTCTCTATCTGAGGTACAAGGACATACATTTGTACTTGTTCTGAGGTACTGATACATAACTGTCATTATTAAACAACGAGGAAAGGATTTTTTATATTTCCAGGCCTTAACCTGGTTGTGGCAGTTATAGAAGCTGTTCATGTTTGAACTTTATAGCATTTTTCAATGCCACATACAGCTAATTAATAAGCTATATGTTATGATGTTTTAGCCCTCATATTTGCTGTACTAGATGTTAAAACATTTAAATGCCCTCATTGAGACCAAGTACAGTAGTTTATCAATGTTGGTGAGTAAGTCCACCACTCAGTCAGTGTGAACATTAAAATACTCTGAAATCAATTTTTTTTTTCACTCTCAGGGCAGGCTGCATCCTGCCTACAGCTGTGGGAGTAATAATGCAACGTAACTGAGACCAGGATTTCAACTGTAGCTTTTTCTACTGTTCCTTAGGTCACTCAGCCATCCACTACTGTTCAGTTCTGTAAGAGAATGAGAGCCCTGGACTACAATAGTTCCTTCTGATATTTTATTTAATGAGGTGAGAGTGCAAGATATCTATAGGTCTATCTGTTCATATTTACTCCTATAGGCATACCTTTATAGAATTTAAGTTTACTGTGCTTTTCATCTTGTATGTAACTCAAAATCCTATTAACTGTGAAGGTCTGCATACCTACAGTATCTGCTTATATTTTATGTCTGATGCAGTTGTGTACTGTAAGATTATAAAATCTAATAAAAAAAAAAATAGGGGTTTTGTGATGGGTATTGCCCAAAAAGGTAACCATAATGGTTGCAGTTTACAATTTTCATAACGCTGCCAAAACTTATCCAAACCAGCAAAGGTTATAAAACTTATGTCAAATGTATCTTGCCCCCTTACATTTATCAGTGCATATATATCCATTGCCTGAAAATTCATTGATACTTTTAATAACTTTCTGGCCACATAAAATCTGTCTGGGTGCACGTCTAAGTGGCCTCCATATCTGAGGCGAACCATGTGTCTTCTAGGAGCTTGTTCTAACCTATTGTTTTTGAACAGGTCAGAAAAGTGTGGTCCAGTTCTTTGTTGCTCTCTACGAGGGGATGAAGGAGGAGAATGGATCGGTGAGTCCATCTGAGCCTCGGCTCCCAAAGTATTGCCTGTCCCATTATTTCTCCCTTCATCCTCCCCATCACTGTTATTTTCAATTGTCAAGTTTCCCTGATGTTTATTAAAGTCCTTGGGGAGACCCCGGTTGTAACAGCAAATCCTGTAAACAAGTAACCCAACTGGAATCCAGGATCCATTTACCGTTCTGTTGTATCCAGCCAGTGTCTTTTAAAGCTCTCTCTTTTGACCAATCCATGTTAGGGAAACTGTCTTTTCTAGTGTTTCCCTTCTGCATTCCTCCAGTGCTAGCATCATCAAACTGACTCACTCCAGCCATGTCTGCTGCTTCCTGCCTCTGACAGTCAGCTGTTTCATCCTGTACCACTGAAGAAACATATGCGGTTTGTAGTAAGTTCTCCTTCTCCACAGTATTTCTCTCATTTAAGGTGTTCTTCTCTGTTGTAGTGGACAGAAAAATACTGGACCATTCTTCATTATCCATTTCTTCTACCACATGGCTGTCACCATGCAGTTCACTACAATGCTTCAGAGGCAAAGAATCATCATAGAGTCTCCCACCATCCCCTAAACGGACTGCAGCCATGGTCTGGGATAAAAGTCCTGGCTGCTCACTCTCCAACATGTCCTGCTCCACCGATGACCTGGTGCCACCTGCCATTCTGAGCACAGAACAGCAGCAGCTCCTCCTACTGACAGCAATTCAATAGGGATATTTTATTAGGAAAAGAAAATCATACAATATACCATAACAAACCACATTACAAAAAATTTTGATCAAACAACAACATAAGAGAACATACAGAAAGACATCAAAACAATAATACATAAACACAAGTACCCTTGAGGAATGGATATCTCTACAAAGCAGTGTGCAAAAGATGGAGATAAGTGCCCAAGAGGTGGATAGGCAGAAAAGGGGCACAATTCAACAGAAGGACAGACAGCAAGGAGAACCAGTGATAAAGGACAACCAGGGAAGGGGCTGGAGTAGAACAGCTAAGCAGTCTAGGGAGGTCAAATCATGGAAAGCCATGTGTGCCAATGCCAGGAGCCTTAGCAACAAGATGGAGGATCTGGAGGCTGTCATGGTGCAGTCAGACCTAGACATTGTGGCCATCACAGAAACCTGGTGTAATGATAACCACGACTGGGAGATGGCCATATGTGACTACAACATATTCAGAAGAGACAGGGCAGGTAGGAAGGGAGGAGGAGCGGCAGTGTATGTGAAAAATGACATAAGGGCCACAGAGATCCAAGAGGAACAAAATGAGGGAGATATACTGTGGGTTAAGCTGGAAAGGAAAATGGGGCCAGCCATCCACACAGGTGTGGTCTGTAGACCACCAGCCCAGGAGGAAGAAACAGATAGGGAACTGATGCTAGCCATTAAAAGGATGGCAGACAAGGGTGAGGTAATGCTGGTTGGAGTCCTCAATATTCCAAACGTGGACTGGAGCATCCCAGCAGTAGCATCACACAGGAGCGGATTTACCCTGGACTGCATTCAGGGTGCCTTCCTCAAGCAACTGGTCATGGAACCAACTCGGCAGAAGGCAATACTGGACCTTGTGCTCAACAACAGGGACAGTTTGATGAAGGGTAACAGTAGGTGAGCACCTGAGGAACAGTGACCACCAGTCATTGTGGTTTGAAATCACAGAAGGAGCGAAACAAACCACACAAAACATGTATCTTGGATTTTAGGGGGCAGACATTGGGAAAATGGAGAGATACTTGAAAGAGACATTAAGGAGAATGGGGCAGGAATCAGGGGTTGAGGAACAGTGGGCAGTATTTAAAATGGGGATTACAAGAGCAACAGAATTATGCATTAAGCAGGTTAGCAAGGAGAAAAGGAAGAGGAGGCCATTATGGTTTTCCAAGGAGGTAGCAGAGAAAGTGAAAGCTAAAAGATTGCATTCAGGCAATACAAAAAGACACAGGCAGAAGGGATAGGAGAAGTACCAAGAGAAGCAAAAGAGGCAGGGGTCAGTAAGTGAGCCAAAGCTCAGACAGAAGAGCACATTGCAAAATCAGTGGGTAGAGACAAAAACCCTTGCGGGTACATAGAAGAAAAAGTAAGGCAAAGGAGGATAGTGAGACTGAAGGGGAGGGATGGGGCCGCCTGAAGGATGACAACAATAAAAGTTGACATATTGAACAGGTAGTTCTGCTCAGTCTTTACTGAGGAAGAGGAGGTAATGGGTCTGAAGGGAGTACAAGGGGTGGGAATGGTGCAGAAATGGACACAAGTCCCTTACGAGAGAAAGGGTCCTGAAGGAACTGGAAGTAATAAAGTTGATAAAGCAATGGGGTCAGATGGGTGCACCCAGTGTCCTTAAATAACTAAGAGAGGTGGTGGCTGAACCTCTGGCAATCCTGTTTAGCAGATCACTGAAAACAGGGCTGTACCCAAAAGACTGGAGGACAGCAGATGTAGTCCCCTGCAAAAGTGGGAACAAAGAAGAGCGAGGAACTACAGACCAGTCAGCCTCACCTCTGTAGTAGGGAAGATCATGGAAGCACTACTGAAGGAGAGATTGGTGGAACATCTGGTTGTCAATGAACTACAGGAACCAAGGCAGCATGGTTTCACCAGGGGGAGGTCATGTCAGACCAACCTCATTGAATATTTTGACTTGGTGACTAGGAAGGTGGATTGGGGAGGGCAGTGGGCATGGCCTATCTGGACTTCAGCAAGGCCTTTGACACTGTGCCACATAGAACACTATTAAACAAACTGGGGAATATGGGTGTACAGGACAGTAGTGTGGTAGGTAGGTAACTGGCTGGGTGGTAGGACACAGAGACTGGTGGTAAATGGCTGTCATTCCACGGAGGGAAGAGTGACCAGTGGGGTACCACAGGAATCAGTGCTGGGACCGGTCCTATTCAACATCTTCATCAATGACATTGGCACAGGACCTAGAAAGTAGAATTGCCCTGTTCACTGATGACACAAAGCTCTGTAACAGAGTAGACACACCAGAGGGTGTAGACAGAATGAGAAGGGGCCTGTAGAAACTTGAAGAATGGTCAGGGGTTTGGCAGTTGAAATTCAATGCAAAGAAGTGCAAGATAATGCATATGGGGCACAAAAACCCTAGCACAATATATCAGCTGGGGGGTGAGGATATAGTATGCACCAAGCAGGAAAGGGATCTTGGGGTTATCATCTCTGATAACCTCAAGGTAGGGAAACAGTGTGACAAGGCAGCAGGTAACGCAAATAGGATGCTAGGATGCATAGGCGGGGCATCACCAGCAGGAAAAGAGAGGTCATAATTCCACTATACAAGACACTAGTGAGGCCCCACCTGGAGTACAGTGTACAGTTCTGGAGACCTTACGTAAGCACATAGACAGGGTAGAGAAGGTTCAGAGAAGGGCAACAAAGATGGTACATGGCTTGCATAACAAGTCCTATGGTACAGGTTGAAAGAATGTGAATATGTACTCCTGGAGGAGAGGAGAGGAGGAGAGGGATATGATAGAGACACAAGTATCTTACAGGGAGGAAAGGGTGCAGGAATACACTATTTTTGAGCAAAAAGATATTCCAGGACTAGAGGGCATGGGGTGAAGTTGGAGGAGGATGTTTCAGAGGAAACATGAGGAAGAATTTCTTCACAGAATGGGTGGTGGACAAGTGGAACACCCTGCTAGAGGAAGTTGAAGTGGGCTGAAACAATCGAAGTTAAGAATGCATGGGATAGACATATAAAATTCTGGAAGTCAGGGTTAAGGGCAACAGACTCTATGAAAACATAAAGTGAACTTTACAAGCTCAAATGGGCAGACTTGGTGGGCAGCAGGCCCTTATCTGCTGACACGGTCTATGTATCTATGTTGTTATACCAAAAGGCTAGCATTAACTAATATGAACATCTGTATTTGCAACCCATGGCAAATTTCTCCAATATGCTTCCAGTACTATTCGAGGTAATTTACTTGCTTCCTCTGAGGAGATAGCTTGTACTTCTTTCATGATTTGTTGAATCAGAAGTAAAATAGGCATATCTGTTTACTGTAGGGAAAGCCCACAGTATGCATTCCATATACTCCATTTGACTACAAAAATTAAATTAAAAGTACTGCTATGATACTTCTACCATAGATCAGTAAATGAACCATACATACTGTAAGTATTTCATAGTGGTTTGGGAAGACGGAGTAACGCAAAGTCATTGTTTTCAATGGACTTCGCGTTATCCATTATAAAGTGTAGTACTCCGCTTCACGTTGCGGAGCACTCCGCGAATTCACCTTCACTGCGAGAATCACTTTGCAGAGTGAATTGGGGCCACTTCATCCATCTCTACACTGTTTACATGATTTAGTTTTTCAAATGAGAGTCTCTGGTTGAGGAAATTAAAATTTGGATTTTGGATTGCTGGCTGGAGCTGGTGAAGTGCATTTTGGCAAAAGCTTTGACTGTGAAATCTATTGACAAGTTGGCTATAGTGCTTTAAGTTTCTTTTTACTTTAAATCCAGCCTCATGGGAGGGCCTGGGGAATCTTAAGTTTTACCCTGCAGTGGTGAGAGCACTTAATGAGGGACAGGAATTAAATTAAAATGATTATTTAGAGATTATAAGAAAAAAACTTTTTAGAGCATTAAAAGTGTTACTAAATTGCAATAAGGGTTAATTTATTGGTTAGAACAGGGGGTATATTTATCTTTAAGTAAGTTTAATAAGGATTAGATTAGATGGGAGGTGTGTGAGTGAGAGGAGGTGTGACTGAATTAATATCGACATGTGTGGTAGTACCTGAGATATGTGCTGGGGATTTAGGCATATAGTCAGGCAGTACTCCCCCTCAAGACTAAGAGACCTCTGCCTGTTTGATCATCCATCTCTCCCATTTGAAGTTTATACTAGATGTTGTGCATTCAGCCTCCTAAGGAAATGAGGGAGTGGAAGGAGTGGAGGATCCTGGAACTCTCAAGGGGAATGGGAAAGGGGTGGACGGACTGAGAGAGTAAAGAGTAGGAGGAGCCCTGCGGTGAAATGGACACAGGAATGAGGTTATCCCTGTCTAGTGCCCATACCCAAGGGTTCTGACTTAGGCAGGAAGTGGAGCCATCCTTGGACTCCCATCTCTTTTGGGTGGTGTTAAGCAATGCCAGATCAATTAGGAATAAGATTGCAGTGGTTGCAGATCTTGTGGCCTCTGCTGACCTGGCTGGATGAAAGTTCAGGCCCCATTTTGGAGTCTGCATTTTCAGCCTGGTTCTTGGTGATTCACCACCCGAGAGAGGATCGTAGGTGTTGGGGGGTGGGTTGCTGTCTGTTTTACACAGGAACTGGGTCTCAGGGAGGTGCCAGTTGGAGCAACCAACTCCTTTGAGTACATTGTGGGTGCAGATGTAGGCTACAGGACCCTTCTCATTTACCGTCCACCAGGTGATGGGAGGGATTTCCTGAAGGAGATTGTGGACTTCATCACAGAGGTGATATTGGAATCTTCCAGATAATTTATTCTAGGAGATTTCATTGCCTGGGTAGATGATGATCTCTTGACCGTTTCGACAAAACCTCCTCCAACTGTTGGATTCATTGGGCCTAACGTGGGTTATTACTACTGCAACCCACGAGAAGGGGAACTCATTGGACTTGGTGTTCCACCTGGGGATGGAGATCTCCAATGTGGAGGTGGAGCCAGTCAGCTGGTCTGATCATTCCGTCCTGAGCTTCAGTTTTGCAGCCTCCAGAAATAGGCCTGCCCGGAAGCAGTTGGTACAGTTCCGTCCTTTGAGAAGAGTTACCTCAGAAGGCCTAATGACGGTACTGGACCTCTCAGGATTTCCAAAGGATAGCACTGATCCAGGGCCCCATGTGTTAGTCTATAATAGGGCAATTACTGAGTCCTTGGATATCATTGCTCCTACTCGAGTTTGTCCTCTTACTCTTCACCCGGGTGCTCCCTGGTTTAACAGGAAAATCCTTGAGTTGAAGAGGCAAGGGTGAAAGTTGGAAAAATACTGGCAGAAAACTTGTCTGGAGGTAGATTAACTTAGATTGATGGCTCACTATAAGACATATCAATCAGCAATTTCCCATAGAAAGGTAGAGTTCCTGTCCAGGGAAATTGCTACAGCGAAGAACAGGTCAGCCCAGCTCTTCCGGACTGTGGATAGATTGTGCAATCCAGCCTGTCTTCACTCTGGTCGAGCATTGTCACAAGTGCAGTGTGAGGAGTTTGCACAGTTCTTCGCTGATAAGGTGTCCACCATCAGGGATGAGATCAACTAGTGCCTTCCCATTGTACCTTGCATTGATCAATCAGATGGTACTAATGCTCGACAGACCTGGTTCACCTTTAGTCAACTGGTAGCCGTGGATATAGTGAGGATCATCCAGACTTTGCGCCAACCTACTGTAGTTTGATCTGGGCCCCACGCACCTACGTGGGGTGTGTAGAGGTTATAGGCCCGGTCCTCACTGGGATAGTGGGTGCTTCACTGGAGAGAGGGATCTTTCCAGATCCCTTAAAGGAGGCAGTAGTATGCCCCATTTAAAAAACCCCTTGACCCCGACTGCCCAGCTAACTACAGACTGATCTCGAACTCACCCTTTATAGGAAAGTTATTGAGAAGGTGGTTGCTCTGCAGCTGGAAGATCATTTAACCAACCACAATATCTATGACCTTCTCCAGTCTGGTTTCAGAAAAAGGCATAGCACTGAAACAGCCCTGGTATAGGTACCTAATGACCTTCTGATGGTGAGAGATCAGAGAACCCATTCCATCTTGGTTCTCCTTGATCTCTCAGCAGCATTTGACACTGTGGATCATGGGTTACTGCTCGAGGTACTGTGGTTCTTCTGTGAACTGAGAGGGGCAGTCCTCAGTTGGTTTTGATCTTTGTTCTAGGGTAGATCCCAAAGAGTTGTGTTGTGGATTTATTCCTCTGCCCTTCATGGGCTACCCTGCGGGGTTCCACAGGATTCGGTGCTGTCCCCCATGTTATTTGTGGTGTTCATGCTTCCACTAGGGGACATTATAAGATGGTACGGGTTGAGTTTTCATTGCTAAGCTGATGACTCAATTGTACACATCATTTAGTGCCTGAACAGGAGTTAGATTCTGCTACAGTGTTTAATAACTGCCTGTTGGACATTCAGAATTGGATGAGTGCCAGTTGGCTTCAGATGAACTCAGAAAAAACAGAGGTATTGGTGGTGGACCCTCATTATAGGATGACAGGGTTGTGGGTAGGAAACCCTCAGGATTAAATCTTGGTGGGACCCCGCTTATTGCCTCAGGCCAGGTGCTTAACCTGGGCATGGTATTTGATGAAGGCCTGGCCCTGAGGGTGCAGGTTTCGGCTGTAGTCAGATCTTCCTATTACCATCTAAGGAACATAGCCTGGGTGAAGCACCTGGTCCCACCTGAAGATCTTCCTACCTTGGTCCACACCTTTGTCACCAGTCGTTTTGATTACTGCAATGCCCTTTACCTAGGGCTACCAGGGATAGATATCCGCTGCTTGCAGCTAGTGCAGAATGCAGTGGCCAGATTGTTAACTGGAACCTCTAGATCCAGTCGTATAACACCTGTGCTGCGTGAACTACACTGGCTGCCAATATAGTGGTGGATCACCTTCAAGGTTGTGTTGCTGACCTATAAAGCCCTATATGAGCAGGGACCCCACTACCTGAAAGAACTCTTATGCCCTTACTGTCCCACCCGTTCACTCCAATCCTCTGGCAAGGGATTACTAGAGATTCCCAGGGTATCCCTAAAAACATCAGGAGGAAGATCTTTTGCCTTTATGGCACCTACCCTGTAGAATTCTCTAACTAGCCAGATATGAGAGACCCTGACTGTGGAAGGTTTTAAAAAGTTGCTGAAGACCAATTTGTTTAACTAGGCATTTTCAGGGACCTGTTGAGTGTGTGCTGATATATTTTATCTGTTTTTAAAGTGTAATGTTATGAGATTTTTTTAATGTGTATTGTAAAGGTGCCCTGAGCACAGGAATGGTGCCTTATACAAATAAAGCTTTACTTACTTATTTACTTACTAATGTACTCTGCACGCTGCATGTGCAAATCACCACCAGTTAGAAGGAGATTTCAAAAGACATTAAGGTTTTTATTGTTGCTACCAGCAGGCAGTTTAAAATATACTCTTTCTATCTCTGTTCACACTAAATGACCTCCCTGGCACTTCAACCAGGGTGAGGTCTTCCTCAGGAAGTGGAGTCAGTTGCTCTTTCCAGCCATGTAACAAAAGCAAAAAATTCAGATCCTGTGCCCCCTCATACAAGCAAAATATAATTGATATAACAATGCCATAAATCAAAACACTGTTTTATTTAAGACATCAGAGGATAGTGAGCTAATGAATGAACTGAGTATACAGTTAAGGACTACAATCATAATCAAGGCCACTGATTTATGATGATTAAAATAATAAAATTCAGTTTTCAAGACTTCAGATTCCAGAATTGCACTGGTGATTGTTACTCTAATTATCAGATTTTACTGGGATTCTGCTAGCATTCTTTTAGTATGTGCATAAATAATCAGAATTAAAGAAGGCTTAGTATACAGAGCATTAAATAAAGCAAACTGAAAATAGTACAGGAAGGAATTAAAAGAAAAACACAAGTTGTAGATTTACTGATCGAATATAAAATGCTAGATTCCATGAAATCTTTGTTTTTACCAATCTTCAGGCAGCCCTAATTCCAGAATTTTACCAGATTTTCCGATAAAAACTGAAAATCAGTGGCCTTGATCATAATTTGAGAGGCCACACGCATCAGTTTATGTATTGTATACCCAGAACAGATTTCAAAATATATGGTTTTATACCTAGAGCGATTAGATTGTGGAATCAGCTATTAGGGAAGAAAATGTTTACATACCAAAGCTTTTCACTTTCAAGTTGAGGCTAGACACATTTCTCCAGGAAGGTTACTCTAGCAGTATGACCACTGAGTAGTGGGGACAGTTATCATGGGATTATGCTTTCTACTGTCCTAAATCCACAGTATAATCCACAGTAGTGAAGGATTGTGGCACCATCATACTGTACCTCATCCTCCCACCTACCCCAAAACAGATTCACTAACTGGGGCCATTGTCACCCATTTTAGTCCCCTAATTTGTCTGTAGAAATGATGCTAAAAAGAAACATATTTTACTCCATCACTATATAAGACAACTCAAATATTCAGTTGCCATAGTTAAACGTGAAGTTTATTTCCTTTACCTAGGTAGAATTTATGAGCTTCTAACCTTGAATTATCTGGGATTACTGTGTATTGGCAGTTTCCCGGACTGAATCTGATGTATTTTCTGTGAGGCTGTCTTACTGGGATATGCAGGTAGGCGTCTTTCAGATCCAGTGATCCCAGGCAATGTCCTTACTGCAAAGATGGTATCATTGCTTTTAGTGTGAGTAGTCTGCATTTTTCTTTTTTCAAGCATTGACTTAGGAATCTGAGGCCTAAAATGGGTCATCGACACTCCCCATTTTTCTCATGGGTCAAGAAATGTCTCGAGAATACGTTCTTGCCCCACTGAAAGGCAGGGACTTTTTCTATAGCTTTTGATATACATTTTCTTTACTTACAATTCCAGCAAACTTTTTTCTGTGGAAGAGTGCACTGGAAAACTTCTGTGTTCCTGAAGGTCTGGGAAGTGTTTAAATAGCAGACACAATCTCTGGCCCACTTCCTCCAGTACCCACTTGTCTGTGCTAATGTTTACCTATTCCTGGAAGTACAGTAGTGTGCCAGTCCTCCACCCATTGGCAATGGTTGAGCAACCCCAGCGAAATCATCAGGAATTTTGTTGCAGCTGGGGCTTAGGTGCTGGAGGTGGAGCATTACTCCTGGAAGCCCCTTTTCACTTTCCCTATAGTAGCCTCCTTGTAACTGGTACTTATACTCTAGGGGGTATAATAGACATTATCTCCTGCCTCTGCCTCGCCTTCCATATGACCTGTAGCAGAAAGAGGCCTTTTCCTTGTCATTGTTACTTTTGTAAGTGGTTTTGTATTCAGCCCCTTTTTAGGTCTGCATGGGCAGAGCCCTGCAGTCTTCTTGCTAAGACTAGGAGGTAAGCAGTTTATGAATGAACAACCTCATAAGGTGACAAAAGTCACCTCTGTGTCTGTGCATCATGGCCCTCTCCACACTTGCAGTACTTTTTAGACACTCTGTGCTCTCACTTTTTTTTATACTTTCAGCTATTAGCTGGTCCATGATCACTGAAATACATAGCCCCTCACCCTACCCTCCCTCTCAGCACCCCCTATGAAATGTAACAGTGGTACTGGGGGGTGCCCAATCCCCCAGTGCAGAAATACTCATCCATCCCCTCCACTACCATGCATGTGTGGTTAGTTGTTATACTTTTATACTTTCCTCCCCCATCTGATCCTCCCTCTCAGCACCCACCACCCACACCCCCCAGAAACATAACAGTGACAGAGGTGCCCATTCTCCAGTGTCATGATTGGCTTCTCTGTTATGTTAATCATTGCCTGCCATTCACTACTGAGCATGAGTGGTTATTTCTTATACATTTTTGTTACCTTTCTTCCCCAAATAACCCTTTATCTCAGCAACCACCCCAGAAACATAATACTGACACTGGGAGTGCCCAATCCTCACAGTGTCATAATCAACATCACTGTCCTGTTTTTTTATTAAACTTTTTTTACCTGTAACAAGAAAAACATCCATTTATGTATTTTGTGCCATTACAGCCCCCCACCTGACCTTTCCACTCAGTACCCACCCTCCACCGCCCAAGCCCTTACTTACCCATTGGGGGTCAAATGCCATATTCGTCTCTGGACTGCAGACATGTTTTTGCTCTTCAGAGCCAGACCATGAACTGAAGAAATGGATATGCCATTCAATGTATTTCAATGGGGTTTTGAACTTAGAGGCATAACTTGTTTTTTTTACAGGGGAAATGGGGAACTAATTTAGCAGTGCTTCACAGCTGGGTGACCCCATACATAAAAGTGCTGCTTTTGTTTTATATGGAATATTATTAGTTTTTAAGTAATATTATGTTTTTATTTTCCTGTGGCTGCTCAGTAATAATTAGAGCTGAAGTTAGTTGTTTTCTAGTGAAGCGTGAAATCTGGAGAAACACTAGCCATGTTTTGCCTTGGAAGAGCAGAACAGTCTCTGTAGGGCACATCATGCAGCTGGCCTGATGGAGAAAGTATTTCATGAAGCCTCTGAATGCTTATGGTGTTATCTGTTGTTTCATATTTTGTAACCTATAGATCTTAGTTGCATTAAATGTTTAGCCAATGTGAACAGTGGTAGCATATATACATAAGATACATAAAAGAAAAATGAAATTTGAATCAACAGATTAGGCATTGATGTTTTGACCACCTATTGTTTGTTTTAGATTTGAAGTCCAAACTAGCTTCTAATAACATGCATTGATTACATCCTTTGTTAAATGGTTTCTACTACCAACAATATCCTTGTATCTAATATGAGCATATCAGGTAATGACCTCTGGAACCTCTGAGTCTATATACAAGGGTAGAACTATATGTGCTCTTAAAGGATCTTTATTTTGATTGCAAGCTCACATGGTACAAATAATGGAATTGGTATGATTTTGGTTATGAGCATATTGGATAATTAACTCATTGACCTCTGATATTATGTACATACACAGAGGCTGGATTAAATATGCCCTGATTATTCCCTTATTTATTAACAGTGAGTGTTAGCTTACAGGGTAACTAACAGAAATAAATCAGATAACAAATGACAACAGTCATTTACAGCATTAGGTATTTTTACTATACAACATAAGCACATCGGGTAATGATTTCCCTTACCTCTGAATTTTGCACTGAACAGAGGTATCACTACTATGTGCTTTTATTTATAAAATAAACATTCACTTTCTATATCCCATTTGGTGTTACATTAACTACAGAATAATGTATGGGGTGGAGTGCATAACAAATTTAATGACCACCTGAAGTGTGGAATGCTTCATAAATCCCGAGGGTGAAGCTCAAGAGGTTTATAAAAGCATCCCACTCCAAGGGTGGTTATTAAATTCTCATTTATTCACTCCATCTCACACATTGTTCTAAGTAATTGTTTTCTTACATTTTTTTCAGTAGTTAGAAAAAGAAATCTGCCATTTTAAACAAAAAATAAAGCTAGCTATTTTACTGTCAAGTTCTTCCAAGCCTGCTGAAGTTCTGTGAATATAGTATTTATACCTGTTTCTGTGAGGAAGCTTGTAAATAGTCTAATGCCACTTTGTGTTTAGAGGAAAGTGCTTGACTTTCCTGTTCACTGACAAACAGTTCTCTTTCATCTAGGTTTGAGAGGTGGAATCTGGCTGTCATGCTGGCATTGTGAAAAGATAGAAGGCGTCATAAGTAATGGCTTATTTTGTTGAACAACTGTTTTAATGTAGTGGGCGAGTGGCTACTTTCACTACTCATGAAGCCACCTGTATGAACTGCCCTTATAGGCACTGTTAGTGGAGCACTGAGGGTGCAGCCGAGCCACTGGAAGGAGTAGGTGCCAGGTGCTTGTCATTATAACTAGCAAGTTATAATGGCAAATTATGACCTGCTCAGTCCCATAGAAAAACAATAAGCCAGTTATTACAAATAGATTAGAAATTAATAATGGATTTTGGTATGAGCATATTAGGTATTAACCTCCATTTTATATTTTATATGCTGAAGGTAGGATAGGAATAATTCCCTCACTAGCCATGTATGCAAGCCTACATCACATAATGATAGTCAGTTATCACAGAGAAATAATGACATGCACTTATAAAACCTAGCTTCTGAATTGTTAGCACACAGAGTGGTTTCAATACTCTTCAGAGAATGAGCATTTGATTTGCAAGAATTGCAAGTTTTTTAATGTTAAAGTTTAGTTATGTGTGCCTAAATCCACGTTTTTATTTTTGAATGGGTTTCACTTATTGATTTATGTATAAAATGCTTGATGACACATACAACCAGCCTCCCTGAGGTAATGCACATCATAAAACAGGTCAGGGCTAGAAGGAAGTGTTTCACTTTTGTTTTGGGTGGTAAGGAGCTTGGCACAACTTATGCAATGAGTAAATGGAAGAATTGATGAAAACTGACTGGTGTTCATACTGGCTTTTTGGAACTCTTGCATTGTTTGGTCCATGCACAGCAGGTGTTGGAGCAACTTTTCTAGTAGACTTGTCCTCTAACCAGCCTGCTGAAACTTATTATTTATCTTTTGAGCTGAACTGTGGTCAGTGACATATACTTGGAAAATTAGAAAGTGTTAACTGACCTCCCAATAATTCAAATAAAAACATTAGAAGTTTATTACATAGAGGATAATGTATATTCCTCTATCTGTAACAAGTTTGTAAACTCTTTGAGGAGATTCGTCGTAATAGATGTTGGAACCTCTAGAGCTGAAGCTCCGAAGTTCAGTCTATGATGCACCTCGAGAAGAGGATTTTCAAACTTGTC
Source organism: Neoceratodus forsteri (assembly GCA_016271365.2). Lineage (NCBI taxonomy): Eukaryota > Metazoa > Chordata > Ceratodontiformes > Ceratodontidae > Neoceratodus > Neoceratodus forsteri. Next base: position 1,158,651,274 of record CM028130.1, on the reverse strand, counting down.
ACAGATAGAGGACTATACAATATCTTATATAGTGTATGGTCACCTATCTGTGATGACAAATTAGAAAATTGTTACTGTACACCACATAATGAGACAGAAACGCGAAGATGGCAACAGTTTCTCTTGAATTTTACTGTACTTACATTTCATAAGCTTACATTGGATGGCAAGAGCGATTGTGGTAGACTGGAAAAAAACAAAAAACTATCGGATAGCTCCCGGGAGAAAATAGCGGTCAACATGCTTTAATCTGGTGCCTGCATTTTTAAAATCGCCACTCGCAACTGTGTACAGTTATGACAGCTATTTAAAGAGAATGCAGCTCGCGCAGCACTTACAGATTTATGTGAAAGGTTCCAAGTTGTTATGCTGTACCTGATGCAGCATAACAACAAGCTAATACAGCATAACATAGAGGATAATGGCTGGGGATCAGGTAGTAACCACACTGTAATCCTCATGTGGTTGCTAGGCAACATGGTAAACGCCGAGAGGTTTACTGTTACCCTAGCAACCACGGTAGAGGTGATTTCAGCGTGGTTGTCACCCGATCCCAGCCATCATCTTTTATAGTGTATAGTCAAAAAACACTGTTTGCATTCTATGTGTGAGAATTATGGAACTCTGGTGCATTCTTTTTGTTATGCCACTGTTTGGAAATTCCAAGTGGTTAACAACTTTACAATTCTAAACAGTGCATAACAAAGCTGTGTGACTGCTGATTATGGTGGTTAATAAGCACTTACCATACATTATTAATGGATCTCTTTTGCCATTTCCTAGAAATATGACAGTGTATAAAATAGGAAGAGTGTCAAACTCAGAATTGTATTCTAAAGGTTGGTGATATTCAAAGAGCTGAATAATTAGCCCCACAAAAATGCAATATTATGAGCATGAAAATTTGGTGCATACTTATTAGTCTCTTTACTACAAATATTAAAACATCTCAGAAGAAACCTAAATCCAAAACACATTATTTTGTTTAAACAGCCAGATATAGGAAGGCTAAGGTTGATCAAATAATTGTTTTACAACATATATGTTTAAATTGTTTTGATTCTGTGGTCTTATTGGCTGAGACTAAGATTACTCAACTAATATTAATCAAATATTATTTTTGTGTGTGTGTGTGTGTGTGTCTCTCTCTCTCTCTCTCTCTATATATATATATATATACTATATAAGCTTTTTCAAATAATTATTTTGTTTTTGTTTCTGTATTGCCCTGTTGGCTGGGAAGTCTGATGGGTGGAAAGAATGTAACAATAATCTATGCACATGAATACCTTTATTTACAATTTTTGTAGTCATTATTTGAAGAGTCAGGTGTTCCAAGAGGAACATAAGTTTCCTTTAGTGGAAATACAAAATCTGAAGCAGGAGTATATTCTCAAAGGCTAAATTATCCAAGGAAGGGCCCAAGAGAGCCGTATGTTCTCACTACACAGTAAAAGCAACAAAAGAATGCTAATGAACTAAAAGTCAATATTTTGTGGATTTCAAGTCACTTTGTTAAAACTGCAGGTTCTAATATCATGTTGCAACACTTTTAATATACTATACTGTATATACTCTTTTGTCCATTCTCAATGGTGGAGAAGATGGTCTAAGTCATTAGTAACTGAATCCGGATCTATTGACTTCAAACATTAAAGTGAACAAATCCATAAGGACTAAATTAGTAAAATAGAAAAGACTTGACGCAGCCATCCTAAGGGAAAGGGGAGAATGGGAAACTGTTAAACTAGGAAAGGCACACTAACTCAGAGCTTGTTTCCAGGTGCAGCCTGGTATGGCGATTCACAAAAGATTATATATATTCTGATTGAGACAACATGATATTGGGTTTACCAGTCTCACAAAAGTGGCCTGAAATCCATACAATGTTGACTTATAGCATAATATGGTGGCTAGTCACAGATAATAAAAACAGTTGGGGGCGTGGCTAACTGGCAAGCAAGATGGCAACATAATTTACTAGCACCAGAGACCCAGAGCTCAGAACCTGACAAAATCCTGCCTATTGCTGAACCCCGCCGGGAAAACTTCATACCAGCAGTAATCGGAAGTAAGCTCTACTGTCAGGCTGAAATTTAGGGAATTTGATGCAGGATTGCTAAGATATCACCTCTTTTAATCTGGGCAATCCTCACAGATAATGCCCAATGGCACACACTGATAAAGGGAGGTGAAGAACCCTACATTAGATGAATGTGTGCGTCTGATATCACCAGCATAGACGCTCTAACTCTAGCATCTCACTCCTCCACAGTTTCCATCCAACAACTTAATGCAAGAATTGACTGGGCTGAACAAAAATCGATCGCCCATGAGAATATTCTTCAAGGCCATTGTGCTACTATGTGGGAACAGGCTGCGCAAATCCACCTCTTATAAGATAAGCTAGACGGCTTAGAAAATAGGATCCACTGCAATAACCTGTGACTTCTTGGTTTTCCGGAGGGTTGCAAAGGAGGAAAATCTCTTTTGTTCTTACAACAAGCACTCCTGGAACTCCTTAAGCTCCCTCCTACCACCAGAATCATGACAGAATGGGCACATCCTCCATGTAGCCCAAACCCACACAGGGCAACATGCTAAGACCCATTATTGCCCGAATCCTAAACTTCACTGAGAAGGAAGCCATCCAGGCCAGAGCAAGGGAGCTAGGTAGCTCCAGTGAGAAAACACAAAATTATGATATTCCAGGACTATTCTAGTGATTTAGCAGCTAAACACAAGGACTTCACTGATGTCCGTCAGAGCTGCATGACCTACAGGCCCCTTGCACTCTAAGCTACCCTGCAAATTTAAAGATGATAGTGAACAGTACTTCACATCAATTTGCCACTTCAGATGCAGCCATAGCTTTTATTTCTGAAATGTGGCCGGCAGGCCCGGATCTCTCAAATAACCTGAACTCTGACAAGGAGGCTGATCACCAATCTCCAAAAAAGGGAGATATTTCCACTGCTTCACCTGTGACATTGCACCAAACCCTGTTGCAAGAACTAGAACCTTGCAGCTCTTAAATCTGAAAAAGGCCTCTGAAGTCATCCCACTCCAAGCATGATTATCCCCAGGATCAAAGATGCCCCCCAGATAAGTCCGACCAGAATTCCTATACACCTGAAACAGAGGATCCAGAATATATAAGGCTGTATTTCTCCCAAAACTGATACTCTCTACTGCATGAGCACCCTGATAAGGAGTCTCAGGATGATATGGACACCAACCCTGCAGTCCCAGAGAGAGCAGAATCCAAAGCTGCACACTGTTTGTGGGCCTCTGCCATGGACACTGCCCTGCCACTACAAGACTTGGACTCACACACCGTGGCTTCCTGTTCCTTGCTAAGCTGTGAACCAGAAACCAGCTCATCTGTAATGAAGAAATAAGAAAAGATCACCCAGGCTGATCAAGCCTTTTCTAATCAGATAAGTACCAAAGATTTTGTGTCTTGGAGAGTAAATGGGTGGGACTGCAGGGTATAACTGGGAGTATAGCCAAATGGAGCTTAGAACTAAAGCCTAACCTGCAAAGAATCTTCATCAGGGCCATTTCCCTCATTCTTGCTCTAAGTATGATCTATAAGATGGGATGAGCCTTAGACAGCCTCCCCCTCCCCAGGAGACACTCTACATGTTGTGTTTTGTGTTTGCCAGCATGGTATCTAACTAATGTTAATTTGCAGTAATATTCAGATGTTGCCTATTATTGGCTATTCTAGACTGTTTTCTTTTTGAACTGCAATGGCAACTACTGCCCACCTCCAGACCTCCTTTAACAGACACCCTGGACCACCCCCAGATAATACGCAGTGATGGGAGGGAGTCAACACCAACAATATGTGGAGTTTTCATTCACAGCTGCTCCCACTGATCCCAAACTGCTCCCCCCATCTTTGCTCATCAATAACTATCGCTGATTCTCCCACGAACATGGTTCAATAACTTCCTACAGGTCTGTAGATATCATCTCTAGGGCACTATAACTGGCCACTCATTGGACCTTTCACCATTCCCAGCTCTGGGGGCTCACAGTATGGACTATATCCAAATGGCTCTGGGCAGTGGCCTATAGACTGCCTAATTTTACTTTCTGTGACAACCTCTTTGAACTAGCCAGTATAAACTTATCCAAAGTGGTAGAATTAGAGGTATGACTCCCTTCACTGCCGATTCACCTCTCCCATGCATACCATTATCTGGAGACCCAGCGGTTAAGTCTTCTCACATTCCTCACTACTGTTTTGTTTAAATAATTAACCAATTTTAGTGTTAACAGTTTAATTGTACAGGTGAAGGTATTGTCTTTTACTACCATAATTTAGCTGTAAATTGTTCTCTGCAGCCTGATTGCTTAGTACTGGCGCTGGTTGCCTATGTACTTCAGAGACTGTTGCTGCCCTCCCTGGCAAATGTGGGGGTAACATTATATTCTAGAATAAACTCCTAGCTACTATACCTCTCTATTCTCTCTGAGAGAGCTTCAGTACCCCTACCTCTAATCGCCTTGGTGTCTAAAGTTCTTCTTCAGCCATTTACTTACCCTCAGAGCAAAATGTCTGATATTGCATTTCATGCTTGGAATGTCAGAGGCTAAACTCCCCTGTGAAATGCAAGAAGGTATTGACCACTTGAAATGCCTATATTCTAAAGTGACATTTCTACAAGAGACTAAACTAACAGGAGATACACTCTAATCCCCACCAGAAAACATGGTGTCCTTATTCTCCTGCATAAGTCTCTACCCTGGACCCTCATCAAGACACTCTGAGCTCTGATGGTAAGTGGGTAATAGCAACATTTGACACCCCTCAGGCCTGATTACCCTCTGCAACCTCTATGCCCCTATCGAGGACCTCCACAGTTTTCCACAATCTGGCTCAGGTAATAATAGAGTTTACTCCCCAGACTGCCCCTTCCTCCACATTCAGACTTTGCTGGGCCCTTACTTATGCTCTGTTATTCCCCAGACAGGCATAGGCTGAATAACCCTCTATCTGGCCTGTTGGATGCAGTCAGGTTACAATCTTGCCACTCTGAGTGAGGTTCATAGTCCTCAAAAGGCAGTTATCGACAAATAATGCCGATATGACAGATTAGGACAAAAAGGTGACTCTTAGTGTCCCCCGCCTTCATCTTCCTCTGATGGACTCCAGTACTTAGGTTCAGTATAGGACCAATCTTAGTCCTCTTAGGTATATGTAACTACTGTTTTTCTGAAACTGTTTATGTTCTTAACTTTGTTCTTGTACTACATATGGTACTCAAGCCAATAACTAGACTCTTTGGGATATATATGTTTATGATCTAGATGAAGTCCAGATCTTGCAGAACATATACACACTAATACCTCAGCTCTTCTCCTGAAGCCTTGAAGAGGGATTTGAGTTGATTAGATACAGAAGATACATCTGGTGTGCTTATGTCCAGTAACGACTAGTTGAGAGAAGTTTCTCCCTGGTGAGTACAATAGTATGGCATATACCTTGTGACATGATTGAATCACTTCAGTATATCCCCTCCATCATTACCCTTTAATCCAATACTCATCTCCCCACATTCCTACTCTCTTCATTGATAGTATTGGATAGGTGCTCTGCAGGACTTGTATCTCTCCTACCTGGTAGACCTGTATGTATGTAACATTACTGCTGGAAAACACCTGTACACATTTATCGATGCATTCTGTTGATTGGTTCTTGTTTAGGTTAATTTTCCCATGTCCCTTACTCCTCCCTGACATTTTCCCTCCTTCCCTCCTTTTTCCTTACTTCCCCCTCCTCCCTCCCCTTTATTGGTTTCAAGTACCTGTACATTGACTGTTTACATGAAGGCTTCGGCCTCAAAGCTGTATGTTTTGTCAACTCATTTTTGGAAAATAAAAATGTTAGAACAAAAAAGTTAAAACATTAAAATGCTTTTACCATGCGAGTGTGGCTATACAGTGTTCTTCCTTTTGGCAGAGAACAGAAAAAGGAAGGAAGTGCTGTTAGAACTTACAACTCTACTGGGACTAAAGAACTAGAACTCTACTACTGGGACCTTCAATTTAGGGTGAACACAAACAATAAAAAGAGTTAATGTGTTTGCCTGAGTTGGGTGAAGGAATTGTTATCTGTGCAGTTAGCTAGGTGAAGAAAACTGTGAATTAGGAAGAGTGGCTTAGGCAGTAGGAAGCCAGGTATTTGATTTAAAACTGTCCTAGATAGCTTTTGGCAAGAACAGCAAGAGGAAGAAGTTCTGTTAGAACTTTATTACTCTACTGGGACTATGTTGCCCTTCCTTCCCTCCCTCCACCACCCCCACATCAATGCCAGTTCTACTTTTATAGGCATAGGGTTTGACTGACAACAGGAACTTCCTGTTTTGGAACTGGAAGGTAGTGATCACAGAGATACAAAAGACTCACCATCTTAAAAGGAAAAGAGTAGCTCTCCACCCCCCCCCCGGCTGTAGCTGCTGGAAGTCTGTCTCTGAGAAATTAAGAAGGAGACTACTGAGGAATATAGAACTTCCTGTCCCAGAACAGGAAGATGAGGAGCTGTAAGGGCACAGAGGCATTAGGAAAGTAGGGAGAAATAAATATATAAAACAAAAAATAAATAAATAATCAGAGAGGGTAACAGTACATATACAAAACAACAGTTAAGGGGCCACAAACAAGACATGATGGGAGTGGTGCTGTGCAGTTGCTGTGGAGCAACAGTCTTATACATTTTCTTTACTTACAATTCCAGCAAACTTTTTCTGTGGAAGAGTGCACTGGAAAACTTCTGTGTTCCTGAAGGTCTGGGAAGTGTTTAAATAGCAGACACAATCTCTGGCCCACTTCCTCCAGTACCCACTTGTCTGTGCTAATGTTTACCTATTCCTGGAAGTACAGTAGTGTGCCAGTCCTCCACCCATTGGCAATGGTTGAGCAACCCCAGCGAAATCATCAGGAATTTTGTTGCAGCTGGGGCTTAGGTGCTGGAGGTGGAGCATTACTCCTGGAAGCCCCTTTTCACTTTCCCTATAGTAGCCTCCTTGTAACTGGTACTTATACTCTAGGGGGTATAATAGACATTATCTCCTGCCTCTGCCTCGCCTTCCATATGACCTGTAGCAGAAAGAGGCCTTTTCCTTGTCATTGTTACTTTTGTAAGTGGTTTTGTATTCAGCCCCTTTTTAGGTCTGCATGGGCAGAGCCCTGCAGTCTTCTTGCTAAGACTAGGAGGTAAGCAGTTTATGAATGAACAACCTCATAAGGTGACAAAAGTCACCTCTGTGTCTGTGCATCCTGGCCCTCTCACACTTGCAGTACTTTTAGACACTCTGTGCTCTACTTTTTTTATACTTTCAGCTATTAGCTGGTCCATGATCACTGAAATACATAGCCCCTCACCCTACCCTCCCTCTCAGCACCCCCTATGAAATGTAACAGTGGTACTGGGGGGTGCCCAATCCCCCAGTGCAGAAATACTCATCCCATCCCCCCTCCACTACCATGCATGTGTGGTTAGTTGTTATACTTTTATACTTTCCTCCCCCCATCTGATCCTCCCTCTCAGCACCCACCACCCCACACCCCCCCCAGAAACATAACAGTGACACTGGAGGTGCCCATTCTCCAGTGTCATGATTGGCTTCTCTGTTATGTTAATCATTGCCTGCCATTCACTACTGAGCATGAGTGGTTATTTCTTATACATTTTTTGTTACCTTTCTTCCCCCAAATAACCCTTTATCTCAGCAACCACCCCCCAGAAACATAATACTGACACTGGGAGTGCCCAATCCTCACAGTGTCATAATCAGCATCACTGTCCTGTTTTTTTATTAAACTTTTTTACCTGTAACAAGAAAAACATCCATTTATGTATTTTGTGCCATTACAGCCCCCCACCTGACCTTTCCACTCAGTACCCACCCTCCACCGCCCAAGCCCTTACTTACCCATTGGGGGTCAAATGCCATATTCGTCTCTGGACTGCAGACATGTTTTTGCTCTTCAGAGCCAGACCATGAACTGAAGAAATGGATATGCCATTCAATGTATTTCAATGGGGTTTTGAACTTAGAGGCATAACTTGTTTTTTTTACAGGGGAAATGGGGAACTAATTTAGCAGTGCTTCACAGCTGGGTGACCCCATACATAAAAGTGCTGCTTTTGTTTTATATGGAATATTATTAGTTTTTTAAGTAATATTATGTTTTTTATTTTCCTGTGGCTGCTCAGTAATAATTAGAGCTGAAGTTCAGTTGTTTTCTAGTGAAGCGTGAAATCTGGAGAAACACTAGCCATGTTTTGCCTTGGAAGAGCAGAACAGTCTCTGTAGGGCACATCATGCAGCTGGCCTGATGGAGAAAGTATTTCATGAAGCCTCTGAATGCTTATGGTGTTATCTGTTGTTTCATATTTTGTAACCTATAGATCTTAGTTGCATTAAATGTTTAGCCAATGTGAACAGTGGTAGCATATATACATAAGATACATAAAAGAAAAATGAAATTTGAATCAACAGATTAGGCATTGATGTTTTGACCACCTATTGTTTGTTTTAGATTTGAAGTCCAAACTAGCTTCTAATAACATGCATTGATTACATCCTTTGTTAAATGGTTTCTACTACCAACAATATCCTTGTATCTAATATGAGCATATCAGGTAATGACCTCTGGAACCTCTGAGTCTATATACAAGGGTAGAACTATATGTGCTCTTAAAGGATCTTTATTTTGATTGCAAGCTCACATGGTACAAATAATGGAATTGGTATGATTTTGGTTATGAGCATATTGGATAATTAACTCATTGACCTCTGATATTATGTACATACACAGAGGCTGGATTAAATATGCCCTGATTATTCCCTTATTTATTAACAGTGAGTGTTAGCTTACAGGGTAATAACAGAAATAAATCAGATAACAAATGACAACAGTCATTTACAGCATTAGGTATTTTACTATACAACATAAGCACATCGGGTAATGATTTCCCTTACCTCTGAATTTTGCACTGAACAGAGGTATCACTACTATGTGCTTTTATTTATAAAATAAACATTCACTTTCTATATCCCATTTGGTGTTACATTAACTACAGAATAATGTATGGGGTGGAGTGCATAACAAGAATTTAATGACCACCTGAAGTGTGGAATGCTTCATAAATCCCGAGGGTGAAGCTCAAGAGGTTTATAAAAGCATCCCACTCCAAGGGTGGTTATTAAATTCTCATTTATTCACTCCATCTCACACATTGTTCTAAGTAATTGTTTTCTTACATTTTTTTCAGTAGTTAGAAAAAGAAATCTGCCATTTTAAACAAAAAATAAAGCTAGCTATTTTACTGTCAAGTTCTTCCAAGCCTGCTGAAGTTCTGTGAATATAGTATTTATACCTGTTTCTGTGAGGAAGCTTGTAAATAGTCTAATGCCACTTTGTGTTTAGAGGAAAGTGCTTCGGCTTTCCTGTTCACTGACAAACAGTTCTCTTTCATCTAGGTTTGAGAGGTGGAATCTGGCTGTCATGCTGGCAATTGTGAAAAGATAGAAGGCGTCATAAGTAATGGCTTATTTTGTTGAACAACTGTTTTAATGTGTGGGCGAGTGGCTACTTTCACTACTCATGAAGCCACCTGTGACACTGCCCTTATAGGCACTGTTAGTGGAGCACTGAGGTGCAGCGCGAGCCACTGGAAGGAGTAGGTGCCAGGTGCTTGTCATTATAACTAGCAAGTTATAATGGCAAATTATGACCTGCTCAGTCCCATAGAAAAAAACGTAAGCCAGTTATTACAAATAGATTAGAAATTAATAATGGATTTTGGTATGAGCATATTAGGTATTAACCTCCATTTTATATTTTATATGCACAACGGTAGGATAGGAATAATTCCCTCACTAGCCATGTATGCAAGCCTACATCACATAATGATAGTCAGTTATCACAGAGAAATAATGACATGCACTTATAAAAACCTAGCTTCTGAATTGTTAGCACACAGAGTGGTTTCAATACTCTTCAGAGAATGAGCATTTGATTTGCAAGAATTGCAAGTTTTTTTAATGTTAAAGTTTAGTTATGTGTGCCTAAATCCACGTTTTTATTTTTGAATGGGTTTCACTTATTGATTTATGTATAAAATGCTTGATGACACATACAACCAGCCTCCCTGAGGTAATGCACATACACAAAACAGGTCAGGGCTAGAAGGAAGTGTTTCACTTTTGTTTGGGTGGTAAGGAGCTTGGCACAACTTATGCAATGAGTAAATGGAAGAATTGATGAAAACTGACTGGTGTTCATGCTGGCTTTTTTGGAACTCTTGCATTGTTTGGTCCATGCACAGCAGGTGTTGGAGCAACTTTTTCTAGTAGACTTGTCCTCTAACCAGCCTGCTGAAACTTATTATTTATCTTTTGAGCTGAACTGTGGTCAGTGACATATACTGTGGAAAATTAGAAAGTGTTAACTGACCTCCCAATAATTCAAATAAAAACATTAAAAGTTTATTACATAGAGGATAATGTATATTCCTCTATCTGTAACAAGTTTGTAAACTCTTTGAGGAGATTCGTCGTAATAGATGTTGAACCTCAGGCTAAGCTCTAGAGGTTCAAGTCACCATGATGACCTCGAGAAGAGGTTTTCAAACTTGTCACAGATAGAGGACTATACATTATCTTATATAGTGTATGGTCACCTATCTGTGATGACAAATTAGAAAATTGTTACTGTACACCACATAATGAGACAGAAACGCGAAGATGGCAACAGTTTCTCTTGAATTTTACTGTACTTACATTTCATAAGCTTACATTGGATGGCAAGAGCGATTGTGGTAGACTGGAAAAAAACCAAAAACTATCGGATAGCTCCCGGGAGAAAATAGCGGTCAACATGCTTTAATCTGGTGCCTGCATTTTTAAAATCGCCACTGCAACTGTGTACAGTTATGACAGCTATTTAAAGAGAATGCAGCTCGCTGAGCACTTACAGATTTATGTGAAAGGTTCCAAGTTGTTATGCTGTACCTGATGCAGCATAACAACAAGCATAATTAAGGCATTGATGGGGACAGGATAATCACACTGTACTTGCGGTTGCTAGGCAACATGGTAAACGCCGAGAGGTTTACTGTAGCCCTAGCAACCACGGTAGAGGTGATTTCAGCGTGGTTGTCACCCGATCCTCAGCCATCATCTTTATAGTGTATGGTCAAAAAACACTGTTTGCATTCTATGTGTGAGAATTATGGAACTCTGGTGCATTCTTTTTTGTTATGCCACTGTTTGGAAATTCAAGTGGTTAACAACTTTACAATTCTAAACAGTGCATAACAAAGCTGTGTGACTGCTGATTATGGTGGTTAATAAGCACTTACCATACATTATTAATGGATCTCTTTGCCATTTCTAGAAATATGACAGTGTATAAAATAGGAAGAGTGTCAAACTCAGAATTGTATTCTAAAGGTTGGTGATATTCAAAGAGCTGAATAATTAGCCCCACAAAATGCAATATTATGAGCATGAAAATTTGGTGCATACTTATTAGTCTCTTTACTACAAATATTAAAACATCTCAGAAGAAACCTAAATCCAAAACACATTATTTTGTTTAAACAGCCAGATATAGGAAGGCTAAGGTTGATCAAATAATTGTTTTACAACATATATGTTTAAATTGTTTTGATTCTGTGGTCTTATTGGCTGAGACTAAGATTACTCAACTAATATTAATCAAATATTATTTTTTGTGTGTGTGTGTGTGTGTGTCTCTCTCTCTCTCTCTATATATATATATATATATACTATATAAGCTTTTTCAAATAATTATTTTGTTTTTGTTTCTGTATTGCCCTGTTGGCTGGGAAGTCTGATGGGTGGAAAGAATGTAACAATAATCTATGCACATGAATACCTTTATTTACAATTTTTGTAGTCATTATTTGAAGAGTCAGGTGTTCCAAGGGGAACATAAGTTTCCTTTGTGGAAATACAAAATCTGAAGCAGGAGTATATTCTCAAAAGGCTAAATTATCCAAGGAAGGGCCCAAGAGAGCCGTATGTTCTCACGCACACAGTAAAAAGCAACAAAAAGAATGCTAATGAACTAAAAGTCAATATTTTGTGGATTTCAAGTCACTTTGTTAAAACTGCAGGTTCTAATATCATGTTGCAACACTTTTAATATACTATACTGTATATACTCTTTTGTCCATTCTCAATGGTGGAGAAGATGGTCTAAGTCATTAGTAACTGAATCCGGATCTATTGACTTCAAACATTAAAGTGAACAAATCCATAAGGACTAAATTAGTAAAATAGAAAGACTTGACGCAGCCATCCTAAGGAAAGGGAGAATGGAAACTGTTAAACTAGGAAAGGCACACTAACTCAGAGCTTGTTTCCAGGTGCAGCCTGGTATGGCGATTCACAAAAGATTATATATATTCTGATTGAGACAACATGATATTGGGTTTACCAGTCTCACAAAAGTGGCCTGAAATCCATACAATGTTGACTTATAGCATAATATGGTGGCTAGTCACAGATAATAAAAACAGTTGGGGGCGTGGCTAACTGGCAAGCAAGATGGCAACATAATTTACTAGCACCAGAGACCCAGAGCTCAGAACCTGACAAAATCCTGCCTATTGCTGAACCCCGCTGGAAAACTTCATACCAGCAGTAATCGAAGTGTAGCTCTACTGTCAGGCTGAAATTTAGGGAATTTGATGCAGGATTGCTAAGATATCACCTCTTTTAATCTGGGCAATCCTCACAGATAATGCCCAATGGCACACACTGATAAAGGAGGTGAAGAACCCTACATTAGATGAATGTGTCGTCTGATATCACCAGCATAGGCAGCTCTAACTCTAGCATCTCACTCCTCCACAGTTTCCATCCAACAACTTAATGCAAGAATTGACTGGGCTGAACAAAATCGATCGCCCATGAGAATATTCTTCAAGGCCATTTGTGCTACTATGTAGGAACAGGCTACTTAAATCCACCTCTTATAAGATAAGCTAGGCGGCTTAGAAAATAGGATCCACTGCAATAACCTGTGACTTCTTGGTTTTCCGGAGGGTTGCAAAGGAGGAAAATCTCTTTTGTTCTTACAACAAGCACTCCTGGAACTCCTTAAGCTCCCTCCTACCACCAGAATCATGACAGAATGGGCACATCACTCCATGTAGCCCAAACCCACACAGGGCAACATGCTAAGACCCATTATTGCCCGAATCCTAAACTTCACTGAGAAGGAAGCCATCCAGGCCAGAGCAAGGGAGCTAGGTAGCTCCAGTGGAGAAAACACAAAATTATGATATTCCAGGACTATTCTAGTGATTTAGCAGCTAAACACAAGGACTTCACTGATGTCCGTCAGAGCTGCATGACCTACAGGCCCCTTGCACTCTAAGCTACCCTGCAAATTTAAAGATGATAGTGAACAGTACTTCATCAATTTGCCACTTCAGATGCAGCCATAGCTTTTATTTCTGAAATGTGGCCGGCAGGCCCGGATCTCTCAAATAACCTGAACTCTGACAAGGAGGCTGATCACCAATCTCCAAAAAAGGGAGATATTTCCACTGCTTCACCTGTGACATTGCACCAAACCCTGTTGCAAGAACTAGAACCTTGCAGCTCTTAAATCTGAAAAAGGCCTCTGAAGTCATCCCACTCCAAGCATGATTATCCCCAGGATCAAAGATGCCCCCCAGATAAGTCCGACCAGAATTCCTATACACCTGAAACAGAGGATCCAGAATATATAAGGCTGTATTTCTCCCAAAACTGATACTCTCTCTGCATGAGCACCCTGATAAGGAGTCTCAGGATGATATGGACACCAACCCTGCAGTCCCAGAGAGCAGAATCAAAGCTGCACACTGTTTGTGGGCCTCTGCCATGGACACTGCCCTGCCACTACAAGACTTGGACTCACACACCGTGGCTTCCTGTTCCTTGCTAAGCTGTGAACCAGAAACCAGCTCATCTGTAATGAAGAAATAAGAAGATCACCCAGGCTGATCAAGCTTTTCTAATCAGATAAGTACCAAAGATTTTGTGTCTTGGAGAGTAAATGGGTGGGACTGCAGGGTATAACTGGGAGTATAGCCAAATGGAGCTTAGAACTAAAGCCTAACCTGCAAAGAATCTTCATCAGGGCCATTTCCTCATTCTTGCTCTAAAGTATGATCTATAAGATGGGATGAGCCTTAGACAGCCTCCCCTCCCAGGAGACACTCTACATGTTGTGTTTTGTGTTTGCCAGCATGGTATCTAACTAATGTTAATTTGCAGTAATATTCAGATGTTGCCTATTATTGGCTATTCTAGACTGTTTTCTTTTGAACTGCAATGGCAACTACTGCCCACCTCCAGACCTCCTTTAACAGACACCCTGGACCACCCCCAGATAATACTGATGATGGGAGGAGTCAACACCAACAATATGTGGAGTTTTCATTCACAGCTGCTCCCACTGATCCCAAACTGCTCCCCCCATCTTTGCTCATCAATAACTATCGCTGATTCTCCCCCGAACATGGTTCAATAACTTCCTACAGGTCTGTAGATATCATCTCTAGGGCACTATAACTGGCCACTCATTGGACCTTTCACCATTCCCAGCTCTGGGGGCTCACAGTATGGACTATATCCAAATGGCTCTGGGCAGTGGCCTATAGACTGCCTAATTTTACTTTCTGTGACAACCTCTTTGAACTAGCCAGTATAAAACTTATCCAAAGTGGTAGAATTAGAGGTATGACTCCCCTTCACTGCCGATTCACCTCTCCCATGCATACCATTATCTGGAGACCCAGCCGGTTAAGTCTTCTCACATTCCTCACTACTGTTTTGTTTAAATAATTAACCAATTTTAGTGTTAACAGTTTAATTGTACAGGTGAAGGTATTGTCTTTTACTACCATAATTTAGCTGTAAATTGTTCTCTGCAGCCTGATTGCTTAGTACTGGCGCTGATTTGCCTATGTACTTCAGAGACTGTTGCTGCCCTCCCTGGCAAATGTGGGGAGTAACATTATATTCTAGAATAAACTCCTAGCTACTATACCTCTCTATTCTCTCTGAGGAGAGCTTCAGTACCCCTACCTCTAATCGCCTTGGTGTCTAAAGTTCTTCTTCAGCCATTTACTTACCCCTCAGAGCAAAATGTCTGATATTGCATTTCATGCTTGGAATGTCAGAGGCTAAACTCCCTGTGAAATGCAAGAAGGTATTGACCACTTGAAATGCCTATATTCTAAAGTGACATTTCTACAAGAGACTAAACTAACAGGAGATACACTCTAATCCCCCCACCAGAAAACATGGTGTCCTTATTCTCCTGCATAAGTCTCTACCCTGGACCCTCATCAAGACACTCTCGAGCTCTGATGGTAAGTGGGTAATAGCAACATTTGACACCCCCTCAGGCCTGATTACCCTCTGCAACCTCTATGCCCCTAACGAGGACACTCCACAGTTTTCCACAATCTGGCTCAGGTAATAATAGAGTTTACTCCCCCAGACTGCCCCTTCCTCCACATTCAGACTTTGCTGGGCCCCTTACTTATGCTCTGTTATTCCCCCAGACAGGCATAGGCTGAATAACCCTCTATCTGGCCTGTTGGATGCAGTCAGGTTACAATCTTGCCACTCTGAGTGAGGTTCATAGTCCTCAAAAGGCAGTTATCGACAAATAATGCCGATATGACAGATTAGGACAAAAAGGTGACTCTTAGTGTCCCCCGCACTTCATCTTCCTCTGATGGACTCCAGTACTTAGGTTCAGTATAGGACCAATCTTCGTCCTCTTAGGTATATGTAACTACTGTTTTTCTGAAACTGTTTATGTTCTTAACTTTGTTCTTGTACTACATATGGTACTCAAGCCAATAACTAGACTCTTTGGGATATATATGTTTATGATCTAGATGAAGTCCAGATCTTGCAGAACATATACACACTAATACCTCAGCTCTTCTCCTGAAGCCTTGAAGAGGGATTTGAGTTGATTAGATACAGAAGATACATCTGGTGTGCTTATGTCCAGTAACGACTAGTTGAGAGAAGTTTCTCCCTGGTGAGTACAATAGTATGGCATATACCTTGTGACATGATTGAATCACTTCAGTATATCCCCTCCATCATTACCCTTTAATCCAATACTCATCTCCCCACATTCCTACTCTCTTCATTGATAGTATTGGATAGGTGCTCTGCAGGACTTGTATCTTCCTACCTGGTAGACCTGTATGTATGTAACATTACTGCTGGAAAACACCTGTACACATTTATCGATGCATTCTGTTGATTGGTTCTTGTTTAGGTTAATTTTCCCATGTCCTTACTCCTCCTGACATTTTCCTCCTTCCCTCCTTTTCCTTACTTCCCCTCCTCCCTCCTTTATTGGTTTCAAGTACCTGTACATTGACTGTTTACATGAAGGCTTGACCTCAAGCTGTATGTTTTGTCAACTCATTTTTGGAAAATAAAAATGTTAGAACAAAAAAGTTAAAACCTTAAAATGCTTTTACCATGCGAGTGTGGCTATACAGTGTTCTTCCTTTTGGCAGAGAACAGAAAAGGAAGGAAGTGCTGTTAGAACTTTACAACTCTACTGGGACTAAAGAACTAGAACTCTCTACTGGGACCTTCAATTTAGGGTGAACACAAACAATAAAAAGAGTTAATGTGTTTGCCTGAGTTGGGTGAAGGGAATTGTTATCTGTGCAGTTAGCTAGGTGAAGAAGGAAATGTGAATTAGGAAGAGTGGCTTAGGCAGTAGGAAGCCAGGTATTTGATTTAAAACTGTCCTAGATAGCTTTTGGCAAGAACAGCAAGAGGAAGAAGTTCTGTTAGAACTTTATTACTCTACTGGGACTATGTTGCCCTTCCTTCCCTCCCCTCCACCACCCCCACATCAATTGCCAGTTCTACTTTTATAGGCATAGGGTTTGACTGACAACAGGAACTTCCTGTTTTGGAACTGGAAGGTAGTGATCCACAGAGATACAAAGACTCACCATCTTAAAAGGAAAAGAGTAGCTCTCCACCCCCGGCTGTAGCTGCTGGAAGTCTGTCTCTGAGAAATTAAGAAGGAGACTACTGAGGAATATAGGAACTTCCTGTCCCAGAACAGGAAGATGAGGAGCTGTAAGGGCACAGAGGCATTAGGAAAGTAGGGAGAAATAAATATATATAAAACAAAAAATAAATAAATAATCAGAGAGGGTAACAGTACATATACAAAACAACAGTTAAGGGGCCACAAACAAGACATGATGGGAGTGGTGCTGTGCAGTTGCTGTGGAGCAGCAGTCTTCTGGGAGATGTTCTGGAGGATGCAGTGTTGTCCCATCTGCAGGCAGCTCTCTGGACTGAGGGAAGAGGTTGCTCATCTTGAGACTGACTTGGCCAAGATTTAGGGGACCTCCTCTCCCACCCAGGGACCACAAGGAGGGGAACCAGGATCTTAGGTGACAGGTTTAAATGCTTCATTGGCAAGCATTTAAACTAGCCAAGGGGGATGCACTGAAAAAGAACAGGGAAAGCCTAGCCCCCCCAAAAAAATCAGGGTAGTTAGCAAGGTAAACATCAAACTAGAGAAGTCAATAGGGAGAAGGGCAGGAGTAAAGGACCAAGGACCAGCACTCCCTATAAAATAATCTCCAATTTAGATTCTCATCAGTGGAGAAATGGTTCAAATCACAGAGGCTAATCCTCAACTATAAAAAAAACAAGACTATGCTTTTCCAAAACTCCCACAGCAAACACAGGTCAGCCTCCCTGATCATATCAAACCAACATGGGACATCCATTGAACAGGTTCCAACCTTCAAATACTTAGGGATCACTCTTGACTGTAACTTGTCCTACATGTCACACATTGACAATGTCACTAAGGCCACCAGCATATGGCTTGGCCTTCTCTACAGGCACAGGTCCAGCCTAACTCCCGACACCTTGAACATTGCAGTATATAGCTCTATTGTCTCCATCATAGATTATGGCCTAATCGTTTACAGATCGGCCACTCCTATGGCTCTCAGATGTGTCTCCACCTCACTCAACAAAGCATGTCATCCGATCACTGGGTCTTACCACCTAACCCACACTTGTGACCTCTACATTCAATCTGGCTGGCTGCAACTATCTAATTGCATAAAATATCTAACCTGCACTATGGCTAAGAAATTTCTAATTTCAACTTTAACTTTGTAATTTCAAATGGGAAAACAAATGGTCTCAAGTAGACTCCAAATGTGTTAAAAGAGTATTATACTAGGTAAGAGATAAGGGAAAATCTAAGACAGAATAAAAGTATAGTATTTGTCAAACGTTTCACCAATAACAAGCAGTGCTTCTTCAATATCCTTAGTTCTAAAGAGAAAATGGGAATAAAAATGTAGAATATTATATCAAGTCAATATGTAATTTCAGATTTCCTCAATGCCAGTGGATCTTTAATGACACTACCTGCCAGTCTTTATGTATAATTTCGTCAGGCCTGGCCATGTGGGAGAAAGGTTACACTTCTACCTCATACACTGGTGATCCTCGTTAGGGAATGGTTTGCTGGGTGAGCAAGGATCATGCACCTGAGGCCAGCTCCCCTTCTTTGGGTTGGAAGAACACCACTTCCACAGTAAGTATTGCCACTTGACGGGGGCCAGATGGCAGTGTAGAGGGACAATACTCTTGAGGGGGTGGGCTGGAACATGACATACTGCTGCACACATCCAACACTCCAGGTCTGGGGGGAGAAACAGGCAGAAAAATGACTAGGATGCCAGATGCCATTACCTTCTGTAGGCTCTTTTACATCTGACACGGCTGGCCCACCACCAAATCAGGTTCTGTGCAACTGGTGGAAAACTAGGTGGTCTGTGAGAAAGATAGTGATGGGGCTGAGGGGTGCTGTTGGGCAGACCTGGGATTAGAATAAAATTCAGAATAAAAAGAATGAGCTTTACATTATCAATCATAACATCTTCAGATGTAAGATGTCAAGGATCCACAACATGCCATTACTTAATTATGAATAAGTAGCAAGAAGACAAGAATGCGACCCACCAACGCCACTTGACACCATCGCAGAGCTCCATACACGAACATCAGCACCATAGATCCATGGTCATGAATGGAACAATGAAGCCTCAGTCCCTCACCAGTCATTGTCTGCACACTGCCTCCACTGACCCACCCCCTGCCCCCGCTTGGATGTCTCCATGCTGGAACCCATCAGCTACACACAAACACTGCATGCTGGATCAAGAACTGTTCCCCCCAGCTGAAGCATGCAAAGAGGAACAGCACTACCACTGACCCACTCTCCACCCTGGGAAGACCATCAACCTGCTCTGTGCTCATCCTTCTGGGAAAAATCCAACAGAAGGGACTCCAGCAGATCCCATATCAATCTGCAATGAGAAAGACAAAATGCAACACAACTCAGGGTCAAACAAAGGCCTCCAAAACACCAGAAAACACAGATGGGGACTGCGTACACTAAGCTGGGTGATGCACACCGAAGTGATGGCCAGCCCCCATGTAACAGCAACATGGCAAAGACAGGCTGAACCAATGACCACCAGGGGGAAGAACATGCCACATAGGCATCCAACTTCAAACTGTACTTGAGCCACATGCGCAATGTCTTCACCTGCAGCACAAACTCAGACACAAATGTGCAATGGTGCCAACAGGTGAGCCAGTCACTTCCCTGGCACATTGTTCCACAATGATACCCATGCAGCAATCATCTACTCAGCAAATCTCTGCTGCCCCACCTCAACAAATACCAGCCCAGTGGTCCATCATCTGAGCCAGCAGGGCAACCGACCTGCCCAAGCCTCCCAGTCACCCTCCCCCCCAAATCCACAAATCCTGAGGTAGCACCACCCAGGCAGAAAGAAACCATGAAGGGGGACCCATCTGATCAAAGAGACAAGGCTAGTCAAGACCTAGGTGGTAGCACGGAGACCCTGAAAAGAAGCATGAAGAACAACAAGCCACATACTCTCCATTTGGAGGAAAGTGCAGCAGTAACATTGAAGTCCTGCAATGGGGTATGCCCCACACTCCACACCCGCAACCACCACCCCTCAGGAAGATGCAGCCACCACCACTGCCTGCCACAATGATCCCAGTCCATATCAAAACACATCACATCACACCATACCAACATATCACCAAATGAGCTACTTGGCTCTCCCTGCAAACACTGCACACAGGACAAAATGGACTGAGGCTGGCCCAATAAGTTAATTAAAATGCCTAGAAGAAAATAATAGAAAAAAGGAAATCCATTCTGCAGTTATGACTAAAAAGGGGGGGATGCATGACCACCAAAAACTCTGGTCTGAATGGCTGCCCAGCCACATGGCATCATTGTCCAAGCTCTATAGCCAGATGTGTTTGCCACATGTCCTCCTTATCCATACTGCAGGCCCCAAGGAGCAATGAGCCTACAAACTGACTCCCAATTCATGCAGTAACCATCACAGAAAGCAAAATGATGGGGGTTGGGGATGCAGAAAATATGCTGTCAGGGTGAAAAGCTTTCAGCTCCTGAAAATTGAGCATTTACTAAGGGAGGAATCTGTGCTGCATTTTCAAGCCTCTGCAGGTACTCTGTGCCCCATCTTTTCACCCAGTCTACTGCACTCCAGTGCTCCCCGACACTGAGGGGAACCCTATGTTCAATGCATCCCTTTCAGGTGGCCCAGTCTGGACAGCACTCCGGCCAGCCAATCCATCCCAAGAATGCCCAAACCAGCCATCCTGACATCACATACTTTCCCAGGGACCCGGCTTACCTGCACCATACTGACCACAGTGAGGCGCTCTACCTTATTTGCTTTCTGTTTAGGCATCTGTTGAAATATAGTTGCTAAACTGAACAAAAGCTAGCTGCTCCAATGACTGGATAACCTGCAAAACCATTGAGATGGCTGCAAAAGAGTTGACTTATGCATGGTAGTGTGATAGACTATATACTCGATGTAAGTAAATCAAATCTGCCTTATAATGCTTCAGATGAGTTTCAAATGCACCAACACTGGATTATAACAAAAACATTCCAAAAATGGTAAACCAGCTCTGTAAAAAACTGGATTACAACAAAAAGACCTACTCAAGTGCTGGGTGATAGTAGCTAACAAGTGTATAACTGAAAGCACCACCACTCAGCATGGAAATTGAGCTTTTTCTGTTTGGGGCTCCTTGATATAACCCCCCCTTGATCTGCCCTCTCGCTCTCTGGTCTGGCAACCAATCTCCTTCTCTGATTACCTGGGGCCCCTCCCTTCCCCTGTCCCTCATTCACCCACCCTTCCCTGGGACTAGCTCTCCCCACCCTCACCCCTCCTCCCAAAACTAGCTGACCCATTGCATTCTAGGAGAGCCTGCCAAGGACAATTAGCCTTGCCCTTTAGTCATGCAAGCCCCCTTATATCCAGCTGGTTATAATGGAAAACATGCTCTTGGTTTACCTTGGTGTATGCATGCACCAGTCACACTTCCATTCATCGGCACTGGAGTCAGACACTTCAGTGCCCTTTCTATCTCACACACTTAGTGGAAAGTTAATTTAACAAAATTAAGCAGGCTCTTAGTCTTTTCACTATTAGAATTTAGCTCTTTAAATTAAAAAATGAGAAAAGTGTAACTTTTCTATTTAAATACTGCTGCTTCAACCTGACCAGAGCATGGCTCCACATGGTTGTCTGCTCATTTTATATAATTGCTGTGGTGAAAAACACTCTCCTGCAATTATATAAATAAAGACTGGGTAGGTATATAAAACTCAAATTTCACACACACCCTTGGTGCGGAATGTCTATATAAACCCCTCAAGCGTTCCTCTCAGGGCATATGTCACATATAGCACCTTGGGTGTGTGTACAGTTCTTGTTTTAATCACCTACCCAGCCATTATTCTATATGCTTGCATAGTTGATGCCTAGGTTGCATGAATTTGCAAGTGTGCTCACCTACATGTCTCTCAGAGCATTCAGATAATCAAGGTTGTATTGTATACCAAATATGAGCACGGTAGCTGTGATGTAAGTTCTCATTCAGAAATCACTCCCTCATGAACTTATTGCTTTCTAAACATGCGATTTAATATTGGACCCTATACACATAGGTGGCAGGGAATATACTAAATGTGCATAACCAGGTCTGGCGATCAACAGCAGTCATCCAATCAGATGGACTGCCCACCAGCAGACCGGATCCTGTACTCTCTGTAGAGCAGGGAATTGTTGGATATGTCTGGTCCTCCCAGAACTGCTGTTTTCCATTAAGAGGACCTACAGCTCTGCCCATGTTCACTGCCATGCCCCCAGCCCTCATGGTATAGTCAGAGGACTGGGGTAACTTTATTTGAAGGATGGTACCATGGCTGACACCCCATTCAGCTGGTGGGAAGGGCATGTAATGGCTAAGGAAGGGTCCCTGCCTGTGTATCCAGTGCCACCCACCACCACTTCATACAGTAAATCAAGGATAAAGCATGGCATGTGGCCATACCTCACACCAGGTACCCATCTGGGCAGCAGCAGTAGGAAAAGGGTGTTGGTGTGCGTTAATGCACAGAAGCACATTTCATAGTAACTATTGCACTGTTACAAGCCAGTAAGTACAGTGCAAGTAACATTAAACTGTTCCATCAACTCACTGGTGTATCATTGTCCAATGAGTTTCTAATCTGAGCAGGGTTTAATTCAATGAATTAGTAAAAGTTTAGTATTGTTTTGTATCTAGTTGGTAAGAACTATAAGCTTTATTTTCAACTGAGTACTTATGAGTTTCATTTCAGGAGGCAGACTAAACAACTCTTAAGGAATGCTGTGATATATAGAGAATAATGGATGGGGAAGGGTTTGATATGAGAATTTAATGCACACCCGAGTTGTGGGATGCTACATAAACCCCAAGGGCGAAGCCTGAGGGGTTTATCAAAGCATCCCACAACGAGGGTGTGCAGTAAATTCTCATATGAAACACCCTCCCCATCTTTTATTTTTTATAATAACAGGCCAGCAATTTGTCTCCAGCAGTTTGTGAGACTGTTTGGCCCCCCCACATACAGAATGTTGGCCAATGAGGCAGCAGCATAGTTTGACTGGCATGGCTCATGAATGTCATAACAACCAGCCGGTTGTTATGGAAAATATCAACCTGGTCAGTACATTGAGAGAAATTGCTGACCAGTTATTATTTATAAACAATGCTCTTAAGGAATGCTGTGATATTTATAAACAATGCCATGAAAATGCAGCTACTGCCATTTCACTAAACAGTTACATGTGAGCTGAATAGGCAGTAAAGGATGGTTGGAAAAGAGTTGAAAGCTTCAAGAGTTTGAGTTGCCAATCCAGTAGCATCACAAAAAAAAAACTATTCTACACCAGTGAGTTGATGGAACAGTTTAATGTGACTTGTACTGTAACTACTTAAATGATTGATTGTTGTTGTGTAAGTAAACAATGTAGTTGCATAGCAATTAACAATATTAGGCTGCATGTTTATTAAGCAGTAAGTACATGAGGGAATGATTTCTGAAAGAACTAAGGGAAGAACTAGTAATACCACTGACTATCCTTTTTAATAAATCATGGGAGTATGTTGTGGTACCTGTGGACTGGAGAAGGGCGGGTGTGATTCCCCTTCACAAAAGTGGGAACAAGACAGAGGCAGGAAACTACAGACCTGTCAGTTTGACCTCAGTAGTAGAGAAAATGATTGAATCACTGCTGAAGGAAAGAAGTGTTGAGTACCTAGAGGCCAGTGGGGTACAGGACCCAATGCAGCATGGATTCACAGCAGGAAGGTCATGTCAGACAAATCTAATTGATTTCTTTGACTGGGTGACCAAAGTAGTAGACCATGGAGGGGCCGTGGACATGGCCTACCTAAACTTTAGCAAGGCATTTGACACAGTCCCACACAAAAGATTAATAAACAAATTAGCTAGCCTGGGAGTGGGTCCCAGGGTGGTAGCCTGGGTAAAACACTGGTTGAACAACAGGACACAGTGGGTAATAGTAAATGGAGTCCACAGTGAAGAAAGGAAGGTTACTAGTGGGGAACCGCAGGGTTCAGTACTGGGGCCAATCCTTTTTAATGTCTTTATAAGTGACATTACAGAGGGACTAGAAGTGAAAGTATGTCTCTTTGCAGATGACACAAAGATCTGCAACAGGGTTGATACGCAAAGTGGGGTGGAAAGGATGAAAAGGAACTTGGCAAGGTTGGAGGAATGGTCAAATGTATGGCAGCTTAGATTCAGCACAAACAAGTGCAAAGTAATGCACCTGGGATACAAAAACCCAGGGGAAGAGTACACAATGGGGGGTGAGATACTGACAACAACAAAAATGGAAAGGGACCTGGGGGGTAGTCATATCAGATGACCTATAGGTGGGCCAACAATGTGACAAGGCAGTAAGGAGGGCTGGGGAGATACTGGGATGCATAGGGAGAGGCAACAACAGCAGAAAACAGGAAGTTGTTGGCCCTCTGTACAGACAGTTGGTAAGACCACATCTGGAGTACTGTGTACAGTTCTGGAGACCCCATCTCCTCAAAGACATAGACAGGGTGGAGGCTGTCCAGAGGAGGGCAACCAAAATGGTGCAGGGTCTGCGCCAGAAGACATATGAAGAAAGACTAAAGGAGCTTAAGATGTATAGCCTCGAGGAAAGGAGGGAGAGGGGGGACATGATAGAAACCTTCAAATACCTCAAGGGAATCAACAAAATCCAAGAGGGTAGCATCTTTCAGAAAAAGAGATGTGCAAGAACAAGGGGGCACAATTTAAAGATAGAGGGGGGATGGCTCAGAGGTAATGTGAGGAAGTATTTTGTCACAGAGAGGGTTGTAGATGCATAGAACAGTCTTTCTGAGGAGGTCATAGAGTCAAAAACAGTGGAGGAATTCAAGAATGCATGGGACAGACATAAGACAGTTCTAGTGGGGGGTAGGAGGATGTAGGCTGTTGGTTAATTAGGATCTGCAGCTTATCAGTTAGGTAGGAAATGGGCAGACTAGGTGGGCCATGTAGTCCTTATCTGCTGTCAAATTGTATGTTTCTATTTAGAACATACATCTGAACTACAGCATTGCCATTTGGTCAATGTAGGTGTATAGTAGTTGCCAGCAATTACAGTGTAGTCATAACTTCATTACCCTTCTTACACTTTAAGTGTCTGTTTTTGCATATGTACTTTGCAGATACATGTTAGTTAGTCATTAAGTGTGGAAACAATGCTACAGAAGCAGCACTTTCCTTAGCAACTACAGCACTGTTACAAGTCAACAAGTAATTATGTAAATCAATTATTTTTATTGTATAAGTAAACAATGTAGTTGTATATCAATTAACAATATTAGATTGCTTGTTGTTTTTAATTTTTGTTTCTTTTCTGGTCACTCGGTATACATGTGGTGGCTCTGAGATTCAAACCCAGTCTCCAGCTTTGCACCTCAGTGCTCTTAACCACTTCACTATACTGCATTAAGTTCATAAGGGAATGATTTCTGAAGGATAACATACATTAGCACCACAACACTGACATTTGATCAGTGTAAGCGTACAGTAGTTACCAAGCAATTACAGTGTAGTCCTAACATAGTTACCCTTTTCTTATACTTTAAGTGTCAGTTTCTGCATATTGACTTTGCAAATACATGTTGGTTAGGCATTAATTGCTGAAACAATGTCACAGAAATAGCATATCTTAGTAACTATAGCACTGCTACAGGCCAATAAGTAATTATGTAAATTAATTATTTTTATTGTATAAGTAAACAATGTAGTTGTATAGCAATTAACAATATTAGATTCCATGTTTATTTATTTATCTTTTTTAGTCACACATTATACAAGTTGTGGCTCTGGGATTAAAATCTAGTTTTCCAGGTTTGCATCTCAGTGTGCTTAACCACTACAATATACTGCAGTAAGTTAATGAGGGAATGATTTCTGAAGGATAACAGACATCAGAACTACTGGATTGATATTTGATCAGTGCAAGTGTAGTTATCAGCAATGACAATATAGTCTGCAGAATAAGGGGTGCTAGCTGCACATTCGAGCAGACTTGATAGACTTCTAGGCCTTTATCTGCTGGCAAATTTTGTATGTTCATTTGTTTGTAACATACAGTGGTCATTGTAGAAAAGTTGCATGGTACCCTGTTATACTGGTCAGCACTGAGGTGGTACCCAAGTATGATGCTTGGTACTGAGGCTGTGGAATGGTAACATAGTGTTAAATGCTGCATTACAGAGGACACAATGTCCTTTATCTGTTTCTCTCAAGATGGCAATCATCAGTCATTCCAGGGTGGTTACCGTCCTGCAGTGTGATTTTATTGTTTGAATTAAGTGGAGTTATACGCCAGCAAGTTGCACTGCACTACAAATAAAGCACTCTATTGGATCTATTTCTGCTCCTCATGATAGTTAAAATGTCAGTCTATGCTGTTCTTTGTCAACACTTCCATGATCCCAAG
The DNA here is from genome assembly GCA_016271365.2 of Neoceratodus forsteri. Taxonomy (NCBI): domain Eukaryota; kingdom Metazoa; phylum Chordata; order Ceratodontiformes; family Ceratodontidae; genus Neoceratodus; species Neoceratodus forsteri. Next base: position 1,158,624,726 of record CM028130.1, on the reverse strand, counting down.
GTATAATTTCCAAATATACCTGCAACCATAACTGAAGTAGAAGAAGCTGTAGTTAGAAGCCTGTTTTGTTCTCTAAATCATCCCCTTCCCAGTGTATGATTTAAATAAAACCTAGAGAAACAAATTATATTCCATAAGAACAATTCTTGTATACAGTAATGTTTCAAACTGGCAGCTCACAATTCTCTCACCCTTCAGTAACACACAGTTAGTCAGAAAAAACTCCCCATTCAGTAACACACTGAGTTAATTTTTATTTTAATTTGTTATTGTAAATACAAAACTGGGTGCACTACTAACACTACTACTTAGTGCTCTACTAATGAAGTTCCATTGGGCAGCATGTGTTGCTGTAAAAGGCAATGCTTTTATATATGTATAATCAAATAGTTAAGTGAATCACAAACAATTAAAAAAGTCTGTAACTCAGCCATCACAAAAAGAAAGTGGTCAAAAGTGCAAAGTGCAAAGTGGAATAAACACCAATAAAAACTGTTCTACTAAAGATGTTTCTGTTACATATACCTGCTTACTGAAGACATTTAACATTTGTTTCTCTGGTATAATCATGCTTTCTCAATTATAACAAAATAATATCTGATTTTTTTTATTCAAATACTAATTGCATGATAGTAAGTCTAAGTGCCCATGATCAGACCCTAGGTGTCAACAAAGAGACAGCACCAATGCCTACTTTAAATATTAATTGATTTTGGCTCAGTCTGATGGACACGCAGGCAAACCTTACTTAGTAAAGCAAGAGAACAGCAAGATCAGACTGATCAAAAGACAGGAGTGTCAAATATATTGAAAGAACTATATTCAGATAGAAAATAACTACTAAAGAGAAATGAAAACAATGGACTGGCAGAACACATACTGAAAAGAGAAAGAAGTGGGGAAGGGGTTGGGACAGAGTTGATAGGAAAGAACAGGAATGGACAGAGAAAATCTCCAGTAGAAAATAAAAGCAGAAGAAAAGTAAGTAATATGTAACTCATTTACAGTAATTTTTTTGCAATAAGCATTTGCAGAGGTTCATTCCTAAATCAAAATGACAATGGCATAATTGTATTTCTCCATGGGATCTAAGTGAAAATATTTTTTGACAGAATATTACAAATATGGAGGAGATAGACTGCAGATTCCAACTGAGCTTGTCAATAACTTAAACATATATAAATACAATATAGAATTTGATGCATGTTTAAAATTAGTTTTTCACATCCAGTCTATCCTCTGCCATTGTTTCATATATTGATGTGTGATTTCTTCCTGTCTGACCCCTGAGAAATCATTTGACCTCCACCTGATCCTTTTTCCACCTTATCCTCCTCTTTTTCTTCCTTTATGCACCTGCGTATATAACATTAGCACAGGATAGATTGCATGTGAAAAACTCCTTTTTAACAATGCATAGAAATCAATAAAGTACAGTACATCATCTTTACACAGAAAAATTGCACCTGCAGATTTCTATCTTGTCTTCTGTTACTTAAATTTGATGGTGTGTCCCTCATTAACAGGTCCAAAGTCTTAAATGTGTTCTTTCACATTTCAATTTTACAAATGCTTGAGCCACAATTGAAAGATGCAGTACTGTTGCTCAGAATTCATTTAACTTGTTTGGAATTACTTATCACTATACTGCTCACCATCACTGTATGCTAATAGATTGGGGGGCGGGGGCATGAAAATAATGCCCAAAATATCATAGGATCATAGGTAGTTTACAAGTTCAGTAGGCAGTATTGCCTTTTTTAACTCGCCACCATATTTATTGGTGGAAATGAAATTTTTTATTACTCATATATATGTCTAATCTGTTTTTAAAAATGCTTAATGTATTACTGTCCACAATATCTTCATTTAGACCATGCCACATACAGTAGATATAACCCTTGCATATACCACTGATTTCTTCTTGTTTGTTTTGTTTTGAGTGTCATTTAATTCTTTTTGTGGATCTTGTATTAGTTGTGGAGGCATTCATGCAAAGTCCAATGGTTTCAAATATTGATTTATCTTCAAATGCTTTATAAGCTAAAATTAGATCCCCCTTAGTCTTCTGTATTGCATGGCATACATTCCCAATTTTTTTAATCTTGTACAGTAATCCAGACCCCTTACTGCTTTGATTTTTTTTAGTTGCTTTACATTGCATTTTTTCAATAAGTTGATTACATCTGACTGAGGCTGGGGCACATACTGATGAGCAATACTCAAAATGTGGTCTAACAAGGCTAGAAAAAAGAGGGATTATAAGCTTTTCACTTTGACTGTTAATATTTCTTAGTATACAGCCCCAAATCTGATTCCACTTCTTTATAATATTTGTGGAAAGTTGATAACAGTACATGGTCAGCATGAGTGAAACCAGCAGATGCTCCTTTTATGCATTGGAGATGCTGTTCTAAAACAAAAACAAGACAGAAGCACCATTATCCACTTCACAGTTGTTGCACAAGCCACTTATTTTGCTCTTTATCTGCTATAAAAATTGTTTATAAACTTCTCCAAGGAAATTCCCCTCCTTTCATTTTGGACCTTATTTTCTTGCAGTAAAACCAAAATGTATTTTATCTGTCAATAAATACTGCTGTAACTTTATTCTTTGTGATGTGAATGAAGCTAGCAATTATGCATCATGGCCCAGATATTCAAATCAGGGTTGTGCATGCGCACGTCCTATATTGCGCCATTCTGCGATATTCAGCAGGAGGCAGTTCACCACTGACAACAGGTTGCGCCAACAGCACGGTGCAAATGAATGCATGCTCAACAGGAGGGAGGAACCATGCATAAACTGCAAGCCTGATATTCAGTTGGGTTGTGCAGAGTTGTACATCCGCAACCTAACCCTGCGCCTGCACAACCTGAGCCAAAAAAGATCAAGCTGAGGGCCACCCACAGGTGAGCTGCTGTATTGCAGGGCGCAACACAGCAGCTGCCACCACTGGCTGGCCCCCAACTCAGTCCCTGTGCCCCCACCAGCCCGATCGCGGGCAGAGCGTAAAACAACCCCCACATCTCCAATGCCCGATCGTGGGCAGAAAGTAAATGAACCCCACCGCATTTTTTCTGATGCTCGATGATGGCAGAATGTATTGTCTTTCAGTGCCCGATCGCTGGCAGAATGTGTGGGGTTACCCTGTTTTTTTAGGAGAAGCTGGATTGCGGGTTACTGTCAACAGGCTTTTCGGTGTCTGGTTCTTCACCATTACGAGTCTCCACTCGTTACGGCGGGCGTGTCTCACGCCTGCCATTCGCCGCCGCCGATCACCGGTGTTGCATGCTTATTGGCAGAGCTATACCAATGGCTGTTCCGATTGTGAATGACATCATTTGTAAATCTGACTGTCATGTAATGGTATGGGCTGCATGCCCATTGGCTGTAGCTCTGCACCACGGGCGGCAGCCCTACCGACAGTCAGTCGGCGGGCAGCGGGTGGCAGGCGGGTGGATGCTGCCGCCCGCCGCCGGGGAGCGGGTGAGGGGCTTGTGTGGTGGGGTGGGGGACACTAGACACCAGGGAGATGTTTGGGGGTTGTAACTTGACATTCTGCCCGCGATCGTATTACGGTCCACTGACCACCAGGGAGATATTCGTTGGGGGCTTTTTATATTTTGCCCGCGATCGGGCACTGGGGGTTGTTTCAATGCTCTGCCCACTATCGGCACGGAGATGTGGGGTTCATGATACTTTCTGCCCGCGATCAGGCTTCGGAGCCGTGTGTGGGGGAAATGTATAACAGATACTGCCCGAGATCGGCTGCAGGCGCGGTCCTCGATCGCTGCTGCCTGGCAGGGCGGCCAGGCGCAGTCCTCGGGATCGGCGTGATCTACATGCTAATGGCATGCAAATGGGGCCATAAATAGATGCAAATGGCCCCCCCTGCACCTTGCATAAATTATGGCCCCATTTGCATGTCACCTTTTGAATATCGGAAATTTGCGCATGGCGCAATGGTACTTGCTCCACCGCAAGTTTAATGCTCAACTCTGGCAACTTGCGGTGGCGCAAGTTCCACTGCGGCATGCGCGGTGGCTGTGGCTGGGTGATATTCAAGGGAGTTGCTCAATAGCTCAACTCCTTGAATATCGCCCCGGCCACACCCCTGCGCAACTATTTTGAGCAGCACAGGGGCTTGCACCTCAGAATGGCGCAGTTTGAATATCTGGGCCCACATGTACAATATTGTGCATCAGGTTTTTCTCACTCCTTTTCCACATTTGAAATTTGCTCCACTATTGATTCAAGTGAGTATTCCACATTACAATCTTATCATTTGGCTCCCCTATAGTAAAGTGTTATCAAACCATGAGCCCAAATGTTCTCGCCTAGGCGAAATTACAATAACCATATTTTTTACATTTAAAGAAAATTTCACCTAATACATCAAGCAACTTCACCACTTCTGAAACAAAATTCAGAACAAGAAACGTGTATTGAATGATGTTACAGCAGTATTTATTTACAGATGAAACAAATTCTGTTTTTACTGCACATAACTGAACACTTAACAAATGAACTCTTTGGAGTCCTCACTGTGCTGCACTGCTTCTGCATTGGAAAGAAGATGGTCTTGATATCTATTATGATGCACAATTAAGGATTTAAAGTTGTATTTTTTGAAGTCCAAGAGCAAAGAAGGTGATTCTTTTTTTCAAATTGGTATCTGATGTAATAAAAGCTGCATAATTTAACCCTATTTTTATAAAAAGGAAAAGAGACTATAATGAAGTGTAAAACTTTTTTCTGGTTGTGGTGCTGTCATTCCCTACAAGAGTGTGGAGAAGGAGGTACCTGTGCTTTCTCGGTGTCAGCATCATGCTTGTTATTAGATTGGTTATCTGAAGCCTGTTAACCAGAATGCAATATTTCAGTGTTCATACATACAGTGTGAGTGTTTCACTGTGAGCAGTGTGAAGTTGAATTGATTTGAGGTTTGTGATCTGTTCATGCTACTGTAGATCTTCACAGAGTGAAACATACATAAAAACATAGTAACATAGAAGATGACGGCAGATAAGGACCACATGGTCCATCCAGTCTACTATTTTTTTTATACAGGTATTATGAATGTGCCATTGGTCTTTACTCTGTCAATGGCCTATCTATTCATACTCATCTGTATTGCTCCCTTTTGCCTGTCCCATGCCTGTTTGAAGCCCTACACTGTTTTCGTATCCACCACTTACTGAGGTAGGCAGTTCCATACATCCACCACCCTTTCTGTGAAAAAGAACTTTCTCACATTACCGCTTAATCAGCCTCCCTCTAATCTCATGCTGTGTCCTCTTGTCCTGCTATTTTTCTTATATTGAAACATGTTAGACTCTTTCACCTTGTTAATGCCCTTTAGATGTTTGAATGTTTCGATCATATCACCTCTCCCTCCTTTGTTCTAGGGCATACACATTGAGCTCTGTTAATCTGTCCTGATATGTTTTCTGATGTAGTCCCTGCACCATTTTGGTTGCCCTTCTGTGGGCTGTCTCTATGTTGTTAATGTCCTTGTGCAGGTACTCCATGCAGTACTCCAGATGGGGCCTAACCAGTGTCTTGTAAAGAGGGAGTATTACCTCTCTCTTACAATTTGTGATACCCCTACTAATACACCCCAACATCCCTCTAGCCTTTCCTACTGCTTTAGTGGTCTGCTTGAATGATTTCAGATCATCTGTGATGATGATGATGCCCAAGTCTCTTTCTTCCTTTGCGATTGCCAGAACTCCCCTCCCAACCTATAGGTGGCTTCAGGGTTTATTTTCCCTATGTGCATGATCTTGCACTTTTTGTGTTAAAACCCAGTTGCCACTCTTGTGACCATTTTGCTAATTTATCCAGATCTCTTCTCATTCTGTCCAACCCATCAGAATCATCTACTCTTTTTCAGATCTTGGTATCATCTGCAAACAGACAAACCTTAACCCTCCAGTTCATCTGCAATGTCACTGATGAAGGTATTGAAGAGGACTGACCCCAGGATGGATCCATGAGGTATCCAACTTGTTACTTGCCTTTCTTCTGACTGTATACCATTTACCAACACTCTCTGTTTTCTGCCTGCCAGCCAGTTTGCTACCCAGTTGACCAACTTCTGACCCACCCCGAGCCTACCCAACTTATTAATCAATCTTCTATGTGGAGCAGTATCGAAAACTTTGCTGAAGTCAAGGTAGGCTACATCAACTGCACCCTCTTGGTCCACCACCTTGGTTACCCAGTTAAAGAAATCTATGAGATTAGTTTGACAGGACCTTCCTGTTGTAAACCCTTGCTGTCTTGGATCCTGTGCTCCTATGAATTCCAGGTGTTGCATTATCCTTTCCTTAAGGAGTGCCTCCATAATCTTGCCCCCTACTGAGATAAGACTGACTGGTCTGTAGTTCCTTGCCTTCTCCCTGCTACCACTCTTATGGAGCAGGATCACATGAACCCTTCTCCAGTCTTCTGGAACCTCTCCTGTGCTCAGACACTCACTAAACAGTTCTGATAATGGCTCTGCTAGTTCCACCCTTAGCTCCTTTAGTACCCTGAGGTGTATGCCATCAGGTCCCATTGCCTTGTCCACCCTGAGCTTAGGCTGTTGTAGGACCCTTTCTTTTTTGAAGGGACTAGGGCACACCTCCCTCCCCCCTGTGGGCCCTGCCCTACCTTCTCCTCAGTAAATACTGAGCAAAAGTATCTATTTAGGATAGATGCTTTTCCTTGGTCTTCCTCTACACACTCTCCTTATCCCCTTTGATCTTAGCAATGCCTCCTCTGGACTTTCTCCTTTCACTAATGTATCTGTAGAAAGTCTTGTCCCCTTCTTTTACTGTTTGTGCTAGTGTTTCCTTGGTTTGGGCCTTTGCCTGCCTTACTGCCTTCCCTTTGAGAAGTTCGGTATACCTCCGTATCTTTGTCCCGCTGTGTTCCCTTATATTTCTTGAAGGCCAGCCTTTTGGCTCTGACCTTTTTTGCTACTGTTTTTGAGAACCAAAGTGGTTTCCTCCTTCTTTTGCTCTTGCTGTTCTCCCTAACACAATGGGATGTTGCTTCAAGTTTTGCATCATTAATGCTTGCCCACTTTGCTTGTACCCCCTCACCTGTATGTCTTCTTGCCAGGGCTAGCTTAACTCTGTTGGCCATGTTATCAATGTCAGCTCCTCTGAAGTCACATAATTGTGCCTTGGAATGGGATGATTTAGTTCTAGTGGACAAATTGAACCACACCATGTGATTGTCACTGTCCCCCAGGAGACCTTCTACCTGGAGATCTGTGATCCTTTCCCCATTAATCAGTACTATATCTAGGATAGCCCTGTCTCTTGTGGGTTGCTGTACCAGTTGTTTCAGGGCCTCCCACTGCAGGGAATCCACTATGTGTCTAGTTCTTCTGGCTGATGTTCCTGCTGATATTGACTAATCTGTATCTGGCATGTTGAAGTCTCCCATTATCAGAACCTCCCTTTTATCTGTCATGCTTTATATATCTTTTAACAGTAATGTGTCTATTCCCTCCCCCTGGTCTGGAGGCCTGTAGACAACCCCAGTTTGTATGGCTGCCACCATTTCCTATTTCCAGGGTGACCCATGGTTCTTCTGGCTCCTTATATGTATTTTAAATTTCTTTAGCTTTAATATTTTAATTTACTTAAAGGGCAACCCACCCCCCATTTTTGCACCTAGGTCTGTTCTGAACAGTACATAGCCAGGTACTGAAGTCTCCCAAGTGTGGTTACTGGTGAACCATGTCTTGCTAATGGATAATATGCCCAGTTTAGCCTCTGTCATTATTACCAACAGGTCTGGGATCTTGTTTCTCATACTGTGGGCATTTGTGTACATGATTTTCCATTGGCCAGATTTTGGTTCGATAGTTGTTGGGTGAGGTCTGGCATTTCCCCTACACATCATGTGGGAAGCCAGACCTTTTTCCTTACCTGCTCAGCAATTTCTGAAGTCTGTTCAAGGCTTTTATTATGGTCAATTTTCTTTTTTTTTAATTGTACAGCATTTTGTTCTGTCATTTAAAAATGAAAGAAACAAATCTCCCCTCTAACATTTTATTGTACAGTATTGTGTTCTGTCATTTTTAAATGAAAGAAACAAATCACCCTTTTACAATTAGACCCTTACCCCCTCCTGCCTGCATCACACATCAAGGGTATGTTGGCTACTCTGGGCTATTGTATAGTTTGTTTTTTGTGACATGCATGTGTTTTCCCATTCTCTAATATTAGTTCTGAGGACAGATTCTGCAGCACATTACTGTGCTTTTGAAAAACATCAGTGTTATGAAGCCCCAGTCAGATCCCTGTCAAGTACAGAAATCTGACAAGGGAAAATATTTTGACACAGTGACATCTCACTTGTTATTTTGGCAGCCTTCAAAAAATGTGTTTGCTCTCCTCTGGAATAAATGACTTTGTGAAATGTATTGTACAATATGCTTTTATTTACTGCTTAAAACCTACTCAGTTTTCTCTAGCCCCAGTTGTAAACTGTATTTAATTTTTTTATGTCCCAGATCCAGATGCTAACAGTGTAAATAATGGTGCTTTCTTATACTGGTAGGCTGCAGGGTTTCATGGGAAACCTAAAGTAAACTCCCATCAATGTGGCTAATGAGAAGCTGTCTGGTCTTTTGGTTCTGATGTATTTTACTAAGCCACTTTCGACTGTTTACAGTAGTCCTTTCTTTTTTCTCTGACAAACAAGCATGTTTCTAAACATTGCATGATAAGTCCATGAGTAAGAACATGTTAACAAGCTGTGATACAAAAGGAAGAGAAGAAAAGTAGAACTGTAAAGATTTTCATTTATGTCTATACTGCAGTCCCAATTATTCTCACAACATCTGACCCTAGAGTACCATATATGTTTAAACTACTTATAATTCATAATTGTCACTGTGAAAAGCAAGTAGAATTGTAAAGATTTTCACTTATGTCTATACTGTAGTCCCAATTATTCTCACACCAGCTGACCCTAGTATACCGTACATGATCCAATGACTTATAATTCTTAACTGTCAGTGTGCAAAACACAGAGGGAAAAAATCTTCATATACAGTACATATACATGTACAGCAGTTTAAATGTTGAAATAAGTCACTGAGAGGAGAGACGGAGTGACAAGTTGGTGGTGGTTTGGAGTACCCATAAATCATTTGTCTCTCTGTCTTCAAAATGCGTGTTAATGTGTAAAATGTTTTGCAGGTGCTGAACTTGTGTTTAAACTACAATAAACCTATTGTACATGTATATCATAAATTTTCCCTTGTATTTTGCACACTGAGCATTGAGAATTATGAATACTTTGAACATACAGTGTATGTGGACTTAGGGTAATAATACTGGAACTAATGATGAAACAATACTTTTCCAAAAGCAGTAATATGATTTCATTAATGCTAGAATAGTATAATTGCAAATAAAAACTTCATCACATTTCAAGTTCACATTCATTCTGAGCAGTCATGTCATCAATTTCCTTGTTATTTCCCTTGCTCCACGTACTGTATATGTTCAAACTACCCATAATTCATAACTGTCAGTGTGCAAAACAGGTTAGGTACTAAATTCCATCTAAAAAGATACTGAATTGTAAATTACCGCGCAAAACATCCCGAATGGCCAATTTCCCGATACTTTCGAAATCCCGACCTTCAAAATACTGAAATATTAAAAAAAAAAAAAACAGCACAGATGCATGGCTGTAATCTGGGCTACATAGGTCTCCTGGCTACCAACCATGGCTTTCATCAACATAACAACGTCTGTCCCAGACGTTGATTATCCTGTTGCAGCTTCTGACAGCCTGTCCTGCATGACTGCTCCCACCCCAATCTGTGCTCACCATGCTGTGGGGAGAGAGATGGAGACCGGCCTGCTGTGAAGCGAGCGCCAGTGCTAAAACTGGGATGTGAGCGGTAATGAAATTACTTTATGTGTACTCCAGGGTTTATTATTAAGGAACTGAAAACTCAAACGAAACCACAGTGACAGGAAAAGGACTCTGCTTATCCCTGGCAGCCAGCCAAATATACAAAAAAGAAAAAAGTGTTTGGGCTGCCATGGCTTTTAGCAGTGTTGTTAGGTTGTGGCAATACTTAATATATGTAAGAGTGTACTCCTTTTATACTTTATGTGTAGTCCAGAACCAGGCAGCCCACTAAAATTGTAGCTCCATGACAGCGGGGACAGAGTGTGTTTCTCTTCCCACTCCTTTCCCTTCCTGAACATTTGCGCTGTGGTGCCTTTGACAGATGGAGATTCTGTGTAGAGAAAGGGTGAGGCACTGTGCTGGCAATCCACTGTCCATCTCTTGCTCTGGTGAAGCATGTGTCTGTATTTACTGAGGATGGGGTGGGGGTATGAGAGCAGCAACCCAGATGCATATCAGAGATGTCAGAGGAGACAGCGAGACAAAGCAAGTCAGCAGCAACAGTGTGTGGAGGAGGAGACAGAGAGAGAGAGAGAGAGAGACAGCAAGAAGTTCAGGAGCTTTACATCAAAGTGAGTCATGCATCTGTTATTTATATTAGGAACATACAAATGTCAAATATCCTTTCAGGACTTTGTTTCTGGAATTTGTATGTTCATAAAGTAAATAACAGATGCATGAGATGTGCTGCTCTGGTGAGTCATTATTACTATGGTTTCAATGTAATGAGGCGGGATTTGGATTTTCGGTATTATTTTCTTTCTGTATTTTGTTTATTCTATATTTTTTGGGGGGTATTTCGTCACTCGGTATTTTCTATTGCTGGAATTAGGACGGATCCCATGCAAAACACAGGGGAAAAAACATTATATATAGTACATGTACAGTATATGTATGGCAGTTTGCTTTTTTATCGCATTTGTTTACATTCTCAATATCTACTTGTGACACAAATGCTGTTAAATTCTTTGATTTTTGGTAGTGTTCCCCCATAAATAACTACACTGACAGAAACTTCCCCTGCCATAACCCCACACTCTGCAAATGCAGTTTAGTCCTTGCAGATGTTGATTATGTAATATTAATAGTTGATGCTTTATATCTGCTGTCATATCCTTTCCCAAGTCACCTTTAGACTTAAACAGTTTCAGTACCTATATTGTCCTCCTTGATGGTTATGAATAGGGACATGTCCTGCCTGATTATATTCTTCCCCCAGTTTGTATTTTGTTTTTTTCCTATGGTTTTTTTGTGTGACTGGTTCAAAAAAAATAATTGCAGACACTGAGGGAACATTTCTTACTAACACTAGGAGTGGGATATTCAGAAGGGTTGTGCATGGCACAACACAGTTGCACCATGCGCAACCCACTGATGTACCCCAGTGCGATATTTAAAAGGGGAATGTGTGTGGCACAAATCCTGATGCACCGGAATGCATCAGTAATGCATGCGGCACAAGTAGGGGGGCGTGCCTATGCATACTCCGCACATCCTGATATTCAGCCCTGGATGTGCTGAGCAGATGCAGGTGCAACCCGTACCTGCGCTGCACACAGTTGAGCAAAAAATAAAAGGAGCAACAGCTGGCCACCCACAGGTGAGCTGCCATATTGCAGGGCACAAAATGACAGCTGCCAGCTGTGGGTGGCCACCCGAGCTCCGGCGGCACCTTCGTGTTAGCGCCCCCCCATGCCCAATCATGGGCATTAGTATTGTAATAAAGGGCCAATATCCCTGGTGGTCCAGTGGACCACTCGCAGCCCAATCTCAGGCAGCAGTATAATGTAAATATCCTCCTATATCCCTGGTGTTCCAGTGGACTACTCACAGCCCAATCGCAGGCAGCAGTATAAGATAAATATCCTCCTATATCCCAGGTGGTCCAGTGGACCATGTCCAGCCTGATCGTGGGCATCAGTTATCAAATATTAAAAGCCAATCCATCCCTGGTGGTCCAGTGGTACTCCCTCCTCACCTGCCCATTGAGCCCCATCACCCCACCCCCCCGGTCAGAGGCAAGCAGCAGCTCCCCACCCACATGCTGCCCCACCTGCTGACTGACTCCATGCAATAGGGCTGAACGCCCATTGGTCCACATTGTGGGCCAATGGGTGTGCAGTCCATACTTTACTACACAGTCCAGAAATGTGAATGGATCCATTCACATTTCTGGACTGTGTAGTATGGTACGGGCTGCACGCCCATTGGCCCACCCTGTGGACCAATGGGCATACAGCCCTACTCTACAGAGTCAGTTGGCGGGTGGGGCAGCATGCGGGTGGGGAGCTGCTGCCCACTGCTGACTGGGGGGGGAGTAGGGTGGTGGGGCTCAGTGGGTGGGTGGGGAGTGGGGTACCGCTGGACCACCAGGGAAGGATTGGTTTTTAATATTTGATAACTGATGCCCGCGATCTGGCTGGATGCAGTCCGCTGGACCACCAGGGATATAGGACATTTTACATTTTATACACATTCCTGTGATCAGGCAGTGGGGCACTTGCCGGGTTGTGCAGGGGGTGTCAGTCCCCGATGGCTGCAGCCTGACAGGGCGCCAGGTGCACGTCACCGGAGATGGGCACACCTGCATGCAAATGGGGCTATAATGACATGCAAATGGCCCCATTTGCACCTTGTATGCATTATGACCTTATTTGCATGTGCACTTTTGAATATCATGGGTGATGCACCTAGCACAATGGCATTTATGCTAGCGCATCCCCCTGCCCCTCTCTGCCCACTTGCGCTGGTGCAGTGCCACTGCACCATGCACATTGTGGGTGGCCACAGCGTGATATTCAATGGTGCTGAGCCATGGTGCAGCACTGTTGACTATCACCCTGTCAGCGCCCTGACGCATCCCAGTTGTGCTGTGCCCAGGCTTGTGCCACAGCCTGGCACAGTCTGAATATCCCACCCTTGGTGAAGATGGGCATTGAGAGTGTGTGTGTCTGTGGGGGGGTGGAGGCCCACTGGTGACCAATGAAAAAAACTATATATGAACATCAGAAGACAGGGTGTGGGGGGGGGACTAGACATCAGGGGCATAGATGCAAATTATGTCAGCATATTGAATTGTATGTGTCCATTGAATTTGGTATCTGTTTATTGAGTAATATACAAATGAAATGTTTCCCTAGCTTTAAGCAATTGTCTGTATAACATGCTCTTATTTTCCTATTGGCATTACTACACCGTGTAAGTACATTTTCTTAATAGCAATGCTTGCACAGTTTACATTGTGGACATCTTCTTAACAGTTTTTTTTGGTATGAATCCAGAGAGCATGCGTTTGTTTTCAATTAACTAGTATTTACATACCTTACAGTGTCTTTTATAGACTGTATGATTAATGTGGCAACATTTCTAAAATATAGATTAAGCCTATTTTGGTGATCACTTTTATCAGTATTATTATTACATTGACAGTCACTGTATTAGGCAACATGTTGATGTGTTTGTGGTGGGGGCACCACCGTTTTCTGGGCACAAATCTTGCAAGAATAATGTATGCACACTAGCTTTTTTTGACTCCTGAGTGCAGTTTTCTTACATACTGTCTCCTTAATCCTCATGAAAGCTCATGTTTGAACTCAGTTGACTGTCATATATCAATTTTCTTTATGCTTCCTGCTTGATTTATGTACAGTACAGCATTCTGCTAGCCTATAAACAAAGCTTACACGTGTTCCTATACATGTTACTTGATTTTGGAAACAGTGGCTATTAGCATACCATTTGCCATCCTGCATATTTGTGAGAAAATCATTTGCAACCAAAATGAACAGAGAAATATAGAAAACTGCCTCATTCAGTATTATACAGATAAATAGCACATTGGGCTTCATACTCAGCTAGTTAGGTAAGCTTAAAGGTCACCTAAATCAGGTCATGTCTTGACTACCAAATTTGTGAATTTTATTTGGACTTCCTGCTAATTAGCATTTTGGCTAAACCCCACATTTGGTACTGTGTCAACATTAATGATCTGCAAGAGAGCAATTTTTCTAGTTGCACTATTGCAATTATAATGTACAGTAGCTATCCAATACTTGTATTGCTAATGTACTGTGTCATGTTTCATAACAAGCATCTGTCATTGCCGAATGTTGTCTCACTGGCATTGGCATTGGTAGTACAGGAGCTAGTGGTGCATAATAGACATGACAGTGAAGTAGTTAACTGATTCCAACCCAAACCCCAAGCTGCAGAGACTGACAGGTGTTGGGGTATGCCCTTGGGTCATCAGCTATAATAATCATGCCATTTCACCTTTCCCTACCCTGTAGACACTGACAAGTGTTGTGGTGTGCTTTGGGGACTTTGGGACTTATACTTACCCTGTTCCATAAGGAAATATGCTGAGATGGGTGCAGTATAGGAGAATGGGGTGAACTCTGGGGCTGAACACTGCAAGGCACACCTCGATGCCTGCTACTGGCTGCAGGGTGGAGGTGGGGGTGGAATGGCATGAGAATTACAGCCGATGATTCCAAGCCACACCACTGACGCCTGTCAGTCTCCACAGGGTGGGGTGTCACAGTTGGAAACCCTAATGCTGTAGGCTTTTGTTGGTATTTTCACTCCAAATTTTCAACATGGACTTTTTGTGACCCTACCTCATGAAGAGCGGCACTATCAGTTTGTTAGCCGAAAGGTGATTTTGCACAGTGACTGTGCCATTTGGCACCACAGGTATGAAAAAACACATTTTGGGCAGGATGTAAAAAATGACAACTGTATTGTTCATGAGGAGGTGTAAAAAATGGCAACACTGAAAATCTAGAGTGAAAATATGAAAAACTGAAGTCATGAGCATGCATAGAAACCGCACAATGTAAGTCCATAACCCATTTATTTTTGGGATTTTATTAAACACATTTTCAACTTAGGCATTTTGGGACCTCCCCTAATGAACAGTGGTACTGTGATTTTGTTTATCTGTCCCAAAAGATGATTTCCCACAGCGACCACGCCATTGTACGCCACAGGTGTGAAAACACATTTCGGCCACTATGTGAAAAATGACAGCTGTACTGCTCATAAACAGGTGTGAAAAAATGCTAGTGTTGAAAATCTGGCATGAAAATATTACAAATTTGTGAAGTTACAAGGGTGCATGGAAACTGCGCAATGCACGCTTGTAACACAGTCATTTTATGGACTTTCATCACCAGATATTCAACATAGGTATTTTAGAACCTCTGCTCATGAACAGTGCCACTGTCAATTTCTTTTTTTTTTTTGCTATTTAATATGCTTTATTAGACACACCAAATTATATACATATATTATATATACAGTTGCATTGAACTTTTCAATGACAAACACAAAATACAACTAAAACTTAAAAAACTTGACTGTAATCCCACTCCCTCTCCCCTTCCCCGCTACCTCTCCTCTTTCCTACAGTCTATGTTACTATGTATATAAACTAAGTTAACCCCCCTCCCAACCTCCCCCCATTCAACAAACCAGCAACCTTCAGGACTCCATGGCTTTAAAAAAATGATCATAATATCAACTAATACATTCCATTTGATTAACCATATTGTTATGATATCCATCTACTACATCAGGAAGAGTTGGAGCTGTGACCCTTCTGTGTCAACTCCCACCTCTCAGCTATGTAGACTGTGAGTTGCTCCCATCTCTTACTGAAAAATCCTAAAGAGTGGTACTGTAACACTATTGCTCTTTCTACGTTAATAGCATTATACATTTCTTTAATTCATTCCCTGAAAGGAGATGAATTTTCTTTTACCCAGTACCTCATTGTAAGGAGCAATGCCACAGCCAAAATTAATGTCAAATAGTATTTGAATTTGCTTGGAATAGCCACTGAGAGGTGGCCTAGCACACATGTCTCAATGGTGAAGTAATTGTTCTCCCCGAACAGTGGGCTACAAAAATCTTTAATTTCCAACCAAAAGCCTTGGATCTTAGGACAAGCACAGCTCAAGTGGCTAAGCGTACCCAGCTCCTGGTTACATTTCAGGCAGGCTGAAGAATGTTGCTTCCTCATCAAGTTTCTCTTAACCTGGGTAATATATAAATTGTGAAGAATGTTAAATCTTACTAACTGAAGCCTGTCCTGTTTAATGAACTTATAATTATTAGACCATATTGATTCCCACTGAGCTGGATCATATGACAGATTCACAGTCATCTGCCAATATATGGCTGTCGGCCTGAAAACATTTTCGGTCATAGAAAGCAATTTTCCATATAAAATGTCTATTGGTTGAGATTGAGTAGCTATTTCTGCCATTTCTGTGAACACTGTATCTGCCTTTGAGGACCATGGGGGTTTATTTAGTGCCTTACCTACACATTGTTTAATCTGGAGAAATTTAAACATTGGTAGTGTTGAAAACTGAAAAGTTTGTTTAAGCACAGAGGGTGAAATGAATTATTTTTCCGCCACTATTTCTGATAGCTTCGTCACATGCCAGTCTTTCCAAAACATCTGAGTAATAACTTTAACCCCTATAGTTAGATTTAAATTATTGAATATTGGTTGCCCCAGATCATGGAGATGGTTCAGTTTAAAGCTATTACAAGTTGAGCATGGGCTTTCATTTACCATGCTAGAGGTGTATTCCTTCAATTCTGTGGTATTTTCTTACCCTTCGTAAACAGCAGGGATGCTAATGATATCGTATAGGTAGAAGTTAGGTGTCTCTCTATTTGTAGCCAGGCTAACTTTGGTATCTTGTCTCTTTGTGGATTTTGCCATTGGAAATACTTACTCCCCTGAAAGTCCAGATAATAGAAAAACAGGTTGGGAATACTAAGACCACCCCGCTCCTTTGGTCTTTTTAATTTATGAATAGCTCGTCTTGGTCTCTTTCCTTGCCATAAAAAATCAGACCATATTGAATCCACCATTTTGAACCAACTCTGAGTGAAAGCCAGGTTCAACATAGATAGGGAATACATCAGCCAAGAAAAAAATAACCATTTTGAGGATGTTAACCCTTCCCCAGAGAGACAAAGGTAATTTTTGCCATCTCTTCAGGTCTTGTTGCATTTGTAAAATTACGGAATCTAAATTTAAAGCATTTAATTTCCCCATGTCCTTAGGGATTTCTATATCTACAAACGAAAGTGACCTGGGAGCCCAGCATAATCCTAATTCCTCTATCATGACCTTTGTACACATTGGGGTTAGAACTAATACAGATGTTTTATTTGAATTCAATTTATATCCCAATAAAACACTGAAATTTTGTATGATATCCAAGGCTGACTGCAATGATAGGTGCCAACAAGATAAATGCAGAAGAATATCATCAGCAAACATTGATATTTTATATTCTTCTGCTCCCTATCCTTATTCCTCTGACAGTTTTAACCACCTTTATTTTCAGGGCTAACGGCTGAATATATAGATTAAATAACATCGGGGATAAAAGGCACCCTTGTCTTGTACCTCTAGTCAACATGCAACTATCAGAAATAGCCCCGTTACAAAGCAGTCTTGCTGATGGGGAGCGATAAAGTATTTCCACCCATCGGATGAAATCAGCAGGAATACCATATCGAGGCAAAAGGTCAAATAAAAATTCCCAGTTGACTCTGTCAAAAGCTTTTTCCGCGTCCAGAGAGACCAGCATCATATCAGCATCGGGCTCCCTGGACGAGGACATCAAACGACAAATTTTTCAAAAGAAGTCACTCGAGTGTCTCCCAGCGGACAAAGCCTGCCTGCTTGGGTCCAAGTAAGATATCTCAAACTTGTTTTAGTCAGAATGCCAAAATACTTGCTAACAATTTGACTTCTATGTTAAGTAACGAGATAGGTCTATAATTACTTGGACTAGGGGGATCTTTCCCAGGCTTTGGTAAAACTACTATTCTGGCTTCAAATATGGAGGATTCTTTTACTGAGGCCTTAGATAAGTAATTAAATAATTCCTGCAAATAAGGAGCTAATTTGTTTTTAAATGTTTTGTAGAAGGCCTGAGGGAAGCCGTCAGGGCCTGGGGCTTTGCCCACCGGTAATCTATCAATTGCAGCTAATGTTTCCTGTATATTGATATTGCCTACCAAGCAATTTTGTTGTTGTATATTTAATTTTGATAACGTCTCATCCTTTAAAAATTTCTCCAGTTTGTTTATATAATCTCCCGGTAAGTTTGGAGGTGTATACAACTCTTGATAATAATCCCTGAAAATCTTAGAAATTACTGACGGGTCAGAGGTAAACTGTCCTGTGCTTTAATCTTCTAATGTTGACACCCACCTTGCCTCCCTCTGTTGCTTAAGTCAGTTTGCTAATAGTCTCCTTGCCTTCTCCCTATGTCCGAGATAAGCAACTTTCCACTTTGCATTATCCCTTAAGTTAACATTTAACATATGAGAGGCATATTTCGCCCTAAGGGCTTGAAGTTCTCTCCAAATCCGCTCTTCTGAGGTTGTACCCAGATCCTTTTCCAAGACATTTATTTGTTCTAACCACCCCTCTACTTCCTTTATCCTTTGATGTTTCCTAACTGCGGCCATTTGTATTAACTCCCCCCCTCCACATAGCTTTAAGGGTGTCCCATAGCACATTTGTTGCTTGGATAGATGCATAATTATTTTCCCATGTGATTTTTATAAAATCTCTTATCCTTTCTATGCATTTCTCATCTAACAACAATTGGGTATTTAGTGACCATAATCTGGATGCCTTCCTATATTGGGTAAATCTCACTCTCAGCCAAATCAGAGAATAATCTGAAAGGACCCTAGGATATATCCCAACATCCTCTATCCCCGGTAAAGCAAAGGAGCTGATAAGGAAAAAATCCATCCTTGAAAGCACCCTATGCGGAGCTGAATAGAAAGTATACTCATGAACCTGAGGGTTTCTAAGCCTCCAAGGGTCCGAGTGACCAGAGTCAGTCATCAATTCTCTGAGCGCCCTCTGTACTTATGAAAGGCCCACTAGCTTGCTATATAATCTATCCAGATCATTCACATATACTAAATTCCAATCTCCTCCAAGGAGGCACGGAGTATTAGGGACTAAAGATATTATGGCTTCTAGTGATGGAAAAAATTCAGGCCCCTTTAACTCAAAAATAGCCCTCTGGCAGTCTCAGTGAGAGTGCACTCACAGTTGTGTGCTTTTCTGAAATACGAGCATATGGTGGACCCTGCTCAGCCATGGTGGGGAAACCCCAACCTCACTATGGAGGGCAAACCACTTCAGTTGAAGTGGATCCCCCAAATGGGAGACTGTCTGCTCAGTTTTTTCATACGAGAGGATCACTCGTGGTTAAATTCCTCCAAGATCATCCATAAAGCCCAAATTCCGAATTTTGTTGTGTTCAAAATATTCCAGTTACGTCACCTATTGGTGAAATCTCTCGGCCCTGCCCCCCTGGTTTCTCCGAACCACCCCTACTGGATAGAGCTGATTTCGGTGGCCAGCGGCCCTCATGCTGTGTCCAAGATGTACGGGATACTACAAAATTGGAAATGGCCAGATTGTTTTGGTCCAACCCAATTTTGGGCTGCATTTTTTCCTCACCAAACGGTTAACTGGCCCTCCCTGTGGGTGGACTGTCACAAGTACATCAGACATGACAAGCTCCAGCTCATGCAGTTTAAAATTTTGCACAATTGCTATTATTCTCCTTGTAAATTGGCTAGGTTGGGACTCCTGTCGTCAAGTACGAGCAATCGTTGCCATCAGGATGAGGGGAATCTCCTACATATATTCTGGGAGTGTCCTAAAGTAGCTCCCTGTGGCAAGCAATTTGATCAAGGGTAGATCCATTACTGGGATTAAATGACCTCTTTATTCCCAAAATCTGCATTTTGGGAGATTTCTCCTCTATTACAATAAACATTAGGAAATTTCATATTGCTCTGATAGCAATGTGAGTGAAAAATCTGGTGCTGCGTCATTGGAAGGACGCGACTGACATCACTTATAGTGAATGGTTGCAAGAGTTGTTGGCAAATCTGTGCCTAGAGAATATGATAGCTAACCTACATGATCAGTCCCAGAAATTTCAGAGGATATGGGGCCCTATACTGACATTGTACTCTTTACAGGCCTCATAGAGATTCACCCCCATTCAGTTGGCCCACTGGAGGTCGCACCTGTGTGAAGAAAAGGGAAGGGGATGGGGGAAGGGGGAAGAGGAAGAGATGATCTAATCTCTGTATCTAGGTATTGTGTCAACCACATGTGTGTTTATTGGATCTTCTCTTTGGTATGGTATAAAATTGAATAAAGTTTGAATTGAAAAAAAAAATGTAGGGGTTTCCTGATTCGGGCCATACATGGAGCCTAACATCACCTCCATCCCTGCTAAACTTCCAGGCGCAAAAACAAGTCTCTCCTTAGGGTCCTGCCACATCTTGATTTCCTTAAAGGGTATGCTTTTATGGATTAAAATAGCTACTCCTGCCTTTCTGGGGCTGATACCCACACCATATACCTGTCCCACGCATGATTTGTGGAATTGACTCAAATTCCCTACAATTACATGTGTCTCCTGCAGCATAACAATGTGAGATTGGTATCTTTTAAGATGACATAATATAACATATTTTTTTGAGTTGTCTTCCCCCTTAATATTCCACGATACTACTCTCCAATTCCCCATATTTCCACAACGTAGCTTTCTGATATATTAATTGAGACCTGTATCTGTGTCCTGAAAGGTATAACAGTATCAACTATAATAAAATCCTGCTTATATCCCTTTCTCCCCCCTTCCCCCAGCCCCTAGTTTTTCTTCCCCACTGATTAACTACCCGGGCCAAATGTCTGCTCCCTAATGTTTTATCCACCATGCCCCAAGAGGAGCAGCCCCGCTGTGGTCTCTTAAGCACTTAAAAAAAAAAGAAAAGACATTGCTAAAGATAAACAAAAAACAAAAAAACACAAGTGCCTTAATAATTCCGCTAAGCTTTACATTATCTCCCCTATAACTCTATACCTTCCCTTCTTTCTCCCACATTGCTAATTTCCCTACCTCCTATAGCCTTCTATCATACATTCACGTTTTCTAATAACTCTAGAGGGCTAACATTTTCATTACTGTCCCCCTTCATTCTCAAGTATATCTATAAGTAACCCACGACAATCAGATCTATACTTCGTATTCCCTAAATATTACAATTATCTCTGAAGCTATCTGTTAGTATTTCACAGTAGCTCCTCCTTTTCTTGAAAGCTAATGCCACGTTTTAGTATTTGACTACCATACTATTAATAATCATAGAGACTGCAATGTTCCTTTGCAGTCACATGATGGTGTCTGTTGTATTCTTTTCCCTATTTTAAATCACTTTATATACTTTACTAATGCTTGAAAAGGTAAATTATAACATCAAGTCCTGAAGTTTAGATCCTCCAGAATGAAGCTTCCCGCTCTCCTCCCAGACTCCCCCAGTCTTTTTAAACGAAAAATATTCCCCTCTTTCTGCTTTCTCTCGTTTTCTTTTCTCCTCTGAGTATGAGGCCACAATGAAGTCCTTTATTCCCCAAAACTCAAACTAGGCTCTCTTCAACCTGTGGGCATAGTCCACTCTTCCTTCTCTCATAAATAACCTGTATTCTTTTACTTGCTTTTTGCCGTATTCTGATTGCCTTCCAATTTGCTCAGTCCCCCTTCCAAACAGCTGCAGTAGCTGGACAGCCATATCAGCCATTGCTAGTTCTGCCATTTCAGGGTGCTGTACCCCCGACTGCAAAAAGACTTCTAGTCAGGCTAGATTGAGTGTTCTGTGGTGTATTTTGGTGTCCCAAAGCTTGGATTGAATTGGACGGTAGGCAGCTCTATCCTGCCTTACTTTATATGTCAGATCAGGAACCATTCTCAGGCGCTTCCCCTTCCCATTCTATTTTTTCAGCACTTCTAGCTGCTTTTAAGATGTGATCTCTGTCCAAATAGTTTAGAACTTTGAATATTATCGGTCTTGGTGGATTATTTGGCTGTTTTCAGCTTAATCGCTCTGTGTGCACGCTCTATTACATATATAGGCCCATTTGGCAAAGGGCCTGCAATCCGCACACAGAGCTTTTGCATGAAAGTGATAGAATTGCTACCTTCATCCCCTTCTGGAAGTCTAGATTATTACGTCTAGATCTCCCTTCTAGGTCGTCGATTTTTGTTTCCATTTTTTTACTGATTTCTTAAGATCCACATTATCAGCTTCTAATTTAACTACATGATCTTCCACTAATGCTATTCTGGCTTCTGCATCTCCTATACGTGTACCTAGGCCCAGCAACGATCCTTTCCATTCCTTAAATTCAGCAATTAAGGAAAACAAGGCAATTTTGATAGTTCTGATATCCTCCTGCATCTGGTCTTGTGCTGATTGCTGTTTGTTTGGAATTGCTTCAGATTCCAATGAAGTGCTTCTGCGGAACCTTTTGGCTCCCAGCCCCACTGTGACTTCCTCCTCTCGATCTTCCAATGACTCCGACATCATACTTCTGTCTCTGCCTCCTGAGTTTTCGATTACCCCCTTCAGTAATCTTTTGATTTTAGTGAAGGTAAGAACTGTTCTACTTAGCTTATGGCAGAAAATATGTATTTATTTCAAGCAAGTGGAGCTGCAACGCTATGCTGCTACTCTTCCCAGGGCATCACGTGACCCCCCCACTGTCAATTTCTTAATCTGTCCCTAAAACTGATTTCCCACAGAGATGGCGCTATTCTGCACCAAAAGTGTGAAACACATTTTGGCCAAGATATGTAAAATGACAGCTGTACTGTTCATAAGGAGGTGCAGAAAAATGCCAGTGTTGAAAATCTTGAGTGAAAATATTACAAATTCAAGAAGTTATGAGCATGCGTGGAAACTGTGCAATGCACGCTCTTAAAACAGTCGTGTTTTTGGATTTTCACCAAATTTGAAATACAGATATTTTGAGAGCCCACTCATGAACAGTGGCCCTGTCATTTGTTAATCAGTCCCGAAAGGTGATTCCGCACAGTGACCACTAAATCACCTTTCGGGACTGAATAATGCCATGACAGTGACTGAATTCAAGAGGAGGGGTCCCAATAACCCCATGTTGAAAGTCTGGTGCTAAAACTCCCAAAAATGCCTGAGATATGCACCAAAGTTGAAAAAAAAAACATTTACGGCATTATACAGCTTATCGGCATTTCTTCAGTTCGCAGTCGGCTTTGAAGAATGAAGACTTGTTCCTGGTCCACTGAAGATCATTGCATCTTGCTCCGGAGGAAAGTATGGGGTGAGGGGGGTGTGGGGAGGCAGGGTGCACAGAGGGTGGGCGCAGGTTGGGGGAGGGGCCACAGGATTCAACGAGGGACTGTTTTCTGTTTTACAGGTTTAAAAGAAAGAAAAACATAATGGGGGAGTTTTTTTTTTTTACAGGGACATTTGGCATGCTGGAGTGGGCTCCCAGTGTGCCACCTGAGTGTTTTTGGGGGTGCTGTAGCTGACAGGAGATTGGGAACACCTGTCAGCACATACCAAGTGGTGGGGGCAAGAGCCGATGATAATTGGGCACCCCCCTCAATACACAACAAATGGGGGACATTATGCCAGTGGGGAGTGGCTCCCCATCAGCAGATTGAACTGGGAATGGGGGGACTGAAACTGATGGGATTGGCCCTCATCTGCAAAGAAAGACTGTTGAGGGGGCATGATGCCAAGGGGATTGGGTACCCCTCGGCACACAATTGAAATGGAGGGGCAGTATGCTACTGGGGAGTGGCCCTTCATTGGCACATGAACTGGGTTGGAACATGCCAACAAGGGGATTAGGCACCCCCTGAAGTCAGCATTGTGGTAGGCAGTGGCGGCAGTCACTGCCACAATGTTTATTGGAATAATTCACCAGGAAGGGCATGTCAGGAGGCATGTTATTGTGCCGCTGCTTGATGAGCTTACCTCTCATTGCAGTGGCACTTTTCTTAGATGTGGTGACCACTTTACATATTGCTGGTGTAACTGCCTGCATGCTGGCTTATTGGGGAATGAGGGGCGCACATACTGATGCATGCCCTACATTTGCTGACAGTGAATGCACCTCCAAATCTGCTACTACTGCAAGATGTTGGCTGGCACGCAGACATGAGCCAACATAAAAATGAATAACATACAAAATAAAAAAGAAACATGTGTCTAGTAACAATAAAAACTGCAATTTCCATTGATGAATTAAGTACTCAGGTTTTTATTGTTTTACAGATGTTGTGGATCTTTGATCTATTTATTGTTGCTCTGACTTCAAAACTCTGTTTTAGCTCTAAATTATTTCATCTTTTCAACATTGTTCCCAAATGCACCTGGGAACTGAGTCATAAGCTGCAAGTTGCATTTTGCTCACAAAGGCTATGGTGCTGTTTAGATATAAAATCATTGCATTTCCATTTAAACAGTTCCACTTTACTAAAAACTTCAAAGAAAATGCTTCTAGCTACTTTTAAAAGCACTAAAGGCTGCTTACAGTAGTTTATATCTTTTTCCCACCTGAGTTAATGTATGAGCAAAACTGTTTATGATTGTCTTTTATATTTATGGATAAATGTGACTGGTTTTCTTTACACAAGTTGGAAACATAATTGCAGACATACAGGGGACTGTTTTCTTATTTACAGGTGAAGATGGACATTGGGAGTTTGTGTATGTGTGTGTGTGGGGGGGGTGTCACTGGTCACCAATGAAGAAAAAACTATACTGGCAACTTGATCTACTGCATTCATTTGCAATGCAGACCAACCTCAAGCAGTGGAAATAAAACCATACTTCTTTATTCAATCATTTTCCCCCATGATCATAATGCAAAGATAAAATAGGTTGATTTGCACAAGAAAACAGGGTTGTTGAGTGATCTGGTGGGAGAAGGTATTGCTAGTCACCAGGGAAGTTGTTGTAAGGGGTCAGGTGGGTGATTGGGTTAGGGGAGGGACTACTACCCACCAGTGAATTTCTTTTAAGGGGTTGGGCAGGTGATTAGGTGGGGTGAGGGATGGCTAACCACCAAGGAATTTCTTTGAATGGGTTGAGTGGGTGATCAGACACTGTATACAGAAAAACAAAACAAAAGATTATATAGATTTATGCAAAACTGTTTATCCATAAGATGGACTTTTCAACATGGGTCCCCTTATTGCATGGTGGATCCTTTAATTTTGCAACAGCTAAGTGCAAAGGGGCAGACAGCGTGAAAAAAGTCAGCCTGAGCAAGTTTAGAATTTGTGCTGTAATGTAAGTAAAGGGAGGAAGGGACTATGGAGAGACCTGCTGGAATAGTGAAAATTGGGGGCACAGCAGATCAGTATTTCCCCTGAATGGAAACAGCAGTACTGGGAGGATCATCTGTATCCCACAATCTCCCACTTCACACAGAGTGCAAGATCCAATCTGCTGGTGAAGAAGCCTTCTAATTGGATGAATGCTGTTGATCACCAGGCCTGGGCATGCACATTTGGCACATTCCCAACCCTTTATGTGAATAGGGTCCAATATTAAATTGCATGTTTATTAAGCAGTAAGTTTATAAGGAACTGATTTCGAAATGAGAACTTGCATTACAACTACAATATTGACATTGGATAAATGTGTGTGCACTTGTAAATACCTGTTACATAACATAGGCATTAACTGAGAAAACAATGCCATTATTTCTTAGACACAATATTGTTATAATGTCAATTAGTAATTTTGCAAATTAAATATTTTTTTGTACACTTAATATCAATTCACAATATTAGACTGTATTTTTATTAACCTGTAAGATTATGAGCAACTAGATTACAGACAGAAGTCACCTGAAGTGATGCCAGTAAGTACATTTAAGTGTAGCAGACTGAAGATTAAGGGGGAATGTGAGGAAATTCTTTTTCACAGAAAGGGTGGTGGATGCATGGAATGTCTTACCACAAGAAGTGGTGGCTATGAATACAGTGCAGGGCTTCAAACAGGCATGGGATAGGCATAAGGGAGCAATACAAATGACTATGACTAGATAGGCCACTGACAGAGCAAAGGCCGATGGCACATTTATAAGGTAGGAAAAAGAAATGGGCAGACTGGATGGGCCTTGCGGTCCTTATCTGCCGTCAACTTCTATGTTTCTATGTTTCTATATTGTAATCATATTTTACTTATCATTCTGATTACATGTTTAAGTTTTTCTATGTGATTGCCTCTTAAATAAATGTCAGATAGACATAGACTGTTGAAACAGTACACAGGACCAGCATTCATATGTAGTTACACTTGTCAGAACAAATTTAATAATATCAAAAAGTGATAGCAGAGTAGTTAGACAATGGATTTGCTGTTACAATTTGCAACAGCTATTACATGTGCAGTTGCCCTTGTAAGCACAAATTACTTAATGTCAAAATAGATACAGTAGTAGTTGCACAATAGATTGTCTGTTACACTTTGTAGCAGCTATATTATATGTAGTTACACTTGTCAGAATAAATTGAATTGTCCCAAAAAAGGAGACAGTAGTAGTTACAATTGTAATTATTTCTTCAGGCAAATTGTTTAAGTATATAACACACAGTTCTGAAATCAGTTAACTGCTACATAGTAGATACATGTAACTGGGTAATCTGGGTAATGCAATTGAACAGGTTAGGCAGTTTATATACTTAGGAATGTTAATCGACTGTCATTTAACATTTGATTCCCATGTTACAGAGTTAATTAGTAGGGTACATAAAATGTTGTGGTTTCTTTAATGTATTAAGGACAATCTTACAGTTGATGTTAGATTATTACTTACACATAGTTTATTGTTATCAATAGTGGGTTATGGGTCTGTCGTATACTCTTATACCTCTGACAGAGTCTTTTCTAGACTCCAAGCTACATACCATTCTATTTTACGTTTTGCCTCTGGTCAAATGAGGTTAACCCACCATTGTTCTCTTTACAAACAATTTGGCTGTATGTCTTTAGAGGGGCGATTTAATTTTAGGGCATTGTTGTTTTTGCACAAGGTTTACTTAGGTATTATGCCACAAAGCATTCTTAGTTTATTCCCTAGGAATACAACTGGTTGTACAAGATTACAGCATAGGGAGAGCTTTTTTGGTCCCTTTCTTTCACACAACCTTTGGCCAGAATTCATTAAATTTTTTCAACTGTTATGATGTACAATCAACTTCCTAATAATGTTACAAGACAAAAGCAGTTTATCTATTTTTAAGTCAGAACTTAGGAAAAATTTGCTGGAGAATTCAAATTGTAAATGTTATGTTTAATGCATATTTATGGATTGTAAATTGTTTTAAGTTTGTGTGCATGTCTTTTGTACAAACTGGTCATTTGTGAAAATGGGCTTGTCCCCACAGACTTACCAGTATAAAAATAAATAAAATGAAAAAAATGAAAAAAACTGCACTGATGTTATAGAGTAGTTACAGTGTAGTTATACAGTAGCTACAGTTTAGTTAGTGACACTTACAATAAAGTGTTACCATTTTCATTTTTTCCTTCACTGGATTCATCCTTCTCCCTTTTGGACACCATAATATCTGAACTACCTGTACCAAATCTTTCTGATGGCTGTGCAGCTTTATCTTTTCCCTCTTTTTTGGCACCTTTTTACATTATTTGCTGCTGTATGTGGCGAAATGGACCCATCAGATATGTTTACCACCATCATTGTGACCACTCTCTGAGTCTTTTTTTATCATTTTTAGGTGACACAGAGTGAGACCGAGAAGGCATGCTTCATTGTGAAATTGTTACCCTTTCAAAAATGAGGTTTTGGGGCCAACAGTATAACCGGACTTATAATTTATAAATTTATGTTGTGGACCTAAACACTTTAAACAAAGCGTGTTGCAGTTTGGCCTTGCCAGGAGCTGAAAATAATTTCTACATTTTTTTAATAATCCACAAGGTCTTTCTGACACACAAATTAGAGAAAAATCTGAAATGATCAAAGGAACCCCCTTCCCCCAAAATAAACTTATTTTTTTAAGGCTCTTGTACTGAGGAAACTTTGTCAAAGGTCAAACTGTGGCTCCTAAAACAGGAACTGGTTATTTACAGTGAAAGGCACAGACAGAAATTAAAGTGAAAACCCTCCTTTTTGTGTAAGTAGGATAATAAAAATAGTACATTCAGCAAAAGGAAGGTGGTTTACAAGTCAACATAGTCATCACAGTCAAACAGGAAATTCTTAAATGTCTGGGAATCAGAGCAGAACCAGAGAAACCTAGACTATAAAAAAATACCATAGCTAAAATACTGCATAATCTAAAAAATAACCAACTACACCTTTGTATGTACTGTATACCAACAAAATAAAACCCAACTGAAGAACCAGCCATAACCGGAGTTCAATACAGGGTGACTGCTCTCATCAGGTGGATAAGCAGATCTAAACAATTGTCAGAATAAAGTGTAGATGCAGAGCTTGAACCTACAATCCAAATTCTAAAATTTGCATAGGTTCTGTCTCCAGGGTGTCACTCTCAGCAGAGATGACTTAAATAAAGTGTAAACATTTAATTGAGGAATTCCTGGGGTTAGAACCATCAAGAATAGTGAAGATCATCAATTTACACTTGCTTGTCTTCTTGCAATTTGCCAACTAACCACTAAGAGCTCTCAAACTAAGGTAGCATTTGAAAACAATGACAACGAGTATTGCTGAGCATTACAACTAATTGTGACTGATGCCATTGTGACCGAAGCATCCAGATATCTTTAGTTGTAATGGAAAGTGATGCTGGGCACCTTGTTAGAAGAAGTGTTGGAGAAGAATTGCAGAACCCCAATGCTAGTATAAGTAATTTGATAAGTACAACTGAACTGCAAGTCATATTAATGTGATCTTTAGCCAAGCCAGATTGCATTTCTGCCAAGAGGTAGGGGATACAGTCTGTCAGTGGAAAAGGGCAGTCATGGAGATTTAAACTAGTAGTAGTACTAAGTTAATTTGTTGTCCACCCATTCCTTGGGGATTAGAGTGCTTTATCTTTGTAGAATAAACTTTGGCTAAAACCAAAGGATAGGCGAGGCAGGTAGTACGGGGGTCACCAGTGGCAGTTGTTAGATGCATGGGCTTACCAAAGCAAGGGTAGCAGCTCTGGGTAGCACAAGCATAGTAGATTCCCAGTTGGAGAATGGAAGCATAAAGGGAAGGGACTATTCTCACTTGAAAGCATGCCATATGAGAATAACACACAGCAAAACTGACTCGTCTGACAGCCCAATGCACTTTGAAGTCCAGGACATAGAGACTCACAGACACTTAGTAGTGGAAGAAAATGACTAAGGCACAGAAAAATGGAAAATTACAGCTGTTTAGAAGAAATAGGTCTGACAGGAACAGGTCTAGGTGTCTATCTTTTTAACTCATTACCTCCAATAGCTCCATATCTAGGCCGAACTATCCATTGTTTACCTGACACAAAATGGCCACTGACTGCATACCTCTCACCTGTCCCTGATTTTCAGGGACATCCCTGATTTTGCCTCAACATTTTTCTCTGTCCCTCATAAAATTTGTGTTTTTGTGACAGAACAGCAGGGATTAAAAGTGTAAAATAATGCCAAACAATAAAGTAAGTTGTTCTTCTTCAGAAAATGCATCTTAACACAAATCCCCTTTTTCTATCAGCTTTCTGACTGAATAGTACCAGTTTTTAAGATGTGTCCCTGATTTGGGGTCTTTGTCCCTGATTTTTTTAAGCCTTGTCCCTGATTCACGAGGCAAGAGGTTGAGAGGTAGGCCACCAAGGAGGTAATGAGTTAAGGGAAGGTGTCTGAAAAATAAGGAGGAAAACTGGTGCAACAAACAGTTCCACTTTTTCCATTGGGTCAAGCTCAGAGAAAAAAGCAGGTTGGAGGGCAGGCACAAGTCACCCAGAAAGGAATTACTGGACCATAAACAGATCAGTACTGCTAAATGGATTCAATAGTGGTAAGTGCTGTGTGAAAGTTAAATTTCACAGGTGGAATTAATGTATAGTGACATTATGTATTACATATTATGCTTCCATTAATTTTTGAGCAAATGCTGTCAATTATTATTGTGTGGTGTCTCCACTGTAAATTTTAAACTACTAAACCAAATTTAGCAGCTTTGCCAGATTCCAGAAACCAACAGCATTGGGTATGTATGCCAAATTTCAGGTGTGTACCTGAAATAGCAGCAGATCTACTGTACAAATAACCACATTTTTGAAGATGTATCACAAAATTTCACAAATAATTAAATTATGAAATTATGATCAACTGTAACTTACTGTGCAATTTATTTAACCCAATGTCTCCATGTGAAGCAGTTTCTGAGACTTTTACAAAAGGGTATGGATATACATTTTCAAATATAAAGCTCCAAAGGTGGCCACATTGTAAGCAATGACATATTTTCAGAAATAATAGCAAAACATTTTTTTTAAAGTTTGCAACAGTGCCAGCCAGTTAGTGCAGCATTTGTGCTACCACCCATAACACCAGTGACCTGAGTTCAGAAATGGGCATTGGACATCAGGGGCAGGCCAGGGGGAGGAGGTTTTAGCACCCCATAGGACACTCTCCTTATCTGAGCAAGTGAAGGGCTTTCACATTGCTCCATTACTGCCATCTGTTGATGCACTGGTGACAACATTGGACTCATGGTGTTGGGAGGGGGAGGACACTGTTAGGCACTTGGCTGAGATGAATGCCAGCATGTCAATAGCCTGGAGTCTTGTCCTTCATGCTGGCATCCTCAGGAGCGGGGTTTCAGGGGACCACAAGCAATAGGAAAAAATGCAAACTCAAGCCCCCACAACTGTGCAGCAAGAGAAGCTGGATGGGGGATGGAGCATTGATGGTTGGTACTACCACCACCAAGCCCCACTGGCATTGTGAGAAAAAATATGTAAAAAAATTCTGATAAAATAAACAAATAATTTGCCAGACTTTGAACCTGTATAAGTTCATATAGTTGACATTCCCTTAGCACATCTAAGAATACGCAATCATGCCAAGGTTCAGGTCTCTAGCTGTAAGAAAAACTGAGG
This sequence comes from Neoceratodus forsteri, assembly GCA_016271365.2. NCBI lineage: Eukaryota > Metazoa > Chordata > Ceratodontiformes > Ceratodontidae > Neoceratodus > Neoceratodus forsteri. Next base: position 1,158,593,811 of record CM028130.1, on the reverse strand, counting down.
CATGACCAAATCAAGAATGTTACAAAATATTACAATATTCAAAGAAATTTTGTGCAGTTTGCTAAATTTCACAACTTTTCTGCAAAAATCAGATTTGTTCATTGTATCTAACCCTAGTGGTTCCCCTACACAAAGGGGGAGTTTATGTAAATCCAGGAAACTACAGGCTGGTTATTTTGACAGTGATAGTGGAGACAATTATTAAAACACAAATAGTCATATTCTTAAAGGAAGGACTTAATTGTTGTAAACAAACATCAAAGCATTTAGGGAAGGATGTATCGGAGTAACTTAATTGACTTTCTTAGTGTAGTGACACAAATGTCAAACAGTTGACAGGCAGTGATTATATTATGCCTAGATCATAGCAAAGCCTTTGACTCGGTGTCACATAAAAGACTAAGGGCCAGATATTCAAAACTTTGCCCAGGGGCAAAATTAGCACTGCCCAGCGGGCAAACTGAGCCCGGAGCACAAAGCAAGCCATATTCAAATGGAATAGCCCAGGGCAAACAGCTTCTGAATATAGCATGGTAATGAGGCCATGCAAACTGGGCTGGGAGTGCAGGGCAAACATTGCCCTGGAATAAGACAGCACTGAATAAAACAACCAGGAAGTGCAACCCACAACAACAACACAGTACACAGCAACGTGAGGGCAGGTACAGACGTAACCACGTGGCCAATGTGTGTGCCAGCAAATGCATGGACTCAGTACAGTTGCAGGAAGCAGCAGATGAGAAGAACAGTGATCAAAACTTTACAATATTCCCCGTACCATTAAGCGCGCGCTAACACATTAGCGGCGAGCTAAGCAGTTAGCCTGGGCAAACACGCTGCCGGAGCTAAAATGTGCCATATTCAAAGTGCCATGCAAATGAGCCTACTTAGGTAGTCTCTGGGCAAACAACCGGATTAGCATCTCATTATACCCTGATTTGCACACAGTTTGCCTAAGCGTTACTGCAGGGTCCCATAGAGCCACCTGTAGGTCAGTCTGGAAGTACAGGGCAGACAAGGTCCAACCGCAGCTCCATCTGTAGGTCAGTCTGGCAGTGCAACGATGATAGCTACAGGCTACAGGTAAACAGTACAGCATAGCATAGCATAGCATATTGTACCCCAGGGACAGGACAGCATAGGCACGGGTGGTGGTGGTGCTGCATGCAACTGTCACACTGTAGGCATGCAACAGCAGCAGCCACTACAGTAGCAAGGGAGACAGTAGTGTGAGGGACGTAGCACTGCCTATGGTGTGTAGGGCAAGTGATGCTGATTGCACTGTACACAGTGACAGGCCCAACCTGCAGGTGTTTACTGACAGTCGACATTACTGTTACACTGTTGTGTGACCAACAGATGCTGTACCTGTGGCATGTGATGCTCACAGTGACATGTACATATCTGGCTTTGTGTGTTGTGGCAGTTGTACAGCTATGTGGTATGTGGCTGGGGGGGTATATAGTATCCGAAAGGCACACTAGTGTTGGGGTATTCCTAATACTGGCCCATGTGCACTGCATGCTGATCCCAGCCTTGTGGCCACACCTGGTCTGTGGCACAGCCTGGTCACCCATACACACTCCCTCAACATCCTCCATGCCCACAGTGCTGCATGTGTGTGCTGGCATCTGTTTTTGTCCACAGATATGTGTGGTCAGCAGGTGTGTGCTGTATGGCTACACTGCCATGCTGTCCACTGGCGGCAGGGTCACCACTTACTGCCTGGCATGGCTGGGACTGGTGGCAGATGATGGCATCATTGTGATGCCATTGGTTAGCAGCAAGCTTCCACTATGTTTGGCTTTATCTATGTGTTATATTTATGTATTAGGGTCACGCAAGACCCGCGCTAAACCCCAGCAAATCCCGCGCACAGCCATTTATGTTGCGCAAAGCTGATTGCCCAGGATTAAGACCAGCTTTTTCTGGGCGGTAATCTACACCGTATAATAGTCGCTACTAGGTCGCTGGGCTAAACCACTTAGCGCGGCGCTAGCCACTGAATATAGCATTGCGCTTGTATTCATGTCAGTTTGCCCCTTGCATACATTATACTTTTGCCTGGCGCTAATGCAGTTTGCCCGCGCTATTTGGCCTTTTGAATATGGCAGACCCGCGCTAATCCCGCGCTAAACCTGCGCAAATGATTTTTGCCCAGCGCAAAGTTTTGAATATCTGGCCCTAAGAAGGTGAGCAATCTAACTACAAGAGAAAAAAAAAGATTAGATGGATCAAAATCTGTTTGACAGGACAGAACCGAGAGGGAGCTCCTAAATGGTAAATTATCTGAGAAATAGGCAGTAACTAGCTGGATACCATGCAGGCAACAAAACCAGCAACACACAACTGCTAAATGTAATAGGAACTCACTTTATTGATTAAAAGGTATAACCATATTCCCAGGCTAAATCAACAACAGCAAAGCCCTAACTGGTTTTGCAACTAATGCATCAATGGGGGGACAGGAGTGCAAGAGAAAGAGATGTTTTCCCTTACAGAAATACCAGTGTGCACCATGTGTGCAGCATGCATGGTGCACACTTATTAAGAATGCAGCATGCTTGCTGCCCACATACTTCATGCTTATAATTCTGTAAGTGTTTAAATCCACTTCTTAAAGTGATATCATAAAAAAGTGATATGTGCTTCATGTAAATCAATGTAAAGTGGATACACAGTGAAAGTAGCGTATAAATAGCAACAGTAAAAAATACATTTAAAACAACAATACAATGTAATGTGGCTTGTAATGCACAATCTCAGTGGCCAATGGCAATTTGGACAAGCTTGTGCATAATTTCTCAGGTGCTGGAGGCACTAAGAAACCTTGAATCCTCCACGGTAAACAAGCACACAATGTGTGCGCATGCCTGGGAGTCACAGCTTTACATTTTGCAGCTAAAATTACTTATGTTACAAAGCTCATTTTTATAAACGAACTACTCTGTGGCACTCAGGCTGTTGGCCCCTATCACGTAATGCCTTTCAAATATAGTGTTTGCAAAAAGTCAGACTCAGCAAAGCATGACTTTAGGGCACTTCAGCACCATGTGCAACATGCATGCAACCAATGAGCAGTCCTCTGGGGTTTCAGTTGGGAAAAATACAAGAATAAAGTGAGTTGTAAGAAATGGAGGTGGTTACTAGAAAATACCTGGTGCAAAGATATCATGGAAAGTCAGTTTTAGAAGTTAATAGTCTGGCAACTCAGGAAGAAACTGACACTCACTTATTAGTTAAGGGACATTGTTCATTTTATTATTAAAAATGTAAGATTCTATAAAACAGCAACAAGAAGGTAACCACATTATTAAGCACCAGTGTTTCACGTTTTGCCAATGCTTTATTGAGGTGTGATCTGAGCATATAATCTCAATCTTTAAATACATTCACTGGATCACATGATATATTTAAATAAACCAATCTGATGTATTGAACTTGTGACATAATCATTACTTTACAAAAAAGCACCATCTTTAAAAAAACACCATTATATTTATTAAATGTGCAAAGTACTCAAATCTCTTCCACAAAAATAGTGAAACAAAGGCTAAATCACACTGTTAAGTTCAGCTGGTACTTTATATGGGGATGCTGGTGCTTGATATGACTACAACAACTATTTTGCCAAAAAACTAAAAAAATCAGTTAAAAGCTGACAGCATCCCTTTAAGCATCCCACAGCATTCCACAGATTGACAGAACATCCTTATCCTACAGCATTCCACAAGTTTTAACAGTTTAAGAACATGCAAAAGTTCTGGCAGAAGGGGACCATGTGATCCATCTAGTCTGACTGTGTGGGCTACCCTTCCTACTCTTTTTTCCTTCCTAAGTTTCTGCAGTGTCTATCCCATGCTAGCTTGAACTCTTTCACTGTCTTTGCTGCCACAGATTCTAGGGAAGACTGTTCCAAGGCACCACCCCCTCTCCCTGAAGAAAAACTTCCTGATGTTGGTTTTTAATCTACCTCCCCATAGGAGCATGGTGTACCCCCCTGTTTGCATACATAAGCTTTATCTGAAAAGTCCTGAGTTTGTACTGAGTTAATTCCTTGGAGGTATTTGAATGTCTCAGTCATATTCCCCTGTCCCTCCTCCTTTCCATTGAGGACATCTTGAGATGGTTGAGTCTTGACTAGTAGGGTTCTTGATGAAGTCCATGCATCATCGTCATAGCTTTCCTCTGAATGGTCTCCGGACAAACTTTGTCTTTCTTGAGGTGTGGTCTCCAGAACTGGATGCAATACTTTAGGTGTGACCTCACAAAGGACCTGTACAGTGGGATTATCACCGCTCTTTTTCTACTTGTGATACCCCTACGTATGCATCCAAGAATGCTCTTAGCTTTCTGTGCTGCCTTTTTGCATTGTTTGGTTGTCTTTAAATCATCAGATATGGGTACTTCTAGATCCCTTTCAACCTTAGTTTCTGATGGTTGTTCCCATCTTCAGGTCTATTCCCTGCCCAGGTTCTTTCTCCCCAGGTGCATAACTTTACATTTCTTGGTGTTGAATTTCAACTGCCATTGTTTTGACCATTCTTCTAGCTCTTTTAGATCAGAGTCCATTCCAATGGCCCACTCTTGTGTGTCTACTCTGTTGCAGAGTTTGTTGTCGTCTGCAAACAGGCATACCTTTCCCTCCAATCCATCATTGATGTCGCTGATGAATATGCTAAATAGATTTGGCCCCAGTACTGCTCCCTGGGGGACTCTGCTGGTTACCCCAACTTGCTCTGACAGAGTGCCATTTATCACGACCCTCTGGGTTCTCCAATGAAACCAGTTCCTATCCCAATTGACTAGTTTATGCCTCACTTCAGTGTGTTTCAACTTGCTTGTTAGTTTCCTATGTGGAATGGAGTCAAATGCCTTACTGGAATGCAGATACAATATGTCTACTGCTCCACCCTGATCCACTGTTCTGGTCACCCAATCAAAGAAATCAATCAAGTTTGTCTGGCATGACCTCTCTGCTTAGAAGCCATGTGCTTTGGGTCCAGTTTTTCATTTGCTTCCACATATTGCACTATTCTTTCCTTCAGTAATATTTCTATGATTTTCTCCAGCACTGAGGTGAGGCTGACTGGACGGTAGTTACCAGCATCTTCCCTGCTCCCATGTTTGTGCAGGGATGCCACTGTGAATTTTTTCTAGTCATCTGGGACTCTGCCACTCTACAGGGACTTATTGAAGAGAACTGCTAATGGAGAGGCAAGTTCCTCTGTGAGTTCCTTCACTATTCTTGGGTGGATACTGTCAGGTTCCACTGCTTTGCTGGTTTTTAATTGTTTCAGTTATTTTAGGACCCTTTTCTTTGTAAAGAGGTCTGTGTCAGATTCACTGGTGTGGTGTCCTTCATTTCCTAGTAGTGGCCCACTACCCTGTTCCTCTTGTGTAAAGACTGAGCAGAAAGATTCATTTAGAACCTCTGCCTTTTCTTTGTCAGTCTCCGTGTTCTTCCCCTCTCCAGTTCTCAACCCCTTTGCTTTTTTTTCCTCCTGTATAAATCTGCAAAAGGTCTTGCCTCCCTTTTTAACCCCTTCAGCAATTCTTTATTCTGCTTGCGCTTTGGCTATCTTAATCACCTTCCCTGCTTCCTTGAGCCTTGACTTGTTATTCCTCCATGTTACTGTCCCTCTTTGTCTGTTTGTACTTTTTGAAAGCTTTTGTTTTCTTCTTTATACTGAAAGCAACCTACCTAGAAAACCAGAGAGGGTTTCTCCTCTTCTTAGTTTTACTGATCTGTTTGATGCATTCTGCTGTGGCTAGATTTATTGTGTCCTTTATGGCCTTAAAGTTTTCCTTCATGTCACCCTCTGCAATATCTTTGAGATGGTTTTTAATGTACATTTTCATTTTGACATAGCCTTTCTGAAGTCCAGGATCTTCAGTTTTGCATGGCTTGTGTCCTCTGCCCTTTTGACTGTGAGCCAGACTGACCTATGGACACTTGATCCCAGACTGATTCCTACTGTACCTTAATGTCTGTGATGCTGGTACTGTTTAACAGTATGAGGTCCAGGATTGCTTTTTCGCTGGTGGGTGACTCCATCAACTGTTTTAGTCCTGCCCCTTTTAGTGCTATGAGGAATTCTCTGCTCCTGTCCAACAAAGTGTTGCAGGAGAACCAGATTTATATCAGGCAGATTGAAGTGTCTGACGAGCAACAAGTCACCTTTTTCAGCCATCATTAGGATGGTTTCTGGTAGCTCTTAATCTCTATCTGTTGAGACAGGGATCTGTATATCACACCACTTGGATGGGGGACTTTTCCCCAGCTCCAAGGGTGATCCATAGGGTTTCACTATCAGTGTTTGCCATCTGTACCTCTGTGGCCTTCATTCATTCTCTTACACAGATAGCCACCCCCTTGTTTTCTTCCTTTGTGGTCCCTCCTGTAGACAACATACCCTGAGATAGCAACATCCCATTTATGGTTCTCATTGAACCAAGTCTCTGTTATAGCTACTAAGTCATGGTAAGCCTCTGCCATTATTGCAGTGAGGTCCAGTATCTTGTTCACCAAGCTACAGGCATTGAGACAGAGTGCCACCAGCTTTGGTGGTGTCTTGTTGCTGTGTCTTTCCCTCTATTACACCATTTTTGCTTCATGAAGTGTTTTGGCTTGGGCTGCCCTTTTTATGTCCTGGCCGGTGCCTATTGTTTTGTGACCTGTTGCAGAACTGGCAGGTGGTGGGGGAGAGGCACCCCTGGTGTCATAGTGGGTGCTAGTGCCCTCTCCCCTTCCACTAGTTTAAGTGATTGATAAATATTTCAAGATTTTGGCTGAGTACATGGGTTCCCTCCTTTGTGAGGTGTAGGCCATCAAAGCTGAAAAAGTTTCCCTCCTAGAAATTCCCCAGTCTCCCATGAAGCAATGTCCCTTTTCCTTGCACCAGTCCTTAGGCCAGGTGTTCAAGTCCATGATCTCCTTTTCCCTGATTTTCTGCCTGCTACCTCCTGCCCCCCCCCAGACAGGCAGAATTTCAGAGAAGGAGACAGTGGATGAAATAGAAGCCAATTTGTCCCCGAGGCTGGATAGTTGCTTTTTTGTCTCATCTACAGTTCCACTAGCCAGGTTATTAGTTACTATATGAATCAAGATGTGTACATCCTAAGTCATGTTCCATGCTATTCTATCAATGCATTTCACATCTTTCCAAGCTGATGTCCCAGGGAGGTACCTGACCACAACCACAGAGCATCCATTTTGCTGTAGGTGAGACTCTACTCCACTTATCATACAGTTCCCAATAATCAACAATTTTTTTTTTTTTGTTGGCCTTCCTTCATGAAACAGCCTAGGTGGTATGGTCATTTATGTTCTGTGCCTGGATGTGAACTGATTCATCCTGTGTGTTGGCAGAAGGCTTGGATGAAAGTGATGAGTACCAATTTGAAGTCTGTATTGGCAATTTGTTGTACATTTGTTCGCCTTTGCTCTGCAATGGGGAACACGGCTTAGGATTTTTGACTGTCTGCCAGCCCCCCAGTCTGGTTGGCCTTTGGGGTAGTGCTGATGCTGTGTGGGGATGGTATTGTGCTGCTGGCAGATAGTTGTAATGTTCAATTGGCCAGAGTTTGGTCCTAAGGTATGTTATTTCAACCCATGTGGCAAGGAGCTGAGAATGCAGATCTCTGAGTGTAGAGCATGTGGACAGTGTCCAGTTTTTTGAGCGATTGCTGTGTTGAATAAACTCCCACAGTGACTACAGTCTACTCTGTCCATAGTTGAGTTATGGATAAAAAAATGTAATTTTTTTTTTAATATATAGGACTTCCTCCTGTTCTTAGGAAGTGGGATGACATAGAGATGAAGTGTGGATGAAAGTAAATAGAAAGTCCTGTGCAAAAGTTGTCATCTAGCACCTCCTCCTGCCGTTATGCAAGAATTGTGGAGGCAAGAACTAGAAAATATCATTCTAAATATACAATATAAACTTTTTTTGTTAATAGATAGCACTTCTTCCCGCTTTTAGGAAGGAAGTGGGATGAAGTAGAGATGAAGTGTGGATGAACATAAATAGTAAGTCCTGTGCAAGCAATTCTTTACATTTAAAAGAGTTAGTGTACTGCCTAAAACTAATAATAATTTTAAAAAGCAGTCAACCATTACCCTCATACAGTATCTGAGGTACTTTTTTTCTTTTTCCTTTGGTTAATTTGAAGTTTGTTTACCTGACAGTAGTATGCATGTATGATGTGTGTGACAGCCCTCTGCCTGGCAGCTGACAAATTGACACATTCATCTCTATCACCTCACCCACACCAACTACATTATCAGCATTGTGACTTCACTGAATGAAACATCACTACTGCTTAGAAACAACCACTAAGTAGCTGCCAGGTTAGTAACCTGAGATATCACAGTCAGTGAGATCACAATGATGATGATGTACTGGGGGTAGAGAAAGGTATGGCAGTTGCTGGACTGACAGATGTTCCACACATCCAGCAAAATATTATCACTTAGAAGACTCTAATAAACAAAAGCAGAAAGAAAAGTTATTCAAAAATAAAAAGTTACAACTAACTACTTCTTGAAATCAGTATTATTTTCCTGTCTGCCTTTTTATTTCCACTAGCTCTTTAAAAGCAGTGTCCCCAATGGGTTTTACTGTATGTAGCTTGAATGTGTAATGGTTTAGTAATTTGAAATATTTTTCCTCAGTTTGCTGTACAGAAATGCTCACTGAATGATGTTTACAATTACTTTTGCCCCAACAAATCCCCCATGCCATCATGCACTATAAAATAAGGGGAAGGGAAAAACAACAGAAATGTAATTCCATCTCAGGATTCTTATGGCATTAGATTGCTTGAACTTTACTCTGGTGATCTGTGATGTCATCAGAATCCCTTGATGGAATCACAGCAGTTCTTCTAAAACTTACAATGTGATCTCAAAATAAATGCAACATCATAAACATCCCCATTATTTTAATTCATAACAACAGTGAAAGATGATAAATTTGTGCCGTAAAATGTGCAAATTGGTTTGTTGAATCCAACTGACACTCAGCAAGCGCTGTACATCTAAAAGAATAACTTCTGGGTTTGAAGTGCTAGTTTTCAACCTAAGTTTGACTTCATGAGAACAGCTTAAAAGTACCCATTTAGTGCTCAAATTTCAAAATATTTAAATCACTTAAGTACTTAGCTTTTGAATGTTCAACTGAAGTGATCAACTAGAGATGCTTTTCAGCAAAGTGTTAACTAATGTTCCCCACCACTTCATCATCAGATATACTGCAGTTTTCACATACTGTAGGAGGATCACACCAAGACTGCCAGTAAATCCAATCCAGACCTCCTGTGTGGCATTATTGTTTTAAAAAAGAATGCAGTATTTTAAAACTAGTTAGCAGAACATTAATAATAAAATGATGAAAATGCCTAAAGATCTGCTTTACAAATGCTAGTAAAGCTAATAAAGTGCATAGTTTCAATCTCTCTGCTTAAAGATATAATCTTCTTACCTCGTACTGGAGAGTTGAATACAGAGGATGAACAGCTAGAAAATTTAAAACAATACTTAATGAATTACAGTTCTTCTGGACTTACAGTAAGAGGAGCATGCAAACTTATAGAGGAAAGAAGACCATGGGTCCCTTGAGTTCATTCTGTACCAGCTCAGTGTGGGTCCCCTTTCACTCTATTTTTGACAAGATATTTATCATGTTTGAGCCTTGACAGTACAAACAAAGGCTGGGGAAAACTAACTTGTACAATGTCAGGATATGTTTCTGTGCAAATGCTGAAAATTTGAGGAAAGAAAATCAGGCAAAATTGCATTTTGTTTTACAAGCCCCAACCAAGACCAGCAACACAAGCACTCCCTCCTGGAGCAGGACATGCAAAGCAGGTGCTCAGAGGTAATTAATCTATCTCCTGTACTAGCACCCTTGTGAGGGGTGTTAGCCTGTCGACACGCTGTGCACGTTGACTGCCCCGCCCACCAGCGTCCCTTAATTTATTGGCCCTCCCTCTTGACATCACTTCCTGCCTGCTGAAATACTAAGACCCCACTTTTCCCTTTGCAGGTTATACCTGCCAGCCCCTAGAGGGACCCACACACTCCCACCTCAGGCTCCACTACCTGTCTTCCTCCTCCCCAACTTCCTGGAACCTCTCTAACCTCCTGTGCCACTTCTCTCCTCTGCAACTCACACCTACCTCTGCCCACACCTCTCCCGGCACCCAGCCTCACAGCTTGCCCTACATCCTGACTCCTAACTGCACCTCCAAACCTACACCCAGTGACCACTAGGAGTCGCTACTTCTTACCCTGTTTTCGGCTCCAACCCAGCCTGCATCAGACCCCTAGAATGTGGATCACTGCTCTCACCCAGGTACTTTTCTAGTTGCCCTGGCAGAGACTTAAACCTTGCACCCTGTCCACCAGAGTCTGTGTCACTACCACTTATCCAAAGTGGTATCCACACTTTCTGGAAGACAACCTAAATACTTGTACCTTTCTACCCTACTGCTACCACAAGAGCCATGTTAGTCCACCTCCTCCTAAAATGTCTCCCCCTCATCTACCTTCTAGTACCTACATCCCACCAGCCAGTCATCTCCCCTGGCTCACTTGTACCAGCACCAACAATTCTCCTTGACATAGTTCGATCTCACCCTACACTGTCCATGTGCACTGGCCCACAGCACCTATCCACTGGGTGTCCTTCCCACTGCCTACCCAGGCTCCTTTGGTGGCTAATCATTCTCGCCTCCCAACCTGGCAACCCTACCCATCCCTGTTCCCTAAAGGTCCCTCCCCATCCCCACACACCCATTGGAAGTCCACACATCACTGCTCCCTGGCCAGAGCTGTGGTCCTCCTTCTACTGTTAACAAGCAATATACATCCTAACCCAGGCTCCACCCAGGCCAACCCACCAGGTGGGTCCCCCGGTCTGAGCACTGCCTCCATGAATATATGCAGCATATTGAAAAAATATGATACCCTCCAAAGCTGGGTCACGCTGCACAAACCAGATGTCATTGCACTGGTGGAAAGCTGGCTTTCAAAGTCCACCCCTGATTCCTTTGTCTCCCTCCCTGGCTACACCCTATACCGGGAGGATCATGTAGGCAAACATGGGGGTGGCTGTGCAGTCTATACCAGGGTACACTCACTGGTCAAGCACTCCCTGCTCTGGCCATTGCTAGCAGGGCGCAGGCCCTTACCCTTAAACTTACTCCAGACCCCTCTAGGGGCCCCTTTATCTCACCTCTGCCTACATTCCCCCAAAGAACCAAAACCCGGCACTAGTATCCTTAACTGATTATCTTGCCACCCTCCCTCACAAGGCAAAACAAGTCCTTGTGGGGAACCTTAACATGAACTGGCTCAGTGCCACCTCCTCCACCACCTGGTACTCCTTCGCAACCATTGATCTGACACAGCTCATTTCCCAACCCACAAGAGTAAACCCTAAGAGAGGTACCAGCACCCTCCTAGATGTTATCATCACCAACCGCCCCCAAAAAATCCTGGACATCCAAGTCCTCCTTGACTCACTCAGTGACCATTCCCCTATCCTTTTCCATTGGGTGATCCTCTCACCCCCGACTCACAGCCCAGCCCACACTCCGCTGGCATTTCAGACCAGGTGGGCTGAAAAACGTCAAGCAATTTCTTGCCCAGATAAACTGGACCGCCATTCACCACACTTCTGACATAGATACTGCCCTTGCCTTCTTTTCCCAAACCATTAACAAAGCCTGCGACCTCTTCGCATCCCTCATGGCTGCCTAAACCAAAAAACATAATGTGCCCTGGATTACTCCTGCCGTATTACAATTGCTCAGGCTTAGGGATAACCTTTGGCACCTTGCCACAGAAACAGGCTGGATGGCTGACAGACAGGTCTACAATGCTGCACAGAATAAGTGCACCTGGGCCATCCGAAAAGCCAAGGCTGACCACTACCAGGCCACTCTCACCTCCTCCTGGGGGTCTGCCCATACTTTCTGGGATAATGTCAAACCATTAAACGGGAGCGCACGCTCCCCTCCCCCATCCCAGATCACCATTGACAGCACAACCGTTCCGGACCCAGCAAACATTGCAAACTACCCTAACAAATCCTTTACGGACCTGAGCTCCATCCTCCCCAGTAATTTCTTTGATCCGCCACCCTCCCTACCTGCCCCAGTCCTCCAGCTCCCTGGCTTCTACCTGCATAGGGTAACTGCCCAGGAAGCCAGACCCCACCTGGTCAGAGCATTAAAATGCAATAGTCCCAGTGATGAGTCCCTGGACCCTAGCATTCTCCATCTGGTACTGGATCAGGTCCTTGCCCCACTTACCAGCCTTCTCAACAAATTCATCTGCCTGGGGCAATTCCCAACTGCATGGAAAACTGCCATTGTTACTCCCATTCACAAAGGTGGTGACAGGTCCTCTGCCGGGAACTACCGTCCTATCTCCATACTCCCACCCCTCTCCAAAACCCTATAGAAGCTGGTTGACATGCAAATCACTGAATACCTGACCAAACGCAACATCCTCTGCCCTGAACAGCACAGTTTCCGTGCAGGACACAGTACCGGCACTGCACTAGTTGAATTTTCAACTTTCCTACACTCCTCTCTGGACTCTGGCTCCCTAGCCAGGCAGTGTTCATAGACCTCTCAAAGGTATTTGACACTGTCTACCATCCCCTCCTGCTGGATGCCCTCTGCCACACTAGCTTCTCTACTGGGCCTCTCGCCTGGTGCACCAGCTACCTATCTGCCCACTCCCAATGTGTCAGAATTAATGGGACACTTTCCAAAACTTGTCCCATCCACTCAGGGGTTCCTCAGGGCTCCATCCTAGGACCCCTACTCTTCTCACTCTAACACCCTGCCCAGTGCATGCACTGGTAAAATTCTGCTGTATGCAGATGACGCCGTCATCTTTGCCACCCACCGTAACCCTATCTCCCTCCAGGACTCCCTACAACTATTCTATAATGATGCTGAAACCTGGTTTAAAGAGCACAGACTGGTCATTAATCTCAAAAAAACCAAAACAATGCTCTTTGCCCACCCCCAAAACAATGCCAGCAACTTCCCACTCCATATCCTCCCCTGCTCCAAACAACCACTAGAGCAAGTCCACTCCTACAAGTACCTTGGGGTCTCCTTTGACTCAGCCCTCACCTACCACACCCACATTGATGCACTTGCCTCAGCCACTAATGTGCGGCTCGGTATCTTATACCACTATAAAAACTGCCTCCCCCCGCTGCCCTCCGTATAGCGGTTACATCCTTTATACTATCCCTTGTTGACTATGGCCTACCAGTATATGGCACTGCTGACACGACCGCCCTCAATAAAATTTGGCTCATCCTAAATAAGGCATGCAGGCTAATCACTGGGACCCCCAGGCTTACGCATTCGTGCCAGCTCTATGACTTGGCAATACTGCTGAATCTAAATGAACGTCTATGATACCAACATGCCTAATAACAAAAAAAAAACTCTTCTTGGGCTATCCCCACTTGGGCTGACAGCCTACCTCCATCAAGCCCAACCCTTGGTCTGTACACAGTCCTCCTGCAAGGCCACTTTTCTGGTTCCAAGATCTAGGACATCCCATGGACAGAGGTCCTTCTGCTGTAGAGCTCCATCCTGGTATAACTCACTTCCTGCTCCCATCTCGGATTCCCCCACAATTTCCAAATTCAAAACCATACTTCAAAGCCAACTATTTAATATGCAAAGCTGCACCTGTCTATAATTGAGGCATAGCTCTCTGTGCCCTTGACAATGCCCACTGGGTGACATCCACACCATACCTCTTTTAATCCTCATCCATTGCTGTTTATAATGCTATTATCCTGCTGCTTGCTCTTACCATCATGCAAGAATGTGCCATTGTAACCAAACTGGCTTATCTGTTTACCTGGTGTAATCACATGTGCTTGCTAACTATGTAACCCATATGCTGTAACCAAAAGTCTGATATGTGCTTGCAATCTATGTAACCCATATGCTGTAACCAAAAGTCTGTTAAGTATTTGTCCTCAATGTGACAAGGTACCTTTATAAATGAGCCTCTGGCTCAAAGGTTGTATCAAATAAATAAAATAAATAAGACATATAGTGACTTACATGAGCCAAATAGAAAAACCCTTTGATATCCACAATAATAAAAATCATATGAAACCAAGGTTTTATGTGATTGTTCACCCACAAAAAAGAAATAGACCATTGGTTGTAAAAAGAGTGTAGGCTGATGACAAATATTTTGGTAGTATATTCTTTGTAGGCTGATGACAGATGTTCTGGTAATCTATTCCCATCATTTCTGGTTCAGATGGATAGCAGGGTCTATTGTCACAGCAAGTCTGCAGTTATGCATTTGTCTGCTTAGCTTTTGGGTTACAGTAGCACAGAAATAAGATACATCTTTCTACTCTTTAAGCTGATTGGCTCCAAACAGTCAGTAGGAACTATGCTGGTCATGGAATAAGTAAAATAACACACTCCTCAGAGGGTTGGTAACCAAGCCACAAAACTGGATCAGTAATGCATCCTTTGTTTACTAGAGAAAAGTGACCCATAGTACAGTATACACATGCTGAGATGCCCTCTAGTCCCTGGACTCTTACTGGGGACAGGGAGAGTGAGAGAGATGAGGAGGATACCTTCTTTGATGCAGAATGCACCATTCATCTTATAACTCTGTTCCACACATCAAAGACCCTCCACCTACCATTGACAGAATGTATTGGCATCCAGAGAGAAACCTAGAATCTTTGTCAACTACCACAACCAGGCAATAAGGTGCAACCACACAAAACACCATCTGCACACAGAAATGAGTTGTAGCACATGAGCCCTAGGAAATTAGACTTTGGGGCCAGTGCTCATCAAGGACTACAAATGTGACAACCATTTAGCTCTGTCTTTGACCATTCTTATTTTGGCAACTGGGTCAGAGGACAGCAGACAGTCAATCAGGCTCCAGAAGTCTGCCAGAGAGTCAAAAAGAGCTCTAGGGAGTAGGGGCTGTAGAGGACTCACTAATGTTCACAGAAATGAGGCAGTCAACATTTTTTTCAGGTAACAGTCAGACAGATCCTTCCAAGAGGCTTAGAAGAAGAAGTGATCAATTGGGAGGCTGGCTGCTCATGCTGAGACTGAATCTTATTCTGTCTACTGTGGATTGTGGAGAAAGGCACACCCATCAGTTGAGACAGTGACGGTGAGCAAATCTCTGATATACTACTGGAGGCTGGAGAGACAGGGAAGTAGAGCAGGCCTCTCCTCTCCTGACAGAGCTAGACTAGAGCTGTACAGATATTGTGACTGGAGAGGTGTGATTTGACAGTCACTAAGATGGAGACTGCTGCTCACAGCATGAAAAGAGAGACACTAAAATCCACAGCTAAGCTCTGTCAGCTTCCAAGGGTAGGCAACCCTTTCACTGAGTCTCATCTTGCACTTTAGAGATGTATTCCTTGATCAAACCTGAAATGTCTGCAACTACATCAAGAACCACAAGAAGTCACACACTGGTTGCTAAAAATTAACTGTGACTGAGAATAAAGTAAAAATAGGCTGATATAGATGCAAGCAGTGACAATTCTGATATTACTGCAAGCAGTGACAATTTATTCAGGTCACACAAGCAGCCAAAACTGAAGTTCTAAACCTTGGTATTTTGGTCACAGGAGTGATACTTCTTCAGTGGTCTGGTCCAGGCTGAACAACATTAACACTTATACAACATTTTTAAAGTAATATAACATAATTACTGTAAAGGTATAATGGTAGCAAGAGATAGGAGCACTAGGGATTGGGCACCTACAATAATGGCAACCCAATCCCTGGTGCATGTCTCCAGGGCTACCGTACAGTAGGGTGGCTGGGTGGGGGGTCAGTGAATATAGCAATGGGATGTCACTATACGTATGTGCATGGGGGGAGTGAGCAAGCACAGCGAGGGGCGGGAGGAAATGTGAGGGGTGGTGCCATGGTGTGTTGTCGAGCTGACCTCGTGTTGTGGTGGGTGGATTGGAGGCATTAATGGGCAGGGTACTGGGTTCAGGTCTGGGCACTGGTGCATTGTTGTTGTGCTCTCAACCCAAATCTTTTTTCTTTTTTATGTTTTCACCCCCTGACATGCACCCCCCTGGAGTTGAGAATCCTTAAGAAGGGGATTGGACGGGGGCAACCAACCCCACATGAAACATTAAAAAACAAAGTCCCTAGCATCATTTTGCTATGCTTCAGGGTGTCAGAGTGCCTGAATAACATTTTCAGCACTCTTGACTTCTTGATAACAGTGATCGCCTTTAGGCTTTTGCCATTATCACATGTAACCAGGTATAATAGAAAACATAAAGGTATAATAGATAATATAAATGGTATGATCAGCCATGTAGCACATCATCAGAAAAATGCCAATAGGTAATAAAAAGTGAGGAGTTTAAAAAAATCCCCAAATATACAAAACACCTTGTGATAAAGTGAGAAAAGTCAGACTGGCAATTACAAACACCAGACACCTGGTGTAAAATCAGATAGAAAATATAATTTGAAGACAAAGTTAAAATTATCAGAATATGGCTAAATATGCAAAGAGGTCAACCTGGGAAAAAGAAAACCACAGACAGAAGCAGAGAGCGATGGAATCATTATGTGGAGAGAAACAACACAAATCAGTTGTGACTCCAAACTGGGAGTATTGCAAGCAGGAGCAGAAAACTATTCCTGTAAGGACAGGCAGCAGAGAGCTGAGGTAGACATCGGCGGTGTGACAATGGACTATAGAAGGGAACAAGTACATTCAGCTGGAGAAGGAGGAGGCCTGACAGCCTCAGGGTAACTTTGAGATTATAACCAGGTCCTTTGGGTCTGCAATTTCACTGTGTATAAAGTTATTTTAACTCCTGGCCAGTGTATATATTGCATTAATTTTAGAGTTTTCTGGCAAAATATAATTTTTTGTTTATTTAAGTGTATCAACACCAACCAACCACATGCAGTGTAATCTGGCTTACATCTATACAACACCCGACTGCCCATGATTCCATGGGGGTTCCCTAGGGCTAGGGTTTACTGGTACCAGTAGGGATTTGGGGAAGTAGCCAAATAGTAATGCTGTGCTGTGCGCTTTGATTGATGCTGCATTATCATTAATGCTTATCATTAAGGCATAGGTCAGGAAGCATAGGAAAAGCAGGAGCAGGTATAAAATTTGCAAGTAACATTTAATTTTTTCCCATAACAGTAAAATAAAAATAAAATTGTTCAGTATAGCTATTTACAAAAGCAGTACAGACAGCGGAAACAAAGTGATTTGTCTGAGGGAATCTCTAATTCCAAACCTCAGTCTCTGTCTCACTCTAGCAAAAGCATTGCTCCTCTTATTTCTGCATCCTCATCTTGTTAAGTGACCAGAACTTTGTAAATTTCTTTCCTTGCAAGTGCAACAAAATAGAATATGATGTCCCATAACTGGCCTCTTGTTGACAACTCTGCAAAAGAGTTTGTGCTGCATGTCAAGGTTAACCCCCAAATTCCAAATAGCTTTTTGCAACCATTTCAACAGTTTAACTATATACAGTTTTAAACTAAGGGATCCCCGTATCACTTAAAGTTTCACACAGAAATTTGTATATTTATTAATACATCCACTACATAATGGGAAGGAAAAGACAGAAACAGCAAGTGAAGGCAGACAGATAGCAAGAAGCAGAAAATCACGAGATCGTCAGAGTGATCAGTTCCTAGGTTTTATGAGAACATTTGGTTGGCCAACTAGACAAGAAAAAGAAAAGGAGAGGACAGAACAGGTCCTTGTGTTTAACTCTTTGTGAGTAACAAATGGGACAGGGTCTTATTCAACCCTGTCACTTACCACCCTACTTAAAAAGGAACCTGTTTTAAATACAGGTTTCTAAAACTTTCTATTAATACTCTTCTAACATTAGCGTATAACCTTGACAGTTCGGTGCATGTGCAGTATAGTAGAAGTGAAGCTTAAACTCACACTTTTTTCAACCTTCTGAATTCTTAATTCCTGATCCATAATTTGACAGAAAATCAGCACTAACATTCTCTTTTACAGATCTCTGTATCACTCAGAATGTAAATGACTGTAGTGCCAGATACCACCTTGTGATTTCTGAATTTGCATCCTTCATTTGATTAAGCCAACAGAGAGGATTATGATCAGTTAGAAGTACAAAGTCAACTTCTAGTAAATAAAACTTAAGGGACTCCATGGCCCACTGTGCCACAAGGCATCCCTTTTCAATGATAGAGTACCTTTTCTCTCTGCTGTACAACTTTTTACTGATATATAGGATGGGATGTTCTGTCCTATCTATATTTTAACTCAAGACCATACCTAGGCTAATGTCTGATACATCTGTCTGTTTTTCCAAGTATTTGCTTCCTAAAACAGGAGCTGAGCATAATGCATCCTTGATGACCTGAAAAGCTTCATCACACTCTAGGGACCATTTCACTTTATCTGGGAACCGTTTCTTTGTGGGTTCAGTGAAGGAATTAGCTAACTGGCCGAAGTTGTCAACAAATCTCTGATAGTAACTGACTAGCACTAAAAATGACCTGACATGTTTCTTTGTTTAAGGGTTAGGACTGTTAGCAACACCTTCTATCTTAAAAATCTCTGGCTTTACTTCTCCAGTTCCCAAAACATATCCCTAATATCTGGTTTCCTGTGTCTCCAATGCAGATTTGGTAGGATTAATGGTCAAACCTGTATTTTTGATAGCTTGGATAACTGCTCATAGATGTTCAAGGTGGCTTTTCCAGTCTGGACTGCGCCACAGCATCATCCAGGTATGCAGCACAATAGCAAGTGTGAGGTGATAAAATTACATGCAGGTGCCACTGGGATGTAGCGGGTGTACCACGTAAACCAAATGGTAAGGTGGTGAACTGATAGAATCCAACAGGATGGAAAATGCACTTTTGTCTCTGGATTCTTTAGCTATTGGAATCTGCTAGTAACCCTTGGTAAGACTGTGGGTACTGATGTACTTGACACTTCCCAATCTGTCCACGGCATAGGATAACTGTCAGATTCAGACACTTGATTAAGTTTAATAAAATCAATGCAGATTCTTACACCCCTCACTCTTTTTTATTTACAATCCCCACTGGTGATTATCAAGCACTTCTCGACTATTCTATGACACCCAATTCTTTCATTTTTTTTATTTCCTTAACCAAGTCAGCTCTTAACCGCTCTGGTAATCTGTATGTCTTTTGTCTACTAAGGCAAGCATCCCCTGTTACTATTTCGTGCTTGACCCATTTTGCTCAGCCTGACACTATGGTAAAAGTACTGTTAAATGTCTTTGGTAAGTTACAAATTTCTGCAGTTTGTCCAGAGGTTAAGGAAACATTCACCTTTACAACATCAGCAGTTATAATTTGTTACAGTCTGTCATAAGCTATATCAATATTGTCTTTATCAGTTTCTGGTAAAACCAGCAAAGCAATATTTGATGTTTTTTCAACACATTTCTTCAGGAGGTTTGCATGGTATATCTTAGTAGGATTTTTGCTATCAGGAGTCTCAGTTTCATAGTTAACTGTGCCAGTATATCTAAGCACTATATAAGGCCCTTGCCACTTCATTAATAGTTTATTTTCTGTAGAGGGTAATAGTAGCAAGACCTTTTACACCTGACTCAAACACTTTTTTCTTTTACCTCATGGTCATAGTATGCCTTCTGATCTGTCTGGACCTCTCCCTGATTACTATAGGCAATTTCAACATATTTTGCCAGTTTCATTCTCATGGCATACATATAAGATGTAATAGATTGTTTTTGAGTGGGGTTATCTTCCAATGTTTCTTTTATTACATCTAGTGGCCCTCTAGGTTGTCTACCATACAACATTTCATATGGTGAAAAAACTGTTGAGGCTTGTGGCACTCCTCTTTAAGAAAAAAGCAGGTAATGTAAGTATTGTTCCCAATCTTTCCCTTCCCCTTTTACAAATGTTTTCAACGTTTATTTTAGAGTTTAGTTAAAATGCTCAACAAGACTGTCTGTCTAAGGGTGATGGGGGAGATTCTTATGGCAGTGATAACTAGTCATCAGTACAGCTCCTTCAGTAATGCAGCACAAAAATTACTATCCTAATCAGTAATCATTTCTTTAGATATGCCCATTCTGCTGAAACTTTTGGCAAGCTCTGCTGTCACTTTTGGGGCTGCGAGAGTACACACTGAAACTGCTTCTGGGTATCAAGTAGCATTGTCACATACTACCAGAATGAATCAATTTCCCTTTTACTTTAGTCTAAATGGCCAAACACATCCACTGCATTTCTCTCAAAAGGCACATCTATCAAGGGTAGGGGCACCAGGGGCACTTTGTCTTTTTTAGTCACTGGGGCTTTCTGACATTCAGTACAAGAACTGCGATAGGTAGCAAAATCTGCATGAATTCCAGGCCAGTAAAATCCATACTGCAATCTGGTAAAGGTGGGATCCCTTCCTGAGTGACCAGCAATATGACTATCGTATGTTAACTGCAACAACTCTGATTTATATTTTTGTGGTATAACTAGTTGTTCTATCTGTTCCTGTGTCTGATGTTTAACCCAAGCTCAGTACAGTAACCCATTGCATTTTTTAAACATTGGTTCACCCTGTTTTTGTTTCACCTCATCTGCTTAAAATAACATTGGGGAGAAGCATCATTAGCTTGCTCTGAAACAAAATCACAATCAGTTTTCAGGCTACCTTTAGTGTTTTCATATTTTAACCCCTTATGTTCATTAGTCTTTTGTTGACACTACTGTTTCAGGCATCTTCTTTCATTCCTGGATTTCAGGATCTTGGAGCTGGGCTCAAACAAATCTGCATCAAAGTCACAGAAAGGAAATGTGTCTCCACCATCTGAGATTTTCTTTGCCTGTGCTCTTTGTTACTACTGCTGAGGAAACTGTGGGGTTCAGTTCTTCTGAGATTAATTCAGTAAACCTCGGGCAATCAATTCCAATAATTATGGGTACAGATAACTTGGGTACTACCCCTACTTTCATTTTGTGTGACACCCATTAATATTCAGAGTCACTTGTGTGGTAGGATAATATCATGTGTCCCCATTGCTGCAAATGACACCAGTACCTGATCCTTTACACAGTGTTCTCCCAGCACTTCAACATGAACTAGGGTCTGTCTGTTTCCCAAATCAGTAAGTCCCTTTACAGTCTCATCTCTCACCTTGACATCTGTTAATTACTTGCCCCAATTTGCTAAGACCAAATATGCTTCAGTGTTACCCTCCTTGTTTTTATGGCAGTTTCTTATGATACAACCTGGCTTGTTACAGCTAAAGCAATTCAAGTTTTGGAGTGCAGATTTGTTACCCCACCAGAGTTTTAATCTGATCTGAAGTTAAATCAGAAAAAAGAGGGTCTTACCAGTGCTTGGCTGTTACCTTGCTGCTGTGTGGTATGTCTGGCCATCTGATAGTCCTCAGAAAAAGAAATGGCCTTTTCCCATTTTCTGATCAGTGTTCTTTCACCCAAGGCCACACATCTGAAGACAGGGGGCAGGATTCAGAGAAGCCAATGCAGGACGCAAGGCAACTTGCATCAGAAAATAAGATGCAAGTTGCACTTGCGTCCCTGTGGGATTAACATAGGCAGCCTGTGACATGCGGCAGGCTGCCTGCAACAGCACCTATGTGCCTGAAACCCCCTTGTGACATGGCAGAAAGGGGTTTCTGGCAGCATTTGCACCCTATTCAGGTAGGGTGGCCACTATGTCCATTGATGGAATTCAGAGACAACCACCAGTGAACATCTGTCAAAGACCAGTTACACCAACAAAAAGGTTGTCTAACCGGTCTTTGCTGTTCACTGGAGGTTGCCACTGTGTCCCAGCCCCACAACCCCTGTGGGTTATGGACTCCCATGGGCTCCAGGTCCCAGGCATGACACACAAGGTGCCAGGCAGGGTGTGTGGCACACCCCAATTTCCCAGACACCCCCATTATGAGCCCCCATGTCCTGGGGCATGATCCTCCACCATCTCTGTAACCTCCTGGTAGTCTATTGGCCCCCACCCCACAGTGCAAGACCTCCCCACACCCCCAATACCCCACTGGTGACTGGCACAGCCCTCCCTCACCACCAGGGCTAGTCATCAAAGCACCCACTGGGTGTGTCTGTTTGGGGTGTGGGGGACCACTAGGCCAGCAGGGCAGGTATGGGTCCATGTTCTTGGGGGAGTCCATGACAAAAGGGCTTGGGGCTGGTGCCCACATCATACGGGACCTCGGAGGTGGGCATGGGGTGTCATGGCAGCCCTCACCTGTCGCAACAGCTGTTCTGAGACCTGTAGCATTCCCAGTGCTGTGCTGTACCTTGCACAGCTACCACAAGTCACAGGATGCAGACTGCTGCACTCACTCTGATCCTGAATTGGGTGCACAGGCCAGGGCACAGGGCAGGTCGCCACAAGCTGCCATTGCTGCAGCTTGCGGCAGACCTCTCTGAATCCAGACCAGGATGTTGACTAATTGCTTCATTGCAGATGTGTCAATGATCTGTGAGACTGTTTTTCCCTCTGGCTGGAACCATTTAGCAGGAATTCTCTGAGTCAGGTAAAGACTTCTCCAGGATTGTTGAATGAGTTGTACTTCAGGAACTGTACTCTTCACCTGTAGGTCTCTCCTGAGATGTCATATCTTTTCAGGATTTCTCTTTTCACAAAATCATAATTTTCTGACTGTGCAATGTCCAGACTGCTGTAGGAAAATTGGGCTTTATCTGTCAGGTAAGGTACCAGTCTGATTGCCCATTGCTGCTTTGGTCACTGGCAGGCTCTGGTAACCCTTTCAAAAGTTGTCAGGTATGCTTCAATATCATCCGAGAGACACAGCTTTGTAAGTTTAATGTCTTTTAAGTTGTTTGTGTCTTGTTGCTCTGCTGGACCAGTTCCAGATCCTCCAGCTTTAATAACTTGCAAGGCATCCATCCATCGCTGCATCTCTTCTCTTCTTTGCTGCTCTTATCACTGCATCTATTCTTTTCTTTGTTGCTCCTGTCACTGCATCTCTTCTCTGCTTCTTGAGTTTCTGCATTTCTTCTCTTCTCTATTTCTCTGTCTCTTTTTGTTGTGCAGCCCACAATTTGAAAAAAGGCAGTCATGCTTTCAGGTTCTGTCACTGCCTGTTTTTTCTTTTCATCACTGGTGTTGGCTGTGCAATCTCAGCTTGGACTTCAGTCTCTATTAGGTTGGCTGCCATCTTTCTGGTGATGACTCCTAGACTTGCTGATATAGAATCCATACCTTTCTGCTATGCTTCCTTGGTACCAGGTCCAGTACCCATGCACAAAACTCCTGGCTCACAGTATGCATGGCATAAGTCCCACTTAGGCTGACACCATCTTTTGTCAAGGCATAGGTCAGGAAGCATAAGAAAACCAGAAGCAGGTATACAATTAGGAAGTGGTGTTTTACTTTTTTCCCATAACAGAAAAATATAAATAAAATTATTCAGTATAACTATTTACAAAGGCAGTACAAACACAGAATACAAAGTCCTTTGTCTGAAGGAATCTCTAATTCCAAATCTCAGTCTCTGTTTTACTCTAGCAAAAACAACACTGCTCTTATTTCTGCATCCTGAGCTTGTTAAGAGACCAGCACTTTGCAATTTTCATTCCTTGCAGGTGCAACAAAATTGAATATGATCTCCCAGAAATGGCCTCTTGTTAACAACTCTCCAAAAGACTCTGTGCTGCATGTCATGGTTAACCCCCCAGATTCCAAATAGATTGTTGCAATTATTTCAACAGTACGACTATACACAGTTTCATACTAAGGGATCCCAGTATCACTTAGTTTCACACAAAAATTCACATGCAGTATATTTTATAAACACAAATACACAAGAGGAAAGAAAATACAGAAACAGCAAGTGAAGGCAGAGAGATAACGAGATGTGGGGAATCGTGAGACCATCAGATTGATCAGTTCCTAGGTCTCATGAGATCATTTAATTGGCAAACTGGACAGACAAGATAAAGAAAGTGAGAGGACAGAACAGATCCTTGTGTTTTAACCCTTCTACGTAACAAATGGGATAGGGTATTTTTCAACCATGTCACAAGGCTGTGTCTAGTGTTTCATCAGAAGACAGCCAAGCCAGTGATGACTGCATCACTATTTTATTTGCTGCATTGTTTTCCATCAACAATACCTCCTTCCTGTTCCCCCAATGGAACCTTTAGTTATTTATTTGCAATCTGGTGTCACATGCATTTTATTAGAAAAGCTCTAAGATTTATATTTTGTCTTAGCAGTTATTACATTCCAGGAGTTTTGAGCTGGCAGGACAGTGCCACTGGGGACCCCAGTTATTGCTATTATTCCTAGGGGGAGCTACAATACTGATTTATTACTTACACGTAGCCCACTTAATCTTTACCTGGATGGAGGCACAATGCAACTTATCATCAACATACAATATCTTTGGATAGCAGATCTCCAAATGAGTTGTATACCTAAGCCCCTCAACCTTATCTGAGTATATAAGGCAGATGTAGCATACTATTGTCCATGGAACTTGGTACACATACTGTATGCACACATGCACTATATGCACATTCGATTAAGGAGTCCTGCAATTGCCTTCCTTGATTTTTGGCTACAGGTATACTGACCTCAGACATTGTAACCTCTGTTTAACCTTCACTGACCCCCAATGTGATTTTCACTCATGCTTATCCTCCACCTCCCTTCTCCACATTAGTTGTTTCATGTAACCATTTTCCTTCCCTGTATGGTTGCCCACATCACCTTTGTTATGCTGGCATGTCCAATGCATACATTGCTATGTGACTGCTATCTGTAAGCGTTCTCTTAGTGTACATATGTATTTACATATGTATCTTATTCTATTGTATGTAATGCCTTTCTTTTAATTGTTATAATATTATTCTGTGTTGGATCATGTACATGTCCAGGTACATCTTGTAAATTAATTTACTCAAAGGGGTCTCACCTGGTGTAATAAAGATTTTTGATTTACTGATTGACATAGTACAGTATAGTACAGTATACTCTACACATAGTATAGTACTGTGTACTCTGGTATAGTATATTATAACATGGGTAGAAAATTTTAGCCACCTGATTGGTTACAAGACAAGTAGAAGAGTGTAGGTACAGTATCTCTGTCAGAAGCAACAGAAAGCTACTTCCATTTAAGAATAAACTGGAGCCACAGTGTGGCACTTATTCAACCTCCCAGAGAATCTTGGTTCCACTGCTGCTAACACAATACACTAGTGTGGGTGTATGAAAAAACAAATCTTTATTCTGTACACAGTCCATGGCTAAAAGACACCCCACAGACACCAACATTTTGCACATAATGACATTTGCTCTGTCAAGACTCATGTCACTCACATGAAAATGTCTCTTCGATACAGTATTTTAAAATGTAATTTAATAGTGTGCAATTTGAGGAGCAAGTGCAAGTAACATTATTACCAGTTCAGCACACAGAAAAAACTATCCAGTAACATACTGTGTAAAGGGCTAAACTTATTGCACAGGACTTTCTCAAAAATGGGAAAAGGAGAAGGGAAAGGCATGAAAGGCTGAGGGAGTGACAGGGAGAGAGAGAGAGGAAAAGGGTTTAGAGGGATATCAAAGTGATATTTGCTGATATGCAACAACAAAGAATGCAAGTGATGCTCAGTATCACAAAAAAGCCAAGGACCAAACAAAAATTATTCATCTTAGCAATGCTGCTTCTTCTTCTTGAGGGATTTCTCACTTTGTTTACAGTTTGTGCAATTATCTTAGCAGATGGATACACCCTGGTGATACTACCTATTCAAATTAGAGAATTTCAAATGTAGGTTCAAATGCTGCATCCACGCTCCAATCTGGTGATTGCTCAGATCCGTTTCCAAGTCAGAGTGGAGAAGTTGCTAATGAAACTAGCAAAATGACTATGAAAACATTTTAGAAATCATTTTTATAAAATTTTTGTAGGTGCCATACAAATTGAAGCAGCCTTGTGAAAATGTATCAAAAAACAATAAGAATAAGCTCATAAATGTAGTAACTGCAATAGCAATGCTCAAGCAACCGCAATTAAAAGTAACTGAATCCTGGTTACAATCTGTTTAGGAAAGATAGGCAAGACAAAGAAGGGGGGGGGTAGCCATTTACATTCTGGAGGAAATAAAAGCCACAGAAGTAAATGGGCAACCTGGGGACTTCGAATCATTGTGGCAAACAGTAGACATGGGCAAGGCAAAATCCTTCAGAATCACTTTGTGTACAGGCCCCCAAATCAAGGCAATAAAGGAGACAAAGACCTAACAGAGGAAAGCCACAAAATGTCTGATAAAGGAAAAATAAAACTGGTGGCAGGCTTCAACATACCAGATATTAACTGGAGTACACAAGTAGGGGCTTCTTATTGTCACTACGAGGCATGGGACTTTGTCAACTTGTTAAGACTTCAACAAGGGGAGATGCCATTCTTGATCTTCTCCTCACAATCTAGGAAAGGATGAAGGACATTGAAGTGGGATGCCATATGAAGAACTGCAACCATCGCATGGGAAGCTTTAAGGTAAACATAACACAGGACACCAGCCATCCAAAGATAAAGGTGCTAGATTTCAGAAAGGCTGACTTCTAAAAAATTAGGAACAATTTAAGTAGCCATTTAATGGAAATAGAGGTTGAGAAGGTGAAGGTCATATGGGGGAGACACAAGACAGCAATAAAGTCTGCAACAGATCAATGTGCCAGATAGGTCAGCAAACCAAAAAGAAAAATAAATCCTCTATGGTTTTCCAAGGAAGTGGCTACCATAGTCAAAGAAAAAAAGAAGGCATACAGCATATACAAGGAAAACAAAACTGAGAAAGATTGGGAGCCATACAAGGAAAAAATGATAAAGTCTAACAAAAACAAATTAGAAAGAAAAAAAGCAGAAAGGGCAAAGAGAGTGGACCAAACAAGTTTTAGATACATTAGAGAACATAGGAATTCAAAAGGGGGAATAGTAAAGATTGCTACTGAAGAAGGAAAATGCACCAAACATGACCCAGAGAAACCTGAAATACTATACAAATACTTCTGCTTGGTGTTTGCCAAAGAGGACCCAGGGGATGGCCCGGCCCTGAAAAAACACAACACCCCAGGACCAGGAGTAGACATGAGTCCCTTTCAGAAGCCAAAGTATGGGAGGTACTAAATAAACTAAAAGCAGGCAAAGCCATGGAACCAGATGAGATGCACCCCAGAATCCTTAAGGAATTAGGGGCAGAATTAACAGCCCCTCTGGCAATTCTAGTCATGAAATCCTTGAAGAGTGGTATGGTACCTGAAGACTAGAAAAAGGCAAAAGTGGTTCCACTTCACAAATCAGGCAATTGCTAAGAGGCTAGCAATTACATACTGGTGAGCCTCATGTCTATAGTAGGGAAACTAATGGAGATACTACTGAAACAGAGGATGATAGCATTCTTCAAAACTAGCTGCCAACAAGACTCTAAATAGCATAATTTTAACAGCAAGTAGATCATGCCAGATAAATCTGCTCAAGTTTTTTGACTACGCTACAAAAATAGTGGACGATGGTGGTGCAGTAGATGTGGTCTACCTAGACTTTAATAAGGCCTTAGACTCGGTTCCACACAAAAGGCTGGTAAAGAAGCTTGGTCTAATAAGGGTTGGTTCAGAAGTAGTCAGATAGATGCAAAACTAAATACAAGGCAGAACCCAGAGGTTACAGGTTCATGGAATGAAATCGACGGAAGGCAGGGTGACCAGCAGGGTGCCCCAGGGATCAATGCTGGGGCCTCTCCTCTTCAGTGTTTTTCTAGCAGACATCACTGGCGGACTGGTAAGGAAGATGAGTCTTTTGCAGATGACACCAAGATATGTAACAGGGTGGATACCTCATAAGGAGTAAGCAAGATGGAAGCTGACCTCAAGAAACTAGAAGAATGGTCTGGAGTATGGCAGCTAAGATTTAACACCAAAAAGTGCAAGGTTATGCAGATAGGAAAGACAAATCCAAGAAAGGAGTATTACCTAGGAGGTGAAAGACTGTCAGCTTCAAACTAGGAACAAGATCTGGAAATCATAATCTCAGATGTCATAAAAGTTAATAAGCAGTGTGAAATGGCAACACTGAAAGCCAACAGAATGCTGGGCTGCATTGGGAGGAAAATTATGACCAGGAGGAGAAAGGTGGTACTACTACTGTATAGATCGCTGGTCAGGCCTCATCTGGAGTATGGAGTCCAATTCTGGAGGCCTCTTCTCAGGAAGGACATTGAATAGGTGGAAACAGTACAGAGAAAGCCAACAAAAATTATTCAGGGTCTGCAATACATGTCCTACAAGGAAAGACTTCGGGAACTAAATATGTGCTCCCTGGTGCAGAGAGGAGAGAGAGAGGGGACATGATTGAAACATTTAAGTACATAAAAGGCATTAACAAGGTACCGGAATAGGAACATTTTCACTTCAAGTAGGGCTCCAGGACCAGAGGACATGACCTCAGGCTGCAAGGTGGGAGATTCTCTACCAACACCAGGAAGCTTTTCTTCACAGAAAGAGTGGTGAACACCTGGAATAGTTTGCAGCAAGAGGTTGTGGTGGTCAACACTGTGGGGGGATTTAAGAATTCATGGGATAGACACAAGGGAGCCCTGACTACGAAGGGCAACTAGAGTGTCAAAATAAATTTAAAACAAATGAGTGGACTAGATGGACCTAGTGGTCTCCTTCTGCCATCAACTTCTATGTTTCTATGTATTCTTAAGCCTCTTAGTGGCATTTTCCTGCTTTTTTATAACAGAACTGAATGGAAGAGACTGTCCAGAGAGAGACAGATGTTTTTGTGGCTGTTTTGCCTTTGCCAGCCTCACTGTAGGTAACAAAAAGCTGTGTGCTCTGGGACTTGACATCCTTTGTCTCATCCATGCAGATAATCAGGACTCACTTTAAGTCTTGGCTATGCAACTTTTCCTCACCTGGGCTGAAATGCTCTGGACAGAGCACAGGGAAGGTCACTGACTGATTCAGGAGGAATTCAGATACCACCATAGGAAGGAATTTTCTGCTGGTTCTAAGAACTTCTTTTTTCCTGTGGGAGATTATGTCATTTGGCTCTGTCAGAGGGGTTGCAATTCACTTACCCTCCTAGCAGAGGTCATTGCAATAGGAATATAGTTTTTCATGTGACATACTTCAGGTTATCCATTTCCATAGGCTCAAAAGAATACTTCATAAGCTAGAGAAGGCATATATTGAGATCCCAGTGTGGGACAGGGTGCATCACTGGTGGATACAAGTAGTTTAGGCCTTTACAAAAAAATGGGTTGTGAGACCAAAGACATTTCCTTGCCAGCTAATATGTGCACTGATTCTGCTACTAGCTTAAGTGCATCTTTAAAGTTGAAGGTCATAGGTGTAATGAATGCAGATGTACTAGATATTGCAGAATTATAGGCACCCCTGCCTTTATTAGATTTATTCTTTTGGGGGGGGGCACACCAGTAAGAATAACCTTTTTTCATTTAGAGGAGTACACATTCCTGGTAGTGGGTATCCTTGAACTCTTAAGCACTTTCAGGACCTCTTCTGAGAGATTCAACCTGGGAAATTGTAACTCCTCAAGAACCATGCCCTCAGGCACAGGGTCCTGGGGTTCAGAAATGTTATTCTGCTGGTGCTGGTGGGAAGGGAGGGCTGGGATGGGGGAATGATGGTCTTTTGGTTCCTGGGTGCACAATGCCATTCCCACCCATCCCCCAACTGGTACTTGAACAACCTTCTGCTCTTGTCTGCACCCACAAAGAAAGCTCAATGAATGAGCTGGATTTTCCTGAATGAATGAGTGAGTTTTTGTACAAGCATATGGTCATTCATTCCAGCCAGGGCAATCATGCTGCCTTCTGTGGTGGAGAGTAGAGAGCTGTGCTGGTCACCCACTTGGGGTTTGGGTGGGGGAGAGGGGTGGCATACTGCATACTGCTCATTCATTGACAGCTCAGTCAGTGGGCCAGCCATGCAGGAGAGAGAGGAGGGCTGTGCTGGTCTGCCACTGCCGGGGTTTACGATGGGGGTGGGAGCGGGGTTGTGTGACACCTGGCTGCTGGTGAGGCTGGGCGGAAGGCACTGGATCTCCAGGGTTTTATCGGGACTGAGGATCGGGAGGAAGTTTAAATAAATAAAAAAAAACACTAGACTACCAGAGATTTATTTATTTTTTTTAACAGGAGAAGTGGAGATAGGGATGCGGGGGGTTGGGGTTCTGTACATTTCACAACGGGCAGGTTATTGTTGGGTGGAGGGGAGGGACCACTAGCCACCATGAATAATTTTTTTACATGTGGGGCTGGTGAAGGTGCGACCACTATACTAGCCACCAGGGCTTTTTGGGGGGCAAGTTGGCAATAAAAGAGCAGTGATCATGAGTGGAAGTTCCCCAGAAGTTTGGAAATCAATTTCCAAACATCCGTGGAAGCAAAAGTCAGACTTTTGCTTGAATTCCGCCCACAGAAGATTTTTTTCACACACCACCATTAGCCAGTTAACCAGAAATAGTTTGAATTGAACTTATTCTGATTTTCATCTGTCTTGGTTACCTTACACTCTCTACACTTTTATTTGTGTATTGAATTGAACTGAATTATTTTGCATTTGAACTGATATCTGTCAATATTACTTGACTATTACTACTTGCTGGCCTTTTTGTTTTTTCTCCCCCCCCCCAAATAGTGGTTGCATGGGACCAGGATAAATGCCAAATGCAAGAAGGGCAACTTGGACTTAGAGACACCAGAATATTTACGAAAGTGAACTGGAATGTTGGTGTAGCTGTCCTTTTGGAGATCCATTCAAGGAACTGTCTTTTTGATCTGAAGAGACTCTTCACCAGTTGAGAACTGAGTGCTGCTTGGGAGCATGAGTACGTGCACGCTATATTATTGTTGAATTGGACATCTTTACAAACTGGTCTATACCTATTCTTCTTCTTACTTCCACCTTGATACCCTGCTACAGTAAGGGACTATTATGTTCCTATGTAATTGACTGTGCTCTGTTTCATTAATATAAATAAAAGATTTGGCTCTTTTAAGCTGGAAAGGGGAGTCCCTGGCTTGAACTGAACAATTGTTTATATAAACTTCTGTTTTGATACAGTTATTCACATCTAGACCTTGTGCTGTATTAATTTGAAGCTTTATACGATCTATTTTTACTAGTACTTAAACTTAAAATTAGCCACTGTTCTTATTTGCCTTATGCACACTTTATTTCTGCATCTTTGTTAGGATAACTGCACAGAACAAATTAATTTTATCTGCATTTTGTATTTAGACACTAGTTACCAGCTGATACTAGCTATAATATATAAGATAAAGTATGGGGTGCAGTGTGTTATGGGAATTTAATACACACCCGAGTTGTTAGATAGCACATAAACACCAGGGATGAAGACTGAGGGGATTATGGTAGCCATCCAATAATGAGGGCGTGTATTAACTTTGAGTTAGACACACTGCACCCCATACTTTGTTTTATATAATTCAAGAGGTTGAGTTTTTTCACCGAGTTCCATCTGCTCCTACATACGCTCTGCTGTGAGGAAATAAAATCTTTTTATTTATTTATTTTGATTCAGGTAGTCAGCACCTGGTCAGTGGTGCTACCACTTACTCACCACCCGGGATGAAGATGCAGGAGGAGAAGGCAAGAAATGCTGGCTTGTGAGAGGGGCTGAAGACAGGCAGTTTGAGGGATGACTTGGGGGCCTTACTGCTTTCAAAGCTCCTGTCTCATCCTAGAATATGGAGAGTGTGTGGTTGAGTATGTGGCTTTCATTGAGGGCACCACTGATGAGTGACCAAAGTTATGTTTAAAATAAACAAAAAACTGACAATGTTGGTGCACAGCAGGGATCTGAACCACTCACTCTTCTGAGGTACCAAGAGCAGTCTGACAGAAAGAGCCATAGATAAAACAAAATACTGTAATACACATACATGTGTTATGACATTTATTACTTGGCTTTTTCTATGGGAAAAAAACACAACCCATTAATTATAAAATGCTTTCTACCAGAAGCAGAAAACAACAGTTCTTTAGGGAATAAGAAAAATTAGATGGATGAGTATTTATTCTCTGATAAGTCAAAAAATAGTGACTCTTCTAAAAATAAAAACAATAATAAACAAGCATTTGTCAATGCCGAATGTTGATTGCGTTGGTCTGTTGAGCTTGCTCAGTGGCCCTGTCCCTGGCTCAGTCTGTTTGTCCTAGTGCTGCAGGCTGCTCTTTTGTACTGGGCTGCTGCCTGCATTGGCACCTTGTTCTGCTGAGGAAGAAATCTGCAGCTGTCCCGTTGACGTGGCTCACTCCCCCTCTCTCACTCACTCATTCTGTTTCTCTTGGTGCTGCAGGCTGCCCTTTTGTACTGGGCTCCTGCCTGTGTTGGTGGCTTTTTCTACCCACAAAGAAATCCGTAGCTGTCCCGACAGAGCTCCGTTGAGGTCGCTCACTCCCTCTGTCTCACTCAGTCAGTCTGGTTCTCCCGGTGCTGCAGGCAGCCCTTTTGTACTGGGCTCCTGTCTCTGTTGGAGCCTTTTTCTGCCCACAGAGAAATCTGCAGCAGTCCTGACAAAGCTGCGTTAAGCTCGCTCACTCCCCTTCTCCCCACTCACTCATTCTGTTCTGCAAGCTCTGCAGGCTGCCCTTTTCTACTGGGCTCCTGCCTGTGTTGCTGCCTTCTTATGCTCATAAAGAAATTTGCAGCACTTACAATACAACTCTGTTGAGCTCACTAACTCGATCATTCTGGTTTTCCTGCCACTGCAGGCTGCCCATTTGTACTGGGCCCCTGCATGCATTGCTGCCTTTTTCTGCCCACAAACAAATCTGCAGCAGTCCCAACAGAGCCCCATTGAGCTCAATGACTCCCCCTTCCTCACTCGCTCGTTCTGTGTCTCCTGGCGCTGCAGGCTGCCCCTTTGTACTGGGCTCCTGCCTGCATTGGCAGCTTTTTCTGGGCAGAAATAAATCTGAAGCAGTCACACTAGAGCTCCGTTGAGCTCACTCAGTACCGCTCTGTCACCCACTCATTCTGTTTCTCTTGGCGCCGCAGACTGTGCTTTTGTATGGGGGGCTCCTGGCTGCATTGGCACCTTTGTCTGTCCACAAAGAAATCCGCAGCTGTCTCAACAAAGCTCCATTGAGGTCACTCAGTCTCCCTTTCTCATCACTCATTCTGTTTGTCCTGGCGCTTCAAGCTGCCCTTTTGTACAGGGCTCCTGCCTGCATTGGGGCCTTTTTCTGCCCACAAAGAAATTCCAGCAGTCCTGATAGAGCTCCATTGAGCTCACTAAGTCCCCTTGTCTCACTCGCTTGTACTGTTTCTCCCACCACTGCAGGCTAGCCTTTTGTACTGGGCCCTTGCCTGTACTGATGCCTTTTTCTGCCCATGAAGAAATCTGCAACAGTCCTGACAGTGCTTCAGTGAGTTCACTCACTCCCCCTCTCTCACTCGCTCTCTTGATCTGTTTCTCCCAGTGCTGCAGGCTGCCCTTTTGTAGTGGGCTCTTGTGTTGGGGCCTTTGTCTGCCCACAAACAAATCCACAGCAGTCCTGACGAAGCTCAGTTGAGCTCGGTCGCTCCCCCCTCTCACTCAGTCGATCTTAATCTGTCCCAAACACTGATTTCCCAGAATGACCATGTTATTGTCCAACAGGAGTGCAAAAACATATTTTAGCCAGTGTATGAAAAATAACAGCTGTAGCGTTCATAAGGAGTTGTGAAAAAATGCCACTGTTGAAAATGTGGCGTGACAGTATTACAAATTTGCGAAGTTACCAAGGTGCGTGGAAACAGTTCAACACATGCTTGTAACACAGTCATGTTATGGAGTTTTGTCACCAAATTTTCAACATGGGGATTTTAGGACCTCTGCTCATGAACAGTGCCACTGTCATTTTCTTAATCTGTCCCAAACATTGACTTCCCACAGTGACCATGTTATTCTGTGCCAGAACTGTGAAAACACATTTCAGTCAGGATGTGAAAAATGACAGCTGTACTGCTTATAAGGAGGTGTGAAAAAATGGCACTGTTGAAAATCTTGTGTGACAATATTACAAAACTGCGAATTTACAAGGGTGCGTGGAAAGTGCGTAATGCACACTTGTAACACAGTCAATTGATGGGCTGTCATCACCAAATTTTCAACATAGCCATTTTAGGACCTCTGCTCATGAACAGTATCATTGTCATTTTCTTAATCTGCCCCACACAGTAATTTCTCACAGCGAACACTCTATTCTGTGCCTGAAGTGCGAAAACACATTTCAGCCAGGATGGGAAAAATGACAGCTGCACTGTTCATAAGTAGGTCAGGGAAAATGGCAATGTTGAAAATCTGGAGTGAAAATATTATAAATTCGTGAAGTTATGAGTGTGCATGCCAACTGCGCAATGCACGCTTGTAACACAGTCATTTTATGGAGTATTGTTACCAAATTTTCAACATAGGCATTTTAGGACCTCTACTCATAAACAGTGTCACTGTCATTTTCTTAATCTGTCCTGAACACTGATTTCCCACAGCGACCATGCTATTCTGCGCCGGAACTGCGTAAACACATTTCGGCCAGGATGTGAACAATGACAGCTGTGCTGCTCACAAGAAGGTGTGAGAAAATGCCAATGTTGAAAATCTGGCATGAAAATATTGTAATTCATGAAGTTACGAGCGTATGTAGCAACTGCACAACGCTCGCTCGTAAAACAGTCATTTTTTGGATTTTTCCCACTAAATTTGCAACTTTGGCTTTTTGAGAACCCACCTCATGAACACTGGCCCTGTCATTTCATTAATTGTACCTGAAGGGTGATTCCACACAGTGACCACAAAACCACCTTTTGGGGCTGATTAACACCATCTTCAATAATTCATGAGGAGGGGTTCCAAAAAACCCATGTTGATTATTTGGTGAAAAAAGTCCCAAAAATGCCCAAGACATGCACTAAAGTTGAAAAAACCCTATTTATTACATTATACAGCTTTCCGGCATTTCCTCGGTTCGCGGTCAACTTTGAAGAGTGCAGACGTGTTCCTGGTCCACCGAAGATCGTTGAGCCAGACTCCAGAGGTAAGCATGGGGTGAGGGAGTGTGGGGAGGCAGGGTGCGCAGTGGGTAGATGTGGGTTGTGGAGAGGGACCTGGGAGAGCTCTGACGGACCGTTTCCTTCTTTACAGGGTAAAAAAAAAAAGACATCGGGGGACCATTTTCCTGTTTAACAGGTGTTTGGGCATGCCGGGGTGGGCTCCCAGCATGCCACCTGTGTAGGTGGGTGGGTGTGTTAGCTGACAGGGGATTGGGCACTCCTGTTGGCAAACAGGGAAAGGGGGAGGGGAGCTGCAGGAGCCAAGGGTTGGGCACCCCTTGGCTATACAAACAGAAGGGCGGGTATCATTATGCCGATGAGGATTGGGCACCTCATCGGCAGGAACAAAACGGGGGGGTATCATTATGGCGATGGGGATTGGGCACCCCAACAGCAGGAAGAACATGAGAGGGTTACAGAATGCTGACAGGGAGTGGGCTCCCCCGTTAGCAACAAAGCCGACCTGTCAGCAAGTAAATACGGTGGTGGGGAGAGGGTTATATTGTTTGTGAACCCGGTGGCAACCCACCGCCATGTTCACAAACAATATCAGGGGTTTCACATCCTGCCCTGCAATGATGGGTCACTCCCTCATTGCAGCTGATGGCTGACGCTGCAATGACGAGGCGGCCCCTGATTGCAGCGGCTACTTTTCTAGAAGGTTGTGGCACACTGGCTGAACTAGTGTCAGCAGCAGTGTGCTACGGCATTGGGGATGGGGAACAAGCCTTTGCAGGCCATGGGGGCATTAGGCACAACAGTGCCACACCTCCACAACCTGCTTGTGGAGAAAGCTGACGCAACATGTTTCTTGCGCATGCGCACAATCAACATAAAAAGGAGTAAAAGGCAATGCAGATGAATCAGAAAACTAAATAGATAGCAAACAGTTGAAAATTATAGAAATATGGAAGGAAAGCACTTAACCTCTACACCTCTGTAACCCTAGTTCCCATACATGCTAACATTTACACACCAGAAAAGGATGTGAGGATTTAGAAGACAAAATATTTGGTCACAACCACTAGGACACAGGCAATTTTTGTACCCCGGCATGGAAGTCGGAGGGGATATCACTGGATGTTTATGGCTGGGACACATTTGGTTCTATTGAATCCCTAAAAGTCTTGGAATCTTCAGGATACCTTGAGTACTCACAGTCCTATGAATGTTTCAGTAAGCCTCAAGATGAGTCAGGGGATATTACTCCAGCAGTTTTCCCTCATATACTGTAGTACCTTGAGTACCCCTCTTGAACCAAGGAAAGGCTCAGTGACACCTCATTCCAGAATATCCTTAAGATCCCTCCATATTACTCCAAAAAAAAAGGAGGACAACAGAAAGATAGAGTGCAGATATAGAAAATTAGGTGGTACTGATCTTGCAGACACTAAACAACACAATAGAGGGACTAGGAAAATTTGATACTGTACAGGAAGATGAACGCGTTATGAATTGTACAAAGAAAAGGCTCACTGCAGAGACTCCCACTGATACCAATTTGCTACAGTAAATCTACGTAATCCAGATAAGTTGCAGCTATCCACTAATAGACAGGATATTTGATACAATAGAGAATATTTTATGGATGAGGGTGAGTTTACCTCTTGCTCCACTATATCCAAGAAGATGCATTAACAAAAATCCTTATTACGTGGACATCACGATACTAAAAAATATGGCAGTGATAAAAGAACAACTTTCTTATTTGATAGCAGATGAGTTCTAAAATAGAATCTCATTAGATAAGATATTAAAACAACAGCCAAATAACTCATCAGTGGTACAGGTGAAGTGGGAGGTGATAATAACAGCATCGATTGAAAATAAGGCATCTCAGGTTAACCTCCCTTCTCAATTTAAAAAAAGACACAATATGCGATTGCTATATGAAACCACCGAATAAACCATTAATCAAAGAAAAAACAACTGAATCTCCTAAAAAAGGGAAAGGTGAAACTGAATGAGGAAGTAATAAAATTTACTGCCTCCACAAAAGGAAAGGACTATTTGGACATTAATAAAAGAGTTGTAATGCAGAGAGGGGGACAGGAGAATTTAGAAAGCCAGAAAAGAAAAAAAAATGGGTAAGCTTGATGATAACCAAATAACTTCTATATCAGATGGATCATTGAATGACATTAATGAGGTAACAGGAATATGCTTGGAAAAATAGTTGGAGATCGAGCCCACAAGGAGGGAGGCAGAGACCACCCTCATGATACACCCACAAAACCAGTTCAGGGATGAAAAACTAATGGAAAAAACTATGATGATACTCTGGTCAAATTCCCAAAACATAGTATTCTAGAATCTGTAGAGGCTGAATATCTAATAGAAATCTATGGTGTTCAAAAGCTAAACTCAGAGACTAATGATCACTTACATATTGTAAACGGATGGTACATCTTTTGCATTTAACAACTGATGAAGGAAAGGAAGTTTTTACAACCAGACCTCCCAAAACCAATTTCCCTGTTTACATTTTATTATACTCACAGTCAGACAGATTGGCAAAAGCCATATGGAAAAAAGGGAACAATCCAGAGACTGAGAGATATTTTACTAACATTGCCATAAATTGTTCCCTCTGTCCTCACTGCAGAAGGGCATCAAAAATAGCCTTAATAAATAGAACACAAGAGGGCAAATGACTAGCTGAAAAGACAAAGGAAGGAATCAAGAGAAAATAGTAACAGGGAGGAAACAGATGAAATTATTGAAGTAGTAAAAAATGTTGAGGCTAAACAACAAGAGTAGTGAGAATGTAAGATTGCCTCAATATTTGGATGGGAAACATCAAAAGAAGATTATTTGGGAGCCGTTAAGACAGATATATCCTCCTTTTTGGGCACAATCTTTGCATTTTAATAGTACCAGAAACTCGATAGATTCTATCAAATTATATAAATATTTTAGTAGATCATCACAAATAGATACGTTGTTAAAAAACACATTAACTGCAAAAGCTCTGCTGAAAAATGGCCACAAACTAGATGCCCTTGGCATTTACATCATATTCCCTCAAGTCTGGGATACTAAGATCCAAACAGGAGAAACACAGGAGGAAGTCCAAAGTCTAGAAAATGTTGACAAGACACCAGCTATTCCACAGAGAAATGTGTTTAGTTTTAATAGGTTATCCATATTGGAGTGCACAGAAAGACTCACTTAGAATGGGCAATTTGCATAGAAAGGAAGAGATTCAGGAAACTTAGATATAAGAGGTTAGGATTTTATCCTGGAATATAGAAGGGCTGCACCTTAAGTCAGAAGATCCAGAAGTTGGGAAATATCTGGAATAATTTGATATCATATGCTTACAAGAGATGTGGTGCAATGCCAGTGAGACTCTGCAGTTACCAGGATATACTAAATACTTAAAACCTGCCACCAAGAATTGAAAATATGGTAGATATAAAGGAGGCTTAACAATATATGTTAAGACTTACTTGAACTATAAGGTCTGTGTGCTAGACACTACATCCAATAATATTTTGGCAATCCAAGTTGATTGTGAATGTTCACTGACACAAATGCTAATTATAAATGCGTATTGCCCTTCAAGGTCAGGGAAATAGGATGACATGAAATTTCAACTTAAAATTACATTGGAGAAAGTCAGTGAGATAGCAAGTGATAAGACCATTCTATGTGTGGGAGATTTTAATGGAAGACTCACAGGGGAAGTTAAGATTGGGAAAACCCCACTTGACTTTGATTCTTTTCTTCCTGTAATAAATTCAAGGATAACTAGCCACATGGCCTCATAAGACACAAAAAATAATGCTAGAGGGAGAGGGGTCAAGAAAATGTTCTATGAACAAAATATGTGTATTTTAATGGGAGTCTTCCAGGGGATAAAGAAGGGAAACTAACATATTAGCCCACTTGGCTCATCAACCATTGACCTGATTTGGACCAATAGAGAAGCCCTGAAGCTGGTTTATGCTACAGAAATCAAGGATCACTCTGAAGCTGCTCACCTCCCAGTTGAAATATGTTTACACATGAAGCAAACCAACAGAATGTTTATCAAGAAACACATTGTGGAAGGGCTAGAAATAATAAACCAAAAAAAAGAATAAAATGGGGAAATAGTACTATAAAACAATTTGATGGCTTATTTCACTTTGGACTACTATATGATCTGTGGACCCAAGTCTTGAACAATACAGATTCTACTGAGACAATCAGATACTTTAATTAAACCATACTGTACCAACAATAGTATTTATTTGTTTTATTTGGAAAATGTTTCACCTGGAAAGACAACATGAGCTATAAACAGCTTGTTTCCAGAAGCATCCAGGGTATTGCAAAGCATAATACCAATGGTATATCATGGTTCAACCAAATAGTGCAAGAAGGCTAACCAAGAGTTTAGTCAAAAAACTCAAACAATATAAGCAAACCAAAAACAAAAATAAATCACATGCTAAAAATATAAATAAAGCACATGTACAAAATGTTTTATTTGTTCAGTAAAAATGCCATTACAAAATTAAAAAGAACAAGACATCAATACATCAAGACATATTTAAAAACAGATTCTAAAAATGTTCTAAAACATTTCTTAAATTAATGCATTCAAATGCCATTCATGAAACAGTTTATGGACATCATGATATCATAACTGAGTTCACATTGGCGTACCTCAAGGTTCATGCACAGCTGTTCGCAATCACATCACATATGCTTGATTTGTACATACAGGAAGATATAAATTATACAATCATCTTCTTTAAATGTGTTAATGCTAAAAATGTAGCCAATTTATACAGTAATTGAGGATCCTGAGATGTATATAATACTATAATCAGTTGAGAGGGAGGGAGAACAAGGGAAGCCAAAGTATTACCCAGCCAATAGTTCTGGGATTGAGCATAGAGAGGACACAATAAGGCTATATGTGTGAGGGCATCTTCCAGTTTTAGGCCTCATTTACGGTATTGGGTACCCACCTCTGGAAACAATATTCATCTGGTCTGCTCTTTTAGACAGTTTTATTCTGCAACTTTTATAAATATTTATTAATGTTTAGATTTGCAATGTCTTGTAGTTTATAGACTATTTATGCGTTTTGTGATTGTCTTTTAGTTTTTAGAATGCATTTATTTTTGTTTGAATGATTTTATTTTAACACATTTGTAATAACAAAACCTGCTGATCAATAAACTTTTTGAAAATGAACTTGAAAAAATACACCATATGAAGAAAATGGTAGCCTTGGTTCAGAATGACTTAAAAGAACCACTTTTATATTACTAAATATTATATTGTTAAATATAAATTAAATATAAATATGCTAAAAGAAGAACAAACCTGGATTTATCATAGCCACACCACCATATTTCACTGATCTATAAGTAAAGTTCCATTTGTCTGGATTAAGTCAACTCCCTATAATAATTTAAAAAATATATTATATAACCTAGTCTCCAGACTTGTGGTACAGGAAACACATAACATATGTATACAAATATGGGAATAATAAATAGCAAATGTCTTTAACATACTGTATACACATTTTTGCTTTTAGCTTTTGGCTAGGCTTTCCATTTATCCACTTTTTGTTCATCCAGTTAAAATTTTTCTAACCAGTTTTGAGTTGCAAGATCTTGACTACCAAAAGTAATTCCTAAAATCTTAACTAGCCTTGTTGTTGTCTTGATACCACCAGTGTTTAAGGCATGCAGGTCTATGACTCCTCTTAAAGACACACCCTCACTTTTAGTCAAATTAATGTTTGACACTGGAATCTTACCAAATCATATAAAGAACTCAGAGCATGTACCACAGACTGTACATCTGACACCATAATGCATATATCAGCTGCATAAGCAAAAAAAAAAAAAAAACACTTGGAAACAAATAACCTCCTCAACAACAAGCCACCAATCTTATTTTATCCACTCTCCCTCCCACACCTGGGAGTGGATAACACTTCCCTGCCAACATATCCAGACTACTGTCACAATGGACATATTTAATTGCAACAGCTGTGGAACACTCTTTGCAAGGGTATTTGTCTACAGGGTAGGGCACTGTCCTAAACACTTTGCTATAAGGGATCTAACAACTTAGCTAAATGCAGCATGGTCTAAGATACACCACCTTCAGCACAAGTTCATTCAGTTCTCTAGGAACAACAACACCACAACAGCAACTG
This sequence comes from Neoceratodus forsteri, assembly GCA_016271365.2. NCBI lineage: Eukaryota > Metazoa > Chordata > Ceratodontiformes > Ceratodontidae > Neoceratodus > Neoceratodus forsteri. Next base: position 1,158,552,438 of record CM028130.1, on the reverse strand, counting down.
GATTACCCCCCCATGCAGACACCCCTACCACAAAAAGCATGCCATCTAGGGGGCCGGCAAAGGGTTGGAAATCTCATAAAAAAATGATGGAATCCTTCCTACATACTCATCACACAAATATGTATAACTGTCAGTCATGCATTCTGAAAATGAGAAGTGCATAGAGATGGTTAGGAAACCTGCACCACACAAGGTTGTGCAAGCTACCTGTACCAAGAAAATGATGAAACAAAGCATTGCAAAACCAGTACTCATGATTAGAGTCTCTATGATTAGGAAAGTAGAGTCTCAATTCCAGCATTATGACTAGTCTAGAGTCGTGGTGAGATGCCTCCCTGGGATATTGGCATGGAGGAAACAGATGGCATAAAAAATAAAATGCACAATAGGGAACCCTGCACTAAAGTCATCCTCCACATAGGAACAAATTACCTAGCCAGTAGGTCAGTGGAGGAAATAAAGCAAACCCTAATCAAACATGGTAGCAAACTGGATTTCCCTTTCATGCAGTGTATCTTTCTCAGAGATTCTGCCTATCTGGGAGAAAGGGGACAGCAGGCAAAAGATCAGAGAGAAAGACATAACTTAATTTAGCAATTGGCTAATGGTCTGGTGCAAGGAAAAAGGATATCACTATATGGGAGACTGGTGCACCTTCTTGGAGAGGGAGCTTTTTGCCTTCAATGGCTTACACCTCACAAGGCAGGGGACTGGCGTGCTCATGCAAAAGTTCGACATTCATATCTCTCAGTTAAACTAGTGGAAGGGGAGGAAACAATGGCAACCATCACATCAAACCAGGTGCAATATACCCCACCCACATACTTAGCTAAAACAGTGTCTCAGCACCATAAGGAAAGTAAAACCTTCAATCAAAATGGAACAAAAAAGGGTAATCCACTAAGGAGAAGCAGTAAGGTTACAAAACACAATGTAAACCAAAACTGCATCTCTAGATCCAACAAAGGCAATTCCAGGGATGGCAGGCAATGTGCATTAACGCCCATAGCCTACCAAGCAAAGTCCCAGAGCTCACAGTCATGTTGGCAGAGATACAACAAGACTGGGTTGCAGTCATGGAAATAATGGTTCACCATGACCGCACCTGGGATGTGGCCATACCAGGTTAGATGCTCTTCAGATGAGACCACAAGGGGGAAAAGTGTGGGGGTAGCTCTGTATGTAAGGGAGGGAATCAGTGCAACAGAGCGCCAGGAAAAACACAGAAATTCAGAGGACTTATGCATCACCCTGGGAGCTGAGGACAAGGACCCCATCTGAGTGGGGGTTGTATATAGACCCCCATCCCAGGAAGCAGACATTGACAAAGAACTCCTAGAAGCCATCTCAATGAGGGCTGACAAGGATGAGGTACTACTAGTTGTAGACCAATGCTGATTGGATCTCATACATGCCATCCACTGAAAGGTGTAAGGAATTGCTGATCACAGTGAAAGGTGCAGGACTCAACCAACTAGTGAACTCACCCACTAGAGACAATGCAACCCTAGACTTGGTGCTCACAAACAGCTCAAAGGTTTCAAATGTACAGGTGGGTATCAACCTGATGACCAGCAAGCACAGGTTGGTTTGGTTAACAATGAACAGTGCAGAAGGAATATGTCACACAAAAATCAAGATCATTGTTTTCCATAAAGCAAACATTTCAGAGATGAGATTAAGAATCAAATTAATGCTATCCAATGGTAGTTCAGTGAATGTGGAAGAAGACTGGCAACATTTTAAGGAGGCCATAAGTACAGTCACTGAACAATGTGCACTTCAAATCAGTAATCAAAAAGATGGAAGAACACTTTGTGGTTCACCAGGAACATAGCAGCAAAAATAATGGAAAAGAAGAGGGCCCTTAAGCAATACATAAAGTCACAGAAGGAAGCTGACTTGGACAATTACAGGAATAAACTCTGGGAGGAAGGGTCATTCGAAGGGCCAAGCACAGAGGAAAGGATAGCAGAGGGAGTCAATAAGTGAGATAAAACCTTCTATATGCACCTGAGGGAAAAGAGAAAGAGTAAGGGAGGAATAGTCAGTTTAGCAGCACAAGATGGCCAGATAGTAGAAGACAATCTCAAAGCAGAGGTGTTGAACAAATTCTTCTGCTCTGTATTCACAATAAAAGACAATGGCAAAGAACCCCCACTAAAGCAGACAAAACACAATAACAAGGAGGCCAATACTAGCCCCTTCACAAGGGCAAGGGTCCAAGAAGGACTAAACAAACCCAGGGTTGATCTGGCAGTGGGACCAGATGGTATTCACAAGAGGGTGTAGAAGGAGCTATGGGAAGAAATTGTAGCACCACTAGCAGAACTGTTCAGGAAATCACTGGAGAGTGGCACAGTACCTCAGGACTGGAGAACAGCAACAGCAGTACCCTTGCACAAGGGAGGAAGCAGACAGGACACTGGAAACTAATGCCCAGTCAGCCTAACCTCTATAGTAGGAAATATTATGGAGGCAGTACTAAAGAGAGAATAGTGGAATACCTGAAAGGAAATGGAAAACTAGACCCCAAGCAACATGGCTTCATGGCAGGCTGATCATGTCAAACAAGCTTGACTCATTTCTTTGGCTGGGTTACCAAAACAATAGACCAGGGCAGTGAGGTACACATAGTATACCTAGACTTCAGCAAAACCTTTTACACCATCCCACACAGGAGACTGGGAAACAAACTAGAGCATGCAGGGTTAGGGCATAAGATAGTTAACTGGGTTAGGAATTGGCTACAGAACAGGAAACAAAGAGTCTTGGTCAATGGGGCTTTGTCACAAGAGGGGGAAGTGACAAGTGGCATACTACAGGGGTTGGTGCTGGTTCCAGTCCTCTTCAATATCTTCATCAGTGACATCACAGAAGAATTAGGGGGGAGGGTGTGCCTGTTCACAGATGATAGAAAGCTCTGCAATAGGGTGGATATACAGGAAGGGGGCCAAAAGCATGATAGCTGACCTCAGGAAACTTGAGGAAAGGTCAAAACATTGGCAGTTAAAATTTAACGCTAAAAAATGTCATAATTGTGATAATTTATGTACAGTGCCTTGGCTTTGAAAGGCACTTTATAAATAAAGTTATATTATTATTATTATTGTAAGGTCATGCACCTGGGAAAGTGAAACCCAGGAGTAAAGTAAATTCTGGATGGGCACCAATTAGAAGTGACAAAGATGGAAAGGGACCTGGGTGTATTCATCACCAACAACTTCAAAGTCGCAAAACATTGTGAAAAGGCTGCATGGAGAGCAAGTGGCATTCTCTAATATATAGGTAGGGGCATTATAAGCAGAAAGCAAGAGGTAACCATGCCACTGTACAGTTCCTTGGTAAGATCACACCTGGAGTAGTGTGTCCAGTTCTGGAGGCCACACCGGAAAAAGGACATAGATTAGAGACAGTGCAGAGAGGGGCTACTAAAATGGTGCAAGAGCTACACCATGAGACATATGAAACTATGCTCAAGGTACTAAAATTGTACTCACTAGAACAGAGAAGAAATAGAGGAGGCATAATAGAAACATTCAGATATGTCTATTGAATAAACAAGATAGAGAATCTCTTCCAAGTAAACAAAGAAATTCAGACATGGGGGGCACAACTAGCATCTGGTGGAATGCAAGTTCAGAAGCAACTGTAAAAAGTACTTCATCACGGAGAGGGTGATAGACCTATCAAACAGCCTACCAACACAACTGTTGGCAGCTAAGACAGTAAGAGAATTTAAACTAGCATGGGACAGACAGTGTGGACAGCTTGGCTTGAACAATTAAAGGGGAGGAGGGTAGCCACCTTGGGCAGACTAGATGGATCAAATGGTCCCCATCTGCTGACACCATTCTTATGTTCTTATGTTCTCAGCCCTCAACATGAAATATATGTCCATCTTGCTCCAACTTCCTAAGGACCGGGTCTAAAGAGAAAACACAAAGGATGGGGCTAAGTGGGCAATACTGACAAACCCCTGTGTATATTTGGACTGTAGGGCTCACAACTCTGTTTACTACTGGTCTTAATGTAGCTGAGGTGCATAATGACTGCAACCAGGAAACGAAAGAGTCTGGAATGCCATATTTCATTACTACAAAAAAACAAATAATCATATGGCACACAATCAAATGCCTTCTCTTGGTCCAAGCATAGAAGAAAACTCTGCATATCTGCACTCATAATTCCCTAAGTAGCAATAAATTATCTTGTACACTGCATTGTAATATATCACAGGTTTGTGCAGTGGCTATCACAACCTTCACAGCATTAACTAATCCGGCCCCTAAAATTTTAACCAACATGTGCCTGTCTGTATTAATAAGACTGACTGGTCTCCAATTTTTCACTTCTGTTTTTGATACTTTTTGTGAAGAAAATTAGGAGGCTATCTAGGATTTCTTATGGTAACTCTTTCAAGCTTTTCATAAAATTCCCCAGGTAGGCCATCTGGACCAGGTGCCATCACGCATGCTGGGATTTTATAGCATGTAAAACTTCCTCCTTAGAAACTGGGGCCCTTAACAGTTCTATTCCACTCTGCTGAAGATATCAGATGTAGAAATCCCTCAGAATAGGAATCCGGGTGAGACAAATGTGGTGGATGGGTACTAAAAAAATCTTATGTGTAATGACACAAAATATTCTTAAGTGAAATAGTATCACTGTTTAAAACCCATTTGAATCTATCAAATGTGCTATATATTTTTTTAACACATGGTCTTTACAGCCGACATAGGGATTCGCTTGCTGCGCCTTTCCCTGCATCCCAAAATTCTGCTCTATAAACAAGGAAGTGGCCTTGACATTTTTCCATATCTGCTTATATTTTATTAACCTGAGCATCATAATCATTCCTAGTTTCTTTTGTTAGAGACATAAAAATCTGTAACTGTTTTTGTAAATCTAAATATTTTAGATACTGAGCATTATGGAGGAGATGCTATAAGGAGCAGGCTGGGGGGGTGGGAAAGCAAGGAAGTAATCCCTTTTTATGTTCGATTGCGTGCATGTGCAAAGAACGTTTTGGGGTAGTAGCAAACTTGGAGGTGTGCCTCTTCCATCCAATGCACTGCTCCCTTGAGCAGGCGTGGCGGTCCTGCACCAATGGGTGCAGGAGCTCAGTATGACAGCGGTGTTCCTCTGATTCAAAGGAAAGCACCGCTGCCATACTGAGCGGCCTCTGCCACTCGCATCACGCGCCTCCTCCCCGCACACACCGCCTCCCAAAGCTTTCGTGCCATGCTGGGAGCCCACCCAGCGTGGCAAACGTTGTTTGCTGACAGGGTGCCCAACTCGCCTGCTCCATGGCCCCCAAAGCCATCCTGCTGCCATGCTGGAGCCCACCCCAGCGTGGCAAATGTTCACGAGTTGTTTTGCCGACGGGGTGCCCAACTTCGCCGGCTCCTTGGCCCCGCCATGTAGTTTGCCAACGGGGTGCTCAACCGCCGGCTCCTCTGCCCCCACACATCTTCTGCCACGCTGGGAGCCCACCCCAGCTTGGCAAACGTCCCACGCCAACTTTTTTTTTTTAAACCTGTAAAATAAAACGGTCCCACGGCAAGTCTCCCAGCCCCTCCCACAACCCGCACCCACCCACTGTGCACCCAGCCTCCCACACCCTCCCTCACCCCATACTCTACCTACGGACCCAGTGCAATGATCTTCAGTGGACCGGAACACGTCTGCGCTCTTCAAAGCCAACCATGAACTGAGGAAATGCCGTAAGCTGTATAATGGGCTAGATGGGGGTTCAACTTTATTCCATATCTCAGTCATTTTGGAATTCTTGCACCAAATTTTCAACATGGGGTTTTTGGGACCCCTTCTCATGAATGATGTCACTGTCATGGCGTTATTCGGGCCCGAAGGGTGATTTCTCAGGCACTGCGCAGTCACTGTGCAAAATCACCCTTTGGCCTCAAATAATGCCATGATAGTGACATCATTCATGAGAAGGGGTCCCAAAAACCCTATGTTGAAAAATTTGGTGCAAAAATTAAAAAAAATAACTGTTTTACGAGCGTGCGTTGCGCAGTTCCTACGCAGGCTCGTAAGTTCGCGAATTTTCAATATTTTCACTCCAGATTTTCAACACTGCCATTTTATCACACCTTCTTGTGAGCTGTACAGGTGTCATTTTTCACCTCTCACCCAAAATGTGTTTCTGCCCATGTAGCACACAATGGCGCAGTCGGTGTGCAAAATCAATGTATGGAACACATTAAGAAAATCACAGTGACACTGTTCATGAGCAGAGGTCTTAAAATGGCTATGTTGAAAATCTAGTGAAAAAATTCCTAAAAATGACTGTTTTACAAGTGTGCGTTGTGCAGTTCTTGCGCATGCTCGTACGTTTGCGAATTTTCAATATTTGCACTCCAGATTTTCAACATTGGCATTTTACCACACCTCCTCATGAGCAGTACAGCTGTCATTTTTCACATCCTGCCCAAAATGTGTTTCTGCCCATGTAGCGCACAATGGCGCAGTTGGTGTACGAACTCAATGTATGGGACACATTAAGAAAATCACAGTGACACTGATCATGAGCAGAGGTCTTAAAATGGCTGTGCTGAAAATTTGGTGAATAAATTCCTACAAATAACTGTTTTACGAGCGTGCGTTGTGCAGTTCCTACGCACGCTCGTAAGTTTGCGAATTTCCAATATTTTCACTCCAGATTTTCAACATTGCCATTTTACCACACCTCCTTATGAGCAGTACAGCTGTCATTTTTCACATCCTGCCCAAAATGTCTTTCCCCCATGTAGTGCACAATGGTGCAGTCGGTGTGCGAAATCAATGTATGGGACACAGCAAGAAAATCACAGTGACACTGTTCATTAGCAGAGGTTTTAAAATGACAATGTTGAAAATTTGGTGAAAAAATTCCTAAAAATGACTGTTTTACGAGCGTGCGTTGCACAGTTCCCACGCACTCTTGTAGGTTTGCGAATTTTAAATATTTCCACTCCAGCTTTTCAACATTGGCATTTTACCACACTTCCTTATGAGCAGTACAGCTGTCATTTTTTACATCCTGCCCAAAACGTGTTGCCACCTATGTAGCACACAATGGGAGTAACAAAAAGGTCATGCTGACAATTTATTGTGCAAATACCAGCAATCGCACAGGGCATTAGGGTAAAGCACCATACATGCCAAACACCACTGCAAATACCTGCAAGTGAACGTTCGCCATTGACAAATGCTTGGTTTTTTTTTGCTGCACACTGGCTGCTGTTGTGGGAAACATTGAGAACTAATGCTGGCTGTTTGTTGAAAACTAACTATATTGTGGGGTATATCAGAGGATCAGGAAGAGGGAGGAAGGCCACAGAGGGAGGGACTGCATGGGGGAAGTGATGCATCATGTGACTCAAAGGGGCCTATCAGATGACCGGAGTCACTTTATATTACCCAGAGGGCCAAATGACCCCGATGCGTGAGTGCCACAATGCAGGAGTTTAGTGTCTGACTAGATGGCATCTGTAGGGCATTTGCAGGGAGAACCGCAGGCTGCAGGTCATGCTGGGCAAGTACAGGCATAGGAAGGGGCACTAGGGGAAGAGAGAGACAGAGAGAGAGAAAGACAGTAGCAAGTGATGGATACAGTGAGGATGTGGAGGTCGGTAAACAGGCAGGCAGATACCTGGGGGGTGGGAAATGGAGAGGTAGGAATGACTGGTGTGGTGGGCTAGGGGGAACTGGGAGGGTAGTGAGCTGCAATGGGTGCAGAGCAGCAGTTTTCTTGGGGTCCCTGTGGATGGTGGGGGTGTCCAGTATGTAGTCAGTTCAGATAACTTAGGCAGGAAATAGTAAGCTTGAAATGGGAGCTGGGGAGAGGAACTGGGTATGACTGAGGTGAGTTGTGGGGGGCCAGAAGACAAGGAGGGCTTCTCCACAGGATACACCAGTCTGCCTCAGGCCAAAAGAAGGAGGTGGTACAATGGGGCTAGAAGTATCAACTCCTCAGGGATCAGGGGGCACAGCGATGGGAACTTGGCAGGTGGTAGTGAACAAGGGAAGAGGGAAAAGGGTTAGGGAACATGTCCAGGGAATGCAGAGGCATGGAGGGATTTCAAGGTAGGGCAGGGCAGGGCAGGGGGTTGGAGACTAGGAATAGGTTCTCAGTGATGGCTAAGGTAAGAGAGTAAGAGGATGGGGTGGCAACATAGAATGGGGAAGGGGAGCATGAGGGGGGAGTACAATGTACTTGGGGAAGGGAAGGACTGTAAGGGCAGTAATTGATGGGGATACCGAAGCAGATGGGGTTGTTGTGGAACAACTAACTAGAGAGGGAGGGGTGGGCCAAAAAAGGTAAAAGGGGGGGTAGAGGGAGGTCTTAAGAAGGGGGCAGAGAGGAGAGGAATATTTAGTGGAAGGGAAAGGGGATGGGCTGAGGAAGAAACATGGAAAGGTTGGAGGAGGAGGAGGAGGAGCACAGGTGGAGGTGCAGTCAGGGGAGACATAGTGAAGAAGGGACAGGAAAATGTGGGAGGGGAGACTGAAGGAAAGGGGTCTGAGGTAGGGCATAACATGGGTACAGTACAGTACAGGTGATAGTGGAAAGAGTAGTCATTCTGAGGGAGTCAGTTCTCAAGTGGTTGAGATGGGGAGGTATGGGAGTGATGAAAAGCAAGCCTGGGTGGAGTGCATGCCAGGTATGACAGCAAGGAAGGTATGGCAGTTCATTCAGAAGTGTGTGGAGGGGGGAGGGGATAAACCTCATATCATGGTGCATCCAGGTACAAATGACCTGGAGGGGAGTCGGGTGGAGGAAGTGCAAGAGAGGTACAAGAAGGTAGGAAGAATCTGCACTCAGCTGGGCTGATCAGTGTCATTCTCAGAGGTACTGCCTGTAGCTATGGCAAGTACCACAAGGAAATTAAGAACAGAGGAGTTCAACAGGTGATTGGGGGGGGGGGGCAACAATGAGATATGGGGAAAGGGGTGAGACATGGAATAAAAAGGGACTATAAGCACAGGATAGGCTGCACCTCAGTAACAAGTGTACAAGGACTTTGAAACAGGGGCTGGAGAATTACAATAAAACTAAAATAACTTTAAACTTGGGGGGTCAGAGGGGACTGCAAGAGGAGTCACCAACAGGAAAACCAGAAGGGCTCCATCTAGACAGGAGGAGGGGGAAGGGAATCTAGCAAGGAACCAAAGTGGAGGGGGGCCGGGAGAGGAGGGGCTTGGCACAAGGTGGACTGTAGCATCCTTTAATGCAAGGAGCTTGGCATACAAGGTACCAGAATTCTAGGCAATGATGGTGGTAGGGGAGGTAGATATTGCTGCCATCACAGAAAACTGGGCCACCCAGTACCCTGACTGAGATCTCACAATCCCTGGATACAAGGTGGATGGCAAAGGCAAGGAGGGGGAGAGTGGGGGATGGGTGGCTATTTATGTGAGGGATGGGATACTAAGTACCAGGGAGGAGGGGGAAGAGGGGAAACCAGAAACCATATGGGTATGACTCCAAAACTACACAGATAAGAAGATTAGATGTGGGTGGTGTACAGGCCACCGTCACAAAATGGGAAGATAGGCAGGGAGCTGGGAGAGCAAATCTGGAAGTCAGTGGCAAAGGGAGTATGTTCACAGTTGGTGACTTCAACTTACCTGTGATGGACTGGTGGACCATGACTACCACAAATGCCAGGGATCAAGTACTGCTCAAGGCTATCCAGGACAGCTGCCTAAAGCAGGGAGTGTCAGAGCTCACCAGGGAGGGGAACATACTGAATATTGTGTTAGCAAATAGGGATCAAGTCGAGGATGTAATCATACAGGACCCACTAGCAGGAAGCAACCACCACTCAGTGTGGTTCTTCCTCAACACAGGTAGGGAGTCGGCTAAGATTAGGACGAGAGTGCTAGACTTCAGGAAGGCAGATTTTGACAGGATAGGCAGCATCCTAGGGGGGCATCTTGCTGGAAATAGCCCAGGGATGGAATTACCCCAGGTATGGATGCTGAACAGAAATGGTCTATCATAAAGAAGGATCTGAAAGAGGCCACAAACACATCTGCCAAGTCTCGGAGTAAGCAGTCCAGGTCAAAAACACCTAGCTGGCTCAGCTAGGAAGTGATGGGAAAAGTGAGGGAGAAGAGAGTGGCTTTCAACAAGAGCAAGAAATCTATGCGAGAGGAAGACAAGAAGGTATAGCATCAGCTACCGCATCAACCAAGAGCAGATTTATCCTGGACTCCCTTCAAGGTGCCTTCCTTAAGCAACTGATCATGGAACCAAAATGGCAGAAGGCAATATTGGACCTTGTGCTCTCAAATGGGGAAAGAGTGATGGGGTAACAGTGGGGGAGCACTTGGGGAACAGTGACCACCAGTCACTTTGGTTTGAAATCACAGAAGGAGCAGAACCAAACAGCACAAAAACATGTATCCTGGATTTTAGGCGGGGCAGACTCTGGCAAAATGGGGAGATGCTTGAAAGAGGCATTTATGGGAATGGGGCAGGAATCAGGGGTCAAGAAACAGTGGGCAATATTTAAAATGGGGATTACAAGAGCAACAGAATTATGCTTTAAGTAGGTTAGCAAGGGGAAAAGGAAGAGGAGGCCATTATAGTTTTCCAAGGAGGTAGCGGAGAAAGTAAAAGCGAGAAAGATTGCAATCAGGCAATACAAAAAGACACAGGCAGAAGGGGATAGGAAGAAGTACCAGGAGAAGCAAAGGAAGGCAGTGAGATCAGGAAGGGAAGCCAAAGTTCAGACAGAAGACTGCATTGCAAAATCAGCGGTAGAGGGGACAAAACCTTTTACAGGTACCTAAGTGAAAAAAGAAAGGCAAAGGGAGGGATAGTGAGACTGAAGAGGCAGGATGGGGGCTGCGTGGAAGATGACAACAGTAAAGCTGACATATTGAACAGGTATTTCCACTCAGTCTTTACTGAGGAAGAGGAGGGTAATGGGTCTGAAGGGAGTACAAGGGGTGGGAATGGCACAGAAATGGACAAAAATCCCTTTATACGAGAAAGGGTCCTGAAGGAACTGGAAGGAACGAGTAGATAAAGCAATGGGGCCAAATGAGGTGCACCCCAGGGTCCTAAAAGAACTAAGAGAGGTGGTGGCTAAATCTCTGGCAATCCTGTTTAGCTGATCACGGGAAACAGGGGTGATACCCAATTACTGGGGGACAGCAGACGTAGTCCCCTTATACAAAAGTGGGAACAAAGAGGAAGCGGGGAACCGCAGACCAGTCAGCCTCACCTCAGTAGTAGGAAAGATCATGGAAGCACTACTGAAGGAGAGATTGGTGGAATATCCAGTTGCCAATGGACTACAGGACCCAAGACAGCATTGTTTCACCAGGGGGAGGTCATGTCAGACCAACCTCACTGAATTTTTCAACTGGGTGACAAGGGAGGTGGATGGGGGAGGGCAGTGAACATGGCCTATCTGGACTTCAGCAAGGCCTTTGACACTGTGCCACATAGAAGGCTATTAAACAAACTGGGGAATATGGGAGTGGGCAGGACAATAGTGCAGTAGGTAGTCAACTGGCATGGCAGCAGGACACAGAGGGTGGTGGTGAACTGCTGTCACTCCACAGAGGGAAGAGTGACCAGTGGGGCTCCACAGGGATTAGTGCTGGGACCAGTCTTATTCAACGTCTTCATCAGTGACATTGTGCAGAACCTAGAAGGCAGAATTTCCCTGTTCGCTGATGACATAAAGATCTGTAACAGAGTGGACACACCAGAGGATGTAGACAGAATGTGGAGGGACCTGCAGAAACTTGAAGAATGGTCAGGGGTTTGGCAGTTGAAATTCAATGCAAAGAAGTGCAAGATAATGCATATGGGGCACAAAAACCCTGGAACAACATATCAGTTGGAGGGGGTGGTGAGGATATAGCATGCTCCAGGCAGGAAAGGGATCTTGGGGTTATCATCTCTAATGACCTCAAGGTAAGAAAACAGTGCGACAAGGCAGCAGGTAAAACAAATAGGATGCTGGGATGCATAGGCAGGGGCATCACCAGTGTGAAAAGGGAGGTCATAATTCCACTACACAAGACACTAGTGAGGCCCCACCTGGAGTACAGTGTTCAGTTCTGGAGACCATACCTACATAAGGACATAGACAGGGTAAAGAAAGTTCAGAGGAGGGTAACAAAGATGGTACATGGATTGCATCACAAGTCCTATGAGAACAGGATGAAGGACTTGAATATGTACTCCCTGGAGGAGAGAAGGGAGAGAGGGGATATGATAGATACATACAAGTATCTTACAGGGAGGAACAGGGTGCAGGAATACACTATTTTGCAGCAAAAAAGATCTTCTAGGACTAGAGAGCATGAGATGAAGTTGAAGGGAGGGCGATTCAGAGGAAATGTGAGGAAATATTTCTTCACAGAATAGGTTGATTGAGTTATTTGATTGCAGTCAGCATCCACTTATAAGTTTTTCTGCATTTACCTGGGAAAAGGGCAAAGATGGCAGGGTGCATGCTACCAAAGTGCTCACCGATAATGACATACATTTGGTAAAACAGAGGGGGTGCCACACTGAAGGTGCAGTCAGCAAACCAATAAGGGCACTGGTCAAGGTAAGCTAAGTTTGACTGAGTACCGAACACCAAGATTCTGTCAGGCCCGGGCCCACTGTAATACAGTAGGAAGTTAACTTCACATCCCACACTGGTTTCAAAATTAGTATAGTTATGTGCGACCACTAGACTGGATAAGTCCTGGGAGCTGGGTCCTGTTCCATGCACACACACATGCTGTAGTGCGCATGTCAGGTTCTTATCAACCATTGTGCCCTGTGCAGCCTAAGAAATGTCTTCCTTGCAGTGTAATTGAACTTGGGCAGTGCTGTCCTGGGTAGCAACTGCACAGACCTTTGCATGCGTAAGTGCTTCTACTCTCTCCACTGCTGCAGGGTCAGAAGAGTGTGTGTGTGTGTGTGTGTGTGGGTGTGCTCACTGAATGTTGCGATGATGGCTGGTACATCGTAACTCTAAGTGTGCACCCTTGCATTGGATGTCTTTTCTTTTTTTATGCTAGCTCACACTGCCAGATTGACTTTCCATTAAACCCATGCTTGTGGTGGGTATAGATGTAATTGCTGGTGTTCACAAACTTCTTGCCCTGCATAGTCTGAATGAATTTTGCCATTTTCAGAAAACACTAAATAGATGCTTCAGAAGCCACATCATTATGACGTGGTTGCCCAGGATAGAATCAATTATATAAATTCAAGGATATGGTGTGGCTCACTGTTTTGATATATAGACTTAAACAGACAGTGAATCAACTTTGCTCAAGAGTGAATTGTCAGGGAAAGAGACTAGCGGGAGTTAATTGACACAGAAGCAAGATGTCTGGAGCGAAAAGTAGGGGAGCAAAAAAGTGGGAGCGAAATGTCATACACCCATGGTGGACAAGTGGTACACCCTGAAAGAGGAAGCAGTGGGTGGGGCTTAAACAATCCAAGGATTTAAGAATGCATGGGATAGACATAAGGGAATTTGGAAGGTCAGGGGTAAAGGGCAACATACTTCTAGGAAAACATAAAGTGAACTTACAAGCTCAAATGGGCAGATGGGTGGGCCATAGGCCCTTATCTTCCATCAGTGTCCATGTATCTATGTATACTCGAAGAAATCTAGGGAAGTGAGTAGGGCAGACAGGGCAGTTAAAGCAGCAAGGAAACTGAGACTGACTCAGGGAATCAGAGTGGGATAAGGAGTTCTTCAAGTACATAAGAGAGAAGAAGAGTTGCAGGGACATGATTGTCAGAATCAAGAGGGAGGGTTGATGGGCAGAAAAAGGGGAAGATCTGGAGGAGGCACTCTATGAGTCCTTCTGCTTGGTGTTCATGAAAGAAAAGGATGGCCCAATACCATAAGGAAAAGGATGGAGGCGGGGGTTGGGGGGCAGGAGTAACAGACAGGATCATACAGTAGGATAAGGTTCTAAAAGGTCTTAAAGACTTGTAGGTGGACGAGGCACTGGCACCTGATGGTGTACATCCAAGAGTCCTGAAGAAATTGGCAGAGGTATTGGTAGGCCCTTTGGCAGACCTGTTTAACTTCTCCTTGAAGACAGGGAGTGTGCCCAAGGACTGGAAAATGGCTCACGTGGTGCCCCTCCACAAGAGTGGACCTAAGGATAAACCTGGTAATTACAGACTGGTTAGCTTGACTTCTATAGTGGGGAAGCTGATGGAAACCATTCTGAAGGAGAGGTTGAGAACCTTTCTGGATAGTAATGGAATCCAGGACAAGAGGCAGCATGAGTTTGCCTCAGGGAAGATCATGTCACACTAATCTAATTGACTTCTTTGATTGGGTAACAAGGGAGGTTGACGAGGGCCATGCTGTGGATGTCCTGTATCCCAAGCCAAGACCCATGACTAGTGGGGTACCACAGGGTTCAGTGCTAGGTCCTGTTTTATTGAATGTCTTTATAGGGAACACTGCAGAGGGGGTCAAGAGTAAGATCAGCCTGTTCACCAGTGACACAGAGGTAGATGCAAAAGTGGACAATGAGGAAGGTAGGCAAGCACTCAGGGATGATCTAGCTAAATTTTAGCACTGGTCAGAGGTGTAACAGTTGGGGTTTAATGCTAAGAAGTGCAAGGTAATACATCTGCAAGTCAGAAACCCCAGGGTCAGCTATTGGCTTGAGGGAAGTGCGGGTATTAACTTCAGAGGAGGAGAAGGACCTAGGGGTACTAATCACATGGGACATTAATGTATCAGCACAGTGCAGGAGGGTGGCAGCAAGGGCCAATCGGATGCTGGGGTGCATTGTCAGGGGTATTACCTCCAGTAAAGAGGAAGTTATCCTGCCCTTGTATAGATCACTATTGAGGCCACACTTAGAGAACTATGTTCAGTACTGGTGCCCTTTCCCCAAAAGACCATGAGATTTCTTGAAGGAGTGCAGCGTAGCATGACAAGGATGGTCATGGGGCTAGGGGAGATGCCATATGAAGAAAGATAGAGGGAGCTCAACATGTACTCCCTGAAGGACAGAAGGGAAAGAGGGGACATGAGAGAGACCTTTAAATACTTAAATGGCATAAACAAGATCAGAACGGGAGGACTGTTCTGCTTGAAGGGGGGGGGGAAGGTCACAAGAGGGCACAGTCTGAAGTTGGAAAGGGAAGGTACAGAAGGGAGATAAAGAGGCACTACTTCACAGAGAGGGTGGTGGCTGGGTGAAACACACTACAGGAGAAGTTCATCAAACTGAGGACAGTGGACAGTTGTAAGCAGGGATGGGATAGAGTCAGGAGCAGGGAAAGTACAGACAAGAACAAAATGTGGTTAAGTCCGGGGAGAGGGGATGATGGAAAGGGAATGGGGAGGGGGCAGAAGGGCAGCTGAAGGAGTATTAAACTGTGAGCTGCACAATCGGGCAGACTTGATAGACCTATGTGCCTTTTTCTGATGGTAACTTCATATGTTTGTATGTTCATATTACAGGACTTTTTTGCCTGTTTCCGAAAGGAGGACAGTAAATCCTACTTAGTATCCAGCCACCAACTCAAAGAATCATCATATAACACCATCACTGACTTCCTAGCTTCCAAAGGACATCTTAAAGCCAAATATGTATATATCTTATCCAAAAAGTGATATGTTCCACCTCCAAACACCCCTCCTTGTGGTTGGGTTAACAGGAGACCCAGGACAGTGATCGGTAGTTTCAGTAGATATAGCAATCTGCTTTTCACATGATAGCCACTCAGAAACAAACAGAAAATCAATTTGCGATGATAAACTGCATTTCCAAAAGGTATGATTTGGAGGCCTAGATACAGCTACAAAACTATATTTAAGCTAGCTGTTTATATACTGTGTTAAGAAAATTAGAATCACTATGCATCTTCTCTGTTTTTCCCCTCTAATCAGGGACAACATGCAATTAAAATAACCCTTCATTGTATCTCCCCTCAGTCCTCAGAGCTCCATGCAGCACTGTACAGCCACTCAAGACTGCTAGCTCTCACAAACTCCCCCCTTGGAGTGTGGAGTTCCCTGCAATGCTATACAGCCACAGAAGGCTGCTAGCTCTCACAAACTTCCCTCAACCTGTGTAGATCATTGCAACACTATACAGCCACACAAGGCTGCTAGCTCTTGCAACCTCTCCTCGGCCCACGGAGCTCCATGCAGTGCTATACAGCCACACAAAACTGCTAGCTCCCACAACCTCTCCTCAGCCCACGTAGCTCCCTGCAGCGCTATACGGCCACACAAGGCTGCTAGCTCCCACAACCTGCCCTCGACCCGTGGTGCTCCCTGCAGTGCTATACAGCAACAGAAGGCTTCTAGCTCCCACAACCTGTCCTTGGCCTGCACAGATCCTTGCAACATTATACAGCCACATAAGTCTGCTAGCCCCCACAACCTCCCCTCGACCCATGTAGCTCCCTGCAGCGATATACAGCCACTCAAGGCTGCTAGCTCCCACAACCTCCCCTCGGTCTGTGGTGCTCCCTGCAGTGCCATACAGACAGACAAGGGGTGCTAGTAACCACAGCCTCCTCTCAGCCCATGGAGCTCACTGCAGTGCTATACAGCCACACAAGGCTGCTAGCTCCCTCAACCTCCCCTGGGCCCATGGAGCTCCCTGCAGCATTATACAGCAACACAAGGCTGCTAACTTCCACAACCTCCCCTCAGCCTGTGGAGCACCCTGCAGCAGTAAACAGCCACACAAGGTGGTTAGCTCCCACAACCTCCCCGCAGCCCACAGAACTCCCTGCAGCACTATACAGCTACACAAGGCTGCTAGCTCCCACAACCTATCCTCAGCCCATGTAGCTCCCTGCAGTGCTTTATGGCCACACAAGGCTGCTAGCTTCCACAACCTCCATTCAGCCTGTGGAGCTCCCTGTAGCACCATACAGCCACACAAGGTAACTTCAGTCTGAAGCAAGTTACTGGGAACTGTGTTAAAAAGACAATTTCTAGTTGGCTAACATCTACAGATATTTTTTTACTGCTCATGATTTTGCCTGCAGTGACTCCATAACATGGAGTTACTTTAAGAGCTACTCTGTATGTTGTATTTGGTGTATGTTTAGCACATTGCTTTTAGGCTGTAAGGCTTACTGCGTAATACTGTGCTGCTTTTTCTATGTTACCTAATCTGTGTTTTCTAAGTTAAACATTGCCTTTCACTGTTTGACTATCCTGCTTACTGCATTGCACTGGGAGTGGATGGGGTCTCCTCAAGTTGGCTGTCCTGTTCCTGTGACCAGATGCCATCACTAGTAAGCTGCACGGCACATGCAACAGTGTCACCAAGTTCATGGACAGGAGCAGGAGCCCCCCATCCTCCTTTGTCTTGCTTCCCACCCTTGCCCTGTCTATCTATTGAATCCTTTGTCCCTTTCCTATCTGACCCCTGTATTTCTGCCACTTTACAGGCTGCTATCCCCCACAACCTCCCCTCAGCTTGTGTAGCTCCCTGCAGCTCTATAAAGCTGCACAAGGTAACTTCAGTCTAAAGCAAGCATCTGGGAACTGTTAGTCCATCGCTGCTTCCGCAGTGGCTGCCCCAACTACCTCCCGCCCTGGGAAAGCTCAACCTTTATAGGTAGCCTAGGTTACATGACATGTCACATGCCCTGTTTCTCCTCCAGAAACTTTCTCCCTAGACTCCCTATTGTTCATTATACCGCATGGCCACTAGGAGCCACTGCTGAGCCATTAGATCACCTTGTATCCTCAGCATAACTAACTTCTTTCTTGCTAGTTCAGAGCCCCTACTCCTTGCTACCCTACCCTATTCTACCACATCCCAAGTGAATTTTATCCTTCTCCTTCTAGAGTCTGCCTTGGGGAATCAAACCCCTGACCCTTCACACTGTAGTTGGGTACTCTAACTATTAAGCCTTCCCCTTGGCCACACTTTAACTAATTCCTGCTCCTTATACTTCATCTTAGCCCACACCTTCTCTAGCCCCCATACGCCTCCCTCTGCACTGTACCATTGCTGCTGCTCAAGCATCCCTCTAACTGAGCTAGACCCCCTCTTTTCCTCTGCTGAGCTACCACAGAATTCACTCCTGACCCTCCTAGTCTCCCTTTTCTTTTTTCTTCCTCAGTCCTCTCTACACTGCACGTCTACTCCCTCTCTCCCTTATGACTGTGGTACACAATATGAACCTAACTACACTCCCTCTGATGGCAGCGTTTCTGCTATGCTGTCTTCACATTGCTGATTTCAGTGCATCTGTACTTGCCCTTGACCAAGAACACTTCCTGTCTTGCACTGCTGTCCTCAGACCTGACCTCCACCTCCCCCGTCAACATAAACAGATGGGAACTTACTCCAGTGGGCTCCCTATTCTGTATGTGCTTCATGAACTTCAAGCAATGCCAGCTCATTTATTTCCTGTTTCCCCTTGCACTTACTCACTCCTTACTGTTCTGCCCCTAGAACCAGGCCTGTTCTCTGCTCTCTGCTGCTGCTGCTGCTAGCAGGTGACATACAGTAGAAAGCAACCCGGGTCCCACAGTTGTACCTATAGCCCACTCCAACAATAAATGGAATAACCCTTCTGGTCTGAAAATTGCCCATATCAACTTATGTGGCCTCCCATCTAAATTTCCTGTCTTAGAGGCCTGGGTAGAACTCCACAACCCTTATGAAAATTAAATATATTTTGAAATATATTATATTTATATCTTTGTGTTATAAAATATATTGCAATATATTGCAAATCCAATATACTGAAATAAATTGCTGAAATTTGAAATATATTGGTATATGCGGAAAATATATCTAGTATGACCACTTTAGCATACCCCATATATTGGAAAATATATTGTCTTTTTTCAAATATACTGTAATAAGTATTGATAATGTGTGTAATCAATATATTAATTATTTATCTATATCTATCTATATATATATATATATATACACACACATATATATATTTATATATATATATCATTGAAACATTGGAAATGTCATTTCTTATACTTAAATAGATGTAATATACATGTGTAATAGATTTATAATATAATAAAATATGTTTGTGTCACTTATTTGTATGCACCACTATATATTTGTAATGAATTGTTACTAAATTCCAAAATGTACTAAACATATCTTGAAAATGTTTTCATAAATATATTCCCATGTTATCTTAGATGGTCACGAATATACATCAAATGCATTTATAAATGTGTGTGTAATACTTTACACAATGTTCATGGCATATCAAAGAAAACATTTCCCAATACATTTTCAATACATTTATGAAATAAAAATAAATGTAATATGCATTCAACATATATTGCGCATGTATATTCATAAATAATTGTCAATATACTGTTGTACTCGTGTTATATAATTTGAAATATATGCTGCATACATTGATAGTCAAAACCCCAGTATCTTGTACATATATTGATCCTTATTGAAAATGCATATGAAATATATTGATGAATGCATTTATGCAAAAACCTTGCGTACATTTCAGCTGTATGCACATTATGCTACTAGTATGTTGTAATATGTGCAATTTATATATTCATACATATGTATATATCTATATCTATCAATATATATATATATATATATGTATATATATTATAGAGGCATGGTCACGACCCTATATTTAGGGTTGAGAAGGCACTTTAATGTTAAACCTCAAATTTTGTGCATTAATAACTTTGCAACCGTTCAACGGATTTGCATGAAATTTGGAATGCACTGTCTGGTATGGTGAACCTCTTGATTTACTAAGTTGCATTTCAGGTGGACATACGATTTTTGCAGTGAAGCACCAAAAATGCACTTTTCACCACTTTTGCTCATTTTTTGTGCATGGTGCTGCACCAAGGAACATACCATCATTGGTTTGGTGAAAAAATATTAATCCCTTCAAAAATGATTACAATTTGAAATTCCCATTATATCCTATGGGAAAATTTATATGTTTTTGTTGCAGTGTTAATGAGACATAACAGATGGCCCTAGGAAAGACCAGTTGGCCCAAATTGGGACGACCATATCTCAATCACAGTTTGGTCTTTTTACTTGAAATTTGCAGGGTGTTGAGGGAATGTCCTAGAGATGTGAATTATGCTGTTTAGGTGTTGGGTAATTGAATGGTTGCAGAGTTATTCAATGACATAATTGACATTTTTACCATAGGATTACATTGCGGTCTGGGTCATGACTTTCAGTACCGTTATCTCAGAAACAAAGTGAGATACAGACTTTTTGCTACAGGTGGCTTAGGGCACCTTTAGGTGAACTATGCCACTGGAAAAAGATTTGAAATCATACAGTAAGCCTGCAGTGAGATTTGTTTTGTACAGTACGTTGCACGGTTCATGAGATATTGTGAAATTACTATCACAAGGGTTCAAAGAGTGCCTGTCCAGTGCTTTTCAGTGCCCATATCTCGGAAACAATTACTATGATGCTATAATTTTTTTTCTACCTGTTACGGTTTACAAGATATGCACAAATTACTGTTACAAGGGCATGGTGCCCTATAGTGCTGCTGCATGGCTCCGTAGCTTTGCTTAAGTGGGATCGTGGTCCTGATGCATATTGTTATGTAAAAATTGGCAACTTGGTGGGTGCTGGGTTCCACGCTCCCACCAATAAGTGTCTTTTTACTACTTATATTACACTTTTTCCAAAAGTAAGAAATTCTATGCAAAAAAGCTGAGTTAATGCATCATTTATGGTTAAAGTCAGGAAATGAGATGTTAGGGTTGACCCTAACCCCCCACCCACCCGATCCTCCACAGACTGACAGACCGGGTGTGTCATATAAGTATGAGGTCTAAGTCCTTACCCCATTCTCCTTATCAGTATCATGTCAACATGCTCACACATGGAATGGGGTGAGATTTGGGCCCTAATGTCTAATTTCCTGACTTTTTGCTTCAACCTTAAATGATGCATTAACACAGTTTTTCAAAGAATATATATATATATATATATATATATATATATCATTTATATTATCAATGTATTAATGTATATATTATTCAGCATATTACACATGTCCCTTATATCAACTAAATGTATTGCATATATATTTTTACTATGTTCTGCTTATAATATTAATGTATGTCCAATATATAGAGTCAATGTATTTAATGTCTATTATTCAATATAATCTACAAATTGGAAAATATATTGATTATATTCCAAATATATTGTAATATGGATGGCAAATATATGTTACTGATATATTGCAATTATACTGCAAAATATA
Source organism: Neoceratodus forsteri (assembly GCA_016271365.2). NCBI lineage: Eukaryota > Metazoa > Chordata > Ceratodontiformes > Ceratodontidae > Neoceratodus > Neoceratodus forsteri. Next base: position 1,158,531,185 of record CM028130.1, on the reverse strand, counting down.
TTGATTAAAATCCAAATATCCTGAAATAAGGCATCACCATAACGATATAAATATTGGAATTATTGTTTTTAAAGTATCTTCATGTGGCGCAGGCCCGGTGACGCTGAGGGTTAAGGCGCTAGATGCCTCACCTCATGCCATGCAGGCTACCTGGGTTCGGGAACAAGCCCCGGGCGGTGGGGGTTGGTAGGGGTGGGGAGAGAGACTGAGCATCCAAGAGATGGCTCTCCCTTCCCGGGGAGGGGTGTAGGGATTGTGTTGCTCCTGAATGACCCCTGGTGATGGCCAGGGCTAGCCAGGAAATACACGACGCTGCCATATGGCACTGGGGGGGTGGAGCTCGGCGGACGCCGGTCGTCTCTGCATGTCCAAGCTCCAAAGGGGGTGGGAACAGAACAAGAGAAAACCCACAGCACACCTGATAGGCAATGGCAGGTCCAGTTGTTGGTCCCTACATCCAATGCTGGGTCTCCCAGCTCCACCTGGGCACTCCCTCCGCTCCCTGATTACCTCACTAGATTATAGACAGAGTGCCAGAGGAGTTGGTGGTCCTGCCCCATGGGGACTCAGAGCCGGGGAGTTGGGCAGCCAGGTGGTGCAGTAAGGGAGGTGGAGTCTGAGGGCTTCAGATGGATGGGGCAAGATTGAACTAAGTGCCCTGCTGGAGAGAGGTCAGATTGCCGGCGTAGGAAGCATAACGAAAAAATTAAAAACAAAAACATGTATCTTTATCTGTACAATTGTGGTTCATCTTGTTAGTCGCCATGGATATAGTTTTATGACTCGGTGACAAGTGCCTTGGACCTGGGTAGACCAGTGGATGTCCTCTTTCTAGACTTCAGCAAGGCATTTGACTCTGTTCCTCACGTGGGCCTGTTGGATAAACCTGGAGAAATGGGGGTGGGAAACCAGATGATCCAATGGATAGGCAATTGGCTCCAGGACCGGACCCAGAGGGTCGTAGTTGGTGGGATAGTCTCTTCCCCAAGGAGGGTCATTAGTGGGGTCTCACAGGGATCAGTCCTTGGGCCCCTTCTGTTCAACGCCTACGTATCTGACATAAGGACAGGAATCAGGAGTGAGATGAGTCTCTTTGCAGATGGCTGAAACTAGGGCGGTGGTGGATGGGGAGGAGGGAGGGTGGCCCTGCAGGGGACCTGGAGGCTTTGGAAAGATGGTCTAGAAAGTGGAAGCTGAGGGTTTAATGCAGGGAAATGCAAGTACTCCACCTGGGAGCCAGAAACCCAGGCCAAGTGTACACCCTGGGGAATACTACAAGTCTCAATGGCTGAGAGGACCTGGGGGTGGTGGTGGATGTCAAGATGAACAACTCTGAGACTTGTAGGAGGGCAGCAGCCAAGGCCAACAGGATGCTGGGATGCATCGCTAGGGGATCACCTCCAGAAGGAGGGCGTGATACTCCTCTGTATAACTGCTTGGTGAGGCGGCCTGGAGTACTATGTGCAGTTTTGGAGCCGCGCTTAAAGAGGGACATTAACCTCCTGGAGAGGGTCCAGAGGAGGGCAACCAAAATGATTTGGGGCTTGGGGGACAGGACCTATGAGGAGAGGCTCGAAGAGCTAAATATGTACACTTTGGAGGAGAGAAGGGACCGGGGGGACATGATAGAGGTCTTCAGGTACATGAAGAGGGTAAATAGGGGAGGAACAGTGAGGGTGCTTCGAAGGAAGGAGGAGGGGCCACTAGAGGGCATGGGTGGAAGCTGGAGGGGGGAAGATTCAGGGGAGAAAGGAGGAGGTGCTACTTCACTGAGGTGTGGTAGAGCCATGGAATGCACTACCTAGGGGCTGGTGGAGGCAGAGACAGTGGAGGGTTCAAGAGGGGTGGGGCCGGGTACAGGGGAAGGGTTCAGGAAGCAAAATCCAATGCAGCAAGAATATCCGGAACTGGGAAGGGAGAAGCCAGAGAAGGCGAGGGGGACAGCAAAGTCAGCACCCAGGGTGGGGGCTGACCAAACGAGCAGACACGAAAGACCATTAGGCCTATTCTGCTGGCATTTTAGTATGTTAGTATATTAGTATGTATCTTCATTGGAATTATTGTTTTATAGTGCAGCTTTATCTCAAACATACATTTTATACATTTATACTTACACATAGGACTTACTTCACAAGCTCATGCTTTTTAAGGGCTCAAAAAAGTATTTAAGCCACCCCATTTTGTTTCTGTTTTAGGTCAGGGTGAGATCCTTCATGTGCTTTATAACTTGTACCTTTCCTTTCAATATGTAAGCTAATGTTGTGAATTTGAAATTATTATAGCACTAGTAATTATTATGATTTTGGCTGCTAAACTACATTTTCAAAATATGCAATTTAGTTATGCAAATGTACACTTGGGACCAAACTAAGCATTTACAAACGTATCTGCAACATATATAAACAATATATGTAACATGTATAAAAATATATGTAGCATATATAAAAATATATGTAAAATGTGTAAAATATATGCAACATATATAAAATATATATGTAACATATATAAAATGCATAGAACGTATATGAAATATATGTAACACATATAAAATATATGTAACATGTATAAAGTATATGTAACATATATATAAAATATATGTAATGTGCAAATATATGTAACAGGCAAAGCGGCGACTCTCTAGATGGAAAACTGCTCTCCTTGATGCAGTCCTAACACTTTACAAAAATTATCAATATGTCCCTATGCTTAGGGCAGTTCCCATCACTGTGGAAAAAAGCGGTGATTATGCTAATTCATAAAAATGGTGACCGTACCTCAACTAGTAACTACAGGCCCATTTCCACACTCCCTCCCCTCTCAAAAGTGCTGGAAAAATTGGTGGCGGATCAGCTTATTGACTACTTAGACTCGCACCATCTACTATGCCAGCAACAACACTGGTTCAGGAAAGGGCATAGCACAACCACTGCCCTACTGGAATTCATCTCCTTTATCCATGATGCCCTAGATCAAGGAAACTTATTTATCTCTCCAAGACATTTGATACTGTCAATCACAATATGCTCATTACCTCCCTCTTCTCCGTTGGCGTTTCCCAAGAATAAACTGGCTGGTTCATCATCTATCTCCATGGCCATACCCAACAAGTGAAGATAAATGACACCCTCTCTAGTACCCTTCCCATCCAGTCAGGTGTCCCCCAAGGTCCATGCTGGGCCCACTTCTTTTCTCACTATACTTGAGCTCCTTATCTATGGCCTCCTCTGGACACCTTCTCCTCTATGCGGATGATGCAGTGATCTTTAGTCAGCACCCTGACCCTACTCAGCTCCAAAAATCCTTGCAGTGCTCCTTCACACAAGTAGAAACTTGGTTTACCTCCCACAAGCTTGTACTCAACTCTAAAAAGATGAAAGTAATGCTATTCGGCCACCTGCAACACAAACACAGCTCGTCCAAAATATCTATACTAACCTCATTGGGTACCATGCTGGAGCCAGTTACTAAATTCAAATATCTAGGGATTACCCTTGACCCTGCACTTACCTTTCATGAGCATATTGCGTCCTCATGCTCTGCAATAAACATCAGAATTGGGTCTCCTTTACAGACATAGATCCTGTCTCCCACCTGATGCCCTAAGGTTAGCCATCTCCAGCTCCATCCTTTCCCTGGTGGACTATGGAATAATCATCTATGGCACTGCCTCTGAAACTGCACTGACCAACATTAAAAGCACCCTAAACAAAGCCTGCAGGTTGGCCACAGGCTGTAATCAGCTCACGCACACCTGTGACCTCTACCAACGGTCAGCATGGCTAAACTTTTAAGGGCGACTTTTCTACCAGACCTGCTTACTGGCCCAGAAAATCCAGTTGGGCTTAACACCCCCCTGGCTGTCTCCAGTTCCTCCAAAAGAATCTGCCAGCCCACACCACTAGACTTTCTGACACTACAACATTACATGTCCCTTTTGTAAAGACCTCTGCTGGCCAAAGGTCCTTTTGCTACAGGGCCCCACTCTGGATGAACTCAGTCCCTGATTCTGTTGTATCACTCCCCAGGCTAGGACCTTTTAAACCTGAGCTGCGGAGCTACATTATGTCCAACTCTCACTGTGACTGCAGATAAACTCCACTAAAAGACCTAAATATGTATTTTCTGCAGTTTATGCTTGTGTCTCCAATATATGCCTCAACTATACACACCTTTGGTGTTCCCATACGAATGTATTATCATCTAGCTTTGCCTCTGTACCTAGCAGTGTATCTCTGTATTAGTGCAGTACTCTGTATTCTGTATTCTGTTATACTTTGTACCTATCCTCATCTATGTATGATGTGGAGCCTTTGCAAATGAGTCTCTGACTCAAAGGGTTGTAATTCCTAGACCTTCAATAAATAAATAAATATATATATATATATATAAAATATATGTAACGTATAAAAATTCAAGTAACATATATAAGATATATGTAACATATATACTATATATGTAACAATATATGTGGCATACAGAACTACATTTAACATATAAGATATATGTAACATGTAAAATATATGTAACATATATAAACAATGTATGTAACGTACACAAATATATGTAACATGTACGAAATATAAGTAACATATATAAAATATATATGTCATACATAGAAAAATACATGCATCATATATAAAATATATGTAACATATATTAAAATATATGTAACATATATAGAAATATAAATAACATATGTAAAATATATTTATTTATTTATTTTTATTTATTTGTACATCAGTTCACAACCTTTGAGCCACAGGCTCATTTCCAAAGGTACCTCTTCACATTGAGGACACATACATTACAACTTTTTGTTACGTCATAGGGTTATAGGTTTTGCAAACACATGTAGTTACAATCATTTGTACAGGGAGAGACAGTTAACTTACAGTGGCATATGCTTGCACGAGGTTACATGCAGAAACAGCAGGTAGTAATAGTTCAGTGGGAGACGGAGTGAGGTTGAGGTGTGGTGGGGTCAGGAGCAGCTCATTGAGCTTTGTCAGTGCTTAGAGCTATGCCACCTTAGAGACAAGTGTAGCTACACATATCAAATAGCAGGCTCCGAAGTGCAGTTTTGAAGCAGGAGATCGTGAGGGTGTCAGAGATGGAAGTAGGGCACGTGTTATACCAGGAAGGAGCTCTATAACAGAAAGACCTCTGTTCATGGATGGTCCTGGATCTTGGGATCAGTAGAGTGGCCATGCAGGAGGTTCGAGTTTGAACCAAAGTTGGGCTTGGTGGATGGAGGCTGTCAGCCCGGGAGGGGATAGCCCGAGAAGAGTTTTTTTCGTTATGAGGCAGGTTTGGTATCTAAGTCATTCATCCAGGTTAAGCAGCATTGCCATGTCATAGAGCTGGCCAGTATGCAGGAGTCTGGGGGCCCCCGTAATTAGCCTACAGGCCTTTTCAGGGTGAGGCAAATTTTATTGAGGGCAGTTGAGTCCACTGCACCATATACTGGCAGGCCATAGTCCACAAGGGACAGTATTGAGGATGTAACCACTAGTCGGAGGGCATCGGGGGGGAGACAATTTTTGTAGTGGTAGAGGATACCTAGCTGCACATTGGTAGCTGAGGCAAGAGCATCAATATGGGTGTAGTAGGTGAGGGGTGGGTCAAAGGAAACCCCAAGGTACTTGTAGGAGAGGACTTGTTCGAGAGGTTGTTTGGAACTAGGGAAGATGTGGAGTGAGAAGTTGCTGGCTTTGTTTTCAGGGTGGGCAAAGAGCATAGTTTTTGTTGTTTTTTTGAGATTGTTGACAAGTCTATGCTCTTTAAACCAGGATTCCACATCACTAAAGGATAGTTGTAAGGTGTCCTGTAGGGAGATGGGGTTGCGGTGGGTGGCAAAGATGACAGCATCATCTGTGTACAGCAGAATTTTTCCAGTGCATGCACTGGGCAGGGTGTTGAAGTAGAGTGAGAAGAGTAGTGGACCCAGGATGGAACCTGTGGAACACCTGAGCAGATGGGACATGTTTTGGAATAAGTCCCATTGATTTTAACACACTGGGATTGGGCAGATAGGTAGCTGGTGCACCAGGAGACTGGCCCAGTAGAGAAGCTGGTGTGCCTGAGGGCATCCAGCAGGAGGTGGTGGGAGACAGTGTTGAAGGCCTTTGAGAGATCAATGAACACTGCCCCAGCTAGGGAGCCAGAGTCCAGGGAGGTGTGTAGGAAATTTGAAACCTCAATTAGGGCAGTGCTGGTACTGTGACCTGCACAGAAACCATGCTGTTCTGGGCAGAGGATGTTGTGTTTGGTCAGGTATTCAGTAATTTGAATGGCCACCAGTTTTTCTAGGGCTTTGGAGAGGGGTGGGAGGATGGAGATTGGCCGGTAGTTCCCGGCCGAGGACCTAGCTCCGCCTTTGTGTATTGGCATAACTGTGGCAGTTTTCCATGCCGATGGGAATTGCCCCAGGCAGAGAGATTTGTTGAGAAGGCTGGTGAGTGGAGCAAGGACCTGATCCAGCACCCGACGGAGGATACTGGGGTCCAGGGATTCGCTGCCAGAACTATTGCTCTTTAGTGCTTTGATCGGGTGGGGTCTGACTTCCTGGGCAGTTACCCTATGTAAGTGGAAACTAGAGTGTTGGATGACTGGGGCAGGTAGGGAGGGGGGTGGGTCAAAGAAATTGCTAGGAAGGACTGAGTTAAGGTCCGTGAATGATGTGTTTAGGAAGTTAGCTATGCAGGCAGGGTCGGTAGAGACAGAGCCGTCTATGTTGATCTGGGATGGAGGAGGGGAGCATGCGCTCCCATTTAATTGTTTAATGTTGTCCCAGAATGTTCGTGCACACCCCCAGGAGGAGGTGAGCGTGGCCTGGTAGTGATCGGCTTTAGCTTTTCTGATGGCCCAGGTGCACTTGTTCCAAACGGCATTGTATGCCTGTCTGTCCCCCATCCAGCCTGTTTCTGTGGCCAGGTGCCATAGGTTATCCCTATGTTTGAGCAGTTGTAGCAGGGCAGGGGTAACCCAGGGTGCATTACGCTTTTTGGTTCGGACTTCTGTGAGGAGTGTGAATATGTCACAGGCTTTGTTGAAGGTTTGGGAAAAAAAGGTTAGGGCGGTATATATGTCAGGGGTGTAGTGTATGGGTGACTAGTCTATTTGGGCAAGAAATTGTTAGAGGCTTTTTAGCCCACCTGGTCTGAGGTGCCGGTGTAGTGTGGATTGGGCTGTGGGTTTGGGTGTGGAGGTCATCCAACAGAATAGGATAGGGGAGTGGTCACTAAGTGAGTCAGGAAGGACCTGGATATCATGAACTTGTTTGGGGCCGTTGGTGATGACTGCATCTAGAAGGGTGCTGGTACCTCTCTTTGTGTTTACTCTAGTGGGTTGGGAAATGAGTTGAGTCAAATCTATTGCCACAAAGGAGTCCTGGGTATTGGAGGAGGAGGTGCAGATCCAGTTCACGTTCAGGTCTCCCACAAGGAGTTGGTCAGCCTTGTGATGGAGGGTTGCAAGATAATCTGTTAAGGATACCAGTGCCAAGCTTTGGTTCTTGGGGGGATAGTAGGCAGTGGTGAGATATATGGGGCCCCTGGAGGGGTCAGGATTAAGTTTGAGGGTTAGGGCCTGCACCCCATTTATGAGAGCTGGGGCAGGGAGTGCTTGTCCAGTGAGAGAGTCCCTGGCATAGATTGCGCAGCCACCCCCTCGTTTGCCTACACGATCCTCCCGGTATTGGGTGTATCCTGGGAGGGAGACAAAGGAGTCAGGGGTGGACTTTGACAGCCAGGTTTCCACCAGTGTTATTACATCTGGTTTATGCAGTGTGACCCAGCACTGGAGGGAATCAAATTTTTTCAGAAGACTGCATATATTCATGGATGCTATGCAGAGCCCGGGGGACCCAGCTGGTGGGCTAGTATGGGCAGGGCCTGGATTGGGATGTATATTGCCTGTTAAGAGCAATAGGATGACCACGGCTCTGGCCAGGGGGTGGTGATGAGTGAGCTTTCAATAGGTATGTAGTGAGGAGGAGGAGATCTTCTGGGAACAGGGGATGGGCAGGATTTGCCAGGCCGGGAGTGTGCGAATGATAAGCCTCCAGTGGGAGCGTGGGTAGGCAGTGGGGAGGTTACCGGTGGGGGTTTGCAGGCTAGGGCATGCAGTGAGTGTGGGGTGGGATCATACTAAGTCTGGAAAAAATGTGGGAGCTAGAGCCAGTGTGCCGGGGGCTGCCTGATTGATGGGCTGAGGGTACCAGAGTAAGGATGAGGGGGAGGCATTTTAGAAGGAGGTGGCCTAGCGTAGTGCTAATGGCAGCAGGGAAGATTGGTAGAAATATTTTGGTAGCCCTTCAGAAAGTGTTGGTGCCACTTTGGATCAATAGTAGTGACATGGACTCTGGTGGGCAGGGTACCAGGCTCAAGACTCTCCCAGTGAAGTTGAAAAAGGGGCCTGGGTGAGAGCCATGCTCCACATTCTAGGGGCTATAAGCAGGCTAGGTTTGGGCCAGAAAAAGGGTGAGAAATAGCGACTCCTAGTGGTCACTGGGTGTAGGCTTGGTGGTGTGTAACATATATACAACTTGGGCAAGATATTCAAAGGGGTTGTACCTGGCACAACTGCGTTGCACCAGTGCAACCCCAAAGCTGTGCCCTGGGGTAATATTCAAAGGTTGGAATTGCACAGCACATTCCCCGCTGGTGCAAAGATAAAGTATGCGGCACATCTCCAAGGGGTGTGCCCATGCATTGTTGGGCACACCCCCTGGAGTGTGCCCATGCATTTGTGGCACATCCCCATATTCAGCCTGGGATGTGTGGCGCATCTGCTGGCACAACCCAGAGATGTGCCACATACCCGGGCTCTGGGCTCAAAGTTGAGTCTGTAATAAATGGCTCAAGTACTGGTCACCCACAGCCATGCTGCTGTATTGTAGTGTGCAAGACAGCAGCCACCAGCCGTGGGTGGCAACCCTCTCCAACACCATGCACATTCACCCACATACGTCCCTTGTGGTTCAGTGGAACCCCTCCCATAGTGGCAATCACTGTGTCAGAATAATTGCCAAGTCCCTGGTAGCCTAGTGGTAATGTCCACCCCTCCTGTAGTGGCAATTGCTATGGCAGAATGATTGCCAAGTCGCTGGTAGTCTAGTGGTACCCCCTCCCCATCCCGGCCCTCTGATTGCAGGTGCCATAATATAATATTTATCTCTGGTGGTCCAGTGGTCCCCCCACAGCCAAATCCCCAAACACCATCCAAACATTTAACTACACCTCCCTGGTGGTACAGTGGTACCCCCAACCCCCACCAACCAGGACCCACAACCCATCATCAGTGGGCAGCAGACCCACCTGCATACCACTGTGGCTGCCTGCCAAATGACAGCTTATAGTAGTGGCTGAAAGCTCATTAGTCCACACTGTGGACCAATTGGCTTGCAGTGCATACTGTAATAATACATGACTTTGTGAATTAAATAAATATAACATATTTGTAACATATATATAGAATATATATGTAGCATGCATAGAATATATGTAACATATATAACTATATTTAACATGTATAAAATGTAACATATATAGTAAATATATGTAACACATATAAAACATGTATCATATAGAGAAATATATGTAACATGCATAAACATATATTAAAATATATGTAACATGTATATAATATATGTAACATATAAAAATATATGTAACATATACTGTATAAATAGATAACATGCATAAAAATGTATGTAACATCTATAAACATATGTTATATATATATATATATATATATATGTACATACACACACACACACACACACACATATGGTATACAGTGAAGTCACCCAGGATGAAGTGCAGTGCTGCAGAATTCTGCAGTTGAGGTACTGCAGCAAACAATGGAATTTTGGTGGCCGTTAATCCCTTTTGTTATGCAGTAAACCTGTGACACTGTGCTTCATCCTGGCTAACTTGTCTGTATGTAACATATGAAATATATATGTAACATAAAAATATATGTAATATATATAATAAATATATGTAACATGTATATCATATATATGTAACATATACTGCACACAAAATACATGTAATAAATATATGCATGTAAGTAAAAAATTATACGTAACATAAATTTATGTGTAACATGCATAAACATATATGTTATATATTATATACAATGTATGTAACATATTCAAAGAATACAGTATATTTTGAATAATACTAATAATGTATTTCAGAGAGTGTATTATTATATAGACTGACATGCTTTCATGCAATGCATAAGGCAGAAATACCTTATGATTATGTATTTCTGAAATATATTATTTTACGTATTTCATCAAATCAGTGTATTGACTACTTAACATAATTTCCAGTATATTGAAATGTATTTCATTTTTGTAATAAAAATATATTCTTGCAATACATTTAACACACATAAGATCATTTACAATGTCTTTAATTATTTTATTTATTTATTGAGAATATCGGATTACAACCTTTGAGTTAGGGACTCATTTACAAAGGCTCCTCGTCAGAGTACAATACATCAATTGGTAAACAATATTACAGTGAGGTTAGGGAAAGATAACAACAGGGAATGAGCAGTACTATCAGTTCTGAACAGTTGTATAGCTGTACAAGTCCTGCGGGGAGCTTGTAAATGTCAGTGAACAGTAGAATCAATGTGGTAGTGAGGCCTGTACATTAGCAAATGGTGCAAGCAGTTGGGTTACTAACATTGTCAGTAACACACAACACACAGTAATTACAATAACATCAGTGGAATAAAGAGAAATGTTAACCCCAAAAAAACATTTATAAATGCATGGTGTTTATTTATGTGGAAATACACTGTGTATTACAGTTCATTGTCCCTGGATTCCCACCCAGAAATAACTCAGACCATTCCTTTGTTGCTTTTGGATGCTTGCTGGCACTATTTATTTATGTATAAAAGGCATGGTTAAATTCATACATTTTACATCCCATTTTTGTCTAACAATTTTATATTTTCAATTTCGGACATAACAGTCCCCGATCTCTTCTCTACTCTACAAGTACTAGATGACAGGAATCCCAACTTGGCCAGTTTCTGGGGTGAATAATAGTAATTATGCAGGATTTTGAACTGCATTATCCGGAGCTTATCATGTCTAATATATTTGTGACAGTTCCCCCATAATGAAGGCCAGTCAAATTCCTGCTGGGGAAAAAGGGAGGCCCAAAATTGGATCAAGCCAAAACAATCCAGCCATTTCCAGTTATGCAGTATCCCGTACATCTTAGAAACAGCGTGAGAAAGGCCTGCCATTGAGATCAGTTCAGCCCAGTAGGACAATTTTAAGGGGACCGGAGGGACAGGGCCAAAAAATTTAACCATCAGACACCGTAGTTGAAATATTTTGAAAATGGCAGAATTCGGAACATGGGCTTTATGGATAATCTCAGGAGAGTTTAACCATGAGACATCTTCCCGAGTGAAAAAACTAAGTGGGTGATCTCCTAGCTGGGGGATCCACTTCAGTTGGAGAGTTTTGCCCTCAGAAGTGAGGTTGGGGTTCCCCCACCATGGTTGGGAAAGGTCTGATGTATGTTCGTAGTTTAGAAAAGAACATAGCTGTGAATGGACTCTTACAGATACCGCTATAGGGCCGCTTTTGAGCGAGGGAGGTAGGGATTTTAACCTAGCATGCAAAAGCGCCCTTGGGGATAGCCCATTAGCCTTTATTAGGGTAGGTTCAATTTTGAGCCATATAGGAGTAAAAGGATATGTAATTGGGAGGAGTTCAGGTGCAGCCCATTTCAGCTACTTATTTGCGTGGCTAGCCCAGTAATATATCCCATGTGTGGGAGGCGGAGTCCTCCTTTCCATTTGGGGCCTGAGAGCTTGTTATAACTTATCTGGGACTTCTTCACTGTCCAAATGAAATCCGATATCATCTTATGTATCCTTTTAAACCACGCTAAGGGAATCCAAACATTTGAGAGATTGATTAGGTAAAATAATCAAGGAAAGATGTTCATTTTAACTATGTTAATTTTCCCCCAAAGAGAGAGGGGGAGCAAGGCCCACCTTGTAAGATCTTGCCTAATGGCAGCAACTAGGAGATCTAAGTTTAGTTTGACAAATCGGCCGAGATCTTTTGACTGATTAACTCCCATGTATTTCAAGGATTTAGCCTGCCAAGAGAAACCCACTGCAGAGGTATCTGCCTTTATTGCTTTGTAATTTAAAGGGAAGACCACAGTCTTATCCTTGTTCAGTTTGTAATTGGACATGGAGCTAAATTCTATAAAAAAGACTGTGATCAAAGCAGGAATTGATGTCCTGGGGTGGGACAGTTGTACGAGCAGGTCATCCGCGCAAGCCAAAACTTTGACAGTTTGTTGCTGAACCACTATACCCTGTATGTCTGGGTCTGTTGAAATCCTACGAATGACAGGTTCTAAATAGATGATAAAAAGTAAAGGGGATAGTGGGTAACCCTGTCTAGTTCCGGCATAAAGTGTGACAGGCTCAGACATTGTCCCATTGCAAACCACACGTGCAGTCGGAGATTTATATAGTGCAATGATCCACTTTAAAAACAAAGGGGGAAATCCAAAAGCTTGAAGTGAATGGAATAGAAAGTTCCAGTCAACCCTGTCGAATGCCTTCTCGGCATCCAGAGAAACAAGCACCGCTGGGCAGTCCGCATCCCCGGTGGTCGAGAAGACATGCGACAGGGTCCTGAGATGGTCTACCAAGGACCTGGCCTTCATAAATCCCACCTGTTCTGGGCCTATGATGTCTGACAATATCGGGCCTAACCGATCCGCCAGAAGTTTTGTGAGGTTCTCAAGATCCTGGTTCAAGAGGGAAATCAGTCTATAGCTGTGCGTTTTATCAGGGGGTTTACCCTCTTTTGGTATAAGAGTGATTAAGGCATCAAATAAGGACTTTTCTGAATCTTGCCCTGAAAGAATATGGCGGAATAAGGCTAGCAGGGCTGGGACCAACTGAGGAGCAAACACTTTATAAAAATTGGCAGAGAAACCATCAGGACCCAGTGTTTTATCCGCTGGGAGATCCTTGATGATTCTAATTATCTCCTCCAATGTAATGGGGGCGATAAGTGCAGCCTTATGCTCATTTGAAATAGTGGGCAGTGAGAGATGAGAGAAAAATCGGTCCAATTTTGACCATGCAGGAGGTTCCTCCATCAGGCTATACAACTTCATGCAATATTTTCTGAGTTCAGAAGCAATGTCTGTTGGGAATATTTTCAAGGTATTGTCTTCCACGGAATGGATCGAGGTGATGAACCTGTCCGACTCAAGTTGTTTGAGTTTGAGAGCCAGGAGACGTCCTGCTTTTTCTCCTTGGTCCAGATAGAGGGCTTTGGTTCTGAGTATAGAGAATTCAGCCTTCTGTCTCAGTAAGTTCAGGTAAGCATCTTTTAACCTTACCAGGTCCTGTCTCACTGAGTCAGAAGACTGAGGTGATAAAGTGCGTTCCAACGAGCGGAATTAAAATAATAGGGATTTAAGTTTCTCCTCTTGTATCTTTTTCCTTCTGGCTGCCAAGCCAATCAGTAGACCACGAAGGTAGGCTTTTAGAGTGCACCATTCTATATCAGGTCTCCGTGTTGAATTAGTATTGATTTCAGAAAAGATTGTGATGTGCTCTGCTATATATTTAACATTTTCCAGATTTTTGAGCAATTGGTTATTAATCTTCCATCGCCCACCTTTCACAGGAAGAGATACAAGGGAGACCAAACACGACACAGGCAAGTGATCAGAAAGGGGACCCGGAAGTATGTTTGCCTCCAAGACCCAGGTGATCAAATTTGGGGAAATTAACATGTAATCAATACAGGAGGACGTGTGATGAAACTGTGAAGTGAATGTGAATTCGCTAACCGCAACCCTGCACCATCTAACAATTCCCGGAGTGCTCGCTGAGCTGGAGAAAGTCCTTTCTGCGGCCTGCTTGAGTGATTTATTTGTGGGTCAACAACCAGATTAAAATCCCCTCCTAAGATTAAGAGTGTATTTAAATGGGGTGAAAGAATATTTAGTAAGTGCATAAAAAAACTGGGGGAATCAGTGTTGGGGCCGTATATACTAGCCACTACAATGTCTCTGGTGTACAGTTTCCCCTTTACTATAATGTAGCACCCTTCTGGGTCAGGTATAATTAAGTTGGGAGCAAATGGTATAGCTCTACGAATTAAAATCATAACCCCTCTACTCTGGGTATTGCCCTTGGCCGAAAAACACTGACCTATTTGTTGCCTTCGTAGCTTATCCGCCTCTGAATTTAACAGATGAGATTCCTGCATCATAACTATATCCGCTGCCAGCATGCGAAGATGTTTAAGAAGCTGATACTGCTTGAGTTTACGCCTTGCCCCTCTGACATTCCACGTGAGAAATCTCACCACGCCTGCCATAGAGGTTTACCCGATGATGAATGATTATAGGCTTTATCCAGTAATTCCCGCTGAAAACAGTTCCTGTGTGAAGAAATCCTCCCCCATCCCCACAAGGAAAACAAGTCCCCTATTATATCCCTTACATGGTATACACGATGATCTATGACCCCAACCCACCCCCACCCATTCGTCCACTCTTCGCCTTATGCCTCATGCCACCACAACCCTCCCCTCCCTCCAGCCCCCTCCTCGTTCTAACATGAATAAAGAGTGAAAATCTCAAAGTCTGTCTGGAGTTAAACCACATAATCCCATTACTAAGCAAGCAGAAATCTAAATCTGTTAAAAATATTCAAATTCTACTATGATTCTTTTACAACAAAAACAAATTGCGGCTATGAACTTTGACCCCTAGAATCTAACTATTATTCCAATGCTGTTGACCTGTTCTCAGGTGATCTAATAAATCAACTAATAGCACTAAGTGTAACAAAAACATATATTCGAGATTGATCTAACACTGATTAATCTTGATAGAGTTATGTTCACACCTATCAGTATCTTATGTAGCCCCTTCCCACGTGTGAAAAGTCATGAAAAGACAAGAGAAGGAGCTGTAATAAAAAACAAAAGAAACCTTTTCTTATGATTTACAACCTAACTTTGAAATTAGAAACACTCCTAGTCTATAATACACCCTTTTGCTCCCTTCACCTCCTATTATGATAGCCCACCAGGTCCCTGACACGTTAATTCCGCTGAGCCGACCCACTAGCAACATCTATCTACAGGGATAAAATCCAAATACTGGGGAAAGAGAAATGGTGGAGAGTCCCAAGTCAGTGCTCAGATCCACCACTAGCGCTGCAATTCAGGGTAGTGTCCATCCACTGTATTGGAGCTCCCTCTTGTGGGAAAAGTAAGGAACTTCAGGCGAGAACTCATACAGGAGAATTCACTTTAAAATTTTTGAAAAAGTCAGAATTTTAACTTGAGGGTCGCTGTCCAAAAACTGGGGAGTAGCCTGTGGGTCTTGCTCCTCCAATGCCGAGAACGATTAAAAGAGATCCCCTATTCCGGCGCTGCCTCTAAGCTCCTCCCAGCCCAGTTTCGTTCACTTGAAGGGCACCTACTGGGAAGAACGCTGTCCCTCATAATCAGTAATTACCTTCTTGGGGCAAAACGTTGGGCGATATGAGAAGTTTGTTAGAAATATTGAAGGCAGCCCACACCGCGGAGCTAGTTTAGTGTTGAGACTATTATAACTTGCCAGGCCAATCACTTTCATCCGGAACTTAAGAGATGTTCTAAGGAGCATTGTAGGTGAGGATAGCTAAGATTTTCATCACCAGCCAGAACATTCCCCTTGGAAAGTGTCTTTCCATTCTTAAAAGCCTACATTACCAACAGGGATCTTCTCGATATACCTTCAGGGATTCTTTAAGAGATCGGGAAAGGCAAGCTTCAGCTGCGAGGTTGCCGTTTTAGGGTTGTCGAAAGAGATCCAGACTCCTGCGATTAAGACATGAAGCCAGGCAGGATATGCCATTCTAAATTTGATGATGGCCGCTATTAACTTCACCACCATAGGATGAAATGCCGCCCTTCTCAGTCGCACAGAAGTTGGCAGGTCCTGGGTTATTCTAAGTGTTTTGCCGTCCCACTTAATGTCCTGAAGCTCTTTACATTTTTGTAGAAAGTGTTGCTTCTCCAGGAAATTTAAGAAACAGAAAATTAATGGGCGTGGGGGGGCACCGGGCGCTGGCTTAGCAGGGAGAGCCCGATGTGCCCTCTTTATGATATATTTATTGCCAAAAGGCGAAGGGCCCGCCAGCTTATGTAGCAATTTCTGTGTAAATAAAATTGTGTCGTGCCCTTCCTCCCCTTCTGGAAGCCCGATTACAACAACATTATTCTGGTGACTACGCCCTTCAAGATCCTCCACCTTGAGTTCCAGCTTGGCCAGTCGCTGTCTGCAAGTGCTGAGCTCAGGGTCGAACTTGTGTCCTGCTTCTTTTCCAGTGAAGAAAGTCATGCTGAATTATCGGAAGCCCTCTGAGAGACTTCTCCCAGCTGTGCTGTCATTCCAGCTTGATCCATGGCAAGATTGTGCAAATCATCTCAGAATGGCTTAAATTCTTCAAGGAATCTGTGAAGGGTCAGTGGCTCACTGTCTCCAGCAGCAGTGGTGGCACTTAAATTTTGACTAGAGTCTGAGGCCCTAGGCTTCTTTGGGGCCTTTTCAGGTGTGACCGGGGGAGTGCGCTTCGGTAACATTGTTTTGCTCTCTTAAGCCATGTAATGGGTCAATTGGTGTCTTCGGTACTTCCATGGGTCTTCCAGTGTATTAACGTGTCAATCACTGAGTCAGACGATTAACGATTAAGCAGTGCAAAGACTTTTTGGTAGTTGAGGGGCTGGAGCTGTACGGGAAAGCAGCTACTCTGCACGACGCATCGCAGGAAGTGACCCCCTTTTTCCATTCTCTGATCTGCGGTGGGGCCCCACATAGCGCCCCGGCCCAAGCTATCCAGTTGCACCCCAACTACCCGTGCTGTGCCCCTCTGCAGGTGCCTCCTCATTGCACCTCTCCATCCAATGCCTATACCACCCTTTCCCTCCCTTTCATGCCGGGCGGGTGGGTGAGGAAAATTAAAACAGCAAGAAAGAGGCCAATTTTGGGTTTACCTGGCCTTAAATAGCCCCTAAAGGGCCCTTACCTCAGGACCCTTGCTAGCCCCTCTATACGGCCAATGGCCAGCGAGCTCCGACCCTGTTGTATGACCCTCCTGTGAGGTCATAAACCCCCCCTTCCCTGCTGCCCTCTCCCCTCCCTCTCCAAGCAGTCCTTTCTGGCTGGCTACCAGGACAACCTGGCTTGCCTTTAAATGGCAAGCTCCGTTGTCCCTGGATCCCCAACCAGAAATAACTCAGACCATTCCTTTGTTACTTTTGGATGCTCACTGGTAGTATTTATTTATTTATATAAAAAAGGCATGGTTAAATTCATACATTTTACATCCCATTTTTGTCTAACAATTTTATATTTACAATTCCAGACATAACAGTCCCTGATCTCTTCTGGGACATAACAGTCCCTTCTTCCTTCTCATGTGGCTCTTCTTCTTGGCTCTCCTCTTGCAACACTGCTTCTCAAGGTCTAGATGTTGTGATCTGGCCCCCCTTTCCATCACCATAACCAGGTACCACCTTACCCAGACCTTTCTTCCCACTAGGCGTGGACACAGCTGATCAACCCCCTACTTCTGTGTCCACCCCTCCCCATTACTCCCATGCCTGTGTTCTCTTTGTCCACAGCCCGTGGTATGCATCCCCTTCCCCCTCTACCTGCCTCTTCTTTTCCCTCTAGCTCCTACTTCTTCCACTGATCCATCTCCAGCTTGCGATGGAAGATGGAGCTCCCCCTTTGGGGTTACCCCCTCAAACCTTTCTTGTTAATTTCCCCCACTAATGCTTTGAATAGGCGGAGGAACAAACCCATACCGAACTTGGTCAGATGAACCCCGTCCCCCTGGTATACTGCCTCCTCTTCGTAAGAGATGCCCCTATACGTAATGTGGACCCCACCCATCTCCACCACTGCTCTGGCCACCTACCTGTTCAGTCACTTTTGGACTACCTCAATGGCCTTTGGACTCTTTGGCTTCCCTCCAAACCCTCCTAGAGGTGATCTCCAACCAGCCTAACACCACTCTGGGCCACCAACTCTTCACTTTTTCCAAATTCACAATTATATCTTTCATCAGGGAGCCCCAAGGCACTGTCCCCAAGTCACTGCCTCCCAGGTGTACAATGATGCAGCCCGGCGAGCCCCAATGCACATGCAGTTCTCCCAGTAGGGGGAGCAACTGCGACCACTTCATGCCTGTCAGGCCCTTCCATCGTACTCTGGTGTGCCCTGATCCCGCGTGCAGCTGCGTCCCTATCTTCATGGTGGTTGCGAACCTCTCTGCCCAATATATGAAAGAGTGCCCCACGATCCATACCTGCCACTTGGAACCTGCTGTGGGGAGAGAAAGGGACACCCATTAGCCAGTGTCAACATCTCACATAATTCTTGTAACAATGTGACTTCCATCTCCCCACCCTCTTGACCTCGGCTTACCCTGCCCTGGCAGCAGCTAGCTCCGCTGCTGCTCCAATCCTAAAGGAATGAGGGGCAAACCAAGCGGGGTCCTCCCCTGCAAATGCAACTGCCTTTTTTAGCACCGCTCCCACCTGATAATCCATCACTGGAGACCCATCCCCATGAACGAACCAGGCCCCTTTTTGTGGCCCCCGCATTCTACCATAGTCCCTCATGGCCTGGACTGTACAGGGTTCCGGGATCCCCTGCCTGCATATCTCCACAGTGGGCCCCCACCCCCTGATCCGTCTTAGACCTTGGGAGCTGAATGACCACCCTCTCCATCTCCACCCACATATTGTGCTCCTGTAAGCCCGCCATGGTTGCCCCTTTCCGTGTTGCCACTATCTCCACCATTGTAAAGGCCCCCCTGGCCAAAACTGCAAATATGGCCCGAAACAGACAAGCATCATTTGCAGAGTGACAGACATGTCCCAGTGCCTGCTGCAATCTAATGAGCAGGGTGCCACAAATGGTCCTCCTCCCATCCTGCTGCTTGCCCTGCCCCCTTTGCCACCCCATGACCATCCATTTTCCAGCCCACCCGCCTGCCGCATCCAGCCACCCCTGCTCCTGGCATGCCCAGCTGATCACTGCCAATTGCACCACCATGGCGGTGTGGGCCACCCCTCCTCCCATTTATTTACCACGTACCTCACTAGGTGTCAGCATGACTCAGTTGGTAGCACATCCACCTCTGGACCAGAAGGTCATGGGTTCTCGTCCCACACTGGAATTGGACTTGCGCCTAAAAATAGCTGGCATCCAAGTGCAGTATTGGGGGGTGCTGTACTCCTGGGGCGTGCTGTCCTTCGGATGAGACGTTAAACCGAGGTCCCTTCTGCCCATCCTGGTGTTGTCCTGGTGGGTGTCCAGGTGGAAGTAAAAGAACCCAGGGCACTCTTTGTAAAGGCAGGAGCATTCCCGGTGTCCTGGCCAACATTCCCCTTCCCATAAACCGGTTCATGCAATTATCCAGGCTGTGTGTGGGTGATGATGTGCGATATGGCCGACACCACACATTCAGTCACTTCACTGCCAGTCTAGCATTGCTTGTAAAGTGCTTTGGGATACTGTGTATGAAAAGTGCTATATAAATGCTGATTCTTCTTTTTCTTCTTCTAGGTGTTCCTCCTGTACTGGCTCCCCTGTCCCCCACTCTTTTCCCGCCCGAAATGTCTGGAAGCTTTCCTAGTCTCCCTTGAAGACCTTCAAAGTGTTGGCCGCCCATGACCCTCTATACAAAAACCTGGTTGTCCTTCTTCACTCCCCCACATCCATGCCAGGACCTTGGTCCTGGTAGGTGCAGCCTGTGGCACCAGCTCCCAGAAGCGATCTATCTATAGGCAAGAGAGACAGTCAGCCACCTCATTCCGTATCCCCTTGATGTGCTGTGCCTTAAAAGACAAGCTCAAGCGCATCCCCAACAACACCAGAGCCCTCAGTACCCACCCCACTGATTCTATATGACCACTTTGCCTGTTGATTACCTCAATCACCCATTTTTTATCACACCAGAAGGAGATGCACCACCCTGCCATGCACTTCCCCCCCATATTTCCAGTGCCACCCAGATGGGAAGATCTCGAGAAATGTGATATCCCTGGTCAGATTCCGTTCTCTCCACTTCTCTGGCCATGTCTCCGATCTCTCCCCCCTTAAAGTTGGCCCCTACACCGAGTCTCCCCGTTGCATCTGTAAACTGTTCAAGGTCTGCATTGCGGGCCCATTCCTCCTGCCAGAAAGTCACCCCACTGTATGACTCCAGGAACACCGCCCACACTGGGAGATCTTCCCGCACCCCTTTACTAATATCTACCCTGTGATGTGGCTACTTGGCCTTACCTGTGGCCCTCCTCAACTGCCTTGTAAAGGCCCTGCCTGGGCTTATGGCCTTGCAGGCAAAATTTAGGTGCCCCAGCATGTTGTACCTGTACTAGCCGCACCCTCTTCCTCCTCCCTCCCACGAGCGCCAACAAACTCTTCAAGAGGGACACTTTGTCCCCCAGCAGATGGAAACACTCCTGTTTGGTGTCTACCTCAATCCCCAGAAACTCCAGCTTGCGGGCTGGCCCCTCCATCTTACCCATTGCCAAGGGGATCCCAGTGACACTGCACATATCCTGGAAGTCCCGCAACATCCTCTGAGCTTGTGCCTGGCTTTCCCCTATCAGGAGGAAGTCATCTAGACAGTGCACTTCCCTCCTGTGGTTGTACCATGACCCAAATACCCACTGCACCCATGTACTAAAAACCTCGAACATTAAGCAGACCATGGAGCATCCCATGGGCATTGACTTATCAAAGTACAGCTCGCCATTGAACTGGAAACTCAGTAGATCCCAGTCCGCTGGTCAGACTGACAACAGCCAGAAAGTGGATTCGATGTCTGTCTTCATGAGCCAAGCCCCTCCAGCTGCCTGTATCAGCTTGACTGCCTGTTCCAGAGAAGCGTAGGCAACCATGCTCAACTCCTCTGGGATCCCTGTGTTCACCAACCTCCCCTCTAGGTAAGACAGGTGGTGGTTGAGCCAGAATTCCACTGCCTGCTTCTTAGTCACCACCCCCGGGGGTGACACCCGGAACTGCCTGAAGGGGGGGTTCTCCCAGTGGCCCCTCCACCCTCCCTGCCCCTACTTCCTTCTTGATTTTTCCCCGAACTATGTCCTCCTTCCCTTTTACTGAGGCCACATTCTTAGCCTACATCCCAACCCGTGACCCCTCGAATCCTAGTGGAAAGGCCCCCATTAAACCTTTCCCTCAGCAGTACTGCCCCCTTCACGTCAGGATACCCTGCTGTCCATGCTTCCACCATGCCCAGTTTGATGGGGGTGAATGCCAGTGTGCAGCACCACCGGCCACTGCCTGCTTCTTCCCTAACTCCAATTGTAGTTGGAGGTGAACCCGCCCTTCCCAGAGCCCCCAGTCCTCTCCCAGGTCCCCTCCGGCTGCCTCAAAAGGACTGCTCAGTCAGTTGCACACTGGTCTACCCAGTCTTGTCCCCACCCTGCCTACATGCCATTGCCGGGTACGATTCCCCACATTGTGAACTAACATGCCGAAGCTTGCAGCTAGGTCATGTCCACGACACCCTGTTATAAGCCCAGCATGCCTTGGGCCCCTCTGCCGGGGTTGCCCACTTCCACAGATCTGTCACCTGCCCACTGGTTGGTCCCAACTGCATCCTGACCCACAACTCAGCATGGGTACAGTCCCACCTCAGGTCCCCTTTTACCGCCATCCTTCTTCGGAAGGCCTCATCATATCTGAGCCACCCGAAACCCAATTTTGCCCGATCGGTGTACAGAATAATGGTCATGTACGTCAGAAGCAGTATAGCTAGGTCAGGCTGTTTCTCTAAAACCAGCGCGCTATAAATTATGAAGCCTGCTTGCCATGTTTCTAAGCTTCTCCCTTTTAGCCGGGCCTCTCTCCCCTTATGCGTGACCATCACCAGTGCTACCACTATCTCTGACTTACCCACCGATTCCCTCTGCTCATACTTCTTAGCCATTTCCTCATCCACCAGCCCAAATATATCCATATACCCCCCTCCCAAATCTTTACTGTTATTGATGCAGGTACATGGTCGCCCAGTGTAAAGCCAGGTGGCCCCTGGTACAGCTTCCACTTTCTCCTGGAGGTGCCCATGCCCTCCTTCCCCCCCTTTTTACCCTACTTGATGGCTTTTAGAGTTTGCTCCAACTTTACAACCCCGTCCTCCCCCATGTCCCCCAGCATCCCCTCCATATATTCTTTCAAATCAGCTTCATTATTCATGTCCACGTTGTCCTTACTCCCATCTGGATGGGGTCCAGCAGGGACTGGGGCAGGTTCCACTGCAGGGGTGAGCACCCCCCACTTTGACCTCTTGTTCCCTTTTCTGGTCCAGCCCCCTCATCCCATTCCTTCCTCTTCCTCTGTGCTTCCTCTTCTGCTTCTCTCTTCTTCCTCCATCAACTCCATCATCTGCGCCATTAGTTTTCCTGCTTCCACCAGCACAGCTGCGCATGACGCCGGGGCTCTCTTGGGTGCCATTCTGTCAGATGCCTCTAGACTGCACAAAAACACAAAGGTCAGTCCCCCAATCCAGCAGCCCCATTTTCTTATTCCAGGGCATGGCAGCCCTAACCACATGGCTGAGCTCCAGCACCCCTGTGCCATCTCTCACACCCAAATCCAGCCCCTATGCTCCGCTATCCCCCCATGTCCGCTGGCATCCAAGCCCCTCGGTCACCCTCCATGAGCCCAACTGCTCCTTTCACCACACAGCCTTGAAGGTCCCATTGCTTGAGCTTGTGTCCCTCTTTGAGGCCAAAGCCCCTAGGTAGCTGCCCCTTTCGCCAGCCTACTCCCTGGCAGCAGCCATGCTCCTGTTCGTTTCCTGTTCCATGCGGACATGCGCTGCTCCCTTCGATGCTAGCCACCCATTTTCTCTGCTGTAGGCCCCTTGTTTCCACGTTCTTCCCTTCAAAGCAGCCCCCGCCCTTGTTCCTCTGAACTGGGTTTGGGTAAATGCCCTATAAATCCCTACCGATAGGGTAGTCCCCCGTGTGGTCCTTGCAGCTTATTATACTGCCCAATTCTCATTCTTGTGCACCCCCCGGCAACTGCCTCACGGGGCTCTGTGCACTGACACACATACTATGCCCCATAAATAATACCTTGGGTCCGGCATCCCTGCTTCATCACAAATTGTGTGGAATACATACAACACAGCTCCTACAATATAATAACACCAGCTGTAAAGCCCTCCCCTTCATACCATTGTTACCATTTTGTTTCCTTTCCCCTTTGTGTATGTTATTATTATTTTTATTTATTTATTTATTTATTCATTTTTCCAAACAGTAGTTACCGCTCATGAAGCAAAAATACACTTTTTCCTTGGTGATAACTCCCTTAACCTCTCGCCCCCCCCAGACCCGGCCACGTGGTGGAGGCCTTGCTCACCAGGCTACCCCACCATTGCTGGTCTTAGGCCCCAGTCATCCACAAGAAAAACCCAAGCCTTCATGCACCTCCCCACCCCTCCGGTCTTCCCCTGCAAGTGCACATCCCCGCAAGGCCCAAATGTGGTATCTATGTCCTGCTCCCAAAACCATTGTGCACTTCTCTTCTGGCCTTGTCACTGGCCACCACGCAGTCCTTTGTGCATGCTGCTTCCTCACCTAGGCATAACCATGCTCCCTGTGATCGCCCCTTCCACCAGGTGTTGTCTCCCTTCCCTCCCCTCCTCGCCGCCCTTCATGTTAGGCCAAAATTACCCCCAAATCACCCGCTGCTCCTGATGGGTCTACTCCCTTGTCTCTGGCATCCTGTAGGCTGGCCTGATGTGTGCTCCCAGGCCCCCACTCCATGGGTTACCTTCTCACACAACCGTTAGGCCCAACTGACCACACAATCACTGCCCGCCTCCTGGGCCTCTCAGCGCTAGCAAAAACCAGGGGACAAAACCAAATCGATGAGTGAGGCCCACTCTGCTGGCCTCATACCACTGAGTCACATATAGGAGCCCAAGGAAAAAGCAGAGCTCTGCGCAAACTAGTATCACCAAGAACCACCAAATGCATTAGCTCTACACACAGCGAAAGTGCCACAAACACTGCTGTTATCCAATGACTGTGCATCTCTAGGAGGCAGATGTGCAGCCATGAAATTCACCAGGGCTATGCCCAGCTCCCTCAGCTGGCCTCACTATTAGAATTGATAAAATACTTTATGTATACATGCAGTTCTGCACAGAAAAATGACAAGGCTCACTGTCTGCTCACTACACTGGTCTTGCAATACAAATGCTGAAGCCATCCTAAACCCACCAAACGCAAAAAACAGTGCAACTTCTCTCCAGCCATCCTGGCCTGGCCCTGAAGCCTGCATTGAGCTAGAAACCTATCCTCCATGTTACCAAAAAAAAAAAAATCAACCTACCATGCCTTACCTTGTCCTGCCAAGCAATGTGCTGAAAATTAAAACAGCAAGAAAGAGGCCGATTTTGGGTTTACCTGGCCTTAAATAGCCCCTAAAGGACCCTTACCTCAGGACCCTTGCTAGCCCCTCCCCACAGCCAATAGCTAGCAAGCTCCAGCCCTATCGTATGACCCTCCTGTAAGCTGATAAAACCCTACCCATTCCCTGCTGCTCCCGCCCCCTACCCCTCCAAGCAGTCCTTCCTGGCTGGCTACCAGGACAACCTGGCTTGCCTTTAAATGGCAAGCCCCATTGCATCAATGTATTTCTCAATATAGAAAACATAAACTCTGGCACACACTACGCTTAGACAAACACATTAAAAATTCTAATAGTCTTTTTTTCAAAGTTCAGCATACCCTCACAGCCAAAACCACATAACCAGAAAACACTCAGTTTCATGCAGCCGCACCTGCACTTTGACAAAGCACTGGTGCGGCTACGTGAAACACTGAATATTTTCTGGCTACGTGGTTTTGGCTGTGTGCTGAACTTTGAATAAAAGACTATCTGCATTTTTAATGCATTTGTCTAAGTGTAGTGTGTGCCAGAGTTTATGTTTTCTAAGTTGATTTTTTACTTTGAGCAGTACACATCAAGTAGCGGCTCTGTTTTTTCATATTTCTCAATATATTTACATATTTTTTCATACTATGAGTTAGAAATATATTACATCAGTATATTTAAAATATTTTTAATAAAATATTATATAATATATTACATTGGGACCATGTATTTCTCAGTGTATTGACATACATTAACTCATATGTTTCAATACATTGCAATATATTCAATTTTCGTAAGGGAAACTCCACGTCCTTAGTCTCTCAAAACTGTGTTTAAAACCCCACATCCCTAACAGTACCTACCACCTCCCAGGCAAAGCGAAAGGTGGGGGCGTGGCACTTTATTTCATTCAACCCCTATCTGTCTCCTTTGTACACTGCTCCAACCCCACATCCCCCAGTCAATGGCTTATAGCCGAACTGACCCTAGGCTCTGTAAAATGGATGTATATGTGTTGCTGTTGCAACCTCCCAGCAGGGGGCAATCCAGGTCTTGTTAACCACGTGGTTGGACTAAGCAAACTCTCCACTCCCAGGGACACTGTTCTCCTTAGGGATTTTAACGTTAATTGGTTAAGTTGCATTAGTACTGACTACTCTAACCTGTTAAAACAGCACAATTTGGTCCAAGTTATCTCTGTCCCAACCAGGCACAACACTCAGACCCCAAACCATTCTCTCCTAGACTGGGTGATAGCAAATAGAGAGCATATGGTGCTCCAGTCAGAGATTATGTCTGATTCAATCAGTGATCACTCCCCCATGTATATCACCTTGGCCACCAAGTCCAAACGCTCCTGCCCAAACATATCTCCTTCCGAAATTTGAATTGTCCTGATACCTCCACCCTCTTCATGGATGTAAGGGCAGTAAACTGGGCATTTCTTTACTCCCCCATGGATGTAACAGTGGCCGTTGGCTTTTTCACCAATGCCTTCCTTTGGATACAAGACCATCAATTCCCTCTCACTACCCAGAGAGTGAGGAGTGGCCGTATCCGATGGGTCTCAAAAGAACTCTTAGCCTTGATGAAAGTTAGGGTAAAATTATGGGCTGCCTACAAAAAGGCCCCCCTTTCCCGCTTTCTGGAATGAATTTAGGTGACTAAGAAATCAGTACAAATAAACTGCCAGGGTTCTGAAGCACAATTTCCTGTCAATAAAAACTGAACTGAGCTGTAATGAGCAGCGGGATAGACTCAGGGATCCGTATTGCTTCTGGAGCACTACAAGTTCCCTACTCAACCCACATACCCATAACTCTACAATTCCTCTTAGCTCACCCACTGGTACTCTAACTGATCTCGTCAGTCACCCAAGTGTTCAAAATAAAGTTTACCAATCTCAATTCTCACGTAAGCAAACTACCCTCACAGCCACCTGCTGGTCCACTTTCTGGTCCTACTGATCAGCCCCTCCCTCCCCCACTGGCACCCCCTCATTCTACTTTAGGATGATCTCAGCCAAAAACACCACCAAGCTCCTTAAAACTCTCCCCATTTGTGGCAGCTCTGGCAGTGATTGTATTTTGCCTTCGATGCTTAAGCTGATCTCCCCTGCCTTCTCCAAACCGCTTACCTTTATTTTTAATTCAATGTTGACCACCTCTACCATACCAGATTCCTGGAAGCTTGCCAAGGTGGTTCCCATTTTTAAAGCTGAGGAATCTTCTCATCTGATATTTATAGACCAATCTCACTGCTGCCCCACCTGAGCAAGCTCCTAGAGAAAATCGTTCATCATCAACTGTCTGACCACATTGGGAAATATAACCTGCTATGTGGCCAGCAACATGGCTTCCACATGTTCCACAGCACAACATCTGCTCTGGCTCAGTTTACATATCACGATTTTAGAAACATGGACGTGGGCAAAGCAATGGGTGCTGTG
Source organism: Neoceratodus forsteri (assembly GCA_016271365.2). Lineage (NCBI taxonomy): Eukaryota > Metazoa > Chordata > Ceratodontiformes > Ceratodontidae > Neoceratodus > Neoceratodus forsteri. The sequence continues at coordinate 1,158,504,224 of CM028130.1, read as the reverse complement.
TTTGTGGACCTGGCCAAGGCCTTTGACCTGATCAACCACCCCCTTCTGCATACCACTCTTTTACAACTTGGCTGGTCCTCAGGGACTTCACAATGGTTTAGGATCTACCTATCTGGCTGAGCCCAGTCTGTGTGTAATGGCGCTGCCCTCTCCCATGACAGGCATCCCCCAGGGCTCCAACCTGGGCCCACTATTGTTCTCCATCTTTACTAATTCCCTCCTCTCTGACTGCCTTATCTATGAAGCACTACTATATGCTGATGATCTCATCCTCTTTTGCAGTGATGCTGTCAGATACTACTCCCTCCCGATGGAACAGTCTCCCTGCTTCATTCCAATCTGCCTACACCCGCTGCACCTTCAAACCTCGACTCAAAAACTGGTTACTGAATGAGGCCAAATGCCTGCACCAGCCAGGGTGATCTACAAATAACTACTATTTCCTTATCCACATTACCCCAGCCCTCTATTCCTTTTTTGCTCTTATAACTGTACTACCACTATAGCACACTATACCTGCTCCTTAAACCATAACCAGTCATCCTGTTGTTAAGGAATGAATATGCTATGTTTATTTGTATTTGCTATTTACACTGTTTAGTCCCCCTGTTGTCTCATATCTCCCCACCCTGTTTACCTGGTGTACATTTGCAATGTATTCCCTGCTCTCCCAAACACTGTTGTAATTGTAGTGTATCAGATGATTTTCTCTGTCACATCTGTAAACTGTACTGTATCAGTTTGTTCTGTCTGTACATTGATTGCACCTGTATGTACGTTTTGTTGTGCCACTTTGTTGGCTCAGGCTGTGCCTGAAAATGGTCCCTCAGATCAGTGCACTTACCCAGTAATCAAAGACTTAAATAAATAATTACCACCCTGTCTGTATAAAGATATGCCTGAATCTATTTGAATTCTGTTACCCTAGAAAACTTAGTTTGTGGGTATGAATGTTTAGAAATCTTAACTTCTAATCAACAAAGGTGACATCTAATATCAACACCCTCCCTGGTACTAAATCTATTAATATAGTGTATCATCAGCCTTTACTGTGTATGGAAATCAGTGGCTTTCAAACTGTTTTTGTACCACAGTTCAAAAGGTCATGGAACTTGATTGTACCCTACTGTGGTACAACAACATTTTGAAAATCTCTAGAGGTTCCATCACTGAAATAAACTAGCCACAAGCTCACCTGGCAACAGAAATGGCAGGATCAACCAAATACACACTAGTGGTGGTGGCAGTACGGTCACTGAGACCTGTGACACAAACAGACTCAACCAGATCATTCCAAAACAAAAGCAGGATCAACCAGATAAGTGCAGTTACATACAAATCAGAAGCAGGATCAACCAGCTATTTAAAATAACTTACAAGGAACATATCTTCCTTGGAGCCCATATCCTTTAGCGAAGTGAGAGATATGGCCACCATTTATTTGTTGTTGTTGAAAATCCCTTCCACACCCAATTGACAGCCATTTGAAGGCTGCACAAAAAATGTAGGGATGTCTGCTCCTTAGCAACCACACATGTCACCCTAGCAAACAGCCCTAGCTTCCAGAACATGACAGGCAATGAACATTATTTTGTGTGTGTTTCTTTTTTCTAGTTCCCCCATTCTGCTTGCCACCCCCCCATGCCCAGGCTTACCCACCTTGGCGGAGCTGATAGGCAGGTGCCCCCTCCCAGGAAACATGAGTCTCTATCTCTGGCTTGCCCCCCAGAGTGGAGTTGCAGGAGTGGGCCCCCCCCCCGGGTGGACCATGGTCTGAGCAGGATCAGTGGTGGAAACAGGGGCCATCATTAGTGGACATAATTCTTTGCTGCTATTTTTCTTGGAGGGGACATGCAATGATGCCAGTGTCCACCCCGCCTCCCTGATGTATGGTGCATGCCACAGTGGTACCCCCAGCCTCTGCCAGAAGTCTGTATTGCACCAGACACTCTTCCCCCTTCCCCTGTGGAGAAGGAAAGCAGTCCCTAGGATGCTCAATCCTTCTTCCCCCAGCTGGCCCTTTGGCTCCTGAGTCCATCCTTGAACCCAGGATGTCGGCGCCACAAACAGATGTCTTGCCACAATGACAGTGGGCTGGTCCTTTTTGTGTGTGTGTTTTAAAAATTAAAAGGTGTTAAAGCCCCATTGGTAAGGGGGACTATACACTATAAAAAATAATGCATGGTCAACCATATGCCCAACCAGCCTATTGTGCCACCTCGAGGTTCTAATTACCTCAGACCTGTTGAGCTTCGTTCTCAAGGTCTGAAGTAATCAGATCCCTTTTCTTGCAAAATTTGCTGGTTGTGCATGGTTGCCCATGCATCATTCTACATTTTGTTATAGTAGGATTTATAGATTTAAATAATATTCCAAATCCAGAACAGGGGTCATCTCCTATGGACCAGAAGGAGAGTCCTCCAAATCATTCATTTGAAGCCTTACTTATTTCTCTAATAGTGTGTGGCCTGATATCTTGTGAAAAACAAACCTCATATGGCAAATCCTTCAGTATAAAGAAAGTAGTTACCCTCCTATGAATATTTCTAAAACTGTTTACATTAAGAAAAGCACAATGCACACTAAAAAGTGACATGAACAAAAAGAAGTATGGCCTTAAAAAACACCAGCATTGCTCTTTTTTCATATAATTAACCTTTTATGTTTAACCTTTCTCTGTCACAAGGACAAAGAGCCTGTAGAGACTGCTTCATTATTAGTTGAGGGATCAGGCTGGGAGAAGGCCACAGAGGAGACATCCAAATAATCCTACGTGTCCTCCCAGGTCTACCCTTTGGCTAGGGCAGTAAAATGGTTTAACAAAGAAATGCCGTCAGTTTTTGAAAGCTTAGTTTTTGGTTTGCCTGTACTACTCCTTCTGCGAGAGACCATTTGGAGCCATACTGTTATAGTAGTTGGGGGGTATTGCATTCCTATGAGGTTGTTCTGCGGCATCCATCTCCACTCCGATTTGTGAAGTGTGGTCTGTCACATTATCACCTGACTCCACTGTATCCACAATTAGTCGCTGGAAATGTTTTGGTTGCAGTATCATAAGATGAAACATACCCTGTCATGGTCCCCTTTTTCTATGATCCCACTTATAAAACCATGTCAGTGTCAGTGGCTCAGTAGGTAGCACACTCGTCTCTGAGGCCAGGAGATCAGAGGGCTGTGGGTTCAGTTTCCACATCTGGCACTTGTGTTAATATCCCAGTACTGACACTGCAGTGCAGCATGAGAGTGGTGCTGCACTTCTGAGGTGCCATCTTTCGGATGAGATGTTAAACTGAGGTCCCATCTGCCTGGTTTGGTGGTAGTTCAGGTGGATGTTAAAGATCCCATGGCACTTATCGAAAAGAGCAGGGGAATTTCCCGGGTGTCCTGGCCAAATTTCCCATATACAATAAAAATACCACCAACAGCTTAATCTGGATCAATTTCAGTTGCTTACTATCTGTATCCCCCCTCCCCCCGGTAACCCCAGAAAAAGGGACTTCTAGGCCCAGTGGGCTTACCGGGTCAACAAAATTCAACAAAAACAGAAACAAAAATTTGAAGAGGGGTATTCTCCACATGGGTCTTTGATGGTTTTTGAGTTGGTGTCGATGTTGTCACTACCTCCACTGGTATAGACGAATATTTCTGATAGGGGCTGTACTCTCTGCTTCTCTTTCCTCATCAGGTCTTCTGCCAGTGTCAGATGTGATATCTAAGGCCACTATTCAGGGTTCAGGCCTAGAATCTTTTCAGTTTTGCTTCATGGCCTCATTAACGTAGTACTCTGGTTCTTCTTCCATTGGGTCATATTTGTTTTGGGAGGCCCACGGACAGGATTTGTTAGCATGACCTCTTTCATCACAGAGGTTACAACACACAGGGTTCTTGCAGTTTATGCTCACATGGCCAATACCAGAACAAAGACAGCATTTCATCTGATCGCCTGCATTATTCAGATATGATCTTGACCCACAAAAAAAACAGGATTTTTGGCTGGCCTGCATAATAGATAAAAACTCTATCCCTCCCCAGGTAAAAACAGCTCGTCAGGTGTTGTAAGTCTTCATGTAACTGTAGCAACCGAACGTTCATACACCAACCTCCTGTCCAAATATGTTCAGAGTCGGTAATAGGATCAGGTTACCCAAGTATAGTACATCTCATTTTTACCAACACAAAATGTCAGACTCCTTCATTTTTGAAGAGCACTAATATTGTTTTAAATGCTGGTTTTATAAGTGGGATCACAGAAAAAGGGGACTATAACGGGGTACGTTTCATCTTATGATACCGCAACTAAAACATTTCCAGTCCACTTGCTGCTTAAAACTGAGATTGTTACATTGAAATAGGTACTTAAAGTGTAACCTCCCCAGATATATGTATATAAGGGCATAAATTTCTGTTGTCAGGAAACCCAGACTGCCCTGTAAAAGATTCCTGGCTACAAAGACCAAATCAGGAGGTTCCTCCATCCTCTATCTGTATTTAAATTAGACTGCATTCCTCTGCTTTGCTGGCTCAGGAGTACATGAAAAGCCCTGTATAGGAATGACTAATTCTCCTCCCTTCTCTACAGTAGGTTCACCCTGCTCGGGCTGCCTATCACGGCCCATATTAACTCCATCTACCATACCTGTAGCCTTTTGAGGGGATGCTGTGAACCTTGTTCAATACCTGAACACTCAGCTGCTGTACCAGCTGTAACAACTGAAAAATCTGCTAAGTTGGTGTATGCAGTTTCTATAGCCACCTCCCCTGCTGCTGCACCCTCTTGTGTGACCTAGTTATCCACATTTAGAATGGGAGAAAGGGATCCAAGACTTGCCCCTGTATAGACTGCTTCTCATTAGAAACTGCATTTATGTAAAGATGCCGTCTTGGATTTTGTGTGAGTTCAAAAGAGGAGGGGTAATTCCAATGAAAAATCACTTGCCTTTGTCTACCTCTTTTCAGAAAAACTCTCAGTCTCAGAAACTGAAGCAGCAGAAGCGTGCTTAGTTCCAGCTACCCCATGGAGTAGTTCTGGATAATTAGTAAAAACTTTCTCCAGGTCAGCTGCTTGTTCTGGCACAGGAGACTGCCAGGGTTCATTAACCCCCTATTTCTGCCAGCCTGCTTGTTTTAATGCCTCCTTTATAGACAGCCCAGAGGCTGAAATATTACTTGAGGTAGAGATGATGCCTTAGTGGCATTGTATTTACTTGAGCAATCGTTGGATTATTTTCATTAACATGGGTAGAATCCTTTCACTTGGATCCACAGCTGAAATAACTGATGTTGCACCTTGCTCCCCACCCTCCTTTGGCTGGCCTACAGAATGAGTTACCAAATTTCCCAATACAGTACTAAGGAAACAGGTAAAACAAATTCAGGAAGTTTTAAAGTTAATCCTGAACAGTGAGAGGCTTGGGAAATGTCTCCCAACGTAGAACACTCCTTTAAATTGACAGGAGGTTGTGCTGCAGGCAGCACAGAAAACGGAGCCACACCATCTGTCAGAGGAACATCTGACATGCTAACCTCACTTTGCCAGTCGACTTAGAAAAGGTATGGGGTATTAAACAATGCAAATCTTTATCTCCATTAGGAAGATTAATAGCAGTACCTTGTGTTTCAGATTCCGTGTCTGCAGCCAAAGTGGTAGCACTTTTTCCTGCCATGGCTTCATTTCTCGGGCGACTTCTTAAGACTTTCAGATTTCTTTCTTCCTCTGCTAACAGGCTCATCAGCAATGCTTTCTCTTTTCCTAAACAGGAAAGGCAAGCACTCCAAAACAGAACCCATTTCCAGGACAAAAGTTCAAGACACAGTGATTTCCAAAATTGATATATATATATTTATTCCAAGTTGCTGAAAACTGCAATCTGCAGTGGTACAATTATACCACCTTAGGAAGCTCACAGGTCAAGGTGCTATGAGCTGTGTGGTAAAATTAGCTACAAGCTGTGATTTTGACTAGTATCAGTTTGCAGTTTTCAGCAACTTGGAAGAAATATATTTCAATTTTGGGAACTACTGTCCTGGAAACTGATTCTGCTTTGGAGTGCTTGCCTTTCTTGTTTGTCATTTTGTAATGGGACTAGTAACCCCTGGCTGACCTCTACCACACAGCACACTGCACCTTGGGATCTCTTTTCTTTTTTCCTATGCTGCCTCAAAAGTTTTATTAGCTGACCTCCTATAGAAATAATTATATGAACTGTTTTCCTGCTGTGTACATAAAACTACACGTGATATGCATGCTGCAAGCATGATTTAAATACTAAATTGGAATTGATTGCATGCATGTGGTATGCATGCAGCAAGCAAGTGTGGAAAACATGCTTTTTATATTAAATTGGAACAGCATGCATGCATCTGACATGCATGCAAAAAGCAAGTTGTCACTGATAACTACATACATAAAAGTTAAGTGACTTGCTCTGGATCACACAGTATACTGTACAGGTAGGGGTTGATGAGATTCAAACCCAGGTCTTCAGGTTTCCTGGTTTGCAGTTCAGTGCCTTTAACCATGAAGCTGTACTGCCTGCATACATATGGCTCCCTTGTACTTCAATACAAATCTGCACACATCTGCACGCTTGTGGCATGTTATAGTGACTGATATACTTTTTAGTTTCACCCCCCACCCATCTCAGCTGCACAACTGAACTGTAGGACACATACCAATAGAAACCCATGTGGTTTTTCCCACCCCCAAACACATACCCACAAAATTACTTACTGTAGAATTACTTTGTATCGCGTCTGCTTAATTTAGCGCTACTGATCCGCACCAGCTGTCAGCGGTAATTAAACTTTGTGATCCCACGTTGTGCAGTCAAACCCAACTTAGAAAACTGATAGCTTAAAATGATCTAAGCAGTGATATTCTGTTCATTACACCCATTACCCACTAATTACCCAATTTAGAAACTGGTAGCTTAAAATGATTTATGCAGTGATAGTACGTGCAATACACTAATTACCCACTAATTACCCAATTAGACACCTCTTTAAAGTCATAGAGTGGTTAAACGGTTATCATCCCTGCCACTGCTACAGTCGCATAATGTCTCTCGTAAGCTGGTTGAAGCAGAAATCGTTAAAACAGGATTGCTCTCAGCTAGACAATCCAATGCTGCTGTCAGAAAGTGCTGATATTCCACTATGTGTTGCCGAGAATGTTGTTACTGAACTTCACTGTGCATCACCCCCTCCAGCAGAAAAATGCCACTCTGAGTATGCCGTATACAGCCCTGATGTGCGATATCAAATCGGGAAACATGCAGCAGAGAGTGGAGTTATGAGTGCAGTCAGACTATTCAAGTTAAAGCACGCTGGAGAAATCAATGAGTCCTCTATAAGAAATTTCAAAAGGGACTACCTAGACAAACTAAGAGGAACCCCTGACCCTAGTTTGCTTCCCCACAGCTTACCAACAAAACCCCGTGGGAGACCAACCCTTCTTCTTTCTGAAATAGAAGATGATCTAAAAAAAATCATTCATAGTCTGAGAGGAGAAGGTGCAGTTGTGAATGCTGGAGTGGTCATGGCCATAGCCCATGGGGCTGTAAAAACACACAACTGCATGGCACTCTCAGAGTTTGGTGGCAACCTAACATTTTCAAGGCAGTGGTCCTGGCTCTTTCTACACCGAATGAGGTTCACAAAAAGAAAGGGCAGCAAAGCTGGCAGAAAGACCCCTGAGAATTTCGAGGATCTGCACTCTGCATTTCTAAAGCGCATTGCAAATGCCTCTGCACAGGAGCTGATTCCACCCGAACTGATCATTAATTTAGATGAGACCAGTGTCCAACTTATCCCTTGCTCCCAATGGACAATGGCAGAGAGCAGGTCGAAGCAAGTTGAGGTGACCGGGTTAGGGGATAAGAGACAGGTCTCCCTTGTCCTTGCCTGTACTTTGTCTGGAGAAATGTTGCCCCCCCCCAAATCATTTACCAGGGCAAGACAAAAAACAGCCTACCAGCTTTCCAATTTCCCGAAAAGTGGTGTGTCACACAATCAGAGAACCATTGGGCCAACACAGAAACAATGCTACTTTTCATACAATCCATTCTTGTTCCTTACGTTAATGAAATCAGATTAAAACACAGACTCCCCAGTGAGAAGAGATCTCTGGTAGTGATGGATCTCTTTCAAGCACACAGTACAGAACAAGTTTTGCAGTACCTTGAGGATCACCACATCATCCCAATTTTCGTTCCTCCCTCATGTACTGATTTGCTCCAGCCACTGGACGTCAGCATTAACAAATTACTGAAGGACTTCCTAAAAAACGAGTTCACAGAGTGGTATTCAGGAGCAGTCTCAGTGCAGCTAGCCCTTGGTACCTCATCATCTGCTCTGAGCGTAGACTTACGCATGATTTCAATTAAAACAAAGCATGCACAATGGCTGGTAACAGCGTTTGAAAAGCTCTGTTTGTGGCGCGAGGATGTGGTACGCGGCTTCAAAATGGCAGGGATTAAGGAGGCACATTTCTCTTGTTTGGACACCACTGCCACATAAAAATAAGTGAGCTGTTTACTGTCTCTAGCACTTTAGCCTGTACCAAGTTCGGACTGTCATTTAGTTCAGATGTTTACTGCACTGTAATGCTCTTTGTACTATAGCCTGCACTGAGATTTCCCTTTCATTGTAAAACTGTTATACTGCTGACACTTTAGCATTTAATATGCTTTATCTTTAAATATGAAAAATTAAAGACATATTTTTTATATCACTAACAAACTTAATTGGCTGACTATTTTATTTTGCGGGCTTAATGATGACTGCTAAAATAGCGAATATTTATTGGCAGCCAACATTAATAATTCTACAGTAATTACTTCTATCTGGCCTGTACTCCTATTATTTTGTTTCCATGTGATAGCAGAGATCGCAAAACCATGATCACCGTTAGGACAAGTGTACATAGCCAACAATAAAAATAGCGGTGTACACTCCAAACGAACACAACCAGGCAACAGACATTTCTACTGACGAGCTTCAACCCCTGCACCCCTCTTACTAAATATTGTCAACTCCAGGGAGTGCATGTTGGGAGAAGGTGAAAATTATTTAAAAAAAAATACTCCCATAAATGGTATGCACCTCCACAGCCCTGAACCCTGCACCCTCCCCACTCTAGCCAGCCACCCTCACCACCACACCACATGGCCAGCTCAGCAGCCTTTCACTGCACTACCTCCGACATACCTTTCCTCCTCTTCCATCCCCCATCCTGTCCTTCCATTCACCTTCTCTTCACCCATCGCTACCCTTTCAGGGTTGCTAACATAACGAGTGCTGAACTTGAGTCACCCATATGTGAGTAGCTCAAGTGCAGTCACTATTATGACAGGATACCTACTATTTTCTCTCCATAGTTTTGAATGCTTCCACTCAAACAGACTTTAAGGGGCAAGACAAAAGTAGCAATAACTTGACACCCCCCCACCCACATTGCCAGTCCCCCCTTCTCCCATGCACACACACACTGAAGTGGGTGAGACCACACTGCTACAGACAACCCACCAAGTATAGCTATAAATCAAGATTCTCTTACCTGAGTACTAGGGAGCCAGAGGTAGGAGTCTTTAAGAGATGATGTCCATGGGTCAGAGTGCTGGGACATACCCCCTTGAAATAAATGGAGTTATTTTTTATTACAATTTTATACATTATGATGGTGAGCTGTAGAATAACTAAGGCCACTGTTCTACAAACAAGGCCCTTATTAGTCGAGTGGTGGCATTCATTAATCTCCAGCTCTCCATCAATATTGCATAAAGTAGTATTAAAACAAATGCCATCATTCATTTTAATGGGGCATGCCCCTGCACTCTCTCTTACCCTATGCCATAGTGTGCCTGAGCATTGGGATGTGGAGTTCAGCTTCACTGGGGGGGGCATAAGCCTGACTATAGTGGAGCTGCAATAGTCTGTGCATACCATACCACTCAACTGTTCCTGAATGCAAGGGGCAGCCCTCATTTTACCTCTGAAAACTGCTCTTCTCCTCATCCATCCCTCTTGTAAAACATGCTACTCACACAGAGGATGTCCTGTAAATATAGAGTTTATAGCAGGGGTGCGATTTCAGCAGGGGGGAAGACAACAACCAGGGGAGGCCAGGTGCTAGTTAGCCCTAGACGGCAAGCTCTGGAATGTTTGGATTGTCTCTAAAAGTAAAACTTATTTGCTTTGACTAACGTGTGATATGCAAATCAGAAAAAATTCAAATCTATAAGAGTCATCTGTCTATACCCCGGTGCAGTGAATCAGATTTGGTCTTAAACCCACCCAGTTACTATTTTTTTTTCTGCTAAAGTTCTGACCCCCTCCCCCCAAAATAAAAACTATTTCCCAGATTTTCTCCCCAACTCCATTCCATTCAATACCCATCCCATATGGGTCATGAAGCCACCCAGAAGTGCAGAAAATGGCAACACATCAATATTTTTGTTCTCCCTCCTTCCGCAATCCCCCTGTAAAAAAAAAGGTTATTTACTTTTACTTACCTTGCCAACTGGGCAGAACCTGCAGCCTAACCCAGTGTGCCATCAGTCCAGTTTTCAGTCTGCTACTCCTTTGTCCTTCTGCTAGAAGCTAGATGCTAGAATCAACCATGCCAGGTCCCCAATGAGATCTCTGACCACGTCACCTCACCAACCAAACCCACACAGCCAGTGTTGCTTGCCTTTTGCTTGGTTGCTGCGATGGCTGCTACTGTACTGCACTGGTCAAGGCCTATGAAGGCCATCCACACTGCTGTCACTGCTGCTGCGAGACCTAGTTTACTGTCGTGGGGGGCTACACTATTTATTTTTTGTGAGATGAATCTAGCAAACTAAGTAGATAGCCTGACCTCAAGTTAGTTTCTAGCTCACCCCCAGCCCCTTCAGCCCCCAAAGGGGAGACTGAGACTCACTAAGAGTAGACCAACAAAAATATGCCACCACAACACTGCTGTTGAGTGTTCAGTGCTCACTGAGTCTACCAATCTGTAGTGTGCAGCCTGTCTACTCTGTGGTGGGAAAGACAGTGTCCTATTCACGAGACTCATGTGCTCTTGCTTATCTGGAGTTCCTCCACATCACATGTGATGGCACCACCACTAATAGGTGGAGAGAATGGACAACACAATATAGACACAGTCGAATAAGGAGTGCACCTGCAGCATGAGTGCAGCACAGTCTGGGGGGGCACTTATTGCGCAAAAGATTAAATTCAAATTTAATGACATTATTGCCACACCATAAGAACAACCTAGGCACAAATGTGGGGAGGAAGAGGAGTAACTCCCCCTCTCTGTCCTATCTCTACCCTACCTAAATGGCACACCTGCTTTATGGTAGAAATTAATTTTCAGGGCTAACATTAGTACAAGTACATACTATGAATTCCATTGTGTTCTGATGTACTGTATCTCCATGTTTCAGGATGTGCCCTGATCACTGTGAGGGACAATGTTCCTCATTGTCCCTCATTTTGAGTGTCCATGTCCCTCGTTTCAGTGACAAAATGTAAGGTATGGTGCATGCTTCCAAGACCCTACTCAGCACAAAGAGTGCTGAGCATGGCCATAGTGTAAATGCTCCATACAGAATGACAAAGGGAAAGTAAGTGAGATAAAACAGTCATGGAAAAACACATTTGTAGCACTAAATATGTATAAGGGATTTGCACTGTCCGGAACAAAAAGGATAGGCTTTACAACACAGAGGCCCCTCTTCACACATCTGGAATGGGAGATGCTGACTGACTATATCCTAGGCATTTAATGCAGTAAGCAAACAATACTTTACAAATTAATGGCAATTTAATGACAAAGATAAAAAGTCATTTGGGAAAAGAATGAAAAAGATATTTTAATGTATCTAATTGCTAGCAGTAGTACGAGAAATAGAAACTAATGTGTTGTTTTAGATGAGATTTGCACCAGCTTAGTTGCTGCAAACTTGGCAAGCATGAAGCATGTGAACCTGATGTGATTTTTAAATGATGTTCACACCAGCCTAACTGCTGCACTCACATCAAGTGTGCAACACATGAACCTGATATGATTTTTAGAAGATACTGCACTAGCTTACCTGCTGCACACATGTCAAACTTGCAGAATGAGAACCTGATGTGCATTTTAAGCCTGTTTCAGATAGGTTCACTTTGTGTATGTGAACCATGTAAACACTGCACAATTAGGCATATGGCATGCATTCTGCATGTATGCAGCATACTTATATTTCTGTAAGGGATACCTCCATTCTCAGATCAGCTGCAGGTTCATTACACTTAACTTGTTCAAACTCAGCTCTATGACAAGAACCATCCTGAATACCAGTAGATGTAGCATCATGTGTGGGGGCAGACATAGCTGGTTTCTCCATTCTCCTAACACCTTGCACTTCCGCAATACCCCAGGTGGGAAGGGAAGCAGTCTCCTCCACCTGGGCATCCATGTCTCCTTCCATTCTAACCACCTCCACCCTCTCTGAAAGAAAATGGATTGTGTCCAAGCAAAAACATTGGGCTGTGGCATGGTGCCAGGGGCCTGTTGCAGATGCAGGCTGCCAAATCTCTGGAATCCCAATTCACAAAATTTCCCCAGTGGTGATATTTCTAAGTACCCTTAGCCAGCACTGGCTAGTGTAAGGGTACTTAAACATTTCACCAACAGGGAGTTGATCAGGTAGTGGCAATGTGCTGCAGACCCCCCCTCTCCGAACTCATTGTTGGTAAAATAAACAAACATTACCCCTGTTTCCCTGGTAGTCTAGAGCTCCCCCTTCCCGTTCATTGTAAAATAAAGAAATATCACCCCTTTTCTCTGGTAGTCTAGTGGCACCCCCCAATCCCTGATCTTTGTAAAATAAATATATAACCTCCCTTTCCCTGGTAGTCTAGTGGCCCCCACCCGTCTCCGAACCCCGATTGTTGTTAAAATATAAAACAAAGAGACCCTTTTCCCTGGTACTCTACTGTCCATGCATCCAGATGACCACAACTTACTGTAATAATTAGCACCTGGTGGCCCCCTGGGCCTCCTACTCCCACCCGGCATTGCCCAACCACTCCCCCAACCCATCAGGGAGCTGTCGATTGGCACAGTACACCTCTCACTACTGTGGCCAGCCACTTACTGAGCTCTGAATGAGCATGTACTGTACATAGTATGCATTCAGTGACTGACTGTAGTCCTATATAGGTAGTGGAAGGTGCTTATCTAGCATCTGGCTTTTGTAGGTGAGGCACTGGCATTTGTCTTTGGCCAATTCTGCATACAAATTGCATGCCTGGAGAAACCCTTCTGAAGTCTCTTTTATCTAGCCTGTATTTCTTTTGAATTCCAACAAAGGACCCCATTAGGGAGTTGCAGGTATCCTATTTTTGCAATCCCTGTGCTTCTCATTCTTTCCATCTAATTGGGTGTTCTTCCATGCATAGATGTGGGTTGTTCCACAGGGGGGATGTATATCCCAAGTCATTGGCATATTTCCTTCTTCCTTTTATTGTGCCAGGCTTTATGGGCTACCTTCAAAACCAGCTACATTTTAAGCTGAGTGGGTAACTGATACCCTAAGTGCACAGTAATAAGTGCCTCATGCAAAATTGCGACCCCATCTCCATCCAAGCCAGGGTTTTATCTGAGGTGTCCCCTGTAACAGTTGACATGTTTTGGCAACATGAAATGTCCATGTGTACTGTGTAAAGTTGTGGCGATTCCACTCACCTCTCAACCAGTGTGCTCTTAACTTAACTCTGCTATATCTGGGAGGTGAGGGGCCCCATAAAAAGCTACCCATCATTGTGTTTATCTTTTGGAACCAGATTTCTGGGATCTCCAGTGGTATGTGAGATAAGCGGTAGTAGATTCTATAGACTATCATCATTTTGATGGCATTTGTTTTACCTGCTAGTGTGAGGTTTAGCAGTTTCAATAATTCTATCTCTCTCTCTTCAGTTTAAGTAATAGGGGCAGGCAGTTGTTGGCAACAAGGTTCCATAGATCTGGGGATAAGCTGAATCCCTAGGTATTCAATTGCATGTGGAGCCTATGCTAGTTCTGTGCCTGTTGCTACCCCCAAGGTTGTGTGCTTGTTTAGGGGTAGCATTTCAGACTTTCCATAATTGATCTTAAGGCCTGATATGTGAGCAAAGGCTTTTAGAGTGGATAGAATATGCGGGATGTTGATTGTGGAGTTTCTAGTTAGGATTAGATAATCACCTGCATACAGTTTTGTATGGTATTCCTTGGGGCTTACTTTTAGATCTCCAGTTTCTGAGTGCTTCCTGATTGCTGCTGTCAGAGGCTCTGTGGTTAAGAAGAAAAGCAGGGTGGTAGGGAACATCCCTGGTGGGTGCCTCTGTATAGATGAAAGGGCTCAGAGAGGGTGCTGTTGGATAGCAATCTGGCTATTGGTTAAAGCATAGTGTGTGGATCCACCTACAGAGTCCCTCCCCAAAATTATATTTTTGTAAAACTACAAGTAAATACTCCTACTCTACAGAACTGAATGCTTTCTCAAAGTTTAGTGTAATGACTACTGCTAGTGAGGGGAGATCTGCTTCAACCTGAAACAGGGTGGTGAGAGCTTGTAGGTGGTCAAAATTAATCCTTTCTCTAACAAACTCTGCTTGGGATATGGTTAATGACTTTGGGCAGAATTCCTTCTAGGCTAGAAGCAGGGCTAGATTTACACTGCCATGGGCCCTATGTACAGTACTGTGCAAGGGCCCCTTCTTTACACTGCATGGCAGCAACACACCACATGTTGGTGCCCCATGACAACCACATAACTGAACATGCCTTACCGCAACACACACAGCCCCAACTGCCTGACCCGAAACCCAACATACCACATAAACATGACAGATTAACATCTGTATAATCAAATAATTATATTCTTCATGGATCACAATCAAAATACTTCATTCCAGCCATTCAGTAGTGCTAGAGAATGGTGTGCTAACAGGAAGAATCCCTACGTCATGGTGGTCAGTCTGTATATGACAGTACAACATGGATTAATGTAAGGCTGTGGTTGGAATCCAGTAAAACAGTAACAGTCAGCAAGCCCAGATTGCAGCATTTCAGAATCCTTTTTTATAACTGATCTGCTTGATCAACCATATCAACCAGCACTGAGCCCTCCCCCTCCACACATCACAAACACCACAGCACTGGCTCATCTTAAAATTCCTGGTTTGCAGTATACAGTGTCTAAAATACAGAAAGCATAAACTAAAGTACGCAATCACCATGCAGTGGTTTGACTGGGATGGGTAATGTACTGCACTCACCCAGGCCCCCCTGGCTCATAAAAACAACCCTGTCAAATTGTGACATGTATTCTACATCCAGGCTGCACTCACCCATGCCCCCCTCCCCATGCCTTTTCCAGCCAGCCAGCCAGCCAGGGTCTAACCAAATTATTCAAATGGCTTTTAATTTCAGCTCATGGGGCAGTGGAGGGGGGGTTACTGAAAGAACATGTACCACCACCACCAGACAGTCAAGTGACAACCAGCTTACTCCAAAAGTCCTGCTAGCTGGGGGATTGGGTTGGGGTGGGGGATCATGATATTTCTAGCCATACGGGCCCTGGAGAGCTCTAGTACTCTGCTCTTTTTAACTTTAAGACAAGCTTTCTGGCCAGGTAACTCCCTGTAAAACTGTCCGAAACAAGCAGCAGGCTCCTTCAGATTAGGCTGAAACCACACAAGGAGGAGAGGGGGAAGAAACATTCAAGAGCCTAGTAGCCTGACACCAGGCCCAAAGCAAAGAGCAAATTCAATTCATTCAGCATAAAAAAATTAATACAAATTATATTAATGTGGGATTGATTTTTTTTTTAATGTGAGCTCTCACCTCCCTCAGTCTATCTGACACTCTAGCTGAGTTACTCAAAACTGTTCTAATTGATGGTCGACTCGTCGTCGCTGTGCTCCGCTCTCCTAGATTCTCCTTTCCTCTCAGTTCCACTCCAAGCAGGGCCAAGGCATGAGCCAAAGGTGACTCATTGGCAAGAAGTTTCATTCGAGAACAGAAGCCAGAATAACTTTAAGCGAGTGGTGAATCGACTCAAGCTAGCCATCCAGGCAACGGCAAGGGCCGAGTGAGTCGGCTGACTGAGCTGAGTAACGGCGGTGGACAAAAAGTTGCAATGGTGCTAGTCTGCTTCCACCCAATTCCTGCACCACCAATCTGATATCTTTTTACAATAATATAAGTACTCTACTAGATGTGGGTATCCATACTGATGTAATTCTTTTGGACTTTAGTAGAGCTTTCGATAAAGTCTCGCATGAAAAACTCATTACTAAAATGCACAATCTAGGTTTGTCACCTGATATTGTCAACTAGACTTTAAACTGGTTGACAAATTGTTCTCAGACAGTCAGAATTAATGATATCTTGTCTGATTTTGGTAGTGTGACAAGTGGTGTACCACAGGAGTCGGTCTTGGGACCAACGTTGTTTAACCTCTTTATCAGTGATTTACAAACAGGGCCAAATAACTTCATGGTTAAATTTGCAGACGATACTAAATTGGGGGGCAAGGTTAATAATCAAGAAAACATCTCTGCATTAAAGAAGGACTTGGAAAAATTAACACTTTGGGAAAATGAAAATCATATGCAGTTTAATCAAGACAAATGTTTAGTAGTGCATTTCGGTGTAAATAATCCAAAAACGATATATCATATAAATGGACTACCACTTCACTCATCAAATTGTGAAAAAGATTTAGGGATATATGTTAATAATAAACTTACATCAGATGATCACTGTGTTAGAACTGCTTGCATGACCAACAGACTTCTGAGGCAAATAAAACGCACTTTTGTTAATCGCACTGAACAATGCCTTATTCCATTGTATAGGGCATACATTAGACTGTATCTAGACTATGGCTCCACTTTCTGGAATCCAAACCAAAAAAAAGACATAGCAATTCTTGAACAGGTTCAAAGAAGAGTAACTAGAATGATTCCAAGATTAACAAACTTGGATTATCAGAACAGATTAAAAGCTACTGGTCTCTTCTCTCTTCAAACTAGAAGATTAAGAGGTGATATGTTTATGGTTTTTAGTTTAATAAATTCACCAGATCTAATGGAAAAATGTGGTCTAACACTCTCCAAAAGGAGACATGTTCTGAGACTGCATAATAAACAGCTTGAAGTAAAAACTTATAAAACCAGCAAAAGGGGAAAATTTTTTCCAATAAGTGCATCCATTGTATGGAACACCTTGCCGTAAGAATTGGTAGAGGAAACTAGTGCCACTGTCTTTAAAAACAAATTAGATGTTTGGTTGAGGGATAATGGATAAATAATGTCCCACATAGTGTGGGGAACAGTCTCGATGGGCTCTGGCCTTCTTTTGTTCTTTCATACCAAGTAATACCCTCCGTGCATGCTCCCCTTACCTAGGTATGCTAATTATACAGTGGCAGGCTGGCATCCTCAGTTCATCATAGGTCAGCGTCGGTCAGGTGAGCGGAAAAGGTAGGCCGTGTGTGCTCACTGGCTCAAATTGAATATGGGTGGGAAGCGCCAAGCAGCAAGCCGGCGGGGCGACCCACAGGGAGGGAAAGTTGGATTGGGGAACAGACAGATGCAGATGGACTGGGCTGCAGCAGATGAGATCACTAGCTAGTCTTAATGTCTAATATTAGCACAAGTGCCACTGACTGAGAACAAGCATGAATCGGGGTGAATAATGAGAATTTAAAGTTGGGTAGCACTGTGATTATGGCCTTGGTGAGGGTGCCTGGAAGTTTGTGACACTAAATCAGCTACCTGTTGGTAAAAGTCAATTGGAAATCCATCACTGCCTGGTGATTTGTTTGGGGCCATATGGCACAAAGCTCTTTTAAGTTCTTCCTCCATGAAGGGGACTTCCGGTTCACTCTTCTGGAGGGAAGAAAGTGTTGGTAGGTTGAGCTTGGCAATGAAACTGCTGAATGAATTCTGATGCCAATTGCTCTATGAAGTGTATAGTTTTATGTAGAACCCAGCCATGGTATTATCACCTCATGGGACATGCAGAGGTGAAGAGAGGTGTCTACTAGCAAAGGGATATGTCTTTTGGCCTGTCTCTTTTTTTAGCCTAAATGCCAGCAATCTTCCTGCTCTTTCCCCATCTTCTCAGTATTTGTGCTGGGTTCTATAATTTATAATTTGACATTCTTGGTAGCCAGCATATTTAGTTGCTTTGTCATGGTGGTCAGCTCATGCAAGAGCCTGGAGTCTCGCAGTTTGCCTGGGTCCCTCTTATAGTCCTGCTCTTTAGCCTTAAGTTATGACTCGAGCTGTGCTGCTTCTTTTTTTTCTGTCACCTACCTTGTGCAGCATATCGTATTATTTTGCCCCATAGGGTCACTTTAAAAGCTTCCCATATCATTTCTGGGACTGGAGATTTGTCCTGGAAATAATTTCCTACTTCTATCCCCAGCCACTGTTTAAAATCTCCCTCCTGTAAAAGTAATGGATCTTGCACCAAGTCCGAGACCTAGCAGATTGTGCCTGTATGGAGAAAGTTAAGGTTACTGGAGCACGGTCAGACATGTATAGGGGCAATGGAGACATCTGGCACATTAGATGTGATTTTGGTGGATGTAAGCCATGCTGTTTGCCAGTGAAAAGAATGTATTGTCCCTGATGTCTGGATGGGTCAGTCTCCACGCATTCACTAGCTGGTGTAATACCATCAGTTCTTTTAATGTTCTTTGAGATTGGGTATGGGGTTCCACTTTGAAATAGGATCTGTGTAGTAGGTGGTATATGGCTAGATTGCAGTCTCCTCCCATGATTATTTCTGAATTGTCATATGACAAGTCCATTATCATTTGGGATATTGAATCAAAGAAAGCTCTATGTTTCTATGCAGAGCAGGCCTGTCTTCATTAGGGGTGTACAGGTTAGCAAGCAAAATAAGTCCCGTCAGTATTGCCATCTTGGCTATCACCCATCTGCCTTCCTTTTCCATTTTTTGAGTTATTGGTTTCCACCCCAGCTTTTTGTGGCAAAGGATGAAGACCCCTCCTAGCAATGTTTATAGAACTATGTGCTTCCCATCCCACCCATTACCTGACTAGTTTTTGAGCCTCCCAAGTAGAGAGTTTCATCTTCTGTAAGAATAGCACCTGTGTCCCCAACTATTTCAGTCTGGTCAATATTTTGTTCCTTTTTATGAGGGAAATTAGGCATCTCACGTTCCACATGTTAACCACAATCTATGCTACTGATGCCATGGAACTAGTTGAATACGGTTCCATGTCATGACAGTGACTGCATAATAGCGATTGCCATTTGGCTGAGTCTACATCACCGAAAATTAATTTCGGCGATGTAGACTTATGGTGAAGAGCAAGACGGTGCCTGAGATGTAGGTGTTCCGTTTTGTTTATATGGGGGGATGCACCACCCACACACCACTTCTGAAGTATTCCCAACTCCAGGGGGGTGAATGTCAGGGGGGTGCAAAACTTGAAAAAAAATAAAACCCGACCTGGCGCAAAAAAACGAGCATGCCCAGAACCGAACCCGGCACCCTCCCAACCTCAGTCTGCCACTAATCCACCACACCATACCACACGGCCAGCTTGGCAGCCCACCGCTTCACTATACCCCACAAACCCTCCCTACCTTTCTGCCCATCACACAGCGTGGTCCCCCTTCCCCAGCGCACATGTATACATAGTGACATTCTGTTGCTATAGTCATCAAACCCCCTATCTGGTCACCCTCTCTGCCAGGTAGCCATGTGCACAAGCGTCATGATTGAGTCACCCTTTTTGAAAGCGCTCAATTGCAGCCACCTTGTACATGGGATACCATTAAATACACTTTTGTAATTTATCTATGTATGTGAACCCTACCTGAAACCCCTGGAGACAGATAAGTGGCACCTCACTATGTCTTTTTACAGCATGTGTTCAACCCACAGGTGCTCCTTGTCCGACCCTCGACTTCTCAGCCTGTGATACTGAATTAGCCCTGTCTGTCTGTTTCCTATCTACTCTTTTTCCATGTAGCTGAGGCCAGGCTTGATAACACCTACCAGTCTGGCCTTTATGGACACTCTCGTCTGCATTTGAAAAAACTTTACACCTTCCTGCCAGTATCAAGGGTGTAGGCAGGCATAATCACTGTACACATTTGTGTACAGTTGTGTTGAGTGCCTGCCACAAACCATTTGCCTTGCTGTTAACATTATCATTCCAATCTGAAGTATTTGAGTTAGTGTAGGTCACTGAGGAGAGTCTCTGTTCAAACTTCTGTTTAGGAGACAGATATATGTATAGCCTAGTCTTTATAGATTAGAGGAATCATCTGACAACAATATCCGATTTGTTTGGAAGGGGCTAGTATTTGGAGAGGATGTGTGCACTTTTAAATGGGGGGGGGTAACTGTTGGATATTATGTGTACAAAACAGAAATGTCTGGCTACACCCCTGGATACTATCATATACCTGGGTTAACATTTAACAATATATAACGAAGTACACTGGTATGCTAACATTTGACATTCTTAGAAATGTTATTGTATTAACCTTCACTCTTCTAAGGATAGGTTTACCTCTTAGTGATCTGGTATCTGCACCCTACAAGGGAGTCACCTAGGATCCTGAGGAGCCCCTCCATTGGGCAGAGAGAGGGGTATGCTAGGTTGCATTATCCCCTACTAGCAGAAATCAGACTCCCAAACAACTTTAGTATTTGTCTATCTGCTCCAAGCATCCCCTAGAGACAAAGAACGGGTCTGAGGGAGACCCTCCAGTCTATGGGACCATATCAACTTGTTCCTTATGGCCAGCTGTCTGGCTCCAATAATGACCCATCAGGCTATTTGCATAAGCTTTTCCCCATTACTGGCCAGTTCGAAGGGCTGAGCCCCCATTGTCCACTTGGATCTAGGTAGTTCCTCCTGCCAGGTGGTTAGGAGCAATCGCACAACTGGAATTATCATTTAGTGGGCACAGTACTCCTGCCCCTGTTAGATACAGACCCCAGAGTGCTGGCCAGGAGCACATACCCTTAGCTGCCAGAAACACTGTTATTAAGCATACATTGGCAATGGAGGAGGCCCTTATTACCCCACGGTTGCTCTGTGACTTGGCCATAGGTGTTACTGCCTTCAGAATGCTTTGGCAATTGATTTGATATGGTGGGCCCTTCCTCCCATACCTCCCATACCTGGGGTGCAAAATGACCCTCTGCCTGTTGTGGTTGCTGAATCAAAGTTCCCTCTAATCCATATTAAACCTGTGCTTGACTGACCCATGTTGCATGCGTTAAGCGCAATTGTCCGATCTTGGCCCATATAACGTTATGGACTTTAAACAATCAGTTTTCTCTGATGTTGTTCCTAAACATCAAAAACATTACCCAACCTTGGAACATTTTTAACTTTAAATAAGACCTGTGTCAGGTCTCATTTGCAGTTTGCTTGTACTGCAGACTCAATGGCTGCCGACGTGCTGAATTGCGGTATGCACTATCCACTGCTGCACAGTTCCTTATTAAACCAAGGAAGCATCTCAGCAGTGTAAATTACCCACATGGGCAGGTTATGACATGGATAGTTTCTTAAGGTAACCACTGCCTACAGGATTTGCACTATATGGAGGCTTAACAAATTAATGATTCTCCTCCACTAGCACCTTCAGTAACCACGCAAAATCTGCAGTAATGAAGTAGGGTGCCCTGCTGCTGTTTGCACTTGCAGCCTGCTCAAAATAGATTGAATTCAAAAAGGAAACTGGAGCTGTAAAAAGGTTCACCTATCAGTCAGGAGGAGTGATCAGGAAATGCTTGTTGGTTTTTGAACCTCTTTTCCACCTTTTAGGTCAAGGACTTGTTCCCATCGTTCCATTGTGAGAATACCAACAGCTGTAGGAGTGGAGCCACGGCAGCCTCAGTCTGGCCCTACAAGAAGTGTGCCCACTCTTGACAAAACATGGTCCAGTCTGCTGTTCTGTTGTCTGAATTGTCCTTTGATTGCATCCATTTACCAGGAACCACAGAGAGGCCCAGGGGAGCTGGAGTCAGCTCATGCAGCGGGGTGTATCCACTGCAGGTTTTAACTGGAGTGTCTGCTGGTGAGTTTCTGCTCATGCCTTATCTTCTTTGTAGCTTTTGAAAGCTCCTGGACCTCGCTCTTCTGGATGGCAGCTTCTGAGGAGAATGATTTTTGTTCCTTTTCATTTGCCTGCCCCTACCCGTGATTGGCAGTGGTTGTCTGGCACTTGTCCCATCTCACTGGGGAGGTTTGGGCCTCCCACATCATGTTGTGTGGTGTCCATTGGGACGGGGTTGGTGCTATGGTGTTTATATGGGTGCTGGCTGGTGGTGATTCTCCTACTGGCCTCTCTGCCCTGCTCTCCATTTACTTAGTACTTCCACCTACAACTCCAACACTTCTCTGCACATCTCCCTCTGTATGTTCTTCTTACACCCTGGTCTTACTATGTTCGTGTCAGCTCTACCTCTAGTGTTGACATCCCCCTCTTGAATCCCCCTTCCCCCATCCTTCTCCGCTAAGGGTCGACCCTCCTGGTCGGTCCATTCAAGCCTTCTTGTTCTATTGTTTGTATAATCATCTTACCACACCCTGTTTTTTCTATTGCCTTGTTTAGTATCCCCCTTCAGACTTTGGTGTTATCCTTAATTTAATTTATTAACAATCTGCACACTCTGTATTATCCAATGTTGTTGTTGCTATTTTTTTTTTTTACTGTATGTATCAACCTGCACTAAGTGTCCAATTGTATTATTCCTTGTTCTGTTCCCTTCTGCCAAAACCATCTTGAAAATGAGCTTGCTCAATGATGACTCTGCCTGGTTAAATAAAGTTTTGATTGATTGATTGATTTGGGCTTGCTTGTAGCTCCACATGAATCATTCAGCTTCAGATGGGTTGTTAAATGTTATAAATCCCCCTGGTATTGAATCCGAAGCAAGGCTGGGTAGCGTATTGAAGTGGGGATATTAAGATTACATAACTGCTGTTTTATCTGTGCATACTGGTGTCTTTTTTCTTTTGATAATTCTGGTCTGTAGTCTTGAAATATCATTATGTGGGCACCCTCCCATTGCAAACAACCCCTCTCTCTGGCTGCTTAAAGGAGGGCTTCTTTAGTAGGGTATTTGAGTGGCCTACACTGAATTGGTCTTGGTCGTTCACTTTATTTCGGTTTGGGGACAAGGGGCTGATGGGCCCTTTCAATTTCTTGTGCGGCTCTGGTTGGTAAAGCCAGCCAGGGAAGCAAGGCTTTTTATAGAAAGGCAATCATATCCTGCCCCTCCGCACCTTCTGGCAGCCCAACAATTCTGATGTTTTTGTGGTGGACTCTGTTCTCCATGTTATCCACTTTGGAGAGCAGATAGTCAATTTTCCTTTGCTGTTCTATCAGTCTCCCCTTGGTGCAAATGTAACATATTGTCATGTTGTCAGACAGTCTTGTTCTGTCCCTGTCACCCTCACCGGGACCATTTTTAAGTCCATGTTAATTTGCAAAGTGGTGGTTTTATGTTCAACAGTATCATTTAGCACCCTACTGAGCATTTCTGTAATTCTTGCCAGTTTATATGTTTGTAACCACCTAGTCCGTTGGGGGTTACAAGAATCCCATCAGTGCCAGTGCTAGGCAGGGAAAGACAACTGGTGGATAGACAGTTAAATGGTTTGTTCACCTTCTTACTGTCTTGTTTACTTAGCTTCAGCTGAGCTGAGAGAGATGACATCATTTTAGAATTCTCGAAGCAGCTAGCTGAAGTGTGGGGATGGAATGTTAGAGTAGAGTGTGAGTTAGAGCTGAGAGTTTGAAGTGAGAGGAGTAGTAGAGAAGTTATCTGCCTGTGGTCTCCATCCTTGTGGGCCTTGATTTGTTCTTCCAGTCTGGTCTTATTCCAGCTTGCCAATTGAAGTAGTGGAGACTGTTTCACCACAAGATTTCTGTTGTTCTCCCCAGAGAGAGAAGAAAAAGGATTGGTAATTTTTGTGGATTGCAAGGCCATTCCATATTCAGTCCAAGATGTTTTCTAGCTGCTTGAAAGGTTTCACAAAGATTTTCCAAAATTTCTCTTCCTGAGAGGAAGCCTGAACATTTCTGTGGGTCCAGTGTCTGAACAAAGACACATCTTCGAATCTGTGAGTACACATGGTACAAAATGTCATTGTGCCAGGTTGTCTTAGAGGTGCAGAGTCCAGAGCAGGGGCTAGATCAGATTTTCTGTGGCAATGTCATATTTTACAGTACAAGGGTAAAGTCTGGGGCTGCAGGCCAAATTTCAGGTTTGAATGCTAACCAGTGTTTATCAACAAAATGGTTTCTCATGAAAGGATGGATAGTTAGAATTTGGGAACAGAAATTGGGAGACCCCCCCCTTCCCCCCAGTTTTTGTCAACAATCCAGAAGCTGACAGGATTCATTGTTAGCACAGAGTAAAGTCTGGAAAATGCTTTAAAAGTATAAAGTAAAAGTCCGGAAAACACTGTAATAGTCTAAGGAACAAGTCTATGTCAGTTTAAATGGGGCTCTGTAACACAAGAATGCTCAAGCAGAGGGACTGTAAAGTTTTCAGTCAGAACAAGGTTCAGCTGCCCTGAGCAGAGGAAAGCAAATGTTGGTGCAGTGTCTCACAAGTACATGTCCCACACCTGTGGGAGAATAGAGGTCGTAGGAAATGTGAATGTCCTGCCAAACATGTTGTTCTGCCAAGCATATTATTCTGCCATGCAGGTTGTCCCTGTTTAAAGTCAGTGTCAGTGTCTAGCTGTAGCAAGCCTGTGGGAGTCACCCAAATTTTTTCAATATCATCTTTATATCTAAAATTAAGACCCTCTTAAGAATCCCATCTGAATGTTTGGACATTGCAATTATTGCTCCTGTGTGGATCTACTGCATACCCTTCCAGGTATTAGATCTAGCATGTGCCTAGCAAACATTCTCTCCCCAGAACCCAGGATCTCTAACCTGACCCCAGTCCCTTGTCCTGAATAGTGAGCCAGATATACTTTCCCAAAGCTAGGATTTGATACCAAAATTTAAGCATGGGCATACCAGCTATGGATGCCATGGATTCAGTCAAGGGGTGCTAGTTTAAGAATGAAGTAGCCGGGGTCAAAAGTACATGTTGTATCTTGTGCTGGTACCAGATACTGTGCCATCATCGGGCCTTAGTGGGGTAGCCTGGCAGTTTACCTCCCTTCCGCACTGCGTTGTACAGCTGACTTTTTACTTGTAAATTTTACTCGCTGGTCTGACAGTTGACAGAGGGCCCACAGTGCAGTGAAACCTGCTGTTATACCAAGTACTATAATTCCGGGTCCTGTTGGAGGGATTTTCTCAGATAAGTTACATACTAAGTTACATACTAAGAGTAATAGATGCACAGAAGGTTGTAACACATGTAAGTTCATCTCCAGAGTCTGGATATCTTTATACCTTATTTAATAAAAAAATTTCAAGATTAATATTAAAGGTTTCTACATTATCAGTGTCCAACAATGATTTAGGTAATCCGTTCCATATAGATATAATTCTTTGAGTAAAAAAAGAGCTTCTAATATCTAGCTTTGGATATGTTAACGATAATTGGAATTTATGGCTTCTAAGATAACAGTCTCTTATATTGAAGGTCATTCTCAGTTGTGCCATAAGCTAATTGTCTTTTGCTATATTGAACATCAGGAGCAGGTCCCCCTAGTCCTTGTCATCTCCAATGAATACAAATCCAGCTCCATAAGTCACTCTTCAGAGCTTTTATCCTGCAAACCATCTATCTTCTTGGTAACCCTTCGCTGCGCCCCCTCCAAGGGCTTAAATGTTAGATAAAATTGTCCTGTTGCCTCCGGTCCTGTACTACCCTTTGTAGCTCAATTTGATTATTGAATGGACATTGTCTTAGTCTTCAGAGGTGCTCTCCTCTCAGGTTATGCTGCCATCATCTTGGTTGGGAAGCTCTACCCTAGACAATAGTGCTTTGTAAAGGTGTGTACAGTTTTTCAGGTAGCTGCTTTAGAATTTTCTAGCAAGGGAATATCCCTAGTAGCTGCCATAGAGGCAGAGTTGCCACATGTGGAGTGTATCCTGAGGCCTTGTGGCGGTGACATGTCAGCTTTACTGTAGCAAAACTGGATGCACGAGATATCCAGTGAGCAATGGTTCTCTTAGAGGTTGATCAGCCCTGATCCACTTCCCCATATGAGAGAAACAGCTGTGCATGGGAAGGGCTGATTTCCTTATTGTAGTCCAGATAGTTGTTAAGTGTCTTCTTAATGTCCAGGCTATGGAGTCTCTGCTCACCAGAACTGGACTTTGCTGTGAAGAATATTGGAAAGGTGATGGACTGGTTCAGATGAATCTCTGACACCACCTAAGAGAGAAATTTCCCGTTAGTCCTTAGGACTACCTTGTCTCTGTGGAAGATAATGTAGTTTGGGTCTGAGCAGAGAGTCTGCAGCTCGCACATCCTCCTGGCAGAAGTTATGGCCATCAGGAAAACTTCCTGCCAGGTGACATACTTCAAGTCTGTAGTATCCATGGGTTCAAAAGGGGATTCCTTGAGCTTGGCTATGCACAAGTTCAAATCCCAAGGAGGGACTGGTTCCATAAGTGGGGAATATAGGTGTAGAAGCCCTTTAAAGCATTTCCTGAAAATGGGATGTGGAGCCACTGTTTTCTCATTACCTCCTGGGACACAGGCAGAAACAGCAGCCAGGTGAACCCTAAGGGTTGAAGGCCTGAGGCCCAAAGTCTGAAGGTGGACCAAGTAATCCAGAAGTATGGGCAGGTCTGTCTGTAAAGGACTGAACTGCCTTGGGGCACACTACAAAGAAAATATTTTCCATTTGGAAGCATAGGTTTTCCTAGTAGCTAGCTTCCTGGAGATCCTGAAGTCCTTGAGGACATTCTCCAAAAAATTCACAGTATCATAGTAATGTGTCAGCAGAAAAGGACCATCCTGGCCCATCTAGTTTGCCCATTTCCCACACTCCCCTACTTGTCTCCACTTCCCAGGGATATTTTCCTCTGCTTACTAACCAACCCCTTGTGTCTTTCCCATGCCCTCTTGAATCTCTTCACCATTTCCAAACAGACTACCTCTTCAGGTAATCTGTTCCAGGGTTCCACCACCCTCTCAGTGACATAACATCCCCTTACATTACTTTTAAATCTTCCCTCTTCCAATCTTAGATTATGACCCCTTGTTTTAACTCCTATTATCCCTTTGAATAAACTGCCTTCATTCACTTTATTTATTACTTTCCTATACTTAAAAGTCCCTATCATGTCACCTCTCTCTCTTCTAACCTCCAGCGGTATAGATTTAATTCTCTCCATCTAGTCTCAAATGACTTCTCTTGCATACCTTGCACCATCTTTGTTGCCCTTCTTTGAACCCTTTCAGAATACTCATAACTGCTCAAGAACCAGGCCTTGAGGCACAATAAATTGAGGTTCAGGAAGGTTATTCTGCCCTGAGACATGGTCAGTAGGACATGTCACTGTGGAAGACAAATGGAATGTTTGATGGAAAGGACCAGAAGAAGGGAGAGTACCAGGCCTGCCTGGCTCAGTCTGGAGCCAGTAGTTATCATGGTGGCAGGCTGGCTCTATAGCTTCAACAATACTCTTAGCAGTAGAAGGAATGGAGGGAAGGCATAAAGGATTGTCCCTGACCATTCCAGAGTTGGGGCACTAGTTACCAAGCCCACTGCTGGAGTCTTGCAATAAAAGAGAGGGAGCTGGTAATTCTCCCTGGAGGCAAACAGATCTATCTCTGGTGTGCCCCACCTCCTGAATTTTGTGGCCAGTATCTGCTTGCTCAGGGGAGCATTTGTGATGTCCCTGGCTAATCCTGTGGAGGGAATCCACCAAGACATTGTTCTCCTGTAGCAGGTGGTCTACTGACAGCTGCACCACCATGGAGTAGATAGATAGGTAGATAGATAGATAGACAGACATACAGACAGACAGGCAGACAGACAGACAGACAGACAGACAGATAGATGATAGATGATAGATGATAGATAGATACTTTATTTATAAAGCACCCCTTTCCAAAGACTCTGAGCACTGTACATTTGAAATACAGATACAAATATTAAAACAAGATCCTATAACAATACATTAACTGGGAGTTAACAATAAATTAAAATGATCTATCTAGAGTAAGCCAGACTCCAGATCTTCACTGCTTATATATAAAGCTCAGAGGATCTTGTTCCTCCATATTTGTTGATGTAATACATGGTGGTGGTGGTGGCAGTGTCTGTCCTGATCTAGAGTGACTGACCCTTTACCTGATGAGTAAAGGACTGAAGAGATAGAAAGACTACACTTCCCTTGCAGAAATAATTGCATGAAATGTTGGAGGTGTTATAGATGAGGGGCGGTCTTGCTGCACACATAAAACTACCCAAATGATATGTGTGCTGCAAGTATGATTTAAATGTTAAAATGGAACCGATTGCATCATATGACATGTGTGCAGCAAACAAGTATGAAAACCATGATTTTTATGTTAAGTTGGAAAAGACTGCATGCATGTGGCATGCGTACAAAAAAACAAGTGGTCACTGATAACTGCACATGTAAAAGTTAAGTGACTTGCTCAGGATCACACCATACACAAATGGGAGTTGATGAGATTCTAACCCAGATTTTCATGCCACCAAGTTTCCTGGCTTGCAGTTTAGTGCCTTTAACCACTAAGCTATACTGTCTGCACGCCTATGGTTTGCTTGTACTTCAATACATACTGTATCTAAATACATCTGCATGCATGAGGCATGCTTGTAGCCAGTATATGCTTTTCAGTTTTCTTCTCTCCCTCATCTCATTTTCACAGTTGAATTGTAGCACACATACCAATGGAAATGTATGTTTTTACCACCCCCAATACACAAACTTACCCACAAAACCACTTAATTACTTCTGTCTGGCCAGTACTCCTACTATTTTATCTCCATAGTTTTGAATGTTTACACGTAAACAGACTTTAAGGTGCAAACACAAATGTAGCAGTAACTTCACACACACACACACACACACACACACACACACACACACACACGCACACACACATGGTCAGTCCCCCCCAATGCACACACACTGTAGTGGATATGGCCATCCTGCTACAGACAACCCACCAAGTATAGATACTAGTAAAAAGTCTCTTACTTGAGAGTCTTTAAAGGATGATGTCCATGGGTCAGAGTGCGGGGTGTACCCCTTTGAAATTAATGGAGTTATTTTTTTATAACTATTTTATACATTATGATGGTGAGTTGGAGAATAATGAAGGCTAATGTTCTATTAACAAGGCCCTTGTTAATCGGGCGGTGGCCTTCATTAATCTCCAACTCTTCATCAATAATGTATAAAATAGTAATTAAAAAATACCCCCATTCATTTCAATGGTGCACACCCCTGCAGTCTCCTTTGCCCTTTGTCATAATGTTCCTGAGTGTGGGGATGTGGAGGTCAGCTTCACGGGGTTGGGGGCATAATCCAGACTATATTGAGGCTCCAATAATCTGTATATACCATATCGCTTAAATGCCTGTGAATGCAAGAAACAGCTCTAGAATGTCTGTAACATCTCTAAAATATGCAACTTATTGAGTTTGACCAAAATGTGATATGCAAATCAGGAAAAATTCAAATGTATAAGATTCATCTGTATATACCCAGAGCAGTGCATCAGATTTGGGCTTAAACCCATCCAGTTACTAATCATTTTTTTCCTGGCTGAAGTTCGCCCCCCCACCCCACCAAAAAAAAGAACTTAGTCCCAGTTTTCTCCCTGACTCCATTCCATTCAGTACCCATTCCCTGTGGGTCATGAAGCCACCCAAAGGTGAAGAAACATGAAAAACACATCAATATTTCAGTCCTACCTCCTTCCCCAATCCTCCTGTAAAAAAAATATATTTACCTTTACTTACCTGGCCATGTGGCCAGAACCTGCAGCCTGGTATAGTGTGCCACCAGCCCAGTTTTTAGTCCGCTCCCCCTCTCTCCTTCACCAGAAGCTGGATGCTAGAACTGACCATCACAGGTTCCCAATGTGATCCAAGACCGAGTCACCTCCCCATACGAATCCGCCCAACCTAGGTTTCTTCCTTCTTGCTTGGCTGTTGCTTTTGGCTTTTTTACAGGTGCATCCTGGGAGCACAGGGAAGTTAAGTGACTTGCTCAGGGTCACACAGTATGTAAGTGGAAGCTGTGGGATTCAAACCCAGGTCTGGTCTGCTGGATGTCACCAGATTTGCAGCTCAGAGCCTTAAACCACTGCGCTATACTGCTTCCCTTTTAATGACTAATTTTAATGACTAATTGCTAGCAGTAGTATAATAGAAACTGATGTGTTTTTTTAGATGAGAGTTACAGTCATGCAGCATGTGAACCTGATGTGATGTTTAAATGATATTCACACTAGCTTAACTGCTTCACTCATGTCAAGTGTGCAACACATGACCCTGATGTAATTTGTAGAATATGTTTACACCAATTTACCTGCTGTGCACATGTCAATCTTGCAGCATGCAAACCTGATTTGTCTTTTAGACCTGGTTCACGTATGTTCACTTAGTGTATGTGATCCGCATGCAAACATTGCACAGTTAAGCATGTGGCATACATTCTGCATGTACACAGCACACCTATATTTCTGTAAGGCTTAGCTCCAAAAGATTTATATGGTTCATGGATTTCTGGGGGGAGGGGAGACACTTTGCTTACTGTTTGGTCACCCAGGTAAGTTCCCCAGCATAGGAGGGAGGCATCTGTTGTCAAGATGACTATTGGCAACCACTTCAGGGAAGGCATTCTCTCCCTGAGGTTGACTTCTTCCTTCCACCTGCCAAGGACTTCTAAGAATGACTTTTTCACGGGCACCAGCCATAAAATGGGGTCTAGCATTTGAGACCAGAGGGCCCTTAAGTGGGACTGGATGTCTCTCATTTAAAATCTGGCCCTTGCAACCACAGCTGTGGAGATCATATGACCCAAGAGCTGAACAAAGTGCCTTGCTGGTCTTGGCTGACCCAGGATGAAGAACTTTGCCAGGCTTACAAGGCTTTCCATACTGTCCAGAGGCAGGAATGCCCTCCCGTTGAGGGCATACAATTCTACTCCTATGAACTCCATGACTTGGATTGGTTCTGTCTGGGACTTCTGAGCATTTATATGAAATCCCAGACCTTCCAAGATTCTCTGGGTCAGGAGGAGAGAGGGCTTGGCCTGCTGGTGTGACTTTCCTGTGACAAGTCAGTCATCCAGGTAGGGAAAAACTAGCAGCCCCCTGCCTTCTGAGATGTGATGCCACCATGGCTATGTGTTTTGTGAATACCCTGGGGCTGAGGAGAGGCCGAAGGAGAGGGCTATAAACTGATAGTGACAAGATGCCAGCCTAAACCTTAAGTACTTCCTGTGGCTAGGTCTGACTGGGATATGAAAATAAGCTTCCTTCAGGACCAAGTCACCCAGCCAGTTCCCTCATTGCAGAGCTGGTGTCACTGTAGCAAAATAATTTTGAACTTGTCCTTTTTCATGTGCTTGTTCAGAAATCTGAGATCAAAATGGGTCACCACTCCCCATTTTTCTTGTGTGTGAGGAAATACCTTGAATAAAGGCCTGTTCCCCACTTGGAGGGAGGAACTCATTCTGCTGCTTTTGCCTGCAGCAACCTTTTGTGCTCCAACTCTGGGCAGAATCCTTTCTGCTGGAGTGAGAGGTTTGTAGTTTCTGAAATCCTGCAGCCTTGGGAATCTTTTAAACTGCAGTGTGAGCTCCTGACTCACTACTTTCAGGACCCACTTGTCTGTGGTGATGTTTTCTATTCCTGGAAGAAGTGAGACAGCCTTCCTCCTACTAGAAATGGACACATAACCTGGACCAAGTCATCAGGAATTCTGCTTGTGCTGTGCCTCAGGTGCTTGGGTTGGCTAAGCCCATTTGGAGCATCTTCTGCCCCTGCCCCTGAAGAAATTTCTTATCTGAGAGAAGTCATATGGCAGGACGACACAGGAAAAATTACCTCTACCCTTACGTCCCCTTCCATGGGGCCTACAGGAAGTGGAGGCCTGTTCCTTCTCAGTGTTGCCTTTGTAGGTGGTTTTGTACTCTTCTGTCTTTTTTATGTATGTCTCTGTCTTGTCACCAAATAAAGAGTTATTCTCACAAGGGAAATCCATGGTCTTTGCCTGAGTGTAGTGGGGTCAGGTTAGTGGTCTCGAGCCAGGCAAATCTCCTTAAGGATATAGCATAGCCCATGACCCTGAAAGCAGTGTCACTGATATCCACTGCCATATGAAATTGTTTTTTTGGTTGCATCAAGGGCAGATTTTGCAGTATCTGCCAGCTGTTGTGCTAGATCCCTAGAAACGTTATCACAAGGCCAGTATAGAGTTCCAGAGAGCTTTCTGGTACTGGATAGGATAGGCCATAAAAGCAGTCTGCCTCAGCAGCAGGGAGACACAGGTACATACTTTTTCACTATGCTGTCCCAGCTTCCTGGAATCTTTGTCTGGAGGCTGGGTGGAGAGGTGAACACTGGCCTTATCGCAATCTTTCCCCCTTCCACTCCACCTAAATCATCTTCTCCCTCTGCCATGTTACACTCCCTATCTTCCCCCCTTAAAAGTCTACACTGCTCTCACTGCCCTCAACCTAGCCAAAACCAGCCCTGATGGGCTCTACTTTAGGATTCTCCCTATCTCTGCCCCATCCATAGTTGCCCCTCTTGCCCACATCCTCAATTTCTCCCTCTCTACTTCCATTGTTCCTAAAGCATGGCAGGTCACAAAGGTGTTACCTCTCCATAAGAGTGGTGACCCTACTACCACCAGGAACTACTGGCCCATCTCTCTCCTCCTTAGCAAAACTCCATGAGTCTCTCATTCATTCAGGGCTCTCCGAGTTCATTACCTCCAACTCTCTTTCTCCTGTGTAGTCCACATTTAGAAAACAACACTCTACCATCTCCTCCCTGCTGCGGTTCACTGACTCAATCTTCTCTGCAATGGACCAGAGTCATATCACAGCTGCCATTTTTAAAGATCTAGCAAAGGCATTTGACTCAGTCTCCCACACCCTCCTACTGCTCAAATTAAAATCTGTTAGCCTTGCAGACCATACAGTTAACCGGTTCCACTCCTATCTACACAAAAGGGAGCAAGAAACCCACATTGATGATGCACTTTCCTCCACCCCCATCCTCACTGGAGTCCCTCAAGGCTCAATCCTTGCCCCATCCTTTTCTCGCTCTTCATAAATGACTGCCTCTCCATCTATAACACCTCCAACATTCACATGTATGCAGCAAATACCGTCATCTTTACCTCCAGCCCCTCATCAGTCAGCATGCAGGACTGTCTTCAGCAAGACTTTAACAGAGTACATACTTGGTTCCAGTCAAACCAACTGAAACCAAATACAAAAAGTAAAACATTGCTATTACTTTTAGCTCTAGGCAGAAGCTGGTCTTCCTCCAGTTTACCCAAGTCTTCTTTACTCTGGATGGCTCCCCTCTTGAAACAGTCTCGCTTTCAAGCACCTGGGAGTCTGGCTGAACAACCACTTAGACTACACCACCCACATTGACTCTATTTGTACAAAACTCCATCCCAAGCTTGCAGTCATCTAGCGCCATAAAGATAGTCTTCCTCTCCCCATCTATCAGAAGCTAGTATCAAAAATTATTCTACCCATCACTGACTACACCAGTGTGGTCTGTGGGACCACAGCAGCCTCATCTCTCTCTGTATTGGACATCCTCCTAAATTCCTTTTGCTGTTTTGCTATTTTGCTATTGCCTCTCCCCCCACTCACTCACCACTGTCTCCTGTACTCTGCCCTCTCCCTTGCTCCACCATCCCATAGAAGAATGGTGCATTGCGCATTCCTTGTAGCCAAATACTATTTTGGTACCCTGCCCCCCTACCTCTCCTCCCATCTCTCTCTCTCAGGCTACCTCCTCAACATACTCCCTATGCCACAGAGACCCTTGTTCCTTCTCTATTCCTCACCCTCACTCTGCTGCCAGCCAGTCATCCTTCTCTTATAATTTTCCAGTTCTCTGGAATACATTTCCCACAGATCTTCACCTATTCTCAACATTCTTGTCAGTAAAAAGACTTCTCAGACTTCTCCATCCACCCTTGTGCTCACACTGTTGTACACCCCTACCACTTCATGAGTGACCCGCCTCCTCAGCAGTCTGTGTTTTTGCAGCCACCTCCTTAAAATTTTTCCTCTCCTAGGTACAGGGTTGTGTGCCCTACCCCTTGCTAAAAGCTTAGCCAGAATTGTTTATGTCATACCTCTTTTTCTCTTCAGGATTTCACCCATGATGGGGTGCCACAACTCCCCACCTGTGGTGCAGCTTGGCTCTCTTGCCACCAGCCACTCTCCCTGCTACCTTCAGGATGACTTGGACTTCATCCCTGACTAGGATCTGCTTCTCTACAACCGTGACATGACTGGGCTCTCCTGCTGCTGGCTGCT
This sequence comes from Neoceratodus forsteri, assembly GCA_016271365.2. Taxonomy (NCBI): domain Eukaryota; kingdom Metazoa; phylum Chordata; order Ceratodontiformes; family Ceratodontidae; genus Neoceratodus; species Neoceratodus forsteri. Next base: position 1,158,469,706 of record CM028130.1, on the reverse strand, counting down.
GCTCCCCTCTGGACCTCCATGGTACGGCTAGATTGGAAACCACTAATTTGATTGGCCGCTCCTGCTGAGGTGCAGACTGTGATTGGCTATTTCTTCTTCCTCCTCTCCTCTAATTGGCTCTGATTTCACCCCTGACTGGGCACCACAACTCCCTGCCTGTGGCATGGCTAGGCTCTGCTTCCATTGGCTGTGCTCCCTGCTACCTCCAGGACCACTTAGACTTCTCCCCTAACCGGGCAATGTATCTCTGCAACCATGGTGTGGCTGGGCTCTCCTCCTGCTGGCCATTGCTCCCCTCTGGACCTCTGAGGATTTCTCCCCTGACCACACACTGCAACTCCCCATCTGCAATGTGGCCAGGCTCTCCTGCCACTGGCCATGCTCCCTGCTACCTCCAGGACCACTTGAACTTTGTCCCTGACCATGTTCTGCACCTCTGCAACCATGACTCTCATGCTGCCAGCCGACACTCCCCTCTGAACCTCAAAGGTATGCCAGATTGGAATCCACCAGTTTTATTGGCCACTCCCACTGAGGCGTAGCATGTGATTGGCTGTTCCTTCTTCCTCCTCTCCTCTCATTGGCTCTGTAAGTCTTTCCTCTCTAAACCCAAGCTAAACTTGATTTTTTCTTCCATCTGCTGCCTGTATTTGAAAATACATCTGCTGCCTATATTTCTAAATTTTGGAATGCTTACATGATGTTATAGTGTAAATGCTGCTTTACCTGTACCTGCTAAATAATTTTAAGATTAGACATTTGTGTCAAGAAATACTGCCTGCTCTTATATTTTGTGCTTCGGGGAATATCTGTTTGCTCCTGTGCTCTACTTCTCCTGACTGAGTTATCTCTCTGATTCGATCCCTTGCTCATGTTCTCCCCCCCTCTTCCCCCTGGGCCCACCTGCACCCCTTAATGCTCCTAACTGCTGTTATCACCTAATGTTGTCTATACTCCTCCTGGCACCAAAGCGTTATTAAACCTGCTGTTTCAAATCATCTGGCTACTGCCCTCCCCCCATTCTTTCTCATCTCCTGCCATTGTTTTCATTCCTGACCCTACCACTGATTTGGCCCTAGGCTGACTCCCTGACTCCTAAAAAATTCATAATCTCTCTCTTTCTCTCCAGGATTTTGCCCCTGACTGGGCATTGCAACTTCCTGCCTGCAGCATGGCTAGGATCTCCTGCCACCAGCCATGCTCCCCACTTCCTCCAGGACCACTTGGACATTGTCCCTGACCATGCATCACATTTCTGTGATTGCAGCATGGCTGGGCTTTCCTGCCACCAACCACTGCTGTCATCTGCACCTTGGAGATATGTCAGATTGGAAGCCACCAATTTGTCTGGTCCAGCTGAGGTGCAGCCTGAAGCTGGCTGTTCCTTCTTCCTCCTCTTCTCTCATTGGAGCTGTAAATATTTCCTCTGTAAACCCAAGCTAAATCATATTTTTTCCTTCCATCTGCTGCCTGTATTTGACATTTTTTCCCACCTGCCCACCCCAACACAGGCCTCTATTAAATATACTTAAACTCCTCCCCTCATCTTCCTCCTCCTCCTCCTGTCTCCCATTGATTGTAACATAGGCATCTCCCCAGTCTTCAAGGTCCTACTTCCCATTCTCTCTTCTCTAAAATGCTCTACCACTTTCTACTACCATTTGAGCATCAAATACCCTGTCTCACATTATGCACAGTACAATATTTTGCCTCTTCAGTACTAACAAACACTCATTTTTAACCACTGCAGGACTAATTTACAGTTGTACAAGCATTCTTTTTACCTGTTCTCTCCTGCATAGCTACTCCCAACACTGACCTGCTTCGACTACTGTTCTCCCATAATCTACTTCACCTGTAAATTTGAAATGGCACCTTCTTTCCTTGTGCCTTTCCTGCTCACCATGCTTGCTCTGACTGCCCTCTTAGGGGTGGTCAGCAAATGTTATCCACCCCTACCACATTACACATTGATAACGACCCACTAAATACATATGCTACGGTAACTCTGGCATGGCCCTGAATAGCACTGATGTAAAATTTTTAGGAATGATACACAGCTGGTCTCCACAGTCCTAATTACGTAAGTAAATCTGGACTACCATCCTTGGTAAGCATCAACATCTGCAGCCTGTCCTGCCCTAACCACATGGGTCGCAGCACAACCCAGACATCCTATCAGTGGTTGAGATGTGGTTATCACCCAAGATCCCTGATACCACCACTGCAATACTAAGATACACTATCTTCAGGCAAGACAGATTATCCAGAAAAGGCGGTGGCTGTGCTTTATGCCTGAAGGATTCTTTAATGGGGCATGCCCTGTCTTTACCTAGAACTGGGATTGACATGCAGGTCCTTGCCATTATTACTTGGCACACACAACAAGCCATTAACCATCACATCTGTTTATATACCGCCCAAGCTGATGGCCTCTGGACTAAACTCTCTTCTTGATTGCATCCACTACCTAGGACACAACTCCGAAGTCATAATGCTAGGGGACTTCAACGTAAACTGGCTCTCTGACAATGTGAGTAGCAATATGGATGTTCTGGCTGCTGTAAACTTCTCACAACTAGTTCAGTCCCCGACCAGTACAAATTACAGAACATGGACCATTACTCCCTTAGACTGGGTGCTCACCAATCGCACTGACCATATCACAGACACTAAAACACTCTCTGACTATTAGTGACCAATCCCCTATCCTGTGCTACTAGTCAAACAAATATATCAAACTGCCAGCAAAAACAATTAATTGTAGGGTACTGATCTGTAGACACCTTGAGCCACTAAAGGCACTTTAGCAACAACAAAACTGTTCACATATTGATGCAGCTGCTAACATGGACACTACCCTGGATTATTTCAGCTCCCATTTCTATGCAGCATGCCATGCCCCTACAAAAAGTGGAAGATCAGAGGCCTCAGTAATCCCTGGAATACACCTGCACTATTAAATCTAATGAAATCACATGATCACCTATAGTATTGGGCAAAGGCCACAGGCAGACAAGTTGATATCCAGGCCTACAAAAAGGCTAGGAATGCCTGTACCAGAGTAATCCACTTGACAAAAGCCCACTACTACAGAGATGTCCTGGCCAATTTCTGGAATGTTGGGAGGAAATTCTGGAGTAACCTCACAGAAGTAACTGGGAAAGATCCTAAAATGGTACCTTCTATGCTCAACATCAATGGCATGGTTACTCTCAACCCCTTAACCACTGCCAGTTCTTTTAACTCTGCTTTCACAGACCTTAGTCACGTTCTTCCCACAAAATTCTTTGATACCTCCCATCACTGAACACAATGCAAATCTGGAAAAGAAACAGGGACATCCACCATTCTACCTCAAAGCAGTGACTGAAGCTAAAGCTAAAAAATACATACTCAAGATACTCAGAAAAACTAGATCAAGTGAGGATTCGCTTGATCTTAAACTCATTGCCCTTACTTTGGATGAAGTCCTCTCCCCTCTGACAAAGATTATAAACCCTTCCCTTATGCTATCACAATTCCCCCTAAAGTGGAAATCAGCATTGCTGACCCCAGTCGATAAAAGTGGGGACAGAGCCCAGCATGGAAATTATAGCCCTATCTCCATTTATCCGCCTCTCTCCAAGGCTCTTGAATGAATAGTGACTGACCAACTGGTAGATTAAATAGAGAAATACAACCTGTAATGCCCCCAGCAACATGGTTTTAGAAAAGGGCACAATACTACTACAGCTCTACTTGAATTTATACACTATATCCACAATCATTTAGATAATGTAAAACTTGTAGGTGCCATGTTTTTTGACCTTCCCAAGGCTTTTGATATGGTCAACCATTCCTTGCCGATTAAACAGCTAACCATATTAAGGCTATCTAAGGATATCGCAAGATGGTATGATAGCTACCTCCATGACTGATCACAACAAGTGAAGATAGGAGCAACCAGTCCGATCAGATGTCCCCCAAGGGTCAATCTTGGGTTTTCTCCTCTTCCGTAGTTTCTTAAGCAAGCTCCCAACAACCTGCGATGACCAGATCCTTTTATATGCAGATGACACAGTAATCTACACAAGCAACTCCAATCCCTTATTTCTTGAAAACCAACTGCAGAGTAATTTTCTGAATGTTGAGGCCTGGTTTAAATCACAGAAACTCATATTAAACTTCCAAAAAAAAAAGGTAATATTATTCCACAGCTCACATAGTAAGCATAAAGACCATCAATTAACAGTCAGGAACTGCTCAGGTGTTGTCCTTGAACAGAATCAACTGTTCATATACTTACTAGTAACCTTAGACATCACTCTATCATACATCAATCACATAGACGTTGTTGCCAAATCTGTGAATATCCACATTGGACTACTGTTCAAACATAAGCACTGCCTCACTACTGAAGCCCTCAACCTGGCAATCTAAACCTCTGTGAGCTCCATTGACTATGGGCTGGTGATCTATGGATTAGCCACTGACAATGCCCTATGTTGCATTGCCATAGCTCTTAACAAGGCCTGCCGACTTCTTATAGGGGCTGCATGCCTCTTGCACACCTGTCACAACTTTTTGCAGGCTAACTGGTTCCAGCTCAAGGGTAGAATCTCCTATCAAACCTGCCTATTAGCAAAGAAAGTCTCTCTTGGACTTATGCCCCCAGGGTTCAGAAGATCCTCAGTCCATACTGCAGCTCCTGTCGAACCAGAAGATCCAAAAACCTAACTTCCAAGTGCCATGCTGTCATACCTCCCAAGGTCAGCAGTCATTTGCAATCAGAGCCCCTAAGTGGTTTAACTTGCTTCCTTGTGGCATCATCAGCACTGCCACACTTGGCCCTTTCAAATGAAAACTATGGCAACACCTTATGGCAAGTTCCACCTGTGATTGTTTCAGCTAATTCTATTAAAGGCCTGCTCCCTTTAGCCAATGTCTTCCTCCAACTGTCCTCACCTAACATTTTCCCCCAACCCCTCCTGCCCTCACTCTGTCCCTCCTACTTCTTACACATTCTTTCTTTTCACCACCTCCCTATTTTCATCCTCCTCCCCACTCCCACCAAACTCATCCTCTCACCTACTATGCATTATTTACTATTCACTGTTCCCTTACTTCCATCCCCTACCCACTCCCACCCTCCCTCCCATCCTGCTCCCACTCTGTAATTCAGTCTAATCTAATTTCCCCATCTTACACTGCAACCCTTCACTCCTCACTCCCTCCACCTCCACTCCTCTCTCCCTCACTTATATCTCCCTGCCCAATATCCCCCCCCCCACCATGACAATGCCTCTAGGCTGCATGTTTCTCCTTATGTACGTTAAGAATGTGAGCACTTATAACTGCTAATCGCTATTTTAGATCTAGGTTTTTCTCATTACACCAGGTATGCATTGCACAATGCCGCTTTACAGACTGCCTGTTTGTCCATTGTATTCTCCTTTGCCTCTTATTTTACCTTTTTCTATTGTCCTTGTGTCATAAGTTTGTATTTTACTTTGTCAATGTATTTTGATGTGGAACCTATTGTAAAAGAGCTCTTAGCTCAAAGGTGTTAATCTGAGATTTAAATAAATAAATAAAAAATAAATACCTTCGCTTAAATTATTTCCCAGATGGTCTTGTATTCATACCCATACTGTGCTGATTTGTCCTGTATTGCTGATAGTATCCAACTGTAACTTGAATTGTTCACTGTGTTTTCACTTACTGTGTGCATACTGTTTCATTCCTTTTGTTACCCTTTCCCCCAGTCACACCTGGATATAAGCCCCGGCTCAATGGTGCCATTCCTGGTTATCAAATTTTAGATAAAATAAATAAAAAAAAAAATAAAACCTGTAGCCTAAACCACACCTTCATGATCAGGGAGAGAGTAGAGGTACTCAGCATCATGTCTGTCCAAATGGTACTTCTTCTCAATCTTTTGTCAGTGCTCGGGATGGAAATAGGGGGTTGCAATAATTTGCAGTTTGCCTTCTTGAGGGACTTGTGTTCTGGAAGGAGTAATGTCATGGTAGGCATTAACCCCATCATATCCAAAATCTCCACCTTGTCCTCATCCTCTACAGTTTCCTGGGTGGAAAGGTTGAGGGTATTCACCATTTGCCTCACAAAGGCATAGTGAGAGGAAAAATCCTCCTGATGCTGGGGAGAGGAACCAAACTCCTGCTCCAGGGAACCATCAGGCTCAATGTGTTCCTCTTTGTCCTCATTATAGTAAAACCCAGCTGCCTTGTCCACAGGAACTGAGTTTGGGACCAGAACTGGAGAAGGAACGGACATGCCCATTAGTGACCCCATAGCTAGGAAAAGCTGCAATAATTGCCAAGCCTTAGCCATATCCTCCATAGAGGGCAGTTTTGTTTTGTCCCTTGACTGCTCCTTTCCATCTTTAGGGGGATGGGCAGCAACATGTTTTACTTTTTGTTTTCTTTTGTCATGAACTGATTCTGGAATCTACTTAGAGAGTCTTTTATGCTTGGTTACTTCTGGGTTCCTTCTTTCAGGAGCCCTAGAATAAGTGATATCTTTAGCAGACCTTTTCTTCTGCTTAACATGGGAGGCAGGACCCTTATCAGTGTACTTAAGTGATGTAGAAGCAGACTGAGAAGCCATAATAATTTGTAATTTTTTGGCCCTTTAAAGCAGTTTTAGGGCAAAACCTATTATGACATTCACAATCAGTTAGGGAATGGTCAAGGGTTCCACCCTTAGAATGCACTAGCTTTCTGGCGCTGGGCAATTAGGGCACCAATTGGTAATGTCTATGATCACTTTATTTGTGGGGTGCTGCAACCCTGCAACCCCCTTGTGAGCGGGCGGTGTCCCCCACACTCCCAGCTCATAGATTCCTACTCTGGGGGTGGACATCAGGAAGGAGGGAGCGCATCCCACATTTCATACCCTGATTGCCCAGCATCATAGTGCTGATGCTCTGAGCACCAAAAGGGATGGTCAAGACCTAGACACGTTAAACACAACTCGTGGCAGTCTGCCTTAGCCAAGAGACTGTAGCACTTAGTGCAATTTTTAAATCCTGTAGATCCTGTTTTCTTGGGTCTGTTAGACATGCCAATTTATACAAGACCTGGAAAAAGCAGTTCTAATTGGGTATACACTACAATTTGCTGTCCAGTTCCCTAAAAAGGGTGAACCACTAATATAAAAATGCTTTTAAACTTTTTTTTATTATGAAGGATTTCCTCTCAGTACATATGACAAATGAAAATGTCCCTCATTTCCTGAATTCAAGACACCGAAGTGAGGAAATGATTCAAACACATGTACAAAATGTAAGAAAAAAATTAAATAAGAGGGAAAAAGAGAATAGAATTAATAGTTAAAAGAGAACATAGTTGATTTTGTCATTGTCATTTAAATGTTGCTTTGATTGAGTTGTACTATTGCCAGAGTCTATACTGTATGTTAAATGAAAAAATCATAATAAAATATAAAATGATTAAGAGCAAATAGCAGCAAAAATAAAGTTTTTTTCTCTGGTTCCTGGGAACAGCTGAGGAACCAGAGAAATCTACTACAAACTAAAAAGAGAAACTAACTATGCTAAACTAACTAAAACAGCAGAGATTGGAAAAGTACTAAACTAAACACTTATAAAATTGTAAAATAAAAAACATTAAACTTGAGTCAAACAAAGAGAGCTCTTCAGAGTGACTTAATTCCTCAGGTGGAGAAATAAATCTGATGATAGAGAGCAGGGAAAAACACCACCACATGGCAAAGATTTGAAATTGCATTCTAGAATTCCATAATTTACATAAAATTCCACTCTCCTGGGCAGCTCAACCCTTCAGTTTGATTGCAACAGTAAGCATAGTGAGGGATTCCTGGGATTTGAAATGATATTTTGTGGCATCCAGGGTTCTGTCAACATTGCTGTGGCAATAAGGCCCTGTGTCAAACCTTCATCTGCTCTTTCTGTCAGTGCCAGAACTGTGTTCTAAAGTACTTCCTGGTACTCTACTATATGTGCTGAATAAGCTGCCTGCCAGACAAGCAGGAAAACTGTTGCATGAACCTTTTTTTGGCATTGTATCCTATTATTTAGAGTCTTTTTTATGGAGCTGTGCTGATAGAGTGATTTTTTGCTCTCTCACAAGTAGCAGCCTGGACTACTCTATGATAATCAGGATGGGCATACAGCTATTCCACTTCCTGCCTGTCCACCTGCTATTTTCTCTCAGTTTTCTTGCAGGTGGCTGCAGCTGAAGTGAATGCATCCCTGATTTTTACTATGACCTTTTTTAAAGTGGGTTATACATGTAAAGTAACATTCTTCTTGGTGGAGCTAGTCCCAACATGTCCATAAAATCAGTAACTTCTTTCTCGTCCTCTGTTTCTAGTGGGAGGATATTGAGGGTATTAACCATGTATGAGACAAATGAGGAAAAAGATGAGTAGTCCTCAATTTGCCATTGAGGTGGTTTGAAATCTTGTTCATGTGTGCCCTCTAACTCCATGGGGTCACCTGCCTCAATATGCATGTAATATTCTTCTTCATCCTCCTCCTTTGCAGGCAGATAGGTTGGAGGCTGAGCCTGGAGATGGGATGGCAGGTATGTTACTGAAACTTCAAATGTCAAAGCAGAAAAGTTGTCTTGTGATACAGCTACATGGGTCAGTGCACACTAAAAAATAAAGGTGTCCAGCCCCACATAAAGTGAACATCAAAAGAAGAAGCAGCACCAACAGTGTGTTTTATCTGCAAAAAGTTTACTAAATTAACTGAATAATACAGAAATCAAAACACACAGCAAAAGCAACATAATCAGCCTAGACCAGGGGTTCTCAAATGGTGAGGCCAGCCTCCCTGGGGAGGCCCCAACCTGTTCCAGGGGAGGCTCAAGCAAGTCTGAAAAACTACTGCATTTAAATTTTGAGTTTTATATATTTTGTGTGAAGAGATGAAGCAAACTGAAAAAGGATAACAACAGTAGGTAAATTTTTTATGTGTTTATTTACTAATAGCTGACAAGGGAAGGTGAATGAGCCAAGGCTCATTTTAGGTGTACCCACGGAATTGTAGGGAGTGAATACATTTCAAAAGGTAACTGCTAAACAATCAAGAAATACACAATGAACAATAGTGCAAACAAATATGAACAATAAACTAATAATGAGTGGTGGCAATTGATCAGTTTGTAGCCTGATGGCAGAATAGCCCAAATACAAGGGTTGAGAATAGAAGTGCCAAGAGCAATAGCAGGAAGGAGCAAAGTAATAAGCTGAATAACAATATTTGTTTATTTTGTTATTCAGATAACCTCTGAGCACAGAAGCTCTTTTCAAGGGTTTCACTGCAGTATAAGACAAAAGAACTGAATGTGAGCCAAGTACTCAAAGGGGTTTCATGGTGTACTACAAAAGAACAGTATGTTATTTTTCTTTGGGGAGGCCCAATATTATGTCAGTTTTTAAGGGAGGCTCAAAATCTTTTCCATGGATTTGGGGAGGCTCACTGTGACAAAGTCTAAGAACTATTGGCCTAGACTGACTGTGCTGCTTTTGCTGTGTGTTTTTGATTTCTGTATTATTCAGTTAATTTAGTAAACTTTCTGCAGATAAAATACACTGTTGGTGCTTCTTCTTTTGAAGAAACTTCAAATGGCCTGAACCCCCCCAAAAAATTGCCACATTTTTGATATGTCCTCCGATGAGAATAATTTTTCTGTGCCATCTGCCTGCTGCTTTCTTCATGCAGGAGGAGTGGTAGTGACATTATTTTTTTTTTTCCAACTTCTTCTTGGCAGAGACAATTTCCAGTGCCTGGTCTAAGGCTCTTAGTTTTGCCATCACTGGTTTCAGGTAGCCCCTTTCAGACACCCTGATATCTGAACTATCTTTCCCAAACCTTTCTGATGGCTGTGCGGCTTTTTTCTTGTCACAACTTACATTAGTTGCTGCTGTATATGAGGAGAGGGACTCTTCTCATGTGTGCTTTCTGCCATTGTTGGGACCACCATCAGAGACTTTTTTATTATTTTTAGGCGACACAGAGGCAGACTGAGAAAGCATGCCTACTTTTAGAAATATTACCATTTAAATGAGGTTTTTGGGCAAACTGTGCCAAAGGTCAAACTGCAGATCCTGTTACAGGAACCGATTAATTAAGGTGAAAAGGCAGAGACAGAAATGGAAAGTGAAAATGCTCCATTCTCTGTAAATTGGATAGCTAAAAATGGTAAACCACTAATAGCAGCAGAAATGAATGTTGGCTACTGGCCAAAATAATAAAAAATAGCAAATAGCAATGGTATATAATGGGCTTTATCCCCCAGAGCACACTCAGTTACACTCTAGCACACCTCCACGCACCCATGCAAGACTCATGGGTTACCAACTGGTTGAACCTCCCACCCATCCATGAATATCCACTTCTCCTGCTGCTTCTCAAACCCCAGAGTAACACCACCCTAAAAAAAACACCAGAAGGAGACAGCATAGGGATCTTAAGCTCCTTGCCCACTATCTGGACAGGATTGTGCTTCTCCTCCTCCTACTCACCGGGAACATCCACCCTAACCCAGGTCCTCTCGCAAAGTCATACCCCAGGCACAACAAACTAGGCTCACTTAAGCTGGCCACTATTAACATTTGTAGCTTGCTACCTAAGCTAGACACTATCCAAGTCTGGGTGTCCCAACACACACTGGATGTTATAGCTCTTACTGAAACCTGGTTATCACCGAAGGTCCCTGATACTGCTGTAACTCTCCCTGGTTATCTTCTCTTCAGATTTTACTGACTTGGTAAGTGTGGGAGGACTGTGCAATCCACCTGAGAGACACACTTCAAGGTCAAGTCCTCCCGTAAACTCCCTCTACCAACAGCTCCCAAATACTCATGGTAAAATTAATCCTTGGCTATTAGGGTAAATCCCTCACAGTGGTATTTGTGTACTTACCACCACATGATCAAAATTCAGGCTTCAAACTGGTCACAGGCTTCCTTGAGAACAACCACCATAGGGGTGAGACTATTGTCATGGGCGATCTCAACAATAACTGGCTGACGCAGGATGCTGACCAGTATAAGGATGTCATTGCAGCTTTAGACATAACACAAGTGGTCATTACTCCCACTAGGATCAACTATAAGACTGGCAGTAGCACACTGCTTGATCTGGTCCTCACAACCCATCCCAACAGAATCACCCTCACGGAAGTACTACCAGATGGTTTAAGTGATCACTTTCCTGTCATCTGCCTTTGGTCGAACAAAACACCTAGCTCAAAATCCACTTTTTCATAAATGTGTTCCCTAAAAAAAGGTAAACTTCCCCAGCTCCTTGATGCCCTGACAGTGATTGACTGGGCTCCTCTTAACTCAATAAACAGCATTGACCTTGCCCTTAACTATTTCATTTCCCAGTTTAATGAAGTCTGCAACAACTTTGCCCCCCGAAAAAAAGGAAATCAAGATTCTCCACCTACCCCTGGATTACCTCTGAGCTAATCACCATGATATGAAATTGAGATAATCTATGGCTTCAAGCAATGGACACAGGACACCAGCCTGAATGACAGCACTATAAAACCGCCAGGAACCAGTGCACCCAAGTGATATGTAGTGCCAAACAAGCCTACTTCAAGCAGGAACTTACAATCTTGTGGGGTAACAGCAGATCCTTCTGAGATAACATCAAGAACCTTACAGGTATACCTTCCAAATCTTCCCCAACTATGCTTGAAGTTAACGGCACCACTATCCAAGACCCCAAAGAAATAGCAGACACATTCAATATTGCCTTCACTGACCTCAACAATGTTCTTCTCCCTAATTTCTATGATGACCCTGCCCCGCCTAGCCCCAGGGATAGACTCCATCTTCTCATGATTACTACCCCCTTCTATTTCAAGATGATATCCTGTGCTGAAGCTAGGATCTACCTCCAAAAAGTCATGAACAAACCCAGCTACAGTAGTGACTCCTTGGATCTTAAACTTCTCTCCCTCTCTCTGGACGTCATCTTACTCACTCTTACAAACCTCCTGAATCTTTCTCTCTCCCTTGGCCAGTTACCTCAACTTTGGAAATCAGCCATCATCACTCCCTGTGCATGAAAGTAGAGACAGATCCCTTCTCACAAATTACCGCCCCATCTCTATCCTCCCTCCTTTCTCCAAGGCTCTTGCATGAATTGTAACAGACCAGTTGTCAGAACACCTCCACAAATACAACCTGTAATGTCCTCAGCAGCACAGCTTTAAAAAAGCCCACAGTACTGCAACTGCCTTGCTTGAATTCACTACCCATATACACAAAGCCCTAGATGCAGGCAGTCTACTTGGCTTGGTGTACATTGATCCGACCAAGGCATTTGACACCGTGAACCACCGGCTTTTGCTGCACTCCATCTCAACCATTGGCCTATCAAATGATACTACCAAATGGTTTGCAAGCTACTTTCCGGATAGAAACCAAAGTGTCAAGATTGCCCCCCAGGCTCCATCCTTAGTCCACTACTTTTTAGTCACTTTATCAATAATCTTCCTGATGTGTGCAATAATAACATGATACTATACATGGATGATGCTGTCCTCTTTTCCTCCCATACGGACCCCACCACTATCTCCAAAGGCCTGCAGATGAACTTCAGCCTAGCTGAGTCCTGATTTAAACAGCACAAACTGCTAATTAACTACAAAAAAAGTCTATGCTGTTTTGCAGCACACACAACAAATTTAAAACTACTAACCTCACCATCCTTAATGAGACACAACAACCACTTGACCAAGTACATGAATTTAAATACCTAGGTATTACTTTTGTTGTTGTTGTTGTTATTGTTTAACCAGGAGAGACACACTGAGCTGAAAGCTTGTTTACAGGTATGACCAGGGAGCACAAGGAAGTTACGTGACTTGCTCAGGTTCACACGGTATGCACCTAGGAAGCTGTGAGATTCCAACCCAGATCTCCAGATCTGCAGCTCAGAGCCTTAACCCACTGTGCTATTCTGCTTCCTAATACTGTTTTTTATTGTTTATATATACAGTATAACTATGTTTATCTGAATGTCAATGGCGATATAAAAAATATTCAGATAATCGGGTGTTCGGATAATCGAAATCAACAACAAAAAACACCATTTGCAGTTTGCAATAGAAAATGTTTAATGTTGCTAAAATGTTAAAACAGGTTTTTAAAGTGTTTCATTAATATAAGTGCACAGTATGCAGTATAGTACTTGGTATTAAGTAGTACTAGGTAGGTCACACAAAAAACATTACTAAACAACACTAAAATATTGTGTGATGGCAGTCTGTTTTCTGGTTTTGTTTAACTGCTCCACAGCCTGCAATCTAAGTTTGAGTAGCATTAGAGTGTGTGTATAGTCAGTGGATGATTGGGTTTCTAGCCACATTATACACTTATTGAATGCCTCCATTGCCTCACTCGCTGTTTGTACCTGCATGTTCTGCTCCCCCATATCATCCTCCTCTTCGTCCGCTGTCGCTTCCATGACCTCGGGTGTGTTTTGTGCAATCGTGATGATGTCCAAATCGTTTAGTTCCCCATAACCATCATCATTCTCATGGAATTTCTACCATTACTGGACAGCCTCTGGTGTACATTCTGTCTGCTCTGCAATTCTAATCAGCTCCAAGCCCTCACCAATTTCTTGTTGGATAACCACACTTTGTTCTTGTGGAGCACTCAAGACCTTTTTGCCAGCAACGGACAATTGTTTCAGTTTGAATTTCTGACCATATCTATCCTAAAAGGTAGCAAGCATGCTTTATGTTAAGTTTTTTATTGCTTTTGTTAGGGTAAGCTGACTGTTTTCATCTGCAAGCACTGTTGACAGTAGCTTACCCCTATAGAGTATTTTCAGGGTCACTAAGATACTCTGGTCCATCGGTTGTAATTTCGATGTGGTGTTTGCAGGCAAAAATAGGCAATGGATCCCACCATCAGGTGATGTCAGTTGTTCTAAATCAGGATGAGCACCCGCATTGACAATTAGGAGAATTGCCGGGGGGGGGGGTCAACAGATCTCAAAAATGTTCTAATTGCAGGTACAAAATTGAACTGAAACCATTGTTTAAAAATTGTGGCATTCATCCATGCATTACTTTGTGCTGTGTAAGTGACAGGTAAGGTTGCCATATTAATGTGCTTAAAGCATCCGGGGTGCATAGATTTTCCAATGATTAGCAGCTTTAAACAATGTGTTCCTGTTGCATTACAACAGCCAAGAACCATCAATCTGTCCTTTTTTTTTAAACCAGGTGCACATTGCTCATTCCAGGCAGCAAAAGTTTTTTCTCGTAACATTTTCCAATAGGCACCCATTCCATCAGCATTGTAAATTTGTGTGTCCGTGAGCCCCTCAGCCAACATAAGATCTGAGAGTTTCTGACAAAAGGAGCAATGCTTTCAGTTTGCAGCAGACGGTACTGTAGCTCACTTGCCACAGACAACTGGCGAATTCCATTGCAATTTTTAAATCAATTTAACCAGCCTTCACCTGCGCTGAAAGAATCATCATGGCCATTGAGGTTGCAATGGTATGTTATGGCTTTATGTTTTAAAATCAGACCCAAAATGGACACTCTCTTGACACGGTTCTGGATAAACCAGAGGTACGATGCTTAACCAGCGATTCATCTTTGCTGCCCTTCATGCTTTTTCTTCTACAGGTGCTGTCAGCACAGTGCATGGTTGCCACATCCTCCCTCAGCTTCTCTCTTGCTGTTCGAATGTCACAAACGGTGATGTTGCCTATGTTAAACTTTCTTGCAATGGCAACAATCTTCTCACCACTTTCTAGACATTGCAGGACACATAGTTTTTGTTCAATCGGGAGAACACATCTCTTGCGCTTAGCAGCCATGACTGAGTCTGTGGTAGTGAGCTGCTTACTGCTGCAAGTGATATTCTTTTGTGTGTTGGCTGATTAAATTGAAATCAGGTCGAGTAGTTAAGCAGAGGCTATTAAGGTTGCTATGCACATTGAAACACAGAGGTAAGAGCATTAAGAGTGCTAAGCAATAGAGGACCATTAAAGCCTGTAAAATAAATATGCTTTTACACAGGGGACTGGGCACAGTTTTGGATAATCCAGAGCTTCGGATAAACATGTTTCAGATAAATGGGGTTATACTGTATTATTGTTGTATTATTGTTGACAGTACGATGTCCTTCAACTCACATGTGCACAATGTATCAAAATCAATAAACTCTAGAATTGGAGTCCTCTAGTGCCATCATCACTGTTTGATAGCTGAAACCAATGCATGCAGTCATAACCAGTTCTGTCTTGTCCATCATTGACTATGGGCTAATTTTCTATGGTGCCGCCACAGATACCACCCTTAAGTGATTCAGGACGGGCCTCAACAAGTACTGCAGACTTATCACTGGTGCCGAGGAATGTACTCATACCTGTACTCTCTCCAAATGCTCCAACTGGCTCAACCTACATGGTAGACTGGCTTACCAGTCATGCCTCATGGCAAAAAAGATCTGCCTTAATCTCACACTGCCTTCCACTCTTGACTTATTGTCACCTGATGCAAATTCATGCATCACACAAAATGCCCTCAGATCACCTTATATTTCCCGTTCTGCTGAACCTCTCAAGCTCAACATGCCTTCTACACCAGGGCTCCATCATTAATGAACAGCCTTCCTCCTGAAATCACTGCTGAGAATAAGCTTGGCCCATTCAAATGTAAACTTTAACAGCACCTCACTGATCTCAGTAATTATGACTGCCCCACATACAGTAGGCCTGCATTTCGCCTTCTCCATCGAATCCCCTCCCCCTCCTGCTAGTCTAGTCTTTCCCCCTCCATCTCTCTCTCCTCCCTATTCCCCCTTCTAGCCCCTGCCCACCTTCCCTTGCCCTTTGTTTCCTCTCCACCTCTCCTTCCTCCACCCGCACTCTCTCTACACCCCCAGCCCCATACCCCTTGTCCCCTCCCTCCCTCCCAGTCTACCCAGCACTTCTCTAACATCACGCACTTGTGATAATGTCAACCCCATGACTGCCTTCACCACTCAACCTCCTCTCATTTCCAGCTCCCCTTGCCCACTTAGGTCTAGTTCTCTTGTACGTACTCCTGGCTTACCTGTTTCTCTTTGCCTGTACTAACTATTTGTTTATATGATTATTGCATAACTTGAGAACTCATTTTTTGTACTGCTCTCCCCATTGCTTGTTTTTCCCTCCTGCTGATGTGGAACCTTTGTAAGTGAACCTCTGGTTCAGAGGTATTTGTAACCTAGTACTTAGATAAATAAAACAGTAAATGCAGAGTCGTCAAGAAAACATACTTAAATGCACTTTTTAATATGAACTACTGAAATCTGACTGGAGAGGCAGCCATTACTTGAGTCCACTGCAGGGTGCCTGCTCTCTTAAAGCAGTGAAACAGATATGGGCAGCAGCCAGAGTGCTGCGTGAACATAGAGTTTGAACCTACTGTACATTCCAAATTCTCATATTTGCATAGGTTATATCTCTGGGGTTTCACTCTTGACTGAGATGACTACATAAAGTGTAAACATTTAAGTGAGGGATTCCTGGGGTTAGGACCATAGATACTGCACATGTTGCAACTACCATTGGATAAACTGCACAAATGTAAAGATAAAGCAATGGCTGGGTTTTATTTTTCCAGAACTGAGGGCAAAAGCAGTGAGAATACAAACACCTGGGACAAATACATATTTACAGTTCAGGTATGGCAGACTTTAGTATAGAACAGAGGCTCCTTATAAAGCCACCTCCACCCCCAGAAACTGTAATAAAGCCATGCCTCTGACTACAAGGGGTGGATGCCCCAACATGACAGTGTCTCTTGGGCTTATTATGAAAAGAAGCATAATAAATCCTCCAGCTTTATTAATAAAGGCTTCTAGGGAAGGGCAATCCTCACGGTTGTGGAAGGCCTGGGGACATCTACCATAACTATGCCCTGTGTGCTCGCATAGATTACATTTAATGAGATTCACACAGGAAGAGTAGGAGTGACCAAATTCCAAACAATGACTGCATCTGGGTGAATCACATGCTGAACTAAGATGTGTGCAAGCCCCACATTTAAAACATGATTTGGGCTGTCCTATATAAAATAGTGTCCCTCTATCTTTCCCCAAAATGAAAGTACTAAGTAGATGTACTAGCACACTATTTGTTGTGTACAATTTTACCTTAAATTTCCACTCCCCAATTCCAGAGCTGCTCACTATCTAGCATCAGAGTGGGCCTGTCCAATACTTCACTTCTCTGCTGAAGTCAAAACAGGATATCCTCTACATGGACTCCTTCATTGCAAAATATGACAGTAATATGTTTAATTGCAGGTTTTGTAAGTGGAATAGCCATGTAGGGGTTCCAGAGAGGTGTATTTTTAAGAGTGTGATACTGACCCCAGAATCTGTCCAAGCTTGAGATAGTTTTAAAGCAAATATCAGCATTTCCGTTACCCAGAAGTATAAGTGCAAACATTTCAGACAAAAAAAAATGCATTGACCCTTTTAACAATTGTTTTGCCATGTGCAGCCTATCTGGTGGGTTTTCTAACCTACCCTTGAATAGCAACCTAACAGCATTTTGTCTTGGAGCCAGTGCCCCCTTGTTTTGAAAAAGGTCTGATTGTTTAAACATTGGGTCAAGCCAGGCTCATTTAGAGGGACCTTGAAAAATGCTGTCTGATGGACCCATTCTAATATTTGGGTCATCCTGTAGCTGTATAATCTGAGGAGCAACTCTAGAAATATGAGTTACATTACTAGTCAGAGTACTCACTTTGGAGCCCAAGTTTAAATTTTCATGAGTCATTCATTTCTGTTGGTACCTGTGTTTGTACAGATTGAAGTGCTTGTTTTGAAGTAGAGGCTGCCAAAGGAATTTGAGTTTGTTGATGGCATTGACAAACATCTGCGTCTGTAGGATCCAGCAACCATATCCCAGTTACATCCTGGATCCACCCTGCTCCTGTTAAAGCTTTAATCAGGGACCAAGTAGAATCAGTATCTCCCTTCTGTGAAATGTCTCTCCTTCATCAGGCATGATTGTTTCCCTTTCAGTGTCATGTTCAGAATTTTATTTATTTATTTAGCTTTTGGTGACTGGGTAAGTACACTAGACAAGTACTAACATACTATTTGCCAGCAGATTAGGCCTTACGGTCTATCGAGTCTGCTCGAGCCTTAGATCCTTAGTTGGGTGCCGAGGCCCTCCCATCCCTTGTGCTCCAGAAACACCTATCATCCATCCCCACCCCCCTGGAACAGGCCATCATCTGATACATCCACTTTCTGTGTCTGTCCCACTCTCTCTTGAAGCCCTCCACTGTGGATCTCTGAACCAGCTCACCAGGCAGTGCATTCCAAGGGTCCACCACCCTCTCAGTGAAAAACCTCCTCCTTTTTTCCCCCCTCATCCTTCCACCTTCCAACTTCAAACCATGCCCTCTGGTGATACCTTCCTGCTTTAGTCTAAAAGATTCCCTCCATGTTTACCCTATTTATTCCCTTGAGGTACTAGAGACCTCAATCATGTCCCCCTGTCTCTCCTCTCCTCCAATGAAAACAGGCAGAGCTCCTCAAGTCTGTCCTCATACGTCAAATCCCCTAGCCCTCGTATCATCTTAGTTGCCCTCCTCTGTACCCTCTCCAGGAGCTGTATGTCCCTCTTCAAGTGTGGTCTCCAGTACTGTACACAGTACTCAAGGTGTGGTCTAACCAGTCCATTGTACAGTGGCAGAATCACTTCCTTGCTCCTAAAGGTGATCCCCCTTACTATGCATCCCAACATCCTGTTTGCCTTGCTAGCCGCTCTCCTGCACTGCTCAGAGTTATTCATACATGAGTCCACCATGACCCCTAGGTCTTTTTCCCCTATTGAGGCCTCCAGCCTCCTCCCAGGGTGTGACCTGTGTTTAGGGTGTCCCCACCAAGATGCAACACCTTGCACTTGGTGATATTGAAATTTAATTTCCATGTGTGAGCCCAGCTTTCCAGGGTGTCCAGGTCCCTTTGCAGGGCCAACCTCCTCTCTTCTCCCTCAACTACTGCTCCCATCTTGGAGTCATCCACAAAGAGACTCATTTCACACCCTATACCCTCCCTGATGTCCGATATGTATGCATTAAACAGGATCGGACCCAGGACCGAGCCCTGCGGTACCCCACTACCAACCTCTCTAGGGTTTGAGAGCTCCCCACAGACCACTACTCTCTGGGTACATCCAGCTAGCCAGTTTTCAATCCATCTGATCATCAGAGGGCCTACTCCTAACCCCATCAGTTTCTCCACCAGACCATTGTGGGGGACAGAGTCAAACGCCTTGCTGAAGTCCTAGAATAATACATCCATAGGCTTTCCCCTGTCCAGTTCTGATGTTACCCATTCGTAGAACTCCACAAGATTGGTTTGACATGATCTACCTGGCACAAACCCATGTTGCCGACTATCCAGACCTCCCACCTCCTCCAAGTACACCCCAATCGTTCCTTTAGTATACTTTCCATTAATTTTCCCACCACCGAGGTCAAAATGATGGGTCTATAGCTATCTGGTACTTCCTTGACCCCTTTGTGGATTGGCACCACATGTGACTGTAGCCAATCCCTAAGTTCCTCCCTGTCTCAAGTGACCTGTTGAAGAGCTCCATGAAGTGCAGCCAGTATGTCCGCCACCCCATAGTACTCGGATGAATGCCATCCGCCCAGGAGATTTGTCTTTCTTTAGGGCCTTGAGGGCTAACCACACCCTTTTGGTGGAGATAGCCTCATCCGTCCCATCCACCTTACTGGCCTTTTTATCCTTATCCAGATGTGATACCCCTGGGGTACCTCTCCCTCCCTCTTGCTCCATTTCTGTTGCTCCCCTGATCCCACTCACTGCCGCTTCTATCCTCTTCGTGCCTTGCTTTGTAGATATCCTATCCCCCTCCCTAGTGAACACAGAGGCAAAGTACTTGTTAAATATCTCTGCCTGGTCCCTCGCCTCTTCCACCCACACTCCTTCTGATCTCAATCTGCTGAGATGGCCCTTAGTTTTTCTCTGCTCCCCAATGTACCGGAATAACCTCTTTTCCCCTCCATGTATTCCCTGTGCCAGGCGCTGCTCTTTACTGGACTTTGCTCCCTCAACATACGGGTGACTTTTCTAGATGCAAAATGGTATATTCCTTATCCCTATCCCTCTTGTTGTTTTGTACTTTTTGTAGGCAGCCTTTTTTCTCTGACTGCTACCTGTACCTCACTGGACCACCAGCATGGTTTATGTGACCTTGCTCCCTTACGTTTCAACTTAGCGCAGATCCTGACTGCCTCATGAAGTCCCCGGTTTATGAATTCTCCCATCTCCTTTCCACACTTGTCATTGATGTAATCCCCTTCAAGTGATCCTTGAGAATATTCCCATGCCCACAAAGTCTGCCCCCTGAGTCTACTGCCAGTGTCCTAGATCTCCCCTCCCCCATGCTTATTTGAAACCAGACAGTATTGTGGTCGCCTCCCAGTCAGGGGTCCTGTACAACCAGGTCCCTTGCAGATCCCCATCTGCCAGAACCACATCCAGGACATGCCCCTCCCTTGTGGGCTCCGTCACATGCTGTGTTAAGAACACATCCTGGAAGCTGTCCAGCAGCCTCTGCTCTTGGCCACCTTAGAGGACATGGTTTCCCAGTTGTACCTGGCATATTAAGGTCCCCATCAGCACCACTCCTTCCCCTTTTGGTCCACACTGGGCAATGATGTTGTCCAGCAAACCATCCTCCAGAACATCACTCATCCCAGGGCCTATATACTACCAGCTTGACCTTATCTCCTGCTGGGGATCGTAAGGTGACCCATAGGCTCCGTTTCCTCTGCCTCTTCTACCCTAGCAATTTCTATGTCATCTCTAATGAACATAGCCACTCCACCCCTCTGCCCTCCTTTCTATCCTTCCTAAGCATAGTGTACCCCGCATGTTTAGGTCCCAGTCATGGTTTTTGTTGGCCCACGTCTCTGTGACTGCCGCCACATCCACCCCCTCTCAAACAGCATGGCCTGGAACTCTGGCAACTTGTTTCTCAAGCGTCTGGCATTTACTAACACCAACCCCCAACCCTTATCCCTGATCCTCTTTGTTGAACCCCACCCAGATTCCTTATACTTCCATCCTCCCTTTGCTCCTCCTGGAACCTCCACCCCCAGTCTGTTTCCCCCTCCCCCTTAGGTTTGACGGCTATCCCTCATCTGGAGGAGGGCTTCGGTCAGCCCTCCTTATCCCTTCCCCCCCTCACAAGTTTAAACCCCACCTTTCTTGAATGTAGTCAGCCATTCCCTGTTTAAGGACTTCCTTCCGTAATGGGGCAAGATGAAGCCTGTGCTTGGCATATAGTCCCTTATCCTCCCAAACTCCATTCCAGTTCCCTAACACCCCCAACCCACTCTCTTCACCCCACTTCCTGAGCCAGTCATGAACCTTTGTGAGCTTCATTTTTTTCTCCACTGAGGCCTTTGGTACTGGCAATATCTCCGAAAAGGAAATGTTGCATCCATTATCCCGACAGACTCTGGCAAATTCTTGGAACCTTGCTTGGATTTCCAAAATGCTATTTCCCTCTAGATCGTTAGTTCCCATATGCACCAGGAAATCCGGTTTCCCTCCACAATCCCTAACTATTTCGTACACCTTGAGCTTTGCTCTGTGCACTGTCAGCCCAGAGATACTCACTACCTTCATCTGGCTATGGCATCCACCCCACTGTCTCTCCCACTGGATACCCCTAATCATCAAGTCTCCCAATAACAGAACCTTAACACCACCATCATCCTTATGGTTACCTCCACTATGCCCTCTCAGCCCCCTTCCCCCCTTTATTCATGATCTCAATTCCATGGGAGTCTTCCTGCCTTATTAGAGACCCCCTTGTCACCCTCCCCTTTCTGCCTCCCTCGTTATTTTGCCCACTTAACTCAAACCCCCTCTGAATAGGTGTCCCCTTTAACCCTCTCTTATCTGAACTATTTATCCTGGCCCTGATGGTTTCCCCTTCCCCCACACCGCCATCCTCCCCCCTTGTAATAGTACCCCTGCCTCCAGAGGCTCTCTGTGGGTCCCCTTTAGCTAGGGCCCCATCCTTGGTACTGACCCCCCTGCTGATGGGGGCTCCTCTCCCACCTCCTTGTCTCCCAGTTTCTCTCAATCATGCTCTCCTCCCTCATGTCTGCAATATGTTGCATCTCCCCATTGCTTAACATTTATGTTTCCTTCTCCCTCTGGGACTATTTCTATCCTTTCCATTGCGGTCTGTGATGCCCTATGGGTATCTGACCTCCCTGACCTCTGTATAAGTTTCCTCATTTCTACCAGCCCTTCCTCCCCCTCTAGGTTGCTTAGTAGCTCAAATTTATTGTGACACTCTATGTCAGCCTCCATCAAGTAACCTGAGTTTCCCCTGACTGCACCTCTAAACTGCCCTCTTCTTCCCTCTTGTTCTGTTCACCTTGAGAGCTCCTTTCCATAGTCTGCTGTTTTAGGCTTCCACACAACAGCCCCTCTCTGACTCTTCCCCTCCACTCTCTTTGTATTCAGAATGTTCACCGTACACTTTCCCTTAGTGTCAACATCCCTATCTAAGGGTCCTCTGTCCCTAATATCCCCCTCCTGCTTGCTGTAACATAACGTCCTGTAATTTCAGAGCTGCCTCAGCCTCCCTCAGCCCCACCCTCTGCTGCCCATATCCACACCCTTATCCTTGGACACCCCCAGCTCCCCAGCTTCCTCCTTAACCAATATACCTCACTCTTGATACAAGATAGCTGTCTACAGAGCGGGCAGCCTCCCTCTCCAGGCCCAACTGAGGTGTTGCCATCCCACAGCCTGTGCAGCCTACAACCCTTCCGAAGATGCCTGCCATGGTGGAATATGGCCACCCTGTTTATCCCCCCTCTGTTTATAATGGCACACCCCCTTTTCTGAGTCCCTTTCCCCTTGAATACAGTTTCTCTCTATACTGACTGCAGTTATTTACAAACCCAATTTCAACCCCACCAATAAAGTTCCCAAGTCTCACAAACACATACAGTCCAGTGTGTGTTCAGTCCCACTAACAGTATGTGTATACAGACATCAGGTACCGTATGATGTCACAGGCCCACCAGCTCCTGTTGCTTCGAATTTCAGTCCCAAACAGAAATACTCAGCCCTTCCGTCCCAACCCCCAGTGGCTTTTCAGTATTTAAGAAAGCCTACAAAACAGGGTGGGTGTGAGGGCTCTTACCAAACACCAGGCAAACAACACATTTAAATTTCACTCTATTTATCACTGCCAAACATCTGTTCCCAAGCCTCCAAAGTTACAATATCACAGCCCAAGTAACAGTTCTAACTCAAGGTAATAATTTTTAACACATAGAACTCATTTCACTTACAAAACTATTCAAATATTTCAGTTAAAACAGAATATAACCCCATACCTCTGTCCTTACCAGCCTCCTGCTTATGTTCCCAAGTGAACCCAAGTAATATGCCTATTTTCAGGAACGACCCGGGAGAGTGCAACATTGTGAATTACATAGTGGTACAGGGATTATACAGAAAACAACATAGCAGATAGTTTGACTAGAAAGGAACAGTACAAGGTGACATTTACAAGGTATCAACAGTGGTAAAGCATTCTAGGTAAACATCCAATTTCAGACAGTGTGAGGTATTTGACTCAGATACCTCTCTGTATTAATGCATTTACTTTTTCCAGCGAAATCTGATTTTAAATATCAAGCTTTACTGTGTGAGTCATCCCAAAATGGCATCCTTTCACCTGCTGTGGAGATACAGAAGGACATTGTTATGGCATCAGCTCTGGGCACACATCTATGTGCTGTTTTGTACTGCCAGCCAGGCTATCCTCAGTTAGAATCTCTGCTTCTCTAGCACTGTCAGATCCCTTTGAAGTATTGACATCAGCATTCAGCTGTAGCAGACCTGGTGAGTCAGTGCAGCCTGGGACTTGACATTCACTTTAAAGTGCTGACAGCTCCGTTAGGAGTGCTTTTTGCTGCTGTATACATTTTTTTTTCCATTTCGAGCAGCTCTTTCAGTCGATGCTCTTTCAATTTAACATTTGCTTGCAAATCATCATGAACAGATATAAGTACCCGCACATTTACAGTTTGTGAGTCCTTCTGTTGCATCCAGTCCATCTCAGTTTCAAAATATACTTCAGGTATCTCTTCCTTCATAAATTTTAAATTTTCCTCTGCTCTAGCCTCTGGCAAAAAAGGAACAGAGGAGGAGGCTGTCTCCTTTGTCCCTGCAGCAAGCTGCCCTCCACCAGGATCCCCAGGATCAGCCATCTTGGAATAAAGTGGCCAAGAGGTCCCCTTACAGCAGAGCAGGGGAATTTCCCCACTGTCCTGGCCAAATTTCCCCCATTCACTGGAAATACCACAAACAGCTTAATCTGGTTCAATCTCCCTTGGCATTCATCTGTGTGGGATTGTGAAGGGGAGGGGCAGCTGCAAAGTGGGGTGTTGGCTACACACTCAAGCAGACTTGATAGACCATGTGGCCTGTATCTGCTGGCAAGCAAGTAAGTAAGTAAGCAAATAAGAACAGCTCATTTCCAGATGCATCCTGGGGAAATGAGAAGAATGCAATAGCTAAACAATAAACAGATGAAAATAAGAAGTCAATTTCAGTAATATAGTAATACATGAAGCATAAATATAAACAATCAGAGGCAAAATGTATAAATGAATGCAAGTAGAAGATAAAACGCACTTTGAAAGTACTGTATAGAGAAAGGGAGTAAGAAGAAGAGAGGGTCATAGACAGTTGCAGGTAGGAGAACAAAAGTCATAATTATTTGGTTCTCCCTTCCCCTTTCTATTTGTTTTGCTTCTTCTTCCTCCCTAAAGTTTCAGAACAAATAGAAAGGGGACAGGAGAACCAAAGTTAGGAAATTGATAAGAAAAGGCAGATTGTCAAACAGCAGATTTTCTAGAAGGAGTTGAAAGAGAAGGGGAATTAGTGTCGTGGAGAAGGCAGGAGTAAGAGAAAGGACAGGATTAGAAATGATTTAAGATAGGAGGGAAGGGAGCAGAACCAGAATTGTTATTGTATCATCAGATCTTAAAAGTAGACAATATTGCGAGGATATGTTTAGAATAGCAAAGCACCTATTAAAAACATTCATAGACACCTCTCTAAAACCCCTATGTTAGACCATTAACTGATTATTGCTCAGAACTCTTGGGTGCATTAAGTATGGGTGAAAGATGTGAAATGCAAAGGAATCACAGAAAGGCAACAACATAGATGAAAGATCTGGAAGACTTAGAATATGAAGAAAAATGAAAAACATAGAAACATAGACAATGATAACAGAAACAGACCAAGGTTCCATCCAGTCTGCCCATAGTCACATATCTGCCCCAGGGTCTACTGTCCATATAGGGTTCTATGCCTCCCAGATCACCCCCGTGCTCCCCTTCCTACAGTAACCAACCTGAGTAACCACCAAACCCTTCACTCTGTCACAGCCACATCTGCTGGTAGACTGTTCAATGGCTCCACCACCATTTCTATGAAAAAGAACTTCCTGTCATCCAGATCCTTCTTATGACCTCAGTCAACTGGTACTTCTTGGACCAGCCACATTATGCCTGTGCTGCACGAGCTGCACTGGCTGCCAGTCCAGTGGCAGATCACCTACAAGGTAGGCTTCCTTATCTTTAAAGTCCTACATGAACAGAGACCCAACTACCTGAAAGATCTCCTGACTCCCTACTCCCCCAATTGCCCTCTCCAATCCACCAATGAGAGATTGCTAGAGATTCCCAGGGTTCGTTTCAAAACATCTGGAGCTCGTGCTTTTTCATCTGCAGCACCAACCCTGTGGAATTCTCTACCTCGTCAGTTAAGAGAATGCCTGACCTTCAGTAGTTTTAAATCCATGTTAAAAATGTATTTATTTTCCTTGGCTTTCCCAGATTGATTTTAAATAATTTATAATGCTGTCTGTTTTTAACGTTGTTGCTCACATTGTGTACAGCGCCTTGGCTGCTTTGAACAGTGCTATATAAATAAAGATTTGCTTGCTTGCTCAGGTTCTCAAATCTGTACTCCTGCTAAATATTTCCTTGCAGTTCACCTTGTTTATTCCCCTCAGGAACTTGAAGGTCTCTATCATATCTGCCCTCACTCACCTGGTCTCCAGCAAGTATGTGTTCCATGCCTTGAGACAATACTTGTAAGAGTTGCCCTGCCAGCTCTGAATCATAAGGTCATGCATCTTAGTAAAACAAATCTGGAAACCAAATTCTGGTTGGGGGAGTGAGGGTAGCAAACATCAGAGAAAAGGGACATAGGGACCAATACTAATGACTGTCAAAAGTCATATAACCAATTCTAGAAAGTTGCAGGGAAAGCAAATAAGAAGTTAGGATGCATAGGGAGGGGG
Source organism: Neoceratodus forsteri (assembly GCA_016271365.2). NCBI lineage: Eukaryota > Metazoa > Chordata > Ceratodontiformes > Ceratodontidae > Neoceratodus > Neoceratodus forsteri. The sequence continues at coordinate 1,158,443,272 of CM028130.1, read as the reverse complement.
GTTGCTAGCAGAAGGAAGAGATTCTTCCATTAAGTTTTTTTTCAGACCTCAGCTGGAGTGCTGTACATAATTCTGGATCCTGCATCTAAAGAAGGACAGAGTTTTCTTGGAAGCTATGCAAAGCAAGGCCACAAAGATGTTTATGGGGCAGCAGAGGAAGAGCTATGAGGCGAGGATAGTGAGACTCAATAGGTATACACTGGGGACCAGGAAAAAAAGAGGGGCACATGATCAAAACTTTTAATTACTAGGGTGTATTAATAAAGTGGACAGCATTGCCCTGCTCACAAGAAGCAAGGGCAGAGTAACAAGAGGCCATGAACAGAATCTGGAAGGGGGCTTTAAGAGAGACTTAAGGATGTTCTTCTTTATGGAAAGGGGTGTGGAGAAGTGGAATGTATTGCCAGAGGAAATGACTGACATGGTTTATCAATTGCTCCAAATGCAAGTAGGATAGGCATAGGGGAATAATCAAAATCAGAGGAGAGAGGGAGGGAGGTACTTCAGGAGTGGGTCATCAAGGGATGGGAATAAGTACACTTGGGAGGTCAGAGTGTGAAAATATAGTCGGGCCATCCATTGACTAGCTGCAGTCCAGCATTGGGCTAGGTGTGGATGTAGACAGGTACTGGGCAGACTCGATGGGCAGCTGGGCCCTTATATGTTTCTGCTTCTATTTTAGATACTACTTAACAGACTAACTCAGTACCCTCCTTCAAATATTTGCTTTCCACCATCATTCAAATTCGATGACTCCTATCAATCTTTCCCTGTGTTCCCTAAGCATTCCTACATAAGAAGTAAAATGGCCAACTGAATCATGAAGTCAGTTTAGGACAGATACAGACTCTGGATGCCATTTTCTGATTCCCAACTTAAAAATTACGACTGAAATCAGCAGAACTCAGTTATAGAAAATTCATTAAAAGTCACAATTTCTAGATATTCCATTTTTGTATCACTGAAGACATTTGTATGGGTATAGGCTCTTTGCCCTTTAAATGTTCTGTGTGCCTACTGTTTTTCCTGCCCCAAAGCTGCAATTCTTTATTTTTGACATCCAAATAATCTGTGTAGCAGCTGGTTGTGATGTCACAGCTTGGTGCGAAGTGAGGTAACTTCAGCTTCACAAAATGTATCCTTCCAGCAATAACTTAGCACTTCACTGTACTTAGCCACTTTGTGAAATGTTGCCAGACATAGAGATACTTTTTCCAGGGAAGTCTATGCATAGTGTCAACTTTGGTAACAAATATAGTATCAAAGTTGCCACTGCATGTAGACTTTGCTGGGGAAAAGAGACAGTTCCTCTCACAAAGAGTTCATAAAATTGTCACTTAAAATTATGTGAAGTTGACAAACACCATCCATCATTAGTCACAGCAGAGGATGATGACTTCAAGATAGGAACAGCATCAGGGACAGTTGCAGTCTATGGGGCAAAGAGCCTGGTTTCATATACACGTTTAGTAGAACGTCCTGAAATTCAGACTGTTTAGAATCTTTTAAAGGGACACTGTCAATCTGTTTTGCATCATATTATTTTTAGGTAAAAAAAAACATTTTATGATTGCTTACTTTTTCTAAAATTTGTTGATGTTGCTGGTTGTTTTATCTGTCTTCTTGTTTATTAGAACCAAAATGCATGGTAATGTATAGCTATGCACAGCTTTGTTTTGCTTCAAATAATTGAACTACTCTTAGTGTACACTACCTGAACATCAGAAACAACCTCAAACAGTGCAGTCACTCATGATAGAAGAGTCTCCCCAACTCCCACTGCATAATGAGTGGCTAGATTGTGTTGGGAGGATTCTTGAGTCCAGGAAAGATGCAGTGGGAATGGGTCAAGAAATGTAATGAAACATGTTTTAGTGTGGCAACACCAGTATGGTGGGCAGTCAGTTTTTCACTTTTTAAAAGATAACATTTTGTACTTAACTGTCATATGTTTGACGTGTGTTCTCTGCCCTCCCCCTTACTTGGATCCTTTGTAAAAGAGCCTTATGTGCTCAAAGGCATTAATCTGAATTGTTGAAATAAATAAAAAAATTAGTAAGTAAAAGAAAAAAGACATCTGAATCAAACTACCAACTATATTAATAGTTGCTATAGAATGCAAACAATAATAAAATGTGTTTTTAGGTCAGTGTGGCAGAGCCTATGGCCCTATTGGAATCAGACTGTAGCTCTAAAAATGTCTGGTTGAGGAACTCTCTTTTTGGACATTCAGAAGAATTCCTCTTGAGCTGCAAAATAGTGCACTCCCCTATGGTTTTGTTGTTTGCTGCTCTATGTTAAAGGCATCTGAAGGGAGGGAGGGAGGAGGATGCTACTGGGGATGCTCATTACAGGGTCAATGAACAACTCGGCACCATGTAGGAAGGCAGCTGCAAAGGCCAACAAAATGCTGGTTTGTGTTGCAAGGGGTATATCCTCGAGGAGGGAGGAGGTGATTCTACCACTGTATAGGTCATTAGTTAGACCACACCTGGGGTACTGCGTGCAGTACTGGTGCCCATATCTGAAGAGGGCCATTAGGTTACTGGAGGGGGTGCAGTGCAGTGTGACAAAGAGGATCAAGGGGCTGGGGGACTTATAAGACAGGAGGCTGAGGGAGTTCAACATGTACTCACTGGATGAGAGAAGGGACAGGGGGACATGACTGAAACCTTTAAGTACATGAAAGGAATAAACAAGACAGGTACAGAGGGGCTGTTCAAAATAAGGGAGGGGAGGGACACCAGGGGCCATGATATGAGACTGGAGGGAGGAAGGTTAAGGAGGGAGATGAGGAGACACTTTTTTACAGAGAGGGTGGTGGCGGGGTGGAATGCGTTACCTGCAGAAGTGGTATCCAGTAGAACAGTGGACTGCTTCAAAAGGGGATGGGACAGGACAAGGGGGAGGGTCAATGAAGAGGAAGGGAGGAAGGGAAGGGCAGCTGCAGAATAATGGGTGCTAGCTGCACATTCGAGCAGACTTGATAGACCTCTAGGCCTTTATCTGCTGGCAAATTTCGTATGTTTGTATGTTCGTATGTACAACAACAAAAATGGAAAGAGACCTGGGGGCAGTCATATCAGATGACTTAAAGGCAGGCAAGCAATGTGAAAAGGTAGTAAGGAGGACTGGGGGGATACAGGGATGTATAGGGACAGGCATCATCAGAAGAAAACAGGAAGTTGTTATCCCACTGTACTGACAGTTGGTGAGACCCCATCTGGAATACTGCATGCAGTTCTGGAGCCCTCATCTCTGCAAAGACATAGACAGGATGGAGGCAGTCCAGAGGAGGTTGTGGGGCAACTAAAATGGTGCATGGTTTGCACCAGAAGCCATGTGAAGAGAGATGAAAGGAGCTTAATATGTATACCCTCTAGGAAAGAAGGGAGAGGGGGGACATGATAGAAACATTTAAGTACATCAAGGGAATCAATAAAGTCCAAGAGGGTAGTATCTTTCATAAAAAGAGATGTGCAAGGACAAGGGGGCATAATTTAAAGATAGAGAGGGGGAGAGCTCAGGGGCCATGTAAGGAAGCATTTTTTTCACAGAGAGGGTAGTGGATGCATGGAACGGCCTTCCTGAGGAGGTTGTGGGGTCAAAAACAGTGGGAGAATTCAAGAATGCATGGGACAGACATAAAGCAATTCTTGTGGGGAGGGAGGAGGTAGGCTGTTGGTTAACTAGGATCTGCAGCATATCCAATGAGTAGGGAAAAGAACAGTTTGGGTGGGCCATGCAGTCCTTATCTGCTGACAAAGTCTATGTACCACCGAACTCCTGAGGATATTAACAAACAAAACCTTGTGAAACTGCTGTTTCTAGCCTCTCAATTGAACATTTGCAGGGTTGGAGATGTTCAGCAACCTAGGGCTTAACTCATTATCTGTTGTACTGGAATTTATTGAAGCTTTGAAACAATCAGGCAGACTACAGTATCAGATCACAGACAGTCCAGCTGCAGCAATTCTCTTCTGCTTTTTTTTTTTATAGTTTTCTGTTCAACCTTTGTACATTTGCTATCCAGTGCTAGTGAAAGGAGAGGATTTACAACACCTCTGTTCATCCACAGAATCACTCTGATTTCATCATATGCCACATAATATGCAGAAATGTAAGGTAACATATTCCAATGTTTTCTTCTAAACAGAAGCTCTGCTGGGCTCACTCCTGTAGTAGCATTGACCCAAATGCCAATAGAAACTGCAGCATTCCTTTTTCCTGTCATTCCACTCCATATGTGTACTCTGTATAGATTTAAGCAGTGTTTAATTTTGGCTTACTACTTCTACTCGGGCTTGTGGACAATAGGGTGTTACCCATCAATGAGCATTGCAATTAAACTGTAAGAAGTCCTGAAATTCCTTGGCTATAACATAGAAACATAGAAGTTGATGGCAGGTAAGGATGCAAGGCCCACCCAGTCTGCCCATTTCTTATTCTACCTTATGAATGTGCCATCGGCTTTGCACTGTCAATGGCCTATCTATTCATACTCATCTGTATTGCTCCCTTATGCATATCCCCTGCCTGTTTGAAGCCCTGCACTGTATTCATATCCACCACTTCCTGAGGTAGGCCGTTCCATGCATCCACCACCCTTTCTGTGAAAAAGAACTTCCTCACATTACCCCTTAATCGGACTTCCTCTAATCTCATGCTGTGTCTTCTTGTCCTGCTATTTTTCTTATATTGAAACACGTTAGACTCTTTCACCTTGTTAATGCCCTTAATGTGTTTGAATGTTTCGATCATGTCACCTCTCTCCCTCCTTTGCTCTAGGGTATACATGTTGAGCTCCATTAATCTGTCCTCATATGTTTTCTGATGCAGTCCCTGCACCATTTTGGTTGCCCTTCTCTGGACGGCCTCAATTTGGTTAATGTCTTTCTGAAGGTGTGGCCTCCAGTACTGCACACAGCACTCCAGATGGGGCCTAACCAATGTCTCGTAAAGAGGGACTGTTACCTCCCTCTTGTGACTTGTGATACCCATACTAATACACCCCAACATCCCCCTAGCCCTGCCTACTGCTTTAGTGGTCTGCTTGGATGATATCAGGTCATCTGTGATGATGATGCCCAAGTCTCTTTCTTCCCTTGTGATTTATATTGTGACTACCAATATAAGTTGGCATCCATTGTCACTCACACTCAGTTTAGGAAACATAGATATGCAGAAACTGTCAGCAGATAAGGGCCTGTGCTCCACCTAATCTGCCCCATTACCCCTAACAACTGCACTCTCTTATGATCAGTTGAAATTAGGTTGTACACCTCCCTCGACTTCCAGTAATCCTCTATGCCTATCTCAAGCATTTTTAAAACCTGTAATCTCTTTCAAAATAAAAGCTCAAAAAGGGAATGTGTTTATATTGGAGACAGAGATATTGTAAATTTATAGTTTGCCAATGAGGTTGGTAAAAATCTGGGAATGTCACACTTCCCGAAGCTTTGCAAAGTTTCCCAACCTCATATCGAGTTTGTTACCAATTTCTGAATATTAAAAAGTAGCCCAATTGCTCTGTAAAATCACCTTTCAGACAAGTGAACAAAATGACACTGGCGCTCTTCATGAGGAGGGATCCTAAAGAGGCCATGTTGAAAATTTGGTGCAGTACCTCCAAAGAATGGGCAAGTTACACCCGGGCATTGCATAATTTCTATGCACATCTGTAACTTTTGTCATTTTGTAGCTCTTTAGAGCCCTATCAGCTCTGGCTAGAGTTTGTTTAAACTAGGGACACTTGCAGACCTAAGGGGGTTGACAGTGACCATTTATGATATGGGTCCTGCTAATGCCTGCTGTCAGTGTTTTGCAGAAAAATGAAAAATCGCATTGAGCTAAATATTGACATTTGTATGGATTTTTGGGGAAGCTATCAGCAGAACAGACCATTTTTTGGAACTACTACCTTGGTGCCCTAAAGTGACCAAGACTCAGTGATAAACTTGAAATTCTTCCCTTTTATAATAAATATTCTGTTTATTACCCCCTTTTGTAACTTTTAAGGAGTAGTACTTTTTATTGTGTGCATAAAAATAATTTTTGAATTTTTATTGTTTAACTTTCCCCTTCCTGTCAAAACTGGTGGAGATACTATTGATGGAAGGATAGTGACTTTTCCCCTTCCTAATATTGTGATGGGAAGTTAACCAGTTTTGAAAATAGTACTAATCTGCCCCATCACAGAAAAATAGACACACAAAGATTTGCAGACAAAGGCCTTGCCATCTATCAAGTCTACTTGATGTAATAGGTCTAAGTCCCTCAATCCAACCCCCCACTCCTACCCCATCTTTCTAACATAACTGTTCCATCCCTTTTTGAAGTTCTTGATGGTTTTAGCATTAACCACTGTCTCTGTCAGCCTGTTTCATCCCCTCACCTTTCTGTGAAGTACTGTAGTACTTCATAACGTACTTTCTGATCATAACCCCTGCCAACTTGCAGCTGTCTGGTGCACTTAATCTTGCTTTGCCTCAACAATTTTCTATAGTCCCCCTTGTTTATACCTTTCATGTATTTTTTCCATAGACGTATTTTTCCACCTTGACAGGACGGGCGATATGTCAGGTCCTGCTGCCATCCACTGCAACTGTTTCCAGTCACCCCCAAAATTCAGGGACTGAATCCCATGTGGGTTATGCCCCCTATGACAGGGTCAGGAGAACAAGGCCATCCCCCCCACCTCCTCACTCCCACCTTGATAACACATCTAGATGTGCCCTGGTCTAAGAGGAGCAGAGCAGGCTCAAGGAGGAGAGCTGTCCTTCAGATACTCAATCCTCCCTCCTTCCCCTGGCCAACTCCCTGCAACCTGTGTCCTTTCTCAAACACTGGGCACTGGCATGCAAGGAGGTAAAGTACTTACAGCAATGCAGCACTCCATGCCACTGTGCCTCTTTAACCTTCACAGATTTGATAATCTCTATCATGTCCCCTGTCAACCTCCTAGACTCCAGTCAGTATGTGTTTAGGCTTTCTAGCCCATTTGTATGTATTCCCATTCTGCCCAGGAATCATGTTTGTTGCCCTTCTCTGCACTGCTTCAACTTGCACACGTTCTTCCTCAGATAGGGATTCCAGAACTGGTCATAGTACTCCAGGTGTGGTTGCTCCATGGTTCTCCACAAGGGCAGTATAACTTCCTTACTCATGCTACTGATCCTTCTGTGTATATGCCCCAGTATTTTGTTCAGTTTCCTTAGTGCATTGTGCCGGTGACATAAGGATGCTCATAACTGCTATCCCCAAATCCTTTTCCTTTTCTAACACCATGACAGCCACCTCCCCTCTGACCTGTACTCAGCCCTCAGGTTCTTCCTCCCCATATACATGACCTTGCACTTCATAGCACTTAAGCCCAACTACCAGACCACCTCTCCAGCCTCTCCATATCTTACTCATGTTTCCAGTCCCCTCCTCACTATCAGCCTTGACACAGAGTTAGATGTCCCTATAAAGAGGTATATTTTGCTCTTTATGCCATCTCTGATTTTTCCTGATGAATACCTTAAATAGCACTGGCCTGAACACTGAGTCCTGTGTGACCGCACAAGGACACCAGTCATACCCTAGAATTCCTTTTTCACACTGCATTCTCCCAAACAAATTCTCACCCAGATAATCATTTTTTATCCCTCCCTAATGTCATTCAGCTTCTTTGCTTGTCCTCTACAGGGCACAGAGTTGAAGGTCTTGCTAAACTCCAGGTACAGCATGTCTACTGACTGTCCCCTATCCACAGCCTTTGTGAACCAGTAAAAGAAGTCTATCAAATTACTGTCACATGAGCTTCCAGACACAAATCTTACTACTTGTTATACTGCAGTCTATTAGACTGGAAGAATTCTACCAGCCTTTCCTTCCCTATGTTTCAATCAGTTTGCCAACTATGGAAGTAAAGCTGACTGGCCTGTAGTTCCTGCAGCCCCAGTTTTGTAAAGGGTACTACATCAGCTCTTCAGTTCCTTCCATATGATATGAGTCAGACCGTGTGGCCTAGGCTAGTGATTAGGTGTCATGTGACCTTATTTAGGTGCTCTGCTGGGAATTTGGGATTCAGGCAGAAAGTTTACAGTGTCCTTAGTTTCTAGAAATGATTGAAAAACAGCTGACTGAAGGAGAGACGCTGCACATTCTATATAATATGATGGACTACAGGGGAGGCACTGCATATTCAACATGATATGATTGACTGAAGGAAAGGCACTCTATATTCCATATGATTCATCGGACTAAAGGAGAAATGCTGCATATTAAACATGATATGGACCGAATGAGAGAGGCTGCTTCTTCCACATCATATGATTAATTGAAGGAGAGATGATACATATTCCACATGGCATGATGGACTGAAGGAGAGCACAACATTTAATAAAATATGACAGACTGAAGGAGAGGCACTGCACTTTCACACATAAATTTGTTCTTAAAATTTTGTTAATTTTATAAGTAGAATAACCTAATAAATATTATGATGATTAACATCTGCCATTCTCCATTCCCTAAGTACCACACCAGTCTTTAGGGAGTCACTTTATAGGTCAGCTAGGGGTGCTTCTCGTACCTTTGCCAACTCCTTCAACACACTAGGATGTATCCCATTCTAACCCTAGATATTTATCTGCTTTCAGTGCCGGTAGCACTTTAGGGACCCTCTTCATGGCAATGTGCTCTGCAATCCTCATTGCCTTTTCCTCCCCACTTCTTCCAACACCCCCCATAGTACTGGCCCTCATCCTCCTTCGTAAACACTGAGCAGAAATATTAATTCTGTATTTCTGCTTTTCTCTTATTATCCTCCAGCCATTTTTCCCATGCTTCAGCTTGACAATGTCCTGTCTCATTTGCAGTTTTTCTCTGAGGTGATGAAAGAAGGCCTCATTGTCTTCCTTGACACCCTCCACTATTCTCAACTCCATGCTAGCCTTAGCTCTCTTTATCACCTTACTGCCCATTTTCCACCCTTCTTCTCCACATACCTTGACAAGGTTCAGAAACACCCTTCCAGGGATGGGAAAGAGTATCCCATAAGATTGCCCCAACTGAAGTGGGTCAGCAACAAAAGTTGGGGAGTTTTCTGTTCTTCCAAGAAGTGAAAAGATTCATCTCTCAGAGTTCCTATCTTGGGAACACTGAGTCAAGCACTTGCTGGTTCAGAGACCAATTTAGGGTCATCTGATCCGTTCTGCTCAGTGAATCTGATAGGACATTGCTTTTGCCTACTAAATCTGCTGCAGCTCTTTCATTCAGAGAATAAGACAGACTCCATATCTTCATAGCCTCCATACAGAGTTTTGAGGGCATGGTACATCCCTGTTGATGGATTGTGCACACTGTGGTTGTAGTATTTGTCTTGATCAGGACTATGTAATCTTGCAATAGGGAGGAGGCAGACTACATGGACAGCAGTTCAGTCTAGAGCTGTAACTTAAATGTGCTCCTGGCCGTGGTGTGAGTCCCAGATTGCATTCACTGTATGGCAACAATAACCTTGCTTTATGTGTCCTGGCTCAGAGAGGTTAAACAGTGCAATGCAAACCTTTTGACCAACTCCCTCTGCATTTGATCAAGTTCTAGAAGAGATGTCATTCATGTCAACGGTCATCTGAAATTGGCATATAGTGTATAGAATAATTGTTAGGGATGGAAATCCTTCCCTTAGGCTTGTTGTGCTGAAGCAGTTATGTCATCCTTGTTGTGCTGCACCAGATACGTAGCTACTGTAGCACAACAACATGGAATACAGTCACACGTGTGGTATGTGAACCTCTGCCTTTCATGAAGTGGCCAAGGTGATGAAAGCTGAACTGAAGGAGAGTGATGCTGAGGAAAAAAACAAAAAAGTAAGGACTCAGCAGTGCACCTACCCACTAAAAATACTTGTTTTCCTTGTATTAGTGGACCATACACCATAAAAGACAATGTATTTATTTATTGAAATGTTTCACCAGGAAGACACACTCAGCAACAAGTCCCTCATCTCCCAGTGTGACCTGGGGGTAAGGGTAGCACCCATGTAGAGCACTTATTATTGAGTGCTGCACATTTCAGCAACTCAATAATAGCACTCTACAAGACAGCGAGTGGTGCAATACCTCGCTATATCCGTATAGCGAGTAGAACAAGGAGTTGTACTCACTATACAGGATATAGCATACTCTGTGGCTGATTCCCATTGAGCTGTTTGCATAGCATAGTGGTCTACACCGCCACTTGCAATGCAAGCAGACCCGGGTTCGGGTCCTCCTACAGGCAGGAATTTTTTTTTTCACAATCTGGTAACTTGCCCCGTGGTCTGCACCCCCCTCGCAGTTGGTTATTTAAGTTTGGGGTGTACGAGGGGCTTGCCCTCCTCAAGGGAGGGCACAGCCCCTGCATAAAAAAAAAGATTCCTGTGTGATTTTGTTAAGTATTGTACCAACAGTCACTATTTGCAATGGTCGCTACTATATCTGTCGCCCTTTTGACAATGGGCTCAAGTTTGCTCACTCTATGTGATAGGCAGTCTTTGAGACTTGCCTTCATCACATAAAACTGGGGGTAAGGGATACAACTGGCATGAGGCATTATACATTCAATTTACAGGATCAACATTAACATACAGTCAAAAGGTAGGTGTTACAAACAGTGGTACAACAGTGTTATACATAACATGATGAAAGAGGGGACAATAATAAGTGCTGGGTTACTAAGTAAACAAGTGCTTACATGAATGAAAAGGGGAAAGGGGAAGGAGAGGTGAGGTGGGGAGGAGAAAGAGTCATGCCCTGGAGACCCCTTCAGGATGCGAGGAACCCTGCAAGGGGACAGGAGGGACCAGAGAGAAGGGGGAAAAACAGTGTTCCAGAGAGACCCCTTTAAGATGGTGGGGGAGAAAAAAGTAGATGAGAGATACAAGCCCCTTGTGGGGACAGGAGAGAGAGAGAGACCCATGGAGAGCATTCAGGGTCCTTTACATTCTGGGCTGGCTATTCAAACTGCGCCATTCATAGGCGCAAGCCCTTGTGCTGCACAAAATAGTTGCGCAAGGGTGTGTCCGAGGCGATATTCAAAGAAGTAGTGCTATTGAGCAACTCCTTTGAATATCACACCCAGCCCCAACCACTGTGCATGGTGCAGTGGAGCTTAGCATGCCACCGCAAGTTGACAGAGTGGAGCATTCAGCTCCTGCATGCCAAGTACCACTGCTGACAAAAATCCATCTCGATATTCAAAAGGTGACATGCAAATGGGCTATAATCTCATGCAAGGCATGGGGGGCCATTTGCATCTGATTATGGTCCCATTTGCATGCCATTAGCATGCAGGTGCTCCGATCCCCAAGGACTTGTGCCTGGTGCCCTGCCAGGCAGCAGCCGTCAGGGACTGATGCCCCCTGCAGCCCGATCGCTGGCATGGTTTAATTCCCCCCCCCCACAGCCCGATGGTGGGCAGCAATGTGGCTCCCCCCCTTCCGAATTCATCCCTGGTGGTCCAGTGGACCGAAAAGCCCAATCGCGGGCAGTAGTTGTGTAAACCCCCTCCCGAAATCAGCCCTGGTGGTCCAGTGGACCGAAAAGCCCGATCATGGGCAGTAGTGTAGAATCCCCCCCTCCCGAATTCAGCCCTGGTGGTCTAGTGGCACATCCCGATCGTGGGATGTAAATGCTGCACAAATCCCCCCAACATTGCCCTGGTGGCTAGTGTCCCCTCCCCACCCACGAAGCCCCACCACCCCGCCTCCCCACAGCCGGGCGGCGGCAGCATCCTCCCACCTGCCCCCCTGCCGCCCACCGACTGGTTGCCCAGTAAGGCTGCATGCCCATTGGTGCAGAGAAAGAGCCACTGGCATGAGTTTATGTCATGAAGATGCTAGTCCAGTTTTGTGAATGAATCATTCACAAATCTGGACTGTCATGTACGGTATGAGTTACCACCGACTGACTGCCCGGTGAGGGTTGCCATTGTGCAGAAAGAGCTATCGGGCTGCAGCTCTATATCAACATGACAGTTCAGTTTGTGAATGAATCATTCACAAATCTGACTGTCATGTAAGGTATGGGGCTGCACACCCATTGGCTCTTTCTCTGCACCAATGGGCATACACCCCTACCTGGCAGTCAGTCAGCGGGTGGCGGGCGGCAGGCGGTGGGATGCTGCCACCAGCCGGCTGTGGGGAGCGGGTGGGGGCTTCGTGGGTGGGGAGGGGGGACACTAGCCACCAGGGCAATGTTGGAGGTGGATTTGTGCAGCATTTACATCCCGCGATCGGATGTGCCACTAGACCACCAGGGCTGAATTCGGGAGGGGAGAATTCTACACTACCGCCCGCGATCGGGCTTTTCGTCCACTGGACCACCAGGGATACATTGGGGAGCCACATTGCTGCCCGCGATCGGACTGGTGGGGGAGATTAAGCTTGCCCGCGATCGGGCCAGTGGGGGTGGGGGATTCACAGTCATCTGCCCTCGATCAGGCCGGGGGCACAGGGACTGGGTTAGGGGCCAGCCACAGGTGGCAGCTGCTGTGTTGCGCCCTGCAATGCAGCAGCTGGCCTGTAGGTGGCCCTCGACTTACGCCTTTTTTTTGGCTCCAAAGTTGTGCAGGCGCAGGTTGGGGGTTGCGCCAGACAACTCTGCACAGCCCGGCTGAATATCGGGCTGTGCAGTTTATGCATGGTTCCTCCCCCTCCAGTTGAGCATGCATTCATTTGCATTGCGCTGTTGCTCAGCCTGTTTTCAGTGGCACAACTGCCTCCTGCTGAATATCGCAGAATGGCGCAATTTCGGACTTGCGCATGGCGCAACCCTTTTGAATATCTGGCCCTCTGTGTGAAATCAAGGGAGGCCAGTAAGGAGTAGCAATTGGGGGGGGAGAGAAGGGGTGGTTATGCACAGAGCAAAAAGGTGGTGACTGTAGGGGGTAGGGTTTGTCTAGGGCTTAGAAGAGGGAATAAGGAAGGGACATAGCAGGAGCAACTAGGTGCAAGGTAATTATTGAGGGCAGATTTGATGGAGGATGGTCCATAACATGCATGTGTAGCTATCTCGATGTTGACATGGGACCAGAACTTCTCGAACTTCACTCTCGAGGTTTAAACAGTCACCACTGACAACCTCTCGATGGCTACACATGGTTAGTAAGGATAGTGGCCCATACATTAACTTCTTTTTTACAGCTTCCTGACCAGAGTTTGCCATGTGTGTCCGGTGTGTCTTTTCTTGCAGTGACAAACTGACACACCCTGGCAGGTCTGCGTTGCATAAAACTTGCTAATAGTGTGTAGTGTACCTTAAATAGGTTGCCTGCCTCAGTGAAAGTATTGAAGTAGTGTACGTAGTCTTTCCTGACATATGGTCCACTTTCCTGGAATCCTTGTCAAGGGGAACCTTTTCCTTTTCACAGGCCACTAATTGTACCACTACTTCTTGATTATGGTGGATAGAGAGGAACTTGGGAACATCCCTATCAATTTGATATCCTTTTTCTATTTTCTTGTCAATAACCAGTTCTGTATATGGTGTAACTAATACCTCAGCAGTGGCTTTTTTGGAAAATGTGTGGATGGTGGATTTAGCATACCAGTCATTTGGCTAATAGATCTCTGCAGTCTCTAGCAGAAGGAGGTCACCAGGCCACTTGCCCCATTTTTGTCAGGGAGAGTTGGAGAATAGACCTGGAGCAAGAGTAATAGGGGACACTGAGGGTGGGTCAGGGCGGTAAGGCAGACAAAGAGGAGCATGAGAGAGGACAGAAGCCCAGGAGGATGGAGGCTCAGATTCTAAGGGGAAGGTGGTGTCACTAAATGTAAGAAGTCTCTGAAATAAGATGGATGACCTGCAAGTGTTATTGGTGGAGAGCATTGTGGACACTGGTACTCACTGAAATGTGGACTACCCCAGCCATGAATGGAATCTCTCAACCAATGGGTACAAGCTATACAGGAGGGGTGGAGGGGCAATGAAAAAGGGGGTGGAGGTTGCAGTTTATATAATGGAAGGTATACATTTTCTACAAGGAAAGAGTCAGAAGAGAGGAAGGCAGAGGTGTTGTGCATGCAGTTGTTATCCAATAAAGGGAGGAAGTTGAGACTAGTGGTATTTTTCAGATGACATAAATGGAGGAAGAAAGGGACAGGGAATTGGATTTGGTGATAAGAGCATCAGCAGGGAAGGGAGTGGTTGTAATTGTTTGATACATTGACCTTCCTTAGGTGCATTGAAGGATTCCTCACCATGTCCTGCACCAGGAGCCACATAATCCTGGATGAGGTGCAGAACTGATTCCTGACCCAGGGTGTTACAGTATCCACCAGGAAGGGGGCAATCCCCAATCTGATATTGACAAATGGGGACCACATCTAGGACATTGAAGTTTAGAAGCCCTTGGGTGGGTGTGACCATTGTACAATGTAGTTCCAGTTGAGCATGAGTAAGGAGACAGTACCCACAAAGACAAAAGTACTGGATTGTAGAAAGGCAGACTTCAGAAGGATAGTGGAGATGCTAAAGGGGGCACCTGGAGGACATTAATGTAGAGATGGAGAGGACCAAAAGTGGTCCATCATTAAGGAGGGACTTGCAGCAGCCTTGAAGGGACACTGTCAGCCCCCTTTAGGCCTCAAAGTGTCCATAGTTTAAAAACAGATTTTATGATTTCCCACATTCTGTATAGATTGCTGATGTAGTTGGTTGTTTGATTTAGATTCCATTTTTGTTTTTAAAAGTGAAAAACTGACTGCCCACCATACTAGTATTACCACACTAAAACATGTTTGTTTACATTCCTTAAGCAACAACCACTGCATCTTTCCTGGACTTGAAACAGCCTCAAACAGTCTAGCCACTCATGATGTAGTGGGAGGAAAGAAGTCTATTTTATCATGAGTAGCTGCACTATCTGGGGTGTCTGTAATGTTCAGGAAGTATGCAATAAGAGTTGATTAAGGATTTAAAACAAAACAAGGCTGGGAATAATGACACTATTACCATGCATTTCATTTCTACTAAGAAAGAAAGTAGATAAAACAAACAGCAACATCAATTAATTTTAGAGAAGGTAAGCAATCATAAAATGTGAGTTTTCACCTAACAAGAGTATGATGCAAAGGGGGTCACGTGATGGCAGCCTGAGGGAAAGCAGCACTCACCCGCGGCTCTGCTCTCCCGCTAGCAATTTTTGTGTTTTAATTTGTACCAAGAGTCGGTTATGTTTGTTAAGTGCTTATGCTACGAATAGGGGTTCTCTACGTTTGATTGACTTGAGATTCTGGGAGTGAGAAATGGATGTTTTTATGAAGAAGGACCCTCCGAGGCACTCCCCCCCATTGACACCCGAGAAGGACAAGGCCGCAAAATGCCCAAAGCAGCAAGCTGCAGGGGGAACTAAGTCTGCCACATCTGCCACAGCTCTGTTGGAGGAGAGATTCCTCGAAATCAGGCAGCCCTTACAAGAAAAGATTTTGGATATGTCGGACGACTTGCAGCAAATCAAAATATTGGTGCAATCTTTAACAGTGCGTGTTGGGGACTCAGAGGCTAACATTACTTCCTTGGAAGTCAAGCAGGGGAAAATGGAGCAGGAAGCCATCCAGATGGGCCGCAGGCTTAAGAAGCTAGAGGAGAAGCTCGAAGATTTAGAAGGAAGGAGCAGAAGGAAAAACCTTCTGGTGATCAATATACTGGAGAAGGAGGAAGGGAGCAACCCAATCCTTTTTGCCCAGAAGTTGTGTGAAAAGATAGCTGGTCCTTCCCCTAATAATGCGACCTATATTATTGAGCGTGCCCATCAAGCTCTTCGCCCCCCCTGCCTCCTGATGCCCCCCCTCGACCTATCATTTTCAGATTGCTCAACTTTCAAGATAAGCAATTCATCCTTAGTAAAATCAAGACCTTGCAGGAAGTCCTTTGAGAAGGTCATAAAATGTGCATCACTCAATATCTCCTGCAGTATGTTCAGTTAAAGTGACAAGAGTTGCACCCGACAGTGTCCAAGCTGATTGCCGCAGGGAAGCCATTTTGCATGCGATACCCCGCGACACTTCCAAGTTAAATGCGGAGAGCAATGGCTCTCATTTGAATCTCAGGAGCAAGCGAGGAAAGTGCTCAAGGTCTTGTTCCCCGATCTCTTCAAGTGAGGGCAGAATTGTAGTGTGCCTCCTTTGGAAAAGCGTATATGAGCGTTATTGTATTTCTGGTTGGACATAGTGTTTGAATATGCTTTCTGATATGCCTGTCTGATGTTGGCAGAGCAAACTTGCCCTTGGTGATTGGAGGAGAACTGACAGCCTTATCTCACTGGTGTGACATAGCCCCCTCCACCAAGAGAGTTATTCAGCGTGCTGGCCACTCAAGCAGGACACTGGATGCAGAATCTTGCCTTGCCCCTTCCTGATCCAGAGATGATATACGTGGATTACCCATTTTATCACACAGAGCCCCTGGACACTGGACTTTATTTAAAGTGCTTTTGTTGTTAAGGCTGGATTGTGGTAGATTTTGCTGCATATCCCCAGGGGCAGTTGGTATACGGGACAGGCTGATTAATGTGCTTCTGTTTCTCTATCGTTGCTGCCTGCAGACCTGTCAGCTCGGTTGATAGGTTTATAAACCAGATGCAGAGTCAATCCAGGGAAATACCTGCTTTTTATTCCTACCACTTTATTTATCTAAGTTGGGCTGTGTCTGTCCAGGTAAGGGGTTCGCTAGCCCGCCTTTTAGCTTTCGGAGGTCTATGGGTGACTCCCAAGCTCAATCTTTTTCTATCAGGAGTGGGGGATTTATGATTCAGTGAGGTACCTCTAGTAAAAGAAACGGGTACAAACACATGAGGGTGGTGCAGTGTGAAATATGCCATTGGGGGTTCTCCTTCTTTTTGTTCAGGGCCAGTTACAGTGGGGGTGGGGGGATGCGGGTGTGGTGATATGGGAATGCAGGTTGAGATAACATCACGTACTAGAGATAGCATTGTGGTGCAGTTGTTTAGAACTGGGGCTTAGAATAGTGTAGGTAGTTAGAGTTAGTTGAGTTTTGTGTTAATTTATGTGTAACGTTATGAGTTTGGGGATTAAGGAGGATTGGCAGGGGGTATTAAGGATCGGGAGGAAGGGGGGCCAAGTGTTCTTGTCCCACTCTATTTAAATCAATGACAGGGATAACATCACAGTTGGAATTTTATTATGAGTGGCCCATATAAGTTCATAAGCTGGAATATAAAGGGTGCCCATGATCGTTGTAAGAGGCACATTATCCTTAGACACCTGCAATGCCTAAATACTGGGATTGCTTTCCTTCAGGAAACGCATCTCCGGTGTGAGGATATTGTTTTGTTTCATAAACAGTGGGTTGGCTACGTCTACGGGGCAGGTAAATCCACTAGTAGAGAGGGAGTGGTAATTCTAATAAATAAAAAGATTCCCTTCACCCTTGAAAAAGAAATCTGGGATCTTGATGGGAGGTACGTCATAGTGAATGGTTTGCTAGAATCACATCAGGTGACACTAGGAGCGGCCTATGGCCCAAATGCCGAATCCCCCCAATTTTTTACGCACCTGCTGAGATTGGTTGTTTCCAATCCCCCTAAACTTATCATTTTGGGAGGTGACTGGAATATTACCCCTTATTCACACATCGATAGGTCCGATGCACAGAGAAGGGGATTCTCTCCTGCTCAGAGGGCTCTTCACGAGCTCATGAGGAGGGCGGATCTCATTGATGTTTGGCATGTCTTGCACTCGGAGGAGCGCCAATGCACTTTTTTCTCTCAGCCGCATAAAACATTTTCGAGAATTGATTTTCTCCTTATTAGTTCCTTCACCCTCCCTGAGGTAATTGATGTCGATATCCAGGCCAGGGTTATCTCTGACCACTCACCGGTCTCCCTTTTTTTCCTAGTGGGACCTGGGGTTAAAAGGGATACCCTCTGGTGGCTTAACACCCAGTTATTACAGAAACTTAGCTCCTTGCAACACATACAAGACTTTGTTACTGACTTTATAAGGAACAACAGGGAATCAGTTAGCAGAGTTGACATAGTTTGGGTGGCTTTAAAGTGCTCTCTGTGGGGGGAGTGTATCCGGATGGCTTCAACAAAGTCCCGGCAATTCAAGTTGCAAACGAACTCCCTGCTTTCCTCAATTCGCCAATTGGAATCTACAATCTCTCGTTCATCGCCTGATGAAGACTAGACCAAGCTGCATAGACTGCAAGCTCAATATTTTAGTCTTATCTCCCAAAATGCTGAACTCTCATTGAAACATACAAAATTTCACTATTTAGAGGCTGGGGAAAGAGCTAGTAAGTTGCTGGCCTTACGGCTTAGGCAAGAGGATGCATCTCGGTTCATTCCGAGTATTAAGCTGAATAAGGATACACCTGTTGTTACTGATCCTCATGCCATAGCAGGGGTGTTAAGGCAATACTATCAGAGATTATATGCCGAGGAGCCAGATGCTCACCCCTCTATGACAGATATCATGAAATACCTCAGCTAAGTTGACCTACCTAAGCTGACATCTATTCACACTTCTTGCTTAGTAGGTCCCATTCTGGCAGAAGAAGTGGTAAGGGTCATTGCACTTCTCCCAATAGATAAGTCCACAGGGTCAGACAGACTCCCTAATGGTCTGTATAAGGCTTGTATATCAGAGCTAGCCCCTTTATTGGCAGAGGTCTATAATCACTGGTTTGATAAAGGGCTATCTGACACCACGTTTTAGAGAGCAATAATTAAGCTCATTCCTAAAAAGGGTAAAGATTCGCAATATCCAGAGAGTTACCAACCTATTTCACTAATTAACACCAATATCAAACTTCTGGCTAAGATTTTGTCCAATAGGTTAGGACCTCTTATGCCCCCATGGTAAGTAAAGAACAAATCGGCCTTATGACAGGTCGGTCCTTGGGGGACCACATGTGGAAGTTATTGCACCTCCTCTCGGTGGCCAGTGGCTCCGAACTTCCCATGGTTTTGGTGTCACTGGACGCTGAGAAGGCTTTTGATAGGGTGTCATGGGACTTCCTCTTCACCACTATGTCATGATTAGGACTCCCAGAGGACTTCCTTCAGTGGATCAGGTTACTATACTCCTCCCTGTCAGCCCAAATTCGATGCAATGGGGTCCACGCTGAAGTTTTCCCACTCCACAGAGGTACTCGACAGGGATGTCCCCTTCCCCTCTTTTATTTAACCTATATTTAGAACCCCTTATTCAGCATTTGGTAGCCTCTCCAAATATTCAGGGGATTCAAGCTAGGGGCCAAAGGTATACTCTCTCTGCGTACACGAACGATCTTTTGTTGCATCTGGAAGACCTCCGGGATAGCCTACCAGTGCTTTTAGACCAGGGTTAGCCTTTTCTAAGGTTTCCTACCAGGTTAACCCTCACCAAAACTAAAGTATTTCCCCTGACTAATCGGGTCTCCTGAGGAGAGGTGACCGACTTTGCTCTGTCGTGGGAATCGAAGTCCCTTTTATATTTGGGAATCCATGTGACAAAAGATATGGCCTCTATGATGAAGTCCAACCTTTCAGATTTACTGACTAAAATTAAAGCTGACCTGGATAGATGGGGTGCTCTTCCCTTGTCGCTGTGGGGAAGGATCTCTATGGAGAAAATGAATGTGCTCCCCGGATCCTATACCCAATGGGTATGATGGGCTGCTTTCTCCCTAAGAGATGGTTTGTCAAGCTACAATCAATGCTGAATACCTTTATATGGCAGGGTAAGAATGTCAGGAGGTCCTACTTTAAATTAACTGCCCCAAGGGAGCAAGGTGGTCTGGCAGTTCCTTCCTTTTTCCTGTATTACTGTGCCCATCATCTGAGTAAACTTGCCCATTGGGCACAGGAACCACAGGCCATAAACCCACTAGATTATTTGCCAGAGTGGTTGGAAATAGAGCAGTACCTTGCAACTAAGCATAAGTGTACTCTCCAGGCTTTCCTATATGCAACCCCTAGGGTAGTTCCCAGGCCCCTTAGACCTACCCCATTGGGATGGTCTATCAAAGTGCTACACCAGTTGCAAGTGGAGATGGCCACTAACTGGCATGTTTCACTAGAACAACCCATTCTGGGCAATCCACACTTTAAAATTGGGTATCGGCCCATCCCACTGTCCTACCGGACTAACTTGAGGGAGAAGAAAGCTATAGACATGTATGATAATGGAGAAATAATCTCTTTCTCTACTTTCCAAGACAGATTTAATGTACAGGTTAGTGGTATTTTCCAATACGTGCAGCTTAAAGAGGCTGTAATCTCCCACATAGGTAAAACCCCGGGACCTGGGGTGGTGAAAATAGACTTGCCCTCTATTTTGATACTAGCCAGACAACCCCGTGCAATTTCTTTAGTTTATAAAAAGTTACAAGCATTGCAGAGCAATCTGACTCAGGGTGTTTGCTATTACTGGACCCAGGAGCTGCCACTAGACACAGAAGTAGAATTCTGGAAGAAACTGTGGCAGAACTCCAATATTTTCATTAAACAGGACAGATTGCATCTTATTCAGTTTAATATCATGCATAATTTATATTTTACCCCTGTTAAGCTTCACACCTTGGGGTGGCTATCTTCTCCGGCTTGCACCAGATGTGGAGGGGAGTTGGGTACTTTGCTTCATATGTAGTGGACATACCCAAAAGTGCAAACTTTCTGGCAGGCAATTAGGCAGTCGCAGGATTCCTTTTTGGGGCTAGACCCATTATTTACCCCAGAAGTCTGTCTACTGAACTCCTTTCCTCAGGGTATGCCTAAAGTCAGGAAAGGCCATATGGTCCTGGTTGCAATAATTGCAAAGTTGGTTATATTGCAGCACTGGAGAGATAGTGTTTCCCCTCCTGTCCTGGAATGGCATAAAGAAATCTTGTTGGCTGTGGAGTTGGAGAAGCACATTGTCTAATATGCAATAGTTATGCAATGTTCCAGAGCAGATGGGGTGCATTTGATGCTCTGTTAGTGGGTTGGAAGATCTAACAGACCTGGTCATAGATCATTGAATGATTATTTGATAGAGCGGTGTGTGAGTAACACTTGGCCTGGGGAGGGGGGATTTAGGGAGGACTAGATGTAAGGGGAGGGGTGGAAGGGAGGGGAAGGAAGGGTAAAGGAGACCGGGGGAGTGGACGGATTTCCTCGGAGTTACCTGCTGTATGCTGTTCATTGCTTTAATGACACTCCCCTGGGGGATTATGTGTTGTGTAATGTAATGCTATCTGAAAATAATAAAGTTTATTGAATTATAATATGATGCAAAATGAATTGACAATGTCCCTTTAATGAAGTGTGTTAGATTCAAATGGAAAAACTTGATAACCAAATCACCCAGCTGATTTAGTAAAGGGTTTGCTCCAGCAATTGGGGACAGTTGGACTGTCTATAGAAAGTTCAGGAAGAATTAAAGGGAGAAGGACATGGAGGAGTATCTGAAAAAGGCTACTTAGGCAAGAAAGGTGGTCTGGTTGGCTAAAGCTCAAGAAGAAATGCAGCTAGCTAAAGGAATTAAAAAACAGAAAAAGCCATTTTTTTTAGGTTCATCAGTGAGAAAAGGGATACAAAGGATGGGATGGAATAGCACAGAAAGTGGGAGGGATGGGTGAAAGTGAATGGAGGCAAAGCGGATGTACTGAAGAGTACTTCTGTTTAGTCTTCACTAAGCAATGGGATGTCAAGTGCAATAAGGGGGGAGAAGGGGAGAGAAGGGGAGGAGAGTGTGGGGAAGGGAGCATTGATGGATTGATTAATGTGGACAGGGTAAGGAAAGGATTGTTAGTTCTGAGGGTGCACAAACATCCAGGGTCAAGATGACATCCATCCAAGGGTGCTGCAGGAGCTGGCAGAGGGACTTGTGGGTCCCCTAGTTGACCTGTTCAATAGTTTACTGGAGTCAAGGGTTGTGCCTTAGGACTGAAGAATGGCACATATAGCCCTGCTCCATAACAGTGATCCTAGAGATGAGCCACGCAACTGAAGACTGGTCAGCCTGTTCCCAATCATGTATAAGCTCATAAAGATCATACTCAAGGAGAGGCCAGTAAGATACCCAGAAGAGAATGGCATCTAGGATGAGTAGCAACATGGATTCATGTCTGGGAGACTGCATCAAAACAAGTGACTTCCTTCTCTGGGTCACTAAAACAGTGGACAAAGGCCAGGCAGTGGATATCATTTACTGTACTTGGACGTCAGCAAGGCCTTTGACTCAGTGCTCCACACAAGATTAATCAAGATACTGGGGGATCTGAGTGTGGGGGAGAAACTGACTGGGTGGGTAGTTAGTTGACTGAAAGGCAGATCCCAGGGTGTGATGGTAGTGGAGAGAGAGCTCTTGGGTGCTATGAATGTCACTATCAGGATCCCACAGGGCTTGGTACATGGTCAGTTGCTTTTTAACATCTTCACCAATGACATTGGAGAGGGCATAAGAGGCAAGATTTGCTTATTCATTGATGACACCATGCACCCTGGAGAGTAGATACAGTGGAAGGGATACAGGCTCTAAAGGAAACATTTCCAAGGATCAAGAGCTTGTACAGTTCTTGGTAGCTTGGCTTTAATGCAAAAACATGTAGGGTTGTGCACATTGGAGCTATGAGCCTAAAGACGGGGTACAGCTAGGGTGGGGTCCTGGTAACTAAATCTGAAGAGGAAAATGACCTGGTTGTGTTGATCACTAGCAACCTGAAGCATGCCACACAATGCTGGAAAGCAGCAGAAAAGGCAAATAGAATGCTAGATTATATTGCTACCAGCAGTAGATGAGAGGGAGTAATATTGTCTCTGTACAGGTTACTGGTGAGGCCACATCCGGAATACAATGTGCAGTACTAGCATCCATACCTTATAAAAGACCTAAACCTTCAGGAGACAGTTGAAAGCCAACAGAGATGGTTAGTGGTTAGCAAGGCAGGTCAAATGAGGAGAGGCTGGAGGTCCTGAACATTTAATCCCTGGAAGAGAGGAGGGAGAGGAGGGACTTGGTTGAGATCTTCAAGTATCTGAGAAGTACTGTAGAAACAGGGTGGATAAGAAGGGTCTCTTCAGGCTTAGAAGGAACAAAAACACAAGAGGCATGGACTTAAGATAGACAGAAGAAGGTTTAGGAGTGAGATCAAGAGGCACTTCTTCACAAAGAGGGTGGTGGCAGGTTGGAATGGACTCCTTGAGGAAGTGGTATCACCTGAGATGGTGAACAGCTTTGAAAGAGTTCAGGACTGTTAAAAGGGAGAGTCAGATTTAAGAGAGAAGTAACTAGAAATGAGGGAGGATTGGTTGGGGAGGCAGGGCAGAGTGATTAGCTTGTGTTGGGGACTTTGCATCACAAACAAGCTTGATGGACCATAAGCCTTCATTCTGCTGGCATCTTCATATGCTCATATGTTCATAAATGAAGAGTATGATTAAATATCCTCAGTTACTCTGGGAAGGAAATCAAAATGTTGTTCAAGGAATACTTCAGGCTCAGTTGGATCCTCTTTCTCTTCTTCCTTGACCATACTCTGTACCAGGTACTAAGTAGAGAGAGTGGTAATAGCAGGTTTCCCCATAGCGTGCAAAGCCTGGAAAAAACTGGCACGTCTGCTTAATGTCCTCTGGGAAGGGCATTGTCATTTCTTGCACTGGGTGATCCATCTCCTTATCAGGCAGAGGAACTGTGCTGTGTTTTCCCTTGTGCTTAGCAGCTAGTCAGAAGTTCTCATATTTTTGCCATCATTAGCATTAGGGTCCTCCCTACTAGATGTCCTGCGCTCTTTACTGCTATCCATGAATGGCCTGGCAGTCATATCATCGCCTCTTACCTGGCAGATCCAGTCAACTCCCTTGCTTTCAACAGCACTAAGCCCCAGAGGAGAGACTTCTTTCACCCACTGCCCAGCTCGGGTGAGTGAGTGAGTGAGTGGGGAAAGAGTAAAAACTAACAGGCTTTGTTTTCTTTTTCTTTTTTTTTTTTTTACATTCTGCCTAATCACAACCCAGGAGGCAACCTATTGCTATATACTCACATGCACACCTGCCTTGCACACTGCCAGCAGTACAAGGCAGTTTGGGCCATTAGTTTGCTGCTCATGATGTGCCTGGGACTGAGTCACTCACTGTCAGAACAGCATAGTTAGTAGCAGCACTACTAGGCAGTGATTAATTATTTTACCTATGCCCATCAAGTAAAGTGCTGGACTATACAAGGATGATGACTCTGGTGGAAAGGATAGTGGACGAGGAGCCGGAGTTTGATTAGGTCCAACCAGGACTGTCTGGTAGTCTGGAGCCAGCAGAAGGAGGTCCTCAGAATCCTCCCACCTGACCTTCCATTAACATTGGGTGTCCAATCCCCCAGTGCAGAAACCCTTGAGTTTTTTGTATTTATGTTTCTGTAGCTGTAAAATGAAAACCTTCCATCAATTTCTTTTGTGACCAAGACTCTCCTCACCTGCCCCTTCCACTCAGCACCCATTGCCCCACACCTCACCCAAGCCTCTACTTACCCATTGGAGGCTCAACGACATAATCCTCTCAGTACCATGTCTTCACTCTTCAAAGCAGGATCGTGAACTGAAGAAACAGGTATACGTTCAATGCATTTCAATGGGGTTTTAAACTTAATGGCATTACTTGGGCATTTTTGCATATTTTTGGCACACATTTTCAACATGACTTCTTTGGGACCTTACTTCATGGACAATTAAACTGTCATAAGACAGATCTGTCCTGAAAGGTGATTTCATGTGGCCAGGAGTTGAAAATCTTCTCTGCCTTTGTTCATGAGGTGTTTTTTTTTTTTAGTTGTTTAACCAGGTATAGCACACTAAGCTGAAAGCTTTTTTACAGGAGCGACCTGGTTGGGGTCATAAGAAGGCTATGTTGAAAATGTGTTGTAAAAGTTATTAAAAAACAACAAATTTATGAGCCTACACTGCATTTTGCTAATGCAGGCTCATGACTTTGGTCATTTTCAATATTTTTATCCCAAATTTACAGCATAGCCATATCTTTACAGCACCTCATGATTATGACAGTTATCATTTTTCACATCCTGGGCAAAATGTTGTTTTTTACATCCAGGAAGGTGATTTTGTGTTCTCTGTATGAAATCACCTTTTGGCCAGGAGTTGAAAATGTTCTCTGCCGTTGTTCATGAGATGGGGTCATAAGAAGGCTATGCTCTCAATTTGGTGTAAAAATATTTAAATTAACAATTTATTGGGTTATGCTGAATTTTGCAAACAGAGGCTCATATGTTTGGTAATAATTGATATTTTTAACCCCAATTTTCAACACAACCATTTCTTTACAGCACCTCACGGATGTAATAGCTGCCATTTTTCAACTCCTGCCCAAAATATGTTTTTGCATCCCAATCTTAGATTTCACAGTTCCTGCAGGAAATAAACTTTCAGGCAGGACTTTGCGCTGCTTATTTATTTATTTATTTATTTTAGGATTACAAATACCTTTGAGCCGAGGCTCTTTTACAAAGGTTCCACGTCATTGGTACAATTGAGACAAACATAAGCAAAGATAACAGTTTATAAAATAAAAAAAAACACATAGTCTTGTAGAGGAAAAAAGAACAATAAGGTAAAACTTTGGGGAGGGGAAGAGGATAGGAGGAGGGTGAAATCAAGGAGACTAAGTGGATGGGAGAAAAGGGGAGGTAGGTTGGGGGGAATAGAAAGAGGAGAGGTGGAAGGCGGGTAAGAATAGAGGTAGTGCAGTCGGGTGGCATTTGTCATGGGCCAGCAGGGGAGGTGAAGATAGGGGGAGGGGTACTGGCAAAGTGCAAGAGTAGATGTGGATCCAAAGGGGCATCTTCAGCTATGGAACCAAAAGACATGTTTAGCCTCAACAGTCACAAAGGTTGGTGGCAGTGAGTGTTAGGTGGAGACAAGTCTTAAAAGTACTGAGCGATAGTGAGGATGAGATGTCACTGGGAAGACCGTTTTACCAACTAGTGGCCCAGTAAGCAAGGGTTCTTTGGCCTTGTGTTGTGAGACATAGCGGGATTTGCAGAAGTTGAGGTTTCGATCCCCTGGTATGGCGGGTGTGGATTCTTGGTTGTATGAGAGCACAGACTCTGGGGTGGGGGGGCAAGGCCCAGCAAGATTTTCTTAGTAGTATTACAAGTTTGGTGTTTTATTTGATTGGCAAGATTCAACCATCCAGTTTGAGAACAGAGGTCACGGGTGTGAGTTAGGCATTGGGAGCCAGTGACAAGTCGACAAGCCTTGTTGAGAGCAGTGGATACACTTATGGGTGAGGTGGTTGTAGCAGAGCCATAAATGATAATGCCATCATCAGTGATGGATATGATGGAGCTCAGGACAACGACAGTGAGGGCTTCTGGTATCAGGTGTTTCCTATGATGGAATAGCAGGCCTAGCCGGGAGTTAGCAGCTTTGGTGACATGGTCGATGTGGGCAGTGTAGGAGGTGAGGGTCAAGGGTGATCCCGAGATATTTAAAAGTTTTTGACCTGTTCCAGTCTGACAGCTTGTCTGGTGATAACAGAGGTTGGAAGTGCTTATGTTTATTATGGAGCTGCTGAAGATCATGGCCTTTTTTTTTTTTGATTAAGGATCAGTTTGTGCTTGGAACCAATTCTCAACTGAGGAGAAGCGAGTTGGAGATTTTCTTGCAATTTCTTCAGGTCCTGTTGTATGGCAAGGATTACTGCATCATCGGCATACAGGGTGACATGTTCAGTGCAGGAGTCCAGTAGGGTGTTAAGGAACAGGCTGAAGAGTAGGGTGCCCAATATTGAACCCTGGGGAACTCCAGAGAGGACAGGTTTGGAATCAGAGTGCACATCCCCGATTGTTACACGCTGGGAGTGGTTTTCAAGATAGGTTTTGAACCAAGAGATTGAATCATTGGAGAGGCCAGCATTTTTTAGTTGGCTCAGCAGGAGGGAGCGGTGGACAGTATTGAAGGCTTTGGTCAGGTCGATGAAAATAGCACCAGTTGTCCATTGTCAGGAGAAGCCAGAAGGGGAAGGAAGGAAACATATTCAATTCAGTGCTTTAGAGTAACTGGTAATTGCTATTTTTCTTTTAAACTTAGATTGTGGGCTTTTAGTGACACTGTACTTTCTTTGTTGTCTTTACTTAGAATTGTTTTGGGGCTGTTGAAAATTTAAAAGCGTAGTGGTGGTGGTGTAATTCTGTGCTGTCTTTAATTGCTGCAAATTTTGCCCCCGCCTCCCTTCCCCAACTCTTAATTATCGCCCTGTTAAATCTGATTGACAGGAGCTAAACACAGGAGCATAATAAGGGGTGTAGGAGGAGGGGCATAAGGGAAGAAGCCTACTCAGCACAAGTGTTTTGACTCATTTATTTATTTATTGGTTTCTTTCTTTCTTTTTTTTTAAAGAAAATTATCTGAGGATCAGTCGTAGGATTTTAGGATAGTAAAGTAATAAAAAGGAACTAGGAGAGCTTCAGTAGTGTAGACAAGTAATTGGAATAGCAGTATAATTGCAGTATAATGTGTGGGGTGGTGCAATGCAGTGGCACAATGGGGCAGCCATATTCAGGCAGACCTTCTGGACATTGAGGCGCTGCCCTATCACCATGCACATCTCTGGACTGCAGGATGAGGTGGCCAGACTCAGAGGCGGAGTAAACTGGGTCAGGAGTACCAGCACCCTGTCAGAGACCACCCAGTCAATGCAACTGCCTCAAAGGATGCGAGATCGAGGAGCACTCGGATGACAGTGGGCTCAGGGAGGTTAGAGCAGTCAGGCAGAGGCACATCCAGATCCTATTCCACTCAAGAACTCATATGCCACACTGGCAAACGAGGACAACCAAATAGAGGTACCCAGAGAAGTAGAAGGAAAGGATGTGGAGGTTAGCCAAGGAGGTGACCTCAGCCAGGAAAGCAGTGGACCCCAGAGGAGGAGGAAGGAATCCTGGTGGGGACTCCATCACAAGAGGGATCAGCTAGGAACACAGGAGGGGAGAACAGGGAGGTGAGGTGAGGTGCCTACAGGTGCCACGGCATGGAGGGATGGGAAAGATCCTGGGGATCACTGGGAAGGCAAGATGGGAGGTGAGTTGGATGTCATTATCCACCTAGGTACTAATGACCTGGCGCAAATGGGGAGCCAAAGGAAGTTCAGGAAGAGTTTAGGAAGTGAGGGAGGGGTCTCAAGCAAGTAGCTACTTCTGTCACTTTCAGAAGTACTACTATAGGAGGCAAGGAGCCAAGATAGGAGGCACATGCACCAGAAACTTTTAACCATGGTTGAAGAACTGGTGCTGTGGAGGAAGGGTTTGGATTCATTGGTGACTGGGGACCCACCTGGAGGATGGAGGTTTGTTCAAGCCCTAGCGGCCTGTATCCATCCTGGAGGAATCAAGCACTCAATGATAAGTTTAAATGCTACATTGACAAGCATTTAAACTATGCAAAGAAAGTGGCATGGCCAGCAAGGAGGGCACCTACTTGCTCCACCCCACAGCTAGCAGTGGAACCAGTGAACCAGAGGAGTGGCTATCTCTGCAAAGCAGTGTGCAAAAGATGGAGATTAGTGCCCAAGAGGTGGATAGGCAGAAAGGGCAAAATTCAGCAGAAGAGCAGACAGCAAGGAGAACCGGGATAAGGACAACAAAGGAAGGGGCTGGAGTAGAACAGTGAAACAGTCTAGGAGGTCAAATCATGGAAAGCCATGTGTGCAAATGCCAGGAGCCTTAGCAACAAGATGAAAGATCTGGAGGCTGTCATGGTGCAGTCAGACCTGGACATTGTGGCCATCACTGAAACCTGGTGTAATGATAACCATGACTGGAGATGGCCATACCTGGCTACAACATATTCAGAAGAGTCAGAGCAGGCAGGAAGGAGGAGGTGGCACTGTATGTGAAAAATGACATAAGGGCCATAGGGGTCCAGGAGGAACAAAATGGGGAGAGATACTGTGGGTTAAGCTGGAAGGAAAATGGGGACAGCCATCCGCTCAGGTGTGGCCTATAGACCACCAGCCCAGGAGGAAGAAACAGATAGGGAGCTGATGCTAGCCATCAAGGATGGCAGACAAGAGTGAGGTAGTACTGGTTGGAGACTTCAATATTCCAGATGTGGACTGGAGTATCCCAGCAGCAGCATCAACTAGGAGCAGATTTATCCTGGACTCCCTTCAGGGTGCCTTCCTCAAGCAACTGGTCATGGAACCAACTCGGCAGAAGGCAATACTGGACCTTGTGCTCACAAACAGGGACAGTGTGATGGGAGTAACAGTGGGGGAGCACCTGGGGAACAGTGACCACCAGTCATTGTGGTTTGAAATCACAGAAAGAGCAGAACCAAACCACACAAAAACACGTATCCTGGATTTTAGGGGGGCAGACTTTGGGAAAATGGGGAGATACTTGCGAAAGAAGGCATTAAGGGGGTGGACAGAATCAGGGGTTGAGGAACAGTGGGCAGTATTTAAAATGGGGATTACAATAACAACAGAATTATGCATTAAGTAGGTTAGCAAAGGAAAAGGAAGAGAGACCATTATGGTTTTCAAAGAGGTAGCAAAGAAAGTGAAAGCCAAAAGATTGCATTCAGGCAATCCAAAAGACACAGGCAGAAGGGGATAGGGAGAAGTACCAGGAGAAGCAAAGGGAGGCAGGGAGGTCAGTAAGGGAAGCCAAAGCTCAGACAGAAGAACACATTGCAAAATCAGTGGGTAGAGGGGACAAAACCTTTTACAGGTACATAAGTGAAAAAAGAAAGACAAAGGGAGGGATAGTGAGACTGAAGGGGGAGGATGGGGGCCACATGGAGGATGACAACAGTAAAGCTGACATATTGAACAGGTATTTCTGCTCAGTCTTTACTGAGGAAGAGGAGGGTAATGGGTCTGAAGGGAGTACAAAGGGGTGAGAATGGTGCAGAAATGGACACAAGTCCCTTTACACGAGAAAGGGTCCTGAAGGAACTGGAAGTAATAGAGTTGATAAAGCGATGGGGCCAGATGGGTGCACCCAGGGTCCTTAAAGAACTAAGAGGTGGTGGCTGAACCTCTGGCTATCCTGTTTAGCCGATCACTGGAAACAGGGGAGGTACTCAAAGACTGGAGGACAGCAGATGTAGTCCCCTTATACAAAAATGGGAACAAAGAAGAAGCAGGGACCTATAGACCAGTCAGTCTCACCTCGATAGTGGGGAAGATCATGGAAGCACTACTGAAGGAGAAATTGGTGGAACATCTGGTTGTCAATGGACTACAGGACCCAAGGCAGCATGGTTTCACCAGGGAAAGGTCATGTCAGACCAACCTCATTGAATTTTTTGACTGGGTGACTAGGAAGGTGGATCAGGGGAGGGCAGTGGACATGGCCTATCTGGACTTCAGCAAGGCCTTTGACACTGTACCACATAGAAGACTATTACACAAACTGGAGAATATGGGTGTGGGCAGGACAGCAGTGTGGTGGGTAGGTAACTGGCTGGGTGGCAGGACACAGAGGGTGGTGGTAAATGGCTGTCACTCCACAGAGGGAAGAGTGACCAGTGGAGTACCACAGGGATCAGTGCTGGTACCGGTCCTATTCAACATCTTCATCAGTGACATTGCAGAGGACCTAGAAGGCAGAATTTCACTGTTTGCTGATGACACAAAGCTCTGTAACACAGTAGACACTCCAGAGGGTGTAGACAGAATGAGAAGGGATCTGCAGAAACTTGAAGAATGGTCAGGGGTTTGGCAGTTGAAATTCAATGCAAAGAAGTGCAAGATAATGCATATGGGACACAAAAACCCTGGCACAATATATATCAGTTGGGGGCTGAGGATATAGCATGCACCAAGCAGGAAAGGGATCTTGGGGTTATCATCTCTGATGACCTCAAGGTGAGAAACAGTGTGACAAAGCAGCAGGTAAAGCAAATAGGATGCTGGGATGTATGAGCAGGGGCATCACCAGCAGGAAAGAGAGGTCATAATTCCGCTATACAAGACACTAGTGAGGCCCCACCTGGAGTACAGTGTACAGTTCTGGAGACCATACCTACGTAAGGACATAGACAGGGTAGAGAAGGTTCAGAGGAGGGCAACAAAGATGGTGCATGGATTGCATCACAAGTCCTATGAAGACAGGTTGAAGGAACTGAACATGTACTCCCTGGAGGAGAGGAGGGAGAGAGGGGATATGATAGAGACATACACATATCTCACAGGGAGGAACAGGTTGCAGAAATACACTATTTTTAAGCGAAAAAGATGTTCCAGGACTAGAGGGCATGGGATGAAGTTGGAGGGAGGACGATTCAGAGGAAACATGAGAAAGAATTTCTTCACAGAACGGGTGGTGGACAAGTGGAACACCCTGCCAGGAGGAAGTGGTGGGGGCTGAAACAATCACGGATTTAAGAATGCATGGGATAGACATAAAGGAATTCTGGAGGTCAGGGTAAGGGGCAACAGACTTCTAGGAAACATAAACTGAACATACAAGCTCAAATGGGCAGACTGGGTGGGCCATAGGCCCTTATCTGCTGACACTGTCTATGTATCTATGTATCTTTAATGTTTTTTCATAAATCCCTTCAATTTCCCCAGGAGTTAGTGAGGGCATTTTTATAGTAGTCAGATTTCTGTTGCCGAATGGATTTGGTGCAGTCATTCCGTGCCCATTTAGAATTCTGGATGTCGAGTTGCTTACCGGAGTTTCTAGCCAGTTCCCAGAGGTGGTCCCTGGATTTAAGTTTCTTTAGGAGGTCTTCTGACAGCCAAGAGTTACTGAGCGATTTAACTTTATGCTTTTTGAGGGGGCGCAAATTTATTACAGGCTTTATTGAAAATGTGAATAAATTGCTCCAGTGCAGTATTAGTATCTGTTGCCTTGAAGATGGGGGACCAGTCCTGCAGATGGAGGTGCGATTTTGAGGTGGGGCAGCTCACCATGAGCTAGGACTCTGCTGGTGATGATTTTTGGAGGGGGCTTATTGAATTTGTTTGACCAGGTACAGCTGATGGGAGAGTGGTCACTGAGTGAGTCAGGAAGGACTGAGGTTTTCTTGATCCGAGAGGGGTGGTTGGTTAGGATCCAGTTGAGTAGAGTGCAGGTCCCAGTTCTGTAGTTCTTTCTGGTAGCATAGTCAACCATTTGAGTCAGGTTAGCTGATATAACAGAGTCCTTAAATGACTCACCTTCAGCTGAGAGCCAATTAATGTTAAAGTCACCAAGAAGGATGATTTCGGAGTCCGATGCGTGGGATTTGACAAAGTCAAGGACAGCGGTTAGACCAGGTCCCTGTTTCTTAGGAGGTATGTAAACAGTGACAGCTGTGAGGTCCTTATTGTGGGTGCCTAATACGAGTCTGATGGGAGAAACCTGAACAGGAGTTGCTGGAAGATTGGAATCAATAAGGTGTCCCCGGAAAGTGTATTTCACAAGTAAGGCACACCCTCCACCTCTTTTGGATTTACAATCAACCCAGAAGACATTGTAGCCAGGAAGGGTGATTGCCTGGTCAGGAATCTCTGGGGTGAGCCAAGTTTCAACTACTGACAGAATATTCGGGTTGTGTTGGGTGGTAAAGACTTGCAATGCATCAAGCTTAGGAAGTAAACTGCAGATGTTCAGGCACATGATTGAGAGAGTGCCTGTTGGTTTGTTTGGTTGGAGAATTTTGGTCTGGTGTTAGGGTGAACAATCCCTGAAAGCAGCAGGAGGAGGAGCCCAAGTTTCAGGGTGCATAGGCGGGGTTCAGTCAGAGAGAGGCTACGTTTCTCTTTGAATAGTAGTATGTCAGGTGGTAATGTCGAAAATGAACATTGGAATAGTTGTATATGATATGGCTAGATGTGCCCAAGGCTCACACATGAGCAGGGACAGATCAATTTCAGTGGTGTGCCTCCAGGGGGAGGATTTGCCCCACTGCCAAATGATGTAAAATAATCAAATCCACAGGAAAAGGACCAGTAAACTGTTTGATCTATAGTAACAAGATAAAGGATGTGTTAAATTCCTGGAACACTGGCCTGAGGCATATGCAGGAAGTTAAAACCCCTTTGTCAGTGTCTTCCCTTGGTTTAAATAGTTGTGAATGATTCTCAAAGAGATGCAGATCCCTTTAGCAACATGGTAGATGGAAATGTGGATTCAGTTTGCACTCCCCAGGTCAGAGCTTGTAGAATTTCTTAGCTGTACTTACCTTGATTGTGATGGCTTCCAAAAAAGTTGATTTATAATGAGAATCCCAATATCTGCGGGTGATGTTTTCCAGTTTCTTAGTCCAGGAAACTTTCATAGATCTCATATCCAAGAATGTTCTAGTTCCTCCAAGTCGAAACACATGAAAACCTACAAAACTAAACTACTGACAGTGACAAACACAAACACCCAGCCACACAGCCCAAGTAGGCGGAGCTCAGAACTGCTAGCGTTCATTAGGTGGGGTCATAAGAAGGCTATGCTGAAAATTTGGTGCAAAAATATTTGGAAAAAAACAACAAAGTTATGAGCCTACTGTACATTGAATTTTGTGAAAGCAGGCTCATTACTTAGGTCATTTTCAATATTTTTACCACAAATGTACAACATCACCATACCTTTACAGCACCTCATGAATGTGACAGCTGTCATTTTTCAACTCCTGGCCAAAATGCTTTTTTTTCATCCCGGAAGGTGATTTTACGGTCCCTGCACAAAATCACCTTTCAGTTAGAAGTTGAACATTTTCTCTGCCATTGTTCTTGGGGAGGTGGCATAAGAAGGATGTGTTCTCAATTTGGTGTAAAAATATTTAACAGCAAAACAGTTATCAGGTTGTGTTGGATTTTACAAATGCAGGAGTGTATGTTTGGTAATATTCAATATTTTAAACCCAAATTTTCTGCATTGCAATTTCTTTACAGCATCTCCTGATTGTGACAGCTGCCATGTTTCAACTCCTGCCCAAAATGTGTTTTTTGCATCCCTAAATTTGATTTTGCAGTCCCTGCATGACATCATCTTTTGGGCAGGATTTGAACATTTGCTCTGCACTTCTTCATGAGGCAGGGTCATAACAAGACTACGTTTGCTGGCAAAGGCACCTAGCTTCACCTGAGCTCTTTTCTTCTAGGTTTGCTTGTAAGGAAAGAGCAAGGAAAAAGACTAAGGCTTCTTTTGGCTAAGCAGATTTACTGTGTGATATTATTTAGTTTAATAATAAATGGTCAGAAGAGTGGCAACTTGGGTTTGAAGTAAAGACGTGTAAGATCATGCACAGAGAGAAGAGGAACCGTGGTGCCACCTAAAGGCAGTGTTGGGTAGTACATAGTTACTTGTAACTAGTAACTGTAATCTGATTACTTTTCTAGGTAACTAGTAATAATAATTGATTACTTTTAAAATAAAGTAATGAGTAAATGGTATGACATCACTTTTCCCTAAAAGAAACTAGTTACTGTAATATAAATTATATTAAAAATAGAATAACAGATGGGCATCCATTTGTTATAGTTGCTGTAATCCATCAAGAGATGTCTGTGACTTCTTAAACCTCATGAGAGAAGCTCAAGAGACTTATGACATCACAGGAATCCAGAGATTGTGCAGGTGTCTTTTGATATTCATGTTTCAGTGTAAAGAAAGGCTGCTCAACTGACTGTGTGCTCAATTTATTACAACATCAGGCTTTTTTTTTTTTACTCTTTTTGCCTTCTGTCTAGCTGCTGAACCCTCTGCCCAGGTTATGGCCCCCTCTGCTCCCACTCCGATATTAGCTGCTACTCCCAGAAACCCTCTGAATTACCCTGAGGGCAGGGTTGCAGCACCAGGACAAGTGCCGCAGACATTGGGATAGGTCTGAGAGCCAGCCTGAGAGCTCATTAGAGCAGGGGGCAGGCATCATCCTGGCAGCCTTGTCAGTGTGGTTTTCCCCCTTTAGGTGGGGGCAGAGATGTGCAGTGATGACCAGTGTCTGCCCCGCCCCTGAGCTTGCTAGGCTCCAGCACTGGTGGTATCACCCAGCCTCTGCTGGGAGTCCCTACAACACTGAGCACTCCACCACCCTTCCCCCGGAGAAGGAGAGCAGTCATGGGATGCTCAATCCTTCTCCCTCCAGTTGGCCCTCCAAACCCAGATCTGTTCCTGATCCTGGGTCGCTGGTGTCATAAGTGGAAATCCAACTGTTGCACTGGCGGGCCAGCAACAACTTACCAAGATGTCAGGCACATATCTCCAAGGCAACCTGAAGGGAAAAAAAAAAGAAACTCGAAGAAAACCTTTGCAAAACTTTCAAAAACTGACTATTCAAGTGACTTTTTTCAGCACAGAAGTCCAACTTTCTTTCAATTACTTTAACTTTTAATGTGCTTTCTAAAAAAGAACTTTCCAAGTTGAACCACGTTGCCATCTGCCATTGTTAATTGAAACAGTCATATGGCAGTGTAAACCAAAAACACCCTTTTTTAAAAAGTATTTTACAAACTGCATTTTACCACCTTAATTCTGCCACCTTATGTTTAAAACAGTTACAGTTCAGTCAGTTTGCCAAGTTTTCTGCATTCTGTTTAATAAAATTCTTCTTGCCAACTCTGTGGTACACAATATTTTTTTCTCTGTGAGGCAAAAAAAAGCAAGCCAGGAATTACATATAACAATGCATGGGGGTGAGTGCATAAACAAGAAATTAATACCCACCTTCAGTGTGGGATGCTTTAATAAACTCCTCAGGCTTTGCCCTTGAGGTTTAAGTAGCATCCCACACCTCAGGTGTACATTAATTTCTCGTTATGCACTCACCCCATGCAATTTGCATATATAAAAACTGGCTAGCATTTTTCTGTAAGGGAAACCAGGTTATAACTTGCCATTATGAGCAGCGGGTTATGATGGCCAGTACATACTGGGTTTCCCTTGGTCAACACATGAGCCAGTCACAGCTCTTCTCTCCCTCTCTGACTTTCTATAGTGCCACATGCCTGCACACTTCACTGTAATTGCACTGGGAGGTAAATTTACAAACAGAAAAGTAAATAACTGGCCTATGTCTACTATTATGTCTAAGCTGTAAAAATAAAAGGTAGAAACAAAATGTTTTAGCAGTGATGCTCCAATAGCGGATTATGCTGAATCCCTGGGATAGCAACTGCACAGGGATATGGCTTTCTTTTATGTAACTGTTGTGAAAAAACACTCCTCAGCAATTCTATAAAATAAGACATGGTATAGTATGTTTAACTTAAGATTTTACACATACCCTTGGTGTTGGATGCTTAGATAAACCTCTCAAGCTTCGCTCTCAGGATTTATGTGGCATCCAACACCTCAGGTGTGAGTAAAATGTCATTAAACACACCACCGCTTATATTATTCTACAATAGCCTCCCCCTATTTTCTTTCCTCAGATACTGTATATTTCTCTTATTTTTCTAACCTGTTTGTTTCTTTTTTAGATACAGTAATTCATGAAGACCTATGGTTGAAAGCATTGATTCTAACTCAATTTTCTGTTTTTAGCATGCATTTAATATTACCATTTTGTTTTATATCTGTAACATGTGCTGTGCAAACAAAAGTCAGAAAACATCATTTTATTTGTCAGCTTCTTATTGTATATATATCATTTTTCAACATTTGATATACAAATTATACTACTTTTTTTTTTATGCTTTGGGGGAGCAAATGTTAGAAACTAACATTCAGAACAGAGAATGGAACATTGAGGCATTGAGGGGAATGCTGTAATTTGAAGAATCCCATGTAGTCAGAAGATGTACTTAATTTATGAACTAATGGAAATGACTACTAGATCATTTTGCTTTAAACAAAGGCTTACCTGGGTGAGAAAAATGAAATAATTAAATATGGTGTTTGATGTTTTTGTTAGTTCAGAGTGGAGCTGTAGAAACTAATCTAGGGCCAGAGATGGATAAGGGGTTAGTAGTAATTCATGAAAATGTACAAAGTTTAGTAAACAAAATAGATGAATATAGGGTATGGATAGAAGAAGAAAAAACAGATATCTTGACAATTTCTGAAACTTGGTTACATCGGGGAATTCCTGATAATGAAATTAAATTAAGTGGACATTCACAGCAAAGAGTAGATAGAGAAGGGGAAGGGGTAATGCTTTATGTTAAGGCTGCGCTGGGTCCTTATAGAACTATATTATCGGAGTCAATAAGGGGAACTGAATGTCTGGTAGTGGAATTGTTAACAGCAAAAATCATGATAGGAGTTCTTTATGCACCTCCAAAAACAAAAATGAAACATTTTGATATTCTATCTGAAATTCTATTGGATAAACTACAGGGCAAAAGCTATTCTAACAGGTGATTTTAATACTGATTGGTCCCAAGACAGAGGTTTAAAATTGAAATCAGGTTTTGAAATTCTAGGATTAGAACAGATTATTTTAAGTCCAATTAGATGTTCTAAAAATAAAACAACAGGATCAATTTTAGATTTGTTTTTTCTTTCCCAAGAAATAAAAACATTAGCTTAGGAAATAATGCCTAAGAATCTAGGTGACCATAACCCTATTAAGTGTAGATTGGATATCTAATTTTCAAGTAAAGTAATATTGGAATCTTACTGGATTACAGATTTTAAGAAATTCAAAATTAAAGCTTTTAGGGATAGCTTAATGAATCTTAGGTGGTATAGAATAATGTTAATCCCTGAAATTAATCTTGCAGTTGAAGAATTCACTAAAATTTAAAAGAAATAATTCAGCAACATGCCCCAAAAATTAAAAAAAAAAAGGAGAAAACAAGACCCTCTTTGGCTAACATAGAGGATAATGTATGGTCCTCTATCGTTAACCGGTCAGTTAACAGTCGAAAGGTTGCCAGGGCAACCATGTAAACCTCGAGAGGGAAGCTCAAGAGGTTTACATCGCCATAGCAACCTCAAGACGGTTAAAATTGACCGGTTGCCGATAGAGGGACCATACATTATTTTTTATAGTGTATGGTCCCACTATCAAAAATTAAATGGCTTACGTATTTTAAAAAGTCACCGCCACGGGCCCTTCAGTCCTTCCCCGTCAGTTTTCCCTTCAGTCGGTTCCCGTCCAAAAGACGCCAAGACACGCGCAGACCATTTCTTGTTGTTAGTGTAACCTGTATCATGTGATGTAGGATCGAGAGGTTAACAATATATCTACATCACATCGATAGGTTAACAACCTTAGGAAATGATGATTTCCTAAGGTTAACAGCGTTCTAACATACATTATAGATAAGTTAAAAACTCATCTGAGAATAAGTAATAGACTATGGAAATAAGCACGGAAACAAAAATAGAAGAGGATTGGAATTGGTTGAAGTTTTGGAGAATACAATGTAAAAAAGAAGTTAAAAATGCTAAAAAAAGCTATTTCATAAAAAAAATTAGTGAGGCAATGAATCCTGAAAAATTTTGCAGATGCGTAACAAAATTACAAAATCCCATTGGAACTAGGATTCCAATTAAAATTTTGAATGACAAAACTTTAGTGGAGAATCCAGTAGAAGTAGCAAGATTATTCAATTCTTATTATTCATAATTGCCAGATTTAACATTGAGTAAACTAAAGCATGGGACTTTGGATATTTCTGTATCTCAATTATTGAAAAATAAAGAACCTAACAATGAACAATCGTTTAGATTTACATTTAAGCAAATAAAGGTTGAATATGTAGAAAATGAATTGCGTAGGTTAGATGGAGCTAAAGCAGGGGGAAGATGAAATTGAAGGGAATTTTTTAGAAGTAGCAGCAGACATACTAGCTCCCATGGTAACCTATTTCTTTAATTGGAGTCTATGTTAATCTATAGTTCCTAATATTTGGAAAGTGGGGAAAATCATATCAATTCATAAGGGTGGAGATAATCTAACTCCTTCAAATTATAGACCAATAACCTTGTTACCAATACTATCTAAATTACTTGAAAAGTAAGTTCATAGACAGCTTTATGGGTATTTGGAACAAAACAACAAACTCACTGATTGTCAATACGGATGTACAGAGGGCAGATCCATGAACACTGCTCTAGCAGATTTTAATGACTTGGTGTCATCTTTTTTTGAACCAGGGCATGAAGGTCGGGGGCAGTGTTTGTGAAACTGAGTAAAGCATTTGATCTGGTGGCACATTCAAAAATGTTGGAGAGGTTGTATGATATTGGGGTAGATGAATAATCTTTACATTGGTTTAAATCGTATTTTTCCAACAGATATCAGTGTGTTTCGTGTGGATCTATGGATTCAGATTTAATTGACATAAACAGAGGTGTTCCACAGGGTTTGATCTTAGGCCGTTTAATGTTCAACATTTACATAAACGATTTCTCAGCAGTTATAAATAACAGTAAAGTCAAATTGTATGCAGATGATACTATATTAGTGGCAGCAGCTGAGAACTATAATCTTTTGGAATACAAACTCCAACATAATCTAGGGAATATGAAGAAGTGGTTCAGAGACTCAGGCCATTTATTAAATGGTAAAAAAACTCAAAGTATGATTTTTTTTTTCCATTGGGAGTTCCCACAAAGAATTTAGCCTTGGAACTTAGTTTAGTGGATGGAATTATTATAAAAAGTGTTAAAAATTATAAATATCTGGGGGATTTGATAGACCAAAGGCTGACTTATAGTGATCACATTAATCAACAGGTTAAAAAAGTTAACCAGAGGCTGGGGGTGTTAAGACGAGTATTGAAATGCTTGGAAACTGAAGTAAGAAAGAAAATAGTGGAACAACTGCTGTTACCAGTATTGGAAGATGGTGTTTTTTTATATAAGAATTCAAGTAAAAAATCTTTAACTAGAATAAATCAAACTTATTATAGATTAGCTAAATTTATAACAAAAAGAAGATGTAGTTTACATCATTGTGATATATATAAAGAGGTAAATTGGTTACAACCAGGCAAAAAGAGAATGTATTTATGGCTCACATGGTCTCATAAGCTGGTCCATATTAAAGGAACCCATCCACTTGCTAAATACAAATAATATTAGACCCACCAAGTAAGAGAATGTTGATATTAAGGAATTTTACAATCCCAATAGTAAGATCTCAGAATAGATTAGGTGACTCCACATTACAAAATTGTTTAGCAGTCCATTGGAATGCGTTATCACAGGAACTAAGCTCTTTGACAAATTTACCTAACTTCAAAAATACCCTGTATAAATACTTGACAACTATTTGCACATTTTAAATGATTTTATGTGTCAATGCATGTTTTGTTATTTCCATTTATGTGTTGAGTTATGTTGATTATTGTATGTATTTTGTACTACACAAGACATTGTTGTAAATAGGGGTTACACCCTAATCAATTTGTATCCTGTATAAAAATAAATTTTAAACAAACAAACAAACAAAACAAACTTATGCTCCACTACATGGTACAGCTAAGAATGACTACAGGAATTGATGAAATTTATCAGAGTCGACAACAGATTGGCCAGTTGATGTACAATTTATAGATAGCTTGCTACACCAATGCATGTCATCAGTCATGGCCCTCTGTAGTAGTCATTTTGAATCCTGAGGAAATCAGGTCCAGAATAGCTGTTGTACAGAAAAAGGCAAGTAGTCCATCTGCAGGCAGGACACAGGGGATATTTCCATCAACAGCACATGTGCCAAACTTCCACAGCAGGCCACTTGATCATCCATCCCCACACCATCTAGTTCTGTCACCATCATCTGCCCCATCTCAAAGAAAATTCTTATCAAAGGGGTATGTACCAGACT
Source organism: Neoceratodus forsteri (assembly GCA_016271365.2). Taxonomy (NCBI): domain Eukaryota; kingdom Metazoa; phylum Chordata; order Ceratodontiformes; family Ceratodontidae; genus Neoceratodus; species Neoceratodus forsteri. The sequence continues at coordinate 1,158,402,602 of CM028130.1, read as the reverse complement.
GTGACAAGTGTTTTGTGTTGTGTGATAATTTGATTTTAAGTGACACTGCCCAGCTTCAGTTGTGGCATACTGGCAGTGGCATAATAGTCATGGCAGACTTATTTATAATTATAACTGTGTCTCAGAGGCAATGGCAAGTGAAGGATCAGCTGTGGGAAAGAGTGTTTAAATTGTGTGTTGGAGTAAGCAGGTGTGTGCTGGTGGAATTTATTGTATGTGATGTGGGGTGGAGCTGTGGCTGGCAATGGCAAAGTTTGGATTCAAGCTGCTGTGGGGAAAGGGAAAATGATCACCGAGGCAAGGAAGGAAGTAGATCTGCAGGGTGTGTGTGTGTGTGTGTAGGAGGAACTATGTGAGGGTGGGATTTTATTATAGAAATTTAAAGGGGTAGTTTTGGCTCTTGCATAGTCAGGAGGAGAATATAGGCTAGTTGTGGGAAAGATCACAGAGTGCAGAAAATGCAGCAGTGTGTGTGTGTGTGACAGTGAGGTAATGGTTGAATGTAAAGGGGCCATTATGGCTGGTATTGCCATGATATACAGCTGCATGGGAAAGATCCCCAAGGGCACTGGCACTAGATGCAGGGTGTGTGTGTGTGTGTGTGTGTGTGTGTATGTGTTTTGGAGAGGGGGTGTTATGAAAATGTAAAAGGTCAGGGACAGCAATAGCTGGAAAAGCCAGGATTCAGCAGTGGTAGTAGTGGTGGTGGTGGTGGTGGGGGTGGGGGTATTGTGCAGGGCAGCAATAGCTGTGGGGTGTGTTTGAGTGTATTTTTTTTTAAATAGAGCTCTTATTTATAAAAATGTGTCAGATGGGCACTGTCTTATAAATTAACATATTAATTGTCTTTAGAATCTGTTTTATTTCTTTTATATTCTTATTGGGGTTTCATGAGCACATAGCTATGTTCAACGAATAAATACAACCATGTTATCAAAACTAATATGACAAGTAACAAGAAACATGGTACACGGAGAACCATGACTGGGATGTCAACATACCAGGGTACACAATCCACAGAAGGGACAGGGAGGGTAAAAGAGGAGGTGGAGTAGCTCTCTACATAAGGGAAGGGATCAAAGTAACAGAACTAAAAGGTAAAGGGGGAGGACAAGAGGAACTCTGGGTCACATTGGAGACAGGGAATGGCATCACAATCCGCACAGGGGTTGTATACAGACCCCGCCCTAGGGAGGAAATGGACAAGAAAATGATAGAGGGCATTCTCAAATGGCTGAAAAAGGGAGATACTGTTGATGGGGACCTGAATATGCCAGATGTTAACTGGGCAACATGGATTGCAGCCACATCCAAGAGCAGGGTCATTCTCGATGCCCTACAGGGAGCATGCGTTAGACAGCTAGTGGTGGAACCCACTCGGGAGGGAGCAGTATTAGACCTGGTACTCTCAAATGGAGAAAGGATCACAAACTTAGAAGTCAGTAGACACCTGGGAACAAGTGACCACTGCACAGTGTGCTTCACAATAAACACAACCATGGAGACAAGCCATACAAATACAAGGATACTGGACTTTAGAAGGGCTGACTTTGGCAAAAAGGGTGAATACCTGAGGAATGCATTAGCAAATGGCCAGAAAGGAGGGGTGGAAGAACAATGGAGAAAAATCAAAACTGTCATCATGGAGGCAACAAGCCTTTGTGTGAAACAAATAAAGAAAACAAAGCAGAATAAAAAAACACTATGGCTCTCAGAAGAAGTGTCAGGGAAGGTTAAGGAGGAAAAGGCTGCATTCAAAAAGTATAAGGAATCACAGACAGAGCACGACAGGGAACTGTATCAATTAAAGCAGAAAGAAGTGGGGAAGGCAGTCAGAAAAGCAAAAGCCCAAACTGAGGAAAGGATAGCCAACTGAGTTAAGAAGGGGGAATAAAACCTTTTATAGGTACATTAGGGAACATAGAAAGGTTAAGGGAAGGATAGGGAAGATTAATAAAGGAGAGGGAAGGTGGGCAGAGGGAGACAGTGAAAAGGCAGAGATAATGAATGAATACTTTTGCTCAGTATTCACAAAAGAAGAAGAGGAGGAGTTACCTAAACCAAACAGTAGAAGCACTCTGGATAGTGGGGTTGATACCAGTCCATTTAAAGAAGAAAGAGTACTGAAAGAACTTCTAAAACTCAAGGTGGACAAAGCAATGGGGCCTGACGGGATTCACCTTAGAATCCTAAAAGAGCTAAGGGAGGACCTAGTGACACCACTAACCACACTTTTTAACAAATCATGGGAAGATGGGGTGGTACCTGAGGACTGGAGGAGGGCAGATGTGATCCCTTCACAAAAGTGGGAGCAAGGCAGAAGCAAGAAACTACAGACCTGTTAGTTTGACCTCAGTGGTGGGGAAATGATGGAATCACTTGAAAGAAAGAATTGTTGAGTACCTAGAGGCCAGCGGGGCACTGGACCCAAAGCAGCATGGATTCACAGCAGGAAGGTCATGTCAGACAAATCTAATCGATTTCTTTGACTGGGTGACCAAAGTAATAGACCAGGGAGGGGCTGTGGATATGGCCTACCTAGACTTTAGCAAGGCATCTGACACAGTCTCGCACAAAAGATTAATAATCAAGTTAGCCAGCCTGGGAGTGGGTCCCAGGGTGGTAGCCTGGGTAGAAAACTGGCTGCACAACAGGACACAGAAGGTAATAGTGAATGGAACACATTCTGAAGAAAGGGGTTACTAGTGGAGTACCTCAGGGCTCAGTACTGGGTCCAGTCCTCTTTTAACGTCTTTATAGGTGACATTGCAGAGGGTCTGAAGGAAAGGTATTCTCTTGCGGATGACACAAAGATCTGTAACAGAGTTGATACACAAAGGGGGGTAGAAAGGATGAGAAGGGACTTGGCAAGGTTGGAGGAATTGTCAGACATATGGCAACTTAGATTCAATGCAAAGAAGTGCAAAGTAATGCACCTGGGAAATAAAAATCCAGGAGAAGAGTACACAATAGCAGGGGAGGTACAAACAACAACAATAATGGAAAGGGATCATCTGGGTGTAGTCATATCAGATGACCTAAAGGTGGGTAAGCAATGTGAGAAGTCAGTAGGGAAAGCCAGGGGGATACTGGGATGCATAGGGAGGGGCATCACAAGTAGAAAAAGGGAAGTGGTTATCCTCTATACAGACAGTTGGTGAGACCCCATCTGGAGTACTGCATGCAGTTTTGGAGACCCCATCTATGCAAGGACATAGACAGGATGGAAGCAGTCCAGAGGAGGGCAACTAAAATGGTGCAGGGTCTACATCAGAAACCATATGAAGAGAGACTGAGAGAGCTTAATATGTATACCCTTGATGAAAGGAGTGCCGGGGACATGATAGAAACTCTAAGTACCCCAAGGAATCAACAAAGTCCAGGAGGGTAGCATCTTTCAAAAAGAGATGTGTAAGAACAAGGGGGCACAATTTAAAGTTAGAGGGGACGGCTCAGGGGTAATGTGAGGAAATTCTTTTCACAGAGAGAGTGGTGACTATGGAACTGCTCTTCCTGAGAGGTTGTGGGGTCTAAAACAGTGGAGGAATTCAAACATGCATGGGACAGACATAAGGCAATTATAGTGGAGGGTTGCAGGAAATAGGCTGTTGGTTAACTAGAATCTGCAGCTTATCCAGTAGGTAGGGAAATGGGCAGACTGGGTGGGCCAAGTGGTCCTTATCTGCCGTCAAAGTCTATGTTTCTATGTTTCTATGTAAGTAACAGACATTGCAGTTACAGTTATCAATTACTTTTTATATAAAAGTAATAAGTAACTGTAACTGATTACATTTATTTGAAAGTAACTAGTAACTGTAACTGATTACTTTTTAAAAGTAACTTACCCAACACTGCCTATAGGTTGGGAGGGGAGTTGCTGGCAGTCACAAGGGGAGAAAGAGACTTGGGGGATCATCATCTCAGATTACCTGAAATCATCCAAGCAGACCACCAAAGCAGTAGGAAAGGCTAGAGGGATGTTAAGGTTTATTAGTAGAGGTATCCCAAGTCATAAGAGGGAGGTAATAATCCCTCTGTTCAAGACACTGGTTGGGCCCCATCTGAAATACTGCATGCAGTACTGCCAGCCGCACCTGTACAAGGACATTAACAAAATGGAGGCAGTCCAGAGAAGGGCAACCAAAATGGTGCAGGGACTGCATCAGAAAACATATGAGGACAGATTAATGGAGCTCAATATGTACACCCTAGAGCAAAGGAGGGGCAGAGAGGTGATATGATTGAAACATTCAAACGTCTAAACAGCATTAACAAGGTGAAAGAGTCTAACATGTTTCAATATAGGAAAAATAGCAGGACAAGAGGACACAGCATGAGATTAGAAGGAGGCTAATTAAGAGGTAATGTGAGGAAGTTATTTTTCACAGAAAGGGCGGTGAATGCATAGAACAGTCTATCTCAGGAAGTGGTGGATATGAATATAGTGCAGGGCTTCAAACAGGTATGTGACAGGCATAAGGGAGCAATACAGATGAGTGTGAATAGATAGGCCATTGACAGAGTACATACCTATGACACATTCATAAGGTAAAAAAATGGACAGAATGGATGGGCCTTGCAGTCCTTATCTGCCATCAACTTCTGTGTTTCTATGCTGAAAATCTGGTGTACAAATATTATAAAACAACACATTTAGGAGCCTACATTTAATTTTGCTAATGAATGCTCATAACTTTGGTAATTTTCAATATTTTTACACTAAATTTCTCACCTGCCATCCATCAGCACTGGCCAAAGCTTGTTAACTCAGAGGCTTCTACATAAGGAACAATCAGCTGTGTGCTTTCCACTATCAGAGGAACTGCACCTTGGTATAGTGTTCTATTCTCCCCCACACCACAGGACCCAATTACAGTCAACTGATACCAGCTCAGCATGTCTTTCCTGATAATATTTTTGAAATCAGGAACCCCTCCTTTACCATGCTTTACTGGCTATCACTGTTGAGACATATAAGAGGAAGGTAAGGAAGACAAAGGTTGTCATTTAACTACCTTTTTTCTTTGCTTTTTGTCAGAGAACTTGTTTACAGAATTCAGTTTTCAAAATCGTTGTCCAGGCCCAGGCAAGTGAAACAGAGGTAATGGTAACCTGCCTTTGCCTGGAGCAGCTCATCGGATTTATACTTTTTAGTTCCTGTTAAGCCAGTTCTAATTTTAGGCATTTTAGTCATGCAAAGGTGACTAGAAATAGTACTAAAATAATCAGAAGTTGTACGTATAAAGAAATTACAGCTGTTTTAAAAAATAAGGCCAGCTTAAATTGAAAAATAATGATTTAAATGCAGTATGACTAGAAAAACTGGAAAATGAAATCTACTGTAAACCATTGTTTTCCCAGTTCCAAAAACTAACCTGGGAACCTAGAAAGAACTCACAGACACACTAAAATAAACTCGCTAAACAAATGCAGAGTATCAAACTTCTACATAAAATAATAGCAGTTTAAGCAACAATACATTATTAATGTGAGTTACCCACTAGGACTGGAACAGCACTCTAAGGTGTGTGCCATCTTCAGTGGAGAAATAAATCTGCTGTTAGAACAGTAGGGGGAGTGTTACCCCAGTGCAGAGTTTGAATTTCTATTTCCCGAACATCAGCTCAAGGTTGGGATGCCGCAATATTTATGACCTCACTAATTAACTTTCCTTACTAGCATCACATTTAAGCTTAAGATACCTATCTAACCCTAACTATTGTGTCAGTATAATGCTTTCTGTATTTTAGAACAGTGTGAAATAGAATTCTGTGATATGAGGGAAAAAAAAAAGTCGGTGAAAATGCTTATTTTGAAAATTTATTTGCCCATTTTTGCAGAATTAAGAAACTCTCTCTCTTTCTCTGTCTAGGTGGCCACAGCCAATCCCATGACCCCCTCCATTCCCTCCCACCATGGTCAGTACCCTCTACCCTCTTTCCTCTTACACAGTAAATAGCCAATGCCATAGTGTATAAACTAAATCTAGAGTTGGCACAGTGCCAGCTTCAGAATATGTCTTTGCAAGGTATCATCCCTCTGTCACTCAGCTTCCCACCAATCCAAAAATTTATGTGTGGGAAACAGCCTACCTCTGCCCAGACTTTGATTGGAGGTGAGGGTGATAATTTATGGAATCCTAGCTAGTTACTGGGCACTACACTCTAAGCCATAGTTGGTTATCTGCAGTCCATTGACAACCTCTGTAACATGCAGAGCAAGGAGAAAGCAGTCTTGACAGTATGAGTGTTGTTAGGCAGCTTGTCTGGTCAGTCTGTCAGAAATGATACAAAAGATTGCTGCATCCCCCCCCCCACCCTCATCCCCAGTGATGCTGAACAGGCTGTTAGCTGTAAGCAGATTGTCAATTACAACAGCACACTGCTGTTTTGGGGGCACAGGGTCATAATGTCGCAATTCATTATGCACATGGCAAAATCGTGCTGCCAGTACAGCCCACCCCTGCCATGAGACGAAAGATTTTTTGTAAGTAGCCCAGCCTACACCCCTGTTATGGGGACTGCATCCCAGCCCCTTCAATAAAGATTCTCAACTCTGGGGGTGGTTAACTCAGGCAGCACACAATGTTTAAAAAAATAAAAGTTTCTCAGACAGGGACCAAACCCAGTCCCAGACACAGCACCTGGGTTCCTGCTGCTGTGGCTCAGGCCAGCGAGCCATGGCAGCTGCTCAGCAGAACCCACTCCCAGCAGAGGTCTTATTCTCTGCCTAGGAAAGTGTGAATGGTGCAATACCACGCACAGCCGTATATGCAGTATTGCACCATTCGCTCACAGCTACAGCGGTGTACTGGTTTTGCCATAATATTGAATGCTATTAAGCATGTGACATTATGACCTGGTAGGGTTTGGGGGAGAGGCCACAGCTGACTAGCCGGGATTCTGCTTCATGTTACCCCAATCATGAATAATGGGTTGGGGGAGGCTAAACCCCTACTGGGTCAAAATGTCAAACACCTAATAGAGTACGACATTATGACTAATCCAGTACAGTGCAGGATCCTACCACTACTGGTGCAATACCACATATACTGCCCCCACAGACAAAAGACTTATGCCTCATGGCATGAATCACGCTGTATTGGCAACATGATTTTGCAATGTGGCATAATGTCTTGCGACATTATGACCCCGTGCCGGCTAAACCATGCATATGTGTTTTGTAATCAGGTGAAGTAAGGCTAAGGAAGGTAGACACCAGGAAAAGACAAATACAGTTGCTATAGTATACTGTGCCAGTTCCAGCTGTGCTTTATATAATATAGCAATGGCTATCTCTTGTGTAGCAGGCAACAGGGTGGGGGGGGAGAAAGAAGACTCTTTGGGGAGGGGGGCTGTTTACCCATCTAGAAAAAGCGGCAAGAAGATTTCTGAAAAAAAAAAAGCAAATATGCCATGCAAAATTTAGCAGAATTCCACGAATGCAGGAGAGTACAGTTCCCCAAATTATAATAATAATACTTTATTTATTGTGCGCCTTTCATGTATCAAGGTGTAGTACAATAAGATAATAAATACAACAAATTCAACATCATAAAAATGATACAGCTCTGCAAGCAATACATCCATAAGTTTTTTCCCAAAGGAAAGATTTCAAGGCCTGTTTAAAACTCCCCACGGTCATGCACTCCCTAATCCGATGGGGTGGAGAATTCCAAAGGGAAGGTTCCGCAAATATAAAAGCATGGGCCCCAGCAGATTTTAAACTCACCCTTGGAATCTCTAGTAACCCGTTGTTGGCAGAGCGGAGCAGTTTCACAGGGTGGTAAGGAATCAGGAGTTCATTTAGGTAATCGGGGCCCAGTTCATGCAAGGCTTTGTAAGTAAGTAATCTGACTTTGAAGGTGATCCGCCACTGAACTGGTAGCCAGTGCAGTTCCCACAGCATCGGTGTAATATGGGAAGATCTAGGAGTACCCATCAACAACCGTGCTGCGGAATTCTGCACCAGCTGCAAGCGGCGAATATCAACCTCCTAAAGCTCAAAGTAAATTATGTACTATATGAACAAGCAAACAACAGTCTGCAAAGGGCTGTGTGGTAAGACAGATGTTACTGCATGACTCAGGAGGGTTGTGATAAAGCACGAGGCACGGCCAAGTGATTTCAACCATCTGGGAAATGCGGTGAGAGAAGCCTTACCACACACCCAAGAGCAGAATATTCTGGTGCAAAATCATTCATTAAGGCATGTAAAGATATCACTCACAGAAATATAGGTGTGCTGTGTACATGCCGAATGCATGCCAGATGCTTAATTGTGCAATGTTTGCAAGTAGTTTGCATACACAAAGTGAACCTGTGCAAACCAGGTCTAAAAGGCAAATCAGGTTTGTATGCTGCAAGCTTGACATGTGTGCAGCAGGTAAGCTGGTGCAAACATCTAAAAATTATATCAGGTTTGTGTGTTGCACACTTGACATGAGTGCAGCAATTAAGCTGGTGTGAACATCATTTAAACATCACAACACGTTCACATGCTGCATGCTTGCCATGCACAGCAGCAAAGATGGTACAAATCTAATCTAAAACAAGCATTTGTCAATGCCGAATGTTTGCTTGCTGTCATTGGCAGTGGTAATGTAGAAGTTACAGAGCTGTGTAATAGGAATGGCAGTGAAGTACTGAACTGAAGCCAACCCAACCACCACCCTGCAGAGAGTGACAGGCATTGGGGTGTGCATTTGGGTCATCAGGCATAACCGCCTCGCCATTTCGCCACACCCCTGCAGACACTGACAAGTGTCACGGTGTTCCTTGGGGTCTTTGCCTATAGCACCCCATTTCATTAGGAAATGCGGTGAGATGGGTGCGATATAGGAGAATGAGGTGAACTTTGGGGCTGAAGAGCCCAAGGCATACCTCGATGCCTCTCACTGGCTGCAGGGTGTGGAATGGTATGAGCATTACAGGCAAGAATCCCAAGTCACACCCCTGATGCCTGTCATTCTCTACAGGGTTGGGCGTTATGGTTGGAAACCCTAATACCTCAGGCATTCGTTGGTATTTTCACTCCAAATTTTCAACATGTTTTTTTTTGTGACCCCACCTCATGAACAGGGGGAATATCAGTTTGTTAACCGAAAGCTACTTATGCACAGCGAGTATGGCATTTAGCACCACAGGTGCAAAAACATTCCGAACAGGATGTAAAAAATGACAGCTGTACTGTTCATGGGGAGGTGTAAAAAATGGCAATGTTGCAAATCTGCAGTAAAAATATTTAAAAAAATGGTGAAGTCCTGAGCGTACATAGAAACTGTGCAACGCACACCCATAATATAATTAGGTTGGGGATATTTTACAGCAGATTGTCAACTCAGGCATTTTGGTGCCTCCGGTCATGAACAGTGTCACTGTGATTTTCTTTATCTGTGCCGAACAATGATTTCCCAGCGACCATGCATCTCAGAGCTGAAAGTGTAAAACACACTTCAGCCATGTTGTGAAAAATGACAGCTGTACTGTTCATAAGGAAGTGTGAAAAATGCCACTGGTGAAAATCTGGACTGAAAATATTACAAAGTCATGAACTTACTGAGGTGCGTGGAAACTGCGCATTGCTCACTCGTAACACAGTCTTTATGGACTTTTGTCACCAAATTTTCAACATAGCCATTTTAAGACCTCTGCTCATGAACAGTATAACTGTGATTTTCTTAATCTGTCCTAAACATTGCTTTCGCACACCAACAGCACCATTGTGCGCTACATGTGCGAAAACACATTTTGGGCGACATATGAAAAATGACAGCTGTACTGTTCATAAGGAAGTGTAATAAAATGGCAATGTTGAAAATCTGGAGTGAAAATATTAAATTCGCAAACTTACGAGCATGCATAGGAACTGCGCAACGCACGCTCGAAAAACAGTCATTTTTAGGAATTTTTTCACCAAATTTTCAACATAGCCATTTTAAGACCTCTGCTCATGATCAGTGTCACTGTGATTTTCTTAATGTGTCCCATACATTGATTTTGCACATACTGCGCCATTGTGCAGTACATGGGGAACACATTTTGGGCAAGATGTGAAAAATGACAGCTATACTGCTCATAAGGAGGTGTGGTAAAATGGCAATGTTGAAAATCTGGAGTGAAAATATTGAAAATTCGCGAACTTACGAGTTTGCGTAGGAACTGCGCAATGCACCCTCATAAAACAGTAATTTTTAGGAATTTTTTCACCAAATTTTCAACATAGCCATTTTAAGACCTTTGCTCATGAACAGTGTCACTGTGACTTTCTTAATTTGTCCCATTACATTGATTTACTTTACCGACTGTGCCATTGTGTGCTACATGGGCGGAAACACGTTTTGGGTGAGATGTGAAAAATGACAGCTATACTACTCATAAGAAGGTGTGTAAATTGGCAATGTTGGAAATCTGGAGTGAAAATATTGAAAATTCGTGAACTTACGGGCGTGCATAGGAGCTGTGCAATGCACGCTCGTAAAACAGTCATTTTTAGGAATTTTTTCACCAAATTTTCAACATTGCCATTTTAACACCTGAGCTCATGAACAGTGTCACTGTGATTTTCTTAATTTGTCCCGTACATTGATCTAGCACACCGACTGCGCATTTGTGCTACATAGGCAGAAACACGTTTTGGGTGACATGTGAAAATGACAGCTGTACTGCTCATAAGAAGGTGTGATAAAATGGCAATGTTGGAAATCTGGAGTGAAAATATTAAAAATTCGCGACCTTACGAGTGTCGAGTAGGAACTGCGCAATGCACCCTCGTAAAACAGTCATTTTTAGGAATTTTTTCACCAAATTTTCAACATAGCCATTTTAAGACCTCTGCTCATGAACAGTGTCACTGTGATTTTCTTAATTTGTCCTGTACATTGATTTCGCACACCGACTGCGCCATTCTGCGCTACATGGGTGGAAACACATTTTGGGTGAGATGTGAAAAATGACAGCTGTACTACTCATAAGAAGGTGTGGTAAAATGGCAATGTTGAAAATCTGGGTGAAAATATTGAAATTTAGCGACTCACGAGCCTAAGTAGGAACTGCACAACCACACCCTCAATAAAACAGTCATTTTGGAATTTTGGCACTAAATTTTCAACATGGGGTTTTGGGACCCTTCTCATGAACAATGTCACTGTCATGGCAGGTACGGCCCAAAGGGTGATTTCGCAGTCACCGCGCAGTCACTGCACAAATCACCCTTCAGGCCTGAATAACGCCATGACAGTGACATAATTCATGAAGGGATCCCAAAAACCCTATGTTGAAAATTTGGTGCAAAAATTCCCAAAAATGCCTGAGATATGCAATAAAGTTGAAACCCCCCTATGTAACCCATTAAACAGCTTACCAGCATTTCCTCAGTTCGCGGTCAGCTTTGAAGAGTGCAGACGTGTTCCCGGTCCACCGAAGATCGTCGCACCAGAGTCCGGAGATAAGTATGGGGTGAGGGGAGGTGTGGGGAAGCTGGAGTGCGCGGTGGGTGGAGTGCGGGTTGTGGGAGGAGTTGGAGATGCAGCCAGGACAGTTTTATTTACAGGTCTAAAACAAAAAAAAGACATCGTGGGACGTTTGCCACACTGGGGTGGGCTCCCAACGTGGCACAAGGACTTGGGGCGTTCAGCCGACAGCGAGATTGGGCACCCCGCTGGCCAAGGACTCAGTGCTTACTGCAGCTGGGGTGGGCTCCCAGCGTGGCACCTAAAACTGAAGTAGGGGGCGCAGCTCAGCCGACAGGGATTAGGCTCGTCGGCTATACAGTCGGTAGCGCATGTCTGTCTGTGCATGGGGGAGAGCTGCGTGTGAGCAGCCGATATCTTATCGGTGCTCACTCAAGTGTAGCTCCCCCTTTCAACTGTATGCCACTGCATTTTGGAGCGTGTCATAGACAGCTCCAAAATGCATTGGCTTACAGGGGCCGCGCCTGCCAGCCCACTGACTGAATTGGAGGAGGAGGTGACACACCTCCGAAATCTCCGATGAAGACACTATGTTTATTGCACATGCGTGCAAGCAAACATAAAAACACATCAGTTCCAATTTCTTATACTACTGCTAGCAATTAGTATCATTAATATGCATTTTTATTGGAATTCCCATGAACATTAGGTAAAATCATTAATTCTGATCATTTTGCAAGTTGTTTAATGACTTTTGAGTTTTGTCATTAAATGGCAATTAATTTGTAAAATATGGTTTGCTTACTGCATTATTTGCCTAGGATATAGCCAGTCAACATCTCCCATTCCAGATGTACAAAGAAGAGCCTCTGTGTTGTGAAGACTATCCTTTTTGTTTGGGACCATGCAAATTCCTTATGCATATTTAGTGCTACAAATGGGTTTCTCCATGACTGTTTCATCTCACATAGTTTTTTTTATTATTTTGTATTGAGCATATACACTATTGCCATGCTCAGCACTCTGTACTGAGTAGGATTTTGGAAGCATGCACCACACCTCACATTTTGTCACTGAAATGAGGGACATGAACACTCAAAATAGGGGACAATGAGGGTCACTAACCCACATGATGATCAGGACACATCATGAAACATGGAGATACAGTACCTCAGAACACAGTGGAAACCATTGCATTAGCACCTGAGAATGAATTTCTACCATTAAGCAGGGGTGCCATTTAGATAGGGCAGAGGGTGGGGGTTGCACCACCCCCAGTATTTGTGTCTAGGTTGTTCTCATGGTGTGGAAATAATGGCATCAAAGTTTGGCTTGATCTTTTGTACAATAACTGCCCACCTGGCCTGTGTGTGCTCATGCTGCAGGTACTCTCCGGACTCGACTGTGTCTGTATTGTGTTGTTAACTCTCTCTCTCCACCTGTTAGAGGTGGCACAATCACATGTGATGTGGATGAGCTCCAGCCAAGAAAAAGTGCATGAGTCTTACAAGTGCAGCACTGTCTTTCCTGTCACAGAGCAGACAGACTGCACACAACAGCTTGGAGGAGTTGGTGAGCACTGAACTCTCAATAGCAGTGTTGTGGCAGCATATTTTTGTTGTTCTGCTCTTTGTGAGTCTCTGTCTCCCCTGGTGGCTGAAGTTGCAGAGGGCAAGCTAGATGCTAACTCAAGTTTAGGCTACCCATTTACACTATTAGGCTCAATTTGCAAAGAAAACCAGCATAGACCCCCATAGCAGCAAGCTAAGCTTAGCAGCAGTGGTGACAGCAGTGTTGGTGGCTTTCATAGGCTTTGATCAGAGAAGTGCAGCAGCAGACACAGCATCACCCAAGCAAGAAACAAGGAACCCAGGATGGGTGGGATTGGTTGGTGAGGTAACTTGGTCGTGGACCATGTTGGGGACCTGTGATGCTCGATTCTAGTATCCACCTTCAGGAGGAAGGAGAGGGGGGAGTTGACTGAAAACTGGGCTGGTGGCACACTGTACCAGACTGCAGGTTCTGGCCATAAGACTGGGTAAGTAAAAGTAAATAATTTTTTTACAGAAGGATGAGTGAAGGAGGAAGGATTGAAATATTGATGTGTTTTTCATGTTTCTCCACCTTTGGGTGGCTTCATGACCCATAGGGGATAGGTATTGAATAGAATGGAGTCATGGAGAAAAATCTGGATAAAGTTATTTTTTTTGGGGAGGTGCAGAACTTCAGCCGGGGAAAAAAAATGGTTAGTAACTGGGTGGGTTTAAGCCCAAATCTTATGCACTGCTCTGGGGTATATGCCGATGAATCTTATACATTTTATTTTTTCTTTATTTGTATCACTATTCAGTCAAAATAAATAATTTGTACCTTTTAGAGCTGTTGCAGATATTCTAGAGCTGTACCTTGCATTCACAAGACAGTTGAGCGGTGTGGTATGCACAGACTATTGAAGCCAGACTATAATCAGGCTTATGCCCCCCCAGTGAAGTTGGCCTCTGCATCCCCATGCTCAAGCACATTATGACAAAGGGCAAAGGAGATTGCAGGGGTGTGCACCATTGAAATGAATGGGGGAATTTTTTATTACTGTTTTATACATTATTGATGGAGAGTTGGAGATTAATGAAGACCACTGCTCAACTAACAAGGGCCTTGTTAGTAGAACAGTGGCCTTCATTATTCTCCAGCTCACCATCATAACATATAAAATAGTAATAAAAAATAACTCCATTCATTTCAAGGAGGTATGCTCCTGCACTCTGACCCATGGACATCATCGCTTAAAGACTCCTGCCTCTGACTCCCTAGTACTCATGTAATAGACTTTTTACTTATATCTATACTTGGTAGGTTGTCTGTAGCAGCATGGCCATACCCACTACAGTGTGTGTGCATGGGAGGGGGGTGTACTGGCCATGTGGGTGAAGTGTTAAGTTATTGCTATTTTTGTGTTTTCACTTTGAAGTCTTTTACATGGAAGAATTCAAAACTATGGAGAGAACATAGTAGGAGTACAGGCCACACAGAAGTGATTAAGTGGTTTTGTGGGTATGTTTGTGTATTGGGGTGGGAAAAACACATGTGTTTCCATTGGTATGTGTGCTACAGTTCAACTGTGAAACTGAGATGAGTAAGAGAAGAAAACTAAAAAGCATAACAGTGGCTACCATGCCGCGTGCATGCAGATGTAATCAGATACAGTATGTGTTGAAGTATAAGTGAGCCACATGTGTGTAGACAGTATGGATTAGTGGTTAAAGACACTAATCTGCTAGCCAAGAGACTTGGAAGCATGAAGACCTGGCTTTGAATCTCATCAACCCCCACTTGTGTATGGTATGATCCTGAGCAAGTCACTTAACTTTTATGTGTGCAGTTATCAGTGACCACTTACTTTCTGCACACATGCCACATGCATGCAGTCTTTCCCAATTTAACATAAAGATCATGGTTTCCACACTTGCTTGCTGCATACATGCCATATACATGCAATCCATTCCAATTTAACATTTAAATCATACTTGCAGCATATCACTTGGGTAGTTTTTATGTGAACAGCATGAAAACCTTTCATATAATTGTTTATGTAAGGGACGAAACAAAAACTTTAAATCTGATTGAGAGCGAAACATGTGATAAGACAAATCTTGCCACACAGTCACATGATGTGGTTCTGCCAATCACATTTTTTTTTTCTTTTTTCACTACCATTTAACATTTGTATTTTGCAGAGCCCTAAATTTTATTTCATCCTGGGAAGGGAGCACAGCCAGGGATACACCCTTCTGCCAGCTACCAGCTGCCAGCATCCCTTCCAATGTCCAGTATCTCCCCATAATTTCCTGGTTGTAAGGCCACCCCCATGGCTTTGCCCCCCATGATAGGCTCAGGAGAGGGAGGCTGGCCCTCCTCCCCCAGTGCTCATAATAATCCAGCTCCCTGTTCCAGTTCTTCCCTGGTGACATTGCGGCTGGAAGTGTGGCAAGCAGGCATATGCCCTTGCTGTGTTGCTCATTTTCCTCTGATGTTTTCTCCATTTA
This sequence comes from Neoceratodus forsteri, assembly GCA_016271365.2. NCBI lineage: Eukaryota > Metazoa > Chordata > Ceratodontiformes > Ceratodontidae > Neoceratodus > Neoceratodus forsteri. Next base: position 1,158,387,149 of record CM028130.1, on the reverse strand, counting down.
CATCCCTGAGGCCTCAGCAACTCAGATGTGTGTGTGTGTGTGTACGCACAGGAACCCATGATCCTGCTTCACCCACATTGGCCTAGTGCTTGGTCCTCCATCTGCACAGCACTACCACTGTGCCTCCACTCAGCGGCAGCCAAGTGCTGGGAAGACCAACCTTCCCAATCATGGGGAGTTGCCTGCCATCAGCTAGATCCTGCTCCTGGACCTCCCTCTTTTCCAGCCATGACCCCAACAGCCCAAGGTCCTTCCCAAACTTCAGTCACCAGCATGGGAGAGGTAAGTTGCCAGATTAGCTCTAATGAATTTTGCTGTATAGTTTAGTTAATGTTTACTGAGATAAAATACACATTGAGCTGCAGCTCATTTCTAATGAAGCCCAAAAGATAGCTTTAAAATACAAGTTAATACAATACAAAATAGAAGTTATTACACAGGGTAATTAGGTTTAAACAAGAATCTGATAACATAGTTCAGTGATACATAATAATAAAAAGCCAAAAAAACTTCTTATGAAATTTGCCAGCAGATAAAGGCCTAGAGGTCTATCAAGTCTGCTCGAATGTGCAGCTAGCACCCCTTATTCTGCAGCTGCTCCTCCCTTCCACCCTTCCCCTTCATTAACCCTCCCCCTTGTCCTGTCCCATCCCCTTTTGAAGCAGTCCACTGTTCTACTGGCTACCACTTCTGCAGGTAACGCATTACACCCAGCCACCACCCTCTCTGTAAAAAAAGTGTCTCCTCATCTCCCTCCTGAACCTTCCTCCCTCCAGTTTCATATCATGGCACCTGGTGTCCATCCCCTCCATTACTTTGAACAGCCCCTCTGTACCTGTCTTGTTTATTCCTTTCATGTATTTAAAAGTTTCAATCATGTCCCCCCTGTCCCTCCTGTCCTCCAGTGAGTATATGTTCAACTCCCTCAACCTCCTCTCATATGATAAGTCCCCAGCCCCTTGATCATCTTCGGCACCCCGCACTGCACCCCCTCCAGTAACTTAATGTCCCTCTTCAAATACGGCGCCAATACTGCAAGCAGTACTCCAGGTGTGGTCTAACTAATGACCTATACAGTGGCAGAATCACCTCCTCCCTTCTCAAGGATATACCCCTTGCACTACAACCCAGCATTTTGTTGGCCTTTGCAGCTGCCTTCCTACATTGTGTGAAGTTGTTCATTGACCCTGTAATGAGCAACCCCAGATCCTTCTCCTCCTTTGTCTGGGTTAGCTGCACTCCCCCCAGCTGGTAACTCCTCCTTGGGTTCTTCATCTCAAAATGCAGCACCTTGCACTTTTTGGCATTAAACCCCAGTTGCCAGGTGTCTGATCAGGTTTCTAGCTTTGGCAGATCATCCTGCAACCCCTGCCATCCCCTTAGGTCATCCACCACCGTTCCTACCTTGGTATCATCAGCAAACAGACTGATCTTGCTCTTGATGTCCCATGATATGTCTGCAATGAATATCCCAAACAACACTGGTCCCAACACCAAGCCCTGTGGAACACCGCTCATCACTACCCTTGGGTGTGAGAGCTTCCCACCCACCACCACCCTCTGTTGCCTTCCCTGAAGCCAGTTTCCTACCCATCTCACCAGCTTTGCACCTGACCCTGTGCCTACTAACTTACTTCCCAGCCTTCCATGCGGCACCAAGGTGAATGCCTTACTGAAGTCCAGATACAGGGCATCCACTGCATGGCCCCTGTCCAGTTACCTAGTTACCCAGTCATAGAACTCCACCAGTTTGGTTCATACATACAATCATGCAACAGACAGGAAACATAACAGCAAGCTTAGAGTTTTTTAAGAATCATTAAAAAGTATGACAATGAAGGACTGTAGAAAACAACAGTTTTTCCAGCTATATTGTGTACATATTTCACTATGTGATCTATATTGCATGCTTCACTGTATTGTGTGTGTGTGTATATATATATATATATATATATATATATATATATATATAGTATATATATATAGCTTTCTCACGCCATCTGCCAAAACTGTGGAATGCTCTCCCTCTACAAATTCACCACTCCTCCTCACTGAACTCCCTCACTTCAGCTCTACTCAACTACCCGATCACAAACTGTTCATACTCTTGACCCCCTCGTTGCTTACTTGCTCTCCACTCTCCACACCTCCTCTACCTCCCTTCACCTATCACTCTTAATTACCTAGCACTTACCATATGTGTCTTGTTACTCATGCTACCCTCCCTTGCTGTTATTGAGTCATCATGAATCCCTGTACGATTACACTGTATTACTTTTTATGTATTAATTATCATGCATATTATATTCCTGTCTTCGTACTGTTTTTTTTGTATCATTTAAATATGTTGTTCATCCCACTCCCCCTTCCCACAGGAAGTGCCGTGAGACAAGCATTAAGTTGCTCAGTGTACCTTTCCTGGTGAAACATTTCAATAAATAAAAATAAATAAATGTGTGTATATACTATATATACATATACTATATATATATATATATATATATATATATATATATAATTATGACTTATGTCTCTAATGGCATTTCACAATAATGCAAAGACCATTAGTGACTAACAGGAATGCTGAGTCCCCAATAAAGAGACTTTTCATGACCCCTAAACTAACAAAACACCTGTCTAAGAGTCTTATGAAAACTCACTGTTGACCCCAGGGCACTAGGGTTTGAACACCCAGTCTACGAGATCATAGCTAAACTATGTTGTACACTGACATGTAGGGTCACACAGTCTATGAGTGTATCAGAATCAATAAATATCTGGGTACATTTTTATTTGATACAGAACAAAGATAGATATTATGAAATTTACCTGACTGGGAAGTTAGATTGTCCTGCTTTTCTTGCATTGTGTGCATAGACTATAGAAAGAAGAATTAGAAAAAAATTTAATTTCAGAACCAAACAATGGGATGCATTAACTTGAGTCTGACAAGTGCAGTTTGTTATTAAAATAATCTTCCTTTTATCAACTGAGATCAAATCAAATAAAATTTGTGACATTGTCTCTTCTGTCTTTCTAACAGAAAGCATGTCACTTTATTAAGTAATATTTTGCTAAAACAGTCTACAACTGAAGACAAAATCATTTATTAATAACTTTTTATGCTGAACTTCTCACAGGTACCTCATATGCATAAAGTATATTAGTTATGTTCAGAACAAACAACATATTAAATGCAACCTTTTATTATCCCTCCTGTCAATTAAAATATTATACATCCCTATGGAAAAGAGTCCAGATTCCCTGGCTATAGCCAAAAGAATAGCAGCAGAAAGGAAGGTGAAGTTGCAATTAACATGAACGCACATAGCCATTGGTATATTCTGAACCTCAGGTATAATTTTTAATAACTACTAGTCAGCATTTTTAATAGTTAAATAGCTGTGATGTGATTTTTTTAGTTACAACAGATCATGTGTAAATGCGAGTTGTCAATCAAAATTGGATTGCTGAAGCTGTGCATCCCAGTACCACGGCTTCCTCCCCTGACAAAGATTTAGTGCCCCTCACAGAAAAAACAGCTGAATTTTCACTGTATAAAAACAAGCAAGTTAAAATTTACATAATTGAACTATTAGTGCAGCATAAGTTTATATAACTGAACTATCCCTATGGGCCCGATTCCAAGACAGTTACACCAGGTGTAAATGCAGTACGCCAGTCCTGATAGTGCAAATCACAAGTTACTCCAGTGATTTGCAACATGCACGATTCCAAAAGAACACTTATGCCACAACCCGCAACTGCTATGACAAATGCAAATTACACCACAGTTATGCCAAAGAATGCCTATGCCACTGCATAATGTGGCTTATGACATGCATAACACACCAGCACCACAGAACTGCAATTCCAGAACAGGTGGCATAATGAACCATGCCAGAGTATGGTGACGTAAGTTAGAACAAGGAAAAGCTTTCCCAACCAGAGCACAGGCCATAGAAACATCCTCCTCCACAAAGCCAGACTGCAGTATACCCCCAACCAGTAGGCCCTGAATGCAGGACTAATGGATAAACAGTGCAACACCAAAGCAAATGTGCCCTAGGAAGCACAGGACACAGTGAAATAGGTAGCAGCATGGCCAGACAGGCCAATAGTACATGAATTACATAGCTGGTGCAACATGTACCATAGCATGTAACGCAATAGCCAAACACTGACTGTGGAAAAAGGTATCGCACTGTGAAACAGAGAGGTCATGGGAAGTACAGTGGGGAACAGTGCCATGTACTGTGGGACAGTCGAGAGGTATGTACTGCTGACAGTATTGCGAGTTGCAACATGTGTACTGCTACTGTGAGTTACGTCATGTCTTATGGGCGTAACTTGCGCCATGCATAATTCTGCATTTTCCGTCATATCTGGTGATTCTCTTGGAATATGGCACAGCTCACATGTCATAGGGATTTTAGCATAACTTTATGCACTTGCATACTTTGCACCTTGCTCTCATCGCTCTCTTGGAATCGGGCCACATGTCTTTCTAGACCAATTTCTTAATAAGAATGCTGGACAACAACTATAAACAAATATTTGTCAATGCCGAATGCTTGCTTGCTGGTGTTAGCATTGGGAATGCAGCAATTAGACAGATGCAGAATAGGAATGGCAGTGAAGTATTGAAGTTTTACGCCAACCCCACCTCCATGCTGTAGAGATGGACAGGCACTGGGGTAAGTGTTTGGGTAGCCAGCCATGACGAGCATGCCATGTCATGTCACCCTATTCTGCAGAGAGCAACACATGTTGAGGTGTGCCTTAGGGTGTTTGGCTTTATAGTCACCGCATTCCATAAGGACATATGCTGAAATGGGTTCAGCATGGGAGAATGGGGTGAAATCTGGGGCTGAAGAGTCCAAGGTACACCTCGATGCCTGTCAGTTGCTGGAGGTGGGGGTGGGATGGCATGAGCAGTTCAGTCGGCAATGCAAAGGCACACTTTGATGCCTGTCAGTCTGCACAGAGTAGGACGTTATGGTTAGAAACTCTAGCGCCTCAGGCGTTTGTTATTATTTATACTACAGATTTTCAACATGGCCTTTTTGTGAGCCTACCTATGAAAGAGTGGCAGTGTGATTATGTCTTTCAAACAACATGAAGTCTAGCTATATTAGGACATATGCAGTGAGTCCCAACCTTCAAACTGCTCCGGAGGTGAAAGAGTTAACTTTCCATGCCAGGCATGGAACTTTGAGCTCAAGCTCGGTTGAAAACTCTGTCTGTTGTTCTTCAGACTCAAACTGTCAGATTCTTTACTCCGCCTCACTGAACAGTCGCTCCGGAGATTTCTCCTTCTGCTCGGCTCATTTTGTTGGTTAAAGTATTAATTTTTCGGTTTTTTTAACCGAATTTAAACTGCAACTGATCAGTTCAAGCTCTGTCTGTGGTATTTGTAAGTACTAGATAGGTTTTACATTTACTTTCTGTGTGGAACTTGTAAACGGTTTATCGGTTCGGTTTGAACCGATCAGGTTGATTTAAATACATTTATCTGTCTTTTAGAGTGCGGTTCCCAGTTCTTATCGGTTCTGAAAAAAACGGATTTCATTACGTTTTTTTCCATGACCCGTGACACAGTTGGGAACCGATAAGAGAGTCTTGCTTGGCAGATTGCCATAAACGGGCAAGTTTTTGGTTAGGCTGGCACTATGTCTGAGAAACTCAAAAGAAAAACCAGGCCCACTGGGTTTCAACACTGCAGTGTCTGTGGGGAAGTTTTTGCTAAGGCTGACCCCAACACCACCTGTGTTTATTGTCTGGGGTTTGACCACCTCAATGCAGACTGCCAGATTTGTAAAAATTTTCCTGCAGCTACCCTGGAGAAAAGAGTTGGTAGGCTCAGGGAAAGGGAGGCCAAAACGTCCGCTGAACCGGATGGCCAGCCAGGTTCGGTTGAAACCAAACCGGAGGGAGTGCCCTCTGACCAGGGCGAGACTTCCTCGGGCCAAAGGAGAGCTGACTCGGAGGAGTCGGTTCCAGCAAAAAGGACTAGAAAATCAGCTGGTGTGGAGCCAAAACTTCCCTCTCCAACCGCTGAAGAAATAGCCAAAGCGATTAAAATTGTCCAGTCGCTTTCCCCGGTTCCGACCGAACCGGCACCATCAGGTAAGCGTACGGTTCAGTCGGTTCCACTGGTTCAAGAGTATGATTTAGAGGAATTTTATGAACCAGAGGAGGGGGAAGAGGAGTATGAGGGGGGTGAATGTGGATTTGAAAGTCTGGATGTGCCCATTGAACCGGACATCTCCCCAGACAGACCTTCAGGAGTGTCTCCCCCTAGGCTGTCTGAGTCCCCTTCTCATTTTATGTTTTATTTTTTTTTTTTTGCCATTCACTTTTTATTAGCTTTTACAGACACAAAAGGAACACAGAAAAGAAGGAGATGCAGCAGGACTCAGCAACAAAAAGTACAAATTTGGATCGCCATACATAGTCAATACAAAACAAATTGGTACACAATAAACATAATCCTCTACCTCTGCATCCCTCCCCCCTGTAAAATTGAAGGAAAACAAGAAAACATTACCCACTCTCCCCTTCCCCAAGATAATAAGTAAAACAATTTAGGACCACTTACTGTTATTGTCCAACAGTTTACTTGTCCCATCAAAACCAGCCTAGTAACTGCTCCGTAATGTTCAAGAAAACATGAGTCGGTCCTAACTATAATATGCTCCCACCCCCTTCCTCCCTACCTAACTAATTGCCTAATACCCCCCTTCCCCTATCCCCACAAGGCTATTCTAAACTCATTTTATGTTTTATAAAAAAGTGGCTGAAACCCTCCAGCTCCCTATGGAGGAAGCTGTGAATGATCAAGAAGAGCCTGACTGTGTAGAAATGGTGGCTATCCCAGAGTCTAGGAGACTGTCTATTCCTTTGCATAAATCTTTTGGGAAACAGATGGTAAAAATTCTAAAAACTCCTTACACTATACCTCCTGTGGATAAAAGAATGGACAAGAGGTACACATTGTCAGGCTCTGATATGGAGTTCCTTACACAACAATGCAGCCATGTTGGGGTAGTGCAGGCTGCAGCCTGTGACAAGGCAAATATTACCTTGGCCTCACACCCCCCTGACAAGGACTCCAAGAGGATTGATGCCATGGCAAAGAAACAGTACATGGCAGCATCCTTGGGACTCAGACAGGCAAATTATATGGCTTATGTTGCTAGATACCAGAAATCCAGATGGGACACGGTTATGGTTCTAGCAAAGCAGGTCCCTGGCCAGCTTGCCAAGGAGTTGGAGCAGGTGGCTGCTGATGGTATTGAGGCATCTAAGATGCAATTTCAAGCTGCAGTGGACTCTAATGATGTGTCATCAAGAGTCATGGCTACATCTGTGGCTCTTCACAGAATGGCTTGGCTCAGATGTACTGCCCTGTCACAGGATATCCAGACTAAGGCCAGGGATTTTCCTGTTGTGGGTAATTCTCTGTTTGGGGAGCAGACAGAGAATTACATGAAAAAAATGGATGAGTATAGGACCACCTATAGGAGTGCACAGGCCAAGGAAAGGCAGGCCACTCCTCAAAGGCAGCCTTCCAAGGGCAGGGGCAGGCCTTTTCATAGGCCTTTTTACCAAGCCCAGGCCTCCTCTTCAGCTTATGCCCAGAGGGGGTTCTTTAGAGGGAGAGGCAGACGGGGTACAAGCAGACCTGCTTCCACTCCTCAGCCTAAAGCCCCTGCCAAGCAGGCACCCTGATGGAGTGGCCAGGGTCGATTCTCCACTACCTGTAGGGGGCTGGCTGGCTTACTTTGTCCAGGACTGGAAGTCTCTAACATCAGACAAGTGGGTCCTGGAAGTAGTAATCCAGGGACTGGTTCTCAGCTTTAAAAAATTTCTGAAGATGAGAGCCAGATCCTTTCCACCTGCAAATCCATCAGAGGCACTTGCCCTAGAGGCAGAAGTTTCTACCCTCCTGGCTCTCAGAGCTGTGGAAAGGGTTCCACCCCTACACCAGGGCAAAGGATTGTACTCCAGGTACTTTCTTACCCCAAAAAAGACAGGAGAATGGCGGCCCATCCTGGATCTCAGATACCTAAACAAGCACCTTTTAAAACCAAAATTCAAAATGGTGACTCTGGGAATTATTTTACCCTCTCTAAGGCCAGGGGACTGGCTAGCATCCCTGGACCTCAAGGATGCCTACTTCCATGTTCTCATCAGAAGCTCCCATCGAAAGTACCTCAGATTCGAACTGCCCTCAGGCCATTACCAGTTCAGAGCAATGCCCTTCGGCCTCACCTCTGCCCCAAGGGTATTCACAAATTGCCTGGCAGTAGCAGTTGCCCACTTAAGAAGGCAAAAAATTGCCATCTTTCCTTACCTGGATGATTGGCTCATAGTAGGTCAGTCTCCAGACCAAGTCAAATTACATCTTCAGGTAACTCAGCAACTGCTTACTTCTCTAGGTTTCCTTCTCAGTCTTCCAAAGTCAGTCCTAGAGCCTGTCCAGCTTCTCACCTTTATAGGTGCAGAACTGAACACAAAAGAAGCCAGACCTTCCTTCCTCTGGAAAGAGCAAGGACCCTGATCTCTCTGGCCTCCTCTTTCACCCTGCAGGTCTCTCGACCAGCAAGGCATTTTCTTCAGCTCCTGGGACACATGGCTGCTTCGACAGCAGTGGTGCAGAGAGCCAGATTTCAGATGAGGGACATTCAGTTCCATTTGAGAGCCTTTCGGTCTCAAAGGAGAGATCATCTAACCAAATTGATCCCAGTGACTCGAACCCTGGTCCAGGCCCTTCAGTGGTGGCAGGACCAGAGCAATCTGAGACAGGGGGTCCCCTTCACCCCTCAGTCTCACTCCTTAATCCTTACTACAGATGTATCCCTCTTGGGGTGGGGAGCTCACACGGGCGACCTCACTACCCAGGGATTGTGGTCCCCTCAGGAATCTCTGCTCCACATCAATCTGTTGGAACTCAGAGCAGTTTTTCTAGCACTTCAAGTTTTTTCCAAATCTGTTCAGAACAAAGTTATTCAGGTCAGAACAGACAATACCATCACAATGTGGTAACATGCAATGGGCACTCGGCCACGCCTTGTGCACAAGCAATGAAGTTGTGGTCTCTGGCACTCTCTGAACACCTCCCTTATGGCAGTTCACCTCCCAGGCAAGGACAATGTCCTGGCAGATGCTCTCAGCAGGATTTCCCAGGGCCATCACGAATGGTCACTGGATCCCCTAGTACTGGAGGTAGTATTTGCCAGATGGAGCACCCCCGCAGATAGATCTTTTTGCAGCCCCAGACAATCACCAACTTCCCCTTTTTCGCTGCAGGCCCCCAGTGTTGGGCTCAGTCCCTCTGGATGCCTTCCTTCTCTGTTGGGAAGGGAAGTTTCTCTCTGCCTTTCCCCCCTTCCCTCTTTTGTTCAAGGTGCTAGTCAAAATCAGATCTCAACCCTGAAAGATGATCCTGATTGCTCCAGATTGGGCAAGACAGCCCTGGTACCCACTCCTTATGTCCTTAGCAGTCCACCTTCCCCTGTGTCTTCCCAGGAATCACAACCTGTTAACCTGTGCTCAGGGGAGAGTTTGGTACCCGAACCTCAAATCTCTCAATCTCAAGGCCTGGTTCTTGAAGAGTTAGAGTTTGCTGACCTACACCTCTCCCAAGGTGTATTGGATATCCTGAAAGCTTCTAGGAAGCCTTCCACCAGGGCTACTTATAATTCCAAATGGAAGAGATTTTCCATATGGTGCTCTGGAAAACATATTTCCCCCAGAATCTGCTGATTTACCCACAGTCCTGGATTATATGGTCCATTTAAATACTTTGGGGCTGAGACCAGCTACCCTAAAAGTGCACCTGGCAGCTATGTCTGCTTTCTTATCAGCAGGTAAACTCTCTTCTCCTTCAGCTCATCCTGTATTCTCCAAGTTTTTCAAGGGGTTGCTTCACACCAACCCTCCATTCAGGGACCCTGCCCCTGCCTGGGATCTTAATATTTGCATTGCCCAGCTTGTGCAACCCTCTTTTGAGCCCTTGTCTTCAGCAGAGCTTTAGTACTTGACTTGGAAAACTGTGTTTTTGGTAGCCATCACTTCTGCCAGACGCATAAGTGAATTACAAGCATTGTCAGTGGAGCCTGATTTTATCTCCTGTCATAGAGATAAGGTGGTCCTTAGGACTAACAGAAAGTTCTTGCCTAAGGTGGTTTCAGATTTCTACCTTAATCAATCTATGTCTCTCCCTGTGTACTTCACTGACCATTCCTCCTCTGGAAGAGGAGACTGCATAGTTTAGATGTCAAAAGAGCCCTTAGTTACTACATAGATCGTACCAAGGGTCACAGGTTTGACTCCCTCCAACTGTTCCTCACTTATGGTGAGGTTGGTAAAGGGAAACCTGCCACTAAAAGATCCATTGCCAGGTGGATTGTCTCTTGTATCCAATTTTGCTATGAAAAACTGGGTAAGGTTCCTCCCTCAGGCCTGAGGGCTCACTCTACCAGTACAGTTGCGTCACTGGCTGCTGCCAGGGACATCCCTATCCTAGAGATATGTCAAGCAGCTACCTGGAAAACAGTTCACACTTTTACCAAGCATTACTCCCTGGACATCCAGGCTAGGAGTGATGCTCGGTTTGGCACAGCTCTGCTTCAGAGCCTATTCCCTAAGTGGGTTCTGTCCCTCCTCCATGGAGGTACTGCTGTGTAGCCTGCATATGTCATAATTTAACAAGACTTCATGTTGTTTGAAGAAAAAATTACTCACCTTAGTAATGTTGTTTCTTCTAATGGAGTCTTGCTATATTATGACCTCCCCCCCCCACCTGCCCCTCTCAGAACCTCTGCTTTTGGGATGTGGGTGGGCAGTGCAGTGTTGGCACTTAGTAGATGCCCACCTTGTTTTTTCACCCTTCTTTTGGGGTGACTGGTGTTGTGTTTTTCATTTTTTGGGTCTCCTGACTTGAGTCTTTGTTTTGGGACCAAAAAATGTGTTCTTATATTTAGTAGCTAGTTGGCTAGTGTAGGTTTACAGCTTCCACACAGAACCTTAGTGAGTTTTGCTCGTAAAGATCTGACAGTTTGAGTTTGAAGAACAACAGACAGAGTTTTCAACCGAGCTCGAGCTCAAAGTTCCATGCCTGGCATGGAAAGTTAACTCTTCCACCTCCGGAGCAGTTCAAAGGTTGGGACTCACTGCATATGTCATAATATAGCAAGACTCCATTAGAAGAAACAACGTTACTAAGGTGAGTCATTTTTTCACGTGTCCTCAACTTTGATTTCCAACAGCGATAGTGACATTCTGCGCCACATGAACAAAAACACAGATGGGGAAGGATGTGAAGAATGACAGCTGTACCATCCATAGGGAGGTGTGAAGAGATGACAATGTTGAACAGCGGTACTGGGAATATAAAAAGTGCTCGCATGTCCGAGCATACAGTATGTGGAAACTGCGAAATGCATGCGCATTACACAGTCATTTTATGGACGTTCGTCACCAAAGTTTCAAAATAGGCATTGTAGGACCTCTGCTCATGAACAGTGATTTTCTTGATGTGTTCTAAACACTGATTTCCCACAGCAACCACACTATTCTGCCCCAGAAGTGCAAAAACACATTTTGGCCAGGATGTGAAAAATGACAGTTGTACTGTTGATAAGGAGGTGCAGAAAAATGGCAATGTTGAAAATCTGGAGTGAACATATTACAAATGTGAGAAGTTATGAGCATGACTGGAAACTGTGCAATGCACGCTTGTAACACAGTCATTTTATGGAGTTTCACAACCAAATTTTCAACATAGGCATTTTAGGGCGTCTGCTAATGAACAGTGTCACTGTAATGTTTTTAATGTGGCCCCAACACTGATTTCCCACAGCAACCGTGCTACTCTGAGTTGCAGGTGCAAAAATACATTTTGGCCAGGATGTGAAAAATGACAGCTGTACTGTTCATAAGGAGGTGTGGGAAAATGGCAATGTTGAAAATCTGGAGTGAAAATATTGTAAATGTGTGAAGTTACGAGTGTGCATGGACACTGCGCAACGCACGCTCGTAACACTGTCATTTTATAGACTTTTGTAACCAAATTTTCAACATAGGCATTTTAGGACCTCTGCTAATGAACAGTGTCACTGTGATTTTCTTCATGCATCCTGAACACTGATTTCCCACAGCAACAGAAGTACTTTCATCACCAAATTTTCAACATAGGCATTTTAGGGCCTCTGCTAATGAACAGTGTCACAGGTTTTCATAATGTGTCCCGGACACTGATTTCCCACAGCGACCATGCAATTCTGTGCCAGAAGTACGAAAACACATTTCGGCCAGGATGTGAAAAATGACAGCTGTACTGTTCGTAAGAAGGTGTGAAAAATGGTAATGTTGAAAATATGGACTAAAAATATTGCAAATTTGTGAACTTACGAGCGTGCATAGCAACTGTGCAATGCACACTTGTAAGATAGTCATTTTTTGGATTTTTTCCACCAAATTTCCAACATACACTTTTTGAGAGCCCACCTCATGAACACTGGCACTGTCTTTTTGTTAATCGGTCCTGAAAGGTGATTCCGTGCAGTGAAGGTGAAATCACCTTTCAGGACCGATTAATGCCATGACAGTGACGGAATTCATGAGGAGGGGTCCCAAAACCCCATGTTGAAAATTTAGTGCCAAAATTCCAAAAAATGCCTGAGATATACAAAAAAGATGAAAAAACCCAATCTATCCCATTATACAGCTTACCAGCATTTCCTCAGTTCACGGTCGGCATTGAAGAGTGCAGATGTGTTCCCAGTCCACCGAAGATCATTGTACCAGACTCTGGAGGTAAGTATAGGGTTAAGGGGGTGTGGGAAGACAGGGTGCACAGTGGGTGGGCACATGTTGTGGGGGGAGGGGCCAGGGAGACCATGAGGGATTGTTTTTGTTTTACTGGTTTTAAAAATAAAAAACATTGGGGGAATGTTTTTCCTTTGTGGGGGCATTGGGCACACTGGGGTGGGCTCCCAGCATGCCACCTGAATATTTTCTTGGGGTGTGTAGCCTACAGGGGATTGAGCACCCTCATCAGTACAAAATCAGGGGTGCAAGAGCCGAGGGGGATTGGGAACCCCCCTCGACTCTCCCGTTACTCTTTGGGGGGGCTGATGCCGACGGGGAGTGGGCTTCCCCATCAACACATCAAACAGGGAGGGGAAACATACTGCCGACAGGGAGTGGGCTCCCCGTCAGCAGCTCAGCACCGGGGATGGATGCAGATGGGGATTGGGGCCCCCGTCGGCAAAAACACACTTCTGCGGGGAGGGACACATGCTGCTGAGGGATATTGGGCATCCCCTCGGCACTGGGGCCGTTTGATATTGTTTGTGAACATGGCGGCATGGTGCTGCCATGTTCACAAGCTATATCACACTAGCAGTGTTCAGCTCAGGAATGATGGGTCGCTCCCTCATTGCAGCGACTCGCTGACACAGTAATGACAAGGTGGCCCGTGATTGCTGTGGCAAAAACGTTACAACTTGGTGCAACTTCTGGAAGCCAGTGTCATCAGCACACTGTGCCTCCATTGTTGCCCCACGGCCAGGCCCCCAAATGCAATGCTTCTGTTGGATGCCACACTGCCACGTCTCCCCAACCCGCTTCTCTCCTAAGCTGTCACATAATGTATCTTGCGCATGCACAAACAAACATAAAAAGAAAACAGATAATTTTATACACACCTTCAGTGCAGGATGCTTTTATAAACCCTCAGGCTTTGCTCTTAGGGTTTATATAACATCCCACACCTCAAGTCTGTATAAGGGATGGGAGAATCACAAAAGATTAAAAGGTTATAATAGGTTCTGATAAGCCATAAAAGGTTCTGAAAGCTATCTGAACCTTATCAGAACTTTCAGAACATTTTAATTTAAAAAGCAAAAAGTGCTTTAGCCATCAATTTCCACCCTTAAGGTATTGTCATTGAAGTGAAAGGAATCTAAAAACAACTTGATACTACAGTACCTGGAATCTAAAAACAACTTGATACTACAGTACCTGCAACCTACTTTTGGGTCTTTCTGCCACCATCTCCAGTCTTCTTACCAAAAAAGGGCCTGCGGGCGGGTGTACAGTTTATTAAGCTACAAAATCAATGTTTCCAAAGTGATCAAAACCCTTTCACAACTTAAACAAGCATATGTCAATATCGAATGTTCAAAACAAGATACTAAGGTGCATAGTGAGCGGAATCTCCTCCAAACGCAGAGACGTGATCCTACCACTGTACAGGTCTCTGAACAGCCAGCTCCTGGAATACCACGTGCAGTACTGGCATCCATGCCTGAAGAGGGGCATCAGATTGTTGGAGGGGGTGCAGCGTAGGGTAATGAAGATGATACTTGAGGGAAAATCCTATGAGGAAAAGCTGGGAGACCTGCAAATGTATTCCCTGGAAGAGAAGAAGGATGGGGGGACAGGATCAATAACCTTTAAGTACCTAAAGAGTATTAACAGGATTAATACAGAAGGAATTCTTCAGATCAGAAGGGGGAGGGACACGAGAGAGCATTGGCTGAGACTGGAGGAAGGGGAGATTCAGGAGGGAAATCAGGTGACACTTTTTCACAGAAAGGGTGGTAGATAAATGGAATGTACTCCATGAGGAGGTGGCATTCCGTAGAACAGTGGGAGGATTTAAGAGAGGGTGGGACAGAGTGAGGGGGTGGTTATGAGGAGGGGGTGGGGCAGCTGCAAGTTGAGGGGCTAGCTGCACAATCGATCAGACTCGGTAGACCGTGAAGCCTGTTTCTACGGTTCCGGCTGATAACATTGCCCACAAAATAACCCAGGACACAGCATTTCAGGCATAACATTGTGGAAGAAAAGACCACTTGGCCTCAACATCGCAGTGCAGAATACCATGAGCCACCATGCCGCCTTGCTTTGCCAGAGTCCCACGGTGCCAGCAGAACATGTATGGACAACAGGGCACAATGACCGACAGCCGAATCTGAGTGCCTGCCCTGCCACTGCAAGTGTAGCAACTGCTGTTCTGAGAAGCCTCAGCCAGTGTGTGACTTCTCTAAGACATGTTCTCTGACACAGACTTCTCCATCCCTCACTGGCATGGCAGGCAGCTGTTGGTCATTGTGCCCTGTTGTCCGTACATGTCCTACAGGCACCTTGGGACTCTGGCAATGTAAGGTGGAATGGTGGCCCATGGTATTCTGCACCGCAATGTTGTGGCCAGGTGGTCTTTCCGACCGCGATGTTATGCCTGCGATGCTGTGTCCAGCGTTATTTTGCAGGTAATGTTATCAGCCTAAACTGTTTCTGCTGGCATCTCATATGTTCATATGAATGTTTGTCATGTGCACTTGTGTTGTGGGGAGGGGGGATGTTACGAGTCTGCATTGGCAAATTTCAGTATGGATTCATAACTTCATTATATTTTAATATTTTTACACCACATTTTCAACATAGCCTTTTTATTACCCCATCTCACAAAGAAAGGTACAGTAAAATTTCATCTCCTGTCTGAAAGGTGATTTCACACAGTGGCTACAAAATCACCTTTTGGGATGAAAAATAAAACATTTTGGCCAGGATCTGAAAAATGGCAGCTGTCACATTCATGAGGTGCTACTGTATGAAGAAATGGCTATGTTGAAAATTTGGGGTCAAAATATTGAAAAGTACCAAAGTTACAAGCCTGTGTTTGTAAATTTAAGTGCCAGCCCATAACTGATGTTTTTGTAATATTTTCAGACCACATTTTCAATATAGCATTTTTATGACCCCACCTCATGAACAAAGGCGGAGACAATTTTCAACTACTGTTCCAAAAGGTCATTTTGCACAGCAACTGTGAAATCACCTTTTGGGATGCAAAAAGATAATTTTGCCAGGATCTGAATACTGACAGGTGTCATGTTCATGAGGTACTGTGAAGAAATGGCTATATTGAAAATCTGGGTTCAGCTGAAGCTGTACATACCTTTGTTATTTATGTTATTATGCAACCCCCCCCCAACTCGCCAGGGTTTGTTTAACTTCCACTGTAACCAGTGATGGGCTGAGGGAACTCAGTTACACATCTCATCAGAAGGACAGAGCATCAACAGTGCAACACCCCTACAAAATTAAATAACAGTGTTAGTTTTGGGTATTACCTTTCCCCAAGTACCTGGTGTGGGGCTAGAGCCTATAACCTTTTGCTGTCCTGGCCTATAGGGTAAGCAGCCTAATGCACACTGGCACAGAAAGTAACCCCATTAGGACTAATGCCAGTTTACCTTTTCCTCAATTTATAAGTGCAAGCTTGAATTAGCTGCTAAAGAGATTAAGACACTGTGAACTTAAAAAATTTAGGTAAACAGTTGGAGTAACACGAGGTCCATTTTATTCCCTGGTAAGTGATGTATTCCATGCCCATCTGTAACTATCAGTCATTAGTCATTCAAGGATGCCTCTTCATCTCCAAGACTGAAACACCATTGCCTCCTCTACTCTGAGTTAAAATGGCTCTCTTTCAGTGCCACTAAATCCCACTCCCTGTGCTCTACTCTGGACAACATCATTAGGATCCAGACCCCTCTGACACTAGCTGAGATGCTCACTCCCCTATCCTCCAACCATGGCCTGCGCTTTTCTGACAAATATCTTCTGAGGATACCTAAATGTTAAATAACAAAGGGTGCCACTGCATTTGCCCTCCATAACCCAAAGCTGTGGAACTTCCTACCACTCAATGTTTGCCTAGCCCCCTCACACTATGCCTTCAAAAAAGCATTCCACTGTAAGCTTATCTCTTCTAGTCCGTGCACCTGTTACAAGCCCCCGTAACAAATTACTCTCCCTGGTGACTCTAAACTGCCACTCTCATCTGCCCTCCCCTACACTTCTAAGTTACCCTCATAGAAACATAGAAACATAGATTTTGATGGCAGATAAGGACCACTTAGCCCACCCAGTCTGCCCATTTCCCTACCTAATGGATAAGCTGCAGATCCTAGTTAACCAGCAACCTACTTCTTCCTACCCCCACCCCCTAGAATTGCCTTATGACTGTCCCATGCATGCTTGAATTCCACCACTGTTTTTGACTCCACAACCTCCTCCGGAAGGCCGTTCCATGCATCCACAACCCTCTCTGTGCAAAAATACTTCCTTAAATTACCTATGAGCTGCCCCCCTTCTATCTGCAAATTGTGTCCCCTTGTTCTTGCACACCTCTTTTTTTGAAAGATGCTACCCTCTTGGACTTTGTTGATTCCTTTGAGGTACTTGAACGTTTCTATCATGTCCCCCCTCTCCCTCCTTTCCTTGAGGCTATACATATTCAGCTCCTTAAGTCTCTCTTCATATGTCTTCTGGTGCAGACCCTGCACCATTTTAGTTGCCCTCCTCTGGACAGCCTCCATCCTGTCTATGTCTTTGCAGAGACTGGGTCACCAGAACTGCACGCAGTACTCCAGATGGGATCTCATCAACTGTCTGTACAGAGGCATAATAACTTCCTGTTTTCTACTGGTGATGCCTCTCCCTATGCATCCCAGTATCCCCCCAGCCCTCCTTGCTGCCCTCTCACATTGCTTGTGTAACCCCTAGGGGGCATTACCCTTAGGGCTACTACCCCTGTCTGCCCCCTCTGAGGCAGGGTAAGCGGCCTAGATCCATGGATGGGTGCCTCCACCCAGAGGTTGGGGTTAGCCCATGTAAGACTACCTCGGTTACAGCCCTCTGGGCTACTGCAACCCCCCCTTTTGTCCCACTAGTGACTCCCACTGGGTACCAACAATTCTGTTCACCCATAAACTTACCCAATGGAAAATGTAATCCAGCTCTCTTTGGGGACCCCCTGTAAAGTAAGGCACAGTTATGTTGCAATCACCAAGCAGCAGTTCACCATTAATGTACACAATAGCCAGGATGTAGCTGTACAAAACAATCTGATTTATTCGGGGAAAAACAAGGACAGGGGGAATCAAGTTGATTAGCTTATTACTATATTCTATTCATCTAGGGCTCTCATGACAGGCCTATCCCTACCAGTTACTGTCCCTGGGTACCCAAGCCCTAGTGGCTAGTCCAAACTGTGGCAGCTGGTAGGGCCTTCACACAGAGAAAAGAAAAAGTTAGTTAAACAGTCAGCAGTACAGTAATTTCATTTGGATCCAATGTGGCCATTCAACAGGGAGCTACCCTGAATTAGTGCTCATGACCTCCAGACAAGATAGGGTCCTTCAATGTCAGCAGGGCTACTCCTGAGCTCCAGGAGACTCCTCACACGTTTATTTGGTAAACAGCAACAGGCAAAAGTCCTTTACTGGCAGCAGGATTTACTTGAGCTACACAAGCCTCTTCGCATGTTTATATGGTAAACAGCAACAGGCAAAAGTCCTTTAGTGGCAGCAGGATTTACTTGAGCTACACAAGCCTCCTCGCACATTTATATGGTAAACAGCAACAGAGGGGTACTACACCAGGCAGCTGCTTCCAATGCTCCCACAAACTCACCATCACTGAGATACTGCAAATGGCAGCCTCCACTTGTCTTCAGACCTAGAGCGATTCAGCAATTTTCTCCAGTCCTTCTTCAGGTCGAGCCTGGTGTGTAGCTGTACAGAGCATAGCCTCCTCTGACTGTCCACCGATGGGTTTCATCCGCTGGAGCCAACAACACAAAAATGGCTGCTTCAGGCCTTCACACGCTTCCCGCGCCAACACTCTTCAGCGCAGAAGCACACAGCTCCTCATTAGCCACAACGCATATGGCTCTCCACAGCTTGGGGCACTCCTCCCCACTCGGGCGTGACCCGATCCAATTGGCTGGTTGAGCCTGCCAGTCAATCCTCTGCCTCTCACTGGTGTGAAAAAGCGCCATAGCCCATAATGCCTTTCCCAAATACAAACAGTTCCTCTATTGGTCAGCCGACTCTGTAGGGTCCCGAGGTACTGATTGGTCCAATTCAACAGTTCTGGACCAAAATGGGGAAGACAGTCAAAACAGTCCTGGCTGCAAAGGAAGGCAGGTTAGAACAACTACAATATCATTACTACTTTAATAGATAGTCAGCAAACAAGCACATCTTCTAATGAAGCTCCCTCTGCACAATTAGCAATGGCAGAAACGGAGCGATTATTCTGCAGCCCGGGTGGGAGTCGAGCATAGCAACACTCAAACTCCTCCCATTTCAACTAACTCTGACTGCAACATGCAGCCCTTAAAGGGAAAGAATACAGAGGCCCTAAAAGAGCACTCACCAGGTCCCCATTTAGGCGGCTTTATGTTATCAACCAGGCATAAGGCATGTAGAAACCCCCATTTGCAGGAATACACCTCCGGCCTGGTAAACTTGGCATCACACAAGCCATTACCCCTGAGGCAATTTGGGTGAACATTTCAATTAACACTACTTTACATTTTAAATCACATACAGAAATATTACATTTACAGTGCACTATAGTGTATACACATTATACATATAAAATCTTACACTTTTTAACTCAGGTCATAGGGTCCTACCCGTGACCCCGGGACTGAGGGGCTCTCTCTTCTGTTAGCTACTAACTGGTCCTCCAGGGCAGGGGTGCCACACTCAAAAGGCTTTACTAATAGTCTGGAGTTATCCCCCAAGGCTAACTTAGGCAAAGAACTTGGGGACACATATACCCCTTTGTGAATCACATTTAAGGGCAGGTCCACTGGCTGACCCAGGGATTCATAGCTCAACTTGATTACTGGCCGTATCTGTCAGCCAGATCGTCTAGGGGTCTCAGGGGATTCTGAACCAGGCCCTGACTCCACTTCCATGTCAGGAAAATTAGCAACGGGAATCTCTTCAAGGGGATCAGGCTCAATTCTCATAGTACTATTACGGGCTTGACCTTCTATCCCTGAACCCACCCCACTGGGCTCATCCAGGGGCTGTTCAGGTACTAAAGGGGAACCACCAGGGCATTCAAAATATCCTTCCGATTCTGGCATATCACAGACTTGTTCCCCCGTCTCACTCTCTTCTTCTGAAAAGTCAGATAACTCAGCCAGGCCAGACAGTTCAGCCAAGCCCAAGGACTCAGCCCCTTGAGTTTGTCAGCTACCCCATTCATCTTCTGGAGGCATCTCCTCTGGGGACAAAGTAGAGGGCTCAATCAACACAGATGGGTCAGCTTCAGTTCCTGAGTTAATAAGGGGATTGCCCTGAAACAATTGACTTAGTTCATAAGAGGGATAGTATTCAACATCATCTTTGCTGTCTTCTGACACTTAGTGTAGACCATCTCCTTCTGCAGGGGGGGTTGGACAAGGCTCCCTCAGTGGACTTGTTGAAGGCTCCACGGGCTTGGTTCTTCTCTTAGTAACAGAACTAGTCATGGGCCTGGAGGGAGTGGTAGAGGAAGGTTCAGCTTCAATCAAGATCTGCCCAATTGGCAGCAGATGATTTCTGTGTATGGTTTTCACATCTTTCGAATTGTTTTCAGGCCGCACTTTATACACAGATAGGTCTTCCAGCTGTCCCACAACAATATGAGGGAGGTGATGCCATCTGTCGGCAATTTTATGTTTGCCATGCAGTCCCAGATTTCTCAACAACACTATCCCCTTCTCTCAACTCTGCTGTTTTCACTTTTTTGTCATATCTCTCCTTGTTAGCCAGATTTCATTTAGCAGCCATGGTCTGGGCCAGTTGGTAGGCATGATTTAATTGGGCCTTTAATTTCTGTACGTACTGTAGATGGTTTTCTGCTCACACCCTATCAGGGGAAACCCCAAAACACACGTCCACTGGCAATCTAGCCTCTCTTACAACATCAGTCGATGGGTGGAGAACCCTGTGGCATCACTTTTCGTACAATTGTAGGCGTGAACTAGAGTGCTAATCTGTTGGCTCCATCTCGATTTATCTTTGGATTGTAAGGTGCCCAGCATGTCAAGCAATGTACGATTGAACCTTTCAGGCTGAGGGTCTCCCTGCGGGTGGAAGGGGGTGGTTCGTGATTTGCGTACCCCTCACGAAGTTAGCATCTCTTTAATCAAGCGACATTCAAAGTCCCTTCCCTGATCGGAATGAATCCGCTGTGGAGCCCCATAGTGGACAAAACAATTCTCAACAAGTATTTTAGCCACTGTAGTTGCTTTCTGATCCTTGGTCGGGAAAGCCTGGGCATACCGGGTAAAATGATCAGTGACCACCAATATGTTGCTAACACTTTTCAGATCAGGCTCTAGACTCAGGAAATCAATATAGACCAGTTCCATAGGAGCACTAGTAGTAATATTGACAAAGGGAGCAGCTCTCTGAGGTAACGCTTTCCTTTGCAAACAACGACCACAGGTCTTGACATACAGTTCCACATCCGCACTCATCTTTGGCCAATAGAATCGAGTCTGTACCAAATCATGTGTTCGATCTATGCCCAGGTGCCCCATCTGATTATGCAATGACCTTAGAACTAGTTCTCTGAAAGCTGATGGCAGCACCAGTTGTTGTCGTTGCACTCGGCCATCCTTACTCACATTCTCTCTGTATAGGAGTTGATTGATCAGCTTTAATTTGGGCCCTTCTTTGTACAACAAGGAAGTCCGCAAGTCAGTAGAACGCAGTTTGGACACATCCCTTCCATCCCGCAAAACCTCTACGGCTGTTCTTATCATAGGGTCACAGGACTGAGCCTGTTGGAGATCATCATTGTTGAGTTGTGGCAGAGAGCTGGTGTCCAAGGCAGAGAAATGACAGTAGGCGGCAGGTATACAGTTCTCCGGTGGCCCCAAACAATCTACCATGCAGTCCCCCGTGTCAGGAGACACCTGTTCTTCCTTATCAAATTTCTGGCACAGGGCTCTTATGTCAGGTTCAGACAACTGGACCCATTCAGTCTGGGGCACAGGCCTCAGAGAGAGAGCATCCGCATCTATATGGTTTCAGCCTGCCCCGTATTCTACAGCGTAGTCATAGGTGGCCAAGGCAGAGAGCCACCTATGTCCAGTGGCATCCAATTTGGCTGAGGTTTGCACATAGGTCAGAGGATTTTTATCAGTCTTTACTAATATCTTTGCACCATACAAATAGTCATGGAACTGATCAACAACGGCCCACTTCAAAGCCAAAAACTCTAATTTGTGCACGGGGTAATTCTTCTCGAGACGGCCCAGACTTCTACTGGCAAACGACAGGTCTCAGTCCATTCGCTGCTCCTGGTACAATACAGCCCCAGTCCTTGCAGACTGGCATCAGTATGAAGAGTGTAAGGCTTGGCTGGGTCAGCATAGGCCAACACGGGTGCATGGGTGAGTTGATATATGATGTCATGGAAAGCTTCCTCACACTCAGCAGTCCATCGATCCCCAAACATATCATTTGGCCGAAAATACTTCTTTTCTATGTCAGTGTGCACACCCTTCTTATACTTTTTGTGAGTAGGCGGATACCCCTGGATGAGATTAAGGAGGGGGAGAATCACTCGTGAATAGTCTCTGACAAACCGCCTATAGTAACAACAAAACCCCAGGAATTGTTGCAGCTCTTTTAAATTCCTGGGTTGAGGCCAAGTGGTCAATGCCTCCACCTTGCTAGGGTCAGTCTCTATGCCTTCAGTGGACACTATGTGGCCCACATATTTCACGGAAGTCTGGAAGAATTGACACTTGTCGATAGACAACTTAAGGCCGAAATCCTCCAACCGATCCAGAACTTTAAATAATCATTGCTCATGTTCTTCCAACGATCGGCCAAACACTATAACATCATCTAAATAGACCAAACACTCGAGTAGGTTCATGTCCCCCCACAGCTCGTTCCATCAAGCGCTGAAAAGTGGCTGGGGCACCCGAAATTCCTTGAGGCATCCGAATAAACTCATAGAAGCCTAAGGGGCAAATGAAAGCAGTCTTCTCTCGGTCGGCTGGGGCCATCGGGATCTGGTAGTATCCGCTCTGAAGATCCAATACAGAGAACCACTTACTACCATTCAGACAATCCAAGGCTTCTTGTATGCGTGGCATGGTATATTGATCTGGAATGGTCCGCCTATTCAAAGTATGATAGTCTTCACACATCCGAACTGCCCCATTCTTTTTCCTTACTACTACAATGGGGGGAAACATTGGGGCTCCTAGACTCTTGAATTACACCAGCAGCCAACATTTCTTGCAGATGCCAACGTACATCATCTATGTCAGCAGGAGCCAGACGTCGGGATTTCTCTCTCGGAATGGTCTTTTGTAGTGCAATCTAATGTGATGCTCAGCCCCATGTACACATCCTACATCCCACTCCTTCAGAGAAAAAACCTGGTTCCTCTTGGCAAGCCTCTCACTGACCCTGCGCTTCCACTCAGTCGGCAGTGGAGAGTCACTGAAGTCAAACAGATCAGGAGCAACTCTATCACCCGTCCGAGAACTCTTTCTATTCGGTAGTACAACAGTATCCACATAATGAACGCTAGCCAGAGTGCACTCTCTTCTTATCCGAATCTCTTTATCAGACACATTGTGCATTTGAACCATTACCCTCTTAACGTAAGCATGGGCTCTAACCAGCAGAATGCTGGGTGTGAGCAACAACCCCTCAGGTAATCCTCCTCCGGCAGGCGCATCCAACATCAACAACTTATTCTTGACATCTGTTTTTAGTCATATCTCTCCATGCAGAACACATTGCTCATTTGGGGTAAGTACCATGGGGGCTGGATCCTTTTTCCATACCACTCCAACAGGGCCTTCAGGTTCCTCCAAACTACCCTTCTCCTCGGTGGCCCTGACCTTTTGAATTATAGCCGGTGTTCTCAAAGCTCGCCCAGTATGAAATGCTCGCTTCTCTGAGCACAACTGGGCCAATCGTCCAAACATGTGGGCATTTGTCCCAATCTACAAGGGCACCCCATCGTAAAGTCCAGTGGGCAGGCCAACTAACACTAAGGTTTCCACTTGCTCATCTATTCCATTTACAGTTGCAGGGAATGATAACCAGACACGGATGTACCCCAAATACGGATAAGCCTTGTCGCTCAACCCCCATACATGTAGGCCAGTTAGAGGCTGCCGGGGCACTTCAGATAAGTGTGCTTGGTACCAGTCCTGAAACATGATGGTCACCTGGGAGCCACTGTCCAATACAGCTCCAGTGGGAATTCCGTTCACCTGCAACCAGGTCTCCATAGACGGCACGACCACATCAGACCAGTTGGGGGTAGCAACATTGTTAGCCCAGCGGTCATGGGCCTGAGTCACACAACTGGGTCTGGCGGTATCGAGCGATCAGTCTGCTGTTAACTTTCCCTAAATTTTCAGGCCTCTGGCAGTCAGGCTTGAAATGCCCATCTTCCCCACAGTGATAACAAAACTTAGGGTGTCGAGGGTCACTATTTTGAGGTGGGGCCTGAGGGGAGGGAGAAAACTCTCTAGGGCTAGGGTTCGGGCCTCTACATGACTCAGGGGCGCCGGGCCGAGTAGGGTACCCAGTAGACTGCTTTAAGTCCCTCACTAATTCCCATAAATTCCTGATCTCAGTCCTCAACTCACCCTTCACGTAGGGGTCAGAGGAAACAACCCGCATCCCCACAGTGCCTGGGAAATCTGGGACCCCTCGGACCCTCCAAGCGAGCCAGTCTCCTCAGGGGTATTAGTCTCGGGAGTCCCACTAGGGTTCACGGCCCCCACCCAGGGTTCCCACCCCTCTTCGTCAGTCTCCACTTCCCGAATTTCCATCATCAATTGACAGTATTCAGGCGGGGTGGCCCGACGATCATGCAACTTGAGTTTCAGCAGTGTTACACTAGAGAATCTGGCAGACTTTAAGACATGTTCTAACTGAACCTGATTTAGGGCTGTAGCTGTGATTCCCCCTTTTCTATAGGCTTTCTGCAAGGCCCTCTCCACTCTAGTAACAAAAGCGGACAGTTTTTCATTTCTCCACTGCTTAGCAGACCTGAATTTCCATAATAAATCTTCACCAGTCTCTGTAATCTCAAAAACCCCTTCCAAAGCAGAGAGATACTCTGCAGCGGTGGCTTCCGATCGTTGGCCCGAAGAATCTAAGGCTCTGGCAGGACCCCAGACTCTCGATCAGCCTCTTCCGCTTCTCCCCTCTCGGAGCATTGCCACCCTGACCAAAGGGGTGGCATAGTCCATCCAGGCCTCCAGGTCATCTTTCCGGAAGGCACTGGTACCGTGCAGAGAAAGTTTTAATTTATGGTAGGAATCTAGCTGTATGGAGGGGACTGCCAAGGGCAGAGAAGCCAACACTGAACTCTTGGGTGGGCAAGGGGAGGTGCACGGGGAACCCCGAAGGGTAGTATCACTGGACAGATCCAAGGCTTGTAGCAACTCCTTGGTAGTCCTCCCCTCCACAGCTAACAATTTAAGCAGTTTATCCTTAAAACTATTCATTTGAGGAGACCCCAGGAGTGACTGACCCACTTCAGATATGGATTAACCTCCACCCCTCAGACGCACCCTCCGGGTAAAGTACAGGAGGTACCTTCTCAGGGTCGATGGCCATACTGCATAGAAGTAGCACCTGCAATGTCTGGCCAAGCAAATCAGCCATACGCCTTTTCACTTCAACCTTACCTAAACACTTTACCCGTTCTGCAACAGAGACAATATCAGCAGCTGGGGTACCCAAGGGCAGATCTAACAATAATACAATCTTCTGGGAATCCAGCTCTTCGGCTTCACCCCAGCCCATCAGTTTGTGGACCATAGTTTTGATAGGTCCCAGCTTAATTTTTTCCAACACATCCCCTTCCATTTTTTCCATCTTAGGGGTATCTCCTCACTGAGCCACTAGGGGACACTAATCCCAGTGGTGCCTCCAATTTGTAACCCCTAGGGGGCACTACCCTTAGGGCTACTACTCCTGTCTGCCCCCTCTGAGGCAGGGTGAGTGGCCCAGATCCGTGGACGGGTGCCTCCACCCAGAGGTCGGGGTTAGCCCATGTAAGACTACGTCGGTTACAGCCCTCTGGGCTACTGCAACCTCCCTTTTGTCCCATTAGTGACTCCCACTGGGTACCAACAATTCTGTTCAACCATAGCCCATGGAAAATGTAATCCAGCTCCCTTTGGGGACCCCCTGTAAAGTAAGGCACAGTTATGTTGCAATCACCAAGCAGCAGTTCACCATTAATGTACACAATAGCCAGGATGTAGCTGTTAAAAACAATCTGATTTATTCAGGGGGAAAACAACAAGGATAGGGGCAATCAAGTTGATTAGCTTATCACTATACTCATCTACCTAGGGCTCTGTGCACAGGCCTATCCCTACCAGTTACTGTCCCTGGGTACCCAAGCCCTAGTGGCTAGTCCAAACCGTGGCAGCTGGTAGGGGCCCTTTCACACAGAGAAAAGAAAAAGTTAGTTAAACAGTCAGCAGTACAGTAATGTCATTTGGATCCAATGTGGCCATTCAACAGGGAGCTACCCTGAATTAGTACTCATGACCTCCAGACAAGATAGGGTCCTTCAACGTCAGCAGGGCTACTCCTGAGATCCACGAGACACCTCACACATTTATCTGGTAAACAGCAACAGGCAAAAGTCCTTTACTGGCAGCAGGATTTACTTGAGCTACACAAGCCTCCTTGCACATTTATATGGTAAACAGCAACAGGCAAAAGTCCTTTAATGGCAGCAGGATTTACTTGAGCTACACAAGCCTCCTCGCACATTTATATGGTAAACAGCAACAGAGGAATACCACACCAGGCAGCTGCTTCCAATGCTCCCACAAACTCACTGTCACTGAGATACTGCAAATGGCAGCCTCCACTTGTCTTCTGACCGAGCGAATTCAGCAATTTTCTCCAGTCCTTCTTCAGGTCGAGCCTGGTGGGTAGCTGTACAGAGCACAGCCTCCTCTGACCACCCGCCGACGGGTTTCGTCCACTGGAGCCAACACAAAAACGTCCGCTTCCCGCGTGAACACTCTTCAGTGCAGAAGCACACAGCTCCTCACTCCTCACAAGCCACAATGCATCTGGCTCTCCACAGCTTGGGGCACTCCTCCCCACTTGGGCATGACCTGATCCAATTGGCTGGTTGAGCCTGCCAGTCACTTCCTCTGCCTCTCACTGTTGCGAAAAAGTGCCATAGCCCATAATGCCTTTCCCAAATACAAACAGTTCCTCTATTGGTCAGCCGACTCTGTAGGGTCCCGAGGTACTGATTGGTCCAATTCAACACTTCTGGACCAAAATGGGGAAGACAGTCAAAACAGTCCTGGCTGCAAAGGAAGGCAGGTTAGAACAACTACAATATCATTACTACTTTAATAGATAGTCAGCAAACAAGCACATCTTCTAACGAAGCTCCCTCTGCACAATTAGCAATGGCAGAAATGGAGCGATTATTCTGCAGCCCGGGCGGGAGTCAAGCATAGCAACACTCAACCCCCCCCATTTCAACTAACTCTGACTGCAACACGCAGCCCTTAAAGGGACAGAATACGGAGGCCCTAAAAGAGCACTCACCAGGTCCCCATTTAGGCGGCTTTATGCCGATTACCAACCAGGCATAAGGCACGTTAGAAACCCCCATTTGCAAGGGGGTTACACTTGCCCACCTTTAGGTCATCTGATATGACTACCCCCATGTCCCTTTCCATTTTTCTTGTTGTTAGTATCTCACCCCCCATTGTGTACTTTTCCCCTTGGTTTTTGTTTCCCAGGTGCATTACCTTGCACTTCTTAGCACTGAATCTAAGCTGCCATACATTTGACCCTTCCTCTAACCTTGCCAAGTCACTTCTCATCCTTTCCACCCCATCTTGTGCATCAACTCTGTTGCAGATCTTTGTGTCATCTGCAAAGAGATATACTTTTCCTTCCAATCCCTCTGCAATGTCACTTATAAAGACATTGAAGAGGACCGATCCTAATACTGAACCCTACTGTGCCCCTCTAGTAACGCCCCTTTCTTCAGAGTGGACTCCATTTACTATTACTCTCTGTGTCCTATTCTCCAGCCAATTCTTTACCCAGGCTTTCATTGTGGGACCCACTCCCAGGCTGGCTAACTTGTACATTAATCTTTTGTGTGGGACTGTGTCAAATGCCTTGCTAAAGTCTAGGTAGGCCATGTCCACAGCCCCTCCCTGATCTACTACTTTGGTCACCCAAAAGAAATCTATCAGATTTGTCTGGCATGACCTTCCTGCTGTGAATCCATGCTGCCTTGGGTCCTGAACCCCTCTGGCCTCTAGATACTCAACAATTATTTCCTTCAGAAGTGATTCCATCATTTTCTCCACCACTGAGGTTAAACTAACAGGGCTGTAGTTTTCTGCTTCTGCCTTTCTCCCACTTTTGTGAAGGGGAATCACATCTGTCCTTCTCCAGTCCTCTGGTACCACCCCATCCTCCCATGATTTGTTAAAGAGGGTGGTCAGTGGTGTCACTAGTTCTACCTTTAGTTCTTTTAGAATTCTGGGATGAATCCCATCAGGCCCCATTGCTTTGTCCACCTTCAGTTTTAAGAGTTCTTTCAGAACCCTTTCTTCTGTAAATGGGCTGGTATCAACTTCTGTATCCAGAGTGTTTCAACTGTTTGTTTTAGGTACCTCCCCCACTTCCTTTGTAAATACTGAGCAAAAATATTTGTTTAATATCTCTGCCTTTTCACTGACACCTTCTGACCACCCTCCCTCCTCTGTATTAAGCCTCACTAACCCTCCCTTGGTCTTCCTTCACTCCCTGATGTACCTATGAAAGGTTTGATCCCCCTTCTTAACTGAGTTGGCTATCTTTTCCTCGGTTTGGCCTTTTCCTGTTCTGACTGCCTTCCTTTTGCTTTAACTGATACAGTTCTCTGTCCTGCTCCTTCTGTGATTCCTTGTACTTCCTGAATGCTTTCTTTTTCTCTTGAACCTTTACTGCCCCTTCCTTTGAGAACCATAGTGGTTTCTTACATCATTTCATTTTGTTTATTTGCTTCACAGAAAGGCTTGTTAGCTCTGTGATGGCAGTTTTTATTATTCCCCATTGTTCTTCCACCCCTCCTTCCTGCCCATTTGCTAGTGCATTCCTTAGGCACTCACCCATTTTGGCAAAGTCAGCCCTCCTAAAGTCCAGTACTTTTGCCTTTGTATGACTTGACTCTATTGCTGTGTTTATTGTGAACCATACTGTTCGATGGTCGCTAGTTCCCAGATGGCTACCCTCTTCTACATCTGTGATCCTCTCTTCACCTCCATTTGAGAGAACCAGGTCTAAGATTGCTCCCTCTTGAGTGGGCTCCAATACTAGTTGTCTAAGGCATGCCCCCTGTAGGGCATCTAGAATAACCCCACTCTTTGAAGTGGCTGCTGCAACTGCACTCCAGTTAACATCTGGCATATTCAGATCACCCATCAGCAATATCTCCCCTTTTTCTGCCATTCTAAGTATTATTTCTATCATTTTCTTGTCCATTTCCTCCCCCTGAGAAGGGGGTCTGTATACAACCCCTGAGCGGGTTGTGGTGTCATTGCCGGTCTCCAAATTTACCCACAGTGCTTCTTCTCCTCCCTGTTTACCCTTTTGTTCTGTTGCTTTGATTCCTTCCCTTATGTAAAGAGCTACTCCACCTCCTCTTTTACCCTCCCTGTCCCTCCTGTAGATAGTGTATCCTGGTATGTTTATGTCCCAGTCATGGTTTTGTGTGTACCATGTTTCTGTGACTGCCATGATATCCAGATGTTCCTCCTCCATCAAGGCTACTAATTCAGGAAGCTTGTTACTCAGACTACAGGCATTGGTACTCATTGCTCTCCATTTTTTGATGGCTTTACCTTCTTTTGCAGCATCTCCCACTGACCTGTCTACCTCGGTCTTTTTCTCATTTAGTACCCTGTTTTGTAGGGAGAGGCTGGGATTTTCCTGCTGCTTATCAGTGCCTCCCCCCTTGACTAGTTTAAAAGCTTGCCAAAGAAGCATTTAAACCAATTGCTCAAAAGACTTGTTCCCTTCCCGGACAGATGCAGACCATCCTGCCAGTACAGGCTGGTGTCCCTCCAGGTGGAACCCCAGTCCTCAATAAAGCCAAACCCCTGTGCTCCACACCATTTTTTCAACCATTCATTAAACTGCATGGTGCAAAGTACCCTCGCCTCACACCTGCCATTGACAGGCAGCACCTCAGAGAAGGATATTGTGTGTGCTACTTGTCTTAGGCCCTTCCCCAGTTCTACAAAGTCCTTCTGCACTGCTCTGATCTCATGATTAGCCAAGTCATTTGTCCCTAGGTGGACAATGATGTCCAGCTCAGACTCCCGTGCAGCTGTTCTTGTGATCCTGAGGATGCACTTCCTGTATCTCCAAGCCATGGCACCAGGCAGGCAGGCACCTTATTTCAGTTTTTCCTGCTCCCCCCAGTTTTATCCCCCTAATAATTGAGTCCCCCACCAGGAGCTGCTTTCTTTCCTTGTGGTGTCCTCTGCCTCCTTCCTGTGGGCCTCCCTTGTGACAGTTGTCCTCAGCCTCCTTAGTCTCCTCTGTGGGTGCATCCATAGGGGAACTATGCTGCCCCAGAATGATGTATGGATTGTGGTGTGGAACAACTGACTGGGTATGCCACTGTTCCACCATCCTCACCCTCCCTGAGCCCACTGTGGTCCAACTGTTGTGCTTTCTTCGCAACCTCTGAGGTAGTGGTGGTGGCTCTGGTGCTCCCTGGATGGGGGAGGTTTCCTTCCTACCCTCTCCTTATCTCTCTGACCTACTTCACTCTGGATGCTCCCCAATTGGGGGCTATGTGCTAAATGACCCTGCTTATTTTACTCGCTTTCATTTGTTACCATAATGTCTTCCTGTCTGTATACTATCTCCCCTTGCTTACAACAGATGAATTAGGATCTCTTTCTTAATTTTTTTCTATGCCCTCTTACCAGTTTCCTGCATGACCCCCAATCTTGTTGACAAAATGCAATATTTTACTTTATACCCTGTACCAAACCCTGCACCTTAATCACACTGTTTTGATATAAAACCTTATTCCAAGGATTGCTCAAACTCTGTGTATAATCCCCTGTGTTACATAATGTCTTTTGTTTTGCACCCTGTACCAAACTCTGTACCATAATCACATCATTCACATATAAAACATTCTTCCAAGGTTTGCTCCTGGGTAGGAAGGAGGGGTGGAAGAACAATGGGGAATAATAAAAACTGCCATCACAGTGGTAACAAGCCTTTGTGTGAAGCAAATAAACAAAATAAAATGATGTAAGAAACCACTATGGTTCTCAAAGGAAGTAGCAGTGAAGGTTCAAGAGAAAAAGAAAGCATTCAGGAAGTACAAGGAATCACAGAAGGAGCAGGACAGAGAACTGTATCAGTTAAAGCAAAAGGAAGCAGGGAAGGCAGTTAGAACAGGAAAAGGCCCAAACCAAGGAAAAGATAGCCAACTCAGTTAAGAAGGGGGATCAAACCTTTCATAGGTACATCAGGGGGTGAAGGAAGACCAAGGAGGAGTTAGTGAGGCTTAACAAAGGGAGGGAGGGTGGGCAGAGGGTGACTGTGAAAGGCAGAGATACTAAGCAAATATTTTTGCTCAGTATTTACAAAGGAAGTGGGGAGGTACCTAAAACAAACAGTAGAAACACTCTGGATACAGAAGTTGATACCAGCCCATTTTCAGAAGAAAGAGTTCTGAAAGAACTCTTAAAACTGAAGGTGGAAAAAGCAATGGGGCCTGATGGGATTCATCCCAGAATTCTAAAAGAACTAAGGGTAGAACTAGGGACACCACTGACTACCCTCTTTAACAAATCATGGGAGAATGGAGTGGTACCCGAGGACTGGAGGAGGGCAGATATGATTCTCCTTCACAAAAGTGGGAGCAAGGCAGAAGCAGGAAACTACAGACCTGCTAGTTTAACCTCAGTGGTAGGGAAAATGATGGACTCACTTCTGAAGGAAAGAATTGTTGAGTATCTAGAGGCCAGAGGGGCACAGGACCCAAGGCAGCATGGATTCACAGCGGGTAGGTCATGTCAGACAGATCTGATAGATTTCTTTGACTGGGTGACCAAAGTAGTAGATCAGGGAGGGGTTGTGGACATGGCCTCACCTAGACTTTAGCAAGGCATTTGACACAGTCCCACACAAAAGATTAATACAAGTTAGCCAGCCTGGGAGTGGGTCCCAAGATGACAGCCTGGGTAAAGAATTGGCTGGAGAATAGGACACAGAGAGTAATAGTAAATGGAGTCCACTCTGAAGAAAGGGGGGTTACTAGTGGGGTACCGAGGGTTCAGTATTAGGACCGGCACTCTTTAATGTCTTTATAAGTGACATTGCAGAGGGACTGGAAGGAAAAGTATGTCTCTTTGCAGATGACACAAAGATCTGCAACAGAGTTGATGCACAAGGTGGGGTGGAAAGGATGAGAAGGACTTGGGAAGGTTAGAGGAAGGGTCAAATGTATGGCAGCTTAGATTCAATGCTAAGAAGTGGTAATGCACCTGGGAAACAAAACCCAGGGAAGAGTACACAATGGGGGTGAGATACTAACAACAACAAAACGGAAAGGGACCTGGGGTATCATAATCAGATGACCTAAAGGTGGGCAAGCAATGAGAGGGCAGCAAGGAGGGTTGGGGATACTGGGATGCATAGGGAAGGGCATCACCAGTAGAAAACAGTAAGTTATTATCCCTCTGTACAGACAGTCGGTGAGACCACATCTGGAGTACTGCATGCAGTTCTGGAGACCCAATCTCCGCAAAGACATAGACACAATGGAAGCTGTCCAGAGGAGAGCAACTAAAATGGTGCAGGGTCTGCACCGGAAGACATATGAAGAGAGACTTAAGGAGCTGAATATGTATAGCCTCGTGGAAAGGAGGGAGAGGGGGGACATGATAGAAACTTTTAAGTACCTCAAGGGAATCGACAAAGTCCAAGAGGGTAGCATCTTTCAAAAAAAGAGGTGTGCAAGAACAAGGGGACATAATTTGAAGATAGAAGGGGGGCGGCTCAGAAGTAATTTAAGGAAGTATTTTTTCACAGAGAAGGTTGTGGATGCATGGAACGGCCTTCCGGAGGAGGTTGTGGAGTCAAAAACAGTGGTGGAATTCAAGCATGCATGGGACAGTCATAAGGCAATTCTAGGGGGTTGGGGTAGGAACAAGTAGGCTGCTGGTTAACTAGAATCTGCCGCTTATCCATTAGGTAGGGAAATGGGCAGACTGGGTGGGCCAAGCGGTCCCTATCTACTGTCAAAATCTATGCTTCTATGTTTCTATGCTCAAACTCTATGTATAATTGCCCTGTGATACAAAATGCCCTTTATTTTTTGTCTACTACTTTGATTGTTACTCCTTACCTCAATGTTCAATCTCCCCTCACATTATATTATGCTTCCTGCCTTCTGTGTGTATTCATGTAAATTGTATAATTCCCTATTTCAGAATGTTACTGTTTTGCCTTCTGTATATACTCTTGTTTATTGCTCTGTAACCTCCTAGGCTGTGCCTGAAAATAATCATTCCTACAGCTAGTGTACCTACCCGGTAAACAAAAACTAAATAAATAAATTAAAAATTTACAATGGCATCCATGAGGTGTGTTACATTGACTACACCTAATCAAATTTGGTTCAAAACGTGTTTGTTAAAATATAAAGATGGATGATGTAAAGTCGTTTCAGCACTTGACTCGTTTGCATTGCCATCCAGTTCATAAAAGATTGTTACAGCAGTATATAAAACGTACAATACACATCACAAGTGAACACTAAATTACAGCAGTTACATTTCATACATCATGAAATTTAAGCTCAGAATACCGGACAGCACTATTGTTACTGAAGAAGTTTATAATCAATGGAACGCCAGGAATTAATATGATTTCCTATTTTGAAGTCAGGCGTAAACATTGTGATGACTCCATGCAGAACAAAGCATTTCACTCTATTTAGAAGTGGTAGATGAGTAATATAACTCATATAATGTGTGGCAGTTGAGACATATGTCCCCTGCTGTTTAAAATGACTAAAATGATGAGAATTACTGTACAGCAAGTTCACGATTCATCAGTCTTCTTACTTTCAAATGCTGAAGCCAGTTATTGATGGTCGCTGTACATTTAGTTTGTACCACCCCAACACAGTGCTTTTTCGTATGGTGACCTTTAGTCTCCTACTCAGCGAAATCATTTTTTTCTGGAGAAATATTACTGTATCACAATCGCAACAGATTGCAACTGTGCGTGTGTGTGTGGGGGAGTTGCAACATTCTCTCAAATACATATTTTGTATTCATTGTGGGTTGTTGGTGACATAGGAGAGGCTACCTTGGTGATACAAGTGTCGCTCCCTGGGAGGGACAGAGGGAGAGAGCTGGTGGCTGGTGCTGGGAATCAAGTGAGTGTCTGCAGGTCAGAGCTGCTGTTGTGGTGTTGGTGGCAGCAGAGGCGGTGGAGGTGGTGGGCAGCCTCCTACTCAGCTGAACCGCCTTATTCAGAAAAATATTATTGTATCGCAATCAAAACAGATTGCAGCTGTGTGTGTGTGTATATAGGGTGCAATGTTCTGGGGGCAAAAGGAAGGGTCAGGGGACGGGGTCGGATGGGAGGGGCAGCAGCAGAGTAGAGGTGCTAGCTGCAAAATCGAGCAGACTTGACAGACCAAATGGTCTCTCTTCCTTGCAGAAATATATGTGTGCTGTGGACTGGCAGAATGCATGCCACGTGCTTAATTCTGTAATGTATGCATGCAGTTTGCATACACAAAGTAATTCTAAGTGAACCAGGTCTAAAAGGCAAATCAGGTTTGCATGCTGCAAGCTTGACATGTGCACAGCAGGTAAGCTGGTGTGAACATCTTCTAAAAATTACATCAGGTTTGTGTGTTGCAGACTTGACACGAGTGCAGCAGTTAAGCTGGTGTGAACATTTAAACATCTCATCAGGTTCAAATGCTGCACACTTGTCATGTGCAGCAGCTAAGTTTGTATAAATCTCATCTCAAAAAACACATCAGTTTCTATTCTTTTACTACTGCTAGCAATTAGTCATTAAAATACATTTTTATTTGGATTCCGATAAAAATTAGGTAAACTCATTAATTCCTATCCTTTTGCAAGTTGTTTAATGGCTTCTGATTTTTGTCATTAAGTCACCAATAATTTATATTGTTTGCTTACCGCATTAAATGCCTAGGATATAGCTAGTCAACATCCCTATTCCAAATGCACAAAGAGGGGCCTCTGTGTATTGAAGCCTATCCTTTTTGTCTTGGACCACGCAAATCTCTTATGCATATTTAGAGCTACAGTTTCTCCATGACTGTTTCATCTTACTTACTTTCCCTTTGTCATTCTGTATAGAGCATATACAGTACGGCCATGCTCAGCACTCTTTGTGCTGAGTAGGGTCTTGGAAGCATGCACCATATCTCACATTTTGTCACTGAAAGAAGGGACATGAACACTCAAAATGAGGGACAATGAGGACACTAACCCACATGATGATCAGGACACATCCTGACACATGAAGATACAGTATCTCAGAGCACAGTGGAATGCAATGCATTAGCACCCGAGAATAAATTTCTACCATTAAGCAGCAGTGCCATTTAGATACAGTAGACGCAGTTGCCCCCCACCTCCCCACCCCAGTATTTGTTCCCTGATTGTTCTTATGGTGTGGCAATAATAACATTCATTTTTGACTTAATCTTTTGCACAACAAGTGCTCACCTGGCCTGTGTGTGCTCATGCGGCAAGTACTCCTCAAACTCAACAGTGTCCGTATTGTGTTGTCCACTCTCTCCAGCCATTAACAGCAGCAAAATCACATTGATGTGGATTAGATCCAGCCAAGAAAAAGTGCATGAGTCTTGCAAGTGTGACACTGTCTTTCTCACCAGAGTAACAGACTGCACACTACAGCTTGGAGGAGACAGTGAGCACTGAACTCTCAATAGCAGTGTTGTGGCAGCATATTTTTGATGGTCTGCTCTTATGGAGTCTCTATCTCCCCTGGTGACTGAAGGGGCAGAGGGTGCACTAGAAGCTAGCTCAAGACTAGACTACCTACTTACTCTACTAGGCACGTCATACACAAAACAAGCATTTGTCTATGCCGAATGTTGCTTGCTTATATGTGCTGTTCAGGTATTTGGCAGTGAAAGTACCATGCCTAAGAAGACTACAGAGGACACTGGGTGAGAGGGTGGGCAACTCTAAAGTCCCAGCAGAGCTCCATTGATCTCGCTCACGCCTCCTCCTCTCTCACTCACTCGTTCTACTTCTCCCAATGCTGCAGGCTGCCCTTCTGTAGTGGGCTCCTGCTTGCGTTGGCACTTTTGTCTGCCTACAAAGAACTCTGCAGCAGTCCTGACAGCTCCATTGAGCTCGCTCACTCCCCCACTCTCACACACTCGTTCTGTTTCTCCTGGAACTGCAGGCTGCCCTTTTGTACTGAGCTCCTGCCTGTATTAGCACCTTTTTCCTGCCCACAAAGAAATCTGCAGCAATCCCAACACAGCTCCATTGAGCTCACTCGCTCCCCCTCTCTCATTCACTCCTATTTCTCCCAGCGCTGCAGGCTGCCCTTTTGTACTGGGCTCCTGCCTGCATTGAAGCCTTTTTCTGCCCACAAAGAAATCTGCAGCAGTTCTGACAGAGCTCCGTTGTGCTCACTCACTCCCCCTCTCTCATTTGTTTGTTCTGTTTCTCCCAGTGCTGCAGGCTGCCCTTTTGTACTGTGTTGGTGCCTTTTTCTGCCCACAAAGAGATCCGCAACAACCCTGACAGAGGTCCATTGGTCTCACTCACTCCCCCCTCTCTCACTCACTTGTTCTGTTTCTCCCAGCGCTGCAGGCTGTCCTCTTCTACTGGGCTCCTGCCTGTGTTGGCAGCTTTTTCTGCCCACAAAGAAATCTGCAGCAGTCCCAACAGAGTTCAGTTGAACTTGTTCACTCCCCACTCTCACTCACTCAATCTTAATCTGACCCAAACACTGATTTCCCACAGCGACCACGCTATTCTGTGCCAGAAGTGCAAAAACATATTTCGGCCAGGATGTGAAAAATGACTGCTGTACTGTTCATAAGGAGGTGTAAAAAAATACCAGTGTTGCAAATCTGGCATGAAAATATTACAAATTTATGAAGTTACAAGGGTGAGTGGAAACAATGCAATGCACGCTTGTAATACAGTCATTTTATGGACTTTCATCACCAAATTTTCAACACAGGAATTTTAGGACCTCTGCTCATGAACAGTGTCACTATCATTTTCTTAGTCTGTCTCGAACACTGATTTTCCACAGTGACAATGCTATTCTGCACCGAAGTACAAAAACATATTTCGACTAGGATGTGAAAAATGACAGCTGTACAGTTCATAAGGAGGTATGAAATAATGCCAGTGTTGAAAATCTGACGTGAAAATATTATAAATCTGCAGTTACAAGGGTGCATGGAAACTAACATACCAACATACTAAAATGCCAGCAGAATAGGCCTAACGGTCTTTCATGTCTGCTCGTTTGGTTAGCCCCCACCCTGGGAGCTGACCTTGCTGCCCCCCTCGCTCTCTCTGGCTTCTTCCTTCCCAGTCCCACATATTCCCGCTGCACAGGACTTTGCTTCCAGAACCCCTCTCCTGTACCTGTCCCAACCCTTCTTGAACCCCTCCACTGTCTCTGCCTCCACCAGTCCCCTCAGCAGCACATTCCATGGCTCCACCACCCTCTCAGTGAAGTAGCACCTCCTTCTCTCTCCCCTGAATCTCCCCCCTCTAGCTTCCACCCATGCTCTGTAGTTACCCCCCTCCTTCCTTCGGAGAACCCTGACTTCTCCTCCCCTATTTAACCCCTTCATGTACTTGGTGACCTCTATCATGACCCCCAATCCCTTCTCTCTTCCAATGTGTACATATTTAGCTCTTCAAGCCACTCCCCATAGGTCCTGTCCCCCAAGCCCCAGATCATTTTGGTTGCCCTCTTCTGGACCCTCTCCAGGAGTTCAATGTCCCTCTTTAAGTGTGGCCTCCAAAACTGCATGCAGTACTTGAGGTGCGGACTCACCAAGCAGTTATACAGGGGAGTATCACTTCCTTTCTTCTGGAGGTGAACCCCCTAGCGATGCATCCCAGCATCCTGATGGTCTTGGCTGCAGCCCTCATACAAATCTCTGAGTTGTTCATCTTGACATCCACCACCACCCCCAGGTCCCTCTCAGACATTAAGACTTGTAGCATCCCCCCCCCAGGTGTACTCTTGGCCTGGCTTTCTGGCTTCCAGATGCAGTACCTTGCATTTCCCTGCATTAAACCTCAGCTGCCACTTTCTAGACCACCTTTTCAGAGTCTCCGGATCCCCCTGTAGGGCCACCCTCTCCTCCTTCCCATCCACCACCACCACCAGTTTTGAGTCATCTGCAAAGAGACTCATTTCACACCTGATAACCTTCCTTTTGTCAGAGACATAGGCATTGAACAAGAGGGGCCCAAGGACTGATCCCTGAGGGACCCCACTAATGACCCTCCTTGGGGATGAAACTATCCCACCAACCACAACCCTCTGGGTCCTGTCCTGGAGCCAATTGCCCATCCATCTGATCATCTGATTCCCCACCCCCATTTCTCCCAGCTTATTCAACAGGGCCCCATGATGAACAAAGTCAAATGCCCTGCTGAAGTCAAGATAGAGGACCTCCACCGGTCTACCCAGGTCCAAGGCTCTCATCACCCAGTCATAGAATTCCACAAGGTTTGTCTGACACGATTTCCCCTGGATGAATCCAGGCTGTCTATCATCCAGGCACCCTGACTTTTTCAGGTCCCCTCCTAGCCTCTCCTTGACAATGCCTTCCATCACCTTGCCCACCACCAATGTCAGGCTGATGGGCCTGTTGTTCCCTGCCACCTCCTCTGATCCCCTCTTGTAGATAGGCACTATATGTGCCACATTCCAGTCCTGGGGCACCCACCCAGTCCTTAAAGAGATGCTGAAAATCTCCATCAGGGATTTTGCCAGGACATCTACCAGTTCCTTCAGCACTCTGGGATGTAATTTATCCATCCCCGGTGCTTTCTCCATTTTAGGGGATCTAAGGGCTTCCCTCACTCTCTCTGCCATGATTTCCATCTCTGCTACCTCGTCTCCCTGCATTGCCTTCCCTCCTCCTGCCAGTGATGGCCCACCCTCTCCCCAGACCCGACGATTGGCAAGGGTCCCCCCTCCTCAGTTTCACCATCTCCTCTCATGTATGATGCAGCCTCCCCATTTTCCTTGGTGAAAATTGAGGCAAAGTACTCATTTAGTACCTCAGCCTGCTCCCTCAGATCTTGTGCCCATCCTTCCTTGTTTTCATCCTGCTAATCTGCCCCTTCACCCTTAATTTTTCCCCAACATATCTAAAGAACCCCTTGTTCCCTCTTCTAATTTCCCTGGCCAGGTTCTGCTCCTTCCTTGCCTTAGCCATCTTCAGCACCCTAGTGACCCTTCTGGCCATCAGCTCGTACTCCCCCTCGATCCCTTTCACTCCTTAAGCACTTGAAATGCCTATAAGCCACCTTCTTTCCCCTCACCACCTCCTGAACCTCCCTGGTCCACCAGCAGGGTTTACGGGCCCTACCACATTTTTGTCTTACTCTTCCACAGCTGTTGGTAGCATCCTGCACCCCCCTGATGATTTCCCACCTACTGTCAGCATCCATGTCTGCCCTAATCCCATCCAAATGCTTCTTAAGGATCCTTCTCATTTCCTTGAAATCCACCCCCCTGAAATCAGTTACCTCCATCTTTGTGCAGCCTTCTACCCCTCCTAGGTCCAGGCAGAACCAGACCATGGCATGGTCGCTCCCGCCAATGGGTCCCTTACCTCCAGGGCCCCAATCTGGTCACTGTCTGCCAGGACCACATCCAGTATCTGTACCTCCCTGGTCAGTTCCCCCCCTGCTGAGTTAGGAACTCATCCTGATAGACATCCAACAACCTCTGTTCTCTGGCCACCGGGGATGTCATAGTCTCCCAATCCATTCCTGGCATGTTTAAGTCCCCCAACACCACCACCCTTCCCCTGCCCAATTTGGAGTGTCCCCCAACATCTGCCACCAGACTCTCCTCCAGCTCCTCTGCCAGTGCAAGGGGTCTATACCACTCCTATTTTTACTCTCTTGCCCCCATTTGTTATCAAGGTGACCCAAATTGCCTCCAGTTCCCTCCACTTCTTCCACTCCTCCTATGCCAATGCAGTTTTTGACTATTATTGCTACCCCTCCTCCCCTTCCCTGAACATGGTGTAACCCTTCAGGTTCAGGTCCCAGTCATGCCCTGCAGTGGCCCAGGTCTCAGTGACCGCTGCTACATCCACCTCTCCCTTAGTTAGCATCACCTGGAGCTCAGGCATTTAATTGCCCAAGCTCCTAGCATTTAGCAGGACTACCTTCCACCCTTTCCATATACTTCCATTTCCCATGGGGATTCCGTCTTCCCCATGCCAGCACTTACCAGTTGGCCTTTTCCCACATTCCTCCAGCTCCCCGGTGGGGGGGGGGCTGAGTCCCTCTTTTATTGGACCCCTCACAACATTTTCTCCCATCCCTTCCCCTTCACAAGTTTAAACCCCACCTTTCACCAATGAACCCCTCTATTTTCAACTTAAGGATTTTCCTCCCCAAATTGAGATGGAGCCTATCTCTAGCATATAGCCCCTTATCCTCCCAGGTCTCCCCCAACTCTCCCATCAACTCAAACCCTGTGCAACACACACTTGTAACACAGTCATTTGATGGGCTATCATCGCCAAATTTTCACCATAGGCATTTTAGGACCTCTGCTCATGAACAGTGTCACTGTTAGTTTCTTAATCTGTCCCAAACACTGATTTCCCACAGTGACCGCGCTATTCTGCACCAGAAGTGTGAAAGCACATTTCAGCCAGGATGTGAAAAATGACAGCTGTACTGTTCATAAGGAGGTGTGAAAAAATGCCAATGTTGAAAATCTGGTGTGGAAATATTGCAAATTCGTGAAGTTACGAGCGTGCATAGCAACTGTGCAATGCACACTCGTAAAACAGTCATTTTATGGATTTTTTCCACTCAAATTACAAACATAGGCTTTTTGAGAGCCCACCCATGAACAGTGGCAGTATCATTTCATTAATCGGACCAGAAAGGTGATTCCGTGCAGTGACCGTGAAATCACCTTTCAGGACTGAAAAACACCATGACAGTGGCTGAGTTCATGAGGAGGGTTCCCAGTAACCCCATGTTGAAAATGTGGTGCCAAAATTCCCAAAACTGCCTGAGATATGCAACAAAGTTGAAAAACCTATTTATGCCATTATACAGCTTACTGGCATTTTTTCAGTTTGCGGTCAGCTTTGAAGTGTACAGACGTGTTCCCAGTCCACCAAAGATTGTCGCACTGGGTTCTGGAGGTATGTATGGGGTGAGGGGGGTGTGGGGAGGCAGGCTGCACAGAGAGTGGCTGCAGGTTGGGGGCAGAGCCACAGACTCAACAAGGGACCGTTTTCTCTTTTACATGGTTTAAAAAAAAAGGAAAACATCACGGGACAGTTTGTCTTTTTACAGGGACATTTGGCATGCTGGAGTGGACTCCCAGCATGCCACCTGGGTGTTTGCTTTTTTGGGGGGCTGTAGCCAGTGGGGGATTGGGCACCCCCCAGCACACAATTCATTGAGGGGCATTATGCCAACAGAGAGTGGGCCTCTATCAGAAAATTCAACTAGAAGGGGGACTTGAATTAATGGGGATTGGGCACCCCATTGGCAAAGAAAGTGAGGAGAGGGCATGATGCCAAGGGGGATTGGGCACCCCCTTGGCATACAGCATAAATTTTGGTGTGGGGACATTATGCTGATGGGGACTGGACTCTCTGTTCGCAAACTGGGTTGGGGGCATGCAAGGTAGTGCCCTGCAATGACGTGTCGCTCCCTCATTGCAGTGGAATGGCTGATGCTGCAATGATGAGGCACCCCTGATTGCAGTGGCTAAAACATTTCAAGGTGGCGGCACACTGGCTGAACTAGTGTTAGCAGCAGTGTGCCACCCTATTGGGGAATGTGGGCCAAGCCTCAAAGGTGGGGGGGCACTGGCCAAAACAAGTCCATACCTCCACAAACTGCTTCTACAGCAAGCTGCCGCAACATGTTTTTTGCACATGTGCACAAGCAACATAAAAAAAAAAGCACAGACCCCCACGGAAGCAAGCT
Organism: Neoceratodus forsteri; assembly: GCA_016271365.2. Taxonomy (NCBI): domain Eukaryota; kingdom Metazoa; phylum Chordata; order Ceratodontiformes; family Ceratodontidae; genus Neoceratodus; species Neoceratodus forsteri. Next base: position 1,158,344,995 of record CM028130.1, on the reverse strand, counting down.
ATGCTTAGCAGCAGTGAGTGACAGCAGTGTGGGTGGCATTCATAGGTCTTAATCAGCGCAGTGCAGCAGCAACCAAGCAAGAAGCAAGCAATCCAGGTTGGGTGGGTTTGGTTGGTGAGGTGACTTGGTTGCAGACCATGTTGGGGACCTGTGATGGTCAGTGCTAGCATCCAGTTTTTGGGGGAAGGAGAGAGGGGAGCAGACTAAAAACAGGGATTGTGGCACACTGTGCCAGTCTGTAGGTTCTGGCCACATGGCCAGATAAGTAAAAGTAAACAATGTTTTTTTACAGAAGATTGAGGAAGGACTGAAATAATGATGTGTTTTTCACATTTCTTCACCTTTGGGAGGCTTCATGACCCATAGGGAGTGGGTTTTGATGGAATGGAGTCAGGGAGAAAAATCAGGATAAAGTTCTTTTATTTTGTGGGGGGCAGAACTTCAGCCAGAAAAATAATTGGTTATTAACAGGGTGGGTTTAAGTCCAAATCTGATGCACTGCTCTGGGGTATATACAGATGAATCTTATACATTTGAATTACTGTATTCCTGATTTGCATATCACATTTCAATCAGAACAAATAAGTAGTACCTTTATATATTGCAGACATTCTAAAACAGTCCCTTGCATTCATGGATAGTTGAGCAGTATGGTATGCACAGACTATTGGAGCCCCTCTATGGTCAGGCTTATGACCCCCTCACCCAGTAAAGCTGACCTCCACATCCCCACACTCAGGCACATTATGACAAAGGGCAAAGGAGACTGCAGGGGTGTGCACCATTGAAATGAATGGGGGTATTTTTTATTACTGTTTTATACATTATTGATGGAGAGTTGGAGATTAATGAAGGCCACTACTAGACTAACAAGAGCCTTATTAGTAGAACACTGGTCATCATTATTCTCCAACTCACCATCATAACATATAAAATAGTAATAAAAAATAACTCTATTCATTTCAATGGGGTATGCCCAAGCACTCTGACCTATGGACATCATCTCTCAAAGACTCCTGCCTCTGGCTCCCTAGTACTCAAGTAAGAGACTTTTTACTTATATCTATACTTTGTGGGTTGTCTGTAGCAGCACGGCCATACCACTACAGTGTGTGTGTGCATGGGGCAGGGGGATGGACACTGTCCATGTGGGCGTGTGTCAAGTTATTGCTACTTTGTGTTTGCACCTTAAAGTCTGTTTGGGTGGAAGAATTCAAAACTATGGAGTGAAAATAGTAGGAATACAAGCCAGACAGAAGTAATTAAGAGGTTCTGTGGGTAAGTTTGTGTACTGGGGTGGGAAAAACCGCATGTGTTTCCATTGGTATGTGGCTACAGTTCAACTATGAAACTGAGATGAGTAAGAGAAGAAAACTGAAAAGCATAACAGTGGCTACAAACATGCTGCATGCATGCAGATGTAATCAGATACAGTATGTATTGAAGTATAAGTGCACCATATGTGTGCACACAGTCTGGCTTAGTGGTTAAAGACACTGAACTGTAAGCTAGGGAGAATTGAAGGCATGAAGACCTGGGTATGAATCTCATCAACTCCCATTTGTTAATGGTGTGATTCTGATCAAGTCACTTAATTTGTATGTGCACAGTTATCAGTGATCCCTTTCTTTTTGCATGCATGCCACATGCATGTAGTCTTTTCCAATTTAACATAAAAATCATGGTTTCCACTCTTACTTGCTGTACACATGCCATAGAACTGCAATCAGTTCCAATTTAACATTTAAATAATTCTTACAGCATGCATATCACTTGAGTAGTTGTTATGTGTGCAGCATGAACAAATTTCTTTAAATTATTTCTGTAAGGGTTCTGCTGGCAGTTTAGTATGTTCATATATTTTGTACTTGTTACCCCCCAGGTCAGGAGCTTACCTTCTACCTCCTACAGCTGCATCCTGATATGCCTTCTGCTTTGTTTCTTAGCTCCCCCAGCCTACTCCTGGACTGCAGCCAGGGCAGGGGAGCAGATTAACTTAGTTACGGTACCTCCTGTGCCGATCCTGTTTCGTCTGACAGCTGCATTGCTCCTTGCTTCGCTCCCTTGGCCTGATCCTGGATAGCTGCCAGGGAGAGGGAGTGCAACTGACATTTCTTGGTGCCTCAAGCACCCATGAATGAGAGCAGGTTGTTGGTGACAGAGGAGAGGCTAACCTTTTGACACAAGTGCTGTTCCCTGGGAGGCATGAAGGGAGGGAGCTGGCTGCTGGTGCTGGGGCTCAATAGAGTGACTGCTGGCCTGAGCTGCTGAGCTGCTGCTGCAGTGCTGCTGGCAGCAGAGGAGGAGGCGGCGGTGGGCAGATGATGCTGGTGACAACAGAGGAGGAAGAGGAGGTGGAGATTTGTTTTTAGCACAGAGATTGAAAAGATGCTTTTTAGAGGGTATAGGGGGCAATCAGACTCAGAAGCTGATTTGTGTGATTCAAAGGACTGAGCTGTGCTGCTAATGTGCTGTCTCTGTTCTTTGAAATGCATGACCAGACCAGCCCCCTCAGAAAACTAGTGTCATTGGGACACTGCCTGCTCATTTGCCTGCCACAGACCAGCTCCTACAGCATCATTGTCCATTGGACTTGCCCCGTCACACCCCTCTCTAATAACTATCATATTAGCATGTTCACTTGAGCTTGCATGCATGATGAACATAAAAAAGGCTCTGATGACATTCTTTTGCAGAAAGTTGCATTGGTGTTGGGTGGTTCTGGACTTACCTGAATTGGTTTTCCCATCCCTAGTCTGTATACAATTTTTGTTTCACACACCTACAGTACTCATGTATTATTCTTTAATCTGTTTGCTGAAATTTTTACAAACAACATGTAAGACTCACACAGATCAAAATTAAATAGAACACAGACAGTGTATACAAAACATGCAGGCACATACATAAAATGAATTTCTGTATGTTGAGTCCCTTCCAAATAGAGGCTCACATAGAACAGTACCTCAATAGATATTACATGACATTATCTGTTAACAGGGTTTTATTTTTTGCTATACAAGTGGGGAATCTCCTGACAAGGAAAGAGAACTCGGAATGGATGGGCCTAGGGTAACAGAAGGGGCTGGGCATTCACCCACTGATGATGAAAGACAGCTGTCCCATGTGATATATTTTGTATTCAGTTCATGAACTATTTAACTGAAAGTTCAAGAGACTACAGAACCTTTAATGGACCAAAATGAACCAAGGCAAAAATCAGTTTGCATAAATTGTTTTGCTTATCAGCATGCTGATTCCCACTATAGGAGGTCAATATAAATATTATTTGAGCACTCAAAAGATTAACATTTAAGCTCCACCACAGCTTAAAATACTTTCAGATTTTGCTGATATAATTAGCAATTGGACATTTCTATTCAGGTTACATTTCATTATAAAAGACAATAGAATAAAATCCCTGTCATGTTTGCTCTCTCTCTCACATATTTATTGTTTATACCCATCAGTTTCTCATAATTCTTTTGGCTCCCTTTGAATACCCAAAATGCTTGTTGTTCCACTGCCCATGTCAGCAGGGTATTTCATGTTCTCACTACCCTGTCAGTAAAGAAATTATTCTTTATAAACAATGTAAACTAATTTTCTCAATCTTAAACAAATGTTCCTGGTTCAACTGGCCATACAAGATCAAACTTTCCTCACAATCTACATCAACCTAACCGTGCATAATTAGAGTGCTTTGTCTAGAGTTCATGTGGAAGTCTGTTATGAATGCCACACACTTCACAAAGCATTCTTAAAAAGGCACATGCCCAAGCATACCCCGGCTGTTCATATTTCTTTCTGCTGCCACACAAATGCTACTTCTTCCACCCACTGCCCCTGCCTCACCCATCCCCTTTGACAGACCTGCCAAGATGGTGATGCTGTTGGCCTTGTAGCTCAGTCATCAGTTGGTTGGCATTTCAGGTGCCCTTGTGCCAACTGTCACTTTCCCCTTCCAGATTTTTCGCCCAGTTTCTCACTGTGCTCCTTTCTCCTTTTTCACTGCTGTGCATTCTTTTTTTTTTTTAATCTTTTTCTCTCCTTCTGACCTGGTCTCTTCCACTGTCTCCACAAGGTGCCAGCTGGTTGGGTGTGGTGCCTGCAAAGGGTTGGCATCATCTTGCCAGTCAGGATTGTTTCCATTTATACTTCCCAGCCCTGAGCGCAGAGCGACTGGATGCAGTGATGCCAATGGCCAAACCGAGCATGCTTCCACACATGGCACGCTGGGCTTCTGCCCCACCTCTGTCCCTACATTTGTGGGTTCATTGCACCAGTCCTCAGCCACCACCAGGGGCCAGTCAAGCAGTGGACTCCATCCCCATCCCTCCACGGGAGAGCAAAGCAGTCCACCAGACACTCGATCCTCTCCCTTCCCGGCTGACCCCTGGCAGCCCACTCATACCACAAACACAGGTCGCCAGCATGTCAGGAGATAAGGCATGGATGCCTCAGCCCTCTATGCCACTGGGCTGGAACTGCTGTGCATTCTGTGTGCAGCTCTGGGGCCAAATTCTCACTGGTTCTTCTGGCTGCTGGAATACTGCTCTACTTTCTACTTTACTGAGAGATTTTTGCTCCCTGCCATGCTTCCCCTGGCAGTTTCTGTGTCCTTCTTCCGGTTGCCATTCCCTGACATTATGCTTGGGTGCACCTTCCCCTCTCAGCCTGTTTGTTGATCTGTCTCATGAGCTCTTGGTCCTTCTTCTTCCTGATCTGTGGATTCTACTGTTATCATGCTGCTACTCTTTGATAGCTGTTCCTGGGGGCTGTACTTCACATGTCTGACCTTTTGGGCCTTTAGTTTACTTCTATACCAATGGCCATGTTCCCCATGTCTACTGGGTGACACATACTTCTGTGGAGTCCACAACCCTACATTTAGTGGGCATCCACGCCATTGATTATGAAGCTTTGTTTGCTTATCAAATCTGAATTTTACTCTCTGCTTACCTGGCTTCTTCCTTCCATGCAGTCTAACCTTCCTAGTACAACAATCCCCTCCTTACAGAATGGGAGGTGGCAGTGTAACTGAGGTGAGCCAGTGGAGGCAGACATCAAGGTATCATTCCTTAAAGCATAGGCAGGGAAAAGAGTTTAGCAGAGGAATTATGTAGGGTACCTTCATGGTGCCAGTCAAGTTGACACTTCAGAACTAGCAAAAAAGTGGGCAGCAAGAAGCAAAGCCTATGGGATCAGATGAGGAGTGTGTCAGGTGCCTTCAGCACTCCAGGGTTGCTGAGGTCCCAGACACTTCAGTGGTTCGAGGGCGTCTAAGTCTGTTTTGTTCGAGACCTTGAATGCCGGCCTGGGAGAAACCTCCAACACTAGGGACAAGTTCTTTGGATCTGAGAGCTATTTTCATATTAACTGCCCGTAAGTTGCTATAAAAGGGGAGAATTCAGGGGAACAACACAGTGTTATTTTCATTTTACTGTATTAGTTTTTTAACAATTCTGTGTTCATTTCGTCTCTTAATCAAACCTGCAGCCCCTCCCCAAGTTCAATAGATGATTTTATTAATGACATCATATGGCACAGGATGTTAGCAAATGGCTGGATGGAAATTAGTGGTGTTTGGATAGTATCCAACAAAGCTGAATATCATTTGATACCACCAGAATGGTCAGATTTCAGAGATCATGTGATGTCAGTAACATCCAAGCAAGGATCAGACTACCTTTCTTCCTGGGTAAGTATCCAATTATGGCATTGGAGCTGAGTGGGAACTGTTGGATCCTACAGCTGGGTCCAAATATCCAAGATATGGATCTGACAGATATGTGGTTAGTACTGCTGAAGATAGAAGGGAAGTGGCTGCCTGCACTCCCTGTTTGCACAGGTGGGTCACCACTGCAGTTAGTGAAGGCTGGCACATCGTGAAGACACAGAACTACAGTAGCTGCTCTGGAGTGAAATAGTTTTTAACTATATTCCAGTGTTTTGTGTTTTTTTTTTTACATCGTATTGTTTACTGCTGTTCTTCCTTTGTACTGTAGTTCTAGGCGTAGTAAACAATTTTTTAAAACTTGTTTTCTGCTAGTTGTTTTCTGACTTGTCAGGAAGAGTATTGAAGCATAAGATGGGCCATGGATCAAAGTATGTGTGTTGCCTCTGTTTGTGCCTCAGAAGAGCTCTTCTGGAACAGGTCTTTGATATTTGCTGTGTTTGTCATTTTACTGTATTTCTACTTCATATCCTTCATTTTTCTATCAGTGAACTCAGTCATTCTCAGGGTTATAAAATTATACAAATTATATCTCAAGAACAGTGCTGTGTAACTGGTGAAAAATTCATATTTTACTGATCAGTATATTTACTGACCAGTATATTAGAGGTCCTAGTGTGTGTTGTTTTGAAAATGAAAAGAGAACATCTAGCAGTCGGGTAAACATAGCTGAGCAGGTTCCTAGGGAGGAGGAGGAAATTTTCCAGGGCCAGTCTGACATCAAATGATCTCTGAAATCTGACCATTCTGGTGGTATCAATGGGCAGACTAGGTAGGCCAAGTGGTCCTTATCCACCGTCAAGTCTATGTTTCTATGTTTCTCATTCAGTGATGCTGGCAGTGGTGACAGTGGAAAGAACACTACTACAAAGAAGAAGAAGAAGAAGAAGAAATAAATTATTGGAGGGTAAAGACATTAAAGCAGACTTAGCTGAAGGTCAGATGTGTACCTTCTTTCCTGATGCATGCTGCTGTTAACCCATCTGACCCTTCTGCTCCAGAAGAATCCCTGTGCAGGTTGGTTGTTGAGATGGAGAACTTCCAACTTTCACCAGCTGGAGTGGATAACAGACATTTGGGTTGTATGGTATATTCAAACAACATGAAGTCTTGCTGTATTCTGACAAATTGCAGTGAAGTCCAACCTTCGAACTGCCCCAGAGATGAAAGAGACAACTTTCCATGCCAGGCATGGAACGCTGAGCTCGAGCTCGGTTGAGACTCTGTCTGTTGCTGTTTGAACTCAAACCATCAGATTCTTTACTCCGCCTAGCTGAACAGTTGCTCCGGAGATTTTCTCCTTTGCTCGGTTCAATTTGTCGGTTAAAGTACCGTTTTTCTTGGTTTTTGACTGAATTTAAACCGTAACCTATCGGTTCAGTCTCTGTCTGTGGTTTTGTGAGTACTAGATAGGCTTATTTTTTGTTATTATTCTGTGTGGAACTTGTAAACATGGGAATCGGTTCAGTTTGAACCGATCAGGTTGTCTTAAAAAATGTTACTCTGCTTATACAGTGTGGTAACCGGTTCTTATCGGTTCTAAAAAATACAGATTTTATTACATTTTTTTCCACAACCCATAACACGGTCAGGAACCGATAAGGGTTCTTGCCTTGCAGATTGCCAAAAAAAGGGCACGTTTTTGTTAGGACTGGCCACGTCTGAGAAACCCAAAAGAAAAACCGTGCCCACTGGGTTTCAACACTTTAGTGTGTGTGTGGGGAAGTCTTTGCTAAGGCTGATCCCCACATCACCTGTGTTTATTGTCTGGGGTTTGACCACCTCGATTCAGACTGCCAGATTTGTAAAAATGTTCCTGCAGCTACCCTGGAAAAAAGAGTTGGTAGGCTCAGGGAAAGGGAGGCCAAGAAGTCCGCTGACCCAGATGGCCAGCCCGGTTTGGTTCCAACGAACCAGAAGGAGTGCCCTTTGATGAGGCGAAACTTCTTCAGGCAAGGAGAACCGACTCCGAGGAGTCGGTTCCGGTAAAAAGAACAAGAAGGGATAAATCAGCCGGTGCGGATCCACAAGTTCTTTCTCCGACTGCTGATGAAATAGCCAAAGCGATAAAGATTGTTCAGTCGCTATCCCCGGTTCCGACCGAACCGGCACCATTAGGAAGACGCTTGGTTCGGTTGGTTCCCCCAGTTCCGGATTATGATTTAGAGGAATTTTATGAACTGGAGGCGGAGGAAGGAGAGTATGAGGAAAGTGAATGTAATTACGAAAGTCTGAATGTGCCCATTTACCCGGACATCTCCCCAGACAGGCCTTCAGGATTGTCTCCTCCTAGGCTTTCTGAGTCCCCTTCCCATTTTATGTTTTACAAAAAAGTGGCTGAAACTCTTCAGCTTCCTATGGAAGAAGCTGTGGATGACCAGGAGGAGCCTGACTATGTTGAAATGATGGATATCCCAGAGTCCAGGAGGCTGTCTATTCCCCTTCATAAGTCCTTTGGGAAACAGACAATAAAAATTTTAAAGACTCCTAATTCTATATCTCCGGTGGATAAGAGAATGGACAAGAGGAAAACTGTCTCAGGCTCAGATACAGACTTCCTTACCCAGCAATGCAGCCATGTTGGGGTGGTGCAGGCTGAAGCCCTGTGATAAGGTAAATATACCATTGGCTTCACACACCCCCAGATAAGGACTCCAGGAGGATTGATGCCATGGCAAAGAAACAGTACATGGCAGCATCCTTGGGACTCAGGCAGGCTAATTATATGGCCTATACAGCTAGATATCAGAAATCTAGATAAGACACTGTAATAACTTTAGCTAAACAGGTCCCTGGCCAGCTTGCCAAGGAGCTGGAGCAGGTGGCTGCGGATGGTATTGAGGCATCCAAGATGCAATTCCATGCTGCAGTGGACTCCAATGATGTTTCATCTAGAGTCATGGCTACATCTGTGGCCCTTCATAGGATGGCTTGACTCAGACGTACTAGCCTGTCTCAGGATACCCAGACTAACATCATGGATTTTTCATGTTGTAGGTAATTCTCTGTTTGGGGAGCAAACAGAGAACTACATGAAGAAAATGGATGAGTACAGGACCACCTACAGGAGTGCTCAGGCCAAGAAAAGGCAGGTCACTCCTCAGAGGCAGCATCCCAGGGGCAGGGGAAGGCCTTTTCATAGGCCTTTCTACCAAGCCCAGGCCTTCTTTTCTGCTTATGCTCATGGGGGGTTCTTTAGAGGGAGAGGCAGATGGGGTACAAGCAGGCCAGCTTCTGCCCCTCAGCCTAAAGCCCCTTCCAAACAGGCACCCTGATGGGTTTGCCAGGGCCGATTCACCACCACCTGTAGGGGGCAGGCTGACTTACTTTGTCCAGGACTGGATGTCTCTAACATCAGACAAATGGGTCCTGGAAGTAGTAAGCCAGGAACTGGTTCTCAGCTTCAAAAAATTTTCAAAGATGAGAACCAGATCCTTTCCACCTGCAAATCCTTCAGAGGCATTTGCCCTAGAGGCAAAGGTCTCTTCCCTCTTGGCTCTCAGAGCCATAGAGAGGGTTCCACTCCTGCACAAAGGGAAAGGATTGTACTCCAGGTACTTCCTAACCCCCAAAAAGACAGGAGAATGGCGGCCCATCCTGGATCTCAAATATTTAAACAAGCACCTTTTAAAGCCAAAGTTCAAAATGGTGACTCTGGGAATAATTCTACCCTCTCTAAGGCCGGGGGACCGGCTAGTCTCCCTGGACCTCAAGGATGCCTATTTCCATATTCTCATCAGAAGATCCCATCAAAAGTACCTCAGGTTCGAGCTGCCCTCAGGCCACTACCAATTCAGAGCAATGCCCTTCAGCCTAACTTCTGCTCCAAGGGTGTTCACAAAATGCATGGCAGTAGTAGTTGCCTTCCTAAGGATAAAAAGGATCTCTATATTTCCATACCTGGACGACTGGCTCATAGTAGGCCAGTCACCAGACCAAGTCGAGTTACATGTACAGATAACTCAGCAACTGCTCACTTTCTAGGTTTCTGCTGAATCTTTCAAAGTCAGTTCTAGAGCCTGTGCAGCTCCTCACCTTCATAGGGGCAGAGCTGGATACAGTAAAAGGAAGAGCCTTCCTTCCCCTGGACAGGGCAAGGACACTTATTTCACTGGCCTCTTCATTCACCCCTCAAGTGTCTCGGCCAGCAAGGCATTTTCTGCAACTCCTAGGACACATGGCTGCCTCTACAGCAGTGGTGCAGGGAGCAAGATCTCAAATGAGGGATATTCAGTTCCACTTGAGAGCCCTTTGGTCTCAGAAAAGGGACCCTCTGACTTAACTAATTCCAGTGACTTGAACCCTGATCCAGGCGTTACAGTGGTGGCTGGATCAGGACAATCTAAGACAGGGAGTTCCTTTTGTCACTCAGTCTCTTTCTCTAATCCTTACTACAGATGCCTCCCTCTTGGGGTGGGGAGCACACATGGGACCCCTGACCACCCAAGGGTTGTGGTCTCCTCAGGAATCTCTGCTTCACATCAATCTATTAGAACTCAGAGCAGTGTTTCTAGCACTTCAAGCTTTTTCCAAGTCTGTTCAGAACAAAGTAGTTCAGATCAGGACAGACAATAGCACCTCAACGTGGTATATCAACAAGCAAGGGGGCACTCGGTCTATGGCCTTGTGCACAAAGGCAATGAAGTTATGGTCTCTGGCCAATTCTCTGAACACCTCTCTTACAGCAATACACCTCCCAGGCAAGGACAATGCCCTGGCAGATGCTCTCAGCAGGATATCTCAGGGCCATCACAAATGGTCCTTGGATCCCTGATTTTGAAGGTGATCTTCTTCAGATGGGACACCCACAGATAGATCTTTGCAGCCCCAGACAATCACCAACTTCTCTCTTCTGCTTCAGGCCCCCAGTGTTGGGCTCAGTCCCCCTGGATGCCCTAGTTCTCAATTGGGAAGGGAAGTTCCTGTATGCTTTTCCCCCCTTCCCTCTCCTATTCAAGGTTTTAGTCAAAATCAGGTCTCAACCCTGCAAGGTGATTCTGATTGCTCCAGACTGGGCCAGGCAGCCCTGATACCCTCTCTTGTTGTCCTTAGCAGTCCATCTTCCCCTATCTCTTCCCAGGAATTACAGCCTATTAACATGTGCTCAGGGGAGGATTTGGTATCCGAATCTCAAATCTCTCAATCTCAGTGCCTGGCTCTTGAAGAGTTAGAGTCTGCTGATTTGCACCTCTCTCAAGGTGTTATGGATATTCTAAAGGCTTCTCGGAAGCCTTCCATCAGAAACACTTGCAACTCCAAGTGGAAAAGATTTTCTATATGGTGCTCTGGGAAACATATTTCCCCAGAGTCTACTAGCCTGTCCATGGTCCTGGACTATATGGTTCATCTTAATAGCTTGGGGCTCAGACCAGCTACACTAAGAGTGCATCTGGCAGCTGTCTCTGCCTTCCTTTCAGCAGGCAAACCTTCTTCCCTTTCAGCCCATACTGTATTCTCTAAATTTTTCAAGGGATTGCTTCATACCAATCCTCCATTCAGGGACCCTGCCCCTGTTTGGGACCTTAATGTTTGCATTGCCCAGCTTATGCAACCCCCTTTTGAGCCTTTGTCCTCAGCAGAGCTTAAGTACTTGACTTGGAAAACTGTTTTCTTGGTGGCCATCACTTCTGCCAGGCGCATAAGCGACTTACAAGCCCTGTCAGTGGAGCCTGAGTTTATCTCTTTCCATAGAGATAAGGTGGTCCTCAGGATTAATAGGAAGTTTTTGCCTAAGGTGGTTTCAGACTTCCACCTTAAACAGTTTATGTCTCTTCCTGTTTTCCTCACTGACCATTCCTCCTCTGGGGAGAGGAGGCTGCACAGTTTGGATGTGAAAAGGGCCCTTAGCTACTACATAGAGTGTACCAAGGGTCACAGGTTTGACTTCCTCCAACTGTTCCTCACTTATGGTGAGGTTGGCAAAGGAAAACCTGCCACTAAGAGATCTATTGCCAGGTGGATTGTCTCTTGCATTCAATTTTGCTATGAAAAACTAGGTAGGACTCCACCCTCAGGCCTGAGGGCTCACTCTACCAGAAGTACAGCTGCTTCCCTGGCTGCTGCCAGGGATATTCCTATCTTAGAGATTTGTCAAGCAGCTACCTGGAAAACAGTGCACACTTTTACCAAGCATTACTCTCTGGATATCCAGGCTAGGAGTGATGCTCGGTTTGGCACAGCAGTGCTTCAGATCCTATTTCCTAGGTAGGTTCTGTCCCTCCTCCATGGAGGTACTGCTTGGTAGTCTGCAATTTGTCAGAATACAGCAAGACTTCATGTTGTTTGAAGAAAAAATTACTCACCTTAGTAATGTTGTTTCTTCTAATGGAGTCTTGCTGTATTCTGACCTCCCCGCCTCCCCTCTCAGAACCTTTGTTTTGGGATGTGGGTGGGCAGTAGCAGTGTTGGCACTCGAGAGGTGCCCCACCCCTTATTTCTCACCCCTTTAGTTTGGGTGGGTGGGTGTTGTGTTTGTTTCATTTTTGGGGTTTCCTGACTTGTGTCTTTGTTTTGGGACCAAAAAAATCTGTTTATTATATTTAGTAGCCAGTTGGCTAGTGTAAGTTTACAGTTTCCACACAGGACACTCCATGAGTATAGCTCATAAAGATCTGACAGTTTGAGTTCAAACAGCAACAGACAGAGTCTCAACCGAGCTCGAGCTCAGTGTTCCATGCCTGGCATGGAAAGTTAACTTTCATCTTCGGGGCAGTTCGAAGGTTGGACCTCATTGCAATTTGTCAGAATACAGCAAGACTCCATTAGAAGAAACAACATTGCTAAAGTGAGTAATTTTTTCATCTATCACTTTTGTCTCGATTAGGAAGTTGACCCGGGGGGGAGACAATATAGACACTGACTACAATATGTTCCACAATAACCTCATCATAAAGTTGAAGGAAAGGGTGATTACAGGACACCTGTTGATGAGGAGCATGAGGCTGAATAAACTGTGGCTGCTCCAATGAGCAGACATACTTCTTGATGGTTTGGTTTTCAGAAAGCAGTGCTGAAAAGAAAGGCATCACATGTGTCACCTTGTCACCTGAGAAAATGCAATGCTGGTTCCTGTAATGGGTCTATGAGTGCTGACAAGAAAGAAGTGGATGCTGGCGTTGACATAGTTCTAAATAAAACAGGCCATCAAAGTAGAGACTATGGCACTACTGATTATAAGAAGTCCTTCATCTACATGAGAGACAGACTAAAAGGAAGAACATTAATAGAAAGGTTGGGAAAAGAAGATATTGAGGATGAAGTGGATGACAAGAAAGACAAAATTCTAAATACTTCATCTCAATCTTGATTGCAAAACCAGGCCTTCATCCCTACTGTAGCATACAAGCAAAAAAAGCTGAAATGAACAAGGGAAACCACAACAGAGGAAAGAGTGCTAAAAACACTACTGGAGCAGAAAATGGAGAATTCACCAACTCCATATGGATTGCAACACTGGGTGCTAAAGGAGCTGGCTCAGGCACTGGTAGAGCCAAAAGTGGGCCTGTTTAACTTTTTCTTAGATACAGGACATGTACCGGATGACAGATGTGTGGCAGATGTTATCTACCTCCATAAGAATGGAGAAAGGAGAGGACCAGTAACTATAGGCCTGTAAGTCAGACATGCATTCTGGGTAAGTCACTGGAGTCCATAGTTAAGGAACAGCTGGTAGAATTCCTGGAGGTACAGCGGGTCCAAGACCTGATGCAGCATGGGTATATGAGAGGTGTCTCTTGTCAGAATAACCTCACTGAATTCTTCAATGGGAGTTCACAGGAACTGGACAAGGGCCGGACCCTTGATGTCTTGTATTTAGACTTCAGTAAGACGTTTGACTCAATAACTTACAGTCAGTGGAATAACAAACTGAAGATAATAGGTGTGGGTGACACAGTCACTGTGTAGGCATCAGAACAACAGTGTTGTAATAACTACCATCATCACTTGCTTAATATGAATTTGCATGAGGTGTTACATTTTCAACAGGGGGCACAATATAAGTAATGTTCTGTATATTGATTAACTTTTTTTTTATTACTATTTCTCTTCCGGAGCTCTGGCTGCAAGCCTGCTATCTGTTGTCCCCCCAGCGCCAGCCCCCGAAGATCAGGCTCACCCTCCCTTATGCACCCCGTGACTTAAACATCATGTCAGGGTGGTGGGGAGCGACTCGACCCACCCCAACGGATCCATGCCAGGGAGGTGCCTTCTCAGGGATGGCACTGTGGGGCACAACTTCATTCTGCAGGGTTCTTTTTCCACTTTTTCTCCCTGCAGGGCATGGAGTGCAATGACGCCAGTGACTGAGAGTGTGCACGCTCCTGTGTGCGCACCATTCAAGCATCTGCCACATCCCACCCCCATGGCTTGTGGTTATGCACCACTGACCCCCAGCCTCCGCTAGGGTGCAGGCAAGCACCGGCCACTAGAACCCACCCTCCCTGGAGATGAAGAGCAGTCCATTGGATGCTCAGTCCATCTCCTCCCTGCTGACCTACGGCAACCCATGCCCGTTCCTGAACACAGGTTGCCGGTGTTGCACAAGGTGTGGCGTCCAGCGCCTCAACCCTCAGCACCACCAGGAGGGCGTATATTAATTCACTTTTGATAAAACACACTGGATGTTTTAAAATGCTAAGTAGAATTTTTACCACTATGTACTGCCTTTAGTATTTAATATTCATTAAAATACAAGCCTTTTCTGACACAGGCATTTAAAGGCTTTTGAATGTCTTTTATTTATGGTATTGTGAGTTTGAGCTTCTGTTTCTTGTTTGTCTATTTTAATTGCTCATGTGCTCCAAGCATTTCTGTAGAGCTACAAAATATAACCAGTTTTATATGACAAAGGTCATTGCTGCTGATATCCTGTGTGCACTTTCTTTGTCTTTATTTACTGTCTATGATATTAGGCATCAGGAGGAGGCAGGATGGTAGGCAGTGGGGGTGTGAAGGTTTTAAACAGAGAGAAGCATATTGTGGTGATGAGGACCAGACATCACCCTGGCACAAAATGGGACATAGGGAGAGGCCAGAGGTGTTTGTTTCCCATACCCAGGGCTCGCACCAGACCACATTGGCAGGTAGCCGATAAGCCAGCAACCTCTGCCAGTCCCCTTTGGGCAGTGTTTTGCAATGCAAGATTGATCAGGAGCAAGACTACAATTATAGTGAACTTGACTTCCTCTGTCATTATTACTTGCACCATGGAGACCTGTCTGACAGATGATGCTTCCCCAGTATTGGAGATGTCTTTCTTGGCTGGATTCTCCATGGCGCACTGCCCAATTAGGGAACATGGGGCAGGGGTGTGGCCATCTGTTTTAGATTCAACCTAATCTTCTCTGTGAACCCACTGAGTTCTACTTTGTCACTGGATGCATGGCTCTATGAGGGAGTCTGGGGTATAGGAGGCTGAATATTTCTGGTGTACTGACCTCTGGGGCATGAGGGTGAATTTCTGCAGGAGGTTGCAGACTTTGTCATAATGAAAGTTTGTTTGTTTAGATGTCAGAATCATCAAAGTGGCTGCTCCTGAGTGATTCCAATGCTTGGATTGATGATGAATTACTGCAGTTTGGGCAAGACTTCCTCCAGACAATAAATTCACTGGGCCTCACATAAGTAATGCTACTGTGACCCACAATCACAAGCAAGTATTGGACTTAGTATTTTCATTGGGGCTAAATGTAAGCAACCTCATGATAGATCCAGTCCTTTGGTCAGATCATTGCACAGAAGGTTCTTGTTTAGGGCCCCCTCAGTAGTGCTTGCCATGTGGACATGGTCCATTATGTAAGCAATAATACCCTCCAGGGTGGGCAGTATTGGCCCTACCAGACCACCCAGTGGCATAATGAGGTCCGATGCTGCAGTTGGAGGGCCTTATAGCTCCTGGAAGATCCCGTATATCCCAATGCCACCCACCGTGGAGAGATATTATTTTGCTTAGAAAATGTATTATATATGTTTGAAATAAGTAATTTTTTGTTTATATGATAAAACATATTTTGTAATAAAAAAGTTTCTCTGCCTACATTAGTCTTTTTTTTTTTGAGCTAGGGATATTTTGGCTGGAGGAGATTCCATTCTTGTAACTTGGGGCTGGCTGTCATGGTTACCGTCTGCAGTCACAGATTTTTGTGTGTGTTTTTTATTTTTCCTGTTTATAAAACATTTTTTAATCCACCCCCCACCACCTGTACAGGCCTAAGAACTGAGTGAGCAGTGCAGTTCGTCAGCAAACTGGTGTGGGGCTGTAGTCCATGATCTGTTTAGTCAGCATAGTTCCACATTATAAAGAAAAAAAGAAAGAAATATGAGTTGGTGTGTGCTGCATTCAGGGGATATTTGTTTGCAGCTGAGTGGGAGTGCTCCCTCAGGTAAACTCTATTGACACACTCTACATATTTGGGCACTGACTGGAGGTTGGGAATTGAGCAGGGGTGAGCTTAACAATGAGGATACCAGTTTATTCCTAAGGCTGGGACTTTCAGTTGGTGGTCAATAGATGGAAGCAAAACAAACTGTGACCCAACCAGTCAAATCAAGAAAGCAGCAAGGAAGCTGCTGTATCCTTACTGTCTTCTGCTATCATTTACGTATTGTTTAGCCTCTTGGATCTTGTGTCAGAGTACGGACAATCTAAGCTGTCCAATTGCAGTGGTAGACAGAGTTGCTGATTTATGAAACGTTGGTTGATTTGACTGTTAACTGGAAAAAAAAATGCTTGTGTTACGTGATTTTTACTCTTCATCATTGTGGCAAATGGATAAGGGGGGAGGTTGGAGGCTCTCACTAATTGATAAAGCATTGTGGTGGTACTCTCCTTTCTGAATGTTCTACTTGCTTGGTGAAATTTAGGATCATGTGAGGCAACAAAGACTTGGATTAGTTATTTCCTGGCTTCTGTTGTCTCATACCAGACTGGCAGATAGGTTTTTGCAGCCAGTCAGAAACACAATTACCCTTTGCCCATTTTCTAATTCCCTGTAAAGAGGTTGTCCTCAGCAGGAGCACTGGCAGTAAAGGACCTCTCAGAAGTGACTGTTGCATGTAGTGCAGGTGTGGGTGAGGCAGTGGCAGCTTACTGTATAATAGAACTGTTATATCAGCACTCGCCTCTGTCACACCAGTTTGTATATCACCCAGTTATTCTCACTTGAAATCCCAGTGTTTGATTAGGATCACAGGGAGATGAAGACCAGGGACCAAATTCTCAAAGCTCTGAGTTTGACGCAAGGTGCCTGCGTCACACAAAAGTGGCGTAAGGGGCAACTTGTGTCAGAACATGAGGATCTCTATGATTCTCAAAGAGAGCTCTGTACCACATCAGGACCCAGTGCACCAGACCAGCACTGACCCAGGTCTGGGCCATGCAGCTTGGTATGCCAGGGTGCTGGGGGCTTGTGGCAGATGCAGGTTTCCAAATCCTCTTAGTCAGGATTCTCAAAACACTTCCAGAGGGTAGACTTCTAAGTATCATTAGGCTAGCCAGGGCCAGTATAACAGTAGTTTGAAATATGTCCTCTGAGAGGATTTAGTGAACTTACACCACCCCAGGAGCCCTTGCTGGGTGAGAGGGAACAAGTGCCACAGTACCCCCTCCCCAAACCCAATCCTATATATATATATATATATATATATATATATATATATATAAATGTCAACACTGCCCTGGTGCCCAGTGGTCTCCTCCTCCTGATCCACATAAAATGTAAAATATACATCCCCTACTTGGTGGCTAGCAGTCCCCCTTCCCATCCCTAATCCATTGTGGAATAACATAAAACAGTTCCCTGGTGGGTAGGGGGTCCCCCTCCCCCGCCCCAATCCTGTGTATATATATAGGTTAACTCAGGTGTCCAGTGTTTCCCTCCCATCTCGTAGCATCCCATCCAACAATAACCAACAGCCCCTGGTGTCTAGAGGACTCCACACCCTCACCCTGACAGGTAGTGCCCCACCACCCTGCTACCCCATCCTATCCAGGATCTGGCAACTGGTACAGCCCTCTGCTCTCCACCATGGCCAGTTGTCAACTGAGCTGTCAAACAGCATGTACTGTAAGAGCTGACTGTACACTAGATTCTTCTTGACAGCTCAGTTGGTGGCTGTCTGTGTTGGAGTGTGGAGGGCTGTGCCAGTCACTGACTCTGGGATGGAAGGGTGAGAGCGGGATGGTGATGCACTATGTACCACAATGGGGGAGTCCTCTAGACAGCAGGAGCTGTTGGGTATTGTTGGATGGGGCACTAGGTGATGAGGTGGGGGGCACACTGGGCACCAGGGCAGTGCTGACTTGCACATATACATGGGATCAGGGATGGGGAAGGCTGGACCACTAGCTACCTGGAAATGCTATTCTTATATGTTACTTGTTGCACATAATCTTGTGGGGTACTATGCAGTCATCTATGACATCTTACTACTCTTCTAGAAGTGCTGACCATCTGCCCTGCAGCTTACAGAAAACCTCTTAGGTGCACTGTATGTATGATACATGGACACATTTGCTGCAAGCTGCGGGACTTTGCCGTCAGGACACTACCTGACAGGGAATTGGGTGCCGGGTCCTTGGCACATCAGCAATTGGCACAAGCTGCCAGTGGTAAAACTTGTGCCACCCTTTGAAAATCTGGCCCAAGAGGACAGAAATTGGAGCATGTTGGTGGAGGTCTATATTTGAGGATGACAGACTGGCTTTGAGAACACACTGTGGTGAGTATAAAAAAAAATCTTCCATAAGAAGGCAATATTTCTGGCTAGGGAGATTGCTTCAGGGAGGAACAGATCTAGCATCAGATCGATTGGCCTGTGGGCAGGTTACTCCATCCTACCTGTCTGCAGCCCAAAAGTGCAGTTCCTGCTACCAGTGTGAAGAGTTCTCTCTTCTTCTTGGACAGAGTATCCTCCACCAGATCCAGATGGGGTGATCACAGTCCCTCAGTAGTAAGATGGTCATCTTTAAAAGCACTCCACTTGTCTGGAGAGAGTTTAGGTCAGTGATGATGAAAGAGGTCTGTGTGGTAATCTCAACACTGCGGCCCACATATTGCGAACTGAATCTGGGACCAACACATCTTGTGGGATGTGTGGGGTCCATAGGTCCAGTGTTCACTGAGACTGTTGAGTGCTCACTTTCAGAAGGCTTATCCCCTAGCAGCTTGAAAGGGACACTGGTGAAGCCCTTTCTGAAGAAACTATCTCCTTGGTGAATTACAGACCAGTCTGTGAACTTCCCATTTTGGTTAAGGTTACTGAGAAAACAGTGGCTCTGCAACTCGAAACACATCTCACAACCTTTGACATCTATAAGCCTCTCTGTTTGGGATTTAGGTTGATAGTACTGAAACTGCATTGGTCAGGGTGCATAATGACCTCCTAAAGCTAGAGATAGAGGGGACGTGAGAGATCTTGTTCTCTTCAGCTTTTGACACTGTGGACCATGGTGTGCTGTTCGATCACCTAAGGGAGCTCTGTGGACTGACTGACACTGTCATCAGCTGGTTAAAGTATTTTCCTACAGGAAGGACACAGAGGGTTGTGATGGGGAGTTACTCCTTTTTTCCAAAGCCCCTACCCTGTGGAGTTCCTCAGGGCTCAATCCCCTCACTCAAGTTGTTCACAATGCACATGCTGCCCCCTGGAAATATCATCAGAGGGTAGCCCATGATGTGGATGCATGTGGAAGGGCACTGTCCATAATGGCGATGCCTTCAGGGTGAAATCCCAAATGGTGATGGGGAAGGTAGGGTGACCGGATGTGGGGATAGGCAAATAGGGCAACAGGATGTCGCTATATGTACACGTGTGCGTGTGGGGGAGTGAGCATGGCGAGCATGGGCTGGGAGGGGGAGAAGGGGATGTAGAGAGTGGTACTGCATTGGGTTGCTGAGCTGTGCTGTGGCATTGGGGGTTAGCTTGCTGTTGGGGTGGGTGAGATACTGGGTTCAGTTCTGGGTGCTGGCACGATTTTATTGTGCCCGGCCTAAAAACCTTTATTTTTCATGCTTCCACCCCCCCGACATGCACCCCTTAGGAGTTGAGAAGCCTTTAGTAGGAGGGTGCGGGGGGTGAAGACCTCTCTTGTGATGGTGTGTGGGGGTGAGCAGCCCCCTCACAGAAAGCAATAAAATCTAAGTCCTCGTTGTCGTTGTTCCATGTGCTAAGGGTGTCAGAGTGCCGAAAATGTTTTCATTACTCTGACTTCGCGATAACGGCGATTGCCTTTAGGCAGCCGCCATTATCACATAGAACCTCATCAGACATTACAGGTTAGGATTTTATTGCTATGCAAATGACACTCAGCTGTATATATCATCTGCACCCATGGTACTTGATGCAGTGGTTTTGTTAAATACATGTCTGTCTGAGTTCCAGGACTGGATCTTTTCTGGCTGGCTTAACCCATGCAAAATGGAGGGCTGCTGACTGAGCCTTGCTATTGGATGGGTACAGTGATGATTGGGGCGGTGACTAATGAAATGCTGAGCTCCTCCCTACATAGTGCCTCTGATAAGGTAGACAAATTTGGGGTCTTTCTGGAAGATAGATTGACATATTGGGGATCAGGTATCATCTCAAGAACATTGCCCGTATTGAAGCCTTAATCCTGACAGATGACTTGCCCTCACTAATACACACTTTTATGACCTCCAGATTGAATAATGCCCATCACCTTTGTGGTTAGTGAAAGGGTCCTATGTCTTCTGCAGCCAGTTCAGAAGTAAACAGCCAAGTTGTGGATGGGCCTTCTGAGGTCCTATCATGTGAACCTGGTCTGCAGAATTTGCACTGGCTGCCGGTGAGGTGGGGAATCACCTTCAAGTTTGATCTTGTTCCTTTCTGGACTGGGCCATGGCTAGTCAAGTAAACTCCTGACTTCTCATACCCAGCACTCTCTCTGCTTATCCAGGAAAGGCCTCCTAGTGGTTCCCAGGGATCAGCTGAAAACATCATGAGACTGCTCGTTTGAGGTAGCAAGACTGACCCTGTGGAACTCACACCCAAGATCTTTGAGGAAAGCCACCCATTGGAGGCTGTAAAGTGGATTTTGAAGGCATATCTGTTCAGAGAGGCATTTGATACTAAGTAAGTAGTTTTCCTGGTATCAGATACTGATTAGCTGCTGTTAAAATTATTTTATGTATGTTTTTAATACTGTTACAGTATGTGGTTTATGAATTATGTTTTGATATGTTCTGTCTGAACCATGTATGGCACCTTGAGCTCAGGGAAACGGCATTTAACAAATAAAACTTTACTTACTTACTATCTCCCAACCAATCTATTAAGTAATTGCAGGCAACAGTTTTTCCTTCTGTTACTTTAGCACTTAATTGACATCTAGTAAAGACTTTTGAAATTACGAGTTTTGAGTTGTAGTGTGGCTGGAAAACAGCATCATGCACACAAGATCACACTGTGGTAGCACTGTTTAGTTTGTTTGTGTATAGTTGTATACAGTTTATTTTATTTTCATTTTATTAACATCTCAGATTAAAACCTTTGAGCTACCAGAGCTCATTTACAAAGGTTCCACATCGTCAAAGAACAAATACAAAATAAATGTTTTAGCAATGTTACAGAAAAATACTGCACAAAAGGATAACATAATCCAGGTTAATACAGTATATGATTAACATACAGGTAGAAGTAAGTAATAATAGCAACAATATTACTTGGGTAGGGAAGGAAGGGAGGTGTGGGGGAATAAAGGTGGGAAGGTAACAAGGGCAGAGCAGTTATGGGGGTGTTAGAAGTGAAAAGGATCAGGGTGCAGGGCAAGGATGGGTGGAGGGTACAGAGGAGGCAGAAATGTAACAGGCAGGGCCAGAGGGACAAGTGGTGGGAGCAGCCCTAGTGGGCCTTGTCGGTTACTGGGGAACAGAAGGGAGTTACAGTACATGGTTTATGAATTATATTCAGTTATGTACTGTCTGCACCATGTACAGCACCCTGAGCCTCAGGGAAAGGGTGTTTAACAAATAAAATGTTTCTTACTTTCTATCTCCATCCAGTTGTGTCTGTGTGCCTTGCCTGACCTTCCCAAAAACCATCAAGTCCCACAAAATGATTTTTGTGTGTTCATTTATGTTCCACAATATGTAGACAATGCTGGTCACATTTTAATTTGGCTAGCTAAAATTAAGTAGTCCCAAGTGGGCAGCTGCCTAAGTGTCTTTATGGGAATGGATAATCACCAGTCCCAATACATCAGTTTGGCTAGTATAACTTTGTTATTACAGTGACTGTCTGACTTTCACTTCTAGTCAATATACCAGTTGTTTTTTGGCTGCAAAATGTAATTGTGGCCAATATATTGTGACAGGGTTGAATATGGCCCTGTTGCTGGTGTTATGGAGAAGGAGTTTAAATGCAAGGATCTGTTCTATTCTTTCCTTTTCTGTCTCTTCTCTGTCTGGTTGCACAACCAAATTTTCTCGTGAGACCTACTACTTGATCACCCCGATGGTCTTGCAATTCTCTGCCTCTCGCTATCTCTCTACCTTCTCTTGTGTTCTGTCTTTTCTCCCCACTTGCGTATCTGCTGGTATAAAAATATATGTGAATCATTATGTGGAAATGTAACTGATACCGGGATCCCCTTTGTTTAGAAATGTATGTAGTGTTACTGTTGAAATTCATATAGTTATACTGCTGAAATGATTGTAAAACACTGTAGGAACTCAAGGGGTTAACCTGTTTGCAAACTCTCTGAGAAGCTGCAAGCACAAGATCAGTTCTGGGTCACAGTATTCTTTTTGCTGCACTTGTTGAAACGTACAAGAACACTGTGTGAGAAGCATGCTGTTATCTTATTGAGTGGGGGTTGCAAAGATTTATAAAAACAGATCCGCAACACGAAAACTGAGACTAGAAATTGAGAAGAAACTCAGATGGACTTTCTCTGTTTATACTGCCTTTGTAAATCATTATACTGAACAAGTTTATTTTTTATTTTACTTTTATTAATAATAATTCACTTGTTGCAAATTTTACAAATGCTCCTGGTTTTCTTATGCTTCTTGACCTGTGCCTCAATGACCTATGTGCCCATGCAGTTTTCTCTTTCACTTACTGCCGCTGCCACTGTTATCTCAATATTTTAATTTTTGTTAATGTTCTTTCTGACTTACATGAATATAGCCATGATTTTTCTTTAATTTTTGTGGTTATCATGCACCACTCTGAATTGCATTACACATACTGTAAGAAGCGTACTGTAGAGGACAATAATTTCAAGTCCGATAATGTTCATGAGGTCTAGATACCAGAGAGCTTCAAGGGTCAGCATTTTGGTGCAGACACATTAATGATGCTGCAGGAACTTAATTAACGAACTTTGTCAGTGCCTACTTTCCTTCACTCTGCACGCAGTGTGTTTTTAGTGCACATCATGTCTCTGTTCTCTTGACTAAAAAGTAAACCAGTAAAGTGGGAATGGGAGCAGCAGCTTAATGTCACTGACATTGATCCCACTGAGCTTGAACTATCCTCCAGTATTTCAATGCATGTAGCCACATCTGTTTCTAGTGAACTGTCATCTGTAGCATCACCACCTGACTCATGCACACTACACCTCAGAAGCGCGCTTTGAGTATGGAAAGTATGCAGTAGATCATGGGGTAATGTCAGCAGTCCGATATTATAAAACAAAAAACAAATACAACAGTAACGAAAACATAGTAAGAAGTTTTAAGAAAGATTACACTGAAAAACTAAAAGCTGCCCCTGTTCCTGCACAGTTGACAACAACCTTGCCCTGTAAGCCCCAGGGCCATCCTACTATGATGCTGTCTGATGTCATGGACCAACTAAGCAAAATTGTGTGCACCCTGCACTCAGAAGGTGGAGTTTTGAATGCCCCAGTGGTGCTTGCAATAGCACAGGATATAATGAAATCAAGTGATCCTTACTTACTAAATGAAAATGGGGGATCCACTGAGCTTCTACCAAAGTGGTCTTGGCATTATTTGAACAAGATGGGTTATAGCAAGCAGAAAGGCACTAAAACCGCTCGCAATACCCCAGCTGACGTCAATAAGTTAAAAGTCATGTTTCTCACTAGAATTGCAAAGTGTTGTGTACAAGAACTCATACCACCAGAGTGCATCATTAACATTGATGAAACTGCTGTGGCCATGATACCCTTGTCTGAGTGGACAATGGCCACAACAGCCTCATGTCAGGTATCTGTCGCAGGATTCAGGGACAAGCGTCAAGTGTCTATGATGATGGCTTGCACCCTTTCATGTTCATTTCTGCCACCTCAGGTGATCTATAAGGGGAAAACAAAAGCTTGTCACCCATCTCACAAATTCCCCAATGGCTGGTGCATCACACACTCAGTGAACCACTGGGAAAATGAATCAACAATAATTGAGTACATTAAGCAAGTTCTAATCTCCTATTTCTAGGACTTTAGAGTACAACACGATTTCTCTGCTGAACAAGAGGCACTTCTCATTATGGACCTTTTCTGTGCACACAGTATGGCAGCTATCCTAAGCTATCTGGATGAGGTCAATATTGTGCCTGTTTTTATACTCCCTTCCTGCACTGGCCTCCTCCAACCCTTTGACATTACAATCAATAAGTTATACAATGACAATCTTCTTTGTTGTTTTATTACCTGGTATACTGGAATAGTGGCTGAGAATGTAGCACAGGAAAGTCAGGAGTTCAAAATCGATTTCAAGCTCCACCAGCTTAAAGAAAGGCATGTGACATGGTCGGTTCAGAGCTTTGGGGTGCCATCAACAAGAGAGGCTGATTGTAAAAGGGGTTTTGCTGAGGCTGGTATCCAGCAGTCTCACAGTCACTGTCTTAACTGGATAAAGTTTATAGTATCTCTTGCTTTTCATGTTTTGCTTCCATTATCCCATCATAAATTGATCTTGACATCTTGTGTTACATGATGAGTCCGCGGGGATGACGTCAGATGCCAACCCAACACAATCAGACGAAGAGGAATTGGCCGAGTAAAGGGATGCAAAGGGAATTAACATTCTTTCTAGGACAGAACAAATGTGATTTCTTCTGTCTGCATTAGTCTGCATTATTCTGAATAAATAAATGGTTGTTCATTTGGCATCAGAACCGACTCTCAGTCTCAACATTTGCCTAATATTGTGCGACTCGCAACTTGCGACTAGCGAGCAGTGATAAGTTCAGGGGATACGTTCAGGAATACCGTAAGTTTTCTTTGATTATGTTAAATCACATAACCTGACAGTGAAAGAAGCACTCATCCCAAGGATGGTTCCTTAGATCCCTGAGTTTATGCTTATACTTCTGCCCATGCTATGCAATATGTATTTCACTGAGACATAATTTTTGCTAAAATGTAAGATCAGCGAACATGGCAAAACTTTTGTGTGCATCCAAAGTCCCTGGTGCCCAGCTTAGCAAGAGGAGCACTTCCCTGCATTCCCTATATAAGAACACTGGAAATTTCTTGAATTCTGCAGCCACAGCTGATGTTGTGCTGCTGGCTGCAACCAGAGGAGTGAACTGCTTTTTCTGTGGTGTGAGTACTGCAGCCACAGCTGAGGTTGTGCTGCTGGATGCAGTCTGAGGAGTGAGCCACTTTTTCCCTGGTGTCTAGTGGCATCCCCAACCCTCTGATCACTGTACTCTAATTTTGATTTCAGTGCCTGGTGTGTAGTGGCACCCCCTACTGTCTGATGCCTTCTAATTACATAATCCAACATCAGGGTGCCCACCCCCAGTTTCAAATATCTGACAAGCCTACTTTTCTGTTGCTAGTGCCAACACGGGGGTGTCCAATTCCCATGTCAGCATTACAAGTTCCCCCAGCAGTGTGGGACACTGGGGAGCCTACTTCAAGTGTCTCAAAATATTTATTTTATCTTATCATGTAAAAAGAAAACAATCCCTTGATGTCTTTTTGTTGTCTTAAGCGTTAAAAAAAAAGGATCCCTTGTCATCCTCATCTTCCCCCTTCCCCATCCTGAGTCTCCCACTCAGCACCCGCCATACCCCCCTTACCCTGTAATTGCTAAAAGAGGTTGTAGGCTCTCATGTTCTATAGACCAGGACATGTCTGCACTCTTCAAAGCTGAACTATGAAATGAAGAATCAAGGTAAGTGCTATATAATGTATTTCTTTGTTCCACATAACTTTTTGCTCCTCCGTTGCCTCCTGTGCCTCTTTGGCAACAAGGAAGACATGGCATTTCTTAGATTTTCTCCCTGTTATCCCAGGACCTCAGAACGTGATTGCACATGCACCTGAAGGTGCACATGCACTCCATGGCTCCACTGATGGCCCCTTCCAATCACCTAGTCTAGTGTCAGGGTTCCCCATTGCCTGGCGCTACTGCTCAGCCTCCACCGGGTGGCAGCCATGATCTGGGAAACCCTCACTTCCCTCTCCAGAGAAGAGTGCAGGCTCTTGGCTACTCAACCCAGCTCCGCACCCTCCCCCCTGTTCACTTCTGGCAGCCCAAGTTCACTCCTGGACTTGGGTCACTGGCATGGCATGAGATGTGACATTCTGCACCTTGCCCCTCAGCACCACCGGGCCTGATCATATAATGCATTTCAATGGCATTTTGAATTTATGTTCATAACCTTGCCATTTTCTCTTATTTTTTCACCAAATTTTCAACATGGCCTTTTTGGAACCACACCTCATAAACACCGCAACTGTCATTTCATTAATCAGACCCTGAAAGAGATTTTACAGTTACTGCTAGAAATCACCTTTTGGGACTGAATAATGAAATTTCACCACCAGTGTTCATGTGGTGGGGTCCCTAAAAGGCCATGCTGAAAATGTAGTGAAAAATTTCCTTCAAATGGCTGAGTTACACACTCTGAAATTTTTCTACTCACATGCATAACTTTGATAATTTTCAATAGTTTGACTCCAAATGTTCGGCATAGCCATGTTTCACACCACCTCATGAACAGTACAGCTGTTATTTTCATATCCTGTCAGAAACTTATTTTTGGACCGGTGATGCAGAATGTCATTTAGGCACATATTTTAAAACCTTCACTTACAAGGTTTATAAGGAGAGGCTCCATAAAGATTATGTTGAAAATCTGGGATAAAATATAAAAAAAATTCCAAAGTTATGACCATTCATTTCAATTTATTAAGCCTGATCATAACTTTGGAAATTTTAAATATATTTTCACCCTTCATTTTCAACATAGCTTTTTTTATAACCCCACCTCATATATATCACAGCTGTCATTTTTCAAAACCTACCCAAAATGTGTTTTTGCTCCTGTGGTGCAGAATGGCATTGTAATTGCACAGAATTACATTTTGGCAGGGACAGAGTACATGAGGTGGGGTAATACAATGGCTATGCTGACAATTTGGTCACTGTTGTCAAACAAATGAAAGTGCAGGGCTTGGAGGGTCCTGTGTTTCCATAGCTACATACATATACACATCTACAGAGTGATGGGAGAGCAGGGCCAAGAAGGCCCTGTGCTCACACAGGCAAATCAGGATATGATTATACTATCTCAAAAAGTAAGAAAATAAATTGTAAAAAAACTGTGTTAATGCTCTAGTTAGGGATAATATCACAAAAGTTGGAAAATGTGGTGTTAGGGTTTGCAAAGCTAACAGCCCGCCCCCACACTGCACACACAAACTGGCATTGGGGGTGTGCCTTGAAGTCATTAGCCCTAACACTCATGTCATTCTCCTATAGTGTACCCACTTATGCTTATTTACTTATGAAATGGAATGAGCATTAAGGTTGTCGACCCCAAGGCAGACCACAATGCCTGTTGGTGTGTGCAGCATGGGGTGGGGTGTTAGCTTTGAAAACCCTAATGCTACATTTTCCTATATTTGTGGCTTTTTCCCTAACTAGATCATTAATGCAGTTTCTTCCAATTTATATATATTATAAGGGTGCAGTCACACCCCTTATATTAGGGTTCAGTCTTCACTTCTATGTTAAACTGAAAAGTATAGACTTGCAACTATTCAGCTGATTCACATACAATTGTGCATGCACCATAGTCCATTGGAGAACAATGACCTCATGAACTGGCAAAATTTGTTACATTCTAATGTGTGGGTACAGAAATATACAGTGTCAAAAAAATTTGAAAATTCTGTAACTGTTTTTGGTGAAATTCTTTGTCACTCCACTGCATAAAAACCATGTAGATGTTTGGTCTGAACTTTGTACTGTACTTAGAACTTGGGTAACATATGCACATTTTAAAGGTTTAGTGAAAAAGTATTAATTTACACCAAAGTTATTAAATTTTAAAGTTTCCCATTATTGACTATGGGATTAGTTAGATGTCCCACTTGAAAAAGAATTCTTTATTGCAAATGCAGAATCCTTTTTCAGAAATGCAGGACCTTTTGCTGCAAATGTAGAATCTTCTTTTGTGCTGCTGCCATCTTGTTTTCATATAATAGCTAAAACAAAATTTAATTACTGAAAACTGAAGGGGTTTACTAAATGGCAATGGCTGTGTTTACCTAAGTGGGGAGTCATAGAATGGCATTCTGGGATTAGTTTTTTCATAAGTGACTTAGAAATGTGTATTTTTCTTTACTTGTGGAAATCCTTTTTCATAAACTGTAGAAAACAAATACCACGAAACAGAATCTTTTTTATCAATTTGTGATAAAGGATTTTCTTTTGCTGCAAACTGCAAAAAGGAACCTTGGAAAGAGAATATTTTTCTCAATTTGCAAAAAAAGATTTTCTTTTTCCACAAACTGTGTAACACAGAACTGCAAAAAAGGATTCTTTTCGCAATTTGTGAATAAGAATTTTTATGAGAACTATTTCTTTATCACTGCATAGTTACAAAATGGGTTGTTATCTTGGTCTAAGATTTTCAGGGTTTGCAAAAGGCTTGCCCAATAGATGTGCCTTTGGCTGGTTTGATGAAAATATATTACTTTGGTTTGGAGTTCTGTGGGTTACATTTTGATTTGTTTCTCATAGGATATTAATGTAATGGGAGGAATACTCAGTTGTTTCTTTGTCATTCTGCTGTAAAGAAACAGTTTGCAATTTTGTTGTGAAATTTATATGGTACAAAGGGCTTGCCCCAATAATGTGCCTTTTGCTGGTTTTGCGAAAATATATTAATTTGGTGTTGAGTTACACAGGTTTCACATTTTTCTGTGTTTCCTAAAGAGGTGCATTAGAATGTCAGGATTTTCTTTGGGTGTTCACACTACAGAATGGGAGTGCAGACCAGGTGCAAAGAAGGGTAGCACTACACTATCTACAAATGTATGCATGGATGTGAACACTGGGCTTGGAGCCATGCAAATATGGATACCATTAAGGACTGATGAAAGTGCAGTTCCCAGAAGGCCCTGTGCTCACACAGGGAACTAGGGATATGATTACTGTGTCTCAAAAATTATGGATAGATGGCACTGTGCACTCCCACACACAAATATGAATACCATTATGCAGTGATGGGAGCATAGGCCTTATGCTTACATGGCAGTGCAGTGCAGGGACCAAAGGGCCATGCACGAACACAAGCAAATAAGCAAAGGATTATGGAGTGATCGGGGTATGAAGTCATAATGTCATGGGCAAAACCATGCACTGCAACAATGTCACACACAACACAATGTGTGGCAAAACAGTATTGGCACAATATGATGAACAGCGCACACTGCAGCTACAACTTTGATTTTGAGAGGGGCTCTGTCTCTACACCTCCCAGACTAATTTTAATCAACTCTGGGGGGTCATGGATATTGGGGTAAGAAAAAAACTCATGTCAAGTGAAATTCTTCTTTTCTTCAAAAAAAAAATCGCTGCAGCATAGTGTGACCTGGAGAGAATTGAACCAGAGTCCCAGATCACCACCACTGCTGGAGGCAGGTGCTCAAGCCACTCAACAATGGGAGCAGCTCAACCAGGCACCACCATGATAGCATCCTTAATCTCACCTGCTAGCAGCCCACAGTGGCTGGGGTAGCAGTTTCTACTGCATATTCTAATACCTCCCTCACAATAGAGCCATAAGTTCTTCTTTCAGCACTGATTTTCATGCATGGCTTTATCTGCACTATCTTAACCTGGTACCAGTTAGGTGAGCCTAGAGCCAAAGGGCTCTATGATCCCACAGGGAAATAAGGATACAATTACAATCTCTCAAAAATTATACAGTAGATGGCTGGGCCTTTTTCTCCAAAAAGCAAATAAGCCTACACATATGGAAAGTAATTATATTTTGAATATATGTTTTAAGATATATTTTAAATAGTTTTTGAATTATATCCAAAACTAGATTTATGTAATGGTTTCCAGATATATGCATTGTATCACAAACTGGCTGGATTTTAAGTATTTGAGATATATCTAATGCATATATTTCAGATATATCTTAGACACTATTTATTGTATATATCATAGAATTATCCTGTTAATATTCAGTGAATTATTATTCTCCCATATGGAAAATAAATATATTTTAGATATATTTATAAAAGTGTATTTAGTTGCAGACTATATGTGACAGATATATATATATATATATATATATATATAATATATCATAAATATATTTCCATGATATCTTTATTATAGGTGCATGATATATATTTTATATATCTGTGCATACATTTTGAATATTAAATAGATATACTTTTGATATAGTTGACATGTTTCTAAAATATTTTTTTAAATATATGCATTGTTAAAAATATCTTAAAATACCCAAACAATAGATTAATCTTGATGTTGCATATGCACAACTGATTTGGAAATTATCTTATTAGTAACCACTTAGATGACTACAGTATAGAACACTTATCATTTAATAATGTACCATTACTAGTGATTTACAGTTTACCATATATACTTACACATAGAACTTACCTTTTCATTTCAATATTTTAAAAGACTCATATTTGTATTTACACCACCCCTGTTTGGTTCCTTTTTATGTTGGGGTGAGTTCCAACAAGTACTCATTTTTTTATCTTTACCTTTCCCTCTGGTTTGTAAGCTAATACTATCAATTCAAAACTATTTTAAAAATGGAAATTACCATGCTTTTGATTGATAAACTGTATGTTTGAAATATGCAAATCAATTATGCAAATATGCACACAGTACCATAGCAAGCATTTGCATAAATGTATTTGATATATATACAATAATATATTCTGCATATATTCTACACATACGTTATCTTGCAAGCAAACACGATTCATATTTTACTGACAGCAAACACTCCAGAAGGCACTTCTTGGATTTTCCATCTCAAAATTTATTTGTACCGTAAAAGAAAAATTGTTAAACTAAAGCCAAAAGTAGCAATTGTGAAAAACAAACTTTGCCACAGCACAAATATTTCACATTCTTTAAAGCAAGGAACAGCACAAAATGCCAGTCCCGTGGGGAGGTTTGACTTTTACTATGTGTGTTGCTACTTTTGGCTTAGGTCTTACATGTTATCTTTTATTTAGAAATAGTGCATTTAACATATATTTACAGAATGTAGCCTATGTGTATTTTAAATGTATATGTAATATATATTCCAGTAATATTTATCAACTATAAAACATCTTTATTTGCTGTGTGAAACATATATTTACAATGTATTATCTGTATGTATAATACATATATTACAGGTACTTTCCAGATATATATCAGGCTGAACATATATTAACATATATTAAATATATATCTCAGAAAAAAAATCTCCAATATATTGAAAATATATGTTTGCTGGCATACACTTATTGTAGAAATTCCAGGGTAAAATTCTGCTTGCATAAAACTATAATTATTTTTCATTTTAGAGTCTATAGAAACATTAAAAAGTAAAACAAAATATGTTCTTTGACAGTATAAAAAATATGCATTTAGAATATCAATGCCAAGTATAAGACATACCTCACTGAATTCTGCAAATATCCAAAGTATAACTGAAAAAATGCACATATATCAGAAATATGTGATGTATTTGGCATAGTCAGATATAGAAACATAGAAACATACATAGTGGATTCACTGCAGGGAGAGGGCCTCAAACAACTGGTACAGCAACCCACAAGAGACAGGGCTATCCTAGATCTAGTACTGACTAACAAGGAAGGGATCATAGATCTCCAGGTAGAAGGTCACCTGGGGGCCAATGATCATCACATGGTATGGTTCAATTTGGCTACTACATCTAAATCATCCCATTCCAAGGCAAAAATATGGGACTGCAGAGGAGCTGACTTTGATAAGATGGCCAACAGAGTTAAGCTAGTCCTGGCAAAAGAAACACAGGTGAGGGGTACAGGCAAAGTGGGCAAGTATTAAGGATGCAATACTTGAAGCAACATCCCATTGTGTTACACAGAAAAAGTGCAAAGAAGAAGGAGACCACTTTGGTTCTCAAATACAGTAGCAGAAAAGGTCAGAGCCAAAAGGCTGGCCTTCAGGAAATATAAGGGAACACAGCGGGATGAAGATAGGGAAGCATACCAAACTGCCCTAAGGGAAGCAGGGAAGGCAGTAAGGCAGGCAAAGTTCCAAACTGAGGAAACACTAGCATGAACAGTAAAAGAAGGTGTCAAGACGTTCTATAGATACATTAGTGAAAGGAGAAAGTCCAGAGGGGGTATTGCTAAGCTTAATGGAGAAAAGGGAGCATGTGAGGAGGAGGACCCTGTAAAGGCATCTATCCTAAATAGATACTTTTGCTCAGTATTTACTGAAGAGAAGGTAGGGAAGGACCCTCAGCTTAGCATCATGGACACAGGGAGGAGGGAGGTGAGCACTACTCCCTTCACAAAAGAAAGAGTCCTACAAGAGCATGCTAAGCTCAGGGTGGATAAGGCAAAGGGACCTGATGGCATACATCCCAGGGTACTTAAGGAGCTAAAGGTGGAACTAGCAGAGCCATTAGCAGAACTGTTTAGTGAGTCTCTGAGCACAGGAGAGGTCTCAGAAGACTGGAGAAGGGCTCATGTGATCCCGCTCCACAAGAGTGGTAGCAGGGAGGAGGTGGGGAACTACAGACCAGTCAGTCTTACCTGTGTAGTGGGCAAGATTATGGAGGCAATCCTTAAGGAAAGGTTAGTGCAACACCTGGAATCCATAGGGGCACAGGATCCAAGACAGCATGGGTTTACAAAAGGAAGACCCTGTCAAACTAATCTCATAGATTTCTTTGACTGGGTAACCAGAGTGGTGGACCAAGGGGGAGCAGCTGATGTTGCCTACCTTGACTTCAGCAAAGCTTTTGACACTGTTCACATAGAAGATTGATAAATAAGCTGGGTAGGCTCAGGGTGGGTCAGAAGTTGGTCAACTGGGTGGCAAACTGGTTGATGGGCAGAAAACAGAAGTGGTGGTAAATGGTATACAGTCAGAAGAGATGCAAGTCAAAAGTAATTTACCTCAGGGATCAGTCCTGGGCCAGTCCTCTTCAACATCTTCATTAGTGACCTTGCAGATGGACTAGAGGGTAAGGCTTGTCTGTTTGCAGATGACACCAAGATCTACAACAGAGTAGATGATCCAGATGGGGTGGGCAGAATGAGAAGAGATCTGCATAAACTAGCAAAATGGTCAGAAGAGTGGCAACTGGGATTTAATGCAAAGAAGTGCAAAATCATGCACATAGGGAAGAGAAACCGTGAAGCCACCTATAGGCTGGGAAGGGAGTTGCTAGCAGTCACAAAGGAAGAAAGAGACTTGGGCATTATCATCACTGATTACCTGAAATCATCCAAGCAGACCTCTAAAGCAGTAGGTAAACCTAGGGGGTGTTAGGGTGTATTAGTAGGGGTATCACAAGTCGTCAGAGGGAGGTAATAATCCCTCTTTACAAGACACTGGTTAGGCCCCATCTGGAGTACTGCATGCAGTATTGGAGGCCACGCCTTCACAAGGACATTAACCAAATTGAGGCAGTCCAGAGAAGGGCAACCAAAATGGTGCAGGGACTGCATCAGAAGACATATGAGGACAGATTAACAGAGCTCAATATGTATACCCATGAGCAAAGGAGGAAGAGAGGTGATATGATCGAGGCATTCAAACACCTTAAGGGCATTAACAAGGTGAAAGAGTCTAACATGTTTAAATATAAGAAAAATAGCAGGACAAGAGGACACAGCATGAGATTAGAGGGAGGCCGATTAAGGGGGGATGTGAGGAAATTCTTTTTCACAGAAAGGGTGGTGGATGCATGGAATGGCTTACCACAAGAAGTGGTGGGCTATCAATACAGTGCAGGGCTTCAAACAGGCATGGGATAGGCATAAGGAAGCAATATAAATGACTATGAATAGATGGGCCACTGACAGAGCAAAGGCCAATGGCACATTTATAAGGTAGAAAAAGAAATGGGCAGACTGGATTGGCCATGCGGTCCTTATCTGCCGTCAACTTCTATGTTTCTATGTTTCTATGCAGTCAGATATAATCTAGATATTAACAAAATACAGTATATTTCTTTTCCATATGGGCTTATATGAAACAATTGCTGGTGATCCAGAAGAGACCAATGATAGCATAGATTATAATAATAATAATAATAATCTTTATTTATATTGCACCTTTCTGAAATTAAGGTGCATTACAATAAAATAACATCGTATTAAAACATCATAAAAACATTCAAATTAACAATAAAATCAACAGTATCAGTCCATGTCAATACCATGCCCGCATGCCTTTTTCCATAGAAAGGACTTCAGTCCTTGTTTAAAACCCCCATAGTCATGCACTCTCTAATCCAACGGGGTAGAGAATTCCAGAGGGTCGGCACTGCGAACATAAGAGCTCAGGCACCGGAAGATTTTAAAACTACCCTTGGAATCTCTAGCAACCTCTCACTGGCTGAGCGGAGTGGTCACTCCAGAAGGTAAGGAACCAGAAGATCTTTCAAGTAGTCAGGGCCCAAACCATGTAGGGCTTTATATGTCAGTAAACCGACTTTAAAGGTGACCCACCACTGAACCGGCAGCCAGTGCAGACCTCGCAGCATTGGCGTAATGTGGGAGGAATGAAGAATCCCCATTAACAACCGGACTGCTGAGTTCTGCACTAGCTGCAAGCGACAGATATCAACCCCAGGAAGCCCAAAGTAAAGGGAGTTACAGAAGTCCAAACTCGACGTCACAAAGGCATAGATCAGCATAGGCAGGTCGCCAGACTGAACAAGGTGCTTGATCCTAGCGATGTTTCTCAGATGGTAAAAGGATACCTTAACAACTGCCGACACCTGAGCACGCAATGTCAGCCAATCATCAAGGATCACCCCTAGGTTGCGCACCTGTTCGGAGACAGGGAGCTCGACATCCCCCAAGAATAAACCAGAGGGATGGTTTGCTCCCCACCCCCCAATCCGGCGGCCGGGATCCACAACCATCACCTCCGTCTTCCCAGAATTCAACTTTAACCAGCTGGACCTCATCCAACCCTGGATCTCGCCGAGACAGTTGTTAAACACCGAGAGTGCTCCATTCTGGTCTGGTGCAAAAGACAGATAGAGCTGGGTATCATCAGCATAGCAATGAAACTCCAGCCCATATCACCTTACAATGTCTCTGAGGGGAAGCATGTATACCACAAACAACATGGGGGACAGTACAGAGCCCTGAGGTACTCCACAGGACAGAGAGGTAGGATCGGAGAAAAATACCCCCGACACCACCCTCTGAGTTCTACCTGTGAGGAAGGAGGTAAACCATCTGTGAAAAGAATGTGCATATTATTGGGCATAAGGCAGAGCCAACTGGGCCTTTGACAACCAAAAAAGTATAAACTGCTTTACCCAAGTTCAAAACTGTTCTTTTAAAGGATGGGTATTGTTGCAGATAAGTCTTTATGATTTAAACATATTTTATTAACATAATTTTAGGGTTTCTATGACAATTACCATAGATAAGGGCCTCAAATAAGTAAAGAGGCACAGGTAAATCATAATGTATATCTTGGACATATTGGCCCAGATATTCAGAGCAGTTGCGCATAGTGCAACTCAGTTGTACCAGCGCAAGTGTGAACTCGCACCAAGGAGCCATA
The DNA here is from genome assembly GCA_016271365.2 of Neoceratodus forsteri. NCBI lineage: Eukaryota > Metazoa > Chordata > Ceratodontiformes > Ceratodontidae > Neoceratodus > Neoceratodus forsteri. The sequence goes on along the minus strand of CM028130.1, from coordinate 1,158,309,232 downwards.
TTCAGCATGTGCCATTGCACAGCACAAAATCCATTGCACCAATGTGCAACTATAATGAATGCAGGCACAAGTGCAGGGGGCATTCTTATGAATATCCAGCACAGTGACATATTCAATTCTGAAACCATTGTGCAAGTGTGAAGCAAATTGAAGTTGCTCTGAGCAGCCTTGCTCCTATAAATACAGTGCACAGACACACAGACAGCACTTGCACCAGGGGTGAGAGTGAGAGAGAGACAGACAGACAGATACATCAAGGCAGACACAGAGGGACAGGCACAGAGGTGGCATTGGAGAGGGAGAGAGGAACAATGGGAGTGAGAGAGAGACACACACACAGTGACAGGTAGTGCACCAGGGTGGCACACAGCCAGCAGAAGCCAACCACCAAGGGGGATACTGGACAGCAAGGGCCATGGACAGTGCGCCCTTCATGACGGAGGCCATAATGAGGGGTGTGAGGGGGCAGGAGGAACAGTGATGTGGTTGAGGTGGTATCGCTGACACAGGTGATACCATGCTCACATCACCTTTGAGAATTACAGGGACATGGAAATTGTGGGCCGGTACTGCCTGAATAGGGCCATTCTGAGACAGCTCTGTGAGCTGTGCAGTGAGGAGATGCAGGCACCCACCAGACAGAGCCACGCCATGTCCGTGGAGACGAAGGTGACAGTCATCATGTGCCTGCTCACCATGGATACCTTCCAGAGACCAACAGGGGACACCACAGGCATAACCCAGTTGGCCAAGTCCCTCCTCCTCACACAGTTCCTTAACGTTCTGCTGCCACATGCTTCAGAATTCATCCATTTCCTCAGCACACAGGTGGAGTATACAGCAACCATGCGGGACTTCCACAGGGTTTCACGTATGCCTGGCATGATTGTGGTCATTGACTGTACCCACATGGCCATTCACATGCCACCTGGCCCTGGGGTGTCATATACATTAACCAGAAGGGGATCCACAGCATTAACTGCCAGGTGGTGTGCGGTGCTATGGGGCGCATAACCAATGTCTGTACCACACACACTGGGAGTGCACATGATGTGTTCATCTGGCACAGCTCTGTGCTGTGCCACAGGTTTGAACATGGGGACATCCCCACGGGCCACCTAGTGGGTGAGTATGGCACGGGCAAGAGGTAATGGGCATTGCAGACCTTAGGATGGGGGAGGGCAGGGTGTGCATGTTGTTGTGGGCACCAGGGACAGGTAAGGGGCACAACATAGCATAGCAGAGGGCTAACTGTGTCATTATCCACACAGGAGACAGTGCGTATCCACTGAGGCATTGGCTGCTCCCCCCCCCAACTGGCTTTCATCGTCCCCAGCAGAGGAACACTACAACAAGGCACATGCCAGCACATGCAACATAATCGAGTGTGTCTTTGGTACGCTGAAAGCACATTTACATTGCCTAGACAGGTCAGGCAGTGTCCTACAGTAGAGCCCCTCGAAAGCCTGTGGCCTATTCCTGGCCTGTTGCATACTGTACAATATGGCCATTGACTGTGGGGTAACTGTTGAGGCAGAAGAGGGTGACAGTAGTGGGGACGATGGAGGCAATGGGCCAGAGGGTGGTGGACAGCCATCCCCTGGGTGGAGGGATCTCTGGCTGCTACAGCAGGTGTGATGCCACTGGGACACCATCGCACAGGAGCACTATGGTGCACATAGGTAGGTGGTGTGATACACATGCATGGGCCACACAAACAGGTACAGCACACATGCAGGGGAATGCATGGTAATGGGCATGCACACAAAGAGGTGTGATGCAGGGTAGGGGGTGTCAGTGGCACACAACCACACACAGCAACACACACACACACACACACACACACCTACACTCCCCGGCATTGGTATGTGGCATGGATCACATGAATAGCACAGGTGCAACCGGTGCTATACTGCCCTCATTACACCCATACCACATGGTCCAGTGGCTGGGCAAGCATGCACACAGGCAGCATGCGGCACGACACACAGCTGCCACACCAGTGGTAGAACACACACACACACACACACACACACACACACACACACACACACACACACACTGTCCATGTGTGCACAGAGCAGCAGCTGCAGACTGCAGTTAGGGCGGCCCACAAATCAGGTCCGCTGCATGGAACCATGGCCACCATGGACATGGGGGTGGATGCGCCAGAGCTGATTAGTAGCCACAGACTGCGCATCAGCCATGGGAGAGTTTGCAACAGCTCCTCAGGGGTTGACCTGCGGGACCGTGACAGTGTCTGTGCGGGGGTGTACAGGTGCCCAAACAGGCCAGCCCCTGGCATGCCTGGGATGCCTACATCAGAGCCTAACATCAACTGTGATGGGGTCCTCCGACACTGGGTTCGTGGGGTGGACAGTGCTTTGTGGGGGGTCATCTATGCACGGCCACACCCTGTGACAGCCAGCAGCACAAAGCCATCCATGATTGCAGTGGCAATGCGATCCAGGGATGCAGTTGTGGCCTCCAGCAAGTGCTGCATCCCCACCAGGATCTGTGTAATGCACCTCTCCTGCTGCTCAGCTAACTGGTGCACCTCTGCTTGCAGTGCAAGCACCCCAGTGGCAAGCAGCACCTGTTGCTGAATGGACACCCGCAGCAGATGGGTGTGCTCAGCCAGCCGGTCGGTGACCTGGAGCTCCCGGGTGGGATGCCGATCCTCATGTGGTGACCGGCCATGCTGCACAGCCTCCCTCTCTGGTGGACACTGCACAGTGGGGTCTGCAGGGGGAATGGGCATAGCAGGTGCTCCAGTGGCAGACCCTGCATCCAGCTGCCTGGTGGCACCTGCAGCCTGCTGCCATCACCTGTCCAACTACTGTATGCCACCCAGCACCTGCACAGCCACACCACCACTGCCGCAGGGCACAGCTGTGGCAGCACACACTGTTGCACCCACAGTGGTGGCAGGCAGCTGTTCCACCACCAGCAGGGCACTGGGCATGGTGTCTGTGTCAGCTGCTAGCAGAGGCGACACACCCACAATGTCACCCATGCCATCCAGGAGCTGCGTGTAGTTCTCATAGGAGTTGGACTCCACCCCAGTCTGTGTCTCCATAATCAGGACACCAAAGCTTTCATCCTGGAGGATCACATCCAGGGCCTCATCCGACCCCAGGTCCAGGACATCTGCCTTCACTGTGGTGCTGAGCTGCAGCCTGTCGGGCCCCCGGATCCTGGTGGAGGTGGACGGCTGGTCCTCCAGGGCAGTACCAGCATCCACGGATGCTGCCAGTGCCCTATCATCTGCACAGAGGAGTGCTGGTACTGCAAGAGATAAAAGGCATGTCAGTGATGCAATGCCCACATGTGCCCCCCTACACTGCTGCTGAATGTACCCTGCAGCAAGGCATGAGTGTGGGTGCACACCCATGCACATGACATGCATGCCAGCATGCCTGTGTATGCACCATCTGTGCCACCAGCTGTGCATGGCTGACATATGTACAATGCAGTGATGGGCTACCACCCATCTGGAATCCACCTCCAGGCACACCCTCCACCATGGTGCATTGCATGGTGGCTGCCACCAATTCCTCCTGTGGCGTTAGCATTGGTGCATCCACTGGCCCCCTTCCGGTGGCAGTCCGGGCTGCACGGATGGCTGCCACCTTCCCTTTAATAGGCCTCTTGTCTGTCCCCACTTTCTTCCTGCACTCCTGCACTGACTGCTGGTGGCTGCCATGCTGGTTGACGTATGCTGCTAGCTCCTCCCATGCACCGGCCCTGGCCTATGGTGTGCCCATGGCAACACTCAACAGGGGCTCTCTGTCCAGGTAGGCCTCAAACAGGGCATCTGTCTCGGCCTTTGTGAAATTGGGCCTGTGCTTCCATGCATGCTCACGGTCCTCAACCTCCTCAAGATCCGACATGTAACTGCCTGTGGACATGGACAGCACAGTGTGTCAGTGGCAGCATCTCTCTGGTCCGTCCCACCCTGCAGTGCTGTCTGCTCCCAGTGAACTGCAGCAGCATGCACAACTTACCTCAAAAGGATTTAATACCCGTCTGTGGTCTGTGCTGTTCCATGGTGCTTATAAGGTGCAACATATGCAAATGAGGTTTGGTGCAACAGTAATGACATGCTAGTGCAACCAGTGTGCCATGTATTGGCTGATGAGCTCATTTGCATGTGGTGTCTGAATATTATGATATTGCACTGTGACAATGGGACTGCGCAGGAGCAAGTTGCAGTGCACAGGTCTGCAGTGCACATGCATGTCACGGTATTATGGTGTCAGTTGTGCACCATGCACCAACAGCGCAATGCAGTGGCATGGCACATGATGTGCCTGGCTGCTATGTGCATGGTCGCACATAGTGTACCATGCCCTATTGTGCAAGTGCACACTGCACAACAGTGGGTGACCACTGACCCCTCAGGCAGACCTCTGACCCCTGGGGCAGACCTCTGACCCTGTGACCCTTCTTTTCCATGCCCACTCTGTGCATCTCCAGCACTGCACAATGGGTGGGCACTGTGCATGTTACCCCGCATCATGCATCAGGCACATGTTATGGACACATGTGTCTGCTGCCACTATTTTCGTCCCCAAGATTGCGGTATATGACATGGTGCAGGGACGAGTATGGCATGCCCCAAATTAGTCACAGGCACAGCTGGTAATCCTGGTGGCCTGTGTTAAGCCCCACACCCCCAATTCTTTGGACAGGTGCCCCGACAGCAGGCCAGGGTCACTGTTTGGCAAGGTATTGCTGCCAGGCTGCAGCAGAGGACCAGGGTGGCCTGGACAGGGAAGCAATGTTGCCACCAGTAAGGGGACCTCATGTGGTGGGACTCAGAGTGCCTGAGAAGGCTCCAGGCATGTGTCAGATGAGGGGCCGTACCACAGCCAGGTAAGTCTTCCCATGTTGCATGTGTGCTTTGGTGCTGTACTGTGGTGTTGGCTAGGGTACCTGGCATGCTCTGCAAAGGGGTACACTGTCATCATATGCATCACAGAGTGGCATTGCCAGCCACTGCTTGTGTTATGATGCAGCCATGCTGGATGTGTCGGGCAGGGGCACACCCTGTGCACAGGAGTGGGGGTGGTGGGCAGCTGCTGTGGTTGATTCCTGATGTGTACCTGTCTTCTTTCCATTCCCAAGGCCTGAGGATCATTGCCAGGCACAGGAAGCAGCTGCACAGCAGGCTGCGGTGGGTCAAGGTGGAGCAGGACTGGCTCCAGCGGGGCCGCAGAGGGCAGGTAGGCACTGTCATGGTCCTTCACACTGTACATGGGGGGTGGCGGGGGAAGGGGTGTGGGCATGGCTGCCTGTGCCATGTGCCATGGCAGATGTGTGTGTTGCACTGTGCAAGGTGCATGCCACTGTGGTGTATCCATTGGACATGTGTGCCAGCTGTTGGTGGGGTGGGTGTGCACCTGGCTGCCACCATTGTCGCTGTGGTGCTGCCGGTGTACTGTGCCATGTGACTGTCATTGTACAGTTGGGTGGCCATTGTGTGGCATGGACCACTTCTGTGCAATGTCATGGTGTGCCGAGTTGCTGACAGGCATTGGCCCACCCTCCTGCAAGTGGCCGGTATGGGCCCTCCAGGGGTGTGTGTTCCCGCTGCCCATTGCACACTGTGGGTGGGCATGTTTCCTTGGGACATTGCACTGATCACCTGCCCTGTCCCTTGTTACAGGTGTCCAGTGGCGGAGACCTAGGCGGACATTGTACGGATGACTGCTCTGGCAGATAATCCTCATCACCTGCACAATGATGGAGGCAGTGTTCCAGAGTCGGGACCTGCTGCTGGCAGAGAGGAGGCAGTGACTGTGCCAAGGGGCATCAGGATATGGCTGCCATTAGTTTGGCCCCAGCTGTCCCCTGTTTCCCCTGCTCTACCTCCCCCTACAGTCCCCCTTCCCACTGTACAGTCCCTGTTCCCTGTCCCCTTCTCTCACTTTACCTACCCTTTCCCAGCTCCTTGTTTTTGTGAATAGTTGTGTTCATTAATACATATTTTTAGACTTACCTGCCTGTGTCAGTGTCTGCTTTGCAGGTGGTGTGAGGAGCCATGCTGCAGTGGCCCAGTGTCTGTTCATGTGGTGTGCATGTGTAGGGGCGCGTGTTGTGCTTCTGTGATTCACTGCTGTGTGCTGTGGTGTGTCCCACTGTGGTGGTGTCCTTCCCCTTGGCCGGTTGCTGTGCCTTGGGGTGCCCATGGGGTGGCTATCAGGGGTGTGTGGGAGGTCTGTGCATGGTGGTGGCACACGGCCATGGTCATTGGTTGGATACTGGCTGCACACTATGTTGGGGCCCCTGCTTGGTGTTGTGCGGCCCGTCCATGTGGTCTGCCAGGCTACCTGCCTCCAGGCACATTCAGTGCCTACTGTGTGGGCTTCATGTGTGCCTGTGTGGCATGTGTGTGCTTGGCTGTATGGTCCTGGGTGCAGTCTGCTATGGTCTAGGAGGGGGGCACAGCCAGCAGCCTGGGGGGGGCTTCTTTCATGGTCCTCCATTGGCCATTGGCACCTCCTGTTGCCTGCTATCTGTATCACTGTTGTGTTCTGGGGACAGGTGTCTGGGTGCCTGTGTGCACCCTGCTGTGCCCTGCGGGTGGAGGCCTCCTGTGGCCTGTCACTGTGCTTCCCTGGCTCTGTCCCTGGATGTGTTCTCTGTGCCATACCCCCTCTGTTGCTCTGCTCCCACAGTTGTGCTGAAGCATCTCTTTCTACACCACGGTGCAATTCTTTTTGTGCTGTGGTGCAACTGTGCCATATTCAGCTGGGTTGTGCTGGTGCAGTTTGGCCTGCATGACCACTGAATATGGCTCCTGCATCAGATTTGCACTGCTCCGGCCTTGCACTGGCCTTTGGCACATTTCTGAATATCTGGGCCCTTCAAAATGTGTTGTATATATATATTTTTTTTTTCACTCCAGATTTTCAAATTTGGCATTTATCCACACCTCCTCATGAACAGTACAGCTGTCATTTTACATATCCTGGCCGAAATGTGTTTTTGCACATCCGGCGCAGAATAGCATGATTGCTGAGTGAAATCAGTTTTCAGGACAGTTGAGAAAATGACTGTGATACTGTTCATATTTTTTCCCATTCTTTACTTGGTGGGTCCCTACTGTTGACCTTAAGCCCTGGTCATGGTCCCTGGGACTTCCACCACCATCTATGGCCATTTCTCCCCCACTTACGCCTGGCTTACCCCCCAGAGGGTGGGGCCGCAGCATCAGACCACTGTATCTGAGCTGCAGAACTAGTGACTGGTCAGGGAAGTCATGACAATGGTGGCTAATCAAAGCCCCAGGGAGGGCTTCACCTAGAGAGTGGACCCACCCGCCTACCCCTTTTTCTGTTTTTTCTGGAGGTGGGGATGTGCAATGATGTCGGCATCTGTGCTGCCTCCCTTACATTTCAAGTGCCAGTAGCTTAAGTGAGTCCCAGCCTCTGCTAAGGGTCCTCCTTACACCGGGTACTACCCCTCCCTTCCCTCCGGAAAAGGAGGGTCATCCACGGGATGCTCCATCCTTCACCCTCAACTGACCCTCCGGCAACCTGGGTCTGTTTCCAAACACAGGTTGCTGGCATTGCAAGTGGAAATCCAACCGCTGCACTGATAGGCTGGCTGGTGACACTGTTCATGAGCAGAGGTCCTAAAAATGTGGTGATGAAAGTCTATAAAATGACTGTGTTACAACAGTGCATTGCACAGTTTCCACACACCCTTTTAACTTTGCAAATTTACAATACTTTCATACCAGATTTTCAACACTGGCATTTTTTCACACCTCCTTATGAACAATAAAGCTGTCATTTTTTACAGCCTGCCCAAAATGTGTTTTCACACCTGTAGCACACAATGGCATGGTCGCTGTAGGAAATCAACTTTTGGGACAGATTAACAAAATTCACAGCATCACTGTTCATGAGGGGAGGTTCCAAAATGCCTATGTTGAAAATGTGGTTAAAAAAATCCCCAAAATAATTGGGTTATGGACGTGTGTTGGCAGTTTCTTTGTATGCTCATGACTTCACCAATTTTTCATATTTTCACTCCAGATTTTTGGCGTTGCCATTTTTTACACCTCCTCATGAACAATACAGTTGTCATATTTCACATCCTGCCCAAAATGTGTTTTCATCTCTGTGCCGCCAAATGGCATAGCCATTGTGCAAAACCACCTTTCGGCTAACAAACTGATTGTGCCACTCTTCATGAGGTGGGCTCACAAAAAGCCTATGTTGAAAATCTGGAGAAAAATACCAACAAACACCTATGATGTTAGGGTTTCCAACTGTAAAACCCCACCCTGTAGAGACTGACAGGCATCAGGGGTGTGACTTTTGACCATTGGCTGTAATGCTCATGCCATTCCACCCCCACCCCACCCTGTAGCCAGTGACAGGCATCGAGGTGTGCCTTGGACTGTTCAGCCCTAAAGTTCACCCCATTCTCCTATACTACACCCATCTCAGCATATTTCCTTATGGGATGGGTTAAGTGTAAGGCCCAAAGACCCCAAAGCACACCACAACACTTGTCAGCATCTACAGAGTAGGGTGAGGTAAAATGGCATGAGCGTTATAGTTGACGACCCAAAGGCACACCCCAACACCTGTCAGTCTCTGCAGGGTGGGTGTGGGGTTGGCATCAGTTCAATACTTCACTGCCATTCCTATTATGCATCTCTAACTCCTGCACTACCTATGCCAATGCCAATGCCAGAGAGACAACATTTGGCATTGACAAATGCTTATTTTTAATTTGCCACGCCATTCTCACTGTCACTGTTCTCTCACTCCACACTCACAGCATATGAGTACTGCCCCTTCTCCATTTCTTCCCCAACACAAGAATAATAAACTGCTGATTTTAAAATTAGTGATGAATGTGCAACAATTTCTATTACTTAGCCATTTTTTGCTGGATGCTCACACTGATGAGGTGAACTGCTAACAAGAATGAAGCTGTACTCCTCCCCTCAGGTGTGCTTGGGGCATGGCATGGTGTCCATGTAATGGAATGATGAGAGAAACAAATTTGCAATTTAAGCAAAGTAAAATCCTCTATAACTATGGCTTTACAATGCCACCAAAGAAGTGACCCAACTTATCTACCCCACCAGGTAAATCATTAAGGCAGCTGAAAGTAGCCATGTGGCTCTGGGTGGCGGCTTTAAAAAGTAAGCAGGTGGACCACAAAAGTTTTGAACGAAAGGCGATAAAGCATAGTAAGTCTGGTGCAAGTCAGGAAAACTCCAAAGAAATTATACAAATCGCTGGTTTGCAGAAAGAAGAGGCAACTGCATCCAAACCTGCTCCAATTTTCTGCAGGATTAAGGAATGAGTTGTACCAGGAGGCAGTAGAGAGGAGAGAGAATTTTTGGTGGGTGAGAAGTGCATAAAGACAGCTGGTCACAAGGAAAGTGCTAAGAAGGAGACAGTGGTAGCTGAACTTTCCAGGCCTGTACATAAAAGTGACTTTTTTTCCAGGATGGGAATTTGAGGAAAGAGGAGCAAGAAACATCAACAATGACTGGCACCAATTCAGAGAACATGTCTGGGTCATCAAAGGATGAAACAAGTCATCCATCCCAGGTAAATGATGCTAGCCCTAGAAATATTATAACAAATGCCTCTGTTATATCATATGGTAATGTGTCTCAATTAAATTAATCAAATGTTATACCGGGCACTAGTAAAGACATGAATAGACCCTCTAACGTATGTGACTTAAGTGATAATTCTCTTGCCACACTGACGGGACAGAATAATGGGGCACAGGGTGTCACAAACATTGAAAACCTATCACACTCATCAAAAAGAGAGTTTTATGAAAAACAAGGCTCTTCTGTTAAAGTTGAAGAACTTCTGTTACATTTAAACCAGAAAGAAATGGACCAAGAATCAGAGTACCATGAAGTAGAATCAGTTACTGATACTTCAGAAGAGGAAGAATCTAGATGCCCATCTTGGGGAAAAGAAAATCCTTTCACAATCAGCAATTCTGAATGAAAGAGTCAAAAAAAATAGAATCTTTGTAAGCTAAGATTGATAACATTGAAAGTATGGTGCAATCACTAGTGATTGAAAATTTACTAATAAATCAAAACAATACAGTGTTTTCAGCAAAGGGTGTTTGATAATGAGGATGCCAACATGTCCATCCAAAGACAAATTAACAATTTAGAGGTAATAAATAAGGAAATGAAAGACAAAATGTTGGATTTTGAGACAAGGGCATGGAGAAAAAAATGTAAGAGTCTAGGGAGTACTGGAGGCCTGGGACACTATCAGGCTTTAAAGGATTCATTAAATTAAACTTTTGCAGCCTATTTAGACACTGAAGCCTCCAGTATTCAATTGGGAATTGACAGACAACACAGTGTTTGGAGTCCTGGGGGACCCTCTTGTCAAAAATCTGCACCAATGCCAATTATTGTGAATTTTTTAAGGTCAGAAGACAAAGAGTCTCTTATCTTGCAGGTGTATAAGAAAAAACTGATAATGATGATGGGGCCAAGGTAAACATGGGCAGGATATTCAAATGAGATGTGTCCTGTGCAACTGAGTTGCACTGGTGCATCCCCAAAATGAGCCACTGGGCCATATTCAAAAGGGGCTGATGTGCCATGCAAATCTGGCTGCACCACAGTGCAACAATAATGTATGCAGTGCATCTGGAGGGGGAGTTCCCTGCACACGTGGTTCATCTCCATATTCAGCTGAGATGTGCGGCGCAGTGGCCAGCACATCTCAGAGATGTGCCATGCAAAGATAGGCATGGGAAAACCATGTCTATAGCTACCACTTACAGGCTGCTGTATTGCACAGCGCAACACAGCAGCCCAGCCCTGGGTGGCTACCCCCACCCCATCATGAAGGTATTCATCAAACCACCACATCCCTGGCAGTCCAGGACCCCCCTTACATCCCCACACATCAATCACAAATGAAAAAATAAACTCCATCCAAGCCCTGGTAGTCCAACGGTACCCCCTCTCTTCCCCAATACCCGATGGTGTAGAATTATAGTAGGGGCCTAGCCCCCCAGCTGCTGTTTCTGTGTGTCTCTGCTGGACTTTGGTGTTTGTTTTCCTACTTCTGGTTTGTATCTTTTCTCTGGCTGTATACTTCCCTGTCATTTGTGTCTCTTGTTTTGGGCTTTGTTCCCTGTTTTCCTGTGTTTTGGTTTTGTCTTTTTGGGGGTTTTGTTTCTAAGCTCCTAGCATACTGCTACTCAAAGCTCATACTACTGCTTTCAGTTACCTACAATTGCAGCCACTGCAACTGTTTACTCCAATTACTATTATACCCAGTGCTTGTGTTTTTACACTGTTGCTCACCACGCTCAAACTACTGCAATGCAACTGTAATCATTATCTGTGTGTTTCAGCTCAACCATAGCTGCTCCATGTTAACATACTATTTGCCAGAAGATTAGGCCTTACGGTATATCGCGTCTGCTCGAACCTGAGATCCTTAGTTGGGTGCATACTCAATGCATACTCAATTCTTTCCACCTGACACAGGTTCACTCTGACCCTAGCTGTGCTGCTCATTCCTGCTCTCATTCTACTTGCAGCTTCATTGCACTGCCTGGCTACATCTGTTTTCAGAGCATTGTCTCCATGTTTTATTGCAGTTACAACTCTGAGGTCAGCCAACTAAGCTCCTGCTGAGGCTGTTAATATAGCTTTAGTATTATTAAATCATGCCTAACCGCTGAAAATCCTTAGAGTATTAGTCACCTTGATTTGGGTATTCATGTCTGGCTGGCTTGCCCCCATTCAGTGCTGCTTCATTGCTACATGTTATGTGGACCTCCGTGCAGGTCCACCTATCACTACTACTGTTTATTGACCTACATACAGGGCCACACTTACTTAAGCTATCATTGCTTACACAGATCATTGCTTCATGCCTACTGCCATCCCCTCGGCTTCAGTCCCTGGGATTCTTCTGCACTCAGTTCTGCATTCGACCTTGCAAGATCTCAGACAGTGCTCATTTTGATCTCAGCATGCTGTACTCATTCAACTCACCAGCTTTTCAGCTCTCAATCAATTTTGTGGCATGCCAGCCATTCTACTGTGGTGCAGTGTCCTGAAGCTGGAGGTCTCGTTCTGCATTTAGTCCACATCTTGAGCATGTCCAGCTTGGGGTGGGATCCTTCTCACCTGGCCCATAGCTGGGAATGTCCTTGCCCCAGGCTTGGCTTTATCTGCCTGCTACACGACAGCAGCTCCTGGTGTAGAATTTAAGACTAGTGGTGAATGGTGGAAAAAGTTACCTCCTTTGGCTCTAGTGTTCCACTATAATGGTTAGCCATTGACTTTAGTGGTTTCCCTAGCAAAGCACCTTCATTGCATTCTTCCTACGACTACCTCTGTTTCACCTGGTTTGAGTTTAGGGTGGGTAGGCCAGGTGAGTGCCTCAGCAGTTGTTGCTCTCCTTCTGTGCCTTGGATGCACGTATTGTTGCAGAATTTTCTCGCAATCTTTCACAGTGTTCCCGCTAGGGGGTTTGAGTGAGAGCCTTCCTCCAAATTGCAATATTTTCCACCTCTCTTTAATTGGGTTTTCCAACTTGCAGCTGCAGAGCTGTCACTAAATAAACTATCCCAAGCCTGGAGGAAAGGTGACCAAGGCCTTGGATCCCCCCAGAGATTTCCTCCTCATAGGGTTTTTTTTTCTCTCCCCCATTACCTCAAGTCATAAATGTTAGTTAGCATAGTATTGTCCCCTAGTTTCTTTAGGTAGGTTCCGCTGTTGGATGGAGGTGGAGGATGTCCTGCTGTTCCCTCTCTCCTTAGAGGATCCCCTAATTCTCAATGCAATTCATTAGTATCATGCTACACAAACCTGGGCATCTCATTACATTATCAAACTGAGCATCTCATTAAGTTATCGATCTGTCTATGCTTCTGTACCACTACGTCACAGTTACTGCTTGCTCATATGCTTCATGTTGCCTCATTCTTTTGGGGTATATTTGTACTACATTTCTCTGGGGATTCCTAAGGTACCTTTAACCACAGGAAGCATCCCGTGGCACTCTAGGGGTGCCTTTTGTACCCCTACAGAGTGGTAATTCCTCTGGAATAGAGAGTGCGAATGGCCAAAACCAAACTAACACAGTTGCATAAGCATAACACTATACTGGCTGCGCAGGACATTGAATGTCAGTCACAGCTCTTATCCTGTGCTTTCCCATACTTACATCAAGCATTCTTCTGCTCAAACTAGTGACTACCACACAAAGGACAGGTGTGTTGTGAAAAGGGGGAGACTATTACAGGATATTAGACAGACAGAAAATGAGAACATTTTGATCACTGTTAAATTTTGCATAACTCAGAGGGGGTTATTTGTAAGTAAAGTCCATGTTTGAGGCATTTGGACTAATGCTTGATGGTCTGTCTCTTGCTGCTCTAGGTTGCATTGTAAGTTAGTTTTCCTACCCCCCCTCCACCAGCCAAGTAGGCTGCCAGTCTATGCTGTAATATTTAGGCAATTGCTTGATGTCAGTTGTAGCTGATCAGGCTGTCAGTGCATGGCTGAGTTTAATCAGTTCCTTGTGTCACTTTCATATTGACAGTGTCTCTGTTGACAAGGTACTGTGAGAATCCATCCCCTGCACTAGCAGCAGTGGTGTTAGTCTCAGGGCCAGTGAACTGGAGGTAGGATGAAGACCACATAGTGCTGCTCGACTCTGGGATCTGCTGACAGTTTGGCTCTATGAACGAGTCATGTAGGCATGCAGGTAGTAAATGCCCTGAAGCTATATTACAAGGCACAGAACTTAGTCAAGTCTTTTTAAGGTGATGGAAGTCAGGCACAACAATTCAAGACTCTGCTGGGCAAAATGGAGATTTCGACTGTTGGCCATGAGTGTAGCGTGTACACAAAATGGATGCCTACTCTCTTCCTAGTATCCTGGTAGCCTTCTGGTTCTCACCACAGGAATTAGAAAATAATAAAGTCAGTACTTACATGGGTTTTGAAAATATGGGTACCCCGTGGTTACCTTCTGTTGTTGTGGGGCATTTATGTACATCTCAGAGGGACTCACAGAGATAATTAGGTGTCCATGTCCATTGTTGATTGCCTCAGGGATGATGGTGATGATGGGGGGGGGTCATGTGTTGTCCTTTGACTCTTCTTTTTCTTATCCAGTCTCTCCTCAGTACTTGCCTTCTGTTGGGTTGCTTGTACAGGTGTTCCCAAGTGTTCTTGGAAGAAGGCATCCACTTCTGTTGGGGAGTGGCACTGCTGCAAGAAGCCTTCATAGTTGAATTGTAGGATGGCAGGATAGAGTATAAAGTACAAGAGCCCATGGTTCTGTAGGCCCTGTTTGATACAATCATATTCTTGTCTCCTTTCTAAGACTGACCTGGGGTAATCGAGGTAGAAAGACAGTCAATTACCCACTACTTCCACATTGGGGAGCTCTCTTGCCATGCCCAAAATCACTTCCTTTTTCAGGAATTCCAGCAGTTTAAATATAAAAGGTCTTGGCTTGTTGCTATGCATGTCATTTGGGCTCGTTTAATTCTGTGTGCCCTCTGTATCTCAAATAACTACTGTGTTAACCAAATTCATAAGATTGTCTTGTAAAAATCTCATTGGATCCTTTCCCACTATACCTCCTTGGAGAACAAGTATTCTGATATTTTTTCTATGGTCACTGGCCCCCAGATTTTCAAACTTGGATGTCAGCCATTCAATTTGCTGTTCTGCGTTTTGCAGCTGCCTGTTCTGTTCTTTGTCCATTTCATTCAGGAAAACAATTTGGTGCTCTGTTACGGTAATCCAGTTCATAAGAAGAGAGAGGCTGGTTTAGATCTCCACTGTGTAGGTTTGAATGGTCTCCACCAATGCTGGATTTTTTTTCTAGTAGTGAGGAACCAGAGTCTCGGGGTGGTGAGTAGCTCCTGAATCCTCTGTGCACGACTGTCTGGGAAACTCATGCTGTTGCTTGAGGAAAAGTTCAGACGGCTTGTGTGATCGATTCTGCTGTTACTTTCCACCGTGATTCAAGTCAATTGTTCCCCTGGTGTTCCTCAAGAGTGCATTCTATAAATCAGGGTCTTGGGCTGCCGATTGAGTGTTTAAAATAGGGCAACTGTCTTGGGTGGCTGGGAGCTCAGAGACTAGGCAGCCATTGCAGTCAGGTGCCCACATGACCTCCATGTCATGGAAATTTTTTGAACTGCAATGTTAGGCCCTGACTCACTATTTCCAGAACCCACCTGTCTGTGGTAATTCTTTCCCATGCCTGAACACAGTGAATCAGCCTCCTCTGCCCTCTGGCAATGTTTGGGTGACCTGTGCAGACTTATCAGGGTTTCTGTATCCACAAGCCTAGGAACTATCTTGCCTCTGCCACCGAAGAAACTTTTCTATTGGGCAAAGTCATAAGTAATTAAAGCATAGGGGTAGTAACCCCTACCTCCCCCTCCACAAGGCCTGTGGGAAGTGGAGGCCTTTACCTTCTCAAAATTTCTCTTGTAGGTGGTCTTTTTCTCATCCATCCTTTTTATGTAAGCCTCTGTCTTGCTACCAAAGAATTTCTGTCACAAGTGAAATCTATTGCTTTTGTTTCAGTGCTTTGAGAGAGGTTTCTGGTTCTGAGCCAAACAAACCTTAGGGACACTGCATTTGCCATGACCCTAGATGCAGTGTCATTGCCATCTACTACCATGTGGAAGTGGTACTTAGTGGCATCCATGGCTATCTTTGCCATGCCCACCAGATGCTGTGCCAAGTCACCAGCGGCTTTCTCACCCATTGCAAAAATGGAGTTCCAGGGTTTTTTTGGGTACTGAGCTGAGCAGGCCATGTACGCTGCCTACCTTGAAAGCAAGAAAGCTGAGGTTTTTTTTTCCCCATACTATTCAGCTTTATGGAATCCTTTTCCAGAGGCTGGGCAGAAAGGGGTACTTTGGCCTTATCACAGGAGGCAGTCTGGACCACTCCCTCATGATCAAGGTGGGAGTGCAGGTACTCAGAGCCCGGCTTGTCCACACAATATTCCTTTTCTATTTTCTTGTCTATGCCCACAGCTAAAGCAGGTGCTAACAACACTTTGCAAGTGGCCTTTTTGAGGAATCTGTGTATGGGCAAAAGCAACCTTTTTGTGGGGATATCCAAAACCTCCACTCATCCTCATCTTTAACAGTCACCTGTGATGAGATATTGAGGCTGTTGACCATTTGCCTCACAAAGGTGCAGTGTGAGAAGTAGTCATCGGAGATCTGAGGAGGGTAACAGAACTCATGAACCTCCCCATAGTCTGGAAAACTTGGAGAAACTGTCATGCCTCAGTCATGTCCTCTTTTGAGGGCATCTTATTTTTGTCGACTGATGTCTCTTTTCCTTCTTTAGGAGGAGGAGGAACAGTGACATGCTTTTTTTTTTTTGCTTTTCCTTAGCAGGCACCAAATCTAATGCCTGCTCAGGGCTCTTTTACTTTTGCTGGATTCAGATTTCCTCTGTTCAGATACCCTGATCCCTGAATCATCTTTAGGAGCTTTATCTGTCTGTTTACTTAGAGAGGCTGGACTCTCCCCTGAGCCTTTATGTGATGTGGAGGCAGACTGAGAAATCTTAGGGTCTTCTTATGGTTTTTAGCCATTTTCTTTTGCATTTTAGGGCAAAACCTAATACAGAGTTCACAACTGACAAAATCATGATTAGGACCAAGGAAACTCAAACAAAAATCATGGCAGTCTGCCTTAGGCAGGTGTTGGAAACAGATTTGACAATTTTTAAAGCCTGCTGGCTCTATCTTATTTTTGGGTCTGTCAGTCATGCCAACACTGATGACTGCAGATAATTGCTTTGTTTTCCAGCACACCTTAAAATATTAATATAATAATTTTATTATTAACAAGTTATTGAATTACTTTCTAAAAAGAACTGATGTAATAATAAGCTTAAACAGGAAAACATATAGCTACAGTATATACTGTAGCATCTCAGTTCTTCTAATAAGGGAACTGGAAACAGGGAAAAAGAACCACTGAGTGGTTTCTTTCTTTTATTTTAGTTTAAAATTTAGTGAAGTAAAATAAGGCAGCTCCCAAAAAGAGGGAACTGTGCCACAACAGGCCTTTCTCTGGTTCCTGGGAACCAATGTAGAACTGGAGAAAACAAAGAAAATATATTAAAGCAGCACAATGCACACTAACTAATGCTGAGTTTATCAAAAAAATATACTACACACTAAATGGAATACAAATAGAAAATAATAAACCATAAAAAGCTCTGAAGCAGGAGAGATGACTTTGGAGTGGCTGCTTCCTTCAAGTGGAGAAATACATTTACTATTAGAGGGCAGTAGTGAGTATGACCATGCAGCAGAGTTTTGAGTTTCATTTAAATATTCCAAAATTTGCATATAATTCTAGGATCTGGAGCAGCTCATCCCAGAGAAATTATTTGCAGTTGGTAAGCATAGTGAGAGATTCCTGGGGCTTGAAGTAACAGATCTGTCCACTTCCACTCTCTTACTCATTCACTCAGACTGCAGAATGAAACTAAAGATTACTCTGTACATAGAGCATTATTATGTGTATTATCATGTGACCTGCAGGAGCTGATTCCATGTGACCTTTATACAGTGCCCCAAAGTAAAAGGGCTAAAGCAGTGGGGGCACCACAGAAAAAGGGAAGGGGCTTTAGACTGCCCCAAGGGTTCCCTGTTGTGTTCTGGGGCCTTAGTGGGCATAAGGAGGCCCTCTGTAGTACTATCCTTCCTCCCAGAATCACCAGGCAGGGCATAAAGAAAACAAAAGAAAAGATTTTTCCTGCCTACCTGTCTGCTGCTCTATTCTACACACACCTAGGAGCAGGCAGCACGAGAGTGGGCACCCATGCACTGGGACAGATGTCCCTGGCCGGTGCGTGGTACCTATTTCAGAAATTCAAGCCATTGACTGGGGCACAGGCTAGGGGTTTGAGAATTAGAAACCCGAGCATTTATGAGGAAGGAAACAGACATTTTTCATTAGTTCTGGCTGAGCTGTGGAGAGAGAGGGAGGGAAAGGCAGAGTACGTTTGAGACAGGACTTACCTGCTGAGTTGTTGAAGCCGTCCCTCCGACTCTGTTTTGGTGCCCTTCATCCAGCCAGTGAAGATTCAAGAGTGCTTATTCTGTGCTGCTGTTCTGCGGTTGTGTCTGGTGGTCAAGAGAAGACAGAAGGAGCTGGTCCCTTGTGGTGGTGTAGGCTCAGTTTTGCCCCTTTTACTTTTTTATTTTAATACTTAAGAACTGTTTGGTCCCACATTGGCGGTGAGTAAAGGAACTACATTGCATCATCAGAAGAAACTGTTGGCCCTTCCGTGGCCTCCTGTTGCCAGTCGCAGTGCCTGTTGTGATCCCTCTTCTGCTGGCAAGAACCTCCCTCCACCCTGCATCTGCTTCAACCCGGGCTGGGGTGGTGAGTCAGCGGCAGCACCACAACAGAGTGCTGGCCACCAATTGAATTTTAAACAAAATATTTTCAAATTGTTTAGCACTCATAGCACTATCTGGGAATGGGCAGGAGGGTCAGGCTGGGATTTTGTGGTGATGCCCAAAGGGAGGGGACTGCCTTAAGGTCTTGAGAAGCAAGTTGTTGGCAGTCATTGGAGGGGTGGTGCACAGGCAGGGCTACTGGCATAACTGGCAGCAGGGTCGTGGACTGGCCCTATGGATTTAAAGGGGCAGCAACTGGTTCATTAGGGTAGAGAGACAAAGACAAGTCCCAGGGCTAATGGAAGTCAACCGAATGAACTCACTCCTCAGTATGGTGCAGGCAATCTGGCCCACCAGTTAGAAGACCCTGCTAGCAGGCCCATGGGTAAAAGGGACCCACAGCATTAAAAAGGGCAGTATAGGTAAAAGGGGCCCAGATGAGAAGACCTACTGATAAAAGGGCAAAGTAGCCCTACTGTAAAGAGGGAAGTTACCCTGAGTGCTGCCAGGGGGTAGCCAGATCCCAGTGGAGGAGAACCAGGAAACATGAGGGGTTCAATCAAGAGGTGCTTAGCACACTATCTACTAGTGAATGACTGCTAGCCGATGTGCTGTCTTTACAAACTGTTTATTACTTAAGCATTTGAAATGTGTTGATTGCGAAAGCACCAAAACTGTGAGGTACTGGGATTGTGGTCATTTGCCCCTGCAATGTACAATTGCCTCAGATTTCTGCAGTTTGCCCCTCCTCCAGGCAAACTGCCCCTGCAATGAATAATTGCCCAAGGTTTCTGCAATCTGCCTCTGCTCCAGGCAAATTGCCCCTGCAATGAACAATTGCCTTGTATTTCTTCAATTTGCCCCATTCCAGGTAAAATGCCCCTGCAATGAACAACTGCCCTGGATTTCTGCAACTTGCCCCTGCTCCAAGCAAATTGCCCCACAACAATTGAATTCCAGGGTTTATTGCAAAGTTGAAGTACCAGTGTTCAGTGCAAATTGTGTGGACTCAGTCTTCTGCCACAGCAGATCCTTCACTGAAGCCGTCTTCAGCCAGCAAAGAATTTCACAGCATCCTATATCCCTGTTGTCTGCTGCAAGTTGAAGTTAACGTTCCCTGGTGTGAGTCACAGCCTCCAGTTCCTTGCTCTCTGTGTGGTTCAGTCAGCTTGGAAGTGAAATGCCTTGGAAGAAGCCTCAACCTTCACTCCCAGCCATTCACAAAAGTCAAGTCTGTCATGGTCAAAGTGTGTTCACGTCAGCTGGTTTATTGTTTTTTAGTTTTGAACTCCTGGAATCTGGATCTTCACCTCACAGCCTATTCTTCTTGCTTCTTCCATCTTGCATGCACGGTGTGGTCTTCTGGGATCCAACTTGATTTAGGTGATCCTTCAGGTGGATCCTCACAAAAGGGGCTTCAGCAGTTTGAGTTCTTCATCTTTGGCAGTTCTGGTCTAGGGTTGGTGCCAGGGAAAAGGCAGCAGAATCTTCAGTCTTGGCAGTACTTTCAGGTGGATTCTTCACCAATTCTTGTGTTCTTCATCCTTGGCAGCCCTGGTCAAGGGTTTATGCCAGAGAAGAACACAGCAAAGTTTGGTCCTTTTGTGTCACAAGTATTCTGGCAACCCTGGAGAGTGGGTTGGCTGAAGAACCATGGTCTGTTTAAAAATATCTCCACTTCCCTTTCCAAACTCTCTTAGGTTTCCACTGGTGTAGCTTGGCACCAATTAAAGGTCCCGCTGTCCCCGTTGCTTCACCATCCTTCAGCTGTGTGCATGAAGACAACAAGAAAATTGAATGTCCTTTGATCCTATAGACTTTTAAGAGGTTCATGCCACTTAATCTTACAGGATAATCCCTGGTGTTCATTGTACTCTGTGAAATTGTCTCATCTATTGATAAAGTTGTAGATGCTTGCATTTGTTTTTTAGACCTCTTAGAGAAGCATAACATAGAATATTATATGTAGTGGCCTTAAGCCAAGGTGCACCTTTTAGAGTTAACAGAGAGTATCACTTACTCTTCTTCTGAGATTTCATTCCTTTTTTCCCTTGTGACTGTGTCTACCTTCCCCTTTGGTATGAGTAAAGCCCGTCAGGCATCAAACTTATAGATTGTCTCCTGCCTTTCCTTACCGGGTGTTTCCATCCTCTCAACCCCATTCAAACCTCAGCATTGTCTCACCAGTCCACCTGCTTGAGGCGATGCTGGGTGTGCAGCTGGGACAGGTGATCTTTGTGCTCAGCACTCAGTTGGTAGGATCACCACATTCAGGTACTTGTTTATTTTTTAACCACAGTCTGATAAAACTTTATCCAAATGTGCTCTAAAGGCAAAGTTACTGGGAATGTTACCATCTGAAGTTACTAAATGTGATTTCATAGTAAATAGTACAAAATTGCGAATTGATTCATTAGGAAAAAGTTGGTAATTTTGCAATCAAATTAAACTTTGCACCATCTATACTGCCATGCTCAAGGTATGAGCAGTCAAAGAGTTAACCAGACCCTGAAAGCTATTTTCTGGTGGTCTTCAGATAGAATACAGAGTGTCTGAGCACTTTTGGCTTCATGCCTTCTGGGTTACCAGGGTAACCAGAACATGAATATTCATGGCTGGACCTGGTGATACTTTACGGAGCCCAATGAAGCAACAGACTTGGTGCTTGAAGTAGCCCCAGAGAGAGAGAGAGAGAGAGGAAAAGAGGAAAAAGTGCCTGGGGTTACTGCTTCTCTTCTCCCATCTCTGGTTTTTGGAATGGTTCCTCCTCATGATAGCAGCACCAGGAGTGATGATCCCTGTGACCTGACCATGGTAGGGGTAAGCCATTCAGCTCAGACCACAAGGCACACAGTAGAAGTGGTGGGCCTCCTCTCAAAGGAAGTTGTTGGAATCTATGCAGGTCTCCCCCCAGAATACAAGAGCAGAGAACAAAGTAATGACTGGGGAACTGAAGCAAGAAGGAAAAAGGATTTAAGGCAGTCATTAAAAATGGAATTACAAAAGGAAATTAATGTTGAAAGGAAAACGAGTATGGAAGTGGAAGGGAAAATATTTAATCAAGGGGATGATAAAACATCTACCCCAATTAATTATAATGGCCACAACACAAAATACAAGAGGAAGAGTAAGTCAATAAATCAGTTAACAATCTGTGAAATATTAGATAGAAACAAGGAAAGATTAAGCAAGACTATGGATGGAAAGATAACAAGGAAGGCAAAAGACATAATAGAAGGTGACACAAAGATTATTGAGTTGAGTGATTTCAAGAAATAGATGAGTACAACTCAGATATGATTAATATTGTAAATAAAGAAATAAGCAATACAGTTGAAGAAATTAGGGAAACAATAGAGACTAATAAGTTAATTGAGAAAAGGATTAGGAATTTAAAACTAGGTATGATGAGATCAGCACCGCCCATAATTGAAGAACAATATGGGCAAGAACATGTGACTGATATTAAAAGGTTAAGTGTGGAGGAGAACAATTCGATATCTGAAGATATAGAGAAAATTTACAGGCAAACACAGAAATTAGCAAATACACTGATAAATAATGAGAAAATATGAGAAGATATTTAGAAAGAGGAAGAGACCATGTTTATGAGTCCAATAAGTTTTACTGACAAAAAGGCAGTGTTTATAGAAAATGTAATAGAAGACTCATGTTTGGTGTTGCAAGATGCTTTTACTGCCAATATAATTATATAT
Organism: Neoceratodus forsteri; assembly: GCA_016271365.2. Classification (NCBI taxonomy): domain Eukaryota; kingdom Metazoa; phylum Chordata; order Ceratodontiformes; family Ceratodontidae; genus Neoceratodus; species Neoceratodus forsteri. The sequence goes on along the minus strand of CM028130.1, from coordinate 1,158,287,064 downwards.
GAACAACTATTGGCAATTAGAAAAGACCTTTCCTTTATCAAAGGAGTATGTATAGAGAATAGCATCTATATTAAACAGATAGTTAAGATTCAAGAAAATAGAAATTCTAGTAGCAAGGAATACGAAAAAGGAAAGATTCATAAAGCAGAAAATTATCAGGAAAATATCTTACCTCAGATAAATCAAGCAATTTACAAAGCGGGAAAAAAGATTGATAACCTCATAGAGGATGACAAATAGGTAATGAAATAAGAGTATATAATAAAAATGAAACAAGGGGGTTGATGGAGGGATCATCAGAAGAGTGCATGGCAGTAGAGGGAGATCGCTCAGAAGGTGACTCAAGTTTGTTGATAAATATAGAGGAGTAAAGTGACTATGAAACTGAATCAGAACTAGTAATGCTCCCAGATGTAAGATGGAGACAAGAAAATGTAGTAAAGGAATTAAGAGAGGGAAATACATTACTATGGGAAAAAGGTTTATTGTAAGAAGAAAACTGCAAATTAAAAGCATGTTTGAAGAACAAAAAATGGAAGGTTGAATTAAGAATGGATAATAAAGAGGTAAATAAGAAAGAAAAAAGGAAATAATTGGATGTTAGTAAATTAAGCAAAGATAGTGAGGTAAAAAAAAAAGATTCTCCCATAAATAAGGCTATGAGGGATAGCAATGATAGTGGCAGAGATATAATGAAGACAGACAGGATTATATCTAATGAAAATGAAAACAAACAGAGAGGAAGAATAAGAATAAGGGGTAATGACAAAAAGGAAACCAAGGGAATAAAGACAAAAGGAAAATAGAAAAGAAAATCTGAAAGAAAACAAGAACTCCCAGGCGAGAAGGAAGAGGACACAGAATTATTTAATATACAAAAGGGATTTACTCTGACAAATATACAAAAAGAGATAAAAGAACATCTAGGAAACAAGGAAGAACAGAATGTAAATGAGGAGAAAGAAAGATTGAAGGGAAAGGACAATGAGATAGAAAAAGAATTTGGACTATTTTTATATAAAACAAAGGGTTCAGACTATGTATTGCCATTATATAAAGTTTCACACATACCTAATGAGACAAATTACATTTTGTTAACAATGATAAAGAAACTCTTTAAGTCTATAATTGGATGCACACAAATGTCAGACTTTCTGAGTGTTATTAGACCTATAGCAAATTCTGAGTTAGTATTGCTGGTAACAGATCAACTTTTTTTGACTAAAGCCTTATTAAATAAAAGAAATGAAGCAGAGGGGTTGGGTATAAAAATGGGAGAAGTAATTTTATTGGAAAATTTGTTCCCAGAATATTATAAAATCAAGAAAGAGGGAACAAATAAAAAAGAATTAATGATATCTGTATTTGGCCTAGTACAAAACGATAGGGAAAACAAAAGCAATATTCGAGGAATTGTATTAGATACCTTGAATACAATACTGAATCAATGTGTTTGCAGCCATGAAATCACAAAGGTTATCAGATGGGAACATAATGGACAAGTTACAATATGGTTGAACAACAAAAGTTTAAGGGACTTTCTGATAATTAAACAAAGTCTGTTGGATGAGATGGACATTTATGTATATTTATTTTATTTATTTATTTATGAGTTTTACCAGAAAGGCATACTGAGCAGTGATGCTTGATTCCAAATGCTACCTAAGGGCCAAGACCCAATACAGAGCATGATATTTAAAACACAGACATTCAATAGTGGAATGAAATGGCTTACTGCCTAGCATACTTTTCAGCAGAAAGCTACAGACAGGCAGATAGATGCATACAGTGGAATGATTGAATACATGAGACAATTAGAAATGTGACTAGGCTTCAGGAACACAGTAGTAAACTGTTAGTTAAAACAGGAGCAGCTGGAGGAGAAATGTGTACTGAGTAGTAGGTTGTGAATGCTGGGATTTGGTGCGTGTCTTATGGGGGCTAGTAGGGCATTCCAAATCTGTGGGATTTGGTAGTTAAAAGCAGCCTGACCTTTGGTTGTGTGCATAAATGGGACATGGAGTAGCCTCGGGTCAGTGCATCTGAGGGAGTAAGCAGGTGGAGGATGTTGGGAGAGGGTAGAGGCCAGGTAAGGGGGTAGGGAGAGAGATCAAAATTTGGCCATGAACCTAGCACAGTGGATTAGTCTATGATCATGGAAGGATGGCAGGGTTAGGGAGCTATATAAGGTGCAGTGGTGGGTGGATTGTGGGCAATCGAGGATGAGGTGACAGAATGAGTGGAACAGAGTGTTGAGGCTGGCCAAGGCAGATGCAGGGACGATAGTGTACACTTTGTCACCATAGTCGAGTACAGGTAGTATCATTTTTTGGACAATGGCGTGCCGCATAGGTAAGGGGATGCAGCTTTTGTTTCTGTATAGTGCGCCAAGTTTGGGAAGCAGCCTCTTATGTAATGAGTCAATGTGAGTAGTAAAATCCAGGTGCTGGTCTAGCCAGACACCTAGATATCTGAAGCTGGTGCATTGCTCCAGAAAAGTCCTGTCCAAGGTTTTGAAAGGCGGGCAGGGTGCTTGGTGGGAGAGTCTTTGTTGGGAGCTGAAAGTTAGTGACATAGTTTTTGGGGGGTTTAGAAATAACTGGTTTGACCCAAATCATTCCTGAATGGTGTAGAAATCCTCCTGTAGGAGAGTTGCCACACTGCTTGTTGTGGGGCCAGAGGCATACAGGACTGTGTCATCCACATACATCTGGATGAAGGAGGGGTGGCATGCTGATGGGAGGTCATTTAGAAAAATGGAGAAGAGCAGTGGTCCCAGGATTGAACCTTGGGGGACACCGACAGTAACGGGCAGGGGGCTTGAGGTGTGTGAGGCAATTTTGACTGTTTTTTGTCTGCCCAATAGGTAGTCATGGAACCACACAGTGGCTGGTTTGGAGAGCCCTGCTTCAGTAAGTTTGGAGAGGAGCAGGGAGTGGGGGATGGTATCGAAGGCCTTGGCTAGGTCAATAAATATGGAAGAGGTGATATGTCCATTGTCCATACTGGTGAGAATGTCACCACTGACTCGCAGGAGGGAGGTGATGGTTGAATGAGATTTGCAGAAGCCCGATTGGAAGGGAGTGAAGAAAGAGGATGCGTCCAGATGGGGAGTGAGTTAGGTGAGGACAAGTCGTTCCTGTAATTTGGCCAGTATAGGGAGTAGGGAAATGGGTCGATAGTTACCTGGGAAGGAAGGGTCACCCCCTTTAGGTAGGGGTATGATGGTGGCCTTTTTCCAGTCTGTGGGTAACTTGCCCAGAGAGAAGGAGTGGTTGAAAAGGGTGGCAAGAGGGGCGGCAATGGCTGGGGTGGACAAGAAAAGCATCTTAGCATCCAGGATGTAGGGCATTTGCCTTTGTTGGGGTTCAGGGCGTGTAGGGATCTGAAGACTTCAGCTTGGGATACAGGGCAGAAAGAGAACTGTAGGACTGGAGGGGCTATTTAGGGAGGGCCAGTTTGTTGTGGGGGGACCAGGGGTGTGTGTGTACAGGAGGGAAGATAGGAGCTTGTCGGCACAGCTGGAGAAATGGGTATTGAAAGCTTCAGCTACACCGCTGGGATCAGAGATGAGGGTGCCCTGAGCTGATAGTGTCGGGGGTGGGGATTGAGTGGGGGGAGCAGGGATTTGAGTGATTTCCAGAAGTCTGTCAGGTGGTCAATGTTTGTTCTAAAAGCTGAAAGAAAATAATTCTTTTTAGCCTGGCGGATGATGTTTGTGCATGAGTTGCAAAGGGCTCTGTAGGTAAGAAGGGAAGCCTGGGTGTCCAGTTTCTTGTGGGCTTTGCAGGCGTGATCTCTGGAGTGGCATTTCCTGATTATATCAGCTGTGATCCAAGGAAGGTGGGCCCCTCTGACTCTTTTTGTATGCAGGGGGTCGTATTTGTCCCAGACTTTAAGGAATCTGGTTTTGAATGCATCAAGTGCTTTATCAATAGATGATGCCTCTGGGATAAAGGACCAGTTTATACGTCCCAGGTCTGACAGGAGTGATGTTAGGTCCAGGGAGTTATATGACCTGGTACACAGCATCTTGAGGGGGCAGTGGGCCTGTGTACCTTCCTGATCAGGAAGATCATGTGGTGATCACTTGGGGAGTTGGGGAGCAGGCCTGCACAAAGAGCCCTATGTGAGTGAGAGGTGAGAGCCCAGTCCAGTAGTGAATGGTTTTATGTCTTGTGATTGAGCCTGGTGGGGTCAGCAATGAGTTGAGTGAGGTTTAGGGCCTTGAGTTTGGTCTTAAGGTGAGCTTTATCATTGGCTAACCAGTTGGTGTTAAAGTCACCGGTGGCGTGAAGTTTGCCCCCAGCTGCTAGGGACTGTAAGGTGATCAGGTGGGTATCTGAGGAAGGAAATGATATGAGGAGCTCAAAAGTAATATCAAAGGAAGAAAAAAGTGCTGAATGGGAAACCATTGTTGAAGTTTCAAACAAATATAATATTTTGACTAATGTAGATTTGTGACTTCTAACAACGGACACAGAATCAGGGAAAAAGCATAAAAAAAGAGATGCAAGGTATCTAAATGAAATGCAAGATGGAACAAAGTTAATGAGAGATGCTGTAGACACTTCCAGAACATTGTTGTCATGGAATGTTTCAGGATTATGAGATAAACTAGGAGACCCGGAAGTAGCAAGCTATTTGAACAAATTTAATATAATATGTATTCAAGAGACTTGGATTGTTGGGGCTATTTATTTAAATGGTTTTAAAGCTCATTGAAAAAGTGCAATAAAAAAGAAAAAAATGTGGAAGAAATATAGGTGGGTTGGTAACTTTAAGTAAATTGGAAGATGAAGTGCAAACAGAAGAAATAAAAATGGAAAGCGACAGTATTTTGATAATCAAAATTATAAAAGAAAACATAGATGATCTAGTTATAATTAATATTTATGCACAACCAGAATCAAGTAAATATGGTAATACAGATTGGATGACTCATACTGAATCTATAATCAGAAAAATTCAACAAGACTACCCATTGGGAACAACAGTGGTCATAGGTGATATGAACACCAGGTTTGGGAGACTACCGGGAATAGATAAAGATATTAAGGATTATATTGATCAAGGGGATCTAATACAGATAAAGGGAAAGAGAAATTCTTTGATAAGAAAATTGGCACTAATGGAATTGAAGTACACAGTAAATTTATAAATAATAATTTAATATTACTAAACGGTAGAATAACAGGAGACGTAGAGGTAGAATTTACATTTATGGGGGAATGGATCCTCTGTGATAGATTATATCTGGGTCAACCATTGTATGTTAAATCTCTGCTCAAGGTTGGATATACTGTACAACTTAGACCAGAGAGCCAACATCTTGCCCTAGAATTAATAATTAATTATATGGAAGGGGAAAATAGAAGGATGTGTATGGCCCCATTTAAAATTAAAAACAAAAATTGTATTGGATGGGGTCTAATTCAGAGTGACAAATTTATACAACTCTTAGAAAGTCGGTATTCTTGCAGAATTAAAAGAGCTAGAAGAAGAAACGGAGAGTGAAGATTTACTTAGTCGATTTGGGGCTATATCAGGGTCAATTTCAATATTAATAAACAAAAAGGTTGATATTTATAAAAAGGAAGGATATATATGGTATAATGGAGATTGCAAAAAGGCCAAACAGGCATTAAATAAACAACTTAGAAATCTGAAAAGCAATTCATCTGTAAATAATAATAAAGTAATGAATAAATTAAGGAACGATTATAGAGAAACTTCAAAAATCAATAGACAAAAATATATCCAGAAATTATAGATAGATCTGGAATTGGCAGTAAAGACTAGGGATAGTAAAACATTCTAGAGATTAGTTAACAAAGGAATGAGTAACAATGGTTATGAGCCAGAAAACCATATAGAATCTGGACAAAACATTTTAGTAAAGTATTCTTTAAAGAAGATAATGTTTATTTACAAAAAACTTTTCAATAAATTATCAACAAAATGGATAGAACCCAAAGTGAGAAAGAAATAGAGCAAGCAATAAATACTTTTAATAAGCATAAAACACCAGGACCAGATGGTGTACCTATAGAATTAATCTGGAAGACTAAGACACTATGAATCCCAGTATTGTGTAAATTATTTAATCAGATATGAGATAGTGGAAAAGTTCCAAATAGTTGGTGTGTAAGCATTATTATTCCAGTCTTTAAAAAAGGGGAAAACGATAAACCAGTGTGCTATAGACCAATAAGTTTAATTGACAGTACTGCTAACATATTCACAAAAATTCTAAATAATAGAATCAAAACATGGGTAAAGGCAGAAGGGATACTGGATGAAGCCCAGGCAGGATTGAGGATGGGTTATGGAACAATAGATCAGTGTTTCATTCTTGCACATTTAGTGTATACATACAAGACAATTAAAAAAAACAAAAGTTGTATTGTACTTTTATTGATTTAAAATCAACTTTTGACAGGGTTAATATAGATTTATTACTGTATGTGGATAATTAGAGCAAAAAGGGATGGAAAGATCAATGCTTAATATAATCAAAATACTGTATCAGAACAATTTATCTTGTATTAGATATAACACAAAAGGGGAAACCAGTAATTGGTTTAAGACCAATATAGGAGTAAAACAGGGTTGCACTTTATCACTAATGTTGTTTAATATCTTCTTTGATACTGTCCTCAATACACTATATGAACCAGAGTTCCATATGCCGATGATAGGTGACAAAAGATGTCCATAAAAATACCTGAAAATAGGCAAATTGTCTTGTCTAGTGTACTTACCTGGTTAACAAAAGCTAAATAAATAAATATTTATCATCTGCAGATGATATTGCTTTGCTTTCAACCAGCTATCTACGTATGAAAAGATTGTTAAAAAAATTTCATCAAGAATGTGTTCAGGCAGACTTAGAGAGCAACTATGGACAAACAAAAGTTTTAGCAATTGGAGGGAATAACAACAGATATAGATATACAATAAACAACAACAGAATAGAAGTAGTAAAGGAATGTTGTTATCTGGGTATAACATTCACACAGGCAGGTACCTGGATGAAACATATTTTATAAACTCAAAATAAAATAAGAAAAATTATCCCTAGTATCAATTCATTCTCTTACAAATATTTAGGGAAATCAGTGAAAGGAAATATAAATGTAATAAATGCAAAAATTAAAAATCGGATACTGTACGGTGCAGAGATTTGGGGTAGTTATTCAAGAACAATGATTGAACCTTGTTTAAATACATTTTACAAGAAACTGTTAGGTTTACCTCCAAGTGCCCCATCAACTTTAGTTAGAGCTGAATTGGGACAGGTGCAGATAAAGGGTTCGGGTTTGGATTTCGGATTCGGCACAGACGAGCCGCACTGGAGGTCACGATGGTCCCTGCCCTCCGCCACCCCCATTGCTGACTACAGATCTAGGTTCAGATTTTGGAATCAGCACTGACGAGCCATGCTGGAGGTCGCGAGGGTCCCTAGATTGCCCTCTCCCACCCCTCATTGCTGACTAAAGGTACTCTGACACAGCTCCTCACATGCAGGACTCAGGAGAGCTTGGCGCCATTTTTAAAAATGCATTTCCAGTCGGCACAGAAGTGAAGACTGTTTTTATGGTGTTCTGTTTCTAGAAATCAGCTCCTGGGGGCAAAGCCTTGCTGTACCTTTATGCAAATAGAGTCCTTGCTATATATCGCAGCTTTAAGTAGGAATACTAGATTTATTTTAACTGTGGTGCTGGAATGTGTCTTTGGCTTTCTGTTTTTTTTTTTAATCTGCTCTTGTTAGCAATGCCTTGCTGTACATTTATATGCTAATCGTGTCTGCAATGTTCTGAGTCCCTGCTACAAATCACCGCTTTACTGCGGTGCTGGAAGCTGCTCTTTGTAACCTAGACACACTGCATCTTAATGCTAATAAGAACCATGAATACTTTACTGTATTTGTATTGCCTGCAATGCTCTGAGTCCCCACTTCAAATCATAGATTTACTGCAGTGCTGGAAGCTGCATTTGCACCTAGACACACTGCACTTTAAGTCTGTATCTCTCCCCACGCAGTTCAGAACAGCGCTGGTCTAGTAAACAGCTTAAAGACTTATTTTGGGCCCTCTCCACTCGCAGCTTGGCACATTCAGAACAAGTGCTATACCTGTGATCTGCTTAAAAGTTGTAATTGATTTGCCGTAACTTAACACCACTTGCTCACAGTACCCCCACCCTCCAGATATCCTCAGCTTGCTTAAATTCCTCTACTTTTCTCAACTCTCCTCAGATTCAGGTTTGGATTTCAGAATCAGCATAGAAGAGCCATGCTGGAGGTTGCAAGGGTCCCTGGATTGCCCTCCCCCACCCCCCATTGCTGACTACAGGTATGCCGATACAGCTCCTCACACGCGGGACTCAGGAGAGCTTGTGAGGCCCCACCAATGCAAGCGTCAGCTCCCCACCACCCCCGCCACCACCCTTTGTGAGCTCTCCCTTTTACAGGGGCCCAGCAACCAATCAGCCCATTTCTTCATTTGCAGCTTATATTGTCCCACCACTAGGGACATAAGCTGCTCTCACCACTACATCAGCAGGTTTCACATGGCATTGAATCTAGCTATGCATACCTTGTTAACTCTACTCCTGATCTTCATCCAGATACCTTGCCAGGCATCTGTAACCGCCACTCTACATGGTCTCATACCTCTTTTACCCCCTCTATGGGAGCCCGACTGGCAGTCACTTCCCATATCAACACTAGAGCCCTCCTCTTGTCCCTAACTCATATCTTCTGTCCTCTTGCCTTGCCCACTATTATTGGCCTCACCCTCCCTCTCCAACCTCCCCATCCCCTTACACCCCACCCATACAGGGCTCCTGTCAAACTAATCTCATAGATTTCTTTGACTGGGTAACCAGAGTGGTGGACCAAGGGGGAGCAGTTGATGTCGCCTACCTTGACTTCAGCAAAGCTTTTGACACTGTTCCACATAGAAGATTGATAAATAAGCTAGGTAGGCTCGGGGTGGGTCAGAAGTTGGTCAACTGGGTGGCAAACTGGTTGACTAGCAGAAAACAGAGAGTGGTGGTAAATGGTATACAGTCAGAAGAGATGCAAGTCACAAGTAGGGTACCTCAGGATCAGTCCTGGGGCCAGTCCTATTCAACATCTTCATTAGTGACCTCGCAGATGGACTAGAGGGTAAGGCTTGTCTGTTTGCAGATGACACCAAGATCTGCAACAGAGTAGATGATCCAGATGGGGTGGGCAGAATGAGAAGAGATCTGGATAAACTAGCAGAATGGTCAGAAGAGTGGCAACTGGGATTTAATGCAAAGAAGTGCAAAATCATGCACATAGGGAAGAGAAACCCTGAAGCCACTTATAGGCTGGGAGGGGAGTTGCTAGCAGTCACAAAGGAAGAAAGAGACTTGGGCATCATCATCACTGATGACCTAAAATCATCCAAGCAGACCTCTAAAGCAGTAGGTGAGGCTAGGGGGTGTTAGGGTGTATTAGTAGGGGTATCACAAGTCGTAAGAGGGAGGTAATAATCCCTCTGTACAAGACATTGGTTAGGCCCCATCTGGAGTACTGCGGGCAGTATTGGAGGCCACACCTTCACAAGGACATTAACCAAATTGAGGCAGTCCAGAGAAGGGCAACCAAAATGGTGCAGGGACTGCATCAGAAGACATATGAGGACAGATTAACGGAGCTCAATATGTATACCCTTGAGCAAAGGAGGGAGAGAGGTGATATGATCGAGACATTTAAACACCTTAAGGGCATAAACAAGGTGAAAGAGTCTAACATGTTTAAATATAAGAAAAATAGCAGGACAAGAGGACCAGCATGAGATTAGAGGGAGGCCGATTAAGGGGAATGTGGAAATTTTTTTTCACAGAAAGGGTGGTAGATGCATGGAATGGCTTACCACAAGAAGTGGTGGCTATGAATACAGTGCAGGGCTTCAAACAGGCATGGGATAGGCATAAGGGAGCAATACAAATGACTATGAATAGATAGGTCACTGACAGAGCAAAGGCCGATGGCACATTTATAAGGTAGAAAAAGAAATGGGCAGACTGGATGGGCCTTGCGGTCCTTATCTGCCGTCAACTTCTATGTTTCTATGTTTCTTGAGTGGTAGCTCACGGCCCCGCAAGACATCCAAATGGCACCTCATTCACATGATCTTCCTGCCCCTCCTCCTGCTCACATCAGGTAATGTTCACACTAACCCTGTCCCTGCCCCAGCGAGTGCACCTACCCTACCCTCAACCACTGGACTTTGTATTGCCGCCCTTAACGTCTGCAGCCTCCTAAAAAAAGGGACACCTTCCAGGGCTGGGTCTACCAACATCAGCCAGATATTATTGCCCTCACTGAAACCTGGCTCTCCCCCTCAACCCCTGACTTGTATATAAACCTCACAGGGAACAACCTTTTCCGGGTGGATCGACAAGGTAAACGGGGGGGGGGGGAATGTGCAGTATATACTGGAGAGGTCCTCTGTGGACAACTTCTCCTCACCCCCCTACTCCATCCTGGCCCTCAGGCCATCACTGTAAAAGTCACACTAGGCACAACAAAATCCCCCCCTTCACTCCTCATCACCACAGTCTATATCCCCCCCAGGGATCAGACGCGGGCCTTCCACTCTGTTCTGTCCTACCTGGCTACACTTCCGCCTCTAGCCGAGAAAATCATATTGGGGACTTTAACATCAACTGGATAGACAAAGCTGCCGCACCACTCATTGATGCCGCTACTGCCCAGGACCTTACGCAGCTTGTCACATCCCACACCAGACTAAACCAGCGCACCGGGTCCTCCTCACTACTGGACTTAGTGTTCACCAACCGCCCCAAGAAAATCATCAGTACAACTGTACTCCCAAATGCCATTAGCAACCACTCCCCAGTACTCTGCTGTTGGATGGGAAACCCCAACCCCCAAGAATAATCTACCAGCACAAACTCAGCCCAGGAAAACTTGCACAACTAAAAACCTATCTCAGGTTGATGAACTGATCCATTGTCACGAATACCTCTGACACTGACCTAGCCCTAAACCACTTCATCCTTGCCTTTAACAACATATGTGACAAAGTCACCCCAATCATCAAAAGAGTGGCCAAAGGTAACCCAGTACCATGGGTCAATGACCACCTCCTGGATCTCATCCATAATAGAGACTCCCTATGGCACCTTTCCAATGAGACTGGCCTGCTAGCTGACAGGCACAAATATAGAGAAGCTGGGAACAAATGTACCTGGTCCTTGCTCAAAGCAAAAGCGGAGCATTACCAACTCCTGGGGCTCAGGACAAAAGTTCTGGAACAACATCAAAGACCTGCGGGGCAAAGCTACCAACTCCACCCCCAGCCAACTCAAGGTTGATGGGTGCCTTACCTCTGACCCAGCCCAAATGGCCAATCCCTTTAATGATGCCTTCTCCAATCTTAGTCAGGTTCTCCCTCCTAACTTTTGACCCTACCCCAGACACCCCCACCCCCATCTGCCCCACCATTTCGCATGTGTGTCATCTCTCTCACAAGGATGCTGAGCCTTACCTCAGGAGGGCTATACGTCACTCCCATTATAGCAGTGACACCCTAGACCTGAAATTACTTCGACTCTCACTCACCAAGGTACTCGACCCCCTCACCCATATTCTAAATCACTCCTTATGCCAAGGGAAATTCCCCTGGTGCTGGAAATCTGCCCATATTACACCCATCTTCAAAAGTGGGGACCATGCCCTTACTAACAACTACCACCCTATTTCCATTCTCCCTTCCCTATCCAAGGCCCTTGAGAGGATAGTCTCTGACCAATTAATGGTCCACCTAGACAAATACAACCTGCTTAGCCCACAACAACATAGCTTCCGGAAGGGTCACAGCACTACCACTGCCCTTCTGGAACTCACCTCGCACATCCACTTGGCCCTAGATAGAGGACATATCACTGGAGCTATATTCATAGATCTTACCAAGGTGTTCGACACCGTTAATCATCCACTCCTACTGTCCACTCTGGCTAGTACGGATTTCTCCCCAGATGCCCTGGGGTGGTTCTCCGACTACCTGTTAAACCACTCCCAGTAGGTTAGGATAGTTGACACTGTCTCCAGTAGTCTACCTATCCTCTCGAGTGTCCCGCAAGGGTCCGTCCTGGGGCCATTACTTTTCAGCCTCTTTCTAAATTCCCTCCCTAAGACCTGCCCCAGGAACTTTCTCCTCTATGCAGATGATGCCGTCCTCTGTACGTCCAACACTGACCCTCTACAGCTCCACCTATCCCTCCAGTCCTCCTTCAGCACTGCAGAGCTATGGCTTGTGGCCTATTTCTTGTCCTGAACTATTCCAAGACTAAGATTATGTACTTCTCCCATCCATCCAATTCAAAAAAGGCACTATGCCCACAACTTAGGACTGCCAACTACACCACCTTTGACCAGGTGGACTCCTTTAGATTTCTAGGCCTAACACTTGACACGGCACTCACTTTCCACCAGCATATCCACCTCCTTTCTACTACCCTCAACGTGTGGCTCAGGCTCCTGTATCACCTCAAACACTGCTTTACCCCTAATGCCTTAAGGCTAACTGTCTCCTCCTCAGTCCTCTCCCTACTAAATTATGGCCTAGTCATCTATGGGGCGGCTAACTCTTCAGCACTCAACAGACTACGTGTCTCCCTAAATAAAGCTTGCCACCTCACTTTAGGCTGTGACTGGCTAACTCATACATGCGCACTGTACAATGCAACCAACTGGCTTAACATTGACAATAGACTCAAGTTCCACACATGCCTCTTGGCAAAAAAATTTGCCCTTGTTCCCTGCCCTTTAGGTCTCAATACAATATTAAGACCAGCCCAATCGCTTAAGCACACTTGGAGTTATGATAAACACCTACTGTCGGTCCCCTACTGCCGTACCTCCCTATACCAGAGGTCCTTCAGCTGCAGAGCCCCATCCTGGATGAATAGTCTGCCCCCACCAATTGCAAATGATAACAGATTAGGATCCTTCAAAACCACGCTTAGATCCCATCTACAGACCTCAAACCTTTGTGCCTATCCTTGACTAATACCTCATCTAATGACATGCCCAGGCTATGGCCAGCTCCCCCTTCTTATAGTCCTGCCACTTACAGTGTCCCTCTTGTATAGCTCAACTTTGTTATACCTTATTGTGGTGCTTGTTGCCCTGTACTGTTATGCCATGTTGTGTTGCCTGTCTGCCCTAACTTGAACTAGGTGTCCCCTGAGAGACCCATAAATGCCTCTGTAACTATGATCTTTGTAATACCTGACTATGTACTAATGTACTGCTATGTAACCTCTCTCCTTGTAAGTTATACTTGTGATGTGAAACCTTTTTAAATGAGACCTTGACTCAAAGGTACTTCCGAATCTCCAATAAATAAATAAATAAATAAATAAATAGAGTGTCAGATTATACAAAGATTAATAATCTACTGGTTGAATGTATATGGTATAGAAACACATAGATATCCAATATTATGTATGGATGAGACAATTCAGCATCTTAATAGAAAATTAGTTTCCCTGAGTATGAGGACAGTTGAAGAATATATTAGACCATATAGTTTACTAACCTATATTCTGGATACTATCAGATACTGTACCCCTATGGTTATCTAAATTTTTAAATTAAAAATAGAATAAGAGATGTTTTTGTGCAACAGGATTTAGAAAAATGCAAACAATATAAGGTTTTGTAACTGGTTAAAATCTAATAAGAGGAGTCACAAAATTAAAAATTATGTGTCTATATTGATAAATTCCAGTCAAAGAATGATTTTTACTCGATTTAGATTTGAATGCTTCACAAGTCAGAGTTATAGAAAAAGATATGCAACAACAATGATGAAATAGATGATTTATGTAAATGTGGTCATGGACAGGATAATTTGAAACACTTACTCATACTATGCCCTTTATACAATGGATATAGGAAGAAACCTTAGGGAAATATTATAGGGGAACTGGAATATGAATCAAAACATTTAACATCTTACCTTCTAAAAACAAATGTCAAAGAAATTTTAATACTTGACGCTTCCTTTTTGAAAATAATTGTAAGTAAAAAACTACATATATGATAAGCGTGAATCATTTTATGGAAAGCTAAACCCAAAAAGAAGCTGGATGGTTTATGGCTTTCATGCATTTATGGTTAATTGTAACACCTACATTTCTTTTTCCTGATTTTAATGGGCTTGTAACAATTTAATGTAAGTTGAATAATGAAATTTAATTGAGATATATTGAACATATACTGATAATTTGTTGTGTGTAACCATGTTTATGCTAGATATAACGTTTTTCTTCTTCAATGTATGTGGACAATGATATTGTACTAATATGTGTTTAAAACTTTTGTAAATTGTTATGATTTAGTATGAGTCAAACAATAAAAATGTTGATGAATTTTGATGATGATGAAAAGCAGAGAACAAGATGAGTCCACCTCCAGAAGAAGCTTATGTAGTCAGTGGTACCAGTCAGTTGAGAATGCCTTGTGAAGAAATACTGTGTTGAATTGTGTACATCTGGGCAAAGGTGAGCGGCAACTTTAACTCCCACTGAGGTTGTGGGTTCATTGTAAGAAAAGGTCACTAGAAACATAGAAACAGAATTTGTTGACAGAAAAGGCCCAAATGGCCCAACCAGTCTGCCAAAGATATTCCGTACCTTATCAGCCTCAGCAGACCCTAGCTAGCCTCTGATGACCACTCTCCTGCCTTTTTTATCTATTTATTTTTTTCACCAACAGGAGTTTTCTAGCCCCCACTCTGCTCATCGCTTCCTCCCCTGGGCAGAGCCACTGGGCAGGTGCCTCTTTCTAGGAAACACCAGTCGTGAATCTCTGGCCTGCATCCCAGGGCGGGATCATGGGAGCAAGACCCCCCCGTGAACTTTGGACTTCAGTGGGAAGTGGCAGCAGAATCAGGGGCTATCATGAGTGACCACTAAAGATTTAGAGGATGTATTCCTTGGGGACAGGGTGTGTAATGACTCCAGTATCTGCCCTGCCTCCCATTATGTGTAGTGTCAGCCATGGCAGTACCCCCAGCCTCCGCCAGAGGTCTGCATTGGGCCACTCATCCCACCTCCCAACAGAGAAGGAAAGCAGTCTGTGGGATGCTCAATCCTTATCCCCTGGCAGGCCCTCCAACTTCCAAGTCTGTCCCCAAACCCAGGATGTTGGCGCTGCATACAGACATCTTGCTGCTGCACTGGCAGGCCAGCTGAGACCCTCCTATCTTTTTACTCTTATTCCCTCGTGTTTGTCCTCTGCATACTGGAAGTCCTCCCCTATTTTCACCTTCACCACTTCTGCTAGCAATTTGGTCCAAGTGCTTACCACCCTTTCAGTGAAGTAGTACTTTATCTCATCCCTCTTTAACTCCCACTTCAGGCTTCATTGCATGCCCCCAGTCCTAGTGCTCTTTCACATTTGAAAGAGATTCTCCTCCTGCAACTTGTTCACCTCTCTGAGGTACTTGTAAGCCACATGGCACAGGAAGGCTTATGCAAGCTGAAATGATTGGTGTGAAAAATTAGAAAACTATAATCTGGAGCCAATAATGTTCCTGTGTCAACAGTTGGTATAATGCTAAACATCCACATGTGTAGCCCCCCCCAAGGTACCGTCTTGACCCGAGAGATTGCCATTGCTCACTTGACTTGTTGGCATAGCATCAATGGACCCTATATAATGGGAGATAGGTCTGTAATTATATGTATATTTAGTATCTGTGATTCAGCAATAACCAACCTAAGTAGAGGGCCTAGGGCTATAATAGGGTCTACTGTTTTTGTTGCCTCTGTGGTTATTGAAATCCCAGGTCCCCATTTTCCAGGCCATGGTAGATGATCGAGGTACAGGTCTCAGGACTTGACAAGCCCCCACCAGGACAGAATGAACAATTATACTCCAACACACAGGTGGGTTGGTCCTTACACATTGTTCTAACTAAGAAGAAACTCAAATCCTTCTTTACTTCTAGAGGTTGAGCAGTTTCTCCTCACCTGTAGTTGACTGAAGTTTTGAAAAATTAATATGTAGTAGACAATATCGCAATAGTCAAAGATCGGAAGGATAATTTTTTTGATCAGTTCACATCTTATTTTATTTTATTTATTTATTTATTTAGCTTTTGTTGACTGGGTAAGTGCACTAGACAAATCCTGCCTATTTTCAGGCACGACCCGGGGGAGGGGGATACAGATGAATGCCAACTGACCTTGAACCAGATTAAGCTGTTGGTGGTATTTTTAGTGAATGAGGGAAATTTGGCAAGGACACCGGGGAAATTCCTCTACTCTTTTCAATAAGTGCCATGGGATTTTTAACATCCACCTGAACTACCACCAATACAGGCAGATGGGACCTCGGTTTAACGTCTCATCCGAAAGACGGAAACTATCCTGGTGCAGGAGGCAGGAGCAGTTTCTATAAGGTACACCAAGCTTTGGTGGAAGCTTTTTTATTATGACATCTATGTGGGCAGAGAAATTGAGATGTTGATCCAGCCACACACCCAGATACCTCAATGACTCAGAGGCAAGAAGAGGTGCCCTGCTAAGGGTAATAAAAGAGGGGGCAGATTAGAGCCTAGACAGTTTCTGACATGTGCCAAATGTCATGGACACAGTTTTCTTGGCGTTAAGGAAGAGTTGATGTGATTGAAACCAGCACTGGACATTATTAAAATCACATTGGAGCCTGAAGGTGACAACCTCGGGTGAGGACCCAGACGAGAAAAGAACCATGTCATCAGCATACATATGTATAGCTGATAAGGTGCAGATGGATGGTAGGTCATTTAGAAAAATGGAGAAGAGAATTGGGCCAAGTATGGACCCTTGACGGACCCCAGAGTGAATGGGTAAGGGAGGGGAGATGTGGTCAGATATTTTTACAGACTGTGTGCAGTCACTTAGGTATGTGCTGAACCATTTTATGGTGTGTTCCAACAACCCAGCAGATGAGAGAAAGCGGAGCAGGAGGGAGTGGGATACAATGTCAAAGGCTTTAGCTAGATCACTAAAAATGGTGGTGGTGATGTGGCCACAGTCCATACCTGACAGGATGGCATCTGTGAGCCGGAGTAGTGAGGTCGAGGTGGAGTGGTGTTTGTGGAAACCAGATTAATATTGAGTGAAGAAATTAGTGTCAGAGAGGCACGAGGATAGTTGGTCAAGGACTAGATGTTCTTATAGTTTGGCTAGTGTTGGAAGGAGTGATATAGGGCAGTAGTTCTCAGGGGAGGAGGAGTCGACACCCTTTGGGAGTGGGAGGATGATTGCATTTTTCCAGTCAAGAGGAATCTCTGTCAATTGAAATGAAAGATTGAGAAGGGCAGTCAGTGGGAGAGCAATGGCTGAGGGAGACAGGTTTAGTAGCTTTGGGTACAAACCATCAGGGGAGCTGTCTTTGTTCGGGTTAAGGGTTTCCAAGGCCGTCAACATGTCAGCTGTCAGGATTTTGGAGAAGGTATAATACTCTATTAACAAAACATTTATCCCAAGTGTGTGTGTGTATATCAATCTACAATGATTTAAGCCTGTCTGGAAGTTAGCTGTTTCAAGACTGATTTAATTGTTAGTGGACTGAATGATAAACCCAGCTCCATGACACAGCATGCCTATTTGACTGCAAATTTCTCTCTCTCTCTCTCTTTCTCTCTCGTTCGTGTGTGTGTGTGTGTGTTGGAGGGTTTGTTTATATTAACCCTTTCAGGACCATGGTGAAATACTCTATTAACCAAACATTTATTAGTAGGAAAGAGAAAATATTAAGAGTCACATTGTTCTGACTATCTTCTTAACTTGCTAACTTACTACACATCCCACCTCACCACTTCTCCATATTTTAAGATCCAGTGTCTGGGACTGTTTCCAGAGCATATATAATATCCTATGCTCATAATCAGAGAAGGAAACCATGTTAATCAACCCTGGACATACACACTCTAACCACTGTGCAAGATAGTGATTTTATTTGTGCAATGTTTAATTTCACATTTCCCTTGCATTAGTAAGACCTTCCATGTGGGACAAAGAAATTCTGAGTTGTGAAATAAGGGACATATGTCATAGCTTGGGACAATTAAGTGGTAGGTATCTTTTGAAAGTGTAACTTGGTCTGCTCACATTGTATTTAGGATTTTCTGATGCTTGAAACTTAGAAGCCATTTTTAAAATGTGGAATTTACCTATTTTTTTATGGTATTGTTTTATTCCTAGTTATATTGCTCCAGTAGGATTTCCACAATTCAGTATATGCACCAAACAGCGACTTTTTGACAGTGAGGTCCCATACAGTGACTACAGTTCCATGTAGCTGTAGGGAACCTGCTGGAATCCGGCACTGTCTGTCGGGGGTCCTGCATTCTCCCCCCCAATCAGCTCTGAATCAAAGTTGATAATCCTAAGTGGGGGGGGTGGGGGCACAGACCCCATGTGGTAGGTTCGGGGGGTGAAACCCCCCTGAAGAAAACACTTTGTTACATTGGAAACTAGCAGCCAACTGCATAATGCAGTCAATCTGCTGGTCTCACTGTTGGGACTTTCAACAAAAATTTTGTTGAACACCCATCATGGATCCCCATGATTCTAGAGACACACATTAAAAACATGGGACCCAATTTCCAAAGGTTGACACTGGGCTTATATCAAGCCCTGCATCAACTCTGGTGTTTGGATCAACTGTGCCAAACTTCTTTGATGCAACTACACCCAATTTTAGCACAGTGGGCATAGTTGCAACACTTTTCACTATTTACGGCAGCTTATGCCAAATGTTTTGCACAAGCCCCATAAAAAGAGTCCCTGAATGGTGTAAAGTTAGTGGGGGGAGCTGGTCTAACTTATAGCATTGGACACACATGACAGAAAATTATGATTTGCATCACTGGAATGCTGAAAGCTCCCTGCACCATATGTTCAGCACACCAGTGACTTGCAGCATCAACAATGTTTTTAAAATTAGGCACGTGTTCTCAAAAAGCTTATTATTTATAGTTTCTCCTACTTACTTTAAGCAACCCACCCTCATTGTATTGTGAATATCATCTCAGGCCCAGTGTCACACTCACTTTCTGCTCTTCTAAAAGGGGCAGTAACTTATTTGCCTAACAATGGCAGGAAGGCGAGAGACATGCACAATAGTTAGAAAGTTTCAGATTCATGTCTGATGCTTGCAGAAAGGTGCCTGGACCATGCAAATATGATCTGACAGCTGCATTAAACATATCACTGCTTTTTACCTTTCAGGTGACCAATTT
This sequence comes from Neoceratodus forsteri, assembly GCA_016271365.2. Lineage (NCBI taxonomy): Eukaryota > Metazoa > Chordata > Ceratodontiformes > Ceratodontidae > Neoceratodus > Neoceratodus forsteri. The sequence continues at coordinate 1,158,267,757 of CM028130.1, read as the reverse complement.
CTAAAGGAAAGCAGGCGAGGAGAACATTCTGTTCCAGTTCCAAGATAACGAACTCCACTATTTAGGGAGTGACACTGTGGCAGATTTGCTTAATGGAGACTAACCTCCACCATAAACACAAATATGCCCACTACATGTTTTTAAGAATGCCTGGGTTTCCCAACTCAACTAAAACCAACTAGCTTATCATTCCTATGCCTTAAAATTGTTTTATTTCTCTTCCACCAGCCAGTTTAATTCTACTCTTGTTAAACCAACCTGAACGGAACTGCAAACCAGGGGTGTGCATGTTGAGAATTTTAATCTTTCATGTTGTAGTCATCTCCAGTGAAACAGTAGACTCTAACAAGACAATGCATCAACATCAGAACAACAAAGAAGAAAGAACAGTGTGGCAACCCACTGTGTCCTCCAAGCTCAGATCTACCAGTACCTCCACTAGTATAAGTGATGTGGGGTTGATATTCATAAATTGGTGGACGGAATGTCAATTTCACAAAGTACAATGTGGTACTAAAGTTTGGTCAAGCATGAAGGAATGATGGCTTGGCCTAGAACATCATCTCTTTGACTCCTTTCATGTTCAGGAGAAGGATCTGGGGGAAGCATAATCACATTCACAGTGCTTGTAGCAAGAAGACAACTATTGGGCTTTTTTGGTTTTAACTTACTGCATATAGTTCTACTCTGACTGGCTGCAGCTGCAGGTGCATGACATCAGACATCAACTGATGTCTGAACAGAAGGAAGTGATTGCTGGGGCTGATGGAGACAATGCTGAAAATGCTACCATTCTCCAAATTAAGGAGCATTTGCAGACTGCTCTGGACTTCAGGAGAGGAGAGTTGAATTCTGGAAATACTGAAAAAATTGGGACAGTTGACAGGTAAGCCAGAATTATGCCCTTGCCCATAGCATTCATTGGGTCCACACAGAGGCAAATGTATTGAGTGTAGGGAGAGGGCTGTCAGATGGAAATTGTTTGGGCAGGGGGTCACAGATATTAATTTATTTGTTTGTAAATTTACATAATAAAACTGGAATTTTTATGATTTTTTAAGGTGGCTCTGCATTTTTTGTGTACTGACCCCGGCCCTATAGCATGAAGTGAATGTCCTTTATATTTTAAAAAAGGATATATTAAATTGGACATCAGCAATGAATGGAACCTGCTTTCAGGTTCTCAGAATGATCATCTCAGGTATTCTGACTACACTTATGGATAAAAATTTCCAGAAGGGGGGTCCTCAACCTTTAGGGACACATAATGCAAACCTCCCCCTCAGTAATTTATAGGAATACTGTCAACTTTAAGGCCTGACTCCATTTCTAGCCTAACATCTTCTTGTCACTTGAAAATGCAGGTCAGATACGTCTTACAAGTATGTTGCCTATACATTTCATTATTATTTGCCACATTGCAAGTGATTTTCCTCAAAACGAATAAAGTGGGAAAAAAGAAAACAAACCCCAAACAACAAGGACTCAAGTTGTAAGGTGCATCATTGACTATGTGTCATTACTGAGTAGACAATGTCTGGATTATAAAAAAAGTAAATACAATCCTATATTGTAGCTAACTCAACATTGGTATATGGCTGGTATCACCACAATGCAGTAACTTCATACAGTATGTACCTATCATGATGTCACCACTCTGTGAGTAGTATATTGCTTCACATGTTTCCCTTGATTTTTGTCTCTTGCTCAATGCACATATTATTGTCCATTTGATTATCATGTGTGTAGCATTGTACAACATGAGTTATGTGTGCTACACAGTTCACAGTACCAACATTATGCATATTAATAATTTTAAACTATGCCCATTTGAATCACATAACCTGCCATACATAGAAACATAGAAACTGACAGCAGATAATTACAGCTGTGTCCATCTAGTCTGCCATTTTGAATTATGATCACTTTTGCTGCAGAACCTACTTGATCTACAGCACTGTTTCGTTCACCCCTTTCCTTCCACCTAGGATTTCTTTGTCCCTATCCCAGGTATTTTTGAAACCATCCACTGGTTTCATCCCCACTGTCATATATATATATATATATATATATATATATATATATACTGTATATATATATATATATATATATATAAATACACATAGAAGGCTGTTTCAGGTATCCCTGCCCTTTCTGTGAGAAGTACTTCCTCACGTCTCTCCTGAATCTACAGTACCTCCTTCCAGCTTCGTAGTATGACTCCTTGTTCTACAGCATCTTTTTATCTGAAATATATCTCCCTTGTTTACCTTATTAACCCTTGTGAGGTTTTCAAAGGTCTCCATCATATTCCCACTCTCCCCCTTCTCCTATACATATTGCATTCTTTCAGTCACTACTCATAGGGCTTCTGATGCAGACCTTGTACCATTGTGATAGCTCTCAGCAATCTTTTTGTTGCTTTTCTCTTTTTTCAATTGTTCCTCCTTCCTCATCTTTCTCCTTTGACTGCTCTTTTCCTCCTTCTTGCTTTGCTAACTCCTGTTTGCTTGAAAAACTTGCATCCAGGTTGGACTATCTCCCCTCAGCATCTCACTTCTCTCTATCTCAGCCTGTGGTGGACCTCTCTCTACATCCCCTATTTCTTATGTTCCTTCTTGACTACTTTAAGTGTCCATCAAAGTAACATTTAAACCATTCACTGAAGACTATGGTTCCATCCTGGAAGGAAGCAGGCCATCATCTTGGCATAGGCTCTTACCCTTTCAGGCTGGCCCTCAATCTCCAGTGTAACCATACAGTACTGTACATTTTCTCTCTGCAACATTTCTTTTACCATTACTTGAAGGTCTTGGTGTGGAGCTCCCTCTCCTTCCTAATATAGTACAAGACACACTCACCACTCACATTTTAAACACATGTGAAATACAGGATACACCAGATTAATGATTTAACATTACCAAAAAATGAAATTTTCACACAGAGCTGACTATGGCAATTCATCATTACATTTAAGCCAATGAAACACCCTTATCAAGTTAATGCATTAGCAGCTGTAGTGGCTCTGACCAGAATTTTTTTTACAGGTGAACTCTGCTGCAACACTGTAGAACAAGTTCCAGGAAGAGCCGATAGAGCTGTGAAGTGCTACCAATTGATGAAAGTTACACATGTGCATAGAAATTATTCAATGCCCAGGTGTAATGTGACCATATGTTGGAGGTGTTGCACCAAATTTTCAACATGGCCTTTTTTGGAACCCTCCTCATGAACAGTGCCAGTATCATTTTGTTCAACTGTCCCAAAAGGTGATTGCACAGACCAAACACCCTATTCTGTACCACAGGTGCAAAAACATAGTTTGAGCAGGTTGTGGAAAATGTCAACTGTACAGTTGTGAAGGAGCTGTACAAAAATGACTGTATTAAAAATGTAAAGTGAAAATATTAAAAATTATTAATGTTAGGAGCGTGCACAGAAACTGCACAGCGCCCGCTCGTAATTCAGTCATTTGTTGGAATTTTTTCACCAAAATTTCAACATGGCCTTTTCTGGACCCCTCCTCATGAACAGTGCCAGTGTCATTTTGTTTAACTTTCCCAAAAGGTGACTGCACAGGACAAATGCACTATTCTGCATCACAGGTGCGAAAACACATTTTGAGCAGGTTCTGGAAAATGACAGCTGTACTGTTGTGAAGGAGGTGTGCAAAAATGGCAATGTTGAAAATGTGGAGTGAACAAATTAAAAATTAGTGATGTTAGAAGTGTGCATATAAACTGTGCAATGCATGCTCATAACACAATCATTTTTTGGAATTTTTTCACCAGATTTGCAACATGAGCATTTTGGGACCTATCTCATGAACAGTGGCATTGACATTTCATGAATCAGTCCTGAAAGGTGATTCTGCGCAGTGACCTCAAAATCACCTTTCAGGACTGAGTAGCAAAATGACAGTGACAGTTTTCACAAGGGGCATCCTACGAACCCCATGTTAAAAATTTGGGGCAAAATTCCAAAACATGGCTGAGATATCAGCATAAGTTGAAAACCCCATTAAATGGCTGTATAGCATGCTTACCTTTAATTCTTCAGTTTGCTGTTGGACTTTGAAGAGTGCAAACGTGTCCCGGTACAGAGAAGATGACAGCACCGACTTCCAGATGTAAGTATGGGGTAAGGGGAGTGTGGGAGGTGGGTGCACAGTGGGATGGTGGGGAGGGGGAGGGAGACCACAGCAATGATGAGGGGCTGTTTTTAGTTTCACAAGAAAGTAAACTGACAACGAGGGACCATTTTCAATTTTACAGGAAAAGGACCAAAAAAAAATATTTCAGCACACAGGGGTGGGCTCGCAGTGTGCTACAGGAATGCCGACATGGGGACTGGGTACCTCAATGTCTAGCATGAGGTGGGCAGGGGGCACCACAGCAGAAAAAAACTCAATGAGGGACCATTTTCTAATTTACAGAAATAAAAAACGTTCCGCACACTGGGATGGGCTCCCGGTGTGCGTGACATGAGATGGGCATGATGGGGGGGCACAAACAGTCAATGGCAAAATACCATACACAGCATGGTGGCACTGCAGCACTGCACATGAGCACGATTCTGTGCATGCGTGTGACACATGCGCATGCGCAGTGCATGCATCGGAATGAGGAAGTAATAGATGAAACAGTGCAGCTGTTATTCCATACACTGATCTTGGTGCAGGGCTTTAAGCTCCATTGGGCTTTTGGAAGGATATCTCCAAAAGTCCAACAGAAGAGGTTGTGAGAGCAGCCATTTTCAGAGCTAAAAAGCTCTCACAAAATGGCTGTAGGCTCGCCCACAGCCCTAAAAAACTGAAGCAGACAGCAAGTTCTGTTTAGCTGCCCTCTTTTTCTTTGATGTATGGCAGACAACTTTACAGAGATAATAGTTTTCAGAATCATGACTCAGGCCAAACAATTAAAACATTGTTTGTGGCCTTCTGCACTCCCCAATAATTAATTACAGGAAAAACAATTTTTAAAATCATTGGGGACTGTTCCTTTTTTTAGCCTCTTTATCATGCTTAACTGACTGAAAAAGAAGCCCAAACTGTTTTAGATTATTCTACTTGGTTCAAAGTAAAGTTGTTTTAAAAATGAAGCCAAACAGAATTAACAAAAAAAAACAAAAAAAAAACAAACAATTTATGCAGTTTAAATAGTGATAACCTAAACAGGGAACCACTGAAAACCATGGTTTCCTCAGTTCCAGGAACTTCTGTGTAACTTAAAACAAACAAACCAAAAAAAAAAACGATTGCAATAAAAATGCCAAAAACTAACTAAACTAACGCAGAGTGCAAAACTACAAAATACTGTAACATATTATTAAACAAATTATAATTTCTTATCAAAACTCGGCCCCAAAGACTAGAATAGAACTCTGGGGCATCTGCATTAATTTGTGGAGAAATACTGTAAATCTGCTCTTCCAGCAATTCTACATGTAACCACCCAGCCCACTGGAGTTACTAGAATCCCATTAGTACTATTCTATAGGCAGGTGAAAAGGTAGCTGGAGAGGAGCTTAGTAAGGGGTTTCTTACATAATCACATCATTGTTTACTCAGCTAGCTTGAGTGAGGATGACTATATCATTTAAAACTCTTGCAGCAGTATAACCATTTTTAAATCACCTACTCAGGGGTAGTTTAGAATATTCAGTTAGTCTGAGTTTGGAAGTCAGAGTGGCAGGAGGCCTGCCAGTTGGGGCTCTGCTGCAGGGAGCCCTGTGTTTCCCAGCCTAGTATGGATTAACTTTTCAGTTGTCAGTGAAGTGGTGGAGACCTTTTGCAGCAGGATTCCTTAGTTTCACTCCAGGGGAAGGGAAGGGACTGCCAGTTCAATGGATCCAAGGGGCAATCACCTGAAGGTCCTAGAGTGTGTACAGCTGCCTTTGAGAAGGACATTGTGTAAGAATTTCTAACAAGCAACCATGGACAAGGGGTGCTTTCTGGGTTGCTTCAATGCCTAAATGAAGGAGCAACAAAATGTGGGAGTACTGATGCAGAAACTGTTCTCATTAGTGAGTTGGCTGAGTTGTGTATGCCCTAGATAAGGCTAGATTACACCTGTCAGGACCCTTTATACACTTCAGTGTCAAATTTAAAATTTAGAGTTTGGAGTTTAGAAAATTAGTGGGGATTGAAGGCTTCTTTTTGTGTAACCCTGAAGGAATGGAAGACTGTCAGTTGGGGCAAAGGGTGGAAGGAACTTGTTCATTGATGGGCACCAAGGTCCCTGGGTTAGAGGGCAATGCCCAGGATGAAACTTAAATATGTGATACAAGTCATGTGTTTCACTGTAAATGTGTGCTGGAAATGGCTCAAGAATGTGATTCAGGCCATGAGCATCCAATCTGGAAAATCAAAATGTGTTTTGAAAGTAGCTGAAGATTGTGGTTCAGTCTATGAGCACTTCAGGTGAAACTTGATAGAGAAGTTTCTGAGAAAACCAGAAGAAAATTAGGGTACATGTTGTTTTATTATGATATCATAAATGATGAGCAGATGTTAAATGAAATAAATATATAATACAAAGAATTATATTCTACCACCAGAGGGCATCCTATAAAAGTCAAAATAAATAAATTCAAAACAAAACAAGAGAAAATATTTCTTTACGCCTAGAGCAGGGAGCCTCAGGAACAGACATCATGAAAATATCATAATTAGTAAGAACAAACAAACACACCTCTAAAGTCAATTTAGATGGATATATTGCTGGAGGGGCAAATTTAGATTATTACTGTCTGTACAACTAGGAGCGAAACATGAACCTTGGCCATTCACGTAGGCCCCGACCGCTCTGCATGCACGGTGGCCATTTTACCCATGCAAGCCAGTAGCCCAGGACTCCCTCACTAAAGGCAAGTGGGAGGCACCCTGCTCAAGAAGGGGTCGAACAATGAAGGCCCGGACCACCCCGCATCCATGGTGGCCATTTTACCCCTGCAAGCCGGTAGCCCAGGACTCCCTCACTAAAGGCAAGCGGGGGCACCCTGCTCAAGAAGGGGCTGAACAACGAAGGCCCGAACCACCCCGCATCCATGGTGGCCATTTTACCCACATAAGCCGGTAGTCCAGGAGTCCCTCACTAAAGTACAGCTCCTCTCAACTCTTGGCAGCAGCACCGCTAAGCTCAAATCAGCCACCAGACACCAGCACTGCTGATTGGCTGCAGCTTGGAGGAAAAGCACGATGATTGGTGCAGTGCTAGCCAGGGCTAATTTTCAAGCTCTTCCTTGCAATCAAACAACTTCCTGTCTCAGTATTTGTTTCCTGCCCACCCACCCTGACCCTAGCCTCTATTAAATACACGATAGCCACGCCCATGACTGTAGCTCCCTCCCATTTTCCCCAGCCCAATAGCAGTCTGAATTATTCTTAAAACTACAAAGTAAAATGCATATAACTCTGCAAACACCTAAAACAGGCCAGCAACACCAAACAAACTATGATGGGGTGGAACCACATACTACTACTCCTCACCACCTCTCTTGGCATCGCTGGTACCATATTCCAAATCGGTTCTCTACTACCCCACCCTGAACCTTCACTGGGTGCAAGCTGGATGACTAACACATACATAGCCCCTGCCACTTCTGATAACGATAGGTTTTTCACTCTCCCGCACCTCCCATACACAGTTATCACTAGGCCAACCTCCCATACTGTAAGCTTAACAGTTAGCTTTCCCCAAATTTAACACAGGTGTATAGACACTTCCCCCATCTGAAGCTCAGGTGACGGATGACACAAGGGAGGATTAAAATCACTCTATCTGCCAGAAAGGTAATCTTTCTGATCCTGCAACTCTCTGGCAATGTATACCTACATCCTGGCCCAACAACCCTGAGAAGCAGGGGAGGGTCCATATAGTGAATGGCCTAAAGATAGCATCACTAAATATCTGCAGCTTAACTGCCAAATTTGACCAGCTCCAGGCTTGGATGGCCCTCCATGCCCCTGACATACTCTGCCTAACTGAAACCTGGCTGTTGGTTAGGATCAAAATGGTAAGGTGGCTAACAATGGCTTCAAAGCATTTCAGCTTGATAGAATAAGCAGGAAAGGTGGCAGATGCTTCGTATACACCAGAAACTCGCTGAGCTGCTCTGTTCTCCCCATCTCCAAAGTTGCAGAGGATCACGAGCTACTAGTGTTAAAAATACAAGCAGGCCTACAAGGCAAGACCCTCACTATCACCACAACCTACCTGCCCCCCAAAAAAGCCAAGGAAGGCCTTCCTCTTGTTATGGAAGAAATTAGAGCACTCAACAAGGGTTCAGAACTCATCTTAATTGGTGATGTTACTATTAACTGGTTAAGTAAGGAGGCAGCACACCCCTGAGACCTAATCACCCCTCAGAATCTCACACAACTTGTAAACAACCCCAACAGGCAGAACTACAAGACTGGTACCCCCTCATTGACTGGGTCTTAGCCTGCTCACCTTCTCTGATCTCTGAACTCAGAGTTCTCCCGGACATGCTGAGTGACCACATCCCGGTCTCCTTTTTATGGACCACTAAACTTGCCAAAAGTTCACCCTTCCTCAATTGAGAGCAGGGTGCTGCAGAAAGGCAAACTTGGATCCCTCAAATAGGCCCCATCTGCCTATAACTGGTCCCCCATAAACAAGGCACCTACACATAACCAGGCCCTTACTTTCTTCACTGAGGGTTTCAATTCCATCTGTGATATCTATGCACCATGCAGAAAATAGAAAATTCAGGGGGAGGTAAATGGCTGGATTGATGGAAAGCTCCTTTCCCTCCTGAAGGAGAGAGAGAGAGACTGCCTCTGGGAAAAGGCCTTAAACTCAGGTAGCAAGCATGACCTACAGTGCTACAAAATGGCTAGAAATCAGTGCATCAGACTTGCAAAAGCTGATTTCCATAAGACCCAGATTAACAATGCATGGGGAGATGGTAAGAGGTTTTGGGACAACATCAAGAACATCCTTGGTAAAGATCAAAAGCAGCACCCTAAGATGCTCAATATTAATAATTCATCCTCCTCAGATCCGCTAGCCATTGCTGATACCTTTAACCAGGCCTTTACAGACCTGTCCTCAGTGCTGCCTCCAGACTACTTTCTGCCTGTGGAGAACCAAGCTTCCACCAACTTGCCCAAAACTAAACACCCAGCCTTCTACTTTAAGAAGGTGATGGTGAAGGATGCCCTAACAATGGTCAGGAAAGTCCTCGGCAAAACCAGATTGGGGAGTGATGGGCTAGACATGGAGTTACTATCCCTCACCCTGAATGTTCTTATCTTCCCCATAATAATGCTACTTAACAAATTTTTGGCTCTAGCTCAATTTCCAGAGGTATGGAAGCAAACCCTGCTAACTCCAGTGCATAAAAAAGGTGATAAGGCGCTGGTGTCAAACTATAGGCCAATTACCATCCTCTCCCCACTATCCAAAGCACTGGAAAAAATTGTGGCAAGTCAACTCACAGAATACCTAAATAAGTAGAATCTGCTCTGCCCAAACCAGTATGGTTTCAGGCAAAAACACAGTACCACCACGGCACTGATGGACTACACTGACTATGCAGACAAGGCACTGGATGAAAGCAGATTGGTGGGGTCCATTTTTATAGACCTCACCAAAGCCTTCAACACCATCAACCACCCTCTACTAGTATTCCAACCCCAAAGACTTGGAGTGGCACCAAATGCCCTGAATTGGTTCACTAACTACCTTACACACAGAAGCCAGCAAATCAAAATCAGGCAGACATTAGCCAGCTCCAGAGATGTACTCTTAGGAGTCCCTCAAGAATCAATTCTAGGGCCTGTGCTTTTCAGCCTCTTTGTAAATGATCTACCCACAGCCTGTGACACCAAACTTATTCTGTATGCGGATGATGCCATGCTGCTGAGCAGCAGCACCTCTCAGGTTGCTCTGCAAACAGAACTACAAAACTCCTTCAATAAACTCAAGGACTGGTTCAGTAGGCAAAAGCTGCTTCTAAATTACAAGAAAACCAAGGCAATGCTACAATCCAGCCCCTACAACAAACAACAGGCTTGCTCCCATCATACTCTCCTATATGGCTGGTGAGCTGATTGAACAGGTGCAATTGTTCAAGTACCTTGGAGTCACCATTGATAACTCTCTCACTTACAGGCACCACATAGACTCCCCTGTCAGAGTGGTAAACACAAAGATTGGGATTCTCCATAGACATAAGGAATCCCTCATGCCAGAAGCACTCTGCATCTCAGTCTCCAGCTCCATACACTCCATGATAGACTACAGGCTGGTGGTCTATGAAGCTGCTACTGATACAGTGCTCAAAAGGGTCCAAATTGCACTTAAAAAGGCATGCCACCTCACCCTGGGTGCAGATCACTACACTCATACTTGCACCCTGTATGAAAGTACAAACTGGCTAACTCTAAAAGAGAGGATCAAATACCAAACTTGCCTCCTGGGGAAGAAGGCACTCCTGGGTAAAACTCCACCCTGTGCAGGAGATCTGCTCGAGACATCTCTCTCATCACACATCACCAGAGGGAGGAAGAAAAGGGCATTGTCCATCCCATTCTGCGGAACCTCACTAGTGCAGCGCGCCTTCTCCTATCAGCCCCCCTCTGAATGAATGAACTGATGAAATTACAAACTAACAACAGACTGTCTCAATTCAAAGCTGGTCTCAAACAGCACCTATTGACTAGCTCAAAATGCACCTGCTTCTCAGGCCCCCTTTGCTCAACTGGCCTACCCTCAAGGTAGCACCCAGCAGGCCCACATAGAGTCCCCTGCCTCCAGTCAGGCTTAGCCAAGGGCGTAAGTATGCAATCACTAGTCTTATACACTCTTAGTACTGCCCCTCCCTAAACCCCCACCACACCCTACTCGACAAAGCCTTCTGGAGCTGCTCCCCCCACCATCACCACCTACCCCTTGTTTCACTGTCACCCCACATCTCGCTGTCTGGGGAAGAATCAAACCCAATGCTACCCCCTGATTTACTGTCACCCCACCTCTCACGCTCTGGGATAGTTTCAAAATGCTATGTTAGTACTCTGCCATTAGTCTACCATTGGACTTGGAGGTTTCCAGGGGTGTGCTGCCTAGGGCAGTCATTTACAAATAGCTTTGTGCTCTATTAAAATTGCTCAGTTTTTTTTCCTAGTTGTCTAATTCTCATGTAACTGCTATTGTTGCCTATGATCTGGCCTCTATAACCACTGAATTTGTGTATTGTTTTGTTGTCTAACCTGATGTGGAACCTTTGTAAAAGAGCTCATGCTCAAAGGTCTTTCCGATATGCTAAATAAATAAATAAAAATAAATAAATAAATAAAATTCCTTGCTCCTTATGCATTAAGCGACATTAGGTGACAAAACTGTTCTACCTAGCAGAGAGTTTCTGGAAAAGCGTGTACTTGTTTTGCCATGACCAACCATTATGGGTCCACTTGTGCTTCAGTAACATCTGTGAATAAAGCTATATTGCACAATCCCAGCTGTTGCATTGGACATTCTGATCATTGCTTTCTGTGTGGAGTTAGTGGGGCCCCTCAACAGTTAGGTCTAACATACAACTAGCATCCTCTCCCATTGACCTGGTTGTATTTGCAAAGGTTCATTTTAGTAATTGTACCCCCACCCCCTGTCCTTTAGATATTGTGCCTGGTATACACTCCAAAGTTAGGGGTGGTACCAATCTGAGTATTTCTGCCAAAAGTAAATGGTATGCCATATGTGGGTACTAGCTGTTTTTGTGTGTGGTATTGTGGAATAAAATTCCAGTAGGGCTACGTAAATCAAATCAAATTATATGCATCTCTCACTTGAATGACTGGTGTTTATGCTGGTCTAATGGCTTCTCTCAATGCACTGAATGTGATGTTTGTTGATCGCTATTTATTGTGTATTTCATGTTTGCATTTGTAGTTATGTTATTTGTAATTTTTTCTAAAAATTTGTTTTAATTCTTTTTATACTGTAACCAAAATTTTGCTGCTATGAACACCTGGGACTTCACTGAAAATGAGCTAAGCTCAATTGAATGCTTTTTTCCCTTGTTTCTGCTGACTAAAAAAGATTTACTACTACTACTACTTAATGGGGGGGGTGCCAACTTAACAAACAAAGCCATGGGGAGTTACATACATGCCTGAAAATCTGGATCCCACTGTCTAAAGGTTGACTACTGTTCAATCTCATCATATTAAGAAACACCCCCAAATACTTGTAACTAGCTGTTGGAAGTGCAAACAATCCCAAATCCTCGGCTCCCCTGAGTCTGTGGCACTTTTGAAGGGATTTGAAACTGCCACCTTTGTATCTCATAAAATGCATGAGCTGTCTTTTGCTTCTAAAGTCTCCATTGCCTTTGGGTTCACTATAAAAACTATCAATTGGCAATCTCCTACAAGAAGTCAGAGTTCCTGTTCGGGGGGATTGCTGCTGCATTGAATTAACTGGCTCAGCTCTTTTGGACTGTTAAGAGATTGTGCAGGCCAATCTGTCTTCAGTCCCAAGGAGCCTTTTTACAGATTAAATGTGATGAGTTTGCACACGTCTTCACATATAAGGTTGCCACCATCAGGTCTAGGATCTGTACAGTGCTCTCTAGTGACTGTTGTGGAGGTTGGCATGACGTTTCAGACACCCAGTTTACCTGGTCTGACTTTAGCAGGTTGGAGATCACTGATATCGTGAGTATCATCCAGTCTTTGCCACCAATTTACTGTAGTTTGGACCCAGGCTCAACATGTCTCCTTGTGGGATGTACTGAAGTGATTGGCCCGGTCTTGGCTGAGATAATCCAGAGTTCATTGGAGATAGGGGTGTTTTTTGACCCCCTGAAGGAGGCAGTGGTGAGATCTCTTCTTAAGAAACCCTCACTCAACCCTGACTGCTTAGCCAACTACAGACCCATCTCTATCCTGCTCTTTGTGGCTAAGGTTATTGCAAAGATAGTTGCACTGCAGCTGGAGGATCATCTTACCACCCATGATCTCTATGATGCTCTCCAGTCTGGATTTGGGAAGAGGCATAGTACCGAGATATCACTTGTTTGGGTACTGAATGATCTCCTAATAGCGAGTCATTGGAGGACTCATTCGATCTATGTTCTCCTTGATCTCTCTGCAACATTTGATACAGTGGACAATGAAGTGCTATTGGAGCACTTGCAGTTGATTTGTGGGCTGTCTGGTACAGGCTGCAAGTGGTTTTGATCCTTCATCATGGGCAGGACTCAGAGAGTGGTGCCAAAGATTTATTACATGGCTCCCTTTGCCCTGTCCTGTGAGGTTCTGCAGGGCTCCATTTTGTCACCCATGTTGTTCACAGTGCATATGCTGCTGTTAGAATACATTATAAGGTAGTATGGGCTGAACTTTTATTGCTATGCAGATGATACTCCGCTATACATATCATTTGTGCATGAGCAGAAAGGGACTGTCTCAGTCTTTAATAGCTGCCTCTCTGAGACCCAGGACTGGACGAGTGTCAGCTGGCTGAGGTTGAACCTGGATAAAACTAAAGAGCTGGTGGTGGACCCAGGTCATCAGGGTATGGGGGTATCAACTGGGCAGCCTTCCAGTTTTTGGCTTGGAAGCAGCCAGCTGTTGACCTCTGACTGGGTGTGGAATCTGGGAGTAGTCTTCAATGATGGTCTGACATTTAAATCTCAGGTATCAGCTGTGATCACGACCTCCTTCTACCATCTAAGGAGCACTGCCTGGATCAAGCATTGGTTTCTGCCCCGATGACCTTCCAGTCTTGGTTCATGCCTTTGTGACCTCCTGCCTTTAATACTACAATGCCCTATATCTAGGGCTATCTGGGGTTGACATGTTCCACTTGTAGATAGTGCAGAATGTGGTGGCCAGGTTGTTGACTGGCTTACCAAGATTTTGTCATGTCATGCCTGTGTTCTGCAACCTGCACTGGCTGCCAATGCAGTGGCAGATCACATTCAAGGTGGGTTTATTGCCCTATAATGGCCTACATGGAAAGGGACCATGGTACTTGCAAGACCTCTTTAGTCCCTACCGCCCACTGCACTCCTTTGATGAAGGATTTCTAGAGGTTCCCAGGGTCCAACTTAAGACCTCTTAAGACCTCTGGGGGACAGTCTGTTGCTTTTATGACCGCTACCATCTGGAATGCTCTACCTCACTGGGTTAGGGAGTGCCCGACCATCGAGAGCTTCAAATTATCTCTGAAGACTTGTCTCTTTGGATTAGCTTTTCCTGACTATATATATATATATATTTATTATATATATATATATATATATATGTATGTATACATATATATATATATATAGACTGTGTTGTTTTAAGAATCTACTGAGTTTTAGCCAGTCCAGTGGCACAGAGGGTTGAGGCATGTAGCCTTACCTCACATCATGCTGGTGACCCAGGTTCAGGAACGATCCCAGGTCATTGGGGAGCCAGCCAGGGGAGGAGGGCAAGGAGCAGGATTACCTCTCCTGGAGTGGATGCTGTCCCTTCTGTGGTCCCATCCCACTGGGTGGAGGTCTGGTGGAGGTGTAGGCAGGAGGGCAGCTAGTAGGGTGGGGCACTCTGCAGTGCCTGACATGCACGTGCCTCCACACATGTATGTTCAGTGCCCCAGGCACACACGAGAATAAGGGGGGGGGGGATGGCATAAAACTGTAAATGAAAAAAAGAATCTACTGAGTTTTAATGAAGTCTGCATGTTTTATATTATTGTTTTAATATTTGATTAATTTGTACAAGAGCTCTTATCTACCGGAATTGCACTTTTTATAAATAAATATTGATTGATTGATCAATTGATCATCCACCTTCTATCACTCCATTACTAAAACTTGCTTTATCACTATCAAACTAATCTGTGCAAGATGGCAGAATCCTGCAAACCTCTATTTTCATTTTCTGTTGTTTTCCTGTTTTTTTTTTTTTTTTTTTAGTTTAGGGCTTTATTTTCCTGTATTTTATTCTTTTTGCCTTTTTCAGTGTTGCTTTTTTTTTGGCCCCCTGAAGAAACAGCAGAATGATTGTTATGCTAACTTATGCAAAATTGTTGTAGATCTGGGCAAATAGTACCCTCTATTCTGACTATTGTACTTCAAATGTTCAGGGCATTCATGAGTGGAATACATTGGCTTTAAAATGCAAACCACTAGCAAACAACTAAAATGCAAACAAATGAGTAAAGCAAAAATAAATAAACAAATGTAAGTATGATGCCACAAAAATATAGTAACATTTATAAAACAAATGAAAAGCACAGCCACAAGAAAATGACAAATAAAAAGTCAAATGCAAACCAAACATGTAAAGTGCATCTTTAATAATGAATTAAAATAAAGCAAAAATGTCTGTAAACAAATGTTTAGTACATCTAAAAACTACTGGAAATGCAAACACAAAACTACAACACAACTAAAAAGTGTATGTAATAAAAAGAACAGCAAAACAAAAAATAATTGCAAACAAAAATCACAGCATAGCATTAAGCACAGCACAACTAATCAAAATACTAATGGTACTGAGCAGTGCCAGCATATGGAACTGTATTGAAAGACACATATACAGTACATGCTACACAATGTACATGGAGATGATACCCATTATAGATACACACTGTACATGCATGCATGCAAGTACATGTATACACCTCAAAAAATAAATAAGCAAACCCTACAAAATACAAAAACTCAGAACTTTTAATCTAATCGGTTCCTGCACTAAGGCCTCTGGTGTCAACTTCAGCTTTTTTTCTGGGGATCAAACCTAGGCCCCCTACCCAGTACGTTTTTGTACCCTGTAACTCTACTGCTGTACTTTTTAATAAGAAATTCATGCTGTACAAAGGAACATCAACACTGAGCGCAGATCTCCTCAGCCCACAGATACTGTAGATTTATTAATGAATCAATCTGTCAGTTTGAAGCAATGGTCGTTAAGTTGCATTCAAACCTCAAAGTCTCAGCTAAAACTTTTTGGCTTATCATTAATGCACAAATTTAAATTTTGTTGAAACTCTATCAACATCTGCAATAAGATCTAAGAATGTCTGTTATACTACATAACTTGTAGTTAGCAAGAAAAAATGTGTCTCACACTGGAGATCAAACCAGCTTCACTTACCCACTACTGCTTGGTAGCCTGTAGGTCTACCAGCTGTACTAAAGGTTCTTGACAGGAAATGTATGCTGTGGTGAAGGACAACTAGCAGTGAGTGCTGGTCTGTCAATTTAAAGTTCCCAAGCTGAATTCAGATCTTAAAGTCTCAGCTGGAACTTTTAGATTACCAGCAATATAGAACTTCACATCTTGCAGAAACTCTATCACTAATATTAGCAATGAAATTTAACACTTTCTTTCATACTACATATATTTTAGTGAGTAAGAAAAAGTGTCCCACACTGGGGATCAAATCCAGGTCACCTACCCAATACTGCTTGGTTGCCTGTAGATCTGCTACTGTTCTAAAGCTCCTTGACAGAAAATGCATGCTTTGCCAAAGGACATTCAGCACTGAGTACACTACTAGTCTGTCAATTTGAAATAATGTTTCCAGAGTTGCATTCAAACCTCAAAGTCTTAGCTGGACTTTGTAAGTTATCAGCAATAAAATACTAAAAATACCACCAAACAGCTTACTCTGGTTCATGGTTAATTGGCATTCATCTGTATCCCCCTCACTCCAGGTTGTGCTTGAAAATAGGCAAGAATTTGTCTAGTACACTTACCCAGTAAACACAAACTAAATAAATACAGAATGTCAAATTTTGCTGAAACTCTGTTATTAACTCTGGCAATGATGACTAACAATTTTTCTCATACTACACAAATTGTAGTGACAAAGCAAAAATTGTCCCATACTGGGGATCAAACCCAGGTTTGTGTAGGTCTGAAACCCTACACCAAGACCTAAAAACCCTATCACTGACATCATTAATGACATTATGCAGCTGGATCACTCACACTGAAAGTAACCTTGAATCTGACTAAATGCACAAGAGTACACATGACAACAATAGTTGCTTACAGCTGCACTGTTGGCACTTAAATGGTGAAAACAAACAAAAAAGTTCAGCATAACTAAAAGTGAAGGCAAATAAAAAAAAGAACAGCACAACTAAAACCACAACACAACTAGAAAGGTTATTTATTTATTTCTTTCAGTTTAGGATTAATACCTTTGAGTCAAGGACTCATTTTCAAAGGTTCCACTTCATTGTTGAACAAACATTACAAAAATACAAGGTATATAGAGGAAAAAAAGAAAAACATTGAAGCATATATACAGGCAGTAATAGCAAAATTTGAACTTATGCACGTCAAATTAGTACATATTAACAGATAGACTAATTAGATAAGAGGGTGTTAGGGGGTCAGCCAGAGGTGACATCATCTGAAGTGGGAGAGAGGTGGAGCTTTCAACCAAGTGAGGCCATCATCATGTAATTGGGGGTAGGGGAGCAGTTTAAGAAAAAAGTGGTATATATCAGGAAGATGTAGAGGGGGTAGGTAAATGGAAAACTGGGGTCAAGGTACTATCACATTAGCATAGGCAGGTACAATTCATTTTAGAGCCAAGGAGAGATTTGAGCTCAGCTTTGAAGGTACTAATCTTGATAGTATCTGTGAGGTCAGCAGGTAGTTCATTGTACCATTTTGGTCCTTGATACAGGATGGAGTTCTGGGCAGGTTTCATCTTTTGAAGGGAATCACCATCTTATCAGTGATCACACAATGGGTAGATTTTGTTGGGACGGCCAGCTTAAAGTGTCTGCCCAGTGTGGGGGATGTCAGTCCAAGTAGTACTTTTTTTTAGAAGTAGGCAGGTTTGGTATTGCCCTCTAAGATGGAGTGAGAGACACCCAGTTTCAGTGTATAGTGAGCAGGTGTGGGCATTGAGAGTAGCCCTCAAAGTAAGATTACAGGCCTTATTGAGGAGTGTGTTGATCCTGTTAAGAGCAGTTTTTGTGTCCGCCCCATATACAGGCAACCCATAGTCAATGGTAGACAGTACTGAGCTACTTTTGG
This sequence comes from Neoceratodus forsteri, assembly GCA_016271365.2. Classification (NCBI taxonomy): domain Eukaryota; kingdom Metazoa; phylum Chordata; order Ceratodontiformes; family Ceratodontidae; genus Neoceratodus; species Neoceratodus forsteri. The sequence continues at coordinate 1,158,249,735 of CM028130.1, read as the reverse complement.
CTAGTTTGAGTGTATCTGGTGTCACTGAATGTCTGTGATGATAAAGTACACCAAGTTTTATATTTGCAGTCTTGATGATAGAATCAATGTGGTTTGAGAAGGTGAGCATGTCATCAAAGGTAATGGCGAGATATTTGAAGTTAGATACTTGCCTAGGATCTCACCCTTTTGGTTATGAATATGCAAGGGCAAATATTTATGTTTGCTTTGGGAGGTGGTGAAGAGTATAATCTCTGTTTTTTTGATGTTTAATAGTAGCTTGTTTTCCATAAACCAAGATTCAAGTTTATGGAAGCTGCTTTGGAGTTCAGTTGTTATGGATTGTTGGTCTTTGCCAGTGACTGAGATCACTGCATCATCAGCATGGGGAACTGTGCTTGCTGAGCAAGCCATTGGAGCAGAGTTGATGAAAAGGCTAAAGAGTAGAGGACCGAGGATTGACCCCTGTGGAACCCCAAGGTGCACCTCCTTAGCCGTGGATAGGGTATCACCAATTTTGACTCATTGTGATCTGTTAGAGAGGTAGCTGCCAAACCATAGTACCATATCTGGGGATAGACCCATAGACAGAAGGCAGCATAGGAGGAGGCTGTGATTAACAGAGTTGAAAGCCTTTGTATGGTCGATGAAGACTGATCCAACTGCTTGACCACTATCCAAGGCATTATATAGTTGGGATGAATAATTAACTAGAGCAGTGAGTGTGTAGTGATTTTTATGGAAGCCGTGCTGTTGTGGGCAGAGTAGGTTATACTGTAGTTATCAAGGTATTCGGTAAGCTGCTCCAAGACTATTCTTTTGTGTACTTTCAAAAGGGGAGGGAGGATGGATATAGGTCTGTAGTGGGATGTTTGGTTTTTATCCCCCACTTTAAAGACAGGCCTTACGATAGCGGACTTCCATGCATTTGGAAATACTCCTGATTTTAGAGAGGCATTAAACATCATGGTAAGAGGACAAGCAAGTTCGTGAAGGAATAGACCAACCAGCTTCATATCAAGCAGATCCACCCCCATCCTGGTCTTGCCAAGCACTCTTTTAATATGCTTGATGGTTTCAGCTTTGGTGACACATCTAAAGTAAAAGGGTGGTACATCTTTCCTTGGGGGATCTTGAGCGGCAGTTGTTGCTGAAGATGCATATCTTTGAAGTAGTCACCAGTACACTTTAAAGGTCAGTGAATGCGTTGTTAGTCTCATTGGTGATTTCAATGGGTTCCTGTAGGGTCCCCTTCACAGTCAATAGTAGATCTGGGGCAGTCTTGGGGGCTTTGCCCATTAAGGATTTAAGACAGCACCAAAAGTCTCTTCCAGAACCCAAGGTTTTGGTCCGTAGATCCTTATAGTAGGAGGCTTTAGCCTGTCAGATGAATCTGGTGCAGGCATTTCTAGCTGCCTTGTAGATATTAAGTGCAGCAGGTGTACCAACTGCTTTTGCTATATGCAAAAGATTGTCTCTGTTCTTCATAAGTCCAATAAGGGAATTGGAGACCCAGGGATTGGAGGCTTCTTAATTGTTTTAATTTTGTATGGTGCAAAAATATCACAAGCATGGTTGAAAACCATTATGAAGTAGTTAAGTGTCTTGCTACCATCTATATCCCCAACCAGTGGGGACCAATCCAGTTGTGTCATGTACAGCTTGAAATGTCCAAGTAGTCCAGGCTTCAGACAATGGTTTTTGCACACCTGGGGTGAACTCTTGGGGAAATTGTTAGACCAGGTACACTTCACAGGGGAGTGGTCACTGAGGCTGTCAGGCAGGACAGCGACATCAGATATATGCTCAGGGTGTGTGGTCAGGAGCCAGTCTATGACAGAGCTGTTCCCTGTTTTGTAGTTAAGCCAGGAGTCAGTAGTGACCATCTGTTTTAGGAAAATGCTAGTAATTAGATCCTTGGCTTTTGTTTCTTTCTGTGAATGCCAGTTTATGTTGAAGTCACCTATAATGATCTGTTCCAGTGGTCGCCTAGCTGCTCTTGGCTTGCTATGACACGGCTTAGCCCAGCAGATTGGTGCCCTGGAGGTATGTATACAGTAGAGACCAGAAGGACTTTATTATGTGTCCCTATGTTTAATTTGAGGCTCAGAATTACTTGGGCCTCCTTTGTATTAAGACTGTTATCAAGGGCCTGCACCATTATTTCAGACCTGACATATACTAGGCACCCACCCCTGTGTTTAGCAATCCTATCTTGTCAGAACGAGTTGTAGCCATCAAGGGAGATAGATGCATCTGGTGTCTTGGGGGAAGCCAGGTTTCAGTGAGTGCTATAATGTCTGGGTTGATCACCTGCACCCATGCCTGGAATTGTGCAAACTGGGTGAGGAGACTGCTAATATTTAATGATATTATAGTAAGTTGACCTTTAAGCTTAGTCATTTTGGAGTGAAGGGGTCCAGGGTTTGGGTGAATATTCCCTGATAGTAGTAGGAGCAGCAGGATAAGATAGCAGAGAAATGACAAAGTACATGTAAAGTTGATTTAAGATGAAAATGCTGATGGTTAATTACATCTAGAAGAAATGATGAACTGTTGAGATCCAGGGTCACATAATACGTTAAAATTCCTGAAAAGTGATAAACTGTGGCCTGGGCATATGCAACGTGTGAAATCCTTTTGTCGGTATGTTTTCTTTGATCTTCAAAGTCCTCAGAGTCAAGTATAGCTCCTTTAGGAGCAGGTCAAACAAAAATGTTGATTCAGTCACAGAAAGTGTTAAAATTCCTGAAAGGTGATAAACTTCCCTTCCCACTCCTGATACCATTCTTCCCCTTCCCACTCCACTTGCTAGGCCATGCCTATAGTACTTATCGAAGGACTCTTACATCTCAATCTTCTTCTCACTTTGACAATAGAGGAACTGCCACTCCTGCTCACTATGACTCCTCAAATGATGTTTACTCTCTATATTTTACCTCATTACCTTACATCCATATATCTGTATCCATGCAATTGTATTTAAATGGCACTACCTCATATTGAACCTATTGCTATGTTCTGGTGCAAGTATCTTGTCACATGCAATGGTTATATGTTATTATGTTGTTATTATTAGCGTCAGTGGCTCAGTAGGTAGCACACTCACCTCTGAGGCCGGGAGATCAGAGGGCTGTGGGTTCAGTTCCCACATCTGGCACTTGGGTTAATATCCCAGTACCGATACCGTAGTGCAGCATGAGAGGGGTGCTGCACTTCTGAGGTGCCATCTTTCGGATGAGACATTAAACTGAGGCCCCATCTGCCTGAATTGGTGGTAGTTCAGGTGGATGTTAAAGATCCCATGGCACTTATCGAAAAGAGTAGGGGAATTTCCCCGGTGTCCTGGCCAAATTTCCTTCATTCACTAAAAATACCACTAACAGCTTAATCTGGTTTAAGGTCAGTTGGCATTCATCTGTTTCCCCCTCCCCCGGGTCGTGCCTGAAAATAGGCAGAATTTGTCTAGTGCACTTACCCGGTCAACAAAAATGAAATAAAAATTAAAAATACATAAAATTACTATGTAATTGTTATGTATGTTCACGCAACCTGTGATGTCTTAACCCTGTTGGCAATTGTTTTGCCCCAGGTCCATCTTGTAAATGAGCTTGTCTCAATGATGTTCCACCTGGCAAAATAAAGATTTTGATTGATTGATTGATTGCATGCTTTTATAATGTAAATGTGGTGTGAACAAGAGAATGGGATAGAGGAAATGGGGGAAGGGTGGCACAGTTTTTTATGCTGTGGGAGCAGCTGTACCAGTGGATATGGTTGTTAGTTATTCAGGTTGGGGGATAGTAGCAGGAAGGCCGCAGATCATGGCTCCTATATGAATGGTCTTCTGTCCTGCGGGAGGTGAGATGGATTCCTGCCAAGCATGGCTCCTGTATGGATGCCCCCCTCTCTTGTGGGTGGAGGCTGGGTTGCCCCCAAGTGCAGCTCCTACACAGATGGCCCCTCTTACGTGGGTCTGGGTGGGCTGAATTATTGCTGAGTGTGACTCCACTAAAGATTAATTTTCTCCTGAGAGGGTGGGCTGTGTCACTGCCAATCACTGCTCCTAACACTGATCCTGAAGGAGGACTTGGATGGCCTACCTTGACAACCAGTAGCTCATTGGGAACTTGTGCCCACCTCTGACCCTCATCGTGGCTCCCCTGCCCCTTGATGCAGGCTTATCAGTGTTCTTCAATGTGCTGCTCCTATGACCACCTGCCAGGTTGAAATGAATAGGACCCATTCATTTCAATAAGGCATTCATTTCAATGTTTTTTTTTCATTTGCACATAACTTTTTAGTTTATTAATATATTTTCTGACTTTTTTCTGTTAAGGTCTTTTTTTAGCCCTACCCTCATAAACCCTATGGGTGTCAGCTTTCCAAGCCCCCAAAATGAGTGTTTGCAGTGTTTTAGCACCACCTTCATAGAACTCTATAGGAGTCAGATTTCAAATGCCCCCCCAAATAAATGCTTACAGTGTACAACAGCATCAACCACAAACATCTATTTCAGGAGGGATTTGAAAGTTGACATGCATTAGGTTTGTGTTGGTGGGTCTAAAAAAGATCACAACAGAAGAAAATAGGAAACAACTCTTAAAAACAAAAACATTATGAATTAAAGACAAAAATCCCATTAAAATGAATGGTCCTTTTTCATTTCAGTGCAGTGGGCAGTAGGAAGAGAAGAACTTTGAAGGACATTGAAGAGTTGGTATTGCCAGACAGAGGAGCCACAACAAGTGATAGGTATAGTTGCCAGTGCACAACAATCTTCAGGCTAACAAAGTGAGCCATGACATTCCCTCACAGCAATGGCAAGGACCCAGTCAGGTTCTCACAACTAAGATATTCCATCCCGATCCCCCACAGGAGTGGAGACAGGAGCCAAACTTGGCAGTGATCCCACCTGACCTCTTGTGGAGAAGAGGCATCCTTAGAGGAGCTGCATTCAGCGTAGATCAGGCCTGTCCTGCTGAGTAAGAAGGGACATCCACAAAAGAGCCATGCTCAGCAGAAATCCAGCCCTGTCTCCACAACAGAGGGGGCTTTCTCTATAGAAGCCACATTCAACAGTGAACTAGTCTGCCCACCTCGAAAGGATAACACTAGTACAGCAGCTGCATTCCATGATGATCCTGAAGCACTCTTTCCCATCAACCAGCCTGAATAACTAAACAAGCAAATGGACTTGCCAGAACAGCAACTCCTTCAGCATAAAGAACTGTTCAACACCCCTCTTTATTTTATCTATCTCCTCCATACACTTGTGCACTCTACATTTGCATTATAAAAAATGTGCAATCAAGCAGTTGGCACCGTAACAGTCATTCATAACTTTGTGAATGAAGTCATTCATTCACAAAGTTGGGAATGACTATTACAGTATGCACTGCAAGCCCATTTGTCCACAGAGTGGACCAATGTACTTGCAGCAGATACCGTAAGCTGTCATTCGGCAGGCAACCACGGAGGTATGTGGGTAGGTTTGCTGCACACCAGTGACTGGTGGGCATGGTGGACTGGTGTTCTTTTGTAGATGGGGGTGGGGAACCACTAGACAACCAGGGAATGAATTTGGACAACTTCTTGGCAATTAGGGGTATGAGTTGGAAGGGGATACCACTAGACTAACAGGGAATTAAAAAAACAATTATTTTGGGTGATCTGGGTTATGGAATGGGGAGAGGGGAACCACTGGACCACCACTGGTAGTACAGCATGCCGTGCAGGGTGCCAGGTGCATTTCACTGGCCAGCCCTGTACAACTCATGCAAATGGACCAGAATGACATGCAATGGCCCCATTTGTGCCTTGCATGCATTACGGCCACATTTGCATTTTTGTGTGTGAATATCCCTCTCTCTGGCTCCTGCTCCTTCCCAATCCTTTCTAAAAAATAATGACATAGCAGCTGCAGTCTTAGCTCTGATAGGATGCTGATGCTTCCATGCTTGCTAGTGGCCAAAATCTCATGTAGTCCTTCTGCATTCTTAGTTTTGGTGCCAAATCAGAGCTTTTAAAAAATGTCCTTCATTTTCCTTGGTCTAAGACTTGACTAAAATTGCTAAAAAGTGTTTGAGTCTAGTTTGTTCCTATTCATGGCAATAATTGTTAAGTAAACTACATGTGGATCCTCTCATTCAATCAAAAGCCAGGGCTACAAACCATTTATTCTTTAGCAAACTCAGAACAGTCATTTTATTCCCCCCTAAACATGACTGCTCGGTGCACAGAACAGTCATTTTTTTGTCAATAAAATGACTGTAGTAACATAATCATTCTTCTTCCATACTGACTGGTCTTTATTCACAGAAGCAACCACATGAAGTATAATAGTTGTCCTAGTTGAGTTGATATCTTTGGCAATAGTGTGATTTACTTGTGAAAATAAAGTATTCCACATCATACTTTATTCACTCAACATACAGGATAGTGTATGGCCTCCCATACACAACAAGGCAGTTCTTCACCTGAGAGTTTTCTATGATGGCTGATTACCTCATTTTCATTTCATTTCATTTTTATTTTTTATAGTTGTAAATCCAGATGAGCAAGATTGCCCGTTTTCACTAAAGTCAAGTTCAATCTAAAAACATAATATAAAAATACAACATACAACATGGGAGCAGACTATACAATCAATAAAGTGCAGTGCAGAAGCAGATACATTATGTTTTTGAGAAAAGCCAATATTTTAACCTTTTCTTAAAACACTGAGTGAGACTACCATCAACAATTACTGACGGTATTTTGTTGAAAAAAAATGGGGGCTCTAAATAATAAGGATCTTTGCCCAAAGGTGGTCTTAAAAAATGGTGTTTTAAATTTATAATTAAACTGGGACCTAGTAAATAATATATTTGTTGCCCTAGGAAACATTAGAGAAGTAAACGGGGGGAGAAGGTTACATTTTACTTTAAATAAAAAAGTACCCATTTTGAAGAGAACTCGATTGTCAAAAGATAGGGAATAAGACTGTTTATACAAATCAGAACAATGGGTTCGGAAAGGTAAATCTAGCCAAAATCTCAAAGCTGAATGATATATTACTCTAAGCAGACTCAAAACATTGGGACATGAGGAAGTATATATGAGTATTCCATAATCGAGTACCGAAAACAGAAAGCTATGAACTAAAAGCTCATTAAACCAGATGCCTGGTTAAATAAAGTGATTGATTGATTGATTGATTGATTGATTGATTGACTGAAAAGCTTTCTTGATTCAAAAGTCAGAAGAAATTTAGCTCGATAAAGGATACCCAATCTCTGGTGGAGGGTTTTCCTAAGATTCTGGATATGAGGTTCAAAAGAAAACTGACTGTCCAAAGTTATACCTAAGTATTTAAAAACTGAAACAAATTTGATTCTGTTGACTTTTCTGTTAATAATTAAAGGGGAATCAGTGGATACATTCTTATTCCTGGAAAAAAAACTTTACCTTTGTTTTTTGAGAATTCAAAACCAGGTGATTTAATGATAACCAATCCTGCAGATGATCAAAATCAGTTTGAAGGTGGGAGAGAGCAGTGTCAGATCTGGGATTAATATAAAAAATTATGGCGTCATCAGCGTAAAGAATCATTTCTGTTTTAGTACAAATATCTGGGGTGGAATTCATGGATAAAGAAAAAATGAGTGACCCCAGGATTGAACCCTGGGGTACACCACAAACTAATGGAAGGGAGTGGGATAAGGATGAACCAATAATGGTTCTAAAGGCTCTATTATGTAAAAAGTCTTGATACCACATGATTACATCCTCAGAAAAATGAAGACCATGAAGAATACCTGGAAGAAGATCGAATTCAACCAGATCAAAAGCCTTGGTGAGGTCTACCAAAAGTGCCGCACACAAGTGCCCTCTATCAAGTCCACCATGTACACTGCCCATGAGCCCCACCAAGGCTGTTTCGGTGATATACCCAGGCTTAAACCCATGTTGGATTCCTGAAAGTAAAGAATATTTCCCAAGAAAACCTAAGGTTTGGTCCATAACAATATTTTCCAAAATTTTTGATATGGGCAATAAAAGAGAAATTGGACAATAGTTGGTAGCGAAGGAGGGATTTCCATTCTTCAGGATGGGTTTTATGATTGCCCATTTCCAACTACTCAGAAAAATATTATGGGATAAATAAAAATTAAAAATATGTGCTAAAGGATAAGCAAAACAATCTATACCTAATTTGATAATCCTAATGTCAGCTCCATCCTGACCCTGAAGGGTTTTTGGATTGTTTTTCAGAAAATATTTTTTTTACTAAAGAAGGGGTAAGAAATTTAAAGTAAAACTTTGGGTTAGTGTCATTATGGATATTGTTAGAATCAGTCACACCGTCCAAGTTTATGGGGATTCTATAGGAACCAAGGTTCTGAAAGTGAATGCTGAAAATGTTGGATACCTTAGAATGATCACATACACTTTGTCCATTTTGGAGAATGGTTGGGGCAGAGACTGTTTTTTTTTTCTTTTCCCATAATTTTGTTTAGGAAGTTCCAGTTTTTTGGGGGATTAGCCCTGGAGTTCCTTTGTCCATTTAAATAATAAGCGACCCTAACTTTACTGATTTCAGACTTACACTTATTTCTAAGTGTCTTATACTCTTGGAGAAGAGCAGGGGTTCTGAATACCTTACAAAATTTCCAACATTTGTCACGTTTTCTCATTAAATGAATGAGGTCCCTTGTGACCCATTCTTGTTCGGATGATCTGATTCTTATTTTCTTTAAGGGGGAGGTTGTATTTATAATTGCATTGTAGGCTATACAAAAAAAATTCCCACATTGCATCAATGTTGGTACAAGATACTAGGGGAGACCAATTATTTTCATTAAACAGAACTTGAATTCTCTGGGAAGTTAGATTAGCCAAATTTCAACATTCAACATATCTAGGGGGACTTTTAAACATTTTTATGGACCATTCACATTAATGGGGTGATGGTCGCTCATGATATCAGGCATAACTTCACAGTTAGTAATCCTGTCAACAAGAGTGACCATGATCCAATCAAGGACGGTCCCTCCACCTGTTTTATAGTTGGGCCTAGTAGTTTCCTCTATTAGTTGCGTAACACCCAGATCAGCCAGAGTTTCTCTAATTTCACCCTTCAAACTTTTGTCCCAGCTGCAGTTGAAGTCACCAAGAGTGATCCACTCTCAGTTAGGGGGTAAAACCTCATGAAATGAGGTCAGCAAGTCAAGACCATGAGATATTTTACCAGGGGGAAAATAAATGTACTAAGGGTCAAATGTTTACTTTGTCCAATAATCAGATCAATAGAAACCATATTGCATCCTGAATTTCTCAGAGAGTGATCAAGAACAATATAATCAAATTTGCAAAGAATATACATTAAGACTCCACCTCATCTTTTTCCTTCTCTGTCTTGTCTGATCAGGTTATAATTGGGGAGATAAATCTCTGAATCTGATATACTATTACACAACCTCATTTCAGAGAGGGAGCTCGAGAGGTCCCTTTGCCATCATAGAAAGGGGGAAGAGTTGTCGAGTTGTTTGGGAGGCGATATATTGTTTTATATAGTGTATGGTGCCCCAAAATACAGGATCAGTTCCATTTTTTGCCAACATCTCTCACTGGAGACCCACACTTCTGGTTACTCCAGCCCACCGGCCAGCTCACGCGCAGGTGTACCATCCGCCCCCTGTCAAATGAACATCACTGGTGGGGGTGATTGCATTGTGATGTCCTCACTAATGCAGTATGAAAAGTCATTCTGTGTTAGTGAGGATGTCACTATTGAAGTAGAATGATGTTTTGCTGTGTATGGATTTCCATACACAACCGCATTCCACCATACACTATAGTCATATTATTACTGCCTTGCAAAGTGACCCAAATAGCACATCATCATTTTAAGTGCAGCTGACACTTTCAGGACAACTTTAACAAACCATGATGTTCAGATACAGTTCAGCTTGTGTTTCACATTAGTTTTGTATTCCTCCTCCCCATTATTTATTACTGAGGTCATTTGCATTAAAACAAAATCTTTGTTCCTGGACAGTTCATCTATTCCTGTTGCATTCTCCCTACCAAAGGTCATAATGCACTGCTTATGATATCACAGTTACTGTCACAGGAACGCATTGTGATGTCACAACTGAAGATTATGACTTGAAGCAGGGAGTAAGCTATAGGGGCAGATGAACTTTATCTGAACTCTAAGTGATAAAGATCATGTAGTCATACAAATTTACTCAGTAATAAATAATGTGGGAGAGAAATATATAGAAAATATATATGGAATGCAAGCTGAATGTACCTAACTATTATGTTTTCTTTTTTTTCTATATACATTTTTATGTTTTTCTCCCATCCCCATTCTTGGCTGGGTGCACGCACGTGGAGACATGCAAACTCCATGGCTCGAGACACCCTTCCACAACTTGCTGCCCCCTCCCACCTATGCAAACCACTGGACCTCCTCCTAGTGGCAGTGTAACTATGGGGGGGCGACGACCACCCCAAGAGAGGAGAGCTGCCCTAGGGCTGCTTATTCCTGCTGTCACCCTCCCTCCTGTGTCGGCTCCCCAGTGACCTGAGTCCATTCCTGAACCTGGATCACCAGCATGGCATGAGGTAAGATGTCCAGAGCCTCAGCCCTCTGCACCACCACGCCAGCTATAATTATAATGTTTTTCAAAGTTTTCTTTGAGGAATCAGTAGCTCTTTAAGTATTAATTTGTGTATTGGTATAGAATTATTACTTGATGAACACATACCAGGAAAAGGAACATTTTTTCGGATCAGAGGTCCTCGGACAGGTTGTTTGCCATCTTTGTAGACTGCTGTGTAAGCTGTGTAAGGTGAGATGACATTGGATTCAATGCTGACCTTGGTTAGTCGATCAAGCTCATCCTTAGGTATAGGTGTATCTGAATAGCCACCATTGTCCTTAATCACAGCCTTTGCTGCCATGTAGTGAATGAACAAGCTGAAATAAATGAATACTGTAAATGGATCTTCAGAATTTTCTGTGGATCTGAAAACAGAATGAAATACAACATCCTACCCAACCACAGACCAGAACAAATGAAAGAACCAGGCCCTATTCCAAAGTGTAAACATCTGTTTTGATTACAAGAACATTCTAATTTCAAGAAACATTTTTACTAAATCCAAATGTATTCTTATAAGAGGATTGTACTGTATGTATGTGACATCTTCAACTAAGTCACTGTGTGTATCATTCAATTTCATATACACTGACACATGGGTAATGAAGTGGTGTTTGTCATTATCTTGTAACAAAAAAGGTCCCAATCCCTTACAAAACATTCTAATTGTTTTAAAAGTTTTTTTTTTGTGAAATCTTTTTTCACTGTCAAATTAGCACACAATACAATGCATTACATTCTAAAACTACAGTACATCAACACTGCATTGTTGCAGGAGAGGTGGAGCACCCATGCACACCCCGACACTACAGTATAAAGCACATAAACAAGAAAACATAAGGTTCAGCCTGTCAGTATTGAGGAAATTCACAGCTAGTGGTATAAGAAAGGAATTAGCAGACTATCATAACCCTTGATTGCAATCTGCAGACCTATTGGTCCATCAGAGGGGTTAAATTTCAATTTTAATGGTAAGAGGGACTGTGGGAAAGGAAGTGGGCCATGTCAGAAGATACACATACTTAAAAGTGGCTCTACGATGCCGAGTCGACAACTAACTCGTCGACCAGCATCGCAGCACCAGGCTCCTTATTGACGGTGAGTTGCAGTTGGCAGGGAGCAGAGCACAGGAGGGACTGTTTGTTTCTTTGGGGGGCTTTGCCCCCTCACCCCTCATGCAGGGGGCTCTGCTCCCGCACCCCCTCGTACTTAAATAATCTAACACCAAGTCAGAGTTAGTTCAAGGACGGGGTACAGGTCAGGGGAGAGTGTTGCCAGGTCCCAAGCGCATCCCCTACAGCAACTTGGCACTGTTGTCAGCAGCAACATATGTTGCTGTAGGGGTGTCGCTGAGGGATGTGTATACCCTTAAAATTAATGAGCACAGCATCCTTCCTCATAAAAAATTACATATTACATATGTCCTGATCTAGGGCAACCTACAGCGGGGTTTTACAGAACATGGCAGCCTGGTTAGTTACACTGTATTGTACCCACTCGAGGGGCATGCTTTCTAGTAAGGCATTACCCTGGTGCACTACTGATGGAACCTCCTCTTTTATCCAGTACTATGCCAAGCTCCTCTTTTCCAGTGCCAGGGCCAATTTGGAAACAGGGTGAAGCCCAGCAGAATGTACTTGTCCCTCTGCTGGGACACCCAGTATAATTTCTGCCTGGGTCCAAGGAGGGTTTCAACAGCAGAACTGTAGACATAATGTCCACCACACCTGCCCAGAAGGCCAGAACTTTCAAACAAGACCAGCTTAAATGGATAATGTAGCCATTAGCTGATTTACAGTTTCTTCCATCATAAGCTTATCTTCCATTTCCCCCTGTGCCAGAGGTCTGTAGACACCCCTATTCAAATAGTAGCCCCCTCCCTGTCTCCAGTGTGACCCACAGTACCTCTGCTTTTCCTTGCACTCCCTGTATTTCAGTGGCCTTTATGTTCTCCCTCATATAAAGAACCACCCCTCCTCCCTTTTTTCCTGCGCTGTTCCTCCTGAATAGATCATACCCTGGTACAGCAACATCCCAGTCCTGGTTTTCACTGAACCAGGTCTCTGTGATTACTACTATATCCAGATTTTCTGGTAGCATTGTGGCCTGTAGGTCTGTCATCTTGTTGCCCAGAGTGTGAGTATTTGCACTCATGTCTCTCCATTCTTTACTACCACAACCTTTCATTTTGCCCTTTTGCCGCCCCCCAGACCTCCATTATTTTCTTTCCTCATTCCCTTTCCCTCTTTTGTTTGGTTACCTGTTTGTGTTTGTTTTGGGGGGACTTCTCACCCTTGGGATTCTCACTACTGAACTGGTGAGCATATGGGGGGGCAGACTATGTCAGCCTACCTTCCTCCGCCTCCTCCCTCAACTAGTTTAAATGCCTACTGAAGTAGCAATTAAACTTTTCATTGAGGACATCAGGTCTCCTCTTGGATGGTTGCAGGTCATTGCCCTTGTACAGGCTTCACTTCCCCCATGTGGAGTCCAGTCCCTAATGAACCAAAATCCCTCCTTCCTGCACCACTTCCTCAACCATGAGTTGAATTCTCTGGTGCAAAACCTCCTGTCATTCCCCTTGTCCTGGACAGGTAACACCTCTGAGAAGATTATAGATTGACCTTTGCATATATCTGAGCCATCTTTGTAGATGAGTCCTACTTGGCTCACTTGTTTTGAGGGTGGCAGTATAGCTTAGAGGTAAGAGAAATGAACTGTGAAATAGTCTGGTATATCCAACAGACCAGGGTGTGTTCTTCACAATCTCCACTTGCACACTACTATGTAACTTTGAGCAAGTCACTTAGCCTCCCCAGTGTTGTCAGGTCACCCCTGAAAATAGGCACCTGTGCCTAGTGGGCCTTACCCAGTTACCAAAGAACTAAAACAGCAAAAAATAGCATAAAGGGACACTGCACGTGCCATTCCTTCACCAAAGTCCATTCTGAGATAGAATTTTTATCTCTGCTTTTAGACATTTATTGGTAACACTTTATTTTAAGTGTCACTAACTACACTGTAACTACTGTATACAGTAACTACACTGTAATGATACTGTAACTACTGTGCAGTTACATGTAACTACTATGTAGTTGTTAACTAGTTTCACAACTGAGTGATTCATACTTACGCAAGTTGCATGAAGAAATAGTTACGCATGCAACCACTACTGTCTCCCTTTCAGCACATATCAATTAATTCTGACAAGAATAACTACACATTTAATAGCTATTGCAAAGTGTAACAGAATATCATTTGTGCAACTACCACTGTATCTCTTCCAGCATTATGTATTTTTTTCTTTTTAAGGGCAACTACACATGTAATAGCTACTGGAAACTAACAGCAAATCTATTTTTTTTTAATTTATTACAAAGAATCGGATGACATTTACCTTTGAGCCGAGAGCTCATTTACAAAGGTTCCTCATCAGTACAGTGAATTACAGAGATACAGAGACAAAAAAATAATACATATTAGCAGTGATAATATACAAGGAGGCAATGAGATGATACAACATAAGATCTTAGCTAGTTGCAGACTAGAAGTGTAGAAAATGTGAACATGTTAAGACAGTTCTTGTCGTAAGTGCTGCTGGTGGGGAAGATAGAAGTTTTATTTTTATTGAATGGTGGGCCCATAATCAGTACATGCCGAGAAGGACAGGACCTAGAAAGGGAAGAATAGGAGGTGAGGGGGTATGATCAGAGGGAGATGGGAGTGACCAACAGAGAAAAACATGGGCTGAGAGGAGGAGAGGTGGTATGTGTGGATTTACAGAGGGGTGGCCCTTCACTGCATGGTATCTGACTAGGCAGAATCAAGGGGGAGAGGGAGGACACTATGGGGAGAGGAGGACCAATGGGGGGAATGGAGGTGTAGAAGAACTAGGTGGGTTGTTTGGGAAAACATGGGCAGTGGGCTTCGGAAAGAGATATGAGGGGCACATGTTATGTTCATGGGTCACAGATTACTGGTAGTTGTTATACATCAAACAGTACTACAAATACTGGTTGAGGAATTATATGTTATGCGAAAGAGACACAGTCAATGGTTCATGTAAGAAGGGCATGAAGCCTGGTTTTGAATAGACCCAGTTTGATTGATTTCAGGATTTTATCGGTCAATGTATTTAACCAATAGGGCGCGCCCAATATTGATAAAATGATTGGCCTTGGGAGGTCTGTTTGAAGGGACTAAGAAGGATCAGCTGTTAGTACTTCTAGTACTCCTACCATTGCTAGATTTGCTGAGTAGTCTCTGAACACCCAGGGGGGTTAAGCCCATTATGGATTTCATGGCCAGTAGGCAAACCTAGTACTTTATCCTGCTATCTAGGTTTAGCCAACCAAATTGTGCATAAAACTGATGGGTGTGGGAGAGGCAATAAACTCTTGACACAAGTCTGCATGCCTTATTGAGAGTTATTTTTATGCTCTTGAGGGCTGAGTCAGTTGCTGCACCATACGCCACCAATACATAGTCTATTACAGACAGAACTGAACTAGTCACTGCTAGATTTAGTGCTTCATTGGTGAGGCACTGTTTGTTCCTGTGGAGAACTCCTAGTTTGGCATTAGCTGTTTTGGCAAAGAGATTGATATGCTAGGCAAAAGTGAAAGAGTAGTCTAGGGTAACCCCTAGGTACTTGAAGATTTGCAGCATTTCAAGTGGTTCATTATTGCAGTTTATTACATTCAGGTGATGGGTCCTATTTCTGCTATGAGATGAGGCAAAAAGCATGGTTTTGTTTTTTTTATAGTTAAGAAACAATTTTTTTAAATCATACTTTATTAAGATAACACAATAACAAGAAAAAGTTTAGCAGCAGTTAGCACTAGACATATATAAAAAATCCAATCAATAACTGATAATATGTATCTGCAAAAGAGAGATTTTGTTTGCAAAAAATAAATCTAAAGCCATTAACACACTAGGAGTAATTACTCAATCAGTATACTTGTGTGAGGAGGAATTCTCCCAACTAGTAATCTAAAGAAAACCAGGGAGCACCCCAGTATAATGATAATAGCAATTAAAGTTCTGCAGCCTCATGGTACAAAGGTAGGATTAAGCTTCAATTGAAAGTAAATCCATGGCCTCCATATTTCCAAACATTATGACCTGGATATTCAAAGGGGTTGGGCAAGGCTCAAAAGGGATGTGCCATGCGCAACCCACCAATGCGCCGCAGCATGATATTCAAAGGGGCAAGTTGCTATGCACAACTCCCAATGCACCGGGGGAAATTGGTAATGTTTGTGGTGCAAATGCAGGGGGTGTGCCCATGCATATGCGGCACATCCCAATATTTAGCTCGGGATGTGCGGCGCATATGCTGGCACAACCCTGCATTGTACCACACAGGGGGGCTCAAGGTTGTGCCAGAAAAAACAAGGCACAAGTCCAGGCCATCCACAGGCAGTCTACTGTATTGCATGGTGCAACACAGCAGCCACCAGCCATGGGTGGCAACCCCCCTGAACACCGTGCACAAGCATCCTGTATGCCCTGGTAGTCTAGTGGTATCCCTCTCTCTTCCCGTACCTGCGATCACCATACCCTCTAAGGATTAATATCCCTGGTGGTCTAGTGGTTCCCCTCTCCCTGCCCGTACGCGCAATCACCATAACCTGTGAGGATTAATATCTCTGGTGGTCCAGTGGTTCCCCCCTTCCCACCCATACCAGTGATCACCATAACCTGTGAGGATTAATATCCATGGTGGTCTAGTGGTATCCCCTTCCATCCAGTTCCGACCGATCATGGGTATCTGTCAGAGACTGCTATCCCCGGTGGGCCAGTGTAACCCCCCTCCCCTCCACCCTCTGAGGACCCCTGCCACCCAGCTTCCCCCCTGTCTTCGGCGGGTGGCTGCACCCTGCCTGCATACCGCCTGGCCGCCCACCTAATGACAGCTTACAGTATGATCTGTAAGCCCATTGGTCCACAGTGTGGACGACTGGACTTGCACACCATACTGTACTACACAGGCATGAATCTGTGAATGAACCCATTCACAGATCTGTGCCTGTGTAGTATAATATGGTGTGCAAACCCATTCTTCAACTCTCTGGGACCAATGGACTTACAGATCATACTGTAAGCTGGGTCATTCAGTGGGAGGCTGAGAGGTATGTCAGTGGGTGCAGCCACCTGCTGAAGATGGGGGGCTGGTGGCAGGGGTCCCAGAGGGTGGAGGGAGTTGCACTAGCCGCCCACCGGGAAAAGCTGTATCTGATGGATTCCCATCACTGGGTGGAATGGGAGGGAGGGGGATACCACTAGACTACCAAGGTTATTAATCCTCAAAGCTTATGGTAATCGTGGTTATGGGCAGGGAGGGGGAACCACTGGACCACCAGAGGGTTTATACCATACTTTCTTACAGCTATCTGGGATATGGGCAGCGAGGGGGATACCACTAGACCACCAGGGATTGTACAGTTCCCTTTGCCCACCATCAGGCTAACAGGGAGGGAAGGGGGATCCACTAGACTACCAGAGCATGGGAATGATACATTTTGCCACACTCACAGTTGCAGGGCGGGGGATGCCCCAGGACCCCCTTAGTTCTCACTGCACTCTGTGCAGGGTGCCAGGTGCATTTTTCCCGGCTGCCCTGCGCAACGCATGCAAATGGGGCCGTAATGACATGCTAATAGCCCCATTTGTACCTTCCATGCATTACGGCCTCATTTGCATGCCCCATGCTGAATACTGTGGGTGATGCACCTAGCACAACTGCACTTGTGCTGGCTCATCCCCTGCTTCCTTTCTGCCTTTTGCGCTGGTGCAGCTCCAATGTGTCATGTGCAGTGTGTGTGCCCTCCCTGCTATATTCAATGGTGCTGAGCCATGGTGCATCACCATTGAATATCGCCTGGTCCTGGCCCCAGCACAGCCCAGTTGTGCTGTGCCCAGGCTTGTGCCACTGCCCGGCCCTATATTTCTTTACCTATAATCTTATAATACACTTTCTCCACCTCATATACAAAATTTACTATATCATGCCACTGTCTAGAATTGGCACCTGGGATTGTAAGTTAAGCAGCAGTTTTGATTTTAGAAACCATGCTTCGATTGCGGAGAAAGTGGATTGTATTTGATTTTATTATTTAAATCTCTGTTTATCTCCACCTACACCCCTCAAGTTTCAGTTCCTTGGGAGAGTCATGGAGTCTGCACCTGCTATCCACCTTATCTGGTCCATCCTGTTCCCCCCATGGAGCTGTGGTCTACCCCCCCCGGTGGGGGGGAGATGTGGCCTGTACACCCCGAACACTTCTTTGTCTTGTCGGGTTCAGGCGGCCAGGCAGGTAGAAGCACATTAGGATCTAGCTCCAGCACTCTGTCTCCTCAGAGCTGGAAGGTATTTTCCCTGTTTTTCTTGTGGGTGTCATGAGTTCCCTGATTTCAAGGTGCATAGTGCTGACATCCATGATGTCCTCCCCACTGTGTCAGCCTCAGTGCTTGCTATGCCCCAGATCTGTACCTTGGGCCAGTCAAGCACCGAGATGGTATCCCCCCCTTCCTTCCTGGAGAAGATGAGCTGTCCCTAGGACACTCAAGCCTCCTCCCTGGCTGGCCCTCCAATTCCCCGGGCTCATTCCTGAACAAAGGTCGTTGGCGCTGCAAGCAGAAATCCAACCACTGCACCGATGGGCCGGCCATTGCATTTGATTTTCTAATGCTACTGAATCAGTGTGGCTTGAGTATAGTACTGCACCATCTGCATACAGTAAGATTTTGTTATTAACTGAAAGTGGTATTTGATTCAGAAACAGAGTGAAGAGCAGAGGATCTAGAGAGGAGCCTTGGGGGACCCCAGTTACTGCACTGCGGCTGTCTGAGAAAACATCTATGATCTTCACTCTGAACTCTCTCTACTGAATTTTTACTTTGAACTCTTTCTGAGAGGTAGCTCTTAAACTAAGTTATGAAATCAGTGGATAGGCCAATATGTAAAAGGTGGGTTAATAGTAGGTCATGGTTAACTGTGTCGAAGGCTCTGGTGAGGTCAACATAGGTTGCCCCAACCAAGAGCCCCTGATCTAATGCATCGTGTATGTACCCTGTAAATTCAACCAGGGTGGTAGTGGTACTGTGCTGCTTTCTAAACCCATGTTGTTCAGGGCTTTGCAGCTGGTATTTGGCAGGGTACTCATTGACTTGGTCATACACACTACGTTCTAATGCTTTGGGCAGTGGAGGGAGGATTGATATATGTCTATAATTAGTGGAACTAGTTCTAGCTCCACTTTTGAATACTGGTGTTACCATGGTGGCCTTCCATAGTCAAGGGAATTTACCAGATATAAGTGATAAGTTTAGGATGCTTGTTAGAGGTGGGAGTAACACGGCCAAGGTGAGCGTGACATGTTTAAGGTCAGGTGAGTCGCTGCTTGCTCTTGCCTTACCGAGAATGTTGGAGAGGTATATTTTGGCCTCAGCTAGTGCAACAATTTTGAGGTGGAAGGGGGGCTTGTCACAGGGGGAGTAATCCTTCTTCTATGAGTTATTGAATTTGGGGATTTGAAGAAGTCACGTGGCAGCACATGCTGAGGTCAGTGAAGGCCTTATTGAATGTATTGGAGATGATACGATACTGGGGTCTTGTGCTGGGTACCATGAACATTTAGCACAGTGGTGTGAGATTTATTTGGTTTGCCATTAAGGGTCTTAATGTTTTCTCAGAATTTTCAACTATCACTCTAGGTGTTAGCCAGTTCACTTTTGAAATGCTGACATTTGGCCATTCTTATGGCCCAGGTGCACTTATTATGGGCTGTTTTATAGGTCTGTAAGTTTACCTGTGATTGTGTACCTTTTGCTATATTCCAGAGACTGGCTCTGACCCATATCTGCTCAAGAAGCTGTGGTGAGAATCATGATTTAGATGTGCCTTTGACTTTGTGTTTTGAGTTAGGGGCAAATATATCACACATCTCACTGAATTTTTTAATAATGCTCTCAAGAACTATGTCGACATCCACAGCAGTGTGAATAGCATCTGAGTTTTGGCATTTTAGGCGAGCTTTTAGCGCACCCAGTTTCCCTCTTTTTGATACCCTTGTTGTGACTATCTTGGCAGGGATCCTGGGGGATTTGTTGGACCATATACAGAGTATGGGAGAGTGGTCACTGATGGAATGTGAGAGGATCTCAGTGCAGGAAATTCTCTCCAGCCGGTTAGTGATTAGCCAGTCATTTAATGTACTAGTTCCTGTTCAATAATTTTGGTGAGTGGGGTAGTCAACTAGCTGGGTCATGTTAATGGAGACTAAAGCATCTCTGTACTGCACCACATCCAGGGAGTTCCAGTTAATGTTGAAATCTCCCACTATTGTATAATGATTATGTTACTACTTTTGGCATTATTAAATTTGTTCTTACAAGTGTACCTACAAATGAATGCAGGTTGTGTGCACTGTTTCAAAAGTCTATGTCTGTCTGACATTTAATTAATAGGTATTCACATAGAAAAACTTTAAAGTGTAATCAAAATGGTAACAAAAATAGTATTACAGTAGAACATCAGTCTGCTACACTTAAATGCACAGACTGGCAACTCATTAGATGATGTTTCATGTTTGTATTCCAGTTTTCATGAACTTACAGGTTAATAAACATGCAGTCCAATATTGTGAATTGATATGTAACTCTACACAAAAATATTTTATTTGCATAATTACTAATTGTCATTGTAACAATATTGTGGCAAATACATAATGTTATTGTTTTCACAGTTAGTGCCTATGCAACATGTGTTTGCAGGTGTGCAGACTTACATTTATCAGCTGTGAATAGTGTAGCTGTAATGTTATTCACATAGCCAGCAGAGAATGTGTCAAATGTGCATACCTAGGCCTGGCACTCAACAGCAGTCATCCAATCAGATGGTCCCTTCACCAGCAGACTGGATCCTGCACTTTGTGTTGAGTGGGGAATTGTGGAATATGACATTAACATTAAGGGGACCTACTGGTCTGCCCATGTTCACCACAGTGCCCCCAGCCCTCATGGTATAGTCAGAGGGCTGGGATAGCTTGATATGAAGGATCATGCCATTGCAACCAGCATGTTCATTTGGTTGGAATGCAAGATAATGGCAAAGAAGGGTCCCTGCCTGTATACCAGGCACAACCCATCACCACTTCACACACGAGATCGGGGATAAAGCACTGCATGTAGCCATTCCCCATCCCCAGCCACCCACCTGGGCAGCAGCAGGACAGGGCTATGTGTGCAGAAGAGGTGAGGGTCAATGCCACAGAAGCAGCACATTTGTTGAGGCGACAGGACTGCTACAAGTCAATAAGTATTTATGCAAATTGTTAATTATTATTGTATAATGGGAAAGGGAACATTGTTTAACCAGGAATAGCACATTAATCCGAAGCTTGTTTTCAGATGCAACCTGGGAGAACAAGGAAGTTAAGTGAGTTGCTCAGGATCACACAGTATGCATCTAGGTAGTAACAATGTCGTTGTATAGCAATTAACAATATTAGACTGCATGTTTATTAAACAGTAAGTTCATGAGGGAATGATTTCTGAATGAGAACATAAATCAGAACTACAACATTGACATTTGATCAGTGTAAGTGTAGTTATCAGCAATTACAGTGCAGTCATAACATAGTTATCCATAACATAGAAACATAGGAATACAGACATTTGCCAGCAGAAAAGGACACTTTCATCCATCTAGTCTGCCCAATACCCCCTTCCTGCATGGTTTATCTTACTCACTTTATTTCATGCCATTTTTACTCTTATTTAGTTCCATATAGTTGTCCTAAGCCCTCTTGAATTTGCTCACTGAATCTACCCCTATTACCCATTCTGGCAGTCTATTCCATGGACCCACCACTCTCACAGTGAAGAACTGCCCCCTCATATTGAATCTAAATCTGCTTCCTTCCAGTTTGAATGCATGTCCCCTTGCTGAATTGTTTTCACTCATCCTGAATTTGCTTACTTCCCTCACCCTGTTTATTCCATCCAGTTATTTGAAGGTTTCTACTGTACCATGTACCCCCTTTTCCCTCCTCATCTCCAGTGTTTATAAATTTAGTTCCTCCAGTCATTCCTCGTATGACCCGCTGTGTAATCCCTGAACCATCTTGGTTGCCCTTCTCTGGACTCTCTCCACCCTGTCTCTGTCACTCTATAAGTGTGGCCTCCAGAACAGAACCCCATATTCCAGATGTGCTCTTACCATAGTTTTGTATAGTGGCATGATCACCTCCTTCCTCCTACTTGTACTTCCTACGCATGCCAACATTCTGTTTGCCTTCCCACCACCTTGCTGCATTGGTTCCCAACCTTCATTTTATCTAAAATGATGATTCCCAGGTCCCTTTCCTGCCCAGTTGTCTCACGTTCTTCTCCTCCCATTTGGAATTCTGCTCTTGGGTTCCTACGCCCAATGTACATAAATTTGCATTTTTCTGTATTGAATTGCAGTTGCCACTTCCCAGACCACTCCTCCAGCAGAAACAAATCCTTCCTCATTCTTTACACCCTTCCTGGTGTGTCTACCCTGTTACAGATCTTTGTTTCATCTGAAAACAGATAAACTTTACCATTTAGGCCCTCTGAAATGTCCCCGATATATATGTTAAACAATATGGGACCCTAAATGGATCCCTGGGGAATTCCACTTGTCTCCCCCCTTTCCTTGTCATGCAACCCACTAACCACCACCCTCTGAGTTCTACCTACCAGCTAATTTTCCACCCAGCTTGTTAGTTTGCTTTCTACCCCTAAGCTGCCTAACTTGCATATTAGTGTCCTGTGAGGGATGGAGTTGAAAACCTTCCTGAAGTCCACATAGGCCACGACCACCGCCCTTACCAGATCACATGTCTCTGTTACTCTATCAAAGAATTCAATCAGGTTGGTCTGACATGACCTTCCACCCATGAACCCATGCAGGTTGTCATCTATGAGCCCCTCCTCATCCAGATATTGTACCAGCCATTCCTTTATAAGTGACTCCATCAGCTTACCCACCACAGAGGTAAGGCTCACCAGACAATAGTTGCCTGGAACTTCCTTCCCTCCCCCTTTGTGCAATGGCACATCAGCTCTTTTCCAATCCCCTGGGACTCTCCCCTTGTCTAGGGACAGATTCAATAACTTTGAGTGGTGCTGCAAGTTCCTCCCTTTACTTCTTAAGCACCATGGGGTGGATTGCATCGGTGCCTATTGCTTTCTCCATCTGCACTTTTCCTAATTCCTCTAATACCCTACCCTCTGAAAAGGGTCTTGTGTCCATCTCCCTGCTGACTCTTCCAATGCTTCCTAGCTCTGGCCCCTTTCCTTCTTCATCAACCGTGAAAACTCAGGTAAAGTATTTGTTCAGCAGATTTGCTTTTTCCTTATCCCTCTCTATCAGAGCTCCCCCCTCCACTCTGAGCCTCATAATCTTGTGCCTGCTTTTCCTTCTCTCACTTATATATCTTCTTCTTACATTTTAACTGTCAGTTTCTACATACTTACTTTGAGAATACAAGTTAGGCATTAACTGTGGAAACAATGCCACAGAAGCAGCATATTCCTTAGTAACTACAACACTGTTACAAGCCAGTAAGTAATTATGTAAATGAATGATTTGTTAGCAATTAACAATATTAGATTGTGTTTCTTTGGTCACACAGTATACAAGTGGTGACTCTGGGATTCAAACTCAGTTCTCAGGTTCTCCAGATTTGCATCTCAGTGCTCTTAAGCACTACGCTATACTGCAGTAAGTTTACGAGTGAATTATTTCTGAAAGATAACATACAGTACATCAGAACTATAGCACTGACATTTGATCAGTGTGAGTGTAGTTACCAGGAATTACAGTGTAGTCATAACATAGTTCCCCTTCTTTTTACACTTTGTCAGTTTCTGTGTACTTAACTGTGGAAACAATGCCATAGAAATACCACATTCCTTAGTAACTATAGCGTTGTTTCTAAGCCAGTAAGTAATTATGTAAATTAATGTTTACTGTATTAGTAAACAATGTGTTTGTATAACAATTAGCAGTATTAGACTGCATATTTATTAAACAGTATGTTCATGAGATTATATTTTCTGAAGGGGAACACATACATATATGAGATGCACAGGCATTACTATACATCTCCCTGCTATGCAATGGGGTGCCTTTGACTCCAGCACAGTTAACATGGGGGTCCACACCTCTTCTGTACCCATGCCCCTGTTCTGATGCTGGCCAGTTGGGTGGCTGGGGGTGTGGTATGGCTACATGTCATGCTTAATGCCCAATCTGCTGTGCAGAGTGGAGGTGGAGGTGCTGCATACACTGGTATAGACCCTTCCTTAGCCATTACATGTCTCTCCCACCAGCTGCATAGAGTGATAGCCACAGCACTATCCTTCTCCACAAGCTACCCTAGCCATTTGGCTATGCTATGAGGGCTAAGAGCACAGTGGGGAACACAGGCAGATCAGTCAGTCCCCTTAATGAAAACAGCAGTATTGTGAGGACCAACCATATCCTACAATTCCCCACTCAACACAAAGTACAGGATCCAATCTGCGGATGAAGTGGTCATCTGGTTAGATTGCTGCTGTTGATCACTGATTCCTGGAGGCAGAAGCTCTTGCTGTTTCCGGGGGTGATTCTGGCAGTTTAGTGCTGTACTATTTATTGCACTACAAAAGTTTATTTGAAGCTTTGAGCCCTGTAACCTAACAGGAGGAGGGGCTGTAGTCCCTAGTCAACTCCTCATGGACTACAACTCATGTAGCAATATTTATTTTAACTTGTTCTACTTAGGAACTCACTGTAGACCATGCATGAGTGGATTATAAATCTTTAAAATATTATTTCCTTCTGTATTCAATATTTGGGTAGCAAGTGATCCTGGACAGCACTTCTGGGTCATGTGGGGGCTATTTAGAGCTTGTCCCATGGTGAGTGCTTTAACATTACACTGATTCCTGGAGGCAGAAGCTCTTGCTGTCTCCAGGGGTGCTTTTGGCAGTTTAGCGCTGTACTATTTATTGCACTACAAAAGTTTATTTGAAGCTTTGAGCCCTGTAACCTAATAGGAGGAAGGGTTCTAGTCCCTAGTCAACTCCTCATGGACTACAACTCGTGTAGCAATATTTATTTTAACTTATTGTACTTAGGAATTCACTGTAGACCACGCATGAGTGGACTATAAATCTTTTAACTATTATTTCCTTCTGTATTCAATATTTGGGTAGCAAGTGATCCTGGACAGCACTTCTGGGTCATGTGGGGGCTATTTAAAGCTTGTCCCATGGTGATCTGGGTGAGTCTGAGTGGGGCAAGTGTACATCTGCCACTTGTGAAGATGCACGTAAAGACAAGTGATTGATTTCTGTCTACTTTGGAGAATATGGAAATACACTCTAACTATAGTTTGATGGGCAATTTTAATTTCCATAATATTAATTGGTCTACATTAAATACTATTGGGGTTTTAGAAAATACATTTCTCAACTTCACGATTAATTGCCATTTGGAGCAAATAGTCTTGAGTAAAACCAGAAGAAATAATCTATTAGATCTGGTTTTAACAAACTGTGAAGAAGACATCTCTAACCCTTGTGTTCTTGAACCTCTAGGTACTAGTGATCATAATATGATCAAGTTCAGTATTATCACCTCTAAACAATACTCTAGAGGCTCTACAATAGTGAAAGACTTTAATAAAGCAAATTACTCATATATCAAGGATTATCTTGCTAATTGAGAATGGGACAAATAACTAAACGGCAAGAGCCTGACTTCACAATGGAAGTTAATATGGGATAAACTTCAATTTTGTATAAATACATGGGTCCCAAACAGAACTAAGTACAAAATAGTAAGCATTCCAGTTTGGTGGAATAGGAATGTTAAAAAAGCCTTTAATAATAAGAAGAAATACTATAGGAGTTACAAAATTCACCCAACTGATATAAATTGGAAACACTACAAAAAGAGTACAACCAAAGTTAAAAATATAATAAAGAAATCTAAATTGAACTTAGAATTTTATTTGGCCACAAATATAAAAGATAATAAAAATAGCTTTTTCAACAACATAGGTTATTTACGTGGCAATAAATCTAACCTTGGGCCACTAGTTATTGAAGGTGAAAATATTAGTGAAGAAACTGAAATGGCAAATCATTTAAATAATTTTTTCCTAAGTATATTTATTCCAAATTACTTAATACCCAGTCTCCCAGACTGTAATAATTCAGAACGGATTCCTTTTACTGAGATTGATTTGATGGAAGCCTTTAATCACTTAAAAAGTACTGGTTCTCCTGGTTCGGACTGGATATACCCCAAACTAATTAAAGAGTTAAGTCAGGAATTAATAGGTCCCTTAATGTTATTATTTAACACCTCCTTGAAAGAAGGTAAAACTATCCCAATCTGGAATGAAGCCATTATAACCCTTATTTTTAAGTCAGGGAATAAAAAGGATGTTAACAACTACTGGCCCATAAGTCTGACATTGGTCATTTGTAAGATGCTAGAAAGATTAATTCAAATGCGGGTTGATAAACATATTTTTCAAAATAATCTAACTGATCTCAGTCAGCATAGTTTTCAACCTGGCACAGCCTGCTTAATTAACTTGATTCATTTTTTTGAATCAGTGAGTGCAGCTCTTGATGATGGTTTACCAGTTGATGTCATGTATTTTGATTACTCCAAAGCATTTAACACATTTTCACATAAGATTTTGATTGAACAACTTCTTAGCATTAATTTGCAAAATAATATAACATATTGGATTGCCTCCTGGCTCACCAACAGGAAGCAACAAGTAGCCATAAGAGGGTACTATTCAAAATGGGGATCAGTTACAAGTGGTGTGCCTCAGGGCTCAGTACTGGGGCCCACATTATTTAAACTCTTTATCTCATCTATGCAAACTACTGGTGAGACCTGGGCAGTCAAGTATGCAGACAATTGCAAATTAGGTTGCTTAGTAAATAACTTACTGTCTTCTCTGGACATGCAAAATAACCTAAACAAATTAGTATCTTGGGCACATAAAAACAAAATGAGTTTTAACATAAAAAATGCAAAGTAATGCACTTGGGGTATAAATAAATACTAAAAACATCTACAGGATAAATAACATTCAATTGCAAGAGGTTCATTTTGAAACCGATCTAGGAGTTATAATTGACAATAAATTAACCTTTGAGCTGTCTAACAAAACAGCAGTTAAAAAATGTCACAGTATTATAAATTGCGTCGTGAAAAATATTAAGAGTAGAGACCCCAAGGTCATAATACTGCTTTATTCATCCTTAGTACATCCCCATCTTGAATATTCTGCTCCATTATGTTCAACTATAACAGTTATAGGTAAAAAACTAGTTAAGGAAGTATAAACAAGAATTACTAAACAGATCAACAGTGTTCAAAAATTGAGCTATGACAAAAGACTCGAAAATTTGGGACTGTATTCCTTACAATATAGACAAATAATGAGAGATGTATGCTTTCAAGCATTCAAAGATGAATATCTCCTTGAAACATTGGGACTGGTTAGATATAATATCTTAAACACGAGATCTCGTAGCCTAAAATTAAATGGGTATACTAATAAAACTAATAAACGTAACAACTGGTTCACTCAGAGAAGTACTTCTGCATGGAACACATTGCCCATTAATGTTGTTCAGATCGAAAGCATGGTGGTGTTTAAAAACAATCTTGACTACTATATGGGTCAAAAAAAGACATCTTTTATAAGTTAAGTGTTCCACCAGAATAGGTGGCGAGTTTCTTATGGATTTAAATGTCCCCTTAACTCGTAATATCCTATGAACCTGTGGGTATACACATTTGGCACATTCACAACTGCGTATGTGAATAGGGTCTAATATTAGGTTGCATGTATATTAAGCAATAAGTTTATGAGGGACCGATTTCTGAATGAAAGTGTCATCACAAGTGCAACATTAACATTTGATAAGTGTAAATGTGTGCACGTGCAAATACTTGTTACATAGGTCTTAACTGTGAAAACAATGCCATTATTTCTTAGCCATAACATTGTTACAATTAGTAATTATGCAAATGAAATATTTTTGTGTAAGATAGATTCACACCATTAGACTGCATGTTTATTAACCAGTAAGTTCATGAAAAATGGACCTGGAACATCATCTAAATAGTTGCCAGTCAGTGCATTTAAGTGTGATAGACTGAAATTACATTGCAATAATATTTTAGTTACCATTCTGATTACACTTTTAAGTTTTTCTATGTGATTACCTTTTAAATAAATGTCAGATAGGCATAGACTGCTGAAACAGTGCACAAGACCTGCATTCATATGTAGTTACACTTGTAAGAACAAATTTGATAATTCCAAAAAGTAATTACATAGTAGTTACACAACAGACTTGCTGTTACAATTTCTAGTAGCTATTATGTGTGTAGTTGCCCTCATAAGAACACATTGCATAATGACAAATGAAATACAATGGTAGCTGCACAACAGATTTTCTGTTACACTTTGCAATAGCTATTGAATGTATAGCCACACTCATCAGAATAAACTGATTTGTGCTGAAAAGAAGACAGTAGTTGCTGCACATGTAACTATTTCTTCTTGAAAATAGTCAGTACGCAACACACAACTGTGAAACTAGTTAATAACTACTGTATATAGTACTTGCATGTAACTGCACGGTAATTACAGTGCAGTTATACAGTAGTTACAGTGTAGTTAGTGACACTTAAAATAAAGTGCACCCAGTTAGTTAGTTAGTAGTTACTTGTTTGATTATACAATGGGGAAGGGATTTTAGTCATTCTGGTTGGTTGTTAGCCATGCTTTAGAAGTGTCTAATGCATGGTTAAAAATTTGTCCTCACAATATGGTTGCAGAATTTCTTGGAAATCCTTGAGCATCCTCAAAATATTGAATGACAAAAGCTGCCATTTTTCCCTCCATTCAGTGAGACTACCCAGACTGGATACATTCGCAAATTCAAAACAGCCACTTACTACCTTGCCTGATACCAGCTCCCAAAACTCACATATAAAAGAAACAAAACCACTGTTTCATATCTGTTTTTGTATATGCAAGCAAAGTTGCATGCAGTGCCCCATCACCCTCCACTGGCAAAGGACGTCCAATCCTTAACTTTATGTGTACAACCCATCCTCCAAATTTCCTCTTGTTATACACTTTTCAGTGTGAACCTGCTGCAATAAAGTCAAACAAGTGAATGCACATACAGTAAGATAAATTTTACTTGTTTTTTTCTTCAAATCATGCACTCACATTTTAAACAGTCTTACCGAGATTGCTTCTGCAGCATGAACATATTTCCTCCCAACCCTCTACTTGCTTCTGTCTTCACTCAGCAGTATCTCTCCATGACACAGAAGCCAGAGTAAAACTTACATAAGCAAAATATGGACCAAATATGTGTTTATTGTGTTTTTAACCTTAGTACCAAATACCCAGGTGGGGGGCATGATAACCGCATCAACTGCCTACTTAAGCATGCACCTTTTAATGGCATGCTCGTTACCATCACTCTTCTTCCTTTTGTTCACATGGTGTCCCTCTATGCTCACTCCCATCTTGATTGAAAATGAATCCCACGCATTTACCTCATTTAACCTTTTTTTTTTAAACTAAATGCACTTGCCAGCAATACATTCACCAGATATCTCATCATAGCACTTTAGTGCTGCTGGTTTCTGGAACTCCTGAAACTCTCCCCTTTCCCCTTCATGTCCATGAAGGTACAAAAGTAAAAATAAAAAACCCTGCTTGCTCACTGGCCAGCCAGCAACTTTGCTGTCTTCCTATTGCTCAAAAGAACAGTAATTTGTTTAGTTTAGTTTATTCATTTACTAGAGCACTCTATTTCATTAACATACTAACATGCTAACATACTAATTGACAGCAGATTAAGCCTTATGGTCTATCAAGTCTGCTTGAACCTCAGATACCTAGTTGGGTGCTGAGGCCCTCCCCCCTTGTGTTCAAGAAACCCCTATCATCCATCCCCAACCCCCTGGGCCAGGCCATCATCTGATACATCTGCTTTCTGTGTCTGTCCCATCCTTTCTTGAAGCCCTTCACTGTCGATCTCTGAACCAGCTCTCCAGGCAGTGCATTCCAAGGGTCCACCACCCTCTCAGTGAAAAACCTCCTCCTCTTTTCCTCCCTCACCCTTCCACCTTCCAATTTCAAAACATGCCCTTTGGTGATACCTCCCTACTTTAGTCTAAAAGATCCCCTCCATGTTTACCCTATTTATTCCCTTGAGGTACTTGAGGACCTCAATCATGTCCCCCCCCCCGCCTCTCCTCTCCTCCAATGAAAACAGGCAGAGCTCCTCAAGTCTGTCCTCATACGTCAAATCCCCTAGTCCTCGTATTATCTTAGTTGCCCTCCTCTGTACTCTATCTTGGAGCTCTATGTCCCTCTTCATGTGTGGTCTCCAGTACTGTACACAGTACTCAAAGTGTGGTCTAACCAGTCCATTATACAGTGGCAGAATCACTTCCCTGCTCCTACAGGCGATCCCCCTTACAGTGCATCCCAACATCCTGTTTGCCTTGCTAGCCACCCTCCTGCACTGCTCAGAGTTATTCTTACATGCATCCACCATGACCCCTAGGTCTTTTTCCCCTATTGAGGCCTCCAGTGCCTCCCCTCCCAGGGTGTACCTGTGTTTAAGATTTCTCCACCCAAGATATAACACCTTGCACTTGGTGATAATGAAATTTAATTTCCATGTGTGAGCCCAGCTTTCCAGAGTGTCCAGGTCCCCTTGCAGGGCAAACCTCCCCTCTTCCCCCTCAACCACTGCTCCCATCTTGGAGCCATCAGTAGGGCTACTGGAAAATTATGCGAAGGCATTTTTTGCGAAATCTGCAATTTTCACCATTCTCCACAAAAACTGACATGTTCCGCAATTTCTTGCAATTTTTGAGTTTTTATATTGAACTGTGTAAAAAGAATTAACATTTTCAATAAAATACTCTCAAATATATTGACAATTTTGCATGCAGACTTGGGTTTGGCTGAAACAATGCAGTGCAAGGTAGAGCAAGGGTTTTATGTGACACCGATTTCTTTTGAATCCTTGTCTTGTTTGGTTTCAAAATCCACTGGCCAAGCATAAGTACACTTAAACACTGAACATTTGTTCTGTGTTAAAGCAGTCTATCAGAAAACTTTTTGTTGCCACACAGACTGATGCAAAAGATGGAAGAAAAGGTGCAAATTATCCCATTTACTTAAATGGGGTGCTAACTATGAAGCTTTTTTGTAAGTGGTTGGGCAAGTTATTCCTTGTGGGCATACTTCATTCAGACTAATTTTGATTCAAACAACTGTGGATTTATATGATGGCCTGCCAATTTTAAACTTGAATAAGCTAGATGTTAACAGTGATCTAACTCTTAGCAACTACCCTCTAGATGCTCACATGCAAAGACTACAAAGAAAACCTGACAAAAGTCTAAAAACTTATAAAACACAAAATGTATCTTAACATTTATCTTTAACTAAACAAAATCAATGCAGCCAGAGTAAAACAAAGGTACATTACAGGGTACCCTGACTACTGTATGATGCAGTAAAAAAAATATATATATATTTATTTTTTTTTTTACATTTTTTAGTAACCACGTAAGGCCCACTAGGCACAACTGCCTGTTTTCAGGTACAACCCAGGAGCACTGAGGAGGTTAAGTGACTTCCTCAGAATCACAGTGTGCAAGTGGAGGTTGTGGAATCAAACCCAGGTCTGCTAGATGTCGTCAGCTCATTCACAGTTTGTTACTCTTACCCCTAGATTATATTGCACGCCAATAACCCCAGATTTAATGTTTAAATATGTGATTTCAAAAATAGTGTACAGTACCTACAGTACAAATTATGACTATTAAACACTAACAACATTTTACTAGAACTCAATTATTCACCACTCTATCTGCTTAATTTTTCTTGTACCAAAGTGGGTGAATAGCTAGCAGAGCACTGTAAACAGCTGTTGATTAGGCTTCATTATTCTACAGCCAGAAACAAACAAAATATTTCTTCTGGATTTATTTAATATTGATTTGTTGTGGTTCACTTTATAGAATCTATTTAGAACTGTATGAGGCAGATGTTTTCAAATTTTGAAAGATAGGCAACGCTTAATAGCTTATCAGTTTAGTATTCTTTTTAGGAACATAAACTTTTCTTTATGTTTTAAACATATTCAGGTGTCTGTGTATTCATTTAGCAAGTTATACTAATGTATGCAACAGAAAACATTAAAAGATTTATTGTGAGGCACTCAGGGTCTACAGTAGAACCCCTGCAATTTACCGCAATGTTTGCAAAATGCTTTGCAATTTTTGGGTAGCCTTTTCTGCAATTTTCCAGTGGCTCTGGTCATCAGCGAAGAGACTCATTTTACACCCTATACCCTCCCTGATGTCTGATATGTATGCATTAAACAGGATCGGACCTAGGATTGAGCCCTGCGGTACCCCACTACCAATCTCTATAGGGTTCGAGAGCTCCCCACCGACCACTACTCTCTGGGTTTGTCCAGCTAGCCAGTTTTCAATCCATCTGATCATCAAAGGACCTACTCCCAACCCTGTCTGTTTCTCCACCAGACCATTGTGGGGGTCAGAGTCAAACCCCTTGCTAAAGTCCAAGAATAATACATCCACAGGCTTTCCCCTGTCCAGTTCTGATGTTACCCATTTGTAGAACTCCACAAGATTGGTTTGACATGATCTACCTGGCAAACACCCATGTTGCCAACTATCCAGACCTGCCACCTCCTCCAAGTACACCCCCAATCATTCCTTTAGTATACTGTCCATTAATTTTCCCACCACTGAGGTCAAACTGATGGGTCTATAGTTACCTGGTACTTCCTTCAACCCCCCCTTCATAGATTGGCATCACATGTGCCTCTCGCCAATCCCTAGGTACCCTCTCTGTCTCAAGTGACCTGTTGAAGAGCTCCACCAGGGGTGCTGCCTGTATGACCACCAATTCCCATAGTACTCTCAGATGAATGCCATCTAGCCCAGGAGATTTATCTTTCTTTAGGGCCTTAAGGGCTACCCACATCCTTTCGGTGGAGATAGCATCATCCGTCCCCTCCATCTTACTGGCCTTTTTGTCCTTATCCTGATGTGACACCCCTGGGGTACCTCTCCCTCTGTCTTGCTCCATTTCTGTTGCTCCCCTGATCCCACTCAATAGCTTTCTATCCCCATCATGCCTTGCTTTGTAGATATCCCATCTCCCTCCCTAGTGAACACAGAGGCGAAGTACTCGTTTAATACCTCTGCCTGGTCCCTTGCCTCTTCCACCCACCCTCCTTCTGATCTCAATCTGCCGAGATGGCTCTTAGTTTTTCTCCACTCCACAATGTACTGGAAGAACCTCCTTTCCCCCTCCATGTATCCCCTGTGCCAGCCGCTCGTTTTACTGGACTTTGCCCCTCACCATCAGGGTGACTTTTTCTAGATGCAAGATGATACATTTCCTTTCCCTATCCCTCTTGTTGTTTATAATTTTTTTTGTAGGCCACCTTCTTTTCTCTGACCTACCTGAACCTCACTGGACCACCAGCAGGTTTATGTGACCTTGCTCCTTACGTTTCACCTTAGCGCAGGTCCTGACTGCCTCATGAAGTCCCCGGTTTATGACCTCCCATCTCTTTTCCACATTTGTCATTGATGTAATCCCCTTCAAGTGATCCTCGAAAATATGTCTCTTGCCCACAGTCTGTCCCCTGAAGTCCACTGCCAGTGTCCTAGATCTCTCTCCCTCCTCCCCCCATGCTTATTTGAAACCAGACAGTATTGTGGTCGATCCCAGTCAGGGGATCCTCTACAGCCAGGTCCCTTACCAGATCCCCATCTGCTAGAACCATGTCCAGGACATGCCCCTCCCTTGTGGGCTCCATCACATGCTGTGTTAAGAACACATCTTGGAAGCCGTCCAGCAGCCTCTGCTCCTTGGCCACCTTAGAGAACATGGTTCCCCAGTTTGTACCTGGCATATTAAGGTCCCCCATCAACACCACTTCTTCTCATTTTGGTCCACATTGGGCAATGATGTTGTCCAGTAAACCATCCTCCAGAACATTACCCATCCCAGAGGGCCTATTTACTACACCCAGTTTGACCTTACCTCCTGCTGGGGTTCGTAAGGTGACCCATAAGGCCTCCACTTTTCCCTCTGCCTCTTTTACCCTAGCAATTTCTATGTCATCTCTAATGAACATAGCCACTCCACCCCCTCTGCCTTGCTTTCTATCCTTCCTAAGCATAGCGTAGCCTGCACGTTTAGATCACAGTCATGGTTTATGTTGGCCTACATTTCTGTGACCGCCACCACATCCACCACCCCCCCTGAACAGCATGGCCTGGAACTCTGGCAACTTGTTTCCCAAGCTTCTGGCATTTACTAATACCACACCCATCCCATATCCCTGATCCCCTTTGTCAAACCCCACTCAGGTTCCTTATACTTCCATCCTCCCTCTGCTCCTCCTGAAACCTCCTCCCCCATTCTGTTTCCCCCTCCTCCTTGGGTTTGAAGGCTACTCCCCTCATCTGAGAGAGGCTTCAGTCAGCCCTCCTTATCCCTCCCCCCTCACCAGTTTAAACCCCACCTTTCTTGAATGTAGTCAGCCATCCCCTGTTTAAGGGCTTTCTTCCCTAACGGGGCAAGATGAAGTCTGTCCTTGGCATACAGTCTGTTATCCTTCCAAACTCCCTTCCAGTTCCCTAACACCCCCAACCCACTCTCTTCATCCCAGTTCCTGAGCCAGTCATTAACCTCTGTGATCTTCATTTTTTTCTCCACTGAGGCCTTTGGTACTGGCAATATCTCTGAAAAGGAAATGTTGCATCCATTATCCTGACAGACTCTGGCAAGTTCTTGGAACGTTGCATGGATTTCCAAAACGCTATTTCCCTCTAAATCGTTAGTTCCCAAATGCACCAGAAAATCTGGTTTCCCTCCACAATCCCTAACCAGTTCATACACCATGAACGTTGCTCTGTGCACTGTCAGCCCAGAGATACTCACTACCTTCACCTGGCTATGGCATCTACCCCACTGTCCCTCCCACTGGATACCCCTAATCATCGAGTCTCCCAATAACAGGACCTTAACACCACCATCATCCTTATGGTAACCTCCACTATGCACTCTCAACACCCCATCCCCCATTTATTCATGATCTCAATTCCGTGGGAGTCTTACTGCCTTATTAGAGACCCCCTCACCCTTCCCTTTCTGCCTCCCTTGTTATTTTACCCACTTAACTCAGACCCCCCCTGAATAGGTGTCCCCTTTAACCCTCTCTTATCCAAACCATTTATCCTGGCCCTGATGGTTTCCCCTTCCTCCACACCACCATCCCCCTCCCCCCCTGTAATAGTATCACTACCTCCACAGGCCCTCTGTGGGTCCCCTTCACCTAGGGCCCCATCCTTGGTACAGACCTCCCTGCTGAAGGGGGGGGCCCCTCCCCACCTCCTTGTCTTCCAGTTTCTCTCCAGTCATGCTCTCCTCCCTCATGTCTGCAATATGTTGCATCTCCCCCATCTGCTTAGGTAGGTAGGTAGGTAAAATTTTATTTATACAGAAAGTTATGCCATTAGGGATTCGAAAATCCCTATTTACAAGGCATCCCTGTGTTTGTACAATGTAAATATACATAATACACAAAACGTACCATAAAAATACATTAACATACAATTAATACATACAAACATTTCATTTATAAATACATCCATTCATCAATATCCAATTCAAATTTCACCTGTTACACAAACATTTAAAAAGCAGCTCTCTTTTTACTGCTGACTTATATCCTGATAAAGACAGGCTTGAGTCCCTAAGGGGGGGGTAGCCTATTCCAAATCTTCGAAACTTTATACTGAAGAGTCATTGTGCTATATTTATTTTTAATTTTTGGAGTAAGGTATACTCTTACTCCATAATTTCTTAAGTTTAATCCATGTTCCGGTTTTTTTAAATTACACAATAAATAATTTTGTGATTTATTCTTATGTAAACCTTTTATTTGAATTAACCAGGAAGCCTCTGCCCTCTGTTCTAAGGAATTCCATCCCAACCTTAAATACATATCACAATGGTGGGTACCAAAGTCACATCTTAACACAAATCTAGCTAATTTATTATATAAAACATCCA
Source organism: Neoceratodus forsteri (assembly GCA_016271365.2). NCBI lineage: Eukaryota > Metazoa > Chordata > Ceratodontiformes > Ceratodontidae > Neoceratodus > Neoceratodus forsteri. The sequence continues at coordinate 1,158,213,869 of CM028130.1, read as the reverse complement.
GATTGTGTTCTTGTTTTTTTGAAGTATGTCTGTAAATGTGGGAACCATAATCAATCACAGGAAGAAGTAGTTGATTTACTATGTTCTGTCGCATTTCCCTTGTTAAACACTTCGATATTCGTCTCATGACCCCTAATTTAGAGTTAATTTTTTTTATAAGTTCAGTCACGTGTTGGTTGAAATTCAATTCTTGATCGATTATGACTCCCAGATATTTATAATGCTTGGTTTGCTCTAATATTTTTCCATCCTGTGTCCTAATTGTCAAATTTATACCCACACTATCCTTCTTAGCTGTACCAAAGTACATAGTTTGGTTTTTTTTTTTTATTATTAATCAGTAAGCCAAGATTTGTAAAGTATTTTTGCATATTTAAGAAATCTCTCTGTAATTTTTGTTCCAATTCACCCACATTTTTACCAGAAGTAATCAAGACAGTATCATCAGCATACAGTCTAATTTGTGAATTCTTAATTACATTAGGTAAATTATTCAGATATACTAAAAATAAAAGGGGACCCAGGATCGACCCCTAGGGTACCCCCCTTGTGACCGTACCCAAACTAGAACTTTTACCATTTACTGTTACAAACTGAGTTCTATCCTCTACGAAAGATGTAAACCAACCGCATGATACATCATCCACTCCCAAGCATCTTAACTTATCAATCAAGATATGGTGATTTACTAGGTCAAACGCCTTAGATAGGTCCACATATACCGCGCCCACCGATCTTCCCTCCACCAGGGGGGTGGCAACTAAGTCCAAAAGATCGGTGAGCGCGGTAGCCGTGGACCTACCTTGTCTGAAACCTGACTGAAAAGGGGTGATTTTTTGATGTTTCTCCAAATATGTAATTAGTTGCCCGTGAACAAGCCGCTCCAGTAATTTTGAGATTGTTGACAACAGTGCTATTGGGCGATAATTTGAAGTGTCCAGTGAATCCCCCCCTTATAAATTGGGATTATTTTAGCCTTCTTTCATAGTGCAGGATACAATCCCTCCCTAAGGCTCCAGTTAAAGAGATCCCTTAGGACTGGGGATATCACTTGGGCAGCTTCTTTTAATAACCTATTTTCTATTTTGTCTGGGCCACATGCTTTATTTATATCTAAGTTTCTTATTAATTTACATACTTCGGATGTGGTCACTATTTTAAAACGGAACTTTGGAGTCTGGCAATTTTCAAGGTCAGTTTTTTGATCCACAAGCTGAATTTTCCCCAAGTGGGTTTCAATTCCTGCTTTTAAATCTGGGAGTTCAATAAAATAATTATTTAAATGCTCTGCAACTGTATCAGCTTCTAAAATTTTCCCATTATGTTTCAATTTTATCTCTACTTGACTTTTAACAGGATCTACTACATTTTTTATCAGTGTCCAATAGTTCCTAGGATCTGTTGCTTCTTTAATTTTCTGTTTATAGTAATAGGCCTTAGATTTCCTTATTTCTTGAACAACTCTATTCCTTACCTTTTTAAAATTTTCCCATACGTCAGGTCTTAAAGATTTGTTTGCTTTTTTCCATAATTGATTTTTTGATCTAATTAACTTTCTTATGGTTACAGTTACCCAGGTTACCAGGTTACAGTTAACATTTATGTTTTCCCTTCTCCCTCTGGGACTATTTCTATCCTTTCCATTGCCGGTCTGTGATGCCCTATGGGTATCCAACTCCCTCCCCTGGCCTCTGTATCAGTTTCCTCATTTCCACCAACCTCTTCCTCCCCCTCTAGGTTGCTTAGTAGCTAACATTTATTGTAACACTCTATGCCAGCCTCCATCAAATAACCTGAGTTTCCCCTGACTGCCCCTCTAAACTGCCCCTCTTCCTCCCCTCTTGCCCTGTTCTCCTTAGGAGCTCCATTCCTACAGTCTGCTCTTTTAGGCTTCACCACAACAGTCACTCCCTTCTCACTGTCTGATCTTCTAGACTTCCCCACAACAGCCCCTTCTGACTCTTCCCCCTCTACTCTCTTTATATATGGAATGTTTACCCCCATACATTTTCCCCTTAGCATCAACATCCCTATCTAAGGGTCCTCTGTCCCTAATATCCCCCCTCCTGCTTGCTATAACATAACATCCTGCAATTTCTGAGCACTGCCCCAGCCTCCCCTCAGCCCCACCCTTCTGCCACCCATATTCACACCCCTTATCCTTGGACACCCCCCAACTCCCCCAGCTTACACCTTAACCAATATACTTCACTCCTGATACAAGATAACTGTCTACAGAGTGGACAGCCTCCCTCTTTCCAGACCCAATTGAGAATTATTGCCATCCCACAGCATGTGCAGCCTACAACCCTTCCAAAGATGTCTGCCATGGTGGAATGTGGCCACCCTACTTGTCCCTCTCTGTTCATAATGGCACATTCCCCTTTTCTCAGTCCCTTACCACTGGAATACAGTCTCTCTCTATACTGACTGCAGTTATTTACAAACCCAATTTCAACTCCACCAATAAAGTTCACAAGTCTCACAAACACATACAGTCCAGTGTGTGTCCAGTCCCATTAACAGTGTGTGTGTATGCAGACATCAGGAACTGTATGATGTCATAGGCCCACCAGTTCCTGTTGCTTCAAATTTCAGTAACAAACAGAAATGCACAGCCCTTCAATCCCAACCCCCAGTGGCTTTTCATTATGTAAGAAAGCCTACAAAACAGGGTGGGTGGGAGGGCTGTACCACCACCAGGCAAACATAACATTTAAATTTCACTCTAATTATCACTGCCAAATGAGTGTTCCCACACCCAGCACACAAGCCCCAATAGTTACAATATCACAGCCCAAGTAACAGTTCTAACTCAAAGTAGTAATTTTTAACATACAGAACTAATTTCAAGTACAAAACTATTCAAATATTTCAGTTAAAACAGAAGATAAAACCAAACCTCTTTCCTGAACAACCTCCTACTTCTATTCCCAGGTGGACAATAAAATACAAGATGATTTTTTTTTAAATATAAAGTTTATTAACGTTTTACATTTTACAACGGACAGGATCATGATTATACAGGAAAACATATAGCCAAAAATGAATCAACATACATGATCTCATTCCCCTCTCCCTACCCTCCACCTCCCTCCCCCACAGTCCCGGTATGCAAATAGTACAAAATTCTATATTTAAGACACATCTTACATGTTAGGTAGTATATAACATATGTAAAGGAGCCCATATCTTTTTGTATTTTACATTATTATTATTTAAACTAGAAATAACCTTTTCTGTTCTAAGATTAGCTAAAAACTCATTAAGCCATTCAGAGTAGAGGACCGACTGTGCATTTTTCCAAAATTTAAGAACCAATTTTTTAACAGACATAGAAATCATAGCTATATGATATTTACAGATATTCACTGTTATCTGAGAATAGTCCCCGAGAAGGCATATCTCAGGTGAGAATAAGTCAGACAGTCCCAACAATGGATCTACTCTGTCCTGTATCATTCTCCAGAGAGGAGCTATCTTGGGACATTCCCAGAAAATATGTAGCAAAGTACCTTCACTCTGTGAACACCTGGTACATAGATTGGAGGTTATTACTCCCCAAGCTTCCAATTTTTGCAGGGAATTATAAAGATTATGTAGTATGTTAAATTGCATCAACCGTAACCTGTCTAGAGCTACAAAACGGTGACAATTACTCCATAGGAATGGCCAATCTATATTCCAATGTGGAAAAAATTCAGACCAGTAACTTGAAGGTCCAAAAGCCTCAGGAAAATGCCAGTCATATAAAAAGGTGTATACTTTGGAAATTACCTTTGTGGAAGTAATTAGGGGACATAGGACATAGTGGAAAGAATACTTTGATAATATGGGAGCTATCCTTTCAAATTTTTTAACCAAAAGGTGTCTTAATTGAAGAATTCTAAAGCGATCCTTTGGCCGTAAACTGAATTTCAGTACAAGCTCTTCTAAAGATAACTATGATCCATCATCTTTCACAAACAAGGACAGCTTCCCCTCCCCTAATTGTGATAGCCATGTAGATGATAGTGATTTATTGTCTATTCTAAAGGCTGGAGAATTCCAAATCAATTGAGAGAGATCTGCATATTGTTTGTATTTTAAAAACCCACATAACTGTGAATGAATTCTGATAGACGTTTCTATGGTAGTACCTTTTAGCTTTTTTGGCAAATCTGATACCTTTAAAAATAACAATGTGGAAGGATCCATGTTACATGAACGAATCATTTCCAATTCAATTTTCAACCATGGAGAAAGAGCAAGTGGTGGGTTTGGAACCAACCACTGAAGATATTTGGAAGCTTGACTAGCCCAATAATACAAGCTGAAATGAGGTAGTCATAGTCCCCCTTTGAGTTTAGAAGCCGCTAACTTATGATATGCTAATCTTGGTTGTTTTTTGGCCCAGATAAATTTCATTATTAGGGTTTGCACCTTTTTAAACCACGATCCAGGTAGATAAATATTCAATAAGTGAAGAGGGTAAAGCAATCTGGGGAGTACATTCATTTTGACTAAATTTATTCTTCCCCACGAGGAAATGGGAAGAACTGCCCAGCATTCTAAATCCTGCGAGACTATCATTAACAATGAGTCCAGGTTCTTCTTGATGGAAAGCTGTGTAGTTCTAGTTAATTCAATACCAAGATAGCATAAGGATTCTTTTGCCCATGACAGGCCCAAAGCAGTAATACTATGCTTAAAAACTCTGTGATTTAAAGGGAATACAATGGACTTATCAATATTAAGCTTGTAGTTAGAAAGCTTACTGTATTCCTCTATGAGATCTAACATGACAGGAATAGAGGCCTCTGGGTATGAAAGCTGCAACAGTAAATCATCGGCATAGGCAGACACTTTAATATCAGTATCTAGGATTGTAATACCTTGTACCTGTGGACATAAAGACAATTTGTGGATTAATGGCTCTAAGTAGAGGTTAAAAAGCAGGGGGGAAAGAGGACAGCCCTGCCTAGTACCACAATGTAAGGAAAAAGAATCCAAAATAGCACCATTGCCTGAAATTTTGGCAGAAGGGTTTTGATAAAACGCCTTGACCCAGTCCAAAAATTGTTGTGGAAAGACAAAGGCATTCAAGGTTTGAAACAAAAAATTCCAGTTAACTCTATCAAAGGCTTTTTCTGCATCCAGGGACATCAATTCTACCAAAAAGGAGGCATCCCTGGACACAGAGAGAACATAAGAAAGAGTACACAGGTGATCTATGGAGGATCCTCCCTTCATAAAACCTACCTGTTGTGGACCTATCAGGTCTGGAAGGATTAAACTAAGCCTACCTGCCAAAATCTTAGTTAGTATCTTAATATCCTGATTTAGTAGAGAAATGGGTCTGAAACTTTCCACTAATTCTAAATTCTTACCGGGCTTTGGTAAAAGAACTAAGAGAGCCTCAAATATTGTAGGATCCATTCACGTAGCGGATAATATGAAATTATATAGCGAGAGTAGATGTGGGATATTCAGTTCCTTAAAGTGTTTATAGAAATTAGATGAAAACCCATCAGGTCCCGGAGTTTTATCTGGAGGTAACCCCTGAATTACTTCCTTTATTTCTAATGATGAGATTGGCGCCACTAAATTCATTTGCTGAGTTTCAGAGAGTGCAGGTAATGGAGCCTCTTTTAAATAAAGAAGGAAGTTGAATTAGAGGGAGGATTTTCCATAACACTGTACAATTGCTTGTAATACCTGGTAAATTCCAAGATTATTTCCTGAGGCGAGGATTTTAAAGATCCATCCAAACTAGAACGGATTGGGGGAATAAAACTGGCTGATTCCTGCTGTTTAATTCATTGAGCCAGTAGCTTCCCTGCTTTTTCTTCATGATCTACATATGAGACTCTTGAACATAAAATTGCAAACTCCACCTTCTCATTGAGAATGCCAATGTAAGAATCTTTCAATTTTGCTAATTTTTGTTTGACCTTATCTGTTGATTGCAGATGTATATCAGCTTCTAATAGTCTAATCTAGGATAACACAGCCTTCTGTTTTAACTCCTGTTTTTTTTTCCCTACTGGATGCCAAACTGATTAAGGTACCATGGAGATAGGTTTTAAAGGCACACCACACAATATCAGGTTTAATGTCCTGTGTAGAATTTATTTCAAAAAATTGTGTGATATGGTCCTTAATGCACTCAGCGGTTTTGGAATCCTTGAGTAATTGATCATTCAACTTCCATCGAGTTTGACGCTTGGGGATAAAAGGGAAAGACAACCCAACCTGCACCATTGAATGATCTGAAGGGGGCCCCGGTTGAATAGAAGAGGATATTACCCCAGGCAGAATCTGTTGTGACAACAATAAATAATCAATGCAAGACGAGGCTCTATGGACTGGGGATATGAAGGTATACTCCCTAGCTTCTGGATGTAATACTCTCCATACATCACAAAGACCCAGGCGGTCCATTAAATCATGTACAGTGCGCTGGGCAGGAGAAGGTCTTCCGGAAGTATTGCTAATGCGGTCTTTACCTGAGTCCAACACCAAGTTAAGATGTCCCTCCAAAATTATGGATGCAGGTAATAATGGGAGCATAGTATTTAACAATTGCATCTAAAAAAGAGGATCTTCCTTATTAGGACCATAAATGCTCCCTAGTAATAATTCCTTGGAATAAAGAGTACATTTAACTAATATGAATCTACCCTGTGGATCTTTAATCACCTGAGTGGGAGTAAATGGGATATTCCTATTAAGGAGAATTAAAACTCCACAACTATTAGAGGTACCTTGAGCAGAGAAAACCTGCCCTATTTGAAGTTTTCTCATCTGAATGGCCTCGGTGTCTAATAAATGAGTTTCTTGAATAAAAGAGATATTACAATTTAAGATGTTTAAATGTTTCAAAACTTTGTATTGCTTCATTTTCTGTCGGACCCTTTAACATTCCTTGTGGAAATATACACATCATTAGCCATCCTACCTAATCACAAATCAAACCTATTCCGAAGTTGAACCCTGTTAATTTTGAACCCTTAAGAAGTTTTGTTGCACTGGACTGCTGAACCCATGAACTCCACTCTAACTCTCCCCTACCCCAACCCCAGCCCCTATACCTTGCTAAACAAACAAGAAAAAAAATTGCACAAAAAAAACGTAAACTACTAATCCCTTGAATATCCCCACCCCCCAGCCTTCCCTACCTCCCTTTTTATCCTGAAAATCATTTTGCAGCACACCACCACATCGCCTTCCCCCTCCCGGCCACTCACCATATTCTCTCCCCCAAATGCCCCATGTTATGTAAACTCCAACCATCCTACTAGCAAGGTATATATAACATCTGTTGAATCATTCATACTATAAAATAAGTCTTAAGTTAAAAATTTGACCCTCGCTATAAAATACGAAGCCTATGAGGGTTCCTATAAAGTAGAAATCTCTCATTAGATCATATTATCCATTTATGTGTGATCTAGCACAAAATCCGGAAACAGGTGATAGAAAAAGAAGGGAAAACAAACCAAGTGTTAACTATAAGGTTTTAAAGCCTTTGCTATGCTCAAGATAATTCCCCCCACTGAAAAAATATCACATACCAGGTCTTCCTGGGTACTACTAAGGCTTCCTGACTTGATGATTTCTTTTCGCTAAGTATCTCAAAACTTGAACACTGTAAGCAACCAGATCAAGTAACCCACATCTTCAAAAGGAACATGTGTCCTATTACTGCTACATTGTTAAACCCCTTTGCTACAGTAGCCTTATCGCACAACTCAGTTAATTAACTAGTGAATAAACAAAGGCAACACCTCCCTCCTGTGGAAACACAAAGTTACTGCATCCCTTTCTAGGGATTTCAGTAACTACATTAAGCTGGCTGAAAATGCAGGGAGGAAGATCAGCAAGAGAAGGGACAAAGCATCTGAACATTTCAAAGAAACGCCACGTCCTACTTCTTTCTTAACTATTACATAAGCTGTAATGTGGTGTTGACTTTTGAAACAGTTCTTCAGCATAAATTGTATACGTCTCCTCCTCATTAAAATTAGTAATCATATGTTAATACATTTTCTTACTGAGTGCTTACTAGGAGCAACAATTCTTAATTCCTAGGTGATATCTTCTTAGTAAACAAAGTTTTTGCATCTCGTCTATGTACTGCTTTCATCCCCACTCCTGTGACCAAAACCACCTTAGTAAATCGCACTTTAGAGGTATGAAAACAAGTACTCTGACTCCGTTATACCTTAACTCCTGTTCCCACCTTACAATTTTAAAATTTTAAAACATGGGCATTTCTCTCTAATACACACCTTCTTCAGTCCGATTCTGAAATATTTACTAAAAGAGGGAGAAGAGATGTTATAACCATGCCACAAGTCCTCACGAATGAACCGATACTTCGAATCCAACTATTTTCAAACAAAAATAGCAAGTTCACATTTCTTTGATCTTTTACTCCACCGATTTCTCCAACAGAACACTAGTCCTCCATCAGGTATTCTTAAATAACTCAGGCATAGCCGATTTCAAACCTCTGGTTGCCATCTCTGAATCTTCATATGAATGCCATGCTCCAGAGATTAGTACCTGCAATTTGGCTGGATATATCATTTTAAACTTAATTCCAGCTGCAATTATTTTGGTAACAAGAGGATGAAAAGAGGATTTGTGTTGGCGTACTGTTAATGGCAAATCTTGAGCAACATGGATTTTTAACCCCTCCGACTGAAGATCTTGGATCTCTCTTAACTTAATAAAAAAATGTTGCTTCTCCAAGTAGTTCAAGAAATGAAAGATCAAGGGACGGGGGGGCCCGGACGGGGGAGTTGGTCAAAGTGCCCTGTGGGCATGCTCTATAATATACCGTGACCCATAAGGTGAAGGACCGACTATTTTCTCCGCAAACTTTTGCACAAATAATACTGAGTCGTGGCCTTCCTCAGCTTCAGGAAGGCCAATAATTACCGCGTTGTTTCTGCAGCTACGACCCTCTAAATCCTCTAACTTCAGCTCCATCTTTGCCAACTTTTGTTTGATATTCACCACTTCAGGATCAACTTTGTCTGCTCTTTTCTCAAGAGATGTGATTCATACCTCACTGTCAGATGTTCTCAAAGCAATATCTTCTATCGCTTGTGAAATTGCTTTTATTTCAGTGGTAAGGTTTTTTAATTCCTCCTTAAAGGGTGAAAATTCAGCCAAAAAGCCAGACAGCATTAATGGGTCTTACTCGGAGCTCTGCTGTGGCGTGGATGGCCCAGGCACAGTGTTAGCCTTTTGTTTTTTGGGAGTTTTTTCGGGCGTGGCAGGCAGAGTATGTTTCGGCTGTATTTTCCTCATGTCTACCTCCATCTCCTGAATAATGATCAAATGTGATACTCCAGACTTTCATACACACTTCAGTTGCCTTTTTTATGCTCAGACAATTAAAATGGAATGTTTAAATTTGGATTCTTGTGGCGGTAGGCAGGAGAGAATAAAAAGGCATCTCTTCAGGCTCACTGCATCACGTGACCCCCCAATACAAGATGATTCTTGTAATTACCACTCCCCCAACACCAGGCAAACATCACATTTAAATTTCACTCTAATTATCACTGCCAAACAAGTGTTCCCACACCCAGCACACAAGCCCCAATAGTTACAATATCACAGCCTAAGTAACAGTTCTAACTCAAAGTAGTAATTTTTAACACACAGAACTAATTTCAAGTACAAAACTATTCAAATATTCCTGTTAAAACAGAAGATAAAACCAAACCTCTTTCCTGAATAACCTCCTACTTCTACTTAAGACTTGAGGTGTTGTACAGATGGCCAAGTTCTATAAAGATTAAAACAGTCAACAAAAATACAGTGTTAAAATTATACATTAAATAGAGTGAAAGGCTTTATTAAATAAGAAGGTCTTTAGATCCCTTTTGAAGTCACTGACCAAAGCGGCCTCTCTGAGCAAATGAGGTAGTGAATTCCAGAGGGTCAGCATCGCAAAAGAAAAGGCCTGGGTACCTGATGACTTTATGTGGACCCTGGGAATCATTAGGAGGCCCTTATCATGTGGCCTTTGCAAAAGAGTCTCTGACTCAAAGGCTGTAATTCCAAGACTTTAATAAATAAAAAAATAAATAAAATTGGCTGACCAGAGTGGAAGAGATTGGTGATAGGGCTGTAGAAAGTCTTGCAGGTAAATGGGCCCCAGTCCATGTAGGGCCTTATAAGTCAGCAACTGACCTTGAAGATGAAACAACTCTTAACTGGGAGCAAATGCAGAGAGCACAGGACAGGTGCAATGTAACATGACCTCAGAAAGCTAAACAGCCTGGCTTGGACAAGTGATGGCAGATCACTTGAGGGAATCAGGTGTCTAATCCTAGTGATTTTTCTAAGATGGTAGAAAGCACTCTGAAATTCAATTGATAGGCCACTATCCAGCACAATGTAAAGACTGTTCAACCTAACAGAGGTTAGCAGCTGGGAATCTCCAAGCCTAAGCCTGGTGACTCAACCAGCCAGCATACCAGCCCTCGGTCGACCAGGTTCCACCACCAGTATATCTGTTTTGTCCAGATATAACTTCAGCCAGTTGGTACTCATCTAGTCTTGGATTTGAGCAAGACACTGATTGAAAACTGAGACAACAACCAGTTGTTTTGGCATGAAAGACAGGTACAGCTGAGTATCATCAGCATAGCAATAAAAACTCAGCCTGTACTATCTTATAATGTCCCCTAGTGGCAGCATGTACACTGTAAACAACATGGGGGACAAAATGGAACCCTGTGGGACCCCATATGGCAGGAGCAGTTGTTTGGAGGAAAAAGCCCCAAATACCATCCTCTGCATCCTGCCAGTGAGAAAATAATGGAATCAGCTGAGAACTATAACAGACAGTCCAGAATGAACCTGCAGGTGATCCAGAGCACCCCATGGTCCACAGAGGCAAATGCAGACAAGAGGCTGAGGAGAGCAAGAATAGAATGCTCTCCTCTATTTCTCACCACTAGGAGATCATTAGGCACCAAAACAAGGCAGTATCAGTACTGCACTTTTTCCTAAAACCCAGCTGGAGAGGATTGTAGATGGCAAAAATTGATAAACTGGTCTCCAGTTGTAGAGCCACCACCTTCTCAATAACCTTCCCCAGAAAGGGAAGGTTAGAGATAGGTCTGTAGTTCACTAGCCAGTCCAGGTCTACAGATGGTTTCTTCAAGAGTGGTCTCAGTACTGTCTCCTTCAGAGGCTCAAGAATACCCCCCATTAAAGAACACTGGACTATCCCAGCCAGGACCAGGCCGATGGACTCAAGGCACCCTACAAAAAGGTGCATTGTACCTGGATACAAAATACAGTAGGTAGGATTCAACTCTAGGATGACCCTTGTGACATCCATAACCACTAACTAGTGAAAGTCAGACCAGGCAGACAGAATGTCCATGACAGTCCCTGGCTCACCACTGCATGCCCCAGTAGAGGGCACTGGCTGGATCCCAGATCTGATAGAGGAGATCTTATCAGCAAAAAACAGAGAAAACCCATCACACATGTTGTGAAAAGGCTCTAATGGACTGAAGACAAGCCGGATTACATAACCTATTGACAGTCCAGAAGAGCTAAGCTGGTCTGTTGTCTGCTGCAACAATCTCCTGGGACAGGAACTCTGCCATCTTACAGGAGATTGTGGATTCATACTCTCTAAAGTGAAACATCAAAATAAGCTTGTCTTCGTCAGACTGGGATCTCCAACAGTGATGCTCCAACCTTCATCCATTTGTCTTCAATTCCTTGAGAGTCATTATCAAACCAAGATGATCTCCAGTGTGAGGTGAAGGGCTGAACATGAACCAGTGTGATAGCGTCAAGGGCATCAGTGACAGCCCTATTATAGGTCGACACCAACTCCCCAAGCTCATCACAAGCACTCTTCACATCTAATAGATCCAGTACTACTGTAAGACCCTTGGGGTCAAATCTATTAACAAGTGGTACTGGATCATTTCCATGGGGAAGGCCTATTGGGGGAAGGGGCTTCAAACAAGAACTTCATGGTATTGTGGTTTGACCAAACAACTAGTTCCGCCATGAGATCAGTGACCTCCAGTCACAGTGAGAAGACAAAGTTCCAAGAGTGGCCATGTACAAGGGTTGCAGAGGAAACCATATGTGTCAGGCCCAATGATTGCATTAAGTGGAGGAAGTCTTGTCCAAGTGGTGAGAGTTTATCATCGATCCAGGCACTGAAGTCACCCAGAATAAGTCATCTGGGTGACTCCAACACCAGTCCAACAAAAAAGTCTGGGACATCCTGCAAGAATTCCCTCTCATGTCCTGGGAGAAGGTAAAGGAGAAGGATCCTGAAACCTGCACCTGCAGCTCCCTGAATGACCACACATTCAAAAAACCGTGTTATTCCCATTGGGAGAGCAGTAAAGTTCAAGTTCAACTTTAAACAAATTGCCACATCCCCACCCCTACAATCCTTTCTCAGGCAATGGATCACCAAGAACCCAACAGGAACCATTGATTCAAATACTGGGCTGGTACTTTCATCCAACCAGGTCCTGGAGATGCAAGACAGATCAACTGTAAAAACCAGATCAGCTATAATAGTCATCTTGTTTCTAATAGATCTGGCATTGCATAACACTGCCGGAGAAGGATAGGTGGATGGTCCATTGGATACTGACTCAGCAAAGTTAGAGCCCTTGGGTATGGGAACAAGACAGGGAGAACCCCTATCATGAACCCATTTTGACCCAGTGTGCCTCCTAGAGCTCACCACACCAACCTGTCTTCCTTGATCCTTTCCTCCCCAAATAGGCCCCACAGACCCCCACCTTCTCCATCTTTGTGCAATACAAAATGCCTTACAATATCAACAGACTTCAGATGACAATGAGAAACAATAAAAGGGGTGGAGGTTATGTAGCTGAGATGGGGAATAGTGACTTCTCAAGAGAGCCACTGACCAGCACATCCTATATTTACACTTATTCCTATTACACACAATTGGACTGTGTAACCTATCTCACTAAGCTAAGTACCTTCCTCAAACAATATAGCAAAAACACAAATGAATAAAAATCCACAGTTTACAAATTAAAAACAATGAAATATACAATCACAATATACACAATCACACAAATACACACACACACAAACCACACACACACACACACACGCATACACGCATGCACGCATCAAACTCTTCCAATCCCAAAACCCAAAAATAACAGCAACAGCAATTAAAATAAAGTAAAAGGAAGTCCAGAATTAGAACAGCCACCAGAACTGGTCTCACAGAGTGTTCTAGCAGAGAATCAAAGTTAATCACTAAGCAGGAAAAGGCCCTTAACTGAGGCACTCAATGATAACTTAAAGCTATATCATAAGAGATCAGTCTAACAATTTATAGCAAAGCATGGAGTTCTCAAGATTGTTCTAGTCATTTCTTCAGGCCTCTCCCAGCTGTAGATTCCAGTCAAATCTCAATCAATGCCATTTCTCCTCCGAACAATACAGGTCAACCAAATAGGCAAATAAATTAGGCAATCTGATCAATTAACGGTTCAGAGGACACCAGGTGTTCTCCCACCACCCTGGCTCCGCTCCCTGTATGAGCCTTTCATTCAATTGCTTTACCTGTAGTTGGACTTTTGGTCAGGCCTTTCTCCACAAAATCAACTCCACAAGTCAGAAAACCACAGTTTCAGGGAACAAAATGTTCCAGATGTTCAGATTGCCTTGCAATTTGGTATCTGCCAGCATGTTTTGAATGCTGGAAGGTTCAGCTATGTCAAAACATGTTCTCCTCTGAATGAACACCACACTCTCTGTCTAGCAGGCCAGCCTTCATCATTCAGGTTGACCTTCAGTGTTCATCAGTCTGTTTGCCGACACACCACAACTCCGTAGGTGGATGGACAGCTTCCCATTGCCACAGCAAAACAGGCTGGCTCCTCACTGCTCTTCCAGGCAGCAGGCTAATGCCCTCATCCACTACCACAACTAAAAAATGAGTGATCCTCAGGATCTTCTTTGCTCTATGTAGCAGTACACCTGCCTTGATGACAAGCCTGCACCAAACTGGAAAAACTCCTATGTAAAAACCAAAAAAGCTAAAGCTGCTATCACTGACTCACTTGGGCCCCTGTCTAGTGCTTTCCCAAACTAAAATTAACATTAATTATGAAACAAAAGTATTTAATTAAACAACAAAGTAAAAATAAAAAATAAACTCCCTTCTACTGAGTTATTAATGGACAGCCCAGCGTGGCTGTCACCTTGCATGTTGGCATCAACTAGAACCATGGAAGCCTCTTAAGGCCAAACAGTCATCTAAAAAGCATTAAGCATATGAACATATGAAAACTGCCAGCAGAAAAAGGCTTTTTGGTTTATCAAGTCTACTTGATTTTTCAGATAGCAGCCCTATTCTGCAGCTTCCCCTCCCTCCTTACCCCACCTTGACCCTCCCTCTTTCCCTGTCCAAGCTCCTCTTGAAGCAGCCCACTGTTCTATGGGCTACCACCTCCACTGGTAGCATGTTCCACTTTGCCACCACCATCTCTGTAAAAGAGTCTTCTCATTTTCCTCCTGAACCTTCCACCCTCTAATTTCATATCATGGCCTCTAGTGTCTCTCTCCACCATTACTTTGAATAGTCCTTCTGTACCAGTCTTGTTTATTCCTCTTATGTACTTAAAGGTCTCGATTATATCCCTTCTGTCCCTCCTCTCCTCCAGTGAGTACATATTCAACTCTCAGCCTACTTTTCTATGGTAAGTCCCCCAGACCATGGATCCTCTTTGTTGCTCTGTGCTGCACCCCTTCTAGTAATTTAATGTCCCTCTTCAGGTACGGGTGCCAGTACTACATGCAGTACTCCAGGTGAGGTCTAACTAGCAATCTATACAATGGTAGAATCACCTCCCGCCTCCTTAAGTTTACACCCCTTGTGATAAAATATCCAGCATTTTGTTGGCCCTTGCTGCTGCCTTCCTACACTGTGCTGAGTTGTTCATTGATCCTGTAATGAGCACCCCAAGAACTTACACCTCCTTAGTCTCTGCTAGCAGCTCTCCTCCCAGTTGTTACTTTCTCCTTGGATTTTTTACCCCAAAATGCAGCACCTTGCATTTCTTGGCATTAAACCCCTGTTGCCAGGTCTCCAGCTTTGTCAAATCCTCCTGCAAACCATAGCTCCCATCTTGGTGTCATCAGCAAATAGACTGATCTTGCTCTTGATGCCCACAGAAATGTCTGCAATGAATATCCCAACTAACACTGGCCCCAACACTGAGTCCTGCAGAACCCCGCTTGTCACTGCCCTTGGGGATGACAGTTCCCCACCCACCACCACTCTCTGCTGCCTTCCCTGCAGCCGATTTGCCACCCTTCCCACCATTTTCATGCCCAACCCTGTGCCTTATAGATTTCTTCCAAGTCTCCCATGTGGCACTGAATGGAATGCCTTACTGAAGTCCAGGTACAGGACATCCACCACATATCCTTGTCCATCTGCCTAGTCACCCGGTCATAGTATTCTACTAGGTTGGTCTGGCAGGATCTGCCTGTGTCAAAGCCATGCTGTCTACTGTCCTGTATCCCATTGGACTCCAGCAGGGATGCAAACCTCTCCTTCAAGGTTGTCTCCATTAGTTTTCCCAGTCCTTCTGCAGGTAGGCAGAGGGATTATTATTTCTCATTATTTTATCCTATTCATTTAAAATTTTACATTCATATAAATTGGACAGTCCCATTTTATAAGCACAGTAAGCCACTTTGGGGTGTGTGTTAGACAGTTCTAAGGCATGGCTAGTGGGCTGGACACAGTTGGCCTGTGGCCTCATGCCTCACTATGCCCCCTAGTCATGTGTTAGAACTGTCTAACACACATATCCCATCCTGCCTTTTTGCTTGCTTTTTTCAAGAATTTTACCAAGGAATATATCATTGAGATGATAACTTGTTTCCAGATGCATCCTGGGGAAAGTGGAGCAAACAGTACAGGAAGAACAACTAAAAACAGTAGACTGTAGGTGCAGTGCTAATAAAACTAAAATACATAAACCTTGCTGTTTACAATTTTTAATATAGTTGTTAAGTTGGACATGTGTGAGCTCTGTTTAATCACCCCAGTGTATTGTGTGGTATGCTCATTTCGAACTAGTTCTATTTTTCTTTATTTAGTATGCTTTGTTAATGAATCCTTTTTTCCACTCATTATTAATATTTTTATTAATTCACTGTTCCATTACTCTGTGACATCAGCTAAGCAGCAGCTGTGCACAAAAATGTAATTGCAGGCTTCTACTCAACGGACATCACTGGGTTCCCAAGCTAAATATTTTGCTGTAGAAAAGCTACATTAGCAAGAGACCCTAGGTAAGAGAAAAACAGGACTATTTTAAAACAAACACACAAAACAATGCACCAGACTTTAAGAAAAACAGGTTCTAACAGGTTCACAGATATATTACAACATGTACACAACATGGTTTATTCTCTCTTTAACATTGCATTTAAATAGATCAGAAGGAAAGTAATAAAGGAAACTTCTTTATTCACTCATTCTCATTCATTTTGTATAACATGTATGCAAAGAATACTTTACCTCTCAGTCTCTTCAGGTTTTAGAGAAAAGTTTAAAACACAATGGTATTCCCTGGGGCCACAGAAGTACTTCAGTAAGGCCTGGGCATCTCCCACATTACTAATCTGCCAAATTAGAAATTACAAAATTAGGGCACTATATAGATCTAAATCTTAAATCACAGTTTGACAAAGGAAATTTACTCTCCATAATAACAAGTTGTCTTCTAATGTGTTAAAACAGTCAGTGCAACTTATGATTCATCTCTACCTGATAAATTGGGCCACAGAACTTGGAATCTTTTTCCAAGATACTAGCTCCTACCTTGCAGGCCCTGAGTCTTCCAAAATTCTGCTATTAGATATTTGAACTGAAGAAGCCATGGACCTGATATCCGAAAGTTTGTGTGGGGGCTAATGGGTCTTTGCACGCAAACCAGATATTGCACTGAATTCCCATATTTAAAAGGAGCTGTAGCACTGGAAAAGAAGGTTAGCATCCACACATGAAATGGTCATGAATAGCAGTGCTACCATATATTAAGTGACTTTGCATTGCACAAAAGGGTTTAGGGCAGTCCTTTTGGGCAGTGAAATACCACCAAACAAAACCCTGACTTGACTCCGGACAACCCTAGTGGCTGCTAGAGATAATGCAGCCATTTAGCTGGTTGGCCACTGGGGAAGCACAACCTCCCCCTGTGATCCCTAGCAACCCCTCTACCAATCACAGCTCTGGTCTGTAAAATAATATATCACTGGTGCTAGCAGCCCCCCAATGATCACCAGCCCATTCTGTGAAATAATGTATCCTTGGTGTTAGTGGACCCCCACTGTTTGCTGGTTCATTCTGTAAAATAATGTATCAGTGGTGATAATGGTCTCCCCTCTGCAAATCGTTGGCCTGTTATGTAAAACAGTATACCCCTGGTGCTAGTGGTCCCCCTACTCTGATCACCAGCCCCAGCATGAATATTATCATCCATTGTGCTAGAAGTCTCCCTCCTCTAATCACCATCCCCAGCATAATGGTCCCCCTCCCTTTGATCACCAGCCCCTGTGTGAATAATATATCCCTATTGATAGTGTCCCCCCCCTTGTTCACCAGCCCAGAGTACAGAACAAAGAAAACTCCCTGAACCAGGCATACCGCCCCCCTCACCTCAGCATTACCCAAGGTGGTATGGTAGCATATGGCAACTCACACAGTGCTCCTCACACCTCCTCAGCTGGCCATTGTATGTACAGGCAGGAAGTGCACCTCTTACTTATAGGACAGGGTGTGTCATCCTGTCCTATAAATAAGAAGCATGCTCCCTGCCTGTACATATGGTGATCAGTCAAGAAGGTGTGAGAAGGGCTGAGCTGGTCACTGCATGCTCCTGTGGCACTGAAGATGATGCTAAGGTAAATGGGAGGTATGCCCAGTGCTGAGGGGGACCACTGGATGCCAGAGAGGCTTTTTTTTTTACTTCTGGGCTGGCGATCAGGTGGGACAGGACCACTGGCACCTCAGATAATATTATTTACACCGGGGCTAGCAGTCGGAGGTGGGGACCACTAGAACCAGGGATAATATTATTCAAACCAATGCTGGTAATTGGGAGGGGGGCCATGAGCACCAGGGATAATGTTATTCATGCCTGGGATGCGGGTTGGAGAGGGACCACTACAGCCAGAGATGATAACATTCAGACTGAGGTTGGCAACTGGGGGACCATTAGCACCAAGGATATATTATTTTACAGAATAGGCTGATGATCAGTGGCAGGGGGGACCACTAGCTCCAGGGATATCTATACATCTGGGACCGAGCAATTGGGGGTGATGGTGCCACACTAACCTGCCTTGGTACCCATACTAATGAGCCAAGAATGAGCATGCAAATGGCACCTCAGCACATTGCATGTCAATGGGCTCATTTGCTTGGGTCCTTTGAATATTCAAGTAATGCTCCAGCGTTATCCATTCTGGCAGCATACTTCAGGTCCTGTCAGGACAGCACTAAATGGCATGGCTGTCCCAAAATGGCCCTATATTCAGTCGAATAGCACTGGTGCACTGTTCAACTGAATACAGCATCTTTGGGCACCCAGGCAATTGCAAGGCACACTGCAAATATTTGCACTCCACTTTGTGCAAATTTGAATATTAGGCCCCAGAAGCTTCAAGACCTAATTTGAAAAAATAAATTCCAATTATAGTGATTAAAATACAAGACTAAAAATGAAAACATTTATTAATAACACAGAAGAACTACATTAAAGGTCAGTCTGTAAAACACAATAACTGATTCCAAAGAACCAAATTTCTTTATCCTAAAAAGGGAAAGCTAGAAAGAGAAGTTGTACTGGCTGCTCTAACCTATTTGAAGAAAAACTGTTCCTTTGACAACTTTTCCTTCTAGCTACATAAATTAGAATAGCCCGTTCATCTTAAGCAGACTCCAAGCAGTACCCTGGTTTGGGGAATTTTAGGATTACCTTGGGAAAAGGTTCTGAAATTCAGAAATCCCTAGTCTAGAATCATATCTTGCCTGTGTGTCCAGGAAGTAGAGATATGTGAGTCTGGGGACTGTGGACAATGTATCAGCTTTCTTTCCAAATTAACACCAGTGGTGCATTGCTTCTTGTTGGCACCTTTGCTGTTGTAATCCTATTGGAGTGTGCTCCAATGCCACCTGAGGTGCCGATATTATTCACCTCTAGATAGTTGGGTTAGAAGCTGGGTGTCATTGCGACACCTCACCATATGTGACAAACAACTGTTACTACTTCAGGTCATTCTTGAAAACAGGCATGTTTGCTTAGTACACCTACCCAGTCAATAATGGCAAGTAAATGAGATAAATAAATAAATAATGTATTTTTTTCTACACTTGTAGAACATGAATACTGTTCTGATAAATCTTGTATGCAATTTTCCTCTGTTCTATTAGCAAGTGAACCTGCACAATACAGTGGTAAAGTAACTATCATTTATGTGGATTTCTGACACCACCTTGGGGAAAAATTGCACACTCATCCTTAACACTACCTTCCTCCTGTGAAAAATCATATAGGAGGGATTAATGCACAGTGTCTGCGATCCACTGACTCTCTTGCTGATGTAAGAATGGCCACCAGCAATAACGTTTTCCAAATTAGGTACCTTAACTTGGTTGTGGCCATAGGTCCAAAGACAAAATGACTTATAATAGTAAAATTGTTTCTTCCAGGGGATCTCCAAGTAGGATTAGACATGTGCAGTCATCTGAGAATCTCTGACTGAGCTCAGAATCTCTGACTGCCCCAGAGTTGTGATATAACGTGGAATGTATACAAATCATGGAACATAGAATGATACATTCAAACTGCTTCCTCTAGGTGGACTATGCTCCATCTAACTGCTAAATTCATTTTTGTAGATGAAAAAACACTAGACTATCTGAATTATGTAATTATAATCTCTAAACAATAACAATAACCCCCGTCCTCCTGGTAAAGAGGATGGGTTACAAATAGGATAAAAAGAAAAGAAAAAGGAGAGCTTGATGCCCTAGTCATACTTGTGTTCATCAAAAACATTAAGTTAAGTCAATGTTTAATGGCAATATTAAGAACCCATATGGAAGTATTGCAGAACCTGATTCATCTTATGTAAGGTGGAGTAGGGATGGAAGAACTAATCCTATTGGGAGATCCCTAGAAGAAAGAATATTACTATGGTTAGTAATTTTTTCTTCAACCTCCAGCAATCTCCCAGTAACATTAGACATACTGTATGCAGACTACCAACCAGTGCCTTGGAAGGTGGGTACAGAACCTATTTAGGGAAAGGTTCTGCAATATTGCAGTGCCAAAACCTAGCATCCCTCCTAGACTAAACATTCAGGTAACAGACCTTTGTGAAGGTGTGGACTGTATTCCAAGCAGCCACTTCATAGATTTCCAACAAGGGAATGTCCACTGCAACTGTCACAGAGACAGCAGTTCCATAACTGGAATGTGCTCTGAGGCCCTGTGGTGGCTGTTTCTCAGCCTTACTGTAGTAGAATTGGATGCAGGATACTATTCAACTTGCAACTGACCTCTTTGAGGCAGGCCTGCCTTTTCTCACTTCACCATACAGTGGTAGTTATAATAAAGTTTGCGGGCAATGAAGTATACCCTATAGATGCCATGCACTGAGAGGTACAGAAAAATACTTCATCACCACTCAGTAATGCGGTACGTAGTGGCCGAGTTCTTTATTAGTTGAATCCTCATCAGCAGCAGCCTAAATACACCAGGTGGTGCTGTGTGCAGTTTAATTTATTTTAGTATGTTTCAACATTCCAGTAGGTGTCCCACAGTCCACAGTCCATATCAAGACATCTCATAATCCTTGTAATCCTCTCTGTCCTGATGGACAGTCTGCGCCATCTCAATTAACATGTTGTGCTATCACAGTATAAAAAAGTCTGTAATCACGTTTATCCTTTTTGTCCAAACTGTTCTTTAGCAACTTTACAGAAATTATATGGGTGATATAAACAGAGCCTGTGACCATTACAGTGAGTGGTGAACTCAAATGATGTGTCAGACATCTGAATACAGTGGCAGCCTAGATTCAAGAAATGCATTATATCATGTATCTAAACATTTAATCAGAAAACTGTTCAGTGTTGTGTGCTGATTTTTTTCATGTCCATTCTAGTTTCAATGAGGGAATACTGCTTGAAACTTGCACCTCAGAAATGTACATTTAATTATATGCAATGTTCGCATTTGTGTAATCTGAGACATCTTGCACTTAATGATGAAGTAATTCCTGATTTAGTCATGAACAACATGTGTGCATCTCATAATTCAGTTTTCAATCTGGTTTTATCTGGAGCAGATTATGATGCTTGTCTCTGCATCCTATTTCATGAACTCTATATTGTTACATATGTTTTGTTTATTATATTTTTCAGAGACCAAATAAAAAACATAAAACAACAATAGAATAATGCAGAACCTACCCCCCCCAGTAATGAAATCTACATGTCTGTGGTCTCAAACCCATGATGTGCACTGCCTCATAGTTGAAATACAAACATTGCCTCATTGTCGCTGGCATATTTCTTCATAAAATGGATAAGTCATAAAATATCATTCACCATCAGTGACAAAATGAGATACATCATAACATTGGTTCTGTCAACAGATATGATGTCATTAACTTACTGTGCTACTTCCAGAGCTCTAGTGTAAATTTTATTTATTTATTTTATTTATTTGTATTTCGGATTACACCTTTGAGCTGAGGGCTCTTTTACAAAGGTTCCACGTCAAGGCAATAAGGACAATAAGGTACAAAACATAACATGATCATTACAATGGAACTTACAAAACAAAAGACAAATAAGGTTACAATAATAGCTGCCAAAGGCATTGTCAAGGAACTGTGTTGTAAGTTAATTATACAGTACAAGTCACAGGTGGCTCAGTGAAGATTTGTTAGGAGTGGGTTAGTGGGAAAAGAGAAAGAAGAGAAGCGGTGAGGGGGTGGTATGGGAGACAGAGAGAGGGAGGAGGGGAGAAATGGGGAGGGCATTGCTTTGGGTATATGGTAGATGGGAAACAGCAAGGGAGGAGAAAAGGGGTGGATAAAAAAGGAAAGGAGACAGATTCATCCTATACCCAATTATGGGGTGTAGGAGAGGAGGAGGAGGAGCTGAGGCAGTGAGGAGGGATGCTTGGGGGTAGTATGCCTGGAGGGAATTATTAGAAGCAGTCACAGAAGGCACTAGACACGAGGTGTTGATGCAGTTTACACTTAAAAGCATCAATCGTGGCAATGTTGGAGATTTCTGTAGGTAGCAAGATGAACCAGATGGAAGCTCTGACAAGGTAAGAACGCTGAGCTTGAGAGGTCCGACAGACTATTTGCTGATGATGTAAAGGTTTGACTGTCTGATTTTCTAGTTAGGTGGCGGACATGCTGCGGGGTCAATATTAATTGGACTCCATGGGCCATAAGGCCCAGTGATGTCTTCTTAGCTAGGATGCAGGTCTCGTACTTTAGCCTGCCGGATAGCTGGAGCCAGTTAGCCTGCTCGTAAATGTCACATGTGTGAGAAAGGTGGGCAGCTGAAATTACCATGGATTTAAACAACTGCTAGATTACGACTAATTCCACAACTAAATATACAAAAAAATAGTAGTGAACACTTTCACTGAATCATACTACGCTAGTGTCTCATATCTAAAGTCTTACAAAAAAACAAGCACATATTCCATTCTGACTGATACACTGCCCAAGTTAACATGATAATTTTTATAATGTTCATTGCCACAGGCCTCCTGATTTTAACACCACTGGCAAAAGAATATCCTGACAGGTTGTATAATTCAGATGAAATACACTTAAGTATTTACTGTATTGTCAGCATTGATAGAAAGAAAGATTTAAATGTGGTTCATTTAGAAATAAAATATACCTGTTGTAATTTTTGGCATATCATGATAACAGCTCAAAAATTATTGGTCCTGCTCCTGTGCTCCAGCAAAGGGAAACCTGTATTGCACTTGCCCTTAGTTTATGTAGCCTATGGTCTGTCATTTATTCTTGATTTTCACATGCATTAAGAGTAAAGCACACACAAAAGATTATTTATCATTATGATTCCATCAGCAACTGTAATTTGTTATGAGCACCATGCTAGAGGAAGCTAATTTACAAATATGTAATTTACTGCAATGCAGTTCATGAGCATTTTTAGAAAACTGTTTATAGACAAAATAAAGCACAAGTAATCTATGTCAATTAAATTTAAAACAAAACTACAGATCCTCAGCATGACTGCTGAGCAGTGACACATGAAGCATAGTTTCAAGTGATCCTTGACTTGTGCAGTTCCTGTGCATCAGTCCTCTCTCTGGTCAGATTCATTATGGCTTAGATTGGATTTACCAGTTAAAAGATTTACAAGGACCAGGACTGAATGAGAATTTCAGTATTACCCCCATTTTAAAGAAGACAGAATAAGTACTCTGAACTTCTAATGTTGGGGTAGTTTGGGGCTTACTTAAGCAGCTGGGGTATATATTTTTTTGTTGTAGCATTATGCCTGTACTTAACTCCGTGCCTGTTGTTTTATCTAGGGAATCAATTGTGGTAGCAGGCTATCACTCTGTGAGCGGCATTATTTTTAATTGTTTTATTCATGAAATTTGATAAGGGAGATATTCTGTGTAAATTAATATGGATATTTTAATCTTTCCCTGTTTTTCCTTTTCCCACCCTCTAAACTGTCCCCCACTGTTATGCTTGTGTCCTGTGAATTATTCAACTGTAAATAACTGTAACTGCAGGAGTTATAGTGTCCTGCATAGGTGGAGAAATTTTATAGTACTTACTGTGGTACTGTTACCATGTTTTTATACACAATGTTACGTATTGGTCTTGGCATCCTTTCACCATAAGGGATTGTAGCCAAGCTTTTGTTAAACTACAAGACTCTTACCATAGGAGAGAGTACTATGGATTATAATAAGCAGTGTGATGCTGGGAAATCAATGGCTATGAGAGGTTTAAAGCCGGCTTACTCCTCCTCCCTATACTGTATATAGGAGCCTTTTTGAACAATAATTATGGGCACAAAACTAACATTTTAATCTTAACCAGCCATTTCTTAAGGACTGTTCTTCTTGTGACTGTTGTCCAGTATTGAATTCTGAATGCCATTTTATCATATATTGAGCAGTAATGAAAACTATGAGCCTATCAGCTGCCATGACTTTGGTGACTTTCCATGATTTATCATACTACTTCATTTTATTCTGATCTACTGATCCATGATATTTATGTATAGTAATGATATCCTTCTGTTCTGGACTTACTTGAAAGTGATCATGGTTGAGAAATATTTTATATTCTCTATGCAAGGAATGTCACAATAAATATCAAACAATTATTTCTCAATTATGATCATTTTCAAATATGTTCAGAACCAAAGGATATCCATACTATACATAAATATCTTGGGTCAGTATATCAGAATAACAGCAGCTGGAAGGCATGGGGCTGGGGAGATCAGCAATAACCTTACATTAGTGTATAGCATTTGAAATTGAAAAAAATTCGCACTGTATGTTCAAGCTATCATTCAGTCCTTGGTGAGTGCAATAAATATTTTTAAAATACAGTCTGTCCTGATGAATGAACAGTGTTGGTGAGCAGGAAGAATCAGTGGCATGTTTATTTCTCTAAGTTTTTGTTATTGGTTTTATTGTTGAGAATCAGAGATTTCTTATGTGTTTTCTCAATGAGATATTACATAATTTAATTCCTGCTTACTTAGTTGCACACTTTCTTGCTGAATGGAGGGACACTCATTTTGAGTCAATCTCAGATATCCAGTGGGGGGCAACAGAAGATACATCACCAGGTGCATGGATGGATGTGCTAATATTTCACCTTGATGTCACAGCTTCATCAGAGCTAGAATCATATGCTAGAGGCCCAGTTTAAATGCGAGCCTACCTGCACAGCCATACTGCCCATAGATCTTTATTGGTTGCTGCCATCTGTATTAATAGCAATGTCAGTGACATTTTGACAGTTTAAAAAATCATTCAGAACATCTACTAAGGGATCTAGTAATAACCACCCTTCTGTGCCTGGTAATGTTATAATAATTCACTGATTTTCCCTTTCCATTACCTGTGCACCAAAGTACTCCTCTTACCTTCTCCCATACAACCAGACCCCAATTTTTAAGCCCGCTTCCCTCACGCAAGCACCCTCTGGCCCTGACACCATCTTTTTTTTTTAAACCAGGAGAGTCACACTAAGCTGAAGCTTGTTTGCAGGTATAACCTGAGAGCACAAGGAAGTTAAGTTACTTGCTCAGGGTCACACAGTATGCAAGTGGCGGCTGTGGGATTCATACCCAAGTCTCCAGGTTTGCAGCTCAGATCCTGAAAGCACTGTGCTATACTGCCTCCTTCTTCCCCCCAGCACCCCTAAAAATCCTCTGTTTTCAACAGTAAAAGAAGAACAACATACCCTGGTGAAGAGGGTATTCTCATTTCATTATCTGTATCAGTAAGTGCATGGATTAATGATGACATGGTTGCTTATAATGCATTATTAGTATGATTTATCCAGAAAGCAATTGATTTTTTGTGCTATTTCTTGCCCTTTTTATTGCAAGAAATGTAACATCTCTCTTTCAGAGCTCTAACTTGAACACGGAGCTTCAAGTTAGCCCAAAGGGGCATGAAGAAGCAAAATAAAAAAAAAATGTTAGGGACCCTTACAGAAATAATTATATGAAATGTTTTCATACTGTACACATAAAACTACCCAAGTGATATGCATGCTGCAAGTATGATTTAAATATTAAACTGGAACCAATTGCATGCATATGGCATGCATGTAACAAGCAAGTGTGGAAACCTTAATTTTTATGTTAAATTGGAAGAGACTGCATGCATGTAAAAAAGCAGGTGATCACTGATAACTGCACACAAAAAAGTGAAGTGACTTGCTCAGAATCATTCCACACAAGTGGGGGTTGATGAGATTGAAACCCAGGTCTTTATGCCTCCAAGTCTCCTGGCTTGCAGTTCAGTGCCTTTAATCACTAAGCCACACTGCCTGCACACATACGGCTCACTTGTACTTCAATACAAACTGTATCTGAATACATCTGCATGCATGTTGCATGCTTGTAGCCACTGTTATGCTTTTCAGTTTTCTTCTCTCCCTCATCTCATTTTCAGAGTTGAACTGTAGCACACATACCAATGGAAATAACATGTTTTTCCCCACCCCCCAATACACAAACCTACCCACAAAACCACTGAATTACTTCTGTCTGGCTTGTACACCTACTGTTTTCTCTCCATAGTTTTGAATGCTTCCATGCAAACAGATTTTAAGGTGCAAACAAAAAAGTAGCAATAACGAGACACCCACACCCACATGACCAGTCTCCCCCTATGAATACACACACACTGTAGCAAACACAGCCATGCTACTACAGACAACCCACCAGGTATAGATATAAGTAAAAAGTCTCTCACTTGAGTACTAGGGAGCCAGAGGCAGGCGTCTTTAAGAGATGATGTCCATATCTCAGAGAGCTGGGGCATGCTCCTTTGAAATTGAGTTATTTTCTATTACTATTTTATACATTATGATGGTGAGTTGGAAAATAATGAAGGCATCTGTTCCATTAACAAGGCCCTAGTTAGTAGAGTAGTGGCCTGCATTAATCTCCAGCTCTCCATCAATAATGTATAAAATAGTAATTAAAAAATACCCCCATTCATTTCAATGGTGCACACCTCTGCAGTCTCCTTTGCCCTTTGTCATGATGTACCTGAGCATGGGGATGTGGAGGACAACTTCACTGGAGGGGGCATAAGCCTGACTACAGTGGGGCTCCAATAGTTGGTGCATATCATACCGCTCAACTATCCATGAATTCAAGAGACAGCTCTATAATGTCTGTAACATCTCTAAAAGGTACAACTTATTTGATTTTACTGAAATGTGATATGCAAATCAGGAAAAATTCAGCTGTATAAAATTCATCTGTATGTAACCTGTGGCAGTGCATCAGATTTGGGCTTAAACCCACCAATTTACTAACCATTTTTTTTTCCTGGCTGAAGTCCCCCGCCCCGTAAAAGAACTTTGACCCTGTTTTTCTCCCTGACTCCATTCCATTCAATACTCATCCCCTATGGGTCATGAAGCTGCCCAAAGGTATAGAATCAAGAAAAACACATCAATATTTCAGTCCTTCCTCCTTCCCCAATCCCCCTGTAAAAAAAATTATTTACTTTTACTTACCGGCCATATGGCCAGAACCTGCAGCCTGACATAGTGTGCCACCAGCACAGTTTTCAGGCTGCTCCCCTCTCTCATTCATCAGAAGTTGGATGCTAGAACCCACCACTACATGTCCCCATCATGGTCTATGACAAAGTCATCTCACCATCTGAACCCACGCAACATGTGTTGTTTGCATCTTGCTTGATTGTTGCTGTGGCTGCTGCCACACCACACTGATCAAGGCCTATGAAGGCCACCCACACTGCTGCTAAGCCTAGCTTGCTGCAGGGGTCTGTGTTTTTTGCAATGCGGGCCTAGTAGAGTGAGTGGTAGCCTAGTCTTGAGTTAAGCTTCTAGCTCACCATCTGCCCCTTCTGCCGCCAGGGGAGATGGAGACTCACTAAGAGTAGAACAACAAACATATGCTGCCACAACACTGCTATTGACAGTTCAGTGCTCACTGACTCCTCCACGCTATAGTGTGCAGTCTGTCTACTCTTTGGTGGGAAAGACAGTGTAGCACCTGCAGGCTCATGCACTCTTTCTTGGCTGGAGATCATCCACATCACATGTGATTGTGCTGATGCTAATAGGTGGAGAGAGTGGACAACACAATATAGACACAGTCGAGTCTGGAGAGTACCTGCAGCATGAGCACATACTGGCCAGATGGGCACTTATTGAGCAAAAGATTAAATCCAAATGTAATGCCATTATTTCCACACCACAAGAACAACCTAGGCACAAATATGGGGGGAACTGCCCCCTTTTGCCCTACCTAAATGGCACCCCTACTTAATGGTAGAAATGAATTCTTAGGTGCTAATGAAATGGTTTCACTGTGTTTTGAGGTACTGAATCTCCATGTTTCAGGATGTGTCCTGATCATCATGTGGGCTAGTGTCCCTCATTATCCCTCATTTTGATTGTCCATGTCCCTACTTTCAGTGACAAAATGTGATGCATGGTACCTGCTTCCAAGACTCTACTCAGCACAAAGAGCACTGAGCATGGCCATAGTGTATATGCCCAATGCAGAATGACAAAGGAAAAGTAAGTGAAATAAAACAGTCATGTAGAAACACATTTGTAGCACTAAATATGCATAAGGGATTTGTATGGTCCAAAACAAAAAGGATAGGCTTCACAACACAGAGGCCCCTCTTCATACATCTGGAATGGGGTATGCTGACCGGCTATATCCTAGGCATTCAATGCAGTAAGCAAACAATACTTCACAAATTATCAGTGATTTAATGACAAACATTAAACACCATTAAACAACTTGCAAAATTATCAGAATTAATGAGTTTACCTAATTCTCCATGGCTCCCTGGACCTCACCAGCCCACCTCAAAGCCAGAAACGCTCCTAATTGCCCCTATTGAGGTCACCATGGTGCTCCCCATGGCTCCTTGGACCTCACCAGCCCACCTCAAAGCCAGCAATACTTCTAGTCGCCCCTGTTGGGGTCACTGTGGTGCTCCCCATGGCCCCTTGGACCTCACCAGCCCACCTCAAAGCTAGCAAGGCTCCTAGTTACTCCTGTTGGGGCCACCACAGCACTTCTCACAGCTCCTTGGACCTTACCAGCCCACCTCAAAGCCAGCAAGACTCCTAGTCACCCCTGTTGGGGTCACCACAGCTCTCCCTATGGCTCCTTGAACCTCACCAGCCCACTTCAAAACCAACAAGGTACTGTAGCCAGCAGGTTCCATTTCAAGTCCTCAGGCAGCTTAGCTTTGAACTCTGGCACCTTTCTAAGCGGCTTCCTGCCTTCAAGTTGTGGCTGAATTTCTGCCTCAACTTACCTCTGCACTAATGCCGACTAACATAAAACCACAAAACCCCCCTGCAGACTGACTCAAATGTGCCTCTGTCCAGCCAAGCTGTAAACTGAATTTGTGCCTAACACTGAAGTTTCTTGGTGTGTATGGCATTTCTGTGTGCACTGCAATCTCAGAGTTTATGGTGCTGTTGCTGATTTAATTGTATGCTCCTAGCCTGTTTTTCGGTGAGAGACACTGAAGTCAAATTTTCTCCATCCCCCACATCTTATTAAATGCTTGTCCCTGGGAGCAGATGTTCTTTTTTCCCTCAGTGATTGAACTATGTCTTCTGGTATGAGGATCTCAAGGCAGCTAGCTTGTGAATTTCATTGTTGGATTGCCCCAGGAAGCCGTTAAATATCTCCACACTTAGCAAAAGCCTTAATAAGGTTTATAGCTGCAGTTCTATATGTCTGCCTGCTGAATAGTTTCATCCTTGGACTTAGTTACTGTCTCACTCCTGCAGTCAACTGCACATTTGCTTCAGTCCATCTCCTGTCCTGAATTTGCTGCTTTCTCTCTTTTCCCCTAGTTCTATGTTTCTTTCTTTTCCTTACCAGTGTACACTATGGGGTGATCTCACTTCACTGCAGCTTTGTAGGTGTATATTCCTTCTGCTAGCCTCCAACTCTCAGTAGATCTTCTCTACCAGCCATCTACTGACTCTGGCTATTCAAACAAAGCTGAGAACTGGAGCTATTGTTTCTCAAACCTAATTATATGGGGTAATACCGCTATCCCTGAAACCTGGCTCCTAAAGCTTATCCCATTTGCTATTATAGCTGACTACCTAAGCCATACCCCTTTTTATATGCCACTGGAGGGCAACTCAAACTTCTCTCATTGAGACCTGGAATCTCTATGTCATCTCTCTCTCTCTCCGTGATACTGAACCTAACCTGGACCCTCCTGATGACATTGCTCCCAAGAACCCTTCTTACTGGTTCTACAGAAAAGGATCTTAGGCTTGCACATATGAACACTAGAAGTTTGTCAGCTAATTTTGCACAGCTTGAAGCCTGGATTGCTCACAACTCCTTGACATCTTAGGTCTAACCAAGACTTGGCTAAAACCCCATTTGCCAGATTCATTATGTAGGATCAATGGATATAAACTTCACAGATGTGATTGGCCAAACACTAAAAAGGGTGGTGGTGTTTTGGTTTATACCAGACAGGACCTTGACATTATGGTACTCCCGGTCAACACTACCTGTCTATGTGAAACTATTCATATAGTTATTACCTTAGGTCTCACTAAGCTAAATGTAGTGTGCATCTATAACCTTCCTAAAATGGACTAACAGGCCTGACTAAGGTAATTGACTATCTTTCCTTGCAAAAGGTAGACAAAAGTTCATTTTATGGGGACTCAACCTGGATTGGCTAGGAAAAACTCTAAATTCTATGCTGCTGAACTCAGCAGGTTATACCTGTCTCAGTTGGTTACTCTCCCAACCAGACAGGCTAGTAACAACAGTCTCCAGTCTTTCTAGACTGGGTCATCTCCAACAGGTCTGAGAGGATCAGTGCTGTTGGAGTTTTACCAGACTCAATCAGTGACCACTTCCCAGTTTACTATGTTTGGAAGACTAGGGCCCCTAAATCACCCCCCAGAAAAATTATTTTCAGGGATTTTTCAAAAATGGATAAGACAGCCCTGATCTTGAAGCTATAGAACACAGACTGGGCACCTCTATATAATACTTGAAATATGGAATGTGCTGCTCAATACCTCCTTACCACGCTTTTAAACCTTCAAGACAAATATATTCCAGTAAAAAGGCACTGTATCCAGGGATCTGCTGCCCACTGGTTAAATTCTTCACTCTGTCCTCTCTCAAAAAGAGGGATAAAGCCTGGAACAAAGCTAAGCTAACCCAGTCCCCATCGGATTGAGTGGAGTACAGAAGACTCCAAAACCTATGTAAGGTTTCCATCAGATCTGCTAAGGGCAATTACTACCATCAGCTCCTGAGTACCTCTGTCAGTGACTCTCATGGTTTTTGGAGTCATGCTAGCACCATCATAAGGAAAAACAAGTGCGATACCATCTCTGATATGGTCGTGGATGGTTGTAATTGCAATAACCTGCTCACTATCGCTAAGGCTCTTAACTTTAGATTCACTGACCTCTCCTCCTACAGTATACTGTACCTCCTGGGCCTTTACCTGTCACTCCGCTGGATAACCTTAAACCTTCCAACCCATCTTTCATCCTTTGCCCAGTCTCAGAGAGTGAAATCTTATGCTTACTTAAGTCCATCTCTCCTCCTGGATTGGCAGGGGCATATGGACTCTTACCAGACTTCCTAAGAACTGTTGCACTGACTACAGTCTCTCCAGTGACTAGACTTTTCAACTGTCTTTTCTTACAGGCATATCCTTCCCTCTGGAAGATTGCTCGAGTTGTTCTGGTCTATAAAAGGGGACACCACTAACCTGTATAACTATTTTCACCCTATTGCCATCCTCTTCCTCCCTCTCTAAAATACTGAGAAAATTGCTTGCTACCCAGGTCTTGGATTACCTCTACTCCTTCAAACTCCTCACCCCTGACCAACATGGTTTCCACTGGGCACAGTACACATCCACTGCCTCATACAGTTTACAAATGATGTCAGACTTGCTATGGAGAAAGCTCTCACATTGGGGCTACTTTTGTTGATCTTACAATAGCGTTTGATTTAGTTGACCACCCACTGCTCCTATCAAAGTTGTCATCCCTAGGCTTATTCTACCTCTGTCACCACCTGGTTCCAAAATCATCTTTGAAGCATCAAAAATGTGTCCAGATTGGAGATGCTAGTTCCTCTTGCTCCTACTTGGATTAGAGTGCCCCAGGTTCAATTATTAGTCCTCTCCTGTTTACAGTCTTCATAAATGACATCTAATGCTCACTGGTGCTTGCTCAGGTCTGCTATATGCCGATGATCTTGCTATTTACTCATCCTCCTCAAACCTCTCAGATATCAACCTGAATCTCAAGCAGCTTCCAGTACCTTTCAGAGCTGGCTATTACAAAACAAGCTTGTCTTAAATTAAAATAAAATGGTGACTGTGCTCTTTGGTTCAGGTTCAAAAATTCAGTCCTGCACCCAACCATTACATATCAGAGCACTTGATGGCTCTCCTCTTAACACAGTTACCTTTTTTAAATACCTAGGAGTAACCCTTGATCCCACCTTGGATTTTGACCTGCACCTAGCTTTAGTCATTAAATCTGTCAATATTCAACTTGGGCTGGCATATAAGGTGAAGCATAGCCCTAACATCCACAGTGAGGATGGCCCATTGCACAGGGGATCCTAAGACTCAAATTGTTGTATGAGTTAATGTAGTTCCTAGCCACTGGGGTTGGATTTAAGGCTGGGAGAGAGGAGCTTAGGGTTGTTCATTTCCTTATAAGTTTACTGTGTTCTTTGCACCTATAGGGGTTTAG
Organism: Neoceratodus forsteri; assembly: GCA_016271365.2. NCBI lineage: Eukaryota > Metazoa > Chordata > Ceratodontiformes > Ceratodontidae > Neoceratodus > Neoceratodus forsteri. Next base: position 1,158,181,250 of record CM028130.1, on the reverse strand, counting down.
GTATACTGTGGGACTGTATCTAAGATTAGTGGGTGACCTGATTAGGCAGTAGGGGTGTATCTTGGGCTGGGGGAACCTGGTGGCTCAACCAGAAACCTACTTGGAAGGGGATGGAACCACATGTCAGTGGGCGGCATCTTTGGGGAGGTGGTGGGGTGCACAGGGTGTGGAGCAGCCATGATACTGGACTTGGCTTGGGATTCGGTGGTTGCCCAGTGTGCTACCAGCTGGCACAGCTTAGGAGGAGGTTGCGGGGATTAGGAGACAGCTGGGGGAAGGGGAGGTATGATTGGGAAGAGGGGCAGGGAATCTCCCACGAGTTGCACCAAGCACTGGGGGAGTGGGGGCATGGGAAAGAAGTGCAGGAGAATATTCAGGGTCACATAGGGACCCTGGCAGAGGGTCCAAGGACACTACCAAGGAATCAGGCAGGTAACTGGGACCCTCACAAAGGAGGGACAGAGGAACAACATTCTCAGGGAAGTAGGCAGATGGCCAGGGCTGGACAGAAGGGAGCAAGGCGGGAGATGGATCAGACCTTACACTCAGTAACCACTTCAATTCTCTTATTCTGCTTGAGGATGAGGGGGTGATGTAGCCCAACAGGGGTGGTTAGAGACGGAAAGGTAGTGGGGGGCAGGAGGCGGGCTGGATAGCAGGAAGAACAGGGGGAACCTGGAATGCAGGAAATGGGGGAGCAGTGAATCAGAGCAGGGGAGCAGAGGAAGAGGAGGAAAGCCAAGGAGAAGGACCAGTTGGGGGGAAAGGTAAAGGAGAAGGACCAGAAGTACAAGAAGGATTCAGTAAAGGGAGCTGAGGGTTAGACCATAGGGGAGCACGACAAGCAAGGAGTGACTAAATCGAGACAGGAAGGAAGGGAGGATGAGTCAGGCTGGTTTAGCAGATGGGGAGAAGGACCAGTCACGAGCAGTGAGGGGAGTTATAAGGTACAGAAGGATACTCAGGAGGAGGAGAGGCATAGGATTGGAGGGGAGGTGGCCAGGGTAAATAAGGAGGGTGGCATGTGGCACCCAGATAGGGGAGGAACAAGGAGCAGGCTGAGTGGAGGGGCCGGTAGAAGGATGAGGGACATGGGAGGGGGGAATGGAGGAAAAGAGCAGTCAGAGTGCTCTGTTGGGGATTCTATGATCAGGGGTATCAATTGGGATAGGAGGGAGAAGCCTGGCCAGTTCAAACAAAATGCTTCCCTGGACTAATGTGCACAGGGCTAAGCATGAGGTATATCAGCTGGCAAGGGATTGTGGGGGTTCCCAGACATACTAGTCACCTGGGTACAAATGACATTGAGGGAACACAAGCTAGAGATACAGGCAAGATTCAGGGGCTTGCCAGGGTCTGTCATGACATAGGATGTACAGTTCTCTCAGAAACTGCCAGTGCGAAGGGCTAGTGGGAACACAAAGGAAGATTAGGAGATAAACCAGTGGCTCAGGGAGTGGTGTGAGGCCAGCGGGTATGAGTTGATGGGGATTGGGGAGACCTGGGAGGATAAGGAGCTGTATGCTAGAGATAGACTCCATCTCAATTTGGAGGGGAGCGGAATCCTTAAGTTGAAAATAGAGGGGTTCATTGGTGAAAAGTGGGGTTTAAACTTGTGAAGGGGGGGGATGGGAGAAAAGGCTGTCAAGGGGGTGCCGATAAAGGAGGGACTCTGTCTCCACCCCCCGGGGAAGCTGGAAGATTGTGGGAAAAGGCAGACTGGTAAGGTGCAGACCAGGGAAAACAGAATCCCCATGGGAACACAAGCAGGGGAAATGGAAGCATAGGGAAAGGGTGGAAGGTAGTCCTGCTAAATGCCAGGAGCTTGGGTAATAAAATGCCTGAGCTCCAGGTGAGGCTAACTGAGGGTGCGGTGGATGTGGCAGCAGTCACTGAGACCTGGGCCACTGCAGGACATGACTGGGACCTGAACCTGGAGGGTTACACTATGTTCAGGAAGGACAGGGGGAAGGAAGGGGAGGAGGGGTAGCAATGATAGTCAAAAACTGCATTGGCATAGGGGAGTAGAGAGGCAGAGGAACCGTGGAGGCAATTTGGGTCACCTTGATAACAAGGGGGCAAGAGTAAAAATAGGGTGGTATAGACCCCTGTTCTGGCGGAGGGGCGGAGGAGCTGGAGGAGAGTCTGGTGGCAGATGTTGGGAGTCACTGCAGACTGGGCAGAGGAATGGTGGTGGTGTTGGGGGACTTAAACATGCCAGGAACAGACTGGGAGACTATGACATCCTCTGTGACCAGGGAACAGAGGTTGTTGGATGTCTTTCAAGAGGCGTTCCTAACTCAGCAGGTGGGGGAACCGACCAGGGAGGCCCGGGTCCTGGATGTGGTCCTGGCAGACAGTGACCAGGTTGGGGGCCTGGAGGTAAGGGACCCGTTGGCGGGGAGTGACCATGCCACGGTCTGGTTCTGCCTGGACCTAGGAGGGCTAGAAGGCTGCACAAAGACGGAGGTAACTGACTTCAGGGTGACGGATTTTAAGGAAATGGGAAGGATCCTTAAGGAGCATTTGTATGTGATTGGGTCAGACATGGATGCTGATAGTAGGTGGGAAATCATCAGGAGAGGAGTGCAGGATGCTACCAGCACCTGTGCAAGAGTAAGACCTAAAATGCGGTAGGGTCCGAAACTTGCTGGTGGACCAGGGAGGTCCAGGAGGTGCAGGAAAAGAAGGCATATAGGCAATTCAAGTGCTCAAGGAGTGAAAGGGATCAAGGAGAGTATGAGCTGATGGCTAGAAGGGCCACTAGGGTGGTGAGGGTGGCTAAGGCAAGGAAGGAGCAGAACCTGGCCAGGGAAATTAGGAGAGGGAACAAGGAGTTCTTTAGATACACTGGGGAAAAATGAAGGGTGAAGGAGCAGATTAGCAGGATTAAATCAGGGGAGAGATGGGCACAAGACCCGGGGGAGCAGGCTGAGGTACTAAGTGAGTACTTCACCTCAGTTTTCCTCGCAGGAAAAATGGTGCTGCATCATACATGGGAGGAGACAGAGATACTGGGGGGGACCCCTCCAATCGGCGGGTCTGGGGAGAGGGGAGGCATCACTGGCAGGAGGGGGAGGGCTGCAGGGAGAAGAGGTACCGAAGGGAAATCTACAACAGAGAGTGAGGAAGCCCTCAGCTCCCTTAAGATGGAGAAAGCACCGGGCTGGATAAACTACATCCCAGAGTGCTGAAGGAACTTATGGATGTCCTGGTGAAACCCTGGTGGAGATTTTCACCATTTGTCTGAGGACAAGGTGGGTGCCCCAGGACTGGAAGATGGCTATAGTGCCTATCCACAAGGGGGGGATCAAGGAGGTGGCAGGAACTACAGGCCTGTCAGCCTGACATTGGTGGTGAGCAAGGTGATGGAGGTCATTGTCAAGGAGAGGCTAGGGGGGGACCTGGGAAAGTCAGGGTGCCTGGACCATAGACAGCATGGATTAGTCCCAGGAAATCATGTCAGACAAACCTTGTGGAGTTCTATGACTGGGTACGAAAGTGCCTTGGACCTGGGTAGACCAGTGGGCGTCCTCTTTCTAGACTTCAGCAAGGCATATGACTCTGTTCCTCACATGGGCCTGTTGGATAAGCTGGGAGAAATGGGGTGGGGAACCAGATGATCAGATGGATAGGCGATTGGTTCCAGGACCAGACCCAGAGGTCGAGTTGGCAGGATAGTCTCATCCCAAGGAGGGTCATTAGTGGGGTCCCACAGGGATCAGTCCTTGGCCCCTCCTGTTCAAATGCCTACGTCTCTGACATAAGGACAGGAATCAGGGAGGAGATGAGTCTCTTTGTGGATGACTCAAAACTGGGGGAGGTGGTGGATGGGGAGGAGGGGAGGTGGCCCCACAAGGGACCTGGAGGTCTGGAAAGATGATTCAGAAAGTGGAAGCTGAGGTTCAATGCAGGGAATGTAAGGTACTCCACCTGAGGCCAAGGGACCCAGGCCAAGTGTACACCTGGGGGATGCTACAAGTCTCGATGGTTGAGAGGGACCTGGGGTGGTGGTGGATGTCAAGATGAACAACTCAGAGACTCTGAGTGGGCGGCAGCCAAGGCCAACAGGATGCTGGGATGCATCGCAGGGATCACCTCCAGAAGTGAGTACTCCCTCTGTATAACTGCTTGGTGAGGCCGCACCTTAATTACTGCATGCAGTTGCTGGAGGCCCACATTAAAGAGGGACATTAATCTCCTGAGAGGGTCCAGAGGAGGGCAGCCAAAATGATTTGGGGCTTGGAGGACAGGACCTAGGAGAAGCTGAAGGCTCAATAACATGGTTGAGAAATATTTTATATTCTCTATGCAAGGAATGTCACAATAAATATCAAACAATTATTTCTCAATTATGATCATTTTCAAATATGTTCAGAACCAAAGGATATCCATACTATACATAAATATCTTGGGTCAGTATATCAGAATAACAGCAGCTGGAAGGCATGGGGCTGGGGAGATCAGCAATAACCTTACATTAGTGTATAGCATTTGAAATTGAAAAAAATACGCACTGTATGTTCAAGCTATCATTCAGTCCTTGGTGAGTGCAATAAATATTTTTAAAATACAGTCTGTCCTGATGAATGAACAGTGTTGGTGAGCAGGAAGAATCAGTGGCATGTTTATTTCTCTAAGTTTTTTTGTTATTGGTTTTATTGTTGAGAATCAGAGATTTCTTATGTGTTTTCTCAATGAGATATTACATAATTTAATTCCTGCTTACTTAGTTGCACACTTTCTTGCTGAATGGAGGGACACTCATTTTGAGTCCGATCTCAGATATCCAGTGGGGGCAACAGAAGATACATCACCAGGTGCATGGATGGATGTGCTAATATTTCACCTTGATGTCACAGCTTCATCAGAGCTAGAATCATATGCTAGAGGCCCAGTTTAAATGCGAGCCTACCTGCACAGCCATACTGCCCATAGATCTTTATTGGTTGCTGCCATCTGTATTAATAGCAATGTCAGTGACATTTTGACAGTTTAAAAATCATTCAGAACATCTACTAAGGGATCTAGTAATAACCACCCTTCTGTGCCTGGTAATGTTATAATAATTCACTGATTTTCCCTTTCCATTACCTGTGCACCAAAGTACTCCTTACCTTCTCCCCTACAACCAGACCCCAATTTTAAGCCCTTCCCTCACATAAGCACCCTCTGGCCCTGACACCATCTTTTTTTAAACCAGGAGAGTCACACTAAGCTGAAGCTTGTTTGCAGGTATAACCTGAGAGCACAAGGAAGTTAAGTTACTTGCTCAGGGTCACACAGTATGCAAGTGGCGGCTGTGGGATTCATACCCAAGTCTCCAGGTTTGCAGCTCAGATCCTGAAAGCACTGTGCTATACTGCCTCCTTCTTCCCCCCAGCACCCCTAAAAATCCTCTGTTTTCAACAGTAAAAGAAGAACAACATACCCTGGTGAAGAGGGTATTCTCATTTCATTATCTGTATCAGTAAGTGCATGGATTAATGATGACATGGTTGCTTATAATGCATTATTAGTATGATTTATCCAGAAAGCAATTGATTTTTTGTGCTATTTCTTGCCCTTTTTATTGCAAGAAATGTAACATCTCTCTTTCAGAGCTCTAACTTGAACACGGAGCTTCAAGTTAGCCCAAAGGGGCATGAAGAAGCAAAATAAAAAAAAAATGTTAGGGACCCTTACAGAAATAATTATATGAAATGTTTTCATACTGTACACATAAAACTACCCAAGTGATATGCATGCTGCAAGTATGATTTAAATATTAAACTGAACCAATTGCATGCATATGGCATGCATGTAACAAGCAAGTGTGAAACCTTAATTTTTATGTTAAATTGGGAGAGACTGCATGCATGTAAAAAGCAGGTGATCACTGATAACTGCACACAAAAAGTGAAGTGACTTGCTCAGAATCATTCCACACAAGTGGGGGTTGATGAGATTGAAACCCAGGTCTTTATGCCTCCAAGTCTCCTGGCTTGCAGTTCAGTGCCTTTAATCACTAAGCCACACTGCCTGCACACATACGGCTCACTTGTACTTCAATACAAACTGTATCTGAATACATCTGCATGCATGTTGCATGCTTGTAGCCACTATTATGCTTTTCAGTTTTCTTCTCTCCCTCATCTCATTTTCAGAGTTGAACTGTAGCACACATACCAATGGAAATAACATGTTTTTCCCACCCCAATACACAAACCTACCCACAAAACCACTGAATTACTTCTGTCTGGCTTTTACACCTACTGTTTTCTCTCCATAGTTTTGAATGCTTCCATGCAAACAGATTTTAAGGTGCAAACAAAAAAGTAGCAATAACGAGACACCCACACCCACATGACCAGTCTCCCCCTATGAATACACACACACTGTAGCAAACACAGCCATGCTACTACAGACAACCCACCAGGTATAGATATAAGTAAAAAGTCTCTCACTTGAGTACTAGGGAGCCAGAGGCAGGCTCTTTAAGAGATGATGTCCATATCTCAGAGCTGGGGCATGCTCCTTTGAAATTGAGTTATTTTCTATTACTATTTTATACATTATGATGGTGAGTTGGAAAATAATGAAGGCATCTGTTCCATTAACAAGGCCCTAGTTAGTAGAGTAGTGGCCTGCATTAATCTCCAGCTCTCCATCAATAATGTATAAAATAGTAATTAAAAAATACCCCCATTCATTTCAATGGTGCACACCTCTGCAGTCTCCTTTGCCCTTTGTCATGATGTACCTGAGCATGGGGATGTGGAGGACAACTTCACTGGAGGGGGCATAAGCCTGACTACAGTGGGGCTCCAATAGTTGGTGCATATCATACCGCTCAACTATCCATGAATTCAAGAGACAGCTCTATAATGTCTGTAACATCTCTAAAAGGTACAACTTATTTGATTTTACTGAAATGTGATATGCAAATCAGGAAAATTCAGCTGTATAAAATTCATCTGTATGTAACCTGTGGCAGTGCATCAGATTTGGGCTTAAACCCACCAATTTACTAACCATTTTTTTTCCTGGCTGAAGTCCCCGCACCTAAAAGAATCTTTGACCCTGTTTTTCTCCCTGACTCCATTCCATTCAATACTCATCCCTATGGGTCATGAAGCTGCCCAAAGGTATAGAATCAAGAAAAACACATCAATATTTCAGTCCTTCCTCCTTCCCCAATCCCCTGTAAAAAAATTATTTACTTTTACTTACCGCCATATGGCCAGAACCTGCAGCCTGACATAGTGTGCCACCAGCACAGTTTTCAGGCTGCTTCTCTCTCATTCATCAGAAGTTGGATGCTAGAACCCACCACTACATGTCCCCATCATGGTCTATGACAAAGTCATCTCACCATCTGAACCCACGCAACATGTGTTGTTTGCATCTTGCTTGATTGTTGCTGTGGCTGCTGCCACACCACACTGATCAAGGCCTATGAAGGCCACCCACACTGCTGCTAAGCCTAGCTTGCTGCGGGGGGTCTGTGTTTTTTTTTTTTTTGCAATGCGGGCCTAGTAGAGTAAGGTAGTAGCCTAGTCTTGAGTTAGCTTCTAGCTCACCATCTGCCCCTTCTGCCGCCAGGGGAGATGGAGACTCACTAAGAGTAGAACAACAAACATATGCTGCCACAACACTGCTATTGACAGTTCAGTGCTCACTGACTCCTCCACGCTATAGTGTGCAGTCTGTCTACTCTTTGGTGGGAAAGACAGTGTAGCACCTGCAGGCTCATGCACTCTTTCTTGGCTGGAGATCATCCACATCACATGTGATTGTGCTGATGCTAATAGGTGGAGAGAGTGGACAACACAATATAGACACAGTCGAGTCTGAGAGTACCTGCAGCATGAGCACATACTGGCCAGATGGGCACTTATTGAGCAAAAGATTAAATCCAAATGTAATGCCATTATTTCCACACCACAAGAACAACCTAGGCACAAATATGGGGGGGGGCAACTGCCCCCTTTTGCCCTACCTAAATGGCACCCCTACTTAATGGTAGAAATGAATTCTTAGGTGCTAATGAAATGGTTTCCACTGTGTTTTGAGGTACTGAATCTCCATGTTTCAGGATGTGTCCTGATCATCATGTGGGCTAGTGTCCCTCATTATCCCTCATTTTGATTGTCCATGTCCCTACTTTCAGTGACAAAATGTGATGCATGGTACCTGCTTCCAAGACTCTACTCAGCACAAAGAGCACTGAGCATGGCCATAGTGTATATGCCCAATGCAGAATGACAAAGGAAAAGTAAGTGAAATAAAACAGTCATGTAGAAACACATTTGTAGCACTAAATATGCATAAGGGATTTGTATGGTCCAAAACAAAAAGGATAGGCTTCACAACACAGAGGCCCCTCTTCATACATCTGGAATGGGGTATGCTGACCGGCTATATCCTAGGCATTCAATGCAGTAAGCAAACAATACTTCACAAATTATCAGTGATTTAATGACAAACATTAAACACCATTAAACAACTTGCAAAATTATCAGAATTAATGAGTTTACCTAATTCTCCATGGCTCCCTGGACCTCACCAGCCCACCTCAAAGCCAGAAACGCTCCTAATTGCTCCCTATTGAGGTCACCATGAGGTTCCCTATGGCTCCTTGGACCTCACTCAGCCCACCTCAAAGCCAGCAATACTTAGTCGCCCTGTTGGGTCACTGTGGTGCTCCCCATGGCCCCTTGGACCTCACCAGCCCACCTCAAAGCTAGCAAGGCTCCTAGTTACTCCTGTTGGGGCCACCACAGCACTTCTCACAGCTCCTTGGACCTTACCAGCCCACCTCAAAGCCAGCAAGACTCCTAGTCACCCCTGTTGGGGTCACCAGCTCTCCCTATGGCTCCTTGAACCTCACCAGCCCACTTCAAAACCAACAAGGTACTGTAGCCAGCAGGTTCCATTTCAAGTCCTCAGGCAGCTTAGCTTTGAACTCTGGCACCTTTTCTAAGCGGCTTCCTGCCTTCCAAGCTGTGGCTGAATTTCTACCTCAACTTACCTCTGCACTAATGCCGACTAAATAAAACCACAAAAACCCCTCTGCAGACTGACTCAAATGTGCCTCTGTCCAGCCAAGCTGTAAACTGAATTTGTGCCTAACACTGAAGTTTCTTGGTGTGTATGGCATTTCTGTGTGCACTGCAATCTCAGAGTTTATGGTGCTGTTGCTGATTTAATTGTATGCTCCTAGCCTGTTTTTCGGTGAGAGACACTGAAGTCAAATTTTCTCCATCCCCCACATCTTATTAAATGCTTGTCCCTGGGAGCAGATGTTCTTTTTTCCCTCAGTGATTGAACTATGTCTTCTGGTATGAGGATCTCAAGGCAGCTAGCTTGTGAATTTCATTGTTGGATTGCCCCAGGAAGCCGTTAAATATCTCCACACTTAGCAAAAGCCTTAATAAGGTTTATAGCTGCAGTTCTATATGTCTGCCTGCTGAATAGTTTCATCCTTGGACTTAGTTACTGTCTCACTCCTGCAGTCAACTGCACATTTGCTTCAGTCCCATCTCCTGTCCTGAATTTGCTGCTTTCTCTCTTTTTCCCCTAGTTCTATGTTTCTTTCTTTTCCTTACCAGTGTACACTATGGGGGTGATCTCACTTCACTGCAGCTTTGTAGGTGTATATTCCCTTCTGCTAGCCCTCCAACTCTCAGTAGATCTTCTCTACCAGCCATCTACTGACTCTGGCTATTCAAACAAAGCTGAGAACTGGAGCTATTGTTTCTCAAACCTAATTATATGGGGTAATACCGCTATCCCTGAAACCTGGCTCCTAAAGCTTATCCCATTTGCTATTATAGCTGACTACCTAAGCCATACCCCTTTTTATATGCCACTGGAGGGCAAACTCCAAACTTCTCTCATTGAGACCTGGGTACCCCATGTCATCTCTCTCTCTCTCTCCTGTGATACTGAACCTAACCTGGACCCTCCTGATGACATTGCTCCCAAGAACCCTTCTTACTGGTTCACAGAAAAGGATCTTAGGCTTGCACATATGAACACTAGAAGTTTGTCAGCTAATTTTGCACAGCTTGAAGCCTGGATTGCTCACAACTCCCTTGACATCTTAGGTCTAACCAAGACTTGGCTAAAACCCCATTTGCCAGATTCATTATGTAGGATCAATGGATATAAACTTCACAGATGTGATTGGCCAAACACTAAAAAGGGTGGTGGTGTTTTGGTTTATACCAGACAGGACCTTGACATTATGGTACTCCCGGTCAACACTACCTGTCTATGTGAAACTATTCATATAGTTATTACCTTAGGTCTCACTAAGAAGCTAAATGTAGTGTGCATCTATAACCTTCCTAAAATGGACTAACAGGCCTGACTAAGGTAATTGACTATCTTTCCTTGCAAAAGGGTAGACAAAAGTTCATTTTTATGGGGGACCTCAACCTGGATTGGCTAGGGAAAAACTCTAAATTCTATGCTGCTGAACTCAGCAGGTTATACCTGTCTCAGTTGGTTACTCTCCCAACCAGACAGGCTAGTAACAACAGTCTCCAGTCTCTTCTAGACTGGGTCATCTCCAACAGGTCTGAGAGGATCAGTGCTGTTGGAGTTTTACCAGACTCAATCAGTGACCACTTCCCAGTTTACTATGTTTGGAAGACTAGGCCCCTAAATCACCCCCAGAAAAATTATTTTCAGGATTTTCAAAATGGATAAGACAGCCCTGATCTTGAAGCTATAGAACACAGACTGGGCACCTCTATATAATACTTGAAATATGGAATGTGCTGCTCAATACCTCCTTACCACGCTTTTAAACCTTCAAGACAAATATATTCCAGTAAAAAGGCACTGTATCCAGGGATCTGCTGCCCACTGGTTAAATTCTTCACTCTGTCCTCTCTCAAAAAGAGGGATAAAGCCTGGAACAAAGCTAAGCTAACCCAGTCCCCATCGGATTGAGTGGAGTACAGAAGACTCCAAAACCTATGTAAGGTTTCCATCAGATCTGCTAAGGGCAATTACTACCATCAGCTCCTGAGTACCTCTGTCAGTGACTCTCATGGTTTTTGGAGTCATGCTAGCACCATCATAAGGAAAAACAAGTGCGATACCATCTCTGATATGGTCGTGGATGGTTGTAATTGCAATAACCTGCTCACTATCGTCAAGGCTCTTAACTTTAGATTCACTGACCTCTCCTACAGTATACTGTACCTCCTGGGCCTTACCTGTCACTCCGCTGGATAACCTTAAACCTTCCAACCCATCTTTCATCCTTTGCCCAGTCTCAGAGAGTGAAATCTTATGCTTACTTAAGTCCATCTCTCCTCCTGGATTGGCAGGGGCATATGGACTCTTACCAGACTTCCTAAGAACTGTTGCACTGACTACAGTCTCTCCAGTGACTAGACTTTTCAACTGTCTTTTCTTACAGGACATATCCTTCCCTCTGGAAGATTGCTCGAGTTGTTCTGGTCTATAAAAAGGGGGACACCACTAACCTGTATAACTACCACCCTATTGCCATCCTCTCCTCCCTCTCTAAAATACTGGAGAAAATTGTTGCTACCCAGGTCTTGGATTACCTCTACTCCTTCAAACTCCTCACCCCTGACCAACATGGTTTCCGACGTGGGCACAGTACATCCACTGCTCTCATACAGTTTACAAATGATGTCAGACTTGCTATGGAGAAAGGCTCTCACATTGGGGCTACTTTTGTTGATCTTACAATAGCGTTTGATTTAGTTGACCACCCACTGCTCCTATCAAAGTTGTCATCCCTAGGCTTATTCTACCTCTGTCACCACCTGGTTCCAAAATCATCTTTTGAAGCATCAAAAATGTGTCCAGATTGGAGATGCTAAGTTCCCTCTTGCTCCTACTTGGATTAGAGTGCCCCAGGGTTCAATTATTAGTCCTCTCCTGTTTACAGTCTTCATAAATGACATCGCAATGCTCACTGGTGCTTGCTCAGGTCTGCTATATGCCGATGATCTTGCTATTTACTCATCCTCCTCAAACCTCTCAGATATCAACCTGAATCTCAAAAGCAGCTTCAGTACCTTTCAGAGCTGGCTATTACAAAACAAGCTTGTCTTAAATTAAAATAAAATGGTGACTGTGCTCTTTGGTTCAGGTTCAAAAATTCAGTCCTGCACCCAACCATTACATATCAGAGCACTTGATGGCTCTCCTCTTAACACAGTTACCTTTTTTAAATACCTAGGAGTAACCCTTGATCCCACCTTGGATTTTGACCTGCACCTAGCTTTAGTCATTAAATCTGTCAATATTCAACTTGGGCTGGCATATAAGGTGAAGCATAGCCTAACATCCACGGTGAGGATGGCCATTGCACAGGGGATCCTAAGACTCAAATTGTTGTATGAGTTAATGTAGTTCTAGCCACTGGGGGTTGGATTTAAAGGCTGGGAGAGAGGAGCTTAGGGAGTTGTTCATTTCCCTTATAAGTTTACTGTGTTGTACTGCACCTAGTAACAGGGTTACCGGTATACTGTGGGACTGTATCTAAGATTAGTGGGTGACCTGATTAGGCAGTAGGGGTGTATCTTGGGCTAGGGGGGAACCTGGTGGCTCACCCAAGGAAACCTACTTGGAAGGGGATGGAACCACATGTCAGTAGGGCCGGCATCTTTGGGAGGGTGGTGGGGTGCACAGGGTGTGGAGCAGCCATGATACTGGACTGGGCTTGGAAGTTCGGTGGTTGCCCAGTGTGCTACCAGCTGGCACAGCTTAGGGAGGAGGTTGCGGGGATTAGGAGACAGCTGGGGGAAGGGGGGAGGTATGATTGGGGAAGGGGGCAGGGAATCTCCCACGAGGTTGCACCAAGCACTGGGGGTGGGGGCATAGGGAAAGAAGTGCAGGAGAATATTCAGGGGTCACATAGGGACCCTGGCAGAGGGGGTCCAAAAGGACACTACCAAGGAATCAGGCAGGTAACTGGGGACCCTCACAAAGGAGGGACAGAGGAACAACATTCTCAGGGAAGTAGGCAGATGGCCAGGGCTGGACAGAAGGAAGCAAGGCGGGGAGATGGATCAGACCTTACACTCAGTAACCACTTCAATTCTCTTATTCTGCTTGAGGATGAGGGGAGTGATGTAGCCACAACAGGGGTGGTTAGAGACGGAAAGGTAGTGGGGGGGCAGGAGGCGGGGCTGGATAGCAGGAAGAACAGGGGGAACCTGGAATGCAGGAAAATGGGGGGAGCAGTGAATCAGAGCAGGGGGAACAGAGGGAAGAGGGAGGAAAGCGCAAGGAGAAGGACCAGTTGGGGGGAAAGGTAAAGGAGAAGGACCAGAAGTACAAGAAGGATTCAGTAAAGGGAGCTGAGGGTTTAGGCCAGGGGAGCACGACAAGCAAGGAGTGACTAAATCGAGACAGGAAGGAAGGGAGGATGAGTCAGGCTAGTTTAGCAGATGGGGGAGAAGGACCAGTCACGAGCAGTGAGGGGGGGAGTTAGCAAGGTACAGAAGGATACTCAGGAGGAGGAGAGGCATAGGATTGGAGGGAGGGGTGGCCAGGGTAAATAAGGAGGGGGTGGCATGTGGCACCCAGATAGGGGGAGGAACAAGGAGCAGGCTGAGTGGAGGGGCCGGTAGAAAGGATGAGGGACATGGGAGGGGGGAAATGGAGGAAAAGGAGCAGTCAGAGTGCTCCTGTTGGGGGATTCTATGATCAGGGGTATCAATTGGGATAGGGAGGGAGAAGCCTGGCCAGTTCAAACAAAATGCTTCCCTGGACTAATGGTGCACAGGGCTAAGCATGAGGTATATCAGCTGGCAAGGGATTGTGGGGTTCCCAGACATACTAGTCCACCTGGGTACAAATGACATTGAGGGAAACAGCAAGCTAGAGATACAGGCAAGATTCAGGGAGCTTGCCAGGGTCTGTCATGACATAGGATGTACAGTTTCCCTCTCAGAAATCCTGCCAGTGCGAAGGGCTAGTGGGGAACACAAAAGGAAGATTAGGGAGATAAACCAGTGGCTCAGGGAGTGGTGTGAGGCCAGCGGGTATGAGTTGATGGGGGATTGGGGGAGACCTGGGAGGATAAGGAGCTGTATGCTAGAGATAGACTCCATCTCAATTTGGAGGGGAGCGGAATCCTTAAGTTGAAAATAGAGGGGTTCATTGGTGAAAAGTGGGGTTTAAACTTGTGAAGGGGGGAAGGATGGGAGAAAAGGCTGTCAAGGGGGTGCCGATAAAGGAGGGACTCTGTCTCCACCCCCCGGGGAAGCTGGAAGATTGTGGGAAAAGGCAGACTGGTAAGGTGCAGACCAGGGAAAACAGAATCCCCATGGGAACACAAGCAGGGGAAATGGAAGCATAGGGAAAGGGTGGAAGGTAGTCCTGCTAAATGCCAGGAGCTTGGGTAATAAAATGCCTGAGCTCCAGGTGAGGCTAACTGAGGGTGCGGTGGATGTGGCAGCAGTCACTGAGACCTGGGCCACTGCAGGACATGACTGGGACCTGAACCTGGAGGGTTACACTATGTTCAGGAAGGACAGGGGGAAGGAAGGGGAGGAGGGGTAGCAATGATAGTCAAAAACTGCATTGGCATAGGGGGAGTAGAGGAGGCAGAGGGAACCGTGGAGGCAATTTGGGTCACCTTGATAACAAGGGGGGGCAAGAGAGTAAAAATAGGAGTGGTGTATAGACCCCCTGCCCTGGCGGAGGGGCGGAGGAGCTGGAGGAGAGTCTGGTGGCAGATGTTGGGAGTCACTGCAGACTGGGCAGAGGAATGGTGGTGGTGTTGGGGGACTTAAACATGCCAGGAACAGACTGGGAGACTATGACATCCTCTGTGACCAGGGAACAGAGGTTGTTGGATGTCTTTCAAGAGGCGTTCCTAACTCAGCAGGTGGGGGAACCGACCAGGGAGGCCGGGTCCTGGATGTGGTCCTGGCAGACAGTGACCAGGTTGGGGGCCTGGAGGTAAGGGACCCGTTGGCGGGGAGTGACCATGCCACGGTCTGGTTCTGCCTGGACCTAGGAGGGCTAGAAGGCTGCACAAAGACGGAGGTAACTGACTCAGGGGTGACGGATTTTAAGGAAATGGGAAGGATCCTTAAGGAGCATTTGTATGTGATTGGGTCAGACATGGATGCTGATAGTAGGTGGGAAATCATCAGGAGAGGAGTGCAGGATGCTACCAGCACCTGTGCAAGAGTAAGACGAAAATGCGGTAGGGTCCAAAAACCCTGCTGGTGGACCAGGGAGGTCCAGGAGGTGGTGCAGGAAAAGAAGGCAGCCTATAGGCAATTCAAGTGCTCAAGGAGTGAAAGGGATCAAGGAGAGTATGAGCTGATGGCTAGAAGGGCCACTAGGGTGGTGAGGGTGGCTAAGGCAAGGAAGGAGCAGAACCTGGCCAGGGAAATTAGGAGAGGGAACAAGGAGTTCTTTAGATACACTGGGGAAAAATGAAGGGTGAAGGAGCAGATTAGCAGGATTAAATCAGGGGAGAGATGGGCACAAGACCCGGGGGAGCAGGCTGAGGTACTAAATGAGTACTTCACCTCAGTTTTCTCACCACGGAAAATGGGGTGCTGCATCATACATGGGAGGAGACAGAGATACTGGGGGGGGACCCTTACCAATCGGCGGGTCTGGGGAGAGGGGGAGGCATCACTGGCAGGAGGGGGGAGGGCTAAGCAGGGAGAAGAGGTACCGGAAGGGGAAATCACAGCAAAGAGAGTGAGGGAAGCCCTCAGCTCCCTTAAGATGGAGAAAGCACCGGGGCTGGATAAACTACATCCCAGAGTGCTGAAGGAACTTGCGGATGTCCTGGTGAAACCCCTGGTGGAGATTTTCACCATTTGTCTGAGGACAAGGTGGGTGCCCCAGGACTGGAAGATGGCGCAAATAGTGCCTATCCACAAGGGGGGGATCAAGGGAGGTGGCAGGGAACTACAGGCCTGTCAGCCTGACATTGGTGGTGAGCAAGGTGATGGAGGTCATTGTCAAGGAGAGGCTAGGGGGGGACCTGGGAAAGTCAGGGTGCCTGGACGATAGACAGCATGGATTCGTCCCAGGGAAATCATGTCAGACAAACCTTGTGGAGTTCTATGACTGGGTGATGAGTGCCTTGGACCTGGGTAGACCAGTGGACGTCCTCTTTCTAGACTTCAGCAAGGCATATGACTCTGTTCCTCACATGGGCCTGTTGGATAAGCTGGGAGAAATGGGGGTGGGGAACCAGATGATCAGATGGATAGGCAATTGGCTCCAGGACCAGACCCAGAGGGTCGTAGTTGGCAGGATAGTCTCATCCCCAAGGAGGGTCATTAGTGGGGTCCCACAGGGATCAGTCCTTGGGCCCCTCCTGTTCAATGCCTACGTCTCTGACATAAGGACAGGAATCAGGAGTGAGATGAGTCTCTTTGTGGATGACTCAAAACTGGGGGAGGTGGTGGATGGGGAGGAGGGGAGGGTGGCCCTACAAGGGGACCTGGAGGCTCTGGAAAGATGATCTAGAAAGTGGAAGCTGAGGTTCAATGCAGGGAAATGCAAGGTACTCCACCTGGAGGCCAAAGACCCAGGCCAAGTGTACACCGGGGGATGCTACAAGTCTCGATGGCTGAGAGGGACCTGGGGGTGGTGGTGGATGTCAAGATGAACAACTCAGAGACTTGTAGGAGGGCAGCAGCCAAGGCCAACAGGATGCTGGGATGCATCGCTAGGGGGATCACCTCCAGAAGAAGGGAAGTGATACTCCCTCTGTATAACTGCTTGGTGAGGCCGCACCTTGAGTACTGCATGCAGTTTTGGAGGCCACACTTAAAGAGGGACATTAATCTCCTGGAGAGGGTCCAGAGGAGGGCAACCAAAATGATTTGGGGCTTGGAGGACAGGACCTATGAGGAGAGGCTCAAAGAGCTAAATATGTACACATTGGAAGAGAGAAGGGACCGGGGGGACATGATAGAGGTCTTCAGGTACATGAAGAGGGTAAAAGGGAGGAACAGTCAGGGTGCTTCAAGGAAGGATGAGGGGCCACTAGAGGGCATGGGTGGAAGCTGGAGGGGAAGATTCAGGGAGAAAGGAGGAAGTGCTACTTCACTGAGAGGTGGTGGAGTCATGGAATGTGCTGCCTAGAGGGCTGGTGGAGGCAGAGACAGTGGAGGGGTTCAAGAGGGGTGGGACAGGTACAGGGAAGGGTTCTGGAAGCAAAATCCAATGCAGCAAGAATATCTAGAACTGGGAACGGAGAAGCCAGAGAAGGCGAGGGGGGCAGCAAGGTCAGCACCCAGGGTGGGGGCTGACCAAACGAGCAGACACGAAAGACCGTTAGGCCTATTCTGCTGGCATTTTAGTATGTTAGTATGTTAATAACCTTTCTGACAATTATTGGATGGCTCCTCTGAAAGTGGGATGTCTTCTACAACAGCATTTGCCGTTTTGCTCTGTCTTTACCCAAACTTACTCACCAATGCACACTATACTCCAGTCTGGGATGGTTTACCCCCTCAGCCTTCCAACAGTTTACTTCCTACTCTTTTATAAAGAATATAATCTCTTCCCAGATACCTGACAAATTGGCTCTACTGCTCAAACCTATGACCTCTGTCTACCCACTGATATCAGCTGATAAATCCCTTCTTGTCCAACTGATATGTAAAACCAAAATGTGGGAGAATGTTTTATCTCGCTGGGCCATTAAACTATGGAACTCCCTTCCACTGAGTCTAAGAATTTCCCCTTCTCCACGCAGCTTCAAACAGAAACTTTGTATGGCTCTTTTAAGCTTTGAACCCTGCTTCTGTTCTCTATCCACCCACTCCTGCACTGGTTCCTCCTAGTTGCCTACCAACTCCAACCTCTACTACTCTTAAACCTGCCTGAAAATCTTGCCATTTCCTCTCTTCTGGCTCTTACTGACTAGTTGTATGACTTACAGCATGACTGTTAGTTATTTGCACTTACATTTCTATGTTGTTACTACATATAGATTCCTGCAAATGTACTTTCATTGCTGAAAATTTGTATAAGTGTACTATGCCTGACTTCTACTTGTTCCCATGAATTTTTGTTGTATCTACTATTGTCTACATACCATTTATTGTAATCTCCCAGGTTGTACCCAAAATTAGGCAGCTGAGCTGTCGTGTGTACCTACCCAGTTAACAAAAACTAAGTAAATAAATGTGTATGGGACTTCAAATAAAAATGTATTTTAAAGACTAACTGCTAACAGTAGTTTAAGAACTAGAAACTGATGTGTTTTTTAGATGAGATTGCACCAGCTTAGCTGCTGCACACATTGCAAGCATGCAGCATGTGATCCTGATGTGATGTTTAAGTGATATTCATACCAGCTTAACTGCTGCATTCATATCAAGTGTGCAACATGTGAATCTGATGTAATTTTTAGAAGATGTTCACACCAGCTTACCTGCTGCACACATGTCAAGCTTGCAGTATGTGAACCTGATCTGCTTTTTAGACCTAGTTCACATAGGTTCACTTTTTGTATACGAACAGCATGCAAACATTGCACAATTAAACATGTGGCATGCATTCTGCAAGTGCACAGCACACCTATATTTCTGTAAGTTGAGTCTGCTCATGAAGCTGAGCCCTCAAGTGCAAAACATATATATATATAAACAGTGATTTATCAAAAAGCACACTAAGCTGTTCAGCTGGGTGCAGTTCAAGTACACCCAGAGAAAACTAGTTTTGCCTGTTAGTGGAGCGTGTTTGCTTCCACTGAAATTGGAATGCCTTTGAGAGGAATAGCAATGTTGCCATGACAAAAAGCTATGTAGGTACACTGATGTTTCTTCAAAAAAGGAATATATGCCAATGAACTCAGTTGGGGGAGGGGTTGATTTCTTTGGGCCCTTGTTCTTGCAGACTCTCCATTCTGAAGAAAGTTTTCTCTCAGTTGGGGTAGTGGTTAATGTCTTGTGTTCTGTTGTGTATGTGGGTCTAGGGATAGGTGTCTCCTATTGCACAACTGTTAGGGTGTCAATGTGTCCCATAAAGGAGCTATTATACTTCCCCTTAACATTATTGGCTTCAGAGACCCTATAGTAAATCAATATAGGCTTTCAATATTGTAAAGCCATACTAGTTATATGATATACTAGTTGTAGGAAAAGATTGAGTAACATAAATAAATAAAATAAAATAAATAAATGCTCAAGTTTCGGTAAGTGAAGGTTGCACATAGTGACATGTATGGGTGATTTATTACAATATGTTACATATTGATGCATTGTTCATGGGCTTTTAAGCCCATGTAACACATATGGGTAAATGTGGCAAAAACAAAGGTAATTGAAGAAGTGCAAATTGTCATAACATAAATATACCATCTGTGAATTCTGCAACTGCTAACAGAAATATTCTTCAAGTTAATGGCATGTCATAATATATATAATCATTTTATATCTGTGCAGATACTGTATAGGATAATGTAACATTTAAGCCTGTACATAGTAAAGAGCTTTGTAGAGCAAAACAGAAACATTATTTATAATACAGACTTGACACAGATCCCAAGTTTCCTGGGCAGGGGAGAGTCCCCCAATTTGGGGTACATACCTTGAATGTCTCCCTAGGCTCCGATGATGCCTATTTCCTGGCTGATATTCCACCAGAGAAGTTAACTTAATGTACAGTAATGTTCTGAGATTATCCTGCGTGAGTGTGCAGACCCATGTAACTGCATTATCCCTTTAAGAGATCCAGTTCTGTGTATAGTGTACATAGCCTGGGTTGTGTCCGAGTGAAACAAAGCTCACAACAAGCCAGGCAAAACTCTAATAAATTCCACTCCACAGCCACTTAATAGTGCAGAGGGAACAATACAAAGTTCTGTAAATATTTATTTCTAAGTCCTGCTTGTTACAGTGAAAATGAGTTGTTTACATTAGCCATTTATTCCTACAATATGGGAGCCATCATGTTTGGTCTGGGACTTGGCATTTTGAATAATCAGAACCAAGGGGTCCTCAAGGTGTCCCAATCACAGTGACTTGTGGGAAAAGCTGTGAACATTCTTTTTGGTGCCTACATTACCCTCATGGGAGCTCCTGGGCTGTGACTGACAAAAAAGGCAGCCAACCAGAATACAGAAATCCTGGTCTTCAGTCTGGAACTGTTTAAACAGTGAGTCAATTCATCTCGAGCATCCAGTGAGTAAGAAGGAGTCCAGACAGGACTGCCTCTCTCTCTCTCCCTCTCTCAAGACAGCCTGTGGAGAGGCCATTTAACTCAAGCCATTGAGAAACAAGCACCCTGTGTGTGGGATGACTTGCCTGCCCTACAGAACTCAAACCCTTTTGGACTGCCTAAAAGCACAGAAAGAGTGAATCTTCTTAAGCTCTGTGAGAATTGGAAGTTTGTGGGGATTTTCGGCCTGCTTTGCCACACTGCAAGGCCTAAAACTGCATAAATGCAGAACTGAAGAAGTAAGTTTTTCTGCCTGACTAAGTTCAGAGTGTTTAAAACTGGAGGAATCATTTTACCTGAAGAGAGTGAACCTGACTGGATGGTGAGGAGATTTCTCAGTCTAAGGGATCCAGTGCATTTGGAGCCTGTTCAGGTGGTGTTTGTCTGTTACCTCCAGTTGGGAAGAAAAGAGACCTGTTGGCAGTTGTTCCAGTTTGCTGTTTAAGTCAGCCCATTGTCTGCATGTTAAAAGACTTTACCTATATGTTACTAAGCCAAGTTTCCACTACAGGGCCTATGTCACTGGCCCCAAAAGACTGTCCATGCACCTGTTCTAGCTACTGCTCATCAAGAGACCAGCCTTGTGGAATCAGCCCCTTTGTATAACCAACATACTAACTGCAGAGATGCAGAGAAAAGGAAAAGACTCATGTTGGTAGACCCTCAGTGACATCATTTCCTGTCAGGAGCCCAACACATATGGCAACCACCAGCCCCTAATTACAGGCTGATTTACATACAGTATGAATAACTCTGGACTGCAAAGATCACAAATAAATACAATGTCTCATTTAATTAGTTTTTTATGAACTTACAGACATTAATAAATCCTGCAGATGACAGTTCCCCTTTAAAAGAGTAATGGATTGTAATTCTGAGGTGGTGGTGTGCATGCTAAAATGCTCATGTTGTAGGTTCTATATAGGCAGAACAAAAAGGAAAATAAGGTTCCACC
The DNA here is from genome assembly GCA_016271365.2 of Neoceratodus forsteri. Classification (NCBI taxonomy): domain Eukaryota; kingdom Metazoa; phylum Chordata; order Ceratodontiformes; family Ceratodontidae; genus Neoceratodus; species Neoceratodus forsteri. The sequence continues at coordinate 1,158,160,105 of CM028130.1, read as the reverse complement.
TATATGAACACAGACTGGCCATAAAGAACAATAACCAAACATATGCAATGCCAGTTAATATGAATATGGAAACCGATAGAAAGGAATCACTGAACAAAATAAAATAGTTAAAAATAAGCATTGAACACGTTTGTTATTATTTTTTTTTCTTTCTTCACTAGATGTCATGCCTTATAAACACAAGTTGATGAAATTATAAGGAGAGTATCCACCCCTTTTTTGTGCAAGGTTGTGTGATGTCACTGAATTATGTAAATGTTGTTCTGTCACAGCAAGGAAGCAAATGGTTATTGGGTAATTTTACTTTAAAAAGTACCTGTTTTTTAAAACACTATGGGCTGGATATTCAAACTGTGCTATTTTGTGGCGCAAGCCCTTGCGCTGCACAAAATAATTGTGCAGGGGTGTGGCTGGAGCGATATTCAAAGGAGTTGCGCTTTTGAGCAACTCCTTTGAATATCACCCCACCACAGCCACTGTGCATGGCATTGTGGAACTTGCGCCACCCAAGTGGTCAGAGGAGCATTCAACTCTGAGGTGGCGCTAGTACCATTGCGCCATGCACAATTCTCCAGATTCAGTAGACATGCAAATGGGGCCATAATTCATGCAAGGCACAGGGGAGCCATTTGCATCTGTTTATGGCCCCATTTGCATGCCATTAGCATGCAGGTGCACTGATCCCCGAGGATGTGCGCCTGGCGCCCTGCCAGGCAGCAGCCATCGGGGACCGACGCCCCCTGCAGCCCGATCGCGGGCAAATGTGTATAAACCCCCCCCGACTGGCGTGATTGTGGGCAAAAGCATCAAAATCCCCCTCCCCAAGTGGCCTGATCGCGGGCAACAGCCTAAATAACCCCGCCACCAGCCCGATCGCAGGCAGCAAAGTGTCCCCTCCCAGAACATATCCCTGGTGGTCCAGTGGACTGCTAAGCCCAATCATGGGCTGAAGAAGTGTAAACCACCCCCCTGAACATATCCCTGGTGGTTCAGTGGAAGCCCGATCGTGGGCTGAAGAATTGTAACCACCCCTCCCGGACGTATCCCTGGTGGTCCACTGGACCGATAAGCCCGATCGCTGGCTGCATATCGTGGTCAAAACCCCGCCCCTGCACCATATCCTGGTGATCTAGTGTCCTCATTCATTTGAGTTCATTAACCTGCCTTCTTCCTTGCTGTGCCAGTAAGGTTATCTCATTCTCGCTTCGTTACTCGCCGCCGCTGATTGACGCCCAGTAGAAGCAGACGCCTGATTGCGAGAGAAGAGCTGTCGGCATGCAGCTTTACGTTCATACAGACAGTTCAGATATGTGAATGAATTCATCCATTCAACATATCTGACCGCCTGTACGGTATGGGCTGCACGCCCACTGGCTCTTGCTCTGCACCAATCGGGCATGCAGCCCTCACTGGGCAGTCAGTCGGCGGGCGGTGGGGTGGCAGGCGGGTGGGATGCTGCCACCACCGCTGTGGGGAGCGGGTGGTGGGGCTTCATGGGTGGGGGGACACTAGATCACCAGAGATATGGTCTTGGGGCAGGGGGTTTGACACATTATGCAGCCCACGATCAGGCTTATCGGTCCACTGGACCACCAGGGATATGTTCGGGGTGGTGGTTGCAATTCTTCAGCCCACGATCGGGCTTCCACTGGACCACCAGGGATACGTTCGGGGGGGGGGTTACAACTCTTCAGCCTGTGCCTTGGACATTCTCCTGGGTGCTGTTTACGGCCCCAATGTAGATTCCCTTAGTTTTTTTGCCCAGATAATTAAAGTCCTAACTCCCTTTTTGGACACTCCCAAGGTCATGGGATGATTTTAATCTTGTTTTTGATCAGGCCCTTGACAGGTCAGGTCAATCTGGTCAAGGTCTTTCCCCGGCACAAAGAGCCGTTAGAGACCTGATGGACTCCATTGGTCTTTGAGATATATGGCACGTATTGCATCCCAATACACTTTTGTTTCTCCAGTGCACGCAACCTCCTCTAGGATTGATTATATCCTCATCTCTCAAATCCTGTTACCAGGGGTTATATGTTTTAGCATTGTTTCAGGACCCCCTTCGGATCACTCTGTGGTCACCTGCCTAATAACCTTGGCCTCATTGCCAAATAAAAGGGGCAGATGGAATCTGAATAACAAAATCCTGAAGGAGCCAAAGATGGTTCAATACCTAGCATCCCAAATAGAGCAGTTTATTGCTTCTAATTCTAACTATATGGGGAAGCAGGACATGATATGGAGTGCCTGTAAGGCATATCTGAGGGGGGTTATAATTGGTTTAACATCAAAAAGGAAGAGGGAGAGGGCACCTCAGATTTCTAACCTTCTTTCTCAAATTAGGAGTATGGAGACTGTTCTTTCTCTTTCTTCCTCTGAGCTATTCAAACAAGATTTAATGAAACTAAAAGAAGCCTACTTAGTAATGTTAATGGAACAAGCTGAATATGCAATTTTGAAAACAAATGCGGTATATACCGATCAGGGCGAGAAGGTGGGCAAAATGCTAGCATTACGTATTAAGCAACAGGAATCTGCCAGATTCATTCCTGCTATCCACTCTCTTAGTGATAATTCTCTTAAGGTCTCGCCCCTGGAGATAGCGGAGGAGTTTACAAAGTACTTTCAGGATTTATATGGCCCTATGGTTAATTCCCCATCTTAGGAAAGACTTTATGAATATGAGTGATTTACAGTTGCCAACCCTTACACAATCCCAGCAAATAATTCTGGAGTCTCCCATCTCTGAGGGTGAAATTGAAAGAGTAATTAAATCTCTCCCATTCGACAAATCTCCAGGCCCTGGTGGGTTTACTTCTAATTTTTATAAAGCTTTCTCAAAGCAGCTTATTTCCATCCTGTTGCCACTTTTCCAGGCTATTCTCTCAGTTAAAGTCTCTGATCCCTCTCTTTTTGAGGCCTGAATAGTTCTGTTGCCCAAACTGGACAGACCCGCCGGATCAGGTGGCAAGCTACAGGCCGATATCCCTACTTAACCAAGATATTAAAATCCTGGCAAAATTACTAGTCGACCGGTGGAGACAGTACTTCATTCTCTTATCGGGGCTGCACAGGTTGGTTTCATGAAAGGGAGATCATTGGTTGACCATCTGAGGACCCTGTCCCATATCTTCTTGGCATCCAAGGATGTTCCTCATCCAATGGTCTTGATCTCGTTGGATGCTGAGAAGGCATTTGACAGAGTCCATTGGGAGTACCTATTTGTTATGATGGAAGCCTTCAGTTTCCCTAGGGAATTCCAGAATTGGGTGAGTTCTCTATATAAGTTCCCTCTGCCAAAATCTCATATAATGGAGTTATTTCTAACCCCTTTAGACTATATGTTAGGACTAGACAAGGGTGTCCCCATCTCCTCTTCTCTTTAATATTTATTTAGAGCCGCTTATCAGAAGGTTATCAGAAGCTCAGGGTATATCAGGTATCTCTCTCGGGTAACAGATGGTTAAAGTGGCAGCCTATGCAGATGATTTATTGTTACAGCTATCGCATCCACTTACATCTATTCCTGCTATCCTAAAGCTTATAGACGATTTCAGCAAGGTTTCAAATTATAAACTTAATGTAGGAAAGACGGTAGTTTTTCCTCTTAATCTATAGGGTCTGTAAGCAGGATATTACTGTGTTTGGTCTCACCTGGAAGTCTGATTATATTAAATACCTTGGGTTTCTTTTAGCAAGTAGCACTACGTGGCTCAGACAGTTAAATATTGATGCATTAGTACATAAAGTCGATCTTGACCTTCGTAGGTGGGTTCTACTCCCTCTCTGTCTATGGGGCAGAATAAATTTAATAAAAATGAATGTTTTCCCTCGTCTGTTCTACACCCCTCAACATGTTGAATGTGTGGCTTCCCTTGTCCTGGGTCAAAAAGGTACATGGTATGATTTCCACTTTTATATGGGGAGATAAGAAGGCCAGAATGGCATTTCATAAGTTAGCGGCCCAAAGGCCAAAGAAGGTTTAAGACTTCCCCATATCGGGCTATACTATTGGGCCAGCCAGGCCAATAAGTATCTCAGATGGCGGACCGTGGACCAGCTCTCCATGGTTGCTACATATATCCTGACTTGGTTAGCTGTCGAATCTGCTTCCATTAAAAAAAACGGTCTTTCCCCCGCTGCGTTGTTATATACCAAAACTGGTTCTCTACCAAAGTCTCTGTGTAGTTCCTCTATAGCTGTCTCTATCATGGTTCATACTCAGTTGTGCGCATTCCTAAGATATATGAATCTCAAGGATTTATCACAACCTGTAATAGGCAGTCCCAATTTCTTATTAGAAGGTAAGCCCCTCCCAGCCACATGGCTTTCTCAGATTCAAAATTGCTGTCTAGAGGAGTTTGTGTTACCTAATAGTCAATAGTATTCTTCAGCTGATATTATGTGTAAGGTCTCAATACCTCGTGCAAATATTTTTTTAAAGTTTCCAGTTTCATCACCTTTTGGTTAAGGTAATAGGGCCGAGACTCCCACCTCCTAATTTCAATTTTCAGAGCACCTTAATGGAGTTTGCAGGTCTGCCTCATGCTGCATCCAAAATATATAGTGTTCTCTTCACTTGGGCCTACCCTGATAATTATGCTCCCTTCTCCTTTTGGTCCTCTCTCTTTCAGGGTAAAGATTTGGACTGGTCTCTCCTGCGGCAGAACTGCCATAAATTCCTTAAGCAGGACAGACTTAGGCTAATCCAGTTTAAGATTCTGCATAATATCTACTACTCACCGGAGAAACTTGCTAGGCTTGGTCTTGTGTCCTCCCCCCTTTGTACAAGATGTCAATCTCAAGAAGGAGATCTTCTTCATATCTTCTGGAGCTGTTCTAAAATTGCTCCACTCTGGACTGCGATCAAACAGCGTGTTGACCCTCTGTTGGGGCTCTCGGACCTCTTCACCCCCAAAATTGACCTCCTTGGAGATTTTTCCTCCATCCTGGTGGTGAACAGGAAGTATTATATAGCCCTGATGTCGATGTCTGTTAAAAAGGTGATTTTAAGACATTGGAGGGATACGGAGGTGCCAACATATGTTGAATAGCTTCAGGAGTTAATTGCAAATCTCAGAACTGAAAGGACTAATGCCAGTTTATCTAACAAACTTAAGAAGTTCGATAAAATCTGGGGACCACTTCAGGCTCTCTATGCACTTCAAGGTTGCTTTAATAGGTTACATTCATAGGGATAGTGCTAGAGATGTAAAACGCGCTGGGTTGTTCAGGGTGGAGTGAGGTAGGGTGGATGGGAGGTGGAGACAGCGAATCACTTCATACTCTATACCTGCTGCATATGGACATTTTATCCATTGTCATGATTCACTCTTTGTACTGGAAAATTAATAAAGTTTGAATTGGAAAAAAAGGAAATTGGGGATTCCTGCCCATAAAATTACTGTGCATTGCTTGTTGGGGTGGTATAAAGCTGAGGAGGTTGATTCTCAAAAGGTGTTGATGTTATTGGATATGCCTCTGGGCACCAACAAAGCTACTTTAACTTTAATACCTACTTTTATATTCACACATACATTAAAAAAAAGTAACCTGCTTTATCCAATGTCCTTATTCCTTTATTTGAAATTAACTCATGAAACACATTCTTGCATAGTCAATTAAAGGTGAAAGATAATGGCTAGTATGAGACTCCATATGAACTCGAGGGAAGATAGCAATGTACTGCGACTTGAACAAGTACATGTTTACTGTTTCATATATGAGTAAGCATATGAACAACTTTAAATAATTATAAAAACTGGGGCTGTTCCGAGTCTAGTACCTTTTGTAAAGTATATTCAAAGCTACGGTAGTACATAAATGAAATGTGCTTCATACAAACCATCACATCCAGTGCTCGGATTCCTTTCTAAATGTGAGAGCTTACTAAAATTTAAAACTTCAAAACTAAAGTGTACATGAGCATCTACCCTCAGTGCAAGTATGAAATAGATTAAAAAAGGGGGGTAAGGGAAGAATTGGGAGGAAGAATGACAGGCTGGGAAAATAGAAACAATTGAAAGTATATGAGTCCATAGCTGGAAACTGCATGATGAAAGCAATGGGGTGAAAAATAACCTATGGAACTTTTGGTTTAAATTAACTTTGGGACTTGAAACCCTATTTATGATCTCTGTTTGAGGTTACTTTTTATGAACTTCCTATTCGTGGGCAACCATTTTTCAGTATGTTCGTTCTTGTAGTGTACTAATGTGTTATCTAGAGTTTTGATAGCACTGTCTTCCCATGGTTTATACTTTACATTTTAATTTTTCCACAGACTTTTTTCACCCTGTTGCTTTCATCCTGCTACTTCTAAGAGCAGACTTGTCTATTTTCAGTTGTTACTGTATTTTTTTAGTCTATTACTCGTCTCCAGATCCTCCCCCCCTTCTCAAATCTATTTCCTACTTCTACTGAGGGTAAATGGTCACGCACCTTAGTCCTGGAGTTTTCCTTTATTTTAAGCTCTCAACATCTAAGAAAGGATCTGAGCATTGTACATTATGGTTTATATGAAATATATTTCATTTAAGCACTTGCTTTGATTGTAAGAAAGGCACCAAACTAGATTGTCATTAGTAATTAGCAATGTGTAGAGGCATTTTGGTGACAGTAATTCATAATTGTTGTATGAAATTTACTTGTATTATCCAAACCCCAGATGCCTATGAGACTCAAAATGAACGAATCTGAAACAAATGTACACGAACCAAACAGTACCCTGTACATGTTTACTGTTTTACATACTTAGTAAACAGATGGATGACTTTATTTAAAAAATGATCAAAACTGGGGTTACTCTAATTCTAGTGTATTTCATACATTCAAAGCTACAGTACTGCTTAAATGAAATGTGCTTCATATAAACCATCATGTTCAATACTCAGATTTTGTTCTTAATATGAGAATTCATTAGCTTTGAAAGTAAGAAAGGTGCTAGAATTAGAGCAGTCCCAGTTTTTACAGTTCATTGATTAAAGTTTGTCCATCTGTTTACTTATCTATGAAACTATAAACATGTACTGTACTTGTTCAGTTCATAGTACATTTGTTTCCAGTTAGTTTACTTTTGGGACTTTCACAGGCATCTGGGGTTTGGTTTAGTATGAGTAAATTTTATAGAACAGTTAAGAATTACTATCTCCAAAATGCCCCTGCACTTCATTTGTTAATTTCTGAATGGTGATCTACTTTGGCTTATGATTGTGTCACTGTAAAGTCTCAAGTTTTAACGATCACTGAGCCACTATACACCTTCACTGAACTAACGTCAGTCCTGATGCAATTTAATGTAAGTGGGTTTCTAGGAAGGGTTTTTACAAAGAAACGGAGAAATAGGGAATACCATTTAAAAAAAGACAATTTTATTGAGAGTTTATCAACAAATAGACCACATTGAATCTAGGTGTCATAAGGAAGGCATACTAGTGATTAAAAAAATGAAAAATACAGGAAGGGTGATGGACTGATATAAATGAAACTTAGATACCACCTTCGGAAGGAATTTCCTGCTAGTCCTAACGATCACCTTGTTCTCATGGAAGATAATGTAAGTAAGATCAGTTCAAATGGATTGGAGCTCACACACTCTTCTTGTTGAAGTAATTGCCATGAGGAAAACAGCTTTCCATGTGACATATTTCAAATCAGCTATATCCACTAGCTCAGAGTAAGGCTCCATGAGTTTGGCTCTGAACACATTCAGGTTCCAAGAGGGAGTGGTTCCCTAACAGGGGGAAACATACAATATGTTCCAAGCCTTCGACATTTTTCATAAAAATAGGTTGTGAAGCTATTGTTCTCTGAAGACCTGCAGACAAATAAGCAGATGCTGCTGCTAAGTGAACCCTGAGGGTTGCAGGCTTGAGGCCTAAAGCCTGCAAGTGCACTAGATAATCAAGCAATGAAGATAAGCTTGCCTTAAGGGGACTGATTTGCTTTGGTGTGCACCAGATGAAAAATCTTTTCCACTTTGAAGCATACAGTAAGTCTTTCTGGTAGAAGTTTGCCTGCAAAGTTTCAGGAATTTAAGGGCCTCTTCTGGCAAGTTACATTTAGAAAAGTTTAATTCCTCAAGAACCAGGCCTTTAGGTAAAAGCTCTTGAGGTTCAGAAAAACTATTGTGCCTTGAACAGCTGTTAGGAGATTGTATCTCTAGGGAAGATTAATTTATTGTTTGCTGGACAGGGTGAGCAATAGAGGGTACCATGGCTGTCTGGCCCATAGACACATAGATTTTGATGGCAGATAAGGACCACTTGGCCCACCTAGTCTGCCCATTTCCCTACCTACTGGATAAGCTGCAGATCCTAGTTAACCAACAGTCTCTTTCTTCCTAGCCCCCCCCCCACAAGGATTGCCTTATGTCTGTCCCATGCATTCTTGAATTCTCCAAGTTTTAGACCCCACAGCCTCCTCAGGAAAGTGGTTCTATGTGTCATCCACCCTCTCTGTGAAAAAATACTTCCACACATTGCCTCTGAGCCATCCCCCTCTATCTTCAAATTGTGTCACCTTGTTCTTGCACATCTCTTTTTCTGAAAGATGCTACCCTCTTAGACTTTGTTGATTCCACTTAGGTACTTAAAAGCCTCAATCATGCCCCCCCCTTCTTCAAGGGTATACATATTAAGCTCCTTTAGTCTCTCCTCATATGGCTTCTCTTGCAGAGCTTTCACCATTTTAGTTGCCCTCCTCTGGACTGCCTCCAACCTGTCTATGTCCTTGCAGAGATGGGGTCTCCAGAACTTGACGAAGTACTCCAGATGGGGTCTCACCAACTGTCTGTACAGAGGGATAACAATGTCATATTCTCTGCTGGTGATGCCTCTCCCTATACAGTATATCCCAGTATTCCCTCAGCCCTCCCTACTGCCTTCTCACATTGCTTGCTAACCTAAAGTTCATCTGATATGATTATCTCCAGGTCCCTTTCCATTTTTGTTGTTGTTACTACCCCCACCACACTGTGTACTCGTCCCCTGGATTTTGTACCCCAGGTGTATTATTTTGCACTTCTTTGGATTGAATCCAAGCTGCCATACGTCTGACCATTTCTCTGACCTTGCCAAGTCCCTTTTCATCCTTTCCACTGCTCCTTGTGTATCAACCCTGTTGCAGATCTCTGTGTCATATGCAAAGAGGCATACTTTTCCTTCTGGTCCTCTGCAATATCACTTATAAAGACATTTAAAAGGACTGAACCCAGTACTGAACCCTGCAGTACCCCACTAGTAACCCCCTTTCTTCAGAGTGGACTCAATTTACTATTACTTTCTGTGTCCTGTTGTCCAGCCAATGTTTTACCCAGGCTACCACCCTGGGACCCACTCCCAGGCTGGCTAATCTGTTTATTAATCTTTTGTGTGGGACTGTGTCAAATGCCTTGCTAAAGTCTAGGTAAGCCATGTTCACAGCCCCTCCCTGGTCTACTAATTTGGTCACCCAGTCAAATACATTGATTAGATTTGTCTGACATGGCCTTCCCACAGTGAATCCATGCTGCCTTGGGTCTTGTGCACTGCTGGCCTCTAGGTACTTAACAATTCTTTCCTTCAGAAGTGATTACATAATTTTCCCTATGACAGAGGTCAAACTGACAGGTCTGTAGTTTCCTGCCTCTGTCTTGCTCCCACAGTTTTTGAAGGGAATCACATCTGCCCTCCTCCAGTCCTCAGGTACCACACCATCCTCCTATGATTTGTTAAAAGGGTAGCCAGTGGTGTCACTAGTTTTTCTCTTAATTCTTTTAGAATTGAGGTGAATCCAATCAGGCCCCATTGCTTTGTCCACCTTCAGTTTTAGGAGTTGTTTCAGAACCCTTTCTTCTGTGAAAGGACTGGGATCAACCTCCCCCTTATCTGGAGTGCTTCTGCTAATTGGATTAGGTACTTCCCCCTCCTCCTCTTTTGTCAATACTGAGCAGGAGTATTCTTTCAGTATCCCTTCTTTTTCACTGTCCCACTCTGCCACCCACTGTCCATTCTATTCAGCCTCACTATCCCTCCCTTTGCCTTTCAATGCTCCCCAATGTACCTATAAAGGGTTTTATCCCTCTTCTTAAATGAGTTGGCTGTCTTTTCTTTAGTTTGGGCCTTTGCTATTCTGACTTTCTTTCCTGCTTCCTTCTGTCTGAACTGGTACAGTTCTTTGTTCTGCTCCTTCTACTTCCTAAATGCTATATTTTTCTTCCTAACCTTCCCCACCACCTCTTTTAAGAAACATAGTGGCTTTTTCTTTCATGTTGCTTAGTTTATTTGCTTCACATAAAGGCTTGTTGCCTCTGTGACAGCAGTTTTATGTTTCCCCATTGTTGCTCCACCCCTCCTTCTTGCCTGTTTGCTAGTGCTTTTCTAAGGCACTCTCCCATTTTAACAAAGTCAGTCCTCCTAAAGTCCAGTACCCTCACTTTTGTATGGCTTCACTCTGCAGCTGAGTTTATCATGAACCATACTGTTTGGTGATCACTTGTTTCCAGATGGCTACCCACTTCTAGATCTGAGAACCTCTTACTGTCCCCATTTGAGAGTACAAGGTCTAAGATTGCTTCTTCCTGAGTGGGTTCCAACACTAGCTGTCTGAGGCATGCCCCTGTAGGGCATCGAGAATGGCCCTGCTATTGGATGTGGATGCAGCAAAGGTGCTCCAGTTTACATCTGGCATATTACGGTCCCCCATCAACAATATCTCCCCTTTCTCTGCTATCCTAAGGATGCCTTCTATCATATCATTGTCCATTCCCTCCCTTGAGATGGGGGCCTGTATACAACCCCTGTGCACATTGTGGTGCCATTTCCCATCTCTAAGGTGACCCACAGTGCCTTCTCTCCTCCCTATTTACTCTTTTGTTCTGTTGCTTTTATCCCTTCCCTTACATAGAGAGCTACTCCTCATCTTCCTCCTCCTCCTCCTCCTCTTCTACCCTCCCTGTCTCTCCTGTAGGTTGTGTATCCTGGCACGTTAACATCCTAGTCATGGTTCTCTGTCTACCATGTTTCTGTGACTGCCACAATATCCAGGCATCCCTCTTCCATCAAGGCCACCAGTTCAAGGAGCTTGTTGCCCAGACTATGAGCATTGGTACTAATTACCCTCCATTTCTTGATGGCCTTACCCCTTTTTGCCTCATCCCTGTCCTTACTGCCTTTGTCATTGTCTCCATTTACACTGGGCCCTTCTCCCTATCAATGTCTCTATCTTGGTGTTTACCTCAATAGCTACCCTGATATTTTTTTGGGGGGCTAAGATTTCTCTGCTCCTTTCCAGTGCCTTACCCCTTGGCTAGTTTAAATGCTTGCCAATGAAGCATTTAAATCTATCACCTAGGATTCTGGTTCACGTCTTGGACAGATGCAGACCATCACACCAGTATAGGCCTGCATCACTCCAGGTGGACACCCAGTCCCCATCGAAGCCAAACCTCTAAGCTCATAACCAGTTTTTCAACCACTGTTTGAATCCCATGGCTTGGTTCCCCAGCCTCACCCATACCATAGACAGTCAGCACCTTTGAATAGGGTACTGTGTGTGCTACTTATCTAAGGTCCCTCCCCAACTTCATAAACTCCTCCTGCACTGTTCTGATCCCTTTCCCAGCCAGATAATTTGTCCCTAGGTGGACAATGACATCCAGTCTGGAGCAACCAGTATCACGGCTGCAGACTGACTGTTGTGTTTAAGAAGGACTCTCAATATCAGTGGAAATGGAAGGGAAAACATACAGGAATTTCCCTTTCCTATCCATGACTAATGCCTCCATGGGTACAGTGCCCAAGGAGGGGGACTGCAGCAATAAAGTAGAAGCTGATAGTTTCCTTTTGAGGATCTTGTACCTCCTTGCTTATTGATGTACCACATAGTAGTTGTATGTCTGCTTTGACCTGGACTGACTGACCCCACAAATAATGAGCAAAGGACTTTAGGGCAAGCAGGACTGCTCTCAACTCTGAAAGGTTAATATGTTGTGTATACTCCTGGGGTGACCAAATTCCATTGAATTTTGAGGTTGCCTGTGTGTTTCCTCCACCCTAAGAGGGAGGCATCTGTTGTTAAAACCACTGTATGGTGCTGTTTATGAAAAGGGATGCCCTGCCTGAGGTTGTCCGCTTGTTTCAACCTCTGCAGAGCCAGTAGCAGAGGTCTTGTGACTGTCACAAGCTTTGAAATGGGGTCCTTCTTTGGGGCCAATGGAATCTCAGCTGATATTGAATATCTCTCATCTGAAACCTGGAGACTGATACTACTGTGGTAGTTGAGGCAAGTGTCCTAGCAATGCTAGGAACTATCTTGCAGTCCTGAAATGACCTAAAGTAAAGGAGTTTGCTAGGGGTTAGTAAATTTGTCACTCTCTCCTGGGGGAGAAATGCTTTGCCCTGGACAGTATACAGTTCTGCTCCAGTGAATTCCAATGACTGATTTGGTTCCATTTGAGACTTTTGAGTGTTGATTTGGAATCCCAGAGACTCCAGCACACTTTGGGTGACCCTAATGGAGTCTTTAACCTGCTAGTATGACTCTACTATGATTAGCCTGTGATCCAGGTAAGGGAAGACACTCATTCCTTGCCTCATGAGGTAAGCTGCCACCACTGACTGATAAAGGACTGTCTGCCTGAAACACATCAGACAGGTGTTTATTTTGTTTTGCCAAACCACTAATACTACTATGATGAATGGAGCCCACATGTGTTCTTTCTACAAGAGGTGGTGAGTGCCAGATCCTTAGCCTGTAAAAGTTTGTGAACACTCTTGGAGCAGAAGTGGGTCAGAAGGGGAGTGCTTACAAGTGGTAGTGCCCTGAGGGAAGACTGAACCTTAAATACATTCTGTGGCAAGGCCTTATTGGAATGTGAAATTAGGCATCTTTGAAATCCATAAATAAGAGCCAGTTTCCATTATTTATTTTTTAAATTTAATTTCCTTTATTGATTTCAGTATATACAACAAACAAACACACTAACATGTTTAATAAGTAGAATCACTACAATGTTAACAGACAAAATTAAAACCCAGCCAGCCCTGATGGAGAGCCATAACTAAAAACTTAAATCTGCCGCAGAAATAAAATAGTCATAAAACTGATAAAAAGGGATCCTCAATATATAGGTAGTCAACAGAGAATCTTAGGAAAGAGAACTATTAACTCTATCATAAGGTTGCTCTCCAAGGGAGAGTTAAAGAGAGAATCAGTTTCCATTCTTCAGACAAGGAATAATGATGGCAAGTGTTAGCATTTTGAAGTTGGGCTTTGCCAAGTGTTTGTTCAGGAGTCTGAGATCCAGGATTGGCTGCCAATCCCCACTCTTCTTTTGGTAAGGAAGTATCTGGAGTACATGTCCTTCCCCTTTTGGGTGAAAGGAACTGGCTCGACTGTTCTGACTTGTAGAGGCATTTTTACCTCCAGTACCAGCAAAATTATCTCTGCAGGGGCTGAAGGCTGGAAAACTCTGTGGCCATGGAGTTTTGGAAACTGTTTGAACTGCAGACAGAGATCCTGTCTCACCACCCCCAGAATCCAACTGTCTGTGGTAATGGTTCCCTGTACTGGAGATAGCAACCCAGACTGCCCATACTGGCAGAGAAGTGCAGCCTGATTTATGGAGTCAAGGATTCTGTCTGAATTGAGGTCTAGGAATGGAGATGGACTAGCTCACCTGGAAGACCTCCTGCCCCTGCCACTGTAGTAATCTCAGAACTGTGTAGACTCTACAGGTATAGAGAATGATGTATAACTCCTGGGGTAGCACCCCCTACCACTACCTATTCCTTATGTGGAACTAAAAGCAGTGAAGGCTCTCTTTTTTTGATAGTTTCTGTTTCTGCACCCCCTTCTCACATAGTCTTCCCCTTCTTCAGACTCTTCTAGGCATTGGGGCATGGCTGCACTTGGACCTCTTACCTGGGGTAACCTCCATTCTGTTTTGGTTTGCCCCACCAGTGGGGAGAGGGTGACCAGTCTCCCCTTACCACTCCCCCTACCTGTCTGTAATTTCATCAGACACCTCTCAGGGATCATCCAGGTAGAAAGGCTGTGTGCTGGAGACCGTCTCCAGGTTTAGTTGTGGGGCTATTTTCTGCTTTTTTCTTCTGGCCCCAAGGACTTTGGCACTCTAGGAGCTCCAAGAGAGGATCCTCACAATGTAACAGCTGTCTTGGAACTTAGTCCACATCCTCCCCGTCTACGGCATCCCAAAACCATACATACTCCTGTGTTTACCTAGATGGTGGTATCTCAGTGGGGATAAGTGTCCTCATTCCCCAGAGGGGGGGAGCAATCCAACAGATGCTGTATCCTCCACCCCCCAGCTAGCCCCTGATGACCCAAGTCTGCACCCAAACCCAGGCCACTGGCATCATAAGCGGTAGTGCTACTGCTGCACCAATGGGACAGCTGGAGGCTCTCTCTTTTGTGGAGTTACTCGTACAGGTGGTTTTGTAATTTTCCACCTTTTTCTTATATTTATTTATTTAGCTTTTGGTTACCAGGTAAGTACACTAGACAAGTAATATGCCTATTTTCAGGAATAGCCCGGGAGAGTACAGACATTGTGATTACATAGTGGTACAGAGGTTTATACAAGAAACATCATAGCAGACAAATTGTCTGGACAGGCACAGTTAGAGGTGACTTTAAACTAGGTATCAACAGTGGAAAAGCATTTCAGTTAATATTGAATTTCAGACATTGTGAGGTAAAACAGATTCTCTGATTGATTTACATCCAGTTTCAGACAGTTGTGCAGAAAAACAGAATCACAGGTGGTTTAGCGAATTGGACAAAATTATGAATTACAAAAAGGACAAATTATGACTCTGTCAAGTGCCAGGTGTGAACAAGCAGTATCTTAATCAAGTGCCAAGATATGACTCTGTCTTGTCACCAAGAAAGGGAATTGTTTTCACAAGAAAAATCCATAGCCTTTAACTCACTTGTCTGGTGTAAGATTGGTTGAGCCAGGCTAACCTTCTTAAAGACACTGATAGGGCTTGTATTCTGGATGCAGCATCATTTGTATCCACAGGCATGTGAAATTCACACTTTGTGGCATCCAATGCCACCCTGGCAATATCTGCCATATCATGTGCTACCTCACCTGAAACTTTATCAGTTAAAGCTATCATAGACTTCCAAAGGGCATTCTGGTATTGTGCAGCATATGCTATTAAGCTGCCTGTAGGAGAAGGGAGGAGGCTAAATAGCCTTTCTTCCCCATAGTGTATTTTTTTTCTGGAATCTTGATCTGGAGGATGAGATGAGAGAGAGAGAATTTAGCCTTATCACAGGCAGCAGCCTGTATCACACTCTCATGATATAGATGGGTATACAAATAGTCAGCAGCAGACCTATATAGTTGATACTTTTTCTCCACTTTCTTGTTTATTTATTTATTGAAATCTAGGACTACAACCTTTGAGCTACAAGCTCATTTACAAAGGTTCCACTTCAGGCATACAGTATCAATATATACAGTACAACACAAGGAATGCAAAAAGACAGAGAAAACTGTGGGGAAATAAACACAATAACAGGAACAATTACTGCAGCTACTGTACATTACCTAAAAGATAAAGAATTTTGGAAGGTAAAAAGTTGATTAAGCAACACAGTAGACCATGATTAGAGGAGAGGAAGGTAATGATAGGGGGTGGGGAAAAGGATGGTAGTAACTCGGGGTCACTTTGTCATAGGGGATAAGTGAAGGAGGGGTAGTTGTGGCAGAAAGTGATGAAAATGGATAGTGAGGTGGGTTGAAGACCTGATGAAATGGATTGAGGGGCAGGAGTGGGGGGAGGAGCAGGGGGAAATGGGAATGAGGGTTGAAACAATGCAGGTTGGGCAGCTGATAAGTACAAACGATGATAAGTGCAAATAATTGTCCTCTCCAGGAACAGATGATGGTGTCTATAGAATTTTCGAAGTGCCTTTTTAAGAGAATTATGGCTAGGAAGGATCATCTTTTTTGTGGAAACCAACACCATTATAGCTAAGAACTTTTCCTCTGCCTCATCTTCTACATATTATTTTGAGGAGAGGCCCAAAGTGTCAGCTATCTACCTGATGAATGAAAAGTGGGATGAAAAATCATGACCAAGGTGAGGGGTACCAAAATCCTGATCTAGGGATACCTCCAGCTCAGTGGGTTCCCTTAGATTCAGATCCTCCTCTTTCTTCAATGTAAACCACTTGGCTTTGGTCTTTTGGAAATGGTGGTGGACTTGAACCAATGAACCCAGGAAATAACCTGCAGTCTGTAAGGCCTGAATGACCTGTAGGGCTTTGGCAATGTCTTCCGGTAAGAGCATTTTTTCTTTGTCTGCTGGGAGCTCCATTCTTACTCAGCTGAAGGCACAGCAACATGCTTTTGTTTATGCTTCCTTTTGGCAGGCACAGACTCAGGAGCATTCTCAATGGTTCTTTTATGTTTAGTATGTTCAAAACCCTTTTCAATATTTTTGGGGTCTGAAGAATCTTTAGAGGGTCTCTCCTTTGTTTTAGCGTGGGAAGAAGAAGATGTCTCTTCAGGTTGATTAGGTGACACTGAGGTGGGAGCAGAAGCCATTTCCTCTAATTCTGTGACCCTTTTCTGGGGGGCTTTAAGTCTGAGGTTCAATGTGGGGGAATAGCTCCTCCCACTTCTTATTCAAAAACCTACCTCTTACAGCACTTCTTGCTTAAATTTAGGAACTCCCATTGGTGGCATTCCCCTTGAGCTCCTGAATAGTGTTTCCTGCATTCAGTTCTAGTGTTTCTTTTGTCTCATCTGCAACTTGCTCCCAGTATTAGTGGCTTGGATTGCTTAGTCCATGCTCTCCAGTGACACTTTACTCTTTACCCATAGCTGGGTGGCTACTTGGCCCCCCTTCGCACATCTATTGGTTTGATTCCACCACCAGTCTGCTTCTCTTCTGTGCTCCTTCCTAACCTCCTGGAGGTAAGCCCTTTCACATTTTGCCCCTGCCTGAGCTTTGCCACCTGCATTTTTCTATCGCTCTTGTATTTTGTTCCCCCATCCAGGAATCACCCACTGCATGCTCTTTACAATTCAAATCTGCTCATTCTCACAGTCACCCTGGTTCAGTCATCTCTCTGCCACTCCCGACAGCTTTCCTTGCTGTTCTTCCCCTTCTGGCCTGTCCTTTCATGCTCCCTTGTTCCAGCGTTACTGTCACCTCCTCAGCTTGCCAGTTTAGCTGCATTCCCAGATTCCTGTTCTAATCTCCTCTCTTCTTAGTTGCTCTGACACCTTCCTCTCACCTTCTGCCCCCCCCCAACACCTTCTAGCTATTTCTGTACATTTTCTGCTTGCCTGTTTCTTTCCTGGCCATGTAGCTCACACCTCCTTGAAGCATTTTGCTCCACAGAAGCTGTTGCTTTCCTCTCTTTGCTCTCTTCCCTTCCAGAGTGTCTTTTCCTTTCAGCTTCAGCCTCCATCATGGCAGTGGGCTATTCCTCCCTGCTGGCCCCTGTGTTGGCCTCTCCTACTGATTTCTCATTTTACAGGAAGAGGTTTCAGAACACCTGGCCACACATCAGAGTCACTATCATACAGTACTGGAGTTATGCTGCTTAGAAATGTCACCTTTCCTGCTTGCCTCCCTGGCTCTGCTATTGCTGGCTCACTCACACTGCTGTAGTACTTTGGATCAGGGCCCCTTTGCAGTCAGGCAGCAGAGGCATTCGGGGCACAAACCAGTTTTGGAGTACTAACTACCGAAATTTTAGCTATGCTGTTAGTTGCCTTATTTTCTGTTGTGTGCTACACCATTGTTCATACCCTCATGGGAGCATGCAGCTTCTTCCCCCTCCATCTATTCCCATGTCCTCCCCCATTTGCGTATTATGTTTCGCCTCCTGTTAGTTCTGTTGGTCTGGTAGTTTGTATCCATTTCTTCCACCATCCTCCTCATCTCTTACTTTTGGCTCTCCTTTCCTGTTGCCGTTCATACTTCAGTTGGTTTCCTTCGTCCCTCTTCATTTTCTCTGCACTTCCATATCTGTATCTGATCTCAACTGTGTGCAGTCATCCGCACTAGTCACCTTGTTAATTATAAAAAGAAAAAAAAAAACAACATCAGAGGGAATTTGCATTCCTGCCCCTTAACCACTAGCTTGTTTTCTTTCAGGTCTTCTAGTACCTTTCCTCAGGATTGTCTGCTGTCATTAGCCGGAGCCCCCTACCTAGTGCTGCCTTCATACTGCCTTCTCTATGCCAGGTCCTGTCTTCCTGTGATAAGTTCCAGTCCCTCCAATCCTGTTGTCTTTATTGCCCTCATCCCCCATGCATTTCATTTTTTACCCCGCTCATCCTGACTTTCCTTCTCTTATCCTCGTCTTTCCCCAGTTGGTTCCACGCTTTCACCTTTCTCTCTCTCTCATCCATAGGTGCACTTCCTGACCATGTTGTCCATCAATGATCCCTCAGTTGAAGACCCTTCGATAGATCCACCACCTTCCACAGCTCCCACCAGTTGCAAACATACCTATAAGTCTCATCATTCCATCAAGGACTGGACCGTGCCTCGGCTCATGTCAGAACTCTCCAAGGGGGCATTTCCTACTCTGCTTCTGCTCACAAGCAGGAGCCCTATGATCTACTCATGGCCTCCATATCCCACCCAGGGCCTCACCCTGGCACCAGCCAGCCTCTTCCTCAGCCTGCCTCTGACCCACATTTAGATATTTGGGACTTCATGGCTCAGATGACTGCCTCCATTATAAACATCCAGACTTGCCTTCCCTCCCTTGAAGCCCACCCCACTGCCACATTGCCTCCTCCTCTGGCTCCCGCTCAGCCCACAGGTGAGCCATCCATGACTTTCCTCTCCCCCATGGCCTTGATTCTTCCTTTGTCAGTGGTGCCTTATCTGTTGATGCTTCATGTTCATCCCCCACTCCTCAGCCTCCATTCATTTCCCTTGTTCTTCTAGTGCTGGCTCACCTCCACAAGGACATCCTGGTTGGTAAGGATATGAATTTTGTGTTGCTGCTCATTTCTTACCATGATGTCACGGACAATTGCATCGTGTCTTGTGGTGATGTCGGTCACCTTGAAGTCCAAGGGTTCTCATCTCCTCCGTAAGATGACTATGGCTGCATTTGTCCTGGCCTTCAGCCTCTATCAGGACATCATTTGTTCAGCCTTCCTGGCTCCAGAGAGGAACTGGATATTTATCTCTATCTCCTAGTCAACCTCAGCATCCGCTACAGAGGTATGCACTTCTACGAGTATCATCACTCCTTTTCGGCCAAAGCGGTTTCTGCCTTGACCCATTACAATGTAAAGCTGAATTGGGCAGTACTGGACAATGAGCTGTTTTGTCAGCATTTCACTGACCAGCATGCCTATTCTTGTTCCCTTTGTGGTTCATTCAACCATTTTGATCCTTTTTGGCCCCTAGCTGTGTCTCCTCCATCCCCTTCTCCTCCTCATCCATCTCCAGGCCGTCTCACAATCCCAACTCCCCCTATCATTCTAGTTTTGCTCACCCTGTATCCAATCCATGGGACCACCTGGACTGGCATGGTCACTCAATAAGGAATATCGTCAGTAAATCGATCTGCAACAACTTTACTGACCAGGGTTGTGACACTCCTAGATGTGCAGTCCTGCATCTGTGCTGCCTTTGTGGTGATGCACACATTCATTACTTTTGTCCAAAGGCTATAAAACCATCCAAATGACACCAGGTCCATCCTTCCACTCCTGTTAACCTGCTGGCTCTGGGTCACCTCCTGACTGCCCGTCCTTTTCTGGAGTTGGTGTATTCTCTACTCTTGGGTTTCATCCATGGTCTTCATACCACCATTTTGGTTTTCCCTACTTCCTCCTTTGTCTGTGCTAACCTGCAGTCCACTGTCCAGGAACCCAGGGTGGTCCTTTCCCTCATACAGAAGGAACTAGCCAAACACTTCATTTGGGGACTGTTTTTGCATCCTCCGGTGCCTGTTTACAGGATCAGTCCCATAGGTATAGCAACTAGGATGTTCTCTGGAAAGAAATGACTCATCATCAACCTCTCTGTACCTTGTGGTTTCTCCACCCTGATCATCAATTCTCTCTGTCCCACTGATGACTTCTTTGTCCTATGCCTGCATCAATGATGCCATCACCATCATTAAGTGGTCCCACCGTGGCTCTTGACTTTCTAAGAAAGACATCATTGAAGTCTTCAAGCTCCTCCTCATCTATCCTTCTCTCTGGCACCTCTATGGCATTTCTTGTGTGATTCTGCTTTTTATTTTGCTGTCTGCCTTGCCTTTCACTGCCGTGGCAGCCCTATGCTGCTTGACACCTTTGCTGAAGTCCTGTTGGGCCCTGCTCAACATTAGCCATAGTTCACTTGCTGGACGATTTCCTCCTTATTGACCCAACTCACTCACTCCTGGAGGAGTACCTGTCTGTGCTCATTCACCTGTTTGTGGACCTGTCAGTCCCTCTGGCACTGGAGAAGACCTTCAGCCCTTCCACATCCCTCAAATTTCTGGGCATAGTGTTGGATTCCAGCCACACAGAAGCATGTCTTCTGCTAGATGAGCTCTCTCAATTCAGAAGCTGGTCTCTTCCTTCTCTACCCAATCCTATTGCACCTAACGTGACCTGCTCTCCCTTTTGGAGTACCTATATTTCTCAGTGAGGATCATTCTTCAAGGTTGCTCATTAATTTCTTATCTTCTCATTCAAGCATCATCCGTTCCAGAACTTCATCATCACGTCCAGATTATAGCGTCTGCAAAATCTGACCTAGCCATGTGTTTTTTTTTGTCTCAACAGATGGAATGGATGCTCCATGTTTCATAAAGATCCATCTCCCCAGACTCATCCTTGAGTATTCACAGATGGATCTCCAACCCACGGATACGCTGCCATATTTTCTCAGTCATGGCTCGCTGTCCCTTGGCCTCCCGTTTCTTCATTTAGCGACTTTTCTTCTACTTCTCCATTATTCAAAATATATCCCATTGTACCAGCTGCAGTTCTATGGGGGCATCTGTGGTCTCACCAATCAGTTTCAGTATATTATGACAATCAGTCCACAGTAGCCATCATCAGTAAAGGTTACTCATCCTCACCTTCTATCATGTTGTTCATGTGGAGGTTAACAAGGCTTTCACTCATCCATGACTTAATCATTACATGTTGTTATATTCCTGGTGTCAAGAACGAAGTAGCTGATGCTCTTTCTCGATTTTACTTTCAGGATTTCCATCGTCTCCATCCTTCAGCAGATCCCAGCATGACTACTCTGCCACTGTACTATGACTTAAAAATGACATAAATCATCCGGCCTGGCGGCACTGAGGGCTAAGGTGCTGGTGCCTTACCTCATGCTATGCCAGCGACCCATGTTTGGGAATGAGCACGGGCAATCGGGGGTTGGCAGGGGAGGAGAAGGGTTGAGTGTCCGAAGGACTGCTCTCCTCCTCCGGGGAAGGGGGATCCTGGTGACCAATGCTTGTTCACCCCTTAGCAGAGGCTGAAGGACAGGGCGCCATACCACAAGTAGGGGAGGAGTCAGGCCAGACATCTGGAGGGAGTGCATGCAGACGCATGCATGCTCCCCTCCACTGACATCATTGCATGGTCCTGACTTCTGGGAGAACAGGAGAAAAAGAACACTGCTGTACAGGATGGCAGAGGGTGCCTCATAGGCTCTGCCCCAGCTAGCCATGGTGCTGGTCAACTAAATCCGGTCCTCTGTGGGGGATTCCAGGACCCCCGCTGACCCCACTGGGGGGGTAAGCCCTGGGGTCAGGTCAGCATCGGCTGGTGGATGCCGGGGGGCTGGGGCTAGGGATGCCTTCCTGAAGCTATAAGCCGGCAGTAGGGAGAAAAATGATAAAAAAAAATAATGACATAAGTCACTATTGCCATCAAGCATCTCTCCTCATGTGGTCAACACTGGCTCCTTCCACTAGAGCTGCTTATATGACTGTCTGGAACAAATACATCTCATTCTGTGCTTCGTCATCCTTCCACTCAACCATCATTTCAGTAGATTGTGTGCTGACCTTTCTGACATTTTGCCATTGAGTCTTGCATCTTTCCCATGGTACCATTAAATTGTATTTAGCCAGCATCCAGTTTTTTCTATCCCGGTACTCTCCAACTTCGCCATCTTTGTTCTTTAATCTATCATTCAAACTACTTTTATTGGACTTTCAATGATCCTCCATTCCAAATACTCCTCACCCCCTTCCAATAGAAGGACTGCTATTTCATAGTTTGCTTGATTTATTGGATTCAAATCCATTCAGTCATACTTCCTAACTCGTGGTGTCGTAAGCAATTACTCTTGCCTTCTAAGGATTTCTTCATTCCGGAGAATTCACCACATCATCATCATCATCTCACTTATCTTCATTTCTCAGAGTATCCAACCTAGAAAAGTATAAAAGCAGTTACATATTAAATCTACCTTCTTCAAAAACCGATAGACTTCATTCAGGAACTTCTATAACTTATTATTCTACATCAAGCAACTGATGTCCAGTTGCAAGACTATAGAAGCTCATGCTATTCCATGTCAAGTCTAATCCTTCTTCTCCCCTATTAACTTCTGATATCAATGTACAAATGATATCCAAATGGTTCCTTGATCACAAAAGAACCCTCATACAGAGACTAGGACTAGACCCTTTTTCCTATTCTGGTCATTCATTTAGAACAGGAGCAGCCACCTCAGCATCCTGTCATAATATTCCTGTCCACATCATTAAAAGACTAGGAAATGGAAATCATCTACATTTGAAGTATACATCCCTAATCTGACTTCTGAACTTAAAAATGCTTTTTCCATTATCTCCTCTTAGTTTGCTCAGAGAACAAGCAGGTCAGGAGCCATGCTTCTTCTGAGGTTTTCCTCTAAGGATTTTTTTCCTCTCCTGAGTGCTCCAATCACACTTTCCGGAGTTGTAGGAGGTAATTCCCTTTGGGCATCTATTTCTTACAGCTACCCAGCTCTTCTACCAAGGGTGGGAATAGAGGAAAGTTACATTATAAATCATCAAAATCCATCACAAATTCACAGTAACACCAAGCACTACATATTTCACCAACACTAAATGGGAGGGCTTTAAGCCCGAAGTTCAATATGAGGGAATAACTCCTTCCACTTCTCATTCAAAAACCTACCTCTCACAGCACTTTGTGCATAGATTCAGGAATTCACCCACCATCCTCCCCATTGACCTCTTTCTTCTCTGGCAATCTACTCACCCTTGGGCAGGGCCTCTAATTTGTACAGCTACCCAGCTCTTCTACCAAGGGTGGGAATAAAGGAAAGCCACATTATAAATCATCAAAAATCCATCACAAATTCACACTATCACCAAGCACTACATATTTCACCAACATTGAATTCATGATTTTAAAACAAAAAGTACTGCACACTTCACAGTTAGAAAAAAAAAATTGACTGGGACCCAGGCAATCCCAACACAAATCATGGTGACCAGCCATAGCAAATATTTCAAAGCACTTAATACAATTTTTAAAACCTGTAGGTCCCTTCCTCTTTTTAGGTCTTTCTGACATGCCAAATATCAGTAGACCAAAAGAAACACCCCAAAAATGGGGAAAAAAACCACCAGTCATGGTCAGTTCCCTGAAGGGAAAGGGAATCACAATTTAACCAAGATTTCTTTACCTTTAAACAAAACACAGTCAGTTCCTGTCTAAAAATGGGAACCAATTGTGAAGAATGTAAGTGCTTTTTAAAGTAAGCTCTTGTATAAACATCAAACTTTAGTAAGATAAAGTAGTGGTAGGACCTGTGACACACAGTTATTAAATACTGAAAACCCCAGTCCCTGGGAACTGCGAGGGAACCACTAGGATCAAGTAAAACTGGAGGCAATATAGCACAGTGGTTTAAGGCTCTGAACTGCAAATCTGGAGGTTTGGGTTTGAATCCCACAGTGCCCACTTGCATACTGTGTGACCCTGAGTAAGCCACTTAACTTTCTTGTGCTCCCAGGTTGCACCTGTAAACATACTATTAGCTAAGTGCATCTCTCCTGATAAAGCAAAGGTAAAAAAAAAAAAATATTACATTTCTTAAAGATCTACTAGGGGCAGAGTAATGCCCAAAATAGTGTAAAATACTACTTGTTTGACTTAAACAATCTTGTAGTGAAGTTGCTGTGAGAAGCTCTTCAGGGCATTCTGTTTTCTGAATGGAGAAAATGAATCTGGCAGTTAGATGGAAGACAATCCACCTAGAGGCAGCAGTTTGAATGTATCATTCTGTGTTCAATAATTTGCATACATTCCACATTACATCACAGCTTAGGTGCAGTCAGAGATTCTGAACTCAATCAGACATTCTGAGCTGACTGCACATGTTTAATACTACTGGGAGATTCCTGGGGTTTGAAAGGAGGGGTCATTAACTGAGAGGGAACCAGATTTAGGTCCTGAGCTGGTATAAGTTTCTTTTCAGATGGATGTTTACTGTATGTAAGAAGCCTTTAACCAACCTCTTAAACACTGGGGCCTCGATATTCAGAGTTGCGCTCAGTAATGGCACATGTGGTGGAGCAGCGCAACTGAGTTGCATGGGTGCAACCCATGAATATATTCAAAGGAGATGATTCGTGGCACATCACACCTGAATATATCAGGTGTTTCACACTGCCCAACTAGGATGTGCTGGTGTACCTCCCCCCCAGACGTGGCTGAATATCAGGAATGGGGTCTACGCCAGTGCAACAGAGTTACGCTGTGCACAAATTCTGGGTATTCAGCTGGCAGTATGCAAATGGGGCCATAATGTATGCAAGGTGCAAATGGATGCATTTGCATGTCATTATGGCCCCACTTCCATGAGTTGCACAGGGCTGGTCAGTGAAATGTGCATGACACCCTGCACAGCATGTGGTGCTACTAGAGGGGGTCTAATGGTACCCCCACCCCATAGCCATAAGTGTTGATAAATAACAATGTAAAATATCCTTGGCAGTCTAGTGGCACCCCATGCCCACCCCATAGCCTCAATCATGGTGAAATAAATGGTGCATTAATCCCTGGAAGTCTAGCAGCACCCCCTTCCTCCCATAGCCCTGATCACCGTGACATGCATAGATAGATCATCCCTGGTAGTCTAGTGGTCCCCCCACCTTTCCCAGAGCTATGATGCACATTAAGTGATATTTCATCTTCCCTGGTAGTCTAGTGGTAACCTCCACCCCACCCACATCCCCAATTACCTGTATGACCAATGAGAATATATCCCTGGTGATCCAGTGACAGCCCCAACCCCCACCCACACAGGACCCCCTGCCCAATCAGCTCATCCAAAAATCAGTGGGCAGCTGCAGCCCACCCGCATACCTCCGTGGCTGCCCGGCGAATCACAGCTTACAGTATCAGCTGTAAGCCCATTGGTCCACATTGTGGAAGAATGGGCTTGCAGTGCATACTGTAATAGTCTTTCACAAATATGTGAATTATGTCATTCATTCACATATGTGTGAATGACTATTACAGTATGCACTGCAAGCCCATTGGTCCTCAGTGTGGACCAAAGGGCTTACAGCTGATACTGTAAGTTGTCATGTGGTGGGCAGTCATGGAGGTATGCGAGTGGGCTGCAGTTGCCCACTGATGATGGGAGCAGCTTGGAGTGCAGGGGGTCCTGTGTGGGTGAGGGATTCCATTGCACCACCAGGGATATAGTGTCATTGGTCATACATGTGATCAGGGATGCAGGTGGGGTGGGGTTTACCACTAGACAACCAGTAAGATGAAATATCACTTTATGGGCATTGCAGCTAATAGAGAAGTGTGGGACTACTAGACTACCAGGGATAATATACCTATGTATGTCACAGTGATTGGGGCTATGGGAGGGAGAGAGTGCCAATAAACTACCAGGGATGAATGCACTATTTATTTCATTGCAATCAGGGTTACAGGGTTGGAGGGGGTACCAGTAGCCTACCAGGGACATATGTGGGTGCTTATGCACAGTGTTGGGGAGGTTTGCCACCCACAGCAGATAGCTGCTGTGTTGTGCATTGCAGTACAACAGCATGCCTATGGATGGCTTGAACTTGAGCCTTTTATTTTGAGCTCAACTGTGAGCCCAGGTATGCAGCACACCTCAGGGTTGTGCTAACCTATGTGCTGCACATCCTGGGCTGAATATTGGGATGCACCACATATGCATGGGCATGCCCCTGGAGGTGCACTGCATGCAGTTATCTTTCCACCCCAGTGCATTGGGACTTGCACTGCACAAGTCCCTTTTTTGAATATTGCATCGGGGTGCATTTCTGGGGTTGCACTGGCACGACTCAGTTGTGTCAGGTGTAACCCCTTTGAATATCTGTCCCGAGATGTGCAAATAATGATTCTGCTGAGGCCTTGAACATGAAAGCAGAAATTGCTGACAAAAGTACCTTCAGAACTGCTGGCCTTAAGTACAGTGACTTTAAGTGTTACAAATAACCTACAGTTACAGTAGAATTATAGCAATCTCTGCATTGGAGTTATTCCAACATCAGATAACTCAGTACAGATAGTGGTGGTTCTGAAAGACTGAGGGTAATGAACATGTCTCACTATACATGGGAGGACAAGAAGTAAACCAGGAATTAGAGGACAGTCAGCCTTACCTCTATAGTGGCTAAACAGATCAAGACACTGGTCAAAGAGGACTTTGTGGACTACCTAGAGAGGAAAGGTCTACAGGATAGTAATCAGTATGGATTTGTGGCAGTGAGGACTTGTCAGACCAACTGGATAGTTTTCTTTGACTGGGTAACAAAGGAAGTAGATAAGATCATGTTGTGGATTCACTATACTTTGATTTCAGCAAAGCTTCCATCTCAGTGCCATACAGAAGACTGCTGAAGAAGCTATAGGACTTGGGCACAGCAATGGAAATAGGTAGGTAGGAAACTTGTTGAAGGCAAGATAGAAAAGGGTAGTGATAAACAGGACAACATTGGAACAGAGGCAGGTCATGAGTGGGGTACCATCAGGATTTATCCTAGGTCCTGTCCTCTCCATTAGTGACATTGGAGAGGATATCTGGACAAATTGTATCTTTTCATAGATGACGTGAAGCTCTGTAGTAGGGAAGATAGTGATGAAGAGATCAGGGAGATGCAGAGGGATCTACCAAGCAAGAGTGGTGGTCTAAGGTTGGCCATTGAAACGCAAACTCAAAAGTGTATGGTGGTGCACCTAGGGAACAAAAACCCAAGGACAGAGTTCTGGATGGGCAGTGTTTAACTGAACACTTACCTTATTGTTCTAACCACACACAATCCTTCACAGAGGGACACCCATACTTTAATGAATTATGGCATCATTATGCACATGTATGGACACACAGACCAGAATCTCACCTGGCATGTTTCCAGAATACAATTCTTTTATCAATGGCCTTTGATCAAAGAATTGCATTCTGAAATGTATCAGGTGAGATTCTGGTATGTGTGTCCATACATGTAAATAACATTGTTATAATTCATTAATGTGTGGGTGTCCTTCTGTAGAGATTAATGTGTGCTTAGAACAAGAAGGTAACTGCTCTATGTTTGTTCTTTGTAGAACCACATTCTGAGTGTAAAGTCTGGTTTGTTTTGTTAAACCAAACACTACAGAAGAACAAAAGAAAATGGGAGTAATTATTAATGACTCCCTCAAGCAATTAAGCCACTGTAACAAGGCCTATAGTAGGTTCAAACAGTAGGATGCTGGGGTGTATCTGAAGGAGTAAGGAAAGGAGGTACTACTACCTGTATATAAGTCACTGGTAAAGCTGCACCCCAAATACTGTACTCAGTTCTGGAGTCCTCACTTTAAGGAACGATAAAGACAGACTGAAGACAGTCCAATGCAGGGCTACCATGCTGATTCAGGGCCAGCAGGGACAGTCTTACCAGGACTGTCTCAAAGCACAGAACACTGCAGACCAGGCAAGAGAGAGGAATATGATGAATGTGTTCATGTTTCTGAGGAGAATACACAAGATGAACTGTGGGAAACTATTTAGCATGGTAAAGGTTCAAGAACCTAAGTTCAAGAGTGAAAACTGGCAGGGGAAAGGTTTAAGTGGTGCAGTATGTGAGGAAGTTGTATTTTATGGAAAGGGTAGTACAGCCATGGAACAGACGGCAATTGTAACTGGTAAGTGCCAAGGCCATAAATGGTTTCAAGCATGGGTGGGACAGTATGCCAGCTTCGGTGAATACTCATGTTGGCAACAAATGGGGAGGGGAGCAGGAAGGGTGGACAGAGAGAAATAAACCACATATGAACAATAGATTCTGAAGCAGATAGGGAACTATAGGAAGACTAGATTGACCCTTGGTCTTTTTCTGCCATCACTGTCTACAGTACATGCCTATATTTGTTTCTTTCCATTTAAAGGTGTAAGGTGTAACTTTTCATTGTGCGTTGCTTTCTGGCCACCTTAAGGACCTTTATAACTTGAGTGGGTAGATTAATTTCTGAGAATTCTATCTATTCAGGAAACATGCCCTTAAAGAAGTGACTCCCAAGTCTGAATGACTCACCTGTCCTTCTGAAATAATCATTAGGTCTCAACACAGCAGCAAAGTATGATTTCTTGTAGACATCTGGAGTATTAGTGAGTACCAAGGTTGTCTAGGTCAGTCTGGCACTACCAGAATTATGGTTACCTGTTCCATTCTCATTTTTATGAGAACTTTATGCATTAGAGGAAAAGGTAAGAAGGCAAAAAGGAAATGATTTCCCCAGTGCATGCTCAGAGCATTTTTTGGGGGACAGCATCCAGGCATGGGGCTCTGCAGAAGAACAGTGGTAACTCTTCGTTCTCCCATAAGGCAAGAAGATGCACCTCTGGGATAACCCATTTCCTGAAAACATGCCATAACACAGTTTGTTCCAGTCAGAAAAAAAACTTATCTGAGCTCCAGGAGATTGATGTGCTGATGTCTTACTGCTGAACTTCACACTCCATTTACTGTGTGGTGCAAAATATGTCCTCCCCGACATGAATGGGATGCATCTGTTGTTAAAATTACATTGTGCACTACTGGCAGAAAATGAATCCATTTTCTGAAGTGGTTCACATACTGCCACCACTGGATAGAGCTTAACAGCCTTTTTTGTACTCGTACCATAGCAGTCTGGAGTCCTCTACCTAAGATTCCCATGTGCCTATGCCATGCATGCCTGAAGCTTCCCACAATCTTGGCCCCCACTACCTACTCTAGCAGGCTTTTCCACTCATCAACCAAAGTAAATTTAATTGAGGGAATATTTTCTAATCAATTCCAAGGATAACTTCCATCCAGATAGGCACCTAAACCCATGGACCCTCAGACTAAAAGTCTGATGCTTTGCAAACTGAGGTATTCAGGCTATGTCAAACAATTATTGAGATGTCATGTAACCACAGTCATTCTGAGCCCCCAGCAAGTGCTCTGAACACGGGTAAAAACACTTCACCACTGACCACAGTCACTGTAAGCTGATTTAATACAGTACAAATTCAGCTACAGCAATCATGGAACCGGGTCAATTCAGCTAAGCAAAAAACATGAGGCAACAACCATGCAGTATAGAACGTGCCTATATTTAGAGTAACGGGTATAATAGAGGAAAATAATTACCACCACCCCTGTTGCTCTATGCTTCAGCTAAGGAAGGAGAAGTTGCCATGTGTTGTATGTTTGTAAGTATTGTGTATTAACTTTTGTATTATAATTGCATCACAGGACATTGCTGCAAATGGAGGTAAAACCCCAACAATTTGAATCCTGTATAACAATAAACTTTTATCAAATCAAATGAAATCAAATCAACTGTGCTGGGGTGCCTGGTTAAGCCACTCCTGTGGAGGAGTAGCTAAGGCACCAGGGCACACAGGATTAGAGACCTGGGACCATGGTTCAGTTCTCCCCAGGTCTCCAGGTGTTTTTACTTTATGCAGTATTTTTTTAAATAAAGTTTTCCCCCCTCCTGAGTTTCTCCACATCCATGAAGTTCACCCCCTCCACCCAGAGTGTGTTGTCTAAGTTCTGGAGGGTGTGGAGGATAAAGCTTCCCTTAAAAAAGAAAGTCTCATTATTTTCAATGGGCACTCTGTTTCAGTTGGTATTTTGTCTGACCATATTTTTGTCTGTGCTGTGTTGCTTGCAGCATTTGTTGCTGTGCTGTTGTTGTCGGCACAGTTGTGACCTTGTGTCATAATCATGAGCTAAAAATGCAGCTCTAAGTGTCTGTAAGATATGAACAGAGCACATCAAATTTATTTTTACTTGAACCAGAGTCATTAAAACTGAACCACTAGGCTGTATCCCTAAACAACGCATTCCACCAGATTCACTGTGAGTATTGTCTTTTGTGGTCTAATTCATGGTTTCTAGAAACATTCAGGAATAGTGGAAAAGGATAGAAAATGTTACTTTTACTAAACCAGATAGGAAGAGAGAGCAAACACACAAATTAAAACAACTTCAAATCTTTTTCAATAAAAGAGCCACTGACGTTTCAAAATTTTAGAAACCATATTAATTAAACACTATTTAGCTTCTATTTTTTTTTTTATTAAACTCTAGGATTACAAATACCTTTGAGCAGGAACTGCTCATTTACAAAGATTCCACGTCAAAGGATGCGGGGCAACATACATACAAAGGTCAACAATGGTTATAGTCTTACAAACACAAAGATGTCCAAGCATTTATTATACAGCCCAAAATGGAGACAGACAACATAAGCCAGCTTCAGACACATTTCAGGATGAAAAGTATATAGTTAGTATAGGGTAGGAGGGAGTCAGGGAAAAGTAGGCAGGCTAAAGGGCCATTGTCGGAGGGTAGATGTGGATGGCAAAAGTGCGAGGTGGATGAGTTGGAGGGCCTCATATCTGAAAGTGCCATTAGAGGGGGGGGGAGAGAGTTGGTGAGGCAGTGTGGTATAGGGGGGTATGGGGTGAGAGTGGGGGAAACCGGTGCCAAAAAAGTGGCACTCTAAGGGAGGTTACAGGTCACCTTCGACTAGGGTAAAATGAGGAGTCAGTTACTTAGGAGAGGCAGTCACACTGAGTGGTAGAGGTGAGGAATACTCAGAGTTGCCTTTTAAAGGGACCAAGTGTCACAGTTGTAAGTGTTTCTTTGTTAAGGGTATTGTACCACTGAGGAGCCCTGTGCTTGAATGACCTCTGACCTATTGTGGTCTGGCATCTGAGGACCTGGAAGGTTTGGTATAAAGCGCTGCGTGTAAGCTGGGTACTGCTGTTGGCAGTAAGGAGCTTTGCCACTCCTGATGGCATGAGCCTGAGGAGGACTTTTTGGTTAACAAGCAGGTCTGGTATTGTATTCTACTAAGGAGAGGCAGCCATCTGGCTTGTGCATACAGATCAGAGGTGTGTGTTTGGTGGGTGGCACCCATTAGAAGCCTACAGGCCTTATTATCACCGATATCCTCCAGAGGGCAGTAGGAGAAGCAGAGCCATAGATGACTAGACCGTAGTAAATGATGGAGGTGACAGAACTATAGATGGCCAGTCTAAGGGCATCAGTGGTCATGAAGTGTTTGTGCTTGTGGAGTAGGCTGATCTGTATGTTGGCAGCCTTAGCTACATTGCCAATGTGCTGCATGTAAGAAAGGGAACTGTCCAAGGTGATGCCAAGATATTTAAACTCTGGAACATGTTCAAGTGAAGTCCCCACATGGTTCTTGATGGTGAGGGACAGGGGTTTATACTTGCTCTGTGTGTTGCAGAATGTCATGACCTTAGTTTTGCTGTAGCCCAGGATGAGTTTATGTGAGTTAAACCACTCTTCAATATGCCAGAAATCACACTGCAACTGACTCTCAAGTTGTTTAGAGTCTTGGTTGCTAGTAAACAGTACTGCATCATCCACACAGAGTAATATTCTCTGTTGGCAGACACTAGGGAGACTGTTCAGGAAGAGAGAAAAGAGTAATGGCCCCAGTATAGATCCCTGTGGGACACCTGAGAGGACTGTTTTTTCATCAGAGGAGATGCCAGCAATCTTAGCATGTTGGATCCTTCCCCCAAGATAGTTAGCAAACCAGAGAAGTGCATCCTTGGAAAGCCCGAGAGTGGTCAGTTGCCTGAGTAGGAGTGGGTGGTTAACAGTATCAAAGGCTTTTGTCAGGTCAATAAATGTTGACCCTCACAGATTCCTTGGTCAAGGGTGTCATGGATGAATCCGATAAATTCCAACAATGCCATGGTGGTACTATGCCCCTTTCAGAAGCCATGCTGTTCTGGGCACTGGATTTCATATTTGTCCAGGAACTCAACAAGATGGTCCGAGACTATTCATTACAGAGCTTTAGATGGGGGTGGAGATGGGCCTGTAATTGGTGTGCAGTGACTTGTCTCCACTTTTGTGTACAGGTATGATAGTCGCCTGTTTCCAGAGTGATGGGAATTGACACAATCTTAGGGAAAGGTTGAAGATCTTTGTCAGGGGTTCAAGGATTTGATCTAGGGCTAGTACAACTAACTTCAGGTTGAGTGAGTCACCACTGTAGCCAGTTTTGTGGATGGCCTTGCATATATAGATTCTGGCTAAGTGCATTTGGATCTCTTTGAAGAAGAACTGTGGAGCTGTGTGTACTTAGAATGCAGTGTCAAAGGGGGAATTTGTGGTGGGGGCATTGAAAAAATCAGGAGGAAGGACACTGCCAAGGTTGGGGAATGCATTGTTGAACGTATTGGAGATGGTATCTATATATATCTTCTATAGATTTATCCTCCCCAGTATTTATTACTGAATAAATTCCCACAAAAACAAGATCTTTATTCATTACAGTTCATCTGCCTCTACATCTTATTCCCTACTAGAAATTATAATGTTCTGTTGTGTCATCACAGACTGTTGCCACATGAATATATGTGATGTCACAAGCAGGGCATTATGATATATGGCTGAGAAGAATCAATATGACCATACTATCTCTCAAAGAATAACTTTTCAGTTTTCATGCATACAACAGTAGAATTAAATAATGGGAATAAAAAAATAATCACAGCAAATGAGAACCATAAACTGCTTTGTGTCCCAATATTACATTTTTTAAAGCTCTGGACAGCCACTCTATTAAGCAGAAAATAAAAATCTAATGATGGAAAGCTGGTACAGTACATCATACCACCACAATAGGAGAGAGCATCTCTGAAAATGATTCTAAGATCTGGGGCACAATTGCTCAAGTGAAATGATTCATAATTTGGAGTAGCTTTTCCAATTCATGTAGTTAAAAGTCAGCTTTACTCATTCAATCAAGAAGTAACAAACAAAAAGGGTTACCCATGAAAATCATGACTATAAAATTGTGACTGCAAGACTGCGACTTCAATACAGCGACTTCCACAATTGTGACTGTGAAATAAAAGCAAATATGCAGAAATAGTGAACACTAATGCTATAGTACTTACAATAACAGCAACTGCTATTAAAGCAGAGCGGCTCCTCAAGAGGAGCAAATGGCATGTCGAGGAACTGGCCCTGTGTGTTGCTGGAGTAACATGGGAAACCTGTTTTATTTATCTGCTACAGCAACATGGGACGACCTGTTTCATGTATCTGCTATAGAGCCATGTCAAAATAGCTGCTGGAGCAACATAGAGAAACAGAACCGTGTCAAAATAGCAACTTTAAATAAAAAGAAAAAAAAAACAACTAGCCTAATTTAAAAAAAAATGCAAATTAAAAAACAGAGTTTATTGAAAAAAAAAAAAAAGAAAACTAAACAGCCAACTCAAAAGCCAAAAAACAAGCTTACCATGCGAGGTGCTTTTCAGGTGAACTCACACCTGAAATTGAAACTTGTGAGCCAATCCTCTGAGAAAATCATATCGGCTCCTGGATTCATATGATGCAACTATAGCATGAATCCACTCTTTGCTGTCCTTGTACTTTTCTTGTGTTGTGCCAAAGGCACCTGATACGATCTGCTCCAGTTTTATTTCAGTAAGTCTTTGCTCCTCCTTCAGGCACTGATTGAGCTTCCACACACTCAGGTGACATGCACCTAATCGACTATTAAATCCTCAGTGCCCTCTTGCTACTACATGTTATTGTGTGGGCAACTCCAAGGGACAGTAGCACTGTGGCAGTTCCATTGGTGTCTTGGGAATGCAGCCTCCTGCTTCCTGATCTCCACCAAGGCCTACCAACCCATGTAGATGCAAAGTACTCCATAACTGGCATCAGAAGCTCTTCATGTATTTGGAAAAACAACAATCCACATAGGTCATCAAAGCATTTTTTTTGTGTGTTATCTGTTTATCTCCCCTGCAACTCCCTACTTCTCCTTCAGGCCAATTGCCAAGAACAATCACCTCTCGCTCATCTCCACCACCAACCCCAACCCCACACTGCAGCCACCTCAGGGTAACCCAACATAACCCTTGTGTTGGGTGGGTCCTCCTCTTCTAAGGAGAACTGGCCTATCAGCCTAGGCATTGGTCCTAGGTGCTGCTGTGGTCAGGTCAGCTGCTGCGGAGCTCGAGGGGCACTGGTCCAGGTAGCCATCATCCAGCAGGAGGAGAAGCCATTTTCAGATTTTCCTCTGAATTCCCCTAGTTGTGCCACCTCTGAGCTTCCCCTGGTCTCCACCAGGGGCCACTACAGAGTGATGCCGATCCCCAACCCACCCCAGGAGAGGAGAGGAGAGGAGAGGAGAGCAGTCCTCCGGATGCTCAATCCTACTCCCTCCCCTGCCAACCCTCCAGTGCCCGAGTCCATTTCCGATCAAAAGCATTTGATACATCATCTGATGACACAAAGGCCAGTGAAAGCAACATTCTATGGTGTGGTGTGAAGTCAGAGTCTGAACAGCAGTTATTGTGCACCTGGGGTTGTATTTGAATCTTGCATCATACAGCTTGTGCAAGGTGGAAAAAGCACCCAGTTACATCTGCTGCTGGAAAGGCTTCTGTATATGCCTTCCAGGCAGATTTTTCAAAGTCTAATATTGCACTGTTAGGTGCTAGGTTTGGGCACTGTAGTTTAAGTTGTGCAAATACACGATCATAGCAAGTTGTCTTATGAGATCACTTGAGGACGTACACTGCTGTAACAACTGTGCCAGACTTCACGCCATGAACTGTATACAACTGCTCAAAGAGCATAGGACAGGACTTAAAAGTACCGTCCATCATTCAGTCTGTACATTCATGCAGGAATTGAAGATTCGCTTTAGTTACAAACATTAAAATCCTGTCCTTCTCCTTCTCACTATCAAAAATAAGGAACACCTCACCAGAATCTATTAATGTTAAATCTGGTGGAATAACCAATTCCTCAGCAGTGCTGGGCATTGCTGGGCACCAAAGCTCCACTTGCCATATTCTTTGCACAGTTCTTTTAATGAGCTGCACATCAGGCAAATGGCCAGCAACATTGTGCGGTGCACTTGCTGCACATTGCTATTTGCCATCACCTTCAGACCCAACTTCACCAGTGTTGGCAACATGTGTGTGTTCCTTTATGTGTGCAGTGACTTTGCTATCCACAGATATTCAAAGCTTTGTACTGGGGGCAAACCCATTGCACTGGACTAGTGTCGAGATCATGCCCGACTGCAATATTCAAAGGAACAGTTAGCAACGGTGCTAGATATTAGCATTGACGCTAACTTATAATGTATGCAGGGAAGGGGCTGAGGAGAGGGTCTATGAATGGTGGCACACTGGCATATTCAAAGGTGTAGTGCCGTGCTACAGGTGTTAGCGCTACCTGTAGTGCAGCGCACATTACTGCCTGCAAAAAGCAGGCAGTACTGCGGGGTAAGCAGGGGGAGAAGGATCTCCTGGCCTCCGCCCCATGCACATAGCACACTGTCCACCCCCCATCCTTGCCACCTGGTCCCAGTAACAGAGCACTAGCCCTGGTAGTCTAGTGTATCCCCCTGCTCCATCTGTAGAATACACATTGGCACCTGACACATCCTGATAGCCTAGTGTCCTCCCCAACCCTGATAGTACATGGCAATGCTATCCCCAACATATCCCTTGTAGTCCAGAGGTACTCCTCCCTTCCCCAAACCCCATCTGATTAATATATCTTCACTGAAATACCCTGGAAGTCTAGTGGTACACCCCTCCCTTCCCTGAACCCTGTCCATGTAATAGGTCTTCACCTAAATTCCCTGGTAGACCAGTGACCCCATACCCCACATGATGGCCCCCATTCCCCCCACCATCCCAGAACCGAGCTGGTGACTGGCTCAACCCTCCTCTCACCTCCATGGCCAGCTGCCAAGTACTGACTGATTGCATACTGTAATGAATAAGTGAGACTGCAATCATTCATTACAGTACTTCACTTCATTCACTCAGTTCTAGGATGGCGGGGGGAATGAGGGCCATCACTGGGGTGGGGGCCACTGGACTACCTGGGAAATTAGGGGAAGACCTAATACATGGATGGGGTTCAGGGAAGGGAAGGGAGGGGTGTACCACTGGAATACCAGGGAATTTTGGAGATGAATAATTATCTGAACAGGGTTCAGGGATGGGAGGGGAGGTACCACTGGACTGGTGGAGATAGATTTGCAATGTACTATTGGGGCCGAGAGGGCCACTAGGTGACCAGAATGTGTTAGGTGATGATGTTTATACTATGGATGGAGCTGGGGTGGTGGTAGGGGACCACTATACTACCAGGGAATTATGTGTCATGGGCTCAGGGCTCATGCTGGGGGGGTGGGGAACAATATGACCTAACAGTTGTGTGGCACTTAATGGGAGTTGGGTAACATGCTGGGGGCACTTGACTACCAGGGAGTACAAACAGACACATGTAGGAACATGGACCATGATGGCTGAGAAGGGCTGCCTGGCCAGCTAATCTGCCCAGGTCCTTATATGTTGGATGTGCTGCACAGCTCAGTTAACCTACAGCCGACGTCCCCCCACCAGGTTTACCTTATACCTGCCCCATGCATACTTGTGTCCCCCACTGTTGTGTGTGGGGGGACATCATCCATGGCATATGTGCCCACAGGTAGTATGTGCTTGTGTGTATAGCTAGCTAGCTATCTCTATCAATCTATACATATATCTGTATGTATCTATCGATCTATCTATCTTTCTATCTATCTATATTTATAGATAGTCAGATACAGATATACAGATACGTGTATATATACACATATATATATATATGGCAAAAAAAAATCCATTTAATGCATTAGTTAGGGTTGTTCCACAGTGAAAAAAATGAGGAAATTCGGTGTTAGGGTTGAAAGCCCCCCTTTGACCCCCCTGTCCACACCCCCAACTGGCATCGGGTGCGATTGAGGTTGTCGGCCGTAACTCTCACCCCATCAGATGTGTGAAGAAGCCGGTTGGGGTGTGGCGAGGGGTCAAGGCTTTTAACCCTAACACCAAATTTCCTCGCTTTTGTCACTGTGGAACAACCCTAACTAATGCATTAAATGGAGTTTTTTGCCTCTAATTTCCCTTCTTTTTGAGAATGATAGTGAGAAATAGTGAATGTAATGCGGTGGCAGGAGCGCGGGGCCCCACGTGAAGTCCTGTCACATAGTAACACAGTGCCCGCAATCACAAATGGTACTGCGCATGGTGACACAAAGCAAAACAGAAAGATAAACAGTACTGTAGACACAAATGGTTAAAATAATGCAAATGCAAGCGTAAATGAAAACGCAAAGGGTAATGCACATGGTGCTGTAGACAGGAACGGTAAGTGAAACAGGTACGGAACTGCAAGCGGATGCGGTAAGGGTAACAGTAATGTAAGCCCACAAGCTAGTTTTCTCCAAAAGCTGCATAGAGAAAGACAGTGAGTACAAAGAATGTTTGCATAATAATGGGTCTCGAGCAGAAAATGAGGAGTTGGAGTACTAAATTGCTTATATCTCAGGAACCCGTATAACGTAGGGAAAAAAATTTTAAAGTCATATGATGTATGACTTTCCTGGCTAATTTTATACTTATCCCCCCATTAAGCATTTTCTGACAAAAGTCTGTATCTCGCACCGTTTCCGAGATACGGGCCCTGAAAGGCATGGCGAACGCCGTAATGTTATCATATGGGAAAAAAAGAGAGGTTTAGAGTGTGACAACTTTGGCTCCCTGTAATATTTTGTCACCAAATCACTGAAAGACACATCTGTGGGATGTTGGCTTTCCTCCCTCCAAATTGCAGCCCAAAAGACCAAACCATTATTTTGCAGCAGGGTGGCAAATGATTCCTGTAATGTGGCGGACGCCATAATGTTATCCTATGGGAAAAGGCATCAACTTTGGAGTGCCATTACGTTGCCGCCCTGTAATATTTTTTCACCAAAATACTGAAAGGCACATCTGAGAGATGTTAGCTGAGGTGTCTCCAAATTTCAGCCCAAAAGACCAAACCATTCTTTTGCAGCAGGGTGGCAAAATACTGCTGTCACTTTGCTATAGTCTGGAAAAGTAGTGTTGCAATTTGCGAAAGCTTTGGCAAAAATTTGCAACACTTTCGTGGGCGCGACACTACTTTGTGAAAGTAGTTTTCTAGAAACTTGAAAAACATATTTATAGGTGTTTAACCTCAAAATAAAGACATGCCTAGCATCCTCAGGGTCCGACTAGGTAAACACAAAAGAATTATGTTGCTAGGGTCCCAAATTTAAATGCCAAGCATTTTTCTGATCACCAGCTGAAAACAAAATGGTGGATTTGTGAAAGTAAAAAGGCCATTTGCGAAAGTAAAAACTGCATTTGCGAAAGTGTTGAACTTTTTAACTTTTCCCTTTGACTTATGATGGGAAACTATTTTTTGAATAACTTTTGAATCGGTTAATATTTTTTCATGAAATCTTTAAAAGGCACATCAGGGACCCCAGCCGCATGTTCCCTGAAGATTTCGGATTGGTCGTGCAAACCGTGCGACCTGTAGAGATGACCAAAGAATTGCAAAAAAGCGCAAAGTTTTTAATATCTGGCCTATGTCTTTTCTATACCCGACTGTATTTGGTAGCATTGTACTTCTGAGTCATTTGAGTTTGGGAGCCAGATACCAGTTTTTGTTTGGACCCACCCCACTCCTTTTAATGCTTTATCAGGGGACCCGGAGGTATCTGACATTGTCTGTGGGGAGACAGTCTCTTGAGGTAAGGAAGTAGCAGTGTTTGGCCCTAAATTATTTGCAGAACAAACTTGTACACTTATAGAAGGTATTTCTTTCCTATTTTTGTGCTACGTTGTCTGAGCGTGAGTGTGGATTTTTTTATGTTCTAAAGACTGAGGAAGGCCAAGCAGACATCCTTTTCCATTCAGTTTATTTTTCACATTTCTGCCTTCTCCCAGCTCTAGGCATGCAACTGGATGTTGTTGAAGACTTCCAGCTGGGGGAACACTATAGCCAGACAGTAAACTTGCTGCATCGGTAGCACTTTAAATTGCAGCTGTGCCTTTGCTCAGCTGATCGTGCGATGAGACACAGGTATTGACAGAAATCCCTTCTTCTTGCTTATTTGACAATTCAGCCTGTAATGCTTGCCTTTGTTTTTTGCAGTGCAGCTCAGCATCTGTTAACTGTTTCAAAAGTTATTTCCTGAAATTTCAGTCACTGAGCTATTTGCTGGAGTTTTAACAAAAAACAATCATTTACCTTCCTGTTGGGACCAATCCATATTTGTCTCAAAGGATTTCTCATGCATTTCTTCTGATTCTGGATTTTTCCATTTTCCTAGTTCAATCTCTGGTTGTGAAAGAACAGAGGAGGAGGCCATCTCCCCTGCCACATCAACACGTCCTCCTGTTTCTATGTCCAGCTCCTATATGGGTCCCTCCATCCTGTACACAGGAAGTGACAGCACCCCTGCAGGCAGAGTAGGGGAATGTCCCCTGTGCCCTGGAAAAAGTCCCCACCAATTCACTAAAAATACCACCAACAACTTAATCTAGTTCAAGTTCATCTGGCATTCGTCTGTATCCCCCCTTCCCCGATCATGCCTAAAATAGACAAGAATTTGTCTAGTCAACAAAAACTAAATAAAATAAATACATTTTCAACCTGGGCTGTTTGTGACCCCACCTCATGAACAGTGGCATTATGAATATTTTAGCTGAAAGGTGATTTTGCACTTTGACTGTGCCATTTGACACCACAGGTGTGAAAACACAGTTCAGGCAGGATGTGGAAAATGACAGCTGCACTGTTCATGAGGAGGTGTAAAAAATGGAATTGTTGAACATATGGAGTGGAAATATGAAAAAATTGGTGAAATGATGAGCGTGCTTAGAAACTGCACAACACACACCTGTAATGCAAATATCTGGGGGATTTTTTTAACCAAATTTTCAACATAGGCATTTTGGGACCCCTTGCACATGAACAGTGTAGCTGTGATTTTGTTAATGTGTCCTGAATGTTAATTTCACACAGTGACCATGCCATTGTGTGCCACATGAATGAAAACACATTTTAGGCAGGATGTGAAAAATGTCAGCTGTACTGTTCACATGGATGTGTGAAAAAATAGCAATGTTGAAAATCTGGAGTGAAAATATTGAAAATTGTTGAAGTTACAAGCGTGTGATGAAGCTGCGCAACGCACACTCATAGCACAGTCATTTTTTTGGAAGTTTTTTACCAAATTTGCAAGATAGGGCTTTTGGACCCTACCCCATGAACAGTGGCATTCTCGTTTTGTTAAATGGTCCCAAAAGGTGATTCCACACAGTGACTGCAAAATGACCTTTCTTAACCAAGTAATGAGATGACAGTGCATGCGTTCATGAGGTGGGGTCTCAAGCATCCCACGTTGAAAATTTGGAGGCAAAATTCAAATAAACAGCTGAGATATCCACTTAAGTTAACCCCCCCAATTTATGCCATTATACAGCTTACCAGCATTACTTCAGTTTGGGGTCAGCTTTGAAGAGTGCAGGCGTGTTCCGCTCCACTGAAGATCACAGCACCAGACCTTGGAGGTAAATGTGGGTGAGAGGGTGTGGGGAGGAGGGCATAGAGGTGGGGTGTGGTTTGGGGAGGCACGCAGACAATGAGGGACAGTTTTTTTTCATAAATAAAAAAATAAAGGAACTACTCAGACAGTTTTCTTTTTTTTACAGGTGTAAGAACAATGCTGAACACACTGGTGTGGGCTCCCAGTGTATTCCATGACTTACTGACTTTGGGAGGGTGATGTTGGCCACACTGGGGTGGGCTTCCAGTGTGGCACACAATGGGGGTAGGATGGGGGCAGGAACTTGCGAGGGTGATGGGATGCACACTGGGTTGGGCTACCAGTGTGCCAAAGAATCTTGAGAAGTGTCAAACATGCCAACAGGAGGGATTGGGCTCCCCAAAGTCAGCTTTCTAGGCATTGTGAGTGGTAGCCAGTGGTAGCCACCTGCCACTATGTTTATTTACATGCTTCGACAGGAAAGGCATATCAGGAGGTGTGCCATTGTGCAGCTGTATGACAAGCTTGTCTCTGATCACAGTGGCATTTTCTTTACAAGTTGTGTCCACTTTACATAATGTTGGTGTCAGCGCTAGCATGCCGACTCATTGGGGAATGAGGGATGCACCTATTAAAGCATGCCCTGCATTCATCCACACTGACACACCTCTGAAATGTGCTACTAGTACAAGATGCTGGCTTATACATGCACAGCAGGACAACATAAAAATGCCTCTATTTCTGATTGGTGTGGCTCAAAGAAAATATCACTCAAAATGTTTTTATTAAATGATAAATATTAGCTGAACTAGCTAAAAATAAAAAAGGAGCCCAAAAATGTTGTGAGAATCAAAACGGAACCTGGAAGTACCATTGCTTAAAATAGAAACTCTAATGCACAGTGGTTAGAAAAAAAAATTGTTTACACACAAACACTATTAACTATTTAAATAAAGCAAGTATTTAATTTATTTTATTTTATTTAGTTTTTGCTGACCGGGTAAGTGCACTAGACAAATCCTGCCTATTTTCAGGCACGACCCGGGGGAGGGAGGATACAGATGAATGCCAACTGACTGCGAACCAGATTAAGCTGTATAAATATTATGGCCCAGATATTCAAAAGGGTTGCTCCATGCGCAACAGGGTTGCGCATGCGCAAGTCCTACATTGTGCCATTCTGCGATATTCAGCAGGAGGCAGTTGCTCCACTGGCAACAGGTTGCGCAAAAGAGCAATGCAAATGAATGCATGCTCAACAGGAGGGGGAGGAACCATGCATAACCTGCGCAACCCGATATTCAGTCGGGTTATGCAGAGTTGTGCATGCGCAACCCCCAACCTGCGCCTGCACAACCTTGAGCCAAAAAAAAAAGGATCATGTTGAGGGCCACCCACAGGTGAGCTGCTGTATTGCAGGGCGCAACACAGCTGCTGCCACCCCTGGCTGGCCCCCAACTCGGTCCCTGTGCCCCCCCACCAGCCCGACCGTGGGCATAGAGTAACACATATCTCTCAACTGTCCCTGATTTTCAGGGTTGTCCCTGATTTTGCGACAGAATTTTCCTCTGTCTCTCGTAAAATTTGTGTTTCTGTGACAGAACAGTGGGGACTGTAAGCATAAAATAATATCAAACATTAAAAATACAGACTAGTTCTTCTTCAGAAATGCATCTTATACAAATCCTTATTCTATCAGATTTCTGAGTGAATATTACCAATTGTTAAGATGTGTCCCTGATTTGGCATCTTTGTCCCTGATTTTTTAAGCCTTGTCCTGATTCATGACACAAGAGGTTGAGAGGTATGGAGTAACATGACCCCGCCACACATCTCCCACAGCCGATCGCGGGCATCACAGTTACAGAAACCCCACACATCTCCGAAGCCCGA
This sequence comes from Neoceratodus forsteri, assembly GCA_016271365.2. Classification (NCBI taxonomy): domain Eukaryota; kingdom Metazoa; phylum Chordata; order Ceratodontiformes; family Ceratodontidae; genus Neoceratodus; species Neoceratodus forsteri. Next base: position 1,158,117,303 of record CM028130.1, on the reverse strand, counting down.
TCGCGGGCATCACAGTTACATGAACCCCCACACATCCCACAGCCCGATCGCGGGCAGGTACAGTTATGAAACCCCCACACACATCTCCCACAGCCCAATCGCGGGCAGAACGTGTATAGACCCCCCTCCAGTGCCCGATCGCGGGCAAAGTAACCCTCCCCCCAACCCGAATATCTCCTGGTGGTCCAGTGGACGTAAAGCCCGAGTGCGGGCAGAATGTCCATCCACAACCCCCAAACATCTCCCTGGTGTCTAGTGTCCCCCCCCACCACCCACGAAGCCCCTCATGCGAAGGTTCATGCGATTGTGGGAGATGTGGGGGGTTCATGCACCTGTACTGCCCGCGATCGGGCTGTGGGATATGTGGGGGTTTCATGTACCTGTACTGCCCAAGCATCGGGCTGTGGGATATGTGTGGGGTTTCATGTAACTGTGATGCCCGCGATCGGGCTGCATTGTGCATTGGTCCCTCGATGGCTGCTGCCTGGTAGGGTGGCCAGGAGCAAGTCCTCGGGATCGGGCGCGACTCACATGCAAATGGCATGCAAATGGGGCTAGGCAACAGATGCAAATGGCCCCCCTGTGCCTTGCATAAATTATGGCCCCATTTGCATGTCACCTTTTGAATATCAGAAATTTGAGCATGGCGCAATGGTACTTGCGCCACCGCAAGTTTAATGCTCAACTCTGGCAACTTGCGGTGGCGCAAGTTCCACTGCGCCATGTGCAAGTGCTGTGGCTGGGGGTGATATTCAAAGGAGTTTGCTCAACAGTGCAACTCCTTTGAATATCACTCCGGCCACACCCTTGCGCAACTATTTTGAGCAGCGAAGGGGCTTGCGCCTCAGAATGGCGCAGTTTGAAAATCTGAGCCTATATATATATATATATATATATATATATACATACACATATATATAAAATAAATATAAATCACTGGAAATCCAATTGTGTATGAGACAGACTAAGGGAAACCTTTCTCTCTAGTTGGAGGAACAAATCTAACAACTGCTAGGGTGGAAGGAGGCTGCAAAGTTTTTCAAACACCTGTTCTAAATTCTAAGTTATGTTATTAGAATAGAGCCATTCTCTGGGGCATCTGTCTCTACAGAGATTAATGCATATAGTGAATCCATAAGTGAGAATTCCTGGGGTTAAAAGCAGTGTTCCTGTTTACAGAAATTAATTTCACTTGTCTAAAATGACCCATATTTTAATTATATCTAAATAAACACCAAGTTGAAAAACTGTGTTTTCCTTTTTATAATTTAATATACTTTAGTGTAGAAAAAACCACACAACATGCAATAACAACTGCAAGCTAAGAAACTAAAATTATCAACAGCATATAACTAGAACAACATAAACCAATAAAACAAATACCACCATCCCTTCCCTCCCACTCTCCTAGAGCACAACAAACCTGATAGGGAAAGGAGCATAAATGAGACAAAATAATAGCAAGGGGAAGTGTCTACTAGGAGGTCAATTTAATGTAGGCAAAGATTAAGTTCCGTCCAATGACCCAGAAAGGAGGGAATAATGTCATTCCCATCTGTCATGAAAAAGCTTAGGGCGTCAACATAGAGAAGCTATTTCATTTTCAACAGTCAGGGCCTGCAAGATTTCCTGCTGTCATTCCATATATGTAAGAGTGGCATCATCCATTCAGTGTTGCAAAATAATAATTTTTGCTGTAAATGATTTCAAAGTCCATATGAGCTTTTTGAGGACCAAAAAGCTATGGAGTATAATTGCCAACCAGGCAAACATAAGGAGTAACATAATCCTCAAGACCCAAGAATGGATCTGGCACACTCCTGATAGTATTCCAGAAGGGAATCACCTTAATAAAGTCTTAAAGAATATGTTTAAGGTGAACTTCAAAGAGGCCACAATTTGAGCAAACAGGAGAAGCAAGCTTACCCATGGTATACCACTTTGCAGGTGTACAGTATAATACAAATTATGAAGAACTTCATATTAAATCACTTTGTATCTAACCTGTTTTACACCCCTTTATATACCTACTGAGATTTTCACAAACTGACTGCCATTTCTGGGAATCCCACTGTGGATCCAAGGCATAAATGCCAATAGTAACAGATCCCAGGAGGACTGGTAGGATGCAGAGCTTGAAAGATATCTTAAAGTTTAGATACAGAATGAGATTGTGCTACTGTGGAGATAAAGACCTCATGGTTTGTGTTTCCCTACTTGCCATGGTGCTTGGGCCAGATGGGACGAAACAGCCCGGGTTAAGTGAAAACATTTAAAATAATAAGTGGGGTGTAAATGAAAATGCTACTGAAAGGTGGGAAATGTTATAAACGTATTCTCCTCTATTGAGGAGCCATTAGAAATATTTCAAAACGGGTGACAAAAAATTAAATGGAATAGGATAGTGGGCAATCTGAATGTAGGGGTTTCCAAAAATAGGTTATAAAAGATATTTTGTCAAGATCCAGTTCAAATAAGCTGCTGATGAATCTTCAGGGACCAATAGATTGGCATTAATTTAAGCAATGGTTGCATCTGGGATGGTTTAATATGAATAGTCTTTAAAGTTAAAGTCCAACCTTCTTGCAGAGGGCCTGTTCAATTTTGAGCCAAGTGTGAGCATAGATGTCTTTAGATTGAATATCACCAGACTGCCTCCCCTGAAAATATTTATTACCATGTAGGGCACAGTATTATAAGAAATAATCAGGGAGGCAAAGGCCCCCTAGATGCTTGGTATCAATTTAAAATTAGATTGGTGATCAGCCCCATCTATTCAGAAGACATCATTATTTTTTTATTTATTTAATTTTACCAGGATAGACACTAAGTTGAAGGATTTTTTACAGGTGCAGCCTGGGAGCACAAGGAAAATAAGTGACTTGCTTAGAGTCACACAGTACGTAAGTAGGGACTGTGGGATAGAAACCCAGGTCTCCAGGTTTACAGCTCAGAACCTTAAACCACTGCGCTATACTGCCCTCAGAGAAAGAGAGGAAAGGCTGTCCACTGATGTAAATCCAATTTAATCATATTCAAAAGCAAAGTCAGATTGTCCTCAATTAAATCAGGAGGGTATCTGGAAAGCTGTATCCATAAATAAGTAAGTTTCCAAGGTTCCCATGATAATCCCATAGCAAGAATATTAGATTTACACACAAAATTATCAAATTGCATAACTTTAGTTTTTACCTAATCCAACCTTCTTACGAAGAGTCAGTTCAATTTTGAGCCAAATTGGAATATGGATGACTTCAAACTAAACATCACCAGACTGCCTCCATTGAAAATATTTAGTACCACATAGGGCACAATGATATAAGAAAGAATTAGGGAGATGAAGGCCCCCCCGACACTTTGATATCATTAGTTTAAAACAAGACTGGCAAGCAGTCCCACCTCTTCAGAGTAAATCATTAATTAAATGTTGTAAATGAGAAAAACAAGATTTGGAGAGGAAAATACATTACATTCCCAAGGGAAATAAAACACAGGGTAGAATATTCATTTTGATAACAATGATTAGCCACCAAAGAGAGAGACAGATAAGGCTGTCCACCACTGTAAATCCAATTTAATCATACGCAAAAGAGAAGTCAGATTGTGCTTAATTAGATGAAAGGGGTATCTTGAAAGCAGTATACCTAAATAAGTAAGTTTTCTAGGTTCCTAAAATAAACTCATAGCAAGGGTGTTGGATTTACACATGGAATTATTAACTGGCATAACCTTAATTATACTTAGACTGTATTAATAAGCAGAAATTTCTGAAAAATGCTGCATTTCAGCTAGGGCAGCAGGGATAGAGGCAAGGGGGTCCTCAATATGTAATAAATCCCCTTAATGGCCAGATTTTGTTGAAGATTATATATTTAGGGTAGATGTTAAATAGTAAGGGGAGAGAGGACAGCCCTGTCTCATCCCACACTGCAAGGAAAATACATCTGATGACACCCCATTACACCAAATTCAGCTGAAGGATTACTAAACAATAATATAACACAGGTAATGAATTCAGAAAGAAAACTGAATTTTTGCAACACAACAAAAAGTTAAGGCCATGAGACATGATCAAAAGCCTTTTCCACATCTAGGGATACCAGGGCCACAGGGGTCCTTCTCATCCGGGATGCTGAAACCAAATGATTAAAGTTTACTAAGGTGATCACTGGATAAATGTCCTTTCAGGAACCCACATTGCATTGGGCCAATTAGCTCATCCCAAACCCAGACTAGGCATTTGGCCAACACCTTCATCAGAATTCTCAAATCAGAATTACTTAATGAGATTGGAGAATAGCTACTGGGAAGAAACTCTTCCTTACTAGGCTTACCTAGCAAAGTGATCCAAGCCTCTGTTAAAGTGGAATCAGAAAAGCCAGATGTAAATAAATAAACAACCAGATCAAAAAAGGGGCGAACTCAGGTGAGCATGCTGCATAAACATTACTAGAAAAACTGTCGAGCCCTAGTGCTTTCTGAGGAGAACGTTGTTTAATGGCCTGAGACACCTTGGAGAAAATTAGGAAACCCTTAAGTATCTCTTGCTGTTCCTGATTAAGGACAGGAAGGGGGGTTGATCAAGATAGACAGACATTGGTTCAGTAAGAAGCAAGGGTTCACTCTTATAAAGAGAATGGTAGTATGAGCATAAAACATCTGCAATGGCATAGAGTTATGTCACCATGGCCTCATGCAGACCTGGTTAAATACGGGGAAAGACAGGGAATTATTTTTGAGGCTTTGAGCTGACGGAGCCACACAGCTAAGAGTTTCCCAGTGTGCTCCCCAGTCTGTAAGTATAGATTTCTAGTTCTCACAATGGCAGGTGCTGTTTTTGTTAGCAGTAAGGCATCATATTGAGCTCATAAGAATTTAACTGAAGCCAAACAGAGGGTGCGGTATCAGATGGTAATCCCTGCTCTGGCCACTGGATATCCCTGAACAACTGATCCAATTGTGCATTTTGAGATTTATGGGCTGCTTTGAGGTGAGTTTAATGTATTCCCCCAAAGTTGCACATTTTGCAGCACCCCAAAGAACATCAAGAAAGTTTACCCTACCCTTATTATGAGTAAAAAAACCTAAAGGAACTCTAACAGTTTTTATAGTTGTGGAGTCTTGGAGCAGTTGGGTGTTGAGGTGCTAATCTTTGTCTCTCATTTACAGCCCTCAAACAGAGTAGTCCATACAGACAGGTGCATGGCCTGATATAACCAATTAGATGAATATCACAGGAGAACAAACAAGAAGGGGTCACCTGACTAATCAAAATTAATCAATTCTAGACAGCATACCATGTGGTGAGGAATAAAATGTGTACTGTTTGTCAAAGGGATTGAGGAGACACCAAGCGTCAATCAATCCTAGACCATCCAAAAATTCCTGCAACCCCCACTGCCCCAGAGAGAGAGAGAGAGAGAGAGAGAGACCTTGCCTATTAAAACCAGATTAATCTAAATCAGATTGAAAAGTAAGGTTCCAATCCCCACCAAGTATCAAGGGTATCTGATTTAGAGTAATCAACAAAGTAAACAAATGTGCAAAAAATGTTGGGGAGTCAATGTTAGGGCCATATACTGTACCCTGTAAAACTTCACGGAGATCCAGCCACCTATGTAAAAAAATATAGTGCTTATCTGGTCCCAGTGCTCCTTAACTTGCTGAAAGCAACACTTTGGGCAATCAAAATAGCCACACCACCCCTTTTTATTACCATTACCTCCCCATAGACTTGCTCCATCCATTCTTTCCTAAAATAATGAATACCCTCCTGCCTTAAATGAGTTTCTTGCTAATAAGCAATCCCTGCATTGAGTTTCTTTAGCTATCGCAACACCATATTCCTCTTTCACTTCCCCTGGGCTCTCTTAATATTCCAGATAATGAATTTATATGAACTACCCATTACATCAAATAATAAGGAAAAAAGAATAGCCATCCTTGTCTAAGTGAAAATAAGACTGAATAACCTAATTGGAAAAGCAGAAAAACAGTGTTTTCGATTGTTTTGTTTTAATTGGCAGTACTGTTGCAGCTCTCTTCATGTAACCCATAATTTGGAGATTTTATTATGTCACAGTTTGCGTACAGAATGCTAAGCAGGAGCTATTAACCTATTAAAAGTATGCTCAATTTTGCATACAGACCGTGACACACTGTACATATAATTTCTAGTCACTGGTTCCATTTTTTCACATTCTTTTTTATTTAGGTACAGTTACATATGTATCATTTGGCAGTATAAATACCATTCCTGAAAGTAGGAACAATATAAACAGTTGCTCATTAGAAATGGTTTCCTGTCCTCTTTGAGTATTTTAACATTTTTCTGTATTGATAATTGCTGCATTTTTGATTGTGGTGCCCTATAAATAAAATTGCCTGGTCTTGACATTAAGGGAACACCGTCAACCCTTTTTGTATCATATTATTTATAGTTGAAAACCCATATTTTAGCTTGCTTATCTTCTCTGAAATTCATTAGTGTTGCTGGCTGTTTTATTTTCTTCCTTTCATGGTGGTTTTGTTTATAAAATGTTGATCACCTCCAGTTGCATATTTTCTGAACATCAGGAACACCCCAAACAGTGCAGTTGCTCATGATAAAATAGTCTCCTCTCCTCCTACTGCATGAGTGGCTAGGCCATGTGTGTGCATGTGGGGGGGGGGGAGGGGTATTCCCAAGTCCAGGAAAGATGTAGTGGAAATTGATCAAGGAATGTAAACAAACATATTTTTTGTAATAAAACCTGTATGGTTGGTAGTCTGTTTTTCACTTTAAAAAATTTAAAATGAATCAGACCCAAACAACCAGCTACATCAACAATCTTTACAGAATATGAGCAATCACAAAATTGGATCTTTAAACAAGGAACAATCTGATGCCTCAAGGGGTCAACAGTGCCCTTTAAGAGCAATCACTGATTTATCCTGCAAGCAAGTCTGAAAACTGCAGAGCATTGCTATGTGAAGTGGGCCTGTGTGGTTAGTGTACTAATTCATTGGTCTATCCAAGTATATTTAATCCGCCTAGTCAGGTTGATGAAGTCAGCCAGTGCATGATTACCGGTCAACACTATACAAACTTTAAAGGTTAGTATCCGTGCAGCTGTAGTGCAAAGATAGTGATCTTCCACAAAGATTATGATCGAGTGATCCCATGTATTGCACTCATACAAGAGACAAGGAGTTAATGATTGGTTGCCTTACCAGGCCCTTAAGCTGGGCATAGATGACTGTCCTTTGCTGATGGAATATAACTTCCGGAATTCTGGGTTGGACAAGTGCCTCCAGTCCTTCAGGCAGCTTCCACTGCAAGGAGATACTGGTAGTACTGGGCTGGAAGGCCAGTTTCAAGCACTTTATGACCTGAAATCAAAATGGAAAGTGTAGGTCAGCACAAGAAGTAAAAACAAAAAATACTGTGACAGTACCTTACCTGGCTAAACTCTGTAAATGCACGTGACCTTCTAGAACTTTTATACTCAGTCCAGCAGTTTGCTACTTTCCATCTATGACATGATGTACTACAGAGTGCGAAGTGCTGGGTTAATATAAGTAGTGGCAAAGAAATGTATCTAATGATTTTAGTCTCATCTCGCAAACATTTGAGTGTGAATACCACAAATTGAGATGGTTCTGGCTGCCTTATCTTGTGCTATATGATGTTTTTATACCATCAGAGATGGGTTTCAAAGCCCCAGTTAATTTTATGTCCATTGGTCAATAAATATAGGGAAGGCACTAACACATTTATTCTTCAAAATGTACCATACTGACTGCATTTCAGATACTTTGCAATGGATTACTAACTCATTAACAGCCAGGCAAGACTTTCTTTTCAAATTTTATTTTTAGAACATTTAGTTTCATTGCTAATGCAATGCTTGTAACATTCAACCATCCTCCCAAGGCCGGCGATCTGCTGGCAAATCCCTGCTCTTTGTTCTGAGATGTTGTAAAGTTAAAGGCACTGGGGCCTTCAAATGTGCTGCTCCCTGGCTGTGGAATGCTGTTCCACTCAACCTTCGGCAGTCACAGTCTCACCATAGCTTTAGAAATGAATATCGATGCTATCTACACCTTGCTGATGCTTGCACTTGCTTTGACCCTACTTAAACTACTTAGTGATCCTATCAGATCTTCTTAGTTTTTCATGTACTCTTTCTCGCCTCTAGTGCATGCTGCTGTTTCTGCATTTATCATATACAGTATAGTGCTGCCTCTGCTTATTTATTACTCTTATTGCCATTATGCTACATAGAAACATAGAAACATAGAAACATAGACTTTGACAGCAGATAAGGACCACTAGGCCCATCTAGTCTGCCCATTTCCCTACCTACAGGATTGGCTGCAGATCCTAGTTAACCAACAGCCTATTCCTTCCTACCCCCCACAAGAATTGCCTTATGTCTGTCCCATGCATTCTTGAATTCTCCCACAGTTTTAGACCCCACAACCTCCTCAGGAAGGCTGTTCCACGCATCCACTACCCTCTCTGTGAAATAATACTTCCTCACATTGCCCCTGAACCGCCCTCCTTCTATCTTTAAATTGTGTCTTCTTGTTCTTGCAAGTCTCTTTTTCTGAAAGATGCTACCCTCTTGGACTTTGTTGATTCCTCTGAGGTACTTAAAAGTTTCTATCATGTCCCCCCTCTCCCTTCTTTCTTCAAGGGTATACATATTAAGCTCATTTAGTCTCTCCTCATACGGCTTCTCTTGCAGACCCTACATCATTTTAGTTGCCCTCCTCTAGACTGCATCTATCCTGTCTATGTCCTTGCAGAGATGGGGTCTCCAGAACTGGACACAGTACTCCAGATGGGGTCTCACCAACTGTCTGTACAGAGGGATAACAACTTCCTGTTTTCTGCTGATGATGCCTCTTCCTATACATCCCAGTATACCCCCAGCCCTCCCTACTGCCTTCTCACATTGCATGCTAACCTTAAGGTCATCTGATATGATTACCCCCTGGTCCCTTTCCTTTTTTGTTGTCGTTACTACCTCCCCACCCATTGTGTATTCTTCCCCAGGGTTCTTGTTTCCCAGGTGCATTATTTTGCACTTCTTTGCATTGAATCCTAGCTGCCATACTTCTTACCATTACTCCAACCTTGCCAAGTCCCTTTTCATCCTTTCCACGCCTCCTTGTGTATTAACCATGTTGCAGATCTTTGTGTCATCTGCAAAAAGGCATACTTTTCCTTCCAGTCCCTCTGCAATGTCACTGATGAAGACATTAAAAAGGACTGGACCCAATACGGAACCCTGCGGTACCCCACTAGTAACCCCCTTTCTTCAGAGTGGACTCCATTTACAATTACCTTCTGTGTCCTGTTGTCCAGACAATGTTTTACCCAGGCTACCACCCTGGGTCCCACTCCAGGTTGGTTAATTTGACTATTAATCTTTTGTGGGACTGTGTCAAATGCCTTCTAAAGTCTAGGTAGACCATGTCCACAGCCCTCCCTGGTCTACTACTTTGGTCACCCAGTCAAAGGAATCTATTAGATTCGTCTGACATGACCTTCCCGCTGTGAACCCATGCTGCCTTGGGTCCTGTGCTCCACTGACCTCTAGGTACTGACTATTCTTTCCTTCAGAAGTGACTCCATCACTTTCTCTACCACAGAGGTCAGACTGACAGGTCTGTAGTTTCCTGCCTCTGTCTTGGACCCACTTTTGTGAAGGGAATCACATCCGCCTTCCTCCAGTCCTCAGGTACCACACCATCCTCCCATGATTTATTAAAAAGAGTAGCCAGTGGTTTCACTAGTTCCTCCCTTAATTCTTTTAGAATTCTGGGGTGAATTCCATCAGGACCCATTGCTTTGTCCACCTTCAGTTTTAGGAGTTCTTGCAGAACCCTTTCTTCTGTGAAAGGACTGGGATCGACCCCCCTATCAAGAGTGCTTCTGTTAATTGGATTAGGCACTTCCCCCTCCTCTTTTGTGAATACTGAGCAGAAATATTCGTTCAGTATTCCTGCTTTTTCACTGTCCCCTCTGCCCACCCACTGTTCATTCTATTCAGCCTCACTATCCCTCCCTTTGTCTTTCTACGCCGCTGATGTACCTATAAAAGGTTTTATCCCCTTCTTAACTGAGTTGGCTATCTTTTCCTCAGTTTGGGCCTTTGCTATTCTGCCTCCCTCCCTGCTTCCTTCTGCCTTAACTGGTACAGCTTTCTGTCCTGCTCCTTCTGTGTTTCCTTATACTTCGGAATGCTATCTTTTCTTCCTGACTTTCACAGCCACCTTTTGAGAACCATAGTGGCTTTTTCTTTCATTTGATTTGTTTATTTGCTTCACACAAAGGCTTGTTGCCTCTGTGATGGCAGTTTTGATAATTCCCCATTGTTGCTCCACACTCCTTCTAGCCTGTTTGCTAGTGCTTTTCTGAGGCACTCTCCCATCTTGCACAAAGTCAGCCCTTCTAAAGTCCAGTACCCTCACTTTTGTATGGCTTGACTCTGTAGCTGAGTTTAATGTGAACCACACTGTTTGATGGTCACTTGTCCCCAAATGGCAACCCACTTCTAGATCTGAGATCCTCTCACTGCACCCATTTGAGAGTATGAGGTCTAAGATTGCTCCCTCATGAGTGGGTTCCAAAACTAACTGTCTAATGCCTGCCACCTGTAGGGCATCAAGAATGGCCCTGCTCTTGGATGTGGCTGCAGCAAATGTGCTCCAGTTAACATCTGGCATATTCAGGTCTCCCATCAACAGTATCTCCCCTTTCTCTGCCATTCTAATAATGCCTTCTCTCATATCCTTGTCCATTCCTTCCCCCTGACATGGGGGTCTGTATACAACCCCCATGCGGATAGTGGTGCCACTTCCTGTCTCCAGGGTGACCCAAAGTGCTTCATCTGCTCCCTGTTTACTCTTTAGTTCTGTTGCTTTGATCTCTTCCTTTACATAGAGAGCTACTCCTCCTCCTCTTTTACCCTCTCTGTCCCTCCTGTAGATTGTGTATCCTTGTATGTTGACATCCCAGTCATGGTTCTCTGTGTACCATGTTTCTGTGACTGCCACAATATCCAGACAAAATTTGGGGTTAAAGTGTGAAAAAACAACTAAATTATTAAAAAAAAACCATTTACTTGCTACAACACTTACTCATAATTTTATTTTAAACATAGTGCTTTCATGACCACTCCTTCTAATCATGATAGGTTTTATTTATAAAATAGTGGCCAAGACATTATTTTGCCCACAGTTTGAAAAATGACTGTTGTTAGGTTCATTAGGTGATGTGAAAAAATGGCTATGTTGAAAATTTGGGGTCAAAATATTCAGAATTATCAAAGTTATAAGAGTGAATTGAAAAATTTCAATGTACTCTCATGCATTGCTTTTAATATTTTTAACCCCAAATTTTCAACATAGCCTTGTTATGACTCCACCTCAGGAACTATGATGGAGAAAATGTGCAGTCACATAAGAACTTACTGTAACAGTAGATCTTTGAGAAGATCTCTAGCAGCAGGCCACACTTAGAGGGCTTAGGCACCAGGCAGTAGGACCACAGACAACTCTTCTAGCTAGCAGTCTACTAGGGGGTCACCCAAAGTGACATCACTCACTGACATTGTACCTCCTCTATAAATGTGGTCAGCCCTACGCTCTCCTCAGTTCTCCTACATGAGATCCCAAACAGCAAATCTCTTGCTTCTGGACCGAGGAAGCCCATAGGTACCTGCCATGAAAATGAAGGTGTAACAGAAGTTGAACCATCATGGAGAAGAGAGATAACTACAGAGCAGCCAAGAGGCCAGAGGGAAGGTGGTCAGGATGGCATGTCCTATTGTAAGAGATCATATTGAAGATCTTCTTGATGAGGGAGAAGGGGGATGGAGGAGGGAGAGGGGGGACATGATAGAAACGTTGAAGTACCTCAAGGGAAACAACAAAGTTCAAGAGGGTAGCATCTTTCAGAAAAACATTTGTACAAGAACAAGGGAGCACAGTTTGAAGATAGAAGAGGGATGGCTCAGAGGTAATGTGAGGAACTATTTTTTCATGGAGAGAGTTCTGGATACATGGAGCAGCCTTCCTGATGAGGTAGTGGAGTCAAAAACAGTGGGGGAATTCAAGAATGCCTCAGACAGACATAAGGCAATTCTAGTGGGGGGTAGGAAGAGGAAGTAAGCTGTTGGTTAACTAGGATCTGCAGCTTATCCATTAGGTAGGAAAATGGGCAGACTAGGTGGGCCAAGCTGTCCTTATCTGCCATCAGATTCTATGTTTCTATGTTATTGTTGCAGTAAGTTCTTACATAACTGTACTATCTATTCATTGAGGGTATTTTCTGCAGCAGGCCACACCTATAGATTGTGTCCCAAGCAGTTCTGACTGAAGAACCACTCTGGGTGGCTGGAGGCTATAGATCTAAGAAAGGAGACCCTGAAGCACAGTCATGCCAAAGCTTGCCCTTCGATGAGAGGTAATATCGGAACTGTAATGTTTAGTGAAGGTGTGGACAGAACTCCAAGTAGCAGCAGCATAGATCACTGTAGCTGAAACATTTCTAAAGTAGGCCACTGGAACAATCATATCTCTAGCTGAGTGGCCATGGACATTACCAGGAATTTCCTTCCAGTACTTTTTATAACAAAAAAAATAATACAGGTATCCAACTATTTGGACAGGCACTGGTTGGAAACAGGTATGCATTCTTTCCTGGGGTGAAGGATACAAACATTTGCAAAGACTTCCTGCAGTCTCTCATACAATGAGTATAACAGTACAGATTTCTATGAACATTAAGAGTATGGAACAATGCTTCCCCTAGATTGGCATGCTCTGCATAATAAACAAGCAGGTGAATGGTTTGATTGAAGGTAAGCTCAGATACCACCTTATGAAGGAACATAGTGTTTATACACAAAGACATACTGTCTTTATGAAAAAACAGATAAGGCTACTCACACATCAGAGCTGAAGCTCAGAGATCTTTCTAATTTAAGTAATAGCAACTATAAATAATGCTTTTTATGACAGAAAGCATAGCTTGCATGTTGCAGTAGGCTCAAAAGGAACCAAAGTAAGTTTTTCTAACACAAAATTCAAGTCATATGGACTCATGGAGGGACTGGATTGTGACTAGGAGGCTTCAAGTGAAGCACTCCTCTCAAAAAGGTACAAGACACTTCAAGTTTTGCTACTGTACAGTCCTTAACATGCACATGGAAGGCTGAAATGACTGACAGGTGCACCTTAGTAGAAGAGCATGATAGGCCCGAGTTTGAAAGGGTCAACATGCAACATGCACAAAAAGACCTGATTCATCATACAGGTGAATCGGTCTAAGTGACGTGAGGTTACCCACAGAGTGAAGCATTTCCACTTCCTGGAGTAGATGGCCCTGTTGTAGATTTCCTAGTGGCAATTAATAGCTTGGACACCTTAAAAGACACTCCAAACCTTGAAATGGCTATGTCTTCAGGAGCCAGGTGAGAAGGTGAGATGGTGATGTGAGCTGAGGTCTGTATGAACCAGAGTACCCTGTTCCTGAAAGAGCAAGTCTGTGCACAGGACAGGAGCACTGGAGGTTCCACTGTCAGCTGTTGTTGTAAGGAGAACCAAATCTGGGGGCACTGAGAATCACTGTGGTCACTTCCATCTGAAGCTTGATCAGTACCCTCTGTATTCAAGGTAAGGGAGGAAAGGCATAAAGGAATCTCCTTTTCCAAGAGCAGGACAATGCATCTCAACAGAAAAATCCATGCCATGGAATGAGAGAGCAAAAACATGGCAGTTTTGCACTGAGTGGGGGGTTGCAAAATGCTCCAACTCTGGATGGCCCCACCTATCAAACAGGTCTTCTACGACTAAGGACAGCAGCTTCCACTCACGCACCCTAGACTGTGACTGACTGAGTCTGTCTGTCAGGATGTTTTGGTCACCTAGAACATGGACAGCTGGCAGTTCTAGGCCAAGTTCTAGAGCCCAGTACCATACCATAATTGCCTCCTGGCATGGGGGTACAAATGGATCGCTCCTTGCTTGTGTGTGTAGTGGACTACACTGATATTGTTGATCTGCACCAACAGATGTCCTGGGGACAGATGTCTGAAAGGCTTGCATAGTATACAGGATGGCTGTCAACTCAGACATCGATGTGTAGGCCAGTCTTCATACTGGATCATTTCCATTGTGTCTGGTAGTCTTTGCACTGGACCATATCCATTGTGTCTGGTAAAAGATGGGCTCCCCAGCTCATCCTCAAGTAGTCTGTGGTGGGCTTTTAAGATGGACTGTTGTACATCCCAGGCAAATCCTGATATCCTGAGCTATGAGTGGCATCGGAGGCAGTTACCAACAGCAGCAGCTCTGGCAGAGGTGACAGCAACATCATACATAGACAACAACAGCTGCTTGCCCACATCTGACCCAGACTGAATGGCTTGGAGAAGAGCCTGTCTCTGGAGGTCCTCTGAAAGAGCTTGGATAGTAGTCTGGGCCCGTCTCCAGAGTTGATTCTTGACCTTCACCATGTGGGCAATGTAATTAAGGATCCAGATGGTAAGGGTGGCAGAAAAGAAATGCCCATTTTGTCATAAACTTTATGTTTATTGATTTATTATTGAATGTATGGTTAGGATCCTGATGCAGTACATACAGAAAGTACTATTTAGAACCAGTGAGGGTGTCACCCCTTTTAACACATGCAGGTATAAAAAAGCATGTTGTCTCTCTAAGATGTGTCATTCAGGGTATCCCATCACATTTTATAAGACTTTCCAAACGGAACAACAAAATTATTGCTGCTTTAAAGAGCCCATGAGTTGCACAGAATTATAATGAAATAGCGAAACATAAACATTTCCAGTCTCTACTTTCTACAATAGGAAAATGAGAGTGTCCATGCACTGTTCGTAGCAGAATAACCTACAAAAGACTTTTCTTCTGTATTAACTGAAACTCAAAAATCACATTGGCAACAGAATAAGATCAAACATGAAAATTTTAGCAGAGCTAAACTTTGTCTGATATATGGAATGTTCATATTTAAAACTAGAGTGAGCTACAACTTCCAACACTCTCTATTCGGTTGAATGAGCCCCAAGAAAACAATAGCAGTAGAATAGTTCACTTTTAGCTGCCCCCCAACATAAAATCTCAAATCTTAACTGCAGCCCAAAATTCTCCTTTGCAGCTGAATAAGATAAAACATGAGTATTTGAACAGGGCTAATCTTTGTCTTATGGATTTAAACATACATTTTTAAAACTAGAGTGAGCTACAGCTCCAATCACTCTCAACTCAGCAGAATAAGCCCCAACAAATAATAACAGCAGAATAATTTGCATCTGACCCCCCAAACTCCATTTACCTCACAGCTTTGCAAACATAGGAAAGAGTTTTGAAATCTCCATACATTTAAAGAAGTAGTTGTCAAAATATAAGTAAAGTCCTGTAAGAGGGGTGGTTCAACTTAGTAAAGTGAAAAGGATCTTAGAGAAAACCTGAACCATCTGACCGTCTCTTTAAGTGGTCAAACCATCTACTGTACATCTTTTGACTCCAGCCAGGGCAAGTCCTCTCTGTCAAGAAGTAGGTGCTTGCTGTTGGGCCCACTTTAGGGCTTTGTTGGGGTCAGTAAATAAAAACACCCAGCCTTGATAAAGAATTCATAGTCTGGCAGGAAAGACCAGTCCATGCATAATGTCCGCCTCCCAAAGAATTGCCCGCACCCCATCAAACCTTTGTCTCTTCTGGCACATGACATAACTGAGATTGTGAAATAAGTGAACTTGTAGACCCTCATGCAGTAATGTGCATTCCCATCTCACCAGTGCTAGTATAAGGTCCTTGGTTCCCAGTCCATCAAGGACCACTATAGGCCACCCTGTGGGCTTTGTGTAAAGTGATGTTCTGGGCTTGCAAAGGCTGATCCAGCTGTTGCTCCAGCCATTCTTTTATAAAAAGAAGCAGATGAACTCCTACACTTCTTTCTGGCATCCTCACAACCCTCAGGTTCAAAGAGCATTCCTGATTCTCTAGAGTCTTAAGTCGGGACCACAGGTGGGTGTTCTCTTTAATCAAATTGCTTGTGGCTCCCATAGCTGCTGCTGCTAACTGTGTCTGTCAAAAATGTTTGTAACAGAGACATATCTGTCTCCAAATTGCTGACCCTGTTGGTCAGGGCATCAAATTTTTCAGAGAGTTTGGCTACCGATGAAATAAGTCTATTTAATTTGATTCTAATGCTTTGAAGCAGTTCAGCTCCCATTTTCTCAGGCAGCAGTTCCATGCAGTCCTGTGTAGACCTTGTGGCTGGGGGACCAGAAGTGTTTTTACTTTTCACTATGCCCTGTTGCATCATGTCCTTCTTTGGACTGCCCATTCTTCTGCTGCTGCTGCTGCTATTCTGATGTCTGCTGAGCTCTTCAATTCTATGTCAGATGTCCCAAAAATAGCCTTTATATAGCATATTTGCCAAATATGATTGAAAGCTATAGTTCTGAGCTGCCATATTGCTTGGGCTCACTCCTCCCCTCCCAAAAATGCACATTTGCCCATCAGATCCAGTCTTCTGGACTTCTTGTCTGGGGGAAGTGAGCTAAGTTGCTTAGGCTGCTTAGATCTGTCATGTGCAGCATTCATTACCACAGAGTCAGCTTGTGGTTGTTCAGCAAACTTCCCCGCACTGTGGTATAGCTTGTCCACCTTAAAGGGCATGGCTGGGACCAAACTGGGATTACACTAGGTAGCCATGGTGGCATCCTCAAAGGGCTCCATTAGAGGAGGGATGATGAGGGGAAGAGAGTCTGGCAGTTCCAGATAATGGGTCAGATGTTTCCTAGCAGGGTCCTGCTTTTCAGCCTCAAACTCCATGACTACTTGAAACTGCCTCATGATGCCCATAAAAGAGGGGTCATGGGGGGGGGACTGGGGAGTGTAAGCGCCCATGCCGTTACCCCCAGAGGAGATTGTAGAGTTGGAGTGAAAAAGGCTCAAAGCTCCATCCTTCTCCTCATTGCCACAGACACCTTCCTCATCCTTATCTGGGGGATACATACGAACATATGAAACTGCCAGCAGATACAGGCCATATGGTTTATCTATTCTGCTCAAGTGTGCTGCGCTTCAGTCCATTAGACTGCAGCTGCCTCCATCCCATTAACTCTTCCCTCCCCCAACTACCCACCCGGTATGTACTTTTCCCTTGAATTTGTCCCACCCCCTCCTGAAGAATGCCGCAGTCTGCACTAATACGAGTTGCTCAGGCAGTGCATTTCACCCCGTTACCACTCTTTCGGTGAAGTAGTGCCTCCTCCTTTCCTTTCTAAGTCTGCCCCCCTTTAACTTCAGGGAGTGCCCTCTAGTATCTCTTCCAGCAATTTCTCCAGTCTTCTACAGGGTGAGCCTGGTTTCCACACTTCTAGTGCTTCTTTCTCCTCACAACTCAGATTCAGTCCAAACTGGAACTCACAGAGGCTGCAGACTGAAACTCAGGGCCTCACATGTGCTTCCCACGCAAAACTATACACCGCAGAAGCACAAAGCTCCTTCTCTCTTCACAGTCACAACTGATCTAATCTTTCCAGTCACAGAGCAGGGCATTTCCTTTAGCTCCACACCATTCTGTTGGCTGGTTCGGCTGTCACTCACAATAAAACTCCCTCTGTTGGTGGAAAAAGGCGTCAAGGTTAAAACTATATTTCCCAGAGTCACTGCCCATACAATCCCCTTGTGGCTGGCTCAAAATTGAGAGTCCAAGTTCTGATTCGGCCACAGGCTCCATTTTAGGGTCTTCCTATCACTCTGATTGTTTCAAGTCAGCTATTCAGGACCAAAATGAAAGAGTTACACTGAAACAGTTTGTGCTGAAATGAAGACAGGTTAGACAAACTACATTTTCTCAGTCACTCTAAATGATTTCTGACAAACAGTTATATCTTTCAACAAAGCTCCCTCTGCACATGTAGCAATGGCAGAAACAGAGCAAATTGACAGCAGCCCAGGTGGGATTCAAGCATTAAATACACAGCCCCCCCATACAAACTAATTAAGTCTGCAAGCAGATAGCTCTTAAAGAGACAGTACGTGGAGGCTCAAATAGCACTCACTTGAAACCACATTTGAACAGCTCAGACACCGAACACCGCCCAGACTTGGAGCATTCAGGCAAGCTCCTGGAAGACTTTTGGGAGCTCCCATTTGCAGGGGGGGTTACATGCGTGATGTCAGTATAAACTACTTGACCTTCAGCCTGGTGGTTTATGTGGTATTGCACACCTGTTGTGTAAACACAACTTGTCACACACTGCTGCCCATACATTGTTCTCTATATAATAGCTGGTCATCAATTTTTTCAGTGTTGATGACCAGTTATTTGCCATAATAACCATCCAGTTATTATGACAAACACACGACTGACAAGAAAGGAGCTGTGCTCAAGACTCGCTCTCTCACTCTTTCGAGCACAGCAGTAATTTTCGACAATGGCAATACTTTTACTTTTCAAAGTAAAAGTGATAGTAAAAAACAAACTTTTTTGTACACAACCTATACATAAGGCACAAAATAAAGATTAAACAGACCTGAATACTGCAGTACCCGAGACTGCCTGTCTCAAGCGCAACACTTCTTGAAACACTGTCTTTCCCACTAAAGCCAAATCAGTTTCCGATTGAACTTAGTGAAACTAATCTGTGAAAAAAAGTCCACAGCTCTCTCTGTGCTAAGCCCTTTTAAAGTGCCAGTGAGAAATGTCTGTATAACCAGCTGGTTATAATGGCGAACACTAGCAGCATTGTCATGGGGAACATGCAAGGCACTGAGCTGCTTCCACTGTACTGTTTACCTATTCTAGTGACCCTTCTTGAGGTGAAAACAAAAACGCTTTCTAGCAATTTTATATAATTAAGCAATAAGGCACAACAGGGTGTGTGTTATCGTGTAATAACGTCACTCCTGGGGTGGGTTGAAGCGCGAGGCAAAGCAGTGCTTCCCACCACAGGAGGTAATGATTAACTTTACATCCTATCGTGTCTTATTGCTATTATAATGGCTAATTTTTTATGATAGAAGAAAAAAAGAAAAATATATATTTTTGGGGCTTTTTTGATCATTTTTCATGTGTGGAAGTACATGTTTTTAAAAAAAAATCCACAGTTTCTGTTTTGCCCACTAGATGGTGCTGTCCATCACAGTCAAGGAAGGAGCATCAGCTGTAGTGTGCACGCGGTAAAACGGCCCCAATTATGAGTGTGTGAAAAAAGCCGACTGCAGGTACGGCTTTGTATTTGTTTTATTTTGGTTTTTTTTTTTAAAATTTGTAATGCCTGTGTAAAACACAGATGTGCGCCGTCACAGTCAAGGAATGAGCATCGGCTGTAGTGTAAGCACGGTTGTCACTCTTGTCGCTCCTCTCTTTTGGCAGCACAGAAACTGAATGTCATGTTTTGGTGACATTTTCAGTGATTTTCACACTGTTACCAAATGTAAATGGGCCGAGAGGCTACGACCCCGTTTGAACAAGAAGCGGCTTCAGTGAACCCGCGTGACCAAGTTATGGTCTCCGTGGTTTAGTGAAGCTGCGCTTTTGGGAAAACAAAACTGAAGAAAAGAAATGGGCATGAACATTAGGCAGTTTTGTCTTTGCAGTATTGCATTTTCTTTGCTGAATAAGTTATCTGAGGAATTGGTGTTTTGGAAGGTGATGTTTTAGCGATTAGAGGCAAGCAGTGCTTTACCAAGAGATGACCAGATTGGCAGTTGCTTGTGTACGCAGGAGGCATGATTTCATGCTGTGTAATGCGGTCATGTGTGTGCCTGGTCTTAATACAGTGATGTTATTGTGTAATAACATCACTGTGCCAGACACCCACTGACCAATCACAGATCAGGAAATTTCTTTGCCATTGTATAATATAAAATAAGGCATGGGGTGGTGTGTAAAACTTGATTTTTACACACACCCTCAGTGTGGGATATTTACATAAACCCCTTGAGATTCACTCTCGAGGTTTATGTAGCCTCACACACCTCAGATGTGCATTCAATTTTCATAATGTACACCATCCCATGTATTATTCAATATATAATCACAGTACTAGTAGGCGTTCTACTTTCTCCATTTACAGACCCCTTCAGTGCCACTGCCTCAACCTTGTCAGGGTTTCCTGGAAGCCTACTGTGTTCATCCCCTTCAGGTACTTGAAGGTCTCAATCATGTCCCCTCTTTCTCTTCTATCCTCCAGGGTATACATGTTGAGCTCTTTTATTCTTTCCTCATAAGTTCAATCCCCCAACCCCTGGATCATCTTTGTTGCTCTTGGCTGCACTGCCTCCAGTAGTTTGATATCTCTTTTCAAGTATAAGTGCCAGAACAGCACGCAGTACTCCAAGTGCGGCCTCACCAAAGACCTGTACAGGGGCAATATAACTTTGCTACATCTGGATGTAATCCCCCTTGATATGCACCCTAGCATCCTGTTAGCCTTAGTCGCTGCTTTTCTACACTGGGCCGAGTGATTTGGTTCCCTGGTCACCAGCACCCCCAGATCCTTCTCCTCATTGAATGTAGACAATTTGATACCATCCATCTAGTAGGTGTATCCTGGGTTTTTGGCTCTGAAATGTATCACCTTGCACTTCTTCATGTTGCACCCAAGCTGCCAGGTGTGCGACCACTCCTCAAGTCTTGCCAAGTCCTCCTGCAGTAATTTGCCACCCTCCTCCCCATCTATTTCAGCACAGATCTTGGTGTCATCGGCGAAGAGGCTGATCTTATTCTTGATCCCAACCACTATTTCTATAATGAAAATGTTAAACAGGACCAGTCCTAGTAGTGATCCCTGTGGGACACCACTTGTCACTGCCCTGGGCTCCGATGCTGCTCTCCCCACAACTACCCTCTGTTGCCTGTCCCTCAGCCAGTTCTCTA
The DNA here is from genome assembly GCA_016271365.2 of Neoceratodus forsteri. Taxonomy (NCBI): domain Eukaryota; kingdom Metazoa; phylum Chordata; order Ceratodontiformes; family Ceratodontidae; genus Neoceratodus; species Neoceratodus forsteri. The sequence goes on along the minus strand of CM028130.1, from coordinate 1,158,096,389 downwards.
CCCATCCGGCTAGCTTCCACCCTATACCAAGACTCCTCAACTTCCAGGTCTACCTTCCATGTGGCACTGAATCAAAGGCCTTGCTGAAATCCAGGTAGACAACATCTACTGCATGGTCCTTGTCCAGTGCCCTTGTGACTGAGTCAAAAAAATCAACCAAGTTAGTCTGACAGGATCTGCCAGTGACGAACCCATGCTGTCTGTCATCTTGCAGATCATTATCCACAAGAATTTGCACCAGCCTTTCTTTGAGGATAGATTCCATCAGTTTCCTCACAATTGCAGTGAGGCTCACCAGCCTGTAGTTCCCTGGTTCATCCTTGGGCCAACTTTTGTGGAATGGTACCACATGTGCCTCCCTCCAATCTCTGGATGAATTCAGGGTTGTATCCATCATCCTCCCCATTTACTCAGATAGACCCTGATGGCATTGAAGTGCAGGGCCAGGGAGTGTGCAGTGCCATAGAGCACTGAGACACAGGGGCAGGTCCTGTAGGGCCCTGCGGTGTTGACCTGGAAGAAGATTAATGAGGTGCATGATCTCCTAGAATGATTACCTCATAGCCTGTATGTCAATAATAGGCTGTATGAGAGAACTGGGTGGTGCTGTTGGAGTAGACTGAGGTTCCGGGGGCGGTAGAGGGTCCAGAGAGAGTGTCAGGGTGGGCTGGGGTCCTGGGAAGACTGCATGGAAAGACCCGGGGACAATGCCATGGCTAGAGGTGACATCAATGGGGACCTGGATCCTCTAGCTGCTGAGGAAGAAGCTGAAGGTGATGCTGGGGGATTGAGCTGAGTCTTTGCTGATGCCATACCAATCCCTGGCCATGTCTGGGTAAGAAGAGTACCCTAACTGGGGGCCTGTAGAGAACAGAGGCCAGGAAGAAGTGTCTGAAAGGTCAGATGGGCCAAAGAAAGGACCAACACTGTACAGCCCTCTCTCTTTTGGGTAAGACTGGAAGGAGGGATGCTGCCATGGGTAACCCTGTTGAGGTTAGGATGTGGGTGGCAGAGTGGGCCACCACCAAAGCAGAGGATGACCCTGTTGTGGTCTTTGGGTGAAGCGAGACAAGAAGTGAGCTGGGAGGACTTGTCCTTTGTCTGATCCCTGTCCTATTGTTTGTTCTTCTTTGCCAAGGTGTCCTTGACTTTAGAGGAAATGGAGCCCAGGACAGGGCTGGGGAAGTAGAGGGGTTCCTGACTTGCAGATCCTTCTCCATGTGGGACAACTTCTGCCCCAACAGAAAGTTCTGAATAGTCTTCCAGTGGCACCTTCGTGTAAAATTGTTGAAGGTGCAGCTGATGTTTCAGACCTGTACATCAACTCACCTAAGCAGTGGATGCAGGTGTCATGATTGTCCTTCTCAAGGATTTTTTTCCCACAAGTGCAAATACAAAAAGTCTTCTCCAGATCTGCTGCTTTCAACACAAAAAAAGGAAAGTAATAACTTTAAAGTACAGTGATAAACAAACTAGGGAGAGAAAACAAAAATCAAGGTAAGTAAAGATTTTGGCAGTTGACTGAAGTGGTAGTAGCTCCGTAAGGTCTGACATGTGCAGCCAATTGCAGGAAAAGAACTGAGGATGGCATGGGTCAATCTTTTTTTTTATTTCAGATACCAACATTGGGGATTGGGCACCCAAGTGTGGTGTTATGTTTCGCACCCTGGTGCTGAAAAATTAAAAGTAAGGGGCATGGAAGGGTGTGGGTAGTGGGCGATGAAGGGGAGGGTTGGGTAGGAGGAGGAGGGTAATGGCAGCAGTGTGCTGGTAGCAACAACAGACATTGATGGACAGTTTTCTTTTTTACAGGGTCCATGAAAAGAAAAAAAAAGACTACAAGTGATGTTTTTCTTTATTTCAGGTAACGACACTGGTGACTGGGCACCCCAGTGTTGGTCTTATGTTTGGCAGTACTGGGAGTGGGCTTTCTGTTGTTGCACAGAAAAAAATGAGTGGGTTGGGGGGTGCTAGCCAGTACTAGGCACTGGGTATCCTGGACACAGAAAAGTCAGATGTGGGAAGCAATGGGAGGTGGGAGAGCTACTTGACAGTGAGTGGGAGGGATTGTTTTTTATGTTGCACGGAGGATCAATGAAGGCTGATCATGGCTGAGATGATCTCTGGTTGCAGGGTGGCATGTACAGATCAAAGAAAAGAGATGCCCTATGATATGGGCTGCTCTCTTCTGTGAACTACATGAAGTTTCCACACAGCAAGACCAGAAGAGTGTCATAAATGCCCCATGACAAAGGGTTTCTGACCCAATGTACTGGGGCATTGTGGCAGTGGTAAGGTCTACAGTATGTACTCACCCTGTGGGAGTTTGGCTATTAAAGCATTTAAACTTTAAAGGAACTGTGCAAGTGATGTACTTTGGAGAGCAGATCTATGTCCAAAGCTTTCTGATAAATGGTTTGATACTTTTAAGCCCCTTCCAGATTCCCCTGATTTGGACTAACAGTGACACACCTCTTAAAATCCACTATTATATCAATATTTTGGCTTTGAGCAAGTGTAAGGGTGAACATAAAAAGGGAGGCCTAACACATTTTGTCTCTGGTCAGTTTTGTAAAGTACTCATAGGGTGCAGTATTCAAGACATTTAAAAAAATAAACTTAACTCAGCCCTGTTCAAATCTCCAGAAAGTAATCAATCTAAAATAATAACAATGTGAATATAATGAAATCCACTTCAGTTTGAAAATCACAAGGATGGGTAAAACATTGATTTAGGGCCAGATATTCAAAACTTTGCCCCGGGGCTAAATTAGCACTGCCCAGCGGGCAAACTTAGCCTGAAGCACAAAGCAAGCCATATTCAGAAGGAATAGCCTGGGGCAAACAGCTTCTGAATATAGCATGGGAATGAGTGCAGGGCAAACTTAGCCCTGGAATAAGACCGCTCTGAATATGGCAACCAGAAAGTGCAAACCATAACAGCAAAACAGTGCACAGTGATGTGAAGGTAGGTGGAGGTGAACTATGTGGCCAATGTGTGTCAGCAAGGTGTGGACCCAGTATAGCTGCAGACAGCATGCATTAATACAGTGTTCAAAACTGTAAAATATTCCCTGAACTGTTTAACATGGCACTAACATGTTTGCACTGGTTTAGCGAGGGCCAAAGTGTTAGCCCGTGCAAACACTTTGCCCAGTGCCAAACTTTGCCATATTCAAAAGTGATATGCAAATGAGCCGACTTACGTAGTATCTGGGCAAACATCCAGATTAGCATCTTATTATGCCCTGATTTGCATGCTGTTTGTGATAGGCTAACGGTTTAGCCCTGCTCTAAATCCACGCAAACGTATTAGCGCTGCGCAAACAGCTTGGGGAATATTATACAGTTTTGAACACTACTTCCACATGTGCTGCTGTCTGCAGCTGTACTGGGACAACACAGCATAGGCACAGATGGTGGTGGTGCTGCATGCAACCGTCACACTGTAGGTCATGCTACAGTGCACAGTAGACACTACAGCAGCAAGGGCACTAGTAGTGTGTGGACACAGCAATGCCTATGGTGTGTAGGGCAGTGATGATAACTGCACTATATACAGTGAGAGGCCCAACCTGTAGGTGTTTACTGACAGTGGACATCACTGTTACACTGTTGTGTGACCCACAGACGCTGCACCTCTGGAATGGGATGCTCACAATGACATATACATGTCTGGCTTTGTGTGCTTTGGCAGTTGTATAGCTGTGTGGTATGTGGCCGGGGGGCATATATTATCGGAAAGACACACTGGTGTTGGGGTATGCCCAGTACTGGCCCATGTGCATTTCATGATGTGTCCCAGCCTTGTGGCCACACCTGGTCTGTGGCATAGCCTGGCAACCCATACACTCTCCCCTCAACATCCTCCATGCCCACAGTTCTGCATGTGTGTTTGCTGGCATCTGTTGGTGTCCACAGAAGTGTGGTCTTCAGGTGTGTGCTGTATGGCCACACTGCCATGCTGTCCACTGGTGGCAGGGTCGCTACTTACTGCCTGGCATGGCTGGGACTGGTGGCAGATGATGGCATCATTGTGATGCCATCAGTTAGCAGCATGCTTCCTCTATGTTTGGCTTTGTCTATGTGTCAGATTTATTTGTTAGGGTCACTCAAAACCCACGCAAACACAGCGCAAAGCCATAGTGTCACACAAAGCTGATTGCCCAGGGTTAAGACAAGCTTTCCCTGGGCGGTAATGTGCACCATGCTAAGTGTCACTCTAAGTCACGCAAAACCACTTTACGGGGCACCAATCACTGAATATAGCATTGCACCTGTATTCATGTCAGTTTGCCCCTTACATACATTATGATTTTGTCCAGTGCTAATGCAGTTTGCCCACACTATTTGGCCTTTTGAATATAGCAGACCCACGCTAATTTCGGCTAAACCTGCACAAATGGTTTTTGCCCGGTGCAAAGTTTTGAATATCTGGCCCTTAGAGTGTCAGATCAGCAAACATTATTATACATCACAACCTGTAATCATGGATTCTGTTGTCACAGAGTATTGTAACTTCAGGGCAGAACAACAGCATCAAGATATTAACTGTGGTGGGTAAAGCATTTGTTTTATGCTAAACTCTTTAGTAATAATTAAATGTCCTGAAATTTAGGGGGACTTTATGAGTTTGGAGTCTACTGATGCTGCAGCTACAATTATTTTCTGCAGAAAAATGGAAAATCACATTATGTAATTTATAACACAAAGACCATGCATACGCTACATCAAACTATTAAACCCCCCTTGATGTACATAAACAAGACACAGTTGAAGCAGTCTGTTCTGCTTCTGGCACCTTTGGATGTCAGGTGGTCTAATTTTGCAATGCAATCCTCACCTTTGCCTGCATTCTGTCCTTTCCTGTGATGAACTCATATTTCCCATTAGAAGCTGCTGCCACCCCTTTGATCAGGGATGTGGAGGCCCCTTCACCAATCCCAAGGGAGAAAAACCTACAGAATGGAGACAATGACAAAATAAGCCACAGAACCTTTAAATACCAGGCAATACACTGAATTGGCCTACATAACTTGCTGGCTCTAGCCATCTCTTGGATTACAAGTGGCAGAACCCTGTATCAAAAACATTCGAAACAACATTGTGCCGTGGTGATGAAAGTATTTTTGCAGGGTGCATCTGAAAATCCCTGATCTCAAGGGACACGTGTAAAAGTGAAAACATCCCTGCACAAAGTTCAAACCCTTGTTGAGAGTGTGAAGCCACATTTTTATGCCTATGGTCGGAGCTTACAGCCATCTTGCTGTCTGTAGCTGGAAAAATGGAGTATCGTGGAACACATATTTTGGAGTTTTCAATGTAACCTTCTGCATCTACAAATCACTATGCCAACTAAAATAAAATACTCCCTTCTTTCTGTTTAGAATGTTGGAGACATAACTCCAAGCTGCATATCAGATGGCAATTAGGAAACTGAAGCTGCTTAAATGTTGGTTGCCTATTAAACTGGAGATTTGTTTACAACCTTTGAAATGCAATAACTTGCATATTTAATTACTTAACATTTAAATGTATTTTTGCTACAAGCTTCAGTTGTGCAGTTGTGCAGGTACTGTCTTTCAAGAAAGATTCATACCTCATAAATGTCACCCTTTCCCAACAAATCTAAGAAGATTTACAGTTTTTAACCTCTTTAAGCACTATCTGATAAGAGGTGTCTCAGTCATATGCCAGGTCTTCTCTGAAGTATCCAGGAAAAATAGATATTAATCAGCAGGCATTTTCTACTATGCTTTTTGGGAAAAATATATTGAGCTACAGCAAACGTATACATGCATGCATGCGCACACACGCATGTACACACACACACACACACACACACACACAGTACACACCATCCTCATGGCCACAATGTTTGAATTAAATACTGCAATCTAATATGTTATCAAACAATAAAGAAACTGTTTGTTTATATCAGTGAACACAGTGAAGTTCAGTTTACATTTATTACATCCTCTCTGGCAACTTCTATTATTAAAATACATTAAATGTAAAGCTTACTAAATCTTAACCTTGGGATAACTCTTGAATGACTCCTAAATAGGTTTTAAGCTATTCCCTTAATGTGAGTTAAAAACCTGTACAAAAGGTCAAGTGCTACTTTTTCATATTTTATTTTTACAAATGTTCACGGTAAAAGTGTGGAGAAATACAAAAGTATGTACAACTAATCTCCCATGCATTTTCAACTCATACAGAAGTTCATATTTGCACAAAATTGAACCCAAAGTTTTTACAGTTTTTGTTCTAAAATAATTTATTCTAAATCTTATTGGACTATTGATGAACTGAGCAAAGAAATGTTTAGATAAAACAAATTGAAAACTCCAGAATTGGGAAGTCATTAAAATTGCAAGAGGTCAAATTATGAGACTTTAAATGAACTCATTAAGGCCATTCTTTTTAGTGTGTACTTATAAAGAATTAAAATAATCTGAATATAGACCTTCAACTATACTACCGTTGTGGTACATTTTATTAGGGTCAGAGGAACGGTGCAAGGCTGCCAAAATTGTGGTGATCTCATTGCTTCAATGCTTCAGTGAGAGTGGATCAAACCAGAAAGAGACATAATAAAAGCTTCTATCTTCTCATTAAACCAAAAAATAAGTATATTTTATTGTATTTGATTTAACCTAAAAATACAAAACAGTAATGAGGAAGTAAAACAGTCAAGATGAGATTTCAGTGTTCCCCAACCATACATTAAAACAGAGCCACAATAAAGGCTTCTATCTTCTTCAAAGCAATTATATTTTATTTTGATATATTTAATGTTTTCTATCGAAGTAGACACCAGAAAAAAAGTTTATCGGGTGTTTGAAAACAGGCAAATGCAACCAGGCACAGAAGGAATTCAAAAGAGAGTATCGATTGCAGGGGCTAGTAACAAGTCGAGGAGCTCACTTGACCACTCCAATGGGGGCCACCCACCAACATTACTGATCGTTGGTGGGCACTGGTAGCAGAAAAGGAGCTGGGCAAGTGTTGCAAACAGTCAGTGTAAGAGGAGATGGATGACAGACAGCCTGCCATAGTCCAGCTCTTGTTTTAAATCCCCTGTGGTGCCTCAGCGGCTGTAGTAATCATCTGTGCAGCAGCTCTCCATCTGTAGTGATTAAGGGGCCTCAGTTTAGCTGTCAATGGAGCCCTGAACCCCCCCAACCCTGCTTCTTATACAGGACTGACAGCTTGATAGTGAGGGATCCTTGCTGCTCACAGAGAAAGTGGAAGGGGTCACGGTTGGTGTTCATTTGTGTACCACGGTAGGCATGGGGGCTGGCTGGGCTGAGAAGAGTGCCTTTAAGTGTATGCACTGCATTTGTCTGAGTTGTTAATTGCATGGGTATAGTTCAGGGTGTTTAACACCAACCCCGAAATTACCTCAGAAAATTTCAAATTCGTATCTTTTATTTTCAAGTTGGCTCATGTTCAGCTGCTAAAATACTCAGTATCTCAGCAGCCTTCATAGTGATTGGAGCTAGTTGCAGCACAGTGTGCATGCACAGGACCTTTGAAGGCTAGCAGAGATGGAGACCATCAACAGAGAGAACAGGAGAAGCCTGGTGAGACAGACTAGTGCGCGTGCTGCTGTGCTGTTGATTGTCATGGTGGTAGAGTGGGACTGTGTGCTGCTCTTCTCTAGCCTCAGCTTAACTGTGGGAGAACTTGAAGTATGGTCTACTAGAGAAAGAACTGACCAGTCCAGTGCTGAGCTGCAGGTAATGCATAGTGCGTCTTCATGACTGTGCTGGACGCTGACTGAACTGGTGATGTGGTCCAAAGAGAAGACAGGAAAATGTTCTGCCCAACTTGGAGCTTATCATGTGGAATGGGCATAGGTCTGGAAAGGCAGATGCCTGACTGACACCTTTGTCTCTGGCTGTTGCAGAGGGCTGCCATGTGCAAAGATGGAATGAGGTAAGGAGAACTCTCCATATGCCAAGGTGGGATGGTGGTAGAGGAGGAATAATGTAAATGTGTAGAGGAGTCTCCATGTGTAGGAGTGGAAGGGGGTGTGGGGTGCAATACTCCCTATGTAGAGGCAGTGGGATGAAGGGGTGGAGTGCTCCCCATGTACAGAGCTGATATGAAATGGAAGGAATGCTCCTCATGTGTGGAGGTTGAATGGAGGGGAAGGAGTGCTCCCTATGTGCAGGAGGTGGGATGCAGTGGGAGACGTACTTGCCATGTGGGAGAGGTGAAATGTAGTGGGAGAAATGTTGGAGGGGTCAGAGGATGTGTGCTCACAATGTATAGAGGTGAGATTGAGGTGGAGCAATGATATCTATGTGCAGAGATGGAAAAGAGGGAAGAGTGCTTTTCATGTTCAAGTTTATTGTGAAGGGATAAAATCCATTGATCAAGCTTATTTGCAAGGAAGTCCCTTGTATAAGCAATGATAAAGACAATACATGGCGTGAGATACAAAAAGTAAGGACACATAATATAAGTTACAATAAAGCAGTTTTCTTTACATTAGTTTATACAATATGTACAGTGTTGTGCTCAACAAAGATTGAGACCAAATATGATTACATCAGTCACTATGTCCACCATGTGGAAGATGGCTGGAGAAGGAGAATGTCTCCCCATATACAAAGGAGGCATGGAGTGGGAGTAGTGCTCTCTATGTGCAAATGTGTAATGGAGGAGGAGGAGTGCTCCCCATGTGTGGGAGTGAGATGAGGGGGAACAGCTTAATGGCCACCATCCTAGACCCCACTCCAGTCTATGTTTGAAACTTTTTAGAGTGGGCACAGTTTATGGTGATACAGATGTGCAATCAACATCTCTTCTCTGGCTGTTGTAAAATATTGGGTCGATAGGTGGGGGTGCAAGAAGGGGGCACCAGTCACTCAGGAGCACCCACTGTATCCTACCCCTCACAAACCCAGCAGAGTGGGAACAGTTGTGGAGGGGTAGATACAAGATTCACAATTTTGTATCTCACTACCTCAGCATGCTCTCCATAGGTAGATCACGTTAGGTGGCAAAGCCTCTAGTTGAAGCACAGTGTTCTAGAAGTGTAGAGGTGTGGCATAAGGTGAGAAAGTGGCAGTCACCCAAAATCCACACCAAACTTGTTGCTAGCTCTGGTGGAGCAGGGACAGGTATGAAAGGGCAGATATGCAGCTTGCATCTCTATCCCTGGCTGCTGCAGGTTGCTACCCTTGTGTGGATGTAGGATGGGGGATGCAGCATCATTCTTCAGAGACACCTGCCTGGAACCCACCCAATGCCAGTGCCAGCTTTCAAGGAGCTCAGATAGGTGAAGATGTACAAATATTTAAACCACATCTGTCTTTGGCTCCTGCAGACTGTTCCTAGGAGAAAATGCTTCACATGTGCAGAAATGCAGAAAGATTGTTGAGTGCCATGGCCTTGGGCCACCCAGTGGATCTGGACTGCAACCTCATTCCACCCACCTGGTGCCCAGTAGGCTAGATAGAAACAGGTGTGGTGTGGCAAATGTGCAACTCACATTTCTGTCTTTGGCTGGGACAGTCAGTGTGCAGTGGTGGGACAGTGGTGGATGGGGCACCTATCACAAACTTCTGCCAGGCCACAGTCCACTATTTACCTTGGGCTGCCCACCTGTAGATCACCTTATCACTGTGCCAACCTGTGTGGAGTGGGATGGGTGTGGAGGGGCAGATGAATAACCTATATCAGTCTGTGGCTACTGAAGATTGTTCCATATGTGCTGATGTGAGCTGGAGGTGTAGGGGACAGCAACTACCCAAGGTTGCCGATCCAGTGCCCACCCTATACTGTTCTAGTCATATTGAAGGGGAAGATATGTGACCTACATATTTGTCTCTGGCTTTGTCTGGGTGCTCCTTTTGTGCAGTTGTGGAATAGATGTGCCAAGTTTGTTTTACCCTGTCACTCTCTCCTGGTCTCTCACTCTGTCTTTAATGTCTACTCCCACACATTGAAAGGAAAACTGCAGCACTGCTCTCCATCCCAGTCATGGCACTCTTACTGCCATTTTCTCTGCCTCTCTGTATGCACTGTCTGCTTCTACTGAGCTTCAGAATGACAGAGATAGAGTCATATTGTCAGCAAGATGCAGGAAGAGAGAGCAGAAATAAAATGGATGGCTACCAAGCTCGGTGCACACTGTATTCCACTTCTCTGTTTGGCGGGGGGCTGACATGGTCTCTGACTGGAACAGACTGTACCTGCACATAAATGCCACATCAGATGCATCTCTCACTGTTGCCGTGTCTCTCCCAGGGGATTGGAGAGGGTTGGGGGTAGTAGACTCTGCTAGGAAACAGGCCACCTATTAAAATAATGTTTGTTCAGATGCAAGTCTGGGAGCCACCGGTCATATTGGTTATGGTCACTACATTGCACTGCCCCCAGTTTCACACTGCCAAGGTGGTACTGCAATAGTGACAGCCTGTCACCTGGTGATAATTCTTATTCTGCTTGCTTGCTACATCTCAGCATGTTGCTGTCACTGTTTGGAGGCTCTGTGTCTCTCTGCTATGTCCCTGATACTGGTACCACTTACCACCTCTTTCAATCTTGTGGTCTCTTTTGGGGGAGGCACTGCTGCCTCTTCTTCTTGATGTCTGTCCCTGCAGCTCATATCTCTCTCTCTCCCTACCATTCAGGGTTAAGCTACAGCTCTGCAGGCAATGCTGCCTCACTTCTCGGCACTCTTGTTCCCTGTATTGTGCAGCAGGGTGGGGGGCACACTGAGGCAACATGAACACTAGGAGATCTACAAGACAGGTCAATGGGTACCATCAATGACAGAAATTCTTAGGCTGGGCATTGTGGCACACATGAAGCACTGGAGAGAGAGGAACTCAGGGTTAAGAACACACAGTCATTCACAAAGAGACACAAACAAGTTCAACGCGGATGTCTGTCTGGGGAAGGATAATGGGAGGGCTTGCCTTAAGTTCAATGTGGAGGAACAGCTCCTCCCATAAACTCTACTTAAGTCCTCCTGTAATACACCTCCCTTGCTTAAGGAGTGTTTTGTATGCTGCCTGCATGGCTCATGGTGCTGTGCTTCATTGTGCTCTGCTGCTGTCTCCATTTGCATTTTCTGTTCTCTGTACACAGCTTCCTTCACTTGTCTTTTTTTCCTCTCTCTTATCAATGTTTGTGACTACCTTGTTCTTCACTTGTCTCCTGCTCCATGGCCTTGCTCCACTCATGTCCTTCACTCCCCTCCTTCCCCTGCCATGCTGGGGTTCACTTTGCCCTGTTTTCTTCTGGGCTACTCACTGCCCCCCCACCTGGTGTTCCAGGTGTTCTTACCCTTTCGCCGCATACCATACCATCCATTTGCTCCTTCAGGACACCTGCTTCTGCCAGTCTGCTGCAAGCACTCCATACTCAGTCTCTGTCTTGGGAGCTTCTGCCTTGATAGCACTGCCCAGCCATGCTACAGTGAATCTATATCAACCTGCTCCTATGCTTTCTCCTACTTGTTTGCTCCACGGAGACATGCCATTCCTTGATTACCTCCACATTGCCTCATTGTTTACACAATATTCAGCCATGGGAAGTGAAGCGGCTGGAAGCAAAGGCCTTGCTCGAGACCACTTACAGTAAGTTCTATGGGAGCAGCATCTCCACCAGATGTTGCATTTTGTTTGTGCCTAGTGGATTCCATGGGGTGTTTTTTTTTTTGGGGGTTGTGGCTCACCTAAGTGTTATTGGACAATCTGTCAGTAGTGACATATGTTGTGTGTTGAATTAACTTATTAACTTTTGACATATCACAGTCTTTCGGCTCCATTATACTACACTGTTTCCACTACCAGATTGCACCTTCGTGTCTTATTGTGATGACTATCCTTTGGTGCATTCCTACGGATTAATACTCCCACTCGTGGCTTGTTGTGGCCTCCTGTCTACTACAATTTATTTTACAGTGCAATTGCTCACTTGCAGTCTGTCTCACAGCACTGTCCTTATCCACAAGGCTGCAGAGTTGTGCAGTTTAGCAGCAGCTAGAACACTGTTCACTCACCACCACATGGATTCTCATCATTCTGGCAGAACAGAAAATGGGGGGAAGGGGTTGTCTGTTCGGCTAGGTATCGCCTTTCATGTGCTTTGCCTGGATGCTTCTCACATTAGCCCCTACCGGTCTAATGTGTTACTCCCATCCTGTATTCAACAATGGAAAATAAGCGTCTGATCCCGCTCCTCTGAATTTGCCTCCCCTTTGGCTCCTTCTCTGCTGCCTCCAGTTTTACTTTCTTCATACTGCTTACCCTCAGTAATTACATGCTCCATGTCTATTCCCTTACCCTTTTGGTTTTGTTCCCATCTTTACCTTCCCTTTCATTCTTCTGGCCCCTGCTATGACATGTACTGACTCCTAATTCTATCTTAGTTTGTCTCCTACCCGTACTGTCTCTTCAGCAGCGTCTTGCACTTTGCCAGCCCATACCAGCAATACTATGGACTCCATCCCTAACTCATGCCTTTTGATGTGTTGGGTGACTGTAGGCCTACCTGTCTACCTGGGATGGGAGTCCGTTACAATTTTACCTCTTTCTACTTGCCAACTTGACAGGCTCTGTCCATAACTCTGCAGGACAGCGCTGAGTGAAGGTTAGCTCATCCCAGCTACCAGGGATGGAAGCCATGTCTACAATCTAAAGACTTTACCTTGCCGTCTCTACCTTATACCAGTTGCAGCTTCCTTTCGAGAATGGAACTTCCTCCTACTTACCAACTTGATATCCTCCTTCCCTAGCTGCTTTGCAGCATCAAGTGTAGGTTAGCTCACACCAACTACCAGGGATAGGAGCCATTCTACAATCTGCAGATTATTTCTGTACCTTCTATACCTCATACTGCTTGTTGCTTCCCTTCGGGAATGGAACTCCCTCCTACTTACTAATTTGACATCCTCCATCCCTAACTCTGCTTAGCAGCCTCTTGTGAAGGTTAGCTCACCCCAACTACCTGGGATGGGAGCCATGTCTACAATCTACAGACTGTTACGTTATCTTCTCTACCTCATACCAGTTGCCACTTTCCTTCAGGAATGGAACTCCTATGCCCCACATACCTACATCATTTTGACTAGGCCAGGCTGCCCCAAGTTACTATCATTCACCTCTGCTGTCCCTGACAGTTGCCTGAGTCTGCAGTCTACTGCTTCATCTTATACATTCTCAGCTTGACACTGCCCTTCAGGAACAGGACTTTACCTGACTTGTTTCTCCATCTTTCCTTGTCTGCTGCCTAGACTCGTTGCCCTATCTGCTAACTTCCAAGGCTGGCAGCCTGACTCTGACATGCGCTGTCACCACTATTTGCATCTACACTGATGTGGATTGCTGTTTCCATTCAGGAATGGAACTTCATCCAAGTTCTCATTGTGCTGCACTAACTAGCCACATCCAGTCCAGATCATCTTGCCTTGAGTGTCCCATCTAGACATATGTCCTTCTATTCCACTGCTTCATGAGTTATTCTCCACCTCCTACCTGATACCATGAACTGTCTGGACCTGGACCTCCTACTGCTAAATGGTCTCCATTTCTCCTTGCCACAGCCATTCTTCTAGCCTCACCACACAAGCAGCATAGAGCACATCATGCCTGGTCCTTAGCCTGAGTGCACATCACCCTGTTCACTGTCTGCTTCACTACCAGATGCAGGTTGCCGCTTCCCTTCAGGAATAGGGCCTTTTCACTCCTCCAACCTTCCACCTCTCAGCTCTGTCTGTGACTTCGACTGTGGATCCAGGACTTCGTCAACTTGTTTGCCTCCATCCTGCCAGTTTGCTACTTCCCTTTAACTACAGGACCATTCTGCTTCGAATAACTCCACTTGCCATCCCGTTGTTCCATGGACCTTCATTCCCTAGCCCCTTTGGCCTCCATTCCCTCATCATATGGATCCTGCTGGCTTGTTCAGTACCTCTCCTATTCAAGATCAACTTCTTCATGGATTTTTTCGCTGCAGGTCCCTGTCTGACTGCTTTATGAACTTATTTTCTTTTACAGATGTGGGACATCTTCATTTGTCGATCCAGCACCTTCCATCATTTTCTCTAGTCATTTCCACCTTCATCAGATGTGGGACTCCATTGCTCATGGTGCTTGGCTTGGCTTCTCAGCCTTCTGTGGATCTTCATCTGATGCCTTGCTTCTGCTTTCCTGCACTTCACTGCTGTTCACCATGGAACTGACATAGTTCTGTACCTTCCTGCTTTGGATGTCCTCCAGCTTTGCCTAGTCCATAGCTTCCTCTGCTCATTCCTTCAGTTTCTTAGGATCCTCTCCAGACTTCCTCCCCATTTTGAATGGCTGCCTTCTCATCTTTGCCTTGTTGGCTTGGGGCTTCTTACTGTTTGCTGTAGCTCTTTTGGGCCTGTATCCTATCTCTGACCAGTACTCATACCTGGTCATCTATGCTTCCATATGAGCCATCCCCTACTTCTACTCCCACTCTTCTAACAGTATCCTTCCACTACTCATTGGATCATTAGTTCATTACTCCACAGTACTACTACTGCCAGAAAACATTCCTTGGCTTACATGCCTCATAGACTCTTATGTTATTAAAGAGATTTATACTGCCCAATCAGTTCTTCACAGTTATTCATGGAATCCCATTGTCTTGGACAATAGGAAGATCTTTTCTACCTCCATTGGATATAACCTCTGATTCCTGTCCATCCAGTCACCATGACTACCCTGTATGCCTCATCTCATTGGCTATCCTCATACATGGAAAGGACTTAAATCCTTCTGTTATACTCCAACTTTGTAATCAGTATTGTTTCTGATGGATAACAGGAATCACAAGATAACCCAGTCAACTATGGACATCATCCATTTTACCTTTTGCTGCCTCTTCTGATGACCAAGTTATTCGACTCCTACTTCAAAACAGTCATTGCTAGTTTTAGGAATTTCACAGATATCTTCCAGAATATTCATTGTGAGATCTTCACCACCTAGCTAATTGCTGACTCCACGCCATTCAAACCTTTGATTTCACTCCCGGACATCGCTATTCCTTATACAATCATCTGTAAATTTTCACCTAGTACCTTCAGCCAGGTTAACCGCTCTATCAGCGGACCCTTCAGCCTCATCTTCTTGAAGTACCCTAGTTAATGTCTATAGTAAAGACCCTCACCAAGAACTGGCTCTCCTGAATTCTAACTGGCAATCCGTAACAACCTAGACAATTTCACCAACTCAGCCTTGCCTCTCATTCCTTATTAATCAGCCATAGCACTAAATTCCTATGGCATCCGGCAATAATTTATCTCACTATCAATCCAGCCTACAGAATCTTCCTTACATTTGCCCCCAAGCTTCTCTCAAGTACTTCAGCATCGGGATTACCTGTAAACTTAACCAACCTATGTCACCACAGTGCAACTCCTAAATTATCACACCACAGAAATACCCACACTTATTCAGGCAGCGTACCAGCAAAGGATTTGAGTATAAAGTCACAAACATCATGACCAAAGAAGCCATCCATTCCTTATACCAAATTTCCAATCATTCCCCATATATATTAGGCTACTATCTGGACTGCTTTGCAAATCTTCCTTTATTGCTTTACTAATCACTTATGGCATTACTATCATCAATCACTCAAAATCTCCTCTACTCATTTTACTCTGGGATGCTTGTCTAGTGGCTTATCACTCACCAATCAATTCTTTACCTCTAGACTACCTCGAATATCAAACATTATACAAATTGGATCAGTCACCCATAACTTTACGACTCATCATAGCTCCCACAGTGTACTGTTTGGTTTTATATCAATTGAATTATGCTCTCCTGACTCACTGCACCCCTACAATCTCTTTGGACATGCATCCTTCATCACCCCGGAAACATGGACTACATTAGCCCTTCTTTACCTGAAACTGCTCCACACATCGGATTCTTCAATCCCTACAGATAAGAAATACCCTTCATCGTCTGGACCATCATTCAGTCTGTATCATCCTTGGATCAAGAACAAACCATCATCTCCAGGACACTTAAACACCCTTCTACTCATTTCTACTCTACGGATGCTTCCTTCAAGACTCCTTGTTCAATATAGAGTTCCTTGTCTGCAGATCATACCTTAACATTCAAACCTTTCACAAGTTAGATCATTTGCCAGTGACTTCTTCTACCATTGCATTTCCACCATTCCCAGTTTAGTACCTTATCGAGCCAGTCATGGTCCCTCTGCTCATTACACCCTCGCAATTCCGTTGGACAAGCTTCATTCATCATCTTGGAAACTTGGACTTCCTTCACCAGGATTTACTTCATACTTAGGATTCTATTGCTCATTTAGAACAGACCTACTCTTTGACCTCAGGATCATCATGCAAATGGCACTACTTCCTTACGGTTTCCCTACTACTTGTAGTTCATGTTTCAACCATAAAAGATGCACTAATAATGTGTTTTGCAGTTTATATCCCTATGTTTAAAACAATGCATAAAACAAATGATATCTTTAGCTTTTGCCTTTCTTACAACCCATAATGGGCACTACATACAATAGTGATGCTCATGACCCAAGACCTATAGATTGCACTGTGAGTGGCTCTGTGGGTCACTAATGAAGCAAATGTATAGAGATGTGCCCTGCACTGGACCTGTAATTTGATTTAAAAGTATAAAGCAGCTGCTTAATGACATTCACTGTAGCAGACCTGCAAGACCTGCAGCTTGCTTAGTGAGTGGTTCTGCAGGCTTCACATGAAGAACGTTCACAGTATATAGCAAATATTCAAAGTGTTTCCAAGTCACAAAATTGTATTTATGAGTGATGAAAGCTGGGTCCATTTTCATGGCATGATTCATCCTAATTTCATTAATATTTATTTTTTTTTTTTTACAAAACAAAAGCACTGAAAAATTAACTTACACCCTATACTGTTAACCCCAAAAAGTTTCAAACGTAAATTCCAACAGATTTTCTCATTTTTGATGCATATTTTCTATTCTTTTCGCTACTTTAAAGACCATAAATATCCACAAAAGCAAGTTGACAACTCACAACAGCAGGGTCCATTTTCATGAGATACAATATCCTAATATCATAAATACTGTAAGAACATTTGTTTGCTTTTTTTAAGAAAAAACATGAAACATAGAAACATAGAAACATAGAAGTTGACGGCAGATAAGGACCGCAAGGCCCATCCAGTCTGCCCATTTCTTTTTCTACCTTATAAATGTGCCATCAGCCTTTGATCTGTCAGTGGCCTATCTATTCATAGTCATTTGTATTGCTCCCTTATGCCTATCCCATACCTGTTTGAAGCCCTGCACTGTATTCATAGCCACCACTTCTTGTGGTAAGCCATTCCATGCATCCACCACCCTTTCTGTGAAAAAGAATTTCCTCACATTCCCCCTTAATCGGCCTCCCTCCAATCTCATGCTGTGTCCTCTTGTCCTGCTATTTTCTTATATTTAAACATGTTAGACTCTTTCACCTTGTTTATGCCCTTAAGGTGTTTGAATACCTCGATCATATCACTCTCTCCCTCCTTTGCTCAAGGGTATACATATTGAGCTCCGTTAATCTGTCCTCATATGTCTTCTGATGCAGTCCCTGCACCATTTTGGTTGCCCTTCTCTGGACTGCCCAAATTTGGTTAATGTCCTTGTGAAGGTGTGGCCACCAATACTGCACGCAGTACTCCAGATGGGGCTAACCAGTGTCTTGTACAGAGGATTATTACCTCTTACTACTGATACCCTACTAATACACCCCACACCCCTAGCCTACCTACTGCTTTAGAGGTCTGCTTGGATGATTTTAGGTCATCAGTGATGATGATGCCCAAGTCTCTTTCTTCCTTTGTGACTGCTATCAACTCCCCTCCCAGCCTATAGGTGGCTTCAGGGTTTCTCTTCCCTATGTGCATGATTTTGCACTCTTTGCATTAAATCCCAGTTGCCACTCTTCTGACCATTCTGCTAGTTTATCCAGATCTCTTCTCATTCTGCCCACCCCATCTGGATCATCTACTCTGTTGCAGATCTTGGTGTCATCTGCAAACAGACAAGCCTTACCCTCTAGTCCATCTGCAAGGTCACTAATGAAGATGTTGAGAGGACTGCCCCAGGACTGATCCCTGAGGTACCCCACTTGTGACTTGCATCTCTTCTGACTGTATACCATTTACCACCACTCTCTGTTTTCTGCCCGTCAACCAGTTTGCCACCCAGTTGACCAACTTCTGACCCACCCCGAGCCTACCCAGCTTATTTATCAATCTTCTATGTGGAACAGTGTCTAAAGCTTTGCTGAAGTCAAGGTAGGCGACATCAACTGCTCCCCCTTGGTCCACCACTCTGGTTACCCAGTCAAAGAAATCTATGAGATTAGTTTGACAGGACCTTCCTTTTGTAAACCCATGCTGATCCTGTACCCCTATGGATTCCAGGTGTTGCACTATCCTTTCCTTAAGGAGTGCCTCCATAATCTTGCCCACTACTGAGGTAAGACTGACCAGTCTGTAGTTCCCTGCCTCCTCCCTGCTACCACTCTTGTGGAGCGGGATCACATGAGCCCTTCTCCAGTCTTCTGGGACCTCTCCTGTGCTCAAAGACTCAATAAACAATTCTGCTAATGGCTCTGCTAGTTCCTCCTTTAGCTCCTTAAGTACCCTGGGATGTATGCCATCAGGTCCCATTGCCTTATCCACCCTGAGCTTAGCAAGCTCTTGTAGGACTCTTTCTTTTGTGAAGGGAGTAGTGCTCACCTCCCTCCCCCCTGTGTCCATGATGCTGAGCAATGCTGAGCTGATGCAAAGAACAACCTCATACACAATGCTAAATGCCATAGACCCAGCTTCTAGCACAGTTTCTCATTTTCAATACACAAAGTCTTCTCTTGTTTTTCCCACTTAAATGACCACTAAGGCTCACAAAACCATTTTATCTTAGGAAACTGGGGCCCAATTTCAAGACAGCGATGAGAGCAAGGTGCAAAGTACACCAGTGCATAAAGTTATGCCCAAATTCCTACAACATGCAAGCTGCACCATATTCCAAAAGAGATACCAGAAATGACAGAAATGGAGAATTATGCATGTTGCAAGTTATGCCCACAAGACATGGCGTAACTTGCAATAGCAGCATAGCAGTACGCATGTCGCAGCTCACAATACTGTCAGCAGTGCATACCGCTGGACTGTCCCACAGTACATGGCACTGTTCCCTACTGTATGTCCCATCACTTCAGTGTGATGCCTTGTCTCACAGTCTGTATTTGGCTATTGTGCTACATGCTATGGTACATGTTGGATCAGGTATGTATTTCACTTACTATTGGCCTGCCTGACCATGCTTCTACCTATTGCACTGTGTCCTGGGCTTCCTAGGGCACGTTTGCTTGGGTGTTCCACTGTTTGCCCATTAGTTCCACATGCGAGGCTTACTGGTTAGGGGTATGCTGCAGTCTGGCTTTACATAGATACATAGACAGTGTCGGCAGATAAGGGCCTATGGCCCACCTAGTCTGCCCATTTGAGCTTGTAAGTTCAGTTTGTTTTCCTAGAAGTCTATTTCCCCTTACCCCTGACCTCTAGAATTCCTTTATGTCTATCCCATGCATTCTTAAATCCCGTGATTGTTTCAGCTCCCACCACTTCCTCTGGCAGGGTGTTCCACTTGTCCACCACCCGTTCTGTGAAGAAATTCTTTCTCATGTTTCCTCTGAATCGTATGTATCTATGTATCTTGGAATCGGGCCCATGGATTTTAGGTTGTTGCATGCCATGCTGAGGATGCAGCTGTTTGAGTCTGCTTTGCTTCCATGTATCAATATCCTGTCAAAAGCTTAATTCTAAAGCATGAAATGCTGGAGTTTCTTAATATATTTCATTTATCATTGATCTCAGGAAATTAATAAAAAAAACTGTATCAAGATTAGTTTTTTTCCCTTTTTAGTTTGGTGTTCAGATTTTGTGGTCTCTTCCTTTGCATGGTGCCCTACACAAGTAAACAAAATGTGGTTGGGAGCAGAGCCTGACAACCAACATGGAGGCATACTAAATTTAACCAGAGGGACCTGAGATACCCTCGTGTACCCATCTGGACAGCCAATCCATGTATCTATGCTGTAAAAAGTCAAGTCTGTTCACCGGAACTCTAGCTCTGCAATTTAAGCCATTTTTTGAGAAAATCAAGTAAGGCTTCGGGCATCAACGTCGGGTGTAACCAGACTGGCATAACTGCACAGTGCCCATGTTTTAGGCCACAGCAGCAGCATCGTTAAGTCCTCCCTGTACCTAGCATGAACCATGAGAGTAGGGCAGCAAAACAGGCATGCCTGATGGGGCATTGGCAGTGCAAAACTCCTCCACCAACATTGCTCAGGACATCGCTAACATGACAGCGATGCTGAGCAAAGTACTGTAGGACACAAGGAACTTAAACTTTCATCCACAAAAATCACTGAAGATCTAAAATTATTAGCTCTCTGGGTGGAGGGCACAGAGAAACTAAAGAAGGTACAGGCTGATCAGCTGTCCCAGCAAGATGGCTATTTGAGGGAACATCACGGACAAATGCAATACTTGCTCTTGAAGGTGGGTGACTTGGAGAACAGGGCTAGAAGGCAGAATATCTGGATTGTGGGTATCCCCAAAGACATTGAAGGCAGAGATATGATCTTGTTCCTTGAAAATGCTTTGCCAGTTATGTTAAAGCTCAAGCATGAGGCACCACCAGAACTATAGAGGGCTCACTGCTCATTAGCTCCAAAACCTAAACAAGGTGAGCATCCTCGCCCTATACTCTGCAAGTTTCTAAGATATCCTGTGAAAGAAAGATATTTAAGGTTGGCAAGGGAAATGAAGATTGTGATTTGGCAGGGCTGCTCGATTCAACTGTACAACGATTACTCGCAGGATCTGACAAGAAGGAGAAGGCCATATGCCGGAGTGAAACAGCAACTCTTTAAAATGGGCATCGAGACTTCTCTGAGATATCCTGCCATTCTGAGGATCCAATACAATGATGTCTTCCACATGTTTAATTCCCCAGTGGAGGTAGAGCAATTTTTGTTGACTATTCAGCTTAGGAGGCGAAAACCACAGCAAACCTTGCCTCCATTACGTGGTACTGACTGGCAGAATATGGAGGCCTCCTCAGCACCCATGGAAACTACCTCTGATGCTCAGAAAAATGAACAGGATCAAAGGGACAAATAGCATAAAGTCCAGAGGGGCCAATCGAGAAAACCTGGTAGGATCACTCCCAACAAAAAGCTCCTTTCTAAGAAGAATCATTCTAAATCACCAAAGGCTACAGAATCTTTCTGATGACAGCACGATTTCTCCATTAACCACCCCAGTAAAAGTCGCTAACAGATTCGAGCCCTTGAGACATCTTGTCCCAGCGGCTTTGGACTTGGGGGGAACTCAGAAACAGTGGTGCCTGAGGGCCTAGCTGACCAGATCCTGCTGGCTGACTGGGACCCCCTCTGCAGAGATTGGGCAGATTGTGTGGGGGGGGGGAACGCAGGATGAAAATCCATTACCACCCTGATATGTGAACTGCAGATACTTTGGTTGAACACATTTAGTACTGCTTCCTAAAACTGTTGTGGAGGAATTTCCTCCCTTTCTGGGAGCATATAGCTTAATTTGGAGAGTTTCCAGGGACCCAACTGGGCTTAATCCTCATATGGAGAATTTTTGTTTTTAATTTAGGGTTGGCTTCAGACTGAGGTGAAGACTTACTTTTCAGACAATCCTCCAGGGTCTGCCTCGGCTGCTGCTGCCATTTGGGAAGCATTCAAAGTGACTCTGAGAGGCCGAATTATAAGTTATGCCTCTCACCACAGGAAACAGATGGAAAAAGAAACTAAGGAGCTAGAAAAAGTTCTGGGTGATAAAGAAAGGCAATATATGAAAGACCCCCCCAAAAATCAGGACCGGAGTTCTTACATAAGCTATTGGCACTGAGAATGAAACTAAATACATTAGCCTCCCATAAGGCAGAGCTCCAGATTTTAAGATTAAAACACAAGTATTGGGCTGGGGGCAAAAAAGCTGGGAAGCTGCTGGCATACAGATTGATGAAACAACAAGCCGATAGGCATATAACATAACTGCAGGATAGTAAAGGGAATTTATTAAGTAAACCGAAATCAATAAACAAAATCATGTTATCCTTCTATGACTCACTGTATAGCTCACATATTACCTGGGATAAGACCAAATTTCATAAGTTCATGGCAGGCATGAAACTTCCCAAACTTACAGAAGCCCAATGTGAGCAACTGGAGGGGCACATAGAATTGAAGGAAATTAGGGATGCAATTAATAAAATGGCTACATGGAAAGCTCTGGGGGGAGATGGATACTCAGTAGATTTTTATAAGGTAATCCAAGAATCTGCCACCCTTCCTATGATGGATATGTTACAAGAGGCTCTAGCAAAGGAGACACTTCCTCCCACCCTTAGAGAGGTGATTATTACAGTCCTCCAGAAGGAAAGGAAGGACCCCAACCTTTCAACAAGCTATAGGCCTATTTCACTTGTAAATACTGATACTAAAATCCTGCCAAAAGTATTAGCATCTCCACTGGAAACAATCCTTCCATGTTTAATTCACACCTCTCAATTTATTTATTTTCGGAATTACTACCTTTGAGTCAAAGACTACTTTGCAAAGGCTCCATGTCTGGACAAACATACAGATTTATGAGAACACAATATACAGATTAATGTGAACATGCTTCTTTGCATAGTGTTACACAGTGGTGCTTACAAATTGACAACATACATATACAGATATAAAGTTACAATAGGGTTTGTCTTGCAGACCTAGGTCTGTTGAACATTCCACAAATGGTGGAATGTTAGCCTTATCCTCTGTCTGTAATACATTTGTAGTTCTGAGTAGATTCAAGGGATTGAATTACAACCCTGCGTCGAGGTGGGGTTAAATGCTCATTGCAGCTACACTTCTCTGAGGCAATGAGGTGTCTCTTGATTTTGGTTTTAAACTGGGCTAAACTTGGGGCCTGTGCTATAGTAGGAGGGAGTTTGTTGAGCCAGGTGGGTGCACGATAGCTGATAGACCTTTGGCCTAGTGCGGTCCTCCGATAGGGGACATGGATGGGTACATTTGTAAGGTGCCTTGGGGTGCTTATGTGGGTGTTAGTTTGTATTAGGGAGTGAAGGCCCATGGGTGCAATTTTCAGTACTATTTTTTTGGCCTGGAGACGGGTATGGTATTTTTGCCTTCCTTTAAAGGTCAGCCAGTCAGCTGTTTTGTAAAGATTGCAGGTGTGGGTTAGGTGGTCACTTTCTGTGACCAGCTGGCTGGCTTTGTTGAGAGCAAGGTTGATACGTTTCAGGGCTGTTGGGTCAGCCATCCCATATAATATTATTCCATAGTCTAACTAGGATATGACCGAGCTGGTCACTACTAAACATAGGGCCTGCGGTGGGAGGCATTATCTATGCCTGTAGAGGATCCCTAGTCTGGTGTTTACTGAGGAGAAGAGTTGGTTGATGTGTGTGTGATAGGGTGAGAGATGTGTCTAATGTGATGCCAAGGTATTTGAAGTCTGAGACCTGGTCAATTTTGGTGCCCTGGTAGTTGGAGATGTTTAGTTGGGCTCTTATATAGGGGCTTTGTTGGTACGCAAAGATCATAGATTTTGTTTTGGTGTAGTTTAGCGTTAGCCTGTGCTTTGTGAACCAGTCTTCTAGCTCATGGAAGTAGGTTTGAAGCTTGTGTAGGAGGGAGTTGAGGGTGTTGTCTTTCCAGTAGACTACTGTGTCTTCTTCATAGAGCAGAAGTTTCCCATTGCATGCTCTAGGGATGGAGTTCAGGAAGAGGGTGAATAATAGGGGGCCTAGGATAAATCCTTGAGGTACACTTGATGGAACCAGGGTTTTAGTGGACAGGGTGGTGTTGATTTTAACTTCTTGTGTTAACCTGTGAGGTAGTTCTTAAACCAGCTTATTGTATCTGGTGCTAGGTTGAGGAAGGGGAATAGATGTAACAGTAGGTCATGACTGACGGTATCAAATGCTTTGGTTAGGTCGATGAAGATTGCTCCTGCTATTTCACCCCATCAAGTGCCTTGTGTACGTATGATGTGAGTTCGAGGAGTGCCATGGTGGTACTGTGTCCTGATCTGAAGCCATGTTGCTCTTGGCAGAGCAGGGACTGACTGGTGAGGTACTCTGTGAGTTGGTCTGAAACTATTCTTTCAAGAGCTTTTGAGAGTGGGTGAGTATCATAATGGGCCTGTAATTGCTGGGGTTAGTTGGATCACCCTTTTTTAAAATTGGTGTAATAATTCCCCTTTTCCATAGAATGGGGAATTGTCCTAGACGTAGTGATAGGTTGGAAATCTTTGTGATGTGTGGGAGGGTCACATCTAATGTTAGCCAGAGGATCTTGAGGTCTACAGAGTCACTGCTATACCTTTTATTCCGTAAAGCATTTGCCAGGTAGTGTTTGACCTTAATGCAGGAGATTGTTTTGAGCCAGAATGGTGTGGGGGTATGACTGGGGATGGAGTTAGGTGGGACACTGGGGGTGGGTTGAAGAAATCTGATGGGAGAATGTGGCTGAGGTCTGTGAAGGAATTATTCAGGACATTGGCTGTTATGGTGGGGTTTTGTGAGCGGGCACCATTATTGAGTATTTGGGTTGGTGATTGTTAACTGTTTTCCCACAAAGTTCTTTAACATTGCTCCAAAATTTGTTTCCTAAGCCCTAGGTTGAGGTGAGGGCTTGTTTGTAGTGGTTGGCCTTGGCTAGCTGAATGGCCCCGGTGCATTTGTTTCTTGCCTCTATGTAGAGTTGTCTGTCATGTGGTAACTTGGAGTTGAGTGCCTTGTGCCAAAGGTTGTCTCTATGGTGCATCTGGTCAAACAGGGACTGTGTGATCCACATGGTGTCCCTTTGTTTTAGGATCTTTTTTGAGAGTGGGCCATATATGTTACAAGCTGTGTTGAAGATTTTGATGAAGGAGGTAAGGGCCTCATCCACGGATTGTGCAGTATGGACAGCTGTCCAATCACTGGTAGAGAGAAAGAGAGTGAAAAATCGTGGTTATCACGCCTTTTTTGATATGCCTTTGGTGCGAGATTTTGGGTTGTGCTGTTGGAGTCTTGTTTGACTAGAGGCAGGAGAAGGGAGAGTGGTCACTAAGGATGTCTGGGAGGACTTTGACATTAGAGAGGCGATTAGGTAAGTTTGTTAATATGAGATACAGGAGGGTGTGAGTTTCTGTCCTGGGATCTAGCCGTGTAGGGGTCAGGACAACTTGGGTCAGGTCATGCACTGTAGCAACGTTTTTGAAGGGGTCTGCTGAGGTAGTAAGCCAGTTTATATTGAAATCTCCCATTACTATGAGCTCACTTCTGGAGGGGAGCAGTCCTATATTGGCCAGTATGAAGTCAAAGGCTAATTTTTGGCTGTTGGGTATGTAGACAGCCATTATGTATAGCAGTTTCCCTTGGTAGCCAACCGTTACTTAGACTTTGATGGCTTGTGCACCATGTGCAGGTGATGGTAGAGGAACGAGTAGTGGTTGAAGTTGCGGTCTGGCATAAATAGCACAGCCTCCACCCCTCTTGTCCACTCTGTCATCTCTGAAAATTGTGTAGTTGTTTAGAGCAACTGCTGAATCTGGGACATTTCTTGTAAGCCATGTTTTAGATAGAGCAAGAATGTCTGGTGAGTGTTGTGCAACCCATCCTTGGAGTAGTGTTAGTATTTTAGGCAGGCTGTGGATATTTAAGGAGGATAGTAGAAGACCAGTGTTACCCTGTCTTTTTTTAATGCTGTCCAGAAAAGGCCCTGGGTTTGGGTGTATGTCTCTGGCCAATAGTAGTAGGAAACGGAGTGCATGTCTGAGTGCTGCTAGGTGTAGCCGTTTATAATTATTTTTGGTGTGACGTGCGCTGAAAAGGTTATTTAGTGGTCTGCTCGGTATGGGGATTGATTGGGTCACTTGGCCTATTAGTGCTTGCAGAAGGAGGGGGTTGTGTGTGTTCAGGAGGTGAGTAGTGGGCTGGGGTAATTGCTTAGCCTGTGCAGGTCCACTTTCGGTGCAGCTTAGGAATTTGGTTAAATTGGAATAAGGGTAGTGGTCGTTAAGGAGATTATTTGGGAAATTGTTGCTGTGTTCTGTAAGAGAGAGTGAGTGAGGAGCAAGTGCCATGATTAGCATAGATTGTAATAATGACATTTGGCAGCTTAACATGTTGTTTGTCACTGAGAAGCATTTATTTCTTGGTGAGCCCTCTAGTGTTAGCTTCGTATTACCAACGAATGGGAAAGTGAGCTGATGTTTTTGAGCTCACATGATAACCCATATAAAGTGCAGTGTTGACCAAGGGTGGTGGTGGGGGTAGTGGGGAGCTGGCGCCCAGCACCGGCTGGGTCAAAATCCTGTTCAGAAAGGAGCGATCCCAAGGCAAGCAGTACGGCTTCTGACTTACTTGTACTCTGGGCTGGGAGGGTAGATGGTCCCTCGCGATCTGGCTTGGGGGAGAGTTGCTGAGCAATGCCCCTCACAACCTCCTGGGTCCCGGTCCCGCTCTGTGGACAAGGAAAAGGGTGAGTGAGCAAACTTAAATGCTGTAGGGTTGGGCGTTTCAATGAGGGGAAGGGCTCTTGTTTCACTTCTTTGTCCTGTTAATTTTAAACCCCCCTTTTTTTTTTCTAAGTTTGCAAGATGGGCTACAAGCGTTTAGCCTGCCTATCCCTGGATGCAGCAGTAACAATAGCACCAGCCGATTTCAAACAAGCCCAAAATGGCAGAGTAATGGCCTGCGCTTAAGGCTCCCTTATTACTAACATTCAAACTGTGATTATGGCGCCGGTTACTGAGATTTCAAGCAGGCAGCTGTTACAGACGTTCAACACAACATTTTCAAAGCTGTAAGCCCTAACTCCTAGCTACTATACAAAACAGTGTTTTAGCACCAGAATCTAAATAGTGCAAGTGGCAAAAACTATCTCCACATGTGTGGGAACAATAATTTGAATTAAGGGTGCTGCTGAAGTTGCTGCTTTTAACTGGGTCCAGTCCTGTTCACAAAGGAGCGATCCTGAGTCGAGCAGTATGGCTTCTGACTTAGTTTTACTCTGGGCTGGGAGGGTAGATGGTCCCTCGTGATCTGGCTTGGGGGAGGGTTGCTGAGCAATGCCCCTCACAACCTTCTGGGTCCTGGTCCCACTCTGTGGACAAGGAAAAGGGTGAGTGAGAAAACCTAAATACTGTAGGGCTAGGTGTTTCAATGAGGTGAAGGGCTCTTGTTTCACTTCTCTGTCCTGTTAATTTTAAACCCCTTTTGTAGTTTTTTTTTCTAAGTTTGCAAGTTGGGCTGCAAGCATTTAGCCTGCTTTTAAGTGGGCTTTGTGAAGGGATGGGCAAGTACTGATCACCTTAGATCTTTAATATCTCTTATACAAAGGGCGTGGCAAATCCACACCCCAGCAGCTGCCATCTCCGTGGATTTTGAGAAGGCCTTTGACTTGGTTGAGTGGGACTTCCTGCATGCCATATTACAACACTATAACTTTGGCATTGTCTTTAGAAGCTGGGTCAAAACTCTTCATACAGCCCCCAAGGCAAGATTCTGACAAATAATATTCTTTCAGATCCAATTGAATTACACAGGGGTACCAGGAAGGGGTGCCCACTGTCCCCCATGTTATTTGTATTAGTTATAGAATCCTTAGCCAGTGCAGTTAGGGAGCACCTGAAGATTAGGGGTATACATATGGGAAATGTTTCTCACCATGCTTTGTTGTATGCGGATGATTGTCCCCATTTAACTGAGAATTTTCATACATGTGCACAGTACATTGTAGAATTAATACAAGCATTTTCAGACATCTCAGGTTTAAAAGTTACCCAGGGCAAAACAGAGGTTCTCCCCTTGAATACCAAGCTCTCCTTTGAGGACATCTCATTGAGGGGGTCTGGTTTCCACTAAGGGGAGCATAAAATATCTGGGGATTAAGATACTGCCATCTGTTTCCTCTTTGCCATAGGCTAATCTTGCTCCACTGGTTAATAGTCTAAAGGAGGAGACTCTATGGTGAAAGCAATTAAACCTATCCCTGCCAGGCTAGGTGGCGGCAATTAAAATGATGCTGGCATCAAGGGTCTACTATGTTCTCTCCTATCTTCCAATCATAATTCCAAAAAAATGGTTCCAAAAACTAGACACCATAATGAGTGTCTTCCTGTGGGAAAATAAAGCCCCTCAGTACAGTAGAGCCAAGCTTCAAGCCCCTTGTAATAAGGGTGGCTGGTCCCTTCCTCATTTTCAGCAATATGCCTATGCCTTCCCAGTGGCTAACATGCTTAAACTGTTTCGAGTACCTCTTGAAGTTTTGCCATCCTGGGCAGCAATTGAAAGTGAGGATCTTATGGGGGAATCATCTCTCAGGGTATTTGGGCAACTACCTTCCCTTTTCTGTCTCCCATTGGATGACTATCAAGGCTGACCATTGGGCCTGGCATCAGTTTGGGATCATTAGCAAATCATGCCTGAACCTTGGGAAGTTTCTTACCCTCTAGAATAATTCCAGTTGAACAATTAATCAAAGACCCTTTTTGTGGGAATCCTGGAAAGAAAATCAGATCAATCACTTGAGCGATATCCTTATGGATGATGGGTACACCTAGATAACTTTGCTTTTTTATAAAGAAGGTATAACTTGGGGAAAGCAGAATTTTGGATATACTTGCAGCTTAGGTATCTCTATACAGGCTGGCTTCATAGGGCATGCCCTTGTGTTATATGTCGCTCCAAGGACAGAGCCTCTGGTAAAAGAATGCTTGTGACTAGATGGGTACAAGAGAAGAAAGGCTTAGCTGGCCAGATTTATAGATTTATGAGAAATGACCTCCCTGACCCCTCACTGCCAGCTAAAAAGAGATGGCAGACTATGTTGGGTTCTGCTATAACAGAGGAAGAATGGAAGAGTAGTTGGATGATGGTTAAAAGGGCCTGTGTTGATCCTCAGAGCTTTCTGATCCAAAACAAAGTGTGGCACCTCTAGTACCGCACCCCCAGCAGTACCACACAAAATGGGCTTAATGCAGTAAGATGTTTGCTGGAGGTGTGACTCCCAAGGGGCAGATTTATTTCATGTATTATGGCAGTGTGACTCCATACGTCCCTTATGGTCTGAAGTAGCCCAATGCTGCTCCAGTATTCTTGGCCACCGAATCCTTAATTGGCCAACACTTTGGGTTCTGGGGAACTCTCCCCCAGATTGCAGAGTGACTGGCCCACACCTTGCATGGCTTTTGCAGGCATCTGTAGAGGTTAAATGGCTTATACTATGTAAATGGAGAACTAAGGAGGTCCCCCTCCCTCACGGAATGGCTGGTGGCTATGGCTAAGATGGCTAACTACGTCAGGCTTGCACATCTAGCCAGTGATACTCTGCATATTCACTTGGAGAGATGGTCCCGATTTATACACTTCATTCGGGGTACATCCTTCATCCCCATTGACACTAGTGGTAAGGACCTGCTAAAGCCCCCATGATGGTCTCCTCCCCCCACTGTATGCTTTGCTACTGATAATACTGGATAAGGGTGAGAGCCCCCCCCAACCATAGTCCCACCTGAGGTTAGATGCCCTCTGTCTTTCATATTATCTGTCCAGTTTGTTGCATTACCATACCGTAGGCGTAGGATCTTCTGTGACACAATAAATCCTTTATTTGAGATTCAATGTAATTATGATATAGTATGTGAAATGTTGTTTGCATTCCTTTTCATATGAAGAATGTTAACTGTTGTTGTGTCTACATAACTCAATAAAAATTTAAGCTGCAAAAAAACAAAATGTGGCTTCCCCCAGCTACCAGCACAGAGGTCTGACTTCAGTGGTTTCAACAGTCAAAACTGCTCAAGGTAAAACAAATCTATCTGATAAACGGGAAATGCTTCCAGCTATTAAAAAATAAATTTCTGAACTAAAGATTAATGCCAATAAGAAACAGAAACGAGCTAAAGAACTGAGGGTATATAGGAGACATTTGAGGAAAGGTGTGTCTTCCTTGAAGAGGCTTTTACAAAAGCTATAGATACTATTGCCTTTCACTCTGAATACTTGCATTCATCATTTACTAAAGTTGATGATTTAGATAATCACAGTGTGAGGAATAATCTCATAATTGTTGGTGTCCTTGAAGGTTTAGAGAAAATAGATATGTTGGGCTTTCTCAAAAAAATATTCCCAGCCTTCCTTAAATATCAGTGGCTCTGGCTGCTAGAAACAGAGTATGCCCACAGGACCATGACACCAAAACACAAAGACAGACAACTTCCAGGATTCATTATTTTTTCATTCTTAAGGTAAAATATAAAGAAGGAGATTTTGAGGGTGGCAAAGGACTGAAAACAATGAATGTGGAACAACAATTAATGTGGGGAAACAACATGATCTATTTATCTCAGGACTTTTCTGCCAATGTTGTGTGGAAAAAAAGGAACGTTTTCAAAGACATTAGAAATATTTTTCAATATCTTGGAGAACAGTATTATGTAAAATTCCTGCCACATTCATGACACAAAGCTAGGGTGCTACCATGATTTCCTGTCTCCTGAAAAAGGCTTAAGCTTTCATTGACAAGTTCTGACCCTCTAACAGCTCCAGAACTATGACCACTAGGCACAGTAACAGTCATTCAGAGGAACCAATTGAACTTAGCTGCCCCCCACCACCATCAACTGGAGGTTACAAGACCTGCTCTGCCTTCCTCTCCTAGAAACCCTGGTGCTGTTTCTAACAATAAAGGTGATGCAGCAATGTATCCTCCATCTATTCTTCCAAATCCTCCTCTTTATTCATAGAAAAATGGTTGGCGCCCAAAAGATTCCTTAAAACTCAAACCTGGTCCACTAACTTTGCAGGAAGCTATAGCCACTTTATAAAAATAAAAACCGAGCCACAGGTTTGAAAAATAACCTACCCACTAGAAAGAGGGACAGGAGTCCAAGCACATCTGGTGAAGAGCATTTTCTCCTGTGCTGGTTCTCAACATCCCCTTTCATCAAACCATTCAAGCTACACTCAGGCACTGGAAAATCCAGACTTACAGTCAGAGGAAGAAGAATTATTTGATACTTGATGGCTCATATAATACAGCATAATCTGTTCTGTACATTATCTCAGCTATATTACAAAGGATTATGTTCTTCTACAACCCTTGTTTCTTTTAGTTGCAATTAGACTTTATACACTGACTTCCATCATACAGTCCAGTCTACAAAGGTCTTCTTTCTGTTGCTATTCAATAAAAAAAAATGCTGCCCTCTTCTGCCATTTTCAGAACTGAACATTTATAAGCTATAACCTTTTTTGCCTTCTATAATTATCCATGTCACTAAAGTAAAATGTCTTGAATTTCTAGCACTTCCTTCACTCTGTATAGAGGTGTACATCATTGCAATGACAGTCACCATTTGAAGGAGTTTGGGGGACACAAAGGCTTTCAACAGTTTTTTTTTTCTCCAGAACTAATTGACTTAACTTCTAGATCTATAAATTCTGATTACGTACTGTCTAGACACATTCAGGATGGCTATATGCCGACACTGGTTTGTACATCAATTCCTAGCCAC
This sequence comes from Neoceratodus forsteri, assembly GCA_016271365.2. NCBI lineage: Eukaryota > Metazoa > Chordata > Ceratodontiformes > Ceratodontidae > Neoceratodus > Neoceratodus forsteri. The sequence continues at coordinate 1,158,064,744 of CM028130.1, read as the reverse complement.
TGATGTTATGTTGTCTCTAACCTGATTCCTACTTCAAATCCCACTGTAGCCAGGTGCTAATTGCACTGACTAGCTCACATTTCACATAGGGCTTTACTCTGCTCATTTGGAAAGCACTAAGTATTCAGGCCAACCATTCTAACCAGAAGGTCAAGATGTGACCCAGCACTAAAAGATATTATATTAAAAACTTTTTGGCTGCATGGCATAGAGCTTAATGTCTGATGTCCTCTGTAATTAGAGTAATATCCAGAGACTTTCATTCATTACAATGATGGAATCCAGTATTAAAATAAAATTGCAATGGCTAGATTTACATAGAAAGATAGACAATGATAGCAGAAAAAGACCTGTGATCCATCCAGTCTGTCCAAGTTCCCTGAAAGCCCTGGTATCTAATACTCTTCCAGGATACTAACCTCCCCTGTCCTCCCCCTCCATTCTTTTCTGATACTCTTGTTCCAAACAACCACGATACCCTTCATTCTGAACCAACCCCAATGAATCCTGTGACTGTCTTAACAGTCACCATCCAGGCTGCTAGACTGCTTCATGGCCCCACCACCCTTTCCATAAAATAATACTTCCTTATGATGCTCCTCAACCTCCCTCCCGCCTGTCTGTTTCCACTAATGTCCTGAACCTGGAGTTGGTGTATAGGCTAAATAATTCCCCACAGTTCACTTTGTTAATTCCTCAAAGGAATTTGAAGATCTAAATCTTATCTCCCCTCTCTCTCTCTTCTGGTCTCCAATGAGTACTTATTGAGTGGCTTGAGGTTCTGCCTTGCTGGCCCAAAATAGTTTTTGCTACTCTGTACTGCACTGTCTCCAACTTAACCTTATCCTTTCTGGGATGAGAACTTCAGAACTGGCTACAGTACGCCAGTTGAGGTCTCTCCAGGGATCTGTAGAGAGGTAGTACTGTATTACCACTTTTGTTTTCAAAGTACAAACAATTTTATAATTTGAAGTATATTTGCATTACATGCTAGCACATTGCCAGAAAAACAGTAAAAGAAGGTGACAAGACTTTCTATAGCATACATTAGTGAAAGTAGAAAGTCCCAGGGGGGGTATTGCTAAGATCAACGGTGATAAAGGGGCATGTGAGGAGGAGGACCATGTAACAGCACCTATCCTAAATAGATCCTTCTGCTCAGTATTTACTGTAGAGAGGGTAGGGCAGGGCCCACATCTCTGCACCATGAACACAGGGGGGAGAGAGAGGTGTGCACTAGTCCCTTCACAAAAGAAAGGGTCCTACAAGAGCTTGATAAGCTCAGGGTGGACAAGGCAATGGGACCTGATGGCATACATCCCAGGGTACTAAAGGAGCTAAGGGTGGAATTAACATAGCCATTATCAGAACTGTTTAGTGAGTCTCTGAGCACAGGAGAGGTCCCAGAAGACTGGAGAAGGGCTCATGTGATCCTGCTCCTCAAGAGTTGTAGCAGGGAGGAGGCAGGGAACTACAGACTAGCCATTCTTACCTTAGTAGTGGGCAAGATTATGGAGACACTCCTTAAGGAAAGGATAGTGCATAGGTTCATTGGTTCATAGGATAATTACAAGTTCAAGGGTTTAAGCCCATTTATGAACTCACTGCCATTAAACCGATGGCAGAAATTGAAATTTTCTAAAACCCATATATATATCAAGATTATATTTAAACTTATCTAAATCTACACTATTAACAACAGCAACTGGTAAGGAATTCCAGAGTCGTGGGGATGTTTGCATGACAAAATTGTTTCTTTTAGTTGTATAGTTTATCTTAGTTAGAAGTTTAAGATGATATGACCTAATATCCTTAGTATCATCAGCATACTGTAGGCATAACATTTCAAACAATACAGGATTTCTAGTGGCCCTATACATTAAGCAAAGGTCACCTTATTGCTCTATATTCGAGTGAATAAAGGCCTAAGGACTTCAATCTATCCTCATAAATATAGTTATGTAAATTTTTATGTTTTTTGTCAGTCTCCTTTGCACCTTTTTAATAGCTGTTTGGTGCCTATAGAAGTTGGTCCACAAAAGGCAGAGCAGTAATCAATATGTGGTCAGACCAGACTAGAAAATAAAGGAACAAGTACTTCGCCTTCTCGACTTTTAATATGTTTATAAATACAAGCCAAAATACCTGTACACTTCTTTATTGTTTTATTTGTATGCGTAGAAAATTTCAAATCATTGGTTATTATTACTCCCAGATCAATTTCACTTTCAACTGTTTGTAATACAGTATTATTCAGCATGTAAGTTGCAAGTTTATTGTTGGAACCAAAATGCATAGCCTTACATTTACAGTATCTACATTAAAGGTCATTTTGTGCTGTTCCGCCCAAACAGATAGGTTGTCCAGATTGTTTTGTAATTCCATTATTGAATTTATATTATTAGTAATACAACCAATTTTGCTGTCATCGGCGTATTTGTTTATCCAAACCCCACCTGAAGTTTGCATAGTAGATATTAATATATTGAATAATACATGCCCCAGGACAGATCCCTGTGGCACACCACTCGTGACCACTGATCTTCCTGAGATAGACCCCTTGATTGTTACTCGCTGTTTCTATCCTTCAACCAAGAATCCACCCATTGGATGATATGTGGGGCCAATTTAATTTTTATTAGTTGTTTTAAAAGAATATCATGCAACACAGTATCAAATGCCTTTTCATAGTCAATATATATTACATCCACAGGTAGACCCCTGTCAAGTGCATGACTAACAGGTTCAAAACAATGTATTAAGTTAGTCTGGCAAGATCTACCATATGCAAATCCATGTTGTGTAATATCAATACTTTCTGTAACTAGAAGATGAGTCTTAATCTTTTGTAGTAACAATTTCTCCATTAGTTTACCCAGTAAGACTAATGTGTCTATAATTACTATGATCCTGTCTACTGCCTTTTTTGTGAATAGGAGTTATGGCTGCAAGCTTCCAATCTATTGGTACTACTCCTTCATTAATTGATTTATTAAATAAACTTGCTAGTATTCCAGATAACTCAGTTGCCAAGTGTTCGAGAAAAATGGGTGGTATAATGTCTGGTCCAGGAGAGGAATTATTTTTAATAGATTCTATTGCAGTGATAACAGCCACGGGAGTAAATGGATTTATGAAACTTGTACTGTTGATCTTATCTAGTCGTATTTCATTTTTATTTTTAAAGACACTACAAAAATATGTACAGTATTTAATACCTCGGCTATTTCCTTTCCTTTGGTAATAGTATCTTGATTTATTTGAAGAGGCCTAATTCTTGGTGCATTTTCTTTTGTAGAATCAATATAATTATAGAAACATTTTCTATTATTTTTAATACTAATAGCTAAGTTCTCTTCTAATTTTCTTTTAGCATTCCTTATTGCTTTTTTAGTTAATGTTTTAGTTTTAAAATTAATCCACTTATCTAATGTAGGATGTTTTTTATATCTATTATAAGTTCTTTTTTTTATTTTATCAACTTCTTAATTTTTGAGTTTAACCATAATGGAGTCCTCCTGTAACTATGATTATACTTTTTATAGGCTGGAACCCAATGCTGAATACAAAAATCTATTCTCTCCCTAAATTTACTCCAAATATTTTCAGTGTTAAGATCATTAAATTCTGTTTACCAGTCCCAAGAGATCAAATAATCCTTTATTTGGGCAAAATTAGCTTTATTAACATTTTTCTTAAGAGTAATTCCCTTTGTTATGTTATAATAATATTTAAAGGACCAGAGAATTATGTAATTGTCACTATCACCTAAAGGCATTAACGCTCTTGGTGATGTATCAATATTCTTAATGTTTGTAAATATTAGATCAAGGATCGCATTCGCCCTTGTAGGTTTGAAGATAATTTCTTCCAGATTCAATTGAAGAATATCATTCAGAAGCCTTCTTTCAAGGAGACCTTTCCCATGAAGTGAAATCCCCCATTATAATCAAATCATCCTTTGCACTTAGTTTTTCTAAGGTACTCAAAAAGACTTCATTGCCTGTGTAATCCAAATTAGGTGGACTATAACACTATCCTGTAGTTAGCCATTCTGTTGTAGTTTTAATTCGGACCCATAGTATTTCTGTTTTATCCTCTAAATTTGCTGTATTTTTAATTTCATAACAGCTAAAGTTTTCATTTACAAATAAGGCTATACCACCCCCCTTAATATGTATATGGTTTATATTGTTTTATATCCTGCTCCCAATCCAGGTCCTGAAACCAAGTTTCAGTTACTCCACATATATCTACCTGTTCCTCTAAAAGTAGACTTTGTAATTCACCCATTTTATTTCTCAAATGCCTAGCATTTAAAAGAAGAATTTTGAATTCGGATGCATGAATGGTTGTTATCCAGATTAGATACAATCTGACAAATATCATGTGTTGAATTTATATTCATAGTTACTGATTCTAACTTGCCTCCAGTGTTCATAGATTCGTTCAATAAATACCCTTCCCCCCTTGGAATCAATTTAAAGCATTCTCAATTTATTTATTTAAATGTTTACCCAACAGGAATGAGCCTAATTTATTAGGATGTAGACCATCTTCGCTGACAAAGTTCTATCTATGTTCAAATTCTTCCCAATGTGTTATACAATCTATTTGCTGTTTAATACACCATGTCTGCAACCAGTTATTGCTGTGTTTAATTTTACTGTGTTGATAGCTATCAGCTTTGGGTACTGGTAAAATTTCAGAAAAACACCTGGAATCCATAGGAGCATAGGATTCAAGATAGCATGGGTTTACAAAAGGAAGGTCCTGTCAAACTAATCTCATAGATTTCTTTGACTGGGTAACCAGAGTGATGGACCATGGGGGAGAAGTTGATGTTGCCTACCTTGATTTCAGCAAAGCTTTCAATACTGCTCCACATAAAAGATTGATTAATAACCTGGGTTGGCTTGGGGTGGGTCAGACGTTGGTCAACTGGGTGACAAACTGGTTGACGGGCAGAAAATAGAGAGTGGTAGTAAATGATATACAGTCAGAGGAGATGCAAGTCACAAGTGGGGTACCTCAGGGATTAGTTCTGGGGCCAGTCTTCTTCAATATCTTCAGCAGTGACATTGCAGATGGACTGGAGGGTAAGGTTTGTCTGCTGGCAGATGACACCAAGATCTGTAACAGAGTAGATGATCCCAATGGGGTGGTCAGAATGAGAAGAGATCTGGATAAACTAGCAAAATGGTCAGAAGAGTGACAACTGGGGTTTAATGCAAAGAAGTGCAAGATCATGCACCTAGGGAAGAGAAACCCTGAAGCCACCTATAGGCTGGGAGGGGAGTTGCTGTCAGTTATAAGAGAAGAAAGAGACTTGGGCATCATCATTACAGATGACCTGAAATATCCAAGCAGACCTCTAAAGCAGTAGGTAAGGCTAGAAGGATGTTGGGGTGTATTAGTAGGGTTGTCACAAATCAGAAGAGGGAGGTAATAAACCCTCTTTACAAGACACTGGTTAGGCCCCATCTGGAGTACTGCATGCATAACTGGAGGCCACACCTTCACAAGGACATAAACCAAATTGAGGCAGTCCAGAGAAGGGCAACCAAAATGGTGCAGGGACTGCATCATAAAACATATGAGGACAGGTTAACTGAGCTCAATATGTATACCCTAAAGCAAAGGAGGGAGAGAGGTGATATGATGAAACATTCAAACACCTTAAGGGCATTAACAAGGTAAAAGAGTCTAACATGTTTCAATATAATGAAAATAGCAGGACAAGAGGACACAGCATGAGATTAGATGGAGGCTGATTAAGGGGTAATGTAAGGAAGTTCTTTTTCACAAAAAGGGTGGCGAATGCATGAAATGGCCTACCTCAGGAAGAGGTGGGTATGAATACAATGCAGGGCTTTAAACAGACATGGGATAGGCATAAGGGAGCAATACAGATGACTATGAGTAGATAGGGCATTGACAGAGAAAAGGACTATGGCATATTCATAAGGGAGAAAAAGAAATGGGCAGAATTCATGGGCCTTGCAGTTCTTATCTGCCATCAACTTCTATGTTTCTATGTTTCTAAATACTGGCTCCTTCACTGACTCTCAGGGCTACAAAACTACTTAAAATAACTGCACAAGTGCTATTCGTTTAGCAACGCTGCACTACTTTAAGAACAAATTGTCTAGCAAATGGGGAAATAGCCACAAATGCTGGGATCATTTGAAGACTCTTACTGGGAAACTCCAACCCACCCAACTCTACTTAATCTGAATGGTACACTAACCCAGGACCCTACAACTATAGCCAATACCTTTAATAGGGCCTTTACAGACCTATGTAGCATGCTTCCTCCAGATTTCTTTCTACCTCGAGACATCTCCAAGCCCCTCAACCCATAGGTCTCCCTGACTGGCTCTGACTCACCTTTTCAATTTAAAATTATCTCCCAGGCCAAAGCAAAAAAATACCTCTCACAAGTCTTCAGGAAAACCAATGCGGGCAGTGATGCGCTTGATCTCAAGCTCATTGCCTTAACTCTAGATGAGGTAATACCACCCCTTACCAGAATCCTGAACTGCTCACTCATTAATGTCAAATTCCCTCAGGCATGTAAGAAGGCTATGGTCATGTCCATTTTCAAAAGTGGGGATAGAGCAAGACATACCAATTATAGGTTGAGCTTTATTCTCCCCCTCTCTCAAAAGCAGTAGAATGAATTGTCTATGTCCAACCCATTGAACACCTTGACAAATATCAACTGCTATGCCCAGAACAGCATGGCTCCCAAAAACAACATAGCACCACCACCAACACCTTGGTGAAGTTCACAGGCTACATCCATGATACTTTTGACTGGGGTCAGTTGGTGGGGGCAACTTATATTGACCTCATCTAGGCCATCAACACAGTCAACCATGAACTTCTACTAGACTGGTTAACCCACTTGGGACTCTCTCCCTAAAGTGTATGTCAGTTTAGGAGTTACCTCTCAGAGACAACACAAGTGAAAATCACTGATATCCCCTCAGAAAGCAGGGCTGTAATTACAGAGGTACCCCAGTGGTCAATTCTAGGCCCCCTGCCTTTCAGCCTGTTCTTGAACCACCTCCTCTGAGCATGTCTAGACTTTGTCCTACTCTATGCTTATGATGTGGTGCTTTTTTGCAGCCAATTGGACCTAGTAATGCTGGAAAAACAGATTCAACTTAATTTTGCTGCAGCTGAGACCTGGTTCTTCAGCTCTAAGCTCCTATAACATTACCAGAAAAACAGAATTATGCTGTTTGCCACCTCCATAACCAGCACAAATCCTATCAACTGCACATAGTGAACTCTCAAAATGTTCAGTCTAGAGATGGTTCTGAGTATTAAATGCCTCTGGGTCATCTTGGATAGTTCCCTTCTTTCACTCATCACATTGACCTAGTAGTTAAAGCAGCCAATGCTAGGATTAGCCAACCATTTAGGCACAAACACTGCCTTATAGATGGTGTCCTAAACATGGCCAGTACCAGTTCTGTGCTATCAGTGTTTGATTATGGACTGGTAGTACACAGCACTGCCCTGATAGAACCCTCAAGAGGGTAAAAGTGGCACTCAACAAAGCCTGATGGCTTGTCCTTGATGCTTCTCAGCTAACACATATATATATGACTTCTACTCTCAGTCAGGGTGGCTAAACTTGGACTGTAGAATTTGGTACCAGTTATGCATTCCAGCTAAAAAGTTGATGCTAGGGCTTGCATTTCTTGGTGTTCAAAGCCTTCTCTCCCCAACTTGAAAATCTCTTTCTGCTGCACCGCCCAGGGCCAGCACTTCTTCTTATATCATGCTCCCCTCTGGCTGAACTCTTTCAGTGAGGATATGCTATTCAGTATTAAACTCAGCCCATTCAAAGCTAAGCTTCATGACTATCTTTACAACCCTAAGTTGTTGTGACTGCTGCCTTTAATCTGCTCAAGCCCCTATCAACACCTCCACTTCTCCCTCCTAATCCCCCCTGCCTTCATATTTCTCTTAATGCCTCTTTCCATTTCCCCAGCCATGTCCCTCCATCTCCCCCACCCATCCATGCTCCTCCCCATCCCCCTTCACTCCTCCCTCTATTTTCACCCCTCATCCACTAAATTTTGACAAGGCCTACTTGGCTGCTCCAGTTCTGCCCCTCATTCCCTTTCTTAGTCCTTCCTTCACTATCCCTCTCCTCCACCCACCCCATGCTATCAGTCCCTTCCCATCCATGGTCCTCTCTCTTCCTACCTTGCATTATTAGTGCACTTATGTTACAAGTAATTTTGTTGCTGCATATACTGTACCATAATATCTGTAGTTTTATAATCCAACATGTTTAACAGCAGTATCTGAATTGCCTGTTTCTTTTCTTTATTAACACTGTTTTGACTTGTATAATTTAATAAATGTATCCCTGTTTTGTCATGGACGTGGAACCTTGAAATGAGCTTCCAGCTCAAGGTTGTAATCCTGCAATGCCTGAACTAGGCAAATCACACAGGCTAAGGTAAATTAATTCAAAACTTCCTTCCAGGCTAACCTAAACCAGCCATCTAAATTCTGGAAAGTGGCCAAATTCCTCTTCTCCCCACCCTCCCAGACCCACACTCCTGTGTTAAATGTTGGTGACACCACTGTAACAGATCCTCTAGCAGTAGCCTCAGAATTGAATTCCTATTTTACAAGTTGCACCTCGGCACTGCTGTCCACTCTCCCCCTTTTCCAGCCCAGACCCTCCACTGTAGCCACCCACTCCTTCTTTTGCCTCAACATTCTCCTTCTGTCAGGACACACCTTCAGAAGTTTTCAAAGCCTTGATCTCCTTAAACCCAAACAAAAGCAAATGACTCTCAGGGCTGGACTCAAAAATGCTCTACCTAGTCACTCCTGCCATCACCGCCCCCACCGGCCAGTCTCTTAAAGCTCTCCTTTTCCTTAGACTCAGTCCCCTCAGAATGGAAACACGCTACTGTTATCCCACTCCCAAAGGGAGGTGACACTTCTGTCCCTGGTAACTACCATCCTATGTCCCTCCTCCTCATTCTGGCAAAGCTTCAGAAGCACCTAGTCCTCTCTCAACTTTCCTCCTTTCTCAACTCCTCCTTCTTCTTCTCACCCTTCCATTCTGTCTTCAGGAAGTCCCACTCCACTGCCACCTCACTCCTACAGCTCACTGACTCCATCCTTGATGGCTTGGACAAGGGCCATATCACCTCCACTACTTTTGTTGACCAAGCCAAGGCTTTCAACATGGTCTCCCACGCTTTCCTACTAGACAAGTTCTCCATTGCAGGGCTCTCTACCAAGGCTGACAGCAGGTTCCACTCCTACCTGGTAGGCTGATCCCAATCTGTTTGAATCAGAGGATCCACCTCTTCACCTATACCAGATACCACAGGAGTCCCCCAAGGCTTGGTCCTTGGTCTGCTCCTATTCTCCATCTTCCTAAATAACCTGCACACACATATCCATACACATGTATGTGGACAACATGGTTCTGTATGCTTCTGGCCCTTCCACTGCTATATAGTGACCAGGTTGCAGCAGGACTTCAGTGACATCCAGCTCTGGTTCCATGCAAACCAGCTATTCCTAAATGCCGAGAAGACTGTCTCTTTGACCTCTCAGCTCATTTCCACCCCTTTCTTTCACATCCTGTATGAGACCACTCTGGAGGTCTGCCTCTTCTTTAGATATCTCAGGGTCTGGTTGGCCCAGCATCTCAACTTTTCTGTGCATGTTGATGCCATCCACATAAAGCTCCACCAAAACTGGGTGCCCTCCACCACAATCATAGATGCATCCTGCTGCCAGCCCACCATGCACTTGTACAGAAAAAGATTCTCCCTATCTTCAATTACAGGGATGTAGTCTACCTTGCCACTCCTAAGTCCACCCTAGCCAGACTGGACCCCATTTTCCACTCTTTCTACAGTTTCATCCTTGATAGCCCACCTCCTGCCATCACTGCATGCTCTATCAGACTCTTATTCTTCCCTTGCTCCATGACTGCCGACGGTCTCTCTGCACCAAGCTCATTTCAAAATACTGGTCCAAATCCTTAACTCTGTACCTCCATGCTGTGTTTGCTGCCCATTCATCTCCTGTCTACTCCCTCAGGAATTCTGGCACCTGCAGTCTGGATGTAAAGCACATGTCCTCTTTGATTAGCCAGGTAGCTTTCAGACATTGTATGCCTAAATTATGAAACTCCATCCCTGTAAGCATTTGGCAAATGCCCCCTTTACATCTCTTTGGCTACCTCATCAATGAGCATTTTGCCACAACCTGTGCATGGGGATAAGATGTGCCTGCATATGAACTAATGGTCCAGCTTCTTATCTGCTAAGTGGTACTTGACCCTGATCTTGATACTTGTTGTTGCCTCCATACAATGTCTCATGTGTTGGCATGTCATTTATGTATTTGTTATGCTTTTTTAACTCATACCTCTGTATGTTCATGTTGAAATATTGTACACTTTATGTATTGGATGGATGTTTTTCTCTATGTTCCCCTCCTCCAGGATGCACCTGGAATTGAACAGTACTCTGCTTAGTGTGCCTTCCTGGTTATACATTTAAATAAATAAATGTCATAAATAAATAAATTCCTTACTCACATATATAAATACTGAGCACTATGACTTCTGTGTTCTCTTACTCTATACTGTTGTACCTAGAGTATATCACAATTCCTGCAATCACTGTATTACTGTTGCTTCCCCCTAAAAACAATCGATTGCTGTTCCTTATTAGATTTATAATGGGAATCAAATGGCACTTGGTTGCAAAAGAGTTATAAGTTTCAACGTTGGGTTTTAGCTCTGTGGGCAGCTTAATAGCTCTCCTTATTAGAAAGTTGTGTTACTTTTTCTTACTTCAGAGTTTTACCAAATTATTACTAAACTTTCTATTGAGAGCATAAAACTATTAGAACTGTTTGATTTTTTATTTTAATATATATTTGATTTTGTAAATAGGTATCATTGTGCCAATTGTTATAACAAAGTATAGTACAATAAATATTTCCAATTTATCCGACTCCTCCTACAACCAGCTTCTGTCTTTGCTTATTCACATTCATATGAGGTTGCCTTTTTGAAACCAGTGATATAATAAACATTTTCAGTTTAGACAACAGTTATTCAAACAACCCACCCAACCCTCTCTTCCATATTATTACCTTCTGAAGAAGTGTTAAATGTGTGGATGCTTCATTCTTGTTTGAAAATTTATCCAATGGGATCTTTTTACCCTCATATTTGCATTAGTGGTGGGGACAGAGTTATACGTACTCTCTATGAACAATTATGTAAGTAATCAATATCTTCAATTACATATTCCAAGTTTTCAATCATTAAGATTTCCTTCAATGTGTGCCACCATTCTTGTTATTATTACCAGGGAGGATTTGGCTGTTCCAATATTTGAGGATTATTAATTTTACTGCTAGCATACCTAATTATATAACTTAGATTGATTTGGAGTTGTTTCTAAGGAATCAAACAGGTCAAATGATGAAATATTTGGAGTACAAGGTATATTTTGTTCAATTATTTGAACGAAGAGTACTCCAACAATCTTTTACAATGCGTTAACCCTGGTATATTCCTAAAACAACTGATATATTGTACCTATTTTATTACATCCATGACAGCATTGATTATCATATGCTGGGTTATTTACTTATTTTTTTGGGGGGGGGGCTAAAAGCTCTGGAGTAATATATGCCGTTTACAATTGTTTGCTGCATATTATGTTTTTTTGCAGATATGTTTTTATTTGTTCCAATCCAGATCAATTTCCATTGATTTACTTGCAGTTGATAACCTAATTCTTTTCTCAGCATTTGTGCTATTTTGTTTTTGTCACCTTGTATGACTTATTGATCAAGGAAAATAATTTAGACAATTTTTAATTTAATATATGCTATAAACTTGTGCTTTTTATCCAACTGAAAAGAAATATCATAATTATAAACTTTGTGTTTCTTACAGTAATTCTTAAAGGCTTTGAATACAGACATATATGAAATAAAAGAACCATTTGATTCTATCATAGTTGCTTTATATACTCTTGCTATTGTTGCATTATTGCACTTGACAGACTCACACTAGTTAAATTAATTTTATTATAATCATTATTATAAACCTGACATATTAGTTGTTTTTTAAAATGACCATCATTAATTTAATGCCATGGAATGTCCAAGGCTTAGGCAGTTTGGTCAAAAGAAAAAAAAGCTTTTAATCTATCTTAAAAAAAAAAAAACATTAGGTTGACATTGCATTTGTACAGGAGACACAATGATACCCACTGAAGCAGAGACTTGACAATGTCAATGGGTGGCCCGGGTGTAATTTAACTGCTTCTCTAGTAAAATAGGGTGTGGACGTAAGCAATAATACCCAACAGGGTGGGTGGTATTAGCCTATGCTGGACTGCCCAGTGGCATAATGCGGCCCATTGCTGCAGGTGGAGGGCCTTATAGCCCCTGAATGATCTGGTATAGCCCATACTGCCCACACTGGAGGGTATTATTGCACTCAGAAAATAGGCTACATGTGGCTTTGTTGTGTAAGAAAAATAAAATGCCACGCAAATAAAAAGAAATGTACAAATGATTTTACCTTTTTTGGGGGGGTAAAATAGTCTATCCACTGGTACATTTGCCAGTAGAGGGCACTGCAATCTTTGACAGTTGCTTGCCTGCTGAGAGTCACCTCCCCCCCACACACACAAAACACAGGAACATTCTTAGAGTTGCTTCCTATAATAAATGTTACTGTCCCCCACCTTAATACACAAACACACATGACCTGTTTGCTGTTTTTTTATGTGTTTACTGACATTGATCTGTCTGCTCTCCCCTGCACTGTCTGTTTCTAAGGAATTCCTCAAAGAGATTGCAACAGGATTGGGAAGGATGCAGGGTGTGGTAAGGCAAAGGAGCACAGAAGAGGTACCATTTCTTTTTTTAACAGTGAAGCTGCTTTGTTTTCCTCATTTCTTTTTTTGATATCAATCAAAACAGTTAGGCTAAGGCAGGAACAGTGCAATACTAGAGTTATCATGAATAGTTGTGAGTATGCTGTGAGAGTAGCACCAAAATTAACCACCATGTGTATTCAGGCATGGTGGTTCTATTTGAAAAAAAAACATATTTTATCTGTGTTGGTTCTGTTTGAATGTATCTTTTGTGTTGGTATGAGGGATGATTATGGCTTCATGCTTGTGCATCTGTGTCTGTGTGTGGTGGGTCATACTCGTTGTTTCCTCTCGATAAGTGAGAGAAAGAAAATGGTGGCAGATCGACTTTGAAAATTCATGGTGCACAGCGATACCCTAAGTAATAAGGCATCCCAATTAGGCACTTATTTTTCACCAGGTGCTGTCGATAAATAAATGCATACCTAACCATGGCTTTCAGCCAATAAGCATGCTTTATTTTCAAGCACATTTTCAAAATTTTAATTAGAAAGGTATGAGCTTTGTAAAATCTGAACACATACATGATTCAGAACAGAGATTTTAGATTCTATGTGGTACCCTTAATGGTTCCAAAATTGCACTCTGCAATGTTTATGCACCAACTCCATATCATGTCGTTGAAAGGAAATTCACCATGGTAAAAACATTGTGGTGAAAAACTGGGGAGCATTTTGGGGAAAGTGTAATTTACCATTACTACACCATGCTGCAATGGACCACCACTCCAGTGAAATTTTGTAACTAACATTTTTTTCGGTCCCTTGCTGTATTCTGCATGCATGGTTTTGACATTTGGGGCTTTTTCTACACTACTTCCAACTGTGCTGGATTTCCTCCCACCAACTTGATGAAGTACCTTATGCACCCACAACAGGATAAGCAAACTTTTCCAAACAAAATACTGTTTGACTTAGGTAACTTGAAGGTCTATGAAATATTTGTGGAAGGTAAGTTTACTGAGGTCATGGACCCATTGTTAGAAAGAAGTTCTCAAAAGGTAAACATTAGTATTATTAAATGTCAGAAAGCCCTACATAATATGGTTAAAGACCTGGATATGATAAATGTCTGGATATGGAGAGTCATCCTCAGGAAGAAAACTATTCTTTTTTCTCAGCCAGACACAACTCATTTAGCAACTAGATTATTTTTTTTCCACAAGAAACACAGGGAATGTTATTTCCTCAATAAATATAGGGAATGATGTCATAAACATTGCATGTGACACTATTTATCTTACTGATCATAGTATGCTATTGATTTCTGTATCTGTAGACCCTAGTAATAGGAAAGCTCATAGATGGACATTTAATTGTCCTCTACCGGCTGACCCTCCTTTAAAGAATGACTAAGCAAAAAACAGTTACATTTTTTAAAATAAGCAATAATGGAGAAGTTTCTCATTACAGCCTCTGGGAGACACTTACAAATTTAATTATGGGAAGGATCACTGCCCTTGCAGTAAATAAACAAACTCTGGTCAGAGTTGATATGGCTGTGGAGAGCTTCTGGGATGCTTTTACCCATTATTTCAAATGAATTTGCACAATGCAGATCTGTGGAAAGGCAGTTCAGATGTGGTCTTCCTTTTACATATTTTTACAATGTGTTTTCCTAGAATGTGGCTGTTGATTGCTATATATTTAGCCTTTATAGTTCACAGAAGAAATTGCATCTTATTTTCAGTGGGCTCTACATCTACACAATATAATGCTGCATTGTGTAAAACAGAATGCACTAAAAAACAATTTTTTACATCTGGTGGGATATACTAAGTGGCATATCAATGCATGAGCAGAAAGATGTGTTGCACAAAGAGGGTGCACTGGTCAGAACTACTATAATATTCAAAGAGAATGTGCAACCAGTACAGGGTGTGCATACAGTGAAGCCCACCAGGATGAATCATAGCACTGCAGAATTCTGCAGTAGACTTACTGCAACAAACAATACAATTTCAAAGGGAGTTAATCCCTTTTGTCATGCAGTTAACCTGTGACATTGCATTTCATCCTGGTGGGCTTCATCATACCTGTTGAAAATGTGACCCTGGATGGGAGTCATAGTGCAAACAGCTGCCAAGTCAGGTGCATCCAGGGTGACCCCAACTGAATACCTTCCAGGGGGAATGTGTGGCACATGCCAGTATGTGCTGCAGCCCCCATGGGTGATATTCAGCCCAGAAGTGAAAATGAACTAATTGAGCATGCAGGGTGCAAAGGGACCTTATGCATGCTTATTACCAGCCCATTTGACAGCAACTTTCACTGCTAATAGTCTTCTTAGCAGTAGCACCACATCCAGAAACTGCTTTGCCTGACTGTTTCTTTGTGGGCATTTTTTCAGATGACACAGACAATTTACAACAACTTGATCTTTTGGCACTTTTGGGTGGCTGGTAAATAAAACACTAAATGCAGCTGGACAGGCACAATGCAATATCTGTCCTTGAATCATTAACCAGTCTTCAAAAAGATGGCAGGTAGAAAACAATACCTTGTTTTGAAGTGGGGGGGATGCAGTACCTAGCTACACAGAAGCAGGGAAATTTAATTGAAGACAGACTTAGAAATTCAGAGTACTGCTATTGTGTTACCACAATGAAATGCTTATTAACTGACAGCATGCATAAGATTAAAGTTCAGGCACAGAAACTGTAACTGTTCAGTATAGTACAACATATAAAGCCCTGTAAAAAGACAGAAAAACTGCCCAGCAAACATAAAATATTTATAAACAATTCAGTGAAGTTGTACTGTGTCTACTCAAACACAAAAATAATAAAACACTAGCCAAAAATGGTTGGAAAAATTGGATTTCTCGCTACTCTCCCTTTTATACCACAGATCAGCCCCTCCCCTGAAGCACACTTCTACAGTGTCTCTCAGTACAGAGAATGAATCATTTTAATTAACATTCAATATTCAAAAAACATCAATAAATACTCAATGATATAACCACATCAGGGTTTACTACACTCGAGCTACTAAATATTTTCACAAAATGATGTGGCAAAAAGACATTTCTAAAGGTTTTGAGAAGGTTTGAATCTCAAAGCTCTGACAGCAGACTGTCTCCAGCTTTCCACTACACACTATGATGAACTGAGACTGTGCAAGACAATATAGAGACCAAGTGACCTTACATCCCATGATTCATTGCAAAATTCACTTTAATGAGCACAAAAACAAGGGTAAGTAACACTAAGTCAATAGAAAACAATGTGAAGTAATGCAAAGTCCATGAAGAACAATTGGAACTTTGTATTATTTTAAGAGGCATAGTTACTCGCTTTACTTTGCAGAGTAGTGCGTGAAATTTGGGTTCTATGTGAAATACTGCGCATAGCAAATTGCAGGCACTTCACCCACCACTCACTGTGGATGATCCTCTCCTGGACTTTAGCTTAGACTGAGAGGATACATATGAGCCTATAATTCTCCAGGGCTTTGTTTTTGCCATTTTTAATATTGGTGTCACTGTGGCTAATTTCCAGATATTGGGAACCGTTCTGGTTTCAAACAAAAGATTAAATATTTTGGAAAGCGGGATGTCAATCTGTAACATTGTTCATTTGAGTAATTTGTGTGGCAATCCATTGCTGCCAGCAGGTTTGTCAGTTTTTAAATAGGCCAACAGTTTAGAGATTTTTTTATCAGTAAGCTTTTTTTGGGCGGTAGTGGTCAGAGCCCTGCTAACTTCTTGTATTGAGAAACAAGCACTCCCACATTCCTAGCAAACAAAGAACGTGTTAGAGTGACAAACAAAATCTCCTCCACATGAGAACAGTTTGCACTCACACTAACTTTTTTTTCAATTTTCGGCCCATGGTCCATGATATAAACTGTTCATTACTATTTTGCATGTGCACATAATATATTTCAAATACAAAAACTCAAACAAAAATCCATTTCTGAGCAGCTTGTATTGACTCTGTGGAATTTAGGGTTGGATTCCCACCTACTTTGCTACATCAATCATATGCAGTGGGCCAATGGGCATCTTGGAATAGTTGTACAGCCTCTGGAGTGTCCAAGTCCTTCCAGGAGCTGTTGTGCATTACTCAAGGGGTAACTGGATAGCAAATATTATAATATTTGTATGTGATGCCCTTGTCTGCAGAGGTGCCCTCTTTCTCTTGCTAAACAGAGGATTTTGACCTGGCTGGTGACATGAAGAAAGTATGACAAAATGGCCCATGGACTTTTATCCTTGCAGGGCTTTGGAGTTACGGATTGGTGTACCTGATCAATTTGAAATGGAGCATCCCTTAAATGCAGAGCAAAATTGGCAGTACATGTTGGAGAAAGGTTGCACAATCTGTTCCTTTGGCATATTCAAGAAAACCAACAAAACATAAATTATTAGAGCTGAAGTGGGCAGAACCCTGCAGGCCTCTTGCTTTGTGTACTGTAAGGAACAAATATGTGTGGCTTTCAGCACAAAAGACTGCTTCCAATAAAGACTTTCTCAAATAAAATATGTACATTTAAAAACTGTACAATTTACAAACCAACTACAGAAAATCTTTAATAAAGTGAAGCAAAACTGGTGGAATGGTGCAACTGTGTCCCACAACCTACAAACTCATAAAAGGGAGAGCTGAAATAGCTCACTGAGCAAAACTGGGAGACCAGCTGAAGAATGCTAGCTTACTGAGCATTTGAACTGTACACTGAAACAAAAAAGACACTTTAAAATTGTAATGCGGTCACTAAGAAGAGTAAGGGTATCAGTTTTTTATATCAAAAGTGTCACAGTATGAGAACAAATGAGAATGATTCCTGTATATATTAAATGACAATTCAAAAGACATGATAAATTGTCTCAAGCTAGACATTGTCTGGGTAATTACAGTCTTGAAACTCTCAACAAAGGCATCAGTGTTTAAAGATTCTACAATAGTATGACAAGAGTTGAGGGCAAATAGTGTGCCTACTTGAATTGCCTTTAAGAAATCTCTCTCATGTACATAATTAAGAAGCAATGCTTCACTGTTTCTAAAAGCCAGCAGCATGCAGGTCCCAGAGTGCAAGAATCCTCACCCCCCTCCACTACCTTGTATGCACTGTTGTTTCTTTCCATTTCCTTCCCTCATGCAACCCTCCTTCTCAGAACCCACCACTCAACCCCCAGCACCAGAAACAAAACAGTGACACTGGGGGTGCCCAATACCCCAGTGTCATGATCTACATCTAGATCCTGTTTTTTTTATGTTATTTTAACCTGTAACAAGGAAACCATCCATCAATGTCATTTGAGACATTTCTAACCAGCATCTGACCCTCCCACTCAGCACCAGCATCCCCACACCCCCAAGCCCTTGCTTAATCATTGAGGGTCCAACACCGTAATCCTCTCTGGACCACAGACACATCTTGACTCTTCAAAGTCAAACTACAAACTAGAGAAACAGGTATGTTGTTCAATGCATTTTAATAGGATTTTGAACATAGAGGCATAACTTGGACATTTTTGCATAATTGTGGCCCATATTTTCAAATGCCTTCTTTGGGACCCCATCTCATAAACAATGCCATTAACACTAGGCAATTCTGTCCTGAAAGGCAGCTTCATGGTCCTTGCACAAAACCATCTGTCTGGCAAGAGCTTAACATTTTCTTTGCTCTTGTTCACGACGTGGCATCATAAGACAGCAATGTTGAACATTTGTCATAAAAATATTACAAAACAACAATGTTATGAGCCTATGTTGAATTTTGAGAATGCAGGTTCATAACTTTTGTAATTGTTAATATTTGTATCCCAAATTTACAACATGGCCATATCTTTACAACACTTCATGAATGTGACAGCTGTCATTTTTCAAACAATTCCTAAGTGAAAATGCTGATGGGGGCCACTAGATCACCAGGCTACTTGGACCTTGGGGGAGTGGACTCTAATGTCCACGATCAGGCTTCACGGTCAACTGGACCACCAGGGATATTGTTCTTGGGGGGGTTGAACCCTGTTCTGCCCATGATTGGGCTAGTGGGGGGGTTACTATGGTTTTGCCCACGATTGGGCCAGTTGTGGTGGGGGATTTCAGTTGCGCCCACGACCGGGCCAGTTGGGGGAGAGGGGGGATTTCTACAGTTATGCCTGCGATCGTGCCAGTGGAGAGGAGTGGGGATTTCTACAGTTATGCCCATGATCAGGCCAGTCGGGGGCAGGGAGATTACTATTATGAACACGATTGGGCTGCAGGGGGGCAGGAGAAGTTGAGGGCCACCTACAGGTGGCATGCTGGCAAGTTCCCAAATGTGGCAGTCACCTGTGGGTGGCCCTTGACTTACCTCTTTTTTTTTTTGCTCAAAGTTGTGCAGGTGCAGGTTGAGGGTTGCGCCTGCACAACTCTGCACAGCCCAGCTGAATATCGGGTTGTGCAGTTTATGCATGGTTCCTCCCCCTCCGGTTGAGCATGCCTTCATTAGCATTGCAGTGTTGCTCAGCATGACTTGTGGGGTGCAACTGCTTCCTGCTGAATATGGTAGAATGGCGCAACTTCAGACTTGCGCAGGTGCAACCCCATTGTGCATGGCGCAACCCTTTTGAATATCCAGCCCTAAATGTTAGCAAAATGTTTGACTAGCTATTGTACAGTCCCCCTTAAATACTGAGACTTAAAACTTGGTGCATATAACCATGTTGCATGTTTCTCCTACTCCTGAAACTTTGGAGAAATTTGGATAACATTTTTGAAAATTAAAATGGAAGAATGGAAGTTTAATTTTGATTAAATCTTTGGCCACCCATTTCTCAGATCTCTTTCAATCTAGGACTCTGAAATGTAGAACATTTATTCAGGCTGTCATACCTGTGTACCTGCCACATTTGCTTTAAGTTGGATGTGTACTTTAAAAATTTAGCCCAATATATCTGAAATTACAAAGTAGAAATATTCTGCAGAATTTTCAAACAGTTACCACACAATTCATCAGAACTGGAATGATAACTCCACTGGGATTCTACCAGTGGAATTTAATATTATAAACAGCTCTATAATTTGGGCAAGGCCACATTTCAGGATATTGGTTTGACCCCTATAAAGAACAGGCATACTGTAAATGACTGCTTATTATACTCTGTTAACTTGAAGAAAAGCAAACTAGGAATCTCAGGTGATGTTCTTTTATCCCATTCTTATCATTTTACTAATTCTCTGTATTTTGTTTGTTGTTTTTTTACCATCCCAATCACCTTGTATGTTCTCCCTCTCAACTGATCTCTCCTCCTACCCAGTGTTAATCGTTATCTCTTTCCACTATCTCTTCATTAGTTGACTGAATTAAGGAAAGGGAAAGAGGAAATTGTTTAACCAGGAAAGGCACACTAAGTCAAAGCTTGTTTCCAGGTTTGATCTAGGAGCACAAGGAAGTTAAGTGACTTGCTCAGGGTAACACATTATGCAAGTGGGGGCTGTGGGATTCCAACCCCGGTCTCCTGGTTTCCAGCTCAGAGACTTAAACCACTGAGCTATGCTGTACTGCATATTAGGTAGCATGAAAACCACATCAGTAGCATGGCTGCTGTCACCACCACCACCACCATTATCATCAGACTCTCCCATTGTATCGGTCTCAGAGGTCCCAACACTCACCTGGAGCACCCAGTAAATCTTTTTTCCATCACTGCAATAGCAACTATGAGGCATATAGGCAAACTGTCTGCCTTTCACACTGAATCAAAATTGTTGTTTTTATACAGTTTGCATGAAAGACAATAGGTTGTCCTTCAAGGTTTCTACTGACTAAATAATGAATGGGTCAATTCCTCTTTATAAGGTCAATCCCTGTTTATAAGGTTGCCTGATCTAACATTTACGTTTAGTCCCCAGTTACATCAAACGGATGCTGTCAATGCCCATAGGTTTAACACTGTTTACAGAGAAAAACACACAAAAAAACCATACTTCATGATTCCTGATCCGCTGAAGAATATGTTGATTTGACTGTGTGTCATGGATCTCTTAACCTTTTTCAAATAAAAGTGAAAAACTTGGATGTCCACCATATTGATATTGCAGAAAACCCGTATTGGGTTACACTTTAAGTGTCTGTTACTATGTAACTGCAGGGTTGATAATCTTTAATTACAGTACATGCATCCCAGGTTATTAAACAGTTACACAGCATGTCAGTGCATAATAACTCATATGTGTCCTGCAGTAAACATGTAGTTACAGGAACCCAACATTCACACACACACACACACACACACACATATGTAGTCTAGTATTCCCATAATTAAATTGTAGGGTACATATATTACTGGGCATAGAAAAGCCTTCCTAATCAGACTGAACAAAAAAAAACTACTTCAGTTTAGGAGTCAGTCGCTATGGACCGCATTAAACCCCCAAAGGTCTGTGGATTGACTGCCTAGAGAAATCCACTTATTTCGTATAATTGCTGTGGTGAAAAAACAATCCCCAACAATTATACAAAATAAAGGATGGGTAGGTGTGTAAAACTCAGATTTTACATACCACCTTGGGGTGTAAAATCCTCTTTATAACCACCTACCCATTCATTATTCTCTACATAATATCTAGTCAGTAATTGTTCTCTATGGGCTGAACAAGTTAATACTTGCAATAACAACTGGCTGGTTATTATGGCATTTATATGCCCTGTCACTCAAACTGTGCCGCACCCTCATTGATTTATGTTCTTTGTGTGGGCAGGCTGAGCACTCTCACAAACATGGTGGCTTCACCCCTCACTTCCTGAGGAGCTGCCATGACAAAACGTTTCCATCTTTTTTTTTATATATTTTCTAAACATATCTGGTTCATCCAACCTTTTTCACCACTAAACAGATAATATTTGGTTGATCCTACCATTCATCCATTTTGGGTTGTAATGAAGTGCTGTAGGCATGAGCTCATCACAAAGGCAAACTACAAGTTAAAAAAGCAACATGGGACAAAGCAAACCAAGCTGCAATAGAGTGTGGTAGGCACGGTCCCATTGCAAAGACAAACTGTAAGTAAAAAAAAGCAACAGAAACAACCAAAATTAAAAAAAATTATTAAAATCATTATGTAAAGGGAGGGGAGAGAGAGAGTGTGTGTGTGTGTGTGTGTGTGTAACACATACGGGCAGGACACTAAAGTCAGGCAGCAAAAGAATTTGCTGATCAATAATTATAAAAAATAAAGATGGTGAAGTTTGTCATACTCAGATGTAATGCTCACCCTTGGTGTGTGATGTTTTAATAAACCCCTCAGGCTTCACACTTGGGGTTTATGTAGCATCCCAAACCTTGGGAGATCTCCAAATTCTCATAACACACACTTCCCCATCCTTTATTCTCTATGGGTACTATGCAGCATGGAACTTGGGCACATAGCCACCCAGCACCTAGTGTGCCCCCTGTGCAGATTGCACAAACAGGGGGGCATGTAGATCCACAGAATCAGATCCCCCATGTCTGCAGACCACACTGTACTGGGAGCATCCCGGAGGCATTCCAACACTACGCAGTAGTCACTAAACTGCATAGTGCTGGCTGCATGGGTGTGAACGGTGGCGCAGGGTACACAAGGGAAGACCCTGCTGTAACCCTCTACACTCCCCATGAATATGAAGTGCTGGACACTGCAGAACATGAACATGAGTCCCCCATGCTACCATGGCCCACTGGGCAGTGAGGGGGGCTGGGACAGCAGGTCTGGTGCGTGTCTGGCACTGACTAGCATGCACATGAGGTGGGGGAGAACAATAATGAGCAGGGTTACCTACACCAGCATGGTACAGTGGTATGTGCAGTAGGGGTCCATACACTGTCCACTACTGTACCTGGGGTTATGGCTGACAGTTGTGTGGACATATCAGCACCAGCAGCAGTGGGTGGTGCCCCAACAGGAGAATGCACAGCAGCAGATCCTTGAAGTTCCCGAGCTAAACAATTGGTACATACTCTGCCTACCACAAACAGCTCTAAGGGGTTGGGGGACTCAGTGTACACCACAGCATTAGGTCACACAGCTGGCTATGTGGATATACCAGGAAAGATACAAACTGTGGACTTGCAATGGGATGCAGAGTCAGTAGTATGATATCTGGACTGGGTTCAAACAGCTGCTGGTACACTGGTGCCTGATGCAGACTGGGAGATAGTGGCAAAGCTGGGGGGATGGGGACACACAGCCCACCTCTGGGTGCCTGGGTCTGGGTGCCTACTGTAGGCATGCACTACCCTGGACTCATGCCTTGCTATCAGGGAGATCCACTGTGGGACCAGGGAGGGGTATCCAATTGAATGCCCACCCTGGTCCATGACTCTGCCCCAGGCCACCCTGCGGAGTCCAGTGTGCAGGGGGGAGGAGCCATGGACAGGTGGCCAATGTGGATGAATGCCAGTATGGGCACACCTGTCTGTGGGGCACGGGGCAATGGGGGGTATGTGACTTTTCCATGTACCCCCACCTACTTTGTGCATAGTGCCCAATATTAGCTGAATTCTGACTTTTACTTGGAAAGGGGAAACAGATTAAAAAATCCCACTACTTTAGCAACTTCTTCAGAAGAGGTTTAATTATGAAATGCATTAACTATAATCAGTTTGAGGCTGATGGTGTTCTTTACTGAATTTCTTAAATTTATTTTACCTAACGTCTCACTGTAACATGAAAAGTGCTTCATTCCATAAAATGATTAAGCAATAAACCATGACAGGGTGTGGATTCTGCTGGGATTAACCTACATCTGGTGTGGTTTTGTCATGAGGCCACAGGCTGATTGAGTAAACTACACCAGAAGTGGATAAATACCAGCACAACCCACACCATGGAGTGGTTTATTGAGATTATACAATGTCACCCTTTTTTTGAGACAGAAAACAAATAAAAAGTTTTTTCCTCATTTTATATGTTTTTTTAGTGAATTTGCTGCTGTGCCACAATAAATACTGCTGTTTTATTAGGGTGTTGCTAGGGGACTAGCAGTATATCCTACAGGTTAGAGTAACAAGCTGTACATGACTGTGGTACATCCACTCAACAATCCCCCCAGAAATCAGAGAAGTTAGTAAGGTAAACACCAAGATAGAGAAGTGAATAGGGAGAAGAGCTGGGGTAAATGGAAAAAGATACAAAGGCAGTAAGGACAGGGAAGGGGCAAAAAAGGGTAAGGCCATGAAAAAATGGAGGGTAATGAGTACCAATGCCCGTAGTCTAGGTAGCAAGCTCCCTGAACTGGTGGCCTTGATGGAAGAGGGATGCCTGGATATCGTGGCAGTCACAGAAACATGGTAAACAGAGAACAATGACTGGGATGTCAACATACCAGAGTACACAATCTACAGTAGGGATAGGGAGGGTAGAAGAGGAGAAGGAGGAGTAGCTCTCTATGTAAGGGGAGGGATCAAAGCAACAGAACTAAAGGGTAAACAGGGATGAGAGGTGGCACTGTGGGTTACCCTGGAGACCAGAAATGGCACCACAATCTGCACAGAGGTTGTATAAGACCCCCATCTTAGGGGGAGGAAAGCAACAAGGAAATGACAGAATGCATCCTTAGGAAGGCAGAGAAAGGAGAGATATTGCTGATGGAGGACCTGAATATGCCAGATGTTAAATGGAGCACCTTTGCTGCAACCACATCCAAGAGCAGGGCCATTCTCAATGCCCTACAGGTGGCATGCCTCAGACAGCTAGTGTTGGAACCCACTAGGGAGGGAGCAGTCTTAGACCTAGTACTCTCAAATGGGGATGGAGAGAGGATCTCAGATCTAGAATTGGGTAGCCATCTGGAAACAAGCAACCACCAAACAGTGTGGTTCACAATAAACTCAGCTGTAGAGTCAAGCCATACAAAAGTGAAGGTACTGGACTTCAGGAGGGCTGATTTTGTCAAAATGGGAGAGTGCCTCAGAAAAGCAAAAGCAAAAGGCAAGAAGGAGGGGTGGAGCAACAATGGGGAAACATCACAACTGCCATCACAGAGGCAACAAGCCTTTGTGTGAAGCAAATACACATATCAAAAGAAAAGAAAAAAGCACTATGGTTCTCAAAAGAGGTGGCTGGGAAGGTTAGGGAGAAAAAGATAGCATTCAGAATGCATAAGAAAACACAGAAGGAGCAGGACAGAGAACTATACCAGTTAAAGCAAAAGGAAGTGGGGAAGGCAGTCAGACTAGCAGAGGCCCAAACTGAGGAAAGGATATCCAACTCAGTTAAGAAGAGGGATAAAACCTTTTATAAGTACATTAGGGAGAGAAGAAAGACAAAGGGAGGGATATTGAAGCTGAATAAAGAGGAGAGTGGGTAGGCAGAGTGGGGCAGTGAAAAAGCATGGCTACTGAACAAATACTTCTGCTCAGTATTCACAAAGGAAGATGAGGGGGAGGTGCCTAATCCAGTCAATAAAAGCATTCTGGATGTGGGGAGTCGATATAAGTCCTTTCACAGCAGAAAGAGTTCTGAAAGAACTCCTAAACCTGAAGGTGGGCAAAGCAATAGGACCAGATGGGATTCCCCCCAGAATTCTAAAAGAATTAAGGGGATAACTAGTAATATCACTGACTACCCTTTTTAACAAATCATGGGAGGATGGTGTGGTACCTGAGGACTGGAGGAGGGCAGATGTGATTCCCCTTCAAAAAAGTGGGAGCAAGACAGAGGCAGGAAACTACAGATTTGTCACTTTGACCTCAGTGGTAGGGAAAATGATGGAATAATTTCTAAAGGAAAGAATTGTTGAGTACCTAGAGACCAGTGGGGCACAGGACCCAAGGCAGCATGGATTCACAGCAGGAATGTCATGTTAGATGAATCAAATCAATTTCTTTGACTGGGTGACCAAAGTAGTAGACCAGGGAGGGGCTGTGGACATGGCCTACCTAGACTTTAGCAAGGCATTTGATACAGTCCCGCACAAGAGATTAATAAACAAATTACCCAGCTTGAAATTGGGTCCCAGGGTGGTAGCCTTGGTAAAACATTGGCTGGACAACAGGACACAGAGGGTAATAATAAATGAAGTCCACAGTGGAGAAAGGGGGATTACTAGTGGGGTACTGCAGGGTTCAGTACTGGGTCCGATCCTTTTTAATGTCTTTATAAGTAACATTGCTGAGGGACTAGAAGGAAAAGTATATCTCTTTGCAGATGACACAAGGATCTGCAACAGAGTTGATACACAAGGTGGGGTGGAAAGGATGAGAAGGGACTTGGCAAGGTTGAAGGAATGGTCACATTTATGGCAGCTTAGATTCAATGTAAAGAAGTGCAAAGTAATGCACCTGGGAAACAAAAACCCAGGGGAAGAGTACACAGTGGGGGGTGAGATACTAACAACAACAAAAATAGAAAGAAAATTGGGGTAATTATATCAGATGACCTAAAGGTGGGCAAGTAATGTGAGAAGGCTGTAAGGAGAGCTGGGGGATAATGGGATGCATAGAGAAAGGCATCACCAGCAGAAAACAAACCGTTGTTATCCCTCTGTACAGACAGTTGGTGAGATCTCACCTGGAGTACTGCATGCAGTTCTGAAGACCCCATCTCTGCAAAGACATAAACAGGATGGAGGCTGTCCAGAGGAGGGCAACCAGAATGGTGCAGGGTCTGCACCAGAAGACATACAAAGAGAGACTAAACGAGCTTAATATGTATACCTTCAAGGAAAGGAGGGAGAGGGGCGGACATGATAGAAATTTTCAAGTACGTCAAGGGAATCGACAAAGTCCAAGAGGGTAGCATCTTTCAGAAAAAGAGATGTTCAAGAACAAGGGGGCACAATTTGAAGATGGAGGGGGGATGGCTCAAAGGTAATGTGAGGAAGTATTTTTTTCATGGAGAGGGTTGTGAATGCATGGACCAGCCTTCCTGAGAAGGTCATGGAGTCAAAAGCAGTGAGGGGATTCAAGAATGCATGGGACAGTCATGAGGCAATTCTAGTTCGGGGTAGGAGGAAGTAGGCTATTGGTTAACTAGGATCTGCAGCTTATCCATTAGGTAGGGAAAGGAGCAGACTAGGTTGACCAAGCAGACCTTATCTGTCATCAAATTGTAAGTTTCTATGTTTCACCAGACATGGGTTTAATTGTTTTATTCCCAGAACCAAGTTCACTGTGTTCCAGTTCTGTTTTTTTTTTAGAAGATGGGACAGGCTTTTGAAGTTGGTGTGCCGTGCCCGTTTAAAGCAGGGAGCACTGGCTCTGTTTGCACACACTCTGTGCATGCGTGGTAGCATGAAAATCAAACTGTACCAGGAGTTGTCATTTTTTTATTTCATTTGTGCATAGCATTTGAAAATTACAGAGGATGGAACTGGCATAGTGGAACTGGACACATAATTGCAGTGCTATGGAGTCAGGAGGGGTGTTATAGGATGGCTGAGTGACCAGAACAGAGGCTGGATGGAGGGAGTGTCAGAGGAGCGGGAAGTGAGAAGGAGCAATCATCGTTTGTTAAAGATTAGAATTGTATACTTTTTTTCCATCAACTTTTTTTGGGAGATAGTTTACTTTTTGTTTGTCATGGTGACATGCATAAGCATTTTACCACAGTTGAGGGGCTATAATTGGATTGGGGTTTACCAGCACTTCAAGATGGCAGTTTTTATGTTTTAAATTTTCCAGTGTCGGAGTGATTTCTTTAATGTCCCATTCAAATGCAGCAGACTGGCACCTTTTGCATGGGTAATGCTAGGATTTACCATGCTGAAATGTGCCAGTCAGATAATCAGATTTGTGGATTTTAAAGTACCATTGTGTATTTTACAGTAGCAAAAAGCAGAACTGGTCTCAAAGTATTACATCCCCATAGGAAGTCTACCTCTTATTGTAAATGGAACTAGTAGCCAGTTGTCATTTGTATAGTAGACTAGTTTTCTTTATTTTATTCTTATTCCTATGTCCTTTTTATAAACACATTCATTGTGATTTATATTAAACGTATAAATGTAACGTAAGAGCTATATAATAATTTCAATATCTATAGTAATTAAATGTGTAAACTGTGATTGAAAACAGGTATAAACCTAAACGCATGAGTGTACCAAATGTTTTAAGAGCTGCACATATAGTATACAGTAATATTCATTATTGTGCAATGAAAGACATAGCCATTTTTGTGAGAGAAATCAAGTGCAATAGCAGCTGCCTTCATTGCTGTATTCTTGTCTCAGCCCTTACCGGTGGGTATTGGAGTATTCCTTCACAGCACTGATAATCTGGGTAGTGTTGCCCACCTCACCATCCGTTAAAAGGAAGACCTGCCAATCACAAATATAACATTGTTAAAAACTATAATAATAAAAAAATAGAGCAATATTACAATACCAGAAAAGGAAATAGAAAAAGGTTTTCACAGGCAGAGTCAGGAAGGTGAGAGCAGAGAACAAGAATAGTTTAACCATGAGCAAATAAATTACAAACAGCACATTATTTTAACATGGACTGTACTGTTTTAAGGCTACTGTTCTCTCAGCAGACCTGTTCAAGAATCTTTAGGACATCTTGTGGACATACTACAACACTGAGTATAATTTGCCTGGAAAGTTAAAGCATCAGCTCCTGTAGGCCATGTAGTATGATATTGTATCACACAGCTAGAATCTCCACCAGTTTTGTGGAATAAATTCAGTATCACCTGCTTTGATCTCTGATCTTACCAATCTCATGTAACTAAGAAATGTGATAATCTAATACAAAATAAAAGGTAACCATGCATCTGTAGTACTCTACATTAGGATGGGCACCCCTCATGTTATCATTAAGAATTGCTCTGTCTCACATGAAAAATGCGCTGTGCCACATAAAACATTGCTGCCTCAGATAAGCTCAGACATATTAGCTATAATTAATTAAATCTATGAAAATAAGTCAAAATTAAACTTTGCACCAACAAAACCACTAGTTCTCATAGTGATCTAAACTTGTCTGTCCATGTATAAGGATGTGAGTCACACTTTGAAACCAGTGTCCCAAATGTTCTCACAGTTTGAGTTTCAGTGTCATTTAATGCTTGGCAGAAATGCAAAATTCAGCTTCCACTGCAAATCTGCAGAATATCATGATATGTATGTACTTTTGTGAAATTCCCACTATGTAAAAATTGTGGCATACTGTCCCATGTTCCACAAAAAAAAATGATAAAATTCCACTCTATACATTACAGTTTATTCCATTTTGTTTGTGAGAAACTGATACAAAAAAAGGAGTTTACGTTAACTTTAGTAAGACTTCTGTAAAGTTCATTAACGTCCATTCTATATTTAAGTAAAAAAAAAAACACACATGATCCAAATCCACAGTGTACATTAGTTTGGATAAAAACAGTCCATGGCTATCACAAAAAAATATTCTTACTATTGTAATTTCATGAATTGCTCTGAAAAACTCCTGAAAACATTTCAGAATAACAGTTCTGCTGGAATTTCACCAATAGAATTGATCGTTCCAGATACACTCTAGTGTCCCACATTTCATTTACAAAACGCTTGACTTAGAGGTATAAAAACAGCACTTTACTGTGTCAGTCTGGAAAGTAGAGAAGGGCCAAGTGGCTGAAATTCACTTTGTAAATTAATTCATGAAACTGGCACAATTTACAAAGTTTCCACCAGGCAAAGTGGCTTTTTTTCAATGCAAATTGACCAAAATCTACTTGAGACCCTGCCAATTCACAAAGATTTTGTGGAAAAAGCACCACTAATGTTTTAGTCATTTTACTCATACCTGTTATACTGAATTGTCTTCAGTTTTGATCATGCACCTTGCTAAGTTGTATTTGCTGAATATGACTTTCCACATCCCCTAGCCTCAGGATGCATCTGGAAATGAACTGTTAGCAGCTCAGTATGATTTTCCTGGTGAAACCTTTTAAACTATCTAAATAAATAAATCAATCAATAAAACCCTTCACTAAAATGGCAACACTAGATGCTGATGATGTCAACAGGAACTTCGCAAAGTTATTTGCAAAAGGTAAATTCTGCGACTTTGCTGGAACTTCACCACAGAAGTAAAATGTCACACCATCTCTATTACTGAATGACCTAATTAAATCGCCTGTTCAATAAGAGTGATTAGAGTGCCTTTCATGATGAGTATTCTGATATCAAAATTCTGAACAAGTTCAACAGAATACCCCAGTTTAGGTGCAGTCTTTCAAAACAGTGCACAAAGTTTGACTGTTTTTTTTTTTAAGATCCAAGGTGAGCAATGGAGTCCATGTGGCATTCACAATCCACACACACAAAACATGTTTTCATTTACATGAGGGTAGACACACTTCAATATACTAAATCTTGAGTTTTTAACAGTCACCTTGGCAGCACTAATACTCCAATGCTAGGGGTCTAGGGAATGTGGTTGCAGGTACACATCAGAAATGGACAGCTACCTTCTTTATTTCATTGGAAACCAGTGGATTGTGAGTTTCACTGCAGAAGCCAGTAATCTGGTTAGTTTGAAAGCTATTACAGTGCTATCCAATTTCTGGACACTGGAATTTTGTATTTATTGGTAATACCTAGAGGAGATAATAACTACATATATCCAGTATAAATATCTTCTTTCTCCATAAAGGGTAGCAACTGATGTTATTTTTCTGATTAGTAAAACAGTAAAAATTATTTTCTCATGCTAAAACAACATGGAACAACAATGTTTCTGCAAACAAAGAAAGGGGTTTGCCATTTTTATGCAAAAATAAAACTGAAATAAACCTTACAACAGAACTCGCTGCTGCACCTGCAAATTTGTTTATAGTGTGACTGAAATTCGGGGTCCCACAGGTGTTTTTCACATCACTAAGGAGTTCTCATGCACCTACACTAATGTGGTATATTGTATTCTTTGTAGGACGACTGCAGCTATTTACATGAGAGAGACTGGTGGACACCTTACTGACAACTTCAAGGAACATTACAGGGCAGTCAGGAATAGAGACAATGATAAATCCATTGTACCCCTCTTTATCTCCGGGGACCACAGTGTCAATGACCTTTCTGTGTGTGTCCTTCAGTAAGAAGTCTGGGATTCTGACAATAGAAAAAACATGGAAGCCAAGTTAATCATCCCCTTGGTTCCCAGCAGCCCCGTGGTTTAAATGATAAATTTATTTTATACTAACATCTTTCAACCACCTCTTGTTTTCCCTAAAGTCTGTTTGTATCTGTACACATTTAATTTCTATTTTCATTTTTACCAGATGTCTCCATCTCTGCCTCCTTCCCCCACATTTGTCACCTTTCAACCTTCTTATAGTACCAGACCCTATTAATTAGTCCCAACCTGGGGACTTCTCTAGCTCATTCACTGTTATAATGCCTTGTCATTCTCATCATCACCTTTTTGTTTCCCAGATTCTCTCTTAATCTTGCCATTCATTAATTCTTCTCTCCCCAGAGCCTTCCCTTTATTTCTTTCCCACATATATGTACCCTATTTTACCTCCCCTCTACACTAACTTTGCTTTTTTCTCTTTTCAATATTTCCTGAAGAAGACCTAAGCTCAAAACTTAGATTTTTAACTCTATTTTATATTTTCAGCATGCATATACCATTTCGCTTTGCAATAAAAATCACTGCATATGAATCTGATTGTGCAGTGGATGCGTTGTTATATGAAATGACTGTTTTATTTCAAGAGAATGTCTAATTTCATGCAGAAAATCTTTGTCTTCTAATGGTATTTCTTTATTAGGCATCCCTAGAGGCTTGCTTTTTGTATAAAAATTGCAGTCAAGACAATTTCACCCAACCTTTTGATTTGTTGAGTTTTCTGCATGGGACAATTAAGTGGGATAGCAATGATAGCAACTTTTCCTATATTATCCTTTAACCAGATAGCAAATGCTGCCATCACGATATTGGCTAGAAAGTAGCATTATCTTCTGGATGGTATTTGGGGAGGGCTCATCCACTCCTTGCTAAGGATGAGAGAAGTGGGCAATCAGCCACTTCAGTTTGGCTTCAAGTTGGGGCTATAAATTCAGTTCAGCTGGATCTGCATAGATGTAGGTTCTCCCTCTGTAGAGAATTCTGAGTTTTTTTGGAACGTAGAAACATAGAATCTGTTGGCAGGTAAGGACCAATTGTCCCAATCAGTCTGCCCATGTTTTCCTCCCTTCAATATCACTGCAGAGCCTACATAATCACTGTCTGCCTCCCTCTTCCTTACCACTAAGAATCCTTTATGCCTACCCCATGTACTCTAGAACCCTAGCACTGTCTTCACCCACCACCTTCACTGGTAGGCTGTTCCAGGAATCCACAACTCATTCTGTGTAGAAGTACTTCCTTGCATCTCTCCTGAACCTATCCACCTCTAGCTTCGTAGCATGTCCTCTTGTTTATGAGCACCTTTTTTTCTGTAAGTACTTTCCTTTTGTAGTGTATTTGCCCCCATGAGGAGCTTAAAGATCTCTATCATATCACCCCTTCCCTCCTTTGTTCCAGGGTGTACATATTGAGTTCCTTTAGTCTCTCCCTGTAAGGCTTTTGATGCAGACCCTGCACCTTTTTAGTTGCTGTCTCTAGGCTGTTTTCACTCTATACATGTCTTTCTGGAGATGTAGTCTCCACAACTGGACATAGTATTATATGTAATGTCTTACCAGTGATCTATACAGAGGCAACACCACCTCTGTCTTTCTGCAGGCGATACCATACATTACAAGCCACATTAAACTATTCCATCATGAGTTGATTTAGCATTGTTTTTCTTGAGTTGGCAATGCATTGCCAACTGATATTGCATTATTTTCCAGTGCTTAACCAGCTAAAGAACAATGTTTGCAGAATGTTCTTGCAACTCAGTTGGAATGGATCTACAGTCCAGTCACCGTGCAATGCAAAGCTGCATTTTAACTCTTAAGAAACAGTTTGTGCAAGGCTTTGTGCTGAATCCAGCAACACTTATGCAACTCAGTCAGAAATGCTACAGCAACTCATTGAAGGAGCAGTTTAATGTGTCTTGTACTATAGCTATGCACCCTAGCATGCCACTAGCTCTGCAAACTGTCTTGTTGCACTGCTCAAACACCTGTAGGTCATCCAATATGAATATCCTCAGGTCTCACTCCCTCTTGGTGGTCATCAGTAATACTCCACCCATTTTACACTTTGCCCTTGTATTTCTGTATCCCAAGTGCATTATTGTGCACTTATATTCATTGAAACACAGCTACCATTCCCTTGCCCATTACTCTAGTTTTCTCAGGTCACTGATCATCCCTTCCATTACACCCTGCAGTGTCCATCCTATTGCAGATGTTGGTGTCATCAGAAAACAGCCAGACCTTCCCTCCAGCTTCTCTGTAATGGCACTTTTAAAGAAATTAAAGTA
This sequence comes from Neoceratodus forsteri, assembly GCA_016271365.2. Lineage (NCBI taxonomy): Eukaryota > Metazoa > Chordata > Ceratodontiformes > Ceratodontidae > Neoceratodus > Neoceratodus forsteri. The sequence goes on along the minus strand of CM028130.1, from coordinate 1,158,031,465 downwards.
TACTGGTCCCAGCACTGATCCTTGAGGCACCCTGCTTGTCACCATCAACTCCTCTGAGTGAACTCCATTTATCAGCACTCCCTGTTACTTACCACCTAATCAATTTCTTACCCAGTTTATCGCCTTTGAACTTATAAAGACATGAAAAAAGGACTGGTCCTAGCACTTATCCCTGAGGCATTCCCCTGGTCACCATCCCCTTCTCTGAGTGAACTCTGATTACCACCACCCTCTATTCAATCAATCAATTAAATCTTTATTTTACCAAGCAGAACACCATTGAGATAAACTCATTTTCAAGATGGACCTGGAACCAGCGACTCGAGTTCAGGAATGGACTAGGGCTGCTGGAGGGCCAGCTGGGGGGGGAGGAGGATTGATCACCCATAGGCAACTCTCCTCCTCTGGGGAGGGTGGGGATGTCTGTCCTGCTGCAGTACCACAACCTGGGTGACCACAGATGGAGTTGCAGTGAGACAGCATGAAAAAGGGAGGGAGGACATTGGCTGGGAGTCAGAGTGGTAGTGTGTCCTATACACCCCACCGCTATGCTCCCCTAGTGAGCCAATGTCCTGTGGGAGGTACCAGAAACACAGGAAATACCCCACCATGGCAGTTATAGAAGGGACCCATTGCTCCAGATTCCATAACTGGGCTCCCATCAGGAACCACCAGGACCTCCTGATGCACTCTCTAATGGACTGGGAGGGGGGAAGGGCCCCCCTTCCTCCCCCCAGGGTGGCAGGCTGAGGTAGGATGCAGGTAGGTCCAGTGGCTCCAAGGGAGGTACCCAGGGAGGGACTAGGAGATCCTTAGTCTAGGATATCCAGAAGGGAACCACTGTGGTGGTGAGAAGGGGGCAGAAACAGTAAATATGAAAAAAAGAGATGGACCTAGAAGAGGTTCACAAAGGCAATATAATATATTTACAGAGCTCCTGGCAGAAATTATACAGATATATAGAATGGTACAGGACATGGGAAGCTATCCATGTCAGCATGCAAGTTTGTATACTACACAGACAGGTCAAATTACAAAATAGTCATGTGTAATACATAAGAAGATACACAGAGTATACAGAGTATATTTGCAGGATCCACACTATGTGTAGAAAATAATAGAAGAGGCAAGAAGAAAATATGGCCAGGGGAAGGCAAATGCCTTTAATGTGTTTTTTACGGACAGGAATCAGTATAGAAAACAGATAGATCATAACCTTAAGAGTTTAAATGAAACTAGAAAAAACAAAAATAAACAAAGAAATATGAATGACTACATTCATTCACAAACCTTTGTTTTTTTATGGTGAAGGAAAAAGAAGTACTAACATAATAAAATGCCAGCAGAATAGGCCTAATGGTCTCTCAAGTCTGCTCGATTTTCAGCACCCGCACTAAGGGCCAATTTTGGTGTCCCCCCCTCCCCCTTGGCTTATACTGTCCCCAGTCTCAGATGTTCCACTTGTATTGGGCCTGGTCAGATTTACCTTCCCCCTGTACCTGTCCCATCCCCTCTTAAAACCATCCATAGTCTCCATCTCTACCAGCTTCCTGGACAGTGCATTCCATGGCTCCACCACCCTTTCAGTGAAAAAAACAACTCCTCCTCTCTCCTCTGAGCCTTCCCCCTTAAACTTGTGACATTTTGTTGCCCAACCCTCCTTCCTTTGGAGCACCCTGACTGGTCCTCCTTTGTTGATCCCTTTCATGTACTTAAAGACCTCTATCATGTCTCCCCTGTCCCTCCTCTCCTCCAGGGTGTACATGTCAAGCTCCTTGAGCCTCTCCTCATAGGTCCTCTCCCCCAGGCCCCAGATCATTTTGGTTGCCCTCCTTTGGACCCTCTCTAGGTGTGTAATGTCCCTCTTTAAATGGTGTCTCCACAACTGTACACAATTCTCGAGGTGTGGCCTAACCAAGCAGTTGTACAGTGGAAGGATCACTTCTGCTTTTCTGGAGGTAATCCACCTGTTGATGCATCCCAGCATCCTACTTACCCTTGCTGCTGCCCTCCTACAGGTCTCTGAGTTGTTCATTTTGACATCTACCACTACCCCCAGGCCCCTCTCACCCTCTATGACTTGAATCATGTCTCCTTCTAGGGTATACACCTGGCATGGATTTCTGACTCCCAGGTGCAGAACCTTGCACTTCCCAGCATTGAATTTTAGTTTCCATTTTCCTGGCCACCTTTCCAGAGCCTCCAGGTCCTCATGCAAGGCCACCCTCCCCTCCTACCCATCCACCACTGCACCCAGCTTTGAGTCATCTGCAAAGAGACTCATCTCACTCCTGATCCCCTCCTGATGTCTGAGATATAGTCGTTGAACAGGAGTGGACTCAGCACTGACCCCTGGGGAATCCCACTATTAACCCACCTTGGGGATAAGGCTAACCCTTCAACCACCACCTTCTGAGTAAGCTTAGAGAGCCAATTTCCTATCCATCTTAATAACTGTCTCCCTACACTCATTTTCTTCAGCTTAGCTAGCAGGCCACTGTGGGGGTACCGAATCAAACACCTTGCTAAAGTCAAGAAAGAGGACATCCACTGGCCTACCCTGGTCCAGGGCCCTCGTCACCCAGTCATAGAACTCAACAAGATTTGTCTGGCACGATCTTCACATGACAAAGCCATGCTGTCTATTGTATAAGTATCCAGTTTGCTGCAGTAACCCCCTTAGCCTTTCCTTGACAATACCCTCCATCACCTTGCTGACCGGTAGATGTTAGGCTAACGGGCCTGTAATTTCTCACCTGCTCTCTTGTGGATCGGCATGACATGGGCCACTCTCCAGTTTTGGGGCACCCACCCAGTCCTCAAAGAGATGTTGAAAAGCTCTGCTAAAGGGACTGCCTGGACTTCCGCCAGTTCCCTCAGCATCCTGGGCTGTATCTCATCTGGCCCAGGTGCTTTCTCCATCTGAAGGGACCTGAGGGCTTCCCTTACTCTCTCTACCAGGATTTCAGCCTCCACATCCTCCCCTTTTCACCCTGCACTGCTGGGCTCCCACCTGTCTGTGGTGGCCACTCTCTTTCCCCTGACCCATCAGGGCCCCTGGTCTCTACCGGTCCCACCCCTTGCTCCAGTTTGCCCCCACTCTCCTCACAAGCCATAACCCCTCCATCCCCCCCATTAAAAACTGAGGCAAAGTACTCATTAAGGACTTCTGCCTGTTCCCCACCTCCTGTGCCCAACCATCCCCTATCCTTATCTTGCTGATATGCCCCCTTACTTTCCTTTTTTACCTTCTGTATCTGAAGAACCTTTTGTCCCCCCTCCAGATCCCCCTGGTCAAGGACTGCTCCTTTTTTTCCTTAGCTGCTCTCACCACCCTGGTGACTCTCTTGGCTGTCAGCTCATATTCCTCCTGATCCCTTTCACTCCTTGAGCACTTGAAGTGCTATAGGCCGCCTTCTTTTCTCTCACCACCTCCTGTACCTCCTGAGTCCAGCAGCAGGGTTTTCTGGCCTCACCAAACTTATGCCTTTCCCTTGTGCAGGATCTGGTAACCTTCTGTATTCCTTTCCTAATGATCCTCACTTGCTGTCAGCATCCATATCAGGCCTTATCCTGTACAGATGATCTTTAAGGGTCCTTCCATCTCCCTGAAGTCTGTACCCCAAAAGTCGGTTACTATCATCCTTGTTTGGCTTTCCTCTCCCAGGTCCAGGAAGAACCAGACTGTGGCATGATCACTCCCAACCAACTGGTCCCTCACCTCTAGGCTCCTAATCTGATCACGGTCCACCAGGACCATGTCCAGTGTCCAGACCTCCATAGTTGGCTTACCCACCTGTTGTGTCAGAAACACATCCTGGAAGACATCCAGCAGCCTCTGCTCTCTGGCCACTGGCGATGTCATAGTCCCCCAGTCTGTTCCTGGGATGTTGAGGTCCCCCATTACTACTACCCTTCCCTTTCCCAATCTACAGTGTCCCTCGAGATTTGCCATCAGGCTTACTTCCAGGACCTCCGCCAGTGCTGGTGGTCTGTATACCACTCCAACCTTTACTCTCTTACCCCTGCATCAGCAAGGTGACCCAAATAGCCTCCACATTCCCCTCTGCCTCCTCTACCCCTCCAATACCCATGCTATTTCTGACTAACAGTGCTACACCACCACCCCTTCCTTCCCCCCTATCTTTTCTGAAAATAGTGCAGCCCTCCAGATTTAGGTCCCACTCATTCCCCTGAGTGGCCCAGGTCTCAGTGACTGCTGCCACATCTACATCCCCCTCAGCTAGCATCACCTGGAGCTCAGGCATTTTATTTTCTAAGCTCCTGGCATTTATCAGGACCTTCATGTTCTGAAAAAAACTACATGGTAATAAAGGACCTGGTGTGGATGAATTTCTCCAAGGTTACTGAAATTAGTTGTGGACAACTTGACTAGGCCAATTACCTATTTGTTTAATTAGTCTTTATGTACAAATACAGCACCAGAACAGTGGAAGTTGGTGATTATGACACCTATTTTTAAAATGGGTGACAAGCAGTTAGTCACCAATTATGGATTAATATCTGTATTACCTGTATTGGCAAAAATGTAGGAAAGAAATCATATTTGGGCAACTATCAGGATACTTGGAGAAAACTCAGAAACTAAATGCAGACCAGCATGGATTCAGAGGGGGGGTAGAGCACATTGACAGTCTTGGTCAGATTAACAAGCGATATATATGACAGCATGGACAAAGGTCTACTTATTGGAGGGATCTCTGTTGACCTGAACAAGGCCTTTGACTTGGTGAACCACCTTATTCTGATCTATAAATTAGAACTGATGGGGTGAGTAATTATGCATTAAATTCATCTGAAGACTATTTAACAAATAGGAAACAGCAGGTAAAAATTGGTTCTACAGAATCCGTGATGAGAAACATTCATACAGGGCTACCACAAGGTTCAGTTCTGGGTCTACTCCAGTTTTCTATATTTATAAATGACTTGCCAAACATCTGCCAAAATACATCTGTAATAATGTAAGCAAATAACAAGGTGCTTTGCTGCTCAGACAAAACAGGAGCGGACCTAGAAACAAAATGCACAGTATACTGGGACCTACAAAACTGGTTTCATAAAATGAACTTTGCTAAATGATAATTGGTTTTAAGGCATAGACTACAAGGAAACAATATGAACATAGGAAAAATGGTTTAACTAAAACAGTAAATAAAAAATAGGGTAACTGATGCAAAAATAAAAACAGTTTGACTATTCAAGCTAAAAAGACAGTAGCAAGTCAAGTTGTTGCCAGCCCTAGAGTATAGTTCCATTCTTTTAAATAATGTACCAGATGCACTGTTACAAAGATATACAGTAACATTCAATAACATTATGAGATTTGCAATTGGATGTTCAAATAAAAATTAACACCATTGTAAATCATACTGACTTTTTAGGATTTTGCCACCTAAACAAATAATTACAAATACAGCACTCATGTTTATATACAAAATATTAGACACACAGATTCCATTACTTTTGTATAATAGATTCATAAGGTCAAATAAAGGCAAAGCATTACATACAACATCAACAAAACATACACTGGTGATCATGCAAATGTTTAGCATTAGCACAGTATAACGCTACCACGCAATTGTGGTACCCCACTGAATAAGATGTGTACACTAAATGTTTGTGCGATCATCACTGTATTACAGAAAATAAAACAAATACAAAGATTGTAGAACTTTCACAGATGATTTATGGAACAAAAATGTCAAATAAGTTGTTGCAAATGGGACTTGAATTCAACGTAAAGAAAAATATTTTTAAGAACATAAGAAATTATTTGGAAAAACAATCCATATGTTGTTGTGATGAGGTTACTTAATATCGTTAGTAGTAAGGACATTAAATCCCATTGATTTCTGATTATTCTAACAATCACTGACTGTGCATATGTATGTATGGTACATATCTGTCTATAGCAAATTTGTAAAGTGTTATATATTGATATATATATTTTAGTAGTATTTTATATTTTAGTTATTTTGTCCGTACTCTACTCCCCCAGGTATGGATGAAAATGTGTCACTTCTCCAGTCCACCTTCCTGGTAAATCAAAAAAGTGAAATGAGATGAAGAACAACAAATAATAAACAAGGGAATGATTTGGATGTCTTGGATGACAATTGGTGTACAGTGCAAAGAAGGGTCAAGAGGAGGAAAGGGCAATCATTGGATGAGGTCCCTGTAGAATTATGGAACAGATTTACCATATTAGGGCATAAAGACCCCAGTGAGATGGGGGATGCCAAGGAGACCTAACTGGCAGAGGGGTTGCTAACATACATGGGCAACAGGAATTTGTAAATCAAGAGGAAATAATATGACAGAGATGGGGTACATACACCACCTCCTACAGCCTCCCCAATGATTGGGAATTAAATAATATAATGAGGGCTAGTAATAGAACACAGAAAACAAAAGTACAACCACCTTTAGCTGCTGAACCCATGGAACCCAGAACTGAATAGTGTTACACAAGACATACTAGTTCTTGGGGATTCACTTATTAAGTACACAGACTATGTCATATGCAGAGTAAAAAGGGAACATTGCACTGTATGGTGGACCCACTATCAGAGGAAAAAGAAAGTGATCTTTGGTGTAATAAAGTATAGAGGGATACCTAGAGGGATCTGTGCCACCAGTTACAGTGCTACATATTGGGACAAATTATCATCATCATCATCATCATCAAATCTTTATTTATTCAGGCGAACATCATTGAGCAAGGCTCATTTACAAGATAGACCTGATAAGGTCAAGTTTCGACAGTTGATACACAACAGATACATCAATACACTTATATAAAACAGTTATACATACAGGGGAAAAAATGTTTATAAACACAGTGATGTACAGTAAAATTCACATGATAAAATGGGTTATAGGAAAGTTAAGCTAATATTTACAGTATATACAGTATATACATATCCCAGTGGAGGGGCCATGGCAAACACACAGCATAATGTAATACTAGGACGGTGAAGGTATTACTGGGTGCCATAAGATGGGGTGTCTGCCTGGGAGGGAGAACTGAAGAACAAAGATTATGCCATATATGGTTAATTTTTGGGAGGGAGATTGTGAGATGACAAAGCTAGCTCTAGCAGTAGCAAATGCATTTCTCTGTGAAGAAAACTGTACAACGCTGTTTAAAGGATGCAATTGGTATAATATTGGACAGTTTTAGGGATTTTTGTAGGGTGTTCCATGCTATAGCTAGAGAATAGCCAATTGCTGACCTCCCTAGCCGGGTGTTGAATTTGGGCAATTTGAGCAGGATGATGTTGTTGCTTCTTAGGGCATAGGAGCTAGGAATGGTCTGGGTGAAGCAGTGCAGAATATAGTTTGAAGTTTTGATAACGCTCTGTAAATCCATAGGGCTGCATTTCTGTTCCTTCTGAGGTGTAGGGAAACCCATCCAACTGCAGCATAAAGAGAGCAATGATGGGTATTAGATGGCAATTGGTGTACAGTGCAAAGAAGGGTCAAGAGGAGGAAAGGGCAATCATTGGATGAGGTCCCTGTAGAATTATGGAACAGATGGGCATAGAAGGCTGATTGACATACAAGAGGATTTCAAGGAACTTGGAAGAAAATGGATAAGTAAGCATTGCAAACTTATAGTATCAGATTTACTACCAGTCCTGAGAGTTGGTATGCCTAGAACAAGGGATATTAAAAGCTTAAAGGATGGCTGAAAAAATGGCATCACAAGGGGAATTTTTCCTTCTTACATAACTGGAATATATTCAGCAATAAGGAACTGTTCAGCATGGATGGACTGCATCTGAGCAGAAGGGGCTCTAGAATATTAGATGCAAGGATAAGGAAGGAAAAAGATGGACCTTTCAACTAATGGAAGAGGGGTAAGAGGGAGAAGCTACACACCCTGTGGACAAAAATATTGCAAGGGAGAATGATGATATGTTAATCCACAGTGACAAAGGCTGGAGAGGTATTTTAATTAATGCATAGAACTTAAGAAACAAAAAAGATATGTTTGAATATTTTCTGTCCAAAGAGAAAATACAGATTTGCTGTGTAATGGATACCTGGTGGATGGGAGAAGATAACTGTAATAGGGACATACAGTACCTGAGTACAAGCACTTCAGTAAGGAACACTCTGGTAGATGTGGTGGAGAAGTGGTGATTTATATAGCTGAGGATATCAAGGTGGAAGAGCTAGACTGGATGGAAGGGGAACAACTAGAACATGTTTGGATGAAAATATTTCCAAGGAAGGGTAAAAAGAATATTTTAGGTGTTATGTATCAAGTGTCATCACAAGAGGATTATCTAAATAGTGAAATGTTGAAGTTTCTAAAAAATATTGATCCTGAGTAAAACATCATTATCTTAGGAAGTTTTAATAAGGAAAATATTGATTGGGTAACACAGGAAGGCACTTCAAGACTTGAGAAGGTATTCCTATAGGGCATTGATAAAATAGGGTTGGAACAATATATAATGACACCACCAGGATTCCTGAGCTCTTGTTTAGCAATATGGGAGACACTATTTTTAATTGTTCAGTAGTGCCTCCACTTGGAACAAGTGATCATATGATGGCCAATTTTTGTATATTTACTGACGTGCAGGAAGTAAAGGGACTTACTAACGAGAAATGTTTTGCTAAGGCAAACTTCCAAGTTATGCACAAGATGAACGAGTGAGACTGGAATACTGAGTTTAAAAATGTAACCCATGAGGGAATGTGGCAAAGGATGGCAAATAAATTGGAAGAACTAGTGGCTAAATATGTCCCAGTTAAGAATAAATATAGAAACACTAGGTAGAGTAACCCTTGGATGACCAAACATATCATCAGAACAATAAAAAGAATACAAAAAGCATATACAGTATATCAGTGAAAAAGTCTGGGAATGAGAGAGAGAGAGTGGTTAAAGTATAAGGCACTAGCTCAAGACTCTAAATCCAGCATTAGAAAGGCAAAGGCTGACTATGAGAAAGCTATAGACAAAAGAACTAAAGATGATTATAAAGTTTTATACAAGCATATTAACAGCATGAGGGTTAAAAGAGTGCAGGTGTGACTGCTAGAGGACAGCTATGGGAACTTGGTAACAGATGACATACAAATAAATAATTTACTCAGTGGCCCAGATATTCAAAAGGGTTGCACATGGCCCAACAGTGTTGCACCATGCTCAACCCACAGATGCACCCCGGCGCTATATTCAAATGGCAATTGTGCCTGGCACAAATCCCGATGTGCTGAAACGCATCAGTAATGTATGCAGGTGCAGGTGGTAGGGGGCGTGCCCATGCATACTCTGCACAGCCCGATTTTCAGCTCGGGATGTGTGGAGCCGTGCATGCGCAACCCCTACCTGCACCAGCACAAAGTTAAGCAAAAAAAAAAAAAAAAGAAGCAACCGCCATCCACCCACAGGTGAGCTGCCACATTCCAGGGCGCAACACAGCAGCTGCCACCTGTGAGTGGCCACCCGAGCTCCAGCTGTACCTCCGTGGTGGTGCCCCCCCATGCCCAATAGCGGGCATTAGTAAAATAAAGAAAACATCCTACATCCCTGGTGGTCTAGTGGACCGCTGTCTGCCCAATCACGGGCTAAGTAAATAACATTATTTTTCCTATATCCCTGGTGGTCCAGTGGATTGCTGTCTACCCGATCGCAGGCTAAGTAAATAAAATGATTTATCCTCTATCCCTGGTGGTCCAGTGGACCTGTCTGCCCGATCGTAGGCTGAAGTCAGAAACAAATAAACCTCTATCCCTGGTGGTCCAGTGGACCTGTCTGCCTGATCATGGGATGAAGTAAGAAATGAATAAACCTCTATCTCTGGTGTTCCAGTGGATCTATCTGCCCGATCATGGGCTGAAGTAAGAAACAAATAAACCTCTATCTCTGGTGTTCCAGTGGATCTGTCCGCCTGATCATGGGCTGAATTAAACAAAACAGAAACCTATTATCCCTGGTGGTCCAGTGGACCCCCTCCCCACCCGCTCACTGATCCCCACTGCACGACTCCCCCTGGTCAGTGGCAGGTGGCAACACTCCACCCACCTGCCACCCGCTGCCCTTGACCCCACACTGTTAGTAGGCTGTGCATGCCACTGGTCCACAGAGTGAGCCAATGGGCATGCAGCCTATACCGCACTACCCATTCCAGATATGTGAATGATTCATATGTGAATGAATGATCATTCACATATCTGGAATGTGAGATGGGCTGCACACCCATTGGCTCACTCTGTGGACCAATGGGCTGCAGCCCACAGATAGTGTCAGTCGGCGGGGTGGGGTGGCAGGCGGGTGAGGTGCCACCCGCCGCTGACCAGGGAGCGGCCAGGACCAGTGGTGGGTGGGAGGGGGGTCCACTGGACTACCAGGGATAATAGGGTACTGTTTTCTTTAATTCAGCCCACGATCAGGCAGACAGGTCCACTGGACCAACAGGGATAAAGGTTTATTTGTTTCTTACTTTAGCCTGCGATCGGGCAGACAGGTCCACTGGACCACCAGAGATATAGGAGTTTTTATTTATTTTTACATCAGCTCGCGTTCGGGCAGACAGCAGTCCAGTGGACCACCAGGGATATTGGGGTTTACATTTATTTTACTAATGCCTGCGATCGGGCTGTGGGGCACATTGCTGCACTGCAGGGGGTAGTCAGTCCCCGATGGCTGCTGCTTGGAAGGGCACCATTCACAAGTCATCAGGGATCAGCGGACCTGCATGCAAATGGGGCCATAACATGCAAATTGCCCCATTTGCACCTTGCATACATTATGGCCCCATTTGCATGTCAACTTTTGAATATTGCAGTTGTTGTGCCTTGCACAATGGAACTTGCACTAGTGCATCCCCATGCCCACTCTGGTCGCTGACGTTGGTGCAGTGCCACTGCACCATGCGAACTGCAGGTGGCCAGGGTGCGATATTCAACGATGCTAAGCCATGGTGCAGCTCCGCTGAATATCACCCAGTCCATGCTCCTGTGCAGCTAAGTTGAGCTGCACCCAGGATTGCACCACTACCTGGTGCAGTTTGAATATCTGGGCCAATGAGTATTTCAGCTCAGTTTTTCATGAAAAGGCAGATTGCAACTTTAGCTATTTTGGTCAAGGTAGATTAGCATCAATAACATTGGACACAACTGAGACAAGAACTAGACTTCAGAGGACAGATGCAAATAAATCACAGAGACCTGATGGAATATATTCTAGGGTGATCAAGAAAATAGAAAATGAGTTGCCAGGATAGGTCACGAGGATTTTTTAAGAATCACTAGACAGAGGAGCAGTGGTTTCCTCCTGGAGAGAGGCTGTTATAATACCAATCTTTAAAAAGGGATCCAGGAAAGACTATGAAAACTGCAGGCCAATCAGTTTAAGATCTGTTCTAGGAAAAAGACTAGAGAGAATAATCAAAGACCAGATCGAGGACTTTGTATCTAATCATGGGTTGGTGGATAAAACTCAACATGGTTTTACTGAAGGGAGACCTACCCAAACCAATATGCTGGAATTCTACAACAAGGTCAGTGTGGCTTTAGATGAGTGAAAGCTGCAGATTTGGTTTCCCTGAATCAAAGTAATGCCATTGACAAGGTCCCTCACAATCAGCTTTTGCAGGTCTTACAAAACATAGGTTTCAATGGCACACTGGTTACATGAATTACTGTAAATCATGGCTCTCAATAAGAGGATATATGTCCAGATGGACAGAGGCTATGAATGGGGTACTTCAGACCTCAGTCCTGGGACTCTGATTGTTCAAACTATGTCTTATCTGTCCTACTAATTGATGGAACCTGCCTAACTCAGTTCACCAATGATATCAAAGTAGGGAGGGTGGTCTACAATACAGAGGGTGTAAATAAGCTACATGAGACATTAAACCAGATTGAACAGCTGAGAATAGAGAAATGTGCAGCTATGCACCTGTGGAGAAACAACAGGTTTTACAGATATTCAATGGCAAACAAGGAAGAAACTAAGGAGGAGAAGGACCTAGTTATCCTAGTATCCAGCAATTTAGAAATTAAGTTTGCAACACTGTGGCTAAATGAGCGAATTCCATCTTGGGAAGCATAAGAACAAAATATCGAGAGTAGGGATAAGAGCATAAAACTGCCTATGTATACATCTTTGGTGAGACTGGGTCTGGAATACTGAGCGTAGTTTTGGTCCCCCTGTAAAGTAGCAAGTCTGAGATTAAGACATTGCAGAGGGTACAACAAGGAGCAGCAAAATGATAAATACAATGTACCATCTGAATTATGAGGAAAGATTCAATGAACTGGGATTGTATTCTTTGGAATACAGAAGATTAAGGGGGGCTATGCCTGGTTTATAAGGCTTCTACTAACAATGATTTATAGGACTGACTAGATCTAAGGACAAGAAAAATCAGATACAATGCAAGAGTGTACATTCTGCAGTTAAAGGGAGAAACTTACCATACCAGGAATACAGCATCATGGTTTAGGCAAAGGGTGGTAAGCATTTGGAATTCATTACCAATCGAGGTAGTGGGTAGTGAAAGTATGGAAATATTCAAGAGAGGGTTAAATGACTACTAGTATAGGAAAAAATCAAGGGTTATTCCTTTTAACAGGTGAGCTGTTGCGGGCATTGCCTATTTCACTCGATTAAACCTATGAAACCTATGAAACCTTACCCTGGCCTCTTCCAACTGCAAGGTTCCTTGGTACCATGCAGTAGTCAGCATCTAAACCCATTCAGCTACACTAACCATCACAATCAGTAGCATTCTTGATTGCAAATTTTCCCTAGGCAAGTGACATCGGGTATTGTGAAATGCTTTTAGAATATGCAGTGGTTCTTCCAGCTCTTGTCCCCATAGTTCTGCCTCCATTCACTGATAGAGAAACTAATTTAGGCCTAAATCCTCTAAGCCCTCTTGGAAGTTTAAGGTTCAGACATGATTTCCTCTGGACTGATTCATTAAGTGCTCAGGTTGCTGCTTAAAATGTACATTCTCCTTAATCAGCCTATCAGCCAATCCCTCCTTGAAGTTTATATTTCCTGTTTGACATCCAAAATTGTGCTCTCAGGACCCACAATTCAAATGTAAAAATGTCCTCTTTCTTGTCAAGCTCTCCCGCTGTCGAGCACAGCATTTGTATGTTGTGGATGATCATTGTCAAGGTCACTTAGGGCACTTCTGCTGCAACAGCTCCAGGTAAGGGCCAGACAGCTTCCCGGTGAGATTCTTGTGCTGCAGATTTCAGCATAAAAAAGTCTTTACCAGCTACTTTCTTTCAAGATTTTTTGTAATGGTGAAGCATTGTAAATTAATATTAATATTTGCTGACATGACTTTATGTTCTTTCAAAATAATATCAAAGAGACAGAGCTCTCACAAAATACACCCACTCTGGTGCACTGCTGGCCACACCCCCAAATCATTACTTTCCAAGCGAATATTATATTATCAAGTGTTCTGCAGGGAAATTGCATTTGGCCCTGCTTTTGGGGATGTACTGACTGTGCATTTCTTAATTGGATTGACCTATAGGGTGGAATATTCAGACTGCGCCAGGCTGTGGCACAAGCCAGGGCGCAGTGCAACTGGGATGCACCAGGGTGCTGACAGGGTGATATTCAACGGTGCTGCTCCATGGCTCAGCACCATTGAATATCGCTCTGTGGCCACCCGCATAATGCATGGCACAGTAGCAGTGCACCAGCGCAAGTGGCCAGAGAGGAACAGGGGGATGCGATAGTGCAAGTGCCATTGCTCTAGGTGCATCAACCCCGATATTCAGCAGTGGAGATGCAAATGGGGCCATAATGCATTCAAGGCACAAATGGGGCCATTTGCATGTCATTATGGCCCAATTTGCATGCAGGTGCACTGATTCCCTGTGACTTGCACCTGGCACCCTGCCAGGCAGCTGCAGTCAGGGACCAATGCCCCCTGCCCCTACTGGCAATGCACTCCAACACCCGATCACGATCCGTAAATAGCAAAAACTCCCTGGTGGTCCAGTGGACCTATCTCCATGCCTGATCGCAGGCTGTAATATTAAGAACACTTTGTGGTGGTCTAGTGGTAACTGTACCCCCTCCCAACCTGCCCACTCATTCCCACCACCCCGCTCCCCCCCAATCAGTGGTGGGTGGCAGCACCCCACCTGCAAGCTGCCTGGCCTCCTGCTGACTGACAGCATACAGTACAGCTGTACGCCCACTGGTCCACAGCGTGGGCCAGTAGGCATGCAGACTGTACTGTACTACACAGTCCCGATATGTGAATGGATCCATTCACATATTGGAGCTGTGTAGTATGGTACGGTCTGCATGCCCATTGGCCCACACTGTGGATCAATCGGTGTAGAGCCATTCTGTAGACCATCAGTTGGTGGGCGGCTTGCGGGTAGGGTACTGCTGCCCGTGGCTGAGCGGGGGAAGTGGGGTGGCGGGAATGAGTGGGCAGGTTGGGAGGTGGTATGGGTACTGCTAGACCACCAGGGAGTGTTTTTGATATTACAGCCTGTGATCGGGCAAGGAGATAGATCTACTGGACCACCAGGGAGTGTTTTTGATATTACAGTCTGCGATCGGGCAAGGAGATTGGTCCACTGGACCACCAGGGAGTGTCTTTAATATTACAGCCCATGATCGTGCGTGGGGGGGGAGGGGGCGCTACACCACCGGATGGTGCCGCCAGAGCTCAGGTGGTCACCCACAGCTGGCAGCTGCCATGTTGCACCCTGCATTATGGCAGCTCACCTGTCAGTGGCCAGCTGTTGCTCCATTATTTTATGGCGTAACTGTGTGAAGTGCTGTAGGAGTTGCACCGGCATATTCTCAGCACATCCTGGGCTGAATATCGAGATGTGCAGAATATGCATGGTTCCCCCACCTGCATTACATATTTTACCGATGCATTCCGGTGCAGGGGGATTTGTGCTGTACCTGTTCCCCCATTGAATATCACGCGGGGGCACATCAGTGGGTTTGGCATGGCGTAACTCTGTTGCACCATGTGCAACCCGTTTGAATATCCCACCCATAGTCTTGTTCTGTTGTCATTGTCTTTGTTTCTATTTGTACATCAGCTATTTGTCATGGAATGCCTTATATAAACAGCATACTAATAACTCCGTACAGGGGAAAACTAAGGCCCACTCTACTGTAGCAGTCTCTAAAATTCACGTAGACAACATATTCTAACAACTGTTAGATGGCTTTTAAAGCTTGCTTTGACCATAGGGCAATTAAAAAACATGTAATGCATGCATCCCCTTCTTTTAAGTAGGAACTCACAGAGATGTAGGATTTTAAAACTGAAATAGGAACTGTACCTCACACTTGATTGGCAAGTCTTAGGACTGGAGAGAAGTAACCATCGAGAGAGTCAATAATGATGTTCCAACTGACTCCATTGCACTGAGTCATGGGGTAGCTGGCAGACAGGGCTCAGTGTCCAGCTAGATGCTCTCCTCTTCAGGGTCAGCAGTACAGCTGCTCTACTTTTTTAGCAACACTTGAGTGTGGCATGGGGTAATGCTCTTAGTGACATGGGTGACCATGTAGTTCTGGGTATTCTCAGTCCAGGGCCTTCATTGGAGAGTATGACCATGAAAAGAGGATGAGAAGATTAAGGAAAAACAGGAAGAAACAGCCCTACTTCACTGGTAGCAACATGACAGGAATGTTTTGTAGCTGTCCAGATCCTTTCAGCATGTAACTAACCTGTCCCCTCCTCCAAAGTCAACCAGGAGGGACCTGCAGAAACTTGAAGAATGGTCAGGGGTTTGGCAGTTGAAATTCAATGCAAAGAAGTGCAAAATAATGCATATGGGACACAAAAACCCTGGCATAATATACCAGTTTGGGGGTGAGGATATAGCATGCACCAAGCAGGAAAGGGATCTTGGGGTTGTCATCTCTGATGACCTCAAGGTAGGGAAACAGTGTGACAAGGCAGCAGATAAAGCAAATAGGATGCTGGGATGCATAGGCAGGGGCATCACCAGCAGGAAACCGGAGGTCATAATTCCACTATACAAGACACTAGTGAGGGCCCATCCGGAGTACAGTGTACAGTTCTGGAGACCTTACCTACATAAGGACATAGACAGGGTAGAGAAGGTTCAGAGGAGGGCAACAAAAATGGTACATGGATTGCATCACAAGTCCTATGAGGACAGGTTGAAGGAACAGAATATGTACTCCCTGGAGGAGAGGAAGGAGAGAGGGGATATGATAGAGACATACAAGTATCTTAGAGGGAGGAACAGGGTGCAGGAATACACCATTTTTAAGCAAAAAAGATGTTCCAGGACTAGAGGGCATGGGATGAAGTTGGAGGGAGGACGATTCAGAAGAAATTTGAGGAAGAATTTCTTCACAGAACGGGTAGTGGACAAGTGGAACATCCTGCCAGAGGAAGTGGTGGGGGCTGAAACAATGACGGGATTTAAGAATACATGGAATAGACATAAAGGAATTCTGGAGGTCAGGGGTAAGGGGCAACAGACTTGTAGAAAAACATAAACTGAACTTACAAGCTGAAATGGGCAGACTGAGTGGGCCATAGGCCCTTATCTGCCAACACTATCTATGTATCTATGTAGTCACTGTGATAAAGTCTCACCCTTACAAATACAATGATGCCTACCTGGTTGGAATGGAGGGACCCTGCTTCAGGGGCTAAGATAAGGATGTACAACTGTGATTGGTGTCAATGACTGCACTGGAGAAAGCTCTAGTCCCAGTTGCAGAGTCTTGGGTTGGAAGCCAGCTTAGGACAAAACCAGAATTATAAAATACGGCATCTCCTGCATTCTGATTGGCTGAGGGGTACCTTTAGCCATGTCATCATTGGTACATAATCTGCCAAGTGGTACTTCCAGTCCACAGGTATTGCTCACTCCAGGTAAGCTCCCCAAATTTAACCAAGACGTCCCCACTGACCCTGAGGCAGACTCTCATTTTAACAACTTTTGACTTCAGAAAAAATCAACAAATTGTGACAATTTGTC
The DNA here is from genome assembly GCA_016271365.2 of Neoceratodus forsteri. Taxonomy (NCBI): domain Eukaryota; kingdom Metazoa; phylum Chordata; order Ceratodontiformes; family Ceratodontidae; genus Neoceratodus; species Neoceratodus forsteri. The sequence goes on along the minus strand of CM028130.1, from coordinate 1,158,014,437 downwards.
TGTATGAGAACCTACCTCCTTATGGAAGCATGTGAAGGCTAAGTGGTGGGGTAGCTGTCATTTTTCCCTGTACCACTGCACTGCTGTGGTCAGGTAAATTTCTGGTGTGCATTGTTTATGGATATCTTAAAAACAAAAGAGAGAAAGGAAGAAATATGTGCCTCAGCTGGGACTTGAACCCAGGCTGCCAAGAATACCATTCAGATTGTGCTACCAGCTGAGCCACCAAGGAAACTTGGAAAAGAGATGTCCTGAAGCACCTTAGTCTTTCTTTAATGCACAACCTCGTGCTGCACAGATACTTACATTTCCAGGCCTTCTGAATTGTTTCACATAGAAGACTAATAAACAAGTTGAGGAGCCTGGGAGTGGGGCCTAGAGTAGTAAAATGGATAGAAAGTTCACTGAGCAACAGGAGTTAGAGGGTGGTGGAAAATGGCATCCACTCTGGAAAAGGTAGAGTGACCAGTGGTGTGCTACAGGGGTCAATATTGGAGCAGATCCTCTTCAATGTCTTTATCAGTGACATTACAGAAGTGGTGGAAGAGAAGGTATGCTTGTTCACAGATGACACAAAACTGCAACAGAGTGGACACACAGGGGTGTGTGGTAGAAAAAAATGAGGGTCGATTTAAACAAACTGGAAGAATGGTCAAGAATTTGGCAATTGAGTTTTAATGCAAAAATGTGCAAAATCCTGAACACAGAGCACAGAAAGCCGGGGTAACCTACCAACTGGGAGGAGAGGTATTAACAGTCTCAAAGCATGAAGGGGACCGGGGGGGTGATCATTTCTGATGACTTGAAGCTAGTTAAACAGTGTGACAAGGCAGCAGAGATGGCTGGCAGGTTGCTGGGATGCATCAGCAGGAGAATCATTAGAAGAAAGAGGGAGGTATTAATACCACTGTAAAAATCAGTGGTGTGGCCATACCTCAAGTCCTGTGCACAGTTCTGGAGGCCCCATCTATGCAAGGGCATAGATAGGGCAGAGGCGGTACAAAGGAGGGCTACCAAACTGGTGTACAGCCTGCATCAAATGCCCTATGGGGAAAGGCTTAAGGATTTAAATATGTAGTCCCTGCAGGAAAGGATGGTGAAGGGAAATATGATACAAACATTCAAGTACCTCATAGGTATAAACAAGATAGAAGAAGGGAGCATTTTGGGAAGGAAAAGATGTTCGAGCACAAGGGGTCAGACTATGAAGATAGAAGAGGGGAGGCTCAGAGGAAATGGGAGATAAAAATTCTTCACTGGGAGGGTGGTGGACCCATGGAACAGCTTATCGGTAGTGGAGATGGAGCCAAAACAGTTACAGAATTCAAGAATGCATGGGATAGACACAAAGGGATTACAGAAGTAAAGGGAAGGGGGAGATCGGAGACTGAGGAGGAACTGCAGTGTTACTATAGGTAGAATAAATAGTGCAGACTAGGTGGGCCAGGAGGCCCTGATCTGCTGACAGTGTCTGTGTTTTGTTTTTTATTTCTATGATCACAAGAGTGCAGTATGCATATTTTATGGATCTCATACAAACAGAAAGAAATAAGTACCTTCGCTGGGACTTGAATCCTGGCCTCCTGAAATACTGTTCCAGTTGTGCTACCAGCTGTGCCACCAAGGCAACTGGAAACTGGGATGTCCCAAGCCACTTTATTCTTTATCTAATGCACAACCTGGTGCTGCACTGACAATTACATTTTGTATCACAAAAGTGTGGTGTATGTATTTTATGGAACATACAAACAGAGGAGAGAAATAAATAAGTCCCTTCACTGGGGCTTGAACCCAGACCACTGGAATATGCACACCAAACTCTTGTGACTGGAAATGTAATTACTATAGCTGTGTAGTACTAGGTGGTGCATTAAGAAATAGTAAGCTGCCTCGGGACATCTCAGTTTACAGCTGTCTTGGTGGTTCAGCTGGTAGCATAACCAGTACAGTTATCCTGGGTAACTTAGGTTCAAGTCCCAGCTAAGGCACATATTTCTTTATCTCTTCTGTTTGTACAAGTTCCATAAAATATGTACACCGCACTATTGTGTTTGGAAATGTAATTATCTGTGCAGACCAATGTTGTGCATTAGGGAAAGAGCAGGTGCCAAGTGATGTCCCAGTTTCCAGGTGCCTTGGTGGCTCAGCTAGTGGTGCAATCAGAATGGTATGCTGGGTGGCTTGGGTTCAATCCCAGCTAAGGCACTTATTTATTTCTCTCCTCTGTCTGCCAGGTAAATTCCTCTCTAGCTTCAAACATGTTGCATATTTTGCAACTTTGTTTTCCTTTGTTTTTGCACAGTAATATTGTTATCACAGGGAATTGTGCACAAGAAAATTTGGTGTAAAAATATTTTTAAAATGACAAAGCTTTAAGTAGAAGTTCTTGTTTGCTCATATCACAGTTTTCAGTTCCAGCAGCAAGACATATTTTCTATTAGATCTACACCACTGGACAGTTTTAGGTGAATGAGGGTGTGTATATGGGTTGAGTGGTGGTTGCTGAGTGGGGAATTGAGATTGGGAGGTTGGGGTCAGATCTGCAATCTACTATTTTCTTATTTACAAGGTTTTAAAAAAAGACAACACAGGACTGTTTTATTTTCTTCAGCTTTACTTCTTTACTGAATCAGACACTAGGGATTGGACATCACACTGTCAACTTTTACTCTATGGTGACACTGGGAGTGGGCACCCTGATGTTGCCACATATGCATTGTGAGCAGGAGACATGTAGGAGAGGTATTTGGGCAAGGGGTACTGGGAATGGGCACTTTTCTGTATTACAATATTGGTGGAAAGATGAGGGAGGCCTGGCTGAGCTGGGAGGCAGAGGGAATTAAAAAAACATAGGTTGATAGATAGATAGATAGATAGATAGATAGATAGATAGATAGATAGATAGATAGATAGATAGATATCCAGTGACTTCTTGGTCATTGTTGGTAATCAAGCCAGCAGCAGCATTTCATCTGCAGCTGCAGAAATAAAGTTCTGCTGTGCTCTTAGAGAGAACGTGGGTATACAAATCTTCTTAATTATCTGGGTAACCAGGATTTTTGGGTGCCTAGAAGCCTTATTTCCAGGGTATCCATATGAAATCCCAACTTACATTTTTCTGAAATTCATTTTCCTGTAACCAAAATCCCCAAATGAGCAATGCTCATTGAGTCATATCCCCAACTAACTAAATCCCAAAATGAGCAGTGCCCATCATGTCCCTCTGTATAAGTACACTGGAAAACTGGATGGCTACATAAGGCATTTAAATACTTAAAAATTCAGAGTTAAAGATATAACTGAAGGCATTTAATAAGTTTAGTGTTTGAGGTTCCTTACCATCAGATGAATCTTCTTTTCTACAGGTCACCTAGTAGTCCTTAATTAAAAGTCAAGTAATCCATCAGATTAATCTTCTTTTCTACAGGTCACCTAGTAGTCCTTAACTAAAATTCAAGTAATCCATTCTTTTTTTGTAAAAAAATGTTAACAACGAATGAAGTATTATACTAAAACTAAAAAAAGTTCTCAGATGATCCTCAGTGTTGGCCTTCTGTCTAACTGGTGCATACTGCTCACGGTTTAAGGTTGTGTGTAATTCCATGCAGAAACTGTATGATTGATCTTTGTAGTTTTTCACTCACAACAATTGCTAATTTTTATTCTCTCAAAACATAGTGTTTCTTTGGTGGTGATCAGGGCAAGCCTTGGATAATTTTTTTCTATAGATGTTTCAGTTACCAGTTGTTCAGTTTTTAGATGTTCAATAAATCTTTTTGTTCCAACGTGTGCTGTGCCTATTAAGGCACTCAGTCTCCTGTGCCAGGCTTCAATGTTATTCTATGTTCGAGGAATATCATTTTATAACTAGTCATGCACAGACCAAAATTCAGGGGGGAGAAAAAGGAGAGGGCTCCGGATGGCTGTTTTATTCCTCATTTGATGCCTGACACATCCCACTTGGACTGCTGTGTGTGAAGGTAAGCAGCTGTGCATACTTTCTGGGTTTACTGCTGGGATTAAAAAAAGAAAACTTCAACTCTGCATAATAAGTAGCGGTGCATGCATTAACAGTGCCTGGATTTTGTGTGATGGGAACTTGTGAATTCGGGCATTTGCAAAGTCGGTCAATCGGGGATAGGAATTTGAATGTCGATCATTCGGGGGTCGGGATTCAGTACAATACCGATTTACAGCATCATATTAAATACAAAACACCAGTCTCCAGATAAGTGGGTTCTGTTTAGCAATGTTGAGGTGTCTGTTTCTTTAAAACATATAAGTTTTAGACATTTTCCACATGTGTTTAGTTGAAAAATGAAAAACAAGATGGCGAGCATCACAAACCAACCCTGTAGAGAGTTACAGGATAGGGGGAAAGGTGCTGATGGTCTCCAGGGGAAGAAAGGGATTTAGTGATAATCATCCCAGGTGACCAGAAGGTGGTTATACAGTGTATAGAGGCTGTGGAGATGGTCAGTGCCATGTTGGGGTGCATGGAAAGGGTTATCACTAGCAGAAGGAGGCAGGTGGTGATGCCACTGTACAAAACACTGGTGAGACCTCATCTGGAGAACCGTGTGTAGTTCTGGAGGACACATCTTCTCAAGGACATAAAGAAGGTGGAGGCAGTTCCGAGAACAGTGACTAAGATAGTGCAGGGCTTTCACCAGAAAACATATGAGGAGAGATTAAAAGACCTCAATATGTATACACTGGAAGAGAGGTGGGAACCGGGAGATGTGATAGAAACCTTTAAGTACTGTATCTTAAGGGCTTAAACAAGGTGGGTGACATATTACAGTATAAGGGATGTAAAAAGATAAGGGGGCACAAAATGAGATTGGACGGTGGCAGGATAAAGGGGAATGTGAGGATGTTTTTATTCATGATAAGGGTGGCGGATGCATAGAATAGCCTATCCCAGGGAGTGGTGGGAGTTAGCACAGTGGGGAGATTAAGCATGCATGGGATAGGAATAAGGGAACTCTAGAGATGGTAAGGAGAGGCTAAAGCTGATGACCATGTAGGGTCAGCGACTGCTGGTGCAGATAGGGAATACAGGCAGACTGGGTGGGCCTAGTGGTCCTTATCTGCCACCAGTTTCTGTTTCAATGTTCGGTTTGTGACAGCCAATTTTGTTTTGTGACAACTTACTGATATAAATTGAAAATGCTGTCATGAACTGAAAATTTTCAGTTCATGTCAGATGATTAACTCAAAACCCTACTGATCATGCTCTGATAAAAACCTTAAAATATATGTACTGTAACTCTGGAACTGATTAATAGTTTTTCATGAAGCCTTCAAAAGGCACTTCCATGGAAAAGACCTCTTCTGCCCTAAAAGTTTTGAAAAAAAATTCTGTACCATCTAGGCTATATGTGAGAGAAAAAAAAAAAAACAAATGAACAAAAAAAAAATAGTGTATTAACTATAGGAAAAATCTGCACTTCATTAAAAATTGAAGCTCTGAATCTCAGAAACCACACAGGATACCAGTGCTAACCTTTCTCCTCTTGTGTTGCATCCTGGTTGACTTTGCTGTGCACGTGTGTGTGTGTTTGTGTGTGTGTGTGTGTGTGTGTAAGCAATGAAACAAACTGGGGTGTGTAATTATGGTCAATAATCTCACTTATCTCTTGTGTGGCTAATGGTACTCGGCACAAGCACCTTGTGTCTAGCAACACATATGAGGTGTGTTATTACTGACCCATAATTACACACACCCTGGTGTGTCTTACTGCGTACTTAAACACAGACACAGACACACACACACACACACACACACACACACACACACACACACACACACACACACAGTGGAGCTAGTTAGGATGCAACACAGTATTTTGCAGTAAATTGCATCACAAAATACTGCATGACAAAGGGGTGCATTTACCATTGAATTACATTGTTCCTAGCCGCAGACTGCAGCATTTTGTGTTAATACAGCTGGGTACTGCATTGTAACCTGGCTGGTTTTGCTGTATATGCATTATATTTATGTTTCATTTTTATTGACTGGGAAATGAGGATTAGACATTACTGTCTGCCTATCCTGGGGGATAGAAAGGCAGATGCAGGCAAACTAAAACTGAGCTAGATTAAGTGGGTGGTGGCATTATTACTGAATGGAGAGCATGTGGCCAGGACACCAGGGATTAGTATACCACTATAGGGGCACCACAGCTTGGATGCCACAACCAGTTCACCCGTCATGCAGGCCAATGGGATTTTGTGATGCTAAACAGGGAGGGCGCATGTGGGTGTTGTGCCCCCTGCCTCATACACCTCCAACCTGGAGGTGATTATCTATACATACAGGAGTGTGGGGGGCTAAGCCAAAGAGGCAGAAAGTGCACTGGGGCAATGGGCATGCTGGGGGTCAGGTGGAACAAGTGTTGTGTGCAATGTTTGCCTTCGGCATTGTGCTGCCGCCCTAATGATGGTCATGGTCTTTCTTAGCACCACAACATTAGTGAACCCCAGGAATCTTCCCTTACTCTTGCTTCAGAGGGTGCTGCTGCTCTTTCAAGCAAGATTGAGGAGTCTGAGAAGGACAGTGGTGAAGAAGCTGATGTTTGGATTGAGGAGACGGTCTCACTCCCCACCCAGATAAGTCTGGAGGCCTCTGGTGTGGTTTTGTAGCAAGATGTGGATGCTATAATTTCTATGAATGTGAATACTTTGAAGCCATACAGTGCAGATACAGTACTGCCTGTTAAGTTACAGGAAAGAAATTGCCCTTGCTGGCCATGTTGGAGGAGGTTGATGCATCTCTGGAATTAAAATGCTACAAGTCTGCAGAAACCCGGTCATGGCTCAGCCTGTAACTGCCACACACGGTATTTCTTGGTTTCTCAATTGTCTGCTGAATTCTGCACAGTAAACGAATTTCCCTCTGCCCTCTTTCCTCTGTTTCCCCTTACCTCTCCCTCCTCCCTTTACCTGTTGCATTGTCCCTCAGTCTTGAAATTTTTCAAGATTCTTCCCCTCCACCAAAGGGGTAGTCACACTACTGCTGTCAACATCTGCCCTATCTCTCTCCTCACTTCTCTTACAAAGCTGGAAGAGAAACTAGTTTACTCACAGCTTGCAGGCTGCCTCTGCTCCTTCAACTTCCTCTACCCCTTCCAATCTGATTTAGGAAGGATCATTCCACCACTGCCTCCCTACTTAGGCTACTGATTCCATCCTTTCAGGGATGGGTCAGGGGCATGTTACTGCCATTGAGTAACCAACCTTCTAAAAGTGTACGCACAAGTCAACAACTCTACTCAAATGGTCGGGAGTATGGGGGCCGTTTGGCCCCCGAAAATGTTGGCATTTCAATGTTTCTCTGGAGCACTTTGGGGCCAATTGTGAGAGTATACAGTAAACTTCTACCATAGCTTTTTACATACCAGTCTCACTGTTCTGGCCACTGGTGGCTGCATAGTTTGATTTTGGCACTTACTACTGGTTACAACTTGCAGTGCAGACATAGATATACTTATGTGCTATGGACTTTTGAAAATGATGACTCCTTAGTAAATGAGTACTGAAGTTCATTTAAATGGTTTAAGAATTATAATGTTTAATACTGGTATAAGGTGGGGGAGTCACCTAGGCCACCAGAAAATGTTAGCATTTTGTTGCTTTCTGGTGCATTTTGGGACCAATTGTGGTAGCTTACATTACAGTGTCCTGCCCTGATATCACAGCCTTACATGCCACTACAGTTCCACATTACTAGCCACTGGTGGGTGCACATGTAGATTTGGGTGCCTGCTGGTGGCGAAGCAGGGCAGTTATCAATGATGTGTGCATAGTAACTAAGTTATCAAATTTGTTTAAATTGAATGGTAATGGTAAACTGTACTGTTCAGAATTGACAGGTCTGTCTATTTGCAGGTGACACCAGGATCTGCAACAGGGTGTATACTTCAGAAAGGAGGAGAAACCTCTTCCCTACCAGTCCAAATCCAGGCTAGGGTCCCACAGAACTCCATTCTGGGTCCTGTTCTGTTCTCAGCCTTCTTAAATGACCTCCCCTCTGCCTGTGCCAACTCACATATTCACATGTATGCAGATGGCACAGTTCTCTACACCTCATGTCCCTCGACTGCTCATGTGGAAGTCTCACTCCAGCATGACTTTCATAATGTTCTGTGCTGGTTCCAGTCCAACCAGCTATGGGTTAACACAAACTGAACTTCATCTATGGCCTTTGATACCAACCAGAAATTAGCCCAGCTTACCTCCTTCCCCATTTTCTCCATGCTAGAGGGCTACCTGCTTGAGGTTTTCCCAACTTTCCAGTACCTTGGTGTGTGATTAGGTAGCAGGCTTGACTTCTCATTTCACATCAATGACAACCATGCCAAACTCCACCCCAAACTCAGTGCTCTATACCGCAATAAAAAGTGCCTTTCTCCATTGGTCCATAGGGAGTAGGACACCAAAATGGTTCTCCCAGTCTTTGACTACATGGCTGTGGTCTATGTCACTGCTGCATCCACTTCCCTGACCAGACAGGACACCCACGGCAAAACATTTTGCATCTTTACTACAAACTCACCCTCTTGCACCCATGACTGCTCTCTATACCCCTCCATATCCATTCTCCCTTTCCCCACAAGTCACAGGTTCCACTGTGCTTCCCTCAATTCTAAATACTAGTTTAGGTACCTCCCCTCCTACTTATCCCACCTCCTCTCCCCAACCCCCTCCTCCTCTTTCTCCTTGTGCTCCAGGTACCAGAACACTTTCTTCCTCCTTCACCCTAATGCCTCAGCTGGAAAATCTGCTTTCTCATACCTTCTCCCCAACACTTAAATTAGCTACCCTCCACTATCCATTATAGATGCAGTGAATTTAAAATCTGCCGGCAAAGTGAACAGGAAGTGGCCACTTTGTGTAGGCACTTCGCTACGCGGAGTGCCCCATAGGAAAGGCTCACTTCACCTTCTTGTCATTACTTTGTGTTGTCATTCCACCCTAGACATGAAGTAAGGCAGAGTGACAACAATATTGGCAGCATCCCACCCACACAGTCACCAGAATTAAGGTGCATCCCCAAAGTGCTAATGTCTCGTGTCCAGAAAAATCCCCAGTGCTTATGAAGTGAAATGAGAGTGTAACAAGAAATGCAAAGTCTCCCAGAATTGATGGTGCACTCAGCCACACGTGCAGTGGTCAGCTCACACCGAGTCACCAGAATTAATGTGCATCCCCAAAATGCTACTGTCTTGTGTCCAGAAAATTCCCAAGTACTGACGAAGTGAAATGAGAGCATAACAAGAAATGCAGTCTCCCAGAATTAATGGTGCCATGCAAATGCACAGACTGATTAAGATTGCACTGCACACTCAAGGGATGCATATGAAAAGGCACAACACAACCTAACCAGTGCTCACATCTCACAAATCCAAATCTGGAAAGGCATACAATTTTCCGGTTGGGGGATTAGTGCATGGCAGTAACAATCCACTACCAGTAAAGATACTACAAAGCAGTCTAAAAAATTCATGCAGGTGTGGTGGATAGCAGGTTCACACTGCTGCAATTACTAAGTAACACAATAAAAGGTGTCTGATTTAATGGCATACATGACACACACACACTCACACGCACACTCAAGTAATGCATAGCAAATTGAAAACCTTTAGTAATATAACCAAATGTTTTAAACAGACAAATTGTACACTGCTGCACCACATCGCTGCACCACAACAATCAGCAAAATAATTTCAAGAATTACTGAAAATATTACTGTGTGTACATTAACACAGTTATACAAGAAAAATATAACCAAAACAGAAAGATTGCATTTTTCTCCCAGTTAATCTACCCACACCACAAATACATCCTTCCCCCAAAGCACACTTCACAGTACACAGACTGTCTGCTCTAAATTAACATTCAAACTCCACACACAACAATAAACAGCCTATGATCTGCGCACAGAAGGGTTTCCTACAATTTATATACTAAATTTTGAGCAAAAAATATTACTCAAAAAGGCATTTTAAACAGCTTTTAGAGGTTCTGAATTGCAGAACTGTGAGAGCATACTGTCTCCAGCTACCACTGCACACACACTACCAAGGCCAGAACTGAGGCTGTGCCGAACAATCTAGAGACCATGTGACCTGCAATCCCATGAATAACTGCAGAATTTCACTTGGCGCACAATTACAAGGTGAAATGAGGCAAATTACATTGATTTCAATGTACTTTGCCTTAAAATTGGTGGAGAAGTGGTTTGGGGAAGGTGGAATAACGCAAAGTTATTGGTTTCAGTGGACTTTGCGTTCCTCATTATGGAGCGAAGTACTCCACTTCACATTGTGGAGTTCTCTGTGGATTCCATCTTACTCAGTGAATCACTTCATGGAGCAAATTGGGGCCATTTCACCACCACTACTTACAGTACTGTAACTCACATGTTGTATGAGAGAGAACACGAATGCCTATGGCTGTACTTCCCCGATGAGCTGTAGCACAAAATTCCCCGACTTAAACACGCTTATTAATGAGTACAATAGTAGAGTGGTGAAGCCTGGAGAGATACTACAAAACATGCTTACAATAATCCAAGTAACTAGTAAAAAAATTAATGTGATTCGTGATCGTGAATCATGATTTGTGACTGCATTTCAGGCCATGATGATGAAGAACATGATTCAGTATTGACGGTGTGAGATAACCAATATGGAACTATGTTGGGAACATGAATGCCTATGGCTGTACTTCCCCGATGAGCAGTAGCACAAACTCCCCAACTTAAAACCGTTCATTAATGAGTGCAATGGTGGGGTGGTGAAACCTGGAGAGATATTACAAAACATTCTTACAATACATCCAAGCAACAAGTCAAAAAATTAGTGTTGTGATTCATGACGTGATCATGAATCATGATTTGTGACTGAATTTGTGACCATGATGATGAAGAATGTGATTCATTGTCGACGGTGTTAGATAAACAATATGAAACTGTATTGAGAATGTGAATGCCTACGGCTGCACTTCCCCGATGACCTGTAGCATAAACTCCCCTACTTGAAAACGCTCATTAATGAGTACAATGGTGGGGTGGTGAAGCCTGAAGAGATACTACAATACATGCTTACAATACATCCAAGTAACTAGTCAAAAATTAGTGTTGTGATTTGTGACATGATCGTGAATTGTGATTTGTGACTGCATTTGTGACCGTGATGATGAAGACCATGATTTGTATCATGAGTGACTCGTGATGATGGTCCTGACTTTAAAAACGCATATTAATGAGTACAATGTACATGCAGAATTATGCACCACACCTGTCCAGTACTCTGAAGGGAAGCCAAAGAAACAACTGTGACTTAAGTTACAGATGGAGATTGGACCCTAAAGAGATGCAAATGCACAGATAGATTAAGATTGCGTTGCACACTAAAGAGATGCAGACATAAAGGTACTACACCTAACCAGTGCTCACCATCAGAAATTTTAATCTGGAAAAGAATACCTTTGCCAGCTGGGGTGGGCCATGGGGGGCAGTGTACTGCACTGCTGTAGTAACAGTCACTATTAGTACCAGTAAAGATCCCACAAAGAAGTACAACAATCACACAGCTGCAGTGGATAGCAGGTTCACATTGCTGAAATTATTATGTGGCACAATTAAAGGTGTCTGATTTGATGCCACACATCACACACATACACACACACTAAGTAATGCATAGCAAATTGAAAACATCAGTAATATAACCACATATTTTAAATAAACTAGAATTATGCACTGCTGCACCACAACAATCAGCAAAAAAATGGCAAGAATTATTGAAAATATTACTGTGTGTACATTAACACAGTTATACAAGAAAAATTTCACCAAAACAGAAAGCACTGTCTTTTTCTCCAAGTTAATCTACCTACACCACAGATATGCCCTTCCCCCAAAATACACTTACACTGTCTCTCAATACACATACTGAATGTTGTACATTAACATTCAAAATCCACACACAAACAATAAGTGCTCAATGATATGAGTACAAGAGGGTTTCTTATAATTGAACTAAAGTTTCAGCAAAAAAAATGACCCAAAAAGGCTTTTTTAACAGCTTTTAGAAGGTTTGAATCACAGAGAGCTCTCAGAACAGATTGTCTCCTACAGCTTCCTACACACACACTACCCCAAACTGAGGCTGTGCAGAACAATCTAGAGCCCATGTGACCTGAAATCCCATGAATCACTACAAAATTCACCTTTGGAGCTTAAAAACAAGGTGAAGTGAGGCAAAGTACATTGTTTTCAATGTACTTCACCTTAAGAATTGGTGGAGTTGTGGTTTGGGAGGCGAAGTAATGCAAAGTCATTGTTTTCAATGGACTTCAGATTACCCATTATAATGTCTGAGTACCTGCTCGCATTGGGGAGCACTCACAAATTCGCCATCACCTCTGAATCACTTCATGGAGCAAATTGGGGCCACTTCACCCATCTCTACTATCCATCTCTCTCCCTTCCCTCTGTCAGATGCCAACTAAAACTTCTCCCCCTCCAGTCCTGTCAACACTCTTCCTGAACCCTTCCTTTCCTTTCCTGAACCTGACTTTCAGCCCTGTTTCAGCATCACATCATCTGGGCTCCCTGCACTTTTTTGAATTCACTTTGGATTTGGAGCTGGAAGAAGCAGGAGTTACAGTGTATATTCCTGGGGACTAAAGAAAAGCATTTATTCTTGTAGTTTGGTTAGTTTGTAGTTTGGTCTGGCTAGTTTGTACTAGGAGGAGGACTTGTGGTCTATTTTGTCCCACCCCCACCCCTCACTGCCACCACTATTAAATAGGTGAGTAGACCACTCTCAGTAGTGGTTCCACCTAGTTGGAAGGGGCAGGAGGAAGAGTAATTTAAAGGGTGTGAAATTTGGTTTAATATCTTAAAGAAATATTTATGCAAATGTAATGGCTGTGCATTTTCTTTTTTGAGAAAAGGGCTATTCTGGGGACAGTGTTTTGACAGAAATGCAGATTTACAGTTCTTAAGCAATGCAGACTTGATTGTAAAAATCTGTGAAATAGTTAGCCTGTAGGGAATGTAGGGAAGATGTGGAGGCCAGGGCAAAGAGGCAGCTGGATAAATGGGAGGGAAGAGTGGAGGGGTAGGGATGAGGTTGGGGCACCTGGGAGGCTGGGAGGTTGAGAGTAATGGTGTGGGGCAACACTGTTTCTGGAAACCGTGGAAGGTGGGGTGTCCAATGTGCAGGCTGTTCAGACAGCTATGCTGGAGATAGAGAGCATGAGATGGGAACTTGGGGAGGGATATAATGAGATGAGAGTGAGGAGGTGCAAAAGGGGCAGGGAGGCCTGCATCACACGACAGACCAGGCTGCCAAGGGCCAGAAGGTGATGCTTGGCCAGGTGCACCAAGTCCATAAGGTCCTGGGAATGGGGAAAGGGGGTGTTGGCAGGTGGTAGGGAACATGGGCAGACATAAAGGAAGTAGAAAAGAGTTTCAGACTAAAGCAGAGGCAGAGATGGAGGGAGGGGAGAGTTGGGGCAGGAGGTTGGAAATAAACAGGTATGCATTACTGGCTGATGAAAAAGAGCAGGAGGTTGGGGAAGGCACCATAGAACAAGAGACAAGGGACCAGGAGAGAAGGGAGAAATATAGGGTACAAGGTGAGATGGAAGACTTTGTGGTATAAGTGGGGAGTGGCAGGAAAGCAGGTCAAGTTGGCACAAACACACTAAATAAAGGGAGAGGATGGCCAAAACAGGTTGGGAGAGGAGGAGGGAGATTCACAATGCAGGGGGGCAGTGGGAGGAGGTACATGCAGTGGAGAGGGAGGGGTTGTGGAAGGGAGTGAGCACAGAAGGGATGGAGGAGGAGAGCAGCTGGAGGTGCAATTGAAGGAGAAGGGGGAGGGGGCAGTGTATAGAAGAAAAGGACACTGAGGAAAAGGGGTTTGTAGAAGGGTAAACCATGGCAGAAGTGCTAGGGATGGAGGAGAGTGTACTTGTATTTGTATTTGGGGATTCTATGCTCAGGAGGGTGAGATGGGGAAGTAAAGGAGCAAGGAAGAGTTGAGCCTGGGTGGAGTGTATGACAGGTATGACAGCAGGGAGAGTAGGGCACTGCATTCAGAAATGTGTGAAGAAGGTGGGAGGGAAGCCTCATATCATTGCGCACCTTGGAACAAATGACCTAAGGGCAGTACAGTGGAAGAAGTACAGGAGAGGTTCTGAGAAGTGGGGGGACATCTGCAATCGGGTGGGGAGCTCAGTGACATTCTCGGAGGTACTACCAGTACGTAGGGCAAGCACAGTGAGGAAGCTAAGAATACAGGAATTTAATGGGTGGCTGAGGGGTGGTGTGCAGAAATGGGATAGGGGTAGTAGGGGAGTGGGGCGAGACATGGAACAATAAAGGGACTTATGTCAAAGACAGGCTGCATCTTAGCGTCAAGGGTAAAAGGGTAAAAGGGCATTGGGACAGGGGCAGGAGAAGTACTGTACATTAAAAACAAGATGGATTTAAATTGAGGAGGGGGGAGGGCTGAGTTGGATGGCAGTGAGGAGACACCTTCCAAGGGAGACCAGAAGGCCTTTCCCCCCAGAGAGGGAGGAGGAGAATTAGGGGAAGTTACCAAGACAAAGTGGAAGGGGGAGAGATGAGAAGAGGAGGTGGACTGTAGTATCCTTGAATGCAAAGAGTTTAGCAAACAACGTGGCAGAGTTCCAGGCAATGATGGTAGAAGGAGAGGTAGATATTGCTGCCATCTCAGAGACCATCTCAGAAACCTGGGCCACCCAATACCATGACTGGGATCAAACAATCCCGGGTTACAAGGTATTCCACAGGGACAGGGAGGTGGGAAGGGCTGGAGGGTTAACTATTTATATCAGGGAGAAGATGCTGTGTACCAGGGAGGAGGGGGATATGGGAGGCCAGAAGCCATATGGGTATTGCTCCAAATCCCTAAAGGTAAGAAGCTCAGGATGGAGGTGATGTACATGCTACACTCACAGAGCGAGGAGGTGAATAGGGAGCTAGGGAAGCAAATCAAGGTCAGTGGCAAAGGAAATACAGTTATAGTGGGAGACTTCAACCTACCTGGGGTTGACTGGCAGACAGTAACTACAGCACATGCCAGGGAACAGGTGCTGCTGGAGGCTATCCAAGACAATTACCTAGTGCAAGGGGTGATGGAACCTAGTAGAGAGGGGAACATACTGGATATGGTACTAACAAATGGTGATCAAGTCCAGGATGTGGTAGTATAGGACCTTCTAACAGGAAATGACCACCACTCAGTGTGGTTCCTCCTCAACACAGGGAGCGAGTTGGCTAAGACCAGGACAAGAGTGTTGGACTTAAGAACAGCAGATTTTGCCAGAATGGGTAGCATCCTAGAGTGGTATTTAGCTAAAATTAACCCAGTGATGTATGCTGAACATAATTGGGCAATCATTGGGAAGGGGCAGAATGAGGTCCCAAACATGTGTGCCAAATTTCAGAGTAAGCAGTCCAGGTCCAAGAAACCTTGCTGGCTTAGCAAGGATGTGTAGTGGAAGATAAGGGAACAAAGACTGGCCTTCATTAATTTCAAAAATTGGGACTTGAGGAGGATAGAGTGGTGTTCACAAAGTCACCTAGGAAGGTGACTAGGTCAGTCAGAGCAGAAAAGGAGCTGGAGTTGGCTCAGGGGATCGGGGTGAGGGCTTATTTAAATACATCAGGGAGAAAAGGAGTTGTAGACATTGTTAGAATCAAGAGAGGTGGTGGATGGGCAGAACAAGGGGAAGAACAGGTAGAGGCACTCAATGAGTACTTCTGCTTGGTGTTCACAAAGAAAAGGAATGGCCCAATACTGCAGGAAAAAGGGGGCAAGGGTGAAGGTGGAGCAGAGATAACAGATGGGGATCATCCAAGAGGATAGCATTCTGAAGGGCCTTAAAGCCTTGCAGGTGGACAAGGCACCAGGACCAGACAGTGTACACTCAAGGGTCCTGAAGGAACTGGGAGAGGTCTTAACAGGCCATCTGTTGGACATCTTCAACACCTCCTTGGAGACAAAGAAGGTACCAAGGGACTGGAGGATGGCTCACATGGTTCCCCTTCACAAGAGTGGACCCAAGGACCAACTGGGTAACTACAGAGAAGAAAAATTGACTTCAGTAGTGGAGAAGTTGATGGAGACTATTCTAAAGAAGAGGTTGATAACCTTTCTCAATAGTAATGATCTACAAGATGAGAGACAGCATGGGTTTGTCTCAGGAAGATCGTGCCAAACTAACCTGATTGAATTCTTCAACTGGGTCAGTAGGGCAGTTGACAAAGGCCACACTGTGGATGTCCTGTACTTAGACTTCAGAAAGGCTTTTGACTCAGTGCCCCATGGGAGGTTAATGAGCAAGTTGAGGGACATGGGAGTGGGGGAGAAACTGGTGGGGTGGGTTGAGAGCTGGTTGCAGGGCAGACAACAGAGGGTAGTTGTAAGAGGGAGACATCCAAGCCAAGGCCAGTAACAAGTGGGGTACCACAAGGTTCAGTGCTGGGCCCTGTTTTGTTCAATGTCTTCATTGGCTACATTGCAGAGGGGGTCAAGAGTAAGATCAGACTGTTTGCAGATGACACTAAGATTTATCCAAAAGTGAACAATGAGGAAGGGAGGAAGGCACTCAAGGAGGATCTAGCTAAACTCAAACACTGGTCTAGGGAGAAGCAGTTGGGGTTTAATGCTAAGAAGTGTTAGGTCATGTACCTCAGAGCAAGAAATCCCAGGACCAGCTACTGGGGAAGTGCAGGTAACAGCTTCAGCTGAGGAAAGGGACCTCAGGGTAATAGTCACAGGGGACATGAAGGTATCAGCACAGTGTAGGAGGGTGACAGTAAGGGCAAATAGGATGCTGGGGTGCATTGCTAGAGGGATCACCTCTAGAACGCAGGTCATCTTACCCTTGTATTGATCACTGGTGAGGACACGCTTGGAGTACTGTGTGCAGTACTGGTGCCCATACCTCAAAAAGGATGTGAGATTACTGAAGGGGGTGCAGTGCAAGGCTACGAGAATGATCATGGGACTGGGGGAGTTGCTATATAAGGAAAGATTGAGGAAGCTCAACATGTATTCACTGGAAGAGAGGAGGGAAGAAGGAGACATGATAGAGACCTTTAAGTACTTGAAAGGCATAAACAAAGTCAGAGAGGGAGGATTGCTCCTCTTAAAGGGGGGCAGGGTCATTAGGGGCACAGTCTGAAGTTGGAAGGGGGAAGGTTCAGGAGGGAGATGAGGAGGCACTACTTTACACAGAGAGTGGTGGTGAGATGGTACACACTGTCGGGGGAGTTAATCAAACTGAGGACAGTGCATAACTTTAAGTGGGGTTGGGATAAAGTCAAGGACAGGATTAATACAAACAAGAACACAAAGGGGGAAATACCAAGAAAGGAGAGGAAGGGAGGAAGGGGTTTGGGTTGGACTGGGGCAGCTGTAGTAATGTAAAACTAAGAGCTGCACAATCAGGCAGACTTGCTAGACCTGTGGGCCTTTTCTGACGGTAATGTTATATGTTCACATGTACCTTATTTGCACAGTTGTATTGGATTGTGTATGCTGTTTTTCTGTCAGGCAGTTGCAATGTTTGGCATTAGTGTCTGTACTACTGTACATTCAACTTATGCACTTAATGTCATTGTTCTTGTAAGTTCATTATCAGCCTGGTTTGTATTCTTTGTAACTGTGATATCCCCTTCCCTTCCCCCAGATCACAGTTGGAAAAGAAGCTTGGCTCAGTATGCCTCTGTGAGATAGGGTTCAGGTGAGCAAGTGGACAGCACTGATAGTCTGACACATCAGCAATCATTAAAGTTCAAATATATTTCTTTATTCTTCCAAGCAGGACACATGAATTACAGCAAACTGGTTTGACAGCAAATCAACATAACAAAATATGAATAAATTAGACAAAGTCCAACACAGTGGAGCGTTTGGCAGAGCTCCCTGGAGTTCCTCAACAGACCCAAAATCCTATCTGACTTGGGAGTCTCAGTTTACTCTTTAAATAGGGTCTAATCTCCTCCCATAATCTGAAACCCCTCCCAACTATTTAAAATAGCACTTTTGTTTATCTCAATACTACAGTTGTTTTACTGCAATAACAAAGATTTTCATATCTGTTTTATAATAATCAACCTTTCAATTCGCTATTTATATTGTATCCCTCTGAAGAGTTTATAAAGTAAACTAAACTGTATAAGTGGGCTGCATTAACAGATGCTCCACCCAGTAAGACAGGAAGGAGGCTTCAACATGAGTATAAAATCAGCACACATTGAGCCACTCCCTCCCTATACAGCTTCACCTAATGATTAGTCTGCGTGTTTCTTCCACAGCATCAGACCGCACCCTCAGCCAGCAAGCAGTGAAGGAAAGTAAGGTAATTTTTCCACTCCTTTCCTTGATTATCAGGCTGTATTAGCTATCTAGATTAAAATCATATGTTTGATTTCTCTGTAGGGTATAAAAATAGACCAGGAAAGTGTATTTTATTACTGGTTTTATGTCAGAAAAACCCCATAATATCTCCTAAGCATCAATAATCACCACCCACCTCTATCTGCAGCATAAAAAGCAGACTACAAATGGCCGGCCAGCCCTTAGAAGAGAGCTGAAGTGATAGGAAATGAATTCGGGGCTTTTAAAATGCCATCCAAAAAACAACAACACCCTCGCCCCCACCAGATACCCAAAATCAACCCCAAAATACTCACATTCAAGTCATGGGGTATGTACTACTTAATTCTCTTAACTATATCCAGAAAACTGTATTCTAAATATATCTACAAGGCTAAATGCCTTCACAATAGTGCACACTATTGAGCAAGTAATTAGTTACCAATGCTCGCATTTGCACCATCGCATAGAAACTCAGTAACATAACTCAGTAAAGAAAGCCACTTAGTTTAAATAGCTTTATAGGGAATACGGAAGGGAATTAAAAGGTTCCCAACATATTATTAATTAAAACCCAAAAGGCATCAGTAAGCCCACAGAAAACCCAGTAGAACAAAACAAGGTTCTTTAGATATTTAAATACATTTAAATACCCTCACAACAGTGCACTCATTCAAGGAGGCTTAGAAGCTTACTGGGGCTCGCACTCTTACTGGTGTGAAGGAGTTTTCTTTAATTTGGGTAATTCTTGGAACAAGCTATTAAGCCCCAAGGTTCTCACTGATTATTTTAAACCCTGAAACACGCAAGGACAGAAACAGGGCATTTCTTCTGAAGCGCCCTGCAAACTTTTAACACTGAGCTAACCTGCAGGTATTGTGACAAGGAACAGCCTGCAGAGTATAAATGGCTCAAAAACTTTCTTTTTATCAGGGGAAATCAAAAACACTTATTTTACTAGATGCCCAATCAACTTTAAACATACAATTTATGCAAAGGGGACAGGATGTCTAAGGGATTTAGCAGTCCTGCAATTCTTTATTCATTTTACACATTTAGAGAACAAAAAGGAGTTACCCTTCTCTTTTTATATTACTAACAAAATAAAACAGCTGAGCTATACCAAAAATTTAAACTGGGAGAACTTAGGTGAAACTGTAGTAAAAGAAATAAAGATCAATTAAAATAGTGAGGGATAGTTAAGCCTGCTTCATGAACATTAGCAGTTTCTAGTGAGTTGTGAACAACATTATACTCCTGGATATCTGTTACTGTTAGAAGCAGGTTTCTTATGTTGATGTTGTCTTAACAAAATTAAGTATTTATTAGCTTGCAGGTTAACTGCTCCTTTTAAGATATTAGATAGTGCTGTGATTTGGATATAGTACTGTTTTGAATATAAGTTTTAACTGTTTGTAGAACTATATTGAAAATGTTGGTGTTAAATATTTTAGGCTTTTTGTTTCTTTGTTCCCTCCTGAGTGCTGCAATTCAAAAAGAGTCTAATATAACTAAAAGATCCATAAATGATAGATGTTTAATTAATTGGCTAATTTCTTGTAACCAATTACAAAAAAATAATGGCTATAAATCAAGGAGAAATTATTTTCAGGCTTTATGGAGAAGGCAAATCTCAGGAGGTTGTTATAGACCTTTGAACCCCTTTAAGTTTAACACTTCAATTTCAAATATTTCTGGGGCTTGTTGTTTGTTGTTAATGTTGGGGGGAGACATTGAAATGAATCCTGGGCCTGAAAACTTAAAAATGAAAATTTTACATGATAATGCACATAGTATTGGGTCAAAAAATGATATATTGGCAACTTTATTGGCTAATAATGATCCATGTGTATTAGGAGTAAGTGAAACATGGCTGTCCAAGAAACACTGTGATGATGAATTTGGTACTCAAAACTATCAAGTATGGAGGGCAGATAGAAAATCTAGAGGGGGGAGGGGTAATGCTCTTTATAAAATGAACTCTGGGTTATTCAGAAATGTTGTTACAAGGTAGTGAAAACAATATAGAATTTTTAGCAGTATATCTAGGACATTTAGGGTTGATTATCTCAATTGTTTATTCACCTCCAAATGCAAATGTATTAGATCTGGAAATAATACTAACAAAAATAACAGATACAGTGGGAAGTAGGCCTCTAATTTTGATGGGTGATTTGAATTGTGACTGGAAAAATACAAGGGGGAGACACTTAAAAGACATAGTAACTACTTTAGGGCTAAAACAACTTATGGAAAACCCTACTAGATATACATCTAATATAACAAATGGATCCATTTTAGATCTAATTTTGGTCTCCACTCAAATTGAAATTGAAGCAACAGGTACTCTACCTCCATGTCTGGGTTACTGTGCCACGGTCCCAGTTCCAGCAAAATCCAGTTTATGAAAGCCAAAATTGGTCTAGAGACTTTAGAAAGTTTTCAGAGTCCCAATTTTTGGATAGTATAAGTAAAGTAAAGTGGGATCGTTGCAGACTAATTCCAGATATTGATACTGCAGTTGAATATTTTACTCAGATTTTTGGAGAAGTATGCGATTTGCATGCACCAAAAATTAAAACAAATATAAAATCTTGTAAATTACCATGGATTAATGACAGATTATTAAAGCAAATTCGAATTAAAAATAGAATTTGGAAAAAGCATTAAAATCTAAATTGGAAAGGGATTGGATTTCTTTTAAAGCTGCTAGAAATAAATGTAAAAGGTTAGTTTAGGTTTCTAAGATTTCTTATTACAAAAACAAAATTGATATGAGTACTGACCCAAGACACTTTTGGAGAGTGGTTAAGAAATTGACCAAACCAGGAAGTAATTCCTCAGAGGAAATACTTAGGCTAAAACATGGTGACATCTTTATTGAAAATCCGAAGGACATTTGTAATGTATTAAATCATTTTTTGTTGACCTTCCTAATTGTAAAATTTCCTACCAGCCAGACTTGGAACAAACTAAAACAAAATCTTTATATAATGGACTTCCCCCCATTTAGATTTAACATTTTGACTGTTTCTAATGTTTATAAAGTATTACAAAAAATAAATATTCACAAAACTTTTGGAAATGATGGCCTTGAAGGTAAGTTTTTGAAGTTAGCAGCTTTTAATATAGCACCAATTATCACATATTTATTTAATTGGAGTCTTCAGATTGGTTATTTTCATCTATCTTGGAAAGAAAGTGGAGTAAAACCAATTTATAAAGGGGGAGATGTGGTAGAAGTTAATAATTATAGGCCTATTGCCTTGTTACCTCTTTTATCAAAAAGTCTGGAGAAACTTATTTCTGTACAGGTTATGGATTATTTGGATAAATACAGTTTGTTAACACCAAAACAATCTGGCTTTCGAAAAAAATTATTCCACTACAACAGCCCTTTTAGAATTTAGTGACCTTTTAAATAGGTCATTAGGAAATAATATGGAGACAGCAGTCATTTTTGTAAACCTTTTGAAGGCTTTTGACCTGGTGGACCACCCCTTATTAATTGAGAGATTGCAAGAGATATGTATTAGAGATGGCCCTTTAAATAGGTTAACATCATATTTGGGTAACTGATCTCAGAGGGTGGAGGTACAGGGATGTTTATCAGAGAGTAGAAGTGTTAATAGAGGTGTTCCACAGGGATCAATCTTGTGACCTCTTATGTTTCTTATATTTATAAATAATCTTCCACTGGTTGCTGAGCACACAGAGATTTGGTTATATGCCAATGATACAGCAATTATTGCATCTGATAAAACAGAAGACGCATTGCAATAAAATCTGCAATATGATTTCTTAAAGATTGAGGGGTGGTTCACCAGGTCAAAATTGATTATGAATACAAAAAAGACAAAATGTATGACATTTCTACTAAAAATGTGGTGATGTCAATCACAAACTTTGTGTTTATACAGAAGACTTAACTAAATTAGAACAGGTTAAGGACTATAGTTACTTTGGAGTGATATTTGATGAGCAAATGTCCTTTTCTAGTCATATTACAGAGTTGGTAAAAAAAAGTTAATAAAAGGTTGGGAGCTTTAAGAAGAAGTACAGAATGTTTAACAACAACAGATAGGAAAAAAATGGCTGATCAGTTAATTATTCCAGTCTTAAGATATGGTGAATTGATATATAGGAAAACTAATAAAACACTTTTGGCCAAGCTGGATAAAACTTATTTTCGTGTGGCTAGATATGTTTTAAAGGGTAACTATCAAACTCATCATTGTTTATTGCTGAAAAAAAGTGAATTGGTTGCCTATGGATATAAATTATTTGTGTCATTGGTTAACTTTAACTCATAAGATGAAAAACATTTTTGTTTAAATCATCCAATTTCATCACTGTTGTTTCCAGTGAAACAATATTCTAAAAGGTTATTAACTAGATCAGTTCACTTAAATAAGATAACTGTAGAAAAGTCACAAAATAAATATGGGGCTAGGACTTTGACTTATCAAGCTGCTAGTTTTTGGAATCTTCTTCCTGTACAAGTAAGGGAAATTACAAATCACTCTACATTTATTCAAACCATAAAGGAGTTAAATATTCATGTTTGTGAGTGTTGAATATTTTAGATGTATTGTGGAAATTGATATGGTTTCTTTTTAGTATAATTTATAAGGAAGTATTTTTTTTTCACATTTTGTTGTTGTGTCCATTTATATTGATGTATTTGTTAATGTTTAAATACGGAACTTTATTGTATGTACTTAGGAATTACACGGGTCTGTCTTGTAAACTGGATTCTTGTCCAAATGACATGTATTAGCTGTATAAAAATAAAATTCTACCTACCTAACCTATACAGCCTGACTATGCGTCAGTACACGCTATCACACAAAGCTTCCAGGCAGTAACCATAAAGAGCACTTACAGCTACCGGGGGGGGGGCAATCCTTCACAGAGCACTCTGTGACACTCTGCCAGTTACCAATTTTAAAATAAATAAATAAATAAACCAGTGACTGTCCCTACATGACTTGAGTTGTGAGCAGCTAACACCCGCAAATTGTAGGACCTCAGAAGCAATCAGAAGGACACTGCCTGTATACCAAATACTGAACTGGAATCCCAGTCCCCTGAGAAAGTAATTCCAGTGGTTAGGTTGGTGCTTTCCCAGTATGGGAAAAAATGGTTGCCTAATGTTTCCATGCAGCAAATTACAGTGTGTATTGACAGCACTGGTGCAGGAAACAGCTTAGTGAGGGTAGCACAAAAATGGAGGCTGTAAGTAACACTGCTGACATTTCAAGAAGTAAAACAGAGTTGTATACTGAACCAAATCCTTCACTTCAGGAATCAGGTGCTGTAACTCAGCTTTCTACTAGAAACACAGGTACTGTAAGTTTGCTTCTGGCTTACTATGATACTGCTTTAGAAAATGGGTGAGATAATTCTAGCTTTCTGATTGGCTAGGATACCCATGTCAATGGGTGGATATTTTTCAATAAATGCCCACTGGAAAATAAGTCCCTATTTATGGTGCCGCATTATTTGGGATATTTTTGGGCACCCCGAATCTTCAAACCTGCCAACCACCATTTTGTTACTGCTCAGTAAGCAGACGACCGAATGAAGCCACGGTGCTCCCCCTACACACACACACACACACACACACACACACACAATGGAAACACAGTTCTCATAATAAAAAAAACATAAAAACAATTACATGAACTTCAAATACTTTGTTTTCCTTAACTATTACCAGCAAACCACTAAAACAGAATGTTGTGTCCCATGGTCTCCCAAAATCTGGGTAATCTATTACCTGCCCAAAGCCAGCAGCATGTCTCTATCCATGGGCACTGCAAGTAAGGAATATGCTGTGACCGGTCCCTGGCCCGATTCACCAGATCCAAGAACAAATGCCACAAGTCCTGCTGCTGCTTTTCCTAACTGCGCTTCTCTCCTAAACTACTGGCAGACACACAGTAGCATAAAAAAATAGTCTCTTCACCAAGTGGTCACTAAGTATCCCGATCACATATTCAGAGCCCTTCCGCACCAGGCAGCTTCTGTCACAAACTGCATACCAGCAGGATCCCCTCCCTCCCCCCTCCCACACTATGGGGTCCCCAGCAGTACAAAAATTGAAACTGCCAGAGGGACTAGTTCATCACAAAACTTATTTTAAGCTAATTTTGCATTTTATATATTTTTTTTTATTAAACTTTTTTTTTTTCTTGAGAGTGACCATTTTCTAAGTGCAATAATACCCTGCAGGGTGGGCAGTATTGGGAAATACCAAACCTTCCAGGGGATATAAGGCTCTCCACTTATGGCATTGGACCTCATTACGCCCCTGGGCCATTCAGTATTTCCCAATACCACCCACCCACCCTGTTGGGTATTATTGCTTACATAATTACCACTGCACCTGTTCCAGTGAGTGACTCTTTACCTCTAAATATGGACTCTGTCTAAGGATAATGCTTTTCCTACTCATGAGAACAGTTTGCCTTCACTTATTTACATCTTATTTTTTCTGACATTAGACAGTATTGTTGCCTCTAGCATTAAGCAAACCCCTATATTAAGGGATGCTAAAGAAAAAAACATTGATTCATTTTTACTAATCCCTTTAAATTGAATTTATCTCAGGAACTTGGCCCAAATTATAAATGTCTGGCCTATAGTACTGGTCTCCTTGTAGGGAGGCCTGCTAATATACACCAGTTGATTGACCCTGGCCTCATCCCTCATGTATTGACTAGCTTATTGTTGCTTTTTGGGGATGTGGAGTTTAATCCTGGACCCTCTCCCTCAACCTTTGAAAATAACTCAGACTTCTTTATGCCTGTAAAAGGTGGACTAATTATAGTTCATATGAATGCGAGAAGCATAGCCACAAAAATGCATGAGACTGAGGGCTGGGTGAAATATTATATCCCCAACATCTTGGCTATTTCTGAAACTTGGCTTCGGCCCACAATTCTTGATTCTGATACAACACTCCCAAGGTACTACATTCACAGAAAAGATAGGCCCAATGGTAAAGGGGGGGTCACGTTCTATAACTTCTGAAGTGTCTGGTCAGACACCTGGCAGTCGGGGTTCAATGCCAAAAAATGCAATGTGCTACATTTCATGGCAAAAAAAAAAACAAGAAGGAGCTACTAGCTGGGGGGGGGGAGGGGTCAGCTACTGTAGTCATGACAGAGGAGGAGAAGGATCTGGGGGTGATTATAATGGGCTCAAAGAAGAACTCAGTACAATGCAGGAAGGCAGCTGCAAAGACCAACAAAATACTGGGTAGTATTGCCAGGAACATATCTTCAAGGAGAGAGGAGGTGATCTTACTGTTGTATAGGTCACTGGTTAGGCCACACCTGTAGAACTTTGTGCAGTACTGACACTCATACCTGATGGGGGACATTAAGTTGCTGGATGGGGTGCAGCACAGGGCAACAAAGATGATCCATGGACTAGGGGACATACCCTACATAAGCAGGCTGAGGGAGTTGGACATGTACTCACTAGAGAAGAGGAGAGACAGGGGGGATATGATTGAAACCTTCAAGTACATGAAGGGAATAAACAAGACAGGCATGGAGGGACTATTCAAATTAAGGGGGGTAGGAACACTCATGGTCATGATCTCAGATTGGAGGGGGGAAGTTCAGGAAGCAACTGAGAAGACACTTTTTATGGAGAGAGTGGTGTCTGGGTGGAATGCATTGCCTGTGGAAGTGGTATCTTGTAGAACAGTGGGCTGCTTCAAAAGAGGATGGGATAGGGCAAGATGGAGGGTCAAGGGAGGGGAGGGAGTGGCAGCTGCAGTACAAGGATTGCTAGCTGTACACTTGAGCAGACGCGATAGACCATAAGGCCTTTATCTGCTGGCAAATTTGTATGTTCATGTATGAGACATGTTTACAACTGAGGCCCTTCCACAACCTGATGAAAATCAGATGTCTTGAATATCTTGCTATTAGACTTAATATAGGGCCAGCAAAAAAACACTTCATATACTGTGTTTATAACACTTCAAAAAACTGTAAACTAGGTTTTCAAGCTTTTTCAAACTTGATGTAACACAGTATCAAAGACGAAACTGTAGCAGTAGGAGATTTTAATTTAAATTGGAACAGTAACAATAATCTTCTATTTAAAACTACTTGAATGAATTTAGGGCTACAGCAGTTAATAACATCCCCTACCAATCTAACAAGCATATGTTGCTTGACTGGTTTTTGACCAATAGAGATTACCATTTTATATATGGTGGCACTGACTTCAGATTCCATCAGTGACTATCACCCAGTTTTTGGGTTATGGAAGGGTGAAATAATTTATAAGCCTCTACCCAGATATTTAGACTTTAGTTGTTACTCTAAATTGGATGTTCCCAGTTTTCCTAGTGCTCTCTCAGGAACCGACCGGTCTTATTTAAATCTTATACCTGACAGACTGTGCCTACATTTTTTTTATCACTACCCTCATGGAAGTTGTAAATAAATTTGTTCCTTTAGTTAAAAGGAGAGTTAGTGGAAGGGAGACTAAGTGGTTTGATAGAAATTTAATTGAACTAATGAGGGAAAGAGACATCGCCTGGAGAAAGTATAGGACAAGTGGGACATCCATTGATTTAAATGCTTACCAGTTAAGGTGGACGTTCTGTAAAAAGGAAGTTAAGTTAGCTAAAATACATTACTTCAGAAACAGCAACAGACCAATCTTTCCAACTCCCAAAAGTTTTGGAGCTCAATATAATCTGTATTTACCCCCTCCCACCCAGTAATAGAGGTCCCTGTATGCTAAAACACAGGGAATTGCTAAAAGACTCTGCTCTTATTGCAGAGGAATTCAATTCCCAATTCTTTAATTTGGATTCTTATCAAGGGGACCTGTCTAACCATGCTAATCACAATTCTTTACAAGATCAAACTCACTGCTGTACTGAACCTAACCTGAACCAGCAGAAATTCTACCTGAAAACTGTCAGGAGTTCTAAGGTGTTTAGATTCCTAACTAGCTTGAAGCCCAACAAACCTCCTGGCTGTGATGAGCTATTACCCAAAATCCTAGCTCTTGCTACTTCCCAACTTGCATACCCAATTAGTCTTACTTTTAATTTATCCTTTCAAACATGTCGGATACCAAATTTATGGGAAAAAAATCATACATTGTCCCACTCGAAAATCTGGGTCACAAACTGAATTATGTAATTATCACCCTTTTTCAATTTTATCTGCTTTATCAAAACTTCAAGAAAAACTGGTATTCAATTTTAGCAATTATATCATGATCCATTACTTGATCTCCCCTAACCAACATGGCTTCGGGTGTGCTTTGTACTGAGAGACTTCCTTGTTTGGGTTCATGGACAGTGTCATCAGGGCCACCAAGAGTGATAATTTAATGGGGCAGTGTCCATGGACCTAACCAAGGCATTGGACTTTGTTGACCATACAGTTTTACTGGATCAATTATCTGGACTGGAGGTGGGAGGTCCTGCCTTGTCTTGGTTCAGGGAATATCTCACTTATAGGCTGAAGTGTGTTAAATTAAATGGAACATGTTCAACTTAGCAAGAGGTCCAGTGTTGAGTCCCTCAGGGCTCCATATTGGGCCATCTACTTTTTTTCATTGTTCATAGACCCTGTGGTGAAAGTGTATGAGCATTGTGACCTGTTATTATATGCAGATGATGCAGTTTTATTTACTCACGATTCCAATGTCACCAATATTAATCTGTTATTGAGCACTGAATTTAACAGTATGCAATCCTGGCTTTCTCAAAATATTCTAGTGTTAAATAAGCTAAACACCAAGTCCATGATATTTGGTTCAGAACATAAATAAAAGAAAAAAAACATTCTGCTAATTTCACTGTTAGCATGATGGGGGTGGGGTTATAGATGTTGTTAAATTATTTAAATATCTAGGCATGTATCTAGATCAGTCATTAAAATATAATATACACATAGATAAGGGCATTGCCAATGTACATTTTAAAATTGGTACTCTTTATCGGCTTTCTAAATTTCTGACCAAAGATTTTCATGAAACTATTGCACAATATTGTTTGTTACTCATCCTAAATTGCACTTCTTTAATTACCAATGCCTCATCTTCTTAATTTATTTCCTTGAAGGAAATATTGTTATATCAATTTGGAAAGTTTGTATTAATGGCACCTTCCCAGAAACATCACTCTATTTTTTGTTTTATTTAAAAACTCTGCTGACTGGGTAAAAAAGCACTGGGCCACATGGCGCTTTTACAGGCTTGACACTGAGAAGGCAATACAAACTTTTAGTATCACAGTAAGAACAGACAGACACAAATAAAAATCAACATTTTAACAACAATACAGTAAACACCTAAGAGATTATATTAAATCCATGATGCATAATGGGTTTATGATTGATAATGCCATGAAATTACTTTATGTGCAATCACAAATAGCAGTTGAGTATAAATAACTTTTTAACAGTGTTTTGAAAGAATTGAACCTTTCAACATTTCGAATTTCATCAGGCAATTCATTCCAACTTTGTATTGCACTATACTTGAAAGATTTTAAATTTTTTTGAGATCTTACAAAGTGGGATTTCCAGACAGACAAAAATCTGGGATCTGAGCTGTCTAGTGTTAGTTCTTTGTTTAAAGAAATGTTTCATTTGGTTATATAAGGTACTATAATGTTATCTGAACATGAAACACAACATCTACATAATGTCTCTTTGATCCATGGGTAACCACCCCAGCTTATTGTATAGGCTACAGTGGTATTCCCTATGTCTAGCTCTTAAGGCAAATCTACAGATGGAATTATAGAGGCTATGTCTTTTCTGTTTAACCTTTACTGATGACCTGCCCCAAATCAACCCACCATGATCCAGTATAGGCAACAAACATGTTACTGCTATTGGTTTCCTAATGTCATCCGTTAAAAAGTCGCTTTACACGAAAAAGGGTCCTGAAGGAACTGGAAGTAATAAGAGTTGATAAAGCAATGGGGCCAGATGGGGTGCACCCCAGGGTCCTTAAAGAACTAAGAGAGGTGGTGGCTGAACCTCTGGCTATCCTGTTTAGCCGATCACTGGAAACAGGGGAGGTACCCAAAGACTGGAGGGCAGCAGATGTAGTCCCCTTATACAAAAGTGGGAACAAAGAGGAAGCAGGAACTACAGACCAGTCAGCCTCACCTCGGTAGTGGGAAGATCATGGAAGCACTACTGAAGGAGAGATTGGTGGAACATCTGGTTGTCAATGGACTACAGGACCCAAGGCAGCATGGTGGTTTCACCAGGGGAGGTCATGTCAGACCAACCTCGTTGAATTTTTCGACTGGGTGACTAGGGAGGTGGATCAGGGGAGGGCAGTGGGCGTGGCCTATCTGGACTTCAGCAAGGCCTTTGACACTGTGCCACATAGAAGACAATTATACAAACTGGGGAATATGGGTGTGGGCAGGACAGTAGTGTGGTGGGTAGGTAACTGGCTGGGTGGCAGGACACAGAGGGTGGTGGTAAATGGCTGTCACTCCACAGAGGGAAGAGTGACCAGTGGGGTACCACAGGGGTCAGTGCTGGGACCGGTCCTATTCAACATCTTCATCAGTGACATGGCACAGGACCTAGAAGGCAGAATTTCACTGTTCGCTGATGACACAAAGCTCTGTAACAGAGTAGACACACCAGAGGATGTAGACAGAATGAGAAGTGACCTGCAGAAACTTGAAGAATGGTCAGGGTTTGGCAGTTGAAATTCAATGCAAAGAAGTGCAAGATAATGCATATGGGGCACAAAAACCCTGGCACAATATATCAGCTGGGGTGAGGATATAGCATGCACCAAGCAGGAAAGGGATCTTGGGGTTATCATCTCTGATGACCTCAAGGTAGGGAAACAGTGTGACAAGGCAGCAGGTAAAGCAAATAGGATGCTGGGATGTATAGGCAGGGGCATCACTAGCAGGAAAAGGGAGGTCATAATTCCGCTATACAAGACACTAGTGAGGCCCCACCTGGAGTACATTGTACAGTTCTGGAGACCATACCTACGTAAGAACATAGACAGGTTAGAGAAGGTTCAGAGGAGGGCAACAAAGATGGTGCATGGATTGCATCACAAGTCCTATGAAGACAGGTTGAAGGAACTGAACATGTACTCCCTGGAGGAGAGGAGGGAGAGAGGGGATATGATAGAGACATACAAGTATCTTACAGGGAGGAACAGGGTGCAGGAAAACACTATTTTTAAGCGAAAAAGATGTTCCAGGACTAGAGGGCATGGGATGAAGTTGGAGAGAGGACGATTCAGAGGAAACATGAGAAAGAATTTCTTCACAGAACGGGTGGTGGACAAGTGGAACACCCTGCCAGAGGAAGTGGTGGGGGCTGAAACAATCACGGGATTTAAGAATGCATGGGATAGACATAAAGGAATTCTGGAGGTCAGGGGTAAGGGGCAACATACTTCTAGGAAAACAAACTGAACTTACAAGCTCAAATGGGCAGACTGGGTGGGCCATAGGCCCTTATCTGCCGACACTGTCTATGTATCTATGTATCTATGTATCTAAAAAGTCCCTCACCGTATAAAGGGCACCTATTCTGTTACTGTATGTATCTGCTTAGTTACATTATTTAAGTGGGATTTAAAAAGTAGGCGACTATCTAAAATCACACCCTAATATTTAAATTCTGTAATAATTTCAAGGTTAGATCCATCATTAGCTGTTATTGTGAAATCCTCCCTCAACATCCTTAGTTCTGCAGGCAAACAAAAAATCATTTACTTTGTTTTGCTTTTATTTATAACTAATCTATTATCAATTAACCATTCTGTTAATCTACTGTAGTCTCTTTGTAAATGTTTTTTGTCACTTCAATATTCTTATCAGATACATACAATACGGCATCATCTGCATACAAAATCATGGAACATCCATTACAGATTGAGGGCAAATCATTAATATAAAGGGAAAACAATAAAGGCCCCAAAATGTATCCCTGTGGGACATATCTGATTTTTCTAACATCTGAAAAGGTATTATTAATCTGAACCTGTTGTTCTCTCTGTGATAATTAGTCACATAACCATTCAATCCACAGGGTTCCCAAATCTTAGGGCTACTAGTCTATATATCAGTAATCAATGGTCCACGAGATCGATAGCCTTGATCAGGTCCATGAACACTGCACCCATTTACTTCCCCTCATCCAAATTTTCTTACAAGTCATTCATGAACCTGACCAAGGCTGTCGATGTGCCACGCCCCTCGGGGAATCCATGCTGTGCTGCTGTAAGCAGCCTATATTTATTTAAATACTCCAACATTTGGGAGTGTAACAACTTCTCCTGTATTTTCCCTGCTATTGACAATAGAGAAATTGGTCTGAAATTAATTGAAAGATTTGCCTGTCCACCTTTAGAGATTGATATTTTGACTAGCCTTGAATGGCTACCCCGAGCCCTGTTGGATACATATACTTCCCCATACAGTTACGGCTATCTACTAAGACCCAACTGACCCTTCCATTGGTCCATACAAACCCAGGGAAAAGGTCATTCACTTCTTGCGTAGCAACAGTGTGGAATCCTTTACCTGATGAAGTAAAGTCTCCTTTATCAATCACTACTTTCTCCACTACTTCTTCCATTCATTTAAAAAAATATATATTTTTTCTTGTGTAAAATGATGTGTTAATTATTTGTTGTATTTAATGGTTGATTAACATATTCTATGTTGTTCATTTTTCTGTTGAACCTACTGACTTCAGGTCATGCCTGAAAATGGGATCTTGTATCTAAGTATATGTACCTGCCATTACAAATAAATGAAATGAAATGAAATGAAACTTACTGGACCCTCTATGATAGGCAAAATTAGGTGGCCCAGGCACATCAGGACAGCAACAGTCCAGGGGTCTTTCAGGTTCAAGGCCCCATATACCTATTTCTGGTGAGTGGGTTGTATAGCTAACTTATTTTCTAGAAATACTGCTGAGCCTGCAAAATTGAAGACTGCACTTTGTCTGCATTATAGAGGGGATTTGGAGTAACCACCAGATCATATCAATGTAGGCCACAAACTCCTTAAAGATTAAATGCAAATATATGTTAAAAATTAACTCTTTTTCCAAGCACAAGGACAGTCTGGTCTTATGTATTACAAATGAAATGCTGAAATTGCAATTTCATATGCACAGTTCTGTTTTATTGCATCTCTTTTTTGATGAATTCACAGAAAGTCCCTCAGACTTTTTTACAGCAGCTGATGGAATCTTGCGTGAGTGATGATGTCAGTTAAGCAAGAATGACATATTTTCCTCAGGGTCCTGGCAGCTTAGTATACACACATTACATCAGATAATGTCAGTTCAAACAGTATTAAGTATAGTATAAGATAATTACTATCTAGTAACCTTCATGAACTAATCAAATAAGTCAAACTGGGGATGATATTAAAGAATAGACAGACAGCTGCTCAAATGTAGTCAGATCATGTAATCCCCCCCCACATTTTTTCCTGTTGTTTCTTTTTCCCTGAGTAACCAAAATGTACATCTATTTTGATTCACCCTATTTGCTGAGGTTGTACCACACTCCTAAAATGTATGCATTTTCTCTGTAATGAGTTGCCACAAAACCAAAAGAAAGTAGTGGCACACAAACTGCTGACTTATTATAGCAGTACAAGCAAAGTGTTTTATTTCACCACACAAATGCTTGAAAACATCACAGAACATAAATATAACACCACAGTCCCAAAGCATAAATAAGCAAGTATTGCTACAGCGCAAAAAACATAACCATTACAGTGAGTGAAAAACCTTGCACTTTGACTCCTAACCAGTCTTCCTGTGAAGTAATGCATCCTCCCAGAAATTGTACTGATGCCCTTGTAACCCTTTCAAAACTTTTACTTATGTCCTGCACCTCTTCCTAATTTGAAATGCTACCCTGCTCCCTGCTAATGTTAGACCTTCATTCATCTATCCCAAAATGTGCCCCTCTCTCACTGCACCATGACAATGTTTTTACCTTAACCCCTCTTACTCATCCGTTCTCAGAATGTGCAGTTTTACTATTTTTACCCATCCAAATATGAACCCTATATTCTGCAACCCTCTCTCAGAAGCAGTACCATAGCCTTATCATGATAGATGTGTGCATTAACCCCTGCACTCCTCCTTAATGTTCACCACTTACACCCATCTCCAAGTTTGTACTTACACCCCTGAAAAAATTATCACTTGCATCACTGCAACCATTCTGAAACATGAACTTATACTCCCCCAAATCTACATGTGTACCCCTGCACCCATCCTGAAATTTGTACATATCCTTCTTCACCCACCCAAAATGTGTACTTGCACTTCTACTAACATTTTTACTTATACCCCCTCATGCGTCCCAAATGTTGTGCTTTCACCAAGTGCCCTTCCTAAAATTTGTACTTATACCTCTCCCAAAATTTCTAATTGCACTCTTCCACCCTCCCAAAATTTGTATTTTCACTCTTTCTAAAATTTGTATTTACACCCCTGCACACCTCCTAAAATTTGCTCTTGCTTACCTCCCAAAATGTGTACTTCTACCCCTGCACCCCTCACAAAAATGTGTACTTGTACCCCTGTACCCTTCCTGAAATTTGTACTTGGACAACTGCGCCCCTCCCAATATTTGTACTCACACCACTTCATACCCTCCACAATTTGTACTTGCACCTCTTCACCCCCCCCCAAAATGTGTACTATACCCATGCAATCACTCAAAAAGTGTACGTCTTCATCTGCACCTCTATCAAAAATCTTTACTTGTACTCTTGCATCCCCTCAAATTGTACTTGCACTCCTGCACCCCCTCAGAACTTATATTTATACCCATGTACTCTCCCAAACTTTGTCACTGTACCGCTGAACCCTCCCAAAATGTGTACTTATGCCCCTGCACCCTCCCAACATCTGTACTTGTACCCGTGCACCCCTCACAATAGTTGTGCTTAAACCTCTGCACCCTCTCAAAATTTGTAGTTGGACCTCTGCACCACTCCCAAAATCTATACTAGTAATCCTGCACAGTACCCTAGAATTTGTACTTGTACCACTGCACAACTCCCCAAATTTGTATTTGCACCCTTGAACCCCTGCTGAAATTTGTACATGCCCTTTTTCACCCCTGCAAAAATGTGCTGTTGCATCCCACCTAAAATTTGTATTGCACCCCTGCTGAAAAAGGCATGCCTCCCAAACTTTGTTTCTCAATTATCTCATACCTCTTAAACTATACAAAGGGCTGGGGTGCAGACTTGAGGAGTAGTGTGTGAAAGGTACAGTACATATTTTTGGAGTAGTGTAGGGCAAAGTGTACTAATTTGTGGAAGGATATAGCAGTAGATGTGTGAATTGTGTGAGGGTTGCAACAGAAGAGATGCAGATTTTTTGCAATCTACCAAATTTTTGCTATTAGTGCAGGGAATGGGGTAAAATGTTTGTGGAAATGTCAATTTCTGGAGTGAATTTTCTGAGCGGTACAGGAAAAGAGGTTGAAATCTTGGGGAGAGTGGATGTAGGGGTTAATAGTTTCAAGAGTATGAGGTAGGATTAAGACTTTAGAAGGTTTCAAGTGCAGGAGCACACATTTTAGGAAGGGAGTGGGGTATAATATATAGAGTTTGTGTACAGTGTGGGGACAAATTTGTGGAAAGTTGTAGATTTGGGAGAGCTGTGCAGTTGAGGTGCAAGTTTCGGAAGTCTCGGGGTAGGGATACAGATGGTTGGAAAGGTATTTACTGTATATATAATGTTGGGACATGCACATCTTGAGTGAGTGAGAATGGGGTACACATGTTGTTGGGGTAGGCTGGGAGAACAAATTCTGAAAGAAGTGTGAGAGTTGAGTGTGCAAATATTGGGAGGATGCAGGGTAGGAGTATAAATAACAAGGGTGAGAGGACAGATTTACTGAGGCATTCAGAATATTTTGAGAAGTATAGAGTGACATATTTTAGGAAGGTTGTAGTGGTTAGTATACATTTCAGAAGGTGTGTAGGAGACGTGGTATAGGTTTCAAGAGTGATGCAAGAAAGCAATAATACCCAATAGGTTATGTGGTATTGTGCAATACTGGACCATTCGGGGTGTAATGAGACCTGACACTGCAGGCAGAAAGCCTTATAGCCTCTGGAAGGTCCAGTATTGCCCCAAACCACCCACCCTTGAGGGTATTATCGTGATTAGAAAATGGCATGGTAAAAAAATAAGGTTAATAAAAATTGTTAATAAGCAATTCGTTTGAAATGAGTTTTCTTGTAAAATAGTTCCTCTGCCTGTGTTTTTTTTTTTTGTTAAAGCCAGTTGGAGTCTCGGTACTTTTCCCCATTGGAGCTGGTTGTCATGGTTACCCCCCCCATACACACACACACACACACACACACACACACACACACACACACACACACACACACACACACACGGTACATATTTAATAACATGGTAGTTTGGCTGCTAAACTGGAAAAATTACTTGAGCGAGAGAGAGAAAGAGAGAGTGTGATTATCTCTGGTATTGCTAGTGTGTGTGAAAAACAAGATATTCTGCTTTCAGTCTCTGGAGCACCTAATTTCCGATTGCAGTAATTTGTGCACCGCTATGGTGCAAAACATTTTCATGGAAGCAGTTGAGCACACACTCCACTTACTGATCACAATGACTGCCTTCATTTACATATGCTTTGCCTGTTTTCAGCTGACTGTACCAGAAGACTTTATGGAAATGTTCAGAACTAGAGTAGATTGTATGGAGACGTGTGTGCTGCTCTTTTAAGAAACGCACTGCCTACCAGTAGTACCGTAAAGCCGATTGGACTTATGGCTTCATGTTTCTTTCCTTTTGGCATTTTTAAAAAATGTTGCCTATTTTTTTTATCACTACATTTTTTGTCCTTACCTCCGTGGACCTAACAGGGGCTATGACCCCCCCCCTCAGAGGGGTATATCCTCCAGCACATCGGGGTGATCATGGGTCCTGCCTGGTCCCGGTATTTTCCTCTGTTTTTCTCCCCATGCCCATACAATGGGTGCAGCAGCTGTCTCCACCTCCGTGGAGGCAGCCAAGCATCCTGGGCATGGGCCGAACCCCTCTTGTTGTGCTGATGTATGCAGCACAAACCCCTCTCTCCAATGACAGCGAGCAGTCTTCTGGATGCTCAATCCTTACCTCCCCAAGCCAACCACCGAATGACCAAAATCTGTTCCCGAACCTGGGTCACCGGCGTGGCGTGGGCTATTTTTTTATTTATATAACTGAAAATTAGAAGAGACTTGATTGTGTGGGGGTTGGTCAGACACCAAGTTGCTTGCTTAGAGAGAGGGAAAAAAATGTCATCTAGCTGATTTTGATTTTACAGCTGGCACAAGGATACCAGTTTGCTATTGGGGATGTTGCTGGCACTAGTTATTCACAGAGCTCTACTGAAAAATACCTGCATGACAATGGAACCCTGCTAACCAATCAGGATGCTAGCCTTTACATTACCATTTTCTAAGGTAGAATTAGAGGCTTGGGAGAGGTGTATGGGCATGTTTTGGAATAATTACAAGGAAGAGGCAGGGTAGAGGTGTATATGTTTGAAGGATCATACATTTCATGAGAAGCACTGGGGTAGTAGTATACTTTTGGTGCATGCCCTAGATCTTCAGCAAAGGGAGTGAATCTAAAAAGAATAACTATGGAAGAACTTGTGATGGCTGCATTCAGGGTAGAAAAGGGCACAGAGGAACCAATTTTTACATTTTAAGAGTATGACTTTTTTTTGGGCGGTGGGACTTGATATGGTACTCAAATGACTGGTGATCAGCCTAGGGAACTTGCCTGATATTTATCACTTGGTTTTGCTGTTTTAAGCCCAGCAATAAAAGCCCCATCAGAAAATTTGGTAGTAAAGACAGATTTTTGTCATTTCACAACTGATGTACTTTGTGTACTAAACTCACAGGGCCTGGAGGAAATGGTGTCATTGTTGCTTGAATCACCCAAGATCCTGCTGGTTGGTTTGAAAAAATCTGAGGAATTTTGTGCAAATCCATCAAATGAGAGAGGCAAACAAAATGGGAATTATACTTATTGTAAGTAACTGCAATATCTGAACTGTATGTGTAACAAATGAGGTCTAGTTGTCCTCGTGCTGGGCAAACAGTACACATTTAAAGCATTGCCTTTAATCTTTAAGGACTAGATAAAGTTTTACTCAACTGAGAATTATGCCATATGTCATGGGTCCAGGAAAAGTACATATGATGCCAGTTTTAAGATGCCAGCTATCTTACAGCATTTTTGGAACCCACATAATTTACTATAAATGTCAGACCACTGATACCCCTTTTAGGTGATATGCCTAACATAACCCACCATTCGCACTGTCACAGTACTATTAATGAATAGTGGGGTGAATGTTTTTGATGATAAGTACTGGCTGACACAATGGTGCAAGGTGTTAGGTAAAGCAGATCCCATTATAGACAAAGAACACATTTAGACTGGGGGTGGCATTTTAGGGTACAGCTGATTCATATTAAAATTGGGTTATAACATCTCCCTAATTGTTTCTGTTTAGGTAAGGACAGAGCCCCATGCTTTTACCCCAGGCAGTCCAATGCCTACATTAAGTGTGGTCCCCCTGAGCTTCTTAGCAGCACATACAATAAACATAGGGGCATGCTCTGTCTAGATTATGATCATACAAGTCATTTCTGCCCAAATGACCAATAGACAACCTTTGTGAATAAATAGGCAGTTTGCATTGTCAGTGTGCCTAGTCCATGCACAATCAGCAGGGCAGACCAGAACAAGATGTCATCTTGGATTGTGCTCAAAAGCCCAAGTTGTTACACTCTCATCAGGCCTTAGGGGAAGCTCAGACTCCCCAGAAACCCCCCTCCACTCCTTAAGACCAGTCTTCCCCATAGACTAGGAGGAGGACATTCTCGTTCAGGAAGATACTCAGATTGTTACACCAGATCCTTCCTCCCTGGACATGCAATTAGTTTGCCAACTGAGGAAATAAGTAAAAAAAAAGGTCCATTTTGTTTTATATTCTTAAGGTCCCTACTAGCACAGAGTTCATAATGCAGGCAGGACAGATATACTACATGTCTGACTGACATTTTATGTACTTTCATCATTTTTGTGTCAATAAATTGAATAATAATGTAACATTTTCATACTGTGTAATTGGTTTTATTCATCATTATAAAATATAAGCTGTATATTCATAACAATACAAATAACACACTGAATACAATTATAAAACGGTTCATAGCTATCATTATGAACTGGCTGCTGAAAATGGAGGAGGCAGATTGGCTGAGAAGTCATTGAAGCCATGATTATATCTAACTACAGTACATGCTTATGGCTTCAAAATGCCCCTGGCCTCCAGCCTCCTCACCACACAACAAAATCAGTCTGATGACAGATAGAACCAGACAGCCATGGTGAAATCGCAATTGGTAAGAGCAGCTTTTCACTTGCTCCCACTCAACTTGCAGTTTTCAACAGCAGCAGTAGCCAGAGACTGCAATGGCTGACTTCACCCTGATCATACAACATAATGTAGTTTTAGCACCCTTGGTTACACTGCCGAATTTGCAACTCACACAGTACAATCCACTATTATTTTTTATTTTCAAACAAAGCACTACTGCTAGCTGCTTTACTGCCTCCCTCTCTCCCCCTCTCTCTCTCTTCAGAAGTGCACGCTTGCCCACCCATTTGCTGCACACAGTAGTGGTTACAAACATACTTTATAAACTGTATTTTTGAATCTTCATGTATACCTGCCAGGTCAAAGCTAA
The DNA here is from genome assembly GCA_016271365.2 of Neoceratodus forsteri. Taxonomy (NCBI): domain Eukaryota; kingdom Metazoa; phylum Chordata; order Ceratodontiformes; family Ceratodontidae; genus Neoceratodus; species Neoceratodus forsteri. The sequence goes on along the minus strand of CM028130.1, from coordinate 1,157,975,179 downwards.
ACAGAGACACTGAGTAACTTACCAATGAACTCAAAACACCGGGAGTGTCCCTGCTATTCAGTCAGATCCCTCTCATGGCTCCAGTGACACATTAAAATATAACCCCTGACTGTTTCTCACACCTCATAGCACCAGAAACTTTCTCATCCTCCAAACAGACCACGAGATTAACAACAAAAAAATAAAACAGTCACCCCAGTACACATAGTTAGTCTTGCTCCTAACCACACTATGCAGTGCTGGGGAGAGAAAGACAGAGTGAGAGAGAGAGAGACAGAGAGAGAGAGAGAGAGAGAGAGAGAGAGAGAGTTCTCAGCTGCATCTCCTGCAGGAACTCCAGTTACAGCAGAGCTACCTACTGGTCAAGCCCTCCAGGAAATATTTTCTTAAAAGGTACTGACTCCAACACCCCAAAAAACATCAGATTCAAAAGGTTTCAAAAGTTATTTTTCTTTACTCAAAAAATCTTTTAAGCCAGCTCATAATAGCAATAATGCACTCCAGGGTGTGGATTGTCATGGGATATCATCACTTTTCATGTGTTGGATGCACTCAGCCTGCAGGCTCATGCCCAACCACCCAAGGCATGACAATATCCCATGATATACCACACCCTGATGTGCATTATTGCCTAATAATCTCAGCTTGTAAGGGTAGGGGCAAGATGAAGGTAAAAAAAAAATAAGAGTACATTTGGGATAATAAGATAACTGAAAGTAGAAAGTTATATATGAATTCAAGCTTCTTAATGTCACTAAAAATTAAATATTCACACATTCAACACATGACTTTTAGTCAAGCTAGCAAATAATATGATCCTAAATTACTTTATCCAAAACAATCATATACTTTCCTGCCACACTGAGCAGTAATTTGGATTAATTTGTTACTCGGTTTTCCTTTATAAGCACTCTACCTTTCATGGCAGCACAATGTGAAACTGCAGCCAGAAACTGCAACTAAGTGGCGCTGTATATTTTTTTATTAAATATATTTCCAGGTTTTATCACTAAACAATGATTAAAAATAACATTTTACCAATGAAAGTGGTACTATTTTAACTACTAATGTGTAACAATATGGGATAATTGAACACATATTACTGTACATTTTATGCTGTAGTTATCAAAACACTTTAATTTAACAACAAGTGCTGCCATAGTGCACAAAATGAGCCTACAGCAAACTTTAGAGCTGACCGCAGAACTAGAAGTTGCTTACTCAGCTGTCAGCTGAAACAGATGACATCAAAGCATCTGTTACCCATTCATGCAGAATCTATATCTACCACAAAGTAAAGTCTCATGGCAGCACACCTATAAAAGGCCCAAAATACTGGACAAAAAAGAAATTATTGAGCATGGAGAGGGAACAGCAGCTGCATCCAACACTACCTGCATTAGAAATATTAGTAACAACAAAGTAAAAAGACCACTTTTCTACTTTCTTAATTTTAACGCCTTTTCAGCGTTTTACATAACATTAGTTAATTTTTAGTTAACTTTATTTTAATTTGATGAGGACCGATTTTATAAGTGCAAAAAGGCACTGTAAGGTATGGTTTCTTAAAGGAATAATGCATGACAGGGCGTGTGTCATGCTGGGATAACACCAAGCCTGGGGTAGTTAGGCACGAGACAGCAGGCGAAGTACGTTCCAACGTGCCAGGCATGGTGTTATCCCTGCACGACACACACTCTGGAGTGCATTATTCCTATTAAGCAATGGCTTGTTTCACAAAAAGTATGAAAAAATATTAAAACTTGTATTAAAAGTAATTTTTTTGTAATCTTTTGAGTGGGTAGGAATACTTAGTAATAAAGTAGTGCAGATTATTGCTTTTTCCAATAGGTGGAGCTGTTGTGGTGTACTGTGAGTCTGATTACTTTTAGTACATAAACTGTTTTTTATATGGCCATATATCTTTGTGAAAGATACAATGCAAAATAAAGAAAAAAACAGATAGAGGGAGATTAAGACAGAGCAGGGAGTGGGGGAGTGCCTTTTCTGGCTTCACGGACTGTGCTCAGGCTGCTCATTCACTCTTTTTGCATGATGGCAAGAACAAAGAATGGTACACTTTTGTGTTGAAGACTGTGACAGAAATCTGTGCTCCACCCAGCATCCTCCACAGAAGGCAGAAAATGTCAATTAGATAAGTAAGTGAAGCGCTGTCTTACTCAAGTGCTCACTTACTATGGCAACAGAGAGTGACAGAGCAGTGTGAGGGACTGCCATGAAACCACTCGTAATGACAGCTTGAGGTTTGGCAGCAAATGGTGTGTTGAGAGCCACGGGCTTTGGGGTGGATGCTTTCAAAGCCGATGAGATGTTTTTGTGTGTTTTTTTAAAACAAAAAGAAAATGAAGTCAAAATGTTCATGGTGTGGAGACTGTCAAAGAGTGGGGGCTGCTGTGAAGTGGGCAGTGCTGAAGGCAATGGTAGGAAGGGCTGTTGAGTGATTTTTAATTTTTACATTTAATGTGGCTGTCAGTCTGATTTGACTAGATACATGATGTTATGCCAGGATAATACCACGGGTCCAGTCCCACACGGACCAATGAGAGCCCGAGATTGCCAACACATTTAATTCATCCATCACAGAACTTAGCCATACTCTGCCCCCAAATTTCTTTGAACTGCCCAACACAACTCCTAAATCCACCAAATCAGAAGAGTCCTTGACTCACCCATGTTTCTACTTCAAAGCTATCTCGGAAAGCAAGGCCAAGACATACCTTTGCAAAGTTCTAGGAGGAAGTAGGACAAGCAATGATTCCCTTGACATGAAACTTCTTACCCTAACTCTAGATGAAGTCCTATCCCCCCCTGACCAAGCTTCTCAATTGCTCCCTCATACTTGCACACTTCCCCCAGATCTGGAAATCTGCTCAGGTTACACCAGTTTTTAAGAGAGGGGACAAATTACTACCTGGGAATTATAGGCCAATATCTATTCTTCCCCGTTGTCCAGAGCACTTGGAGGGATTGTTGCTGACCAGTTTGTGGAGTACTTGGAAAAATACAACCGACAATGTGTCCAATAACATGGTTTTCAGAAAGGGCACAGCACATCTACAGCCCTACTGGATTTCAATCACCATACTCTTGATCAGGGTCAACTTGTTGGCGCAACCTTTATTGACCTATCTAAAGCATCTGACATGGTCAATCACCATTTGCTGACACATCAACTTGCTGGGCTTGGTATATCTTCAGATGCCCTAAAGTGGTTCACCAGCTATTTAGCAAACCACACACAATAGGTGAGAATAGGGTCTACCGGTTTTGCTAAACTGCCTGTCAGCTCTGGAGTTCATCAAGAATCGATACTGGGACCCGTTATATTTTGCACCTTTCTCAAAAATCTTCTGGCATCCTTTTCTGAACCAGTATTCCTCTATGCAGAAGATGCAGTCATTTTCTCAAAGACTGCTGATCCTACCCTCCTTCAGGCCCAACTTCAGAAAAGTTTTACTGAAGCTGAGTCCTGATTCACCTCTTATAAGTTGGTGTTTAATTGCAAAAAAACAATGGTCATGCTCTTCCATGGTACCCACTGCAAGCACAAAGCCAAGCAATTGATGATTAAAAACAGTGTGGGTGTAGTCCTTGATCAGACTCAATCTTTTAAATACCTAGGAGTTACTATGGATAGTACGCTATCCTACTCCAGCCATGTTGAGAATGTTGCCAAGGCAGTTAACATTTGCCTAGGCCTTCTACACGGACACAAACACTGCCTTACTACCAAAGCCCTCAGACTGACCATTCAAAGTTCAGTTGTGTCTGTTATTGACTATGGTTTGGTCATTTATGGTACCACCACAGACACAACCCTACGACGGCTTGCCACAGCTCTGAATAAGGCATGCCATCTACTAACTGGTGCAGTGTATCATACTCACACTTGTGACCTTTATGGACAAGCAAACTGGCTTCAACTCCAGGCTTGCACTGAATATCAAGCCTGCCTCCTGGCTAAGAAGGCAGATCTTGGTCTCCTACCACCAGGTTCCTCTTCAGCTTTTCAGTCCCTTGCGGGGCACTTGTAGCACAAGAAGATCTGTGAGCCAAACGTTTACTGTCACTCGCTGTTGAACCTGACTCTGACAGTGATCCATTGCAGTTAGAGTGGCTAATTTATTTAATTCCGTTCCTCCTGAGATTGCGATGACTGCAGCCTTGGGACCATTTAAGCAGAAGCTGCATCAATTCTTAGTTTCTAGATCATCTTGTGACTGCTGTAATTAATCTTTGCAGACAGCTAAATGCACTGGGACCTCCCTCTTTTACCATTCGCCAATGTATAGCCTTATTCTGTTGCTTTGCTATTCCACTTACAGCACTTCCTTCCATCATCCCTTTCCTGTCCCCATCCCTGCCCTCTTTTCATCCTGCCTCATCCCCCCTTCCTGTACCCCTCCACCCCTCCTCTCAGTTTCCTCACCTTGTTCTCTCCCTCTACCCCCTGTCCCCTGTGGGTCTTTTTCTGCATAAGCTTCATTGTGGCAGCTCCCTCCTTATTTTGATCCTTCCATCCCCCAATTCACCCCCTGTCCTTCTCTCCTTGTAATCCCTTTCACCCCTCTTCAGACAAGGCCACTGGCTGCACTTGACACAATAGTTATCTTTCCATGTTATTCTTTTGTTTATGTAATTACTTCCCTCGTGTTGTACTACTTACTGAAACTATTGTAATTTGTTATTCTTAAATAAGAGATTATTTCTTGCCATTGTATAAGGTCTGTTAATATGGTTTATTGCATGTTAGGAGCACTTTCCAGGTGGTAAGGCAACTGGTGCAAGCACTCATGCATCATAAAATACCTGGGGCATAGCCCGGCCCAGTGGCACTGAGGGTTGAGGCGCTGGACACCACACCTCACGCCATGCCAGTGCCCCGGGTTCGGGAACAAGCCTGGGTAGTCGGGGGTTGGCAGGGATGGGGAAGGATTGAGCATCCTATGGACAGCTCTCCTTCCCTGGGGAGCGGGGGAATCCACCTGCCGATGCACTGCTGACCTCTAGAGGAGACTGGAGGTTCACAGTGCACAGCCACAGAATGCAGGGGGATTGTTGCTCGGCGGATGTCTTTCGGGGGTGCACGGGAGCGTGTGTCTGCCGAGCTGGACATCATTACACATCCGAGCTTCAGGGGAGGAAATAAGGAAAAAATCCCTGCCGTCGGGGATAGGCGACGGCACCACCACCACCAGCCACACTCCACCAACCAGACTCCCTCCTCGCCTGGGCCGAGCCCAGTCCAGACGAAATTGTAGATAGAGTGCCCTGGGTGGATAGGGTGGCCCTACCTCGGAGGGGCTCAGAACCAAGGAAATAGCCGAACTTGGTGCCAGGACAAGGAGGAGTTTCAGGTAAGGAGGTAGAGCTGGGAGGAGGTGGATACCTGAGAGAGATTCCCGAGGGTAGCGCATAAATAGACCAGTAAAAAAAAAAAGTCCCTGGGGCATGCTCTTATCAGACAATAACCCCCACCTTGTCATGTTTTATTGCTCACATAAGCACAAAGGAAGAAAGGGTGGTGGAGCCCTGGAACAGACTACCAGAACAAGTGGCGGGAGCTGATCGGTGGAAGGAATCAAGACGGCATGAGACAGGCGTATGGGGCTGAGTAGTGGGGGGAGAGTGAGGGCTGGTGTAGGGGGGAGGTGTAGGGTGGGAGGCAGATTGGATGGGCCAGTGTGGTCCTTTTCTGCCATCAAGCATCTATGATTCTGTGATAAAACAGAGTAACTAACAAAAAGTTTCATTTGACCTGGTTACATGCAGTGCATATAACCAATGAATGATGTTTCATCTCACTGCTAAGCTTCCTATCTCCTGCTGCTGATACCCCTGCTATAACCTGCTGCATCCTGCCTGAACCATCACACTGCAAGGAACAAGGGCCAGAGTGAGAGATTGTGTCCAATATAAGCTGCTGCATCCTGCCTGAAACAGCACGCTGCAAGGAACAAGGGCCAGAGTGAGAGACTGTGTCCAATATAACCTGCTGCATCCTGCCTGAAACATCACGCTGCAAGGAACAAGGGCCAGCGTGAGAGGCTGTGTCCAGTATTGTCTTACTATTAGTGACTTTCCTTGTAACACTCAGCAAGCAGGGGGCTCTGGGGAGTCAGCTGCTGAGGTCATTCATAGGGGTGGAGTTGTGCTGTTTAAATCCCCATGCCATTTGCTGCTGTGAGAACGCTGTTTCATTTCACTGCTAAGCTTCATATCTCCCACTGCTGATACCCCTGCTATAACTTGATGCGTCCTGCCAGAAACATCAGGCTGCAAGGAACAAGGGCCAGAGTGAGAGACTGTCCAATATTACCTTACTATCAGTGACTGATGAGGTCATCCAAAGGGGTGTGGTTGTGCTGTTTAAATTCCCGTGCTGCTTGCTGCTGTGAGAATGCTGTTTCATCACACTGCTAAGCTTCCTATATCCCACTGCTGTTACCCCTGCTACAACCTGCTGCATCTTGCCAGAAACATCAGGCTGCAAGGAACAAGGGCCAGAGTGAGAGACTGTGTCCAATATAGCCTGCTGCATCCTGCCTGAAAAATCACGCTGCAAGGAACAAAGGCCAGAGTGAGAGCCTGTGTCCAATATTGTCTTACTATCAGTGACTTTTCTTGTAACACTCAGCAAGCAGGGGGTTCAGGGGAGTCAGTTGCTGAGGTCATTCAAAGGGGTGAAGTTGTAAAGTTTAAATCCCCATGCCATTTGCTGCTGTGAGAACGCTGTTTCATCTCACTGCTGAGCTTCATGTCTCCCGCTGCTGAAACCCCTGCTATAACCTGATGCATCCTGCCAGAAACATCAGGCTGCAAGGAACAAGGGCCAGAGTGAGAGACTGTGTCCAGTACAACCTTCTGCATCCTGCCTGAACCATCACACTGCAAGGAAAAAGGGCCAGAGTGAGAGACTGTGTCCAATATAATCTGTTGCATCCTGCCTGAAAAATCACGCTGCAAGGAACAAGGGCCAGAGTGAGAGACTGTGTCCAGTATAACCTGCTGCATCCTGCCTGAGCCATCACACTGCAAGGAACAAGGGCCAGAGTGAGAGACTGTGTCCAATATAACCCACTGCATCCTGCCAGAAACATCAAGCTGCAAGGAACAAGGGCCAGAGTGAGAGACCGTCCAATACTGTCATACTATCAGTGACTATTTCCTTGTAACACTCAGCGAGCAGGGGGCTCAGGGGAGTCAGCTGCTAAGGGTCATTCAAAGAGGTGGAGTTGTGCTGTTTAAATCCCCATGCCATTTGCTGCTGTGAAAACGCTGTTTCATCTCACTGCTGAGCTACATATCTCCCTCTGCTGATAGCCCTGCTATGACCTGCTGCATCCTGCCTGAAACATCATGCTGCAAGGAACAAGGGCCAGAGTGGGAGACTGTTGCCAACATAACCTGCTGCATCCTGCCTGAACCAGCACACTGCAAGGAACAAGGGCCAGAGTGAGAGACAGTGTCCAATATAACCTGCTGCATCCTGCCTGAACCATCACACTGCAAGGAACAAGGGCCAGACTGAGAGGCTGTGTCCAATTTTGTCTTACTATTAGTAACTTTCCTTGTAGCACTTAGCGAGCAGGGGGCTCGGGGGAGTCAGCTTCTGAGGTCATCCAAAGAGGCAGGGTTGTGCTGTTTAAATACTGCGCCACTCGCTAGTACGAGTGATAGTGAGTGGCACAAGTACCACTCCTACAAGAAAAAACACTTTGAAATCTGGTTTGTTCTGTGGGGTGAAGCATTTGCTGATATTGTATGTATTGATTTAACTTAGAAGGGTTAATCCTGTATAATTACTTGCTTGGTTAGTGCAATAGTCTTTTAAAATAAGACAGAAAGTTACTTATTAAGGGTACTAATAATCATAAGGTTAAGGGCATAAAATAACTAAAGTTAGGTAATACAATTTATAATTAGACTGTGTTTTATTAACTTTTCTATGATGTGAGTTTTAATTCTATAGTGCAAGCGTTAGTGGCATGTGTCACTCCTTAGAGGGAAGCTTAGTCTTTTGACTAAAACAAAGGCTTGCCTTTTTATAGATGTTTTTAGGCAAGTACCTTTTATTCTGTCCCAATATTTCCGTGTTTCTTGGGTTTATCGGGGGGGGGGGGACTGTGATTGTTGGTACTTGCTATACTTAAACAAGATAGTAGACAATCTGCCCAGTAGCAATGTTTTGGTAAATTTTTCTGTGTTGCTTTATCATACTGCATCATTATTCTGTCTGTCCCATTGTTGGGCCAGGAGGATCTTTTTTCCAGGATGAAGTTAATGCTGACTTCAGTTGCCTCCCACTCGCAACAGAAAGTCCCTTGAGGGATTTTACTTGCCTTGTTTTGTGTATGGAGTGGCTCCCCCTATTACTTTTATTTCCTCTTTCTGTGCTAATGTTTATCTCATTCATGTTAGCATTAAAATGTATTAAGAGTAGTCTAGAAAGGGAGAGATACTGTACTATGAGAATAAAACCAGACTACGTAGGCTTTTAGTCCTATTGTTGTTAATCTCTGGTACTGTTCATCCTTACCTGTGCCCTGTTTATTCTGGCAACTCTGATTTTATTTCTGCTCCTATTCATAAAAATGTCTCTTCTCAGCTTGTTCAAACACTAAATATTGTGCATTTGAATATTCAAAGCTTGCCAGTGAGATGGATTCAGTTTGTTGCCTATGCTGAATATCAAAGTTCCGACATTAATACTTTGTCTGAAATGTGGCTAAATGGTAAAATTAAAGATACAGATATGTCTTTGGTGGGTTACAATTACTGTAGAAATTATAGGATTGGTACATGAGGGGGGATCCTGATTTACGTTAAAAGTGGATTTAATTTTACTATCAGTAATTATCCCCCTCACAACTTTGGTTGTGTCCTAACTTCAGTGGATTTATTATTTGGTCAGGATAAGCATCTTACTGTTAGTTCTATATATGTTCCCCAAGGGAAATTCAAATCTTAACTGAAACTCATTGCTGGGGTTAAAATGGCTTACCTGCTCATAGAGAATGGCTATTGTTGGGTGATTTTAATTGTGACTGGGCTGCTGACACTGATAATGTAGCTAGAGAATCCTTGTTGGATTTAGGCTTTTTTCAATTCAGTATTTATTGAAAGGTTTTTCCATACAGAGAATAGTTACAATGATGATACATAGACAAATACATTGACTCTTAATAATACTATCCTCCCCCCCCTGTTTTTACCTCCCTCCCTCCTAATCCTGTTCCTCTACCACCCCTCCCTAGCCCACCCACACAGCAAATACAGTGAGAATGATTTATCTGTCTTAAAAGAGTCTAATACATATTGTTTACAAAGTGTATAGAAGGGGTCCCAGACTCTTTTAAACTTGTCTAAACTATTAGTCAGACTTGATACCATTTTCTTTGTTTTAAGGTTAGCTTAAAGCTTAGTAAGCCATTCACCATAAGAGATTTCCTCCTGGTCTATCCAGTGGCTCAATACCAGTTTTTTAACTGACAGAGATGTGAGGGCTATGTAGTATGTGTGCCTAAGAACTGCAATTCCCCAAAAATCCCCCAGCAGACAGACTCTAGGAGTAAACAGATCCTCTAGACCTAGGAGAGGGTCAGCTCTTTGTTTGATCTTGAGCCATAAAGAAGCCACTTTGTGACAGGACCAGAAAATAGGATATAGGGCACCTTCTTCTAGGTGACAATGGTTACAAAGGGGAGAGGGTATTACACCCATTTTAGCTAATTTTTGTGGGGAGTAATATAAGTTGTGAAGTATATGCATTTGCATGAGCCTAAGTCTATCCTGGGTTATAAACCTATGGCAGTTATGCCATAGGGTAGACCAGTCTATCATACTATCAGGAAAGGAGGTAGTCCAGTAAGTCATGGGGCTGAAATAACCTGGGTGAAGCCAATTAAAGAGGATTCCATAAATCTTGGAAACCACCTGAGGAAGGCCTACTAGTGGAGTCAATTCACTTTGGAAGGGGGGACATGCTTGTTTGAAAGAAGTTGTTCCTAGTACTTTTATAAGAAGACAACTATGTTGAAAAACTTTAAAGATCTGTACATTGGGAATATTAAATTTATGTAAAATGTCCATAGGGGAAAGCCACAAGCCCCCTTCTGTGACCAGACTGGTGAGCAGCCCTTCTCCTTGGTGAGGTAACCAAAGGGGAGATAAAACCTTATTGTCTATCTTGAAATTAGGATTGACCCATATAGGTTGTGATAGGTCAACAGTGTGTTTATATTTAAGAAAATTATAAAGTTGGGAGTGGACCTTAAGTGAAGTGGCTATTGGGGTATTTCTCAGTTTGGTAGGAAGAGCCTTTTCCTGTATATGTAAAAGTGCAGCCAGAGAAAGACCAGAGGAGAAAATCTGAGCGAATTCTATTTTCAGCCACACTGGAGAATAAACAGGGGGTTCTGCTGAAAGCCATCTAAGATATTTATTGGTGTGACTCACCCAAAAATATAGGCCAATGTGAGGAAGACGTAATCCACCTCTCAACTTGGGAGCAGCTAGTTTATGAATAGCTAGTTTAGGCGGTTTATTAGACCATATAAATTTAATGAAAAGGCTATGTACTTTCTTAAACCAGGACAGGCGGAGCCATGTATTGAATAGACTAGGATGGTAGAAAATACATGGGAAAACATTCATTTTAAGCAAATTAATCCTGCTCCAAATGGGAATCAGGAAAGTTGACCAGCAATTTAAATCCTGACTAATTGTAAGCACCAGGGAATCCAAATTAAGTTTTAAACAATTGCCTACATTCTTAGTGAGCTCTATACCTAGGTAACTTAGGGAATCCTGTTTCCACAGGAGTCCTAGTGCTAGTATGTCTGGTTTAAATATTTTATGGTTAAGGAGGAAGACAATTGTCTTACTAGCATTCAGTTTATAGTTTGCTAAATGACTAAATTCTGCAATAATTTCTAACATTGGGGGGATGGATGTGACTGGGAAAGAAAGCTGAAGAAGGAGGTCATCAGCATATGCTGGGACCTTTAGAAACATAGAAACATAGAAGTTGACGGCAGATAAGGACCGCAAGGCCCATCCAGTCTGCCCATTTCTTTTTCTACCCTATAAATGTGCCATCGGCCTTTGCTCTGTCAGTGGCCTATCGATTCATAGTCATTTGTATTGCTCCCTTATGCCTATCCCATGCCTGTTTGAAGCCCTGCACTGTATTCATAGCCACCACTTCTTGTGGTAAGCCATTCCATGCATCCACCACCCTTTCTGTGAAAAGAATTTCTCACATTCCCCTTAATCAGCCCCCTCTAATCTCATGCTGTGTCCTCTTGTCCTGCTATTTTCTTAGATTTAAACATGTTAGACTCTTTCACCTTGTTAATGCCCTTAAGGTGTTTGAATGCGCGATCTTATCACCTCTCTCCTCCTTTGTTCAAGGGTATACATATTGAGCTCTGTTAATCTGTCCTCATATGTCTTCTGATGCAGTCCCTGCACCATTTGGTTGCCCTTCTCTGGACTGCCTCAATTTGGTTAATGTCCTTGTGAAGGTGTGGCCTCAATACTGCATGCAGTACTCCAGATGGGGCCTAACCAGTGTCATGTAAAGAGGGATTATTACCTCCCTCTTACGACTTGTGATACCCCTACTAATACACCCTAACACCCCCCTAGCCTTACCTACTGCTTTAGAGGCCTGATTGGATGATTTCAGGTCATCAGTGATGATGATGCCCAAGTCTCTTTCTTCCTTTGTGACTGCTAGCAACTCCCCTCCCAGCCTATGGGTGGCTTCAGGGTTTCTCTTCCCTATGTGCATGATTTTGCACTTCTTTGCATTAAATCCCAGTTGCCACTCTTCTGACCATTTTGCTAGTTTATCCAGATCTCTTCTCATTCTGCCCACCCCATCTGGATCATCTACTCTGTTGCAGATCTTGGTGTCATCTGCAAACAGACAAGCTTTACCCTCTAGTCCATCTGCAAGGTCACTAATGAAGATGTTGAAGAGGACTGGCCCCAGGACTGATCCCTGAGGTACCCCACTTGTGACTTGCATCTCTTCTGACTGTATACCATTTACCACCACTCTATTTTCTGCCCGTCAACCAGTTTGCCATCCAGTTGACCAACTTCTGACCCACCCCGAGCCTACCCAGCTTATTTATCAATCTTCTGTGTGGAACAGTGTCAAAAGCTTTGCTGAAGTCAAGGTAGGTGACATCAACTGCTCCCCCTTGGTCCACCACTCTGGTTACCCAGTCAAAGATATCTATGAGATTAGTTTGACAGGACCTTCCTTTTGTAAACCCATGCTGTCTTGGATCCTGTGCCCCTATGGATTCCAGGTGTTGCACTATCCTTTCCTTAAGGAGTGCCTCCATAATCTTGCCCACTACTGAGGTAAGACTGACTGGTCTGTAGTTCCCCGCCTCCTCCCTGCTACCACTCTTGTGGAGCGGGATCACATGAGCCCTTCTCCAATCTTCTGGGACCTCTCCTGTGCTCAGAGACTCACTAAACAGTTCTGCTAATGGCTCTGCTAGTTCCACCTTTAGCTCCTTAAGTATCATGGGATGTATGCCATCAGGTCCCATTGCCTTATCCACCCTGAGCTTAGCAAGCTCTTGTAGGACCCTTTATTTTGTGAAGGGAGTAGTGCTCACCTCCCTCCCCCCTGTGTCCATGATGCTGAGCTGTGGGCCCTGCCTACCTTCTCTTCAATAAATACTGAGCAAAAGTATCTATTTAGGATAGATGCCTTTGCGGTCCTCCTCCTCACATGCTCCCTTTTCTCCATTAAGCTTAGCAATACCCCTCTGGACTTTCTCCTTTCACTAATGTATCTATAGAAAGTCTTGTCACCTTCTTTTACTGTTCATGCTAGTGTTTCCTCAGTTTGGGACTTTGCCTGCCTTACTGCCTTCCTGCTTCCCTTAGGGCAGTTTGGTATGCCTCCCTATCTTCATCCCGCTGTGTTCCCTTATATTTCCTGAAGGCCAGCCTTTTGGCTCTGACCTTTTCTGCTACTGTATTTGAGAACCAAAGTGGTTTCCTTCTTCTTTTGCACTTCCTTTTCTGTCTAACACAATGGGATGTTGCTTCAAGTATTGCATCCTTAATGCTTGCCCACTTTGCCTGTACCCCCTCACCTGTGTTTCTTTTTGCCAGGGCTAGCTTAACTCTGTTGCCATCTTATCAAAGTCAGCTCCTCTGAAGTCCCATATTTTTGCCTTGGAATGGGATGATTTAGATGTAGTAGCCAAATTGAACCATACCATGTGATGGTCACTGGCCCCAGGTGACCTTCCACCTGGAGATCTGTGATCCCTTCCTTGTTAGTCAGTACTAGATCTAGGATAGCCCTGTCTTTTGTGGGTTGCTGTACCAGTTGTTTGAGGCCCTCCCCCTGCAGGGAATCCACTATGTGTCTAGTTCTGGCAGATGTTCCTGCTGGTATTGACCAATCTGTATCCGGCATGTTGAAGTCTCCCATTATCAGAACCTCCCTTTAGCTGTCATGTTTTGTATATCTTCTAACAGTAATGTGTCTATGTCCTCCCCTGGTCTGGGGGTCTGTAGACAACCCCAGTTCTTATGGCTGTCCCATTTCCTGTTTCCAGGGTGACCCACAGTTATTCTGGCTCCTTATGTGTATTCTGAATTTCTGTAACTTTGATATTTTCATTGACATACAGGGCCACTCCTCCCCCCCTTTTTGCACCTCGGTCTCTTCTGAACAATACATAGCCAGGTACTGAAGTCTCCCAAGTGTGGTTACTGGTAAACCACGTCTCATTAATTGCTACTATGTCCAGCATAGCCTCTGACATTATTGCCTGCAGGTCTAGGATCTTATTTCCCAGGCTGTGAGCATTTGTGTACATGATTTTCCATTGGCCAGATTTTGGTGTGTTACTTGTTGGGTGAGGTTTGGCATTACCCCTGTGCATTGTATGGGGAGATAAACCTTTTTTCTTACCTCGTGATGCAAATGAACTGCAAACATGCTGAATCCCTGTTTGACCACTAGCTGAGGGGGGAGGGGTGTTCTTCCCATTCAGCGTATGGGGTGCTGCACCTCTCCCATTTGCTAGTTTAAATATTCTGCAAAGACGTCAAACTTCTGCCCCAATGCACTGACTCCTCCTTAGTCAGATGCAGTCCATCAAATTTAAAGAACTTTCGCTCCCAGAACTGTTGCCAGTTCCTACAAATCTGTGTCCTTTTTCCTGGCACCAGCCTTGAGCCACATGTTTAGCTCCCCTATCTCCCTTCTCTGACCTTCCGTCCATCTGCTCCCTCTTCCAGACTGGCAGGATCTCAGAGAAGGAGATGAGACGAAATAGATGATAGTTTGTCACCCAGCCTGGTCAGGTGTTCCTTGTCTCCACAACTGACCGGCTGGCAGATCATTAGTCCCTATGTGTACTAGGACATCAATGTTTTCTCCTGCTTTGTGAACAATTTTTATGCGGTCAGTGTCTCTCCATGCTGATGTACCTGGGAGACATCTGACCATTACCCCTGGTTGGAGATGGGTATCAACTCCCCAATCATGGAGTCTCCTATGATCAGAAGTTTTTGGATTTCCTTTGCTTTTTTGTTTTGGTTCCTGATTTGGGTGAGTTTTGTTGTGCTAGCTCCTGTGCTGCAGTGTCCTGCTTCTGCAGTGTCTTCTGCCTCTTTGTTTGATTTCAGAGATAGAGGCAGATACCTGTTTGTAGTGTTTATATGGTTTTTGGAGGTAATATGTTGGAGAGCAGAGAGTGATGGGGCACCCGATTTGCCCCTCCTAACCACCTGCCAACCTCCTGGACCAACTACCCTCTGCAGTCGAGGTTTTTCTGTTGGATGCTGGGGAAATGGCAGGTGGTTCTTATAATGTATTTCCTCTTGAATATGAAATTTGAGGCGTGCAATCTCTGCCCATGCTGCCCGGAGCTGAGCCCTAAGATCTCCAAAGGCCCAACATGTAGGACAGTGTCCTAAATCCTGTAAGACTGTCCTTCTGAAAATTGTTCCACAGTACCTGCATTTAATGATATCCATTCCAGATAAGTTGCTGGGTTTATAACCTAGTCAGAGTAATTAGAAAGAAAAAAAGGAAACAAATGCAAGTAATGGTTTGATTGTGTTTTGTTTAACTTGTTATAACAAGTTAAATTACTAGTGCCCCTGTAAATGAGCTCACCTTGTGGAGGCCCCACTGATCCACCCCTTCCTGCTCTACCACAGGAAATGTCACAACTGTGGTACCCTATAAAAGGAGTGTAGTGTGGGGTGGTTGGGGATGGGGGTGGGTGGCTGGGCCCTTCCCCTGCCAAAAAGAAGAACCACGGATGAAAGAACAAGGAGGTAAGAGCAGAAACAATCAGTCAACAACAAATGCAGTAACCCTGAAAGCTTATCCTAATGTTAGATAAAACTAAAACCTGTAAAGCACCACCTGTAATAATTTCAGAGAAGATATACCTGTAAGAAACACTTTGCTACAGAGAAAAATAAAACAATGAAATGTTAGCAACAAACAGTAGCAATTCCTGTGAGTAAAAAATAAAAACACCACCACACAGTAAATCTGTTTAGCCAAAATAAGTCTTAATCCTTTTCCCTTGCTCTGGTAAGTTTCTCTACTCTGCCTTTTAAGCAGTGTTAGAAGGAAAGAGCTCAGGTGAAGCTAGGTGCCTTGGCCAGCAAACCAAGTCTTCTACCTCCAAGATATCAACTAACCTGACTTTTTAACCCTTCTTTCTGTTGGAAATTACTGACAGTTTGCCAGCTCCACCCCACACTCACATACACACCTAATCCTTTGGAAGAGCTGTGGGAGGAAGGCAATTAGCTCCTTCAATGTGAGAAGGAGACTGAAACACCTCTGAGACAAACCTTTTCAACAAACAAAAAAAAAAACAAGAATAAAATAAAACACAGTGTCAAACAGTAATTTTGCTTAGCCCAATGATAAAAAAGTCACAAAAATGTAAGCTCCACCTGTAATACAGTAATTTCAGAGAAGATATACCCTGGGATTGTATGGGGATGCCCTGAATCAACTGGCAATTGACCAGTCTGTGGATCAGCAGCTCCAAATAAATATTGAAAAGTAGTAGGGAAAGGGACAGCCTTGCCTTGTACCAGAATGCAGTATAAAAGAATTTGAGGTCACCCCATTGCCAGTTATTTGGGTTGAGGGCTATCAGTACAGAGCATGGCTCCATTGCTGGAACTGTAATGGGAAGCCAAAAGCCTTAAGAGTCCTGAAGAGGTAATGCCAGTTCACCCTGTCAAGGGCTTTCTTGGCATCCAGGGAAACCAGGGCTGCAGGGAAAGGGGCATCCCCGGATACCAAGAAGACGTGAGACAGGGTACGAAGGTGATCTGCAGAGGATCTACCCTTCATGAAGCCCACCTGCTCAGAACCTATAATAGCAGGGAGTATTTAATTAAGGTGATTGGCGAGCAATTTAGTTAATATTTTTATGTCCTGTTTAAGGAGAGAGATGGGTAGATTATTAGTGATGAATTCAGGATCCTTACCAGGTTTGGATAATAAGACAATCAATGCCTCAAACAGGGTAGAATCAGCTTCAGCCCCAGAAAGTATAAGTTGGTAAAGGAGAAGGAGGAAAGGGATGAGATGTTTGCTGAACCTTTGATAAAAGTTAGCTGTGTAACCATCCAGCCCTGGGGTTTTATTCTTGGGAAGATTACTAATCATGTCCTCTAATTCCCTTACTGTAATTGGGTGTAATAGTAAGTTCTGTTGATCTTCTGAAAGACATGGTGTTATTATCTTCAAGATAACTATCTAGTGCCTGTTCAGTGGAGGAATCAGATATTGGGCCATACAGGGATTTGTAATACCCAGTAAACTCTGAAATAATGTCTTCGGTGGAGTTTTCAAAGAACCATCAGACAGAGCATATTGAAACTATAAGATGAGGCTTCCTGTCTTCTCTCCCTGGTCTATATAGGAAGCTTTAGTTCTGAGTATAGCAAATTCTGCCTTTTCTCTTAAGAGCTCTAGATATTGAGTTCTCAGTCGATTAGTTTTTGGTAAAGGGATTCCGAGGACTGTGGGGATAAGGTGGGTTCTATGGTTCTAACTTGGGACAGTAGTTGTAGAGCCTGTTGTTCTTTAATTCTCTTTCTTTTAGATGCTAAACCTATCAGGATCCCTCTGAGATATGCCTTGAGGGTGCACCATTCAACGTCAGGCCATTCCGTGGCTCTACAGTTGGTTAAAGTGAACTGTTCTACATGGTCTGAATGGATTGTACCATGTCTGGGTCCTTCAGCAACTGGTCATTAAGTTTCCACTGAGATCTCCCTTTAGGTATAGATAACAGGGAAAGATAACAAATGACCAGGGAGTGGTCTGAGGGAGGGCCAGGTTGGATAGAGGCATCTAGGATCCCGGGGATAAATGAGTGAGAGCAAAGCAGGTAATCTATGTGGGAAGAGGAACCATGAACTGGGGAGGTATAGGTATAATCTTTATCCATTGGGTGAAGAACCCACTAGATATTGCATAACCCAACCTGGTCCATCAGTTCGCGTAGTGCATGTTGGGCGGGAGAGAGTCCCTTTTGATGGTGGCCAGATTGGTCTAAATTCCGGTCAAAAATGAGATTAAGTTCTCCACCCAGGATCATTGGGATTGATACGTAGTGGGTTAGAGTTAAGAGAAGCTGCGTGAAGAACCCAGGTGTATCTTGACTGGGGCCATAGATACTTCCAATCAGTATTTCTTTGGTAAACACTGTGGCCTGTACCAATACATATCTACCCTCAGGATCCCTAATAATTTGAGTAGGGGAAAAAGGGATGCTTCTGTTTATTAAAATCACAGTTCCACAACTATTGGTAGAGTCCTCAGCTGAAAATACCTGATCCACTTGTTGTCTCCTAAGCTGGATTGCTTCAGAGTCTAGCAAATTCACTAAAAATACCACCAACAGCTTAATCTGGTTCAAGGTCAGTTGGCATTCATCTGTATCCCCCTCCCCCGGGTCATGCATGAAAATAGGCAGGATTTGTCTAGTGCACTTACCTGGTCAACAAAAGCTAATTAAATAAATAAATAAATAAAATAAGTAAATGGGATTCCTGAATAAAGGAAATGTCTACTGATAGAATATTTAAATGTTTCAACACTTTATGCTGTTTGAGTTTCTGTCCAGCCCCTTTCACATTCCATGTTGCAAAATGCACACTTCTAGCCATTGTCTTTTATTGAGTAGACCCTGAAAATTTCAAGAGTAATATTAAACCAGCAAAATTCAATATCTTTTTTGGAAGCCCTTGCTGCACTTGACCCCCAACTCCCTCCCCATCTTTACCTGTACATTCCCATATCAATACCAGGAACCAAACAAATGCACTATAAAACCAAAATAACCCCCCACCCACCTCCCTTGCTGCTATGATAGCAATCTGCAGAACTCACAAATGTGCCCCTCCACTTCCATCCTCCCTGCACCCAACAAGTATCCTAAATTGTTATAGCTTTAGTCTAAGTCTAATATAACAAATAAAGTAGAACTTGTATTTTTTGGCAGGCAGTCCTGAGAGAATTAGACCAGTTACAATCAGTTCCTTAAATAGCTATAACAGAAACACTCCCCATGTCTTTGCACCAGCGTGTTATTAACTTTGCAGCCTTGAGGAGGAAATACCTACAACTGTGCTTTAGTCTGGAGTTTTGCCAGTCTTCCTGGGAAAGAAAAAGTCAAAGGAAAAAGAAATGTCTCACAACATGCCCTTTACTTTGAGTGTGGCTCCATTTTATAGCTAAGCAAAGCACATAAGCCTGAAACGTGTGGTCCCTCTAATGGTGACAGAGAGGCATTACCAGCTTCTGGCGAGGGAAATAAGGAGCTTCTTTTTCATTTTTTTTAAACTCCTGCTTAAGTCAAAAATAAAGTACATGTCCCTCTAGGAGTGCTGTGATTTATGATATACAGAAAAGTAAACTTTCAACACAGGAACAAGGATCATAACATCCCACAAAAACAGTCAAAACTTCAATGATTCCAACTGTCTAAAATAAGAAAGAGCTTAATATCTGGAATATACAGTAAAGTCTGGGGCTTCTGTTGAAGCCAGTCATGCTGGCTAAGCCCTGGCCAGGTACCCATGTAAGCTGCCCAAGTGATACCAAATCTCCCCATGATCTGAAATTGGCCACTTATTAGAATACCTCCTTATAAGCCTAATACGTTATATAGAGCAACAGATAGATCTCTCTGCAAACTCAACTCAGTGAAAGTGGAACAAATCTGGGAAGGCAGCATGCAGTGCAGTCTGTGCCATGTCTATCTCCTCCAAGGTGGACCAGTTGCTAGAACCTGCAGTCGGATGGGGTATCCCATTTTGAATTTTATACCAGCTGCTATTAGTTTTGAGACCATAGGATGGAATAAAGTTCTTCTTTGCCTAACTGCAGCGGGCAAATCCTGGGTAACTCCGATTTTGGTCCATTCCCAGAGCATTTCTTGTAGGGCTCTCACTTTGCCCAGTAAATGTTGTTTCTCTTGAAAGTTTAGGAATTTGAGGATCAGAGGATGTGGGGCTGACCCTGGCGTAGACATTGGCCTAAGGGCTCTATGGGCTCGCTCAATGGTGTAGGCTGTGCCGAAAGGAGAGGGATCAACTAGTTTTTCGATGGGTTTTTGGATGAAAAGTATAGTATTGATCCCTTCCTCTTTTTCTGGAAGACCTATTATTACTAGGGCTGTGCATGGGCCGAATAGTATTTTCCAAATACCATGAATAGTAGGCTTCCCGAATATTTGGATGCATTTTCTGAATACTGTAGTTCACTGTTCGGCCACTATTTGGGAACTACTATATGGTGAGATTTCCAAGTCTTGCAGAGATTTGTTGGCCAATCAAAAACTTTCTTGAGCCCAAAGGCAAGCACACCATGTGACTTCCTCACTCTGAGCTGGTAGAAGAAAGGAGACAGCGGTTTCTCTGAGCTGCTCTGCAGTACTTTTGAGACCTTAAACTTGCTAAAAAGGAAATTGATTTTAGCTTCACAGGCTTTTTTGGGTCAGTATAGTTTTTTTGTTCAGTGTCAGAAAAGCTATGTTTGACTTTCTGACAGGTATTTTGTCCTTATTGCTGTACTCAGTTACAGGGACTAGGAGGGCTGTCTGCTAACACCCCTTCTCTGCTGCTGTCTGACATAGCTCCAGTGTGATTTTTTTTGAGTGGAGCACATTTCATTTTTGTGTTTTTTTTTTTTTTTTGCTGTTGCCTGGTTCTAGGCTTGGTTCTTTGATGAGGGTGTCTGCTAATTCCCCCTCCTGCATTTCACTGTTTATAATTTGCTGTATATGTGCAAAATATTTGATTTTGTGAGAGTTCACCCTGCATGTGCATGCTTAATATATTTTTTCATGATGCAGGGCCACACATGTGCTCAGCTGCGTGTACTCAGATTTTGAAATAAACTTCTTCAGTTCTAAGCCAGTCAGGCTTGACTCACTGAATTAGTATTGTTAGTCTCCTCTGTTTCTGGGGATAGATCCCTGTACACATGAGGAGGAGAAGTAGAAGAAGAAAGAATCAGCATTTATATAGTGCTTTCCATATACAGTGTATCTCAAAGCACTTTACAAGCAATGCTAGACTGGTAGAGAAGTGACTGAATGTGTGGTGGCAGCCATATCGCACATCATCACCCACACACAGCCTGGATAATTGCATGAACCGGATTATGGGAAGGGGAATGTTGGCCAGAACACTGGGAGTGTTCCCTACTCTTTGCGAGGAGTGCCCTGGGTTATTTTACTTCCACCTAGACATCCACCAGGACAGCACCAGGCTGGGAAGAAGGGACCTTGGTTTAATGTCTCGTCTGAAGGATGGCACACCCCAGCAGTACAGCACCCCCCAATACTACATTCAGATGCCAGCAATTTTTAGATGCAAGTCCAATCCCAGTGTGGGATGAGAACCCATGACCTTCTGGTCCAGGGGCAGATGTGCTAGCAACTGAGCCACGCTGACACAGTGGCTGACCGCCCCCACACTTCTACAGCCCACTGCACACAATTAAGCTGTGCTTGTGAAATATATCCCCCTGCGAGTCTGTGCCGTGTGTGTGTGTGTGTGTGTGTGTGCGCGTGCACAGTTGTGCACATGCAATTTTTTTGTTTGTTTACTATTGTTTTGTTAATTAAGCCATTGCACTTAGTGGGGCAGGCTTGTCTCACTGAGTTAACTATATGCCATCTGTCTGTTCCTTGCTCGGTTCCATGTTTGACTAAATAGGTTGCCCTTTTCTTCCCTTTCTTAGTAGCAGTGTTTTTCTTTACTGCTACTTTTTTGTGGTGCAGTATAACTGGAAAGGTTGGTGTGTTACTGTAGTTCCACAAGCACTAAGTAATGCATCACACACACAGGTACTGCGTAGTACTAGTTTGTGTTTTACCCAGTAACCAGTAGTGACCTGATCCATCATGTCTTTAGCAATCTTGCAAACATGCTTGGTCCAGCACCAGCAAAGCATCTGCACCGCTGACCCCAAGTGGTGAGGGACAGGATAATAGACCACAAACATACAGCACAGCCACACAATTACTGCTAGTGTTGTCCCTGGGCTGCCAAACCCCCAAACAATCTATGTAGAACAAGGGAAGCACTCAGCGGGGAAGGGGGGGTTGCAGTAACAAAATACAGATAAGAGCAATGCAGCATAAAGTTGCCAATAAATTTGTTTGTGCTAAGGCTGGAGGATGCCAACAGAGCCCTGGTGCTTTGACCAGAACCTGGTCTTTGTCAGGGTGCATGTCGGGAACATACAAACATGCTATGAATATACAACCCTTAAAGAAACACACACTATAAATAAGTGACATTATAATAAATGAGACTGAGATGCCCTTGTAACAAAACAATCCACAACTAACATACCCAAGAATGAAACACTGCATCAAGATTATAGAACATAGTTCATACTGTGATGCCAGACAGTATGCAATGCAGTATCTTGCAAAATTGCTGTAAAATGCTGCAGTATGCTGCAAGGAGCAGTGTAACTTAATGGCAATTAATCCCTCCAGTCATCCAATATTTTATGGCATGTCATTTACTGCAAAGTATTGAATTGCATCTTGTCTTGCTTCACTGTAAATTATTGATACATAATACAATTCCAGAGACGGTGGTGAACATAGACAATGACATACAGGTGTCTCTCTCTTTATTTGATGGGCTCAAATATTGTTCTCCCCAAGCAAGCCTTTTAGTTCTTGTAGCATTGGTAATAGTACTACTGCCACTAATACCATTAGCAGTACTACTACTACTGCTAGTGTCGCCACCTCTCCATCTGTACGTTCACTGTCACATCCTGTTGTGCAGTAGTAGGGGGGAATTAGAGCATACATGCTTTGTGCAGCAAGCAGCAGACACCACCACCAGTGCCCCGCTGCTACCTTTCTGGCTGCTACATCCACAGCCAGTGTGCTTCCCACCACCACCAGTGCCATTCTTGCAGCAGCCACCCTTTTAGCTGTCACCACTACTGTAGCCACTGCTACCACTATTCCTAAGCCCATGGCTGAAGCACCTTCTACCCCGTACCTGTGACCATGAACACCCTCTAGTGCTGACCCAATGCAATGCTTGATATTGTTTTCAGAGTGCTATGTGTGTGTTGTGGTGGATCTAGTGTGCCGCATGAAGCTTGTGTTGCATTAGTGAGAGCTCAGTGTTGGTGGCTAAAGTGTCATTGAGGTGTATATGGTATACCAGGTTCAATGGGTGATTAATGGTATTGCTGAAGTGCTTTGTTAAAGTTTCCT
Source organism: Neoceratodus forsteri (assembly GCA_016271365.2). Taxonomy (NCBI): domain Eukaryota; kingdom Metazoa; phylum Chordata; order Ceratodontiformes; family Ceratodontidae; genus Neoceratodus; species Neoceratodus forsteri. Next base: position 1,157,952,359 of record CM028130.1, on the reverse strand, counting down.
TAAAAAAACACCTTTTCTGGTCGAATACCAAATAACGAATAATCTAATACTTGGGACCCAAAATCAATATTTCAATAATATTGGAAAAGGATTCGCACAACCCTAATTATTACAAAGTTATTTCTGCGACTGCTCCCATCCAGGTCTTAAATTTTGGCCTCCAACTTTTTAATCCTATGTCTGTTATCTACCATTTCAGTATTCATGCATTCTGCTTGCTTCTCCAGGGAAATTAGGTGAGGTTTGTTGTCTGCCATCCTTGTAGAGATATCGTCGAGCGCGGTAGCCATCTACTAACATACTAACATACTAAAATGCCAGCAGAATAGGCCTAACGGTCTTTCGTGTCTGCTCGTTTGGTCAGCCCCCACCCTGGGTGCTGACCTTGCTGTCCCGCTCGCCTTCTCTGGCTTCTCCCTTCCCAGTTCCGGATATTCTTGCTGCATTGGATTTTGCTTCCAGAACCCTTCCCTTGTACCTGTCCCACCTCTCTTGAACCCTCCACTGTCTCTGCCTCCACCAGCCCCTAGGTAGTGCATTCCATGGCTCCACCACCCTCTCAGTGAAGTAGCACCTCCTCCTTCTCCCTGAATCTTCCCTCCAGCTTCCACCCATGCCCTCTAGTGGCCCCTTCCTCCTTCCTTCAAGCACCTGACTGTTCCTCCCTATTTACCCTCTTCATGTACCTGAAGACCTCTATCATGTCCCCGGTCCCTCTCTTCCAATGTGTATATATTTAGCTCTTCGAGCCTCCCTCATAGGTCCTGTCCCCAAGCCCCAAATACTTTTGGTGCCCTCCTCTGGACCCTCTCCAGGAGGCCAATGTCCTCTTCAAGTGTGGCCTCCAAACTGCACGCAGTACTCCAGGTGCGGCCTCACTGAGCAGTTATACAGAGGAGTATCACTCCTCCCTCTGGAGGTGATCCCCCAGCGATGCATCCCAGCATCCTGTTGGCCCTGGCTGCTGCCCTCCCACAAGTCTCAGAGTTGTTCATCTTGACATCCACCACCACCCCCAGGTCCCTCTCAGCCATCGAGACTTATAGCATTTCCCCCCCCCAGGGTGTACACTTGGCCTGGGTTTCTGGCCCCCAGGTGGAGCACCCTGCATTTCCCTGCATTGAACCTCAGCTTCCACATTCTAGACCATCTTTCCAGAGCCTCCAGGTCCCCTGCAGGGCCACCCTCCTCCTCCCATCCACCACCGCCCAGTTTGAGTCATCTGCAAAGAGACTCATCTCACTCCTGATTCCTGTCCTTATGTCAGATATGTAGGCGTTGAACAGAAGGGGCCCAAGGACTGATCCCTGTGGGACCCCACTAATGACCCTCTGGGTCCGGTCCTGGAGCCAATTGCCTATCCATCCGATCATCTGGTTCCCCACCCCCATCTCCCCCAGCCTATCCAACAGGCCCACGTGAGGAACAGAGTCAAATGCCTTGCTGAAGTCCAGAAAGAGGACATCCACCGGTCTACCCAGGTCCAAGGCACCCGCCACCCAGTCACAGAACTCCATCAGGCCTGTCCGACACGACTTCCCCGGGATGAATCCACGCCGTCCACCGTCCAGGCACCCCAGCTCATTCAGGTCCCCCCCAGCCTCTCCCTGACAATGCCCTCCATCACCCTGCCCACCACCGATGTCAGGCTGACAGGCCCGTAGTTCCCTGCCACCTTCCCTGATCCCCCCCTGTGGACAGGCACCACACGTGCCACCTTCCAGTCCTGGGGCACCCACCCTGTCCTCAGAGAGATGGTGAAAAGCTCCGCCAGGGGTTTCGCCAGGACATCTGCAAGTTCCTTCAGCACTCTGGGATGCAACCCATCCGGCCCCAGCGCTTTCTCCGTCTCAAGGGAGCTGAGGGCCTCCCTCACTCTCTCTGCTGTGATTTCCACTTCCGGCACCCCCTCTCCCTGCTTAGCCCTCCCCACCCGCCCAGCGATGCCCCCTCCCAGACCTGCCGATCGGCAAGGGTCCCCTCCTCAGTATCTCGGTCTCCTCCCATGTATGATGCAGCACCCCCATTTTCCCTGGTAAAAACTGAGGCGAAGCACTCATTCAGCACCCAAGCCCACTCTCCCGGGTCCCGTGCACATCCCTCCCCTGATCCAATCCTGCCAATCCGCCCCTTCACCCCTCATCCCTCCCCAATGCATCCAAAGAACCCCCTTTCCCTCTCCCAATTTCCCTGGCCAGGTTCTGCTCCTCCTGCCCCAGCCACCCCCACCACTCTAGTGGCCCCTCTAGCCATCAGCCCGCACTCCCCCCAATCCCTCCATTCCCCGAGCACCCGAACTGCCCATAGGCCGTTCTCCTTCCCCACACCACCCCCCGGACCTCCCTGGCCCACCAACAGGGCTCCCGGGCCCCACCGCATTTTCGTCCCACTCTTGCACAGGTGCTGGTAGCATCCCGCACCCCTCTCCAGATGATTCCCCACCTACTATCAGCGTCCATGTCTGACTCAATCCCATCCAAATGCTCCCCAAGGATCCTTCCCATCTCCTTAAAATCCGCCCCCCTGAAGTCGGTTACCTCCGTCCCTGTGCAGCCTTCCACCCCTCCTAGGTCCAGGCAGAACCAGACCGTGGCATGGTCACTCCCCGCCAATGGGTCCCCCACCTCCAGGCCCCCAATCTGGTCACTGTCCGCCAGGACCACATCCAGTACCCGTTCCTCTCTGGTCGGCTGCCTCACCCACTGAGTCAGGAACGCGTCTCGAAAGACATCCAACAACCTCTGTTCCCTGGTCACAGAGGACGTCATAGTCTCCCAGTCCGTTCCTGGCACGTCTAAGTCCCCCATCTGTTTAACTTCAGTAGTTAGAAATGTTAAATCATCCCAAAAAGGGGTGAATTCTGAGAGCAAGCATTTGAGTGTAAGTGGAGTCACTTCCAAGGCCTGTATGGTGGTAGTAGTAGATTTGCTGCTGGTGCCCTGCTGGGCCTTGGCTCTCTTGCTGAGTTTTTCTGGGGTCACGGGCGGCATACGCTTCGAGGAGGGTGACAAATCTCTGCTTCCATTCTTACCCTAGCAGAACTTCCTGGTTGTAAAAAGATGCAGTCCAGAACAAAAGTAAGCAGAATAGTAATATTTTAAATTTATTAAAGACAAAATCAGATATTGGGTAGAGGGAGCAGTTGTGGAGAGCTGTTGCCCTGAGTACTGCATCATGTGGTCTCCCGGATTCAGGTTTTTTCAATGAATTGATGAGGTAACTAGGTCCAATTATAAGTCAGGCATAAGGACTTTACTCGATTGGGTAGGGGTCACTCATCCTGATAGGACTATCAACCTGGGAGTGCTTCCAGATATTCTGAGTGATCACTGTCCAGTCTTTTGTGAGTGGTCAGTTAAATTTATTAAGTGTCCACCTAAGTACATAGAATTTAGAAATGTGAAGCATTTAACTCCTGAACTGGTTGAGATAGCCTGTACTGAAATTGACTGGACTAAACTTGATTCCATCAATAATTTGGATACATTGTTGGAAATGTTTACTTCATATTATTATACTATAGTTAATAAGCTTGCACCATTAAAGAAAATGAGGATTTGGCTAGTAAGCAAAAATGGTTATCCCCTGAGTTATTGCACTAAATAAGAAACTGAGATAAAAGTTGGAAACCATACAAAATTATTAATGATTCTCTCTCTCTCTCTCTCTCTCTCCAGAATTAAAAGCTTTAAGAAATCAATGCAGGTGTGAATTTTGAAAGGCAAAAATTAAACATGCCTATCTGAACAACATAAGGCATTTGGTAATCCAAAAATAATCTGGGAAACTCTTAACAACTTAATTGGGTGTGGAAAAAAAGACTCTTCTATTTCTGCACAGGTTGGGGATTAATTAATCAGTGGCACCTTTCTGGCCTCTGAAACTTTTAACAACTTTTTCGGAGATCTGGATAGCTACAGAAAACCTTTTCAGGGCAATCCTTCTAGTGTCATTTTACAGGCTAATGAAAATGACCACCTTAAATTTTATTTGAAACAAGTTATCCCTGACATTGTTAAGAAATATGTTCAGAAATATGATCCTCAGCCCCATACCTCTCATGATGTAATAGACTTCAAAATTATTAAGCTGTGTATACATTCTTTTTTCTACCCTTTTACAGTTATTTTTAATTTTTCTTTGTCTCATAGTGTTTTCCCAAGCTACTGGGAGTTGGCTAACATTATTACAGTATTAAAATTTGGTAATCCATCTTTGTTATCTATTTATCACCCGATCTCTTTGCTATCACCTCTCTCTAAAATCTTGGAGAGAATTATAATGGATCAAACCCTTGAACATCTAGAAAAATATTGTTTGCTTATGGATTGCCAACATGGTTTTAAGCCATTACATAACACTGAGATGGCCTTGGTGGGGTTCACATGTGCCATTCAGGGAGCCCTTGATGAAGGGTAATCTGTCACGGCACTGTTTGTGGAAATAAATGTCGAAAGCTTGTGGGATAACAGATGGACACTGACACTGAAAATGCAGTTCTGCAGAATCTTCTGCTTGGATTTATTGACAGCATTAAAGGAGAAGTCTCCCATAGTTTCACACCTATATTTTCCCAACTCCTTATGTGTAACTGTTGTGAGCCTCCGCCAGTTGTCAGCAGTCCTATTGCTGTCCAAATCTAGATTATAAATAAAAATATACAGTCCCCAGAAGTTATCAATGGCTTGTCCTCCATTTTACCATCAATGTTGCTGGAGAATGATGTAATCAGAGCAACAGATAATGATGTTGCACTAAATGCAGTTCCACTAGTAAACCAAACCCACATTGTTCAGTTTCCTACTTGAGTAATGGAGGAACCCTGCAAGTGTTGCACACATCCTGAAGTGCAGGTCTAATAGGGACTAGGACCATATGAGTATGATGCAGCACTGATTTGAGGTATATACAGTATTCAAATAATGAAGTGCCTGTATGTGTTGTGTTACTGTTTCTGTTAGCAAAAACAGTTTACTCAATAAATGACTCTGGGTACAACAAGAGTGTTAAGTGGTATTATACAGCTGTTGTATTATGTTGTGTGTGTGTTAGCATTCTCTGTTTTGATTGACACTAGCAGTGAGAAACACTCTTGCAAATATGCCCCTTTCCCTTTGTAAGCAGGCAGTCAGTAATTGGATGGCTGCTGTAAGGCAATAAAGAATTCAGTTATATCAAGGAATAGGTTACCAGAAAAGCATTAGCTGCATCATATGGAAGAGGGGTACTCTAGTGGTTAAAGCACAGGCACAAGAAGTGAGAGACTCTGGTTCAAATCCTAATAGAGTCCCTTACTCTCTGGCCTTAACAAGTTCCCAGTCTCCTTGAACTGCAATGGCCCTCAGGTCCATGACTTTAAAAGTGCCCCATTCCCATTATAAATCATTAGCAGTGATGTAAGAGCTACAGCACTTCACTTTCAAGGTACTAAGGATAAGCTGTGGCAGGCCCCCATCCCCCGCTTTGTAATGCCATCATTTGAAGTAGGATGTCCCTCACAAATCAGATGCTACACCTCAGCTATTGTAGGTAAAGAAACTAATCAGTCTCAGTGTTTGTAGTGCTCTGTATTTGCTTAGCTCACTCCTCCCATGTCATATGCATTCTGTGTCTTGGTATTTCCAGTCAGAAACTCAGATTTTAAGGGGTATTTGAAATGTAAAACAATACACTTTATTAAATAAATGATCTAGCTATCCACTTTCAGGCTGCTGAAAGGGGATGTGTATAATTCAGTCTTGTGTGACCCTTTGGTAAACCGCCCAGGCCGACCTTGTAATGAATCTTCTCAATGTTGTTCACCTGGTTCAATACAGAATGACTGATTGACTGCTTGACTGATTGGTTGATTGACTGATTCAGTCTACTGCTCTCCACAACATGTTACAACTGTCTCACAAAGAGAAATGAGCAGCACAAAGAAACAGTTTGTTTCCTGTGAATGAAATACTATTAGATGTATTATTTGCTCTACACATACAGTATTAAGGCTACAAGTACTACTTCCTGTGTCAGTTGCATGACAGGACTGCCTTAAGCCATTGCAAACAAACTAAAATCAGGCTAGGCAGCATTGGGGAAGGGAAGGGAAGGGAAGGGAACATTGTTTAACCAGGAGTAGCACACTAAGCCGAAGCTTGTTTCCAGATGCGACCTGGGAGCACAAGAAAGTTAAGTGACTTGCTCAGGATCACACAGTATGTACCTAGGTGGCTGTGGGATTCAAATCCAGGTCTCCAGATCTGTAGCTTAGAGACTTAACCCACTGTGCTATACTGCCACCAATGCCTCATTGAAACCCTTATGATTTGTTCTGCACTGTTGCTGCAGTGACATCAAGGAATGGGAGGGGCTGTATTACAAGTGATTCATTTGCATGTAAATGGAGGCTTGCTTGACATTTTACTACCTTGTGTCAGAGCCTCAAACTCTAGATATTTGTTGCAACAGAAGACATGGCTGATCTCTGATTGACATATGTACAGTACTTGATGTAATGTATAATAATTACATCAAACATATCCAAATCATAAATATACAGGAGTCTTCTCCTTTAACAAAATTAAAGCGGACTGTCACAACTGAATTAAATCAAAATTAAAAAGGTTTCCAGAAATAAAGCAGCCAGCTTAACTTTAGTGTGAAACATTAAAATACAAAAAACAATGTGAGTAGTACTAGGACATACTAGTCACAGGAGGTGTTCTCCCTTCAACACCTCTCTCCATTCTGACTAGATAGATTCTATACAGGTGTCCAGTCATCAGGATATCATGGGCCATCTCTAACAGATGTTATCTATAGGCCTTGGGTACTATAAGTTGTTTTACCACTTCCCCAGTTCTGGGGTTGGTGCATACTCTATATAACAGCCCCCTCTGTATTTGGTACTTATCATGTTCAGTACAGTTTGGTCCCAGTGGAAAAAAAACATTTTAAACTTTCATACCTTTATAAGGTAGAAAAAGAAATGGGCAGACTCGATGGGCCTTGCGGTCCTTATCTGCCATCAACGTCTATGTTTTTATGTTTCTATACCTTGGTTGCATTAACTTAAAATCATCCATATCAAATCCTTTTGTCTTATATATCTCATTAGGTATCACAATTTCTTTTTTATTTAAAGTGCAAACATCCTTTTCTGTTCTCTTCTGGTGTTGAGGCTTCCTGTCTTTTCCTATGGGCCCATAGACATCCTCTTCAAAAGGAATAACATGTCCCAAAGTTTTATATTGTTGAGCCTGTGCTCTAGTTACCACAGCAGAGATATTGGAGGTTAACAGAGTCTGAAATTGGGGGTGATCATGGCCTATAAGGACAGATACTGGGAGGTTAGGCACAACACCTCTCCACACAAGTCCCTTTATACGAGAAAAGGTCCTGAAGGAACTGGAAGTAATAAGAGTTGATAAAGCAATGGGGCCAGATGGGGTGCACCCCAGGGTCCTTAAAGAACTAAGAGAGGTTGTGGCTGAACCTCTGGCTATCCTGTTTAGCCAATCACTGGAAACAGGGCAGGTTCCCAAAGACTGGAGGACAGCAGATGTAGTCCCCTTATACAAAAGTGGAAACAAAGAGGAAGCAGGGAACTACAGACCAGTCAGCCTCACCTCGGTAGTGGGGAAGATCATGGAAGCACTACTGAAGGAGAGATTGGTGGAACATCTGGTTGTCAATGGACTACAGGACCTAAGGCAGCATGGTTTCACCAGGGGGAGGTCATGTCAGACCAACCTCGTTGAATCTTTTGACTGGGTGACTAGGGAGGTGGATCAAGGGAGGGCAATGGACATAGCCTATCTGGACTTCAGCAAGGCCTTTGACACTGTGCCACATAGAAGACTATTACACAAACTGGGGAATATGGGTGTGGGCAGGACAGTAGTGTGGTGGGTAGGTAACTGGCTGGGTGGCAGGACACAGAGGGTGGTGGTAAATGGCTGTCATTCCACAGAGGGAAGAGGGACCAGTGGGGTACCACAGGGATCAGTGCTGGGACCGGTCCTATTCAACATCTTCATCAGTGACATTGCACAGGACCTAGAAGGCAGAATTTCACTGTTCGCTGATAACACAAAGCTCTGTAACACAGTAGACACACCAGAGGGTGTAGACAGAATGAAAAGGGACCTGCAGAAACTTGAAGAATGGTCAGGGGTTTGAAGTTGAAATTCAATGCAAAGAGTGCAAGATAATGCATATGGGGCAAAAACCCTGGCACAATATATCAGTTGGGGGTGAGGATATAGCATGCACCAAGCAGGAAAGAGATCTTGGGGTTATCATCTCTGATGGCCTCAAGGTAGGGAAACAGTGTGACAAGGCAGCAGGTAAAAAATAGGATGCTGGGATGTATAGGCAGGGCATCACCAGCAGGAAAAGGGAGGTCATAATTCAGCTATACAAGACACTAGTGAGGACCCACCTGAGTACAGTGTACAGTTCTGGAGACCATACCTACGTAAGGACATAGACAGGGTAGAGAAGGTTCAGAGGAGGGCAACAAAGATGGTGCATGGATTGCATCACAAGTCCTATGAAGACAGGTTGAAGGAACTGAACATGTACTCCCTGGAGGAGTGGGGGAGAGAGAGAGGGATGAGAGACATACAAGTATCTCACAGGGAGGAACAGGGTGCAGGAATACACCATTTTTAAGCAAAAAGATGTTCCAGGACTAGAGGGCATGGGATGAAGTTGAGGAGGATGATTCAGAGGAAACATGAGGAAGAATTTCTTCACAGAACAGGTGGTGGACAAGTGAAACACCCTGCCAGAGGAAGTGGTGGGGCTGAAACAATCACGGGATTTAAGAATGCATGGGATAGACATAAAGGAATTCTGGAGGTCAGGGGTAAGGGGCAACAGACTTGTAGGAAAACATAAACTGAATTTACAAGCTCAAATGGGCAGACTGGGTGGGCCATAGGCCCTTATCTGCCGACACTGTCTATGTATCTATGTACCTACTTTTAATTGTTGTGCACAGCCTTATATAGTGAGCATTGTTTCCTTTACTGGATAAAAATGTACATCTCCATGATTACAGGTCACTCCTGTGATTGGTCCCCCAGGTATAGGTTGTTCCTTAAATACAGCAGCTTGCACCAATGTTTGCTTGCGCCCTGAATCAAGGAGCCCGGTAACTGTCTGAGATCCTATTTGCACAGGTAGTACATACTGGCCTGGATATTCAAACTGCGCCATTCTGAGGCGCAAGCCCTTGCGCTGCTCAAAATAGTTGCGCAGGGGTGTGGCCGGGGTGATATTCAAAGGAGTTGCGCTATTGCGCAACCCCTTTGAATATCACTCCCCAGCCACATCACTTGCGCATGGCGCAGTGGAACTTGCGCCACCGCAAGTTGCCAGAGATGAGCATTAAACTTGCGGTGGCGCAAGTACCATTGCGCCATGCGCAAATTTCCGATATTCAAAAGGTGACATGCAAATGGGGCCATAATTTATGCAAGGCGCAGGGGGGCCATTTGCATCTATTTATGGCCCCATTTGCATGCCATTTGCATGTAGGTGCGCCGATCCCCGAGGACTTGCGCCTGGCCAAAGCCTTTTTTTTGGGCTCAAGGTTGTGCAGGCGCAGGTTGGGGTTGCGATGCACAACTCTGCACAACCCGACTGAATATCGGGTTGCGCAGGTTATGCATGGATCCTCCCCCTCCTGTTGAGCATGCATTCATTTGCATTGCTCTCTTGCGCAACCTGATGCCAGTGGTGTAACTGCCTCCTGCTGAATATCGCAGAATGGCGCATTTTGGACTTGCGCATGCGCAACCCTGTTGTGCATGGCGCAACCCTTTTGAATATCCAGGCCACTGTCTCTAATTGGCAAGAACAAAGTGTGTTGGTTCTGCCTTTATCTTTGGCCAGAAACATGCAATATGACCTTTAGCTTTACACTCTCTACAGATAATATCAGGATTATACCTTCTTCCTGACTTGTTAAATGTTTTAGTTCCAGTGTTCCCCGTATTCCCAGAAGGACTATTAGTCTGTATAGGGGTAACAGTAGTAGGTCTTAGAATGGCATGTTGGTTTGGAGGACCGCTTTTCTGTAGATGTGGCCTGGCCACTATATAGTTCTCAGCTAACCAGATTGCCATATCTGATGTCTCTGGGTGATGTTCTTTTACCAATAATTGAACGTCTCAGGGTAAAATCTGGATGAATCATTCCAAAATAATAGCTTTGAGAATTTGATCCACTATTTGGGTAGCTGGTTGTAACTATTTCACATATAAGTCCTTTAATTGGGTGTATGCATCCTGAGGGTTATCAACAGTATAGAACTTGTAGGTTTGAAACCTCTGTCGATATGTTTCCACATTGATGTCATATCTCTTGAGGATGGCTTACTTCACCCAGTCATAGTCATTAGCATGAGCAACCTCAACCCAGCTGTAGGATAGCTAAGCCTTCCCCGTGAGATGAGGAGCCAACCAGATGACCCACTGGTCCCTTGGCCATGCTCATGCAGTGGCCACTCTTTTAAAGGTAATTATATATGCTTCGATATTGTCTGAGTCCAATACTTTGACCATTTTAATGTCTTTCTGCCCCATCCCTGAGGCTGACAGGGGTCTACTAGCACCCAGGGCCTGTATGGCATGGAGTGTATCAGTCCATCGGGATTTACTTTCTTTTCTATCTCTTTCTGTCTGTCTCTCCAGCTCTGCTTGTTGCACACACAACCATTTAAGTAGTTCATCAGTCTCCTCAGGGGGTGCTTCTTCCTCTGGCTCACCCCCCGCTAGCTTGAGCCATTCCCTCTTTTTCATCCTCCATCTTCACCTGTTGCTCACCTGCTGTTCTTTTGGGCTCCTTTCTTCTGACCACTGGATCCAAGCCACGCAATAATGGTATCTGATATTTGGCAACTACCTATCTTGTGGCAAATCCAGGAAGCTTCAGCTGATCTGTCTGGTCCTCATCCATCTTGTCAAGCTGCATCCGATGTCCACCAGGACCTTAGGTCAGACCCTCCACCTGTGAAACTATACCAACTGGAATCCCACCACTGCCACCATGTGTCGAAGGCTTGTGGGATAACAGATGGACACTGATACTGAAAATGCAGTTCTGCAGAATCTTCTGCTTAGATTTATTTACAGCATTAACAAAATTAAAGCGGACTGGCATGACTGAATTAAATCAAAAATGAAAAGGTTTCCAGAAATAAAACAGCAGGCTCAACTTCAACATGGAACACAAAATACAACAAACAATATGAGTAGTACTAGGACATACTAGCCACTCAGGTGTTCTCCCATCAACATCTCTCTCCATTCTGACTAGATGGATTTTATACTTAGAATTTATAGGGGGCTGGCCTAAGAGATTGGTCCACCCCTCTGTCAATCAAAACAGTTCCTTAGAACCTTAGTGAACACCTTAAAAACAGTTGTATAAACTTCAGTTTAACTTTTATTCATCATGAAAACATCATATATATTGCTGTATGCACATATACTAAAAAAATGCATTCTGGATCCAGAGTTTAATCTGAGGTATCATCAGCAAGTGCCGCCCCTATTAAATCAATGCATAAAGAATGTCTAAGAGAGGCTGGCCAACTCTATAGAGCAGGATTACTGGGGCAGTGTTGCTGAGGTACCTCTATGGCAGAGAAACAATGCAACTGAATTTGCAGCCAAACTGAACAGGAAAAATGAGCAGGTAAGACCTTCCGACCTTTGGAAAGCTGCCTGCTCACACTTACCCTGCAAAAAGATCTTCTCCCTAACTTACAGAACCCAAAACCTAATTCCTGTGTTACCATGCACACATATGAGAAGTAGCAAGGGTTCCTAACAAACATTGCAGTGGCGCAGACTTGCAAAGCCACGGCTTTTGTGGCTGTTATGAACTATAAGAGCCTGTAACCTGGGTAAAACTTAATAATGTTTGAATGGCTTTATTCTTATATATTATAATATCCTAACTGAAATGCGGACACATAATGGTGAGCTCTACAAACATATAGCGAGAGAGAGCAGCACACGCTTTCTAATAGGGCTACAACCTAATGCCTGATGTGGGTTGAATTTAAAAAAGTTAAATACTGACAATGTTTCTATTACTTTACAGGCTAAGTACAACTAGCCCTAACACCTCAGTTACCACTATAAATATTTATACTAAAGATGTCCATCTGACTACATTTAATCAAACTGTTATTACAGATCACTCCTAAATACGGGGCGGGGGTATTTTCACTGCGATACCTTCACCCTTCTGCAATTAATACTATACAAAAGCGAGGAATTCATACTGGGATTTTACATCAGAAATGGAGGTTGGCATGAGGATTCAAAATGAAATGCCATCCTGTCTTGGTGGAACTGTCAGAGGACAAACAGATATAACAAAAGCTAAACAGTATGCAATGGGTGGCCATTCCATTAAAATACAGTTTGCAACAAGATACTGACATATAACAACTAAGCTGACTCACATTAATTCTGTTCATACTTAAAACAAGTTCTGACAGTACTGGGGGTTTTAAAGAATTACAGGGACCCTATTACACTTACCAAGACCTTCAATTTGGTCAGACACTGATTGCTTGATGGTGTTCTTTCTAATTTCCATTTTCCTGGTGATGTTATTATCTAGGTCCATGACTATCTCACTAATAGATCTCATTGTACTAGAATTGGCAATAATTTTCCCTCCTGAGCCCCATTAAGTGTGGAGTACACCAAGGGTCTATTCTTGATCATCTTATTTTTTCATTATACATGAATGCTGCTCCTTCCATTTGTTCTCGAACTACCATGATTTGATATGCAGATGATGCAGTTATTTATAGTTTGGATTTGAGACCTAATGAAGTTTTGGAAAGGGTACAATTTGATATTGATTTGTTTCAGAATTTGATGTCTTCTTATCACATTGTTCTTAATTCAAACAAAACTAAAGTTATGCTTTTTTCTAAACAAATCATTAAGCATGAAAAACTCCACACCGTTGTTGCCCAGGATGAGAATCTCATCAAACTGGTTAATAGTTTTAAATATCTGGAGATAACAATTGACTCTGAGCTATCCTTTGAACCTCATATTAATTACTTAAGAAAGTCTACATCAGAGACTGAGCTAACTCTATAGGGTTAAGCAATTCTTGACATGCGAATCTAGGAATCTACTTGCCCACAGATTTTGTTGAGTGCAATGGATTATGGCTTAGTCATTTATTCAGCTATTTTGGGTAAATTACTTGAGAGACTGAGGGTTACCTATAATTCTATACTTCAGTGTCATGCTTCATTTTCCTTTTGAACCCACCACTGTCTCCTGTTTAAAATTCCAATAGCCTGTCTTTTGAAAATAGGATATCTCACAAACTGGGTACCTAGATGTTTAAGGTGAAGAACTGCCTTTTCACTTGCTGTTTCTGCTTTATTACCCAGGTTTCTTTAACCCCTATGGTACTAGGTCTCAATCTAAGTTCACTTTTAAACTTCCTCAGTTTAAAAAGTTTTTGGACAGAGATCTATATTATATAGGTCTCCTTTGCTTTTAATACTCCGCCTAATGATATTATTGAATAAGAAACAGGTTGGTCTTTGAAATCAAGGTTATAGTACTGGTTGATGGATAATGATATTTGCAAATGTTTAACATAACTGGCTATGTACTATTTGTATTTTGTATTTTTTGTATTCATTGTATTTATGATAGTCTGTCCTACTGCTATTTTTGTTATTTGTTATCTGAGCTAACTTGATGAAAAAAAGCAGTTTTGCTCATCCAGCTCACAAGCATAAAAAATAAAAATGAAATGAAATGAAAATTAAATATTATAAGCTATACGAAAGTCCTGATGTGACTTGAAGAACACTTTCCTAGACCACTGCAGACTTTCATCTTCATTGGCAACAACATATCTGTCTCATGGTGGCTGTCTTTAGTATTACACTAAAAATTACTGACCTGGCGTTGATAACCCTTTGTTAGGGGTTTTGCAAAGATATCTTGAAGAGGTCTAAGAATCTCAGTGCCTTCAAGGTCTGCCTCAAACGTTTCCAGTTTCTTGAAGGCTGATTCCATGGACTTCTGATCATATTTCTCACTGGTTCTAATGGGGAAAAAGAGTAAATAATCTTGATGATAATTTGTCTCTGCAGGTCTTCAGGCTGAGAGAGATAGGAAGTGTAAAGATTTACATACTTAAAATAGCAGCAGACTTTAACAAGGAAAGTGACGTAATTTCTTTCTGTGGCTAAATTGTGGATCATGGCAGTAACTAGAAATAGGTAGGGTCATCAAGTGATTACATCTTTGTTGTCCTGTCATGCAATCAGCACTGGATGATGCTTTTTATTCAGTGAGTTATTTCTTATAGGCTCTATAAAAATATTCTTTGTAAAGAACTTTGTTCATGCATCAGGTATGTGTAACAACACCACAAAAGTAGGGAAAATGGCATTAGGGTTTCCAACCCTAACTCCTCCCCCAAGAAGTAAAAGGAAAAATATTTAGGGTTGTGGGTCTCTGGAGCCTTGATGAATTAGTGGTGGAGTAATCCTTGTGGTTGTCAACCCTAATGCTCATCATTCCCCTGCTGCCTGGAGACTCCAGTCCAAAGCACAAGGTGCAGCTCCAAGCCAGTGCCACATAGTGATACAATCTTCGAATGTAGAGAAGTATGTCTTCCCACATGTTGTCAACACAATTTGCTGTACCTGTGCACTTTGAATAAAGAAAGGAGATCATGGATAGTATTGTTTGCTCAGGGAATGTGGTTAGAATTAGGGTTGACGACCTCAAGGAAGACCCCACCACTAGTTCACCAAGATTCTGAAGACCCAAGACCCTAATGTTCTTTTTCCTTTTGCTGCTTGGGGGGTGGTGGTGGGGAGGAGTTAGGGATAAAAACTTTACTACTACTTTTTTGGCATTACATTAACCTAACAAGTGCATTAACAAAGTTTTTTTGCTCAGAAATTCCTTTCTATTTGAGATAGTGGAATTGTATCCTCATTAATGCAGGTCCCTTTGGGACCTGAATGAACAGGTGTATATATGCAGAACTGTTTAGGCCATCCACCATAGGAAGACTTCTTCTGTATGCAGAAGTGCAGGGCCTGGCACATTCACTCTTTTCACAGTCATTCTTTACACATTCACTCATCACACATTCATTATTTTTTTTATTTAATTTTGTCCCCAAGTTTTCAATAGATGTTGACTGCACTTAACGGAGAAGTGCCATCTCTGTGAGTATAACTCCATTCCATTATGGCTCTCCAAGGCAAACATCTTTATTTTGACCTGATTTAATGCTCTTTATTAACACATAATGCTTGCACTAAGGCCACGGGATTAGCTAAATCTGAATACATTAGATCTGCCTTCCTCACAAATATAAATACCCCATCAAAATTCTGGAAGGTGATCCATGCCATTTTCATGCCCCAATCCAACCCTCCACCCCAGGTCCTCAAAATAAACAACTCTCTGGTGGCCGACCTGAGCACAGGTGCTGCTGAATTCAACTCCTACTACACCATTTGCACTACTGAGCTTCTAAAGGCAATCACATCCTTCCCATCCCCTCACTCCTCCTCTACACCATTACTCCCATCATCCCATACCCCTACCTTCTCCTTCTCCTTCTCAATCATCACCCCTGAAGACACTCTAAAAGCCCTCCCCACAATCAACCCTTCAACAGGCTCCTCCTCTGATAACCTTGACCTCAAGCTTCTCTCACTTTCCATTTATACCATTGCTTACTCTCTCTCTCTCATTCTAAACCTCTCCTTTACAATTAGCTCAGTCCCCACCTCATGGAAACACAACATGGTTTTCCCCCTACCCAAAGGTAGATACTCCACTTCTCCTAGTAACTATTGCCCCATCTCCCTCCTCTCAACTCTTGCTAAACTCTAAGAACACCTGGTACTCTCCTAACGTAGCTCCTATCTCTCTAATTCTTCCTTTTTTACCCAGTTCCAATCTGGTTTCAGGAAATACCACTCCACTATCACTTCCCTGCTCAGGCTTACTGACTCCATCCTAACAGGGATGGACAATGGCTTTATCACCTCAGCCATTTTTGTAGACCGTGCCATAGGGTTTGACATAGCCTCACACTTCCTACTCCTAGACTCTCTCTCAACAGCAGGCCTCTCGCCCTCTGCCACAAACTGGTTTAGGGCCTACCTCACTGGTAGAACTCAATCAGTTTGGATCTCTGGCATCACCTCCCCTTCCCTCCCTATTAAAACAGGAGTCCATCAGTGCTTTGTGCTTGGTCCCCTCTTATTCTCACTCTTCCTAAATGACCTACCTTCTGTCTTCTCACCTTCATCCTCCATCCTACACATGTATGCTAATGATACAGTTTTGTATGCATCTGGCTCAAGTCCTGCTGAGGTTACAACCAGTCTGCAGCATGATTTCAACAAAGTTCAGCTCTGGTTTGCTAACGATCACCTCTTTCTCAACATGAGGAAGACTGTCTCCATGACCTTCGGCACTAGGCAGAGAATCTAAAGGCTCCCTAACCTTCCCTCCTTCCACTCCCCGGATGGGACTACTCTTGAGGACACTTCCTTCTTCAGATGCCTCATGGTCTGGATGGACAAACACCTCAACTTCTCTGGACATATTGCCATCATCCTGAAAAAACTATGCCCCAAGCTTGGCACCCTGTTCAGGAACTGTAGCTGCATTCCTCTTACAGCTGGGCACAAAATCGTCCAGAAGATGATCCTCCCCATTTGTTACTACTGTGATGTAGTTTATAGTGCTGCTCCCAAAACATCCCTGACCAGATTGGACACACTATTTCACTCTTTCTGTCACTTTGCCCTTCATGAACCCTGTCACACACAACTATAATCTCTACCATGCACTATCCCACCCCTCTCTCTCACAAAAAGATGCCTATCCCAGTGTGCTAAGCTCACTTCTAAACCCTGGTTAGGGTCTCTCCCCAACTACCTCTCTTACTCTTTTATCCACACCTCCATCTCCCACTTGTTCCCTTAGATCCACTGACTCATGCACCTTAGTAATCCCTAGGTGCTCCACCCAAGTTGGTCAATCTGGCTTCTCGTACAACTTTCTCAAAATCTGGACACCCCCCTCAAATTCGCCACTCCTCCTCCACCTCCTCTCTCTGATCTGCCTTACTCAATTATCTCTCTTCGAACTGCACCTGTCACAACCCTCCCTAACTACGCACTCACCTAATATATAGTCATCTCTCCTTACCTGAATCTTCCCTGCCTATTGATCCTTCCTCCACTCTCTTGTAGCTACCGTTCTTCACCTCATCCCTTGAAGCCACCCTCCCTAACTACCCACTAACCATGTATAGTCATTCACCCCTTGCCTGAATTTACCCTGTTGATTGATCAATCCTCTATGCTCTTGTACCTACCTGTCTTCACCCCATCCCTTGTAGCCATGCCTAGCCCCTTGCAGGGTTCATCTACATCCTGAGGGGGCCCTGCCTGCTCTGCTCTCCCTCACCCTTCTCTTCTCCTCCTCCCTCCTACCCTGTCATCTCCTTGAAGCTTTTCCCATCCTCTTTCTTCCCTCATCCCCCTGTCATCCCCTTGCAGCTTTTCCCCCTCCTTCTCCCCCTATTCTTCAGCAGCCTCCCTCATCCATGTGCAAGGTTCCCAGCATCCTGTAGTGGTCCCTGCAGGCTGCACTCCTTCCACCTTCTGACCCCATCCCTCTCTCCCTTTTAGCCCTCCCCCCATATTTCTTCCTCTCCCGTTGCTCCCCTTTTTACCTATAAAACTGCACCCCCTGGCACTTTATGAATTTCCCTTACTTATGCACTTATAAATCTACTTCCTTGCCTCCCTTGAAGCCGTACCTGAATTTCACAATTCTTCTCTCTTAGTTACCCCATCTACCAGCCTTTATTTTATACTAAGTCCCTCCCTGTGTTTGCCCTCATGTTTCTCCATCTTTGTCTCTTATTGCCAAATGTTGTTGCCAAATGTTTTGTTTCAATGTTTGTAACTTTTTATAAATGGCACCTTAAATGTTCTATTGTTGTTACTCCATGTACACCTCCCCCCCAAGTCACACTGCAAGAAGAGTGACTTGTTATTCAGCGTGCTTTCCTGGTGAAACATTTCAATAAATAAATAAATAAAATTAAACACAAATTTTCTTGTGGTTAATAAGTTTTATTGACTTATTAAGACAGTACAAACGTTAAAACAGTCAGATACATTGCAAAGGTCTTATAGACTGTTATAGATGTCTGTAGAAGCAGAGAACAGAACATGCTGGCCAAATAGTAATGAACTGAATATACTAGCCGTGTAAGCAGTAGGATAATACTCTGTGCCTGGATGTACAACACCTATCCAGCTGGAGATTAACTTTGAAAGCATTAGCAGTTGGTGCATTGCATTACGGCTAACTCATACAAACATATCATACCTGGCCACATCCTGCTATTTTCTGCAGTATTTGACAAAGCAACAGAAATTATGAAAGGTCCAGGGCCGCTGTCCTCTACCTTATGCCTACAAAATACAACAGATCACACACACAAAGCAAACAGGTCTTCATTGTCAGAGAAGATACTATCCTTTACTGGTAGTATACCATGTCATCAGTATAGCAGGGTCCCCTATAACTCAGTAACAATCTCTCCAGCACTTGCTCCTAAATGCACCATGAGAAGAGACCATTATAGTAGCATGGTTGTGCCTACTCAGCCGATTCCCTCCCTAGGTTTCAAAAACAGAATGAAGGGAGTCCAGAGGGTAGTATATTTAAAGAGGGTATTGGTCACAGTATGTGATATTCTGGCCCAGCTGGCAACTTGAGCCATGGAGGTAAGTACCTCCCCCAGGGAAGGGATTATCTGGGACCACCATTTATACAGTAGGAGTCTTTTAAACTGCATACTGAGTGCAGTAGTAGTTTCAACTCAGAGAGACGAAGGTGAGGGTCCGGGGTCCGGAGTCCTAATAACAGCAACTCAGGGGACTGAGGCACATGCTTCCTAAGTATTTTGGACCTCATCTCACAGGTAGCCTGCCATAGGGGCTGGATCAGCCTGCAGGACCAAAGTATATGAATCAGGTCACCTGGGAGTTCCTGACACCTCCAACACAGGTCAGACTGAGCCAGCTTTGCCTTGGTGAGGACTACAGGAGTCCTGTACCAGGAGTGAATTATCTTGTTCTGTATTAATTGACTACTGGTGTCCATGTCCTGTGAGCTAGTTTTAGACAAGACTTTCACTCCAGGATCATAATAAGGGCATGCAGTGCTTTCTCCCATTTATGCTTGGATTCCTCTGCTTGGGATGGGTTGGTGCTCCAAATGGCCACATATACCCGGCTTGACTGTCCTCTTTCTAGGGCCAGTCATCACTCTACCTGGGAGATGTATTGCTCTTGGTGCTGCTTATGCCTGTATGTAAGGATGGAACTTCTTATATGAAGGAATTGCCAGAAGTCTTTGGAAGAGATCCCATAAGAGCTCTGCAGGCCCTCAAAGGAGTTAAGGGTATCTGCATCAGGAATAAGCATATCTCGAAGCAATGAGATACCACCATGTTCCCATGAGGGCCAAGCAATTGGTTGTTTATTGATGGTAATCTCATTATTGCCCCATAGTGGGTTAAGTTTTAGGAGAGATGGGGAGGCGCCCAACTTCTTATGCATCTTGGCCCAATATTCCAGAGAGGGACCTATAGTAGGATGAGAGTGAGTGCCCTCAGGGGGATGGTTAAATAATAATAGTACCAAGTAAGTATGCTGACATACCTCTCTCTCCATGTCCAGACGCTGGGGAGCATTGTGTTCAGGGAAAAGGAACCATTTTAATATCTGAGCCAGGTGAAAGGCCCATTTATACCCCTCTAACCACAGAAGACCCCAGCCCTCTTCCGATCAATGAGCTCTGAGCTTATTTCTACTGTACCTAGGTTTCTTACCCTCCCACAAAAAGGATCCCAGAAGGGAGTCTAACTTAGTAAACCAATAACGAGGTATTTTCAAAGGGATGTGGGAGAGAAGATGGCAGAGAGGGGAGGCAGTATAGTGCAGTGGTTTAAGGCTCTGAGCTGCAAATCTGGTGACATCCAGCAGACCAGACCTGGGTTTGAATCCCACAGCTTCCACTTGCATACTGTGTGACCCTGAGCAAGTCACTTAACTTCCCTGTGCTCCCAGGTCACTCCTGTAAAAAAGCTTTCAGCTTAGTGTGCTACTCCTGGTTAAACAAGTAAAAAAAAAAAAAGATAAATAATTTTTGGTGCTGTGACCATTTTAATTGCTGATATTTTACCTATAGGCGATAGTCAAAGAGATTTCCTTCTGTCCTGTTCTGTATGAATGGACGCAAAGAGTGGTTTCATATTCAGGTCCCAGATTTTATGCAGATTAGGAGAGATAGTAATGCCCTAGTGGGTAATCCCCTCCAGGGCCCATCGGAGCCCATGCTGAGTAACCATTTGAGAGGTACACTTAGAGTTTAAAGGTAGGACCTCTGTCTTGGCCTGGTTAATCTTGAGCCATGAAAATGTGAGAAATCTGACAAGGTGGACAGTGGGGAGGGAGGAGGGAGGGAGGTGACAATATTGGCTATAAGGGCAACAGATCATCCACATACATAAGAGCAGCGTATGCCCTTGTTCCCATCTGGACCCCGCATATTAAAGGATTTTGCCTAATAGCGGCCGCCAAGAGTTCTACTGCCAATATAAAAAGTAGTGGGGAAAGTGGGCAGCCCTGATGGGTACCCCTACCCAGTATGAATGGGGGTGACAGCATCGTATTGGTGAGTATCCGTGCAGCTGGGGATGAATACATTCTCCCAATCCAGGCCCAAAACCCAGCCCCCAAGCCCACAGTGAAAAGTACTTGTTGGACATATTCCCACTCCAGGGAATCAAAGGCCTTTTCAAAATCTATTGCAATGTCAGCAGTGGGGGAAGATAATGTTTGGGCTTTATGGATTAAATTTGCCAATGATCTAATATGGTCAGCGCTAAAGCAGCCCTTAACAAAGCATACTTGGGATGGGTTGATCAAACTGGGAAGGAGGTGATTAAGTCTATTAGCTAGTATCTTAGCTAATGCCTTGCTATCAGCATTCAATAATGAAATAGGGTGGTAGCTGGATACTTTAAGAGGGTCTTTACCTTTTTTTGGTAGGATAATAATAGTCGCCTCCCTAAGGGATGAAGGGAGAGACCCTATTTGCATTGACTCAGTAAATACTTGATGCAATACCGGAGAGATTATGGGTTGCAACAGCAACCACACTTCAGCAGGGAAACCATCCCCTCCTGGGGCCTTTCCCTTTTTAGGGAGAGGATAGTGTCTGCCACCTCCTGGGTTGAGATTGGGGCATCTAGGGCATTAGCTTGGGCTTCTGTGATTTTGGGGAGAGGTAGGGACTCCAGAAATGTGTGAACCCCCTGGGGTCTGGGGCTCTGCACGACTATATAATGAGGAGTAAATATCCATCATTATTTGATTAATACTTTGCACCGAGGTCTGGGTCCTACCCCCTGCATCCTCTAAAGCTGCCATATGCCTTTTGGCTAGCTGCTTTTTGAGACGGTATGCCAGAAGCTTACCCCACTTTTCTCCCCCTTCCCAATATTTATGCTTGAGTCTAATGATCGAAATCTCTGCCTTTCTAGAGACCAGCTCATTCACTTGCATCTTCAGAGAGGTGACCTTGTGACCTGCCTCTGACCTAAAGGAAGGGACACAAAGGGCCTTAAAAGCAAACTCTGCTTCTTGGAGTTGTCGTTCAAGCCCACTCAAATGTTGTTCCCTCCTCTTTCGGGGCCGGCTCGCATACCCTATTATTGTCCCTCTTAGAGTAGCTTTGAATGCCTCCCATGTGTACCTGCAGAGGTATCTGCTATGAGGTTATGCCGAAAAAATTCCGTTGCTTCCTTTTGAAGCCAAGGGGAAGTCTGGGTCATGAAGTATCAATGGGTCCAGCCTCCATGCCAGAGACTTAAGGAGAGGCGGGCCCCATGTGAAGGCAAGATGCACAGGGGCGTGATCCAAGATAACTAAGGGATGAATAAGGGTATTAACAGTGTTACTAGTAATAGTAGGAGAGGTGAGCCAGAAGTCTATTCTACTAAGAGAACTATGTCTTGGGGAATGAAAGTTGTAGTCTCACTGGGATGGGTGAAATATTCTCCAGATGTCCGTAAGGGCCAAATCTTGTTGCAATTGAGCAACTGCCATTAGAGCCCTGGAGTGGGGCTCAGTATTGGAAGGGGATCTATCCAGAAAAGGGTCCAGAGTAAGATTAAAATTGCCCCCTAATAAAATGGGGGTGTCTTCCGGAGCTATGGATACCAGCACCTGGGTCAACTTGTGAAAGAAGGAGGGTGAGTCCTCATTCAGAGCGTATATGTTACCCAGGATCAGAGGGTCCTTCCCAGTATCCATGAATACCACCACCCATCTACCCTCAGGGTCTCTCACTTGTCTCTGCAATTTCCATTGTAGTTGCTTGTGAAGCAGAATCACCACCCTTCTTTTTCTAGAGGAGGCCAAAGCATGAATGACCTGACCTACCCACTCCCTCTTCATTCTCTCAGGATCCCCCCCGTAAGTTTGGTCTCCTGCAGGAAGGTGACCCTCACTCCCAGTCTCTTAAGGTGGCCCAAAACTTGCTTCCTCTTGTTTGGGGTGTTAAGCCCTCTGACGTTCCATGTCAGACAAGTGATATCACCTGTTAGTAATAGGGAAAAATATTTAATTAAGAGATATATCAAGAACAACCAGCAGATAGGGTGCGAGGGCAGCCCAACCAGAAGAGGCAAATTTCTATAGAGCGTCACCAGATATGGCGAGAGTGGGTAAAGCCCATATACCCTGCCCCTACCAGATTATGACCTTATACTAACAAATAACAAAACATCTGTGTATGTCTCTTGTGAAACAAACATACATAAACACATTAACAAACTATATCCATTGTGCACAGTGTACCATGCAATTTGGGGATATAGAGGAGTCTCTTCAGTTGCAGAGCCCTGCTGTAGGCCAGCCCCTATTCCCAGGGCATTATCAAGGGGTAGTAATCCTTCCTTAGCACTATGATGAGTGCGGGGGGGAGGTTCCCCCCCGAGAGAATCGGGTAACCTAATACGAAGGTTGGACCACGTGGCTCATTGCAACCACAGATGGTTGAGAGAGCTGCTCCAGTGGTGTAGCTCAGAAGCAGGGGTAGTTAAAGTGGGACTACACAACATTTCTAATGAGGTGGGGGTTTGCAGGAAAGAAAGTGGAGGAGGACTGCCCACTATTTCGGTGAGCCTAGGGTTATTGCTGATGGGTTCCAACATGCTCTCACAACAAAAATCCTGGTGAGGTTAGGCTCATCACACCTATGAAGAGTGTACTGTAAGCCACCCACTGCAGGGGCTGGGAGATCTCCCCTTGATAGAAAAAAATAGTAATAAAAAAAAAACATACCAGAGGGGCACAGGCCTATGCCATTCACCACTTAGGACCTTACATAAAACATATCCTGGCTACCCATTCAGCACAACAATTTACGCATGCTGACAAATACTTTCATATTATATGACACAGCTTCCCAGTGGACCTCACCCCCCCCACACACACAAGTAAGCAAGGTAGAACCCACAAAAGTTCTGCTGTTTAATCAGATGGTGCAAAAGAGGCCTTCTTTGTCATCTAGACATGTCTGGAACTTTGATCAGGATGTCCACTGAGAGCTTGTTGGTAGGCCTCGTTGACTCCCTCCCAGTATAGAAGTGAAGCATCTTTTCTGTCACATGGCAGTGCAAGTCAGGGGTCAAGGTTGGGGTGAAAAGGGGCTCGAAAGTTCCCTTGCATGGGTAACATGGAGAAAGGATAGCAGATGGGTTAGCCAAGGAGATTGTCCTCTGACAATCAATTTAGACACCCCAAACTTGCCCCATACCTACAACTCCCTGGGGGATTAAAAGAACAGGAACAGAAAGAAAATAGAAGGATGACTACTTATCTGACCATGCCGGTGGGTTTTCTCTGATCGATTGCTCTGGAGAAGTAGAGCACTCAGGACAGTCCACACTGGAAGATGAGATCTCCACTGGTAGAGCCTTTGGTGGACGCTGCCCTCTGCTATCTGTAGCTCTGTTCTGCAGCTGGTGAGTAGTTGCTGATGGGGATAGGTAGCTGAGCTGCAACATAGGAGTAGGTCTGCCTTCCACAGTCGAATCCACAATGCCTGGGTGATGATCCAGAGAGCTGGGGTATAAAGCTTCATATCTATTAATGGTATGGTAGGCCTGTAATGGATCTGGAGCAACAGTGTCAATGCTTGTGGCCTCCTCTGTGTCGTCTTGCCCTCTCTCCGAAGGATGCTCCCGGCGGCCGTGTTTCTTTGAGGATTGCCTCTTTCAGTGTGTTTTTGGGGGGAGTTTCCAGTGTTGCTCCCTGATGTCTTGCCAAACTGCAGGCCTGCTCACTGGTGGAGAGGAGCGGCAATCCAACCTGTCGGTAGCAGTTTTTAACGAAGGGGCTCCCGGGGTAGTGGTGGTGAATTCTTGTGGCCAGTTGTGCTGTAAAAAATCCATGAGTGCATCAGGAGATTCAAAACTGTTCGGGACCCCATTATGCATAACCCACATCGTGGCTGGGTAACGCAAGGAAAAGGACAGTCCAATACTGTGCATTTTATGCCTTGCCTCAGAGTATGCTCAGCATTTGTCCTACAGATCCTTAGAGAAGTCCTGAAAGATGTGGATCCTATTCGATCTCCACACTACATTCTGTAACTCACAAGCTCTAGTTAGGACCTTCTCTTTGTCCCTAAAATCAATAAATCGGGCTATGACAGGTCGTGGTCTGTCATGGGCCTGAGACATGGGGCTAACGTATTGTATGGTGTGCACATTCCACCTGGAGTGGTATCAATGGGTCCAACTGCAGCATTTCAGCGATGGCTAATTGTAGACATCCCTTGGTATCTTTGCCTTCTACATGCTCAGGGAAGCCCAGGAAATGAAGATTATTACGGCGACCTTGATTCTCAAGGTCATCCATCTTACTACGCAGCATCTGTATGGTCCATTGTTGATCTCTTAATTCTGCCCTTAAGTCCTGAATATGAACCCTCCATTGCCGAGACCCACTGTTCGGTATGCAGCATACTGGCTTTAAATTTTTAACCACTTGGGTGTTTCGATTGGTTGCCACAGTGACTTGTGCCATCTGGACCATAAGTTGGCCGAACATCGCCTCAACTGACGGTTGCTCCCAGGTTTGTTGCAAGCAGCCTTCAGCCATATTTTCAGGCCTACCTCATCCAGGAGGATCTTCAGTAAAATAGCAATTTCCACACAGCAAATGAAGGCTTTTTGTATCAATGAAGCTAAATAAGTGTAGCATGAGTATTATCCCACAAGGTACAGCACAGTGAGAATATAATACCAGCTGATAGAAAAAGGATTTTAAAGGATATTTCCCTCTGTGTTGTGGAGCTGATCTTTAAGCTGCCATCATATTTAGCACCCCTAGTGGCCAGTCTAAACACAAATTTTCAATATTAAACTCCCTGTTTTTGCTTTATGCATATGCAATTTTTGCTTCGCAATGCCCGTGGTACCCAGAGTTCTGTTCTCCCAGTAATGTGAAGAGGCAAGTTGGAGAATAGAGCTCAGGGCAGCCTGGACCACTTTCAATACAAAATATGCAACCTAGTGGGATGTTGGAAGAGACAAAATACAAACATCTCTCACAGTGTCACCATGTATTTCCGAAATCAAAGGTCTGTTTATTTTGTTTTGCAAGGACAATCACTGTGAAGCCACTGAGTTAAAAAAAATGATCAATTACTTATTTTTGGCACTGCTCACTGACAAGGTTGAACTCTGCTCCCCCACCCCACTGGCTCCTGCCCTTATGCCCCTTCTTATCTCACTGAAAGAGAGTGACGGAGTGACTGCTGTTGGATTCCCAGTAACAGCACAACAGCAGGAGCTTTAAGGCTGCTTGACGTGTCAGATTTTCACACGTTTCCACTGATCCAAGTGAGGAGTAAAAACATGGGAAGCACTTTTGTTTGTGTAATGAAAGCAGGAATAACATGAACCGATCTGGGGAAAAATGCTCAGGAGGTTGCTGTCTCTCACAGTGTCCCCATGTATTTTTTTAAATTAAAGTGTTGTGTTCTTTTGTTTGACAAGGATAATCAATGTGCAGTTGCTGACTTGAAAAACTGACCCACTACTTGTTTTTAGCATCACTTGACTCCAAATTTGAACTATTTGGCAGCATTTCTTCTCGTTGATGCCACTGCTGTATATCTCCAGTTGCAGAGTTCTACTTTGTCCATGAGTGATGCCAAAAATAAGTAATTGATCAGTTTTTTAGCTCAGCAATTGCACAATGATTGTCCTTGACATACAAAAAACTCAAAAGTTTGATTTCAGAAATACACAGGGATGCTGTGAGAAACTTTTGTATTTCATCTCTCACAGCATCCCAGTTTGCTTATCCTTCACTGCCAGTGGTCTTGGGTGCCCTGAGCTCTATTCTGCAACTCGTCTCTTCATGTCACTGGGAGACTAGAACTCTGGGTACCACAGGCATTGTGGGAAAAAAATGTCACATGCTTAAAGAAAAATGAGGAGTTTAATATTAGAAGTTAATGTGTTTACTGAGGAGCTTAAAAACAGGACAGAATGAAGATGTTTGCCCTGGAGAGCCATAATACAGTGAGGTTAGACACAAAGAGATGGCACCTCCCTATTAAAACATGACATGTAGCATTTACAGTATTAGACGGAATGTCATTTCACATCAGAAGTACAAAAAGATGCCTCATCCAGGGTTTCAGAAATTGACATCTGTCACATTTATGAGGTGGTGTGAAAAAATGGTTATGTTGAAAATGTGAAGTCAAAATAATGAAAATTAGTAAAGTTGTAAGTGAACATTAAAATACTGCAACATGCACTCATAACCTTGGCATTTTACCATATTTGTACACTAAATTTTCAGCATAGCCTTTTTATTGCCCCACCTCATGAACCAGGTAGAACTTTTCAAGTCTGTGTTGAAAATCATTGGCGTCCACCAAAACATCATTCCATACCACAGGTGCAAAAATATTTTTGGCAGGATTTGAAAAATGACAGCTGTCACATTCATAAAGTAGTGTTAAAATGGCTGTGTTGAAAATATGAGGTCAAAATATTTAAAATTAACAAAGTTATGAGTGAATGTACATGCATTTCAGTGTACACTCATAACTTTGACATTGTTAAATATTATGACTACAAGATTTCAACATAGCCTTCTTCTGAACCCACCTCATGAACAATGGAAATGAAAATGTTCAAATCCTGCCCAACCGTGATTTCACCAAGCGACCTCAGAATTACTTTTCAGGAGATCATGTGATGAGCTAGTGGGGAAAAGACGTCTCTGAGGCTGCTTCCGGGTCGCGGCGAATAAAATATAGCATTTTAGCATTTTAAGACCCCACAACTTCAATTTAGCAGGGAGCTTCAATTGCTAGTATGGTTCTGAGTTTCAGAGAGTAAGTCAAGTTAAGTTAATAAGGAGTATATTCACTAGAAGCAGAAGCGGGCCTGGTTGATAGTATGGCCGAGATGGAAGGTGGAAGCCCCGAGCCTCTGGCTGCAAGATCGCCGGCTGTTAAGCACTCAAAACACCACTCCCTGGCTCCAGAAGAGAACGAAGATCTGCTGGTAGAAGAACGAAGGGGGCACGCAGCCTCAGATTATATTATTGAAATTAAACAGCTTCTGCAAGGACTTGTGGCTGATTTCTCTACATTGAAGCTGGCTCTACATGCTTTAACGCAAAGGGTGGGAGATCTGGAGGCCAGAGTTGCTTCACAGGAAAGGAAAATGGGGGCCATGAACCAGGAGGTGATCATTCTCAAAAGGCAAGTCAAAAAACTAGAGGATCGCCTGGAAGATCAAGAATCATGTAGTCGGAGGAATAACCTAATCATGGCGGGCCTCCCTGAGAAATCAGAAGGCTCAGACTGTGTAGCTTTCATGCAGGATCTCCTCCTGAAAATGTTCGGTCCAATGTCGTTTGGCAAATCTTATAATATTGAGAGGGCCCATTCCTCTTTGAGAGAAAACCCACCACCTGGAGCTCATCCCTGAGTCCTTATCATGCATTTCTTGAATTGCAAGAAGACACATGTATTGAATAAAGCCAATGCAAATAGAAATTTGCAGTGGAATGGGGCCTCTATTTGGCTAATACAAGATGTAATACCCTGTGTGGGAGAAAAACAGAAGGGCCCAGATATTCAAACTGTGCCAGGCTGTGGCGCAAGCTTGGGCGCAGCTCAACTTGGCTGTGCAGGGGTGTGGACTGGATGATATTCAATGGAGCTGCGCCATGGCTCAGTAGCATTGAATATCGCACCCTGGCCACCCGCAGCATGCATGGCACAGTGGCACTGTGCCAGCGCAAGTGGCCAGAGTGGAGCATAGGGATGCTCTAGCGCGAGTTCCATTGCGCCATGCACAGCAACCATGATATTCAAAACTTGACATGCAAATGGAGCCATAATGTGTGCAAGGTGCAAATGGGGCCATTTGTATGTCATTATGGCCCCATTTGCATGCAGGTGCATCGATCCCCGATGACTTGCATCTGGCACCCTGCCAGGCAGCAGCCGTCGGGGACCGACGCCCCCTGCTGCCGGCAGTGTGCTCCACAGCCCGATCGCAGGCAGTTGTATTAAAAAATAGAAACTAAGTCCAATATCCCTGGTGGTTCAGTGGACCACAGTCTGCCTGATCACAGGCATTTGTATAAATAAAGACATACTTCCAATATCCCTGGTGGTCCAGTGGACTGCTGTCTGCCCGATCGTGGGCATTTGTATAAATAAATAAATATTTCCAATATCCCTGGTGGTCCAGTGCACCGCTGAATGCCTAGTCGCGGGCATTTGTATAAAAAACAGACCTATGTCCAATATCCCTGGTGGTCCAGTGGACCGCTGACTGCCCGATCACAGGCATTTGTATTAAAAAAAAGTAATACTACCAATCTCCCTGTTGGTCTAGGTACCCCCTTCACCATCCTGGGCCCCACCACCCCGCACCCCCAGTCAGCTAGCGGGCGGCAGCACCCCGCCTGCCCCGCTGCCTGCCGACTGACACCATCGATAGGGGACTATACACCCATTGGTCCACAGTGTGAGCAAATGGGCATGCAGCCTATACCATACTATATTCCAGATATGTGAATGAATCATTCACATATCTGGAATGTCTTTCTGATGGAGCTGCACCAACATTAGCTCACACTGTGGACCAATGGGATACACCCCATTGACAGTGTCAGTCGGCGGGTGGGTGCTGCTGCCTGCCGCTGGACCGGGGCAGCGAGGTGGTGGGGCCCAGTGGGTGGGTAGGGAGGGGGGCGTACCTAGAACCACCAGGGAGATTGGTAGTATTACTTTTTTTTAATACAAATGCCCGTGATCGGGCAGTCAGCGGTCCACTGGACCACAAGGGATATTGGACTTAGTCATTTATTTATACAAATGCCCATGATCGGGCAGACAGCGATCCACTGGACCACCACAGATATTGGACTTAGTCATTTATTTATACAAATGCCCGCTATCGGGCAGACAGTGGTCCACTGGACCACCAGGGATATTGGGAATCTGATTTTAGTTACTTAGCCTACGATCGGGTGGGCAGCGGTCCACTGGACCACTGGGGATATTGGACAGATGTTTTTTTTTTTTTTTTACAAATGCCCGTGATTTGGCATGGGGGGGTGCCGCCAGATGCAGCTGGAGCTCGCTGGCCACCTATGTGCAGCTGCCATGTTGCACCCTGCAATGAGGGGCAGCTCACCTGTGGGTGGCCATCAGTTTTCCTTTTTTTGGATCAGCTTTGTGCTGGTGCAGGTAAGGGTTGCACATGCATGACTCTGCACATCCCGGGCTGAATATCGGGCTGTGCAGGTGGCATGGGTACGCCCACCCGCGCCAGACACATTACTGATGTGGCTCCAGCACATCGATTTGTGCCTCGACTTTTCCCTTTTGAAAATTGCTCCAGGGTGTATCAGTGGGTTGTGTGGTGCAACACTGTTGTGCCATGCACAACTCCTTTGAATATCTGGGCCAAGGAGTACAAGGAGATTAAGAAGAAGTTGTACTTGGCGGGGGTGAAATTCAGAATGCAGTACCCAGCTACGCTGATCGTGAAGTTACTGAAGGGAGACAGGAGATATGCTACGGTATGTGATGCCATGGAAAGCCTCCGGGTGGAGCTACCAGATTTGTTTAAGTCGGCAACTTGAAGGATTGAGGGACTTGCAGGAGTGTATGCAGTAAAGCGGCAATTGTGAGCAGCAAGGATCAGGAAGCGCTGTGATATCTGCTAGCGCTCGACTGTTTTCAACCTCGTTTTTACTCCAGGTTTTGGAGAAGAGATCTACCCTTCTTGGCTGGGACTGCTCTAGATTTATGTTCCATGGGACTGTAAAATGAGGGCTTCTCGATGATTTTGTTTTTTCCTTTTTCCAGGGCCCAACTGGCCTGAGAACACTAACAGTCCTGGACTATTGGGTTGTTTTCTTTCTGCTAGCTGTCAAGTGTTTTTTTTTTTTTCTCATATTAGAAAACTAAAGTTCAGTATTAAGAAGAGGATCAGACACTGAATAGCCTGTAGTTTTAAAATCATAGAGCAGGTTAATGGAGCTTACGACTGGAATGGGAGAAATGGTTATGGGAAAGGGAGGTGCTGCTCATCATATGCTACTAAGCCAATCTGTTATGGAAAATGGGTTATTCTTTTCATGGGGGTTCTGTGTTCATCTAAAAAAGGATTAAGTACAAGCTACAGGGGCTTATTGGGAATTTTTTCTTTATGCTCTCCTTTTCAGTAACTTTAAGATACTCTCCTCCCTAATCACCTACAGCTGGAATAGACAAATGGGGAATGGACAGGGCGTGTAATGCTCTAATTTTGATATTAGTTGGTATTTTAGTGGTAGTGACCACATATGGGGGAAGAAGGTATTTGCTAAGATTCTGGAGCTTTTTTAATTTAACATAAAAGGGGCAGTAGGTCATTTAAGAAGTCAATGAGGGGGTTAGGGATTATTGTGGGTGTTTTCTGTTTTCTTTCTATATGCTGGGCCTCAAAGGGGATTGGAGACACTTTGGGGCTGACTCCTGCACATCTCATTATGACTAAAGAGGATGATCAGAGGATTGGGGGTTACGAGGGGATTAACTGGGGGAAAGGAGAGAGAGAATCAATGGAATATAAAATAAGATGGATTAGAACTCATGAGGGTGAATATCAGGGGTAGTGGTATAGAATATGGTACTTGATTAAACTTCTTTCATGGAATGTAAAAGGCCTCGCAGGAGGAAGAAAAGACTGGTTATATTACAATATATAAATCAGTTGAGAGTTCACTTTGCTGCACTCCAAAAAACCCATTTACTGAATGAGGAATTATATCTACTCAAGAAAGGGTGGGTGGGCAAAGTAATAGGAGTGGGGAATGTGAAAGCATCAGGGGTGTGTGGCGATACTAATAAGGAAAGCTTACTCATATGCAATTACTCAAATCAAGTCACGAGAGGATGGTAGGGGGTATACGTGTTGGTTCTATACTGGGAAACCCATTTTCGTGTGCTTCAATTTATGGCCCTACTCCTTCTAAACCAGAATTTTTTGCTTCATTGGAAGTTGATACTGCTACGCTCCCATCTCACTCACTTATTCTGGAAGGTGATTGGAACCTTTGTCTGGATAACGGGCGGGGGATAGGAACCCTCCTTCTAATAGGCTACCTAGTGCACTGCAGATAGCTCTAAATAGATTCCTGGAAGTTGCAGCACTAGTAGACCCATATAGAATGTATAAGAAAGGGGATCACGAGATGACCTTTTATTCTGGTGTGCACAAGTCACATTCTAGGATTGATTTCTTCTTGGTCAACAGAGAAGCATTAATGGGTATCAAAGAAGTGAATACATTTAACAGGGTACTATCTGACCACTCCCTGATCCAGATGCTATTGGAGATGGACAACATTCCCCCAAAACCATACCAATGGCGGCTGGATGAAGGGATACTAGCGGTTGACAATATGGGCCCAGATATTCAAAAGGGTTGCACATGGCGCAACAGTGTTGCACCATGCGCAACCCACTGATGCACCCTGGTGCGATATTCAACCGGAAAAGTGGGCCAAGATGAATCCCGGCTACTGGAGCGTGATTGGTAACGTGATGCAGGCACAGGTGGGGGGGCATGCCCATGCATAACCTGCACAGCCCGATATTCAGCCTGGGATGTGCAGAGTCATGCATGTGCAACCCCTACCTGCACCTGCACAAAGTTAAGCCAAAAAGAAAAGGAACAGGTGATGGCCACCCAAAGGTGAGCTGCCACATTGCAGGGCACAACACTGCAGCTGCCACCTGTTGGTGGCCATCCAAGTTCCTGCCACACCTGGCGGCGCCCCCCCATGCCCCATTATGGGCATCCCTGGAGTGAAATCCCCCCGTCCAATGTCCCTGGTGGTCCAGTGGACCTCTATGTGCCCGATCATGGGCATCAGTTTAGTCCCCCCCGTCCAATATCCCTGGTGGTCCAATGGACCTCACTGATCCCAATCTTGGGCATCAGTAATAGAACTCCCCCAAGTCCAATATCCCTGGTGGTCCAGTGGACCTATCGCTGCCTGATCGCTGGCATCAGTACCTCATCAAATACCCCTACTACCCTCATGGTCTAGTGTACCCCCACCCCACCTGCCCACTGAGCCCCACCACCCTGCTCCCTCCCATCAGCTGGTGGGTAGCAGCACCCCACCCACCTGCTGCCCTGCCACCTGCTGACTGACAGCTTGGTAGGGCTGCACACCCATTGGTTCACAGCATGAGCAAATGGGCATGCAGCCCATACCATACTACTCAGTCCAGATATGTGAATTAAGTGGGGTTGTGGGGCTCAGTGGATGGGTTTTTTTATATTACAGGAATGCCCATGATCAGGCTGCAGGGGGCGTCAGTCCCCAATGGCTGCTGCCTGGCAGGGCGCCAGGTGCAAGTCGTCGTGGATCGGCACACCTGCATGCTAATGGCATGCAAATGGTGCCATAATGAGATGCAAATGACCCCCTGTGTGCCTTGCATAAATTATGGCCCCATTTGCATGTCCGCTTTTGTATAGTGCAGGTGCTGTGCATGGCACAATGGCACTTGCGCCAGCATATCTCCATGCTCCACTCTGGCCACTTGCGCTGGTGCAGTGCCACTGTGCCATGCACAGTGGGGGTGGCCAGGGTGTGATATTCAAAGCTGCTGCACCATAGCGCAGCACCGTTGAATATCGCCCAGGCCACACCCCTGCGCAACGAAGTTGAGCTTTGCCCAGGCTTGCGCCACAGCCTGGCGCAGTTTGAATATCTGGGCCCTGGTGTCTAAACTAGAGGATACACTAATGGAGATTATTCTAACCCAAATTCCAACACTTGTGGATAAGAAACTTTCTTGGCCTACTTGCAAGGTATTATATGCAGGAATAGCTCAGGAATATGCTGCTAGGAGGAATAAATTGAATAGAGCACAGGAAGTATTTTTAACAGGGGCCATTAAGTCACTATTACCTTTGGATGGGTCCTCCAATGAGCTGGATAATGAGCTAAAAGATTTAAGAAAAGAACTCAGAAGTATGATGTATCTCAGGATAGACCTCTGGCTTGAAAGATTAAATGCTAGATATTTGATACAGGGGGATATGCCGGGTCATTTATTAGCCTCTAGAATTAGGGAGTGGGAGGCAGATGAACGATTATGGTGGTGAAGTTTGGAGGGGACATTATGAGGATCCTCAGGGAATGGCTGATGCCTTTGCAGATTACTATGTTGCGATCTATCAAGAGGAGGGTACTAGCTCAGGGGAAGAGATCAGAGGGTTCCTTGATAAAATACCTTTGCCCAAATTGGACATAGAGCATGCCCAGGCTCTGGTAGCCCCAATCTCTGACCAAGAAATTATGGTGGCAATTAAAGAATTGCCAAATGGTAAGACACCAGGGCCCGATGGCCTGTCGGATAAATTTTACAAAGTCCATTTATTGACAATACTCCTTCTTTTGAAAGATTTATTCAGGAATATTATGAAAGATAGCGTTCCCCATCCTCCTTTATACCAGGCTTATATTACATTGATTCCAAAGCCAGATAAACCTAGGGATTTACCTGATAATTACAGACCCATAGCTTTAATAAACCAGGATATTAAAGTCCTCACTAGAATTTTGGCTAACAGGGTTTTAAAAGTTGCTCCTCTATTAATTAGTCAGGACCAAGCTGGGTTTGTGCTAGGTCGGGGGCACATGATGCATTATGGAAATTGCACCACATCCTCCATCAGGCTTCCAATTCCAAGTCTGCTATGGAACTGATTGCACTTGATGCTGAGAAGGCATTCAATCGGATTTCCCATAAATTTCTATTTCTTACAATGGAAAAAAATGGGTTTTCCAAAGGGCTTTCTCAGATGCCTTAAAAACCTTTATAATGCCCCTACTGCTATGGTCCTATGTAATGGCTATCTCTCTAAAGAGTTCCTGCTGATGAATGGGGCTAGACAGGGTTGCCCCTGTCACCAATCTTGTTCAACATTTACTTGGAACCTTTATTAAGGGCAATTTATAAGGAGCCCATGGTTCAGGGAATTAAGGTTCGAGGGATGGAGCTTAAATTCTTGGTTTTTGCTGATGATATTTTGTTGCATTTATATAATCTGGCTCATCTTATGGGAGATATTACACTTCCAGATTTATTTTTGTATTATGTAGCAGGAAAGCTTGGTTTAATGGAGCAGTGGTGCAGAAGTCAGGGAGAAGGGGGATATACCCCAACTTGGCTCCAAATTCAGCAGCATATTTTAAAGGACCTGAAACTCTTCCCAGCAGCATTGCTGTTTTCAGATCCAGAGGCTATACCTGATAGGGGAAAGCAGTCACCAATTTTTAAATCAGTGAAGGAGTGGTGGGATTTATTTAACCCGATACAGAGGAGGGCACAAAGGAGAGCTAGAGATCAACCTATATTAGGAAATCCTAACTTTCAGCTGGGGGACTAATAATTAATCAACAATGGGCATCACAATTAGCTGACCTGAAATTTACAGATTTTATACTAGAAGATACGGTGATCTTACCTGTGCAGACTAAGGAATGGGACTTTTTCCAAAAGATTCAAATTACAAATCTGGTACAGAAAATTATACTAGATAATAAGGAAATGGGTCAAAGTCCATTTACTTGGGACCATTTAAATGAGATTGATTAGTCACAACACCCCCTCTCAAATGTTTACATGGTCCTGTTAGGTTTTGTGAGCTTAGAATCTAAGGCTAAGATATTGTATTGGGAAAAAGTCTAACCCCCCCTTAGGCCTGACTGGAAAGAGATTTGGAAAAATGTTAAACTCCTGCCCATACTGAAATATAAGACTATGCAATTTTTTATTTGTTCAAATATTTACTACACCCCTGTTAAGCTATGTTCTAGAAACCTCAGACAGACAGATCTGTATTTTAGATGCGGAATGAAGTCAGGGGACTTGTTACGCGTGATGTGGAGCTGTCCCAAAATACATTCATTATGGGATAAAATTGATCAAAACATGGACCCGTTATTAAACTATTCGGAGC
Source organism: Neoceratodus forsteri (assembly GCA_016271365.2). Classification (NCBI taxonomy): domain Eukaryota; kingdom Metazoa; phylum Chordata; order Ceratodontiformes; family Ceratodontidae; genus Neoceratodus; species Neoceratodus forsteri. Next base: position 1,157,916,653 of record CM028130.1, on the reverse strand, counting down.
AAATTAAACCAGAGATTTGTATTTTGGGAGATATGTAAACGGTTTTGAGGGACCCAGCTAAGCATCATGTATCACTGATGTCCGCTTTGGTTAAGGCATTTGTCCTAAGACATTGGAAAAATTATTGTTCTTATAATTATGATCAATGGGTCAGAGACCTACTACAGGTCTTAGATAGACTTAAAAGACAAATTATAATAGATGAGAGAAAAAGAAAATATATGATAAAAGATGGAGGGCATTAGAGGCAGTGTACTCAATACAACTGAAGAGTGCTCGAACCCAGATCTGTCTGTCTGATGGGGATTAGCTAGTAATTTTTTCTTAAGAGAATGTGAAAAGGGATTATGATTCCATTGAGGTGTGTGATCTCGTTTTTTGTAGGTTTCCTATCCAGTGAAGCATAATACTCTCTTGAGACAGTTCTTAGTTGGACTTAGAATGTCTCTTATATCTAAAAGGTTAGGATGGGTTCTCTCTCTCTTCTAGGGACACAGTTATTAAAGCCCAGTCCTGAGTATTTATAGTTACTTCAAAGCTAAGGAGAAAAATAAAGAGGGATGTCTGAATCGAAGGTAGATCAGATTTACTGCTAACTTTGAAGGAATAGAATCAAGTGTTATATTAATTGAATTGGACTTAAATTAATGGCTATAATACATTATAACTGTGTATGTAAATAGTTTAGGGGATGTATATAGTAACCATATCCAGTTTTGGGATGTGGGCCCGGGATCAGCCTGAGATACACAGTATGTATGTATGTCTTTATTGTCGAAATCATAAACTTTAATAAAGAAGTTTTAAAAATAAAAAAAATACTTTTCATGCCTGATTTGCTTAATTCCACCATCACTGGCCATGTTGAACAGCTGAGGTACAAATATGCTAAAATGACGAAGTTATTCATTTAAATTTTAAAACCCCATTTAAATACATTGAACCACACTTACCTTAATTTCACATAGGGCAGTCACTGGTTCAAGCAGCAAGACATTTCTACAGTCAGAGAGTTGGATCTACACCTTGGGTCATGAGACGGTGAGTGTGGGTGTGTGAGAGGTGTTGGGTTTGTGTGGTGGTGAGTGCTGAGTGGGAGGTTGAGGTGGCGGGGTCACATCAGTGAGGGACTATTTTCTTTTGTATGGGTTAAAAACAATAATCCAGGGATGGTTTTCTTTATTAAAGCTGAGATTCTGACACTGGGTATTGGACACCCCAGTGTCATGTTACACTTTGGGGAATGGGGGGCGGCAACCTGGACAAAAGGGTGCAAAGAAGTGGTACCAGGGGTGGACACCCAATCCACTTTTGTATTACAAAAATAAATATTCTGAACTGTCTTTGGGTGATCTGGAGGGGAGGGTTGAGAAAGAAGAACTATAGGGGTGGTCACCCCATTCCACTTTAAATAAATAAATAGAGATAGCTAGATAGACAGACAGACAGACAGAGAAAGAGAGACAGAAATAACAGGTGATTGGCTTCTCACTGCTGTCACAGCAACCCACAGTGCAACTTCCTGCTGCAGCCATAGAACTTATGAAAGTCTTGCCTTCCCATACAGAGAGTTCAGGTGAATGTCTCCTGTCACTATGCTGGGTAGCCTGGATTTTGGGATTTCAGAAATGGTATTTCTGACTGTGGTGAACTACTAGACTGCTAGCCCTTATTTGTAGTTATAATTCTGTTTTATATGTAATTCTATCAGCAAAGGCACATAGAGAAAAAGACAGGATTTCTTTTTTTTTTTTAAAAAGGGTTTGACCTTCCTGTGAATTACAAGGCTGCCTTGCTTGCAGAAATCTGACACATTCTTGTCAAAAAGCTTGTGTATACATGATCAAAGAGTATCCCTCTAATGTTAACTGGCCAAGGGAAACAGAAGTAATAAAGTCAGCTTGTATAATGATATAACTTACAGGAGCTTTCTTATAACTAATTAAATGAAGTCAATTCAAAATCCCAGGATGAGAGAAGCTAGTTCCACTGCTGCAAACCCTTAAGCTCAAAACAAAAATGGTATTAGACAAGAGGTGATGGAAAAGGTTCCCACAGTACACCAACTTTTTTTTTATATAAGTGCCAGGAAATATACTTATAACAGGCCTGTGTGAGATTATAACCCCTGTGTTAACTATGGGAATCTGACATCAAAGATTATCAGAAAACTAGGACTTTGCGGAAGCACAAGAGTGACACCTGGTGGCCTCAAGTGGAAGGGCCAGCCTTTATTCACAGATGGGCCAATCTTTAGTAACAGATTGAAGGAGGTGTCTTCTATATAAACTCTCCACCACAGACACTCAGAGCTATTTTGTCTGAACTCTTTCTCCTGACCACCAGGCTGCCACAGAAAGACTGCAATATTATGCATACCAGCAATTCTCTGGACTTTGAAATCTTCATACCTAAGGTAAACTTAGCTAACAAGCTTTAATGCATTTTTCTATATATTCTTCCTCTTCTGTTTCTTATACTGTAACCTAAATTAATTTATTTTCTTTTTAGTTGTAACTGTATTTAATTGAAGTATTTTAATAATACTTTTGTTTTTTTTCTACAGAATAACTGCCTGAGCGAGAATTTCTTATATTGTATGTGTGACTGTGGAAGGTTTATTAATGATCTGTGAAAATTATTATTGCCAAAAGGGTCTCACAAATAGCAGCTAAATTGAGTATAAGGGTCTGTAAGGGACATCTGGAAGAATAGGGAGAATACCAGAGTCTGCAAAGATTTTGAACCAGTCTTTGCATGTTCTGTAGGGAGAATGCCAAATCAGGTGTTACACTGCTACCCACAAGAGAGTGTGACACCTGGGTCTTCCTCCTTTGTGTAATAGCCAAGTAAATGTTCTTATGTGGCCACAAGACTCAAGACTGGTATTATGCTCTTATGCAGAGCTAGAGGGATGCCTGGGATCTTTGAGGCAGCAGTGCAGCCATGACCTCGGCAAACATTCCAAAAGACAAGAGGGGAACCCCATTCCCCCCGTCATGAATTGCACTTAGGAGTGGGCACTGTGAAGTCAGTGGGCCTGATCCCCGAGAGTGGGTTTGTGTCATTGGCACATTTTTAAAAATACAAACAGCTGAATGTAGCTAAACAGTTGCATTTAACTAGAATCAGGTGTTTGTTGTTTCTTAAAAAGAGATAATTTTGGTACATTTGTAGGAATTGTTTTATTGTTTTTTATCATTGTTTATAGCCCAGATTGTTTGGAATTTTGGTCTGAACTTTTCAGGATAGAAAAGGTTTTCTCTAGAATGATGCCTTTCATTCATTTGGCAAAACATTTTAATCCATTCCCAAGTTATAATAATTTGGAATTTTGTTTCTGAGTGTGCTCAGTAAGATATCAAACATCTATTCAAAAGATCTTACTAAGCATACTCAGAGCTGAAATTTCAAATCTTCATAACTTCGGAACAACTTACAATTTTTCACTAAACCAATGAAGGGAGCCATTCCAGGGCAACCGTTTCTACCCTGAATATTTCAGATCAAAGTTCCAAACCATCTGTGTACTAGGCAATGACAAAACAATTGTAAAAAATATATATATATTTATATATTTTTCTTAACAATGCACTAGGGTCCTAATTCCAAAAAGGTTACACCTGATGTAAGGTGCTTGCATCAAACAGCAATGATGCAAATTGCACCTTGCATCATAATTTGCAGCATCCCCTATTCTAGTAGGTGGTCTGTATTGGAATGGGAAACCACTTCATCAAACGGGCACTGCGTCACCCTTGCAACCTGCATCTGGGCATGCCAGGTCACAAGGGAGCTTGTGCCATGGCGGGGCTGCTACATCTCCTAATTTCAATTTCAAAAAGCCCTGCCATGGCTGTAGCAAAGGGCTCCACTTAGACCTGCCAGAAGGTGGTTTAAGTGTGGTGTGCCAGTGTGACACACAGTGGGGGGATAGCTACATGTGGAGTGAGGGGGCAGGAGGGGCAATGAGTGGCATAGGGTGGGTTGGTGGGACAGCAAAGAAGCAGGTGATTGCTTTGGCACCCGGCAGGGTGCATATACCTATGTATATATAAGACATAGGCATATGCACCCCACCTGGTGGTAAACCAATCTCTGACCTCCCCACTGTCAAACCAACTTACCCGATGCCCACCATGCCCCTCCTGCCCCCTCACCCCTTCCAACACACAGTTACCCCCTCACCACCACCACCAATGCTGCCTGTCATGTGTTGTGCTGGCAAGGGGGGACACAGAGCTTTGTGGCATGTGCCACAGCAGTACCGATGGTTGGGTGCTGATCTGCAGTAGTAGCAAACCCAGGGATTTAGGCTCTTGGACCCTGCTTTTTTGCACAATCCAGTGCAAGGCCCCTCATTCACCCAGGAATAGCTGCATTCCTGGAGCTTCACAATTTACATTGTTCCAAGGGAGCATTTCAGAATCAGGCCCTATATGACTATTGGAATCTGCTTACAAAAATAAATGTCTACTGGTCTCCACACTGATATAGAAGATTCTATTCAAGGGTATACCATCTAAAGGGTGACTGAAAGTGATGACTCAAATATGAATGACTCACTTTCAGCACCTGTTATGTGAGCTACCCTGCAAGGGTAGCAATGGTTATGTAGGCTACCCTGCAAGTATAGTGATGGGACAAGCAGGGCAACAGGAAGAAGGGGAGAGAGGAAGAGGAGAGAGGGTATGTAAGGGGTAGTGTGGCATGAGGCTGCTGAGCTGGTGTCTTGGTGTAATGGTGAGGGTGGCTGGATACAATGGGGAAGGTGCAGGGTTTGGGGTTGGGGAGGATGTAGATTTCTGTGGTTTTGTTTTGTTTGGTACTTTGTTTGTTTTTTTTATTTTCTGGAGTTTCACTCCCTTCTCAACATGCAAACCCTCTGAAGTTATTAATCTATATTTAAGAAGGCTGTGAGGGCAACATTTTTTCTCTCCTGTTTTCTTCTAGCATACATCGCCCTGTTTTTCAGTAATGTACATTCACTGTAACAGTGATTACTATTCCGTGATCACTGTTATAACATGGAACCATTTCAAGTTGCCACACAAAATGCTAACTTTACACTGGATAAGAATTCCTGCAGTTTATGACACTGACTGTGACAAGAACATTATTTTTACCTCATTAGTTGAAACATGTCACATGACCATTGATTATGTTCTGACAACTACACACCTCACTTGAATTGCAATTTTTTTAACAGATAAAAGCCCATTAACAAATACAGGCACAAAGAGGGATGACACATCCAGCGTTGTGTGGTAATAAGGGAATAGTGCACTTCTGAGGTGGTTGAACCACTTGGCTGAACATTGTGCCTTACAACCATTTGAGGGGCTGTATAACCTTTTAGACACACACCCTGTCATGTGTGATCTATCCCCTACATATAGTGATGTATGTAGAGAGCCTATCATTGACTTTGAACATTTCATGATGATAAACTTTACATATTGCTTCTTATTTCTAATAAAGACCAAACATTCAGATTCAGATTCTGGAAGTTGTAATTGACTAACACTTTTGGAGGGCTAGCAGAAACTGAATTAGACCAGCATTTTATTGGGTGCTCTCACAGTTTGCAGTAAGATCAGACAAGGAGCATAATCTGTTGCAGAACCTACAGTCTAATGTAGTTCTTACTCACAAACAGGTGGTGCAGGTACTGTAATTTACTCTGTACACAGTCTGCTTTACATTGATAGTATCATGTCCAAGGGGACTTGAAGTGTGGTTAAAAAAGCATGGCAGTAAACAAGGGATGGCAGAACCACAATGGGTTATATGCTTCTGGCCATGGAAATGACTGATAGTGATCTGAGGCACATAACATAAACACGGTATGCCAAGTTCCTAAACCTGTAGTGTTAGCAGCACCTTGTTAGCTGCAAACTAGTCTTAGAGTATTGTACTGGCAATCATGTGCACTTGCCATGCAGAAATACATTGTATAAGTAAAAGACAGATTGCAGACTCATGCCTCGATTTTTGAATTTTTAATGCAGTACATGTTAGTTTTTCTTCTTAAAATATATTTTGCATTGCCCATATCCCAAACTCTTATGTCCAGTAGTCAGTATCATCCACTAATAACATAATGTGTTTAAATAACTGTCTGCCTCTTTAATTGAGGATGTTAGATAAAATAGTTGTCTGATGACTGGTACTTCCCAAAATGTCACCACAAGGTGTCCTGTAACATGGGTGACTCAAATTGAGTGATACCAATTGAGAGACTCATTTTGAGTGCCTGTGGTAATATCAAGTGTGCTTTAATAGCGAGTGTCATAAAAAGCAATTAGATAGCACACAGTGTTTGGGAACAGTGCGATCCTGGAGTTTGTTATATTTGTTTAATGGGGTGGGGTGGGGCATGAAGCCTCCCTCAAGCATGCAGAGTTGCTATTCTGACACTCGCTATTTTGCAGCTGGGCTATTTTTGGCTTTGGCATTTTGCATTTGCCTAAGTGCTTCATGGTTTAATTTTTGCCAATATCACACAGAACCCGCCATACTACCTGTACACATTATGATGCACTGCATGCCTATGATACAGCATTCAAACTACTGTGACGGATCGCTACTACTTTTCTAAATCCTCAATACAGATTCTGACTAACATGGATATAAAAGTTTGGGATATGTGCAATGTGAAATATATTTTAAGAAGAAAACACTAACATGTACTGCATTAAAATAAGCCAAACTTTAGGCATGAGTCTGCAATCTGTTTTTTACTCAAACAATGTATTTCTTTATGGCAAATACACAAGATTTCCAGTGCAATACCCTAGGACTAGTTTACAACTAACAGGTGCTGGTAACACTACAGGTTGGGAGCTTGGGAGTACTTGTATTTATGCTCTGTACACAGATCTGTCTGTTACATGTGCACATGTCAGTTGTACCTGGGAGCTGGGAGATATTTGTCGTTTATTAAGTACTCCAAGGTTTCCCAGAACTTTCAGAGCTGTGTAGTTTTTGTTGATTTATGGGCATTCTTCAGTGTTCAGAGTCATACTTCTAATACATCTGAAATACTTTTCAAAGCTAGTCAGTATCACAAATATATTCATATATGAAGGAAACTGTATTAGATGAATAATTTAGCATAATCTGATATCTCCAGATAAGCGTCTACCAGTGTCAATGGCTCTGTAGGTAGCAAGCTTGCCTATGAGGGTCAAAGATCATGGGTCATAGCCCCATAACAAATACTTATGTGATGCCCATAACTAACATTGTAGTAGGATATGGGGGGGGCGGGGCGGGGGTGCTACATTGCTAAGGTGCCAGAAAAATTGGCCATCATTTGAAAAGACATCCAGGAAGTCACCAATGCCTGCAAGAAGCAAAAGGGTAAAGAGAATATAAAGAACATGCACAAAACACTCCTCCTATACACAGAGGAGAAAGTAGGTGCAGTACAGGTTAGAAGGGCTTCCATCAAGAGGTACAGGAAGCTTCAGTAGGAGGAGGACAGTGTGGACCACCTGAACAAACTTCAGATAGTCAGTGACAAGACCTTGTTTTTATTTATTTATTTCCATTTTATGAGGAAGCCGAACTGGAAAAGAACGTGATCCATTTTCAGCCATACCTGTAGTAAAGGGTACAATATAGGAGATACACACATTATATAAGAACACAATATTTCCTTGGTATATATCTGGAAAAAGGAGGTGGAGGAAGGTATTATTAAAGTGAGACAAGAGACAGAGTAGGTGGAGAATAGTAGAGGAAAGGCAGAGGTATAGAACAAATATTTCTGCTTCGTATTCATGAAAGAGAAGGATGGCCTGATAGAACAGGGTAGCATACATTAAGGGAGGAATGGGGGTACAGATGTGTGAGGAGCTGATTATGGCTAACAGGATCTTCAAGGGACTAATGACCCTTAAGGTAAATACATCTCCCAGGCCAGATGGTATGCACCAAAGTTGCTATGGGAGCTGGCAGCAGTACTGTCAGCCCCACTGGTTGCTATCCTTGTAGCGCCACAGGTTCAAAAGCTGCCATTAGAGCAAAGAACTATGGATGAGGTGCCTTGCATAAGACCTGGACTATGGATGAGCCAGGAACTACCTACCAGTCAGCTCATTGGCAGCTGATAGAAATCATTTTTAAGGAAATGTTTGCCATGTTTCTTGAGGCAAAAGTGTGCCAAGATGACAGCAAAGTTTTCTGACAGGGATGTCATATCAAAGGAACAGGATGCATTTTTTGACTATGTCACAAAGGTGATGGATAAGGGCCAGGCAGTAAACATATTGTACCTGGATTTCAGCAAGGCCTTTGACTCAGTCCCCATAAAAGATTGATCAAGAGGTTGGATGACCTAGGGGTGGGGGTTATTATCTAAGTGGGTAGCAAACTTGTTTTGAGGAAGAACCCAGAGAGCAATAGTTGAAGAGTGAATATTCAGAAATGAGGGAAGTTACAAGTGGGGTACCACAGGGGTTGCTCCTCTGCCAGTGCTGTTCAGCATGTTCATAAATAACATTGGGGATAGCATTAAAGGCAAACCCTGCTTTTTACATATAGCACTAAGCTCTATGGAAGTGTGAACACAAAAGAAGGAGTAAGAGACATGAGGAAAGACTTAGAAAATCTGGAGAGATGGTCTAGAATTTGGCAACTGGGGTTTGACTTTAAGTAATGTAAAGGCATGCACATGAACAGAAAGACTCCAGGGGTAAAGTACAAATGGACTGTAGTTTGCACTGACAAGTAGCTGACTGACACGGTGACTGTGATGGTGTGTGAAGTGGAGAAATACCTGGGAAGTACAATTAATAGGCCCTTGAAGACCTCTGTGAAATGTAGTATGGCAGCAGTGATGGCTAACAGAACTTTAGGATAAATAAGTAGAGTGCACAGCTGAAATGCTAGAAGAAGAAAAAAACTCTGATCAGAATCGATATGCTGCATGAAGCAGCGGGATTGTGGAGAAGCTCTTGCTGTGGCATCCAAGCCTGCTGTATCCAAGATGGTCACCTCGAGAAGACTGCACCTGCACAATGCTCATGCATATGCAGTTAGTGTTGGCAGCCATATTGGGCAATGTGGCTTTAACTTCAGCAGTTGGGAAAAAAAAAGTAGTGCCCTCCGAGGGGATGGGATATATATGTAGCCCATGGTGGGGAAGAACCATATAAACACAACCATCTGGAACTGAACCTGAGCCCTGTGGAAGCACTCTGGAGTTCTATCTAGTGACATGCTTTCACGGTGCCCTTTCCAGAAGATGGCAATATTTCTGCAGAGCTCCACCCTCTGCAGGCATATAAAATTACTCAGTGCAGTAATTTGTTTCTTCTTAAAGGATCCATCAGTAATATTCCCAATGTGTAATCATTCCCCAGGTATGAGCAGCCCCAGAGATCTGGAACTTTATGACAATTAAAAAACTTTAGAATGAAGTTGAAACTACTGTGTGGTCCTGTTCCACCATGCTTTTTAACACTAGATTTATTTCTATAGCAAAGGGGAGCTGTGACCACCAAACCTAGCTAAATGGCTATCAAAAATGTTTTTTCTGATTGTTTTAAACATTTCTGAAAATGTTTAAAAAAGCAATAGAGAACAACACTTGCCCATACTGAAAAATAATTTGTAATCAGACCACAGAACAGCAACTGTAAATGCACTATAGGAAGCAATACGCAAGCAAAGAGTAAAGAAACTGATTCTCATCTAACCCTATTTCCAGGTTCTGGAAGGGGAGGCAGGGTAATAGACTATAAATATTCCTGATGAATCTCTAAAGAAGAAATAATTCTACTACAGTGTATAGTAGAGTACTGTTATGACTAGAGTTCCATCTCTTTCAAAAATTCTGTTCAACCACAGTTTAAAGGTCACAGAATGTGATTGTACCATTCTGTGGTACAACAGCATTCAGAAGCCTCTAGAGATTGCGCAAGTCAGTTTTATTCTGAAAGCAAAATAATCACTGTGTGTGCATTTTACATAACACTATACACTATAAATGATACAGGATGAGCAACTTAATGCACAACCAGTGTATTCTGCTACCTCAGGGTTCTGATTCCCATGGACCTCTAGAGTTTCACTCTCAAGGTCAGGAGGAATCAGAACCCCTCTATGGCAGAACACACTGGTTGTGCATAGTTCTATCCAGTATTGTCTACATAGTGAGTAATTTTTCTTCTAGCCTCAGGAATCCATCTGCTTGTATTCCCAATGTGCAGACTCTATAGCAGTACCTTTGGCAGTTGTGTCCAGAATCTGTTTAGGGGAAAGGTTCTACAAGACAGCAATACCAAAGCTGGCATCTCTCCTGGATTGCATCCAGGCAGTAGTGTTTTGTGAAGGTGTGTACTGTCTTCCAGGAAGGTGCTTTAAAAATATCTTGCCAGGGTATACACCTCTTTTACAAAGTGCCCTAAGACCTCTGGATGACAATTTACCAGCTTTGTCATAGCAGAACTGTATGCAGGAGGCTATCCCATGAGAAATGGTTCTCCTGGATTCTAGTTTGCCTTCACTACTTCACTATAGGTGACAAACAGATGAGTGCTAGTGGACTTGATGTCTTTTTTGTGGTCCATAAAGTGGAGATTTTGTTCTGCTGAGCTGGATTTTTCAGTAAAGAAAACAGGAAGAGCTACTGACTGATTCAGAAGTAATTCAGACACCACTTTATGGAGGAATTTCCTGTTTGTCCTCAGGACTACCATGTACTTCTAGAAAATTATGTAGTTTGGATCGGTGCAGACATCTTGTAGCTTGCTCCCACTTTTGGCAGATGCCATTCCCACTAGGAAAAGTGTTTCCCAGGTAACATACTTCAGTGCAGCAGCCTTATACCCAAAAGGAGCCTTCATCAGCTTGGCAAAAATTTTTCAAGTCATGGGAGGGACAGGGTCCTTCACAGGAGGGTACAAATGGTTAGTCTTTGAAAAACTTTTTAAAAATGGGGTGTGTAGACACTATCCTGTCTTTGCTAGCTAATGTGTAAGCTGACACTGCTGCCAGATGCAACTTCAGAGTTGAAAGCCTCAGGTACAGTGACTGGAGGTGGACCATGTTATCTGAGACTGTAGAATGACTTGCCCGGATGTGATCAATCTGTCTAGGAGCCACCAAACAGAAAATGTCCTCCATTTTGAAACACATGTTTTTTCTTGCTACTGGTTTCCAGAAACCTTCAGAACTTTCATTACTTCCACTGAATAACCCAGAATACTATATCTCTTCAAGAACCATGCCCTGAGGCATGGAGTTCCCAGGTTTCGGAATGTTATTCTGCCTTGAAACAATGTTTTAATGGCAGATTGATAAACTTGTTGGAGAAGGGACATGAGCATTGAATAGCAGGTCTGCCTGGTCCAGTCTGAATATAGGAATCATCAAGGATTTCAGTATTTGGTTTCCTGCCATAATAATAGGAGGGAGCATATGATGGCGGGTGACAAAATATATATTGAAATGTGAAGTGTGGAAGGTAAAATAGAAAGAAACATTAGTTTCTTCTGGATTGAATCAGTTAGTGACCATACACATATTAACTATAAGTTGGGAACCATACTACACTAGATTGGCTGGTTACAAACAGGCAGGAAAACATACAGCAATGGGAAAAACTGATTCAATATCAGATCACTTCCCAAAATTTGTTTAAGAAAATTTGAAAAGATAAAATTCCTCCAAAATTAATTGAGAGGAAAAGCGTAGGAAAGTTGGCAGCAGATAGTTTTAAACAAGACTGACAAAACATGATATGAAACAAATAGAACAATTTGACCATCGGATAAAGTAGCTGCTTGGTTAACAGAATTTTACTTGCACTTGCTAAAGCAAATACCCCAATGATAAAACAGAGAGTTAAGGGTTATACGTTATACAATGATGCCCTCTGAGTGGATTTTATTCCTCCTTCCACCAGTAACTTCCTATGCTAAACTGATGCTTGGTAAACAGTATATCTAGTCGCTAAGATTACTCATGTATTTTGTCTGCTGTTTTGAAAATTCTGTAAGTGTATGTTGGTAATCTACTGTGTCCTGCATTATATTTGTTTTGTCTTGACTCTGACGTGGAACCTATTTAATGAGCTTGTTCTCAAAGGTGTTAAACCGAGATTCAAATAAATTAATAACTAAGGGGACTTACCTTGGCGTAAGAAGGATTTGCAGCAACTGATGAAACTAAGAGTCAGAGCAAGGAAGTCATATATAAAACTAGGATTCTAAACATTTGAGTATAAACAAAGCAAAATCTAATTAAGAAAGAGTTAAAACAGGGCATGTCAAAGTACTACCAGCAACAACAGATTAGAAATTTGAAAAATCTGCAGCTATTTTAGTTCTCATTCAGGAATGTCTGTAGTCAAGAAAAGATCTAGGATAAACTGTTTGGTAAATGGGGACCAAATAATGGCAGAAGAAAAAAAATGCCAGATTGTGTAAATGAATTCTTAATAAATGAAACAGTGGAGGGTGCAAATACAAACTGTAATAATGTAAATAAATCTAATGTTCAGGATCTGTACTGTATCCAGCCTGGGGAGGAATGGTTTGCTTTTGCCCAGTTCTTGAGGAAGATGTGCTACATCATTTACAGACACTTGATGAAAGAATGAGGAGTGGTCTGGATTTGATGTTTCCTAAAATACTGAAATTGGCAGCAGTAGAAATTTCAGGCCCTTTTACATTCTTGTTTAATTTGTCTATCACAATGGGAATTGTGCCGTCTATTGGGAAAGAATCTGTAGTTGTTCCAGTATTTAAATTAGGGGATCAAACAAATGTTGCAAATTACAGGCCAATTTCACTGCCGCTAATATTATGAAAGCTTTTAGAAAAATGTGTTTTTAAGCAATTAGTCATATTTTGATACAAATGGGTTATCGGCTGAGCAACGGCACAGGTCTTCTGGTGAAAGCTGAAAAGCAATGGCGTTGAGAACCATAGTTTCTGATTTCCTTGTCAGTTTTATAACCACTGTCAGTAAGAGTATGAATGAGGAGGGCATAATGGGGGGCATACAGAAACTCCGACCAGTCCAGGACTAGTATGCCCTCCAGAACTAAACTCATCACTTGGGGGTCTGCAACAAAACCGTGGAAACTGATTATCCTTCCAGGAAACAGATATATTTCTGACGTACCAAAAATGTCTGAACACTGATGTCAGCACCTGTTGGGTCAGGGTCCAGTCATGGTTTCTCCAGATTCTACTGATTAGGGAGTTTGCCAGTACACTATCTTTCTTTGGCAGGTGTATTGCAGATAGTTTTAGTTCCAGGGAGTAGGCTAAGTTCCAGATCTTCATGGCTTCTGTGCATAACTTTGAATATATTGTTCATCCTTATTTGTTTATGTACTACATAGTTGTGGTATTGTCTGTCCTGATTTGGATGGACTGACCCTGGATCTGGGAGGAAATGCTTGCATTGCAAGGTTCATTGCTTGAGCTCCAGGAGCTCCTGAGTCTCCTGTATGCTCCAGATGGCAATTTTTGGAGATCCTCCAGGTGAGCCCCGGACCTGGGAGAAAGGCATCTATTGTGAGGATAGCTGTGGGAGATTGCTGGAGGAAGGGAATTCCCTCTCTGAGGTTGTCTTCTTCATTCCACAGGTCCAGTGTCCTGCAAAGTTTTTTGTGATAGGAGAGAGATGAGGAAGCACTTTTCAATGAGAAGGTGGTGACCAAGCATAAAAGTTGCAAAGGGAGGTGGTGCCTCTGAATATTGTGGATATCTTCAAGAGAGGATTGGATAGAGTAAAGTGGAAGGTTCATGATGGTTGGGGGAGAGGGGGGAATCAAGGAGGTTGGGGGATTTAGGGAGGGGCACAAGTCCCTCTGTAGGCATGGGTGGTACCTTCACATTTGATCAAACCAGATAGATAGACCATAATGCCTTTATCTCCTGATATAGTCATATGTTTGTGTGTATGTAGGCCATAGTTTGGACAGAGGGTCACATCTCTGAAACCAGTGATTCTTTAGATAATACTGGATGTCTCTCAACTGGAACTTGACCCCTGGTACCACTGCAGTGGATGAGGCCATGTGTCTCAGCAACTGTAGAAAATCCCATGCAGGGCTTGGCTGATGTGCCAAGAAAGGAGTTTGCAGTTGAAATTAGAATTACCATCCTTGCACATGGAACAAAGGCCTTCCTTTGCAGGGTATGCAGTTCTGCACCAATGAAGTCCAGAACCCAAACTGGTTTCTGTTTGTGATTTCTGTAGACTTATAAGAAAGCCCTAGTCCTCTAGTGTGCTTTTCGTAACTGTATAGAGGACACTGCCTCCTGCTGTATTTTTCCTGAGATCAACCGGTCATCCGGCTAGGGAAAGACCACCACATGTTTTCTTCTTAGATGTGCTTCCACTACAGCAAGGCACTTTGTAAAAACCTTGATGCTGAGCTGAGACGAGAGGTAAGGTATGTGAACTGGTGTTGGCAATTCCCTAGTCTGAAAATGAGGCAATTTCTGTGGTTGGATCTGACTTACAACATGAAAGGAGACATTTTACAGATCCACTGACTCTAGCCAGTCTCCTATTTGAAAAGATAGTGTCACTGACCTCAGTGAGACCATTTTGAATTTCTCTTTCTTTAGCTGTGTGTTCAAATATCTCAGATCTAAAATGAGTTGCCACTCATCATTTTTCCTGTTGGTCAGGAAGTATCTGAAGAAAAGACCCTTGCACCACTGTGTGGTAGGTATGGTCTCCTTTGCTTGTGCTTCCCGTAATATATTTACTTCCAGTTCCAACAGGATTTCTTTTCTGTTGATGACCAAGGGCTACCTTAAATAGTCACTTCTTTTATTGTCAAAAAAGTATCGTAGTGCAGACAGTGCAAATAATGCTGCTATAAACACAGGTTAAAGTTATTAAAACTCTCATGTTTCAGCTGGCAAAATCACCAGGCTTCATCAGAGCCTGGTGCACGATCAAGGCAAAACTAAGAGTTTTTAATAACTTTACCTATATTATAAGCAGCATTTTTGCAATGTCTACTACACTTCTGACATTAAAACAACTGAATATTAGAGGTAGCCCTTGGCATGATGCTCTACTTTTGTGCATTTTACATTTATTGTTACAGCACCAGACACTTTTCTTGGTGCAGCTCACCATTTGTGTATGACATGGCATGTGAAGCTAAATACCCTTTGGGTGCTGCAGTTTTGGGATTTTTTCTGAGCTGCAGGAATAAATCTCAGGCCACTACTTCCAGGACCCATTTGTCTGTTGTAATCTTTAACTATTCCTGGAAGTGGTAAGCCACACTTCCCCAAATAGCAATGGATGAGTGACCTGGGTAGAGCTGTCAGGGGTTTTGTTTTTGCTGGTGCTAAGGGGTTGGAATTGCAGCTGTGCCACTGGATTGCATTGTACTGTGTAAAGTGGGACCAAGACAGAGGCAGGAAACTACAGACCTGTCAGTCTGACCTCTGTGGTAGGGAAAGTGATGGAGTCACTTCTGAAGGAAAGAATAGTTGAGTACCTAGAGGCCAGTGGGGCACAGGACCCAAGGCAGCATGGTTTCAGAGTGGGAAGGTCATGTCAGATGAATCTAATAGATTTCTTTGACTGGGTGACCAAAGTAGTAGACCAGGGAGGGGCTGTGGACATGGCCTACCTAGACTTTAGAAGGCATTTGACACAGTCCCACACAAAAGATTAATAGTCAAATTAACCAGCCTGGGAGTAGGTCCAAGGGTGACAGCCTGGGTAAAACACTGGCTGCACAACAGGACACAGAAGGTAATTGTAAATGGAGTCCACTCTGAAGAAGAGGAGTTACTAGTGGGGTACCGCAGGTTCAGTATTCGGTCCAGTCCTTTTAATGTCTTCATCAGTGACATTGCAGAGGGACTGGAAGGAAAAATATGCCTTTTGCAGATGACACAAGATCTGCAACAGGTTGATACACAAGGAGGCATGGAAAGGATGAGAAGGACTTGGCAGGTTGGAGGAATGGTCAGAAGTATGGCAGCTAGGATTCAATGCAAAGAAGTGCAAATAATGCACCTGGAAACAAGAACCCAGGGAAGAATATGCAATGGGGGATAGTAACAACAACAACAAAGGAAATAGACCTGGGGTAATAATATCAGATAACCTTAAGGTTAGCAAGCAATGTGAGAAGGCAGTAGGGAGGGCTGGGGGTATACTGGGATGCATAGGGAGGCATCAGCAGCAGAAAACAGGAAGTTGTTATCCCTCTGTACAGACAGTTGGTGAGACCCCATCTGGAGTACTGCGTCCAGTTCTGGAGACCCCATCTCTGCAAGGACATAGACAGGATGGAGGCAGTACAGAGGAGGGCAACTAAAATGGTGCAGGGTCTGCAAGACAAGCCGTATGAGGAGAGACAAAAGGAGCTTAATATGTATACCTTTGAGGAAAGAAGGGAGAGGGGGGACATGATAGAAACTTTCAAGTACCTCAGTGGAATCAACAAAGTCCAAGAGGGTAGCATCTTTCAGAAAAAGAGACATGCAATAACAAGGGGACACAATTTAAAGATAGAAGGGGGTGGTTCAGGAGCAATGTGAGGAAGTATTATTTCACAGAAAGGGTAGTGGATGCATGGAACAGCCTTCCTGAGGAGGTTGTGGGGTCTAAAACTGTGGGAGAATTCAAGAATGCATGGGACAGACATAAGGCAATTCTTGTGGGGGGTAGGAAGAAATAGGCTGTTGGTTAACTAGGATCTGCGGCCTAACCTGTAGGTAGGGAAATGGGCAGACTAGATGGGCCAAGCAGTCCTTACCTGCCGTCAAAGTCTTTGTTTCTATGTTTCTATGTACTGTATTTTTAATTTTTTCAATCATTTTAAAACAAGATCATTACAGTGATTACAACAAACATATTATATAAAATATGCATCAGTTAAAACAGACAAACTACATAGACAAACTATTGCATTTTATCCTAATGCATCATTAATATCAAAAAGTGCATCTCATATAGTTAAAATACAGTGCACCTTTTACCACTGCTCCTATAACAACCTCTTTGTGGTGGGTTCCCATAGAAGCATAAGGCTGTGGTGGTAGCCTACCCCTCCTCTCCTTCCATTAGGACTATAGGAAGTGGAGGCCTTTCCTTTTTCAGTGTTGCTCTTGTAGATGGGGTTGTACTCATCTACCCTTTTGATGTATGCCTCTGCTTTGTCACCAAATTGGGAGTTTCCCTCAAAGGGAAAACCCATAGCTTTTGTTTGTGTGTCCTGGGAGAGGTTTATGGTTCTTAGCCAGGTCAAACTTCTTAGAGACACTGCATGTGCCAGGACTCATGAAGCAGTGTCATTTGTGCCCTGTGCCATAAGGCACTGTTATGGCATCCATGGCTGATCTAGCTGTGTCAGACATTTCCTGTGCTAAATCACCATCTGTGTTTTGGCCCAGTGCCAGTAGTGAGCTCCAGAGTATTTTTGGTGCTGAGCTGAGTATGCCATGTAAGCTGCCTGTATAGGAACAGATAAGCTTATATATACACTTTTTGGCCATGCTATCCAGTTTTCTGGAATCTTTCTTAAGAGGCTGGGAGGAGAGGAGCACTTTGGCTTTGTCACAAGCAGAAGCCTAGACCACCCCTCATGATCAGTGTGGGAGTTAGAGGTGTGTGAAAATTAAATTCCGCAGGCAGAATTCAAGCAAAAGTCTGACTTTCACTTCCGCGGAAGTTTGGAAATTGATTTCCAAACTTCTGTAGAAATTCTGCCCACAGGCGCGATCATCCTCAAGCCCCTGGTGGCTAGTACTGTCTCCTCCCACCCACCCCACAAGTAAAAAAGTATCCCTGGAGGCTAGTGGTCCCTCTCCTCCACCTGTCTGTAACCCCTCTCCATATTGTATTCTTTCATTCCAAATCCCTGGTGGTCTAGTGGTAATTAACAAGTAAAAGTAACCCCTTCTCCCAACCCCTCCCCATCCCCGATCCCAGTCCTGTAGCTATCCCTGGTGGTCTAGTACCCCCCACCCCAGCAGGTGCTCATCACCCAGCTCCCACAGCCATCGTAACCCCCCTCAGAACGGATGGACTGGCACAGCCCTCCTCTTCCTCCACAGCCCACCAACTAAGCTTAATTAATGAATGTGCACCTTACAGGAATGAGTTCATTCATTAAGCTTAGTTGGCAGGCCAGCCAGGGAGGAAGGGGAGGGCTGTGCCAGTCTACCCGCTCTGAGGGGGAGTTTATGATGGTGGTGGGAGCCAGGTGGTGAGCAGGCACCTGCTGGGATGGGGAATGGGGGACACTAGACCACCAGGGATAGCTATGGGACTGGGGATCAGGGATGGGGAGGGATCGGGACAAGGGGTTACTTTTACTTGTTCTCATTTACCACTAGACCACCAGAGATTTGGAAAGAATAGAATATGGAGAGGGGGAGGGACCACTAGCCACCGGGGAGAGGCTATAAGTATTCCCGGAGCAGGTGGAGGGAGGGCCAAGCCACCAGGACCAGGAATGGATGGCAAAATTTGGTTTTCTGCCCTAGGGCAAAATTTCACCTAATAACATTCACAGAAGTTTTCCGCTTGCACAAGCAGAAGTTTGGAAACTTCTGTGAAAGTTCGTAATTTCGTGGAGGTTCCATGGGGTGAAAACCACACTTTCACCCATCCCTAGTGGAGTACAGGTAATCAATTTTTCCATCTACCTGAAACTTTTCTCAATTTTCATGCCAATACCAGCAGTGGACATGGATGCTGACATGACTTTGATGGCAGCTTGAATGAGGACTTGTAAATGGAAGATGCAACCTCCTTTTGGGGTCTTTTCACATCCATGAATTCAATTCCTCTACCTCTTTTCATGGGAGGAAATGTTGAGGGTGATGCCATTTGGCATCTGCCTTACAAAGGGATAATGAGATATACTGCATAGTCCTCTGAAGAACTAGGAGGACCACCAAATTCCTGTTTAGAAGAACCATCCAGTTCCTGAGGTTCTCCCATCTCTTCATCTTCATAATAATTTCAGCTTCCTCCTCCACAGGCAATGGATATGGAAAAATTGCCATGCCTTTGTCTTTTCTCTACAGAGGCTATTCTTTTAAATCAACTGCTGGATCCTTTTCTTGTTTAGTAGCAGGGGCAAAGACATGCTATCCTTTTTGTTATTTTTTAGCAGGCACTGTTTTAAGTGTCTGTTTGGAGGACTTTTTATTTTTACTGATCAGTGATTCAGGGTTCCTTCTTTCTGACATCCTGGTTTATGTACCATCTTTAGCAGCGTTGTATTTCTTTTCAATCCCCTTTGACAGTGACTGTTGCTTCCTCTTAGTGGCTGGACCTTCATCTGAGCCTTATAATAGGGTGGTTTCTGATGCTGTCGATGCCATCACACCAGTCTGTTTACAACCCCAGTCTTCATAAATGAGACACCCTTGGTTTGATGGGGATCTCCGTGTTGAAGATCAGAGGTTGGAAGTTTGAGTGTCGCTGGTGGAAGACCCATCTGGAGGCTGACAAACTGGCCCTGCGTGCCCACTATGGTGAGTACCGGGAGTAATCTCCCATAAGAAGGCAGAATTCCTATCCAGGGAGATTGCTGCAGGGAGGAACATACCTTCTTAGCTGTTTCAAACTGTAGACAGGCTTTTACACCTGGCCTTTCTGCAGCCAAAAAAAGCTTTTTCAGCCAATTTATGTGAAGAGTTTGCTCTGTTCTTCTCCAACAGTGTCGGACATCTGGTCGGGATTCCACCAGTTAGGCTTTCACCTAGCAGCAATTGGGCTGGGGAATAGAGGTTCTCTGCCTATCTGGGAACAGTTTAGGCCAGTTGAGGTGTCCAAAGTGACAAAGGTGATCACAGAGCAGAAGCACATGTTTTGTGAATGGGACCCAGCCCCGACATGGTTCTTTGAAGGCAGTATAGCATAGTGGGTTAAGGCTCTAAGCTGCAGATCTGGAGACCTGAGCTTGAATCCCACAGCTGCCTAGGTGCATACTGTGTGATTCTGAGCAAGTCACTTAACTTCCCTGTACTCCCAGGTCACATCTGGAAACAAGCTTTGGCTTAGTGTGCTACTCCTGTTTTTTTTTTCTTAATTATAGATCTTTTTTATTTTATATAAAGACAATATACCTGAGAGAACAGAACAAGGATTACACATTATGACCAATGACATAAACTGTATAGCAGCTGCAGAAGTGACAAAATACAGCATTTTACAGAAATCCCTGAGTCTGGAAAAGCAATGAAAAATACCCCCACCCAAACCCCAGACCCCCCACCCCAGGATGTGCCTTCTATAAAGGAAAAGAAAGAAAGGAAAAGAAAGAAGAAGAAAGAAGAAAAGAGCTGACTCTGATACATATGAAATGTATAAAGGTATATGGCTGCCAAGGTAGCTTGAAGTGTACCAACAGGACATTAATTCAAATAAAGAGCATATAATTTGCCCCATTTCTGCTCAAATGAAGCCAGACAATTCTGAGAACTTGCTATTAACTTTTCAGTCCAAAAACAGAAAGAAAGTTCACTGATCCATTCTGCATACAAGATAACCAATTGGTCCATCCAATGCCTAAGGACCAATCTTTTGACAACCATCGAGATTAAGGCCATGTGGAATCTACGCTCCATCATTTGTATATTGGAAAGCTTCCCTAGGATACAAACTTCTATAGTGAATAAATCATCCAGGCCCAAAAGAGGGTCTAAGTTAGATTGGATGGACTGCCATAAGGAAGCCACCTTCTCACAATACCAGAAAATGTGTACCCGGTTCCCTTCCACTGTGCCACACCTTGTGCATAGGGTTGAAGATAGTCTGTTTAATTTAACCAGTTTAACTGGGGTATAATACATGTTGTTCAATATATGGTATTGGGTGAGTCTATGTCTGTCTTCTTGAGAGATACCAATATGTATCTACCAAATTTGTTCCCAATCTAGAGAGGTGTCTGGCAGAAGAGAAGACCAGCATTTGGAACCAGTCAGGTAGTCCAGGAATTTAGTGTCCAATAGGAAAGAATAAAGTTTAGAAATGCTATAAGCCTTAGTTGCTTGTTCCTGTATCTGGTTTAGGAAGGGTTTAATTTGAGACGGTGTAGGATTGGAGCCGAAGCTGGAAGCCACTAGGTGTCATAACTGGAAAACTTCAAAAATGTGCTTCTGAGGAATATTATACTTGGTCAGAACCTCCCCGGAAGATAAAAGAGAGTTATTCAGGAATAAATCATCGACACAGCAATCTCTCAGCTGAGAAAGCCAGTCTAAAGAAAGCGGCAGACCCCGATCCTAATATTTAAATTTAGGGTAAGAGGTTGGGAAGTGTCTTTCCTGGGAGAGAGATTGAAAAGTGCCAGCATTGATTCAACACCTTGATAGAAGTGCCAATGACACTCCCCTGTAAAAGTGGAGGCAAAGTGGATAGGTTATAATAGAAGAGTCTGGATGGGGGAAGGCCAAACTCAGTTAGAATCTTTTTCTCAAGTTGTACTCAAATTGGTAGAAACTTGTCCACCCTCTAGTTGTATCACCTCCCATTTTTTTGCCATGTGGCTTGCCCAGTAATAGAGCATAAAGTTGGGAAGGCGGAGCCCTCCTTCGCTTTGGGTAAATTAAGTTTAAGAATGCTTTCCTGGGCTGTTTACCTGCCACATAAACTTGGAAATGAACCAGTGGAAGTGATGAAAATAGGACATAGATAGGAAAATGTTCATTAGGCTAAGTGGGTAGAAAACCGAGGTAACACATTCATCTTAACAATATTAATATATCCCACACTGATTAAGGAGGGCAGACCATCTCTGAAGGTCTTGTTGAATTTTAAGCAATAGATTGTCTGGTTAAGCTTCCTGAAAAGTTCAGGGTCTTTAGTAAGGAAAATGCCTAAATATTTGAGAGAGGAGGGGGCCCATTTCATACCAAACTGGGAAAAGTTGACCTGAAGTGTGTTGACGTTCAGTGAAATATGATTGATTTAGCTAGATTCAACTTGTAATTAGCCACCTGGCCAAATTGGCTATAATGTGTAATATATGTTAGAGGAGACTTGGGGTTAGTCAAGTATAAGAGAATATCATCAGCATAGGCCGAGAGAACCAGAGACTGCTGTTGAATGAAACATCCCGTGACCAGTGGAGAATTTTGATTCTGAGAAGAAGAGCTCCAGATAGAGATTAAACAAGAAAGGTGACAGGGGCAGCCTGCTGGTACCTGTAAAAGTGAAAATTGAGAAGAAAAAAATAGTTACAATAAATTCTGGCAGTAGGGGTTTGGTAGACCAATTTAATCCATTGAATAAAGACCTCCGAAGCCCATTCTCTTTAATATAATCCAGAGAAATTCCCAGTGGACTCTATCAAAGGCTTCTCTGCATCTAATGATATCAGAGCCATAGGGATTTGAGAGTCTTGGACGGCTTGAAAAATATGTGAGAGAGCACGCAGTGGTCTATAGAGGATCTACCTGCACAAAACCTACTTTTTCGGACTCAACAAGTTAAGCCAGACCCTTTTGAGTCTAAGGGATAGGATTTTGTTAGGATTTTAACGTAGTGAAGAAGTGAAATTGGGTGGTAACTAGCAGGGTCGGTTGGGGGTTTGTCTTGTTTCAGTATCAGAACAATAGTGGCTTCCAGCAAGAAAGGGTCCAGAGTGGTAGCGTTAAACATGTATTCAAATAATTTCATGAGGACAGGGGACAGTTCTTTCCCAAATGTTTTATAAAAATTGGAGGGGAAGCCATCCAGTCCTAGAGCTTTGTCCAGAGCAAATTCCTTGATCACCTCCTCCACTTCCTTTACCGTGATAGGAGTAGTCAGAGCTTCTCCTAGCTGAGTTTGGAGGGTAGGGAGGGAGGCCCTCCAGAAACTGGTCCACAAGGAAATGAGAGAGGTGGAAGGTGCTACTGCCATGAAGTTCCTTATAAAATTGCTAAAAAATTCGTGAGATATCCCTAGGAGAAGTTTTAAGGGAACGTTCGGAAGATTATAATGAGGTAATCCATCTCTATCCCTCAATTTCCCTCAACCGTAAAGCTAGCATTTTAGCAAATTTCTCCCCTTGATCGAGACAGAGGGCCTTTGTTTTCAGGAGAGCATACTCTGCCTTGTCTCTTATCCAATCTGAGTACTCATTTCTGAGTTTCATTAGGGTTTCTAGATCAGCCTGGGAAGAGGAGTAGGATAACTTATTCTCTGCCAACCTAATTTGGTTCGACAATAACATGATCTTGGCCTCCCTTTGTTTTCTTCTCCTAGATCGAGTTTAATAAATTTGCCCCTAATGAAGCATTTAAGGGAGCACCAAAGCAGATCCTCCCTCTTGATTGAACCTGTATAGGTCTCAACAAATGAAGTGATTAGGGATCTGATATGGGAGACTATGCCCTTGTCTTTTAAAAGCTGGGTGTTTAGTTTCCAGCTAGTATCTCTTTGCACCTGTCGGTGTGCTACTCCTGGTTAAACAATATTCCTTTCCTTTAATGGGTGTATGTTGACCAGTGTTCAGCAGGATTTCAGGTGCTCGATGGCAGAGGGTTCTCACAGTTGCCTTATAAGAGGCACTGGTTGAGGTCTCTCCTGAAGAAATCTTCCCTCAACCCTGATGTCCTAATGAATTACCATCTTATTGCCATCCTGCCTTTTTGAGCAAGGTTGTTGAGAAGTTGGTGGCTCAACAACTCGAGGATCACCTGCTGTCCTCGGACATTTATAAGCCATTTCAGTCAGGTTTTGGGCCAGACACAGCACGAAATGGCTCTAGTGAGTGCATAATAATCTGCTCAGGGCTAGAGATAGAGGAGACAGGTCAATTCTTGTACTCCTCGATCTCCTCAGCTCTGACACTGTGTATCATGTTGTGTTATTGGATCGGCTGTGTGAGTTTTGTGGGCTCTGCAGGTACCGTCATCAGATGGTTTTAAGTCATGTCTCTGACAGGGTGCAGCAGAGCCGTGATGGGGAATTTCTCCTCCTTCAATGCTCTGTCTTGTGAAGTGCAAAGGGCTCGATCCTGTCACTGATGTTGTTTGCAGTGTATGCTGCCCTGGGTGAGATCATTCAACAATACAGTGTGGAGTTTCACTGCTCTGTGGATGATACCCAAATGTATTTTCATTTGATCCAGGAACATCAGTAGCTGTGGATGTGCTTAACATCTGCCTGGCTAAAATCAATGACTGGATGGCTTCCAGCCGGCTGAGACTCAACTCGGCTAAGATGGAGGTGCTGGTGACTAAGCCAGGTCACGGGCATGATGGGCTGCTGTCTGGGGCAGCTTCCAGTCTTGTGCTGGGATATGCTCCATTGACAGTTCCCACAAGGGTGTGGAATCTGGGCATGATCATTGACAGCAGGCTGCCTTTTGAAGAACAGGTGTCGTCTGTTGTCAGTAGTGGTTTTACCATCTATGGGACATTGCCGGATTAAGCCCTCTTTCCTCAAGGACATGCCGATACTGGTACATGCCTTTGTCTCCTCCAGACTCAACTACTGTAAGCTCTTTACTTTGGGATCATGGGAGGCATCCTTTGCAGGATGCAGCTAGTACAGAATGCTGTGGCTCAGTTACATGACTGGCCTTCCAGGCTCAGTCATGTGAGACCCTGTCCTGCATGCTGCACTGGCTGCCAGTCAGGTGGAGGATCCTTTTCAAGATGGGGCTTCTCACCTATAAGGCCCTAAATGGACTGGGCCCCTGGCTATCTGTCTGAGCTCCTAACACGGTGACCTCCACCCACTCTCTGCATGCCTCTTGAGGGCCTCCTGGCTGTTCCCATGGTATGGCTCAAGACTTCTGGGGATCATGCTTTCAATATCTCTGGGTCATCCCTGTGGAACACTTTACTATCTGCAGTCTGGGAGGCCCCTCAGTGGAGACTTTAAGAGAGGCTGAAGGCACTACCTTTTAGCCTGGTGTTTAATGAATCCTGAATTTTATTATGTTGCCTGATCCTAATTAATTAATTTTACTTGCTTTATTGCTAACTGCATCTATATTATTTTATATTTATGTTTTTAACATCTATTTTATTATGCAGTGGTGCCCAGAGCCCCTGGATTGGGTGCTATCAAATAAATTGCCTTGACTTGCCAAAAATATGTCTACTACTGACATCTGCAGCATGACACTTGGAGTTCAGTACACATTTCATTTGGCATTGCAGATTGGATATTGCCTTTCATTGTAGGCCAGGCTTTAGATCTTGCTGTATTACAGGGCTCCCTTCATGAGCTTTCCAGCCAACATTTACCTCCCCCCTGACTTTGGGGGTTGGTCCTTTCCTGTTGCGGGACCCAGTACTGATGGTGTAACCTGCAAAACATCCCATTTAGTGAAAATACAGTTATGTAAGAACTTGAGGCATGCCACAAGCATACTCTTGAGGCCCCAGCTCAGGCCCTACAGTGGAAATCCAAGAGTTCAAACACCCAGGGAAGGTGGTGGCAGCCAATCATGGGAAGCAAGGACAGTGCTGAGCAGCGCCCTCTTGAGCCAAGGATAAAAACCTTCATGGCAAAAAAAAGAATATCAAATATTTTTCATGGTACCATACAGATAAGCTATGGGAAATAGCAGTCCCTAAAACAGGAACTCCAGTGCACTCAGGTATATATAATTTTTAATTTGCAAAATTCAGAAGGGTTTCCTACAACAAAAGTCCTGTAATTAACTATGGCAGGATAAACCTACTAACAACAAATAAGCCTGGCACATAGGAGTCTTAAATTAAAGTCTCTAAAAGAGACCAACAGAGTGCATTTTAAGCCAGCCTTGCCTTTGTAAGACCAAAACAAGTCTTAAACACAGACTTAACACTTTTGTGCAGCTGGCCACTGGATTTCAGCAAAGCATTTCACTCAATCCCCCATAAAACATTGATTAAAAAGTAGGATGATCTAGGGGTGAGGGAAAAATATCTAGGTGCAAAACCAACTGGTTAGGAGGGAGAACACAGAGAGTAGTGGCTGGAGGCAACTGAAGATAATGGAAGTTACAAACAGGGTAACACAGAGCTTGGGGTGTAGGCCAGTACTGTTCAATTTGTTCATAACTGACTTTAGGGACAACACTGCTTTTTTGCAGACAAAACAAAAACTTATTTGGTAGTGTGGACAAAAAGAAAGAAGTAAGAGACATGAGGAAAGATGTAGAAAGCCTGGAGAAATGGTCTGGAATCTGGCAACTGGTGCTCAGCTCCAAGAAGTGCAACATGCATATGGGGAGAAAGCACCCAGGAGTGGTGTACAAGCTGGGAAGGTGAACATTTTGGTGTCTGAAGAGGAGAAAATCTGGAGATTGCAATTTCTAGCACATTGATGCCTTCTGTATAATATATTGAGGTAGCAGCAATGACTAAAAGGACTTTTAGTTTGCATAAGTAGAGAATTACAAATAGAAGAAAGGCAGTCATATTACCTCCATACATACCTATAGTGCAGCTGCACCTGAAGTACTTTGTATACTTCTGATATACCTATCACAAAAGGGCATACAAAGCTGGAGGTGCTGCAAAGAAGACCACAAAAATTATTCAGGGGCAGGACTCTTGTATGAACAGAGGCTGGGGAATCAGACTATGTACTCATTGGAGGATAAAAGGGAATGATGGGACATGCTCTAGACCATTATGTACCATAGGGGCATCAATAATCTAGTCCCCAGTGAACTTTTCAGGACCAGTAAAACCCCAGGAGGAAACCATTATAAATAGGTTGTGGTAGGTTCCTGAAGGAGGCCAGGAAGCATTTCTTCTCAGAGAGAGAGTGGTAGAGGAGTGGAACAAGCTACCAGAACAGATGGTTAGTAAAAAACCATGAATGAGTTCAAAAGAGGTGAATTAAAGTTGCAGGGCAAGTAAGGACATTCTGTGACAGGGGATGGAGCAGCACATAATGTAAGATACATGGGTTATGCATCAGGCAGACTTGATAGATTGTAAGGCCTTCTTCTGCTGGTAAACCTCTTATGTTCATCCAGCAGATGAAGCATTAAACCAAGGACTCTTCTACCCTTTTCTGGTCACTGTCAAGGTGGAGGTCTAAGATCCCAGGGATTCATCAAAGAAGAGTAAGGGAGTCCCCTTGGTGTGATGGCCAATATTCTCCCTTCAAAAAACAGGTCTATGTAACCCAACCCAGAACACACCTGGAAATAAGAAATTACAAATCCATAAGCCTTTTATGGTCACAACTTCAATCAATCAATCAAAGGATGACAGCGAGGCAATAAGCTCCCACAACTGAGGCCCTTGGCATCTGTCAAGGTACTGTAGTCTGTGACATTTATGTGAGCCTTTGATTGAACTGTTTATTTGACTCAAAGTTCTAGGGCAGGCTTTTCAAAAAGCATGACACAGGCACAAGTCTCAATTTCAAAAGCAGCCTGTATCATACCAAATGCACCAAACCATTTGGATGCCATTTTGAAACATTATTACATATATGTGGTAGTGTCCTAAGTTTACAGCAAAAAAATAAAAAGTCACATAATTTTCTGAGTGCAATCTGTAGCAAATGTACACAAAACATTAGGTCACTGTTTAGGTGCTCTAATTTTCCAGTGCAAATTGCAGAGATATGCTGCAATTATAATGCAAAGCCGCTGGAGAGCTATGAAAATACTGTCCTTATCATTACTATATGTGTGCTTTTTTGCATTGTTTGAATTACTTTCTGGTAGGTATTATTTTCTATTTGGTTTACAGATACTTTTTCATGAGCCAACCAGCTTGCCTGTTTCTATAAAAGCAGATAAGAATGACAGCACCTCAATCTCTGTCTTTTATTATATATAGAGCCCAATCTGGGTGATCATGCTGATCATGAGTGTGGTTCCACAGGGCTCAGTCCTGGGACCTTTCCCTTTCAAAATGTTTGTTGATAACATGGGGTATGGTTTACAGGGCAAGATGCATGTCTTTGCAGATAATGCAAATCTGTGGCAGAATGGAGAGTAAGAGGGGGGTAAGGGAGCTACAGATGGCTCTGGTAAGATTCTAGAGATGATCAAAAGTTTGGTAGTTGAGACTCAATGCCAAGAAGTGAAAGGTAATGCACATAGGGAATAGAAGTACAGTTCATAAACAAAGTATTGGCTGCAGGGGTTAGGCTGGTCTCTACCACTGAGGAAAAAGACCTGGAAGTCAATATCAGTGAGTCCTTCAAACAAACCAACCAGTGTAACAAGGCTTACTGTACAGCAAGGCAACACAAATGTTGGGGTGTATTGGTAGGATGACTGGCAATAGGAGAAATGAAGTGATACTACTTTGTACTGGTGAGATCTACTCTGGAGCACTGTGCCCAGTTCTCAAATCTACATCCTATAAAGGAGAGACATAGACTGCAAATAGTGCATCAAAGTATCACCAACGTAATTCAGGAATAGCTGTGAAGATCCTATGAGGAAAGGCTAGAGGCCCTTAACTTGTACTCGCTGGAGTCCAGAAGAGAGAGAGGGGCAAGATGCACATTCCTATGTGAAACAGAGCAAACAGTGAGGACTTATGCAACAGGAATTGACTTGCTGTACTGAGGAGGCATACATGAAAACTGCTAGAGGAAAAATTCAGGGGGGATGTGTGTTGATAAGATACACGTAAAGGTATGAATATTAAAGCAAAAGTTTGCAGTGTTCTGATTCACATGTAGAGAGCTACAGGGCATTCAGGAGGCAGCATGTTAAAGGTCTGTCTCTGTAACTGCAAGAACAGTTAGCTACTTTGTATGTAGTACAAATTGTGTCAGAATAAAGTATTGTTAAAAGAAACTAAAGAACCCTTTGTTTGATTACTACAAAACAAAATTTGGTACCAGCAGTGGTTTTGGGGAATTTTCTGAAAATATGAAGAAAAACACCAAGAAGATGACATCTTTTGGAAGTGGAACAGTATTTGCCTCAAACTGTTAAAGGATCAAGTGAATGCTGATTTTGCTTTCTGGCCTTATTAATACTGAGTTTGCTGCAATGTGGCAACTAAGATCACCACCAGAGATTAGATTTGTGGTCATTTAGAAGAAACACAGAAACATTTCCAGCAATGTTTTATTTGTATTTAAAAGTAAGTGATACAGACCAGTTGGACAGGTTACAAAAGTAGCATTATTACTGGTTGTGACAGGTTCAGAAGCTCAAGATATATACAATACTTTTCAATTATCTGCATATGTTAGTAGGGATTATGATACTGTAATGGTGCAGTTTGAAGCTTACTATGTGCCCTGAACAAATTAGACTTCTAATATATCTATCTATCTATCTATCTATCTATATATACCATACCTGTGAGGATAAAAATACAAATATTTTCGTTATTTCCAGGGTGGTCAGACCTACAGTGAGAATATTGCATTTATCCTCACTGTAGATAAATTATTCACACAGCAGGTAGAGATTGGCTCATTCGAACTCATTTGCATATTCAGCTGCAGTAGCAGTAGTAACTATATTCAAATGTGAATAACTTAAAAGCGAAAAATGATACCATGGTACTGTGAGCACAAAAGTTGTTCAGCACAAGAATATCTACAAAATGAGTGGTGTTTCATGTATGGATAACTTTTATTTTTATATAATTAGCTGAAAAACAACAAAAGTGCATTTATTTCACTTTTTCGACAAACAAATGTGAATAACTTTAAAATGCAAAGCGATAGCATGGTACTACGAGCATGAAAGTTGTTCAGCACAAAATATCAACAAAATGAGTGATGTTTTATTTATGACTAACTTTAATTTTTTAAATAATAACAGTAGAAAATGCTATTTTGTTTTACTTTTTTGACAAACAAATGCGAATAACTTTAAACTGAAAAATGATAGCATTTTACTATGAGCATGAAAGTTGTTCACCACAAAAATATCTATAAAATAAGTGATGTTTCATTTATAGATACTTTTTTGGTTTTTATAATTAGCAAAAAAACTGCAGAAAATTAAATTTTTTTCACTTTTTACAACAAACAAATACATATAACTTTAAAATTAAAAATAGTAGCATGGTACATTGTGAAATAAGTTGATCAGGACAAAAATACCTACAAAATGAGTGGTGTTTCATTTATAGATTTCTTTTAGATTTTTTATAATCGGCCAAAAATGGCAAGAATTTCCCTTTTTTTTTCACTTTTTGGAGGTATGGCATAAATGGAATATGCAACCCCCTACTGGAAATATTGTCAATATTTTTGTTATCAGGTCAATTGGCACTGAACACAAAATATTGACAATATTTCCAGTAGGGGGGCTGCATATCCCATATATATTATATATATATATATATATATATATATACAGTATATATATATAGGGGATACATGATGGATGACTGTGGAATATGGAAAATATTTGCACGAGTGCAGAGTGAACTGTGATAATATCATGAGTGCCGAAGGCATGAGTGATATTATTGCAGATCACTCTGAACAAGTGCAAATGTTATCATATTCCACAAGTCACACATCATGTGTGCAATTTATACAATAAAGCTAGTATCCTTAGGACATTTTTTCCTGTGTTTTCTTATTTTGGTAACTGGTAAGTTTTTGGGGTGATCTAGGAGCACTGGACAGTTAAATGATTTGTTCAGAGTCACACAGTATTCAAATGGCAGTTGTAAGAATCAAACTCTGGGCTGGGCTGTGGGATGTAGCAAGTTTGTTTATTGCTTGTTATTCTAACCTCTAGGCTATACTGACAGCACTGTTTGTGTGTGGTCTGAGTGTGTGTAAGTGTTTCTAAATGAGCTGGGATTGTTAGGTACTATGAGAAACAGGTGAATGTGTTTTGGCATGATAATTGTGCTACGTGCAGCAAGGAGTGAGAAACAGACTGTTAATTCAGTAAGTTGCAGGCTTCACTGAGACAGAGACACTGTTGCAGTCAGCATTCAGAAAGAGAAACTGCTTTATGAAGGAGGCTGGTTTGAAGATTAGAGCAGCACAGAAATGGGCTAGGAGTGTCAAAATAACTATGGGACACAGGTGATTGTATTTTACAATGCTAATTAAGTTAGTTGCAGGATTCAGTGAGAAACAGAAACTGTGAAGCTATTAAATGCAGGCTGCAGTGTAGATAGTCTCACTCTGGTGACATCACCATTGTGAGAAGATTGCTGGTGATGTAGACACTGTGAGTTTATCAGGAAATAAACCCACAGTGGTGATGTCATCACAGAGTTATTCCACTGCAGTGGGAATAAGTCATTTTATTCTCAATGTTACATGCTCACCTCTATTGTATAAATATATATATATATATATATATATATATATATATATATATATATATATTAGAAGTTTAATTTGTCCTGGGCACATAGTAAGTTCATATCTAAATCTATATATACACTATTCAGATCCCGACTGCAGAAGAAGTAGTAAACTATTGAAGAATTTGTTACTGACTTGAAACTGGAAACTCAGTCTTGTAATTTTGACACTCTTTGTGATTCTTTGATACAAGACCAAATTGTTATGGGTTGTTATCATGAAAAAGTGAAGGAATGTTTACTTAGAGATGGTGAGCTTACAATAGAAAAAGCTGTTCAGATTTGCTGGCTGCAGATCAGATTCTGATGCAACTGGAAGTGATTAACAGTACTGAATTAAAGAGGCAAAACTGATATAGCAGCAGTGTATACAGCACAGAAACAAGTGCAAGAGTCTCTTTACAGGTTTAATAAGCAAGTCTTAAAACAAATGTGAAAGTAAGAACTGCAGCCATCTAAAGAACATTTTCAAGTAATGCATGCAGTAAATGTGGAAACCGCATTCCTACAGAAACTGTTCAGCTTTTGGTCAGTCTGCAGATCCTGTAAAATGTAATAATTTCATTGGATGTTGTATTCTGAAAAAAATTGTACATACTGCAACCAAAATGGAAAATTTAAGCAGTGAAAATGAATTGTATATAGGGGCAACAGAAAAGCAAGGCTTCTCGGACAGAGAAGAGTGGACAATTCAGATAGGGCCCTATGCACAAATGGGGTGGAGTGGCTATGCACGCATATCTTGAGTGATGCACCCATTGTGCCCCCCTGTGCAGCATGCACAAAGGGGGACCCACAGATCCTCCACGTCTGTGCACTGTGCTGCGCTGGGGGCATTTTGGGGGTGTGACAGCACTACGTGATGCTCACTAAGCCACGCAGTGCTGGCTGCATGGGTGCAGAGGGTAGCACAGGGTACACCAGGGTAGATCCTGATGTAACCCTCTGTGCACCCCCAGAGACATCATTTGCTGGACCAGGGGACCTGGAATTTGCACTGTGTGGTGATACCCCTGCCACTAGGCAGCTGGTGAGGGTGGGGCAGTGGGTTGGGCAAGTACCCGACATGTATGATTGATGGTAGCTCCAGAATGTTGCGGGGACAGGGGGATCATAGCACATGCCAGCATACAGCAGACATGGGGGTATGGCAGTACAGCCACAGTGTGGCCAGGAAACAGCTGCTGCTGCTGGCATGTAAGCAGCAGGTGGGACCTGACACTGGGGACCTGCAGTGTACTGAGAGGGCACTGTTTGCCTGGATGGGCCAGTGAACTGACCGGCCATAGAAACCGTGTCACATGGGTCTGGGTGCCTAGGCAGCATGTACATCCCCAGACCCATGCATCGCAGAGTGAGAGATCCACTATTGGACCTGGGACAGGCATCACATTGGATGCCCTCCTGGGTCCCTGACTCTGCCCCTGGCCACCCTGTGGAGTCTTGTATGCTGGGGGGAGGAGCCACGGACAGGTGGCTGACATTGGTGAATGCCAGTATGGGTGCACCTGTCCGCAGGGTGCAGGATCACGGGTTGGGGTACATGGCTTTGCCCCCCACCCGCTTAGTGCATAGTGCCAATAGATAGTAATGGCTTAATAATGGCTTGACGGTTCAGTACATGATTGATACTGGTGCAGACATAAAATGTACTGCCAGCTTGACAGTGGCTTCTGCTATCAAATAAACCACAGCTCAAAAACAGACTAGTGTTTTTTATTTATTTCTTTATTGAATACTAGGAATAAATAGCTTTGAGCTAGCAGCTCATTTACAAAGCCTCTAAATCAATTTACAGGGATAATAATATACAACAGGGTGTCAGTATACTCTTTTGGATAGTAGGATACCACGTGATATAATTTTCATCGACTTTAGCAAGGCATTCAATGTTACGCCTCATTGGGCCCTTATTCGTAAACTTGAGAAACTTAATATTAATAAATACATAATTAATTGATTTATAATTGGCTGCATGACAGGACATAAAGGATGATAATGAATGGCATTTTATCTGGCACATTTAGGGTTCTGATCAGGGTACCACAGGGCTCTGTCCTCAGCCCCTGTCTCTTTCAAGCATTTATCACCGATTTAACTAATAATTGTTCAGCATTTACTGCCAAATATGCAGATGATGTAAAAATTGGGGGTTCTTGTTCAAATGCGGATCAAATAGCCACTGTTAAACAGGATCTTGATACCATTTCTGACTTTGTTAATACTTGGGGAATTAAATGAAATGCAACCAAATATAAGGTGATGCATTTGAGACCCCAAAACTTTAATTATCTGTATTCATTAGATGGTTCCATTCTCTGCACTATGACAGATGAGAGGGACCTGGGAATAACCATATCCAATGACCTCTCCCATTCAAAACATCTGCAAAATGTAAATTTGTAAATCCAATGAAGTCGTTTGGTCAATTTTTCGCAACATCAAATCTAGAGATCTCAATGTTTTAATGCCTCTGTTTAGGTCATACACTAGACCACATTCTGGAGTATGCTTCACAGCTGTGGTGCCCCTATAAGAAATCTGATGGCAACTCCCGAGAAAAAGTTAAAAGAAAAATTTACCAAGCACATTTCTGGACCTAAATCTGTCTTTTGTATTGTATTGTATGAACATAGATTAGAAACACTTATGCTTATGTCACTTTCAACTAGACACCTTAGAGGCAACCTTCTGTTTCTCTGAGATGTTATTCAGGATTCTTACGTTTTGTCTGAGTTAGGACTTGAATTCAAGACATCATCACACAACATCAGTGGTCATCCATTGCAGCTTGTTGGCAAACCGTTTAAACGCACAAGCCAGAAATGTTTTTTTACCCTTCATACTATTGGACCACGGAATAAACTTCCATTAGATGTTGTTATCAATGACACTAGGAACACTTTCAAATACCATCTTGATAAGTTAATCGGTTCTGGTTATAAACTTTTATTATTCACTGGCTTAGTTTAAGAGCATCGTGGCCTCAGCCTACTGGCTCTTTTCCTCACCTTAGTATGAACCTTAGTATACAAACAGAAAACAAGCAGAAGAAACAAACAAGCAACATATATAAATTCCATTAATTACAACTAATTCCAGAGTTTAACAAATAGAGACTTATCTAAACACAGTACAAACAGGTACCATAGTCAAATGGAGATAATAGGTATGCAGTACATTAAGCTTATTGACAATATCTTACTGTAAAGCTTGGGAGGCAAAAGTGGTTAGGAAGGGCATACAGAGGAGGTAAAGGAGGGAGGTAGAGGAGTAAGAGATTTAATGGCATACAATGGACTAAGTATACCCAGAGTAGGATACTGTATGCTGTACCTGAAGCATAAAGACAAGGTTAGTAAACACAATTTTGTCATTGACACAGGAGACAAATGTCCATTTGGGGGCTAGATACCAGTCAAACACTATTTTCTCCCAGTCCAGTGGCATCTGTGTCATGCCAGCAAACTGGGTTTAGGAACAACATTGGGTCATCAGGGTGCTGGCATGGGGGAGGTGGGATTAGGATCAAGGGTAGCTGTCCTCTCCTGGGAGTGGGGTTGCCTCTACAGTTCTGCCATTACTGGGTGGAGGCCAGTGGCAGTGTTGGTGGGTATCAGGGAACTGGTAGGGTGGGGCATCTCACAGTGCTCAGTGTGCATATGCCTCCACACATGTGCACTTGTGCCAAAATGCAGGTGGGTGGATGGGAAATGCAGAGAAAAAGTATAAAAACACTATTCTATAGAAAGGGTCATGGAACCATGGAATTGGCTGCTCACTGAGGTGGTGAAAGTAAAGAAATGACATCATTCAAGCTGGGATGGGAAGAGCAAAAGTTCAAATAAATCTGTGGGAACAGTAGGTGGCATTAAACACTAGGGGCCAGGTCCTGGGATCTAAGAAGATCTCAGAAACTCATAGACAGACTAGATGGATCCTTGGTATCCTTCTGTCATCGTTTTTCTATGCTTCTATATTTTCTAAGTTGGGTCTGATAGAAATATTATTCAGAATAGAAAAAGGAAATGCCTCCCACTGACAAGATTATGTCTCAGTAATGTAATGTTTCTTAGGGACAGGGCAAGTTACCAATTACAGATCAGACTGCAGTTTCTGAGAATGCAGAGCCAGTGATACATGCTTTCTGAAGAGTACCTGCTGCACTGGGAGATAGAATGAGCAAATATTGCAACTTTTAATAGAAATGGATGTAACAGAAAAGGTGGAAGAACCAGCACCCTGGGTTAACTCTTTGGTGATGATAGAGAAAAAAGACGGATCACTGTATTTGTGCTGTGATCCAAATGAGTTAAATTCTTGCATTAAAAGAGAAGATGTCCACATTCTAACTAGACATGAAATTCTTTGTGAAATGGCAGAGGCTAAGCATTGTTCTTTTTTTTTAATTTAATATGTTTTATTAAAAATGTTCATATAAAGGCAACCAAAAAAAAAAAAAAAAAACCACACCCACATACAACAGTGAAAGTAGATAAAGAGAAAGAAGTAAAAAAAAGAAAATGATACATACATAAAGGGAGAAATAATATTAAGTAATGTATAATATAACCTAATCACAGTAACCTAAGTCACTCCCCCCCCCCAGCCTAGACCAGATGACTAACTGGTATCAAACAGAAGTCACAGATTGCCACAGATAATAAGTTTACAAATCTATCATTCCATAAAGATAAAATATATTAGAGCTGTAAAAGCCTAATGGCAGCTCCATGAAAAGATAAAGTAGGGTGTCATGGAGTGCATTCCTATTATACACTCCCAACAACGATAGTCCTAAAGATTTTGCTAGTAATTTATTAGTGATGAAAAGTTAATGAGGCAAATAAGGGTTGCCATCGCTTTTGAAATACTGCATGGTATCCCAACATGTTTGCAATAATTTTTCTATTCTTTATATATTGATAATTTATCTATTTCATTCTTCTTTAGTTGGTGTATCGACATCCAGCCAATGTCTCAAAATGACTAATTTAGCAGCAACAGCAACTAAAGCTTTCCTGGGACCACATAGTACACTATGAGTCTTAAAACATAGATTTCAGGAGTAAATGCATCTTGAAGACCCAAAAGGTTTAAGAGAACCATAAATTTTCTTCCAGAAATCTTGAATCTTATCACATGACCAGGAATTATGTTGGAGACTACATACATAGATAATAGACAGTGTCGGCGAGATAAGGCCTATGGCCCACCCAGTCTGCCATTTGAGCTTGTAAGTTCAGTTTGTTTTCCTAGAAGTCTGTTGCCCTTACCCTGACCTCCAGAATTCCTTTATGTCTATCCCATGCATTCTTAAATCCGTGATTGTTTCAGCCCCACCACTTCCTCTGGCAGGGTGTTCCACTTGTCCACCACCCGTTCTGTGAAGAAATTCTTTCTCATGTTTCCTCTGAATCGTCCTCCCTCCAACTTCATCCCATGCCCTCTAGTCCTGGAACATCTTTTTAGCTTAAAAATAGTGTTTTCCTGCACCCTGTTCCTCCCTGTAAGATACTTGTATGTCTCTATCATATCCCCTCTCTCTCCTCTCCTCCAGGGAGTACATGTTCAGTTCCTTCAACCTGTCTTCATAGGACTTGTGATGCAATCCATGGACCATCTTTGTTGCCCTCCTCTGAACCTTCTCTACCCTGTCTATGTCCTTACGTAGGTATGGTCTCCAGAACTGTACACTGTACTCCAGGTGGGGCCTCACTAGTGTCTTGTATAGTGGAATTATGACCTCCCTTTTCCTGCTGGTGATGACCCTGCCTATACATCCCAGCATCCTATTTGCTTTACCTGCTGCCTTGTCACACTGTTTCCCTACCTTGAGGTCATCAGAGATGACAACCCCAAGATCCCTTTCCTGCTTGGTGCATGCTATATCTCACTTCCCAACTGATATATTGTGCCAGGGTTTTGTGCTTCATATGCATTATCTTGCACTTCTTTGCATTGAATTTCAACTGCAAACCCCTGACCATTCTTCAAGTTTCTGCGGTCGCTTCTCATTCTGTCTACACCCTCTGGTGTGTCTGCTCTGTTACAGAGCTTTGTGTCATCAGCGAACAGTGAAATTCTGCCTTCTAGGTCCTGCGCAATGTCACTGATGAAGATGTTGAATAGAACGGTCCCAGCACTGATCCCTGTGGTACCCCACTGGTCACTCTTCCCTCTGTGGAGTGACAGCCATTTACCACCACCTCTGTGTCCTGCCACCCAGCCAGTTACCTACCCACCACACTACTGTCCTGCCCAACCCCTATTCCCCAGTCTGTGTAATAGTCTTCTATGTGGTACAGTGTCAAAGGCCTTGCTGAAGTCCAGATAGGCCATGTCCACTGCCATCCCGATCCACCTCCCTAGTCACCCAGTCAAAAATTCAACGAGGTTGGTCTGACATGACCTCCCCTGGTGAAACCATGCTGCCTTGGGTCCTGTAGTCCATTGACAACCAGATGTTTCCACCAATCTCTCCTTCAGTAGTGCTTCCATGATCTTCCCACTACCGAGGTGAGGCTGACTGGTCTGTAGTTCCCTGCTTCCTCTTTGTTCCCACTTTTGTATAAGGGGACTACATCTGCTGTCCTCCAGTCTTTGGTACCTCCTGTTTCCAGTGATCGGCTAAACAGGATAGCCAGAGGTTCAGCCACCACCTCTCTTAGTTCTTTGAGGACCCTGGGGTGCACCCATCTGGCCCCATTGCTTATCAACTCTTATTACTTCCAGTTCCTTCAGGACCCTTTCTCGTGTAAAGGGACTTGTGTCCATTTCTGCACCATTCTCACCCTTGTACCCTTCAGACCCATTACCTCCTCTTCCTCAGTAAAGACTGAGCAGAAATACCTGTTCAATATGTCAGCTTTACTCTTGTCATCCTCCACGAGCCCCATCCTCCCCTTCAGTCTCACTATCCCTCCCTTTGTCTTTCTTTTTTCACTTATGTACCTGTAAAGGTTTTGTCCCCCTACCCACTGATTTTGCAATGTGTTCTTCTGTCTGAGCTTTGGCTTCCCTTACTGACCTCCCTGCCTCCCTTTGCTTCTCCTGGTACTTCTCCCTATCCCCTTCTGCCAGTGTCTTTTGTATTGCCTGAATGCAATCTTTTGGCTTTCACTTCTTTTGCTACCTCTTTGGAAAACCATAATGGTCTCCTCTTCCTTTTTCTCTTGCTAACCTGCTTAATGCATACTTCTGTTGTTCTTGTAATCCCCATTTTAAATACTGCCCACTGTTTCTCAACCCCTGATCCTGTCCCATTCCCTAATGCCTCTTTCAAGTATCTCCCCATTTTCCCAAAGTCTGCCCCCTAAAATCCAGGATACATGTTTTTGTGGTTTGGTTCTGCTCTTTCTGTGATTTCAAACCACAGTGACTGTGGTCACTGTTTCCCAGGTGCTCCCCACTGTTACCCTATCACACTGTCCCTGTTTGTGAGCACAAGGTCCAGTATTGCCTTCTGGGGCACTACCTCAGCCTCACACATTTTAACATAAGTTTGAAGTTCCTTGCACATTTTATACAATTTACTGTGGGTGAAATATAGGTTGTGTATAATGTAATATTGGTGTAGCTGTATTCTGTCCTCTTTAACATAAACATGTATAGTAGATTCCACCAGACCCTATGCCAACCTGCCTCATCAAGAGAAAGTTCTAAGGTGGATTCCCAATATCAACAGCCAACATAACCTATTTGGGGATCCCATGTTTGAAGAGCAGAACGTACTGTATTTCTGATATTTGACATGGTGATCTCACCAATGTAGTCAGTTAGGAAAAAATCTCACCCATTTTCTTTGACCAAAGTGGTGGACCCAAATAACTAGATATGCAGTGCTGCATCTGCATAAGTTTGAAGCAGGCCAAGGCTGTTACATGGTGGGATTGTTGAAACAGCTGAAGGAAAAGAAAGGAGTGATCACTTACAAAATCTGGCACCATAAGCGTGGATAATCCCAGCCAATAATGTGGTCATAAAAATTGCCAGCAATGTGAAAATTGGGATTCTGAAAAAGGGGTTGGCCAAGATCTTTACCTGTCTCAAGGTGAAACAGACAGCAGAGTTGTTTATGTATTTCTGATGACCAAAGGAAGGGTTCTCGTTGCAACCCAGTAGGCTTTTTGGACAGAGAACTATAAAGTAATGAAACAGGATTAATACCCATTTCCATACAAGAAGTCTATTCAATTTGGAGCCATTGTGTTACATAGTTATAGCTTGAATTCTCCTGCAAAGAGCCCCATGAAAATATATGCTAGCATGTGAGGCTAAATACTATAGCTGAAAGTAGGGTAGACAAAAGCCACCTCTCTCTTTGGAAGGGGAAAGTTTGGAATAAGTTTTATGCTGAGCTTTTCCCTTCCAGAGAAAGGTAAATATGGTTGAATGTAACATTTTAAACCAAGAGAGTGGTACATCAATGCTAAGCATTTGACTGGGGTATAACAAATGGGACAACGTTTTCATTTTAATTTTGTTTATTCAACCCCATAATGTAAGGGGTAATGAGTTCCACCGTCTAAGTTCTTGAATGATCATCTTGAGCATGGGACCAAGATTCATACTCTTCAATTTAGGCAAAAAATGAGATAGGTGTTTGCCCAAATAAAGAGCTGGGAAGAAGACCATTGGATGCCAAAGTGTAAAAATCTGTTGTATGAAAACTTGTGTGTTAAGTGGGAAGACACTTGTTTTGCTAAAAATTAACTTATAGCCCACAAAACTACCAAAAGAAGCAACAATATACAAAACTTCAGGAATAGAGTCTTTGGGGTAGAGAACATGAAAAAGAATATCATCCACATAGGCTGATAATTTAAATTGGTTGTCTCCTAACTGGATTTTTCTAATTATGGGTATCATTTTTAACTTTATTATAAGGGATTCCAAATACAAGTTAATTATAAATCTGGATGGGGACAATGCTGATGCGTCTCACTAACAGTATAGGTTCTGAATATAAACCATTACAGGAAATTCTAGCTGTCTGGTTAGTATGCAGAGTCTTTACCCATTGGATAAAAGATGAAAGAAAACCATAAGAGTGTAGAATATGAAAAAAATACTTCCAACCAACTCTTCTGAAAGCTTTTTCAGTGTCCTGAGAGACCTGGGCTGCTGGGGGCCCCAGCTTCACCTGGCACTGCTATAATATGAACCACTTTCCTCAAGTGATCATTAGATAGTTTGTCTGACTTGAAGTCAACTTGCTCCAGGCCTCAAGTGGTCATTAGATAGCCTGCCTGAAATGAAGCCAACTTCCTCCAGGCCTATTAAAGGAGCCTATACTTTCTAAAGTACAGTATATTAGTCAAGATCTGGGCAAGAATCTTCATGCCAACATTCATTAGCGAGCTAGTGGTTTCTGTAACAGTACAATCAGAGATCCAATGCTCATACAGCCAATTGAAGATGTCTCTTAATGGGACTACTAATTATTTTTGAAAACATTTATAAAATTCTGCGGAAAACCATCTGGCCCAGGAGCCTTCCCACTGACAAGGCCTGTATAGCTTGTTCCACCTCAGCCAATTCTAATGGGTCCATCCAGCAGTGCCTCCTGGGCTTCAGTTAAATGAAGCAGAGGAAAATCACACAGGAAATTCTCAAGCATATCCACAGTGTCTTGATCTGGCTGGTCAGCAGTATATAAATTCTGATAAAGTCATTTGAATCAAGCAGCTAATTGGCAGGAATTTCTTATTAAGGGGACTGATTAGTGTCCTGAACCCCAAACAATGACTTGACAGGCTTCCTATCTGCCAAAAGATGAAGAACATGCATTCAGACCACATTTTCTTTGATCCTGCTATTGACCTTGGCCTGAAATAGCCAATTTGGCTTTTTCACCAGTCAATTTGGCATATTTTGCCCTCAAAGTGTTTAGCCATCTTCAAACATGGTCAAGAGAAGCAGAGCTAAGACGTTTCTCAACTGTGCACATTTCTTGTAAGAACGAGGAGGAAGTTTGGTCCCGCCACTTTTTCCAGATTGTGACAAGGCAAATGGACTCACCACGAATAAAACATTTGGTTGCAGATCATAAGGGGATAGTGTGGTATGGGTAACAGTGAGGTAGCATCTGGGGAATAGTGACCACTGGTCACTGTGGTTTGAAATCACAGAAGGAGCAGAACCAAACAACACAAAAATGCATATCCTGGATTTTAGGAGGGCAGACTTTGGAAAAATGGGGACATGCTTGAAAGAGGTACTAAATGGAACAGGGAGGAAATCAGGGGTGGAGGAAGTGGACAATATTTAAAACAGGGATTACAAGAGCAACAGAATTATGCATTAAGCAGGTTAGTAATGGGGAAGGAAGAGAAGGTCATTATCATTTTCCAAAGAGGTAGCGGGAGAGTGAAAGCCAAAAGATTGCACTCAGGCAGCACAAAAAGTTGCAAGCAGAAGGAGATATGAAGAAGTACCAGGAGCTGCAAAGGGAGCCAGAGAGGTCAATAAGAGAATACAGAGCTCAGACAGAAGAACACGCTAAAATCAGTGGGTAGATGGGACAAAACTTTTACAGGTAAATAAGGAAAAAGAAGGTCAAAGGGAGGGATAGTGAGACTAAAGGGGGGTGAGGCCCACCTGGAGGATAACAACAGAAAAGCTGACATATTGAACAAATATTTCTGCTCAGTCTTTACTGGGGAGGAGGAGAGTAATGGGCCTGAAGGGAGTACAAGGGGTGGGAATGGTGCAGAAAAGGACACAAGTCCTGTTACAAGGGAAAGGATCCTAAAGGAACTGGAAGGAATAAGAGTTGATAAAGCAGTGGGCCAGCTCGGTGCACCCAAAGTCCTAAAGAAACTAAGAGATGGTGGCTTAACCTCTGGCAATCCTGTTTAGCCAATCACTGGAAACACAGGAGGTACCCAAAGACTGGAAGACAGCAGATGGGCATGGGGTCATAATGCCGAAGACATTATGCTGCAGCAATATACTGGGCTGCTAATATAGTGCAAAACATTGCATGCTGCATAAGTCTTGTTTTTGTGGGGGCTCTGTCCTGTTATGGGGACTGTGCCCTGAATCTCTATATATATATATATATATATATATATATATATATATATATATATACAGT
Source organism: Neoceratodus forsteri (assembly GCA_016271365.2). Classification (NCBI taxonomy): domain Eukaryota; kingdom Metazoa; phylum Chordata; order Ceratodontiformes; family Ceratodontidae; genus Neoceratodus; species Neoceratodus forsteri. The sequence goes on along the minus strand of CM028130.1, from coordinate 1,157,874,326 downwards.
ATATGATTTATTTGCCGGGGAAATCATGAAAGAGGTCAGGAAACAGCAAAGGTAACTTCACTATGGCATGAGCAGCTGATTAGAATTGCTGTCAATCTTTTGGACTCTCTACATCCAGGAGGTAGGTTATAACATACAAAATTGAATCTATGCAGCCAAAAGTCAACTCTTAATTTTGCAGAAGGTCACCCTCTGGGATTGAACCTGTAGGGTGAGGTTTTGAAAACTGTAGATACATCTGCCCTCCCAATAAAGCTCCTTTATATCCCACAATATAGACATAATATAAGCCTTTTCTATATAGTTTAACAATCTGAAAATCATGGAATGGGACAATCTCCATCTTGCAGTAAAGTTCTTAAGGAGCAGGGAGGTTGTGCTGTAATATAGACCAGACTACATGGAGAAGGACCAATAAGTTTCAATAGCAGTTTCTACACAAAAGAGATGGCATCAAGCACTACAGCATGTTCTGGCAAGCACACCAGCATCAAGTTGTTTTGGTGACTTCAACCCTCTACATCTTATCTTCAGTCTTCCAACTTGGCAAGACTTTTGTGGAGGATGTTAATATCAAGTTCAAGCAACTCAAATCAATTTTCTGTGGAACTGACTCAAACCTCCATATCTTGGACCCATCAAAAAAGTTAATCCAGGGTAGGCCACATGGAATGCACTTCCACAGCAAGATCCATAATAAGGGAATGGAGGCTTTCCCAATCTTAGAAAAAACAATCTCTAGTTAGGACATCCGATGAAGGGGGTTCTGGGTGAGTCCACATGTGATATGTTTTATGCTGTATAGGACTTTCTGTCCTGCAGCTAAACTCTGATCCTCTTGAACAGGCTTCAAGGGTGTGGATGATGCAGTAACATTGTCCTCCATGTCCCAAGCACAAAGGGACCAAAAACATTGCACCAACTGAAAATCCTGAGTTCCGATAAACAAAACAAAACAAAAAAATAAATCAAATGGAGGAAAAGGTGGTTTTAAACTAAAGGTGCCATGCAGCTGGAGCGGGATGCAATAACTTGAAGAAGTGCATCACGTAACTCCGATACTACTTAATACTGGATGCCCCTTCAGGATTCTGGGAAATACCACTGACACCTTAAAGTGCTTGCTTATGTACTTTTAACACTCCCTATAGAAGATGATGTTTTAAAAGATTGCCATTTGGCATTTGTTCCAGACCAGAAAACTTTCATAGAACAATGCAACATCTGGTGGAAGGCAGAGGAGTCAAAGGTTACATTGATGACATTTGGATCTGGGACAGGACAACTGAAAAACATGATTACAGGTTGAAAAAATGTTACAGTTGCCTGAGAAAATAATTTAAACAGAATAAACAAAAGTGGCAGATAAAGAAAACAGAAATCCTGTACATATTGTAGGTGAAATTCTTTCAGCTGAAGGTGTAAAACCTGATGCAGCCAAGGTGCAAGCAATGCACAGGATGCCAGAGCCAAAGAATAAAAAAAGATTTACAACATTTTCTGGGAATGGTAAACTACTTTGGAAAGTTCATCAACAACATAGCAGATACATGTGACCTGAGAATACTACTTGTGAAGTCAAGTGAATGGTCATAGACTGAGGTACATGACCAAAAATATAAAGAAATAAAAAACACTTTTGACAACTGCAAAAACTTTGCATTATTTTAATATCACTTGTCACTTGTCTGACAAAAGTTTCCACGGGTTCCTTGAAGGATGGCACAGGAGCTATTCTTTTACAGTGGATAAATAAAAAGGTGGAGACATGTTGCATATGCATCCAGAGCATTCAACAAAGCAAAATACAGATATGCTCAATTTGTTGGCCAATGCATTAAGAGGTGACATGTTTCATAACTATATTAAACCACTAATCACTATTTTAATAAAAGACTTATGGCAGACACCACCATGGATACAAAGACTTTGAATCAAACTACAGAAGTATGATTACTAGCTAGAATGCACATCTGATTACGGCTGATGCTCTGTCCAGAACATGGGATGAAACTCAAAGAATCAATTATCAAAATTTGGAAACAGAAGTAGATGTTCACATTGACAGAATAAAAAATTCATGTGCTGTCTTGGCACAGATGTGGAAAAATTGCAATCTGCAACTGCAGTTGATGAAACTTTCAATCAGTAGTAAAAGCAATGCACAGTGGATGGAAAAAGACAGTAAAAGCCACACAAGTATGTGTCACTTCAGGCTGACCTATCTGTGGTGGATGGAGTATGACTGAAAGGTGATAGAATTGTAGTTCCAGTATACCAAGAAAGGACATGTTACAGAAAATTCATGAAAGTCATATGGTTACTGAAAAATGTAAACATAGAGTAATAGATGTATATTGGCTTGGGATCACTAAAGATGTGGAAAATATGGTTCTGGCTTGTTTCATATGTCAGAAATACAGGCCTGCACTGCAGAAAGAAACTTTAATTTCAGACTCAAAAAGTGCCAACGTTTCGGGAAAAAGTAGGTGAAGATGTGTTTACTCTAGAAGGCAGAAAGTACATGGCTGTGAATGATAAACTTTCTTGTTACCCGGAAAGTTGTTAAACTTAAGATACTCACTTCTAGCCAAGTGATACTAGAGCTTAAAGTAATTATTACAAGATCTGGCATACCACAAATTATAAAGACGGATAATGGACTTCAGTTTGCAAGTGCAGAATTCAGAGTTTTTTCCAAATCTTATGGTTTCAGTCTTATCATTTTTAGAACTACAGCTCCACAAGGAAATGAGTTAGTACAATGTGGAGTGAAAATGAAATAGAAAATAGACATAAAGCAATTCTAGTCAGGGGTAGGAGGAAGTAGGCTGTTGGTTAACTAGGATCTGCAGCTTATCCATTAGGTAGGGAAATGGGCAGACTAGATGGACTAAGCGGCCCTTATCTGCCATCAAATTCTATGTTTCTATGTTTCTAAATCATTAAGACTTTACTGAACTAAGGCTACAGATGCAAACACTGATGGCTCCATGTCAAAAATGGCCATGAAATAATGACATGTACAAGAACCATGATGGTAAAATGGCGAGTCAACAGGATGACTGGAATTTGTGGCATCTGCAGTTACGGCAACATTTGCTTTCTGCGGGGGGCTTTGCCCCTACACCCCTTTACTTATATATCTAACTCTGAGGTCTTAGCATCTTAGGGAGGGGGCCAAGCAAATATCCCCGTAACTGCAGTCACTGCAAATTCCGGTCACCCTATTGATTCTCGTCATTTTGTCATCGCCGTTATTGTACTTGCCGTTATTTCATCATTATTTTGATGTGCTACCAAACTGACACATCAACTGCTTTACTAAATTACAGAGCAACACCATTAGAATGTGACAAATCACTTGCTGAATTGCTCACAGGTCACCAGATTCATACCAGATTACCTAAGTCAAATGACAGTGAAAGTATACTGAGAAAAACGGACTTCACAATTTAAAGAGCTAGTGTACAGTGATGTGTTCAGAACTTTCTAGGTAGTGGAATCACTAGTTTGTTGTAGTGTGGGCATTTAATTTGATTGTTTGAGCTAATTCTTACTTTTTGTTGTGTGAAAGTTCAGGTCCAGTATGATTTTGCTGCTGAATGAGAAATGGACTGGCCACCGCACAGCAGTGGTAGTTAAATAGTAAGAGGAAAGCTGTCAATTATAAAACCATGACTCTGAAAGGGACAGTACATCTACACTGTTATTTGAGCCATCTACATCTCTTTTTGCCTTTTTTTTTAATTCCTTTAAGATGTGTTTAACTCCACACTTTCATAGTTACTGGTATTGGCACACTTTTGCTTTTCTATTTTTCTTTAATTTGTAGATGCTGAACAGAGAGTGCAGAGCTGTGAAGCTGTGAACAAAATAATAATCGGTCACATAATCTGATGCAGTTTTCAAAAGAGAGGGACAGTTTTGTATTGTGTTCTAGCAGTGTCACCATAAATGAATGGTGTGTAGTTGTGGTGGATACTGCTAGGTAATGCCTATGTGGTTTCTGTAATTCTGTTACAGGCAGTACCGAGAAAATGATCAAATGTTCACCGCGTGCTCGATGGAACATAAAAGAAAAAAAATTGCCAGGACAAACAAACCACACAGGATTCTCAGTACTTATGGAATCCAATTACAGCATCCAATATTTTGAGCTGATCAGAAGCTCTGCCACACCTTACGAATAGTCATATATTTATATCAATACAACAGTAATCAATGATGGTGAGTCCGTTGTTCCATGCTGCCTGTGACAGAATAACAGAAACAGGGAAGTGTGAATGGCACAGGGAGAGGTTGAAAATGTTGGTGATTGGGTGGGATAGTTCCAGCAGGGCCAGAGAGACCAGCATCATATCAATGGTGTCACTTCCCACTGCTGTGGTAGTAGGTCCATGATACTGGTAGTAGTACCACAAAAGCATGCCCCTGGGCATTCATTTGTGGCACTGCTACTAATACCCTTGAGTGTCTTATTGTGCTTAAAAATGCATAAAGTATTACAAATAATACACATGAAACTTATGCAATTGAATTTATTTGTTGATTTTTTTAAAACTGTTGTAATGAGAAAGCAAATAATCTCAAAACATGGAGGGGAGGCTTAAACATAATGCTGGTCATTTTTTTATTGAAAATGCAGGTTGCAAGTTGTGAAAGTCATGCTTGTTTGGTTGTTACAAAACTGAAATTCTAGTTGGCAGACTGATATGCTAGATCAGTGGAACAGATGGTATAGAAACTTTTTGTAGGTGTTGCTAGTGTGATTAAACATGGCTTCTAGCCAATCCAAATTCATCATGTTCCCCACCCATTTCATAACTGATGGTATTAAAGTATTTGTCATTCAATTCTCTAAATCACAAAATATTTTCAAGGCTCAAGTGGGATCTGGGGGTCTTTCAATAGATCCAGTGCCATTACAGAACCCTGGAAGTGCTAGCTCCACTCTGAGTCCATTGAGAAATGTTTCCCAACCTGGCAACCTATACAAAGAGCCCCCATCTCCTACTCTTAGAAATAATGCACCCATAGCCTTTGTGGGACTTAAAGAAAAGGTCTTACAACCATAATATGTCTCTCAAGGGACTAGTTAGAGCCTCAGTAGCCTTTCAGATACACAATAGAAACAATAAAAGGGTATAATCTTAGTCATCCATGTGGTTATGACCAGCTCATCACTATGTATAGGCCCCAGCCATTGGCATTATTTATCAGCACAAGTGTCCTTTCTCCAAGCTGCAGAAATCTAATGTTTCTCCTCTGTGTGTCTGTGTCCTGCCATGCTGCATTTATAGTGTATGTTGGGGGAGGGTAGCTCAGTTCTTACTAGTGCTGTTGCAAAACAATATCTGGTCAGATCCACCACGCTGCATAATAAAGTTAGTGAAGGTGTGGAATTGTTAAGGAGGTATGGAGAAACAACACTATAATTATGTAAGTAGTAAGATTGGATATATTATGTTTGTCGTAATGCATCAGCCGCTTTCATAATCCTGACCCGGGCACCAAACATGGTTGCTTGACATTGGGATTTTACCTGTGGCAAATGTTTCAGGGGGCTTTGCCCCCTCACACCCCCTGTACTTAAAGATTCTAACTCTGCTGGGGGTAAAATCTCGATGTCAGGCAATCGTGTTTTGGGTGCCTGGGATTAGGATTATAAGAGTCAGTCTGATGCATTTCGACAAATCAAATGGATCTGTTTCTGTTCTAAGGAAGGCATACACATTATTAGAAAAATATATGGAGGCATACATTTTAATGGAAGGAATAGGAAGCAATATAGGTTTACAAAAGAACCCCAGAGCAAATGCTACTGAGGTGTGTGTTATCCCAAATGATACTGGCCAAACAGTCGAATTTTAAAGAAAACACAATTGCACATACCCCAATAATGCAAAGCATCATGGGAAACATATGCAAATCCCCATGATGGTACAGAAGGTGGCAGTGCATGAAAAAGAAATGGCTGGCATATGTTCAGCCATGGGATTTTTTTGGGTTTTTGTCCATGAGGTAATTTAAGTTATATTTAAGCAATGTGTTGATGTCAGGAAGTCAGGTGTAATGATGAACTGTTAGCAGAGAAAATGTGATAGTAACTTTCAGAGGGGGTCACTTTTGATAAGGGTAAGGTAGTTATGCTTGTGATAATGGGAACATTAGGAAAGTATGAGGTATATGCAGAAGCAGAGTACAACTATGCACAGTTTCATCAGCATATGCTCAGAGTGCAGACAAATGCGATATGCAGCTTTGTTTTAGAAATAGGTAAAAATAGCGATACATGCAATTGATAGAAAGATAATTACATAGACAGAGAGAGAGAGAGAGGGAGAGACACAGACAGACTGACAGGCAGAGTAGGAATGGCAGTTAAGTATTGAAGTGACGCCAAACCCACCCCCACCATTCAGAGATGGACAGGCATTGGGGTGTACCTTTGGGTCATTGCCTATAATGCTCACACCATTTTACCTCACCTCACCCTACCCTGCAGACACAGACAAGTGCCAAGGTGTGCCTTGGGGAGTTCAAGCTTTACCTTTACCCCATTCCATAAGGAAATACACTGAAATTGGTACAGTACTGTATAAGAAAATGGAATGAACTTTGGGGCTGAAGAGTCAAATGCACACCTCAATACCTGTCACTGGCTGCAAGGTGGGGATGAGGGTGGAATGGCATGAGCATTACTGTTGACAATCTCATCACACCCCTTATGCCAGTCTGTCCCTACAGCGCAGGGTGTTATGGTCAGAAACCCTAATACTCTTGGCATTGTTATGTGACTTCTTAGCCTAGCAACAGCATTTAATGCATTACATTATAAGGACAAGTAGATGTTTTTAATGTATGGACAGGCATTGGGGTGTGCATTGTACTGCTGCTTACTACACCAACATCATGAACCATAAAACAGATGTCTGCTATAACTAGGGAGGCAGTATAGCACAGTGGTTTAAGGGGCTTAGCTGTAATTCTGGAGATCTGGGTTTGAATCCCACAGTCCCCACTTGCATACTGGGTAACCCTGAGCAAGTCACTTAACTTCCATGTGCTCCCAGGTTGTCCCTGTAAACAAGCTTTCAGCTTAGTGTGCGACTCTTGGTAAAACAATTGAAAGAAAAAAAACACATTATATTATTTTTCCTGCTTTATTTTGCTACTACAAGCTTTGACTAATACATCCATCCTTAAATGAACTTCTTAAAGCTTATGTGTCTGTGACCTAGGCAGAACTACCCTTAGGCCCAGATATTCAAAGGGGTTGATCCTGGTGCAACAGATTTGTGCTGGCACGATCTCACATTGTGCCCTGGCAGGATATTGAAAAGGATGCCTGGTGCAGTGCAACTCCCAATGCACTGGTGCACAATGCAATGGTATGCAGTGCAGATGCAGGGGGCATGCCCATGCATATGTGGCACATCCCGATATTCAGCCTGGGATGTGCAGTGCATATGCTGGTGCAATCCTGCATTGTGCCAAATAGAGGGGCTCAAAGTTGAGCCCTTGCAGAGTAGGAACAACTCCCGGCCACCCAAGGGCTGGCTGCAGTATTGCAGGATGCAACACAGTAGCCCAGCCTCAGGTGGCCACCTGCCCACCCAGAACACTGTCCACAAGCACATACTGAACCCGAACCCCTGCCTATAGCTGCGATTGTGTGGTATACGTATATAAAGAAATCCCTGGCAGTCTAGTGGCCCTCCCCAGTCCCCGATTCCCAGAGAAATATTGTACAAGTCCATCCTTGGTGGTCTAGTGGTCCCTCCTCCCACCCGATTCCCCGATACATTTTACGTACGAGTGACGGGTTACTCCCACCTTATGAATATGTATGTATTTTTGTATAAGAGTAAGTGTGTGTGTTTGAACCAATCAGCTCTGAGGAAGCCTTCTTGGTGAAACGTCAGCTGATTAGCATACGCTTTCGAGCATGTTGCTGCTGGTGTTAATGGCTGTGGAGCACTCAGTGAGTGCTGGCATGTATTTTGTTTGTAGCGTATTAAGTCGAGTGCCTGTCCACCTATTTATTTAGTACATTTTAAACTGCAATGTCTTTTTGCACCTGTTTATATTTAATAAAGGCCATTTGGATACAGCAAAGGTAAGCTGTGCTTCTTATAGTTTGTAGTTACAAATGGGGCTCAGGTCAGTGCAGTAGTTCTTTGAAGCCTAAGTTGCTTTAATTCCCATTTCTTATGTGTGGGCTACTTACTATGATCGGGGACTAGGGAGGGAGGGAGGGTGGTCCACTAGACTACCAGGGGATGCTGTAATTTACATTTACCGCAATAGCAGCAATGGGTGGGAGGGTGTTCAACTAGACCACCAAGGATGGTCATAGTAACATATATCGGGGAAATGGGGACTTGAGTGGGAGAGGGCACCCCTAGACCACCAGGGATGGTCATGTATAATATATATCGGGGACTGAGGGATTTCCTTTCCATCATATACCATGTGATCGAGGCTATGGGGCAAGGGGATGCCCCCAGAATCCGAACAGCACATGTCATGCTGTGCAGGGCACCAGGCACAGGTAGCCTGGCTGCCCTGTGCAAGACATGCAATGGAGCTATAAGTACATGCAAATGGCCCCATTTGTGCCTTGCATGTATTATGGCCTCATTTGCATGCCCCTGCTGAATATCACCAGTGATGCACTTAGCGTAACTGCACTTGCACTGGCGCATCCCTATGCTCCCTATCTGTGGCTTGTGCTGGCACTATGCCACTGTGTCATGCACAGTATGTGCACTGGCCCTGCCATATTCAATAGTGCTGTGCCATGGCACATCCCTGATGAATATCACCTGGACCTGGCCCCAGTGCATCACAGTTGCACTGCACCCAGGCTTGCGCCACTGCCTGGCACAGTCTGAATATCTGGCCCTTTAAAGTCTTACACATAAATAAATAAATAATCAGAATAACATTTATTTCAATAGCATCTCCTTCCTTTTCAGGTGCCCATGACACTATGTATATATTTATATCTTTTAACTCCAAATCACTAAACCTAGTCAAATGCACAAAATACAAGACTTTATTCTCTTCACACATTACTGCTAAACTTCAGGTCCCAGAGAGATAAAAATGTAGAGCTTCCCCTAGCTATTTGGATGGGTGCTTCAGCTGTGTGTGTGTGTGTGTGTGTGTGTGTTGGGGGATATAAAATGCTTTTAAGAAACAGACACTCTAATATCCAATATGGGATAGTCTTCTTTGGGTGACATATTTTAGTCCTTTGTGGGCTTATACCTTAATTATCATTCTTGTGTTGCAAGTGCTTGCTTTCCTCAAGTGCTGTCATTTCAGGATACAGTTTCACAAGTGCTGTATAAGGATGCAGTTTCAGGCACTCCTTAATTACTTTTTCTTTCCTTCTGAACCTTAAGCTCTGATGCCCCAGGCAGCTCTGATAGTGAGTTGTTCCAACATGATAGATCCAACTCATGCCCTCCCACATGAACCAAAAATTAGGTGGGGTGGATCTTTAGGAGCTTCTCAGGTGGAGGTGGCAGTGATCTTAACCCCCAAAAAAACTAATGCTGTCTCCCACTACTCTGGTTCCAGTTCTCGTACATCCCATTTAAAAAAGAAATGAGTTCCCTGCAACCATTGATTAACATAAAAGTGTATTTATTTGAGGGCGGAAAGCATTTCTTGAAGGAGGTTAATGCAGAGGAGACTATTTACATCTTCAGCCAGTTCCATGGACAGAAAACATGACATCAGCCCTTTTGTACATGCAAAACATCTGCAGGCTCCACCCACTGCAGCTGTAAAAGACTACTCCCATACACTGCTCTACAGTACCTGCCTTATTTCTGGTTAATGCTTCAGTAGCTCCATAGTTCTGGTTGGGTTAGGCTGGGCAGTAGTAGGGCTGATGGAAACATGTCCTTTAAATGGATGTGTTTACAGAAGCCCCATGTCTGACCAGCATTGGACACCCTTCTAGAACAACACAGCCACTGAAGGCTTAATCAGCAGACTTGGCAATAGAGTGCAACACATGGGAGTGTTTGGCTTCATACTTTAACATCATTGGCACTTGACAACCAACATCAGGATCAGGACCTGGTCCATGCCAATCCCCACATGAACTGACCAATGTAAAGACTAAGACAGTACATGCAAGGGGGAGGGGGTGGTGATTTTGACCCAACATTTCCTCTTGAATGCAGTGGGATCAAGAGGGAGTATTAGATGAGTGGAGTATTTATTTATCTTATCCTTTCTCTGCTCGATAGAATTATTGCACAGTGCCTAGCCCCCCCTCAAGAATCCTCACCCCACTATTCTAGCCAAACTTACATCAACAATTCACCTCCTATTCAACTTATTCATCTCATGCAAAAAAAGGATGCCTACTACCTTGGGGTCTGTACCCGAACCTCCCTGCACTTGTTATGTAGGATTAGCGTAAATACCATAGGCCTACACTTCTTAAAGTTAACTCCAGCCATACACTTGTCCCTACTCCTTCTTCTAGCTGGTGACACAGAAGTTAACTCTGGCACTCAGAGTCGTCTATCTGCTTCTGCCCCTTACACGTTGAGGGAAAAAGGCATCAAAATTGCTCATTTAAACGCTCAAAGCCTCCGGCCTAAAATTGCTGCGATTCAGGCATAGGCAACTAATCTCAACCAGGACATCCTTGGCATAACAGAAACTTGGTTGAAGCCTGGTGTATATAACAACATGAAATTGATCTCCCTGGCTACTCCTGCCACAGGCATGACCGTTTAGGGAGAAGGGGGGAGGTGTCTTAATATATGTTAAGTCTAAATTTCATGTCACTTTTCTCTCTTCTCCCCCTGGCATGCCTCCCAATGAAGAATCTTTATTTATCTCACTAACTTTAGGCAATGTTAAGAAACTGCTTATTGGATTATTTACCTACCCCCTCGGAATGCCTCAAATGAACTGCCTTCCCTTATGTTGGCATTGTCAACTCCCCCCCCCCATGACACAGTAATCTGTGGAGATCTCAACATTGATTGGCTGTCCCCCACAAAAACAAGGCCCATACACTAGACTGTGGCACAAAGTTCACCCAACTTATCTCCTTGCCCACAAGACACAACTCCAAAACAGGTACTGCAATGCTGTTGTATTGGTTACTATCTAATTGCCCACATAGGATCAAAACAGTCAGTGTTTTACCAGATTGTATTAGTGAAAACTCTCCTACCTACTGTGTGTGGCGTAATAATTTTGATGCCCCGTCACCCATAATACATAAATCCAGGAATATGTCTCAATTTAATGTAGATCATTTCTCAATGTCTATTAGTAATGCTGATTGGACACCCATTACTCGCCTCCCCTCAATAGACCAGGCACTTGATTATTTTATCCTTACCTTTAGAAACATTATCAACAGACATGCTCCATTTACTAGACATAGATCTAAGAGTATAAATGCACCCTGGCTCTCTACTGAAATCAGGATCTTCATGAAGAGTCGTGATGCAGCCTGGAAGACCTATAAACACAGCTTCCTTCATTCTGATTGGCTATATCATCGACAGCTGAGATATAAGTGTAAAAATAGGATACAGGGTACTAAACGTACATATACCTGCTCACTTCAGACTGAGAATCTCAGCAAGGCCAAAGAATTCTGGAAACAGCAATTCTTCGATCAAAGGCAAATTGACCCAGTGTCCAAGCTCCAAATCATCTGGTGGCCACCTCCTTCAAGATCTCCCATCCATTGCAGAAGGAATTAATCAGTTCTGCACTGACCTTGATAGGTACACAGCTCACCTGCCACCAGTCTTGTATTTCTCTATCCCTACTGAGCTTCATGCTGCTTTTGGCTCCCTTCCCCATTTCCACCCCAAAATAGCCACTAGAAGAGAAGTCCTCAGGCTGTTATCAAATCTCAAGTCAGAGAGCTCCCTGGCCATGACACATTTGAACCCAGGTTTCTCAAACTAGGGAAGCAGCACTCACCACACCTGTCTGTGAACTTCTAAATAGATCCATCATCTCTGGTGAAGTGCCAAGTCTTTGAAAGTGGCTGTGGTGGTCCCTCCATGGGGGCCCATGCTATGGAAAATTATAGGCCTATTTCAATTCTCTGCCCACTGGCTAAGATCCTGGAATGGATCCTGCACATTCAGCTACAATCCTACCTAGACTTGCATCATCTTCTAACAGACTGCCAGCATGGCTTCAGGAAGGACCATAGTACTACCACAGCCCTTGTCAAAGTCTCGACTGACATTTTTAATGCAAGTGATGCTGGTCTTCTAACTGGTGGAGTATTCATTGACTTGACTAAGACCTTCAATCTAGTCAACCACCACCTTCTCCTTAGTAAATTGCATCAATTAGGTCTAGATCGCTTAGCACTCACATGGTTCCATGACTACCTCACTGGAAGATTGCAAAGGGTAAAATGGTCTGGTTCACTCTCCTCTTCAAGACCTATCTCACACGGAGTTCCCCAAGGTTCTATTCTTGGCCCGATACTATTCTCACTTTTTATCAACAAGCTTCCCAACTTCTGTGGCAGTGCATCCGTGCCATTATATGCTGATGATCCAATCCTATACTGCTCATCTAACAATATAGGCTGGCTTAACCAAAGCCTTAACTCTGATTTCATTGTGTTCAAGACCTAGTTCTCTGACAATCACCTAATTCTAAATATGAAAAAATCAAAAGCTATACTTTTCTATAACCCGTCCCATAAAAGATTGCATCAACATCCCATCTCCTATTTTGTTCTATGGTGCCCTCTACTACTCTCCGTAATCATCCTCCCTTGCACAGGTGCACCAACTCTATCATAGGACTGGACTTCTTGCCCTTTTAGCGGACTCCAGAAAATACCACTGTGAGGCCCTGTATTCTCTTCAATGGCCTACCTATGGCTCAAGGGTACAGTTTCATACTTTATGCCTTGTATTCAAACTTACCAAGCTCTTTAATCCCCCTTGCCTAAGGAGAATCATTTGCAAAAAGGCACCCACATGCACGCTTAGATCTACTTCGTTACCATTATTAGCAATCCAGAAGACGCAATGCCTATCAGGTAAGCGCTCATTCACCTTCTCAGCTCCCTCTGCTTGGAATTCCCTCCCCGCACTATCCTCCTTCAAAAAAGAGCTTACCTATTTCCTACTAACCCCCTCCTCTGCAATTGCTTTAAATAACCCTTATAGCTTTGTTAATGTCTAGTCTATGTTACTCTGATAGATGTATCTTGTAATCCACCCGCTCTCATGTTCCTGCTATGTATATATTGTATAATATTAGTTATCCTGTTTATTTATATATATACAATGCCTGATCTGTTTTAAGTTACTTACCTGGCTTTCCACTATAGTAATTTTTGCAACATTGTTAAATCGCTCTGTATCCTGTATATTATTATCATTGTATTTATCTATTGTACCACGTTCACCATTGTCACCTGGGTCGTCACTGAAAAAGGGACTGCATGGTCTAAGTGGACTTACCCAGTTACCAAAATTCTAAAAAATAAATAAATAATAAACTGCTTTAGGGCACAATCTGGCTAACTGAATCCCTCACAGTGAAAACCTGTTGCTGACATATGTCAATAGGGATGGTCACTTTTTTGTGAAAACATTATTTTACAAACATTATGATTAAGGCTGTATTTTTTTCATGGTAAAAACTACATGTTTTCATGGCCCATGCATGGACAAAACAAAGTTTTTCACAGCAAACAAACTTGAGGGGAGAATAAATTGTAAAACATGCTTCACTTCATGTTTACTTCATTGTAATAAGAAAAACAAAACAGCTCCACAGCTCATGGAGGGTGCAAGTATTCACAATGTAACATAAGAGCACCAAAACACAGCACATCTTCATCTTCACCTGTTTAATCAGGGTGGTATGATAATAAACATAATGTGCTATATTAAAAATGTAAAAGTGAGATCTGAGCTGTGATCCTACATTAAAGACATACTGTACAATGCTACATTGTATGTCTTTAATGTAGGATGGCAGCTCAACACTCGCTTTTACATTTTCTCAAACACTGGAATGCTGCTACATATTTCTTCCTCTTGCAATTGTGCTTTGTCCTAGATTGGTGCTCTTTCATACTGTGCGTGACACACCTACAGTTTTTTGGTAAAACAGTCCTGAGTTTGGAAGCAGAGATCGGCAGAGGTCGGCTTTTGTGACTGAGACACGGGTGGTCTGCTGATGCTGATGTTTAAGCCTGCTAAAGCAAGACATATTGTAGTAAAGTGTTTGGTCGTACTTAATTAGAGGGAATGCAAGGTAAACGGAGATGAACTCAATGGAAAGTGAGTTAAAGTAAGTGAATATCATTACATTTCACTAACTTTCCTAATTTGACTAATTCACGGCATGGTCGATTTTCACGGAATCTCCGAATTCGGCATGCCATGAATTAATTACAGCCTTAATTATGATTTTAATGGGAAAATGCTGTATTGACTAGAAAGCCAATCATTTTTTTAACAAGAAAATGGTGGTTTTGATTATGAAATGTGTAGAGATTTCAAAACACGTCAGTGGTCAAATGTGACCACAACTTACCACACTATTTGAACACAACAGAATAAGCCATAAACATTTAATCTGATTACTAAATTTAAAAGAATGAAAGCAGTGGATTCATTTACAGACATGAAACACTCCAGTATTGGGTATCTGTGTGGTAACAACCCATCACAGGTGCATACGGCACGTGACTGAGCCTCATGGCTTACTTTACAATGTCTGCCATTATCCCACTATAATGTGCAATATGTCATGCCTCATTAATAAATTAGAAAACCTATGATTTTCATTAAGGTTTCATATGATTTTACTAATGTGCAAACATGGGCAAATCCTTTCTGTATTCAATGTCATATGATGCAGAGATCTGGTTTTGTATGTTTTTGCATGCCAAACAACCTGGTTACCCAGCATTACTCTCTGCCCCAAGGATAGTGAATAAGATTACATTTCTCAAACAATTTGTTGTTGCAACCCAAAGAAATTTGGTGGCAGTTCTCCAATATATGGGTCCTAAGCATGATACCAATGCACTGCAGAAATCAGGTGTGCTGGCATCACTTCATGTGAATGCTGAGCAGTGGGTGCCAGTGGCATTCACAAACAAGGCACAAGACAGGTATGCACCTGATTCTCTGGCTGCATGGAGAACTGAGCACGCGTGGTGGTCTGGGTGTGCTAGCACTACTCACCATGCACCAAGATGCATCGTGTTCTCTGCAGGGGCACTGAGGGCAGGTTACAGCAGCCAGGACCCTGCTGTAACCCACTGGGCACCAACTCAGACATAGCCTATCGGCCATAGCCGAACAAGGCAGCTGATCCCTGAGATGCCCCAGCCCACTAGGCTGCAGGTGGGAGCCAGGGTGTCTGACTTGGCAACAGCCCAGATAATGATGAGCCTGGTCTGTACTGGCATTGCCACTCCATGACCCCCTCATTACAGGCCAGCCCAACCCTGTAGTGCCATATGCCCCCCTTCCCACACATGCCCACCCTGTCCCTGTGCTGTACATGCCACCTCATGTATGCCCAGTCCAGAATTTGGTACATAGGCCAACACGCCTCAACACCAGCTAGAGCCTGGACCAGTCACACATGTCAGATCTCAACCCTGTTCCCCAGCACCCACATCAGTTGGCAAATGGCCTGGGCACCCTAGCCCTAATGGGACTGACAACCACCACCCTACCTTTCTGTCCACATACTCATCCCATCATTGCGAAGCTCCTGATAGCCAGTGGCATCAGTCTTCTGCACACCTCCTCAGCTGCCATCCATCCAAGTGATGCTGGGAAAGGATCCTATTAATAGGAGCTGTGTTCACAGCATCGCTCAGACAGCCAGTGGCCAAGGTGGTGTGCAGAGGGCTGTGCTACTGGACATCAGGAACCACTGCACTGAAAGGACAGTGATAGAGGGGTGGAAGGTTGTCAGTGCTATGGGGGGTTAAGGCTAGCTGCCAACTGAAGTGGGTGCTGGGGAACTGGGCTGGGGGATCTGCATGTGTGGTTGATCTGGGCAGTGGTGAATGTTGGTGGGGGCTAGCACTGACAGGATAGGGGTTTCCTTGCATGTGGGTGGGGGTCAGCATTGTGCATACTGTGGTGGGGGTCACCATGGATTGGGAGGTGTCTGCTCTGCAGTACTGGCCAGAGGCACAGATGTGTGGAGAGGTGGGTCTGCAATGTGAATACTTGGCCGGACACTGCTGTGTGGACAGCAGATGGGGTGGGGGATTGTGACAGCTATACACTGTGGCATAGCTGCATGGATCTGGGTGCCTACAGAATCTATTCATGCAGCTGGACCCATGCTGTAGGGTGCAAGTGTTCACTGTGGGACCCATGCCAGGCATGTGATAGAATGGGAGCTTGCTTGCAGACAGGTGTAGGCTGTAGGTGAATCCTGGCCATGCGCACCTGTCTGCATGGAGGAATATGTGCTTTGGTATGTAACTTATGCCCACTAGTGCATAGGGCCCAGTATAAAGGGGCACAATGGAGAAATCTTATTATCGCTCGATGATTTTGCAGCCAAAAGCTGTGAAAGCAAGAAGAACTGGTACTGCTGGTGAGGAGAGTGAAAGCCAGAGTGATGTTAAGCCACTCAATTTATGGTATAAGATGAATGTTTATGGATATTACACTTATACAGATACCACTGAAATTATGGGGATTAATACCAAAATTCAGAAAAAGTAAAAAAATTAAATATTTTTATATTATTTTTTAAAACCATCATGACATTTTCCACATCAGTATTAAAATGTGTATCAATATACTGTACATTATTGTTACAGAAAAGGTTTATCGATAATATTTATTATAGAGAAAAACAGTTCTGTCATGATGTAAATATGTATATCAATATAGCTAGAGAAAATTGCCCGTTTTTAATAAGTATAATTACAACTGTTACATAGTAACAATATAATATCAATACCATTCCTTAACAGTTGGACTACAAGTTTTCATTAAACAAAAAATAAGTTTCTAGCCCCAACAGTTCCAGAGTTAGACCTTTCAAGAGGTATTTTCTTTAAAATGTGGTAACTTCGGAACTATTAGGCTAGAGACTTTTTTAATGAAAGCTGGGAGTCAGTCAACTAGTTATATGATTAATATGTCATGACAGTGACCATATATAATATAAAAAAGACAAAATGTTTCATAGTGATATAGAAACATAAAATGGTTCATGGCATTTTTTAAGTCTTGTAATTTTTATCACATTATGTCTACATGTATATGCACATAGCATCACAGGAGAACTGTATTTACCATTAAAATGTTACAGGTTTCAAAATGTAGTTTCAAGTATTATGAAGACATCATTTAAGATTGTTTTGGAAATGGTTGGAAAATACTAGTGGTTGTTCTGTCTAAGAATAAACACGTTCATTTCTAGTTTCCTCTGGATATGACTATTACAGAAAGCAGATTAGTCTCCTGTTATTTGGACACCTGCATTGAGGAGTTACTTTATGAAAGGTTTCACTTGACATACTCACTCAAAAAATGACATAAAGCTACTGCCAAATCCATAAATGTTGAAGAGGCATCCCAGTCTCAGACTTTTCAACAGTAAGACCAAAGTGTTCTAGAAAAAGAAAACAAGAATTAACATTAATTAAAAATAATTATTTTTGTAGACTTCTCCCCTTCATGCACTTAAATTTGGCAGGCGAAATTTTAAGCGTTGCATCCTTTTTCTGATACCAGTACAGAATTCTACCTGACATGTTAAACCACCAAAGTTGGTCTAACTCCCAGGATGGAATTCTGCAGTAAGATCGAAAACAGATGCAAGTTCCACAAGTGCATCTGAAATTGTTGTAGACTTGTAATTTTCAAATGCATCCAGATGATTGTCAATAGGATGCAGACATCTGGCAATCTGCATGGATGCAGCATGCATCCTAATTCGGTCGTAAGTGCTGCATCCAGCCTTTAAAAATCTTTCCATTATCTTTGTATGTATGTAGTTGTAAGTTTTTCTGATATATATGAGTGTGTATATATATATATCTAATGGTAAGAATGTGTTCTGTTTCCTGATTGGCTAAAATCACTTCTAACCTGGGCATCTATTTTTCAATTGATGCCTAATCAAAATAAGTGCCAATCCAAGTGCCACTTTACTGAGTTATGCTTCTACAGTGGTGCCCAGCTGACTTTCTAATTGGCTAAAACCAATTCTGAAAATCTGAAATCCCCACCATGTTTTTTCTTCACTTAACGAGAGCTACTGGTCTTCATCCCCCCCAACACTTGTCACCTCTGCACTTCTTAGTACAGCTGCTCTTAATAAAAAGATACTGCATACAATTTCCACCCAAAAACAGTTGAAGCGAGGGATCCCACTTGCTTGTCTGTCTGTCAGTTTATGCGCAAGTGCGCTGCCTGTTTCAAAATGCAAGTGGCCATGGTGACCTGTTCCACTCCATATACTTTCCCTGTGTGACTCCTCTATTCATTGAAAAAAAGAAAAGCCGTATCCTTAACTAACCAACACAAGGGTATTGTTGCGATCTATTGTACCTCTTGGCCTGAGAGAGATGGGCTCTGCTCGAATTTTTTTGGGGGCCTTGTTCTATGTCAACCATAAAAGGTGACAACACTAGGTAACTTGCACTTCAGAAAGTGAAAAACAGGGCAGAACTTAAAAATGATGCTAAGAGTCTGCTAGGTGGATCAGGTGGATATGTGTGTGTGTGTCTGTGTGTCTGTGTGTGTGTGTGTTGGGTGGGGAGCCAATTGATCAGAATGGCCTTTGTAGGAGGAGTAACAGGAGCTGGAACAGCCTTAAAAAATATGGACTACTTTTTCAATAATGTTTTTCTTCTAATTCTATTCATTTTTCTGCCCATTTCTATCTTCTTTAGCATTTTATTAAAACTTACTAAGATAGTCATTTTCTGTGTTAATAATACCCTCCAGGGAGGCATTATTGGGAAATATCAGACCTTCCAGGGCTATAAGGCCTCATTATGCCCTGGTTGGTCCGTATTTCCCAATAATGCCCACCCTGTCAGGTATTATGGCTTATATATATGTATGAAGTGCATTATTATCATACTGATGTAGTATAAGTATTTATTGCAAAAACTACTGAACATTTAAGCATACATTAGGATTGAAGCACAAGCTTCAAAAGTAAGAAAGTGTAAACTTAGAGTAAAAAGGCAGTATAGCGCAGTGGTCTAAGGCTCTGAGCTGCAAATCTGGTGACATCCAGCAGACCAGACCTGGGTTTGAATCCCACAGCTTCCACTTGCATACTGTGTGACCCTGAGCAAGTCACTTAACCTCCTTGTGCTCCCAGGTCGCTCCTGTAAAAAAGCTTTCAGCTTAGTGTGCTATACCTGGTTAAACAACGAAATTACAAAAAGATCACTGAATGTGCATTTTGATGTTCCTCAAGGTTTGAATGATTGCTCAAAGTAGTGATAATTTTACCGTAGCATAGGGCTTGATCCACAAATCTATAGGGAAACCGGTTGGAAAGGTGTGGATAGGCAGTGAGAAGTCCCACATTGTGGAAATGTGCAGGCAGTGCAATCCACTGTAACACAGAAACATAGAATTTGACGGCAGATAAAGACCACTTGGCCCACCTAGTCTGCTCATTTCCCTACCTAATGAATAAGCTGCAGATCCTAGTTGTCCTCCAGTGCATATGGTCATGTGGAGCAGAGTGGAATTGCTGGGGTGAGTAAATTATATTTCTGCACTTGCCCATCAAATGCCCCTTGACCCCACCACATAAGGTGTATGCACAGTCCTCAAGGAAGATGCACAGAAATGGTCACTGTGGCTATACCAAGGGCAGATCTGCCAATGGCAATATATAACTAGGGAAGTCATGCAGCTCCACACTTTCTAACAATACATCATGCAGTGCCTATGCTGCATGGACTGGGCAGAGAAGGAATCCACAGTTGTGGCAGTTGACTTCACCACTAGCCATAGATGGTAACCTTTAATGCAGAGGAGTACACTGTCATCACCACTGAGATTCAGGGGAACTATGGGACAGTTTGGCTCAAGAGCACCGAAATGGACATCTGCACACAAACACCTGGTTTGGCTAGATGTACAGGACAATATCAATGCTACAGGGAACATCTTCTTCCATTGCAGCCATCGAATACAAATGGTATTAACTACCTGTCATTGTTAAGAAGTAGCTAGTGATAAGACAGTAGATTGACCTTGAAATGACCCAGGTAGAGGACATTGTTGCTAATATCGTCATCCAGAAGTCAACTGGTGGTGAGGAGGATGGTGTCAACAAACTGGAGAGTAAGTAATGACTGGTGCCAGGACAGTGCCCAGGCACAGCATGTTTACAGTGCTAACAGTGTTCACGTCTTACACAGATCAACACCCACCTTCTTCTCCTGAACATGATGCCATGGAAATATCTGCAGATGATGGGATATTGAGATGAAGTGGAGTGGACCCAGACACACCAAATGGTATATGCAACAACCACCTATGGGCAGATGCATAGCAAGTGATGCCAAACAATGCAGTAATTTATTAGGATTAAATCAAGGGTCATTTAGGGTCCTTGATTTTGAAAACTAATAGGAAAATGGGCAGACTGGATAGGCCAAATGGTCTTTATATGGTGGCAATGGCACAGAGGCAGCACTCTGTATAGCACAGAAGGGCACAGCACAGGACACCCAAATGCCCCCACATACCTAAGAATGGACCTGACACAAGCACCCAGGGTATGACATGGAAACTACAATGCACCCACTGGCCACAGAAACACAGGCCCAAGAGACAGGTGTTGCAGAGCATGTACCAGGGAGTGCATATCCTAGAACAGTAGAGGCTCAGACAGATTAGGACAGGACACCAACAACTCCATGACCTCACAAATACTGTTGCAGGACTATACATGATTGTGGCAGGCAAGCATAAGGATCTTGGTGCCATTCAGCATGTATTTGATTGGGGATTAAACAGACTGTTCAATGTTTTGGAGCAGGCCTATCAGCACTGATGCTGTAATGAAGGCAGGACAAAGACAGGTGTGCCACAGCTATCTGTTCTCCAGGGCAGAAATACACTCTGCAGTATCTAGACCCTGCTCTAGAAGAATACTGCATTGCAGGGGTCCCATGGTGCTGCATTCCAGGAACTCACCAGCTAAGCAGGGATGGACACAGTGACAGGAAAACAGATGGAAAAAATCTAGTGTGGTAAGAGACCCAGCACCTGCCTATGGCAGAACACACCACCTATATAGCCACATTCATACTGTATACCGCATCATACACTGGGCGCACAGGCACACACACATGCACGCACGCACGCACACACACACACACACACACACACACACAGCAACACAGTATACAGAGATAGAAATTTTATTTTATTTATTGAAGAGAATCAGAATTACAATGCTTTGAGTCATGGACTCCTTTGCAAAGGCTCCATGTCAAAATACACAAATAACATATACAGTACAATACATAAGTAATGCAGAACTGGGATATATACAGTTAGCAGGTTACAGCTTCAGGGGTCATAAAGCTGATCCAGAATCATTATCTACATATGGCAGGTTACAGCTTCGAGGGTCTTAAAATGGACCCGGAGTCATAATTTATATACAGAGAAGAAAAGGGGCAGGGAGTTAATCATGAGATGCAGATAACAGTATTGTAAGGACAATATATCAACAACTATAGCACAGTACAGTAATAAATGGAGATAGAAACATGAGTCCAAAAGCAACTGAAAAAAGGGGCAGGAGGAGGAGGAAGGCAGGAGAAAAAGAGGGGGATCTGATGTTGGGGGGAGTACCCAGCAGAGTTGTTGATTAGTGGCAATCACAACTACTAGTGGATGTTATTACCTCCTTGAGCCCTGTCTTGAAAAGTCCAATACTCAGAAGAGATGATATTTCTAGTGAGAGTTCATTTATCTAGAGGGGTGCCCTATGGTAGAAGGCACATTGGCCCTGGGATATCCTACACCTAGGAATTGACAACAGGAATCTTGAGGAGAGGTGGGTGGACCTAGTAGGAGGCCTATTCCGGTGTTAATTGCCAAACTTACAGCATAGATGTGGTTACTATAAGTAAGTGCAGAGTCAAGGGTGATGTCCAGATATTTGAAAGAGGTGGCTTGATCAATGCCAGTGTTTTGGGTGTTAAGGTTAGTCAGGGGGGGTTGTGGCATGCTTGTTCTAGTGGCTGGCAAAGACCATAACCTTCATTTTTTTGTAGTTTATCACCAGCTTATTCTCGGAGAACCAAGCTTCTGACTCAGAGAAGCTTTTATGGAGTTTGAGCTGGAGGAGGTTGGGAGGGGGAGAACACTACTGAGATCCGGGAAGGATTTGTTGAGGAAGTTGGCAATGATTGTTGGGTCCTGGGTGACAGTCCCATTTATGTTAAGTTGGAAGGGGGGTGAGACATTGCCCTGCCATTCAGCTCTTTGATATTATTCCAGAATTTGCATCCAGATCCCCAGGAAGAGGTTAGCATTTCCTGGTAATGGCACTTTCACCCTCTGAGTTTCCCAGGTGCATTTATTTTGTGCTGCCCTGTAAAGCTGTCTATCAGAGGGTTTACCAGAGTCAAGGGCCTTATGCCAAAGGTTATCCCTAGAGCATAAGATCTAGGAGGGCCTGGGATATCCAGGGTGACAGGACCTTTGATGAGCTGCTTAGTGAATGTGGGAAAGTGGTCACAGGCAGCATTAAAGGTGTTTGTGAAATGGAGGAGGGCATCATCCACAGATTGAGCAGAGTCCAGTGGTGACCAATCACCAGTACGGAGGTAGTTTTTGAATTGCTGCAGTGCTCCCTTTTTTAGGTGTTGCTGATGGGTACATTTGGGGGGGGTTGTTTATACCAGGCGACCGGGTACAGAGTGTGGGTGAGTGGTCGCTGAAGGCATTGGGCAGCACCAAGATGTTGGATAGTCTATCTGGGCAATTACTTAGAATGAGGTCAATGTGAGATGATGTCCCCTTGAAGGGGTTTAGACATGTAGGGGCTATAACAGTTTGGTTGAGATTCAAGGCAGCCACCGAGTCCTTGAAAGAGGTGGCTTTGGGTGACAGCCAGCTGACACTGAAGTCAGCCAATGCAATGACTTTAGAGTTAGCTGGCAACTAGGAGATGCAGTTGGAGATAGAGTGGAAGTAATTGAGGGCCATAGGCTATGGGTGCCATGGCATAGTCATGGATATTTTCCAGTTTCAGAAGGGTCAGCCATTATCGCAGGAGAGTAGGCATACCATGAGGGGCCAAAAAGGAGCAGTACGCTAAGAGCACTCAAAGGGTGTATAACAGACCCATGGTGAGGGCTCAGGTGGGGGTAAGGTCAGTTGGTATTGGAGGGAGAGCAAGGGGGGGTATGGGGAGTAGACACGGTTGAGGTATATGAGAGGTAGAGAGGCTTGATAGTGCAGCAGTAGAGGCACGGATTCCAGGGTACAGACTTCAAGACCCAGGGCTGGGAGAGGATGGATTTATGGTTGGAATAGTGGAGGGGTGGAACAAAGAGGGATGGTAATTGGTAACCAGGGGGAGCACTGGGAGGAGACAAGGTGAGGGCGAGGCTAAAGCATAGACTGCACAAGACTGACCCCTTGTGATGAAAGGGTATACGCTGCAAATGGGTATATGGGGACTTGGCAATTAGAGCTACAGGTCACATGACTGGATGTAGGTGTATAAAAGAACAGTCACACTTGGGTGGGAGGGTGGCTGTGGTGGGCAGGGAGTAGATGTGAAGCACTGATTGGTAAACACCCTATCAAGGGTACTGCAGGGATCTGGTTGCAGTCCTGCAGAGATTGGGAGGGGTTGTTCAAAGCACGCCTAGATGAAAGAAGGAAAAAAAGGAAGAGATTAGCTCCATCAGGAAGCTTAGGGGGTCCTCCAAACTGAGCATGCGTGACCCAGAGTGAAAGAGACAGAAAGGATGGTGCCAGTGGAAACAATCTGTAAGTAGTAACAAACACTGTAAAATACTCAAAACACACTGCTATGCACAGGTAAGAAATTCAGTTAACCTATACATTGCATTCTACACCCATCCCACAGCAGAACATTCATCCCCCACAGATAGTATAGGTAGCCTAGGCACCAGATCCAATGAGGCATTTCAAGCACTCCGGAATTGTGCCCCAAACTGCACTGAATTCAGTTGTACACACAGCCGCTAAGTCTATCAGTGGTCCTGCGGTGACTTGAAGTCCCGCTGCTAAAGTCCCAGAAATGTCCTTTTTTCTTAAACACCCTATCAAGGGTACTGCAGAAATCGAGGTTGTCTTTACCTTTCTGCCGCCTGCTGTACTCGGGTTGCAGTCCTGCAGTGAGTGGGGGGATGCTCAAAGCAGGCCTTTCTGCCACCTGCTGCGCTCTGGTGGCGATCCTGCAGCGAGTGAGGGAAATGCACAGTTATGGCTGGAACAACTTTATTGTTACACTTCATGGCACCCAACCCACATCTAACCACCTAGAGACCCACCATAAATGCACTGCAAGAAATTGTTCTGCACCACATTTGTCCTGCATACCCTCCATACACGGCAAACTGCATCCTGCTCACCATGCTGCCACACTTTCATGATATGCCTGCAGCAGCCACATCCAGAATGATGTCAGCTCCAGGGCCCTCACCATCTTGTACAGGTAGACTTTTCCTTATGACAAGATTATTGGGCATGCAGCATGTGATGAATACCCTGCATTCCTTTCTTGCAAAAGCTGCAATGCCACCTTGTCTGATGGAGGTACATGAAGTGCATCTTCAGATGCATCTTCACCTGCCTGAACACCCTCTCTATAATGTTGCTTATATGGTGATGTGCCTTATTATACAGTTTTTCAGCCTCTGTCTGGGGCTGCATGAACAGTGTCTTTAGAAACATATGTAATAATGGATACCCACTGTCACCTATGTATGATGGATACCTGACTAGTGTGGCACAATGTGATTACCAGTGTCACAGGTAACACCATAGGCTGAGAGCACATGCCAATAAGCCAGCTGTGGTCTATGGTAAACACACACAATTTTGACTAGAAACTGGAGTCTCCAGTATACATCAATCATGTGTAGATGCCTGCAGAATCGTACACAATCTACATGCTCCTGCTGTGGAATGCCTTACAGCTCCTTTAGGCCTCCTCTGCCTACCTAGGTACCATGATTGGCACATGGATATTGTTGACAGCACCAACAGGATTAGGAATGCCTAGAATCTAGGCTTGGTGTCCTTCATTGCTGATTCTGTACAAGGGAACATGATGTAATCATTCTACGGAGTCAGCGGTGCATCTGTCACCTATCATCTGACACCTGCTTACAGAAGACTGCTTCATTCCAGTCATGGCCCAATCATGTGCTGGAACAGAACTGTTACCTAAGAACTTACTATAACAGTACTGTAGATCTTCAAGAGAATCTCCTCCATTAGGCCACACCTGTGGAACTGTAAGCCATCAGCATTAGAAACTCACAGAAAAATTTTGCTAGCCCGGGGCCACCCACAATGATGTGCAGTATCGACGTGTATATAACATGGGAGATCCCATCAATCCTTAGTTTCCTACTGGAGATTAGCCTTGGAGGGCCTCTAATCATGAGAAACCACTAGACAAGTACCAGTCTACAAGGAGAGGCAAGGGGCTGAAAAAACAGGAAGCACAGAGTAAGGCTTTAGCTGCCACATCTGATTTAATCCTCATGATACTAAAAAAGAGGAAGGATGGAGAGTACAGCATGGCGTAATGAAGGAGAATCTTTTGAGGATCTACTGTTATGGTAAGTTCTTATATAACTGGTCTATCTTCATCAAGGATATCACCTCCTTTAGGCCACACCTTTGGAATGACTCCCAAGCAGTACAAAGCAGCAAGGAGGATGGCACCATCTGATGTGTGATCAGGACATGAGGCCTTGCAGTACAGAAATCTCCAAACCAGCATATTTATAAGAGACCATGCCCAGACTGCAATGTTTAGTGGAAGTGTGAGCAATGCTCTATGTAGTTGCTAGGGGTGTTCACACAATGAATATTATTTCTCAAATACCATGAGTAATGCACTGTTCATTATTCAGATCCCAAACAATAAGTAGTAGCACTATTTGTCCCAATTTGACAAATAATGTCTACATATAATGCTTAAAATAAAATGGAAAGCCAGCAGCCCCCTACCATCCTCCCCAGCCCAGGTTCTTTAAATATAGAAGCCTCCTGGCTTTCTTAACTGATTTCACTTTACAGAGAGTTTTTCAGTACACGAATAAAAACAAACAACAAAGTCAATACACATAAAAGTAACAGGTGCTACCCAAGAACAAATACCTACAGTATGTATTCGTAAAACTGAGGCCATAAATTAACAGAGATTATACATTTCATTTAGTCATAACATGAGAAAGAAGAAAAAGAATTGTTATCAATCATAATTCAGAAGTCTGTTGGTGGTTAAGTCCTCATGTCCTAGCTTAAGGTACAAAACTATTGCTAGCGATTTATGTCTTAATACTCATTCAAGCAACAATAATGCATCTTTCCCACCTAGATGAAAAAGAAGGAAGAGTGTGACACAGACTGACTATCATCTTTTCTGATCTCAGAGATGCAAAAATGGTATTGTGCCATTCCTTAAAAGAAGGACTCTCATTGTCAACCCAATGATGGAATATGATCAGTTTGGCAACCACAGCTATTAAAGCTATATGAAATCTTTAGGGTCCCACCACATTTTCAATTCCCAACCCCAGTAAACAGATTTCACTGGTATAAGCTTCCTGTAGCCCCCATAGGGAATCCATATGGGATCAGATCTGTTCCCAAAAAGTGTGGATGGGGGACAATCACAACAGGCATGTTTTAAAGTACCTATTACTTCTTCACACTTTGGACAAGAAGGACTGTGTCGATTATCCATTTTTAAATAATCTTTGAGTGGTAAAATATATGTTGTGTAGTATTTCATATTGAACAAGCTGTTGTACATCAATTTTAATGTATCAGTAGATGAAATCCCATGGAAATGATGTATTGTAAAACCCAGCATTGCTTGGAAATGTCTGTTCCCAGTAACAACTATATTATGTATATTATAGTATAGCTGAGAGATTTGTAAATTAAAGATACAGCTTGTGGTCTGGAAACTAAAGAACCCAATTCCCAGTATTTATCACATTCAGAAAGCTGCCGAGGGTAATGGCCCAGCCCAATTTTAATAGCATGGACTAATCAGAAAAAAATGAAAAGTGGCAAAAGAGGGTAATGAGTATGCTTCTCTAAATTGATCACAGGAAATAAACTGGTCTCCACAGAAGAGAAGAGAAAGATGTTCTAGGGGTACTGAAGAAAGAAAGAATTGGGGAATGGTATTATGTGCAGTCCTAAAGCTTGAGTTGTAACAAATTGGTTGTAGGGGGTCTTTTTGAAGGGAATAGTTCAAGAGTTTGCATAATTGCAGATTTATTTGAACTGACCAACTGATAGGGGAGTTATGTAAAGTTTGAGGCAGACCCTTCCAGGAGATATGAGGTAGAGCCTTTGGGATAATACTATATGATTGACATAAGTAAGATGCAGTTGCTTTCCAGTATGGGAAGGGGAAGCCTACTTCCCTTCTCTGGTCTAAGAAGCCCCAGGCCAGGAATGTTCTGGTTTGGGCCGTTAGGTAATACCAGAAAAAATAAAGGAGTTGTAGTCCACTGTGATGTTTTACTAATGTTAGTTTTGAGAAAGCAAGACAGAGTTTCTTAGAATGCCAAATAAAACCCGAGATTAAACTATGCAACCTAAGAAACCAAAACTTGGGCAAGGGGACCCTAACATTGAACTAGGATACAGAATCTGCGGTAGAATATTCATCTTTATAATTGAAATTCTACCCCAAAGGGATAGTGAGAGTGATTGCCAATGATCCAAGTCCGATCAGTACCCAAATCTGCCTGTTCCTCTCATCATCCATGTTTTGATAAAATTAATTGCAAACAAACTTTGTAAATGCACTAGTTATGGTTAAAGCGACAAAAGTAGGGAAATGTGGCACTGGAATTTCCAAACCTAACACCACACCTCAACTCTGCAGTCAGCAATCAGTGTGGGGTGTTCCATGGGGTTGTCAACCCTAATGCTCAGCCCATTCCATGAGTAAGTAAGCTGAGATAGGTACAGTATATAAGAAAGGGGTGAGTGTTAGGGCTAACAACCTCAATGCACACCCCATGCCTGTTGCTGCCCACAGGGTGGGGGTCTGATGTTAGGGTTGGAAACCCTACCACCACATTTTTCTACTTTTGTCACTTTAACTCTAACTAGTGCATTAACAATGTTTTTTGCAATGAATCTCCTTACTTTTTGAGATACTATTTTTTTTCTATAATTAGATATTGTAAATGCATGAGTTGCTATAAAAAAATAAATTTGACCATGTTCATTGGGCCTGTGGGATTCAAACCCAGGTCTCTAGGATAAGAACCCAGAACTTTAGCCACTACAGTATATTGCCTTCTTCGATTTCACTGTGTCAGTGTTCTCTTATCCTATGTTAAGACCGACCCAAACTAAAACAGCCAATAATACTTTCCTGTTTCTCCATATTGCCAAATGTCTTTTTTTTAATAGAGGTATTTATCTGCCTTCACTCCAGCTGCCCTCATCTGACTGCCCCCCCCAGCCCTGTCAGCCCAGTATCACTGGGGCTTATCTTTCATGGGGTCGCTGGGGGTGGAGTCTGAAGATGGTCAGTCATCACTCACAGCTGGGGATTTTCCCCCTTTTTTTGTCCTGTCCCTGTCACTGGGATGCAGATGCCAGATGTGCATGCATGGAGGTGCACACACATCCATGGAGGTCCTGCAGCACCCTCCCTTCCCAGGTGCCCATCAGACAAGCACTACCCTTGGGACTTCAGCCCAGAAGAGGAGAACAGTCCTTTGGACACTCAATACTCTCCCATCTCAGCTGACCCCCAGTGGCCCACTCGTAGTGCGAACACAGGCCACCAGCATGGAAGGAGGTAAGGCACAGATGCCTCAGCCTTCCACACCACTGGGACAACTGCCAAAAGTATTTTTTTTAACTTTGCATGTTTCTAAGCCATTGAATTCATGAACTCAAAATCAATACTCTAATGTCCATTTTAACATAATTTAAAATTACTAGTTTTCTTCTATAGCCCTGATATTTAACATGTTAATTTGTAGCCCATGTTTCAAAGTTCCCTCAATTTAAAAAAATGGGTATGCAAATAAGTTCATGATTATTTATTAGCTATGGTTACAGTAACACTTTTTTAAATGTGGGGCACATAAAGAACTGTTCTTCTTGCGATGTTAATGGGCAAAACTAAAAGGAAATTGTTGTAAACAGTGATTTTGAAGAGACCAAACTTCCTAATGAGGGATCGCTTGTAGTTTTCACCCAATTTTTCTAATTCCCTCAATTTAAAAAAAAAACAGTTATACAACTAATCTCATGATAATTTATGAGCTTTGAGGTCACTCTAGGCATCCAAGCCATGCCCCATTATACAGCTATTTTGAAGTGCTTACTGAGCATGCTCAGAACCTGAAATTTTAAAATGTCATTACTTTAAAAGAGATTAATATTTTTTTCACCAAACCCATGAACACAGCTCTGTGGGGAAAACCCTTTCTACACTGAAAATTTCAGTCCAAAATTTAAAAGTGCATGGGCGCAAGACAATGACAAATAAAAGCAAAAAACTTAGAATCTGCACAACCAGAAAAAAACTTTGACACGTCAAGAGATCTACCCCATGAGACTGTGCATGCAACATGGGCACATCTGTTGGATGGTTGCAAAGATATTAAGGTGCAAACACTCACTACTCTGTAATTTGTAGGACAGTGGCTAAAATTCATGTGAGTTTCACTATCTTATACATTTACCTGGCAACAACTGATCCCTCCTGCTATCTGTAGAGAAGTTTGTACATTACACATGAGTTTTGTTATAAATTATACACTTGCCCAGCTAGCACTGATGCCTCCAGCCATCTGTAGGATATTTGCTAAATAACACGAGTTCCATTGTAGATTATACAATTACCTGGCTAGAACTGATCCTTTCTGCTGTCAGCAGTCACTGAATTACACATGACATCTGTTTAAGCAATAATGCACAGCAGAGGGTGTGTTGTTCTGGGGATTTTCACATACCTAATAATAATTTTTGAACAGATTAATATTTTTCACTAAACCAGTGAAAGGCTCATCTGTAGGCGAATCCCTTTCTACCCTGAAAATTTCAGACCAAGATTCCAAAACGTCTGGGTGCAGGACAATGAGAAATAAAGCAACAAACAGCAATTTTGTTACATTATTTTGCTAGCCACATCTCAAAATCGACACATCCAATGGAACATAACTTAGCACATCAAGAAATCTACCCAATGAGACCACACATATAACATTTAATGCAAATCTGTTGAACAGTTACAAAGATATTAAAGTGCAAATGTAACACTCATATTGCCATGGTGTTTCACTGAATTACATGTGTGCCATTATAAATTATACATTTATCATGGTTAGAACTGATCTCTCTTGCCATCTGTAGGGCAGTCGCTAAATTACACAAGAGTCCATTTAAGCAATAATGCACAGCAGTGGGTGTGTTGTTATGAGATTTACTCATGCCTAATATTAACTTTGGAATGGATTATTATTTTTCAACATATGTGGGCCAAGCCCTTTCTACTGTGAACATTTCAGATCAAAATTCCAACTGTCTGGGAGTGAGGCACTGACAAAAAAAAGTAAATAAAACAAAACAGTGATTTGTTGGGTTCTTTCACTATCTGTGAAGAACTTAAGAAGAACTGTGAGCTGTATGCTTTAATATCTATCTCCCATTTTAAACCTTTTATTACTAGGTTCTTGCTGAATCAATGTGATTGTTATGGGTGAATTTATGCATTTTTTTCAATTTACAGTATCATTATTGCCTATTTATCACTATGTGTTATAAGTAATGTGTATGTCTATTTTACTTATATGTTATTTGTCTCTTTTCAGTTGTGCAGTGCAATATTTTTTGTAACATTTTTGTACTTGGATGCAGTTGTAAATGAGAGTTTCTCTCAATTTGCTCTCCAATAAAATTGATGATAATGATGATGATCCACATCTTGGAGTCCATACATTCCACTGGAGAAAAACTTGGCACATCAGAGATCTGCCCAACAAGACTTTGCATACAAAATGTCATTCAAATCCAGTGAATGTTTGCAAAGCTATTAAAAAGCTAAAATTTAATGCTCACTTCTGCCATCTGTAGGACAGTTGCTGAATTACACATGAGTTCCATTATAAATTATACACTTACCCTGGCTAGGACTGATCCCATCTGCAATCTGTATGGCAGTCACTAAATTACACATTTCCTTATAGATTATACATCTGCCCAGCTAGACTTAATCCCTGCTGCCATCTGTAGGGCAGATGCTAAATTACAGATGCGTTCTGCTATAAATTATACATTTACCCAGCTAGAACTGAGCCACCCTGCCATATGTATGGGGTTTCTGAATTTCACAGGAGTTCTGTTTAAGCAATAATGCACAACAGGTGGTGTGTTGTCGTGAGATTTACAAACACCTAATAATAACTTTGGAATGGATTAAAGCAAGCAAAAGGCAAATCTGTGGGCCAAGTCTGATGTGGAGCCTTTGCAAAGGAGTCTATGACTCAAAGGATTGTAATTCTGATATATTTCAATAAAAAAAGTCCCTTCTACCCTGAACATTTCAGATCAAAATCCAATCCATTTTGTTGCTAGGTGGTGTCAAAAAAGATAGCAAAAAACAGCAATTTTTTGACATTTTTTGCTATCTGCATCTCAGAATCTGCACATCCAACCAGAACAAAACTTGACAAATCAAGAGATCTATCCCACAAGACCACACATGAAAACTTTCATGTAAATCTGTTAAATAATTGCAAAGATATTAAAGTGCAAAATGTAACACTCATTACATCTGTAGGGCAATTGCTGAATTACACATGAGAACTATTATAAATTATAACATGTGTAGAAAAGTTTGTTAAAGTTGTAAAATTAAATAAAAAAATAATAAAACTGCTTTCAAAAATATAATTTATCATTGTAACTGCCTTTCAACATAAAGTAGTCCCTTTTTGTTACATCAGCTAACTCTTACTTTGAAACAGAAACATAGACTTTGATGGCAGATAAGGACCTCTTGGCCCACCCAGTCTGCCCATTTCCCTACCCACTGGATAAGCTGCAGATCATAGTCAACCAACAGCCTACCTCCTACCACCCCCACAAGAATTGCCCCATGTCTGTCCCATGCATTCTTGAATTCACCCACTGTTTTTGACTCCACAACCTCCTCCGGAAGGTTATTCCATGCATCCACCATCCTCTCTGTGAAAAAACACTTCTTCACATTGTCCCTGAGTAGTCCCCCATCTGTCTTTAAATTGTGTCCCCTTGTTCTTGCACATCTCTTTTTCTGAAAGATGCTACCCTCTTGGACTATGCTGATTTCCTTGAGGTTCTTAAAAGTTTCTATCATGTCCCCCCTCTCCCTCCTTTCCTTGAGGGTATACATATCATGCTCCTTTAGTCTCTCTTTGTATAGCTTCTGTTGTAGACCCTGCACCATTTTAGTTGCCCTCCTCTGGACTGCCTCAAGCCTGTCTATGTTCTTTGGTAATTGTTACAGCAGTATAAAAGAGGTTGCTCCAATCAAGGGGCAGCCCAGATTGTCATGGGACCCAATGGAAAGGAGAGGTGAGGCAGGAAAGTGGGGGAGCCAGAATAGGGAATACAGAGGGAAGAGGGGGGAGGGTAAGCAGGTAGGAATGAGGTCACAAAGGGGGAGGGAGATCAGGAATGAGGTCAGAGGGAGGAGCAAGAAGCTGGGTGGGGAGGATCAGGAGCCCAGGATTGGCCAGAGCGCACAGGAAGAGGGGAGCTAAGGGGTTGATAAGGGCCTGTTGTGAAGGGAGCCCTCTCTAATACTGCAGCTGAATCTAATTTCATCTTCCCACCACCCACCCACCCACAGGAGGAAGGAGCTTGGGCGGCGCTGACTCAGAAGGAATAAAGCATGGGTTGCTGGGTAAGGGCAACAGGAGCACGTGGTGGTGCCAGTAAGACAGAAGGGTTGCAGGATAAGAGCAACAGGAGATGCAATAGGAGGGAAGAAGGGGGAAAAGGTAGAGGTAGGGGCCGAGCCATAGGAAGGGTACAGCTAGGCCTGGGGGGGCTCACTATGGGGTAATCACCTCAAGGAGGAATGGGGCTGGGTGATCAGGTGGGGGGGACACCTGAATCCAGAAGAAGAAATGGAAAAGAAATAGAAAAGGGTAGCACGGGGTAGCCACACCCGGGCTGCATGAAGAAAGGATAGAAGGCTTCGGCCTAAAGAGTGTCATGTGTATATGGTTATGTGGGGTGTTGGAACCCCGGATGTTGTAAATAAATTGTAATAAAGTTGGATGTGAAATGATGGTCATAACTCTAAAGGTTTCTACCCAAAATAAACTTCAGATCGTGAACCAAAGAAAAGAGATGGTGTGGTTTTTCCAGAGGGGCTTCAATGATAACAGCTAATAGGCTGATTTACTAACAGCAACGAAGAATTCTTGGTAGATTATAAAGTTTACTAAAACTTTTCTTACTCAGAGGTGCAGTATCCTATTTTAAAAGCAGTGACTGTAGTATAGCACCGAATATGTAGATGTTCATAGCAAGGCATTGTGGGCACAATATGAATTTTCCTTCTGTCTTCCTTACTGGAAGGTGCAGACTCCTATTTTTGTAGTGGTTACAATATAAGATCTCAGATGTTCATTTTCAAAATGAAGTATTGCGTATACATTATACAGGGGCAGGAATGAATGCTGGCCTCTGACTGGTAGTTCTGTGGCTAGACCTGTGACATTATCCCAGCATAACATCACAGATCTAGTCCCAGCACACTTATGACTGCAAAATGTAAAAACTAAATGAATAAATCAGTCCACAGTTATCCCTGCCATCAGATTCGGCACACCCTGCTCCCAGCTGAAGTGAAAGCAGTGTATATAATCGTCATTACACTACTTTAACCCAGAACCCTCACACATTCTCCCAAATAAAGCTTCGTTTTCTTGGTTTTAAAAAAAGAACCAGTGGCACTGAGGGTTGAGACACTGGACACCACACTTTGTGCCACACCAGTGACCCAGGTTCAGGAACGAGCACATTTCAGTGGGGGAGGAGCCGGATCAAGTATCTGGAGGACAGCTCTCCTCTCCTGGGGTGGGAAGGTTACCCCTTGCGCTGCACTAGAGACATCTTGGAGGGGAAGAAGCAGTTGCAGTCAGCGCAGGGATGTAAAAGGGGATTGGGCAGTGGTAGGTGTCTTTTGCTAAGGCACAGGAGCATGTCTAGTGTAAGCTGGATGCCATTGCATGCCCATACTCAAGTAACTTGCACAAGGAAAAAATCCCTGCACCTTGGATAGGCGATGGAGTCCTCCAGTGCCCTGCTGTCACACTCCCAATGATGGGTCTGCTTCACCGGCTCTCCCAATCCCCCCTGCTGCCCGGTGGGATGAAGGTCTGGGGCATCTGGCCAGGTAGGTGGGGGAGTGTCTGTTCCTGATTTCCTGGTGGGTGGACTTCAGAAGGGAGGTAGAATGGGAGTTTCAAGAGAGGGTCTCCTAAGAGAGTTCCAGGAGTGCAGTGCAATAAACAAAGTTGTAAAAAAAAATAAAAAAAGAGCCAAATGAAAGCTGCCTTTGTGATCAACAGCAGTCCCCAGCTCCACAGACAGGTTCAGCTCCTTAAACACCTAAGAATAAGAGAATTCATTATTGTTTCTTTTTTTATTAAAAAAAAAATCTCTGATACTGAAAGATGTTACACCAGCTTTACAAGGTACCACTGACACCGCCTCCCACTCTTCAGACACTTCCTCCTCAGAAATGTAAAAGACATCATTAGGATTGGCTCCACAGAACTCCCTCCCACTTTCTTTGCAGTCCACACTGGCACAGTAACTGACCCTGTGAATGGATGTGAAATCCCCTCACTTCATCGTTTTCTTTTCATTTATTTATTTTTTGTTGACTGAGTAAATGCACTAGACAAATTCTGCCTATTTTCAGGCATGACCTGGGGGAGGGGGATACAGATGAATGGCAACTGATCTTGAACCAGATTAAGCTGTTTGGTGGTATTTTAGTGAATGGGGAATTTTCTGACTTTAATCCTTTTCTCCCGGTAATGATGAAAGCTGAACTGGGAGAAGACACAGCTGTAACAGTTAGGTTGGAGGCTTTCCAACTTCCAGGCTACAGAGCAGGAACATAAGGGATTGTAAGAGTATGGGGTGTAGGGGCAACATCTAATTTCCACAGCACTGCAGAAACAGGGAAGATGGGGAAAGAGAGAGACAGAAGTAAACATTATAAACTGAACATTTAAAATAAAAAAACATGGGAACAACACACAAAAAAAGTTAGTGTCAGGGATTGCAGAGCCACGGTAACAGCAGCTCCACCTTCTGCCCAAAACAGTAACTAAGAACATTTTTTTAAGTATACCTACACATTGATAGAAACACCAAAAGTATTCTTGAAAATGTACTTTTTAATTTTTTTTGTTTTTTCACATGAGCCATTGTATAATTGGAATAATGCACTTGAGGGAGTGTGTGGTGCTGGGATATGGTTACTTCTTGGATGTTGGAGACATTTGGCCTGTGGCCTCATTCCCAAACACCCAAGGCATGACATTATTCATGCGTGACACTGACATTTTTGAAAATGTGGGGCATATAAGGAACTGTTCTGCTTGCAATGTGAACAGGTGAAACCAAAAAAAGAAATTGTTGTAATCAGTGATTTTGAACAGACCAAGCTTCCCAAGGAGGGATAGCTTGTGAATTTTACTCAATTTTTTATAATTCCCTCAATTAAAAAAACTGGTATGCAAATAAAATTCATTATTATTCTTGAGCTATGAGGCGACTCCAGGCATTCAAGAATAATCATTTTTACAGCTATTTTTTTACGCAGCAGACTGAGCATGCTAAGAACCTGAAATTTTAACATTTCATCACATTGGAACAGATTCATATTTGTTTTCACCACACCAGTGAAGGGTACTTCGCTGGGCCAAGTCCTTTCTACCCTGAAAATTTCAGACCAACATTCAAAACTGTCTGGGAGCAAGGCAATGGCAAGAAACAGCTAAAGAAACCCTATGATTTTGCTACATTTTTCCGCTACATGCAATTCGATATCTGCACATCCAACTGGAACGATATCTGGAACTGCAAACGACATACTGCTCAAGACCAACCATGCAAATGTTTGTGTAAATCTGTTGAACAGTTGCAATATTATTAATGTGCAAAATGTGGGTGTTAACATACAAAAGCCTTGCTCTACCCTAACAATAGTGATGCCACTATAGTTAAACTCCAGTGATGGATGGATGGCACAAATCCCCCACCTCCACAGCCATCCACCATCTTTCATCAGCATTTTGTACTGACTCACTGATTGTCTCCCCTCCCTGCACCCTGGTAGCAACACCCTTGCAGTAGGACATTCATAGAAGCACAGTCAGGACCCTCGTAGGACCCACCATGCTTCACCCAACAAGGGAATAAAGCAACCAATGCAGCTTGCCCTTCCCAGTCCATGGCTGGCCACTGCCTTCTGAATAAAGACACTCTCACACTTGGATGCATAGTAAAACATGTTCTGGTCAGAGCCAATGTGGCTATGGAGAGCTTTTAGGAGTGGCAAGAGCAGTGAAAAGAATATGCTGTGCTTTCACTGGACAGGGGTCAGCCATAATACTGTAGCAATTACAGTCCTGCACATGCATAATACTCGCACATGTGCAGTTTGACCCAGATTCAGCCTTGCAAAACATGGCAGTGCTGACATAACTACAGTATGTGTAACAACCCAGTCCTCTCGGGTTACTAGAATCCAATTACTACTAGTCTTGGGCAGGTAGGAAAAGGCAGCTGGTGGGGAGGTCATTAGGGGCTTTCTACATAATGACATCATTGTTTACTCAGCCAGCCTGAGAGAAGGATAATAATGTCATTTAGAACTCTCACAGCAGCATAACCATTTAAGAGTCAGCTGCTCTTGGGGAGCTTAGAATATTCAACAGTAAGTTCAAGTGTGGCAGTTAGAATGGCAGGAGGTCTGCCACTGGGGCTCTGTCAAAGGGATCCCTGGTATTTCTCACCCTAGTTTGATAAAATCTTCACTTTGCCTGTAGAACTCTGTTGTTTCAATCCGGGTGGGGAGAGGGAATGCAGTTCTTGTGGATCCAAGGGGCAATCCCCTGTAGTTCCTGACATTCATAGCTGCTTTAAAGAAGAACAATGAGTAGAATCTGACAGCTACCAGAGAAAGAACGGTGTCTTTTGTTCTTTCCATGATTGGGAGGAAGGAACAACTGATCTGTGAGGACTGAACTTGAGCCTGTTCTCTGAGGGAGTTGTCCGAGGTGTGTGTGCCCTAGATAAGGCTAGATCACACTGGTCAGGACCCCTTTCATCACAACTGTGCTGAATTTAAAGTTAAAGTTGGGAGTGTTTAGCAATTCATTAAAGAGTGGAGACTCATTTGATGTAACCCAGAAGGAATGCAGGAGTCTGTTTGGGGCAAAGGTTGAGGAATGCCATCTAGAGCTTCAGGCAGGGCTAAGTGGTTTGTGGATGGGCACCAGTGTTCCCTGGGTAATGACCATGGAGCAGGAGGATTTTAAAGTGTGTGGCACATCCCACAGATATACACTTTGGAAATAGAATGTGTGGAAAATGTTTAAAGTGTGTGGCAAATCCCACAGGCATACACTCTGCAAAAGAGATAGAGGTGTGTTTTTTTTTGTGTGTGGAAAAACAGTACTGCCTAGCAAAGTGTCCTGCAAAAAAGAGTGTGCCTGTATTGCAATGACAAACATTTGGGGGACAATTCTTGTTTTAAGTAACATCTGTAAATAAAGCCATACTGCAAAATCCCAGTTATTGCTCTGGACATTCCGCTTATTGCTTCTGGTGTGAATGTTATTGGAGCTCCTCAGCAGTTAGGTCTAGCATATGCCTAGCACCCTATCTCCTGGATCTGGTTGTAAATAAAAAGGTCCATTTTACTATGTACCTCCATCCTCCATCTTGTAGATAATGAGCCTGGTATACACTCCAGTGCTAAGAGTAGTACCATGAGTGTAGCTCTGCCAAAAGAAAATTGCATGCCATGTAGTTATCAGTAATTCTTTTAAGGGGGTGCCAGCTAGCTAAAGGTGGTGTGGAGGTTACATACATATGCATGATACTCGTGTGTGCACAGTTTAAGTTTGCACCACCACCATGTTGCACACAGAGTCCGTCACATCTGCACTCATGGAAAGGAGCAGTAGCACACCAGGAAGTGGGTATGTTTATGCAACCCACAGAGGGGAAGAGCTGCATGAGCAGAATCACTGGAAATTATGCTGGAGCACTAGGGCAGAACATCAAACAGCCATCTGGTTATGTGCTTCCACAGTGCTCTCTTACAAATTTGATCATGGCATAACATCTGTGGAGCTTGGCCCCCACAACCTTAAAAATCAGACCTAGGAGGAGACTATTAATAAACTAGAGATCTGATCTTTGATTTGTTCACATCACAGTCACTTTCTCATTCTTTTCTAAGCAGTAATTTCTGGTAAATGTGACTTGACCATATTGATCTCAGTGCTGGTAGACTACTTCTGTTTTTTCCCTAATTGTATTAGGAGAAGGTATTAGCAGTCATGAAGTGGTTGCTGCTAGTGGTGGCATGCTCTGAAAAAGCAGTAGTAGTAAAATATTTGTATTCATATTTTTATGTATAAATAAGGATTAACTTGATTGAGTAAAAATAATTCATTTCCAATGAGATCCACAATTCAAGTAAACATACAAACATAAATTTAACATAGATTTACATACAGTGCAAAAAGATTTAAAGCAAAAAATACCATAAGTATCTTAAATAACACTGCAGTCAAGGGAAAATATACATTTACAAAATAAAACAAACTAAAATAAACAGCGTCATACATCAATATTATTTCACTGCCCCTTATTCTAAAGCACATAAAGCTCAACATTGATTGGTTTTCTTTGAATTTTTCTTTATCCATATTTTTATTTCAAATCAATTTTTGTTCATGGTCTCCATTCTCAACTGAGCTGGAATTTTATTCCAGAGATATATTTCCCTAAAACAGACTGACTGTCTCCCTATTTCTAAGATATATTTTGGCAAAACTAAATCCAGGGCCAAGGATGTTCAAAGGACCTCTGACTTCTTCCTGTGTATTACCTTAATTGTTAGATAAGTTGGGACATTTCCTAGGAGAGCCTTATTTATAAATGCCAGGAGATGTTCATAATTTCTTTCAGTTTAATATTGCCATCCCAATTGACTATATGTTGCACTTATGAACTTGACGTGGGGCTCCCAGGATATATCTGGCTAGGCCACTGTGGCAAGCTTCTAATTTACTAAGGTCAGTTTTTCTTGCCCGAGAATAAATGATATCACCATAATCAATTATAGGGATTATCATAGAATTACAGTAATTACTTTTTTTTATTATTTCAAAGTTCAATAGTGACCTGGCTCAATATAATGCTCCCAGCTTTTTCCCCACATTTTTGATTAAGTTATTAATGTGTCTACTCCAGTTTAAAAATTTGTTCACCAATAGCCCCGAGTATTTATAACTTTGTACCTGTTGGATCGAGGACCCCTCAAGGGTAACTAATGTTAGGACCAAGTCATCCTGCTTGTTTATCACAGGGTGAAACACCATGGACTGTGTCTTCTTGGCATTCAACACTAGTTTGCTGTTTTGCAAAAATACTTGTAATTCATCAAATGCTCTTTGAAGTATCATCTGCAAGCCATTTAAAGAACAATCTGATGTATAAATAACAGTGTCATCAGCATAAAGAAGGTATGACACTGAAGAATCCAAGAAGCTCATCCATTCACATGTATGTTAAATAATAAGGGCCCCAAGATGAAACCCTGGGGGACTCCCGATCCAACAGGCAAAAACTCAGAGGACCAATCACCAATTGTAACCATCTGACACCTTCCTCCAAGATATGATGTCAGCCATCTCTGTACCAAACCCACAAACCCCAGGGATGCTGCCATGGACAGGTGGAGATTGTGGTCCAAGGAATCAAATGCCTTGGACAGATCTATAAACAAAGCTCCCACCTGTGTCCTCCTGTCCAGGGCCATTTCAACATCCCCCACTACCTTGGCCAGAGCTGAAGTAGTGCTATGAAACTTACAGAAACCTGACTGCATATTATTATTTAAACCTTTAGAGTCTAAATATTTCTTGATTTGGGCCACCACTAGTTTTTCAGATATCTTGGATATCTGAGGTAAGAAAGATATTGAGCGATAGTTACCCATTTTGGTCTTTTTACCCCCTTTGAAAACTGGTATTACCTTGGACATTTTCCAGGCCATAGGATATTCTGCTGTCCTGAGTGATAAAATTAAATATGTATATCAAAGGATATGCTATCATTGGTGTGGCATATTTTATCATCTTTACAGGCTTACCATCTAATCCTGTGGCCTTTGTAATGTTGATATTTAAAAGTTCTTTAATGACTGACTCGACTTTTAACAAAGTCAAGTTGAAAGGTTCTGAAATACCCTGCTGTGTTACACAATTGACATTAGGGGCATTCAATGTACTTAAATTTTCAGTCATCCCCACTTTACTGAAATAATCATTTAGTAGATCAACTATTAATTGTGATACCAGGATCAACTGGCCATCTATGGTTAATACATCAATTGGGTTATTACCTGAACCTTTCAACAATGTTTTAATCATTTTCCAAAAATCTCAAGGGTGTTGGGTACACTTTGTATTCAATAAATTGAAGTAATGTCTTTGTTTGCTTGCCTAACCTCCCTAAAATAGGAATTATGAGATTTTCTATAATTTACCCAGTTCTGTCTATTACCATTTTTTTTTTGCTTTTCTCCACCTTTTGTTACTAGATTTCTTTTGCTTTCTAAGTTCATTTGTGTACCAAAGGGCATTGTAGTTGTCCCCATGCTCATATGCACATATTAGAAATGACCAGTTGAATTAAAGGGGACAAGAATTGATTACCTATGTGTAGCTGTTTTAAATTTCTCTTTTTATAAATTATATTCATGTCTAAAGGATCCCTATTTTAACTGTGCCTGAATAAAATCTGAAGCTGTCAGTTGTGTTTTGTTTTGGTTTTAGATTTATAGAACTGTTATTTAATACAACAGCAGATTGGGTACATATGGACACATGTTGATACACGAACATATTAGGATAACAATATCTGAATTACAAGAGAGTCTGTTATGTTTGGGTTTTGAATGTACACATACACTAGTCACATGTTACAGAACTGCAGATATATCATGTTTAAGATAGCATAAGTTTGACTATTCATGAGTAATATAAAACTTATTGTACACGAGTTTAAGAAAAATATATCTAAACAGTACACTGTGTGAAATTTGATTGACACCACTCTGTGAAAGAGCTAGTGAATGTTTAACTTACAGTAGGGCAGATTGTCTTCTAACCTTTTTTTTTTTTTTTACTTAACACTATATATTTTCATATTGATATGACTTTTAACATTATTTACTATGTATTGCTGAAACAGCTACTGATGCCTCAAAGAAAACTTTGAAAAACATAATTAGGTAAAATTCTGCTTGTATTCCACATACTGTATATTCTAGATTTCTCCTCCCTATTATCTATTACTGAGAAATGTGCATGAATACATGATTTCATCCCTTGCAGTTGCTTTAAAGTTAATCTGTCTCTGTAGCTTACTCCCTACTTCAAGTCATAATGCTCTATTGTGACATCACTATCTGTTGCCATGAGAGTAACTGTGATGTCACAAGCAGTGCTTTATGACCTCAGTTAGGTAGACAGCAACAGAAACAGATGAACCCTTCAGGAGCAAAAAGCTTGTTTTCATGCAAATGACCTCAGCGATAAATAATAGGGAGGAGGAATAAAGTACTAATGTGAAATCAAGCTGAACTTTATCTAAATATTATGTTTTGTTACAGTTCTCTTTAAGGTGTCAGCTGCTCTTTAAGCTTGTTTTTCCTTGCGTTTTTAATCATTGTTATTTACTAATGCTAGCAAAGACACACACACACACACACACACACACACACACACACACACAGAGGGTTCTAAAATGAAATGTTAGTTAAGTGATAGCTTGTGTCAGGGAGTGAACTTTCAAGTCAGTGAAATTTGGCCTTGGGATAGCTTTCTTTTGATGGAATTAATCCTGTCTTGGTGAAGTAATCTGCAGAGCTGAGGCCATTTAGAAGCACAGGAGTTATGCTAAACAAATATCAATCTCTACAAAAGAGTACAAGATTGAGATCATACACCTGTATGAACTTTGTTCAGGACAACAAGGCCTTTCTAATGAGCCTATTCAGTAAGCTGCACTCATTATATTTTTTAAACTATGGCCATCTGATTACCTGAATTTTCATTTTTCATCATAATTTTCACCTTTTGGATGGCTATATTTTAAAAATATATAATGAATTCAGATTAATGACTACCCTCATTTGAAAGATCATTTTATCCTGAACAACTTTCATGTTAGTTGTATATTGGTAATTTGTATACTTTCTGAGACACTTACATTTGATTGTCATTATTCCTACTGTGTTCACTTAGAGAGAAAAAAAATGAGGTTGTTTGGAAGACCATATTTTACAAAATATAAAGAATTCAGATTAGTGACTATCCTCACGAGAAAGGTCTTTTTGCCCTGAACAACTTTCACACAGGTTCTTTTTGTGCACCTTGGATGGTTTTAAAGATATTTAGATTTGTTTGCAAGGTGTGCACATTTGCTCTCTGAGAAAAGCAGCTTGGAGGTCTGTGTCCATCATTCTAAGTAAACAGAAAGTATGGAATATTTCTTTAACTGCCATGGAGATTTTCAGAATGGAGGGATACACTGAAAACTCCTAAAAGACGTGTTCCTCAGAAACACCTTTGTTCAAGTGACAGCAGGATGGCTGTAGGCCCTGCCCACAGCCATAATTAGCTGATTCCATGATCAGCTGGTTTTACTATGCTGCCTTCTTTCTTCATTGTGTGCAGTGCTCTAGGGTGCTTAGAGGGTCTCAACTGTTCCTGCTACGAGTGTCCTCCTACAGGTGTGCTGCTTCCAGGGTGAGGGTGAGGGGACAATCAGAGAATAAATACAAATCACTGATGAAAGTTACAACCAGTGGTAGGGGTGGGGAGAGTTATGCCAACCACCCACCACTGAAGTTTTATTTTTATCAAAACATGGGTGATGGAGAGAGAAGGGGGATTTGGGTGCTGACGAAGGATGGGGGGATGTGGGCTTCTATATTTAATGGCTTTGGGCTAGGGTAGGGGCTGTTTCTTTTCCTTTTTCTTTTAATCTGTATGTCAAATATTCAACTGCATAGTGAATACCTGGTGTCTGAATACTGAATATTTGGCCAAATATTCAGAAATACATAGTCACACTAAGGCTGTGTAGACTGTTCTGTCTGAAATCCAGACCCCTAAATAAAACCCTGAATCCATGGACCTGGATAAATATGGACTTCATTGCAGAAGTCTGATTCTGAGTCCGTGGAAAGCAGGGCATATTTTCGGCATGGCTATGTAGCATGCAGTTGTAGCTGGAGGCACCAGGCAGAGCAGAGAGTGAGGAGAGGAGGGTGGATCTGTGCCTAAGAGCTAGAGGACCACAGTCACAGTCACATGGTGGGGAGATCAGAGTGTGGGCTACAGCTGCTGTGGTCAGTCAGTGACTATTTCTCCAGTCGGTTGTGTTGGTCTGTTATTCTGAAAATGTTGAACTAGGCAATTGAACCACAAAGAAAAAAGCAACTGTGTGGTAAAGTACTGGGATTCTTTTATGTACTTTAAAGTGTATTCTTGGTTAAAGTGCATTCTTGATTTCACTGTGACTGTCTGTGTATAGGCCTAGGACAATGTCATGCCGGCAAAATAAATGTTGACTTGTGCCATACAGAAGAGGAGACAGAAAAG
Source organism: Neoceratodus forsteri (assembly GCA_016271365.2). Taxonomy (NCBI): domain Eukaryota; kingdom Metazoa; phylum Chordata; order Ceratodontiformes; family Ceratodontidae; genus Neoceratodus; species Neoceratodus forsteri. The sequence continues at coordinate 1,157,830,111 of CM028130.1, read as the reverse complement.
AAGAGACGAGACTAGACTACGGGGGGGCCAGTGAGAAATGCAATAGTCACAGAAATTAAAAATGAAGTGCATTCTTGGTTTTATTGTGGCTGTCTGTGTACAGGCTCAGGGCATGGCTGAGCATGCTGGCAAAATAAATGTTGACTTGTGCCATCCAGAGGAGAAAGAGAGACTAGACTGCTGAGGGCCAAAGAGTAATGCTATAGCACAGAAATCACAAATAAAGTGTATTCTTGGTTTTGACTTGTGCCATCCAGAGGAGAAAGAGAGACTAGACTGCTGAGGGCCAAAGAGTAATGCTATAGCACAGAAATCACAAATAAAGTGTATTCTTGGTTTTGACTTGTGCCATCCAGAGGAAAAAGAGAGAGACTAGAATGCTAGGGGTCAAAGAGTAATGTTATTGTCACAGAAATCACAAATGAAGTGTATTCTTAGTTTCATTGTGATTGTTTATGTACAGGCCCAGGGCATGGGCATGCTGGCAAAATAAATGTTGACAGTGCCATCCAGAAGAGGAGACAGATGTAGAAAGACTAGACTACTAGGGGGACAAAGAGAAATGTTATAGCCGGAGAAATCACAAATAAAGTGTATTCTTGGTTTCACTGTGGCTATCTGTAGATTGGCCCAGGACAATGGCATGCTGGCAAAATAAATGTTGACTTGTGCCATCCAGAAGAGGAGACAGAGAGAGAGAGACTAGACTAATTGGGGGGGGGGGGCAAAGATACATTTGATAGTCACAGAAATCACAAATAAAGTGGATTCTTGGTTTCACTGTGGCTGCATATGTACAGGCCCAGGGTGAGGGCATGCTGGCAAAATAAATATTGACTTGTGCTGTCTAGAGGAGAGAGAGAGAGAGAGAGAGAGAGAGAGAGAGAGAGAGACTAGAGTACTGGGGCCAAAGAGAATGTTTACAGTCACAAAACCATTAAACATCAAAAATTATTTAAACAATGTGCCATACAAATCTGGAATAAACTTGCAGTTGAAATACAAAATATTCCAGTGTTTTATCAGTTTAGAAATACTGTAAAGAAAGACTTATTTTTAAGCTCAGGATGATTTTGCACATAACTTACATGTTGTACTGTTTTGTATGTTATAATTGTGATTTATCATTGCCCCTCTATGTTTTTTCTATGCAACCTTTGTACATATAAATGTATTTATTGTACTCTAAATGTTACATGTTTCTGAGTGTCTTTGACTCTCACCGGGTCAAGCCTGTAAAAGGGCCATGCGGACCAATGCTTTTTTACCTGGTTAACAAAAATAAAATGAAATGAGAAATAAGAAATAAAAAAAATAAACTTGGGCTCAGTGTGGCTGTGCAGTGTGTGTGTGCTGTACAGGGCAGGAAGGCAAAATAGTGCTTGCATCTGTTTGTCTGTCTCCATCTCTTTCTCTCTCCTGGCGCACTCAATGTCACAAGCCTGAGCTGGATATGCCACCAGTACAGCCCAGACATGAAACAACTAGCAATTATTGCTCTTATTTAGCAGTTTTACTGTCATTTGTATACACATCATGCATTAAATTGTGTTCTTTGGGCCTCTGTGTTAAATATGACAGATTTTGGCCACTTTTATGCACTTTTTTGCATTTTTTAAATATTTGCCAATAAATCAGAACTTCACTGTGTTCCAGTTCTTATTTAATAAAGGCCAGAACTTCACCAAGTTCTCCCAGACCTAATTCACACAACCCTAGTGGTTGCAGCACATATGTCAGTAGCAGGGATATTTTTGAAAGAAGCAAGAGAAGTGGTCATACCCCTTGTAGCGTAACCTCAAACAGCACCAAGAAAATTTGTTTTGTTTCACTTTTATTTCATTATTATTTTATAATGGAAAGGCCTATGAGAAAATGAATACCCACTTTCACAGGCATCCAGTTAGAGGTGACAACTGTTGCAAAAACAATTACAAAACAGTTATTAGAACAAGATACAAACAAATAAGATCAATTAAAACAATTACAGTATATTCAGACCTTGTCATAAGAAGATTATTTAAATATCTCTTGAATGTAGAAATACTTGCTGCTTTAACTATATAACTTGGTAGCTCATTATACAGTTTTACTGTCTGATAGTTCACTGAATTTCAAGCAAATGTAGAGTGAAACCAAGGGATTTGAAAATCATTTTTACAATAAGATCTTGTGTTATCATCACTAGTAGCCAGGGGGAGTCATGTGATGTGTTGGACTGAATAGCAGCACAAGAGGCCAGCTCCCACTCCTTCTCTGAATAAAATTAATAAAAACTTCTTTAACTGGGGTTTCACTTATTTTCAGTGGCTCCTTGAGTTCTTTCTTTCAACCTGGCTGTCAATTTTAACCTTTGGACTACTGGAATGGATGTAAAAAAAACAAGCACCACCAAAGCATAACCCCCACCGACCATGCCTGACAAGTCAACTAAAAGGTCTAAGGCCCAAGGACTGGCGGCCAGCCACACCCTACTACCACTCCATCTCATCCTCCTTTCACTGCTGCATCCCCACCACCACAAGAAACACCTCTAGTGGAGGAAAGATTTCTTGCTGAATTTGCTCCCTTCAGGTTGGCATTACAAGAAATGATGGCCAAACATGAGGGATATAGGCAATTTGTCTGCCTTCACATTGAATCAAAATGTTGTTTTTATACAGTTTGCATGAAAGACAATAGGTTGTCCTTCAAGGTTTCTACTGACTAAATAATGAATGGGTCAATTCCTCTTTATAAGGTCAATCCCTATTTATAAGGTTGCCTGATCTGACATTTAAGTTTAGTCCCCAGTTACATCAAATGGATGCTGTCAATGCCCATAAGTTTAACACTGTTTACAGAGAAAAACACACACAAAAAAAACATGCTTCATGATTCCTGATCCCCTGAAGAATTTGTTGATTTGACTGTGTGTCATGGATCTCTTAACTTTTTCCAAATAAAAGTGAAAAACTTGGATGTCCACCATATTGATATTGCAGAAAACCCGTATTGGGTTACACTTTATGTGCCTGTTATTATGTAACTGCAGGGTTGATAATCTTTAATTACAGTACATGCATGCCAGGTTATTAAACAGTTACACAGCATGTCAGTGCATAATAACTCATATGTATCCTGCAGTAAACATGTAGATACAGGAACCCAACATTCACACACACACACACACACACACACACACACACACACACACACACACACACACACACACACACACACACACACACACACACGTAGTCTAACATTCCCATGATTAAATTGTAGGGTACATATATTACTGGGCATAGAAAAGCCTTCCTAATCAGACAGAACAAAAAGAAACTACTTCAGTTTAGGAGTCAGTCGCTATGGACCACATTAAACCCCCAAAGGTCTGTGGCTTGACTCCCTAGAGAAATCCACTTATTTTGTATAATTGCTGTGGTGAAAAAACAATCCCCAGCAATTATACAAAATAAAGGATGGGCAGGTGTGTAAAACTCAGATTTTACATACCACCTTGGGGTGTAAAATCCTCTTTATAACCACCTACCCATCCATTATTCTCTACATAATATCTAGTCAGTAATTGTTCTCTATGGGCTGAACAAATTAATATTTGCAATAATAACTGGCTGGTTATTATGGCATTTATATGCCCTGTCACTCAAACTGTGCTGCACCCTCATTGATTTATGTTCTTTGTGTGGGTAGGCTGAGCACTCTCACAAACATGGTGGCTTCACCCCTCACTTCCTGAGGAGCTGCCATGACAAAACATTTCCATCTTTTTTTTTATATATTTTCTAAATGTATCTGGTTCATCCAACCTTTTTCACCACTAAACAGATAATATATGGTTGATCCTACCATTCATCCATTTTGGGTAGTAATGAAGTGCGGTAGGCATGAGCTCATTGCAAAGGCAAACTACAAGTTAAAAAAGCAACATGGGACAAAGCAAACTGAGCTGCAATAGAGTGTGGTAGGCATGGCCCCGTTGCAAAGACAAACTGTAAGTAAAAAAAAAAGCAACAGAAACAACCAAAATTAAAAAAAAATAATTAAAATCATTATGTAAAGGGAGGGGGAGAGAGAGTGTGTGTGTGTGTGTGTGTGTGTGTGTGTGTGTGTGTGTGTGTGTGTGTAACACATACGGGCAGGACACTAAAGTCAGGCAGCAAAAGAATTTGCTGATCAGTAATTATAAAAAATAAAAGATGGTGAAGTTTGTCATGCTCAGATGTAAAGCTCACCTTGGTGTGTGATGTTTTAATAAACCCCTCAGGCTTCACACTTGGGGTTTATGTAGCATCCCAGACCTTGGGAGATCTCCAAATTCTCATAACACACACTTCCTCATCCTTTATTCTCTATGGGCACTATGCAGCACGGAACTTGGGGACATAGCCACCCAGCACCTAGTGTGCCCCCTGTGCAGATTGCACAAACAGGGGGGATTGTAGACCCACTGAACCAGATCCCCCATGTCTGCAGACCACTCTGCACTGGGAGCATCCTGGAGGCATTCCAACACTATGCAGTAGTCACTAAACTGCATAGTTCTGGCTGCATGGGTATGAATGGTGGCACAGGGTACACAAGGGAAGACCCTGCTGTCACCCTCTGCACTCCCCCATGAATATGAAGTGCCGGACACTGCAGAACATGAGCCCCCCATGCTACCATGGTCCACTGGGCAGTGAGGGGGGCTGGGACAGCAGGTCTGGTGAGTGTCTGGCACTGACTAGCATGCACATGAGGTGGGGGAGAACAATAATGAGCAGGGTTACCTGCACCGCATGGTACAATGGTATGTGCAGTAGAGGTCCATAAACTGTCCACTACTGTACCTGGGGTTATGGCTGACAGTTGTGTGGACATATCAGCACCAGCAGCAGTGGGTGGTGCCCCAACAGGAGAATGCACACCAGCATATCCTTGAAGTTCCCAAGCTAAGCAATTGGTACATACTCTGCCTACCACAAACAGCTCTAAGGGGGGAGTCAGTGACACCACAGCATCAGGTCATACAGCTGGCTGTGTGGATATACCAGGAAAGATACAAACTGTGGACTCACAATGGGATGCAGAGTCAGTAGTATGATATCTGGACTGGGTTCAAACAGCTGCTGGTACACTGGTGCCTGATGCAGACTGGGAGATAGTGGCAAAGCTGGGGGGATGGGGCCACACAGCCCACCTCTGGGTGCCTGGGTCTGGGTGCCTACCATAGGCATGCACTACCCTGGACTCATGCCTCGCTATCAGGGAGATCCACTGTGGGACCAGGGAGGAGTATTCAATTGAGTGCCCACCCTGGTCCATGACTCTGCCCCCGGCCACCCTGCGGAGCCCAGTGTGCGGGAGGAGGAGCCATGGACAGGTGGCCAATGTGGATGAATGCCAGTATGGGTACTCCTGTCTGTGGGGCATAGGGCAATGGGGGGTATGTGACTTTTCCATGTACCCCACCTACTTTGTGCATAGTGCCCAATATTAGCTGAATTCTAACTTTTACTTGGAAAGGGGAAACAGATTAAAAAATCCCACTACTTAAGCAACTTCTTCAGAAGAGGTTTAATTATGAAATGCATTAACTATAATCAGTTTGAGGCTGATGGTGTTCTTTACTGAATTTCTTAAATTTATTTTACCTAACGTCTCACTGTAACATGAAAAGTGCTTCATTCCATGAAATGATTAAGCAATAAACCATGACAGGGTGTGGGTTCTACTGGGATTAACCCACATCTGATGTGGTTTTGTCATGAGGCCACAGGCTGATTGAGTAAACTACATCAGAAGTGGATAAATACCGGCACAACCCACACCATGGAGTGGTTTATTGAGATAGTGAAAAGTGATATTGAAAAGTCCCCCTTTTTTTGAGACAGAAAACAAATAAAAGTTTTTCCTCATTTTATATGTTTTTTTTAGTGGATTTGCTGCTGTGCCTCAATAAATACTGCTGTTTTATTAGGGTGTTGCTAGGGGACTAGCAGTATATCCTACAGGTTAGAGTAACAAGCTGTACATGACTGTGGTACATCCACCCAACAATCCCCCCAGAAATCAGAGAAGTTAGTAAGGTAAACACCAAGATAGAGAAGTGAATAGGGAGAAGAGCTGGGGTAAATGGAAAATGATACAAAGGCAGTAAGGACAGGGAAGGGGCAAAAAATGGTAAAGCCATGAAAAAATGGAGGGTAATGAGTATCAATGCCCGTAGTCTAGGTAGCAAGCTCCCTGAACTGGTGGCCTTGATGGAGAGTGATGCCTGGATATCGTGGCAGTCACAGAAACATGGTAAACAGAGAACAATGACTGGGATGTCAACATACCAGGGTACACAATCTACAGCAGGGACAGGGAGGGTAGAAGATGAGAAGGAGGAGTAGCTCTCTATGTAAGGGGAGGGATCAAAGCAACAGAACTAAAGGGTAAACAGGGATGAGAGGCAGCACTGTGGGTTACCATGGAGACCTGAAATGGCACCACAATCTGCACAGGGGTTGTATAGGACCCCCGTCTCATGGGGAGGAAATTAACAAGGAAATGACAGAATGCATCCTTAGGAAGGCAGAGAAAGGAGAGATATTGCTGATGGAGGACCTGAATATGCCAGATGTTAAATGGAGCACCTTTGCTGCAACCACATCCAAGAGCAGGGCCATTCTCAATGCCCTACAGGTGGCATGCCTCAGACAGCTAGTGTTGGAACCCACTGGAGGAGGGCAGTCTTAGACCTAGTATCTCAAATGGGGATGGAGAGAGGATCTCAGATCTAGAATTGGGTAGCCATCTGGAAACAAGCAACCACCAAACAGTGTGGTTCACAATAAACTCAGCTGTAGAGTCAAGCCATACAAAAGTGAAGGTACTGGACTTCAGGAAGGCTGATTTTGTCAAAATGGGAGACTGCCTCAGAAAAGCAAAAGCAAAAGGCAAGAAGGAGGGGTGGAGCAACAATGGGGAAACATCAGAACTGCCATCACAGAGGCAACAAGCCTTTGTGTGAAGCAAATAGACATAGCAAAAGAAAAGAAAAAAGCACTATGGTTCTCAAAAGAGGTGGATGGGAAGGTTAGGGAGAAAAAGATGGCATTCAGAATGTATAAGAAAACACAGAAAGAGCAGGACAGAAAACTATACCAGTTAAAGCAGAAGGAAGTGGGGAAGGCAGTCAGACTAGCAGAGGCCCAAACTGAGGAAAGGATATCCAACTCAGTTAAGAAGAGGGATAAAACCTTTTATAAGTACATTAGGGAGTGAAGAAAGACAAAGGGAGGGATATTGAAGCTGAATAAAGAGGAGAGTGGGTAGGCAGAGTGGGACAGTGAAAAAGCATGAATACTGAACAAATACTTCTGCTCAGTATTCACAAAGGAAGAGGAGGGGGAGGCGGAGGCGGAGGTGCCTAATCCAGTCAATAGAAGCATTCTGGATGTGGGGGAGTCGATATAAGTCCTTTCACAGCAGAAAGAGTTCTGAAAGAACTCCTAAACCTGAAGGTGGACAAAGCAATAGGGCCAGATGGGATTCCCCCCAGAATTCTAAAGGAATTAAGGGGAAAACTAGTAATATCACTGACTACCCTTTTTAACAAATCATGGGAGGATGGTGTGGTACCTGAGGACTGGAGGAAGGCAAATGTGATTCCTCTTCAAAATAGTGGGAGCAAGACAGAGGCAGGAAACTACAGATTTATCACTTTGACCTCAGTGGTAGGGAAAATTATGGAATAACTTCTAAAGGAAAGAATTGTTGAGTACCTAGAGACCAGTGGGGCACAGGACCCAAGGCAGCATGGATTCACAGCAGGAATGTCATGTTAGATGAATCAAATCGATTTCTTTGACTGGGTGACCAAAGTAGTAGACCAGGGAGGGGCTGTGGACATGGCCTACCTAGACTTTAACAAGGCATTTGATACAGTCCCGCACAAGAGATTAATAAACAAATTAGCCAGCTTGAGATTGGGTCCCAGGGTGGTAGCCTTGGTAAAACATTGGCTGGACAACAGGACACAGAGGATAATAATAAATGAAGTCCACAGTGAAGAAAAGGGAATTACTAGTGTGGTACTGCAGGGTTTAGTACTGGGTCTGATCCTTTTTAATGTCTTTACAAGTAACATTGCTGAGGAAATAGAAGAAAAAGTGTATCTCTTTGCAGATGACACAATGATCTGCAACAGAGTTGATACACAAGGTGGAGTGGAAAGGATGAGAAGGGACTTGGCAAGGTTGAAGGAATGGTCACATTTATGGCAGCTTAGATTCAATGTAAAGAAGTGCAAAGTAATGCACCTGGGAAACAAAAACCCAGGGGAAGAGTACACAGTGTGGGGGGTGACATACTAACAACAACAAAAATAGAAAGGAAACTGGAGTAATTATATCAGATGACCTAAAGGTGGGCAAGTAATGTGAGAAGGCTGTAAGGAGGGCTGGGGGATAATGGGATGCATAGAGAAAGGCATCACCAGCAGAAAACAAAACACTGTTATCCCTCTGTACAGACAGTTGGTGAGATCTCACCTGGAGTACTGCATGCATTTCTGGAGACCCCATCTCTGCAAAGACATAAACAGGATGGAGGCTGTCCAGAGAAGGGCAAACAGAATGGTGCAGGGTCTGCACCAGGAGACATACAAAAAGAGACTAAAGGAGCTTAATATGTATACCTTCAAGGAAAGGAGGGAGGGGGACATGATAGAAACTTTCAAGTACCTCAAGGGAATCGACAAAGTCCAACAGGGTAGCATCTTTCAGAAAAAGAGATGTTCAAGAACAAGGGGGCACAATTTGAAGATGGAGGGGGGATGGCTCAAAGGTAATGTGAGGAAGTATTTTTTCATAGAGAGGGTTGTGAATGCGTGGACCAGCCTTCCTGAGAAGGTCATGGAGCTAAAAGCAGTGAGGGGATTCAAGAATGCATGGGACAGTCATGAGGCAATTCTAGTTCGGGTAAGGAGGAAGTAGGCTATTGGTTAACTAGGATCTGCAGCTTATCCATTAGGTAGGGAAAGGAGCAGACCAGGTTGGCCAAGCAGACCTTATCTGTCATCAAATTGTAAGTTTCTATATTTCACCAGACATGGGTTTAATTGTTTTATTCCCAGAACCAAGTTCACTGTGTTCCAGTTCTGTTTTTTTTTTTAGAAGATGGGACAGGCTTTTGAAGTTGGTGTGCAGTACCCATTTAAAGCAGGGAGCACTGGCTCTGTTTGCACACACTCTGTGCATGCGTGGTAGCATGAAAATCAAACTATACCAGGAGTTGTCATTTTTTTATTTCATTTGTGCATAACATTTGACAATTACAGAGGATGGGACTGGCATAGTGAAACTGGATACATAATTGCAGTGCTATGGAGTCAGGAGGGGTGTTAAAGGATGGCTGAGTGACCAGAACAGAGGCTGGATGGAGGGAGTGTCAGAGGAGCGGGAAGTGAGAAGGAGCAACCATCGTTTGTTAAAGATTAGAATTGTATACTTTTTTTCTATCAACTTGTTTTGGGAGGCAGTTTACTTTTAGTTTGTCATGGTGACATGCATAAGCATTTTACCACAGTTGAGGGGCTGCAATTGGATTGGGGTTTACCAGCACTTCAAGATGGCAATTTTTATGTTTTAAATGTTCCAGTGTCGGAGTGATTTCTTTAATGTCCCATTAAAATGCAGCAGACTGGCACCTTTTGCATGGGTAATGTTAGGATTTACCATGCTTGAAATGTGCCAGTCAGATAATCAGATTTGTGGATTTTAAAGTACCATTGTGTATTTTACAGTAGCAAAAAGCAGAACTGGTCTCAAAGTATTACATCCCCATATGAAGTCTACCTCTTATTGTAAATGGAACTAGTAGCCAGTTAGTCATTTGTTTAGTAGACTAGTTTTCTTTATTTTATTCTTATTCCTATGTCCTTTTTATAAACACATTCATTGTGATTTATATTAAACGTATAAATGTAACATAAGAGCTATATAATAATTTCAATATCTATAGTAATTTAATGTGTAAACTGTGATTGAAATCAGGTATAAACCTAAACGCATGAGTGTACCAAATGTTTTAAGAGCTGCACGTATAGTATACAGTAATATTCATTGTTGTGCAATGAAAGACATAGCCATTTTTGTGAGAAACCAAGTGCAATAGCAGCTGCCTTCATTGCTGTATTCCTGTCTCAGCCCTTACCGGTGAGTATTGGAGTGTTCCTTCACAGCACTGATAATCTGGGCAGTGTTGCCCACCTCACCATCCGTTAAAAGGAAGACCTGCCAATCACAAATATAACATTGTTAAAAACTAGAATAATTAAAAATAAAGCAATATTACAATACCAGAAAAGGAAATAGAAAAAGGTTTTCACAGGCAGAGTCAGGAAGGTGAGAGCAGAGAACAAGAATAGTTTAACTATGAGCAAATAAATTACACACAGCACATTATTTTAACATGGACTGTACCTTTTTAAGGCTACCGTTCTCTCAGCAGACCTGTTCGAGAATCTTTAGGACATCTTGTGGACATACTAAAACACTGAGTATAATTTGCCTGGAAAATAAAAGCACCAGCTCCTGTAGGCCATGTAGTATGATATTGTACCACACAGCTAGAATCTCCACTGGTTTTGTGGAAAATTCAGTATCACCTGCTTTGATCTCTGATCTTACCAATCTCATGTAACTAAGAAATGTGACAATCTAATACAAAATTTTGTTTGTGAGAAACTGATACAAAAAAAGGAGTTTACATTAACTTTAGTAAGACTTCTGTAAAGTCCATTAATGTCCATTCTATATTTAAGTAAAAAAAAAACAGGATCCAAATCCACAGTGTACATCAGTTTGGATAAAAACAGTCCACGGCTATCACAAAATAACATTCTTACTATTGTAATTTCATGAATTGCTCTGAAAAACTCCTGAAAACATTTCAGAATAACAGTTCTGCTGGAATTTCACCAATAGAATTGATCGTTCCAGATACACTCTAGTGTCCCACATTTCATTTACAAAACACTTGACTTGGAGATATAAAAACAGCACTTTACTGTGTCAGTCTGGAAAGTAGAGAAGGGCCAAGTGGTTGAAATTCACTTTGTGAATTAATTCATAAACTGGCACAATTTACATAGTTTCCACCAGGCAAAGTGGATTTTTTCAATGCAAATTGACCAAAATCTACTTGAGACCCTGCCAGTTCACAAAGATTTTGTGGAAAAAGCACCACTAATGTTTTTGTCATATTACTCATACCTGTTATATTGAATTGTCTTCAATTTTGATCATGCACCTTGCTAAGTTCTATTTGCTGAATATGACTTTCCACATCCCCTAGCCTCAGGATGCATCTGGAAATGAATTGTTAGCAGCTCAGTATGACTTTCCTAGTGAAACCTTTTACACTATCTAAATAAATAAATCAATCAATAAAACCCTTCGCTAAAATGGCAACACTAGATGCTGATGATGTCAACAGGAACTTCACAAAGTTATTTGCAAAAGGTAAATTCTGTGACTTTGCTGGAACTTCACCACAGAAGTAAAATGTCACATCATCTCTATTACAGAATGAGCTAATTAAATCGCCTGTTCAATAAGAGTGATTAGAGTGCCTTTCATGATGAGTATTCTGATATCAAAATTCTGAACAAGTTAAACAGAATACCCCAGTTTAGGTGCAGTCTTTCAAAATAGTGCACAAAGTTTAAGACTGTTTTTTTTTTAAGATCCAAGGTGATCAACAGATCCCATGTGGTATTCACAATCCACACACAACACATGTTTTCATTTACATGAGGGTAGACACATTTCAATATACTAAATCTTGAGTTTTTAACAGACATCTTGGCAGCACTAATACTCCAATGCTAGGGGTCTAGGGAATGTGATTGCAGGTACAGATCAGAAATGGACAGCTACCTTCTTCATTTCATTGGAAACCAGTGGATTGTGAGTTTCACTGCACAAGCCAGTAATCTGGTTAGTCTGAAAGCTATTCCAGTGCCATCCAATTTCTGGACACTGGAATTTTGTATTTATTGGTAATACCTAGAGGAGATAATAACCACATATATCCAGTATAAATATCTTCTTTCTCCATAAAGGGTTGCAACTGATGTTATTTTTCTGATTAGTAAAACAGTAAAAATTATTTTCTCATGCTAAAACAACATGGAACAACAATGTTTCTGCAAACAAAGGAAGGGGTTTGCCATTTTTATGCAAAAATAAAACTGAAATAAACCTTACAACAGAACTCGCTACTGCACCTGCAAATTTGTTTATAGTGTGACTGAAATTCAGAGTCCCACAGGTATTTTTCACATCACCAAGGAGTTCTCATGCACCTACACTAATGTGGTATATTGTATTCTTTGCAGGATGTCTGCAGCTATTTACATGAGACAGACTGGTGAACACCTTACTGACAACTTCAAGGAACATTACAGGGCAGTCAGGAATAGAGACAATGATAAATCCATTGTACCCCTATTTATCTCCGGGGACCACAGTGTCAATGACCTTTCTGTGTGTGTCCTTCAGTAAGAAGTCTGGGATTCTGACAATAGAAAAAACATAGAAGCCAAGCTAATCATCCACCTTGGTTCCCAGCAGCCCTGTGGTTTAAATGATAAATTTATTTTATACTAACATCTTTCAACCACCTCTTGTTTTCCCTAAAGTCTGTTTGTATCTTTACACATTTAATTTCTATTTTCATTTTTACCAGATGTCTCCATCTCTGCCTCCTTCCCCCACATTTGTCACCTTTCAACCTTCGTATAGTACCAGACCCTATTAATTAGTCCCTACCTGGGGACTTCTCTAGCTCATTCACTGCTATAATGCCTTGTCATTCCCATCATCACCTTTTTGTTTCCCAGATTCTCTCTTAATCTTGCCATTCATTAATTCTTCTCTCCCCAGAGCCTTCCCTTTATTTCTTTCCCCACATATATGTACCCTATTTTACCTCCCCTCTACACTAACTTTGCTTTTTTTCTCTTTTCAATATTTCCTGAAGAAGACGTAAGCTCAAAACTTAGATTTTGAACTCTATTTTATATTTTCAGCATGCATATTACCATTTCGTTTTGCAATAAAAATCACTCGCACATGAATCTGATTGTGCAGTGGATGCAAGTTGCTATATGAACTGACTGTTTTTATTTCAAGAGAATGTCTAATTTCATGCAGAAAAATCTTTGTCTTCTAATGGTATTTCTTTTATTAGGCATCCCTAGAGGCTTGCTTTTTTGTATAAAAATTGCAGTCAAGACAATTTCACCCAACCTTTTTGATTTGTTGAGTTTTCTGCATGGGACAATTAAGTGGGATAGCAATGATAGCAACTTTTCCTATATTATCCTTTTAACCAGATAGCAAATGCTGCCATCACGATATTGGCTAGAAAGTAGCATTATCTTCTGGATGGTATTTGGGAGAGGGCTCATCCACTCCTTGCTAAGGATGAGAGAAGTGGGCAATCAGCCACTTCAGTTTGGCTTCAAGTTGGGGCTATAAATTCAGTTCAGCTGGATCTGCATAGATGTAGGTTCTCCCTCTGTAGAGAATCCTGAGTTTTTTTGGAACTTAGAAACATAGACTCTGTTGGCAGGTAAGGACCAATTGTCCCAATCAGTCTGCCCATGTTTTCCTCCCTTCAATATTACTGCAGAGCCTACATAATCACTGTCTGCCTCCCTCTTCCTTACCACTAAGAATCCCTTATGCCTACCCCATGTACTCTAGAACCCTAGAACAGTCTTCACCCACCACCTTCACTGGTAGGCTGTTCCAGGAATCCACAACTCATTCTGTGTAGAAGTACTTCCTTGCATCTCTCCTGAACCTATCCACCTCTAGCTTTGTAGCATGTCCTCTTGTTTATGAACACCTTTTTTTTCTGTAAGTACTTTCCTTTTGTAGTGTATTTGCCCCTATGAGGTGCTTAAAGATCTCTATCATATCACCACATCCCTCCTTTGTTCCAGGGTGTACATATTGAGTTCCTTTAGTCTCTCCCTGTAAGACTTTTGATGCAGACCCTGCACCTTTTTAGTTGCTGTCTCTAGGCTGTTTTCACTCTATACATGTCTTTCTGGAGATGTAATCGCCACAACTGGACATAGTATTATATGTAATGTATTACCAGTGATCTATACAGAGGCAACACCACCTCTGTCTTTCTGCAGGTGATACCATACATTACAAACCACTTTAAACTATTCCATCAATGAGTTAATTTAGCATTGTTTTTCTTGAGTTGGCAATGCATTGCCAACTGATATTGCATTATTTTCCAGTGCTTAACCAGCTAAAGAACAATGTTTGCAGACTGTTCTTGCAACTCAGTTGGAATGGATCTGCAGTCCAGTCACCGTGCAATGCAAAGCTGCATTTTAACTCTTAAGAAACAGTTTGTGCAAGGCTTTGTGCTGGATCCTGCAACACTTATGCAACTCAGTCAGAAATGCTACAGCAACTCGTTGGAGGAGCAGTTTAATGTGTCTTGTACTATAGCTATGCACCCTAGCATGCCACTAGCTCTGCAAACTGTCTTGTTGCACTGCTCAAACACCTGTAGGTCATCCAATATGAATATCCTCAGGTCTCTCTCCCTCTTGGTGGTCATCAGTAATACTCCATCTATTTTATACTTTGCCCTTGTATTTCTGTATCCCAAGTGCATTATTTTGCACTTATATTCATTGAAACACAGCTACCATTCCCTTGCCCATTACTCTAGTTTTCTCAGGTCACTGCTCATCCCTTCCATTACACCCTGCAGTGTCCATCCTATTGCAGATTTTAGTGTCATCAGAAAACAGCCAGACCTTCCCTCCAGCTTCTCTGTAATGGCACTTTTAAAGAAATTAAAGCATACTTGTCCCAGCACTGATCCTTGAGGCACCCTGCTTGTCACCATCAACTCCTCTGAGTGAACTCCATTTATCAGCACTCCCTGTTACTTACCACCTAATCAATTTCTTACCCAGTTTATCACCTTTGAACTTATAAAGACATGAAAAAAGGACTGGTCCTAGCACTTATCCCTGAGGCATTCCACTGGTTACCCTCCTCTTCTCTGAGTGAACTCTGATTACCACCACCCTCTATTCAATCAATCAATTAAATCTTTATTTTACCAAGCAGAACACCATTGAGATAAACTGATTTTCAAGATGGACCTGGAACCAGCGACCTGAGTTCAGGAATGGACTAGGGTTGCTGGAGGGCCAGCTGGGGGGGGAGGATTGTTCACCCATAGGCAACTTTCCTCCTATGGGGAGGGTGGGGATGTCTGTCCTGCTGCAGTACCACAATCTGGGTGACCACAGATGGAGTTGCAGTGAGACAGCATTAAAAAGGGAGGGAGGACATTGGCTGGGAGTCAGAGTGGTAGCGTATCCTATACACCCCACCCCTATGCTCCCCTAGTGAGCCAATGTCCTGTGGGAGGTACCAGAAACACAGGAAATACCCCACCATGGCAGTTATAGAAGGGACCCATTGCTCCAGATTCCATAACGGGGCTCTGATCAGGGACCACCAGGACCTCCTGATGCACTCTGTAATGGACTGGGAGGGGGGAAGGGCCACCCTTCCTCCCCCCAGGGTGACAGGCTGAGGTAGGATGCAGGTAGGTCCAGTGGCTCTGAGGGAGGTACCCAGGGAGGGACTAGGAGATCCTTAGTCTAGGATATCCAGAAGGGAACCACTGCGGTGGTGAGAAGGGGGCAGAAACAGTAAATATGAAAAAAAAAGATGGACCTAGAAGAGGTTCACAAAAGGCAATATAATATATTTACAGAGCTCCCCTGGCAGAAATTATACAGATATATAGAATGAGTACAGGACATGGACACTATCCATGTCAGCATACAAGTTTGTATACTACGCAGACAGGTCAAATTACAAAATAGTCATGTGTAATACATAAAAGAAAATACACAGAGTATACAAAGTATATTTGCAGGATCCACACTATGTGTAGAAAATAACAGAAGAGGCAAGAAGAAAATATGGCCAGGGGAAGGCAAATGCCTTTAATGTGTTTTTTACGGACAGGAATCAGTATAGAAAACAGACAGATCATAACCTTAAGAGTTTAAATGAAACTAGAAAAAACAAAAATAAACAAAGAAATATGAATGACTACATTCATTCACAAATCTTTGTTTTTTTTATGGTGAAGGAAAAAGAAGTACTAACATAATAAAATGCTAGCAGAATAGGTCTAATGGTCTCTCGAGTCTGCTCGATTTTCAGCACCCACACTAAGGGCCAATTTTGGTGTCCCCCCCTTCCCCTTGGGTTATACTGTCCCCAGTCTCAGATGTTCCACCTGTATTGGGCCTGGTCAGATTTACCCTTCCCCTGTACCTGTCCCATCCCCTCTTAAACCCATCCATAGTCTCCATCTCTACCAGCTTCCTGGGCAGTGCATTCCATGGCTCCACCACTCTTTCAGTGAAAAAAACAACTCCTCCTCTCTCCTCTGAGCCTTCCCCCTTAAACTTGTGACCTCTTGTTGCCTCACCCTCCTCCCTTTGGAGCACCCTGACTGGTCCTCCTTTGTTGATCCCTTTCATGTACTTAAAGACCTCTATCATGTCTCCCCTGTCTCTTCTCTCCTCCAGGGTGTACATGTCAAGCTTCTTGAGCCTCTCCTTATAGGTCCTCTCCCTCAGGCCCCAGATCATTTTGGTTGCCCTCCTTTGGACCCTCTCTAGGTGTGTAATGTCCCTCTTTAAATGGGGTCTCCACAACCGTACACAATACTCAAGGTGTGGCCTAACCAAGCAGTTGTACAGTGGAAGGATCACTTCTGCCTTTCTGGAGGTAATCCACCTGTTGATGCATCCCAGCATCCTACTTACCCTTGCTGCTGCCCTCCTACAGGTCTCTGAGTTGTTCATTTTGACATCTACCACTACCCCCAGGCCCCTCTCACCCTCTATGACTTGAATCATGTCTCCTTCTAGGGTATACACCTGGCATGGATTTCTGACTCCCAGGTGCAGAACCTGCACTTCCCAGCATTGAATTTTAGTTTCCATTTTCCTGGCCACCTTCCAGAACCTCCAGGTCCTCCTGCAAGGCCACCTCCCTCCTACCCATCCACCACTGCACCCAGCTATGAGTCATCTGCAAAGAGACTCATCTCACTCCTGATCCCCTCCTGATGTCTGAGATATAGTCGTTGAACAGGGAGTGGACTCAGCACTGACCCCTGGGGAATCCCACTATTAACCCACCTTGGGAATAAGGCTAACCTTCAACCACCACCTTCTGAGTAAGCTTAGAGAGCCAATTTCCTATCTATATTAATAACTGTCTCCCTACACTCATTTTCTTCAGCTTAGCTAGCAGGCCACTGTGGGGTGCAGATCAAACACCTTGCTAAAGTCAAGAAGAGGACATCCACTGGCCTACCCTGGTCCAGGGCCCTCGTCACCCAGTCATAGAACTCAACAAGATTTGTCTGGCACGATCTTCCCATGACAAAGCCATGCTGTCTATTGTATAAGTATCCAGTTTGCTGCAGTAACCCCTTTAGCCTTTCTTTGACAATACCCTCCATCACCTTGCCAACCGGTAGATGTTAGGCTAACAGGCCTGTAATTTCTCACCTGATCTCTTGTGGATCGGCATGACATGGGCCACTCTCCAATCTTGGGGCACCCACCCAGTCCTCAAAGAGATGTTGAAAAGCTCCGCTAAAGGGACTGCCTGGACTTCCACCAGTTCCCTCAGCACCCTGGGCTGTATCTCATCTGGCCCAGGTGCTTTCTCCATCTGAAGGGACCTGAGGGCTTCCCTTACTCTCTCTACCATGATTTCAGCCTCCACATTCTCCCCTTTTCTCCCTGCACTGCTGGGCCCCCACCTGTCTGTGGTGGCCACTCTCTTTCCCCTGACCCATCAGGGCCCCTGGTCTCTACCGGTCCCACCCCTTGCTCCAGTTTGCCCCCACTCTCCTCACAAGCCATAACCCCTCTATCCCCCCCATTAAAAACTGAGGCAAAGTACTCATTAAGGACTTCTGCCTGTTCCCCCTCCTCCTCCTCTGCCCAACCATCCCCTATCCTTATCTTGCTGATCTGTCCCCTTACTTTCCTTTTTTACCCTCTGTATCTGAAGAACCTATTGTTCCCCCTCTGGATCCCCCTGGTCAAGGACTGCTCCTTTTTTCCTTAGCTGCTCTCACCACTCTGGTGACTCTCTTGGCTGTCAGCTCATATTTCTCCTGATCCCTTTCACTCCTTGAGCACTTGAAGTGCTATAGGCCTTATTTTCTCTCACCACCTCCTGTACCTCCCGGTCCAGCAGCAGGTTTTCTGGCCTCACCAAACTTATGCCTTTCCCTTGTGCAGGATCTGGTAACCTTCTGTATTCCTTTCCTAATGATCCCTCACTTGCTGTCAGCATCCATATCAGGCCTTATCCTGTACAGATGATCTTTAAGGGTCCTTCCCAGCTCCCTTAAGTCTGTACCCCAAAAGTCGGTTACTATCATCCTTGTTTGGCTTTCTTCCTCCCAGGTCCAGGAAGAATCAGACTGTGGCATGATCACTCCCAACCAACGGGTCCCTCACCTCTAGGCTACTAATCTGATCATGGTCCACCAGGACCATGTCCAGTGTCTGGGCCTCCATAGTTGGCTTACCCACCTGTTGTGTCAGAAACACATCCTGGAAGACATCCAGCAGCCTCTGCTCTCTGGCCACTGGTGATGTCATAGTCCCCCAGTCTGTTCTTGGCATGTTGAGGTCCCCCATTACTACTACCCTTCCCTTTCCCAATCTACAGTGTCCCTCGAGATTTGCCATCAAGCTTACTTCCAGGACCTCCGCCAGTGCTGGTGGTCTGTATACCACTCCAACCTTTACTCTCTTACCCCCCTGCATCAGCAAGGTGATCCAAATAGCCTCCACATTCCCCTCTGCCTCCTCTACCCCTCCAATACCCATGCCATTTCTGACTAACAGTGCTACACCACCATCCCTTCCCTCCCCCCTATCTTTTCTGAAAATAGTGCAGCCCTCCAGATGTAGGTCCTACTCATGACCCTGAGTGGCCCAGGTCTCAGTGACTGCTGCCACATCTACATCCCCCTCAACTAGCATCACCTGGAGCTCATGCATTTTATTTTCTAAGCTCCTGGCATTTATCAGGACCTTCATGTTCTGAAAAAAACTACATGGTAATAAAGGACCTGGTGTGAATGAATTGTCTCCAAGGTTACTGAAATTAGTTGTGGACAACTTGACTAGGCCAATTACCTTTTTGTTTAATTAGTCTTTATGTACAAATACAGCACCACAACAGTAGAAGTTGGTGATTGTGACACCTATTTTTAAAATGGGCGACACGCAGTTAGTCACCAATTATGGATTAATATCTGTATTACCTGTATTGGAAAAAATGTAGGAAAGAAACCATATTTGGGCAACTATCAGGATACTTGGAGAAAACTCAGAAACTAAATGCAGACCAGCATGGATTCAGAGGGGGGTATAGCACATTGACAGTCTTAGTCAGATTAACAAGCGATATAGATGACAGCATGGACAAAGGTCTACTTATTGGAGAGATCTGTTTACCTGAACAAGGCCTTTGACTTGGTGAACCACCTCATTCTGATCTATAAATTAGAACTGATGGGGTGAGTAATTATGCATTAAATTCATCTGAAGACTATTTAACAAATAGGAAACAGCAGGTAAAAATTGGTTCTACAGAATCCATGATGGGAAAATTCATACAGAGCTACCCAAGGTTCAGTTCTGGGTCTACTCCAGTTTTCTATATTTATAAATGACTTGCCAAACATCTGCCAAAATACATCTGTAATAATGTAAGCAAATAACAAGGTGCTTTGCTGCTCAGACAAAACAGGAGGGACCTAGAAACAAAAATGCAGCCAGTATACTGGGACCTACAAAACTGGTTTGCATAAAATGAATTTTGCTAAATGATAATTGGTTTTAGGCATAGACTACAAGGAAACAATATGAACATAGGAAAAATGGTTTACCTAAAACAGTAAATAAAAATAGGGTAACTGATGCAAAAATAAAAACAGTTTGACTATTCAAGCTAAAAGACAGTAGCAAGTCAAGTTGTTGCCAGCCCTAGAGTATAGTTCCATTCTTTTAAATAATGTACCAGATGCACTGTTACAAAGATATACAGTAACATTCAATAACATTATGAGATTTGCAATTGGATGTTCAAATAAAAATTAACACCATTGTAAATCATACTGACTTTTTAGGATTTTGCCACCTAAACAAATAATTACAAATACAGCACTCATGTTTATATACAAAATATTAGACACACAGATTCAATTACTTTTCTATAATAGATTCATAAGGTCAAATAAAGGCAAAGCATTACATACAACATCAACAAAACATACACTGGTGATCATGCAAATGTTTAGCATTAGCACAGTATAATGCTACCACGCAATTGTGGTAGCCCACTGAATAAGATGTATACACTAAATGTTTGTGCGATCATCACTGTATTATAGAAAATAAAACAAATACAAAGATTGTAGAACTTTCACAGATGATTTATGGAACAAAAATATCAAATAAGTTGTTGCAAATGGGACTTGAATTCAACGTAAAGAAAAATATTTTTAAGAACATAAGAAATTATTTGGAAAAACAATCCATATGTTGTTGTGATGAGGTTACTAATATTGTTAGTAGTAAGGACATTAAATCACATTGATTCCTGATTATTCTAACAATCATGACTGTGCATATGTATGTATGTATGGTACATATCTGTCTGTAGCAAATTTGTAAAGTGTTATATATTGATATATATATTTTACTAGTATTTTATATTTTAGTTATTTTGTCCATACTCCACTCCCCAGGTATTGATAAAATGTGTCACTTCTCAGTCCACCTTCCTGGTAAATCAAAAAAGTGAAATGAGATGAAGAACAACAAATAATAAACAAGGGAATGATTTGGAGGTCTTGGATGACAATTGGTGTACATTGCAAAGAAGGGTCAAGAGGAGGAAAGGGCAATCATTGGATGAGGTCCTGTAGAATTATGGAACAGATTTACCATATTAGAGCATAAAGACCCCAGTGAGATGGGGGATGCCAAGGAGACTCCAACTGGCAGAGGGTTGCTAACATACATGGGCAACAGGAATTTGTAAATCAAGAGGAAATAATATGACAGAGATGGGGTACATACACCACCTCCTACAGCCTCCCCCAATGATTGGGAATTAAATAATATAATGAGGGCTAGTAATAGAACACAGAAAACAAAAGTACCACCACCTTTAGCTGCTGAACCCATGGAACCTAGAACTGAATAGTGTTACAAGAGACATACTAGTTCTTGGGGATTCACTTATTAAGTACACAGACTATGTCATATGCAGAGTAAAAAGAGAACATTGCACTGTATGGTGGACCCACTATCAGAGGAAAAAGAAAGTGATCTTTGGTGTAATAATATATAGAGGGATACCTAGAGGGATCTGTGTCACCAGTTACAGTGCTACATATTGGGACAAATTATCATCATCATCATCATTATCAGCATCAAATCTTTATTTATTCAGGCGAACATCATTGAGCATTGCTCATTTACAAAATGGACCTGATAAGGTCAAGTTTCGACAGTTGATACACAGCAGATACATCAATACACTTATATAAAACAGTTATACATACAGGGGAAAAAATACTTATAAACACAGTGATGTACAGTAAAATTCACATGATAAAATGGGTTATAGGAAAGTTAAGCTAATATTTACAGTATATACATATCCCAGTGGAGGGGCCATGGCAAACAAACAGCATAATCTAATACTAGGATGGTGAAGGTATTACTGGGTGCCATAAGTGGGGTGTCTGCCTGGGAGGGAGAACTGAAGAACAAAGATTATGCCATATATGGTTAATTTTTGGGAGGGAGATTGTGAGATGACAAAGCTAGCTCTAGCAGTAGCAAATGCATTTCTCTGTGAAGAAAACTGTACAACGCTGTTTAAAGGATGCAATTGGTATAATATTGGACAGTTTTAGGGATTTTTGTAGGGTGTTCCATGCTATAGCTAGAGAATAGCCAATTGCTTACCTCCCTAGCCGGGTGTTGAATTTGGGCAATTTGAGCAGGATGATATTGTTGCTTCTTAGGGCATAGGAGCTAGGAATGATCTGGGTGAAGCAGTGCAGAATATAGTTTGGAAGTTTTTTTGATAACGCTCTGTAAATCCATAGAGCTGCATTTCTGTTCCTTCTGAGGTGCAGGGAAACCCATCCAACTGCAGCATAAAGAAAGCAATGATAGGTATTAGATGGCAATTGGTATACAGTGCAAAGAAGGGTCAAGAAAAGAAAGGGCAATCATTGATGAGGTCCCTGTAATTATGGAACAGATGGGCATAGAAGGCTGATTGACATACAAGAGGATTTCAAGGAACTTGGAAGAAAATGGATAAGTAAGCATTGCAAACTTATAGTATCAGATATACTATCAGTCCTGAGAGTTGGTATGCCTAGAACAAGGGATATTAAAAGCTTAAAGGATGGTGGAAAAAATGGTGTCACAAGGGTAATTTTTCCTTCTTACATAACTGGAATATATTCAGCAATAAGGAACTGTTCAGCATGGATGGACTGCATCTGAGCAGAAGGGGTCCTAGAATATTAGATGCAAGGATAAGGAAGGAAAAAGATGTACCTTTCAACTAATGGAGGAGGGGTAAGAGGGAGAAGCTACACGCCCTGTGGACAAAAATATTGCAAGGAGAATGATGATATGTTAATCCACAGTGACAAAGGCTGGAAAGGTATTTTAATTAATGCGTAGAACTTAAGAAACAAAAGATATGCTTGAATATTTTCTGTCCAAGAGAAAATACAGATTTGCTATGGAATGGATACATGGTGATGGGAGAAGATAACTGTAATAGGGACATACATTACCTGAGAACAAGCACTTCAGTAAGGAACACTCTGGTAGATGTGGTGGAGAAGTGGTGATTTATATAGCTGAGGACATCAAGGTGGAAGAGCTAGACTGGATGGGAGGGGAACAACTAGAACATGTTTGGATGAAAATATTTCCAAGGAAGGGTAAAAAGATTATTTTAGGTCTTGTGTATCAAGTGTCATCACAAGAGGATTATCTAAATAGTGAAATGTTGAAGTTTCTAGAAAATATTGATCCTGAGGAAAACATCATTTAATAAGAAAAATATTGATTGGGTAACACAGGAAGGCACTTCAAGACTTGAGAAGGTATTCCTATAGGGCATTGATAAAATAGGGTTGGAACAATACATAATGACACCACCAGGATTCCTGAGCTCTTGTTTAGCAATATGGGAGACACTATTATTAATTGTTTAGTAGTGCCTCCACTTGGAACAAGTGATCATATAATGGCCAATTTTTGTATATTTACTGACGTGCAGGAAGTAAAGGGACTTACTAACAAGAAATGTTTTGTTAAGGCAAACTTCCAAGTTATGCACAATAACATGAAAGAGTGAGACTGGAATACTGAGATTAAAAATGTAACCCATGAGGGAATGTGGCAAAGGATGGCAAATACATTGGAAGAACTTGTGGCTAAGTATGTCCCAGTTAAGAATAAATATAGAAACACTAGGCAGAGTAACCCTTGGGTGACCAAACATGTTATCAGAACAATAAAAAGAATACAAAAAGCATATACAGTATATCAGTGAAAAAGTCTGGGAATGAGAGAGAGTGTGTGGTTAAAGTATAAGGCACTAGCTCAAAACTCTAAATCCAGCATTAGAAAGGCAAAGGCTGACTATAAGAAAGCTATAGACAAAAGAACTAAAGATGATTATAAAGTTTTATATAAGCATATTAACAGCATGAGGGGTTAAAGAGTGCAGGTGTGACTGCTAGAGGACAGCTATGGGAACTTGGTAACAGATGACATACAAATAAATAATTTACTCAATGGCCCAGATATTCAAAAGGGTTGCACATGGCCCAACAGTGTTGCACCTTGCGCAACCCACAGATGCACCCCAGTGCTATATTCAAATGGGAATTGTGCCTGGCACAAATCCCAATGTGCTGAAACCCACCAGTAATGTATGCAGGTGCAGGTGGTGGGGCATGCCTATGCATACTCTGCACAGCCCGATATTCAGCTCGGGATGTGCGGAGCCATGCATGCTCAACCCCTACCTGCACCAGCACAAAGTTAAGCAAAAAAAAAAGAAGCAGCGGCCAGCCACCCACAGGTGAGCTGCCACATTCCAGGGTGCAACACGGCAGCTGCCACCTGCTCCAGCTGCACCTCCGTGATGGTGCCCCCCATGCCCAATAGCGGGCATTAGTAAAATAAAGAAAACGTCCTACACCCCTGGTGGTCCAGCGGACCGCTGCCTGCCCAATCATGGGCTAAGTAAATAAAATTATTTTTCCTATATCCCTGGTGGTTCAGTGGATTGCTGTCTACCCAATCACAGGCTAAGTAAATAAAATGATTTATCCTCATCCCTGGTGGTCCAGTGGACCTGTCTGCCCGATCATGAGCTGAAGTAAGAAACAAATAAACCTCTATCCCTGGTGGTCCAGTGGACCTGTCTGCCTGATCAGTGGGATGAAGTAAGAAATGAATAAACCTCTATCTTTGGTGTTCCAGTGGATCTGTTTGCCCGATCAGTGGGCTGAAGTAAAGAAACAAATAAACCTCTATCTCTGGTGTTCCAGTGGATCTGTCCGCCTGATCATGGGCTGAATTAAACAAAGAGCAGAAACCTGTATCCCTGGTGGTCAGTGGACCCCCCACCCGCCCTGATCCCACTGCCGCTCCCCTGGTCAGTGGCAGGTGGCAACACTCCACCCACCTGCCACCCGCTGCCCGCCCCAGCACTGTCAATAGGGCTGTATGCCTACTGGTCCACAGAGTGAGCCAATGGGCATGCAGCCTCCATCGCACTACTCATTCCAGATATGTGAATGATTCATATGTGAATGAATGATCATTCACATATCTGGAATATATGTATGGTATGGGCTGCACCATTAGCTCAATCTGTGGACGAATGGGCACTGCAGTCCTGGCGGTGTCGGTTGGTGGGGTGGGGTAGCAGGCGGGTGGGTGCTGCCACCCGCTGACCGGGGAGTGGGGCAGTGGGGATCAGTGGTGGGTGGGGAGGGGGTCCACTGACTACCAGGGATAATAGGGTACTGTTTTCTTTAATTCAGCCCACGATCAGGGCAGACAGGTCCACTGGACCAACAGGGATAAAGGTTTATTTGTTTCTTACTTTAGCCTGCGATCGGGCAGACAGGTCCACTGGACCACCAGAGATATAGGAGTTTTATTTATTTTACACCAGCTCGCTCGTGGCAGACAGTGGTCCAGTGGACCAACAGGGATATTGGGGTTTACATTTATTTTACTAATGCCCACGATAGGGCTGTGGGGCACACTGCTGCACTGCAGGGGGTGTTGGTCCCCAATGGCTGCTGCTTGGAAGGGCGCCAGGCACAAGTCATCAGGGATCAGTGGACCTGCATGCAAATAGGGCCATAATAACATGCAAATTGCCCCATTTGCACCTTGCATACATTATGGCCCCATTTGCATGTCAACTTTTGAATATTGCAGTTGTTGGACTTGCACAATGGAACTTGCACTAGTGCATCCCCATGCCCACTCTAGTCACTGGCGTTGGTGCAGTGCCACTGCACCATGCGAACTGCAGGTGGCCAGGGTGCAATATTCAATGATGCTAAGCCATGGTGCAGCTCCGTTGAATATCACCCAGTCCATGCTCCTGTGCAGCCAAGTTGAGCTGCACCCAGGATTGCACAACTACCTGGTGCAGTATGAATATCTGGGCCAATTAGTATTTCAGCTCAGTTTTTCATGAAAAGGCAGATTGCAACTTTAGCTATTTTGGTCAAGGTGGATTAGCATCAATAACAGTGGACACAACTGACACAAGAACTAGACTTCAGAGGATAGATGCAAATAAATCACAGAAACCTGATGGAATATATCCTAGGGTGATCAAGAAAATAGAAAATGAGTTGGCAGGATAGGTCACAAGGATTTTTTAAGAATCACTAGACAGAGGAGCAGTGGTTTCCTCCTGGAGAGAGGCTGTTATAATACCAATCTTTAAAAAGGGATCCAGGAAAGACTATGAAAACTGCAGGCCAATCAGTTTAACATCTGTTCTAGGAAAAAGACTAGTGAGAGTAATCAAAGACCAGACTGAGGACTTTGTATCTAATCATGGGTTGGTGGATAAAACTCAACATGGTTTTACTGAATGGAGACCTACCCAAACCAATATGCTGGAATTCTGCAACAAGGTCAGTGTGGCTTTAGATGAGTGAAAGCTGCAGATTTGGTTTCCCTGGAACAAAGTAAGGCCATTGACAAGGTCCCTCACAATCAGTTTTTGCAGGTCTTACAAAACATAGGTTTCAATGGCACACTGGTTACATGAATTACTGTAAATCATGGCTCTCGATAAGAGGATATATGTCCAGATGGACAGAGGCTATGAATGGGGTACTTCATACCTCAGTCCTGGGACTCTGATTGTTCCAACTATGTCTTATCTGTCCCACTAATTGATGGAACCTGCCTAACTCAGTTCACCAATGATATCAAAGTAGGGAGGGTGGTATACACTACAGAGGGTGTAAATAAGCTACATGCGACATTAAACCAGGTTGAACAGCTGAGAATAGAGAAATGCGCAGCTATGCACCTGTGGAGAAACAACAGGTTTTACAGATATTCAATGGCAGACAAGGAAGAAACTAAGGAGGAGAAGGACCTAGTTATCCTAGTATCCAGCAATTTAGAAATTAAGTTTGCAACACTGTGGCTAAATGAGCAAATTCCATCGTGGGAAGCATAAGAACAAAATATCAAGAGTAGGGATGAGAGCATAAAACTGCCTATGTATACATCTTTGGTGAGACTGGGTCTGGAATACTGTGCGTAGTTTTGGTCCCCCTGTAAAGTAGCAAGTCTGAGATTAAGACATTGCAGAGGGTACAACAAGGAACAGCAAAATGATAAATACAATGTACCATCTGAATTACGAGGAAATATTCAATGAACTGGGATTGTATTCTTTGAAATACAGAAGATTAAGGGGGGCTATGCTTGGTTTATAAGGCTCTACTAACAATGATTTATAGGACTGACTAGATCTAAGGACAAGAGAAATCAGATACAATGCAAGAGTGTACATTCTGCAGTTAAAGGGAGAAACTTACCATACCAGGAGTACAGCATCATGGTTTAGGCAAAGGGTGGTAAGCATTTGGAACTCATTACCAATCGAGGTAGTGGGTAGTGAAAGTATGGAAATATTCAAGAGAGGGTTAAATGACTACTAGTATAGGGAAAAAATCAAGGGTTATTCCTTTTAACAGGTGAGCTGTTACAGGCATTGCCTATTTCACCCGATTAAAACCTATGAAACCTTACCCTGGCCTCTTCCAACTGCAAGGTTCCTTGGTACCATGCAGTAGTCAGCATCTAAACCCATTCAGCTACACTAACCATCATAATCAGTAGCATTCTTGATTGCAAATTTTCCCCTAGGCAATTGATCGGGTATTGTGAAATGCTTTCAGAAGATGCAGTGGTTCTTCCAGCTCTTGTCCCCATAGTTCTGTCTCCATTCACTGATAGAGAAACTAATTTAGGCCTAAATCCTCTAAGCTCTCTTGTAAGTTTAAGGTTCAGACATGATTTCCTCTGGACTGATTCATTAAGTGCTCAGGTTGCTGCTTAAAATGTACATTTTCCTTAATCAGCCTATTAGCCAATCCCTCCTTGAAGTTTATATTTCCTGTTTGACATCCAAAATTGTGTTCTCAGGACCCACAATTCAAATGTAAAAATGTCCTCTTTCTTGTCAAGCTCTCCTGCTGTCAAGCACAGCATTTGTACGTTGTGGATGATCATTGTCAAGGTCACTTAGGGCACTTCTGCTGCAACAGCTCCAGGTAAGGGCCAGACAGCTTCCTGGTGAGATTCTTGTGCTGCAGATATCAGCATAAAAATTCTTTACCAGCTACTTTCTTTCAAGATTTTTTGTAATAGTGAAGCATTGTAAATTAATATTAATATTTGCTGACATGACTTTATGTTCTTTCAAAATATTATCAAAGCGACAGAGCTCTCACAAAGTACACCCACTCTGGTGCACTGCTGGCTACACCCCAAATCATTACTTTCCAAGCGAATATTATATTATCAAGTGTTCTGCAGGGAAATTGCATTTGGCCCTGCTTTTGGGGTTGTATTGACTGTGCATTTCTTAATTGGATTGACCTATAGGGTGGAATATTCAGACTGCGCCAGGCTGTGGCACAAGCCTGGGCGCAGCGCAACTGGGATGCACCAGGGTGCTGACAGGGTGATATTCAACGGTGCTGCTCCATGGCTCAGCACCACTGAATATCGCTCTGTGGCCACCCGCATAGCGCATGGCACAGTGGCAGTGCACCAGCGCAAGTGGCCAAAGAGGAACAGGGGGATGCGATAGTGCAAGTGCCATTGCGCTAGGTGCATCAACCCTGATATTCTGCAGTGGATATGCAAATAGGGCCATAATGCATTCAAGGTACAAATGGGGCCATTTGCATGTCATTATGGCCCAATTTGCATTCAGGTGCACCGTTTCCCTGCAACTTGCACCTGGCACCCTGCCAGGCAGCAGCAGTCAGGGACCAACACCATCTGCCCCCACTGGCAATGCACTCCAACACCCGATCACAGGCCGTAAATAGCAAAAACTCCCTGGTGGTCCAGTGGACCTATCTCCATCGCAGGCTGTAATATTAAGAACACTTTGTGGTGGTCTAGTGGTAACCGTACTCCCTCCCAACCTGCCCACTCATTCCCACCACCCCGCTCCCCCCCAATCAGTGGTGGGTGGCAGCACCCCACCAGCAAGCTGCCTGGCCTCCTGCTGACTGACAGCATACAGTACAACTGTACACCCATTGGTCCACAGTGTGGGCCAATGGGCATGCAAACTATACTGTACTACACTGTCCCAATATGTGAATGGATCCATTCACATATTGGAACTGTGTAGTATGGTACGGTCTGCATGCCTTGGCCCACACTGTGGATCAATCAGTGTAAAGCCATTCTGTAGACCATCAGTTGGCAAGTGACTTGCGGGTAGGGTGCTGCCGCCCGTGGCTGAGCGGGGGGAGTAGGGTGGGAATGAGTGGGCAGGTTGGGAGGTGGTATGGGTACTGCTAGACCACCAGGGAGTGTTTTTGATATTACAGTCTGCAATCGGGCAAGGAGATTGGTCCACTGGACCACCAGGGAGTGTCTTTAATATTACAGCCCATGATCGTACGTGGGGGGGGGACGCTACACCACTGGATGGTGCCGCCAGAGTTCAGGTGGTCACCCACAGCTGGCAGCTGCCATGTTGCACCCTGCATTATGGCAGCTCATCTGTCAGTGGCCAGCTGTTGCTCCATTATTTTAGGGCGTAACTGTGTGAAGCATGTGTAGGAGTTGCCCCGGCATATTCTCAGCACATCCTGGGCTGAATATCGAGACGTGCAGAATATGCATGGGTACGCCCCCCCTTACCTACATTGCATATTTCACCAATGCATTCCAGTGCAGGGGGATTTGTGCTGCACCTGTTCCTCCATTGAATATCACACGGGGGCACATCAGTGGGTTTGGCATAACGTAACTCTGTTGCGCCATGTGCAACCCGTTTGAATATCCCACCCATAGTCTTGTTCTGTTGTCATTGTCTTTGTTTCTATTTGTGCATCAGCTATTTGTCAAGGAATGCCTTATATAAATAGCATACTAATAAATCCATACAGGGGAAAACTAAGGCCCACTCTACTGTAGCAGTCTCTAAAATTCACGTAGACAACATATTCTAACAACTGTTAGATGGCTTTTAAAGCTTGCTTTGACCATAGGGCAATTAAAAAACATGTAATGCATGCATCCCCTTCTTTTAAGTAGGAGCTCACAGAGATGTAGGATTTTAAAACTGAAATAGGAACTGTACCTCACATTTGATTGGCAAGTCTTAGGACTGGAGAGAAGTAACCATCAAGAGAGTCAATAATGATGTTCCAACTAACTCCATTGAACTGAGTCATGGGGTAGCTGGCAGGCAGGGCTCAGTGTCCAGCTAGATGCTCTCCTCTTCAGGGTCAGCAGTACAGCTGTTCTACTTTTTTTAGCAACACTTTGGGTGTGGCATGGGGTAATGCTCTTAGTGACATGGGTGACCATGTAGTTCTGGGCATTCTCAAGCCAGGGCCTTCATTTGAGAGTATGACCATGAAAAGAGGATGAGAAGATTAAGGAAAAACAGGAAGAAACAGCCCTACTTCACTGGTAGCAACATGACAGGAATGTTTTGTAGCTGTCCAGATTCTTTCAGCATGTAACTAGCCTGTCCCCTCCTCCAAAGTCAACCAGGAGAGACCTGCAGAAACTTGAAGAATGGTCAGGGGTTTGGCAGTTGAAATTCAATGCAAAGAAGTGCAAAATAATGCATATGGGACACAAAAACCCTGGCAAAATGTATCAGTTTGGGGGTGAGGATATAGCATGCACCAAGCAGGAAAGGGATCTTGGAGTTGTCATCTCTGATGACCTCAAGGTAGGGAAACGGTGTGACAAGGCAGCAGATAAAGCAAATAGGATTCTGGGATGCATAGGCAGGGGCATCACCAGCAGGAAAGCAGAGGTCATAATTCCACTATACAAGACACTAGTGAGGCCCCAACTGGAGTACAGTGTACAGTTCTGGAGACCTTACCTACGTAAGGACATAGACAGGGTAGAGAAGGTTCAGAGGAGGGCAACAAAAATGGTACATGGATTGCATCACAAGTCCTATGAGGACAGGTTGAGGGAACAGAATATGTACTCCCTGGAGAAGAGGAAGGAGAGAGGGAATATGATAGAGACATACAAGTATCCTACAGGGAGGAACAGGGTGCAGGAATACACTATTTTTAAGCAAAAAAGATGTTCCAGGACTAGAGGGTATGGGATGAAGATGGAGGGAGGACGATTCAGAGGAAATGTGAGGAAGAATTTCTTCACAGAACGGGTAGTGGACAAGTGGAACACACTGCCAGAGAAAGTGGTGGGGGCTGAAACAATGACAGATTTAAGAATACATGAAATAGACATAAAGGAATTCTGGAGGTCAGGGGTAAGGGGCAACAGAATTGTAGAAAAACATAAACTGAACTTACAAGCTGAAATGGGCAGACTGGGTGGGCCACAGGCCCCTATCTGCCAGCACTGTCTATGTATCTATGTATCTATGTATCTATGTAGTCACTGTGATCAAGTCTCACCCTTACAAATACAATGATGCCTACCTGGTTGGAATGGAGGGACCCTGCCTCAGGGGGTAAGATAAGGATGTACAACTGTGACTGGTGTCAATGACTGCGCTGGAGAAAGCTCTAGTCCCAGTTGCAGAGTCTTGGGTGGGAAGCCAGCTTAGGACAAAACCAGAATTATAAAATACGGCATCTCCTGCATTCTGATTGGCTGAGAGGTACCTTTAGCCATGTCATCATAGGTACATAATCTGCCAAGTGGTACTTCCAGTCCACAGGTATTGCTCACTCCAGGTAAGCTCCCCAAATTTAACCAAGACATCCCCGCTGACCCTGAGGCAAACTCATTTTAACAACTTTTGACTTCAGAAAAAATCAACAAATTGTGACAATTTTTCTGTATGAGAACCTACCTCCTTATGGAAGCCTGTGAAGGCTAAGTGGTGGGGTAGCTGTCATTTTTCCCTGTACCACTGCACTGCTGTGGTCAGGTAAATTATGGTGTGCATTATTTATGGATATCTTAAAAACAGAAGAGAGAAAGGAAGAAATATGTGCCTTAGCTGGGACTTGAACCCAGGCTGCCAAGAATACCATTCAGATTGTGCTACCAGCTGAGCCACCAAGGAAACTGGGAAGAGAGATGTCCTGAAGCACCTTAGTCTTTCTGTAATGCACAACCTCGTGCTGTACAGATACTTACATTTACAGGCCTTCTGAATTGTTTCACATAGAAGACAAATAAACAAGTTGAGGAACCTGGGAGTGGGGCCTAGAGTAGTAAAATGGATAGAAAGTTCACTGAGCAACAGGAGTTAAAGGGTGGTGGAAAATGGCATCCACTCTGGAAAAGGCAGAGTGACCAGTGGGGTGCTACAGGGGTCAGTATTGGAGCAGATCCTCTTCAATGTCTTTATCAGTGACATTACAGAAGGGGTGGAAGAGAAGGTATGCTTGTTCACAGATGACACAAAACTGCAACAGAGTGGACACACAGGGGTGTGTGGTAGAAAAAAAATGAGGGTCGATTTAAACAAACTGGAAGAATGGTCAAGAATTTGGCAATTGGGTTTTAATGCAAAAATGTGTAAAATCCTGAACACAGAGCACAGAAAGCCAGGGTAACCTACCAACTGGGAGGAGAGGTAGTAACAGTCTCAAAGCATGAAGGGGACCGGGGGGTGATCATTTCTGATGACTTGAAGCTAGTTAAACAGTATGACAAGCCAGCAGAGATGGCTGGCAGGATGCTGGGATGCATCAGCATTGGGAATCATTAGAAGAAAGAGGGAGGTATTAATATCACTGTATAAATCAGTGGTGTGGCCATACCTCAAGTCCTGTGCACAGTTCTGGAGGCCCTATCTATGCAAGGGCATAGATAGGGCAGAGGTGGTACAAAGGAGGGCTACCAAACTGGTGTACAGCCTGCATCAAATGCCCTATGGGGAAAGGCTTAAGGATTTAAATATGTACTCCCTGCAGGAAAGGATGGAGAAGGGAGATATGATACAAACATTCAAGTACCTCATAGGTATAAACAAGATAGAAGAAGGGAGCATTTTGGGAAGGAAAAGATGTTTGAGCACAAGGGGTCAGACTATGAAGATAGGAGAGGGGAGGCTCAGAGGAAATGGGAGATAACAATTCTTCACTGGGAGGGTGGTGGACCCATGGAACAGCTTATCGGTAGTGGAGATGGAGCCAAAACAGTTGCAGAATTCAAGAATGCATGGGACAGACACAAAGGGATTACAGAAGTAAATGGGAGGGGGAGATTGGAGACTGAGAAGGAACTGCAGTGTTACTATAGGTAGAATAAATAGTGCAGACTAGGTGGGCCAGGAGGCCCTGATCTGCTGACAGTTTCTGTGTTTTGTTTTTTATTTCTATGATCACAAGAGTGCAGTATGCCTATTTTATGGATCTCATACAAACAGAAAGAAATAAGTGCCTTTGCTGGGACTTGAATCCTGGCCTCCTGAAATACTGTTCCAGTTGTGCTACCAGCTGTGCCAACCAAGGCAACTGGAAACTGGGATGTCCCAAGCCACTTTACTCTGTATCTAATGCACAACCTGGTGCTGCACTGACAATTACATTTTGTATCACAAACATGTGGTGTATGTATTTTATGGAACATACAAACAGAGGAGAGAAATAAATAAGTGCCTTCACTGGGGCTTGAACCCAGACCACTGGAATATGCACACTAAACTCTTGTGACTGGAAATGTAATTACTATAGCAGTGTAGTACTAGGTGGTGCATTAGAGAAATAGTAAGGTGCCTCGGGACATCCCAGTTTACAGCTGTCTTGGTGGTGCAGCTGGTAGCATAACCAGAACAGTTATTCTGGGTAACTTAGGTTCAAGTCCCAGCTAAGGCACATATTTCTTTATCTCTTCTGTTTGCACAAGTTCCATAAAATATGTACTCCACACTATTGTGTTTGGAAATGTAATTATCTGTGCAGACCAATGTTGTGCATTAGGGAAAGAGCAGGTGCCAAGTGATGTCTCAGTTTCCAGGTGCCTTGGTGGCTCAGCTAGTGGTGCAATCAGAATGGTATGCTGGGTGGCTTGGGTTCAGTCCCAGCTAAGGCAGTTATTTCTTTATCTCCTCTGTCTGCCAGGTAAATTCCTCTCTAGCTTCAAACATGTTGCATATTTTGCAACTTTGTTTTTCTTTGTTTTTGCACAGTAATATTGTTATCACAGGGAATTGTGCACAAGAACATTTGGTGTAAAAATATTTTTAAAATGACAAAGCTTTAAGTAGAAGTTCTTGTTTGCTCATATCACAGTTTTCAGTTCCAGCAGCAAGACATATTTTCTATAAGATCTACACCACTGGACAGTTTTAGGTTAATGAGGGTGTGTATATGGGTTGAGTGGTGTTTGCTGAGTGGGGAATTGTGATTGGGAGGTTGGGGTCAGATCTGCAATCTACTATTTTCTTATTTACAAGGTTTTAAAAAAAGACAACACAGGACTGTTTTATTTTCTTCAGCTTTACTTCTTTACTGAATCAGACACTGGGATTGGACACTTCACTGTCAACTCTATATGGTGACACTGGGAGTGGCACCTGATGTTGCCACCTATGCATTGTGAGCAGGAGATATGTAGGAGAGGTATTTGGGCAAGGGGTACTGGGAATGGGCACTTTTCTGTATTACAATATTGGTGGAAAGATGAGGAGGCCTGTCTGAGCTGGGAGGCAGAGGAATTAAAAATAGATAGATAGATAGATAGATAGATATAGATAGATAGATAGATAGATAGATAGATAGATAGACAGATAGATATCCAGTGACTTCTTGGTCATTGTTGGTAATCAAGCCAGCAGCAGCATTTCATCTGCAGCTGCAGAAATAAAGTTCTGCTGTGCTCTTAGAGAGAACGTGGGTATACAAATCTTCTAAATTATCTGGGTAATTAGGATATTTGAGTGCCTAGAAGCCTTATTTCCAGGGTATCCATATGAAATCCCAACTTACATTTTTCTGAAATTGATTTTCCTGTAACCAAAATCCCAAAATGAGCAATGCTCATTGAGTCATATCCCTGACTAACTAAATCCCAAAATGAGCAGTGCCCATCATGTCCCTCTGTATAAGTACACTGGAAAACTGGATGGCTACAAAATGCATTTAAATACTTATAAATTCAGAGTTAAAGGTATAATTGAAGGCATTTAATAAGTTTAGTGTTTAAGGTTCCTTACCATCAGATGAAGCTTCTTTTCTACAGGTCACCTAGCAGTCCTTAATTAAAAGTCAAATAATCCATCAGATTAATCTTCTTTTCTACATGTCGTCCAGTAGTCCTTAACTAAAATCCAAGTAATCCATTCTTTTTTGTAAAAAAATGTTAACAATGAATGAAGTATTATACTAAAACTAAAAAAAAGTTCTCAGATGATCCTCAGTGTTGGTTTCTGTCTAACTGGTGCATATTGCTTACGGTTTAAGGTTGTGTATAATTCCACGCAGAAACTGTATGATTTATCTTTGTAGTTTTTCACTCACAACAATTGCTAATTTTTCTTCTCTCAAAGCATAGTGTTTCTTTGGTGGTGATCTGGGCAAGCCTTGGATAATTTTTTTTCTATAGATGTTTTGGTCACCAGTTGTGCAGTTTTTAGATGTTCAATAAACCTTTTTGTTCCAACGTGTGCTGTGCCTATAAAGGCACTCAGTCTCCTGTGCCAGGCTTCAATGTTATTCTATGTTCGAGGAATATCATTTTATAACTAGTCATGCACAGACCAAAATTCAGGGGGGAGAAAAAGGAGAGGGCCCGGATGGCTGTTTTATTCCTCATTTGATGCCTGACACATCCCACTTGGACTGCTGTGTGTGAAGGTAAGCAGCTGTGCATACTTTCTGGGTTTACTGCTGGGATTAAAAAAAGAAAACTGCAACTCTGCGTAATAAGTAGCGGTGCATGCATTAACAGTGCCTGGATTTTGTGTGATGGGAACTTGTGAATTTGGGCATTTGCAATGTCGGTCAATCGGGGATGGGAATTTGAATGTTGAACATTTGGGGGTCGGGATTCAGTACAATATCAATTTACAGCATCATATTAAATACAAAACACCAGTCTCCAGATAAGTGGGTTCTGTTTAGCAATGTTGAGGTGTCTGTTTCTTTAAAACATATAAGTTTTAGATATTTTCCACATGTGTATAGTTGAAAAATGAAAAACAAGATGGTGAGCATCACAAACCAACCCATAGAGAGTTACAGGATAGGGGGAAAGGTGCTGATGGTCTCCAGGGAAGAAAGGGATTTAGTGATAATCATCCCAGGTGACCAGAAGGTGGTTATACAGTGTATAGAGGCTGTGGGGATGGCCAGTGCCATGTTGGGGTGCATGGAAAGGGTTATCACTAGCAGAAGGAGGCAGGTGGTGATGCCACTGTACAAAACACTGGTGAGACCTCATCTGGAGAACCATGTGTAGTTCTGGTGGACACATCTTCACATTTTCTCAAGGACATAAAGAAGGTGGAGGCAGTTCAGAGAACAGTGACTAAGATAGTGCAGGGCTTTCACCAGAAAACATATGAAGAGAGATTAAAAGACCTCAATATGTATACACTGGAAGAGAGGTGGGAACTGGGAGATGTGATATAAACCTTCAAGTACTGTATCTTAAGGGCTTAAACAAGGTGGGTGACATATTACAGTATAAGGGATGTAAAAAGATAAGGGGGCACAAAATGAGATTGGACAGTGGCAGAATAAAGGGGAATGTGAGGATGTTTTTATTCATGATAAGGGTGGCGGATGCATAGAATAGCTTACCCCAGGGAGTGGTGGGAGTTAGCACAGTGGGGAGATTTAAGCATGCATGGGATAGGAATAAGGGAACTCTAGAGATGGGAAGGAGAGGCTAAAGCTGATGACCATGTAGGGTCAGCGACTGCTGGTGCAGATAGGGAATACAGGCAGACTGGGTGGGCCTAGTGGTCCTTATCTGCCACCAGTTTCTGTTTCTATGTTCGGTTTGTGACAGCCAATTTTGTTTTGTGACAACTTACTGATGTAAATTGAAATGCTGTCATGAACTGAAAATTTTCAGTTCATGTCAGATGGTTAACTCAAAACCCTACTGATCATGCTCTGATAAAAACCTTAAAATATATGTACTGTAACTCTGGAACCGATTAATAGTTTTTCATGAAGCCTTCAAAAGGCACTTCCATGGAAAAGGCCTCTTCTGCCATAAAAATTTTGAAATAAAAATTCTGTACAATCTAGGCAGTATGTGAGAGCAAAAAAAAAAAAAAATAGGAAAAAATCTGCACTTCATTAAAAATTGACGCTCTGAATCTCAGAAACCACATAGGATACCAGTGCTAACCTTTCTCCTCCTGTGTTGCATCCTGTTTGACTTTGCTGTGCACGTGTGTGTGTAAGCAATGAAACAAACTGGCGTGTGTAATTATGGTCAATAATCTCACTTATCTCTCGTGTGGTTAATGGTACTCGGCACAAGCACCTTGTGTCTAGCAACACATATGAGGTGTGTTATTAGTGACCCATAATTACACACACCCTGGTGTGTCTTTCTGCATACTTAAACACACACACACACACACACACACACACACACACACAGTGGATAGTTAGGATGCAACACAGTAAATTGCATCACAAAATACTGCATGACAAAGGGGTGTATTTACATAGATACACAGATACATAGACAGTGTTGGCAGATAAGGGCCTATGGCCCACCCAGTCTGCCCATTTAAGTTTGTAAGTTCAGTTTATGTTTTCCAGGAAGTCTGTTGCCTTACCCCTGATCTCCAGAATTCCTTTATGTCTATCCATGCATTCTTAAATCCGTGATTGTTTCAGCCCCCACCACTTCCTCTGGCAGGGTGTTCCACTTGTCCACCACCCGTTCTGTGAAGAAATTCTTCCTCACTATTCCTCTGAATCGTCCTCCCTTCAACTTCATCCCATGCCCTCTAGTCCTGGAACATTTTTTCGCTTAAAAATAGTGCATTCCTGCACCCTGTTCCTCCCTGTAAGATACTCGTATGTCTCTATCATATCCCCTCTCTCCCTCCTCTCCTCCAGGGAGTACATGTTCAGTGCCTTCAACCTGTCCTCATAGGACTTGTGATGCAATCCATGCACCATCTTTGTTGCCCTCCTCTGAACCTTCTCTACCCTGTCTATGTCCTTACGAGGTAAGATCTCCAGAACTGCACAGTGTACTCCAGGTGCGGCCTCACTAGTGTCTTGTATAGTGGAATTATGACCTCCTTTTCCTGCTGGTGATGCCCCTGTCTATGCATCCCAGCATCCTATTTGCTTTACCTGCTGTCTTGTTGCACTGTTTCCCGCCTTGAGGTCATCAGAGATGATAACTCCAAGTTTACCATTGAATTACATTGTTCCTAGCCGCAGACTGCAGCATTTTGTGTTAATACAGCTGGGTACTGCATTATAACCTGGCTGGTTTTGCTGTGTATGCATTCTATTTATGTTTCATTTTTATTGATTGGGAAATGAGGATTAGACATTACTGTCTGCCTATCCTGGGGGGATAGAAAGTCAGATGCAGGCAAACTAAAACTGAGCTAGATTAAGTGGTTGGTGGCATTATTACTGAATGGAGAGCATGTGGCCAGGACACCAGGGATTAGTACACCACTATAGGAGCACCACAGCTTGGATGCCACAACCAGTTCACCCATCATGTAGACCAATGGGATTCTGTGATGCTAAACAGGGAGGACACATGTGGGTGTTGTGCCCCCTGCCTCATACACCTCCAACCTGGAGGTGATTATCTATACATACAGGAGTGTATACCTGCTATACCTGGTTAAACAACTAAATAAATAAATAAAAATACATACAGGAGTGTGGGGGGCTAAGCCAGAGAGGCAGAAAGTGCACTGGGGCAATGGGCATGCTGGGGGTCAGGTGGAACGGAGTGTTGTGTGCAATGTTTGCCTTCTGCATTGTGCTGCCGCCCTAATGATGGTCATGGTCTTTCTTAGCACCACAACATTGGTGAACCCCAGAAATCTTCCCTTACTCTTGCTTCAGAGGGTGCTGCTGCTCTTTCAAGCAAGACTGAGGAGTCTGAGAAGGACAGTGGTGCAGAAGCTGATGTTTGGATTGAGGAGACGGTCTCACTCCCCACCCAGATAAGTCTGGAGGCCTCTGGTGTGGTTTTGTAGCAAGATGTGGATGCTATAATTTCTATGAATGTGAATATTGAAGCATACAGTGCAGATACAGTACTGCCTGTTAAGTTACAGGAAAGTTGCCCTTGCTGGCCATGTTGGAGGAGGTTGATGCATCTCTAGAATTAAAATGCTACAAGTCTGCAGAAACCCGGTCATGGCTCAGCCTGTAACTGCCACACACGGTATTTCTTAGTTTCTCAATTGTCTGCTGAATTCTGCACAGTAAACGAATTTCCCTCTGCCCTCTTTCCTCTGTTTCCCCTTACCTCTCCCTCCTCCCTTTACCTGTTGCATTGTCCCTCAGTCTTGGAATTTTTCAAGATTCTTCCCCTCCACCAAAGGGGTATTCACACTACTGCTGTCAACATCTGCCCTATCTCTCTCCTCACTTCTCTTACAAAGCTGGAAGAGAAACTAGTTTACTCACAGCTTGCAAGCTGCCTCTGCTCCTTCAACTTCCTCTACCCCTTCCAATCTGATTTAGGAAGGATCATTCCACCACTGCCTCCCTACTTAAGGCTACTGATTCCATCCTCTCAGGGATGGGTCAGGGGCATGTTACTGCCATTGGAGTAACCAACCTTCTAAAAAGTGTACGCACAAGTCAACAACTCTACTCAAATGGCCGGGAGTATGGGGGCTGCCTAAGCCCCTGGAAAATGTTGGCATTTTCAATGCTTTCTGGAGCACTTTGGGGCCAGTTGTGAGAGTATACAGTAAACTTCTACCATAGCTTTTTTACATACCAGTCCCACTGTTCTGGCCACTGGTGGCTGCATAGTTTGATTTTGGCACTTACTAATGATTAAGCAATCCTTGCAGTGCAGACATAGATATACTTATGTGCTATGGACTTTTTGAAAATGATGACTCCTTAGTAAATGAGTACTGAAGTTCATTTAAATGGTTTAAGAATTATAATGTATAATACTGGTATAAGGTGGAGGTCTGGGAGTCACCTAGGCCACCAGAAAATGTTAGCATTTTGTTGCTTTCTGGTGCATTTTGGGACCAATTGTGGTAGCTTACATTACAGTGTCCTGCCCTGATATCACAGCCTTACATGCCACTACAGTTCCACATTACTAGCCACTGGTGGGTGCACATGTAGGTTTGGGTGCCTGCCGGTGGCTAAGCAGGGCAGTTATCAATGATGCGTGCATAGTAACTAAGTAATCAAATTTGTTTAAATTGAATGGTAATGATAAATTGTACTGTTCAGAACTGACAGGTCTGTCTATTTTCAGATGACACCAGGATCTGCAACAGGATATATACTTCAGAAAGGAGGAGAAACCTCTTCCTTACCATTCCAAATCCAGGCTGGGGTCCCACAGAACTCCATCCTGGGTCCTGTTCTATTCTCAGTCCATCAAATTTAAAGAACTTTCGCTCCCAGAACTGTTGCCAGTTCCCTACAAATCTGTGTCCTTTTTCCTGGCACCAGCCCTTGAGCCACGTGTTTAGCTCCCCGATCTCCCCTTCTCTGACCTTTCGGCCATCTGCTCCCCTCTCCCAGACAGGCAGGATCTCAGAGAAGGAGATGCCAGATGAAATAGAAGATAGTTTGTCACCCAGCCTGGTCAGGTGTTCCTTGGTCTCCACAACTGACCAGCTGGCGAGATCATTAGTCCCTATGTGTACTAGGACATTAATGTTTTCTCCTGCTTTGTGAACAATTTTAGCAATGCGGTCAGTGTCTCTCCATGCTGATGTACCTGGGAGACATCTGACCATTACCCCTGGTTGGAGATGGGTATCAACTCCCTGAATCATGAAGTCTCCTATGATCAGAAGTTTTCTGGATTTCCTTTTTGCTTTTTTTGTTTTGGTTCCTGATTTGGGTGAGTTTTGTTGTGCTAGCTCCTGTGCTGCAGTATCCTGCTCTGCAGTGTCTTCTGCCTCTTTGTTTGATTTCAGAGATAGAGGCAGATACCTGTTTGTAGTGTTTATATGGTTTTCGGAGATAGTATGTTGGAGAGCAGAGAGTGATGGGGCACCCGATTTGCCCCTCCTAACCACCTGCCAGCCTCCTGGACCAACTACCCTCTGTGGTCGAGGTTTTTCTGTTGGATGCTGGGGAAATGGCGGGTGGTTCTTATAATGTATTTCCTCTTGAATATGAAATTTGAGGCTTGCAATCTCTGCCCATGCTGCCCGGAGCTGATCCCTAAGATCTCCAAAGGCCCAACATGTAGGACAGTGTCCTAAATCCTGTAAGACTGTCCTTCTGAAAATTGTTCCACAGTACCTGCAGTTAATGATATCCATTCCAGATAAGTTGCTGGGGTTTATAACCTAGTCAGAGTAATTAGAAAGAAAAAAAAAGGAAACAAATGCAAGTAATGGTTTGATTGTGTTTTATTTAACTTGTTATAACAAGTTAAATTACTAGTGCCCCTGTAAATGAACTCACCTTGTGAGGCCCCACTGATCCACCCCTTCCTGCTGTACCACAGGAAATGTCACAACTGTGGTACCCTATAAAAGGAGTGTAGTGTGGAGTGGTTGGGGATGGGGGTGGGTGGCTGGGCCCTTCCCCTGCCAAAACAGAAGAACCACGGATGAAAGAACAAGGAGGTAAGAGCAGAAACAATCAGTCAACAACAAATGCAGTAACCCTGAAAGCTCATCCTAATGTTAGATAAAACTAAAACCTGTAAAGCACCACCTGTAATAATTTCAGTGAATATATACCCTGTAAGAAACACTTTGCTACAGAGAAAAATAAAACAATGACATGTTAGCAATAAACAGTAGCAATCCCTGTGAGTGAAAAATAAAAACACCACCACACAGTAAATCTGTTTAGCCAAAATAAGTCTTAATCCTTTTCCCTTGCTCTGGTAAGTTTCTCTACTCTGCCTTTCAAGCAGTGTTAGAAGGAAAGAGCTCAGATGAAGCTAGGTGCCTTGGCCAGCAAACCAAGTCTTCTACCTCCAAGATATCAACTAACCTGACTTTTTAACCCTTCTTTCTGTTGGAAATTACTGACAGTTTGCCATCTCCCCTCCTCCCCCACATACACACCTAATCCTTTGGAAGAGCTGTGGGAGGAAAGCAATTAGCTCCTTCAATGTGAGAAGGAGACTGAAACACCTCTGAGACAAACCTTTTCAACAAACAAAAAAAAAACAAGAATAAAATAAAACACAGTGTCAAACAGTAATTTTGCTTAGCCCAATGATAAAAAAGTCACAAAAATGTAAGCGACACCTGAAATACAGTACTTTCAGAGAAGATATACCCTTGGATTGTATGGGGATGCCCTGAATCAACTGGCAATTGACCAGTCTGTGGATCAGTGGCTCCAAATAAATATTGAAAAGTAGTAGGGAAAGGGGTAGCCTTGCCTTGTACCAGAATGCAGTATAAAAGAATTTGAGGTCACCCCATTGCCAGTTATTTGGGCAGAGGGGTATCAGTACAGAGCATGGCTCTATTGCTGAAACTGTAATGGTAAGCCAAAAGCCTTAAGAGTCCTGAAGAAGTAATGCCAGTTCACCCTGTCAAGGGCTTTCTCGGCATCCAGGGAAACCAGGGCTGCAGGGAAAAGGGGCATCCCCGGATACCAAGAAGATGTGAGACAGGGTACGAAGGTGATCTGTAGAGGATCTACCCTTCATGAAGCCCACCTGCTCAGAACCTATAATAGCAGGGAGTATTTAATTAAGGTGATTGGTGAGCAATTTAGTTAATATTTTTACGCCCTGTTTAAGGAGAGAGATGAGTAGATTATTAGTGATGAATTCAGGATCCTTACCAGGTTTGGGTAATAAGACAATCGATGCCTCAAACAGGGTAGAATCAGCTTCAGCCTCAGAAAGTATATGTTGGTAAAGGAGAAGGAGCAAAGGGATGAGTTGTTTGCTGAACCTTTGATAAAAGTTAGCTGTGTAACCATCCAGCCCTGGGGTTTTATTCTTGGGAAGATTACTAATCATGTCCTCTAATTCCCTTACTGTAATTGGGTGTAATAGTAAGTTCTGTTGATCTTCTGAAAGACATGGCAAGTTAGTATCTTCAAGATAACTATCTAGTGCCTGTTCAGTGGAGGAATCAGATATTGGGCCATACAGGGATTTGTAATACCCAGTAAACTCTGAAATAATGTCTTCGGGGGAGTTTTGAAAGAACCATCAGACAGAGCATATTGAAACTATAAGATGAGGCTTCCTGTCTTCTCTCCCTGGTCTGTATAGGAAGCTTTAGTTCTGAGTATAGCAAATTCTGCCTTTTCTCTTAAGAGCTCTAGATATTAAGCTCT
Source organism: Neoceratodus forsteri (assembly GCA_016271365.2). NCBI lineage: Eukaryota > Metazoa > Chordata > Ceratodontiformes > Ceratodontidae > Neoceratodus > Neoceratodus forsteri. The sequence goes on along the minus strand of CM028130.1, from coordinate 1,157,786,731 downwards.
CAGTCGATTAGTTTTTGGTAAAGGGATTCCGAGGACTGTGGGGATAAGGTGGGTTCTAGGGTCCTAACTTGGGACAGTAGTTGTAGATCCTGTTGTTCTCTAATTCTCTTTCTTTTAGATGCTAAACCTATCAGGATCCCTCTGAGATATGTCTTGGGGGTGCACCATTCAATGTCAGGCCATTCTGTGGCTCTACAGTGGGTTAAAGTGAACTGTTCTACATGGTCTGAATGGATTGTACCACATCTGGGTCCTTCAGCAACTGGTCATTAAGTTTCCACTGAGATCCCCCTTTAGGTATAGATAACAGGGAAAGATAACAAATGACCAGGGAGTGGTCTGAGGGAGGGCCAGGTTGGATAGAGGCATCTAGGACCCCGAGGATAAATGATTGAGAGCAAAGCAGGTAATCTATGTGGGAAGAGGAACCATGAACTGGGGAGGTATAGGTATAATCTTTATCCATTGAGTGAAGAACCCACCAGATATTGCATAACCCAACCTGGTCCATCAGTTCGCATAGTGCATGTTGGGTGGGAGAGAGTCCCTTTTGATGGTGGCCATATCGGTCTAAATTCTGGTCAAAAATGAGATTAAGATCTCCACCCAGAATTATTGGGATTGATAAGTAGTGGGTTAGAGTTAAGAGAAGTTGCACGAAGAACCCAGGTGTATCTTGACTGGGGCCATAGATACTTCCAATCAGTATTTCTTTGGTAAACACTGTGCCCTGTACCAATACATATCTACCCTCAGGATCCCTAATAATTTGAGTAGGAAAAAGGGATGCTTCTGTTTATTAAAATCACAGTTCCACAACTATTGGTAGAGTCCTCAGCTGAAAATACCTGACCCACTTGTTGTCTCCTAAGCTGGATTGCTTCAGAGTCTAGCAAATTCACTAAAAATACCACCAACAGCTTAATCTGGCTCAAGGTCAGTTGGCATTCATCTGTATCCCCCTCCCCCGGGTCATGCATGAAAATAGGCAGGATTTGTCTAGTGCACTTACCTGGTCAACAAAAGCTACCTAAATAAATAAAGTAAGTAAACGGGATTCCTGAATAAAGGAAATGTCTACTGATCAACACTTTATACTGTTTGAGTTTCTGTCCAGCCCCTTTCACATTCCATGTTGCAATATGCACACTTCTAGCCATTGCCCCTTATTGAGTAGACCCTGAAAATTTCAAGAGTAATATTAAACCAGCAAAATTCGATATCTCTTTTGGAAGCCCTTGCTGACTTGACCCCCCAACTCCCTCCCCATCTTTACCTGTACATTCCATATCGATACAGGAACCAAACAAATGCACTATAAAACCAAAATAACCCAGCCCACCCACCTCCCTTGCTTCTATGATAGCAATCTGCAGAACTCACAAATGTGCCCCTCCACTTCCATCCTCCCCGCACCCAACAAGTATCCTAAATCGTTATAGCTTTAGTCTAAGTCTAATATAACAAATAAAGTAGAACTTGTATTTTTTGGCAGGCAGTCCTGAGAGAATTAGACCAGTTACAATCAGTTCCTTAAATGGCTATAACAGAAACACTCCCCGTGTATTTGCACCAGTGTGTTATTAACTTTGCAGCCTTGAGGAGGAAACACCTACAACTGTGTATTAGTCTGGAGTTTTGCCAGTCTTTCTGGAAAAGGAAAAGTCAAAGGAAAAAGAAATGTCTTACAACATGCCCTTTACTTTGAGTGTGGCTCCATTTTATAGCTAAGCAAAGCACATAAGCCTGAAACGTGTGGTCCCTCTAATGGTGACAGAAAGACATTACCAGCTTCTGGCGAGGGAAATATGGAGCTTCTTTTTCATTTTTTTTTAAACTCCAGCTTAAGTCAAAAATAAAGTACATGTCCCTCTAGGAGTGCTGCGATTTAAGATATACAGAAAAGTAAACTTTCAACACAGGAACAAGGATCATAACATCCCACAAAAACAGTCAAAACTTCAATGATTCCAACTGTCTAAGATAAGAAAGAGCTTAACGTCTGGAATATACAGTAAAGTCTGGGGCTTCTGTTGAAGCCAGTCGTGCTGGCTAAGCCCTGGCCAGGTACCCATGTAAGCTGCCCAAGTGATACCAAATCTCCCCATGATCTGAAATTGGCCACTTATCAGAATACCTCCTTAAAAGCCTAATATGTCCTGTAGAGCAACAGATAGATCTCTCTCTGCAAACTCAATTCAGTGAAAGTGGAACAGATCTGGGAAGGCGGCATGCAGTGCAGTCTGTGCCATGTTTATCTCCTCCAAGGTGTACCAGTTGCCAGAACCTGCAGTCAGATGGGGTATCCCATTTTGAATTTTATACCAGCTGCTATTAGTTTTGAGACCATAGGATGGAATAAAGTTCTTCTTTGCCTAACTGCAGCAGGCAAATCCTGGGTAACTCCCAATTTTGGTCCATTCCCATAGCATTTCTTGTAGGGCTCTCACTTTGCCCAGTAAATGTTGTTTCTCTTGAAAGTTTAGGAATTTGAGGATCAGAGGATGTGGGGCTGACCCTGGTGCAGGCATTGGCCTAAGGGCTCTATGGGCTCGCTCAATTGTGTAGGCTGTGCCGAAAGGAGAGGGATCAACTAGTTTTTCGATGGGTTTTTGGATGAAAAGTATAGTATTGGTCCCTTCCTCTTTTTCTGGAAGACCTATTATTACTAGGGCTGCGCATGGGCCAAATAGTATTTTACAAATACCATGAATAATAGGTTTTCTGAATATTTGGATGCATTTTCTGAATACAGTAGTTCACTGTTCGGCCACTATTTGGGAACTACTATATGGTGAGATTTCCAAGTCTCGCAGAGATTTGTTGGCCAATCAAAAACTGTTTCTTGAGCCCAAAGGCAAGCACACCATGTGACTTCCTCACTCTGAGCTAGTAGAAGACAGGAGACAGTGGTTTCTCAGAGCTGCTCTGCAGCACTTTTGAGACCGTAAACTTGCTAAAAAGGAAACTGATTTTAGCTTCACAGGCTTTTTTGGGTCAGTATAGTTTTTTTGTTCGGTGTCAGAAAAGCTATGTTTGACTTTCTGACAGGTATTTTGTCCTTATTGCTGTACTCAGTTACAGGGACTAGGAGGGCTGTCTGCTAACACCCCTTCTCTGCTGCTGTCTAACATAGCTCCAGTGTGATTTTTTTTGAGTGGAGCACATTTCATTTTTGTGTTTTTTTTTTTGGTTTTGATGTTGCCTGGTTCCAGGCTTAGTTCTTTGATGAGGGTGTCTGCTAATCCCCCCTCCTACAGGTCACTGTTTATAATTTGCTGTACATGTGCAAAATATTTGATTTTGTGAGAGTTCACCCTGCATGTGTATGCTTAATATATTTGTTCATGATGCAGGGCCACACGTGTGCACAGCTGCGTGCACTCAGATTTTGAAATAAACTTCTTCAGTTCTAAGCCAGTCAAGCTTGACTCACTGAATTAGTATTGTTAGTCTCCTCTGGTTCTGGGGATAGATCCCTGTACACATGAGGAGGAGAAGAAGAAGAAGAATCAGCATTTATATAGTGCTTTCCATATACAGTGTATCTCAAAGCACTTTACAAGCAATGCTAGACTGGTAGAGAAGTCACTGAATGTGTGGTGGCGGCCATATCGAACATCATCACCCACACACAGCCTGGATAATTGCATGAACCGGTTTATGGGAAGGGGAATCTTGGCCAGAACACCGTGAGAGTTCCCTACTCTTTGCGAGGAGTGCCCTGGGTTCTTTTACTTCCACCTAGACATCCACCAGGACAGCACCAGGATGGGAAGAAGGGACCTCGGTTTAATGTCTCATCCAAGGATGGCACACACCCAGCAGTACAGCACCCCCAATACTGCATTCAGATGCCAGCAATTTTTAGATGCAAGTCCAATCCCAGTGTGGGATAAGAACCCATGACCTTCTGGTCCAGGGCAGATGTGCTACCAACTGAGCCACGCTGACACCTGACCCCCCACTTCTACAGCCCATTGCACACAATTAAGCTGTGCTTGTGAAATATACCCCCCTGCGAGTCTGTGCCATGTGTGTGTGTGTGTGTGTGTGTGTGTGTGTGTGCATGCACAGTTGTGCACATGCATTTATTTTGTTTATTATTGTTTTGTTAATTAAGTCATTGCACTTAGTGGGGCAGGCTTGTCTCACTGAGTTAACTATATGCCATCTGTCTGTTCCTTGCTCGGTTCCATGTTTAACTAAATAGGTTGCCCTTTTCTTCCCCTTTTAAGTAGCAGTGTTTTTCTTTACTGCTACTTTTTTGTGGTGCAGTATAACTGGAAAGGTTAGTGTATTACTGTAGTTCTACAAGCACTAAGTAAAGCATCACACACACAGGTACTACTTAATAATAGTTTGTGTTTTACCCAGTAACCAGCAGTGACCTGATCCATCATGTCTTTAGCAATCTTGCAAACATGCTTGGTCCAGCTCCAGCAAAGCATCTACACCACTGGCCCCAAATGGTGAGGGACAGGATAATAGACCACAAACATACAGCACAGCCACACAATTACTGCTAGTGTTGTCCCTGGGCTGCCAAACCCCCAAACAATCTATGTAGAACAAAGGAAGCACTCAGCAGAGAAGGGGGGTTGCAGTAACAAAATACAGATAAGAGCAATGCAGCATAAAGTTGCCGATAAATTTGTTTGTGCTAAGGCTGGAGGATGCCAACAGAGCCCTGGTGCTTTGACCAGAACCTGGTCTTTGTCAGGGTGCATGTCAGGAACGTAAAAACATGCTATGAATATACAACCCTTAAAGAAACACACACTATAAATAAGTGAAGTTAAAATGAATGAGACCGAGATGCCCTTGTAACAAAACAATCCACAACTAACATACCCAAGAATGAAACACTGCATCAAGATTATAGAACATAGTTCATACTGTGGTGCCAGACAGTACACAATCCAGTATCTTGCAAAATTGCTGTAAAATGCTGCAGTATGCTGCAAGGAACAGTATAACTTAATGGCAATTAATCCCTCCAGTCATCCAATATTTTATGGCATGTCATTTACTGCAACGTACTGAACTGCATCTTGTCTTGCATCACTGTAAATTATTGATACATAATACAATTCCAGAGACGGTGATGAGATACGCTACATAGACAATGACATACAGGTGTCTCTCTTTTTATTCGATGGGCTCAAATATTGTTCTCCCCAAGCAAGCCTTTTAGTTCTTGTAGCATTGGTAATAGTACTACTGCCACTAATACCATTAGCAGTACTACTACTGCTAGTGTCACCACCTCTCCATCTGTACGTTCACTGTCACATCTTGTTGTGCAGTAGTAGGGGGGAATTAGAGCATACATGCTTTGTGCAGCAAGCAGCAGACACCACCACCAGTGCCCCGCTGCTACCTTTCTGGCTGCTACATCCACAGCCAGTGTGCTTCCCACCTCCACCAGTGCCATTCTTGCAGCAGCCACCCTTTTAGCTGTCACCACTACTGCAGCCACTGCTACCACTATTCCTAAACCCATGGCTGAAGCATCTTCTACCCCGTACCTGTGACCATGAACACCCTCTAGTGCTGACCCAATGCAATGCTTGATACTATTTTCAGAGTGCTATGTGTGTGTTGTGGTGGATCGAGTGTGTCGCATGAAGCTTGTGTTGCATTAGTGAGAGCTCAGTGTTGGTGGCTAGAGTGTCACTGAGGTGTATATGGTATACCATGTTCAATGGGTGATTAATGGTATTGCTGAAGTGCTTTGTTAAAGTTTCCTTAAAAAAACACCTTTTCTGGCCAAATACCAAATAACGAATAACGAATACTCGGGACCCAAATACCAAATATTCGGCCGAATGTTTGGGAAAAGGTATTCGCACAACCCTAATTATTACAAAATTATTTCTGCGACTGCTCCCATCCGGGTCTTCAATTTTGGCCTCCAACTTTTTAATCCTATGTCTGTTATCTACCATTTCAGAATTCATGCATTCTGCTTGCTTCTCCAGGGAAATTAGGTGAGTTTCGTTGTCTGCCATCCTTGTAGAGATATTGTCGAGCGTGGTAGCCATCTGTTTAACTTCAGTAGTTAGAAATGTTAAATCATCCTGAAAAGGGGTGAATTCTGAGAGCAAGCATTTGAGTGTAAGTGGAGTCATTTCCAAGGCCTGCGGTGGTAGTAGTAGATTTGCTGTTGGTGCCCTGCTGGGCTTGGCTCTCTTGCTGAGTTTTCGGGTCACGGGCGACACGCCGAGGAGGGTGACAAATCTCGCTTCCATTCTTACCCTAGCAGAACTTCCTGGTTGTAAAAAGATGCAGTCCAGAACAAAAGTAAGCAGAATAGTAATATTTTAAATTTATTAAAGACAAAATCAGATATTGGGTAGAGGGAGCAGTCGTGGAGAGCTGTTACCTAGTGCTGCATCATATGGTCTCCCAGATTCAGGTTTTTTCAATGAATTGATTTGGTAACTAGGTCCAATTATAAATCAGGCATAAGAACTTTACTCAATTGGGTAGGGGTCAATCATCCTGATAGGACTATTAACTTGGGAGTGCTTCCAGACATTCTGAGTGATCACTGTCCAGTCTTTTGTGAGTGGTCAGTTAAATTTATTAAGTGTCCACCTAAGTACATAGAATTCAGAAATGTGAAGCATTTAACTCCTGTACTGGTTGAGATAGCCTGTACTGAAATTGACTGGACTAAACTTGACTCCATCAATAATTTGGATACATTGCTGGAAATGTTTACTTCATATTATTATACTATAGTTAATAAGCTTGCACCATTAAAGAAAATGAGGATTTGACTAGTAAGCAAAAATGGTTATCCCCTGAGTTATTGCATTAAATGAGAAACTGAGATAAAAGTTGGAAACCATATAAAATTATTAATGATTCTCTCTCTCTCTCTCTCTCTCCAGAATTAAAAGTTTAAGAAATCAAGGCAGGAGTGAAATTTGAAAGGCAAAAATTAAATGTTCCTATCTGAACAACAGAAGGCATTTGGTAATCCAAAAATAATCTGGGAAACTCTTAACAACTTAATTGGGTGTGGAAAAAAAAGATTCTTCTATTTCTGCACAGGTTGGGGATTAATTAATCAGTGGCACCTTCCTGGTCTCTGAAGCTTTTAACAACTTTTTCAGAGATCTGGATAGCTACAGAAAACCTTTTCAGGGCAATCCTTCTAGTGTCATTTTACAGGCTAATGAAAATGACCACCCTAAATTTTATTTGAAACAAGTTACCCCTGACATTGTTAAGAGATATGTTCAGAAATATGATCCTCAGCCCTATACCTCTCATGATGTAATAGACTTCAAAATTATTAAGCTGCGTATACATTCTTTTTTCTACCCTTTTTCGGATATTTTTAATTTTTCTTTGTCTCATAGTGTTTTCCCAAGCTACTGGGAGTTGGCTAACATTATTCCAGTATTAAAATTTGGTAATCCATTTTTGTTATCTAATTATCACCCGATCTCTTTGCTATCACCTCTCTCTAAAATATTGGAGAGAATTATAATGGATCAAACCCTTGAACATCTAGAAAAATATTGTTTGCTTATGGATTGCCAACATGGTTTTAAGCCATTACATAACACTGAGATGGCTTTGGTGGGGTTCACATGTGCCATTCAGGGAGCCCTTAATGAAGGGTAATCTGTCATGGCACTGTTTGTGGAAATCAGTGTCGAAGGCTTGTGAGATAACAGATGGACACTGTCACTGAAAATGCAGTTCTGCAGAATCTTCTGCTTGGATTTATTGACAGCATTAAAGGAGAAGTCTCCCATAGTTTCACACCAATATTTTCCCAACTCCTTATGTGTAACTGTTGTGTGCGTCCACCAGTTGTCAGCAGTCCTATTGATGTCCAAATCTAGATTATAAATAAAAATATACAGTCCCCAGAAGTTAGCAATGATTTGTCCTCCATTTTACCATAAATGTTGCTGGAGAATGATGTCATCAGAGCAACAGATTATGATGTTGCACTTAAAGCAGTTCCACTAGTAAACCAAACCCACATTGTTCAGTTTCCTACTTAAGTAATGGAGGAACCCTGCAAGTGTTGTGCACATCCTGAAGTGCAGGTCTAATAGGGACTAGGACCATGTGAGTGTGATGCAGCACTGACTTGAGGTATATACAGTATTGAAATAATGAAGTGCCTGTATGTGTTGTGTTACTGTTTCTGTTAGCAAAAACAGTTTACTCAATAAATGACTCTGGGTACAACAAGAGTGTTAAGTGGTATTATACAGCTGTTGTATTATGTTGTGTGTGTGCTAGCATTCTCTGTTTTGATTGACACTAGCAGTGAGAAACACTCTTGCAAATATGCCCCTTTCCCTTTGTAAGTAGGCAGTCACTAATAGGATGGCTGCTGTAAGGCAATAAAGAATTCAGTTATATCAAGGAATAGGTTACCAGAAAAGCATTAGTTGCATCATATGGAAGAGGGGTACTCTAGTGGCTAAAGCACAGGCACAAGAAGTGAGAGACTCTGGTTCAAATCCTACTAGAGTCCCTTACTCTCTGGCCCTTAACAAGTTCCCCAGTCTCCTTGGGAACTGCAATGGCCCCTCAGGTCCATGACTTTAAAAGTGCCCCATTCCCATTATAAATCATTAGCAGTGATGTAAGAGCTACAGCACTTCACTTTCAAGGTACTAAGGATAAGCTGTGGCAGGCCCCCACCCCACGCTTTGTAATGCCATCATTTGAAGTAGGATGTCCCTCACAAATCAGATGCTACACCTCAGCTATTGTAGGTAAAGAACCTAATCAGTCTCAGTGTTTGTAGTGCTCTGTATTTGCTTAGCTCACTCCTCCCATGTCATATGCATTCTGTGTCTTGGTATTTGCAGTCAGAAACTCAGATTTTAAGGGGTATTTGAAATGTAAAACAATACACTATCTAGCTATCCACTTTCAGGCTGCTGAAAGGGGATGTGTATAATTCAGTCTTGTGTGACCCTTTAGTAAACTGCCCAGGCCCACCTTGTACTGAATCTTCTCAATGGTGTTCACCTGGTTCAATACAGATTGACTGATTGACTGCTTGACTGATTGGTTGATTGACTGATTCAGTCTACTGCTCTCCACAACATGTTACAACTGTCTCACAAAGAGAAATGAGCAGCACAAAGAAACATATTTTGTTTTCTGTGAATGAAATACTATTAGATGTATTATTTGCTCTACACATACTCTATTAAGGCTACAAGTACTACTTCCTGTCTCAGTTACATGACAGGACTGCCTTAAGCCATTGCAAACAAACTAAAATCAGGCTAGGCAGCATTAGGGAAGGGAAGGGAACATTGTTTAACCAAAAGTAGCACACTAAGCTGAAGCTTGTTTCCAGATGCGACCTGGGAACACAAGAAAGTTAAGTGACTTGCTCAGGATCACAGAGTATGTACCTAGGTGGCTGTGGGATTCAAACCCAGGTCTCCAGCTCTGTAGCTTAGAGTCTCTACCCACTGTGCTATACTGCTGCCAATGCCTCATTGAAACCCTTATGATTTGTTATGCACTGTTGCTGCAGTGACATCAAGGAAGGGGAAGGGCTGTATTGCAAGTGACTCATTTGCATGTAAATGGAGGCTTGCTTGACATTTTACTACCTTGTGTCAGAGCCTCAAACTCTAGATATTTGTTGCAACACAAGACATCGCTGATCTCTGACTGACATATGTACAGTACTTGATGTAATGTATAATAATTACATCAAACATATCCAAATCATAAATATACAGGAGTCTTCTCCTTTAACAAAATTAAAGTGGACTGTCATGACTGAATTAAATCAAAATAAAAAGGTTTCCAGAAATAAAGCAGCCAGCTTAACTTTAGCGTGAAACATTAAAATACAACAAACAATGTGAGTAGTACTAGGACATACTAGTCACACAGGTGTTCTCCCTTCAGCACCTCTCTGCAGTCTGACTAGATAGATTCTATACAGGTGTCCAGTCATCAGTATATCATGGGCCAACTCTAACAGATGTTATCTATAGGCCTTGGGTACTATAAGTTGTTTTACCACTTCCCCAGTTCTGGGGTTTGTGCATACTCTATATAACAGCCCCCTCTGTATTTGGTACTTATCATGTTCAGTACAGTTTGGTCCCAGTGGAAAAAAACATTTTAAACTTTCATACCTTTATAAGGTAGAAAAAGAAATGGGCAGACTGGATTGGCCTTGCAGTCCTTATCTGCCATCCACATCTATGTTTCTATACCTTGGTTGCATTAACTTAAAATCATCCGTATCAAATCCTTTTGTCTTATATATCTCATTAGGTATCACAATTTCTTTTTTATTTAAAGTCCAAACATCCTTTTCTGTTCTCTTCTGGTGCCAAGGCTTCCTGTCTTTTCCTATGGGCCCATAGACATCCACTTCAAAAGGAATAACATGTCCCAAAGTTTTATGTTGTAGAGCCTGTGCTCTAGTTACCACAGCAGAGACATTGGAGGTTAACAGAGTCTAGAATTGGGGGTGATCATGGCCTATAAGGACAGATATTGGGAGGTTAGGCACAACACCTCTCCACACAAGTCCCTTTACACAAGAAAGGGTCCTGAAGAAACTGGAAGTAATAAGAGTTGATAAAGCAATGGGGCCAGATGGGGTGCACCCCAGGGTCCTTAAAGAACTAAGAGAGGTTGTGGCTGAACCTCTGGCTATCCTGTTTAGCCAATCACTGGAAACAGGGCAGGTTCCCAAAGACTGGAGGACAGCAGATGTAGTCCCCTTATACAAAAGTGGAAACAAAGAGGAAGCAGAGAACTACAGACCAGTCAGCCTCACCTCGGTAGTGGGGAAAATCATGGAAGCACTACTGAAGGAGAGATTTGTGGAACATCTGGTTGTCAATGGACTACAGGACCTAAGGCAGCATGGTTTAACCAGGGGGAGGTCATGTCAGACCAACCTCATTGAATTTTTGACTGGGTGACTAGGGAGGTGGATCAAGGGAGGCAATGGACATGGCCTATCTGGACTTCAGCAAGACCTTTGACACTGTGCCACATAGAAGACTATTACACAAACTGGGAATATGGGTGTGGGCAGGACAGTAGTGTGGTGGGTAGGTAACTGGCTGGGTGGCAGGACACAGAGGGTGGTGGTAAATGGCTGTCATTCCACAGAGGGAAGAGTGACCAGTGGGGTACCACAGGGATCAGTGCTGGGACCGGTTCTATTCAACATCGTCATCAGTGACATTGCACAGGACCTAGAAGGTAGAATTTCACTGTTTGCTGATAACACAAAGCTCTGTAACACAGTAGACACACCAGAGGGTGTAGACAGAATGAGAAGGGACCTGCAGAAACTTGAAGAATGGTCAGGGGTTTGGAAGTTGAAATTCAATGCAAAGAAGTGCAAGATAATGCATATGGGGCACAAAAACCCTGGCACAATATATCAGTTGGGGGTGAGGATATAGCATGCACCAAGCAGGAAAGAGATCTTGGGGTTATCATCTCTGATGGCCTCAAGGTAGGGAAACAGTGTGACAAGGCAGCAGGTAAAGCAAATAGGATGCTGGGATGTATTGGCTAGGGCTTCACCAACAGGAAAAGGGAGGTCATGATTCCACTATACAAGACACTAGTGAGGACCGACCTGGAGTACAGTGTACAGTTCTGGAGACCATACCTACATAAGGACATAGACAGGGTAGAGAAGGTTCAGAGGAGGGCAACAAAGATGGTGCATGGATTGCATCACAAGTCCTATGAAGACAGGTTGAAGGAACTGAACATGTACTCCCTGGAGGAGTGGGGGGAGAGAGGGGATATGATAGAGATATACAAGTATCTCACAGGGAGGAACAGGGTGCAGGAATACAATATTTTAAGCAAAAAGATGTTCCAGGACTAGAGGCATGGGATGAAGTTGGAGGAGATGATTCAAAGGAAACATGAGGAAGAATTTCTTCACAGAGCGAATGGTGGACAAGTGGAACACCCTGCCAGAGGAAGTGGTGGGGGCTGAAACAATCACAGGATTTAAGAATGCATGGGATAGACATAAAGGAATTCTGGAGGTCAGGGGTAAGGGGCAACAGACTTCTAGGAAAACATAAACTGAATTTACAAGCTCAAATGGGCAGACTGGGTGGGCCATAGGCTCTTATCTGCCGACACTGTCTATGTATCTATGTACCTACTTTTAATTGTTGTGCACAGCGTTATATAGTGAGCACTGTTTCCTTTACTGGATAAAAATGTACATCTCCATGATTACAGGTCACTCATGTGGTAGGTCCCCCAGGTATAGGTTGTTCCTCAAATACAGCAGCATGCATCAATGTTTGCTTGCACCCTGAATCAAGGAGCCCAGTAACTGTCTGAGATCCTGTTTGCACAGGTAGTACATACTGTTCCTAATTGGCAAGAACAAAGTGTATTGATTCTGCCTTTATCTTTGGCCAGAAACATGCAATATGGCTTTTAGCTTTACACTCTCTACAGATAATATCAGGATTATACCCTCTTCCTGACTTGTTAAATGTTTTACTTCCATCGTTCCCCGTATTCCCAGAAGGACTGTTAGTCTATATAGGGGTAACAGTAGTAGGTCTTAGAATGGCATGTTGGTTTGGCGGACCGCTTTTCTGTCGATGTGGCCTGGCCGCTATATAGTTCTCAGCTAACAGATTGCCATATCTGATGTCTCTAGGTGATGTTCTTTACTAATAATTGAGCGTCTCAGGGTAAAATCTGGATGAATCATTCCAAAATAATAGCTTTGAGAATTTGATCCACTATTCGGGTAGCTGGTTGTAACTATTTCACATACAAGTCCTTTAATTGGGTGTATGCATCCTGAGGGTTATCAACAGTATAGAACTTGTAGGTTTGAAACCTCTGTCGATATGTTTCACATTGATGTCATATCTCTTGAGGATGGCTTACTTCACCAGTCATAGTCATTAGCATGAGCAACCTCAACCCAGCTGTAGGATAGCTAAGCCTTCCCCGTGAGATGAGGAGCCAGCCAGATGACCCACTGGTCCCTTGGCCATGCTCATGCAGTGGCCACTCTTTTAAAGGTAATTATATATGCTTTGATATTGTCTGAGTCCAATACTTTGACCATTTTAATGTCTTTCTGCCCCATCCCTGAGGCTGACAGGGGTCTAATAGCACCCAGGGCCTGTATGGCATGGAGCGTATCAGTCCATCTGGATTTACTTTCTTTTCTATCTCTTTCTGTCTGTCTCTCCAGCTCTGCTTGTTGCACACACAACCATTTAAGTAGTTCATGAGTCTCATCAGGGGGTGCTTCTTCCTCTGGCTCACCCCCCGCTAGCTTGAGCCATTCCCTCTTTTTCATCCTCCATCTTCAACTGCTGCTCACCTGCTGTTCTCTTGGGCTCCTTTCTTCTGACCACTGGATCCAAGCCATGCAATAATGGTATCTGATATTTGGCAACTACCTATCTTGTGGCAAATCCAGGAAGCTTCAGCTGATCTGTCTGGTCCTCATCCATCTTGTCAAGCTGCATCCGATATCCACCAGGACCTTAGGTCAGACCCTCCAGCTGTGAAACTATACCAACTGGAATCCTACCACTGCCACCATGTGTCGAAGGCTTGTGGGATAACAGATGGACACTGACACTGAAAATGCAGTTCTGCAGAATCTTCTGCTTGGACTTATTTACAGCATTAACAAAATTAAAGGAGACTGGCATGACTGAATTAAATCAAAAATGAAAAGGTTTCCAGAAATAAAACAGCAGGCTCAACTTCAGCGTGGAACACAAAATACAACAAACGATATGAGTAGTACTAGGACATACTAACCACTCAGGTGTTCTCCCATCAACATCTCTCTCCATTCTGACTAGATGGATTTTATACTTAGAATTTATAGGCGGCTGGCCTAAGAGATTGGTCCACCCCTCTGTCAATCAAAACAGTTCCTTAGAACCTTAGTGAACACCTTAAAAACAGCTGTATAAACTTCAGTTTAACTTTTATTCATCATGAAAACATCATATATCTTGCTGTATGCACATATACTAAAAAAATACATTCTAGATCCAGAGTTTAATCTGAGATATTGTCAGCAATCTCTGCCCCCATTAAATCAATGCATAAAGAATGTCTAAGAGAGGCTGGCCAGCTCTATAGAGCAGGATTACTGGGGCAGTGTTGCTGAGGTACCTCTATGGCAGAGAAACAATGCAACTGAATTTGCAGCCAAACTGAACAGGAAAAATGAGCAGGTAAGACCTTCTGACCTTTGGAAAGCTGCCTGCTCACACTTGCCCTGCAAAAAGAACTTCTCCCTAACTTACAGAACCCAAAACCTAATTCCTGTGTTACCATGCACACATATGAGAAGTAGCAAGGGTCCCTAACAAACATTGCAGTGGTGCAGACTTGCAAAGCCATAGTTTTTGTGGTTGTTATGACTATAAGAGCCTGTAACCTGGGTAAAACTTAATAATGTTTGAATGGCTGTATTCTTATATATTATAATATCCTAACCAAAATGCGGACACATAATGGTGAGCTCTACAAACATATAGTGAGAGAGAGCAGCACACGCTTTCTAATAGGGCTACGACCTAATGCCTGATGTGGGTTGAATTTAAAAAAGTTAAATACTGACAATGTTTCTATTACTTTACAGGCTAAGTACAACTAGCCCTAACTCCTCAGTTACCACTATAAATATTTATACTAAAGATGTCCATCTGACTACATTTAATCAAACTGTTATTACAGATCACTCCTAAATACGGGCGGGTATTTTCACTGCGATACCTTCACCCTTCTGCAATTAATACTATACAAAAGCGAGGAATTCATACTGGGATTTTACATCAGAAATGGAGGTTGGCATGAGGATTCAAAATGAAATGCCATCCTGTCTTGGTGGAACTGTCAGAGGACAAACAGATATAACAAAAGCTTAAACAGTATGCAATGGGTGGCCATTCCATTAAAATACAGTTTGCAACAAGATACGGCATATAACAACCAAGCTGACTCACATTAATTCTGTTCATACTTAAAACAAGTTCTGACAGTACTGGGGGTTTTAAAGAATTACAGGGACCCTATTACACTTACCAAGACCTTCAATTTGGTCAGACACTGATTGCTTGATGGTGTTCTTTCTAATTTCCATTTTCCTGGTGATGTTATTATCTAGGTCCATGACTATCTCACTAATAGATCTCATTGTACTAGAATTGGCAATAATTTTCCCTCCTGAGCCCCATTAATGTGGAGTACACAAGGGTCTATTCTTGATCATCTTATTTTTCATTATACATGAATGCTGCTCCTTCCATTTGTTCTCGAACTACCATGATTTGATATGCAGATGATGCAGTTATTTATAGTTTGGATTTGAGACCTAATGAAGTTTTGGAAAGGGTACAATTTGATATTGATTTGTTTCAGAATTTGATGTCTTCTTATCACATTGTTCTTAATTCAAACAAAACTAAAGTTATGTCTTTTTCTAAACAAATCATTAAGCATGAAAAACTCCACACCGTTGTTGCCCAGGATGAGAATCTCATCAAACTGGTTAATAGTTTTAAATATCTGGAGATAACAATTGACTCTGAGCTATCCTTTGAACCTCATATTAATTACTTAAGAAAGTCTCTACATCAGAGACTGAGCTAACTCTATAGGGTTAAGCAATTCTTGACATGCGAATCTAGGAATCTACTTGCCCACAGTATTTTGTTGAGTGCAATGGATTATGGCTTAGTCATTTATTCAGCTATTTTGGGTAAATTACTTGAGAGACTGAGGGTTACCTATAATTCTATACTTCATGTCATGCTTCATTTTCCTTTTTGAACCCACCACTGTCTCCTGTTTAAAAATTCCAATAGCCTGTCTTTTGAAAATAGGATATCTCACAAACTGGGTACCTAGATGTTTAAGGTGAAGAACTGCCTTTTTTCACTTGCTGTTTCTGCTTTATTACCCAGGTTTCTTTAACCCCTATGGTACTAGGTCTCAATCTAAGTTCACTTTTAAACTTCCTCAGTTTAAAAAAAGTTTTTGGACAGAGATCTATATTATATAGGTCTCCTTTGCTTTTTAATACTCCGCCTAATGATATTATTGAATAAGAAACAGGTTGGTCTTTGAAATCAAGGTTATAGTACTGGTTGATGGATAATGATATTTGCAAATGTTTAACATAACTGGCTATGTACTATTTGTATTTTGTATTTTTTGTATTCATTGTATTTATGATAGTCTGTCCTACTGCTATTTTTGTTATTTGTTATCTGAGCTAACTTGATGAAAAAAAGCAGTTTTGCTCATCCAGCTCACAAGCATAAAAAATAAAAATGAAATGAAATGAAAATTAAATATTATAAGCTATACGAAAGTCCTGATGTGACTTGAAGAACACTTTCCTAGACCACTGCAGACTTTCATCTTCATTGGCAACAACATATCTGTCTCATGGTGGCTGTCTTTAGTATTACACTAAAAATTACTGACCTGGCGTTGATAACCCTTTGTTAGGGGCTTTGCAAAGATATCTTGAAGAGGTCTAAGGATCTCAGTGCCTCCAAGGTCTGCCTCAAACATTTCCAGTTTCTTCAAGGCTGATTCCATGGACTTCTGATTATATTTCTTACTGGTTCTAAGGGGAAAAAAGAGTAAATAATCTTGATGATAATTTGTCTCTGCAGGTCTTCAGGCTGAGAGAGGTAGGAAGTGTAAAGATTTACATACTTAAAATAGCAGCAGACTTTAACAAGGAAAGTTGACGTAATTTCTTTCTGTGGCTAAATTGTGGATCATGGCAGTAACTAGAAATAGGTAGGGTCATCAAGTGATTACATCTTTGTTGTCCTGTCATGCAATCAGCACTGGATGATGCTTTTTATTCAATGAGGTATTTCTTATAGGCTCTATAAAAATATTCTTTGTAAAGAACTTTGTTCATGCATCAGGTATGTGTAACAACACCAAAAAAGTAGGGAAAATGGCATTAGGGTTTCCAACCCTAACCAACCCCCCCCCCCCAAAAAGTAAAAGGAAAAATATTTAGGGTTGTGGGTCTCTAGAGCCTTGATGAATCAGTGGTGGAGTAATCCTTGTGGTTGTCAACCCTAATGCTCATCATTCCCCTGCTGCCTGGAGAGTCCAGTCCAAAGCACAAGGTGCAGCTCCAAGCCAGTGCCGCATAGTGATACACTCTTCAGATGTAGAGAAGTATGTCTCCCCACACATTGTCAACACAATTTGCTGTACCTGTGCACTTTGAATAAAGAAAGGAGATCATGGATAGTATTGTTTGCTCAGGGAATGTGGTTAGAATTAGAGTTGACGACCTCAAGGAAGACCCCACCACTGTTTCACCAAGACTCTGAAGACACATAACCCTAACGTTCTTTTCCCTTTTGCTACTTGGGAGGTGATGGTGAGGAAGAATTAGGGATAAAAACTTTACTACTACTTTTTTGGCATTACATTAACCTAACTAGTGCATTAACAAAGGTTTTTGCTCAGAAATTCCTTTCTATTTGAGATAGTGGAATTGTATCCTCATTCATGCAGGTCCCTTTGGGACCTGCATGAACAGGTGTATATATGCAGAACTGTTTAGGCCATGCACCATAAGAATACTTTTTCTGCATGCAGAAGTGCAGGGCCTGGCACATTCACTCTTTTCACAGTCATTCTTTACACATTCACTCATCACACATTCATTATTTTTTTATTTAATTTTGTCCCCAAGTTTTCAATAGATGTTGACTGCACTGAAAGGAGAAGTGCCATCTCTGTGAGTCTAACCCCATTCCATTATGGCTCCCCAAGGCAAACATCTTAATTTTGACCTAATTTAATGCTCTTTATTAACACATAATGGCCTGCACTAAGGGCACAGGATTAGCTAAATCTGAATACATTAGGTCTGCCTTCCTCACAAATATAAATACCCCATCAAAATTCTAGAAGGTGATCCATACCATTTTCACTCCCCAATCCAACCCTCCACCCCAGGTCCTCAATATAAACAACTCTCTGGTGGCCGACCTGAGCACAAGTGCTGCTGAATTCAACTCCTACTACACCATTTGCACTACTGAGCTTCTAAAGGCACTCCCATCCTTCCCATCCCCTCACTCTTCCTCTACACCATTACTCCCATCATCCCATACCCCTGTCTTCTCCTTCTCAATCATCACCCCTGAAGACACTCTAAAAGCCCTCCCCACAATCAACCCTTCAACAGGCTCCTCCCCTGATAACCTGGACCCCAAGCTACTCTCACTGTCCATTTATGCCATTGCTTACTCTCTCTCTCATTTTAAACCTCTCCTCTACAATTAGCTCAGTCCCCACCTCATAGAAACACAACATGGTTTTCCCCCTACCCAAAGGTAGATACTCCACTTCTCCTAGTAACTATTGCCCCATCTCCCTCCTCTCAACTCTTGCTAAACTCTAAGAACACCTGGTACTCTCCTAACGTAGCTCCTACCTCTCTAATTCTTCCTTTTTTACCCAGTTCCAATCTGGTTTCAGGAAATACCACTCCACTATCACTTCCCTGCTCAGGCTTACTGACTCCATCCTAACAGGGATGGACAATGGCTTTATCACCTCAGCCATTCTTGTAGACCTTGCCATAGGGTTTGACACAGCCTCCCACTCCCTACTCCTAGACTCTCTCTCAACAGCAGGCCTCTCACCCTCTGCCACAAACTGGTTTAGGGCCTACCTCACTGATAGAACTCAATCAGTTTGGATCTCTGGTATCACCTCCCCTTCCCTCCCTATTAAAACAGGAGTCCATCAGTGCTTTGTGCTTGGTCCCCTCTTATTCTCACTCTTCCTAAATGACCTACCTTCTGTCTTCTCACCTTCATCCTCCATCCTACACATGTATGCTGATGATACAGTTTTGTATGCATCTGGCTCAAGTTCTGCTGAGGTTACAACCAGTCTGCAGCATGATTTCAACAAAGTTCAGCTCTAGTTTGCTAACGATCACCTCTTCCTCAACATGAGGAAGACTGTCTCCATGAACTTTGGCACTAGGCAGAGAATCTAAAGGCTCTCTAACCTTCCCTCCTTCCACTCCCCGGATGGGACAACTCTTGAGGACACTTCCTTCTTCAGATGCCTTGTGGTCTGGTTGGACCAACACCTCAACTTCTCTGGACATATTGCCATCATCCTGAAAAAACTATGCCCCAAGCTTGGCACCCTGTTCAGGAATTGTAGCTGCATTCCTCTTACAGCTGGGCACAAAATCGTCCAGAAGATGATCCTCCCCATTTTTTACTACTGTGATGTAGTTTATAGTGCTGCTTCAAAAACATCCCTGACCAGATTGGACACACTATTTCACTCTTTTTGTCACTTTGCCCTTCATGAACACTGTCACACACACAACTGTAATCTCTACCATTCACTATCCCACCCCTCTCTCTCACAAAAAGATGCCTATCCCAGTGTACTAAGCTCACTTCTAAACCCTGGTTAGGGTCTCTCCCCAACTACCTCTCTTACTCTTTTATCCACACCTCCATCTCCCACTCATTCCCTTAGATCCACTGACTTATGCACCTTAGTAATCCCTAGGTGCTCCACCCAAGTTGGTCAATTTGACTTCTCATACAATTTTCCCCAAATCTGCCCCCCCCTCAAATTCATCACTCCTCCTCCACCTCCTCTCTCTGATCTGCCTTACTCAATTATCTCTCTTAGAACTGCACCTGTCACGACCCTCCCTAACTACGCACTCACCTAATATATAGTCATCTCTCCTTACCTGAATCTTCCCTGCCAGTTGATCCTTCCTCCACTCTCTTGTAGCTACCATTCTTCACCCTATCCCTTGAAGCCACCCTCCCAAAATACCCACTAACCTATGTATAGTCATTCACCCCTTGCCTGAATTTACCCTGTTGATTGATCAATCTTCTATGCTCTTGTAACTACCTGTCTTCACCCCATCCCTTGTAGCCATGCCTAGCCCCTTGCAGGGTTCATCTACACCCTGAGGATTGCCCTGCCTGCTCTCCCTCACCCTTCTCTTCTCCTCCTCCCTCCTACCCTGTCATCTTGTTGAAGCTTTTTCCATCCTCCATCTTCCCTCATCCCCCTGTCATCCCCTTGCAGCTTTTCCACCCTCCTTCTCCCCCTATTCTTCAGCAGCCTCCCTCATCCATGTGCAAGGTTCTCAGCATCCTGTAGCAGTCCCTGCAGACTGCACTTCTTCCCCCTTCTGACCCCATCCCTCTCTTCCTTTTAGCCCTCCCCCCATATTTCTTCCTCTCCCATTCCTCCCCTTTTTACCTATAAAACTGCACCCCCTGGCACTTTATGAATTTCCCTTACTTATGCACTTATAAATCTACTTCCTTGCCTCCCTGGAAACCGTACCTGAATTTTCACAATTCTTCTCTCTTAGTTATCCCATCTATCAGCCTTTATTTTGTACTAAGTCCCTCTCTGTGTTTGCCCTCATGTTTCTCCATCTTTGTCTCTTATTGCCACATGTTGTTGCTAAATGTTTTGTTTCAATGTTTGTAACTTTTTATAAATGGCACCTTAAATGTTCTATTGTTGTTACTCCATGTACACCTCCCCCCCAAGTCACACCGCAAGAAGAGTGTCTTGTTATTCAGCGTGCTTTCCTGGTGAAACATTTCAATAAATAAATAAAAAAAAAAAATTAAACACAAATTTTCTTGTGGTTAATAAGTTTTATTGATTTGACTTATTAAGACAGTACAAACATTAAAACAGTTGGATACATTGCAAAGGTCTTATAGACTGCTATAGATGTCTGTAGAAGCAGAGAACAGAACATGCTGGCCAAATAGTAATGAACTGAATATACTAGCCAGGTAAGCAGTAGGATAATACTCTGTGCCTGGATGTACAACACCTATCCAGCTGGAGATTAACATTGAAAGCATTAGCAGTTGGTGCATTGCATTATGGCTAATTCATACAAACATATCCTATCTGGTCACATCCTGCTAGTTTCTGCAGTATTTGACAAAGCAACAGAAATTATGAAAGGTCCAGGGCCGCTGTCCTCTACCTTATGCCTACAAAATACAACAGATTACACACACAAAGCAAACAGGTCTTCATTGTCAGAGAAGATACTATCCTTTACTGGTAGTATACCATGTCATCCGTATAGCAGGGTCCCCTATAACTCAGTAACAATCTCTCCAGCACTTGCCCATAAATGCACCATGAGAAGAGACCATTATAGTAGCATGGTTGTGCCTACTCAGCCAATTCCCTCCCTAGGTTTCAAAAACAGAATGAAGGGAGTCCAGAGGGCAGTATATTTAAAGAGAGTATCGGTCACAGTATGTGATATTCTGGCCCAGCTGGCAACTTGAGCCATGGAGGTAAGTACCTCCCCCAGGGAAGGGATTATCTGGGACCACCATTTACACAGTAGGAGTCTTTTAAACTGCATACTGAGTGCAGTAGTAGTTTCAACTCAGAGAGCGAGGTGAGGTCCAGGTCTGAGTCCTAATAACAGCAACTCAGGGGACTGAGGCACATGCTTCCTAAGTATTTTGGACCCCATCTCACAGGTAGCCTGCCATAGGAGCTGGGTCAGCCTGCAGGACCAAAGTATATGAATCAGGTCACCTGGGAGTTCCTGACACCTCCAACACAGGTCAGACTGAGCCAGCTTTGCCTCGGCGAGGACTACAGGAGTCCTGTACCAGGAGTGAATTATCTTGTTCTATATTAATTGACTACTGGTGTCCATGTCCTGTGAGCTAATTTTAGACAAGACTTCCACTCCAGGATCATAATAAGGGCATGCAGTGCTTTCTCCCATTTATGCTTGGATTCCTCTGCTTGGGATGGGTTGGTGCTCCAAATGGCCACATATACCCGGCTTGACTGTCCTCTTTCTAGGGCCAGTCATGACTCTACCTGGGAGATGTATTGCTCTTGGTGCTGCTTATGCCTGTATGTAAGGATGGAACTTCTTATATGAAGGAATTGCCAGAAGTCTTTGGGAGAGATCCCATAAGAGCTCCACAGGCCCTCAAAGAAGTTAAGGGTAACTGCATCAGGAATAAGCTTGTCTCAAAGCAATGAGATACCACCATGTTCCCATGAGGGCCATGCAACTGGTTGTTTATTGATGGTAATCTCATTATTGCTGCATAGTTGGTTAAGTCTTAGGAGAGATGGGGAGGCACCCAACTTCTTATGCACCTTGGCCCAATATTCCAGAGAGGGACCTATAGTAGGATGAGAGTGAGTGCCCTTAGGGGGATGGTTAAATAATAATAGTACCAAGTAAGTATGCTGACATACCTCTCTCTCTATGTCCAGCCACTGGGGAGCATTGTGTTCAGGGAAAAGGAACCATTTTAACATCTGAGCCAGGTGAAAGGCCCATTTATACCCCTCTAACCACAGAAGACACCAGCCCTCTTCCAACCAATGAGCTCTGAGCTTATTTCTACTGTACCTAGGTTTCTTACCCTCCCACAAAAAGGATCCCAGAAGGTAATCTAACTTAGTAAACCAATAATGAGGTATTTTCAAAGGGATGTGGGAGAGAAGATGGCAGAGAGGGGAGGCAGTATAGCGCAGTGGTTTAAGGCTCTGAGCTGCAAATCTGGTGACATCCAACAGACCAGACTTGGGTTTGAATCCCACAGCTTCCACTTGCATACTGTGTGACCCTGAGCAAGTCACTTAACTTCCCTGTGCTCCCAGGTCACTCCTGTAAAAAAGCTTTCAGCTTAGTGTGCTACTCCTGGTTAAACAACTAAAAAAAAAAAAAAGATACATCATTTTTGGTGCTGTGACCATTTTAATTGCTGTTATTTTACCTATAAGCGATAGTCAAAGAGATTTCCTTCTGTCCTGTTCTGTACGAATGGAGGCAAAAAGTGGTTTCATATTCAGGTCCCAGATTTTATGCAGATTAGGAGAGATAGTAATGCCCTAGTGGGTAATCCCCTCCAGGGCCCATCAGAGCCCATGCTGAGTAACCATTTGAGAGGTACACTTAGAGTTTAAAGGTAGGACCTCTGTCTTGGCCTGGTTAATCTTGAGCCATGAAAATGTAGAGAAATCTGACAAGGTGGACAGTGGGGGAGGGGAGGGAGGGAGGTGACAATATTGGCTATAAAGGGCAACAGATCATCCACATACATAAAAGCAGCGTATGCCCTTGTTCCATCTGGACCCGTGATATTAAAGGATTTTGCCTAATAGCGTCAGCCAAGAGTTCTACTGCCAATATAAAAGTAGTGGGGAAAGTGGGCAGCCCTGATGGCAATCACCCAGTATGAATGGGGTGACAGCATCGACAGGAGTATCCGCAGCTGGGGATGAATACATTCTCCCAATCCAGGCCCAAACCCAGCCCCCAAGCCCACAGTGCAAAGTACTTGTTGGACATATTCCCACCCAGGGAATCAAAGGCCTTTCAAAATCTATTGCAATGTCAGCAGTGGGGAAGATAATGTTTGGGCTTTATGGATTAAATTTGCCAATGATCTAATATGGTCAGCGCTAAAGCAGCCCTTAACAAAGCATACTTGGGATGGGTTGATCAAACTGGAAGGAGGTGATTAAGTCTATTAGCTAGTAGCTAATGCCTTGCTATCAGCATTCAATAATGAAATAGGGTGGTAGCTGGATACTTTAAGAGGGTCTTTACCTTTTTTTGGTAGGATAATAATAGTCGCCTCCCTAAGGGATGAAGGGAGAGACCCTATTTGCATTGACTCAGTAAATACTTGATGCAATACCGGAGAGATTATGGGTTGCAACAGCTGCCACACTTCAGCAGGGAAACCATCCCCTCCTGGGGTCTTTCCCTTTTTAAGGGAGAGGATAATGTCTGCCACCTTCTGGGTTGAGATTGGGGCATCTAGAGCATCAGCTTGGGCTTCTGTGATTTTGGGAAGAGGTGGGGACTCCAGAAATGCGTGAACCCCCTAGGGTCTGGGGCTCTGCATGACTTTATAATGAGGAGTAAAAAGCCATCATTATTTGATTAATACTTTGTGCTGAGGTCTGCGTCCTACCCCCTGCATCCTTTAAAGCTGCCATATGCCTTTTGGCTAGCTGCTTTTTGAGATGGTATGCCAGAAGCTTACCCCACTTTTCTCCCCCTTCCCAAATATTTATGCTTGAGTCTAATGATCAAAATCGCTGCCTTTCTAGAGACCAGCTCATTCACTTGCATCTTCAGAGAGGTGACCTTGTGACCTGCCTCTGACCTAAGGAAGGACACAAAGGCCTTAAAACAAAACTCTGCTTCTTGGGTTGTCATTTAAGCCCCTCAAATGTTGTTCCTCCTCTTCGGCGCCAGCTCACATACCCTATTATTGTCCCTCTTAGAGTAGCTTTGAATGCCTCCCATGTGGTACCTGCAGAGGTATCTGCTATGAGGTTATGCCAAAAAATTCGTTGCTTCCTTTTGAAGCCAAGGGGAAGTCTGGGTCATGAAGTAGCAATGGGTCCAGCCTCCATGCCAGAGACTTAAGGAGAGGTGGGCCCCATGTGAAGGCAAGATGCACAGGGGCGTGATCCAAGATAACTAAGGGATAATAAGGGTATTAACAGTGTTACTAGTAATAGTAGGAGAGGTGAGCCAGAAGTCTATTCTACTAAGAGAACTATGTCCTGGGGAATGAAAGTTGTAGTCCCACTGGGACGGGTGAAATATTCTCCAGATGTCTGTAATGGCCAAATCTTGTTGCAATTGAGCAACTGTCATTAGAGCCCTGGAGTAGGGCTCAGTATTGGAAGGGGATCTATCCAGAAAAGGGTCCAGAGTAAGATTAAAATTACCCCCTAATAAAATGGGGGTGTTTTCCAGAGCTATGGATCCCAGCACCTGGGTCAACTTGTGATCAACTTGTGAAAGAAGGAGGGTGAGTCCTCATTCAGAGCGTATATGTTACCCAGGATCAGAGGGTCCTCCTCAGTATCCATTAGTACCACCACCCATCTACCCTCAGGGTCTCTCACTTGTCTCTGCAATTTCCATTGTAGTTGCTTGTGAAGCAGAATCACCACCCTTCTCTTTCTAGAGGAGGCCAAGGCATGAATGACATGACCTACCCACTCCCTCTTCATTCTCTCAGGATCCCCCCTGGTAAATTTGGTCTCCTGCAGGAAGGTGACCCTCGCTCCCAGTCTCTGAAGGAGGCCCAAAACTTGCTTCCTCTTGTTTGGGGTGTTAAGCCCTCTGATGTTCCATGTCAGACAAGTGATATCACCTGTTAGTAATAGGGAAAAAATATTTAATTAAGAAATATATCAAGAACAACCAGCAGATAGGGGGCGAGGGCAACCCAATCAGAAGAAGCAAATTTCTATAGAGCGCCACCAGATATGGTGAGAGTGGGTAAAGCCCATATACCCTGCCCATACCAGATTATGACCTTATACTAACAAATAACAAAACATCTGTGTGTGTCTCTCGTGAAACAAACATACATAAACACATTAACAAACTATATCCATTGTGCACAGTGTACCATGCAATTTGGGGATATAGAAGAGTCTCTTCAGTTGCAGAGCCCTGCTGTAGGCCAGTCCCTATTCCCAGGGCATTATCAAGGGGTAGTAATCCTTCCTTAGCACTATGATGAGTGCGGGGGAGGTCTCCCAGGAGAATCAGGCAACCTAATATGAAGGTTGGACCACGTAGCTTATTGCAACCACAGATGGTTGAGAGAGCTGCTCCAGTGGCATAGTTCAGAAGCAGTGGTAGTTAAAGTGGGACCACACAACATTTCTAATGAGGTGGGGGTTTGCAGGAAAGAAAGTGGAGGAGGACTGCCCACTATTTCGGCGAGCCTAGGGTTATTGCTGATGGGTTCCAATATGCTCTCACAACAAAAATCCTGGTGAGGTCAGGCTCATCACACCTCTTAAGAGTGTACTGTAAGCCACCCACTGTGGGGGCTGGGAGATCTCCCCTTGATAGAAAAAAATAATAATAAAAAAAAACATACCAGACAGGCACAGGCCTATGCCATTCACCACTTAGGGCCTTACATAAAACATATCCTGGCTACCCATTCAGCACAACAATTTACGCATGCTGACAAAAATACTTTCATGTTATATGACACAGCTTCCCAGCGGACTTCACCCCCCAAACACACAAGTAAGCAAGGTAGAACCCACAAAACTTCTGCTGTTTAATCAGATGGTAATAAAGAGGCCTTCTTTGTTATCTAGACATGTCTGGACCTTTGATCAGGACGTCCACTGAGAGCTTGTTGATAGGCCTCATTGAATCCCTCCTGGTATTGGAGTGAGGCATCTTTTCTGTCACATGGCAGTGCAAGTCAGGGGTCAAGGTTGGGTGAAAAGAGGCTCGAAAGTTCCCTTGCATGGGTAACATGGAGAAAGGATAGCAGATGGGTTAGCCAAGGAGATTGTCCACTGACGATCAATTTAAACACCCCAAACTTGCCCCATACCTACAACTCCCTGGGTGATTAAAAGAACAGGAATAGAAAGAAAATAGAAGGATGACTACTTATCTGACCATGCTGGTGGGTTTTCTCTGATCGATTGCTCTGGATAAGTAGAGGGCTCATGACGGTCCACACTGGAAGATGAGATCTCCACTGGTAGAGCCTTTGGTGGACGCTGCCCTCTGCTATCTGTAGTTCTGTTCTGCAGCTCATGAGGAGTTGCTGATGGGGATAGGTAGCTGGGCTGCAACATAGGAGTAGACCTGCCTTCCACAGTCGAATCCACAATGCCTGGGTGTTGATCCAGAGAGCTGGGGCATAAAGCTTCATATCTATTAATGGTATAGTAGGCCTGTAATGGATCTGGAGCAACAGTGTCAATGCTTGTGGCCTCCTCTGTGTCGTCTTGCCCTCTCTCCAAAGGATGCTCCCGGCGGCTGTGTTTCTTTGAGGATTGCCCCTTTCAGTGTGTTTTTGGGGGGAGTTCCCAGTGTTTCTCCCTGATGTCTTGCCAAACTGCAGGATTGCTCACTGATGGAGAGAAGTGGCAATCCAACCTGTCAGTAGCAGTTTTTACCGAAGGGGCTCCCGGGGTAGCGGTGGTGAATTCTTGCGGCCAGTTGCACCATAAAAAAATCTATGAGTGCATCAGGAGATTCAAAACTGTTCGGGACCCCATTATGCATAACCCACATCGTGGCTGGGTAACGCAAGGAAAAGGACAGTCCAATACTGTGCATTTTATGCCTTGCCTCAGAGTATGCTCGGTATTTGTCTGACAGATCCTTAGAGAAGTCCTGAAAGATGTGGATCCTATTCGATCTCCACACTACATGCTGTAACTCACGAACTCTAGTAAGGACCTTCTCTTTGTCCCTAAAATCAATAAATCAGGTTATGATAGGTCGTGGTCTGTCATGGGCCTGAGACATGGGGGCTAACGTACTGTATGGTGTGCACATTCCACCTGGAGCGGTATCAATGGGTCCAACTGCAGCATTTCAGCGATGGCTAATTGTAGAAATCCCTTGGTATCTTTGCCTTCTACATGCTCAGGGAAGCCCAGGAAATGAAAATTATTACGGCGACCTTGATTCTCGAGGTCATCCATCTTACTACACAGCATCTGTATGGTCCATTGTTGATCTCTTAATTCTGCCCTTAAGTCCTGAATATGAACCCTCCATTGCCGAGACCCACTGTTCGGTATGCAGCATACTGGCTTTAAATTTTGAACCACTTGGGTGTTTCGATTGGTTGCCACAGTGACTTGTGCCATCTGGACCATAAGTTGGCCGAACATCGCCTCAACTGACGGTTGCTCCCAGGTTTGTTGCAAGCAGCCTTCAGCCATATTTTCAGGCCTACCTCATCCAGGAGGATCTTCAGTAAAATAGCAATTTCCACACAGCAAATGAAGGCTTTTTGTATCAATGAAGCTAAATAAGTGTAGCATGAGTATTATCCCACAAGGTACAGCACAGTGAGAATATAATACCAGCTGATAGAAAAAGGATTTTAAAGGATATTTCCCTCTGTGTTGTGGAGCTGATCTTTAGCTGCCATCATATTTAGCACCCCTAGTGGCCAGTCTAAACACAAATTTTCAATATTAAACTCCCTGTTTTTGCTTCATGCGTATACAATTTTTGCTTCACAATGCCCGTGGTACCCAGAGTTCTGTTCTCCCAGTAACGTGAAGAGTCAGTTGGACAACAGAGCTCAGGGAAGCCTGGACCACTTTCAATGAAAGATATGCAACCTAGTGGGATGTTGGAAGAGACAAAATACAAACATCTCTCACAGTGTCACCATGTATTTCTGAAATCAAAGGTCTGTTTTTTTTTTGTTTTGCAAGGACAATCACTGTGAAGCCACTGAGTTAAAAAAAATGATCAATTACTTATTTTTGGCACTGCTCACTGACAAGGTTGAACTCTGCTCCCCCACCCCACTGGCTCCTGCCCTTATGCCCCTTCTTATCTCACTGAAAGAGAGTGACGGAGTGACTGCTGTTGATTCCAGTAACAGCACAACAGCAGGAGCTTTAAGCTGCTTGACGTGTCAGATTTTCACAATTTCCACTGATCCAAGTGAGGAGTAAAAACATGGGAAGCATTTTGTTTGTGTAATGAAAGCAGGAATAACATGAACCGATCTGGGAAAAATGCTCAGGAGGTTGCTGCTCTCACAGTGTCCCCATGTATTTTTAAGTTAAAGTGTTGTTTTTGTTTGGCAAGGATGATCAATGTGCAGTTGCTGACTTGGGAAACTGACCCACTACTTGTTTTTAGCATCACTTGACTCCAAATTTGAACTATTTGGCAGCATTTCTTCACGTTGATGCCATTGCTATATAACTCCATTTGCAGAGTTCTACTTTGACCCATGAGTGATGCAAAAAATAAGTAATTGATCAGTTTTTTTAGCTCAGCAATTGCACAATGATTGTCCTTGACATACAAAAAACTCAAAAGTTTGATTTCAGAAATACACAGGGATGCTGTGAGAAACTTTTGTATTTCATCTCTCACAGCATTCCAATTTGCTTATACTTCACTGCGAGTGGTCTCGGGTGCCCTGAGCTTTGTTCTACAACTCGTCTCTTCATGTCACTGGGAGACTAGAACTCTGGGTGCAACGAGCATTGTGGGGAAAAATGTCACATGCATGAAAGAAAAATTAGGAGTTTAATATTAGAAGTTAATATGTTTACTGAGGAGCTTAAAAACAGGTCAGAATGAAGATGTTTGCCCTGGAGAGCCATAATACAGTGAGGTTAGACACAAAGAGATGGCACTTCCCCTATTAAAACATGACATGTAGCATTTACAGTATTAGACGGAATGTCATTTCACATCAAAAGTACAAAAAGATGCCTCATCCAGGGTTTCAGAAATTGACATCTGTCACGTTTATGAGGTGGTGTGAAAAAATGGTTATGTTGAAAATGTGAAGTCAAAATAATGAAAATTAAGTTGTAAGTGAACATTAAAATACTGCAACATGCACTCATAACCTTGGCATTTTACCATATTTGCACAGTAAATTTTCAGCATAGCCTTTTTATTGCCCCACCTCATGAACCAGGTAGAACTTTTCAAGTCTGTGTTGAAAATCATTGGGCGCGTCACCAAAACATCATTCCATACCACAGGTGCAAAAATATTTTTGGCAGGATTTGAAAATGACAGCTGTCACATTCATAAAAGTATGTAAAATAGCTGTGTTGAAAATATGAGGTCAAAATATTTAAAATTAACAAAGTTATGAGTGAATGTACATGCATTTCAGTGTACACTCATAACTTTGACATTGTTAAATATTATGACTACAAGATTTCAACATAGCCTTCTTCTGAACCCACCTCATGAACAATGGAAATGAAAATGTTCAAATCCTGCCCAACCGTGATTTCACCAAGCGACCTCAAAATTACTTTTTAGGAGATCATGTGATGAGCTAGTGGGGAAAAGACGTCTCTGAAGCTGCTTCCAGGTCGTGGTGAATAAAATATAGCATTTTAGCATTTTAAGACCTCACAACTTCAATTTAGCAGGGAGCTTCAATTGCTAGTATGGTTCTGAGTTTCAGAGAGTAAGTCAAGTTAAGTTAATAAAGAGTATATTCACTAGAAGCAGAAGCATGCCTGGCTAATAGTATGGCTGAGATGGAAGGTGGAAACCCCGAGCCTCTGGCTGCAAGATCGCCGGCTGTTAAGCACTCAAAACCCCACTCCCTGGCTCCAGAAGAGAACGAAGATCCGCTGGTAGAAGAACGAGGGGGGCACGCAGCCTCAGATGATATTATTGAAATTAAACAGCTTCTGCAAGGGCTTGTGGCTGATTTCTCTACATTGAAGCTGGCTCTACATGCTTTAATGCAAAGGGTGGGAGTTGCTTCACAGAAAAGGAAAATGGGGGCCATGGACCAGGAGGTGATCATTTTTAAAAGGCAAGTCAAAAAACTAGAGGATCGCCTGGAAGATCAAGAATCATGTAGTCAGAGGAATAACCTAATCATGGCGGGCCTTCCTGAGAAATAAGAAGGCTCAGACTGTGTAGCTTTCATGCAGGATCTCCTCCTTAAAATGTTCAGTCCAATGCCGTTTGACAAATCTTATAATATTGAGAGGGCCCATTGCTCTTTGAGAGAAAACCCTCCACCTGGAGCTCATCCCTGAGTCCTTATCATGCATTTCTTGAATTGCAAGAAGACACATGTATTGAATAAAGCCAAATCAAATAGAAATTTGCAGTGGAATGGGGCCTCTATTTGGCTAATACAAGATGTAATACCCTCTGTGGGAGAAAAACAGAAGGGCCCAGATATTCAAACTGCGCCAGGCTGTGGCGCAAGCTTGGGTGCAGCTCAACTTGGCTGTGCAGGCATGTGGACTGGGTGATATTCAATGGAGCTGTGCCATGGCTCAGTAGCACTGAATATCGCACCCTGGCCACCCGCAGCATGCATGGCACAGTGCCGCTGTGCCAGCGCAAGTGGCCAGAGTGGAGCATAGGGATGCATTAGCGCAAGTTCCATTGCACCATGCACAGCAACCGCGATATTCAAAACCTGACATGCAAATGGGGCCATAATGTATGCAAGATGCAAATGGGACCATTTGTATGTCATTATGGCCCCATTTGCATGCAGGTGCATCGATCCCCGATGACTTGCATCTGGCACCCCGCCAGGCAGCAGCCGTCGGGGACCGACATCCCCTGCTGCCGGCAGTGTGCTCCACAGCCCGATTGTGGGCAGTTGTATTAAAAAATAGAAACTAAGTTCAATATCCCTGGTGGTCCAGTGGACCGCTGTCCATCTGATCCCAGGCATTTGTATAAATAAAGACATACTTCCAATACCCCTGGTGGTCTAGTGGACTGCTGACTGCCCGATCACGGGCATTTGTATAAATAAATAAATACTTCCAATATCCCTGGTGGTCCAGTGGACCACTGAATGCCTAATTGTGGGCATTTATATTAAAAACAGACCTATGACCAATATCCCTGGTGGTTCAGTGGACTGCTGACTGCCCGATCACAGGCATTTGTATTAAAAAAAAATGTCTTCAATCTCCCTGTTGGTCTAGGTACCCCCTTCACCATCCTGGGCCCCACCACCCCCGCACCCCCAGTCAGCTAGCGGCAGCACCCATCCACCTGCCCGCTGCTGCCGGACTGACACCATCGATAGGGCTATACACCCATTGGTCCACAGTGTGAGCAAATGGGCATGCAGCCTATGCCATACTATATTCCAGATATGTGAATGAATCATTCACATATCTGGAATGTCTTTCTGATGGAGCTGCACCGATAATCACACTGTGGACCAATGGCATACAACCCCATTGACAGTGTCAGTCAACGGGTAGGTGCTGCTGCTGCCAGCTGGACCGGGGGGGGTGGTGGGACTCAGTGGGTGGGTGGGAGAGGGTACCAGACCACCAGGAGATTGGTAGTATTACTTTTTTTTAATACAAATGCCCATGATATTGGACTTAGTCATTTATTTATACAAATGCCCATGATTGGGTAGACAGCGATCCACTGGACAACCAGGGATATTGGACTTAGTCATTTATTTATACAAATGCCCACGATTGGGCTGACAGCGGTCCACTGGACCACCAGGGATATTGGACTTTATTTATTTATACAAATGCCCATGATTGGGCAGACAGCGATTCACAGGACCACCAGAGATATTGGACTTATTCATTTATTTATACAGATGCCCACGATCGGGCAGACAGTGGTCCACTGGACCTCCAGGGATATTGGGGATTTGATTTTAGTTACTTAGCCTGCGATCGGGCAGGCAGCGGTCCACTGGACCACCGGGGATATTGGACAGATGTTTTTTTTACAAATGCCCATGATTTGGCATGGGGGAGTGCTGCAGGTGCAGCCAGAGCTCGGGTGGCCACCCACAGGTGGCAGCTGCCATGTGCGACCTGCAATGCGGCAGCTCACCTGTGGGTGGCCATCAGTTATTCCTTTTTTTTGGGATCAGCTTTGTGCTGGTGCACATAAGGGTTGCACATGCATGACTCTGCACATCCCAGGCTGAATATCGGGCTGTGCAGGGGTATGCATGGAGTGCGCCCTCCCCATCTGCGCCTGTATACATTACTAATGCGCTCCAGTACATCGGGATTTGTGCCGCGCACTTTTCCCTTTTGAAAATTGCGCTGGGGTGCATCATTGGGTTGTGTGGTGCAACACTGTTGTGCCATGCACAACCCTTTTGAATATCTGGGCCAAGGAGTACAAGGAAATTAAGAAGAAGTTGTACTTGGCGGGGGTGAAATTCAGAATGCAGTACCCAGCTACGCTGATCATGAAGTTACTGAAGGGAGACAGGAGATATGCTACAGTGTGTGATGCCATGGAAAGCCTCCGGGTGGAGCTACCAGATTTGTTTAAGTCAGCAACTTGAAGGATTGAGGGACTTTCAGGAGTGTATGCAGTAAAGCGGCAATTGCGAGCAGCAAGGATCAGGAAGCGCTGTGATAGCTGCTAGCGCTCAACTGTTTTCAACCTTGTTTTTACTCCAGGTTTTGGAGAAGAGATCTGCCCTTCTTGGCTGGGACTGCTCTAGATTTATGTTCCATGGGACTGTTATATGAGGGCTTCTCGATGATTTTGTTTTTTGGTTTTCCAGGGCCCAACTGGCCTGAGAACACTAACAGTCCTGGACTATCGAGTTGTTTTCTTTCTGCTAGCTGTCAAGTGTTTTTTTTTTCTCATATTAGAAAACTAAAGTTCAGTATTAAGAAGAGGATCAGACACTGAATAGCCTGTAGTTTTAAAATCATAGAGCAGGTTAATGGAGCTTACGACTGGAATGGGAGAAATGGTTATGGGAAAGGGAGGTGCTGCTCATCATATGCTACTAAGCCAATCTGTTATGGAAAATGGGTTATTCTTTTCATGGGGTTCTGTGTTCATCTAAAAAAGGATTAAGTACAAGCTACAGGGGCTTATTGGGAATTTTTTCTTTATGCTCTCCTTTTCAGTAACTTTAGATACTCTCCTCCTAATCACCTACAGCTGGAATAGACAAATGGGGAATGGACAGGGCGTGTAATGCTCTAATTTTGATATTAGTTGGTATTTTAGTGGTAGTGACCACATATGGGGAAGAAGGTATTTGCTAAGATTCTGGAGCTTTTTAATTTAACATAAAAGGGCAGTAGGTCATTTAAGAAGTCAATGAGGGGGTTAGGGATTATTGTGGGTGTTTTCTGTTTTCTTTCTATATGCTGGGCCTCAAAGGGAATTGGAGACACTTTGGGGCTGACTCCTGCACATCTCATTATGACTAAAGAGGATGATCAGAGGATTGGGGGTTACGAGGGGATTAACTGGGGGAAAGGAGAGAGAGAGAATCAATGGAATATAAAATAAGATGGTTAGAACTCATGAGGTGAATATCAGGGTAGTGGTATAGAATATGGTACTTGATTAAACTTCTTTCATGGAATGCAAAAGGCCTCGCAGAAGAAAGAAAAGACTGGTTATATTACAATATATAAATCAGTTGAGAGTTCACTTTGCTGCACTCCAAGAAACCCATTTACTGAATGAGGAATTATATCTACTCAAGAAAGGGTGGGTGGGCAAAGTAATAGGAGTGGGGAATGTGAAAGCATCAGGGGTGTGTGGCGATACTAATAAGGAAAGCTTACCCATATGCAATTACTCAAATCAAGTCATGAGAGGATGGTAGGGGGATATACATGTCAGTTCTATCATGGGAAACCCATTTTTGTGTGCTTCAATTTATGACCCTACCCCTTCTAAACCAGAATTTTTTGCTTCATTGGAAGTTGATACTGCTACGCTCCCATCTCACTCACTTATTCTGAAAGGTGATTGGAACCTTTGTCTGGATAACGGGGGGGTAGGAACCCTCCTTCTAATAGCCTACCTAGTGCACTGCAGATAGCTCTGAATAGATTCCTGGAAGTTGCAGCACTAGTATAACCCATATAGAATGCTTAAGAAAGGGGATACCAAGATGACCTTTTATTCTGGTGTGCACAAGTCACATTCTAGGATTGATTTCTTCTTGGTCAACACAGAAGCATTAATGGGTATCAAAGAAGTGAATACTTTTAACATGGTACTATCTGACCACTCCCTGATCCAGATGCTATTGGAGATGGACAACATTCCCCCTAAACCATACCAATGGTGGCAGGATGAAGGGATACTAGCGGTTGACAATATGGGACCAGATATTCAAAAGGGTTGCGCCATGCGCAACCCACTGATGCACCCGAGCAAGGGTGTCGGCAGGCATACGCACTGTACTCAGCTGAGTACAGTAAAAAAATCAGTCAGGGGCAACAAATCAGGCAGAGTTAACAAAAAAGAGGAAAGCAAGGACATTGCCTTTGTTGTTTACTGTGGGGCACTGATTCCACCAGTTAAATACACAAACAAGAACAAATTACCAGACAGGCAGAAATACAAAAGAAGGAGGATTACAGGAAGAACCTGAACTCAGACATGGCAAATGGGAGGGGGGGGCTATTAATGGTGTGGCGTGGCAGTGCATATTTTGGTTTATATTTACATAACGGGGGGGCAACAGTGCATCAGTTCTGAGTACAAGTTTAAAATTCCTGGCTACACCCCTGCACCCGGGCACAATATTCAAACTGGAAAAGTGGGCTGCACAAATCCCGATGCGCGGGCGCATCAGTAGCGTGTGCAGGCACAGGTGGGGGGGGCATGCCCATGCATAACCTGCACAGCCCGATATTCAGCCTGGGATGTGCAGAGTCATGCATGTGCAACCACTACCTCCACCTGCACAAAGTTAAGCCAAAAAGAAAAGGAACAGGTGATGGCCACCCAAAGGTGAGCTGCCACATTGCAGGGCACAACACTGCAGCTGCCACCTGTTGGTGGCCATCCAAGTTCCTGCCGCACCTGGCGGTGCCCCCCATGCCCCATTGTGGGCATCCCTGGAGTGAAATCCCCCTGTCCAATATCCCTGGTGGTCCAGTGGACCTCTATGTGCCCGATCACGGGGATCAGTTTAGTCCCCCCCGTCCAATATCCCTGGTGGTCCAGTGGACCTCACTGAGCCCAGTCATGGACATCAGTAATCGAACCCCCCCAAGTCCAATATCCCTGGTGGTCCAGTGGACTGCACTGAGCCCAATCTTGGGCATCAGTAATAGAACTTCCCCAAGTCCAATATCCCTGGTGGTCCAGTGGACCGATCGCTGCCTGATCGCTGGCATCAGTACCTCATCAAATACCCCTACTACCCTCATTGTCTAGTGTACCCCCTACCCCACCTGCCCACTGAGCCCCACCACCCTGCTCCCTCCCATCAGCTGGCGGGTGGAAGCACCCCACCCACCTGCTGCCCCACCGCCTGCCGACTGACAGCTCGGTAGGGCTGCACACCCATTGGTTCACAGCATGAGCAAATGGGCATGCAGCCCATACCATACTACTCAGTCCAGATATGTGAATGAAGTGGGGTGGTGGGGCTCAGTGGACGTTTTTTGTTTTATATTACAGGAATGTCCGTGATCAGGCTGCAGGGTGTTTCAGTCCCCCATGCTGCTGCCTGGCAGGGCGCCAGGTGCAAGTTGTCATGGATCAGCACACCTGCATGCGAATAGCATGCAAATGGAGCCATAATGAGATGCAAATGATCCCCTGTTTGCCTTGCATAAATTATGGCCCCATTTGCATGTCCCCTTTTGGATATTGCAGGTGCTGTGCATGGCGCAATGGCACTTGCGCCAGCATATCTCCCTGCTCCACTCTGGCCACTTGCACTGGTGCAGTGCCACTGCACCATGCACAGTGGGGGTGGCCAGGGTACAATATTCAAAGCTGCTGCCCCAAAGCGCAGCTCCATTTAATATCACCCAGGCCACACCCCTGCGCAACAAAGTTGAGCTTTGCCCAGGCTTGTGCAACAGCCTGGTGCAGTTTGAATATCCGGGCCCTGGTGTCTAAACTAGAGGATACACTAATGGAGATTATTCCAACCCAAATTCTGACACTTGCAGATAAGAAACTTTCTTGGCCTACTTGCAAGGTATTATATGCAGGAATAGCTCAGGAAAATGCTGCTAGGAGGAATAAATTGAATAGAGCACAGGAAGTATTTTTAACAGGGGCCATTAAGTCACTATTACCTTTGGATGGGTCCTCCAATGAGCTGGATAATGAGCTAAAAGATTTAAGAAAAGAACTCAAAGTATGATGTATCTCAGGATAGACCTCTGGCTTGAAAGATTAAATGCTAGATATTTGATACAGGGGGATATGCCGGGTCATTTATTAGCCTCTAGAATTAGGGAGTGGGAGGCAGATGAACGATTATGGTGGTGAAGTTTGGAGGGTACATTATGATGGATCCTCAGGGAATGGCTGATGCCTTTGCAGATTACTATGCTGGGATCTATCAAGAGGAGGGTACTAGCTCAGGGGAAGAGATCAGAGGGTTCCTTGATAAAATACCTTTGCCCAAATTGGACATAGAGCATGCCCAGGCTCTGGCAGCCCCAATCTCTGACCAATAAATTATGGTGGCAATTAAAGAATTGCCAAATGGTAAGACACCAGGGCCTGATGGCCTGTTGGATAAATTTTACAAAGTCCATTTATTGACAATACTCCCTCTTTTGAAAGATTTATTCAGGAATATTATGAAAGATGGGGTTCCCCATCCTCCTTTATACCAGGCTTATATTACATTGATTCCAAAGCCAGATAATCCTAGGGATTTACCTGATAATTACAGACCCATAGCTTTAATAAACCAGGATATTAAAGTCCTCACAAGGATTTTGGCTAACAGGGTTTTAAAAGTTGCTCCTCTATTAATTAGTCAGGACCAAGTTGGGTTTGTGCCAGATCGGGGGCACATGATGCATTATGGAAATTGCACCACATCATCCATCAGGCTTCCAATTCCAAGTCTGCTATGGAACTGATTGCACTTGTTGCTGAAAAGGCATTCGATTGGATTTTCCATAAATTTCTATTTCTTACAATTAAAAAAATGGGTTTTCCAAAGGGCTTTCTCAGATGCCTTAATAACCGTTATAATGCCCCTACTGCTATGGTCCTATGTAATGGCTATCTCTCTAAAAAGTTCCTACTGATGAATGGGGCTAGACAGGGTTGCCCTTGTCACCAATCTTGTTCAACATTTACTTGGAACCTTTATTAAGGGCAATTTATAAGAAGCCCATGGTTGAGGGAATTAAGGTTCAGGGGATGGAGCTTAAATTCTTGTTTTTTGCTGATTATATTTTGTTGTATTTATATAATCTGGTTCATCTTATGGGAGGTATTACACTTCCGGATTTATTTTTGTATTATTTAGCAGGAAAGCTTGGTTTAATGGAGCAGTGGTACAGAAGTCAGGGAGAAGATGGATATACCCCAACTTGGCTCCAAATTCAGCAGCATATTTTAAAGGACCTGAAACTCTGACCAGCAGCATTGCTGTTTTCAGATCCAGAGGCTATACCTGATAGGGGAAAGCAGTCACCAATTTTTAAATCGGTGAAGGCATGGTGGGATTTATTTAACCCAACACAGAGGAGGGCACAAAGGAGAGCTAGGGATGAACCTATATTAGGAAATCCTAACTTTCAGCTGGGAGACTAATAATTAATCAACAATGGGCATCACAATTAGCTGACCTGAAATTGACAGATTTTATACTAGAAGATAGGGTGATCTTACCTGTGCAGACTAAGGAATGGGACTTGTTCAAAAAGATTCAAATTACAAATCTGGTAGAGAAAATTATACTAGATAATAAGGAAATGGGTCAAAGTCCATTTACTTGGACCATTTAAATGAAATTGATTAGTCACAACACTCCCTCTCAAATGTTTACATGGTCCTGTTAGGTTTTGTGAGCTTAGAATCTAAGGCTCAGATATTGTATTGGGAAAAAAGTGTAACCCCCCTTAGGCCTGACTGGAAAGAGATTTGGAAAAATGTTAAACTTCTGCCCATACTGAAATATAAAACTATGCAATTTTTTATTTGTTCAAATATTTACTACACCCCTGTTAAGCTATGTTCTAGAAACCTCAGACAGACAGATCTGTATTTTAGATATGGAATGAAGTCAGGGGACTTGTTATGTGTGATGTGGAGCTGTCCCAAAATACATTCATTATGGGATAAAATTGATCAAAACATGGACCCGTTATTAAACTATTCAGTGCAAATTAAACCAGAGATTTGTGTTTTGGAAGATTTGCAAACAGTTTTGAGGGACCCAGCTAAGCATCATGTGTCACTGATGTCCGCTTTGGTTAAGGCATTTGTTCTAAGACACTGGAAAAATTATTGTTCTTATAATTATGATCAATGGGTCAGAGACCTACTACAGGTCTTAGATAGACTTAAAAGACAAATTATAATCGATGAGAAAAA
Organism: Neoceratodus forsteri; assembly: GCA_016271365.2. Lineage (NCBI taxonomy): Eukaryota > Metazoa > Chordata > Ceratodontiformes > Ceratodontidae > Neoceratodus > Neoceratodus forsteri. Next base: position 1,157,747,811 of record CM028130.1, on the reverse strand, counting down.
GAAAATATATAATAAAAGATGGAGGGCATTAGAGGCAGTGTACTCAATACAACTGAAGAGTGCTCAAACCCAGATCTGTCTGTCTGATGGGGATTAGCTAGTAATTTTTTCTTAAGAGAATGTGAAAAGGGATTATGATTCCATTGAGGTGTGTGATCTCGTTTTTTGTAGGTTTTCTATCCAGTGAGGCATAATACTCTCTTGAGACAGTTCTTAGTTGGACTTATAATGTCTCTTATATCTAAAAGGTTAGGATGGGTTCTCTCTCTCTTCTAGGGACACAGTTATTAAAGCCCAGTCCTGAGTATTTACAGTTAGTTCAAAGTTAAGGAGAATAATAAAGAGGGATGTCTGAATCGAAGGTAGATCAGATTTACTGCTAACTTTGAAGGAACAGAATCAAGTGTTATATTAATTGAATTGGACTTAAATTAATGGCTATAATACATTATAACTGTGTATGTAAATAGTTTAGGGGATGTATATAGTAACCATATCCAGTTTTGGGATGTGGGCCTGGGATCAGCCTGGGATATACAGTAAGTATGTATGTCTTTATTGTCGAAATCATAAACTTTAATAAAGAAGTTTTAAAAATATAAAAAATACTTTTCATGTCTGATTAGCTTAATTCCAGCATCACTGGCCATGTTGAACAGTTGAGGTACAAATATGCTAAAATGACGAAGTTATTCATTTAAATTTTAAAACCCCATTTAAATACACTGAACCACACTTACCTTAATTTCTCATAGGGCAGTCACTGGTTCAAGCAGCAAGACATGTCTACAGTCAGAGAGTAGATCCACACCTTGGTACATGTGAGGGTGAGTGATGGTGTGTGGGAGGTGTTGGGTTTGTGTGGTGGTGAGTGCTCAGTGGGAGGTTGAGGTGGTGGGGTCACATCAGTGAGGGACTATTTTCTTTTTTATGGGTTAAAAACAATAATCCAGGGATGTTTTTCTTTATTAAAGCTGAGATTCTGACACTGGGTATTGGACATCCCAGCGTCATGTTACACTTGGGGAATGGGGGCCAACCTGGACAAAAGGGTGCAAAGAAGTGGTACCAGGGGTGGACACCCAATCCACTTTTGTATTACAAAAATAAATATTCTGAACTGTCTTTGGGTGATCTGGAGGGGAAGGGAGGGTTGAGAAGGAAGAACTACAGGGGTGGTCACCCCATTCCACTTTAAATAAATAAATAGAGATAGATAGACAGACAGACAGACAGAGAAAGAGAGACAGAAAAAAAACAGGTGATTGGCTTCTCACTGCTCTCACAGCAACCCACAGTGCAACCTCCTGCTGCAGCTATAGAACTTATGAAAGTCTTGCCTTCCCATACAGAGAGTTCAGGTGAATGTCTCCTGTCACTATGCTGGGTAGCCTGGATTTTAGGATGCCAGAAATTGTATTTCTGACAGTGGTGAACTACTAGACTGCTAGCCCTTATTTGTAGATATAATTCTGTTTTATATGTAATTCTATCAGCAAAGGCACATAGAGAAAAAGACAGGATTTCTTTTTTTTTTAAAAAGGGGTTGACCTTCCTGTGATTTAAAAGGCTGCCTTGCTTGCAGGAATCTGACACATTCTTGTCAAAAAGCTTGTGTATACATGATCAAAGAGTGTCCCTCTAATGTTAACTGACCAAGGGAAACAGAAGTAATAAAGTCAGCTTGTATAATGATATAACTTACAGGAGCTTTCTTATAACTAATTAAATTAAGTCAATTCAAAATCCCAGGATGCGAGAAGCTAGTTCCATTGCTGCAAACCCTTAAGCTCAAAACAAAATTGGTCTTAGACAAGAGGTGATGGAAAAGGTTCCCACAGTCACCAACTTTTTTTTGTTATATAAGTGCCAGTAAATATACTTATAACAAGCCTGTGTGAGATTATAACCCCTGTGTTAACTATGGGCATCTGACATCAAAGAGTATCAGAAAACTAGGACTTTGTGGAAGCACAAGAGTGACACCTGGTGGCCTCAAGTGGAAGGGCCAGCCTTTATTCACAGATGGGCCAATCTTTAGTACCAGATTGAAGGAGGTGTCTTCTATATAAACTCTCCACCACAGACACTCAGAGCTATTTTGTCTGGACCCTTTCTCCTGACCACCAGGCTGCTACAGAAATAAAGCAATATTATGCATACCAGTGATTCTCTGGACTTTGAAATCTTCATACCTAAGGTAAACTTAGCTAACAAGCTTTAATGCATTTTTCTATATATTTTTCCTCTTCTGTTTCTTATACTGTAACCTAAATTAATTTATTTTCTTTTTAGTTGTAACTGTATTTATTGAAGTATTTTAATAATACTTTTGTTTTTTTTCTAAAGAATAACTGCCTGAGCGAGAATTTCTTATATTGTATGTGTGACTGTGGAAGGTTTATTAATGATCTGTGAAAATTATTATTGCCAAAAGGGATCTCACAAATAGCAATCAAATTGAGTATAAGGATCTGTAAGGGAAATCTGGAAGAATAGGGAGAATACCAGAGTCTGCAAAAATTTTGAACCAGAGTTTGCATGTTCTGTAGGGTGAATGCCAAATCAGGTATTATATTGCTACCCACAAGAGAGTATGACACCTGGGTCTTCCTCCTTTGTGTAATTGCCAAGGAAATCTGGCTACTACATCTAAATCATCCCATTCCAAGGCAAAAATATGGGACTTCAGAGGAGCTGACTTTGATAAGATGGCCAACAGAGTTAAGCTAGCCCTGGCAAAAGGAAACACAGGTGAGGTGGTACAGGCAAAGTGGGCAAGCATTAAGGATGCAATACTTGAAGCAACATCCCATTGTGTTAGACAGAAAAGGAAGTGCAAAAGAAGAAGGAAACCACTTTGGTTCTCAAATACAGTAGCAAAAGGTCAGAGCCAAAAGGCTGGCCTTCAGGAAATATAAGGGAACACAGCGGGATGAAGATAGGAGGCATACAAACTGCCCTAAGGGAAGCAGGTAAGGCAGTAAGGCAGGCAAAGTCCCAAACTGAGGAAACACTAGCACAAACAGTAAAAGAAGGTGACAAGACTTTCTATAGATACATTAGTGAAAGGAGAAAGTCAGAGGGGTATTGCTAAGCTTAATGGAGAAAATGGAGCATGTGAGGAGGAGGACCCTGTAAAGGCATCTATCCTAAATAGATACTTTTGCTCAGTGTTTACTGAAGAGAAGGTAGGGCAGGGCCCACAGCTGAGCATCATGGACACAGGGGGGAAGGAGGTGAGCACTACTCCCTTCACAAAAGACAGGGTCCTACAAGAGCTTGCTAAGCTCAGGGTGGATAAGGCAATGGGATCTGATGGCATACATCCCAGGGTACTTAAGGAGCTAAAGGAGGAACTAGCAGAGCCATTAGCAGAATTGTTTAGTGAGTCTCTGAGCACAGGAGAGGTCCCAGAAGACTGGAGAAGGGCTCATGTGATCCCGCTCCACAAGAGTGGTAGCAGGGAGGAGGCAGGAACTACAGACCGGTCAGTCTTACCTCAGTAGTGGGCAAGATTATGGAGGCACTCCTTAAGGAAAGGATAGTGCAACACCTGGAATCCATAGGGCACAGGATCCAAGACAGCATGGGTTTACAAAGGAAGGTCCTGTCAAACTAATCTCATAGATTTCTTTGACTGGGTAACCGCAGTGGTGGACCAAGGGGAGCAGTTGATGTCACCTACCTTGACTGCAGCAAAGCTTTGACACTGTTCCACATAGAAGATTGATAAATAAGCTGGGTAGGCTCAGGGTGGTCAGAAATTGGTCAACTGGGTGGCAAACTGGTTGACGGGCAGAAAACAGAGAGTGGTGGTAAATGGTATACAGTCAGAAGAGATGCAAGTCACAAGTGGGGTACCTCAGGGATCAGTCCTGGGGCCAGTCCTCTTCAACATCTTCATTAGTGACCTTGCAGATGGACTAGAGGGTAAGGCTTGTCTGTTTGCAGATGACACCAAGATCTGCAACAGAGTAGATGATCCAGATGGGGTGGGCAGAATGAGAGAGATCTGGATAAACTAGCAGAATGGTCAGAACAGTGGCAATTGGGATTTAATGCAAAAAGTGCAAAATCATGCACATAGGAAGAGAAACCCTGAAGCCACCTATAGGCTGGGAGGGGAGTTGCTAGCAGTCACAAAGGAAGGAAGAGACTTGGGCATCATCATCACTGATGACCTAAAATCATCCAAGCAGACCTCTAAAGCTGTAGGTAAGGCTAGGGGTGTTAGGGTGTATTAGTAGGGGTATCACGAAGTTGTAAGAGGAGTAATAATCCTTTGTACAAGACACTGGTTAGGCCCCATCTGGAGTACATGCATGCAGTATTGGAGGCCACACTTTCACAAGGACATTAACCAAATTGAGGCAGTCAGAGAAGGGCAATCAAAATGGAGCAGGACTGCATCAGAAGACATATGAGGACAGATTAACAGAGCTCAATATGTATACCCTTGAGCAAAGGAGGGAGAGAGGAAATATGATCGAGGCATTCAAACACCTTAAGGGCATAAACAAGGTGAAAGAGTCTAACATGTTTAAATATAAGAAAAATAGCAGGACAAGAGGACACGGCATGAGATTAGAGGAGGCCGATTAAGGGGGAATGTGAGGAAATTGTTTTTCACAGAAAGGGTGGTGGATGCATGGAATGGCTTACCACAAGAAGTGGTGGCTATGAATACAGTGCAGGGCTTCAAACAGGCATGGGATAGGCATAAGGGAGCAATACAAATGACTATGAATAGATAGGCAACTGACAGAGCAAAGGCCGATGGCACATTTATAAGGTAGAAAAAGAAATGGGCAGACTGGATGGGCCTTGCGGTCCTTATCTGCCATCAACTTCTATGTTTCTATGTTTCTGTGAAATGTTCTTATGTGGCCACAAGACTTAAGACTGGTATTATGCTCTTATGCAGAGCTAGAGGGATGCCTGGAATCCTTGAGGCAGCAGTGCAGCCATGACCTCGGCAAATATTCCAAAAGACAAGAGGGGTACCCCATTCCCCCCATCATTAATTGCACTTAGGAGTGGGCACTGTGAGCTCAGTGGGCCTTATCCCCAAGAATGGGTTTGTGTCACTGGCACATTTTAAAAATACAAACAGCTGAATGTAGCTAAACAGTTGCATTTAACTAGAATCAGATGTTTGTTGTTTCTTAAAAGAGATAATTTTGGTACATTTGTAGAAATTGTTTTATTGTTTTTATCATTGTTTATAGCTCAGATTGTTTGGAATTTTGGTCTGAACTTTTCAGGATAGAAAGGTTTGCTCTAGAATGATGCCTTTCATTCATTTGTAGCAAATTTTAATCCATTCCCAAGTTATAAGAATTTAGAATTTTGTTTCTGAGTGTGCTCAGTAAGATAGCAAACATCTATTCAAAAGATCTTACTAAGCATACTTAGAGCTGAAATTTCAGATCTTCATAACTTCGAACAACTTACAATTTTCACTAAACCAATGAAGGATCCATTCCAGGGCAACCGTTTCTACCCTGAATATTTCAGATCAAAGTTCCAAACCATCTGTGTACTAAGCAATGACAAAACAATAGCAAAATATATATATATATATATATATATATATATATATATATATATATATATATATATTTATATATATAGATTTTTTTCTTAACAATGCACTAGGGTCCTAATTCCAAAAGGTTACACCTGATGCAAGGTGCTTACAGCAAACAGCAATGATGCAAATTGCACCTTGCATCATAATTTGCAGCATCTCCTATTCCAGTAAGTGGTCTGCACTGGAATGGAAACCACTTCATCAAACGGGCACTGCGTCACCCTTACAACCTGCATCTGGGCATGCCAGGTCACAAGGAAGTTTGTGCAATGGCGGGCTGCTACATCTCTAATTTCAATTTCAAAAGCCCTGCTATGGCTGTAGCAAGGGCTCCACTAGACCTGCCAGAAGGTGGTTTAAGCCTGTTGTGCCAGTGTGATACACAGTGGGGGATAGCTACATGTGGAGTGAGGGGCAGGATGGGCAATGAGTGGCATAGGAATGGGTTGGTGGGACAGCAGAGAAGCGAGCTGATTGCTTTGGCACCGGCAGGGTGCACTTACTCTGTATATAAGACACAGGCATATGCACCCCACTGGTGACAAACCAATTCTGACCTCCCACTGTCAAACCAACTTACCCAATGCCCACCATGCCCTCCTGCCCCTCACCCCTTCCAACACACATTTAACCCCTCACCACTACCACCAATGCTGCCTGTCCTGTGTTGTGCTGGCAAGGGGGAGATAGAGCTTTGTGGCATGTCCCACAGCAGCACCGATGGTTGGATGGTGATCTGCAGTTTTAACAAACCTAAGGGATTCAGGCTCTTGGACCCTGCTTTTTTGCAAAATCCAGTGCAGGGCCCCTTGTTCACCCAGGAAGATCTGCATCCCTGGAGCTTCACAATTTACATTGTTCCAAGGGAGCATTTCAGAATCAGGCCCTATATGACTATTGGAATCTGCTTACAAAATTAATAAATGTCTACTGATCTCCACACTGATACTGAAGATTCTATTCAAGGGTATACTATCTAGGGTGACTGAAAGTGATGACTCAAATACTTAATGCTGCCTACTTTCAGCACCTGTTATGTGAGCTACCCTGCAAGGGTAGCAACGGTTATATAGGCTATCCTGCAAGTATAGTGATGGGACAAGCAGGGCAACAGGAAGAAGGAGAGAGGACAGGAAGAGAGAGAGGGTATGTAAGAGGTAGTGTGGCATGAGGCTGCTGAGCTGGTGTCTTGGTGTAATGGTGAGGGTGGCTGGATACAGTGGGGAAGGGGCAGGGTTTGGGGTTGGGGAGGATGTAGATTTCTGTGATTTTGTTTTGTTTGGTACTTGTTTTTTTTTTTTTATTTTCTGGAGTTTCACTCCCTTCTCGACATGCAAATCCTCTGAAGTTATTAATCTATATTTAAGAAGGCTGTGAGGGGCAACATTTTTTGTTCTCTCCTGTTTTCTTCACTACGAGCATACATCGCCTGTTTTTCTCAGTAATGTACACTCACTGTAACAGTGATTACTATTCCGTGATCACTGTTATAACATGGAACCATTTCAAGTTGCCACACAAAATGCTAACTTTACACTGGATAAGAATTCCTGCAGTTTATGACACTGACTGTGACAAGAACATTGTTTTTACCTCATTAGTTGAAACATGTCACATGACCATTGATTATGTTCTGACAACTACACACCTTACTTGAATTGCAATTTTTTTAACAGATAAAAGCCCATCAACAAATACAGGCACAAAAAGGGATGACACAATCCAGCGTTGTGTGGTAATAAGGGAATAGTGCACTTCTGAGGTGGTTGAACCACTTGGCTGAACATTGTGCCTTACAACCATTTAAGGAGCTGTATAACCTTTTAGACACACACCCTGTCATGTGTGATCTATCCCTACATATAGTGATGTATGAAAGCCTATCATTGACTTTGAACATTTTATGATGATAAACTTTACATACTGCTAATTATTTCTAATAAAGATCAAACATTCAGATTCAGATTCTGGAAGTTGTAATTGACTAACACTTTTGGAGGGCTATCAGAAACTGAATTAGACCAGCATTTATTGGGTACTCTGCGGTTTGCAGTAAGATCAGACAAGGAGCATAATCAGTTGCAGAACCTACAGTCTAATGTAGTTCTTACTCACAAACAGGAGGTGCAGGTACTGTAGTTTACTCTGTACACAGTCTGATTTACATTGATAGTATCATGTCAAGGGGACTTGAGATGTGGTTAAAAAAGCATGGCAGTAAACAAGGGATGGCAGAAATACGATGGGTTATGTGCTTCTGGCCATGAAATGACTGATAGTGATCTGAGGCACATAACATAAAACACGGTATGCCAAGTTCCTAAACCTGTAGTGTTAGCAGCACCTTGTTAGCTGCAAACTAGTCTTAGAGTATTGTACTGGCAATCATGTGCACTTGCCATGCAGAAATACATTGTATAAGTAAAAGACAGATTGCAGACTCATGCCTCGATTTTTGAATTTTTAATGCAGTACATGTTAGTTTTTCTTCTTAAAATATATTTTGCATTACCCATATCCTAAACTCTTATGTCCAGTAGTCAGTATCATCCACTAATAACATAATGTATTTAAATAACTGTCTGCCTCTTTAATTGAGGATGTTAGATAAAATAGCTGTCTGACGACTGGTACTTTCCAAAATGTCACCACAAGGTGTCTTGTAACATGGGTGACTCAAATTGAATGATACCAATTGAGAGACTCATTTTGAGTGCTTGTGGTAATATCAAGTGTGCTTTAATAGCGAGTGTCATAAAAAGCAATTAGATAGCGCACAGTGTTTGGAAACAGTGCAATTCTGGAGTTTGTTATATTTGTTTAATGGGGTGGGGTGGGGCATGAAGCCTCCCTCAAGCATGCTATTCTGACACTCGCTATTTTGCAGCTGGGCTATTTTTGGCTTTGGCATTTTGCATTTGCCTAAGTGCTCCATGGTTTAATTTTTTGCCAGTATCACACAGAACCCGCCATACTACCTGTACACATTATGATGCACTGCATGCCTGTGACACAGCATTCAAACTACTGTGACGGATCGCTACTACTTTTCTAAATCCTCAATACAGATTCTGACTAACATGGATATAAAAGTCTGGGATATGTGCAATGTGAAATATATTTTAAGAAGAAAACATTAACATGTACTGCATTAAAATAAGCCAAATTTTAGGCATGAGTCTACCATCTATTTTTTACTCAAACAATGTATTTATTTATGGCAAATACACATGATTTCCAGTTCAATACCCTAGGACTAGTTTGCAACTAACAGGTGCTGGTAACACTACAGGTTTGGAAACTTGGGAGTACTTGTATTTATGCTCTGTACACAGATCTGTGTGTTACATGTGCACATGTCAGTTGTACCTGGGAGTTGGGAGATATTTATAGTTTATTAGGTACTCTGAGGTTTCCCAGAACTTTCTGAGCTCTGTAGTTTTTGTTAATTTATGGGCATTCTTCAGTGTTCAGAGTCATACTTCTAACACATCTGAAATACTTTTCAAAGCTAGTCAGTATCACAAATATATTCATACATGAAGGAAACTGTATTAGATGAATAATTTAGCATAATCTGATATCTCCAGATAAGCGTCTACCAGTGTCAATGGCTCTGTAGGTAGCAAGCTTGCCTATTAGGTCAAAGGTCATGTGTCATAGCCCCAAAACAAATACTTATGTAATGCCCATAACTAACATTGTAGTAGGATATGGGGGGTGCTACATTGCTGAGGTGCCAGAAAAATGGGCCATCATTTGAAAAGACATCCAGGAAGTCACCAATGCCTGCAAGAAGCAAAAGGGTAAAGAGAATATAAAGAACATGCACAAAACACTCCTCCTATACACAGAGGAGAAAGTAGGTGCAATACAGGTTAGAAGGGCTTCCATCAAGAGGTACAGGAAGCTTCAGTAGGAGGAGGAGGACAGGGTGTACCACCTGAACAAACTTAAGATAGTCAGTGACAAGACCTTGTTTTTATTTATTTATTTCCATTTTATGAGGAAGCTGAACTGGATAAGAATGTGATCCATTTTCAGCCATACCTGGAGTAAAGGGTACAATATAGGAGATACAAACATTATATAAGAACACAATATTTCCTTAGTATATATCTGGAAAAAGGGAGTGGAGGAAGGTATTATTAAAGTGAGACAAGAGACAGAGTAGGTGGAGAATAGTGGAGGAAAGGCAGAGGTATAGAACAAATATGTCTGCTTCATATTCATGAAAGAGAAGGATGGCCTGGATAGAACAGGGTAGCATACATTAAAGGAGGACTGGAGGTACAGATGTGTGAGGAGCTGATTATGGCTAACAGGATCTTCAAGGGACTAATGACCCTTAAGGTAAATACATCTCCCAGGCCAGATGGTATGCACCCAAAGTTGCTATGGGAGCTGGCAGCAGTACTGTCAGCCCCACTGGTTGATATCCTTTGTAGCGCCACAGGTTCAAAAAGCTGCCATTAGAGCAAAGAACTATGGATGAGGTGCCCTTGCATAAGACCTGGACTATGGAAGAGCCAGGAACTACCTACCAGTCAGCTCATTGGCAGCTGATAGAAATCATTTTTAAGGAAATGTTTGCCATGTTTCTTGAGGCAAATGTGTGCCAAGATGACAGCAAAGTTTTATGACAGGGATGTCATATCAAAGGAACAGGGTGCATTTTTTGACTAGGTCACAAAGGTGGTGGTATGGTAGGGGTGGTAAGGGCCAGGCAGGAAACATATTGTACCTGGATTTCAGCAAGGCCTTTGACTCAGTGCCCATAAAAGACTGATCAAGAGGTTGGATGACCTAGGGGTGGGGGTTATTATCTAAGTGGGTAGCAAACTAGTTTTGAGGGAGAACCCAGAGAGCAATAGTTAAAGAGTGAATATTCAGAAATGAGGGAAGTTACAAGTGGGGTACTACAGGGGTTGTTCCTCTGCCAGTGCTGTTCAGCATGTTCATAAATAACATTGGGGATGCATTAAAGGCAAACCCTGCTTTTTACATATAGCACTAAGCTCTATGGGAGTGTGAACACAAAAGAAGGAGTAAGAGACGTGAGGAAAGACTTAGAATATCTGGAGAGATGGTCTAGAATTTGGCAACTGGGGTTTGACTTTAAGTAACGTAAAGGCATGCACATGAACAGAAAGACTCCAGGGGTAAAGTACAAATGGACTGTAGTTTGCACTGACAAGTAGCTGACTGACACGGTGACTGTGATGGTGTGTGAAATGGAGAAATACCTGGGAAGTGCAATTAATAGCCCCTTGAAGACCTCTGTGAAATGTAGTATGGCAGCAGTGATGGCTAACAGAACTTTGGGATAAATAAGTAGAGAGTGCACAGCTGAAATGCTAGAAGAAGAAAAAAACTCTGATCAGAATTGATATGGCTGCATGAAGCAGCGGGATTGTGGAGAAGCTCTTGCTGTGGCATCCAAGCCTGCTGTATCCAAGATGGTCACCTCGAGAAGACTGCACCTGCACAATGCTCATGCATATGCAGTTAGTGTTGGCAGCCATATTGGGCAATGTGGCTTTAACTTCAGCAGTTGGGGAAAAAAAAGTAGTGCCCTCCGAAGGGGATGGGGGATATATATGTAGCCCATGGTGGGGAAGAACCATATAAACACAACCATCTGGAACTGAACCTGAGCCCTGTGGAAGTGCTCTGGAGTACTATCTGGTGACATGCTTTCACAGTGCCCTTTCCAGAAGATGGCAATATTTCTGCAGATCTCCACCCTCTGCAGGCATTAAAAATTACTCAGTGCAGTAATTTGTTTCTTCGTAAAGGATCCATCAGTAATATTCCCAATGTGTAATCATTCCCCAGGTATGAGCACCCCAGATCTGGAACTTTATGACAATTAAAAACTTTAGAATGAAGTTGAAACTACTGTGTGGTCCTGCTCCACCATGCTTTTAACACTAGATTTATTTCTATACAAAGGGAGCTGTGACCACCAAACCTAACTAAATGGCTATCAAACATGTTTTTCTGATTGTTTTAAACATTTCTGAAAATGTTTAAAAAAGCAATAGAGAACAACACTTGCCCATACTGAAAAATAATTTGTAATCAGACCACAGAACAGCAACTGTAAATGCACTATAGGAAGCAATACGCAATCAAAGAGTAAAGAAACTGATTCTCATCTAACCGTATTTCCAGGTTCTGGAAGGGGAGGCAGGGTAAGAGACTATAAATATTCCTGATGAATCTCTAAAGAAGAAATAATACTACTACAGTGTATAGTAGAGTACTGTTATGACTAGAGTTCCATCTCTTTCAAAATTCTGTTCAACCACAGTTTAAAGGTCACAGAATGTGATTGTACCATTCTGTGGTACAACAGCATTCAGAAGCCTCTAGAGATTGCTAAGTCAGTTTTATTCTGAAAGCAAAATAATCACTGTGTGTGCATTTACATAACACTATACACTATAAATGATACAGGATGAGTAACTTAATGCACAACCAGTGTGTTCTGCTACCTCGGGGTTCTGATTCCCATGGACCTCTAGAGTTTCACTCTCAAGGTCAGGAGGAATCAGAACCCCTCTATGGCAGAGCACACTAGTTGTGCATAGTTGCCTATCCAGTATTGTCTACATGGTGAGTAATTTTTTCTTCTAGCCTCAGGAATCCATCTGCATGTATTCCCAATGTGCAGACTCTATAGCAGTACCTTTGGCAGTTGTGTCCAGAATCTGTTTAGGGGAAAGGTACTGCAAGACAACAATACCAAAACTGGCATCTCTCCTGGATTGCATCCAGACAGTAGTGTTTTGTGAAGGTGTGTACTGTCTTCCAGGAAGGTGCTTTAAAATATCTTGTCAGGGTATACACCTCTTTTACAAAGTGCCCTAAGACCTCTGGATGACAATTTACCAGCTTTGTCATAGAAGAACTGTATGCAGAGGCTATCCCATGAGAAATGGTTCTCCTGGATTCTAGTTTGCCTTCACTACTTCACTATAGGTGACAAACAGATGAGTGCTAGTGGACTTGATGTCTTTTTGTGGTCCACAAAGTGGAGATTTTGTTCTGCTGAGCTGGATTTTTCAGTAAAGAAAACAGGAAGGCAAATGACTGATTCAAGTTATTCAGACACCACTTTATGGAGGAATTTCCTGTTTGTCCTCAGGACTACCATGTACTTCTAGAAAATTATGTAGTTTGGATCTGTGCAGACATCTTGTAGTTTGCTCCCACTTTTGCAGATGCCATTCCCACTAGGAAAAGTGTTTCCCAGGTAACATACTTCAGTGCAACAGCCTTATACCCAAAAGAGCCTTCATCAGCTTGTCAAACATTTTTCAAGTCATGGGAGGGACAGGTCCTTCACAGGAGGATACAAATGGTTAGTCTTTGAAAACTTTTTAAAATGGGGTGTGTAGACACTATCCTGTCTTTGCTAGCTAATGTGTAAGCTGACACTGCTGCCAGATGCAACTTCAGAGTTGAAAGCCTCAGGTACAGTGACTGGAGGTGGACCATGTTATCTGAGACTGTAGAATGACTTGCCCGGATGTGATCAATCTGTCTAGGAGCCACCAAACAGAAAATGTCCTCCATTTTGAAACACATGTTTTTTCTTGCTACTGGTTTCCAGAAACCTTCAGAACTTTCATTACTTCCACTGAATAACCCAGAATACTATATCTCTTCAAGAACCATGCCCTGAGGCATGGAGTTCCCAGGTTTCGGAATGTTATTCTGCCTTGAAACAATGTTTTAATGGCAGATTGATAGGCTTGTTGGAGAAGGGACATGAGCATTGAATACCAGGTCTGCCTGGTCCAGTCTGGATATAGGAATCACCAAGGATTTCAGTATTTGGTTTCCTGTCATAATAATAGGAGGGAGCATGTGATGGCGGGTGACCAAAATATATATTGAAATGTGAAATGTGGGAAGGTAAAATAGAAAGAAACATTAGTTTCTTCTGGATTGAATCAGTTAGTGACCAGCCCCACACATATTAACTATAAGATTGGGAACCATACTACACTAGATTGGCTGGTTACAAACAGGCAGGAAAACATACAGCAATGGGAAAAACTGATTCAATATCAGATCACTTCCCAAAATTTGTTTAAGAAAATTTGAAAAAGATAAAATTCCTCCAAAATTAATTGAGAGGAAAAGCGTAGGAAAGTTGGCAGCAGATAGTTTTAAACAAGACTGACAAAACATGATATGAAACAAATAGAACAATTTGACCATCCGGATAAAGTAGCTGCTTGGTTAACAGGAATTTTACTTGCACTTGCTAAAGCAAATACCCCAATGATAAAACAGAGAGTTAAGGGTTATACGTTATACAATGATGCCCTCTGAGTGGATTTTATTCCTCCTTCCACCAGTAACTTCCTATGCTAAACTGATGCTTGGTAAACAGTATATCTAGTCGCTAAGATTACTCATGTATTTTGTCTGCTGTTTTGAAAATTCTGTAAGTGTATGTTGGTAATCTACTGTGTCCTGCATTATATTTGTTTTGTCTTGACTCTGACGTGGAACCTATTTAATGAGCTTGTTCTCAAAGGTGTTAAACCGAGATTCAAATAAATTAATAACTAAGGGGACTTACCTTGGCGTAAGAAGGATTTGCAGCAACTGATGAAACTAAGAGACAGAGCAAGGAAGTCATATATAAAAACTAGGGATTCTAAACATTTGAGTATAAACAAAAGCAAAATCTAATTAAGAAAGAGTTAAAACAGGGCATGTCAAAGTATTACCAGCAACAACAGATTAGAAATTTGAAAAATCTGCAGCTATTTTAGTTCTCATTCAGGAATGTCTGTAGTCGAAGAAAAAGATCTGGGATAAACTGTTTGGTAAATGGGGACCAAATAATGGCAGAAGAAAAAAAATGCCAGATTGTGTAAATGAATTCTTAATAAATGAAACAGTGGAGGGTGCAAATACAAACTGTAATAATGTAAATAAATCTAATGTTCAGGATCTGTACTGTATCCAGCCTGGGGAAGAATGGTTTGCTTTTGCCCAGTTCTTGAGGAAGACATGCTACATCTATTACAGACACTTGATGAAAGAATGAGGAGTGGTCTGGATTTGATGTTTCCTAAAATACTGAAATTGGCAGCAGTAGAAATTTCAGGCCTTTTACATTCTTGTTTAATTTGTCTATCACAATGGGAATTGTGCGTCTATTGGGAAAGAATCTGTAGTTGTTCCAGTATTTAAATTAGGGGATCCAAACAAATGTTGCAAATTACAGGCCAATTTCACTGCTGCTAATATTATGAAAGCTTTTAGAAAATGTATTTTAAGCAATTAGTCATATTTCGATACAAATGGGTTATTGGCTGAGCAACGGCACAGGTCTTCTGGTGAAAGCTGAAAAGCAATGGCGTTGAGAACCATAGTTTCTGATTTCCTTGTCAGTTTTATAACCACTGTCAGTAAGAGTATGAATGAGGAGGGCATAATGGGGGGGGGGCATACAGAAACTTCCCTGACCAGTCCAGGACTAGTATGCCCTCCAGAACTAAACTCATCACTTGGGGGTCTGCAACAAAACCGTGGAAACTGATTATCCTTCCAGGAAACAGATATATTTCTGACGTACCAAAAATGTCTGAACACTGATGTCAGCACCTGTTGGGTCAGGGTCCAGTCATGGTTTCTCCAGATTCTACTGATTAGGGAGTTTGCCAGTACACTATCTTTCTTTGGCAGGTGTATTGCAGATAGTTTTAGTTCAGGAGTAGGCTAAGTTCCAGATCTTCATGGTTTCTGTGCATAACTTTGAATATATTGTTCATCCTTATTTGTTTATGTACTACATAGTTGTGGTATTGTCTGTCCTGATTTGGATGGACTGACCCTGGATCTAGGAGGAAATGCTTGCATTGCAAGGTTCATTGCTTGAGCTCCAGGAGCTCCTGAGTCTCCTGTATGCTCCAGATGGCAATTTTGGAGATCCTCCAGGTGAGCCCCGGACCTGGGAGAAAGGCATCTATTGTGAGGACAGCTGTGGGAGATTGCTGGAGGGGAATTCCCTCTCTGAGGTTGTCTTCTTCATTCCACAGGTCCAGTGTCCACAGCAAGTTTTTTTGTGATAGGAGAGAGATGAGGAAGCACTTTTTGAATGAGAAGGTGGTGACCAAGCATAAAAAGTTGCAAAGGGAGGTGGTGCCTCTGAAAATTGTGGATATCTTCAAGAGAGGATTGGATAGAGTAAAGTGGAAGGTTCATGATGGTTGGGGGAGAGGGGGGACTCAAGGAGGTTGGGGAATTTAGGGAGGGGCACAAGTCCCTCTGTAGACATGGGTGGTACCTTCACACTTGATCAAACCAGATAGATAGACCATAAGGCCTTTATCTCCTGACATAGTCATATGTTTGTGTGTATGTAGGCCCTAGTTTGGACAGAGGATCACATCTCTGAAACCAGTGATTCTTTAGATAATACTGGATGTCTCTCAACTGGAACTTGACCCCTGGTACCACTGCAGTGGATGAGGCCATGTGTCTCAGCAACTGTAGAAAATCCCATGCAGGGCTTGGCTGATGTGCCAAGAAAGGAGTTTGCAGTTGAAATTAGAATTACCATCCTTGCACATGGAACAAAGGCCTTCCTTTGCAGGGTATGCAGTTCTGCACCAATGAAGTCCAGAACCCAAACTGGTTTCTGTTTGTGATTTCTGTAGACTTATAAGAAAGCCCTAGTCCTCTAGTGTGCTTTTCATAACTGTATAGAGGACACTGCCTCCTGCTGTATTTTTCATGAGATCAACCGGTCATCTGGCTAGGAAAGACCACTACATGTTTCCTTCTTAGATGTGCTTCCACTACAGCAAGGCACTTTGAAAAACCTTGATGCTGAGCTGAGGCGAGAGGTAAGGTATGTGAACTGGTGTTGGCAATTCCTAGTCTGAAAATAAGGCAATTTCTGTGGTTGGATCTGACTTACAACATGAAGGAGACATTTTACAGATCCACTGACTCTAGCCAGTCTCCTATTTGAAAAGATAGTGTCACTGACCCCAGTGAGACCATTTTGAATTCTCTTTCTTTAGCTGTGTGTTCAAATATCTCAGATCTAAAATGAGTTGCCACTCATCATTTTTTGTTGGTCAGGAAGTATCTGAAGAAAAGACCCTTGCACCACTGTGTGGTAGGTATGGTCTCCTTTGCTTGTGCTTCCCGTAATATATTTACTTCCAGTTCCAACAGGATTTCTTTTCTGTTGATGACCAAGGGCTACCTTAAATAGTCACTTCTTTTATTGTCAAAAAAGTATCGTAGTGCAGACAGTGCAAATAATGCTGCTATAAACACAGGTTAAAGTTATTAAAAACTCTCATGTTTCAGCTGGCAAAATCACCAGGCTTCATCAGAGCCTGGTGCACGACCAGGCAAAACTAAGAGTTTTTAATAACTTTAGCCTATATTTATAGCAGCATTTTTTGCAATGTCTGCACTACTACACCTTTTTGACATTAAAACAACTGAATATTTAGGGTAGCCCTTGGCATGGGTGCTTACTTTTTTGTGCATTTTACATTTATTGTTACAGCACCAGACACTTTTTCTTGGTGCAGCTCACCATTTGTGTATGACATGGCATGTGAAGCTAAATACCCTTTGGGTGCTGCAGTTTTGGGATTTTTTCTGAGCTGCAGGAATAAATCTCAGGCCACTACTTCCAGGACCCATTTGTCTGTTGTAATCTTTAACTATTCCTGGAAGTGGTAAGCCACACTTCCCCAAATAGCAATGGATGAGTGACCTGGGTAGAGCTGTCAGGGGTTTTGTTTTTGCTGGTGCTAAGGGTTGGAATTGCAGCTGTGCCACTGGATTGCATTGTACTGTGTAAAGTGGGACCAAGACAGAGGCAGGAAACTACAACCTGTCAGTCTGACCTCTGGTAGGGAAAGTGATGGAGTCACTTCTGAAGGAAAGAATAGTTGAGTACCTAGAGGCCAGTGGGGCACAGGACCCAAGGCAGCATGGTTTCAGAGTGGGAAGGTCATGTCAGATGAATCTAATAGATTTCTTTGACTGGGTGACCAAAGTAGTAGACCAGGGAGGGGCTGTGGACATGGCCTACCTAGACTTTAGAAGGCATTTGACACAGTCCCACACAAAAGATTAATAGTCAAATTAACCAGCCTGGGAGTAGGTCCAAGGGTGACAGCCTGGGTAAAACACTGGCTGCACAACAGGACACAGAAGGTAATTGTAAATGGAGTCCACTCTGAAGAAAGAGGAGTTACTAGTGGGGTACCACAGGGTTCAGTATCGGGTCCAGTCCTTTTTAATGTCTTCATCAGTGACATTGCAGAGGGACTGGAAGGAAAAATATGCCTTTTTGCAGATGACACAAAGATCTGCAACATGGTTGATACACAAGGAGGCATGGAAAGGATGAGAAGGGATTTGGCAATGTTGGAGGAATGGTCAGAAGTATGGCAGCTAGGATTCAATGCAAAGAAGTGCAAATAATGCACCTGGGAAACAAGAACCCAGGGAAGAATATGCAATGGGGGATAGTAACAACAACAACAAAGGAAATAGACCTGGGGTAATAATATCAGATAACCTTAAGGTTAGCAAGCAATGTGAAGAAGGCAGTAGGGAGGGCTGGGGGTATACTGGGATGCATAGGAGGCATCAGTAGCAGAAAACAGGAAGTTGTTATCCCTCTGTACAGACAGTTGGTGAGACCCCATCTGAGTACTGCGTCCAGTTCTGGAGACCCCATCTCTGCAAGGACATAGACAGGATGGAGGCAGTACAGAGGAGGGCAACTAAAATGGTGCAGGGTCTGCAAGACAAGCCATATGAGGAGAGACAAAGGAGCTTAATATGTATACCTTTGAGGAAAGAAGGAGAGGGGACATGATAGAAACTTAAGTACCTCAGTGGAATCAACAAAGTCCAAGAGGGTAGCATCTTTCAGAAAAGAGACATGCAATAACAAGGGGACACAATTTAAAGATCGGAGGGGGCAGTTCAGGGGCAATGTGAGGAAGTATTATTTCACAGAGAGGGTAGTGGATGCATGGAACAGCCTTCCTGAGGAGGTTGTGGGGTCTAAAACTGTGGGAGAATTCAAGAATGCATGGGACAGACATAAGGCAATTCTTGTGGGGGTAGGAAGAAATAGGCTGTTGGTTAACTAGGATCTGCGGCCTAACCTGTAGGTAGGGAAATGGGCAGACTAGATGGGCCAAGCAGTCCTTACCTGCCGTCAAAGTCTTTGTTTCTATGTTTCTATGTACTGTATTTTTATTTTTTTCAATCATTTTAAAACAAGATCATTACAGTGATTACAACAAACATATTATATAAAATATGCATCAGTTAAAACAGACAAACTACATAGACAAACTATTGCATTTTATCCTAATGCATCATTAATATCAAAAAAGTGCATCTCATATAGTTAAAATACTGGTGCACCTTTTACCACTGCTCCTATAGTAACCTCTTTGTGGTGGGTTCCCATAGAAAGCATAAGGCTGTGGGTGGTAGCCCTACCCCATTCCTCTCCTTCCATTAGGACTATAGGAAGTGGAGGCCTTTTCTTTTTTCAGTGTTGCTCTTGTAGGTGGGGTTGTACTCATCTGCCTTTTTGATGTATGCCTCTGCTTTGTCACCAAATTGGGAGTTTCCCTCAAAGGGAAAACCCATAGCTTTTGTTTGTGTGTCCTGGGAGGGTTTATGGTTCTTAGCCAGGTCAAGCGTCTTAGAAACACTGCATGTGCTGGGACTCAGGAAGCAGTGTCATTTGTGCCTGGTACTATAAGGCACTATTACGGCATCCATGGCTGATCTAGCTGTGTCAGACATTTCCTGTGCTAAATCACCATCTGTGTTTTGGCCCAGTGCCAGTAGTGAGCTCCAGAGTATTTTTGGTGCTGAGCTGAGTATGCCATGTAAGCTGCCTGTATAGGGAACAGATAAGCTTATATATACACTTTTTTGGCCATGCTATCCAGTTTTCTGGAATCTTTCTTAAGAGGCTGGGAGGAGAGGAGCACTTTGGCTTTGTCACAAGCAGAAGCCTAGACCACCCCCTCATGATCAGTGTGGGAGTTAGAGGTGTGTGAAAATTAAATTCCGCAGGCAGAATTCAAGCAAAAGTCTGACTTTCACTTCCGTGGAAGTTTGGAAATTGATTCCCAAACTTCTGTGGAAATTCTGCCCACAGGCGATCATCCTCATGCCCCTAGTGGCTAGTACTGTCTCCTCCCACCCACCCACAAGTAAAAAGTATCCCTGGAGGCTAGTGGTCCCTCTCCTCCACCTGTCTGTAACCCCTCTCCATATTGTATTCTTTCATTCCAAATCCCTGGTGGTCTAGTGGTAATTAACAGTAAAGTAACCCCCTCCCAACCCCTCCCATCCCGATCCCAGTCTGTAGCTATCCCTGGTGGTCTAGTACCCCACCCCAGCAGGTGCTCATCACCCAGCTCCCACAGCCATCGTAACCCCCTCCAGAACGGATGGACTGGCACAGCCCTCCTCTTCCTCCACAGCCCACCAACTAAGCTTAATTAATGAACGTGCACCTTACAGGAATGCGTTCATTCATTAAGCTCAGTTGGCAGGCCAGCCAGGGAGGAAGAGGAGGGCTGTGCCAGTCCACCTGCTCTGAGGGGGAGTTTATGATGGTGGTGGGAGCCAGGTGGTGGGCAGACACCTGCTGGGATGGAGAATGGGGGACACTAGACCACCAGGGATAGCGATGGGACTGGGGATCAGGGATGGGGAGGGGTCGGGACAAGGGGTTACTTTTACTTGTTCTCATTTACCACTAGACCACCAGAGATTTGGAAAGAATAGAATATGGAGAGGGGGAGGGACAACTAGCCACCGGGGAGAGGCTATAAGTATTCCTGGAGCAGGTGGAGGGAGGGGCCACAAGCCACCAGGACCAGGAATGGATGGCAGAAATGTGGTTTTCTGCCCCAGGTCAAAATTTCACCCAATAACATTCACAGAAGTTTTCTGCTCTGCCACAAGCAGAAGTTTGGAAACTTCTGTGAAAGTTCGTTAATTTCTGTGGAGGTTCCATGGGGTGAAAAACCACACTTTCACCCATCCCTAGTGGGAGTACAGGTAATCAATTTTTTCCATCTACCTGAAACTTTTTCTCAATTTTCATGCCAATACCAGCAGTGGACATGGATGCTGACATGACTTTGATGGCAGCTTGAATGAGGGACTTGTAAATGGGAAGATGCAACCTCCTTTTGGGGTCTTTTCACATCCATGAATTCAATTCCCTCTACCTCTTTTTCATGGGAGGAAATGTTGAGGGTGATCGCCATTTGGCATCTGCCTTACAAAGGGATAATGAGATATACTGCATAGTCCTCTGAAGAACTAGGAGGACCACCAAATTCCTGTTTAGAAGAACCATCCAGTTCCTGAGGTTCTCCCTTCTCTTCATCTTCATAATAATTTCAGCTTCCTCCTCCACAGGCAATGGATATGGAAAAATTGCCATGCCTTTGTCTTTTTCTCTACTGAGGCTATTTCTTTTAAATCAACTGCTGGATCCTTTTCTTGTTTAGTAGCAGGGGCAAAGACATGCTATCCTTTTTGTTATTTTTTAGCAGGCACTGTTTTAAGTGTCTGTTTGGAGGACTTTTTTATTTTTACTGATCAGTGATTTAGGGTTCCTTCTTTCTGACATCCTGGTTTATGTACCATCTTTAGCAGCTTTGTATTTCTTTTCAATCCCCTTTGACAGTGACTGTTGCTTCCTTTTAGTGGCTGAACCTGCATCTGAGCCTTACAACAGGGTGATTTCTGATGCTGTCGATGCCATCACACCAGCCTGTTTACAACCCCAGTCTTCACAAATGAGACACCCTTAGTTTGATGGGGATCTTTGTGTTGAAGATCAGGGATTGGAGGTTTGAGTGTCGCTGGTGGAAGACCCATCTGGAGGCTGACAAACTGGCCCTGCATGCCCACTATGGTGAGTACTGGGGGTACTCTCCCATAAGAAGGCAGAATTCCTATCCAGGGAGATTGCTGCAGGGAGGAACATACCTTCTCAGCTGTTTCAAACTGTAGACAGGCTTTTACACCTGGCCTTTCTGCAGTCAAAAAAAGATTTTTCAGCCAATTTATGTGAAGAGTTTGCTCTGTTCTTCTCCAACAGTGTCGGACATCTGGTCGGGGATTCCACCAGTTAGGCTTTCACCTAGCAGCGGTTGGGCTGGGGGAATAGAGGTTCTCTGCCTATCTGGGAACAGTTTAGGCCAGTTGAGGTGTCCAAAGTGACAAAGGTGATCACAGAGCAGAAGCACATGTTTTGTGAATGGGACCCAGCCCCGATATGGTTCTTTGAAGGCAGTGTAGCATAGTGGGTTAAGGCTCTGAGCTGCAGATCTGGAGACCTGAGCTTGAATCCCACAGCTGCCTAGGTGCATACTGTGTGATTCTGAGCAAGTCACTTAACTTCCTTGTGCTCCCAGGTCACATCTGGAAACAAGCTTTGGCTTAGAGTGCTACTCCTGTTTTTTTTTTTAATTATAGATCTTTTTTATTTTATATAAAGATAATATACCGGAGAGAACAGTACAGGGATTACACATTACGACCAATGACATAAACTGTATAGCAGCTGCAGAGTGACAATATATAGCATTTTACAGAAATCCCTGAGTCTGGAAAAGCAATAAGAAATACCTACCCCCACCCAAACCCCAGACCCCACCCCAGGATGTGCCTTCTATAAAGGAAAAGAAAGAGAAAGGAAAAGAAAGGAGAAGAAAAAGAAGAAAGGGAGCTGACTCTGATACATATGAAATGTATAAAGGTGTATATCGGCTGCCAAGGTAGCTTGAGGTGTACCCAACAGGACATTAATTCAAATAAAGAGCATATAATTTGCCCCATTTCTGCTCAAATGAAGCCAGACAATTCTGAGAACTTGCTATTAACTTTTCAGTCCAAAAACAGAAAGAAAGTTCACTGATCCATTCTGCATACAAGATAACCAATTGGTCCATCCAATGCCTAAGGACCAATCTTTTGACAACCATCGAGATTAAGGCCATGTGGAATCTACGCTCCATCATTTGTATATTGGAAAGCTTCCCTAGGATACAAACTTCTATAGTGAATAAATCATCCAGGCCCAAAAGAGGGTCTAAGTTAGATTGGATGGACTGCCCAAGGAAGCCACCTTCTCACAATACCAGAAAATGTGTACCCGGTTCCCTTCCACTGTGCCACACCTTGTGCATAGGGTTGAAGATAGTCTGTTTAATTTAACCAGTTTAACTGGGGTATAATACATGTTGTTCAATATATGGTATTGGGTGAGTCTATGTCTGTCTTGAGAGAGATACCGATATGTATCTACCCAAATTTGTTCCCAATCTAGAGGGTGTCTGGCAGAAGAGAAGACCAGCATTTGGAACCAGTCAGGTAGTCCAGGAATTTAGTGTCCAATAGGAAAGAATAAAGTTTAGAAATGCTATAAGCCTTAGTTGCTTGTTCCTGTATCTGGTTTAGGAAGGGTTTAATTTGAGACGGTGTAGGATTGGAGCCGAAGCTGGAAGCCACTAGGTGTCATAACTGGAAAACTTCAAAAATGTGCTTCTGAGGAATATTATACTTGGTCAGAACCTCCCCGGAAGATAAAAGAGAGTTATTCAGGAATAAATCATTGACACAGCAATCTCTCAGCTGAGAAAGCCAGTCTAAAGAAAGCGGCAGACCCCCGATCCTAATATTTAAATTTAGGGTAAGAGGTTGGGAAGTTTCTTTCCTGGGAGAGAGATTGAAAAAGTGCCAGCATTGATTCAACACCTTGATAGAAGTGCCAATGACACTCCCCTGTAAAAGTGGAGGCAAAGTGGATAGGTTATAATAGAAGAGTCTGGATGGGGGAAGGCCAAACTCAGTTAGAATCTTTTTCTCAAGTTGTACTCAAATTGGTAGAAACTTGTCCACCCTCTAGTTGTATCACCTCCCATTTTTTGCCATGTGGCTTGCCCAGTAATAGAGCATAAAGTTGGGAAGACGGAGCCCTCCCTTCGCTTTGGGTAAATTAAGTTTTAAGAATGCTTTCCTGGGCTGTTTACCCTGCCACATAAACTTGGAAATGAACCAGTGGAAGTGATGAAAATAGGGCATAGATAGGAAAATGTTCATTAGGCTAAGTGGGTAGAAAACCCGAGGTAACACATTCATCTTAACAATATTAATATGACCCCACTGCGATTAAGGGAGGGCAGACCATCTCTGATGGTCTTGTTGAATTTTAAGCAATAGATTGTCTAGGTTAAGCTTCCTGAAAAGTTCAGGGTCTTTAGTAAGGAAAATGCCTAAATATTTGAGCGAGGAGGGGGCCCATTTCATACCAAACTGGGAAAAGTTGACCTGAAGCGTGTTGACGTTCAGTAGAAATATGATTGATTTAGCTAGATTCAACTTGTAATTAGCCACCTGGCCAAATTGGGCTATAATGTGTAATATATGTGTTAGGGAGACTTCGGGGTTAGTCAAGTATAAGAGAATATCATCAGCATAGGCCGAGAGAACCAGAGACTGCTGTTGAATGAAACATCCCATGACCAGTGGAGAATTTTTGATTCTGAGAAGAAGAGGCTCCAGATAGAGATTAAACAAGAAAGGTGACAGGGGGCAGCCCTGCTGGGTGCCTGTAAAAAGTGAAAATTGAGAAGAAAAAAAAATAGTTACAATAAATTCTGGCAGTAGGGGATTGGTAGACCGATTTAATCCATTGAATAAAGACCTCCGGGAAGCCCATTCTCTTTAATATAATCCAGAGAAATTCCCAGTGGACTCTATCAAAGGCATTCTCTGCATCTAATGATATCAGAGCCATAGGGATTTGAGAGTCTTGGGCGGCTTGAAAAATATGTGAGAGAGCGCAGGTGGTCTATAGAGGATCTACCCTGCACAAAACCTACTTGTTCGGGACTCAACAAGTTGAGCCAGACCCTTTTGAGTCTAAGGGATAGGATTTTTGTTAGGATTTTAACGTTGTAGTTAAGAAGTGAAATTGGGTGGTAACTAGCAGGGTTGGTTGGGGGTTTGTCTGGTTTCAGTATCAGAACAATAGTGGCTTCCAGCAAGGAAGGGTCCAGAGTGGTAGCGTTAAACATGTATTCAAATAATTTCATGAGGACAGGGGCCAGTTATTTCCCAAAAGTTTTATAAAAATTGGAGGGGAAGCCATCCAGTCCTGGAGCTTTGTCCAGAACAAATTCCTTGATCACCTCCTCCACTTCCTTTACCGTGATAGGAGTAGTCAGAGCTTCTCCTAGGTGAGTTTGGAGGGTAGGGAGGGGGAGGCCCTCCAGAAACTGGTCCACAAGGGAATGAGAGAGGTGGAAGGTGCCACTGCCATGAAGTTCCTTATAAAATTGCTCAAAAATTCATGAGATATCCCTAGGAGAAGTTTTAAGGGAACGTTCGGAAGATAATAATGAGGGAATCCATCTCTATCCCTCAATTTCCCTCAACCGTAAAGCTAGCATTTTACCCGATTTCTCCCCTTGATCGAGATAGAGGGCCTTTGTTTTCAGGAGAGCATACTCTGCCGTGTCTCTTATCCAATCTGAGTACTCATTTCTGAGTTTCATTAGGGTTTCTAGATCAGCCTAGGAAGAGGAGGAGGATAACTTATTCTCTGCCAACCTAATTTGGTTCGACAATAACGTGATCTTGGCCTCCCTTTGTTTTTTCCTCCTAGATGCGAGTTTAATAAATTTGCCCCTAATGAAGCATTTAAGGGAGCACCAAAGCAGATCCTCCCTCTTGATTGAACCTGTATAGGTCTCAACAAATGAAGTGATTAGGGATCTGATATGGGAGACTATGCCCTTGTCTTTTAAAAGCTGGGTGTTTAGTTTCCAGGCAGTATCTCTTTGCACCTGCGGGTGTGCTACTCCTGGTTAAACAATGTTCCCTTTCCCTTTAATGGGGTGTGTTGACCAGTGTTCACCAGGATTGTCAGGTGCTCGATGGCAGAGGGGGTTCTCACAGTTGCCTTATAAGAGGCACTGGTTAGGTCTCTCCTGAAGAAATCTTCCCTCAACCCTGATGTCCTAATGAATTACCATCTTATTGCCATCCTGCCTTTTTTGAGCAAGATTGTTGAGAAGTTGGTGGCTCAACAACTCGAGGATCACCTGCTGTCCTCGGACATTTATAAGCCATTTCAGTCAGGTTTTTGGGCCAGACACAGCACAGAAATGGCTCTAGTGAGGGTGCATAATAATCTGCTCAGGGCTAGAGATAGAGGAGACAGGTCAATTCTTGTACTCCTCGATCTCTCTAAGCTTGACACTGTGGATCACGTTGTGTTATTGGATCGGCTGTGTGAGTTTTGTGGGCTCGCAGGTACCGTCATCAGATGGTTTAAGTCATGTCTCTCTGACAGGGTGCAGCAGGCCGTGATGGGGAATTTCTCCTCCTCATCAATGGCTCTGTCTTGTGAAGTGCCAAAGGGCTCGATCCTGTCACCGATGTTGTTTGCAGTGTGTATGCTGCCCCTGGGTGAGATCATTCAACAATACAGTGTGGCGTTTCACTGCTCTGTGGATGACACCTAACTGTATTTTTCATTTGATCCAGGAACATCAGTAGCTGTGGATGTGCTTAACATCTGCCTGGCTAAAATCAATGACTGGATGGCTTCCAGCTGGCTGAGACTCAACCCAGCTAAGATGGAGCTGCTGGTGACTGAGCCAGGTCACGGGCATGATGGGCTGCTGTCTGGGGCAGCTTCCAGTCTTGTGCTGGGATATGCTCCATTGACAGTTCCTACAAGGGTGCGGAATCTGGGCATGATCATTGACAGCAGGCTGCCTTTTGAAGAACAGGTGTCGTCTGTTGTCAGTAGTGGTTTTTACCATCTATGGGACATTGCCCGGATTAAGCCCCTCTTTCCTCCCAAGGACATGCCGATACTGGTACATGCCTTTGTCTCCTCCAGACTCAACTACTGTAAAGCTCTTTACTTTGGGATCATGGGAGGCACCCTTTGCAGGATGCAGCTAGTACAGAATGCTGTGGCTCAGTTACTGACTGGCCTTTCCAGGCTCAGTCATGTGAACCCTGTCCTGCATGCTCTGCACTGGCTGCCAGTCAGGTGGAGGATCCTTTTCAAGATGGGGCTTCTCACCTATAAGGCCCTAAATGGACTGGGCCCCTGGCTATCTGTCTGAGCTCCTAACACCGGTGACCTCCACCCACTCTCTGCATGCCTCTTCGAGGGGCCTCCTGGCTGTTCCCATGGTATGGCTCAAGACTTCTGGGGATCATGCTTTCAATATCTCTGGGTCATCCCTGTGGAACACTTTACTATCTGCAGTCTGGGAGGCCCCCTCAGTGGAGACTTTTAAGCAGAGGCTGAAGGCACACCTTTTTAGCCTGGTGTTTAATGAATCCTGAATTTTATTATGTTGCCTGATCCTAATTAATTAATTTTTACTTGCTTTATTTGCTAACTGCATCTATATTATTTTATATTTATGTTTTTAACATCTATTTTATTGTGCTGTGAGGTGCCCAGAGCCCCTGGGATTGGGTGCTATACAAATAAATTTGCCTCGACTTGCCAAAAATATGTCTACTGCTGACATCTGCACAGCTGACACTTGGAGTTCAGTACACATTTTCATTTGGCATTGCAGATTGGATATTGCCTTTCATTGTAGGCCAGGCTTTGGTCTTGCTGTATTACAGGGCTCCCTTTCACGAGCTTTCCAGCCAACATTTACCTCCTCCTGACTTTAGGGGGTTGGTCCTTTCACTGTTTGGGACCCAGTCCTGATGGTGTAACCTGCTGCAAGAGCTCCCATTTGAAGTGAGATAATGCAGTTATGTAAGAACTTGGGGCATGCCTGGCTTGTACTCTTGGGGGGGCTCCCAGCTCAGGCCCTACAGTGGGGGGAATCCCACGGGATTCAAGTGCCCGGGGAAGGGGTGGTGGCAGCCAATCATGGGAAGCAAGGACAGTGCTGAGCAGCCGCCCATCTGAGCTAAGGACAAAAACCTTCATGGCAAAAAAAAAAGAATATCAAATATTTTTTCATGGTACCATACAGATAATCTATGGGAAATAGCAGTCCCTAAAACAGGAACTCAGTGCACTTAGGTATATATAATTTTTAATTTGCAAAATTCAGAAGGGTTTCCTACAACAAAATCCTGTAATTAACTATGGCAGGATAAACCTACAACAACAAATAAGCCTGGCACATAGCAGTCTTAAATTAAAGTCTCTAAAAGAGACCAACAGAGTGCATGTCAATTTTAGTGCAACAGACTTAACATTTTTAAGCCAGCCTTGCCTTTGTAAGACCAAAAAACAAGTCTTAAACACAGACTTAACACTTTTGTGCAGCTGGCCACTGGATTTCAGCAAAGCATTTCACTCAATCCCCCATAAAACATTGATTAAAAAATAGGATGATCTAGGGGTGAGGGAAAAATATCTAGGTGCAAAACCAACTGGTTAGGAGGGGAGAACACAGAGAGTAGTGGCTGGAGGCAACTGAAGATAATGGAAGTTACAAACAGGGTAACACAGAGCTTGGGGTGTAGGCCAGTACTGTTCAATTTGTTCATAACTGACTTTAGGACAACACTGCTTTTTTGCAGACAAAACAAAAACTTATTTGGTAGTGTGGACAAAAGAAAAGTAAGAGACATGAGGAAAGATGTAGAAAGCCTGGAGAAATGGTCTGGAATCTGGCAACTGGTGCTCAGCTCCAAGAAGTGCAACATGCATATGGGGAGAAAGCACCCAGGAGTGGTGTACAAGCTGGGAAGGTGAACATTTTGGTGTCTGAAGAGGAGAAAATCTGGAGATTGCAATTTCTAGCACATTGATGCCTTCTGTATAATATATTGAGGTAGCAGCAATGACTAAAAGGACTTTTGGTTGCATAAGTAGAGGGATTACAAACAGAAGAAAGGCGGTCATATTACCTCCATACATACCCATAGTGCAACTGCACCTGAAGTACTTTGTATACTTCTGATATACCTATCACAAAAAGGGCATAAAAAGCTGGAGGTGCTGCAAAGAAGACCACAAAAATGATTCAAGGGCAGGACTCTTGTATGAACAGAGGCTGGGGAATCAGGCTATGTACTCTTTGGAGGATAAAAGGGAATGATGGGACATGCTCTAGATCATTATGTACCACAGGGGCATCAATAATCTAGTCCCCAGTGAACTTTTCAGGACCAGTAAAACCCCAGGAGCAAACCATTACAAATTGGTTGTGGTAGGTTCCTGAAGGAGGCCAGGAAGCACTTCTTCTCAAAGAGAGAGTGGTGGAGGAGTGGAACAAGCTACCAGAACAGATGGTTAGCAAAAAACCATGAATGAGTTCAAAAGAGGTGAATTAAAGTTGCAGGGCAAGTAAGGACATTCTGTGACAGGGGATGGAGCAGCACATAATGTAAGATACATGGGTTATGCATCAGGCAGACTTGATAGATTGTAAGGCCTTCTTCTGCTGGTAAACCTCTTATGTTCATCCAGCAGATGAAGCATTAAACCAAGGACTCTTCTACCCTTTTCTGGTCACTGTCAAGGTGGAGGTCTAAGATCCCAGGATTCATCAAAGAAGAGTAAGGGAGTCCCCTTGGTGTGATGGCCAATATTCTCCTTCAAAAACAGGTCTATGTAACCCAACCCAGAACACACCTGAAAATAAGAAATTACAAATCCATAAGCCTTTATGGTCACAACTTCAATCAATCAATCAAAGGATGACAGCGAGGCAATAAGCTCCCACAACTGAGGCCCTGGCATCTGTCAAGGTACTGTAGTCTGTGACATTTATGTGAGCCTTTGATTGAACTGTTTATTTGACTCAAAGTTCTAGGGCAGGCTTTTCAAAAAGCATGACACAGGCACAAGTCTCAATTTCAAAAGCAGCCTGTATCATACCAAATGCACCAAACCATTTGGATGCCATTTTGAAACATTATTACATATATGTGGTAGTGTCCTAAGTTTACAGCAAAAAAATAAAAAGTCACATAATTTTCTGAGTGCAATCTGTAGCAAATGTACACAAAACATTAGGTCACTGTTTAGGTGCTCTAATTTTCCAGTGCAAATTGCAGAGATATGCTGCAATTATAATGCAAAGCCGCTGGAGAGCTATGAAAATACTGTCCTTATCATTACTATATGTGTGCTTTTTTGCATTGTTTGAATTACTTTCTGGTAGGTATTATTTTCTATTTGGTTTACAGATACTTTTTCATGAGCCAACCAGCTTGCCTGTTTCTATAAAAGCAGATCAGAATGACAGCACCTCAATCTCTGTCTTTTGTTATATATAGAGCCCAATCTGGGTGATCAGGCTGATCATGAGTGTGGTTCCACAGGGCTCAGTCCTGGGACCTTTCCCTTTCAAAATGTTTGTTGATAACATGGGGTATGGTTTACAGGGCAAGATGCATGTCTTTGCAGATAATGCAAATCTGTGGCAGAATGGAGAGTAAGAGGGGGGTAAGGGAGCTACAGATGGCTCTGGTAAGATTCTAGAGATGATCAAAAGTTTGGTAGTTGAGACTCAATGCCAAGAAGTGAAAGGTAATGCACATAGGAATAGAAGTACAGTTCATAAACAAAGTATTGGCTGCAGGGGTTAGGCTGGTCTCTACCACTGAGGAAAAAGACCTGGAAGTCAATATCAGTGAGTCCTTCAAACAAACCAACCAGTGTAACAAGGCTTACTGTACAGCAAGGCAACACAAATGTTGGGGTGTATTGGTAGGATGACTGGCAATAGGAGAAATGAAGTGATACTACTTTGTATATGTCACTGGTGAGATCTACTCTGGAGCACTGTGCCCAGTTCTCAAATCTACATCCTATAAAGGAGAGACATAGACTGCAAATAGTGCATCAAAGTATCACCAACGTAATTCAGGAATAGCTGTGAAGATCCTATGAGGAAAGGCTAGAGGCCCTTAACTTGTACTCGCTGGAGTCCAGAAGAGAAGGGGCAAGATGCACATTCCTATTGAAACAGAGCAAACAGTGAGGACTTATGCAACAGGAATTGACTTGCTGTACTGAGGAGGCATACATGAAAACTGCTAGAGGAAAAATTCAGGGGATGTGTGTTGATAAGATACACGTAAAGGTATGAATATTAAAGCAAAAGTTTGCAGTGTTCTGATTCACATGAGAGAGCTACAGGGCATTCAGGAGGCAGCATGTTAAAGGTCTGTCTCTGTAACGCAAGAACAGTTAGCTACTTTGTATGTAGTACAAATTGTGTCAGAATAAAGTATTGTTAAAAGAAACTAAAGAACCCTTTGTTTGATTACTACAAAACAAAATTTGGTACCAGCAGTGGTTTTGGGGAATTTTCTGAAAATATGAAGAAAAACACCAAGAAGATGACATCTTTTGGAAGTGGAACAGTATTTGCCTCACACTGTTAAAGGATCAAGTGAATGCAGATTTTGCTTGCTGGCCTTATCAATACTGGAGTCTGCTACAATGTGGCAACTAAGATCACCACCAGAGATCAGATTTGTGGTAATTTAGAAAAAACACGGAAACATTTCCGGCAACTTTTTAATTTGTATTTAAAAGCAAGTGGTGCAGACCAGTTGGAGAGGTCACAAAAAGTAGCATTATTACTGGTTGTGACAGGTTCAGAAGCTCAAGATATACATAATACTTTTCAATTATCTGCATATGTTAGTAGGGATTATGATACTGTAATGGTGCAGTTTGAAGCTTACTATGTGCCCTGAACAAATTAGACTTCTAATATATCTATCTATCTATCTATCTATCTATATATACCATACCTGTGAGGATAAAAAATACAAATATTTTCGTTATTTCCAGGGTGGTCAGACCTACAGTGAGAATATTGCATTTATCCTCACTGTAGATAAATTTATTCACACAGCAGGTAGAGATTGGCTCATTCGGAACTCATTTGCATATTCAGCTGCAGTAGCAGTAGTAACTGTATTCAAATGTGAATAACTTTAAAACGAAAAATGATACCATGGTACTGTGAGCACGAAAGTTGTTCAGCACAAGAATATCTACACAATGAGTGGTGTTTCATGTATGGATAACTTTTATTTTTTATATAATTAGCTGAAAAACAACGAAAAGTGCATTTATTTCACTTTTTTCGACAAACAAATGTGAATAACTTTAAAATGCAAAACGATAGCATGGTACTGCGAGCATGAAAGTTGTTCAGCACAAAAATATCAACAAAATGAGTGATGTTTTATTTATGACTAACTTTAATTTTTTTAAATAATAACAGTAGAAAATGCTATTTTGTTTTACTTTTTTGACAAACAAATGCGAATAACTTTAAACTGAAAAATGATAGCATTGTACTATGAGCATGAAAGTTGTTCACCACAAAAATATCTATAAAATAAGTGATGTTTCATTTATAGATACTTTTTTGGTTTTTATAATTAGCAAAAAAACTGCAGAAAATTAAATTTTTCACTTTTACAACAAACAAATACATATAACTTTAAAATTAAAAATAGTAGCATGGTACATTTGTGAAATAAGTTGATCAGGACAAAATACCTACAAAATGAGTGGTGTTTCATTTATAGATTTCTTTTAGATTTTTATAATCGGCCAAAATGGCAAGAATTTCCTTTTTTTCACTTTTTGGAGTATGGCATAAATGGAATATGCAACCCCACTGGAAATATTGTCAATATTTTTGTTATTGGGTCAATTGGCACTCGAACACAAAATATTGACAATATTTCAATAGAAACTGCATATCCATATATATATATATATATATATATATATACAGTATATATATAAGGGATACATGATGAATGACTGTGGAATATGGAAAATAGTTGCACGAGTGCAGAGTGAACTGTGATAATATCATGAGTGCCGAAGGCATGAGTGATATTATTGCAGATCACTCTGAACAAGTGCAAATGTTTGCCATATTCCACAAGTCACACATCATGTGTGCAATTTATACAATAAAGCTAGTATCCTTTAGGACATTTTTTTCCTGTGTTTTCTCTTATTTTGGTAACTGGGTAAGTTTTTGGGGGTGATCTAGGAGCACTGGACAGTTAAATGATTTGTTCAGAGTCACACAGTATTCAAATGGCAGTTGTAAGAATCAAACTCTGGGCTGGGCTGTGGGATGTAGCAAGTTTGTTTATTGCTTGTTATTCTAACCTCTAGGCTATACTGACAGCACTGTTTGTGTGTGGTCTGAGTGTGTGTAAGTGTTTCTAAATGAGCTGGGATTGTTAGGTACTATGAGAAACAGGTGAATGTGTTTTGGCATGATAATTGTGCTACGTGCAGCAAGGAGTGAGAAACAGACTGTTAATTCAGTAAGTTGCAGGCTTCACTGAGACAGAGACACTGTTGCAGTCAGCATTCAGAAAGAGAAACTGCTTTATGAAGGAGGCTGGTTTGAAGATTAGAGCAGCACAGAAATGGGCTAGGAGTGTCAAAATAACTATGGGACACAGGTGATTGTATTTTACAATGCTAATTAAGTTAGTTGCAGGATTCAGTGAGAAACAGAAACTGTGAAGCTATTAAATGCAGGCTGCAGTGTAGATAGTCTCACTCTGGTGACATCACCATTGTGAGAAGATTGCTGGTGATGTAGACACTGTGAGTTTATCAGGAAATAAACCCACAGTGGTGATGTCATCACAGAGTTATTCCACTGCAGTGGGAATAAGTCATTTTATTCTCAATGTTACATGCTCACCTCTATTGTATAAATATATATATATATATATATATATATATATATATATATATATATATTAGAAGTTTAATTTGTCCTGGGCACATAGTAAGTTCATATCTAAATCTATATATACACTATTCAGATCCCGACTGCAGAAGAAGTAGTAAACTATTGAAGAATTTGTTACTGACTTGAAACTGGAAACTCAGTCTTGTAATTTTGACACTCTTTGTGATTCTTTGATACAAGACCAAATTGTTATGGGTTGTTATCATGAAAAAGTGAAGGAATGTTTACTTAGAGATGGTGAGCTTACAATAGAAAAAGCTGTTCAGATTTGCTGGCTGCAGATCAGATTCTGATGCAACTGGAAGTGATTAACAGTACTGAATTAAAGAGGCAAAACTGATATAGCAGCAGTGTATACAGCACAGAAACAAGTGCAAGAGTCTCTTTACAGGTTTAATAAGGCAAGTCTTAAAAACAAATGTGAAAGTAAGAACTGCAGCCATCTAAAGAACATTTTCAAGTAATGCATGCAGTAAATGTGGAAAACCGCATTCCTACAGAAACTGTTCAGCTTTTGGTCAGTCGTGCAGATCCTGTAAAAATGTAATAATTTCATTGGATGTTGTATTCTGAAAAAAATTGTACATACTGCAACCAAAATGGAAAATTTAAGCAGTGAAAATGAATTGTATATAGGGGCAACAGAAAAGCAAGGCTTCTCGGACAGAGAAGAGTGGACAATTCAGATAGGGCCCTATGCACAAATGGGGTGGAGTGGCTATGCACGCATATCTTGAGTGATGCACCCATTGTGCCCCCCTGTGCAGCATGCACAAAGGGGGACCCACAGATCCTCCATGTCTGTGCACTATGCTGCGCTGGGGGCATTTTGGGGGTGTGACAGCACTACGTGATGCTCACTAAGCCACGCAGTGCTGGCTGCATGGGTGCAGAGGGTAGCACAGGGTACACCAGGGTAGATCCTGATGTAACCCTCTGTGCACCCCCAGAGACATCATTTGCTGGACCAGGGGACCTGGAATTTGCACTGTGTGGTGATACCCCTGCCACTAGGCAGCTGGTGAGGGTGGGGCAGTGGGTTGGGCAAGTACCCGACATGTATGATTGATGGTAGCTCCAGAATGTTGCGGGGACAGGGGGATCATAGCACATGCCAGCATACAGCAGACATGGGGGTATGGCAGTACAGCCACAGTGTGGCCAGGAAACAGCTGCTGCTGCTGGCATGTAAGCAGCAGGTGGGACCTGACACTGGGGACCTGCAGTGTACTGAGAGGGCACTGTTTGCCTGGATGGGCCAGTGAACTGACCGGCCATAGAAACCGTGTCACATGGGTCTGGGTGCCTAGGCAGCATGTACATCCCCAGACCCATGCATCGCAGAGTGAGAGATCCACTATTGGACCTGGGACAGGCATCACATTGGATGCCCTCCTGGGTCCC
This sequence comes from Neoceratodus forsteri, assembly GCA_016271365.2. Lineage (NCBI taxonomy): Eukaryota > Metazoa > Chordata > Ceratodontiformes > Ceratodontidae > Neoceratodus > Neoceratodus forsteri. The sequence continues at coordinate 1,157,712,978 of CM028130.1, read as the reverse complement.
TGACTCTGCCCTGGCCACCCTGTGGAGTCTTGTATGCTGGGGAGGAGCCACGGACAGGTGGCTGACATTGGTGAATGCCAGTATGGGTGCACCTGTCCGTCAGGTGCAGGATCACGGGTTGAGTACATGGCTTTGCCCCACCCGCTTAGTGCATAGTGCCAATAGATAGTAATGGCTTAATAATGGCTTGACGGTTCAGTACATGATTGATACTGGTGCAGACATAAAATGTACTGCCAGCTTGACAGTGGCTTCTGCTATCAAATAAACCACAGCTCAAAAACAGACTAGTGTTTTTTATTTATTTCTTTATTGAATACTAGGAATAAATAGCTTTGAGCTAGCAGCTCATTTACAAAGCCTCTAAATCAATTTACAGGGATAATAATATACAACAGGGTGTCAGTATACTCTTTTGGATAGTAGGATACCATGTGATATAATTTTCATCGACTTTAGCAAGGCATTCAATGTTACGCCTCATTGGGCCCTTATTCGTAAACTTGAGAAACTTAATATTAATAAATACATAATTAATTGGATTTATAATTGGCTGCATGACAGGACATAAAGGATGATAATGAATGGCATTTTATCTGGCACATTTAGGGTTCTGATCAGGGTACCACAGGGCTCTGTCCTCAGCCCCTGTCTCTTTCAAGCATTTATCACCGATTTAACTAATAATTGTTCAGCATTTACTGCCAAATATGCAGATGATGTAAAAATTGGGGGTTCTTGTTCAAATGCGGATCAAATAGCCACTGTTAAACAGGATCTTGATACCATTTCTGACTTTGTTAATACTTGGGGAATTAAATGAAATGCAACCAAATATAAGGTGATGCATTTGAGACCCCAAAACTTTAATTATCTGTATTCATTAGATGGTTCCATTCTCTGCACTATGACAGATGAGAGGGACCTGGGAATAACCATATCAATGACCTCTCCCATTCAAAACATCTGCAAAATGTAAATTTGTAAATCCAATGAAGTCGTTTGGTCAATTTTTAGCAACATCAAATCTAGAGATCTCAATGTTTTAATGCCTCTGTTTAGGTCATACACTAGACCACATTCTGGAGTATGCTTCACAGCTGTGGTGCCCCTATAAGAAATCTGATGGCAACTCGAGAAAAAGTTAAAGAAAAATTTACCAAGCACATTTCTGGACCTAAATCTGTCTTTTGTATTGTATTGTATGAACATAGATTAGAAACACTTATGCTTATGTCACTTTCAACTAGACACCTTAGAGGCAACCTTCTGTTTCTCTGAGATGTTATTCAGGATTCTTACGTTTGTCTGAGTTAGGACTTGAATTCAAGACATCATCACACAACATCAGTGGTCATCCATTGCAGCTTGTTGGCAAACCGTTTAAACGCACAAGCCAGAAATGTTTTTTTACCCTTCATACTATTGGACCACGGAATAAACTTCCATTAGATGTTGTTATCAATGACACTAGGAACACTTTCAAATACCATCTTGATAAGTTAATCGGTTCTGGTTATAAACTTTTTTATTATTCACTGGCTTAGTTTAAGAGCATCGTGGGCCTCGGCCTACTGGCTCTTTTCCCTCACCTTAGTATGAACCTTAGTATACAAACAGAAAACAAGCAGAAGAAACAAACAAGCAACATATATAAATTCCATTAATTACAACTAATTCCAGAGTTTAACAAATAGAGACTTATCTAAACACAGTACAAACAGGTACCATAGTCAAATGGAGATAATAGGTATGCAGTACATTAAGCTTATTGACAATATCTTACTGTAAAGCTTGGGAGGCAAAAGTGGTTAGGAAGGGCATACAGAGGAGGTAAAGGAGGGAGGTAGAGGAGTAAGAGATTTAATGGCATACAATGGACTAAGTATACCCAGAGTAGGATACTGTATGCTGTACCTGAAGCATAAAGACAAGGTTAGTAAACACAATTTTGTCATTGACACAGGAGACAAATGTCCATTTGGGGGCTAGATACTAGTCAAACACTATTTTCTCCCAGTCCAGTGGCATCTTGTGTCATGCCAGCAAACTGGGTTTGGGAACAACATTGGGTCATCAGGGTGCTGGCATGGGGGGAAGGGTGGGATTAGGATCAAGGGGTAGCTGTCCTCTCCTGGGAGTGGGGTTGCCCTCCTACAGTTCTGCCATTACTGGGTGGAGGCCCAGTGGCAGTGTTGGTGGGTGTCAGGGAACTGGTAGGGTGGGGCATCTCACAGTGCTCAGTGTGCATATGCCTCCACACATGTGCACTTGTGCCAAAAATGCGAGGGTGGGTGGATGGGAAATGCAGAGAAAAAAGTATAAAAAAACACTATTCTATAGAAAGGGTCATGGAACCATGGAATTGGCTGCTCACTGAGGTGGTGAAAGTAAAGAAAATGACATCATTCAAGCTGGGATGGGAAAGAGCAAAAGTTCAAATACAATCTGTGGGAACAGTAGGTGGCATTAAACACTAGGGGGCCAGGTCCTGGGATCTAAGAAGATCTCAGAAACTCATAGACAGACTAGATGGATCCTTGGTATCCTTCTGTCATCGTTTTTCTATGCTTCTATATTTTCTAAGTTGGGTCTGATAGAAATATTATTCAGAATAGAAAAAGGAAATGCCTCCCACTGACAAGATTATGTCTCAGTAATGTAATGTTTCTTAGGGACAGGCAAGTTACCAATTACAGATCAGACTGCAGTTTCTGAGAATGCAGAGCCAGTGATACATGCTTTCTGAAGAGTACCTGCTGCACTGGGAGATAGAATGAGCAAATATTGCAACTTTTAATAGAAATGGATGTAACAGAAAAGGTGGAAGAACCAGCACCCTGGGTTAACTCTTTGGTGATGATAGAGAAAAAGACGGATCACTGTATTTGTGCTGTGATCCAAATGAGTTAAATTCTTGCATTAAAAAGAAGATGTCCACATTCTAACTAGACATGAAATTCTTTGTGAAATGGCAGAGGCTAAGCATTGTTCTTTTTTTAATTTAATATGTTTTATTAAAATGTTCATATAAAGGCAACCAAAAACAAAAAAAAAACACACCCACATACAACAGTGAAAGTAGATAAAGAGAAAGAAGTAAAAAAAAGAAAATGATACATACATAAAGGGAGAAATAATATTAAGTAATGTATAATATAACCTAATCACAGTAACCTAAGTCACTCCCCCCCCCCAGCCTAGACCAGATGACTAACTGGTATCAAACAGAAGTCACAGATTGCCACAGATAATAAGTTTACAAATCTATCATTCCATAAAGATAAAAATATATTAGAGCTGTAAAAGCCTAATGGCAGCTCCATGAAAAGATAAAGTAGGGTGTCATGGAGTGCATTCCTATTATACACTCCCAACAACGATAGTCCTAAAGATTTTGCTAGTAATTTATTAGTGATGAAAAGTTAATGAGGCAAATAAGGGTTGCCATCGCTTTTGAAATACTGCATGGTATCCCAACATGTTTGCAATAATTTTTCTATTCTTTATATATTGATAATTTATCTATTTCATTCTTCTTTAGTTGGTGTATCGACATCCAGCCAATGTCTCAAAATGACTAATTTAGCAGCAACAGCAACTAAAGCTTTCCTGGGACCACATAGTCGACCATGAGTCTTAAAACATAGATTTCAGGAGTAAATGCATCTTGAAGACCCAAAAAGGTTTAAGAGAACCATAAATTTTCTTCCAGAAATCTTGAATCTTATCACATGACCAGGAATTATGTTGGAGACTACATACATAGATACATAGACAGTGTCGGCAGATAAGGGCCTATGGCCCACCCAGTCTGCCCATTTGAGCTTGTAAGTTCAGTTTGTTTTCCTAGAAGTCTGTTGCCCCTTACCCCTGACCTCCAGAATTCCTTTATGTCTATCCCATGCATTCTTAAATCCCGTGATTGTTTCAGCCCCCACCACTTCCTCTGGCAGGGTGTTCCACTTGTCCACCACCCGTTCTGTGAAGAAATTCTTTCTCATGTTTCCTCTGAATCGTCCTCCCTCCAACTTCATCCCATGCCCTCTAGTCCTGGAACATCTTTTAGCTTAAAATAGTGTTTTCCTGCACCCTGTTCCTCCCTGTAAGATACTTGTATGTCTCTATCCATCCCTCTCTCTCTCCTCTCCTCCAGGGAGTACATGTTCAGTTCCTTCAACCTGTCTTCATAGGACTTGTGATGCAATCCATGGACCATCTTTGTTGCCCTCCTCTGAACCTTCTCTACCCTGTCTATGTCCTTACGTAGGTATGGTCTCCAGAACTGTACACTGTACTCCAGGTGGGGCCTCACTAGTGTCTTGTATAGTGGAATTATGACCTCCCTTTTCCTGCTGGTGATGACCCTGCCTATACATCCCAGCATCCTATTTGCTTTACCTGCTGCCTTGTCACACTGTTTCCCTACCTTGAGGTCATCAGAGATGACAACCCCAAGATCCCTTTCCTGCTTGGTGCATGCTATATCCTCGCCCCAACTGATATATTGTGCCAGGGTTTTTGTGCTTCATATGCATTATCTTGCACTTCTTTGCATTGAATTTCAACTGCCAAACCCCTGACCATTCTTCAAGTTTCTGCGGGTCGCTTCTCATTCTGTCTACACCCTCTGGTGTGTCTGCTCTGTTACAGAGCTTTGTGTCATCAGCGAACAGTGAAATTCTGCCTTCTAGGTCCTGCGCAATGTCACTGATGAAGATGTTGAATAGAACCGGTCCCAGCACTGATCCCTGTGGTACCCCACTGGTCACTCTTCCCTCTGTGGAGTGACAGCCATTTACCACCACCCTGTGTCCTGCCACCCAGCCAGTTACCTACCCACCACACTACTGTCCTGCCCACACCCATATTCCCCAGTTTGTGTAATAGTCTTCTATGTGGCACAGTGTCAAAGGCCTTGCTGAAGTCCAGATAGGCCATGTCCACTGCCACCCGATCCACCTCCCTAGTCACCCAGTCAAAAATTCAACGAGGTTGGTCTGACATGACCTCCCCTGGTGAAACCATGCTGCCTTGGGTCCTGTAGTCCATTGACAACCAGATGTTTCCACCAATCTCTCCTTCAGTAGTGCTTCATGATCTTCCCCACTACCGAGGTGAGGCTGACTGGTCTGTAGTTCCCTGCTTCCTCTTTGTTCCCACTTTTGTATAAGGGGACTACATCTGCTGTCCTCCAGTCTTTGAGGTACCTCCCTGTTTCCAGTGATCGGCTAAACAGGATAGCCAGAGTTCAGCCACCACCTCTCTTAGTTCTTTGAGACCCTGGGGTGCACCCATCTGGCCCCATTGTTATCAACTCTTATTACTTCCAGTTCCTTCAGGACCCTTTCTCGTGTAAAGGGACTTGTGTCCATTTCTGCACCATTCTCACCCTTGTACTCCTTCAGACCCATTACCCTCCTCTTCCTCAGTAAAGACTGAGCAGAAATACCTGTTCAATATGTCAGCTTTACTCTTGTCATCCTCCACATGCCCCATCCTCCCCTTCAGTCTCACTATCCCTCCCTTTGTCTTTCTTTTTTCACTTATGTACCTGTAAAGGTTTGTCCCTCTACCCACTGATTTTGCAATGTGTTCTTCTGTCTGAGCTTTGGCTTCCTTACTGACCTCCCTGCCTCCTTTGCTTCTCCTGGTACTTCTCCCTATCCCCTTCTGCCAGTGTCTTTTTGTATTGCCTGAATGCAATCTTTTGGCTTTCACTTTCTTTAGCTACCTCTTTGGAAAACCATAATGGTCTCCTCTTCCTTTTCTCTTGCTAACCTGCTTAATGCATACTTCTGTTGTTCTTGTAATCCCATTTTAAATACTGCCCACTGTTTCTCAACCCCTGATTCCTGTCCCATTCCCTTAATGCCTCTTTCAAGTATCTCCCATTTTCCCAAAGTCTGCCCCTAAAATCCAGGATACATGTTTTTGTGGTTTGGTTCTGCTCTTTCTGTGATTTCAAACCACAGTGACTGGTGGTCACTGTTTCCCAGGTGCTCCCCCACTGTTACCCTATCACACTGTCCCTGTTTGTGAGCACAAGGTCCAGTATTGCCTTCTGGGGGCACTACCCTCAGCCTCCACACATTTTAACATAAGTTTGAAGTTCCTTGCACATTTTATACAATTTACTGTGGGTGAAATATAGGTTGTGTATAATGTAATATTGGTGTAGCTGTATTCTGTCCTCTTTAACATAAACATGTATAGTATATTCCACCAGACCCTATGCCAACCTGCCTCATCAAGAGAAAGTTCAAAGGTGGATTCCCAGTATCAACAGCCAACATAACCTATTTGGGGATCCCATGTTTGAAGAGCAGAACGTACTGTATTTCTGATATTTGACATGGTGATCTCACCAATGTAGTCAGTTAGGAAAAAATCTCACCCATTTTCTTTGACCAAAGTGGTGGACCCAAATAACTAGATATGCAGTGCTGCATCTGCATAAGTTTGAAGCAGGCCAAGGCTGTTACATGGTGGGATTGTTGAAACAGCTGAAGGAAAAGAAAGGAGTGATCACTTACAAAATCTGGCACCATAAGCGTGGATAATCCCAGCCAATAATGTGGTCATAAAAATTGCCAGCAATGTGAAAATTGGGATTCTGAAAAAGGGGTTGGCCAAGATCTTTACCTGTCTCAAGGTGAAACAGACAGCAGAGTTGTTTATGTATTTCTGATGACCAAAGGAAGGGTTCTCGTTGCAACCCAGTAGGCTTTTTGGACAGAGAACTATAAAGTAATGAAACAGGATTAATACCCATTTCCATACAAGAAGTCTATTCAATTTGGAGCCATTGTGTTACATAGTTATAGCTTGAATTCTCCTGCAAAGAGCCCCATGAAAATATATGCTAGCATGTGAGGCTAAATACTATAGCTGAAAGTAGGGTAGACAAAAGCCACCTCTCTCTTTGGAAGGGGAAAGTTTGGAATAAGTTTTATGCTGAGCTTTTCCCTTCCAGAGAAAGGTAAATATGGTTGAATGTAACATTTTAAACCAAGAGAGTGGTACATCAATGCTAAGCATTTGACTGGGGTATAATAAATGGGACAAAATTTTCATTTTCATTTGTTTATTCAACCCCATAATATAAAGGGTAATGAGTTCCACCATCTAAGTTCTTGAATGATCATCCTGAGCATGGGACCAAGATTCATACTCTTCAATTTAGGCAAAAATGAGATAGGTGTTTGCCCAAATAAAGAGCTGGGAAGAAGACCATTGGATGCCAAAGTGTAAAAATCTGTTGTATGAAAACTTGTGTGTTAAGTGGGAAGACACTTGTTTTGCTAAAAATTAACTTATAGCCCACAAAACTACCAAAAGAAGCAACAATATACAAAACTTCAGGAATAGAGTCTTTGGGGTAGAGAACATGAAAAAGAATATCATCCACATAGGCTGATAATTTAAATTGGTTGTCTCCTAACTGGATTTTTCTAATTATGGGTATCATTTTTAACTTTATTATAAGGGTTCAAATACAAGTTAATTATAAATCTGGATGGGGACAATGCTGATGCGTCTCACTAACAGTATAGGTTCTGAATATAAACCATTACAGGAAATTCTAGCTGTCTGGTTAGTATGCAGAGTCTTTACCCATTGGATAAAAGATGAAAGAAACCATAAGAGTGTAGAATATGAAAAATACTTCCAACCAACTCTTCTGAAAGCTTTTCAGTGTCCTGAGAGACTCAGCTGTTGGGGCCCCAGCTTCACCTGGCACTGCTATAATATGAACCACTTTCCTCAAGTGATCATTAGATAGTTTGTCTGACTTGAAGTCAACTTGCTCCAGGCCTCAAGTGGTCATTAGATAGCCTGCCTGAAATGAAGCCAACTTCCTCCAGGCCTATTAAAGGAGCCTATACTTTCTAAAGTACAGTATATTAGTCAAGATCTGGGCAAGAATCTTCATGCCAACATTCATTAGCGAGCTAGTGGTTTCTGTAACAGTACAATCAGAGATCCAATGCTCATACAGCCAATTGAAGATGTCTCTTAATGGGACTACTAATTATTTTTGAAAACATTTATAAAATTCTGCCGGAAAACCATCTGGCCCAGGAGCCTTTCCCACTGACAAGGCCTGTATAGCTTGTTCCACCTCAGCCACCCTAATGGGTCCATCCAGCAGTGCCTCCTGGGCTTCAGTTAAATGAAGCAGAGGAAAATCACACAGGAAATTCTCAAGCATATCCACAGTGTCTTGATCTGGCTGGTCAGCAGTATATAAATTCTGATAAAGTCATTTGAATCAAGCAGCTAATTGGCAGGAATTTCTTATTAAGGGGGACTGATTAGTGTCCTGAACCCCAAACAATGACTTGACAGGCTTCTATCTGCCAAAAGATGAAGAACATGCATTCAGACCACATTTTCTCTTTGATCCTGCTATTGGACCTTGGCCCTGAAATAGCCAATTTGGCTTTTTCACTAGTCAATTTGGCATATTTTGCCCTCAAAGTGTTTAGCCATCTTCAAACATGGTCAAGAGAAGCAGAGCTAAGACGTTTCTCAACTGTGCACATTTCTTGTAAGAACGAGGAGGAAGTTTGGTCCCGCCACTTTTTCCAGATTGTGACAAGGCAAATGGACTCACCATGAATAAAACATTTGGTTGCAGATCATAAGGGGATAGTGTGGTATGGGTAACAGTGAGGTAGCATCTGGGGAATAGTGACCACTGGTCACTGTGGTTTGAAATCACAGAAGGAGCAGAACCAAACAACACAAAAATGCATATCCTGGATTTTAGGAGGGCAGACTTTGGAAAAATGGGGACATGCTTGAAAGAGGTACTAAATGGAACAGGGAGGAAATCAGGGGTGGAGGAAGTGGACAATATTTAAAACAGGGATTACAAGAGCAACAGAATTATGCATTAAGCAGGTTAGTAATGGGGAAGGAAGAGAAGGTCATTATCATTTTCCAAAGAGGTAGCGGAGAGAGTGAAAGCCAAAAAGATTGCACTCAGGCAGCACAAAAAGTTGCAAGCAGAAGGAGATATGAAGAAGTACCAGGAGCTGCAAAGGGAGCCAGAGAGGTCAATAAGAGAATACAGAGCTCAGACAGAAGAACACGTTGCAAAATCAGTGGGTAGATGGGACAAAAACTTTTACAGGTAAATAAGTGAAAAAAGAAGGTCAAAGGGAGGGATAGTGAGACTAAAGGGGGGTGAGGCCCACCTGGAGGATAACAACAGAAAAGCTGACATATTGAACAAATATTTCTGCTCAGTCTTTACTGGGGAGGAGGAGAGTAATGGGCCTGAAGGGAGTACAAGGGGTGGGAATGGTGCAGAAAAGGACACAAGTCCTGTTACAAGGGAAAGGATCCTAAAGGAACTGGAAGGAATAAGAGTTGATAAAGCAGTGGGGCCAGCTCGGGTGCACCCCAGTGTCCTAAAGAAACTAAGAGAGATGGTGGCTTAACCTCTGGCAATCCTGTTTAGCCAATCACTGGAAACACAGGAGGTACCCAAAGACTGGAAGACAGCAGATGGGCATGGGGTCATAATGCCGCAAGACATTATGCTGCAGCAATATACTGGGCTGCTAATATAGTGCAAAACATTGCATGCTGCATAAGTCTTGTTTTTGTGGGGGCTCTGTCCTGTTATGGGGGACTGTGCCTGATCTAATGATATATATATATATATATATATATATATATATATATATATATATATACAGTATATGATTTATTTGCGGGAAATCATGAAAGAGGTCAGGAAACAGCAAAGGTAACTTCACTATGGCATGAGCAGCTGATTAGAATTGCTGTCAATCTTTGGACTCTCTACATCCAGGAGGTAGGTTATAACATACAAAATTGAATCTATGCAGCCAAAAGTCAACTCTTAATTTTGCAGAAGGTCACCCTCTGGGATTGAACCTGTAGGGTGAGGTTTTGAAAACTGTAGATACATCTGCCCTCCCAATAAAGCTCCTTTATATCCCACAATATAGACATAATATAAGCCTTTTCTATATAGTTTAACAATCTGAAAATCATGGAATGGGACAATCTCCATCTTGCAGTAAAGTTCTTAAGGAGCAGGGAGGTTGTGCTGTAATATAGACCAGACTACATGGAGAAGGACCAATAAGTTTCAATAGCAGTTTCTACACAAAAGAGATGGCATCAAGCACTACAGCATGTTCTGGCAAGCACACCAGCATCAAGTTGTTTTGGTGACTTCAACCCTCTACATCTTATCTTCAGTCTTCCAACTTGGCAAGACTTTTGTGGAGGATGTTAATATCAAGTTCAAGCAACTCAAATCAATTTTCTGTGGAACTGACTCAAACCTCCATATCTTGGACCCATCAAAAAAGTTAATCCAGGGTAGGCCACATGGAATGCACTTCACAGCAAGATCCATAATAAGGAATGGAGGCTTTCCCAATCTTAGAAAAAACAATCTCTAGTTAGGACATCCGATGAAGGGGGTTCTGGGTGAGTCCACATGTGATATGTTTTATGCTGTATAGGACTTTCTGTCCTGCAGCTAAACTCTGATCCTCTTGAACAGGCTTCAAGGGTGTGGATGATGCAGTAACATTGTCCTCCATGTCCCAAGCACAAAGGGACCAAAAACATTGCACCAACTGAAAATCCTGAGTTCCGATAAACAAAACAAAACAAAAAAATAAATCAAATGGAGGAAAAGGTGGTTTTAAACTAAAGGTGCCATGCAGCTGGAGTGGGATGCAATCACTTGAAGAAGTGCATCACATAACTCCAATACTACTTAATATTGGATGCCCCTTCAGGATTCTGGAAAATACCACTGACACCTTAAAGTGCTTGCTTATGTACTTTTAACACTCCCTATAGAAGATGATGTTTTAAAAGATTGCCATTTGGCATTGTTCCAGACCAGAAAACTTTCATAGAACAATGCAACATCTGGTGGAAGGCAGAGGAGTCAAAGGTTACATTGATGACATTTGGATCTGGGACAGGACAACTGAAAAACATGATTACAGGTTGAAAAAATGTTACAGTTGCCTGAGAAAAATAATTTAAACAGAATAAACAAAAGTGGCAGATAAAGAAAACAGAAATCCTGTACATATTGTAGGTGAAATTCTTTCAGCTGAAGGTGTAAAACCTGATGCAGCCAAGGTGCAAGCAATGCACAGGATGCCAGAGCCAAAGAATAAAAAAAGATTTACAACATTTTCTGGGAATGGTAAACTACTTTGGAAAGTTCATCAACAACATAGCAGATACATGTGACCTGAGAATACTACTTGTGAAGTCAAGTGAATGGTCATAGACTGAGGTACATGACCAAAAATATAAAGAAATAAAAACACTTTTGACAACTGCAAAAACTTTGCATTATTTTAATATCACTTGTCACTTGTCTGACAAAAGTTTCCTGAGATTCCTTGAAGGATGGCACAGGAGCTATTCTTTTACAGTGGATAAAAAAAAGGTGGAGACATGTTGCATATGCATCCAGAGCATTCAACAAAGCAAAATACAGATATGCTCAATTTGTTGGCCAATGCATTAAGAGGTGACATGTTTCATAACTATATTAAACCACTAATCACTATTTTAATAAAAGACTTATGGCAGACACCACCATGGATACAAAGACTTTGAATCAAACTACAGAAGTATGATTACTAGCTAGAATGCACATCTGATTACGGCTGATGCTCTGTCCAGAACATGGGATGAAACTCAAAGAATCAATTATCAAAATTTGGAAACAGAAGTAGATGTTCACATTGACAGAATAAAAAATTCATGTGCTGTCTTGGCACAGATGTGGAAAAAATTGCAATCTGCAACTGCAGTTGATGAAACTTTCCAATCAGTAGTAAAAGCAATGCACAGTGGATGGAAAAGACAGTAAAAGCCACACAAGTATGTGTCACTTCAGGCTGACCTATCTGTGGTGGATGGAGTATGACTGAAAGGTGATAGAATTGTAGTTCCCAGTACACCAAGAAAGGACATGTTACAGAAAATTCATGAAAGTCATATGGTTACTGAAAAATGTAAACATAGAGTAATAGATGTATATTGGCTTGGGATCACTAAAGATGTGGAAAATATGGTTCTGGCTTGTTTCATATGTCAGAAATACAGGCCTGCACTGCAGAAAGAAACTTTAATTTCAGACTCAAAAAGTGCCAACGTTTCGGAAAAAGTAGGTGAAGATGTGTTTACTCTAGAAGGCAGAAAGTACATGGCTGTGAATGATAAACTTTCTTGTTACCCGGAAAGTTGTTAAACTTAAGATACTCACTTCTAGCCAAGTGATACTAGAGCTTAAAGTAATTATTACAAGATCTGGCATACCACAAATTATAAAGACGGATAATGGACTTCAGTTTGCAAGTGCAGAATTCAGAGTTTTTCCAAATCTTATGGTTTCAGTCTTATCATTTTTAGAACTACAGCTCCACAAGGAAATGAGTTAGTACAATGTGGAGTGAAAATGAAATAGAAAATAGACATAAAGCAATTCTAGTCAGGGTAGGAGGAAGTAGGCTGTTGGTTAACTAGGATCTGCAGCTTATCCATTAGGTAGGGAAATGGGCAGACTAGATGGACTAAGCGGCCCTTATCTGCCATCAAATTCTATGTTTCTATGTTTCTAAATCATTAAGACTTTACTGAACTAAGGCTACAGATGCAAACACTGATGGCTCCATGTCAAAATGGCCATGAAATAATGACATGTACAAGAACCATGATGGTAAAATGGCGAGTCAACAGGATGACTGGAATTTGTGGCATCTGCAGTTACGGCAACATTTGCTTTCTGCGGGGGGCTTTGCCTACCCCCTTACTTATATATCTAACTCTGAGGTCTTAGCATCTTTGGGAGGGCCAACAAATATCCCGTAACTGCAGTCACTGCAAATTCGGTCACCCTATTGATTCTCATCATTTTGTCATCACTGCTATTGTACTTGCTCTTATTTCATCATTATTTTGATGTGCTACCAAACTGACACATCAACTGCTTTACTAAATTACAGAGCAACACCATTAGAATGTGACAAATCACTTGCTGAATTGCTCACAGGTCACCAGATTCATACCAGATTACCTAAGTCAAATGACAGTGAAAGTATACTGAGAAAACGGACTTCACAATTTAAAGAGCTAGTGTACAGTGATGTGTTCAGAACTTTCTAGGTAGTGGAATCACTAGTTTGTTGTAGTGTGGGCATTTAATTTGATTGTTTGAGCTAATTCTTACTTTTTGTTGTGTGAAAGTTCAGGTCCAGTATGATTTTGCTGCTGAATGAGAAATGGACTGGCCACCGCACAGCAGTGGTAGTTAAATAGTAAGAGGAAAGCTGTCAATTATAAAACCATGACTCTGAAAGGGACAGTACATCTACACTGTTATTTGAGCCATCTACATCTCTTTTTGCCTTTTTTTTTAATTCCTTTAAGATGTGTTTAACTCCACACTTTCATAGTTACTGGTATTGGCACACTTTTGCTTTTTCTATTTTTCTTTAATTTGTAGATGCTGAACAGAGAGAGTGCAGAGCTGTGAAGCTGTGAACAAAATAATAATCGGTCACATAATCTGATGCAGTTTTCAAAAGAGAGGGACAGTTTTGTATTGTGTTCTAGCAGTGTCACCATAAATGAATGGTGTGTAGTTGTGGTGGATACTGCTAGGTAATGCCTATGTGGTTTCTGTAATTCTGTTACAGGCAGTACGAGAAAATGATCAAATGTTCACCGTGCTCGATGGAACATAAAGAAAAAAAATTGCCAGGACAAACAAACCACACAGGATTCTCAGTACTTATGGAATCCAATTACAGCATCCAATATTTTGAGCTGATCAGAAGCTCTGCCACACCTTACGAATAGTCATATATTTATATCAATACAACAGTAATCAATGATGGTGAGTCCGTTGTTCCATGCTGCCTGTGACAGAATAACAGAAACAGGGAAGTGTGAATGGCACAGGGAGAGGTTGAAAATGTTGGTGATTGGGTGGGATAGTTCCAGCAGGGCCAGAGAGACCAGCATCATATCAATGGTGTCACTTCCACTGCTGTGGTAGTAGGTCCATGATACTGGTAGTAGTACCACAAAAGCATGCCCCTGGGCATTCATTTATGGCACTGCTACTAATACCCTTGAGTGTCTTATTGTGCTTAAAATGCATAAAGTATTACAAATAATACACATGAAACTTATGCAATTGAATTTATTTGTTGATTTTTAAACTGTTGTAATGAGAAAGCAAATAATCTCAAAACATGGAGGGAGGCTTAAACATAATGCTGGTCATTTTTATTGAAAATGCAGGTTGCAAGTTGTGAAAGTCATGCTTGTTTGTTGTTACAAAACTGAAATTCTAGTTGGCAGACTGATATGCTAGATCAGTGGAACAGATGGTATAGAAACCTTTTGTAGGTGTTGCTAGTGTGATTAAACATGGCTTCTAGCCAATCCAAATTCATCATTGTTCCCCACCCATTTCATAACTGATGGTATTAAAGTATTTGTCATTCAATTCTCTAAATCACAAAATATTTTCAAGGCTCAAGTGGGATCTGGGGGTCTTTCAATAGATCCAGTGCCATTACAGAACCCTGGAAGTGCTAGCTCCACTCTGAGTCCATTGAGAAATGTTCCCCAACTTGGCAACCTATACAAAGAGCCCCCATCTCCTACTCTTAGAAACAATGCACCCATAGCCTTTGTGGGACTTAAAGAAAAGGTCTTACAACCATAATATGTCTATCAAGGGGACTAGTTAGAGCCTCAGTAGCCTTTCAGATACACAACAGAAACAATAAAAGGGTATAATCTTAGTCATCCATGTGGTTATGACCAGCTCATCACTATGTATAGGCCCCAGCCATTGGCATTATTTATCAGCACAAGTGTCCTTTCTCCAAGCTGCAGAAATCTAATGTTTCTCCTCTGTGTGTCTGTGTCCTGCCATGCTGCATTTATAGTGTATGTTGGGGGAAGGTAGCTCAGTTCTTACTAGTGCTGTTGCAAAACAATATCTGGTCAGATCCACCACAGCTGCATAATAAAGTTAGTGAAGTTGTGTGGAATTGTTAAGGAGGTATGGAGAAACAACACTATAATTATGTAAGTAGTAAGATTGGATATATTATGTTTGGCCGTAATGCATCAGCCCGACTTTCATAATCCTGACCCCGGGCACCCGAAACATGGTTGCTTGACATTGGGATTTTACCTGTGGCAAATGTTTCAGGGGGCTTTGCCCCCTCACACCCCCTGTACTTAAAGATTCTAACTCTGCTGGGGGTAAAATCTCGATGTCAGGCAATCGTGTTTTGGGTGCCTGGGATTAGGATTATAAGAGTCAGTCTGATGCATTTCGACAAATCAAATGGATCTGTTTCTGTTCTAAGGAAGGCATACACATTATTAGAAAAATATATGGAGGCATACATTTTAATGGAAGGAATAGGAAGCAATATAGGTTTACAAAAGAACCCCAGAGCAAATGCTACTGAGGTGTGTGTTATCCCAAATGATACTGGCCAAACAGTCGAATTTTAAAGAAAACACAATTGCACATACCCCAATAATGCAAAGCATCATGGGAAACATATGCAAATCCCCATGATGGTACAGAAGGTGGCAGTGCATGAAAAAGAAATGGCTGGCATATGTTCAGCCATGGGATTTTAGGTTTTGTCCATGAGGTAATTAGTTATATTTAAGCAATGTGTTGATGTCAGGAAGTCAGGTGTAATGATGAACTGTTAGCAGAGAAAATGTGATAGTAACTTTCAGAGGGGGTCACTTTTGATAAGGGTAAGGTAGTTATGCTTGTGATAATGGGAACATTAGGAAAGTATGAGGTATATGCAGAAGCAGAGTACAACTATGCACAGTTTCATCAGCATATGCTCAGAGTGCAGACAAATGCGATATGCAGCTTTGTTTTAGAAATAGGTAAAAATAGCGATACATGCAATTGATAGAAAGATAATTACATAGACAAACAGAGGAGAGGAGTGAGCGGAGAGAGAGAGAGAGAGACACAGACAG
Organism: Neoceratodus forsteri; assembly: GCA_016271365.2. Taxonomy (NCBI): domain Eukaryota; kingdom Metazoa; phylum Chordata; order Ceratodontiformes; family Ceratodontidae; genus Neoceratodus; species Neoceratodus forsteri. Next base: position 1,157,696,913 of record CM028130.1, on the reverse strand, counting down.
ACTGACAGGCAGAGTAGGAATGGCAGTTAATTATTGAAGTGATGCTGACCCCACCCCCATCATTCAGAGATGGACAGGTATTGGGGTGTACCTTTGGGTCATTGCCTATAATGCTCACGCCATTTACCTCACCTCACCCTACCCTGCAGACACAGACAAGTGCCAAGGTGTGCCTTGGGGAGTTCAAGCTTTACCTTTACCCCATTCCATAAGGAAATACACTGAAATTGGTACAGTACTGTATAAGAAAATGGAATGAACTTTGGGGCTGAAGAGTCAAATGCACACCTCAATACCTGTCACTGGCTGCAAGGTGGGGATGAGGGTGGAATGGCATGAGCATTACTGTTGACAATCTCATCACACCCCTTATGCCAGTCTGTCCCTACAGCGCAGGGTGTTATGGTCAGAAACCCTAATACTCTTGGCATTGTTATGTGACTTCTTAGCCTAGCAACAGCATTTAATGCATTACATTATAAGGACAAGTAGATGTTTTAATGTATGGACAGGCATTGGGTGTGCATTGTACTGCTGCTTACTACACCAACATCATGAACCATAAAACAGATGTCTGCTATAACTAGAGAGCAGTATAGCACAGTGGTTTAAGGGGCTTAGCTGTAATTCTGGAGATCTGGGTTTGAATCCCACAGTCCCCACTTGCATACTGGGTAACCCTGAGCAAGTCACTTAACTTCCATGCTCCCAGGTTGTCCCTGTAAACAAGCTTTCAGCTTAGTGTGTGACTCTTGGTAAAACAATTGAAAGAAAAAAACACATTATATTATTTTTCCTGCTTTATTTTGCTACTACAAGCTTTGACTAATACATCCATCCTTAAATGAACTTCTTAAAGCTTATGTGTCTGTGACCTAGGCAGAACTACCCTTAGGCCCAGATATTCAAAGGGGTTGATCCTGGTGCAACAGATTTGTGCTGGCACGATCTCACATTGTGCCCTGGCAGGATATTGAAAAGGATGCCTGGTGCAGTGCAACTCCCAATGCACTGGTGCACAATGCAATGGTATGCAGTGCAGATGCAGGGGGCATGCCCATGCATATGTGGCACATCCCGATATTCAGCCTGGGATGTGCAGTGCATATGCTGGTGCAATCCTGCATTGTGCCAAATAGAGGGGCTCAAAGTTGAGCCCTTGCAGAGTAGGAACAACTCCCGGCCACCCAAGGGCTGGCTGCAGTATTGCAGGATGCAACACAGTAGCCCAGCCTCAGGTGGCCACCTGCCCACCCAGAACACTGTCCACAAGCACATACTGAACTCAAACCCCTGCCCATAGCTGCAATTGTGTGGTATATGTATATAAAGAAATCCCTGGCAGTCTAGTGGCCCTCCCAGTCCCGATTCCCAGAGAATATTGTACAAGTCCATCCTTGGTGGTCTAGTGGTCCCTCCTCCCACCCGATTCCCCGATACATTTTACGTACGAGTGACGGGTTACTCCCACCTTATGAATATGTATGTATTTTTGTATAAGAGTAAGTGTGTGTGTTTGAACCAATCAGCTCTGAGGAAGCCTTCTTGGTGAAACGTCAGCTGATTAGCATACGCTTTCAGCATGTTGCTGCTGGCAAGCAATGGCTGTGGAAGCACTCAGTGAGTGCTGGCATGTATTTTGTTTGTAGCGTATTAAGTCGAGTGCCTGTCCACCTATTTATTTAGTACATTTTAAACTGCAATGTCTTTTTTGCACCTGTTTATATTTAATAAAGGCCATTTGGATACAGCAAGGTAAGCTGTGCGCTTCATATAGTTTGTAGTTACAAATGGGGCACGGGTCAGTGCAGTAGCGCTTTGAAGCCTAAGTTGCTTCTATTCCCATTTCTTATGTGTGGGCTACTTACGATGATCAGGGACTAGGGAGGGAGGGAGGGTGGTCCACTAGACTACCAGGGGATGCTGTAATTTACATTTACCGCAATAGCAGCAATGGGTGGGAGGGTGTTCAACTAGACCACCAAGGATGGTCATAGTAACATATATCGGGGAAATGGGGACTTGGGTGGGAGAGGGCACCCCTAGACTACCAGGGATGGTCATGTATAAAATATATCGGGGACTGAGGGAGCTATAGACTACCAGGGATTTCCTTTCCATCATATACCACGTGATCGAGGCTATGGGGCAGGGGATGCCCCGGGATCCGAACAGCACACGTCATGCTGTGCAGGGCACCAGGCATAGGTGGCCTGGCTGCCCTGTGCAAGGCATGCAAATGGAGCTATAAGTACATGCAAATGGCCCCATTTGTGCCTTGCATGTATTATGGCCTCATTTGCATGCCCCTGCTGAATATCACCAGTGATGCACTTAGCGTAACTGCACTTGCACTGGCGCATCCCTATGCTCCCTATCTGTGGCTTGTGCTGGCACTATGCCACTGTGTCATGCACAGTATGTGCACTGGCCCTGCCATATTCAATAGTGCTGTGCCATGGCATCCCTGATGAATATCACTGGACCTGACCCCAGTGCATCACAGTTGCACTGCACCCAGGCTTGCGCCACTGCCTGGCACAGTCTGAATATCTGGCCCTTTAAAGTCTTACACAATAAATAAATAAATAATCAGAATAACTTATTTCAATAGCATCTCCTTCCTTTCAGGTGCCCATGACACTATGTATATATTTATATCTTTTAACTCCAAATCACTAAACCTAGTCAAATGCACAAAATACAAGACTTTATTCTCTTCACACATTACTGCTAAACTTCAGGTCCCAGAGAGATAAAATGTAGAGCTTCCCCTAGCTATTTGGATGGGTGCTTCAGCTGTGTGTGTGTGTGTGTGTGTGTGTGTGTGTTGGGAGATATAAAATGCTTTAAGAAACAGACACTCTAATATCCAATATGGGATAGTCTTCTTTGGGTGACATATTTTAGTCCTTTGTGGGCTTATACCTTAATTATCATTCTTGTGTTGCAAGTGCTTGCTTTCCTCAAGTGCTGTCATTTCAGGATACAGTTTCACAAGTGCTGTATAAGGATGCAGTTTCAGGCACTCCTTAATTACTTTTTCTTTCCTTCTGAACCTTAAGCTCCGATGCCCCAGGCAGCTCTGATAATGAGTTGTTCCAACATGATAGATCCAACTCATGCCCCTCCCACATGAACCAAAAATTAGGTGGGGGTGGATCTTTAGGAGCTTCTCAGGTGGAGGTGGCAGTGGATCTTAACCCCCCCCCCAAAAAAAAACTAATGCTGTCTCCAACTACTCTGGTTCCAGTTCTCGATTCCCATTTAAAAAGAAATGAGTTCCTGCAACCATTGACTAACATAAAAGTGTATTTATTTGAGGGCGGAAAGCATTTCTTGAAGGAGGTTAATGCAGAGGAGACTATTTACATCTTCAGCCAGTTCCATGGACAGAAAACATGACATCAGCCCTTTTGTACATGCAAAACATCTGCAGGCTCCACCCACTGCAGCTGTAAAAAGACTACTCCCATACACTGCTCTACAGTACCTGCCTTATTTCTGGTTAATGCTTCAGTAGCTCCATAGTTCTGGGTTGGGTTAGGCTGGGCAGTAGTAGGGCTGATGGAAACATGTCCTTTTAAATGGATGTGTTTACAGAAGCCCCATGTCTGACCAGCATTGGACACCCTTCTAGAACAACACAGCCACTGAAGGCTTAATCAGCAGACTTGGCAATAGAGTGCAACACATGGGAGTGTTTGGCTTCATGCTTTAACATCATTGGCACTTGACAACCAACATCAGGATCAGGACCTGGGCCATGTCGATCCCCACACAAACTGACCAATGTAAAGACTAAGACAGTACATGCAAGGGGGAAGGGGTGGTGATTTTGACCCAACATTTCCTCTTGAATGCAGTGGGATCAAGAGGGGAGTATTAGATGAGTGGAGTATTTATTTATCTTATCCTTTTCTCTGCTCGATAGAATTATTGCACAGTGCCTAGCCCCCTGCCTCAAGAATCCTCACCCCACTATTCTAGCCAAACTTACATCAACAATTCACCTCCTATTCAACTTATTCATCTCATGCAAAAAAAGGATGCCTACTACCTTGGGGTCTGTACCCGAACCTCCCTGCACTTGTTATGTAGGATTAGCGTAAATACCATGAGGCCTACACTTCTTAAAGTTAACTCCAGCCATACACTTGTCCCTACTCCTTCTTCTAGCTGGTAACAAGAAGTCTCTGGCACTCAGAGTCGTCTATCTGCTTCTGCCCTTACAGTTGAGGGAAAAGGCATCAAAATTGCTCATTTAAGCTTCAAAAGCCTCCGGCCTAAAATTGCTGCGATTCAGGTACAGCAACTAATCTCAACCAGGACATCCTTGGCATAACAGAAACTTGGTTGAAGCCTGGTGTATATAACAACATGAAATTGATCTCCCTGGCTACTCCTGCCACAGGCATGACCGTTTAGGGAGAAGGGGGGAGGTGTCTTAATATATGTTAAGTCTAAATTTCATGTCACTTTTCTCTCTTCTCCCCCTGGCATGCCTCCCAATGAAGAATCTTTATTTATCTCACTAACTTTAGGCAATGTTAAGAAACTGCTTATTGGATTATTTACCTACCCCCTTGGAATGCCTCAAATGAACTGCCTTCCTTATGTTGGCATTGTCAACTCCCCCCATGACACAGTAATCTGTGGAGATCTCAACATTGATTGGCTGTCCCCCACAAAAACAAGGCCCATAACTAGACTGTGGCACAAAGTTCACCCAACTTATCTCCTTGCCCACAAGACACAACTCCAAAACAGGTACTGCAATGCTGTTGTATTGGTTACTATCTAATTGCCCACATAGGATCAAAACAGTCAGTGTTTTACCAGATTGTATTAGTGAAAACTCTCCTACCTACTGTGTGTGGCGTAATAATTTTGATGCCCCGTCACCCATAATACATAAATCCAGGAATATGTCTCAATTTAATGTAGATCATTTCTCAATGTCTATTAGTAATGCTGATTGGACACCCATTACTCGCCTCCCCTCAATAGACCAGGCACTTGATTATTTTATCCTTACCTTTAGAAACATTATCAACAGACATGCTCCATTTACTAGACATAGATCTAAGAGTATAAATGCCCTGGCTCTCTACTGAAATCAGGATCTTCATGAAGTCGTGATGCAGCCTGGAAGACCTATAAACACAGCTTCCTTCATTCTGATTGGCTATATCATCGACAGCTGAGATATAAGTGTAAAAATAGGATACAGGGTGCTAAATGTACATATACCTCCTCACTTCAGACTGAGAATCTCAGCAAGGCAAAGAATTCTGGAAACAGTAATTCTTGATCAAAACAAATTGACCCAGTGTCCAAGCTCCAAATCATCTGGTGGCCACCTCCTTCAAGATCTCCCATCCATTGCAGAAGGAATTAATCAGTTCTGCACTGACCTTGATAGGTACACAGCTCACCTGCCACCAGTCTTGTATTTCTCTATCCCTACTGAGCTTCATGCTGCTTTTGGCTCCCTCCCCCATTTCCACCCCAAAATAGCCACTAGAAGAGAAGTCCTCAGGCTGTTATCAAATCTCAAGTCAGAGAGCTCCCCTGGCCATGACACATTTGAACCCAGGTTTCTCAAACTAGGGGAAGCAGCACTCACCACACCTGTCTGTGAACTTCTAAATAGATCCATCATCTCTGGTGAAGTGCCAAGTCTTTGGAAAGTGGCTGTGGTGGTCCCCCTCCATGGGGGGGCCCATGCTATGGAAAATTATAGGCCTATTTCAATTCTCTGCCCACTGGCTAAGATCCTGGAATGGATCCTGCACATTCAGCTACAATCCTACCTAGACTTGCATCATCTTCTAACAGACTGCCAGCATGGCTTCAGGAAGGACCATAGTACTACCACAGCCCTTGTCAAAGTCTCGACTGACATTTTTAATGCAAGTGATGCTGGTCTTCTAACTGGTGGAGTATTCATTGACTTGACTAAGACCTTCAATCTAGTCAACCACCACCTTCTCCTTAGTAAATTGCATCAATTAGGTCTAGATCGCTTAGCACTCACATGGTTCCATGACTACCTCACTGGAAGATTGCAAGGGTAAAATGGTCTGGTTCACTCTCCTCTTCAAGACCTATCTCAACGGAGTTCCCCAAGGTTCTATTCTTGGCCTGATACTATTCTCACTTTTATCAACAAGCTTCCCAACTTCTGGGCAGTGCATCCGTGCAATTATATGCTGATGATCCAATCCTATACTGCTCATCTAACAATATAGGCTGGCTTAACCAAAGCCTTAACTCTGATTTCATTGTGTTCAAGACCTAGTTCTCTGACAATCACCTAATTCTAAATATGAAAAAATCAAAAGCTATACTTTTCTATAACCCGTCCCATAAAAGATTGCATCAACATCCCATCTCCCTATTTTGTTCTATGGTGCCCCTCTACTACTCTCCGCTCAATCATCCTCCCTTGCACAGGTGCACCAACTCTATCATAGGACTGGACTTCTTGCCCTTTTAGCGGACTCCAGAAAATACCACTGTGAGGCCCTGTATTCTCTTCAATGGCCTACCTATGGCTCAAGGGTACAGTTTCATACTTTATGCCTTGTATTCAAACTTACCAAGCTCTTTAATCCCCCTTGCCTAAGGAGAATCATTTGCAAAAAGGCACCCACATGCACGCTTAGATCTACTTCGTTACCATTATTAGCAATCCAGAAGACGCAATGCCTATCAGGTAAGCGCTCATTCACCTTCTCAGCTCCCTCTGCTTGGAATTCCCTCCCCGCACTATCCTCCTTCAAAAAAGAGCTTACCTATTTCCTACTAACCCCCTCCTCTGCAATTGCTTTAAATAACCCTTATAGCTTTGTTAATGTCTAGTCTATGTTACTCTGATAGATGTATCTTGTAATCCACCCGCTCTCATGTTCCTGCTATGTATATATTGTATAATATTAGTTATCCTGCTTATTTATATATATACTTAATGCCTGATCTGTTTTAAGTTACTTACCTGGCTTTCCACTATAGTAATTTTTGCAACATTGTTAAATCGCTCTGTATCCTGTATATTATTATCATTGTATTTATCTATTGTACCACGTTCACCATTGTCACCTGGGTCGTCACTGAAAAAGGGACTGCATGGTCTAAGTGGACTTACCCAGTTACCAAAATTCTAAAAAATAAATAAATAATAAACTGCTTTAGGGCACAATCTGGCTAACTGAATCCCTCACAGTGAAAACCTGTTGCTGACATATGTCAATAGGGATGGTCACTTTTTTGTGAAAACATTATTTTACAAACATTATGATTAAGGCTGTATTTTTTTCATGGTAAAAACTACATGTTTTCATGGCCCATGCATGGACAAAACAAAGTTTTTCACAGCAAACAAACTTGAGGGGAGAATAAATTGTAAAACATGCTTCACTTCATGTTTACTTCATTGTAATAAGAAAAACAAAACAGCTCCACAGCTCATGGAGGGTGCAAGTATTCACAATGTAACATAAGAGCACCAAAACACAGCACATCTTCATCTTCACCTGTTTAATCAGGGTGGTATGATAATAAACATAATGTGCTATATTAAAAATGTAAAAGTGAGATCTGAGCTTTGATCCTACATTAAAGACATACTGTACAATGCTACATTGTATGTCTTTAATGTAGGATGGCAGCTCAACACTCGCTTTTACATTTTCCTCAAACACTGGAATGCTGCTACATATTTCTTCCTCTTTGCAATTGTGCTTGTCCTAGATTGGTGCCTTTCTCATACTGTGCGTGACACACCTACAGTTTTTCTGGTAAAAACAGTCCTGAGTTCGGAAGCAGAGATCGGCAGAGGTCGGCTTTTGTGACTGAGACACGGCGTGGTCTGCTGATGCTGATGTTTAAGCCTGCTAAAGCAAGACATATTGTAGTAAAGTGTTTGGTCGTACTTAATTAGAGGGGAATGCAAGGTAAACGGGAGATGAACTCAATGGAAAGTGAGTTAAAGTAAGTGAATATCATTACATTTCACTAACTTTCCTAATTTGGACTAATTCACGGCATGGGCCGATTTTCACGGAATCTGCGAATTCCGTGCATGCCATGAATTAATTACAGCCTTAATTATGATTTTAATGGGAAAATGCTGTATTGACTAGAAAGCCAATCATTTTTTTAACAAGAAAATGGTGGTTTTGATTATGAAATGTGTAGAGATTTCAAAACACGTCAGTGGTCAAATGTGACCACAACTTACCACACTATTTGAACACAACAGAATAAGCCATAAACATTTAATCTGATTACTAAATTTAAAAGAATGAAAGCAGTGGATTCATTTACAGACATGAAACACTCCAGTATTGGGTATCTGTGTGGTAACAACCCATCACAGGTGCATACGGCACGTGACTGAGCCTCATGGCTTACTTTACAATGTCTGCCATTATCCCACTATAATGTGCAATATGTCATGCCTCATTAATAAATTAGAAAACCTATGATTTTCATTAAGGTTTCATATGATTTTACTAATGTGCAAACATGGGCAAATCCTTTCTGTATTCAATGTCATATGATGCAGAGATCTGGTTTTGTATGTTTTTTGCATGCCAAACAACCTGGTTACCCAGCATTACTCTACGCCCCAAGGATAGTGAATAAGATTAAATTTCTCAAACAATTTGTTGTTGCAACCCAAAGAAATTTGGTGGCAGTTCTCCAATATATGGGTCCTAAGCATGATACCAATGCACTGCAGAAATCAGGTGTGCTGGCATCACTTCATGTGAATGCTGAGCAGTGGGTGCCATGTGGCATTCACAAACAAGGCACAAGACAGGTATGCACCTGATTCTCTGGCTGCATGGAGAACTGAGCACCGGTGGTGGTCTGGGGGTGTGCCAGCACTACTCACCATGCACCAAGGTGCATAGTGCTCTCTGCAGGGGGCACGGAGTGGAGCAGGTTACAGCAGCCAGGACCCTACTGTAACCCACTGGGCACCAACTCAGACATAGCCTATCGGCCATAGCCGAACAAGGCAGCTGATCCCTGAGATGCCCCAGCCCACTAGGCTGCAGGTGGGAGCCAGGGTGTCTGACTTGGCAACAGCCCAGATAATGATGAGCCTGGTCTGTACTGGCATTGCCACTCCATGACCCCCTCATTACAGGCCAGCCCAACCCTGTAGTGCCATATGCCCCCCTTCCCACACATGCCCACCCTGTCCCTGTGCTGTACATGCCACCTCATGTATGCCCAGTCCAGAATTTGGTACATAGGCCAACACGCCTCAACACCAGCTAGAGCCTGGACCAGTCACACATGCCAGATCCCAACCCTGTTCCCCAGCACCCACATCAGTTGGCAATGGCCTGGGCACCCCAGCCCTAATGACACTGACAACCACCACCTCACCTTCTATCTGCATACCCTCCCATCATTGCCGAAGCTCCTGATAGCCAGTGGCATCAGTCTTCTGCACACCTCCTCAGCTGCCATCCATCCAAGTGATGCTGGGAAAGGATCCCTATTAATAGGAGCTGTGTTCACAGCATCGCTCAGACAGCCAGTGGCCAAGGTGGTGTGCAGAGGGCTGTGCTACTGGCCATCAGGAACCACTGCACTGAAAGGAGAGTACGTGGATAGAGGGTGGGTTGAGGTTGTCAGTGCTATGGGGGGTTAAGGCTAGCTGCCAACTGAAGTGGGTGCTGGGGAACTGGGCTGGGGGATCTGCATGTGTGGTTGATCTGGGCAGTGGTGAATGTTGGTGGGGGCTAGCACTGACAGGATAGGGGTTTCCTTGCATGTGGGTGGGGGTCAGCATTGTGCATACTGTGGTGGGGGTCACCATGGATTGGGAGGGTGTCTGCTCTGCGGTACTGGCCAGAGGCACAGATGTGTGTAGGAGAGGTGGGTCTGCAATGTGAATACTTGGCCGGGGCACTGCTGTGTGGACAGCAGATGGGGTGGGGAGGATTGTGACAGCTATACACTGTGGCATAGCTGCATGGATCTGGGTGCCTACAGAATCTATTCATGCAGCTGGACCCATGCTGTAGGGTGCAAGTGTTCACTGTGGGACCCATGCCAGGCATGTGATAGAATGGGGAGCTTGCTTGCAGACAGGTGTAGGCTGTAGGTGAATCCTGGCCATGCGCACCTGTCTGCATGGGAGGAATATGTGCTTTTGGTATGTAACTTATGCCCACTAGTGCATAGGGCCCAGTATAAAGGGGCACAATGGAGAAATCTTATTATCGTCTGATGATTTTGCAGCCAAAAGCTGTGAAAGCAAGAAGAACTGGTACTGCTGGTGAGGAGAGTGAAAGCCAGAGTGATGTTAGCCACTCAATTTATGGTATAAGATGAATGTTTATGGATATTACACTTATACAGATACCACTGAAATTATGGGGATTAATACCAAAATTCAGAAAAAGTAAAAAAATTAAATATTTTTATATTATTTTTTAAAACCATCATGACATTTTCCACATCAGTATTAAAATGTGTATCAATATACTGTACATTATTGTTACAGAAAAGGTTTATCGATAATATTTATTATAGAGAAAAACAGTTCTGTCATGATGTAAATATGTATATCAATATAGCTAGAGAAAATTGCCCGTTTTTAATAAGTATAATTACAACTGTTACATAGTAACAATATAATATCAATACCATTCCTTAACAGTTGGACTACAAGTTTTCATTAAACAAAAAATAAGTTTCTAGTCCCAACAGTTCCAGAGTTAGACCTTTCAAGAGGTATTTTCTTTAAAATGTGGTAACTTCGGAACTATTAGGCTAGAGACTTTTTAATGAAAGCTGAGTCAGTCAACTAGTTATATGATTAATATGTCATGACAGTGACCATATATAATATAAAAAGACAAAATGTTTCATAGTGATATAGAAACATAAAATGGTTCATGGCATTTTTAAGTCTTGTAATTTTATCACATTATATCTACATGTATATGCACATAGCATCACAGGAGAACTGTATTTACCATTAAAATGTTACAGGTTTCAAAATGTAGTTTCAAGTATTATGAAGACATCATTTAAGATTGTTTTGGAAATGGTTGGAAAATACTAGTGGTTGTTCTGTCTAAGAATAAACACGTTCATTTCTAGTTTCCTCTGGATATGACTATTACAGAAAGCAGATTAGTCTCCTGTTATTTGGACACCTGCATTGAGGAGTTACTTTATGAAAGGTTTCACTTGACATACTCACTCAAAAAATGACATAAAGCTACTGCCAAATCCATAAATGTTGAAGAGGCATCCCAGTCTCAGACTTTTCAACAGTAAGACCAAAGTGTTCTAGAAAAAGAAAACAAGAATTAACATTAATTAAAAATAATTATTTTTGTAGACTTCTCCCCCTTCATGCACTTAAATTTGGCAGGCGAGATTTTTAAAGCGTTGCATCCCTTTTTCTGATACCAGTACAGAATTCTACCTGACATGTTAAACCACGAAAGTTGGTCTAACTCCCAGGATGGAATTCTGCAGTAGCATCTGAAAAACAGATGCAAGTTCCACAAGTGCATCTGAAATTGTTGTAGACTCTGGTAATTTTTCAAATGCATCCAGATGATTGTCAATAGGATGCAGACATCTGGGCACATCTGCATGGATGCAGCATGCATCCTAATTCGGTCGTAAGTGCTGCATCCAGCCTTTAAAAAATCTTTCCCATTATCTTTTGTATGTATGTAGTTGTAAGTTTTTCTGATATATATGAGTGTGTATATATATATATCTAATGGTAAGAATGTGTTCTGTTTCCTGATTGGCTAAAATCACTTCTAACCTGGGCATCTATTTTTCAATTGATGCCTAATCAAAAATAAGTGCCAATCCAAGTGCCACTTTACTGAGTTGCGTTCTACAGTGGTGCCCAGCTGACTTTCTAATTGGCTAAAACCACCCTGAAAAATCTGAAATCCCCACCATGTTTTTCTCTCACTTAACGAGAGCTACTGGTCTTCATCCCCCCCCCCCCCAACACTTGTCACCTCTGCACTTCTTAGTACAGCTGCTCTTAATAAAAGATACTGCATACAATTTCCACCCAAAAACAGTTGAAGCGAGGGATCCCACTTGCTTGTCTGTCTGTCAGTTTATGCGCAAGTGCGCTGCCTGTTTCAAAATGCAAGTGGCCATGGTGACCTGTTCCACTCCATATACTTTCCCTGTGTGACTCCTCTATTCATTGAAAAAAAGAAAAGCCGTATCCTTAACTAACCAACACAAGGGTATTGTTGCGATCTATTGTACCTCTTGGCCTGAGAGAGATGGGCTCTGCTCGAATTTTTTTTTTGGGGGGGGCCTTGTTCTATGTCAACCATAAAAGGTGACAACACTCAGGTAACTTGCACTTCAGAAAGTGCAAAAACAGGGCAGAACTTAAAAATGATGCTAAGAGTCTGCTAGGTGGATCAGGTGGATATGTGTGTGTGTCTGTGTGTGTCTGTGTGTGTGTGTGTTGGGTGGGGGGGAGCCAATTGATCAGAATGGCCTTTGTAGGGAGGAGTAACAGGAGCTGGAACAGCCTTAAAAAATATGGACTACTTTTTCAATAATGTTTTTTCTTCTAATTCTATTCATTTTTTCTGCCCATTTCCTATCTTCTTTTAGCATTTTATTAAAACTTACTAAGATAGTCATTTTCTAAGCGCAATAATACCCTCCAGGGTAGGCATTATTGGGAAATATCAGACCTTCCAGGGGCTATAAGGCCTCATTATGCTCCTGGTTGGTCCGGTATTTCCCAATAATGCCCACCCTGTCAGGTATTGTTGCTTACATATATGTATGAAGTGCATTATTATCATACTGATGTAGTATAAGTATTTATTGCAAAAACTACTGAACATTTAAGCATACATTAGGATTGAAGCACAAGCTTCAAAAGTAAGAAAGTGTAAACTTAGAGTAAAAAGGCAGTATAGCGCAGTGGTCTAAGGCTCTGAGCTGCAAATCTGGTGACATCCAGCAGACCAGACCTGGGTTTGAATCCCACAGCTTCCACTTGCATACTGTGTGACCCTGAGCAAGTCACTTAACCTCCTTGTGCTCCCAGGTCGCTCCTGTAAAAAAGCTTTCAGCTTAGTGTGCTATACCTGGTTAAACAACGAAATTACAAAAAGATCACTGAATGTGCATTTTGATGTTCCTCAAGGTTTGAATGATTGCTCAAAGTAGTGATAATTTTACCGTAGCATAGGGCTTGATCCACAAATCTATAGGGAAACCGGTTGGAAAGGTGTGGATAGGCAGTGAGAAGTCCCACATTGTGGAAATGTGCAGGCAGTGCAATCCACTGTAACACAGAAACATAGAATTTGACGGCAGATAAAGACCACTTGGCCCACCTAGTCTGCTCATTTCCCTACCTAATGAATAAGCTGCAGATCCTAGTTGTCCTCCAGTGCATATGGTCATGTGGAGCAGAGTGGAATTGCTGGGGTGAGTAAATTATATTTCTGCACTTGCCCATCAAATGCCCCTTGACCCCACCACATAAGGTGTATGCACAGTCCTCAAGGAAGATGCACAGAAATGGTCACTGTGGCTATACCAAGGGCAGATCTGCCAATGGCAATATATAACTAGGGAAGTCATGCAGCTCCACACTTTCTAACAATACATCATGCAGTGCCTATGCTGCATGGACTGGGCAGAGAAGGAATCCACAGTTGTGGCAGTTGACTTCACCACTAGCCATAGATGGTAACCTTTAATGCAGAGGAGTACACTGTCATCACCACTGAGATTCAGGGGAACTATGGGACAGTTTGGCTCAAGAGCACCGAAATGGACATCTGCACACAAACACCTGGTTTGGCTAGATGTACAGGACAATATCAATGCTACAGGGAACATCTTCTTCCATTGCAGCCATCGAATACAAATGGTATTAACTACCTGTCATTGTTAAGAAGTAGCTAGTGATAAGACAGTAGATTGACCTTGAAATGACCCAGGTAGAGGACATTGTTGCTAATATCGTCATCCAGAAGTCAACTGGTGGTGAGGAGGATGGTGTCAACAAACTGGAGAGTAAGTAATGACTGGTGCCAGGACAGTGCCCAGGCACAGCATGTTTACAGTGCTAACAGTGTTCACGTCTTACACAGATCAACACCCACCTTCTTCTCCTGAACATGATGCCATGGAAATATCTGCAGATGATGGGATATTGAGATGAAGTGGAGTGGACCCAGACACACCAAATGGTATATGCAACAACCACCTATGGGCAGATGCATAGCAAGTGATGCCAAACAATGCAGTAATTTATTAGGATTAAATCAAGGGTCATTTAGGGTCCTTGATTTTGAAAACTAATAGGAAAATGGGCAGACTGGATAGGCCAAATGGTCTTTATATGGTGGCAATGGCACAGAGGCAGCACTCTGTATAGCACAGAAGGGCACAGCACAGGACACCCAAATGCCCCCACATACCTAAGAATGGACCTGACACAAGCACCCAGGGTATGACATGGAAACTACAATGCACCCACTGGCCACAGAAACACAGGCCCAAGAGACAGGTGTTGCAGAGCATGTACCAGGGAGTGCATATCCTAGAACAGTAGAGGCTCAGACAGATTAGGACAGGACACCAACAACTCCATGACCTCACAAATACTGTTGCAGGACTATACATGATTGTGGCAGGCAAGCATAAGGATCTTGGTGCCATTCAGCATGTATTTGATTGGGGATTAAACAGACTGTTCAATGTTTTGGAGCAGGCCTATCAGCACTGATGCTGTAATGAAGGCAGGACAAAGACAGGTGTGCCACAGCTATCTGTTCTCCAGGGCAGAAATACACTCTGCAGTATCTAGACCCTGCTCTAGAAGAATACTGCATTGCAGGGGTCCCATGGTGCTGCATTCCAGGAACTCACCAGCTAAGCAGGGATGGACACAGTGACAGGAAAACAGATGGAAAAAATCTAGTGTGGTAAGAGACCCAGCACCTGCCTATGGCAGAACACACCACCTATATAGCCACATTCATACTGTATACCGCATCATACACTGGGCGCACAGGCACACACACATGCACGCACGCACACACGCACGCACACCACACACACACACACACACACACACACAGCAACACAGTATACAGAGATAGAAATTTTATTTTATTTATTGAAGAGAATCAGAATTACAATGCTTTGAGTCATGGACTCCTTTGCAAAGGCTCCATGTCAAAATACACAAATAACATATACAGTACAATACATAAGTAATGCAGAACTGGGATATATACAGTTAGCAGGTTACAGCTTCAGGGGTCATAAAGCTGATCCAGAATCATTATCTACATATGGCAGGTTACAGCTTCGAGGGTCTTAAAATGGACCCGGAGTCATAATTTATATACAGAGAAGAAAAGGGGGCAGGGAGTTAATCATGAGATGCAGATAACAGTATTGTAAGGACAATATATCAACAACTATAGCACAGTACAGTAATAAATGGAGATAGAAACATGAGTCCAAAAGCAACTGAAAAAAGGGGCAGGAGGAGGAGGAAGGCAGGAGAAAAAAAGGGGGATCTGATGTTGGGGGGAGTACCCAGCAGAGTTGTTGATTAGTGGCAATCACAACTACTAGTGGATGTTATTACCTCCTTGAGCCCTGTCTTGAAAAGTCCAATACTCAGAAGAGATGATATTTCTAGTGAGAGTTCATTTATCTAGAGGGGTGCCCTATGGTAGAAGGCACATTGGCCCTGGGATATCCTACACCTAGGAATTGACAACAGGAATCTTGAGGAGAGGTGGGTGGACCTAGTAGGAGGCCTATTCCGGTGTTAATTGCCAAACTTACAGCATAGATGTGGTTACTATAAGTAAGTGCAGAGTCAAGGGTGATGTCCAGATATTTGAAAGAGGTGGCTTGATCAATGCCAGTGTTTTGGGTGTTAAGGTTAGTCAGGGGGGGTTGTGGCATGCTTGTTCTAGTGGCTGGCAAAGACCATAACCTTCATTTTTTTGTAGTTTATCACCAGCTTATTCTCGGAGAACCAAGCTTCTGACTCAGAGAAGCTTTTATGGAGTTTGAGCTGGAGGAGGTTGGGAGGGGGAGAACACTACTGAGATCCGGGAAGGATTTGTTGAGGAAGTTGGCAATGATTGTTGGGTCCTGGGTGACAGTCCCATTTATGTTAAGTTGGAAGGGGGGTGAGACATTGCCCTGCCATTCAGCTCTTTGATATTATTCCAGAATTTGCATCCAGATCCCAGGAAGAGGTTAGCATTTCCTGGTAATGGCACTTTCACCCTCTGAGTTTCCCAGGTGCATTTATTTTGTGCTGCCCTGTAAAGCTGTCTATCAGAGGGTTTACCAGAGTCAAGGGCCTTATGCCAAAGGTTATCCCTAGAGCATAAGATCTAGGAGGGCCTGGGATATCCAGGGTGACAGGACCTTTGATGAGCTGCTTAGTGAATGTGGGAAAGTGGTCACAGGCAGCATTAAAGGTGTTTGTGAAATGGAGGAGGGCATCATCCACAGATTGAGCAGAGTCCAGTGGTGACCAATCACCAGTACGGAGGTAGTTTTTGAATTGCTGCAGTGCTCCCTTTTTTAGGTGTTGCTGATGGGTACATTTGGGGGGGGTTGTTTATACCAGGCGACCGGGTACAGAGTGTGGGTGAGTGGTCGCTGAAGGCATTGGGCAGCACCAAGATGTTGGATAGTCTATCTGGGCAATTACTTAGAATGAGGTCAATGTGAGATGATGTCCCCTTGAAGGGGTTTAGACATGTAGGGGCTATAACAGTTTGGTTGAGATTCAAGGCAGCCACCGAGTCCTTGAAAGAGGTGGCTTTGGGTGACAGCCAGCTGACACTGAAGTCAGCCAATGCAATGACTTTAGAGTTAGCTGGCAACTAGGAGATGCAGTTGGAGATAGAGTGGAAGTAATTGAGGGCCATAGGCTATGGGTGCCATGGCATAGTCATGGATATTTTCCAGTTTCAGAAGGGTCAGCCATTATCGCAGGAGAGTAGGCATACCATGAGGGGCCAAAAAGGAGCAGTACGCTAAGAGCACTCAAAGGGTGTATAACAGACCCATGGTGAGGGCTCAGGTGGGGGTAAGGTCAGTTGGTATTGGAGGGAGAGCAAGGGGGGGTATGGGGAGTAGACACGGTTGAGGTATATGAGAGGTAGAGAGGCTTGATAGTGCAGCAGTAGAGGCACGGATTCCAGGGTACAGACTTCAAGACCCAGGGCTGGGAGAGGATGGATTTATGGTTGAATAGTGGAGGGGTGGAACAAAGAGGGATGGTAATTGGTAACCAGGGGGAGCACTGGGAGGAGACAAGGTGAGGGCGAGGCTAAAGCATAGACTGCACAAGACTGACCCCTTGTGATGAAAGGGTATACGCTGCAAATGGGTATATGGGGACTTGGCAATTAGAGCTACAGGTCACATGACTGGATGTAGGTGTATAAAAGAACAGTCACACTTGGGTGGGAGGGTGGCTGTGGTGGGCAGGGAGTAGATGTGAAGCACTGATTGGTAAACACCCTATCAAGGGTACTGCAGGGATCTGGTTGCAGTCCTGCAGAGATTGGGAGGGGTTGTTCAAAGCACGCCTAGATGAAAGAAGGAAAAAAAGGAAGAGATTAGCTCCATCAGGAAGCTTAGGGGGTCCTCCAAACTGAGCATGCGTGACCCAGAGTGAAAGAGACAGAAAGGATGGTGCCAGTGGAAACAATCTGTAAGTAGTAACAAACACTGTAAAATACTCAAAACACACTGCTATGCACAGGTAAGAAATTCAGTTAACCTATACATTGCATTCTACACCCATCCCACAGCAGAACATTCATCCCCCACAGATAGTATAGGTAGCCTAGGCACCAGATCCAATGAGGCAGTTCAAGCACTCCGGAATTGTGCCCCAAACTGCACTGAATTCAGTTGTACACACAGCCGCTAAGTCTATCAGTGGTCCTGCGGTGACTTGAAGTCCCGCTGCTAAAGTCCCAGAAATGTCCTTTTTTCTTAAACACCCTATCAAGGGTACTGCAGAAATCGAGGTTGTCTTTACCTTTCTGCCGCCTGCTGTACTCGGGTTGCAGTCCTGCAGTGAGTGGGGGGGGGGGGATGCTCAAAGCAGGCCTTTCTGCCACCTGCTGCGCTCTGGTGGCGATCCTGCAGCGAGTGAGGGAAATGCACAGTTATGGCTGGAACAACTTTATTGTTACACTTCATGGCACCCAACCCACATCTAACCACCTAGAGACCCACCATAAATGCACTGCAAGAAATTGTTCTGCACCACATTTGTCCTGCATACCCTCCATACACGGCAAACTGCATCCTGCTCACCATGCTGCCACACTTTCATGATATGCCTGCAGCAGCCACATCCAGAATGATGTCAGCTCCAGGGCCCTCACCATCTTGTACAGGTAGACTTTTCCTTATGACAAGATTATTGGGCATGCAGCATGTGATGAATACCCTGCATTCCTTTCTTGCAAAAGCTGCAATGCCACCTTGTCTGATGGAGGTACATGAAGTGCATCTTCAGATGCATCTTCACCTGCCTGAACACCCTCTCTATAATGTTGCTTATATGGTGATGTGCCTTATTATACAGTTTTTCAGCCTCTGTCTGGGGCTGCATGAACAGTGTCTTTAGAAACATATGTAATAATGGATACCCACTGTCACCTATGTATGATGGATACCTGACTAGTGTGGCACAATGTGATTACCAGTGTCACAGGTAACACCATAGGCTGAGAGCACATGCCAATAAGCCAGCTGTGGTCTATGGTAAACACACACAATTTTGACTAGAAACTGGAGTCTCCAGTATACATCAATCATGTGTAGATGCCTGCAGAATCGTACACAATCTACATGCTCCTGCTGTGGAATGCCTTACAGCTCCTTTAGGCCTCCTCTGCCTACCTAGGTACCATGATTGGCACATGGATATTGTTGACAGCACCAACAGGATTAGGAATGCCTAGAATCTAGGCTTGGTGTCCTTCATTGCTGATTCTGTACAAGGGAACATGATGTAATCATTCTACGGAGTCAGCGGTGCATCTGTCACCTATCATCTGACACCTGCTTACAGAAGACTGCTTCATTCCAGTCATGGCCCAATCATGTGCTGGAACAGAACTGTTACCTAAGAACTTACTATAACAGTACTGTAGATCTTCAAGAGAATCTCCTCCATTAGGCCACACCTGTGGAACTGTAAGCCATCAGCATTAGAAACTCACAGAAAAATTTTGCTAGCCCGGGGCCACCCACAATGATGTGCAGTATCGACGTGTATATAACATGGGAGATCCCATCAATCCTTAGTTTCCTACTGGAGATTAGCCTTGGAGGGCCTCTAATCATGAGAAACCACTAGACAAGTACCAGTCTACAAGGAGAGGCAAGGGGCTGAAAAAACAGGAAGCACAGAGTAAGGCTTTAGCTGCCACATCTGATTTAATCCTCATGATACTAAAAAAGAGGAAGGATGGAGAGTACAGCATGGCGTAATGAAGGAGAATCTTTTGAGGATCTACTGTTATGGTAAGTTCTTATATAACTGGTCTATCTTCATCAAGGATATCACCTCCTTTAGGCCACACCTTTGGAATGACTCCCAAGCAGTACAAAGCAGCAAGGAGGATGGCACCATCTGATGTGTGATCAGGACATGAGGCCTTGCAGTACAGAAATCTCCAAACCAGCATATTTATAAGAGACCATGCCCAGACTGCAATGTTTAGTGGAAGTGTGAGCAATGCTCTATGTAGTTGCTAGGGGTGTTCACACAATGAATATTATTTCTCAAATACCATGAGTAATGCACTGTTCATTATTCAGATCCCAAACAATAAGTAGTAGCACTATTTGTCCCAATTTGACAAATAATGTCTACATATAATGCTTAAAATAAAATGGAAAGCCAGCAGCCCCCTACCATCCTCCCCAGCCCAGGTTCTTTAAATATAGAAGCCTCCTGGCTTTCTTAACTGATTTCACTTTACAGAGAGTTTTTCAGTACACGAATAAAAACAAACAACAAAGTCAATACACATAAAAGTAACAGGTGCTACCCAAGAACAAATACCTACAGTATGTATTCGTAAAACTGAGGCCATAAATTAACAGAGATTATACATTTCATTTAGTCATAACATGAGAAAGAAGAAAAAGAATTGTTATCAATCATAATTCAGAAGTCTGTTGGTGGTTAAGTCCTCATGTCCTAGCTTAAGGTACAAAACTATTGCTAGCGATTTATGTCTTAATACTCATTCAAGCAACAATAATGCATCTTTCCCACCTAGATGAAAAAGAAGGAAGAGTGTGACACAGACTGACTATCATCTTTTCTGATCTCAGAGATGCAAAAATGGTATTGTGCCATTCCTTAAAAGAAGGACTCTCATTGTCAACCCAATGACGGAATATGATCAGTTTGGCAACCACAGCTATTAAAGCTATATGAAATCTTTAGGGTCCCACCACATTTTCAATTCCCAACCCCAGTAAACAGATTTAATTGGTAAAAGCTTCCTGTAGCCCCCATAGGGGATCCATATGGGATCAGATCTGTTCCCAAAAAGTGTGGATGGGGGACAATCACAACGAGCATGTTTTAAAGTACCTATTACTTCTTCACACTTTGGACAAGAAGGACTGTGTCGATTATCCATTTTTAAATAATCTTTGAGTGGTAAAATATATGTTGTGTAGTATTTCATATTGAACAAGCTGTTGTACATCAATTTTAATGTATCAGTAGATGAAATCCCATGGAAATGATGTATTGTAAAACCCAGCATTGCTTGGAAATGTCTGTTCCCAGTAACAACTATATTATGTATATTATAGTATAGCTGAGAGATTTGTAAATTAAAGATACAGCTTGTGGTCTGGAAACTAAAGAACCCAATTCCCAGTATTTATCACATTCAGAAAGCTGCCGAGGGTAATGGCCCAGCCCAATTTTAATAGCATGGACT
Source organism: Neoceratodus forsteri (assembly GCA_016271365.2). Lineage (NCBI taxonomy): Eukaryota > Metazoa > Chordata > Ceratodontiformes > Ceratodontidae > Neoceratodus > Neoceratodus forsteri. The sequence continues at coordinate 1,157,675,878 of CM028130.1, read as the reverse complement.
AATCAGAAAAAAATGAAAAGTGGCAAAAGAGGGTAATGAGTATGCTTCTCTAAATTGATCACAGGAAATAAACTGGTCTCCACAGAAGAGAAGAGAAAGATGTTCTAGGGGTACTGAAGAAAGAAAGAATTGGGGAATGGTATTATGTGCAGTCCTAAAGCTTGAGTTGTAACAAATTGGTTGTAGGGGGTCTTTTTGAAGGAATAGTTCAAGAGTTTGCATAATTGCAGATTTATTTGAACTGACCAACTGATAGGGGAGTTATGTAAAGTTTGAGGCAGACCCTTCCAGGAGATATGAGGTAGAGCCTTTGGGATAATACTATATGATTGACATAAGTAAGATGCAGTTGCTTTCCAGTATGGGAAGGGGAAGCCTACTTCCCTTCTCTGGTCTAAGAAGCCCCAGGCCAGGAATGTTCTGGTTTGGGCCGTTAGGTAATACCAGAAAAAATAAAGGAGTTGTAGTCCACTGTGATGTTTTACTAATGTTAGTTTTGAGAAAGCAAGACAGAGTTTCTTAGAATGCCAAATAAAACCCGAGATTAAACTATGCAACCTAAGAAACCAAAACTTGGGCAAGGGGACCCTAACATTGAACTAGGATACAGAATCTGCGGTAGAATATTCATCTTTATAATTGAAATTCTACCCCAAAGGGATAGTGAGAGTGATTGCCAATGATCCAAGTCTGATCAGTACCCAAATCTGCCTGTTCCTCTCATCATCCATGTTTTGATAAAATTAATTGCAAACAAACTTTGTAAATGCACTAGTTATGGTTAAAGCGACAAAAGTAGGGAAATGTGGCACTGGAATTTCCAAACCTAACACCACACCTCAACTCTGCAGTCAGCAATCAGTGTGGGGTGTTCCATGGGGTTGTCAACCCTAATGCTCAGCCCATTCCATGAGTAAGTAAGCTGAGATAGGTACAGTATATAAGAAAGGGGTGAGTGTTAGGGCTAACAACCTCAATGCACACCCCATGCCTGTTGCTGCCCACAGGGTGGGGGTCTGATGTTAGGGTTGGAAACCCTACCACCACATTTTTCTACTTTTGTCACTTTAACTCTAACTAGTGCATTAACAATGTTTTTTGCAATGAATCTCCTTACTTTTTGAGATACTATTTTTTTTCTATAATTAGATATTGTAAATGCATGAGTTGCTATAAAAAAATAAATTTGACCATGTTCATTGGGCCTGTGGGATTCAAACCCAGGTCTCTAGGATAAGAACCCAGAACTTTAGCCACTACAGTATATTGCCTTCTTCGATTTCACTGTGTCAGTGTTCTCTTATCCTATGTTAAGACCGACCCAAACTAAAACAGCCAATAATACTTTCCTGTTTCTCCATATTGCCAAATGTCTTTTTTTTAATAGAGGTATTTATCTGCCTTCACTCCAGCTGCCCTCATCTGACTGCCCCCCCCAGCCCTGTCAGCCCAGTATCACTGGGGCTTATCTTTCATGGGGTCGCTGGGGGTGGAGTCTGAAGATGGTCAGTCATCACTCACAGCTGGGGATTTTCCCCCTTTTTTTGTCCTGTCCCTGTCACTGGGATGCAGATGCCAGATGTGCATGCATGGAGGTGCACACACATCCATGGAGGTCCTGCAGCACCCTCCCTTCCCAGGTGCCCATCAGACAAGCACTACCCTTGGGACTTCAGCCCAGAAGAGGAGAACAGTCCTTTGGACACTCAATACTCTCCCATCTCAGCTGACCCCCAGTGGCCCACTCGTAGTGCGAACACAGGCCACCAGCATGGAAGGAGGTAAGGCACAGATGCCTCAGCCTTCCACACCACTGGGACAACTGCCAAAAGTATTTTTTTTAACTTTGCATGTTTCTAAGCCATTGAATTCATGAACTCAAAATCAATACTCTAATGTCCATTTTAACATAATTTAAAATTACTAGTTTTCTTCTATAGCCCTGATATTTAACATGTTAATTTGTAGCCCATGTTTCAAAGTTCCCTCAATTTAAAAAAATGGGTATGCAAATAAGTTCATGATTATTTATTAGCTATGGTTACAGTAACACTTTTTTAAATGTGGGGCACATAAAGAACTGTTCTTCTTGCGATGTTAATGGGCAAAACTAAAAGGAAATTGTTGTAAACAGTGATTTTGAAGAGACCAAACTTCCTAATGAGGGATCGCTTGTAGTTTTCACCCAATTTTTCTAATTCCCTCAATTTAAAAAAAAAACAGTTATACAACTAATCTCATGATAATTTATGAGCTTTGAGGTCACTCTAGGCATCCAAGCCATGCCCCATTATACAGCTATTTTGAAGTGCTTACTGAGCATGCTCAGAACCTGAAATTTTAAAATGTCATTACTTTAAAAGAGATTAATATTTTTTTCACCAAACCCATGAACACAGCTCTGTGGGGAAAACCCTTTCTACACTGAAAATTTCAGTCCAAAATTTAAAAGTGCATGGGCGCAAGACAATGACAAATAAAAGCAAAAAACTTAGAATCTGCACAACCAGAAAAAAACTTTGACACGTCAAGAGATCTACCCCATGAGACTGTGCATGCAACATGGGCACATCTGTTGGATGGTTGCAAAGATATTAAGGTGCAAACACTCACTACTCTGTAATTTGTAGGACAGTGGCTAAAATTCATGTGAGTTTCACTATCTTATACATTTACCTGGCAACAACTGATCCCTCCTGCTATCTGTAGAGAAGTTTGTACATTACACATGAGTTTTGTTATAAATTATACACTTGCCCAGCTAGCACTGATGCCTCCAGCCATCTGTAGGATATTTGCTAAATAACACGAGTTCCATTGTAGATTATACAATTACCTGGCTAGAACTGATCCTTTCTGCTGTCAGCAGTCACTGAATTACACATGACATCTGTTTAAGCAATAATGCACAGCAGAGGGTGTGTTGTTCTGGGGATTTTCACATACCTAATAATAATTTTTGAACAGATTAATATTTTTCACTAAACCAGTGAAAGGCTCATCTGTAGGCGAATCCCTTTCTACCCTGAAAATTTCAGACCAAGATTCCAAAACGTCTGGGTGCAGGACAATGAGAAATAAAGCAACAAACAGCAATTTTGTTACATTATTTTGCTAGCCACATCTCAAAATCGACACATCCAATGGAACATAACTTAGCACATCAAGAAATCTACCCAATGAGACCACACATATAACATTTAATGCAAATCTGTTGAACAGTTACAAAGATATTAAAGTGCAAATGTAACACTCATATTGCCATGGTGTTTCACTGAATTACATGTGTGCCATTATAAATTATACATTTATCATGGTTAGAACTGATCTCTCTTGCCATCTGTAGGGCAGTCGCTAAATTACACAAGAGTCCATTTAAGCAATAATGCACAGCAGTGGGTGTGTTGTTATGAGATTTACTCATGCCTAATATTAACTTTGGAATGGATTATTATTTTTCAACATATGTGGGCCAAGCCCTTTCTACTGTGAACATTTCAGATCAAAATTCCAACTGTCTGGGAGTGAGGCACTGACAAAAAAAAGTAAATAAAACAAAACAGTGATTTGTTGGGTTCTTTCACTATCTGTGAAGAACTTAAGAAGAACTGTGAGCTGTATGCTTTAATATCTATCTCCCATTTTAAACCTTTTATTACTAGGTTCTTGCTGAATCAATGTGATTGTTATGGGTGAATTTATGCATTTTTTTCAATTTACAGTATCATTATTGCCTATTTATCACTATGTGTTATAAGTAATGTGTATGTCTATTTTACTTATATGTTATTTGTCTCTTTTCAGTTGTGCAGTGCAATATTTTTTGTAACATTTTTGTACTTGGATGCAGTTGTAAATGAGAGTTTCTCTCAATTTGCTCTCCAATAAAATTGATGATAATGATGATGATCCACATCTTGGAGTCCATACATTCCACTGGAGAAAAACTTGGCACATCAGAGATCTGCCCAACAAGACTTTGCATACAAAATGTCATTCAAATCCAGTGAATGTTTGCAAAGCTATTAAAAAGCTAAAATTTAATGCTCACTTCTGCCATCTGTAGGACAGTTGCTGAATTACACATGAGTTCCATTATAAATTATACACTTACCCTGGCTAGGACTGATCCCATCTGCAATCTGTATGGCAGTCACTAAATTACACATTTCCTTATAGATTATACATCTGCCCAGCTAGACTTAATCCCTGCTGCCATCTGTAGGGCAGATGCTAAATTACAGATGCGTTCTGCTATAAATTATACATTTACCCAGCTAGAACTGAGCCACCCTGCCATATGTATGGGGTTTCTGAATTTCACAGGAGTTCTGTTTAAGCAATAATGCACAACAGGTGGTGTGTTGTCGTGAGATTTACAAACACCTAATAATAACTTTGGAATGGATTAAAGCAAGCAAAAGGCAAATCTGTGGGCCAAGTCTGATGTGGAGCCTTTGCAAAGGAGTCTATGACTCAAAGGATTGTAATTCTGATATATTTCAATAAAAAAAGTCCCTTCTACCCTGAACATTTCAGATCAAAATCCAATCCATTTTGTTGCTAGGTGGTGTCAAAAAAGATAGCAAAAAACAGCAATTTTTTGACATTTTTTGCTATCTGCATCTCAGAATCTGCACATCCAACCAGAACAAAACTTGACAAATCAAGAGATCTATCCCACAAGACCACACATGAAAACTTTCATGTAAATCTGTTAAATAATTGCAAAGATATTAAAGTGCAAAATGTAACACTCATTACATCTGTAGGGCAATTGCTGAATTACACATGAGAACTATTATAAATTATAACATGTGTAGAAAAGTTTGTTAAAGTTGTAAAATTAAATAAAAAAATAATAAAACTGCTTTCAAAAATATAATTTATCATTGTAACTGCCTTTCAACATAAAGTAGTCCCTTTTTGTTACATCAGCTAACTCTTACTTTGAAACAGAAACATAGACTTTGATGGCAGATAAGGACCTCTTGGCCCACCCAGTCTGCCCATTTCCCTACCCACTGGATAAGCTGCAGATCATAGTCAACCAACAGCCTACCTCCTACCACCCCCACAAGAATTGCCCCATGTCTGTCCCATGCATTCTTGAATTCACCCACTGTTTTTGACTCCACAACCTCCTCCGGAAGGTTATTCCATGCATCCACCATCCTCTCTGTGAAAAAACACTTCTTCACATTGTCCCTGAGTAGTCCCCCATCTGTCTTTAAATTGTGTCCCCTTGTTCTTGCACATCTCTTTTTCTGAAAGATGCTACCCTCTTGGACTATGCTGATTTCCTTGAGGTTCTTAAAAGTTTCTATCATGTCCCCCCTCTCCCTCCTTTCCTTGAGGGTATACATATCATGCTCCTTTAGTCTCTCTTTGTATAGCTTCTGTTGTAGACCCTGCACCATTTTAGTTGCCCTCCTCTGGACTGCCTCAAGCCTGTCTATGTTCTTTGGTAATTGTTACAGCAGTATAAAAGAGGTTGCTCCAATCAAGGGGCAGCCCAGATTGTCATGGGACCCAATGGAAAGGAGAGGTGAGGCAGGAAAGTGGGGGAGCCAGAATAGGGAATACAGAGGGAAGAGGGGGGAGGGTAAGCAGGTAGGAATGAGGTCACAAAGGGGGAGGGAGATCAGGAATGAGGTCAGAGGGAGGAGCAAGAAGCTGGGTGGGGAGGATCAGGAGCCCAGGATTGGCCAGAGCGCACAGGAAGAGGGGGAGCTAAGGGGGTTGATAAGGGCCTGTTGTGAAGGGAGAGCCCTCTCTAATACTGCAGCTGAATCTAATTTCATCTTCCCACCACCCACCCACCCACAGGAGGAAGGAGCTTGGGCGGCGCTGACTCAGAAGGAATAAAGCATGGGTTGCTGGGTAAGGGCAACAGGAGCACGTGGTGGTGCCAGTAAGACAGAAGGGTTGCAGGATAAGAGCAACAGGAGATGCAATAGGAGGGAAGAAGGGAAAAGGTAGAGGTAGGGGCCGAGCCATAGGAAGGGTACAGCTAGGCCTGGGGGGGCTCACTATGGGGTAATCACCTCAAGGAGGAATGGGGCTGGGTGATCAGGTGGGGGGGACACCTGAATCCAGAAGAAGAAATGGAAAAGAAATAGAAAAGGGTAGCACGGGGTAGCCACACCCGGGCTGCATGAAGAAAGGATAGAAGGCTTCGGCCTAAAGAGTGTCATGTGTATATGGTTATGTGGGGTGTTGGAACCCCGGATGTTGTAAATAAATTGTAATAAAGTTGGATGTGAAATGATGGTCATAACTCTAAAGGTTTCTACCCAAAATAAACTTCAGATCGTGAACCAAAGAAAAGAGATGGTGTGGTTTTTCCAGAGGGGCTTCAATGATAACAGCTAATAGGCTGATTTACTAACAGCAACGAAGAATTCTTGGTAGATTATAAAGTTTACTAAAACTTTTCTTACTCAGAGGTGCAGTATCCTATTTTAAAAGCAGTGACTGTAGTATAGCACCGAATATGTAGATGTTCATAGCAAGGCATTGTGGGCACAATATGAATTTTCCTTCTGTCTTCCTTACTGGAAGGTGCAGACTCCTATTTTTGTAGTGGTTACAATATAAGATCTCAGATGTTCATTTTCAAAATGAAGTATTGCGTATACATTATACAGGGGCAGGAATGAATGCTGGCCTCTGACTGGTAGTTCTGTGGCTAGACCTGTGACATTATCCCAGCATAACATCACAGATCTAGTCCCAGCACACTTATGACTGCAAAATGTAAAAACTAAATGAATAAATCAGTCCACAGTTATCCCTGCCATCAGATTCGGCACACCCTGCTCCCAGCTGAAGTGAAAGCAGTGTATATAATCGTCATTACACTACTTTAACCCAGAACCCTCACACATTCTCCCAAATAAAGCTTCGTTTTCTTGGTTTTAAAAAAAGAACCAGTGGCACTGAGGGTTGAGACACTGGACACCACACTTTGTGCCACACCAGTGACCCAGGTTCAGGAACGAGCACATTTCAGTGGGGGAGGAGCCGGATCAAGTATCTGGAGGACAGCTCTCCTCTCCTGGGGTGGGAAGGTTACCCCTTGCGCTGCACTAGAGACATCTTGGAGGGGAAGAAGCAGTTGCAGTCAGCGCAGGGATGTAAAAGGGGATTGGGCAGTGGTAGGTGTCTTTTGCTAAGGCACAGGAGCATGTCTAGTGTAAGCTGGATGCCATTGCATGCCCATACTCAAGTAACTTGCACAAGGAAAAAATCCCTGCACCTTGGATAGGCGATGGAGTCCTCCAGTGCCCTGCTGTCACACTCCCAATGATGGGTCTGCTTCACCGGCTCTCCCAATCCCCCCTGCTGCCCGGTGGGATGAAGGTCTGGGGCATCTGGCCAGGTAGGTGGGGGAGTGTCTGTTCCTGATTTCCTGGTGGGTGGACTTCAGAAGGGAGGTAGAATGGGAGTTTCAAGAGAGGGTCTCCTAAGAGAGTTCCAGGAGTGCAGTGCAATAAACAAAGTTGTAAAAAAAAATAAAAAAAGAGCCAAATGAAAGCTGCCTTTGTGATCAACAGCAGTCCCCAGCTCCACAGACAGGTTCAGCTCCTTAAACACCTAAGAATAAGAGAATTCATTATTGTTTCTTTTTTTATTAAAAAAAAAATCTCTGATACTGAAAGATGTTACACCAGCTTTACAAGGTACCACTGACACCGCCTCCCACTCTTCAGACACTTCCTCCTCAGAAATGTAAAAGACATCATTAGGATTGGCTCCACAGAACTCCCTCCCACTTTCTTTGCAGTCCACACTGGCACAGTAACTGACCCTGTGAATGGATGTGAAATCCCCTCACTTCATCGTTTTCTTTTCATTTATTTATTTTTTGTTGACTGAGTAAATGCACTAGACAAATTCTGCCTATTTTCAGGCATGACCTGGGGGAGGGGGATACAGATGAATGGCAACTGATCTTGAACCAGATTAAGCTGTTTGGTGGTATTTTAGTGAATGGGGAATTTTCTGACTTTAATCCTTTTCTCCCGGTAATGATGAAAGCTGAACTGGGAGAAGACACAGCTGTAACAGTTAGGTTGGAGGCTTTCCAACTTCCAGGCTACAGAGCAGGAACATAAGGGATTGTAAGAGTATGGGGTGTAGGGGCAACATCTAATTTCCACAGCACTGCAGAAACAGGGAAGATGGGGAAAGAGAGAGACAGAAGTAAACATTATAAACTGAACATTTAAAATAAAAAAACATGGGAACAACACACAAAAAAAGTTAGTGTCAGGGATTGCAGAGCCACGGTAACAGCAGCTCCACCTTCTGCCCAAAACAGTAACTAAGAACATTTTTTTAAGTATACCTACACATTGATAGAAACACCAAAAAGTATTCTTGAAAATGTACTTTTTAATTTTTTTTGTTTTTTTTTTTACACATGAGCCATTGTATAATTGGAATAATGCACTTGAGGGAGTGTGTGGTGCTGGGATATGGTTACTTCTTGGATGTTGGAGACATTTGGCCTGTGGCCTCATTCCCAAACACCCAAGGCATGACATTATTCATGCGTGACACTGACATTTTTGAAAATGTGGGGCATATAAGGAACTGTTCTGCTTGCAATGTGAACAGGTGAAACCAAAAAAGAAATTGTTGTAATCAGTGATTTTGAACAGACCAAGCTTCCCAAGGAGGGATAGCTTGTGAATTTTACTCAATTTTTTATAATTCCCTCAATTAAAAAAACTGGTATGCAAATAAAATTCATTATTATTCTTGAGCTATGAGGCGACTCCAGGCATTCAAGAATAATCATTTTTACAGCTATTTTTTTACGCAGACTGAGCATGCTAAGAACCTGAAATTTTAACATTTCATCACATTGGAACAGATTCATATTTGTTTTCACCACACCAGTGAAGGGTACTTCGCTGGGCCAAGTCCTTTCTACCCTGAAAATTTCAGACCAACATTCAAAACTGTCTGGGAGCAAGGCAATGGCAAGAAACAGCTAAAGAAACCCTATGATTTTGCTACATTTTTCCGCTACATGCAATTCGATATCTGCACATCCAACTGGAACGATATCTGGAACTGCAAACGACATACTGCTCAAGACCAACCATGCAAATGTTTGTGTAAATCTGTTGAACAGTTGCAATATTATTAATGTGCAAAATGTGGGTGTTAACATACAAAAGCCTTGCTCTACCCTAACAATAGTGATGCCACTATAGTTAAACTCCAGTGATGGATGGATGGCACAAATCCCCCACCTCCACAGCCATCCACCATCTTTCATCAGCATTTTGTACTGACTCACTGATTGTCTCCCCTCCCTGCACCCTGGTAGCAACACCCTTGCAGTAGGACATTCATAGAAGCACAGTCAGGACCCTCGTAGGACCCACCATGCTTCACCCAACAAGGGAATAAAGCAACCAATGCAGCTTGCCCTTCCCAGTCCATGGCTGGCCACTGCCTTCTGAATAAAGACACTCTCACACTTGGATGCATAGTAAAACATGTTCTGGTCAGAGCCAATGTGGCTATGGAGAGCTTTTAGGAGTGGCAAGAGCAGTGAAAAGAATATGCTGTGCTTTCACTGGACAGGGGTCAGCCATAATACTGTAGCAATTACAGTCCTGCACATGCATAATACTCGCACATGTGCAGTTTGACCCAGATTCAGCCTTGCAAAACATGGCAGTGCTGACATAACTACAGTATGTGTAACAACCCAGTCCTCTCGGGTTACTAGAATCCAATTACTACTAGTCTTGGGCAGGTAGGAAAAGGCAGCTGGTGGGGAGGTCATTAGGGGCTTTCTACATAATGACATCATTGTTTACTCAGCCAGCCTGAGAGAAGGATAATAATGTCATTTAGAACTCTCACAGCAGCATAACCATTTAAGAGTCAGCTGCTCTTGGGGAGCTTAGAATATTCAACAGTAAGTTCAAGTGTGGCAGTTAGAATGGCAGGAGGTCTGCCACTGGGGCTCTGTCAAAGGGATCCCTGGTATTTCTCACCCTAGTTTGATAAAATCTTCACTTTGCCTGTAGAACTCTGTTGTTTCAATCCGGGTGGGGAGAGGGAATGCAGTTCTTGTGGATCCAAGGGGCAATCCCCTGTAGTTCCTGACATTCATAGCTGCTTTAAAGAAGAACAATGAGTAGAATCTGACAGCTACCAGAGAAAGAACGGTGTCTTTTGTTCTTTCCATGATTGGGAGGAAGGAACAACTGATCTGTGAGGACTGAACTTGAGCCTGTTCTCTGAGGGAGTTGTCCGAGGTGTGTGTGCCCTAGATAAGGCTAGATCACACTGGTCAGGACCCCTTTCATCACAACTGTGCTGAATTTAAAGTTAAAGTTGGGAGTGTTTAGCAATTCATTAAAGAGTGGAGACTCATTTGATGTAACCCAGAAGGAATGCAGGAGTCTGTTTGGGGCAAAGGTTGAGGAATGCCATCTAGAGCTTCAGGCAGGGCTAAGTGGTTTGTGGATGGGCACCAGTGTTCCCTGGGTAATGACCATGGAGCAGGAGGATTTTAAAGTGTGTGGCACATCCCACAGATATACACTTTGGAAATAGAATGTGTGGAAAATGTTTAAAGTGTGTGGCAAATCCCACAGGCATACACTCTGCAAAAGAGATAGAGGTGTGTTTTTTTTTGTGTGTGGAAAAACAGTACTGCCTAGCAAAGTGTCCTGCAAAAAAGAGTGTGCCTGTATTGCAATGACAAACATTTGGGGGACAATTCTTGTTTTAAGTAACATCTGTAAATAAAGCCATACTGCAAAATCCCAGTTATTGCTCTGGACATTCCGCTTATTGCTTCTGGTGTGAATGTTATTGGAGCTCCTCAGCAGTTAGGTCTAGCATATGCCTAGCACCCTATCTCCTGGATCTGGTTGTAAATAAAAAGGTCCATTTTACTATGTACCTCCATCCTCCATCTTGTAGATAATGAGCCTGGTATACACTCCAGTGCTAAGAGTAGTACCATGAGTGTAGCTCTGCCAAAAGAAAATTGCATGCCATGTAGTTATCAGTAATTCTTTTAAGGGGGTGCCAGCTAGCTAAAGGTGGTGTGGAGGTTACATACATATGCATGATACTCGTGTGTGCACAGTTTAAGTTTGCACCACCACCATGTTGCACACAGAGTCCGTCACATCTGCACTCATGGAAAGGAGCAGTAGCACACCAGGAAGTGGGTATGTTTATGCAACCCACAGAGGGGAAGAGCTGCATGAGCAGAATCACTGGAAATTATGCTGGAGCACTAGGGCAGAACATCAAACAGCCATCTGGTTATGTGCTTCCACAGTGCTCTCTTACAAATTTGATCATGGCATAACATCTGTGGAGCTTGGCCCCCACAACCTTAAAAATCAGACCTAGGAGGAGACTATTAATAAACTAGAGATCTGATCTTTGATTTGTTCACATCACAGTCACTTTCTCATTCTTTTCTAAGCAGTAATTTCTGGTAAATGTGACTTGACCATATTGATCTCAGTGCTGGTAGACTACTTCTGTTTTTTCCCTAATTGTATTAGGAGAAGGTATTAGCAGTCATGAAGTGGTTGCTGCTAGTGGTGGCATGCTCTGAAAAAGCAGTAGTAGTAAAATATTTGTATTCATATTTTTATGTATAAATAAGGATTAACTTGATTGAGTAAAAATAATTCATTTCCAATGAGATCCACAATTCAAGTAAACATACAAACATAAATTTAACATAGATTTACATACAGTGCAAAAAGATTTAAAGCAAAAAATACCATAAGTATCTTAAATAACACTGCAGTCAAGGGAAAATATACATTTACAAAATAAAACAAACTAAAATAAACAGCGTCATACATCAATATTATTTCACTGCCCCTTATTCTAAAGCACATAAAGCTCAACATTGATTGGTTTTCTTTGAATTTTTCTTTATCCATATTTTTATTTCAAATCAATTTTTGTTCATGGTCTCCATTCTCAACTGAGCTGGAATTTTATTCCAGAGATATATTTCCCTAAAACAGACTGACTGTCTCCCTATTTCTAAGATATATTTTGGCAAAACTAAATCCAGGGCCAAGGATGTTCAAAGGACCTCTGACTTCTTCCTGTGTATTACCTTAATTGTTAGATAAGTTGGGACATTTCCTAGGAGAGCCTTATTTATAAATGCCAGGAGATGTTCATAATTTCTTTCAGTTTAATATTGCCATCCCAATTGACTATATGTTGCACTTATGAACTTGACGTGGGGCTCCCAGGATATATCTGGCTAGGCCACTGTGGCAAGCTTCTAATTTACTAAGGTCAGTTTTTCTTGCCCGAGAATAAATGATATCACCATAATCAATTATAGGGATTATCATAGAATTACAGTAATTACTTTTTTTTATTATTTCAAAGTTCAATAGTGACCTGGCTCAATATAATGCTCCCAGCTTTTTCCCCACATTTTTGATTAAGTTATTAATGTGTCTACTCCAGTTTAAAAATTTGTTCACCAATAGCCCCGAGTATTTATAACTTTGTACCTGTTGGATCGAGGACCCCTCAAGGGTAACTAATGTTAGGACCAAGTCATCCTGCTTGTTTATCACAGGGTGAAACACCATGGACTGTGTCTTCTTGGCATTCAACACTAGTTTGCTGTTTTGCAAAAATACTTGTAATTCATCAAATGCTCTTTGAAGTATCATCTGCAAGCCATTTAAAGAACAATCTGATGTATAAATAACAGTGTCATCAGCATAAAGAAGGTATGACACTGAAGAATCCAAGAAGCTCATCCATTCACATGTATGTTAAATAATAAGGGCCCCAAGATGAAACCCTGGGGGACTCCCGATCCAACAGGCAAAAACTCAGAGGACCAATCACCAATTGTAACCATCTGACACCTTCCTCCAAGATATGATGTCAGCCATCTCTGTACCAAACCCACAAACCCCAGGGATGCTGCCATGGACAGGTGGAGATTGTGGTCCAAGGAATCAAATGCCTTGGACAGATCTATAAACAAAGCTCCCACCTGTGTCCTCCTGTCCAGGGCCATTTCAACATCCCCCACTACCTTGGCCAGAGCTGAAGTAGTGCTATGAAACTTACAGAAACCTGACTGCATATTATTATTTAAACCTTTAGAGTCTAAATATTTCTTGATTTGGGCCACCACTAGTTTTTCAGATATCTTGGATATCTGAGGTAAGAAAGATATTGAGCGATAGTTACCCATTTTGGTCTTTTTACCCCCTTTGAAAACTGGTATTACCTTGGACATTTTCCAGGCCATAGGATATTCTGCTGTCCTGAGTGATAAAATTAAATATGTATATCAAAGGATATGCTATCATTGGTGTGGCATATTTTATCATCTTTACAGGCTTACCATCTAATCCTGTGGCCTTTGTAATGTTGATATTTAAAAGTTCTTTAATGACTGACTCGACTTTTAACAAAGTCAAGTTGAAAGGTTCTGAAATACCCTGCTGTGTTACACAATTGACATTAGGGGCATTCAATGTACTTAAATTTTCAGTCATCCCCACTTTACTGAAATAATCATTTAGTAGATCAACTATTAATTGTGATACCAGGATCAACTGGCCATCTATGGTTAATACATCAATTGGGTTATTACCTGAACCTTTCAACAATGTTTTAATCATTTTCCAAAAATCTCAAGGGTGTTGGGTACACTTTGTATTCAATAAATTGAAGTAATGTCTTTGTTTGCTTGCCTAACCTCCCTAAAATAGGAATTATGAGATTTTCTATAATTTACCCAGTTCTGTCTATTACCATTTTTTTTTTGCTTTTCTCCACCTTTTGTTACTAGATTTCTTTTGCTTTCTAAGTTCATTTGTGTACCAAAGGGCATTGTAGTTGTCCCCATGCTCATATGCACATATTAGAAATGACCAGTTGAATTAAAGGGGACAAGAATTGATTACCTATGTGTAGCTGTTTTAAATTTCTCTTTTTATAAATTATATTCATGTCTAAAGGATCCCTATTTTAACTGTGCCTGAATAAAATCTGAAGCTGTCAGTTGTGTTTTGTTTTGGTTTTAGATTTATAGAACTGTTATTTAATACAACAGCAGATTGGGTACATATGGACACATGTTGATACACGAACATATTAGGATAACAATATCTGAATTACAAGAGAGTCTGTTATGTTTGGGTTTTGAATGTACACATACACTAGTCACATGTTACAGAACTGCAGATATATCATGTTTAAGATAGCATAAGTTTGACTATTCATGAGTAATATAAAACTTATTGTACACGAGTTTAAGAAAAATATATCTAAACAGTACACTGTGTGAAATTTGATTGACACCACTCTGTGAAAGAGCTAGTGAATGTTTAACTTACAGTAGGGCAGATTGTCTTCTAACCTTTTTTTTTTTTTACTTAACACTATATATTTTCATATTGATATGACTTTTAACATTATTTACTATGTATTGCTGAAACAGCTACTGATGCCTCAAAGAAAACTTTGAAAAACATAATTAGGTAAAATTCTGCTTGTATTCCACATACTGTATATTCTAGATTTCTCCTCCCTATTATCTATTACTGAGAAATGTGCATGAATACATGATTTCATCCCTTGCAGTTGCTTTAAAGTTAATCTGTCTCTGTAGCTTACTCCCTACTTCAAGTCATAATGCTCTATTGTGACATCACTATCTGTTGCCATGAGAGTAACTGTGATGTCACAAGCAGTGCTTTATGACCTCAGTTAGGTAGACAGCAACAGAAACAGATGAACCCTTCAGGAGCAAAAAGCTTGTTTTCATGCAAATGACCTCAGCGATAAATAATAGGGAGGAGGAATAAAGTACTAATGTGAAATCAAGCTGAACTTTATCTAAATATTATGTTTTGTTACAGTTCTCTTTAAGGTGTCAGCTGCTCTTTAAGCTTGTTTTTCCTTGCGTTTTTAATCATTGTTATTTACTAATGCTAGCAAAGACACACACACACACACACACACACACACACACACACACACAGAGGGTTCTAAAATGAAATGTTAGTTAAGTGATAGCTTGTGTCAGGGAGTGAACTTTCAAGTCAGTGAAATTTGGCCTTGGGATAGCTTTCTTTTGATGGAATTAATCCTGTCTTGGTGAAGTAATCTGCAGAGCTGAGGCCATTTAGAAGCACAGGAGTTATGCTAAACAAATATCAATCTCTACAAAAGAGTACAAGATTGAGATCATACACCTGTATGAACTTTGTTCAGGACAACAAGGCCTTTCTAATGAGCCTATTCAGTAAGCTGCACTCATTATATTTTTTAAACTATGGCCATCTGATTACCTGAATTTTCATTTTTCATCATAATTTTCACCTTTTGGATGGCTATATTTTAAAAATATATAATGAATTCAGATTAATGACTACCCTCATTTGAAAGATCATTTTATCCTGAACAACTTTCATGTTAGTTGTATATTGGTAATTTGTATACTTTCTGAGACACTTACATTTGATTGTCATTATTCCTACTGTGTTCACTTAGAGAGAAAAAAAATGAGGTTGTTTGGAAGACCATATTTTACAAAATATAAAGAATTCAGATTAGTGACTATCCTCACGAGAAAGGTCTTTTTGCCCTGAACAACTTTCACACAGGTTCTTTTTGTGCACCTTGGATGGTTTTAAAGATATTTAGATTTGTTTGCAAGGTGTGCACATTTGCTCTCTGAGAAAAGCAGCTTGGAGGTCTGTGTCCATCATTCTAAGTAAACAGAAAGTATGGAATATTTCTTTAACTGCCATGGAGATTTTCAGAATGGAGGGATACACTGAAAACTCCTAAAAGACGTGTTCCTCAGAAACACCTTTGTTCAAGTGACAGCAGGATGGCTGTAGGCCCTGCCCACAGCCATAATTAGCTGATTCCATGATCAGCTGGTTTTACTATGCTGCCTTCTTTCTTCATTGTGTGCAGTGCTCTAGGGTGCTTAGAGGGTCTCAACTGTTCCTGCTACGAGTGTCCTCCTACAGGTGTGCTGCTTCCAGGGTGAGGGTGAGGGGACAATCAGAGAATAAATACAAATCACTGATGAAAGTTACAACCAGTGGTAGGGGTGGGGAGAGTTATGCCAACCACCCACCACTGAAGTTTTATTTTTATCAAAACATGGGTGATGGAGAGAGAAGGGGGATTTGGGTGCTGACGAAGGATGGGGGGATGTGGGCTTCTATATTTAATGGCTTTGGGCTAGGGTAGGGGCTGTTTCTTTTCCTTTTTCTTTTAATCTGTATGTCAAATATTCAACTGCATAGTGAATACCTGGTGTCTGAATACTGAATATTTGGCCAAATATTCAGAAATACATAGTCACACTAAGGCTGTGTAGACTGTTCTGTCTGAAATCCAGACCCCTAAATAAAACCCTGAATCCATGGACCTGGATAAATATGGACTTCATTGCAGAAGTCTGATTCTGAGTCCGTGGAAAGCAGGGCATATTTTCGGCATGGCTATGTAGCATGCAGTTGTAGCTGGAGGCACCAGGCAGAGCAGAGAGTGAGGAGAGGAGGGTGGATCTGTGCCTAAGAGCTAGAGGACCACAGTCACAGTCACATGGTGGGGAGATCAGAGTGTGGGCTACAGCTGCTGTGGTCAGTCAGTGACTATTTCTCCAGTCGGTTGTGTTGGTCTGTTATTCTGAAAATGTTGAACTAGGCAATTGAACCACAAAGAAAAAAGCAACTGTGTGGTAAAGTACTGGGATTCTTTTATGTACTTTAAAGTGTATTCTTGGTTAAAGTGCATTCTTGATTTCACTGTGACTGTCTGTGTATAGGCCTAGGACAATGTCATGCCGGCAAAATAAATGTTGACTTGTGCCATACAGAAGAGGAGACAGAAAAGAAGAGACGAGACTAGACTACGGGGGGGCCAGTGAGAAATGCAATAGTCACAGAAATTAAAAATGAAGTGCATTCTTGGTTTTATTGTGGCTGTCTGTGTACAGGCTCAGGGCATGGCTGAGCATGCTGGCAAAATAAATGTTGACTTGTGCCATCCAGAGGAGAAAGAGAGACTAGACTGCTGAGGGCCAAAGAGTAATGCTATAGCACAGAAATCACAAATAAAGTGTATTCTTGGTTTTGACTTGTGCCATCCAGAGGAGAAAGAGAGACTAGACTGCTGAGGGCCAAAGAGTAATGCTATAGCACAGAAATCACAAATAAAGTGTATTCTTGGTTTTGACTTGTGCCATCCAGAGGAAAAAGAGAGAGACTAGAATGCTAGGGGTCAAAGAGTAATGTTATTGTCACAGAAATCACAAATGAAGTGTATTCTTAGTTTCATTGTGATTGTTTATGTACAGGCCCAGGGCATGGGCATGCTGGCAAAATAAATGTTGACAGTGCCATCCAGAAGAGGAGACAGATGTAGAAAGACTAGACTACTAGGGGGACAAAGAGAAATGTTATAGCCGGAGAAATCACAAATAAAGTGTATTCTTGGTTTCACTGTGGCTATCTGTAGATTGGCCCAGGACAATGGCATGCTGGCAAAATAAATGTTGACTTGTGCCATCCAGAAGAGGAGACAGAGAGAGAGAGACTAGACTAATTGGGGGGCAAAGATACATTTGATAGTCACAGAAATCACAAATAAAGTGGATTCTTGGTTTCACTGTGGCTGCATATGTACAGGCCCAGGGTGAGGGCATGCTGGCAAAATAAATATTGACTTGTGCTGTCTAGAGGAGAGAGAGAGAGAGAGAGAGAGAGAGAGAGAGAGAGAGACTAGAGTACTGGGGCCAAAGAGAATGTTTACAGTCACAAAACCATTAAACATCAAAAATTATTTAAACAATGTGCCATACAAATCTGGAATAAACTTGCAGTTGAAATACAAAATATTCCAGTGTTTTATCAGTTTAGAAATACTGTAAAGAAAGACTTATTTTTAAGCTCAGGATGATTTTGCACATAACTTACATGTTGTACTGTTTTGTATGTTATAATTGTGATTTATCATTGCCCCTCTATGTTTTTTCTATGCAACCTTTGTACATATAAATGTATTTATTGTACTCTAAATGTTACATGTTTCTGAGTGTCTTTGACTCTCACCGGGTCAAGCCTGTAAAAGGGCCATGCGGACCAATGCTTTTTTACCTGGTTAACAAAAATAAAATGAAATGAGAAATAAGAAATAAAAAAAATAAACTTGGGCTCAGTGTGGCTGTGCAGTGTGTGTGTGCTGTACAGGGCAGGAAGGCAAAATAGTGCTTGCATCTGTTTGTCTGTCTCCATCTCTTTCTCTCTCCTGGCGCACTCAATGTCACAAGCCTGAGCTGGATATGCCACCAGTACAGCCCAGACATGAAACAACTAGCAATTATTGCTCTTATTTAGCAGTTTTACTGTCATTTGTATACACATCATGCATTAAATTGTGTTCTTTGGGCCTCTGTGTTAAATATGACAGATTTTGGCCACTTTTATGCACTTTTTTGCATTTTTTAAATATTTGCCAATAAATCAGAACTTCACTGTGTTCCAGTTCTTATTTAATAAAGGCCAGAACTTCACCAAGTTCTCCCAGACCTAATTCACACAACCCTAGTGGTTGCAGCACATATGTCAGTAGCAGGGATATTTTTGAAAGAAGCAAGAGAAGTGGTCATACCCCTTGTAGCGTAACCTCAAACAGCACCAAGAAAATTTGTTTTGTTTCACTTTTATTTCATTATTATTTTATAATGGAAAGGCCTATGAGAAAATGAATACCCACTTTCACAGGCATCCAGTTAGAGGTGACAACTGTTGCAAAAACAATTACAAAACAGTTATTAGAACAAGATACAAACAAATAAGATCAATTAAAACAATTACAGTATATTCAGACCTTGTCATAAGAAGATTATTTAAATATCTCTTGAATGTAGAAATACTTGCTGCTTTAACTATATAACTTGGTAGCTCATTATACAGTTTTACTGTCTGATAGTTCACTGAATTTCAAGCAAATGTAGAGTGAAACCAAGGGATTTGAAAATCATTTTTACAATAAGATCTTGTGTTATCATCACTAGTAGCCAGGGGGAGTCATGTGATGTGTTGGACTGAATAGCAGCACAAGAGGCCAGCTCCCACTCCTTCTCTGAATAAAATTAATAAAAACTTCTTTAACTGGGGTTTCACTTATTTTCAGTGGCTCCTTGAGTTCTTTCTTTCAACCTGGCTGTCAATTTTAACCTTTGGACTACTGGAATGGATGTAAAAAAAACAAGCACCACCAAAGCATAACCCCCACCGACCATGCCTGACAAGTCAACTAAAAGGTCTAAGGCCCAAGGACTGGCGGCCTAGCCACACTCCTACTACCACTCCATCTCATCCTCCTTTCACTGCTGCATCCCCACCACCACAAGAAACACCTCTAGTGGAGGAAAGATTTCTTGCTGAATTTGCTCCCTTCAGGTTGGCATTACAAGAAATGATGGCCAAACTAAACTGTCACCAGGCCAATACCTATAGAGAAATTGAAAGAATGACTTGATCCTGACTTTATTGCCTTGTGGCAGAAAATAGCTCACCTGGAGGCTAAGCTGGAGTACCTTGAGGGCAGGAGCAGAAGAAACAACCTGCTGATATTTGGACTCCCAGAACTGCTTGAGGGATTCAGCTTGATTCTATTTGCCAAAAAAATTATGTATCAAGCTAGCAGGACCATCTCCTAATGGTCTCCTGTATATAATGGAAAGGACTCATCGATCACTCCACCCAATGTCTCCCGAAGGGACTCCCCAGGCCATTCATTTTCACTTTTTAGATTACTTACATAAGCAACATGTGCTAAAGCAAGTAAGGGAGCATTGTGAGATATCCTGGGAGGGGGTGAACATCCATGTGGTTCAGGACCTGCCCGCTATAGTGTGGTAGAATCGTGCTACTTTTCACCCAATTGTTGCAAAGTTAATTGCTGTGGGTCTGAAGTTTAAGATGCTATACCCAGCACGACTCTATGTTTTAGTGAAAGTAAAAGGACAGTTCTTTGATTCTGCAGAGGGAGCCCTGGAGGGTCTGAAGGTAATTCTGCCTGATCTATTTAAGAATTGCTGATCGGAGCTCAGAGGCAATTTTCATGCATAATGTGAGTGCTCTTTAATCTGTTTATTTAACTTGGAACATGCCTTATTGTCTTCTATGGAATGCTTTGATACTGCAGGTAGCCCTAAGGAGTCATTTGCTTGCTTATGTCAGTGTCAGTGGCTCAGTAGGTAACACACTCGCCTCTGAGGCTGGGAAATCAGAGGGCTGTGGGTTCAGTTCCCACATCTGGCACTTGGGTTAATATCCCAATACTGACACTGTAGTGCAGCATGAGGGAGGTACTGCACTTCTGAGGTGCCGTCTTTCAGATGAGAAATTAAACCAAGGTCCCAGCTGCCTGGATTGATGGTAGTTCAGGTGGATGCTAAAGATCCCATGGCACTTATCGAAAAAGAGTATGGGAATTTCCTCAGTGTCGTGGCCAAATTTCTCCCATTCACTAAAAATACCGGGAAAGACCCCCTCCAACAGGGAGCACCAGACAATCAAGGCAAACACCGGCCAAAGGAGTCAACACATCTCATTAAGAAACAAGTTGGCACCGGGTCCAGCTTTCAAAAGGTGTGCCGAAGCTTGGAAGCAATCTCAATGACCTCATCCACCTCCACCAGTTTAAACTCACCTCAACCAGGTGGAGAGCTCTCTAGTCGTCCATGGCGACCACAGTCGGTCAAACTCTGACCCACTGGTGGAACCCCCTGCCTGATGATACCCTATCCAAGAAGAACTGAGCAAACTCTTCACACAATGCATTAGAAAAAGCTACCTTCGGCTATTGACAAGAAGGATGGAGGAGCCCGTACACAGTCCAAAAAAGCATAGTTGGTTGGTTCCTCCTGGCAGCAATCTCCCTGGACAGGAATTCTGCCTTCTAATGAACATACGAATGTGCCAGCAGAAACAGACCACCTGGTCTATCCAAGTCTGCTCGAGTGTGCAGCTAGCACCCCTAGATTGCAGCTGCCCCAACCCCCCTCCCATTTGTCATCCCTCTGCCACCGCCCACCTCCCCCATCCTCACTGTCCCCTGTTCTCTGTCCCATGCCCTTTAGAAACTGTCCACAGATTTACATTAATACCACCCATTCTGGTAGGGTGTTCCATTTTGCTACCACCCTTTCTGTGAAATAGTGTCTCCTCATTTCCTTCCTAAATCTTCCCCCCTCTATTCTTAGCCCATGCACCATGGTGACCCTTCCCCTCCTTAACTCAAAGAGCCCATCTGCCCCATCCTTACTGATTCCCCTCAGATACTTGAATGTCTGTATCATGTCCCCCCTGTCCCATCTATCCTCCAGGGTGTACATATTCAGGTCTCTCAGCCTGCTGTCATAGTCTGTCCCTTCCATTCCACATATCATCTTAGTTGCCCTCCTCTGCACCCCCTCCATTATCCTGATATCACGCTTTAGGTATGGCCTCCAAACTTGCACACAATACTCTAAGCGCGGCCTTACCAGCAACCTGTAGAAAGGCAAGATCATCTCTGTTCGCCTGGATGAAAACCCCCTCGCTATGCACCCCAGCATTTTGTTTGCTTTTGCAGCAGCTTTCCTGCACTAGGCAGTGTTATCCATGGTCCCTGTTATCATTACCCCAGGTCCTTCTCCTCCTCAGTGATCCCCAGCTTAAACCCTCCCAGCAAGTATTCTCTCCTTGGGTTCTTCACCCCAAAGTGCATAACTTTACACTTCTTTGCGTTGAACCCCATCTGCCACCTCTCTGACCACCTCTAGCTTGCTTAGGTCCCCCTGCAGCTGCTTCTATCCCTCCTCTCCATTCACCACTGCCCTGTGGCCCCCCACATGTCACGGACCTCGGAGTTGAGAGCTCCCCTCTCACCACCACCCGTTGCAGCCTCCCACTCAGCCAGCTTGTAATCCAGTTCATCATGTTTGCCCCTACCCCTACACCAGTTAGCTTCCCCCCAGCCACCCATGAGGCACATAATTGAAGGCCTTGCAGAAGTCCAAGTAAAGAACATCCACCGCATGACCCTTATCCAGCTCACCTGCCACCCAGTCATAATATTGTATTAGGTTGGATTGACAAGACTTCCCTTAAACAAACCCATGCTGCCTCACATCCTGGAGGCCATTGTCCTCCAGGTATGACACCAGTCTTTCCTTTAGTATTGTCTCCATGAGTTTGCTCACTATGGAGGTGAGACTTATCAGGCAATAATTACCCTGTTCATCCTACGGTCTGCTCTTGTGTAATGGTACTACATATGCCATCCTCCAGTCCAGTGGCACACATCCCGACTCCAGTGAAGTGCTGTGCAGATCTGCCAGTGGCTTTGCCAACACCTCCGTCATCTCCCTCAGCACCCTGGTGTGGATACAATCTGGCCCTGGTGCCTTCTCTATCTTCAGTGCCCTCAGTCCCTCTAGGACTCTACTTGCCTCAATTCTTCCATCTGTTGCCTCCTCTCCCCCTGTCCTCACTCTCCCAACCCATGGTGGTAGTGGTCCCCCCTTTTCTTCTGTGAACACTGAGCAAAAGTATTCATTCAGTGCTTCTGCCTGCTCCTCACCCTTTTCCGTCCACTCCCCACCCATTTTTATCCTCACTATTGTCTCCTTGCACTTCCTTTTCTCCCTGATGTATCTAAAGAAAGTATTTTTCCCACCATTAATTCCTCCCGGCAGCAATCTCCCTGGACAGGAATTCTGCCTTCTTACGGTTGATTGCCCCCTGCTGTGCACCATAGTGTACACGTAGGGCCAGTTTGTCCACCTCCAGGACAGACTTCTGCCAGCAGTGCTTTAATCTCTGATCCAAAGTCTTCATCCCCTTGAGCTCACCATCATACCAAGGGGACCTCAAGTGAGATGACCTGGGTCGTACACGGACTGGTGCGAGGGAGTCGAGTACACCAGCAAGTGCCTTATTATAGGCATCAACTGCTACACACACACCCCCATTGCATGCCTTGTCCACACTAGATAGGTCAGCCACCAGAAGAAAACCTCAGGGGTCAACCCCCTCAAAGGGCTATAGCTGACCATCTCTGCAAGGGGAGGGCTACCGGGGGGCCACCTCTTAACGAGAACTTCACCATGCAATGATCAGACCAAACGACCCGATTAGTCCTCAGACTAGTAATCTCAAGCCCCAGTGAGAACACCTTATCCAACATGTGGCCACCCAGATGAGTTGCGGTGGAAACACCTTGCTCAAGGCCTAAAGATGACATCATCTGGAGGAAGTTGGAACCAAGCCGAGAAGATTCGTTGTCGGCCCAGACGTTGAAGTCTCCCAGCACTAAACATCTGGGGGCCTCCAACATCTCCCCAACCACGAAATCAGCCACCTCCTGCAGAAAGTATCTTGCTGCCCCAGCAGGGAGATAAATCAGTAGAATCAGGCAACCTGCACCTGGATCCCCACGGATGGCCACGCATTCAAATTAACATGGTGCTCTCACTTGGTGCAGAGTGAAGCCTAGTTCAGATCTAAAACAGATAGCTACCCCCGGCCCTGCATTCCACTCTGGGGCAGTGCACTATGGTGTATCCAGATGGGACGGCAGCCTCTAAAACCGGGCCCGCATCATCACCAATCCATGTCTCTGTAATGCAAGCCAGATTGGCCAAAGAAACTAAGTCCGCTATAATTGCAGTCTTGTTTCTGGATGATCTGGCATTGCAAACCACTGCCCTCAGGGGATTGGTGGACAGAGCAGCCCCTCTGGCTACCCGCCCACTTGGTCTAGTGGGAACCCTGGTGCAGGGAACTAAACACATCTGGCCTCTCTCTAGGACCGGTCTAATCCCAGGGTGCCTTCTACACCCCACTACCTTGATCCTACCACCAACTGCAGTTCATGGGGCACCCCAACCCGGACAAATCACACGGTTCCTCCCTGCTCCAACCTCCCTACAGTGCCTTGCTGTACTAACAGATACTGGGAGGCTGACAAAAGGCCATAGATTGTGCAGCTGGAATGTCCCATACACTATCCTAGCCAGCCCCAGGCTCTCATACCTTCCCAGACACATCCTTCCTAATTACGTAAACCCTAACCCAAAACACAACCCACAAACACACTCTACACCACACACTCCACACACACACACACACACTTAATAACTTAAAACCCAAACTACCCCCTTCCCAAACTGACCCACCCAAATACACTATATTTTAAAGTGCCTAAGCATGATCAGCCCACCCCTAAAATAACAAACAGAAAGGGAGAATCTCAATACAGTGCAATGTGCTGAAAGAATACTCTTTCCGAAAAGGAAACTACATAAGCAAAAGTAAACTAGCAAATAGTCCAAGTCCAAATAAACAAGCCCAAAGTCTCACGTTGAAAAAAGAAGGTACTCAGACTGCTACTTTCCAGCAAAGGTCTTAATAGTCACAAAATCCCAGAATCGCAAATTATTCAAAGTGCAGGGTCAACCAAAAGGTAACTCACCCCTCTCAGGAGTGGAAACCAGTTTGAAAAGTTGGTAACCCCCTCTTACCGGTCACAATCCCCAGGCCAATGCTCTCACCAGGCTTTAGATTGAAAACAAATTACCAGGTCAGAGTGGACGCCAAGCCAGTGCACCAGTCCAGGCTCGAGGACTGAAAAGAGGATCTATTTTGATAAGAAAAAGCAATCCTAGTAATCCAAGGTCACAGAGAGTCTTGGACACAGAAAGGCTGGTCCTTACAGCCTCAATACTCATGCAATTGACTCCAGGACCAATCGAGACAACAACAGACAATCAGAGTCGACCCACAAGGCGGGGAAGCTCTCACCTTCACACCTGGTTGGTTACCCTCACTGCCTGCCGCTGCCCCTTCAGCCAACTCAGTTGCATCGAGTCACTCCTCCTCAGATGAAAAACTGGGTCGTTGAAATCAGTCTCCTGTAAATACCATAGGATCCTCCAAAGAAACCAGACAAACTCCACCTCTGATGCACTCTCTGAACTCCACACAGTCCTTTCAGCATCACTGCCAACTGGTAAGAGAAAGTTTAGGCCTGTGCTTCACCAGAATAGAGCAATTCAAAGCACAGAGCACTTACTGTCTTCACTAAAAAAATAAAAACTATGCTCCTAAAATCTATCTCACTCTTTTGCCCTACCTAACGGGTTCGTTCCTACACTTTAACTAACTGAAAAACAGCACAAGAACTCAAAGGTTTCACAAGAATTAATTCTCCCAAAGACAGTTTCACAGGAATTAATTCTCCTGAAGACAATTTCAGCAAATTAACGTTTTACAGGCAAAAATAGGAGCTCTAACAGCATGGCCACCATCTTGCCAACTTGACTGAGCATCCGTGGGACTGCTGTCTTCCCTTGCAGAGGTGGGACTCTTATGACTAAGCAATCGACCACCACCTGGGGGAATCCAGGTGGTGGTGTGTGAGTCACTGGCTGGGAAGGGCCCCACATTCAGAGCACTAAGGGTATCTTCATGGAGGCAGAGTATGCACAACTTGCTCACTGCACATCCTGTGGAACCCAGGGGAGAAAACAGAAGTGGAAAACTGGGGAATAATCTCCATGAAGCCCTGCCCATCAAGCTGTTGGCCCGCCCAGTCTTTCTGCTTCTGGGACAGCAACTGGATTTGTGTTCTGGGCAGGGGAGATAAACATTCCCTTACAGGCCCCACAGCAGGGAGCAATCCATGGGGGATCATGGTCCTGGACAGCAGAGGAGAACCTGGATGGCTGTGGTGGATGGTGATATTGCAGAACAATCCACCCATTCTGCCAAGGAAGATAAATCTCTGTATTGCAAAAAAAAATGTAGCAAAATGAAAAAAGCAACAGAAACAGTCACCCAAATGCGCCATGCCTGTCAAGAATGCATGGGATAGACATAAGGCAATTCTAGTGGGGGGTAGGAGGAAGTAGGCTGTTGGTTAACTAGGATCTGCAGCTTATCCATTAGGTAGGGAAATGGGCAGACTAGGTGGGCCAAGCGGTCCTTATCAAACGTCAAATTCTATGTTTCTGTTTCTAAACATTGGAATGTGGTTGGTAGTGGGAAGCAAGAACATTTGAGGAATGTTGTTTTTCTAGGCTTCATACAAAAGCAGAGTGATGAGTGCTGCACTGTGTAGTGCACCCAGTTTCACAGCCTCACTGTTATGAAGTCATAATATGAGAAGCAAGTTATTAGCACCAAGTGGGTTTTGAGATCCACCTTTGGGCTACTATAGCTGCATTTTTGTTTGGCATCCTTGCTGTTTCTAGGATACATGATAACATGTATTAACAACAAGAGAAGTTATATCTGGTTCAGAAAAAAATAATACATTTAATTGTATTATAATGAAGGTGCATGCATTAAACACTGCCAAAAGGAAGTACAGTATGAAGAAAAACAACCAGAAAAAGCAGACTTGATAGACTATATTTCCATTTTTATGGGGGTAACTCAAATTTGTACCCAAGTAATGGCAATTTAGGCTTGATGAAAACAAGTTGCTGGATGTGTTCAGGGTCTAGTGCTGAATGATGAGGCTTAGCAACATCAACAGCTGTGCTAACCATCATCTCAGAAGGCACACCTGTGGGGGGCAACTGATGTATGTCAGCCACTTGTGCCAAGTGAGGGGATGAATACATCTTTTTTGACCAGTAACCTAATGAATCAACCTAAAATGGCCCAACAGACTCCACAAAATAGTCATTCAAGATATTTTCTGCAGAAAAAAGCTGGGAATGTGTCTTCTTCTGTTGCTCTTGACATGAGGACGTGCTGCTTCCCATCAATGCTACTGTCAGTAACAGGTACTTCTTCCCCATCTCCACCAATGCAACTAGACATTCCAGATGTAAGTCCCTTTATATCATGGCCTTCTACACCACCTGCTGATGTCATCAATCACCATATGCAACCAGTCAGCTCATCACACAGCTCTTGTTGAAAACAAATCCCTATGTGGCTGTCCATAGCCATGTGAAAGATTTAACAATTTAATCAGAGATCCAGCAGAGTTGCAAAAATATAGCCATGACTATCCAACAGTTTGCAAACCTTGCATCCCATTCAGCTTGCAGCTGCTCAACAAACACAGCTACCCCATCTGGGATCTCCCTGAGTTCCTCTACATATCTCTCCATGGATTCTTCCACTATATGCATTGCTGTGATCACCTGATTCAGAATGGCAATATATGGACTTGGAGCACGGGTGCTCCTCTCAAATGGCCCAAGTACTCTAACTATGGTGACAACCAGTTATCACTCATGGTGGCCTAGGACTTCCCTAGTGTCACACACCATTGCCATGTCATGAAGTGTATGCTTCTGTTCTAGCAGTCTAGACAGAAGCAGGTGTGATTAATTTTATCTGGTACTCACATCCTGTATCAAGTGATGCCGAGACAGACCAAGGCATTATTGCACATTTCTTAGTTAATTGCCTTTACAGGGTGAAGAAAATGAGCACAGATAGAGCATGCTGCGGAGACAGTCTTGCTCGCCTCAGTACTGTGATGCTGTGCAGATGTGGCCACTAGATTCAAGGTGTGGACAAATCAATGAAGGCTGAAAAAATGTCCATCTGCAACTGTTTTTATCATATTTGTCCAGTTATCAGTGATGAAGAAATTAAATGTAGACAGGTACCACCTGTCCATGACTGCAGCATGTGTTGAATGAATGCTAGGATGTTCAGTGACATGTGGTCTTTCTCCATTAGCCCAACATTTAGAACAGCAGGCCTGGAGTCACTGCCAGATTGTGAAGGGATGAAGGGAGAGCCAGTTACTCAAGGAAAGATGGAGGAATCCACAACAGGAGATATAGGCTTTTGCACTCACTAATGTACATTCAAGGAGATATATGCATACACTGAGTTTGTATGCCTTGGTCTGTCTCTTCATGTTTGCAGTTCATTTACATCACCGGGTAAGAAAAAAGGTCTGTCTCCCCATATGATGCACAAGGGAATTGCCAAACCTTACCCAACAACTAACACACTGACATCTGGCCAATGGAAAATCATGTACACAAATGCTCACACCCTGGGAAATAAGATCCCAGACCTGCAGGCAATAATGTCAGAGGCTAAACTGGAAATAGTACCAAATAGTGAGACATGGTTTACCAGTAACCACACTTGGGAGACTTCAGTACCTGGCTATGTACTGTTCAGAAGAGACCGAGGTGCAAAAAGGGGGGGTGGAGTGGCCCAGTATGTCAATGAAAATATCAAAGCTACAGAAATTCAGAATATACATAAGGCGCCAGAAGAACTGAGGATCACCCTGGAAACAGGAAATGGGACAGCCATAAGAACTGGGGTTGTCTACTGGCCCCCAGACCAGGGGGAGGACATAGACACATTACTGTTAGAAAATACACAAAACATGACAGGAAAAGGGGTGGTTTGGATAATGGGGGACTTCAACATGCTGGATACAGATTGGTCAATATTAGCAGGAACATCTGCCAGAACTAGACACATGGTGGATTACCTGCAGGGGGAGGGCCTCAAACAACTGGTACAACAACCCACAAGAGAGAGGGCTATCCTAGATCTAGTACTGACTAACAGGGAAGGGATCACAGATCTCCAGTTAGAAGGTCACCTGGGGG
The DNA here is from genome assembly GCA_016271365.2 of Neoceratodus forsteri. Taxonomy (NCBI): domain Eukaryota; kingdom Metazoa; phylum Chordata; order Ceratodontiformes; family Ceratodontidae; genus Neoceratodus; species Neoceratodus forsteri. The sequence goes on along the minus strand of CM028130.1, from coordinate 1,157,647,197 downwards.
CCAGTGACCATCAATTGGTATGGTTCAATTTGGCCACTACATCTAAATCATCTCATTCCAAGGCAAAAATATGGGACTTCAGATGAGCTAACTTTGATAAGATGGCCAACAGAGTTAAGCTAGCCCTGGCAAAAAGAAACACAGGTGAGGGGGTACAGGCAAAGTGGGCAAGCATTAAGGATGCAATACTTGAAGCAACATCCCATTGTGTTAGACAGAAAAGGAAGTGCAAAGAAGAAGAAAACCACTTTGTTCTCAAATACAGTAGCAGAAAAGGTCAGATCCAAAGGCGGCCTTCAGGAAATATAAGGAAACACAGCGGGATGAAGATAGGGAGGCATACCAAACTGCCCTAAGGGAAGCAGGGAAGGCAGTAAGGCAGGCAAAGTCCCAAACTGAATAAACACTAGCACGAACAGTAAAAGAAGGTGACAAGATTTTCTATAGATACATTAGTGAAAGGAGAAAGTCCAGTGGGGGTATTGCTAAGCTCAAAGGAGAAAAAGAGGCATGTGAGGAGGAGGACCCTGTAAAAGCATATATCCTAAATAGATACTTTTGCTCAGTATTTACTGAAGAGAAGGTAGGGCAGGGACCACAGCTCAGCACCATGGACACGGGGGGGTGGAGGGAGGGAGGTGAGCACTACTTCCTTCACAAAAGAAAGGGTCCTACAGGAGCTTGCTAAGCTCAGGGTGGACAAGGCAATGGGACCTCATGGCATACATCCCAGGGTACTTAAGGAGCTAAGGGTGGAATTATCAGAGCCATTAGCAGAACTGTTTACTGAGTCTCTGAGCACAGGAGAGGTCCCAGAAGACTGGAGAAGGGCTCATGTGATCCCACTCCACAAGAGTGGAAGCAGGGAGGAGGCAGAGAACTACAGACCAGTCAGTCTTACCTCAGTAGTGGGCAAGATTATGGAGGCACTCCTTAAGAAAAGGATAGTGCAACACCTGGAATCCATAGGGGCACAGGATCCAAGGCAGCATGGGTTTACAAAAGGAAGGTCCTGTCAAACTAATCTCATAGATTTCTTTGACTGGGTAACCAGAGTGGTTGACCAAGGGGGAGCAGTTGATGTCGCCTACCTTGACTTCAGCAAAGCTTTTGACACTGTTTAACATAGAAGATTGATAAATAAGCTGGGTAGGCTCAGGGTGGGTCAGAAGTTGGTCAACTGGGTGGCAAACTGGTTGACTGGCAGAAAACAGAGAGTGGTGGTAAATGGTATACAGTCAGAAGAGATGCAAGTCGCAAGTGGGGTACCTCAGGGATCAGTCCTGGGGCCAGCCTTCTTCAATATCTTCATTAGTGACATTGCAGATGGACTAGAGGGTAAGGCTTGTCTGTTTGCAGATGACACCAAGATCTCAACAGAGTAGATGATCCAGATGGGGTGGGAAGAATGACAAGAGATTTGGATAAACTAGTAAAATGGTCAGAAGAGTGGTAACTGGGATTTAATGCAAAGAAGTGCAAGATCATGCACGTAGGGAAGAGAAACCCTGAAGCCACCTATAGGCTGGAAGAGAAGTTGCTGGCAGTCACAAAGGAAGAAAGAGACTTGGGCATCATCATCACCGGTGACCTGAAATCATCCAAGCAGACCTCTAAAGCAGTAGGTAAGGTTAGGCGGATGTTAGGGTATATTAGTAGGGGCATCACAAGTCATAAGAAGGAGGTAATAATCCCTCTTTACAAGACACTGGTTAGGCCCCATCTGGAGTACTTAATGCAGTACTAGAGGCCACATCTTCCCAAGGACATTAACCAAATTGAGGCAGTCCAGAGAAGGGCAACCAAAATTGTGCAGGGACTGCATCAGAAGACATATGAGGACAGATTAACGGAGTTCAGTATGTATGCTCTTGAGCAAAGGAGGGGAGAGAGGTGATATGATCGAAACATTCAAACACCTTAAGGGCATTAACAAGGTGAAAGAGTCTAACATGTTTAAATATAAGAAATATAGCAGGACAAGAGGACACAGCATGAGATTAGAGGGAGGCTGATTAAGGGGGAATGTGAGGAAATTCTTTTTCACAGAAAGAGTGGTAGATGCATGGAATGGCCTACCTCAGGAAATGGTGGCTATGAATACAGTGCAGGGCTTCAAACAGGCATGGGATAGGCATAAGGGAGCAATACAGATGAGTATGAATAGATAGGCCACTGACAGAGCAAAGGCAGATGGCACATTTATAAGGTAGAAAAAGAAATGGGCAGACTGGATTGGCCTTGCGGTCCTTATCTGCCGTCAGCCTCTATGTTTCTATGTTTCTATGTACTGCATCAGTTGTCCAAGGTGCTGTGGAAAATTTCACCCAAAGCTTCTGAGAATAATGTAGCGATTGCCATTCTTACACACTCATATACAGTATCTTTGGCACCACAATGTGTGACAGCATAGAACATGATGGTAGTGGGTGCCATGGCTGTAAGTTCTGCAGAAGCCTATGAAAGCCAGTGTCCTGCACAAGTGAAAAGGGTTGCAGGACCAATGCCATAATTTCACCTATGAGCATGTGACATGCTGAGATGTTAAATGGGACAATTGGTAATTAGTTCTGGTATGGAAAGCTTCCACTATTAGCACTGACCATGGATTGGGACTGTTCCATGCTTACCGGATGGTATGCAAATATCAGGGGACTGGTAACTGGTGGGAGTGCTTCCAAGACATGAAAGACACTTTGGTGTTGAGGGAGATGGAGCAGTAGCAGAAGCAGGTGCAACAGAATTTTTCTTTTCAGAGGCAGAATGTTCTTTGGCATTGCCAATGCCACCATCACCACTGTCTGGATCATCACAATGAGATTGGTCTGATGGAACCACCGGCACAGACCCTGATGCTTTAAAAAATGGGAGATTTTTTACCTTCAGGTGTTTCATTAAGGAGGAGATTGTTAAATCTGCCAGTTATTCTCCCTGCTAATAATTGTACTGCACAGTATGCATGCAGTCCTTCTGTTATCTTCTTTTAGTAACATGAAATGACACCGGCCCACCAGCACAGCAGAAGAGCTACTGCTCGTGGCACTGACAACCCTGGTTAAGGGACCAAACTCAACCAGGGGAGGAGTATACAGCATCTGTAGCACTGCTGTCCTCCTCTGGGGAAGTAGGGCTACTGTGCCAGGTGTATTCCTGATCCCTACTGGTGACAGGGGGTTGGGCACCCAGGGACAGCAATCTAATGGGTACGAGGAGTGTTGGTTTCTGATGTCCTGAATGAGGGAGCACACATGGGCATGTCCAGTTGGCATTGCATATCCACCTTCCCTGAGGATCATGAGAGGATGAGAAACATTGCTTGCCAGCATGATGGGACTGACCCCTTGCAGGCTTCACACCTGGCTCTATGGCATGCTTCCTGTCTGAGGAACCATTTCACAGATGTGGGCCCCCTCAATATGGGGGGCACGGGGGAGATAGGAGTTTGACAGTAAGTCCATATATGGCCAGGGTGACAGGGCTAGGAAGGTAATTTCTTAATGAAGGGGCCAGGCTAAGGTGGCATAAATAGCGATAAATCCAAAAAAAAGTAATGTGAAATGCAACCATACCATGTTCTTGCTGCTCCTAATACCACTCATGAGGCTCATGCCACCAGTACCACCACCAATTTCTTGGACCCAACTATCCTTTCTTGTTTAAACTTGCATTTGCTGGTTTTCAACTGGCACCATGGGTGCCACTGCACCACCTCTACCTCGTTGTTCAAGCTGGGATGGAGCCTGCTGAACAAAGTTCTGAAGGACAGCTACTTGAGTTTTTTTTTTAGAGGGGAAAAAACATATCCTTCTTTCTACTGCCACTGCAACCTCAAGGGGTTGAGGTTTTGGTCACACAACTTTCTTGCTTTATGGCTCCCAAGGTACTCCGTATACTCTGCCTCATCATCAAAGCTGCTTAGATTAGTGTCCTCAGATGTTGTATCAGTGGGCAAATCTCTGGATGAGTGTGTCTCCTCCTTATCTGCAATGACATCTTCTAAAGCACTGGAGACAGGCTGAGAAACTAGAGTGTCACAGTAAGGGAGGACACAGTACTGGAAACACTCGTGCAACTGCCTGGGTCCACAGTGCTAGTAGTGGCTAGGGGTGGGCAAAAGCTGTGAATTCCACTTTTGTGGAACTTCCAAGAATTTTGGAAATTTTAGAACTTTTGCCATTGGCAGAACTGGGATTTTCCATGGATTTTCACTGAGTTCTGCTGACTTTTTTGGTGTACGGTGGAAAAATGCACATAAACTGCAGAATTTATTCTATCCACAGTTTAATGAACTGTCAGTGAATGAGCTCCTGCTTGTACAACCATGCTATAATTCACTGACAATTCAGTGAGCCACTGGTAGTGGAAGAGAGAGGAGGGCTGCGCTGGTGGCCCACTCAGGGGAATGGTGGGGGGAAGTGGGGTGGTGGCAGATGAACTGTCAGGGTGGGTGGGTGGGTGGTCCACTAAACAACAGGGAATAGGGATTCTTTTTTTATAAGACATTGGGGATGGGGAGGTCCACTAGACACCTGGGAATACTGGGAATAGAGGGGGATGAGTCAGTGGACTGCCTGCTATGTTTTTGTGGATTAAGGAATCCAGGATAGGGAGGGGGGTCCGTTAGACATCAGGGAAATAAAATGTTTTCAGGGGCCATAATCAGTGGGTGGGGGCCATTAGAAACCAGGAGGGTCTGAGGAAGGTATTGGAGGTATTTATTTACTGGAATCTCTGATCAGTGGGGGGTGTATTAATGAATTATACCGTGGTTAAAAAAAAAGCCTCAGAACTGACCTCTGGCAGTGATCCTTTCTGCAGATTGTTTTCCCACAGTTTAATAAATAAACCTGCAGTTTGTATATTTATTCCACAGTTTTAAGTCAGAATTTCTGTGAAAATTACAAAAATGATTTCTGAACTTTCGTTGTAGTGAAATTCACAATTTTGCCAAAATTACTGTGGCTGAATCTTTATTCACACCCTTAGTAGTGGCTGGTGTCATCATTGCAGTACTTGTGGCCTCCATGGTTACAGAGACAGGTATAGTCTGGGTCACAGTGACAGAAGTAGCTGGCAGGGCCACTGTTGCAACAAAAGTTGGGATACTAGTAGTCACAGTAGAGGTGGATCAGAGCAGTGGTGGTTATTGGGAGGGATGTCCTCATTCTGGTGGTACTAGTGATAGTGGCAAGGGATGAAAAAGGACACATTCAAACTGGTAATATCAGTGGCAGTTAACGACAGTGTCCTTCTAGCAGCACTACTGATACTTTGAATGGTACTTTTACTTTTTTCCTGGTGATAGCCAGTGTTGTACTGGTGCTGGTGGAGACTGTGGGCTTTGACGGGGCAACACACAATTGTGTTTGGTGAATATTCCCTAAGCATGGCTCTGCAGTATGCTCTCCCCTCTCCTGCTGCTTGCTGCTGTACACCTGCTGCAGCTTTGCTGGGGCTGCTGGACCAATTACATTTTCTGGTACCACATCTTCTGTCTCCCATGGTTGTATTCCTCACATGAAGATGTATGAAATTTAAAGCTTATTATTATAAAACATAGTCACTCAAGTCACTGCAGCAATGCTGAGTTGACAAGTCTCTCTCACTTACAGTCAACTCTAATCAGTACATTCTCATTAAAAAAATGTTTTATAAGTTTCATCCTGAGCAGAAAGCCACACACTTTTTTTAAAAATTACACTTCTTCTTGTTCAGAAAAGGAACAAACTTAAAAAAATGCATTGACTGCACAGTCATGCATACAAACAGATCAGAAAAACAACTAAAAGAAGCAGTCAGCCACCTAGTCCCATTCTACCAGTTACGTTGCACTCACACTTGGTTAAGTGGCCAAAGAGGGATACAAATCTGGGGTCCTCACAGGATATGTGTGATATTAAACTTAAATTATATTTATTATTAAATCAAGTCACTCAAGTCACTGCAGCAATGCTGTGCTGACAAGTCTCACTCATGAATAGTCAAGCCTGAACCAATGCTCAGAATATTTTTTTTAATTTCTTCTTGGACAGAAAAGCTACAGATTTAGAGCAATGTCTTGAGTGCACAGCTGTGCACACACACAGAACAAAAAAGCAACTAACTAAAGCTGTGGGAGTCAACTGTCTAGTCCCACCCTTCCAGCTACAGTGCACTCGCACCTGTACAACTGGCTGTGGAGGGACCCAAGCCAGGGTTCATCACAGAAAGACGTCTAACATGAAATTAAATTTATATTTATTATGAAATCAAGTCACTCAAGTCACTGCAGTAATGCTGAGCAGACAAATCATACTCACTACAGTCAAGTCTGACTAAATTCTCAGGAAAAAATATATATTTTTAATTTGGACATTGGGCACACAGTCACAAATTTAGAAAACATGTCATAAGTGCACAGTTGTGCATACACACACAACAGAAAATAAGCTAAGTGAAGCAATGGGAGTCAGCAGACTAGTCCCACCCTACCAGCTATGGTGCATGTTCATTTGCTTAAGTAGCCTTGGAGGGACACAAGCCTGGGTTCCTCCCAGGAAGATTTTTGATATTAAATATATTTATTTATTTAAAAATTTCACTAGGAAGGGCATACTGTGCAGGCAAAGGCTTAATGCATCCTGGAGGCAGGGGAAACAATGGGAGAGGTACACAATATTTACAAGTAATTACAAGAAACAATCATTTACACAGTTATTTACAGGTAGTTATAGAGCTGAAATGCAAGTCACCAGTAACCAACTGGCAGGGACTGCAGGCATATACGTTTCAGGAACATAACTCAGGAAAGCATGAGAGAAATCTGCAGGTAAAGATGAACAAATAGTATAAGACCAGATGCTAGGACAAAGTTAAATTATAAAACTATTATTTGTAAATGCCCAGGCTATACTGTATCAAAGGATTCAACCATTTCAGTAAGGGGAAGATATAAGAGGTGACCCAACAAGTGGATATAGGGATGAGACAGACAGTCAGAAGCAGCTGCAGATATACTGTAGTTGAAATTGTGTTGGGACCTATGCATGACGTGGGTGCAAGTACACAAAAAAAGCATGTCCCCTATCCTCATAGCTGCACACCTGTGGACAGATGTGCCCATACCGGCAGTCACTAACACTGGCCACCTGTCCTCGGCCCCTCCGCCCTGTGCACAGGACTCTGCAGGGTGACCAGGGTTGGAGTCATGGACCTGGGTGGGCATCCAATGGGATACCTATCCCAGGTCCAACAGTGGATCCCTCACACAGCAAGGCATGGGTCCGGGGTAGTGCATGCCTATTGCAGGCACCCGGTCCCACACAGCATGGCCCCTACAGCCAGCCTGTGCTCCGACCCAGCCCTAGGCTAATGGAGGCCTCCTGGCACAATGCAGGATCCTGGCATTGGGACCCTCCTCTGGTCTGCATGCCAGCAATGGCAGCTGTGCCCCAACCACAATGTGGCCATACCACTAAGCCCCCATAGATGGGCATCTTCCACAGTCCATCCCCTCCCCAGGCAACATCCCAGTGCACAGCTGCACTGACATTTCACCTGTACCACTGTCCCTGCCCTCACCGGCTGCCTAGTGGGCAGGGACAGCACAGAGAGAACTGTCCTGGTCCCACAGTGTCCAGCAGCAGCTAACAGTGGGGGGGTGCAATGGGTTACATCAGGGTCCCCACTGCCATAGCCTGCTCTTATCTCCTCATCCGTGCGACCTGCACTACATGCATTAGTAAATAGCACACAGTCATGGCATGCCCCTGGCATGCCCCCACCCACCTCCAGTGCATTGTTGTTCATGTGGCCAGGGTATCAGGTGTGTACCAGCTGTGCACTTCAGTCATGAATGCCGCATGACCACCTCTCAAATGCATTTGGACTTAGCAATGCCAATGCACCCAGTTTCCATGGTGCATTGGCATAGTGCATAGAGTACATGTTTTTTTATTTACTCTTTATGCCCCCTTACTCACCACACAAGCTGCCTTTCCTCAAGGAGCCCTAGGCTGTGTGCACTCCCTTAATTCTGCCCTGGGTAACTCCGTTGGGATAGCACTGGACTCCCCCCATCCTGCCTTGGTTTATCCTCAGGGTGGGGAGGAAGGGAACCTCTCATTGTTCCCCCCAGTCCATGAGTGTGCATTGGGTGGTCCACCCCATTCCTAGAGGAGCTCAGTTATGGATTTCTCAGGGACAGTTGGGTCCAATCTTCAGGTGGCTGGTGCAGGGCTTTTCTGATTTTTCTGGTGCTGCCCCCACAGAAGTTGGCATGCTAGGGGAGTCAAGGGGTGAAGCATGACATAGCATGCTGCCACTTTGAATCCAAGCCGATATCCTCCCACCCAGTGTCTTGCCATCCCATTGCACCTCCACCCATGGTCACCCAGGTAGTGCAGCGGGAAAGGCAACCCACCCTTCCTGGTGAAGAACAGCTGCCTGATGGGTTCTCAAACTCCATCCCCCCAGCTGGCCCTCCAGCATCTGAAGTCCATTCCCAAACCCAGGTCACTGGCATAGCAAGCAGTAGCTCTACAACTGCACTGGTGGGACAGCTAAATAATATTTATTTTTATTTTGAAATCAGGTCACTCAAATTGCTGCAGCAATGCTGAGCTGACAAATCTCACTAATAGTCAAGCCTAACTAAATGCTCAGATTTTTTTTATTATTTCTTCTTGGGCACACAGCTGCAAACTAAGAAAAATGTCTTAAGTGCAGAGCTATGCACATGCACAAAGTATAGAAGCAGCTAAATGAAATGGTGTGAGTCAGCTGACTAGTTCCACCCTACCAACTACATTGCACTCACACTTGCTTAAGTAGCCATGGAGGGACCCAAAACTGGGTTCCACACAAGAAGATTTCTGATATTAATTTAAATTGTGCATATTATCAAATCAAGTCATTTGAGCAATGCTGTGCTGGCAAATCTCACTTACTATTGTCGAGCCTGACTAAATTCTTAGAAAATAATGTCTTCTTGGGCACACAGCCACAAACCTAGAAAAATATCTTAAGTGCACAGCCATGCACACACAGAACAGAAAAGGAGATAACAGAAGTGGTGGGAGCTAACCAACTAGTCCTACCCTACCAGCTATAGTGCGCTTGCACTTGCTTACGTGGTCATGGAGGAAAGCAAGCCTGTGTTCCTCACAGGAAGATTCTGATATTAAATTTAAATTATATTTATTATGAAATCAAGTCATGCAAGTCACTGAAGCAATGATGAGCTGACAAGTTGCACTCACTATAGTCAAGCCTGACTAAATTCTCAGAAGAAAAAAATATTTTTAAACTTTTTTATTGGCCACAAAGCTAAGTCTCAAGTAACACTGGAAAAAGGGTCCCTAACAGCTAAGTGCACTTCAGTTGAAGTACTTGCCTTGTTTTTTGTTTCAGGCAACAACTTGTTACAAAAGTCTAACATTTCTAATCAAAATAAACCCTACGAAGCCTTCCTTACTCCCTTAAGATGTTAGTTTTTACAACACACTACACTGCAGCTTTTAAACTCATTTGATTTTTGTAGGGTACAGACACACTTACACACACAGAGTGTGTGTGTACCTGTGTGCTCGCGTGCAGTTGTGGCCCTGCCTGTCTCAGCATGTAGTTGCGGCCCTGCCTGTCTCAGTAAACACTAAATAGCCTCTGTATTTTTTCTTCTTTTAAAAACCTAATTTTCACCCTACCATATGAAAAAAATATGCTTTCTAGCTTGGGATTTAGAGAGGGAACAAAAAATGTCAAGATTTGAGATTTTTGTCTAGTTTCAATAAGTGGATGGAAGTATATTCATTCTCTGTGCAGCTCAAGTCATCATCACGGCGATAACCCAACAGTCCTTTCCCCAATCCACTGTCACCCAAGCCCAGAATCCCAGACTACAAAATCCCAACAGTGGGATTTTGACCCCAGCTCCTGCAGTTTGTTATATTAATTCTGGGGGGTGTGGGGTGGAGTCCTCAAAACATTGAACAAATAGAAATCTCACTGTTGTGATTGTGTGTTTGAGATTCTGGTGTCAGGCAACAGTGGGTCGGGCAAATGAGTTTTATTTTTTTGTAGTAGATCCCTCAAGTCATCTTCCTCTCTTGCCTAAATATCTCAGAGTGCTGTGTCACATGACTTACCCTTACCTTCAGTAAGCTTCCAAAGTTGCCTGTGATTGGGCAAGAAGACAGGAGATTATGAACTCTGGCAGAATAGCAAAATGCTGAATAGCCTCAAATAGTGCAGATTATTTATTTTTCTTCCAAATTAATGAATACTCTATTATTCATGATATCTGGTAAATGCTATTCATTACTAGACCACCTCACCCTGCACTACCCCTACCCTTTCCATTGTCAGGTTATTTATCCCTAAGTGGAGAATGACATCTAGCTCCCTCCCATTTCCTGCCACCAAAGTGATCCTTAGGATTCACTCTCCATCCCTCCAAGCCGAAGCACCCGAGATACACTTCATCTCCCTCTCCCTTCTCCCTCCCACTTCCAAGTCTATCCCCTTATATAATCCCCAGCAGCAGCTGCTTTCTCCTTGGCTGGGGGCCATCTCCTTCCTCCTTGTGCACATTCACTGCCTTCTACCCTTCTAAGTCTTACTATCCCTTCGATTGCCATTCGCTTTTCACTTACTGTATGATCTGAAAAAAAGTCTCATCCCATTTAGCCACCTCTCTTGCAGTCCTTTCTTGTTTGCACCTTTGCTCCCCTAACTACCTTATCTGCTTCCTTCTGTATTGCTTGGTACACATCCCTGTTCTCCTCCCTCTGTGTCTATTTGTACTTCTTGAACACCACCTTTTTTTTTTACCACCCTTGCCACTTCTTTGGAGAACAATAACCGTGTCCATTCCCTTCTGCTTTTGCTTACCTCTTTCATGCAAAGATTTGTTGCCCTAATAATTATAGCCTTCTTTTCTCTTCCCCACTGTGACTCTACTCCCCCCGGCAACTCCCCCTCTGAGGCTGGAAAGTCTAACATTTCTTTAAAATTGAAACTCATTAAATCATTGTCCCTGTGTGGCTATCCCCTGCTCCTTTTCGTATGTTGAACCACCTTATATGTTGATCTCTGGAACCTAGGGGACTGTCCACTGTAATGTCTGCAGTGCTGTCCTTGTTTGTTAGCAGCTGGTCCAACACTGCCCCATCCCTAGTAGGTTTTTTAACTAGCTGCCTGAGAAAAGCCACTTCTAGGGAGTCAAAGACAGCCCTGCTCTTTGGCAAAGCTGCAGTTGGAAGATTTCACTCCAGATACTGAAGGTTGAAGTCTACAAATAACAGAATATCCTGCTTACTTGCCATTCTGATGATAGCCTCTCCTAGTGCACTGTCCTTCTCTTCCCTTTGTGCTGGAGGTCTGTATACTACCTTGGTATGGACAGCAATCCTACTGCCTGTCTCCAGGAATGCCCACAGCACTTCTGGACCTTCCTCACCTTGGTGCACCTGTACTTTCCAGGCTTTAATTCAGTACTTCACATACAGTACAATCCCCTCCTCCCCATGCTGTCTCTCCTAAGTAAAGCATAGCCTTATATGGCCCTTGGCTATGTCCCAGTCATGGTGCTCAGTGCTTCATGATTCTCTCATGGTTACTAGATCCAGGTGAACCTCCAGCATGATAGAGTCCAAGTATGTGATTTTGTTTCTAAGGCTCCTGGCATTAACACATATGGCACTCTACACCATTATCCCCCCGTCTAATGCCCTGTGTCTTCTTCCCTTTCCTATCTATTTTGTTCCCTGAAATCCCATCTCACCTCTTCCCATTTTGCTTTATGCATTCCTGATCCCTCTAAATCCACTTTTCTCTCATTCTCAGGTTGTATCCCCCTTTCTTTCATTTTCTCCCAGATCCTGCCTTGTTGTGCCTCTGTCCTTGTCACCCCATGGTCCTACCCACTCTGTCAATTTATCATCGGGGGGGGGGGACTGTTGCCTCCCTTGTTTTTCCACCTATCCACCTGGCTAGTTTAAATCTCATCCAGGAAAAACAAGATGGTTCATGGAGTAGGGGCAAAATCTCCCACCAAGGACTGCTGTCCCTTTCTAAAAGGATGCAAGCCATCTCTGTTATAGAATCCCATAGCTTCCTAGGTTGGTCCCCAATCACCAATGTAGCCAAAGCCCTTTTCCATGATTATTAAACTACCCAGATTGGGTTTACCCTACTTTCTCTTTCCTGCTCTTACCTCAGCTTTGTAGTTTGCTGCCTCTTTTCTGCCTTCTACTGACATTCCTTATACAGTAGACCTACCCTAAATAGGATTTACCCTGCTTTCCATTTCCTGTTCTTACTTCCCCTTTGTTGTTTCCTACCTTTGTTCTGCCTTCCTCTGACCTTACTTATAGATGTACTCTAGATAGGGTTTACTCTGCTGTCCCTGTCTGACTCCTAACCCTCTTTCTTGTTCATACTTCTCCCTCAGAGTTTGCCATATATTTCACTATTTTATTTCTGCTACATAGATTGGTTTACTGCCTATTCACTGGCTGTCCTGGTGTAATAGTAGATAGCTAAGGTGCCACCTCCTACCTTGTCTTGCATCTAACCGCCAGTCACCTGCAGACCTGTTGTTCCCCTACAGAAGCTCTGCACCCTACAAATGCTGTGCAGATACTCCACAGTCTGATACCTCATAGTCAGATGACCCACTCCTACTTTGTTTCATTCACATGATGGGGTATGAATGCAATGGGATATGCTGGGTGAGGATCTAAATTTTTCACAAAGAACTGCTTCCCCATACCGCAGTGAGGTTTAACTGCAAAATTCAAACATATTACAATAAGGATCCAGCCCTCACAAAATCTCCTCCTAATTATCACCTAGCTCCAGATCTTAGGTGAAGACCATTTTTCACTCAGCCCTCAACCTCAGGACAGGATACAACTCTTTAATATTTCTCCTTAATTGCAGGTTGGCCTGACTGGCTTATCTCAGCTATCCTGTAAGCCCTATAGTTTTCAGCATATTCCAGTTTGTATAGAAATATAGACTTTGATGGCAGATAAGGACCGTTTGGCCCACCTAGTCTGCCTAGTTCCCTGCCTATTGGATAAGCTGCAGATCCTAGTTAACCAACAGCCTACTTCTTCCTACCCCCCACCAGACTTGCCTTATGTCTTTCCTGTGCACTCTTGAATTCCACCACTGTTCTTAACATCACAGTCTCATCAGGAAGGCCTTTCCATGGTTCCACTGCCCTTTCCATAAAAAAATACTTCCTCACAATTCCACTGAACCACCCCCCCATCTTCAAATTGTGTCCCCTTGTTCTTGCACATCTCTTTTTCTGAAAGATGCTGCCCTCTTGAACTTTGTTGATTCCCATGAGGTACTTAGTTTCTATCATGTCCCCCTCTCCATCTTTTCCTCAAGGGTATACTTATTAAGCTCCTATAGTTTATCTTCATATGGCTTCTGTTGCAACCCCTGCACCATTTTAGTTGCCCTCCTCTAGACTTGTATTTCAGGAAGGCAGGCTTTAGGAAAATGTGCAAAGTGCTAAGGAGCCATCTGGTGGGCATCAGAGCAGATATGGGGGTGGACCAAAGGTGGTCCATCATTAAGGAAGAAATACTGGTTGCCACAAATGAGTGTGTTAGGCTCAGGGGGAAAGAATACAAGGGCCAAAGCACCCATCTGGTTCAGTGCTGGGGTTTCCCAGGCTGTAAGGGAAAAGAGGTTAGCTTATAGAAAATTCAGGATGACCAAGAGAGAGGTGGATAGGGAAAATTACCTAAGATTGGCTAGTTAGTCTAGTAAGGAAGCCCGGAGAGCAAAGGCACAGAAGGAGTTGCAGATAGCAGAAGGAATTAGGAAAAGTGAGAAGGTTTTCTTTAAATATATAAGAGAGGAAAGGGACAAAAAAGAAGGCACTGTTAGGCTTAAGAAAGGGGTGGAGTGGGTGGAGAATAATGGAGGAAAAGAAGAGATACTAAATGAGTACTTCTGTTACATCTTCAACAGAGAGAAGGATGGATCAGTGGCTTCAGGAAGGGAAAAGAGGAGCAGGCTGGGGGAAACACAGATGTAGTGATAGAGGAGGATAGAGTGAGAGAGGGGCTGCTGGCATTGAATGTGGATAAATCACCAGGCCCAGACAGAGTACATCCAAGGGTACTAAAGAAACTGGCTGAGCAGCTGGCAGGGACACTGGCAGACCTATTTAATAGTTTACTAGAGTCAGAAGTGGTAATGCAGGACTGGAGAACAGCACATGTAATGCCCCTCCACAAAAGCGGTCCCAAGGATGACCTAGGGAATTACAGACCAGTCAGTCTGACCTCCATTGTGGGAAAGCTCATTGAGACCATACTAAAGGAAAGGTTTATAGAATATTTAGAGGAGGTTGATCTTCAGAATGTGAGGCAGCATGGGGTCATGGGGAGAAGATTGTGTAAAACAAATCTGACTGACTTCTTTGACTGTTTCCCTAAGACAGTAGACAGGGGCCAAGTGGTAGACATCTTCTATCAGGATTTCAGAAAGGCCTTTGACTGTGAGCCCCACAAAAGTTTGACCAGGACATTGGTGAATCTCTGGGTTGAGGAAAAGATGACCAGATGGGTGGAAAACTGGCTGAGAGACAGAACCCAGAGGGTGGTTGTGGGGGGAGTTATCTTGCATTAGAGAGGTAACTAGTGGGGTCCTGCAGGGATTGGTGCTGGGACAGGTGTTGTTCAATGTCTTCATCAAAGACATTGGAGATGGCATTAAATGCAAAATGTGCCTATTCACAGATGACACCAAGCTCTGTGGGAGAGTAGATACAGGATCTACAGAAAGATTTGAAAAAAGTTGGGGAAGTGGTCCAAAATCAGGCAGCTTGGCTTCAATGCTATAAAATGCAAAGTTATGCATATTGGAGCCAAGAATCCCAGGATGGAGTACAACCTGTGTGGATTCCACATATCTGCATCAGAGGAGGAGGAGGAGGAGAAGGACCTAGGAGTTATGATCATTAGTGACCTGAACCACACTACATAGTGCAAGAAAGCAGCAGCAAAGGCAAACAAGATTCTAGGATGCATATCTATATGGATTAGTAGTAGGAGAGAGGAGGTTATACTGTCCTTGTACAGGTTACAGACTATGGAGTTCAGTATTGGTGCCCACACCTCAAAAAGGACATTAACCTGCTGGAGAAGGTCCAGAGGAGGGCTACAAAGATGACAGCAGGTCAGCAGGGTAAAACATACAAGGATATATTGAGTGCACTGAACATGCACTGCCAGAAGAGGTCATCTCATTGAAGGCAGTGGGCAGCTTTAAGAGAAGCAGGGGTAGACATAGGGCGAAGGTAAGGATCATGGGTAGAGAGGATGCGAGAAGTGGGGAAGGAGGACAGGGACATTAGCTCAAGCTGTGGACTCTGCAATATGAGCAGACTTGATAGACCAAATGACGTTCTTCTGGTGGCTTCTTTGCATGTTCGCATGTAATGGCTGTGGGGCAGCAGTCTTATGGGAGTCTTTCTGGAGGCTGAGATGCTGCCCTATTTGCAGACAACTCTCTGCCCTGAGGGAGGAAGTTGCCCATCTTCAGGCCACACTGGACAGCAGTAAGAGAACCTTCCCCCAGGCCAGACTGGATGGTAGGAAGGGAACCCCCCCATCCAGGGAGCACCAGAGCCACCACCACTACCTCAGAGGTTGCAAAGAAGCACAGCAGTTGGACCACAGTGGGCTCAGGGAGGGTGAGGAGGGTGGAACAGAGGCACACTCAGTCAGTTGTTCCACTCCACAATCCATACACCATTCTGGGGGAGCACAGCTCCCCAATGAATGCACCCATGGAGGAGATTAAGGAGGCTGAGGACACCTGTCACAAGGGAGGCCCACAGGAAGGAGGCAGAGGATGCCACAAGGAAAGGAAGCAGCTCCTGGTGGGGGACTCAATTATTAGGGGGATAGAACTGGGGGGAGCAGGGAAAACTGAAGTAAGGTGCCTGCCTGGTGCCATGGCTTGTAGGGACAGGAAACACATCCTCAGGATCACGGTAACAGCTGCACGGGAGTCTGAGCTGGATGTCATTGTCCACCTAGGGACAAATGACTTGGCTCAACATGAGATTAGAGCAGTGCAGAAGGACTTTGTAGAACTGGGGAAGGGCCTAAGACAAGTAGCACACACAGTATCCTTCTCAGATGTGCTACCTGTAAATGGCATGAGTGAGGCAAGGGTACTTTGCACCATGCAGTTTAATGAGTGGTTGAAAAAATGTTGTGGAGCACAGGGGGCTTCATTGGGGACTGGGGTTCCACCTGGAGGGACACCAGCCTATACTGGCAGGATGGTCTGCATCTGTCCAGGAAGGGAACAAGTCTTTTGAGCAATCGGTTTAAATACTTCATTGGCAAGCTTTTAAACTAGTCAAGGGGGGAGGCACTGATAAGCAGTAGGAAAATCCCAGCCTCTCCCTACAAAACAGGGTACTAAATGGGAAAAAGACCGAGGTAGAAAGGTCAGTGGGGGATGCTGCAACAGAAAGTAAAGCCATCAAAAAATGGAAAGCAATTAGTACCAATGCAAGTAGTCTGAGTAACAAGCTTCCTGAATTAGTGGCCTTGATGGAGGAGGAACATCTGGATATCATGGCAGTCACAGAAACATGGTTCACACAAAACCATGACTGGGACGTAAACATACCAGGATATACTATCTACAGGAGAGACAGAGGGTAAAAGAGGAGGAGGAGTAGCTCTTTACATAAGGGAAGGAATCAAAGTAACAGAACAAAAGAGAAAACAGGGAGGAGAAGAAGCACTGTGGGTAAATTTGGAGACCGGCAATGGCACCACAATCCGCACAGGGGTTGTATACAGACCCCCTTCTCAGGGGGAGGAAATGGACAAGGAAATGATAGAAAGTATACTTAGTATGGCAAAAAAAGGGGAGATATTGCTGATGGGTGATCTGAATATGCCAGATGTTAACTGGAGTGCAGTTGCCACAGCCACTTTGAAGAGTGGAGTTATTCTAGATGCCCTACAGGGGGCATGCCTTAGACAACTAGTATTGGAGCCCACTCGAGAGGAGCAATCTAGACCTGGTTCTCTCAAATGGAGATGAAGAGAGGATCACAGATGTAGAAGTGGGTAGCCATCTGGGAACTAGCGACCATCAAACAGTATGGTTCACAATAAACACAGCAATAGCGTCCAAGCCATACAAAAGGCAAAGGATACTGGACTTTAGGAGGCTGACTTTGCCAAATGGGTAAGTGCCTAAGGAATGCACTAGCAAATAGGCAGGAAGGAGGGGTGGAAGAACAATGGGGAATAATAAAAACTGCCATCACAGAGGCAACAAACCTTTGTGTGAAGCAAATAAACAAAACTGAATGATGTAAGAAACCACTATGGTTCTCAAAGGAAGTGGCAGTGAAGGTTCAAGAGAAAAAGAAAGCTTTCAGGAAGTACAAGGAATCACAGAAGGAGCAGGACAGAGAACTGTATCAGTTAAAGCAAAAGGAAGCTGGAAAGGCAGTCAGAACAGCAAAGGCCCAAACCGAGGAAAAGATAGCCAACTCAGTTAAGAAGGGATAAAACCTTTATAGGTACATCAGGGAGCGAAGAAAGACCAAGGGAGGGATAGTGAGGCTTAATAAGGGGGCAGAGGAGACTGTGAAAAGGCAGAGATACTAAACAAATATTTTGCTCAGTATTTACAAAGGAAGAGGGGGGTTACCTAGAACAAACAGTAGAAACACACTGGATACAGAAGTTGATACCAGCCCATTTACAGAAGAAAGGGTTCTGAAAGAACTCTTAAAACTGAAGGTGGACAAAGTAATGGGGCCTGATGGGATTCATCCCAGAATTCTAAAAGAACTAAGGGTAGAATTAGTAACACCATTGACTACCCTGTTTAACAAATCATGGGAGGATGGGGTGGTACCCAAGGACTGGAGGAGGGCAGATGTGATTCCCCTTCACAAAAGTGGGAGCAAGGCAGAAGCAGGAAACTACAGACCTGTTAGTTTAACCTCAGTGGTAGGGAAAATGATGGAATCACTTCTGAAGGAAAGAATTGTCGAGTATCTAGAGGCCAGAGTGGCACAGGACCCAAGGCAGCATGGATTCACAGCAGGAAGGTCATGCCAGACAAATCTGATAGATTTCTTTGACTGGGTGACCAAAGTAGTAGATCAGGGAGGGGCTGTGGACATGGCCTACCTAGACTTTAGCAAGGCATTTGACACAGTCTCACACAAAGATTAATATACAGAGTTAGCTAGCCTGGAGTGGGTCCCAAGATGACAGCCTGGGTAAAAAATTGGCTGGAAAATAGGACACAGAGAGTAATAGTAAATGGAGTCCACTCTGATGAAAGGGGGTTACTAGTGGGTACTGCAGGGTTCAGTATTAGGACTGGTCCTCTTCAATGTCTTTATAAGCGACATTGCAGAGGGACTGGAAGGAAAGTATATCTCTTGCAGATGACACAAAGATCTGCAACAGAGTTGATGCACAAGGTGGGGTGGAAAGGATGAAAAGGACTTGGCAAGGTTAGAGGAATGGTCAAAGGTATGGCAGCTTAGATTCAATACCAAGAAGTGCAAGGTAATGCACCTGGGAAACAAAAACCCAGGGGAAGAGTACACAATGGGGGGTGAGATACTAACAACAACAAAAATGGAAAGGGACCTGGGGGTAGTCATATCAGATGACCTAAAGGTGGGCAAGCAATGTGAAAGGGCAGCAATGAGGGCTGGGGGGATACTGGGATGCATAGGGAGAGGCATCACCAGTAGAAAACAGGAAGTTATTATCGCTCTGTACAGACAGCTGGTCAGACCCCATCTGGAGTACTGTGTGCAGTTCTGGAGACCCAGTCTTCAAAAGACATAGACAGGATGGAAGCTGTCCAGAGGAGGGCAACTCAAATGGTGCAGGGTCTGCACGGAAGACATGAAGAGAGACTAAAGGAGCTTAATATGTGTAGCCTCGAGGAAAGGAGGAGAGGGGACATGATAGTAATCTCAAGTACCTCAAGGAATCAACAAAGTCCAAGAGGGTAGTATCTTTCAAAAAGAGGTGTGCAAGAACAAGGGGTCAATTTGAAGATAGAGGGGGTGGCTCAGAGGTAATTTAAGGAAGTATTTTTTCACAGAGAGGGTTGTGGATGCATGGAACAGCCTTCTGGAGGAGGTCGTGGAGTCAAAAGCAGTGGTGGAATTCAAGCATGCATGGGACAGTCATAAGGCAATTCTAGGGGATGGGGGTAGGAAGAAGTAGGCTGCTGGTTAACTAGGATCTGCAGCTTATCCAGTAGGCAAGGAAATGGGCAGACTGGGTGGGCCAAGCAGTCCTTATCTGCCATAAAATTCTATGTTTCTATGTTCGTATGTAAGACTGTGACAAGGTTGTAGCAGTACAGTGCAGGGAAAACAAGATCATCCATGGACTTGGGGCAAAACATATGAGGATAGACCACAGGACCTGAATATGTACCCCACTGGAAAAAGAAGGAAAAGGGGTGACATGATTGAGGCATACAAGGATCTGCATAGAATAAATAATGGTGGACACCAATTAACTTTTCCCTTGTGTTCAAATACAGGGATAAGTGGGAACTCACTTAAACTCATATAGCACAGATTCAAACGAGATGTCTGGAAGCACTTTTTCACAGAAAGAGTGTTCAATTGTGCTTACACAACTTCAGTAGATGAGATGTGTGCTTGTCTGACTCTGACACATTGCTGCTGTGGGATATACCACTCTGTAGGCGTATGACCAAGGAGGTGCTGTGAGAATAATTCCCTTGGCCAAAGGTAGCTTAGGAAGAAGCCCATGAGAAAGAGAGATGAGTCACTGCAGTAGGAGGGGTGGATGATGGGGCAATGAGAAATGAATCCTGGAACAGTCCCAGAGGAGTGGCCTTTTATGGTTTGATGGGGGAGTGATGTTGTTGCTCCACCCATTAAACTGCAGGCTTAAGACCTTCCCATTCAATTGTGCTTACACAACTGGATGATATGTATGCTTGTGTGACTTCGATGCATTGTGGCTGTTCACCTCTCTATCCATGGGATATACCTCCCTGTAGGGGTATGACACAAGGAACTCTAGAGGAGGGTTCCCCTCCCCCCATAGGTGCCATAGGAATAATTCCCTTGGCTAAACATAGCTTAGGAAGAAGCCCAAAAGAATACCTAAAAAGGTGTCGAGCATCGAAGAGGTGAGAAATTAGAAGATATCTAGACAGGAAATAAATGTGACAGACATAGATGGGAAGGACAGGAGAAGAATGATATAAGGCTAGGACAATGAATGAAGGAAATCAGACAAGATGCAGAAGGGCAGACTTCCTAAGGAGAAAGGGAACAGCCAGAGCTACCACCCAACTCCATCCAACAGTGGACCCTAACTACAGAACCTATGAAAGCACTAACCCTGACTAATATTATGACCATTGGTACAGAGGAGAGGAAAAAACACCTTTGATGAGGAAATCTCTGGGGGTCCAAGGCCTAGATTGGCTTCCCTTCAGGCTGAAGGATTTTTTGATTAGTGACAGTTCAGTTACTGCAATTTAGGGGGAGGAGGAAAATATTCCAATTTAGAGGAAGCTTTCACTCTGTCCTTCTAAATGAACAGCCATTGAGAGCTGTGAGCAATGTCTCTGCAACTAGAAGCTCAAAAGAGGAGAGAGGACTCAGCTGGCCTATGTGAGCCTACAAAACAGACCGGGTGAACCAGAGGTGGTCATGGTGGAGAAGAGCATAGAAGGTGCCTCTGAACCTGCTCAGGCAGCCAAAGGGGCTCCGATGATGAGATCTGCACCCCTCACAGCTGGAAGTCAAAAATTCCAAATCCAGGGGTGTCACTGAGATGAGGGATGACTGAAGTTTCATCCGGAACTAAGACATTCTTGCTATGCACCAGGGAGAAGGACCCCACTCTGAGCTTCCCGTGCTCTAGACATGGACTTTATGGATGCAGAGCCAGATTTTCAGCTACAGGCTAGCCCCAAGCCAAGGAGTAATGGACTTGGAAGGCATGTCTCTGAGTGGAGAGCAGATTGATGAGGTAGCATAAGACCTAATGAGAGGTATGCTTGATTAATCAATGAGAATAAGTAGACTCTGAGGTCAGATTGGGCGAAGGAAAACCAGACTCATGTCAGAAGGAAGTTACTGTTATTGGTAACTATGGGAGTGGATGCTAACTGGGTCCATTGAAAGCCAAACAAGGAATGGATAGAATTGCATGATGGTAGGAATGAAGGTGGCCAGGCAAAGCTGGCAGCCGATGACGAGTTAGGCATTACTTGGAGGACATCTGAATAGGTTTGGCTAAAACAAAAGAATAGGGTCAGAGGAGGAGATGACAGGATCAGAGGAGGAGATGAGTAGGCAGAGCGATATGTAGGAAGGAATATTAGGTGAAGTGAATGAGTAGGGTATGGTGGTAGCAGGATGGAATAGCAGGACGGCAGGATAGGGGAGCCCTCAAAAAGAAAAGCAGAGAACAGACCAGAAAATGAATGTGGCCAGGTGGCAACCTGGTGATGAAGGCAGCAAGCTACGAAGCGGTATGCTGTGGTCCATAGACCCAAGCTGAAATGTGAGGCAGGAAATGGAATTCATTTATATCCTATTTAATAAAAATTTATCAAGGTTGGTATTGAAGGTATCTATGTTCATATTACTGAATAATAAATTAGGTAGTCCATTCCAAATGAGTATAATTCTTTGGGTATAAAAGTAGCATCTATGGTCTAATTTAGGATATGTTAAAGACAGTTGAAACTTATTACTTATATGATCATGTTCCCTTGTATTAAAGTTCAATCCCAACTATGTCATAAGTTCCTTATCATTAACAATTTTAAACATCAAGAGTATGTCACCCCTTGTCTTTCTCATTTCCAAGGAGTATAAATCCAAATCTACAAGTCGTTCCTCATAGCTTTTCTGCTGCAATCCATCAGTCATCCTGGTCACTCTACACTGCACTCCTTCCAGTGCATTAATGTCTTGCCTAAGATAGGGACTCCATAAAGCAGAGCAGTAGTCCAGGTGGGGGCGCACATAAGCTCTGTAAAGATCTTTTAATACATCCTATTATTTTACTGCCTTGTTTCCTAATACGGTTCATATGCGATATAAAAGTAAGGTTACCACTAACAATAATTCCCAGATCTTTTTCTTCCTTTACTGATGTCAGATTGGTATTATTCAGCACAAAATTAACATTAGCGTTATCTCCCAAGTGCATGATTACACATTTGCTAGTATTAAAGACCTTGTCATTTTTTTTGGCCCAATCTTCAAGTTCAAGTAGATTATTGGAAAATTCAACTATTTCATCTGGTGTTCCCACCTCAGCTGCAATTTTAGTATCACCTGCAAATGTTATATAGCCAGATTCTTAAGGTTTGATGTCATATCTGAAATAAAAATATTGAAAAGAGTGAGCCCCAAGACGGATCCCTGTAGCACCCCACTAATAATGTTACCTATATTAGAGGTATACCCTCTTATCTGAACTACTTGTGTACATTTACTTAACCACTCATGAACCCAACTTATCAATACTGGATGTATCCCCAATGTTTTCATCTTATTTACCAGGGTTAGATGTGGCACTTTATCGAAAGCTTTACACAAGGCCAGATAAACAATATCCACTGGTACATTTTTGTGAAGTAAGCAACTTACTCTTTCATAAAATACCAAATTACTTTTAAGACACAACCTTTTACTGGTAAATCCATGCTGGTTCATATCCACAAGATGTTTGGTAATTAATGTGTCTTCTATTCTAGTTTTAAGAATACTCTCGAACAGTTTACCCAGGATGCTAGTTAAACTAATGGGCCTGTAATTAGATACTTCGCATTTATTTCCTTTTTTAAATACTAGTGTTATTACTGCAATCTTCCAGTCACTTGGAACTATTCCAGTTTTTAAGGTCATTTTAAACAGTTTGTATAAAGGTTCAATCAACCAGGAGGATATTTCTTTCAATAAATGAGGGCGAAGGTTATCTGGCCCTGGTGATTTGTTTATATTTACTGAGTCCAATTTCTTTTTAATCTCTAGTCTAGTTATTTCAAATATCTCATATCCATCAGTATTGTTGATATTATCCTTACTTTTATGTTCAGTATTTATCATAGGATTAAATGTGGAGCAAAAATAATTATTAAATTCTTGTGCCATTTCCAGCAGTGTTTGTATTACTTTATCTCCAATTACCAAAGGGCCAATAGTTTTAGTAGTTTGTCTTTTGTTATTTACTTAAGAATAAAAACTTTTCCCTCCATCATTAATATGAGCCAACTTAAATTCCAATTGTTTTTTTTTACCTTTCTTATTGCATTTTTACATTTTTGCAGTACTGTCTTGTACTAAGTGATGTTATAATCATATATGCATCTTATATTTGCTCTATATGCTCTTCTTTTTTTTTTAAATCAGGGATAGTATATTGGGGGCTACCCATAATGGTAATTTTCCCATATTATTGTATCCTACTTTGTTTGGGACATATTTTTGTTCTAGATCAATTATCCTATTTTTTAATAACTGCCATAAATCTTCTGGTGATGTTAGTGTTGTGTCCCACTTCCATGAGATTGATTCCTTATTAATCTGATCAAAGTTTGCTTTCCCATAGTTTTTAAAAATACTTTTACCACAATTACGTTCTAGTGTTAACTTAATACCAAATGTGATAATACAGTGATCACTGTTTAATAAAGGGTCTTGGACTTTAATATTAAAAACTTGCTGAGGGATATCTGTTATTAGTAGATCAAGGGTGTTATTTTTTCTTGTTGGTATTTTAATTAATTGAGACATACCATGTGATTCCAATAATTCCATAAAAATAGATTCCATTTTATTATTTGTAGTGCCATTTTTCCAGTTGATGCCTGGAAGATTAAAGTCCCCTAACAGTATAACATCTGATTCATTCAACTTTTTTTCTATGCTATTCAAAATTGCTTGATGTTCTAATGAATTTGTATTTGGAGGTCTATAACAAAGTCCCACCAGTAGTTTTTTTTTTTGTCTGTCTCTTATTATTTCGATCTACTGAATTTCACTAGATATTTCATCCTCAGTTATATTAATGGACTTATATTTAATATTGTTTTTTTATGAAAAAAGCTATGCCACCTCCCTTTTTGATTCTCTGTTTTAAAATATAATATTGTAACCACTAATATTGGTATTTCAAGTAGAGTTATCACCCCACCATGTTTCTGTGATTGCAGCTATGTCAATACTGTACCTATGAAGCAATAATTCTAACTCATCTAATTTTGCTGTATGGAAACTTCTTGTGTTTGTAAGCAAGAATGTCAACCATGTTTCTTTTTGTTATGGTTTGATCTTTTGATATTATTTGTTGGTATGATTGTTGGGGTTTTGTTTAAAGTCACCCTTTGCCCCCAGAGATTTAGTTTTTTGCTGTTGACAAACTTTTTATTGTATTAAACAAAATGCTTCCTAATGTTCTTGAGCCTTTTTTATTTAAATGTAGACCATCAAAGCAGTACAAATCATTTCTTCCTTCGAATAGTTCCCATGTTTGTATACACCTAATATTGTTAATGAGACACCATCCTCATAGCCAACTGTTGTAGATCTTAATATTTTTTGTCCTGTAATTACTGGCTCTAGGTACTGGTAATACTTTGGAGATGATAGGTATAACATTTAACTCTTTAATGTTTTTACTGCTTCCTCCATATCTTTTATTGTGTGTTCAACATTCTGCTTCCCAAAATCATTTGTGCCTACATGTAATATGGCTGTTTTAGGGTTCTAATATTTTGAAATATGCCAGGTAACATACTGGTGACATTTTTTATTGTTGCTCTGCTATAACTACAGCTCGCAACATTTTCTTTATTCCCTCTAGTAGTATATCTATCAGTGTATCAGGCAATTGAATCTCCCACTATATATATTTGGTTAGAAAGCATATCTTGACTTTGGTTACTGGTCTCATTACTAAAGTCATTAAGTTGTTGTTCGGTATCTTGGATAGTATTACCCATCCTGCTTCCACAGTCATCTGAATGTAATTGTGTCCCTTCAGAATTTCTCCCATTTATATCACTACAAGCATTTAATTGTGGTTCAGTGACAGTAATGATATCCCTTCCTTTTTCCAGATGGGAATTCTTGGTAGTGTTGTTTATAGTTACTGGCAGTGAGAAGTTTGGAGAATCTCTTAATCTGTCTGTGAGGGACAGATTAATGAAACTCATGGAACTCAACAATATTCAGGATTTATCACACATGGCTTCACAGAAGGAAGGTAATTTCAAGCCAACCTAATTCAGTTCTTAAAACCAGTAAGCAAACAGTTGGACAACAGTAAATCAATTGTAATGTATCTAGATTTTTTAAGCAAAGCGTTTGACGCCATTGTTCATAAAGTATCATTAACTAGTTTAAAGGAAAAAAATACCAGGTTACTTGAATATTTGGGTTAGGAAATAGTTATACAAGAGACACCAGCAAGTACAGATAAATTGGGTGCTTTCAGCTTGGAGAGATGTGACAAGTGGTGTCCTCCATGGGCCAGTGATGGGCCCACTATTATTTAATATTTGCATAATAAACTTTGGAAATGGATACAAAAGCATTACATCAAAATGTGTTGATATCAAAATCATGAGTGTACTAGAAACACCAGACCAACAAAAAGCTTAACAAGAAGACTTAAACAACATGGGCAAATTGAAGCCTTTGCACCAGCACAGACACTGTTTGTACATGCAAAGTGAGGCCTTTCCATTTGTACATCAAACTGCCCATAATGGAAGCCTCAGTGCGTGCTGTCCAAAATGGCAAGTGCTGCAACTCAGATGAACCACAGGCACACATGATAGTAAAATGGCATATCTTTTCCTCATGCTAGTAGCCTGCTGGAACAATACTAGTTACCAAGAGCAAAAAGTAACTTTTAACTGGAAAAAAAGCACTAGCCACCATCACCCACACCCCAGCTGGTGACGACAAAGGGTGCTTTGTGCTCCATTAACCAACCCCTTAAACCCACAACATGATGCTCCCTCAGCTGATCCACAAATCATGGCAAAAATAATGATTCTTGGCATCTGGTAATCCCAATTTCCAAATGATGGTAAAATAACCAGACCTGGTATCCAGTGGTCCGACCTTTCACCCCAGTAGCCCTCAGTCCTCTTTTCATTGTTCCATATAGTTATGGGTATTGTCAATATGAAAACACTGCTCCAGACTTGACAGTGATACCTTAAATAGTCCCACCCTAACCCACCCCTGTCTCATTCTTGTAGTAGCCCCCTACTGTACATACCCATTAGCACCAAGCACTCTTCTCACCCAGAATCCTAAGAATATATTAATGGAAGCCAGCAAAAATAACCTGTAAAGGGGAAAACTATCCCTCACAGTGGCCAGTGACCATCCACTTGCATTCCCAATGCATTCACACTGAATGAATCAGCAATGCTGTAGTAGTAGTAGTAGTAGTAGTAACAGCTGAATGGCTGATAGCACTGACCAATCAGGTGTCACTATTTCCACAGTATCACCAATATATTCAGTGTGACTGCATTATTCGTGATGCAAGAGGATGGTTGCTAGCAGCTGCAGGGGATGGTTCATCATACATATGATTTGTATCTTTAATATATGATGGTAATAATGGAACATATTTTTTAATATATATATATATATATATATATATATATATATATATATATATATATATATATCACAAAGTGTGATATTGGTTCAGTTGCTGCTCAATAAAAGACACAAAAGGACATCCAGGTGTTGGTATTTTGTCTTTATGTATTTTAGGCAAAAGGTAAAACATGGCTTTCTAGGTTCCTCTACAGTCATATATTTGGCTTCTGTTTCATTTATCCATTTTTCTGACACTGCTTCTTAATTAAAACACTAACTCATTCTTTTAATTTTGCATATATATATATATATATATATATATATATATATATATATATATGCCAAGCTAATTTCTGAGTTTCAGATACAAGAAAATGACTTTTTGGTAAGTATAGACATTGAAAACCTATATACCAATATCCCACATGAAGGAGGGTTAGAATCAATGGCAATAACTCTTGCAAAAGAAAGAAAATATGAAATACCTCCAAATGACTTTATTGTAAATTGTACACGTTTAGTACTTGAGTCTAATTTCTTCATATTTAACAATAAACATTACACAGAGATCAAAGGGACAAGTATGACACTACTTTTGCTCCTTATTTAGCTAATTTATATGCTGGACAGTGAGAAAAAACTTTCATACAAGATGTGAACAATCCCTTTTTTCAAAGTGTTGTGATTTGGAAGCAATATATTGACAATTGCTTTATGATTTGGAGAAATTTTGAAACAGAACTGATGTTATTTATGGAATATATAAACAGTACAAACATGCACTTTCTAATTTACTGCTGAATGGGACAAAACAGAAGTACATTTTCTTGATCTTACTATTTTTAAATGTAGTAATAACCTTGAAAGCAAATTGTATAGAAAACCAAAGTCTAGAAACACAATATTGCAAGGTACAAGTTGTCATCCAAAGAAATTAGTAAATGACCTTCCAAAAGGGCAGTTTCTAAGAGCGAAACATACTTGTTCATTGGATGTAGATTTCGAACAAAGTAGTAATGAAATGAAGCAGCGGTTTTATGAAAGAAATAATTCAAAACGAACAGTAGATAAAGCATATAATGAAGTTAAAGAGATGGATCGAAATACTATAATAAAGGGACATGTACAGTCAGAACAAAAACAAAATATAGAAGAAGGAACTGTTACTTTTGTGGCACAGTTCTTTCCTAAGGCACATGCCGTTACAAATAGTATAACCAAACATTGGCACATTTTGCAAGGAGAGAAGAAATTTGATGGCATTAGTAATAATCATCCAAGAATATTGTATAAAAGAGGATGTAATATTAAAGATAGATTTGTTCACAGCTTGCTACCAATAACTGAGAATAGAATGTGGCTTATGGATCCTCTTATAGAGAATTATAAATGTGGGCATTGCATACACTGTAGTAACGTAAAGAATTTGAAGAGTTATCCCCGAAGTGGAAAAAAATACGAAATCAGAGACTTTATTAATTGCAGTACTGAGACAGTTGTTTACGCCCTAACATGTCCTTGTGGTCTATTCTATATTGGGCAAACAAAGAGATCACTTAAACTACGAATTGCTGAACATAAAACAGCAATTAGAACACAGTATTACACTTATGCAATTGCTAGACATTTTAAAGAAGTCCAACATACTTTCCCTGCAGTTCTTCCATTTTTTGGCATAGAAAAAGCTAAACTAGATCAAAGGGGAGGAAGCTTGAAGGATAAATTACTATGTCATGAAGTCTTTTGGATTGTTACACTGGATACTGTTAAACCTAATGGACTTAACAACTTTGTGTCTCTGCATAGTATCCATTGATTGTCTCTATATTCCTTTGCTCCCCCCATTCTCATGTTATGCGTTTCTATAGTATTGATGTTACTTCTTCTGTAGTTATAATGTTGTTATGTTTTAGATAGTTGTATTTATGGGTGTATGTATTATGTATTACGTAGTTATATATATAATGTTTTAAGAGAGAGAGCTATGTATAAGGGTTAATTGTTTAATTATTTAATAGCAGTCAGGTGTATTAATGAATTGTTTTGAATGTGGAAGGTGCAATTCTTTTTGATTGGAGTACTTTATATTGTACTTGCACGTCAGTAATCACATGTTCTGAGGAAGGAGCTAGTTGTGGCTGTGAAACGTAAACGAATTTGGTGATGGCGTTTAGGTCTCGGCATGTTGCATGTCTGCGGGTAATTTAACAGTGTTTTAAACCGCTACTGGACTCTTAGCAATGGATCTATGCCTGAGAACCACTCACAAATACTGCTGCTGCTGCTGGGCTCTTGTACAACACATGTGGTAACATTATGTATTAAAATATTTCACTGTGGCAAGCTACTAAAGAGTGCTGACTTTCATTTTGGATCTTTGAATCCTGATGTGTGCTATGATATTCTCAGACAAATCAGCACTGTGCCCAAAATGCTGTGCAGAAGTGGGGGACTTCATACACATGACACTGAGGTGCTCCAAGGTGGCAACATTCTAGCATGAAATCCCCAGAATAATGAAGGTGGTTTTAAATTCTCAGTAAACACTTCTGCTCAGTATTTACTAAGGAGAAGGTAGGGCATGGCACATAGCTCAGCACCATGGACACGGGGGGAGGGAGGTGTACACAAGTCCCTTCACAAATAAAAGAGTCCTACAAGAGCTCACTAAGCTCAGGGTGGACAAGGCAATAGGACCTGATGGCATACATCCCAGGGTACTAAAGGAGCCAAGGGTGGAACTAGCAGAGCCATTATCAGAACTGTTCGGTGAGTTTCTGAGCACAGGAGAGGTCCCAGAAGATGGGAGATGGGCTCATGCGATCCTGCTCTATAAGAGTGGTAGCAGGGAGGAGGCACAGAACTACAGACCAGTAAGTCTTACCTCAGTAGTGGGCAAGATTATGGAGGCACTCCTTAAGGAAAGGACAGTGTAACACCTGGAAGCCATAGGAGCACAGGATCCAAGACAGCATGGGTTTACAAAACGAAGGTCCTGTCAAACTAATCTCATAGATTTCTTTGACTGGGTAACCAGAGTGGTGGACCAAGGGGTGCAGTTGATATTGCCTACCTTGACTTCAGCAAAGCTTTCGATACTGTTCCACATAGAAGATTGATTAATAGGCTTGGTAGGCTTGGGGTAGGTCAGAAGTTGGTCAGCTGGGTGAAAAACTGGTTGGCAGGCAGAAAACAGAGAGTTGTGGTAAACGGCATACAGTCAGAGGAGATGCAAGTCACAAGTTGGGTATCTCAGGGATCAGTCCTGGGACCAGTCCTCTTCAATATCTTCATCAGTGACATTGTAGATGGACTGGAGGGTAAGGTTTGTCTGTTTGCAGATGACACCAAGATCTGCAACAGAGTAAGTGATCCAGATGGGGTAGGCAGAATGAGAAGAGATCTGGATAAACTGGCAAAATGGTCGGAAGAGTGGCAACTGGGGTTTAACTCAAAGAATTGCAAGATCATGCACATAGGGAAGAAAAACCCTGAAGCTACCTATAGGTTGGCAGGGGAGTTGCTGGCAATCACAAGAGAAGAAAGAGACTCGGGCCTCATCATCACTGATGACCTGAAATCATCCAAGCAGACCATTAAAGCAGTAGGTAGGGCTAACGGGATGTTGGGGTGTATTAGTAGGGGTATCACAAGTCGTAAAAGGGAAGTAATAATTCCTCTTTACAAGACACTGACTAGGCCCAATCTGGAGTACTGCATGCAGTACTGGAGGTCACACCTGCACAAGGACATTAACAGAATGGAAGCAGTCCAGAGAAGGGCAACCAAAATGGTGCAGGGACTGCATCAGAAAACATATGAGGACAAATTAACAGAGCTCAATATGTATACCCTATGGCAAAGGAGAGGGGGAGAGAGAGGTGATATGATTGAAACATTCAAACATGTGAAGGGCATTAACAAGGTCAAAGAGCCTAACGTTTCAATATAAGAAAAATAGCAGGACAAGAGGACACAGCATGAGATTAGAAGAAGGCTGATAAAGGGGTAATGCGAGGAAGTTCTTTTTCACATAAAGAGTGGTGGATGTGGAATGGTCTACTTCAGGAATTGGTGGATATGAATATGGTCAGGGCTTCAAACAGGCATGGGATAGGCATATGGGAGCAATACAGATGAGTATGAATAGATAGGCCATTAACAGAGTAAAGGCCTGTGGCACATTCATAAGGTAGAAAAAATGGGCAGACTGGATGGGCCTTGTGGTCCTTATCTGCAGTCAGATTCTATGTTTCTATGTTTTTATGCTTCTAAATGTGCAGCTTAACAGCACGCTCATGGAAATGCTTCTGGGGGCAGACCACCTCGTCTCATTGCCCTACTGATCTGAGAGAGTTGTGGGCACTAGCTTTGGTGAATACCAAACAGATTATCACTCAGTTCAATAATGGCTTAGTGTTAACCCCCCTGTCAGTAGCTCTTTGGTCAAACAATCTGCTGCTGCATTTAAAACTGCACAGGGCCCACCTCACACTAATGAGGATGAAAGAGACCACTGAACTTAGAGGATATCGAAACAACATTTTGACAACAAACTATTAAAAAATCTGGCTCCGTAGTTGACTAAAGGAAAGGCTGCTGTATTCATTAATGCTAAAACTACATTTACATAATTTACCTAAATATGGTTCCAGAGAATTTGAAAATTGTAAAATCAGCCTTCCAATTTCAAAACAACTCTTACCTGCCTCTGAAAATGGCCACCAAATGTGTTATGTGATGACATCATTGGAGCCAAAATCAGAATGATACATGGCTCTCTATAGTGCTAATTAGTTCTTTTTTCCCTTTGTATAGAATTGTTTCACCCAAATGGTCAAAACCATGTGCATTATTTTGTATAATGCACATGATAGGCTATGGTTCTGTTCATTTTGTTTACTTTAACATGCTGAAAATGTGTTTTAATCCAACTGACTGTCTCTGTGGCAAACCGCAGCGCAGTACAAGTTTTGAATAACTTGGTGGTCTAGTGGTTATGGTGGATCCAGGGTGCTACAATGGGGGGGGAGGGCATGCTTAATATGCACTTTTTAACATTTTTATTAAACCTTTATATTTTCTGCTATTATTCTTTCCTAGTACACGTTTGACAGAACCTACAAATGTAATCCATAGTTTGAATGTAAACATTTGTACAATCAATAAATCAGACTTCTTCAACAAAGTGAAATGCAGCAGCAGCAAGCAAGTACATTACTATGGGGGGGGGGAGGTTTGCAGTCACACCCTTCACCACCCCCAAGAGCCACCACTTTTTTGTAGCAAAGTTCTTGTGCAGTCCAATATTAGAGTTCATACTTTCTCAAAATTCAAATATATGCTTGTCTTGTCTTCTTTTTCCACGGGAAATAATAATAATAATAAGAAGAAGAATCAGCATTTATATAGTGGTTTTCATACACATTGTATCCCAAAGTGCTTTACAAGCAATACTAGACTGGTAGTGAAGTGACTGAACATGTAGTGGCAGCAATTTCATACATTAATATCCACAGACAGCCTTGGACAATTGCATGAACTGGCTTTATGGGAAGGGGAGTTTTGGCCAGGACAATGGGGTCAGGTAGTGATCAAGGTGCTGGAAGCCCCACATCTTATTTATCACAGTAATCTGCTCATATGTCTCTCCTTCTGTCTTCCCCTTCCCTGAATATAGCAGCACCTTGCAAGAGTGGCCTTCTCAGTCCCCCTCTGGTATTCATTCTTCACTATTGCTCCTCACACTGAAAACTGGTGAGCTCATCACACTTTAGCATCATGAATGCAAGTAGTACAGTCCCCATTTTATTTTGACATATAAAATATAAACATATCTTTACAGTAAGTCAGGCTTATAGCAGCAGGGAACAAGGGGAATGATGGGCTTTCCTATCCTTAAAATATCTAGGCTATTTTTGATTAGGCACATAATTATGCATGTCATTTAATAGTGCCTCATCATAGGTGGATTAGATCTTATATGGGTAGGAAAGCCTATTTTTCCACTTGTGCCACGCTGCTATCAGCCTGGCTTACCAGAAGATCATGTTTATTATCAATATGTAAATATAACACGAGAGACTGTACTAACACATTCATGATGCAGAAGGGTAGTGAACTCACCAGTTTTAGGTGTAGGGAGCAGGTGAGAAGAATGAATGCCAGAGAGGGACTGAAGAGACCATTCCAGCAGGGTGCAGCTATATTCAGGTTAGTTGAAGACATGAAGGAGGATGCTGAGCAGATCACTGTGAGATCTAAAATGTGGGGCTGCCAGCATCGTGAGTACTACCTGACAGTGGATGAGAGTAGCCAATGATGAGAAATACTCAGAGTGGCAGGGCTGCATCTAAACTGTTACTTGAATTCAGTGTAGGGAGATTACCCTTTGGTGGGGGGGGGGGTTGACATTTGTTAGGACAGTATTGAGGGAGTTGTGCATAGCTCATTCAAGATTGGAAGGGTGGTAGCCAGCCAACTTGCATTGTAGAGTACAGCACAGAAAAGTACTGGAGAAGAATTGCTGGAAACTGTCCTGCGGGGTTCTGCAGATCACAGGTAAAGGAGTAGACTGACACTGGAAGGCAGATGGGTTTGCTCAAGGTATTAGTATGCCTCTCCTACTAATAATATTGTTATCCATTGTAGGTGCAGAATAAGGGGTGCTAGCTGCACATTTGAGCAGACTTGATAGACCTCTAGGCCTTTATCTGCTGGCAAATTTCATATGTTCGTATGTTCGTAGGTGCAGCCCTTATTAGGGCATGAACAGCAGTTTTTTTTTGGTGGGTCATGATGCTTATTGCTTGGCCCTCCAGGAAGTCCTAGTTGTTGGTTAATGAGGTGGGGAAAAACACAACAGGGAACTGTACATACTACCTTCACTGTGCAGAAGGGTGGTGACCCACTCAGTGTTTACTGTGGGAGTAGAAGTCAAACACTGAGAATGTGGACTGGAGAGTGATTTGGGAGGCATTTTTAAGCAGTGGCAGCTGATGATGCGTATCAGTATAGATGTGCACAACTATCTGAGGTACAAGATTACAATCTGAGGTATGATAATTCTCTTCATGAGACCGCAAACTCATATGCAGTCCTAGGCATTACTAAGGACAGGGTATGGATGGTGGGGTGTTCAACAGAAGGCAGGCTAGGTGCAGGGGTTTCACATGGAAAAAGAAAGCCTTATTTGTGGATTAACAAGAGAGCATGAGCTTTGTAACTGAACAAGACCGGTACTATGCTGTGTGACCCTGAGCAAATCACTAAACTTCCTTGTGCTCCCAGGCCACACCTGTAAACAAGCTTTCAGTTTAGTGTGTCTCTCTTGGTTAACAAAAAACAAAATTCAGTGCATCATATAACCACTAGATCATCAGGTATTTGAAGTGTTTTGCTGTAACACAGTTTGTCAAAGAAAAAGTCAGCTGGATTGCAAAACGTTTACTGCAAGTTAAAGTAAACAAAATGAATAAAATCATGGCCTAACGTGTACTGATCAAAATAATCCACGAGTTAATACATGGTGTTGATCATTCTGGTACAACAGTTCAAAATAAAGAGAGAAAGAAGAACTAGTTAGCACGATAGAAATATATGTGGATCACTGTCTCTGGCTCTGATGATGTCATCATGACTCATCACTTAAGACACTTGGCAGACATCTTGGGGAGAAAACAAGGCTGTTTTTTGAAAGTGAAAGGCTGATGTTTACATTTTTCAAAAGCTATGAAACTGTGTTTATGTTATTTACATAAATGCAGTTTTAGCATAAATGTAAACAGCAGCCATTACTTTACCTCATGATGAAGCCAGATTTTGGAGTTTGCAGTTTCAAAAAAATGCTTGTTTAGGTACCCTTTAACAAGTTCCTGTTATGAAGCTCTTCTCCAAGCTTGTAAGAAGAAGGCAGGTATTCAAGGCAAATGAAGTGATAACTTACTAGTTGCCGCTGAGCTATAACTCATGAAAGATGTACTGCTTTGCCACATCTGTCGGATAAGACAGTGTTAATCCCTGTGACAATGTATAGGTGGCAAGCCACGAACAGTGATTGTAATGTGATTATAATGATGTGTGTCTGTGAAGTGTTATAAAACTGCTGCAACTACTGTATGCCTCAGCCTTTAATCAATTCGGTAACTGATGTTTAAAAAAAGAGTAAATCACAAAATGACATTATTATACCACTTTACAAATCACAAATTCAACCTCATCTTTAATATTTAGTACAATTTTAGACACTTAGCAGAAAATCAGATATTGACACACTTGTTAAAAAATATATCGAAAATCTACAATAAAAAACTCAGTAACCTCCATTACAGGGAAAGGTTGGAAACTCTTAATATGTTCACACTGGTGAATAGGAAAATTTAGGGTGACACGATCACAGTTTCAGATTCAGGGATAAAGATCTGAGTTCAGTTTGAATGGAATATAGGCAAGGACTGGCATGCTGAGTTGATCCAGGAAAGGACCTGAGGGTGAGTGAGTGCTGGGGAAGCCTACAGGTCCCCCTTCAGATCCTGCAGCTTCAGGATGAAGGTCAAGCAGCAAGAGTTTCCCAGCTGTGTGCCATGGCTCATGGAGTTGCTGAACATTAGCTGTTGACTGTTCTCCAGATAGGAAGAAAGCAACCTCGGACTGAAATTTGAGTCCTGCCACCCTGGAAAGAACACGTGGTGAAAGCTCTTGAAAACTGTTCTTCCTTCTTCTGTCCTGCTTGTGCTGTTTAATCCACACAGCAGTGGTGAGAGTGCTACTTGAGGGGGAAGGGGGTTTCTGCTGGATTTGGACTTGCTCTAGTGGCAGCAGAATTGAATTATAACGTAAAGCATAGATTGAGAACTGACCTGCTGTCATGCAGTGACCTTTTCCATTTGCTGGCACAATATCTAGATTCCCTTGATTATTTTATTTATTTTCTGTAAATTGTGCTTTTATTGGGGGAAGAAGGGTGGTTGGGGAAGTGTGCTGGTTGGTTGTACCATAGGTTAGTGGTTGGTTGGTTGGTGTGCCTGTATAGGTAAATTAGTGTATTATGTGGTGTGAATGTTTAGATTTATGTGTAGGATTTAGGGTGAGTGAGGGAAGAATCATATGGTTTGAAGTCTCAGGTCTGAATTTGTGAAACAGGTAGGGTATTGTTTTTAGGGTGTTACTTGAACAGCTGGTATAACTATGTGTGTAGGGTTTGGCCCCTCAGACTTAGCTATTCTGCATTCCAGGTGGTGGACCTCCACCCTTTTATTGACCACTCCCTGCCAGCGGTGGCATATAGGCACTGTAGGTAAGCTAACATTGTAAGAAAGAGGGATGGTAGGCAGCAGGGTGTGCGGGTCGCTAATAGGGAGAGCAATATTGGGGTGGAGAGGACCAGGAGGTGTTCTGGGGTGAAATGGGTCCTAGGGAGAGGCCAGACAGGTTTGGTTCCCATAGCTGGGGCTCCCACCAGACTAAGTGTTAAGTAACTGTTAAGCCGGCAACATCTGTCTGTCCTCTTCGGGTGGTGCTCTGCAATGTGAGATCAATCAAGAACAAGATTTCAATTATAGTGGACTTGATTTCCTCAGTTAATATGGCTCGCATCACAGAGACCTGGCTGTGTGATAATGTCATCCCACTTTTGAAGGTGTCTGTCCCAGCTGGATTCTCTGTGATTCACTGCCTGAGGAGGAATCACAGGGATGGAGGTGTGGCCATCTGTTTTATATATAATCTAAACATTCTGGTGCACCCAATGGGTTTTACTTCAACATCTGAATGTGTGTCCCTATGTGGGGGTCAAGGTGCTGGTTGCAGAATCCTTCTGACATACCAGACTCCTGGGCACAAGAGGGAATTTCTGCAGGAGGTTGTGGACTTTGTACAGTAGCTGACAGGCTATTGGAGTCACACAAATGGGTTAGTTTAGTTCTTGGATCAATGACAAACTCGCACAGTTTGGATGAGATTTCCTTCAGACAATGGATTCGCTGGGACTTGCACAAGTTGTTACTGCTAGGTAACCTCGAGAGTGATCTGGTCATTTGGTCAAATCATTGCATTTTACTGTTCTTGTTTGGGCCCCCTGCCAGTAGTCCTTTCCCTGTGGAGATGGTCTACTACTGCCCTTTGAAGGGGCTTGTCTCCAGCAGGACTCCAGGCAGTGATAGACGTCTGGGGTATGATGGTTACTTGTGGGGCAGGTTTGGTAGAAGTTTATGGCTTATAGCAGGGCTTTCACCTTGGATCTTGACTCTGTTGCAAAAGTGTGTATTCAGCCCAGGTCTTCTCATTTGAGATCTATGTGGTTTGACAGGGAGTTTAGGGAGATGAAGACTGGGTTTGGAGGCTGAAGCACTGTTGGTAGACGTTTGGGACTGAGGAGGACAAATGGCAGACGTCTGGGATTGAGAAGAACGAACTAATGTTGACAACTCACTATGATTTTCAAAGAGCAATCTCCAATAAGAAGGTAGTTTTCCTGTCCAGGGAGGTTTCTTCAGGGATGAAGACTGGCTCAGTTCTTCAGACTGCAGACAGGTTACTTAATCCTACCAGTCAACTAGGGGTGTACACATACATAAATGGCGTCTTCATTGAATATACAACTATTAGACCACAGGGTATACAGGTAGGTATTCAACTGTATTTGGGTATTCAACTATGCTGGTATTTGACCCTAATGTGGTACATTTAATAAAAATATGTTAGACGTGAAAAAAACAGACAAATCAGAAGCTTTCTGCTCAGCATGGGTAGAGGGTAATACTGTACTAGATTGTGAAAACACACTGTACTGCTGCAGAGTCAGACAGCATAAACATAGATTATAGGAAAACACCAGTTACTTTTGTGCACTCTCCCGCAAGTGAATATTTATGCCCCTGATTAGTGTTTCCATATAAAAAATATATATTTTCTAACTGCATTTTGATATTAAAACTTCTGTTTAGAAAAGTGCTCAAAAATGTCCATTTACAGTAGCTAGGCTGCTGCCCAGTAACAGCCATCTTGTGGGAGCTGCTAGCTCCCTTGCCTGGGATATGCTAATGTGCCTCCTCTGGCCAATACGTTGATCGGCGGGGGCACAATAGAATATCCTGGGTTTGGGAGGAAGTGGCTCCATTGAGATAGCTGCCAGCAGCTTTGTTAAATGGAAGTTTTTAAGCACTCTGTTAAATGTAAGTTGTAACGCCAAAATGGTGAAAATACAGTTATGCACAAAGGTAACTGGGGTATTCCTGTAACGGATTAGGCATTTTCATTACATGTTCTGTTCTGTTTAATACAGCAGGTATACTGAAAAAAATGAAGAGAGCATCTGTTGTGGAGATCAGGAGTGACTCACCAAAGCAAAGGATTGCACAGCATGTAGAGGATGTAATTAAAAATGAACAACTATGTTTTGGAGACAGGAAAGCAAAGTATGAGTTAGACAATGTAGCAATTATTAAGATTTTCATACTTTTTAATTTTTAAATAATTTCAAATTTTTGTAAATATATTTTTTACATTTTTATCTTATTATTTTGATCACTGTCTGGCCTGAAAGTTAATGGCATATTGGGGCCTATGCAAGAAGGTGCATGCACTATGTGCAAAATCATTGTAAACACATCATGCTGCTATGCGGCATGCAAGGAACCCCTGCAATGCCACATGCATGAGTGACCATGCATGCCATGCAAACAACGGTGGCATGCCAAAGTGGGCCATGTAATGGGGCACACAGCACATGGAGGTGTGCCACAGCTATGAGGAAATGCCCCTTGACCCACCAAATAAGGTAGTGCTCCTCACTCCACACATCAGCACAGAAGTGAATAGCATGTAGGTGAACACCACGTAGAAAATGGCGGAGGATGACAGAGGCATGCAGGCATAAACACAAGGTGTAGAGCAGCCAGAAAAAAGAACAGCGGGTGACCAGCCAAGGCCATAGTCATATGAGGTCGCGTCCCAGTCCCTGTCCCCATGCCCAGAACTTCACGGGTGGACAGGTGGCATCCATGGTGGTGGACATCAAGATGTACTACCACTGGCTGTATAGGTCACTGTCACCGAGTACACCTGCTGAAGTGAAGGCAAGGCTATGGCTCAAAATACAAAGTGGTGTAAATGCCGCCAGACTGGAGGCATGGACCCTTGACACCATAAAGCATAAATGGAAGGATCTGCTAGCCACCATCAAGAGGAAGATTATGGCAGCAGGATAGGCACAGCAGGGCATCAGAGGTGGCTTCCCCAGCAAGGACAGTCAGCTCAGAACCAGTAGAGCATATGGTGGTGGACACCCTGACTGATGTCAGCATCCATGGGGAGGTGGATGGTGTAGACACCCTAGATGGTATGTAGGTGGAGGGCGGACATGTGGACACATGTGCAGTGCCTGTGGGTATGTCCTAACAGTACTCTCCCCCCCAGACCTGACAAGGCTGGCAGGCATCATGGCGGCTATGGAGCCACAACAGCAGGACACAGTGGA
This sequence comes from Neoceratodus forsteri, assembly GCA_016271365.2. Taxonomy (NCBI): domain Eukaryota; kingdom Metazoa; phylum Chordata; order Ceratodontiformes; family Ceratodontidae; genus Neoceratodus; species Neoceratodus forsteri. The sequence continues at coordinate 1,157,608,066 of CM028130.1, read as the reverse complement.
AATGCTGCCGGAAGAGAAGCACAGCAAGCAGGTGGGACAAGGCACTGGTGAGTAATGGTGCCACATGTATCACTATGTGACATGCAACATGTGCCGTGCCCAGCCTGACTAACAGTACCATCTCCCCCACAGGTACCGTGAATGACACAGAGGCCCCAGTGGATACCGACACTGAGGAGCACAGCATCCCTGATGCAGCTGATGAGGGGTCAGAGCCCACAGCAGCTGCCAGTGGAGAAGGTAACAACACTGGGCAATGGTAGACACATAGCACCCAGGCACGTCATGCACACAATGTGGTAGTCACACAACCACAGCAACCCATGTGTGGCATACCTACAGTGACAGGAGTGCCCACACCAGCCATGAGCAGCAGACCATAGAGGACAGTCCTAGTAAAGGACCATCGAGGCGTGCGCCTGGACATGGATGCATAGAGTGCATGCATGCAACATTGGCCAACAGGTATCAGGAGCTGTGACAGCTCAAGGCTGACCACCTGGCGGAACAGCACCATAACACCAATGGATTGCATGACCTGACCACCGAGGTGTGAGGCATGTTGAGCAGCATGGACCACATCACAGATGCACTGGACGAGCTGGTGCACCACACAGCAGAATGGCACGTACCCCACATAGGACATGACAAGCAGAGACACACACCAGCACCCACAAGCACAGGGGGCACACAATACCACCCACAGACAGTGCTGGATGTACCCCATACCACCACATGACCATGACATGGAGGCAGAACCTGAAGAATCATAGGAAATGGGCACACAGGGCACCGAGGGCATCAGTATGGTTCCCAAAGTGGAACAAGGCAATGCCAACAATGTAGACACATCTGAACAGCAGACAGCCAGGACATTTGGCAAATGGCATACCTGTGACTGCGACAGACAGCTGGCATCACCCTGGAGAATGGGAACACGTACCTCGGCCTGGCTGTTGGCCAAGCCTGGTGATTAGCTGACGCTAACATTGCACAACACCAGGCAAGACCACACATCCCACAGTTGTACAGCAAAAAGGCACCACCATACACTATACCACTGCACCCACAATGAGGTGTGGCTCCAGCACATGCCAGTGCAGTGAATAAGTGCACCAGCAAGTACCCACACACTGCTGTAATGCACACACATGCCCCCACACTGCAATGGTGATCCAACAGTAATGACCCCCCCATTATGGTAAATATCTCCACAGCCTAGTAAACACCTTCCATGCTGACATGCACCACAGTCCATTCCCACCTGGGGTACAGCACACAAGCATGCCCGCCTCCCCGGGTGATCAGAGACAATCTGGGTCAAACCACGGCACCAATGTTTCCCTCCACATGCATCCAGCGGGGTATGTAAATGGTCACCACCCCCCTGCCATGTGATGACAAGTGGTGCAGGCCTGCAGCATTCTGGCAGCCCTCCCACCCCCCTCGAGAGGGTGAACTCAGCATGGGGGTCATCACCTCGCACTCTCTACCCACCCCAGCTGATGCACACACAGGTGGTAGGCCCACCATGTGGCCCAGCATGAATGCACACACATGACAGGCACACACATACACAGCATCCCTGTCCCTCGCAGACCACAACCAGAGGACACCCCCATGATGCACCGCCTACTAACAGACCATCCCCATCACAAGTGCCACCCTAGCCTCCCAACCACCTGCAGCCTACGGCATCTGGTGGGTGTCCACATCACCATCCCCCAGTGGTCCATCCAGTGGCTTTTCCCCCCAGTTTAGTCACATCATGCCACAGGGCAAGGCTTTGCAGCATGGCAGATGCCATGAACACCTTGCATGCCTTCCCCAGTGCCATCATAAATGTTCCCCTGGTATGGTTCAAGCATCGGAAGTGCCATCTTCGGAAGTCCGATGGCCCTCTCAACAATGTTCCTCCTCTTCCAATGGGCATGGTTGTATGTCTCTTCTGCAGCTGATGTGGGCACCAGGATTGGTGTGATCAGGTTGGGACACGGAGATACCTACTGTCACCTGTTGAGGGGGTAGAGAGAACAGTGACACCCGCTTGCATGCATGCTGCTGTACAGGTGCTACATACACATGTGGATGCTGCCATTCACACCCAGGAACCATCCATTGATGCCCCCTGCATGGAACATGCCACCAATGCAAGATACATCCAAGATGAAGGCATTGTAGTATGACCCAGGATACTTCATGCAGACATTTGTGAACATGCCACAGGCATCGCACACCACTTGGCAGTTCACACTGTTGAAACCCCTCCTATTTCTGTATGCCTCCTCCTGCATTGGCAAGGCCAGTATGGTGATGTGGGTGCTGTCAATCGCACCCACCACATTCGGCAAGCCATGCATGTCATAGGATGCCTGCTTCATATGATGGAAATTATCAGCAGATGAAGGGAAGGCAATGAACATATGCATGAGTTCCAGCAGGGCATCTGTGACCTCTGATACAGCATGAGACACAGAAGACTGGCTTACACCCACAGTGTCACCGGTCACCCTCTGGAAGCAGCCAGTGGCATACTATGCCAGTGCACACAGCACCTTCATTTCCACAGTCATTACCCTGAAACAGTGTGTCCATGGGGCAGTCCTGTCATGGACCATGTCACATAGCATGACAATAATGAGCCAAGGCAGATGAAAATGCTCAATGCAGTGTATCTCCCTCAGCATGGAGGCATCCAATCATGGGTAGAATACCCTTGGTCATGGAGGCCTCAGCAATTCCAGTTCCTCGTGGAGAAGTTCCATGTTCAGCAAGAGTCTGGGACACATCTTTCAATTTTGGGACATTTCCAGTGCACGATGTGGGTCCCTGGTGTGACCATGTTATACCTCCACGCATGCATGCCTCTGTTCCCGGGCCTGCATAATCTGTACTGGATGCTGATTGGGTGATGAATCACTTTCAACATCAGCTTACTGGCCTATGAAGCCCTATACAGTCTAGGTTTTAACTGTCTGAGTAACCTCCTGATTCCCTACCATACCCAGAGTTCTCACTGCTCCTCAGAGCTGGACCTCTAGGCAGTTTCCAGGGCACAGCTCAAATTGTGATAGACTGCCATTTGCACTGGAGTGGCTTACAGACCTCCTGCAAAGGGGGAGGAAATGGTTGAAGTTCTGGTGGAGACCATCCACAAAATGGCAACCAAAGGGGAACTACTGCTAATGGGAGACTTCAACCTGCCAGATGCTGATTGGAGCACTCAGACTGCAGGTACAACAAGGAGCTGAAACTTCATGGCTGCCCTGAAAGAGGCAAACCTAAGGCAGTTAACGGTAGAATCCACCCAGTAGGGGGCTTTACTGGACTTGGTGCTGACCAACAGGGACAGGATCACAGATGTTGAGGTGGGCTGTCCCCTTGGTTCCAGCAACTTCAAGACAGTATGGTTTACAGTAACCATAGTGGTGGAGGAAGGTCATACAAGGATTAGGGTTCTGGATTTCAGGTGGGCCAACTTTAGGTAATGGTGGGACAGCTTAAAAGTGCCCTAGCAGCAGAAGGTACAGGGGAGATGTGGAAGAGCAGTGGTCTAGACTCAAAAGAGTCATTACAGAAGTAACAAGACACTGTGTTAGAATGCATAGTAAGAGTAAAAGAAAGAAATGGCCACTATGGTTCTCAAAGTTAGTGGCCAAGAAATTAAGGGAAAAAATAAAGGATTTTAAGAAATACAAGGAAACTCAAAAGGATGAGGACAGGGAGAGGTATCTGGAGAAACAGAAAGAATCTCAGAAAGCAGTCAGAAGGGATAAGGCACAGAGAGAGGAAGATATAGCACAGACAATTAAAATAGGAGGAAAGACGTTCTTTAGATATATTAGCGAGAGGAAAAAGACCAGAAATGGTACTGTTATGCTGAAGAAAGAAGGAGGAGGGTGGGTGGAAGATGAATTGGAAAAGACTGAGATACTGAACAAATACTTTTACTCAGTGATCACCAGGGAAGGGTAGGGTGAGGGACCAAAACTCATTAGGAGAGGTAGTCAGGGGAAGGAGCTTGACACCAGCCCTTTCACTGTGGAAAGAGTCCTAGACGAACTCGGGGAAAATAAAAACAGGCAAAGCAATGGGGCCAGATAGGATTCACCCCAGAGTATTAATGGAACTCAGGGATGTACTGGCAGGTCCACTGACTGACCTTTTCAACTCATCTCTAGAGACTAGGGAGGTACCTAAAGACTGGAGGAGGACTGAGGTGGTCCCTCTCCACAGGAGTGGCAGTAGAGAGGAGACAGGCAATTGCAAACCTGTAAGCCTGACCTCAGTAGTGGGGAAGCTAATGGAGTCCCTACTTAAGGAGAGGATTGTGAAGTTTCTGGAAACTAGCAGGGCGCACACTGCAAAAAATATCTTGACAGCCTAAATATCTTATTTCACTAATTAAAAATCTTTCTCCTAGATTATCTTTAGAGTTTTTTTCTTATTCATTGAGAAACGATAGATTTACATCAAGACACATTTTCTAAATATATCTTGTCAAGAAAAACAAGCTTATTTCATTGTATATGTTTCCTGTTTTAATCATTTATAATGTCAGTGATTACAAATATTGTTATAGTTTTATGGCATCATCCTGTTTTAGATTACAGTACTAGTTTTTGGAGTTTTGTTTTTTCTGTCAGGTTTTATGATTTATATTTGGGAAGCTTTTTTCTCCTGTTTTTTTTTTGTAGTTGCCAAGCCTGCAATCTATAGCATTCTAAAGTATCTGAGTTTCTGTTGTTAAATGATGATTTTCCTTATACTGACACCTTTGTTGGCCATGACACTGCAGAACCTCCCTATCCTGTTTCTCATTCGATTGCACCCAATTGTGTAAATGTATACTCTCTGTAACATGTTATGTGCATTTGACCTTAATGATGTGGAACCTTTGTAGACAAGCTTTTAGCTCAAAGGTTGTTAATCTGAGATTTCAATAAATAAATAAAATAAACTTTTCTTTGATTAAAGCCATGCAATCTTTTACTTCCACCTAGACAGTGTTCAGAGATGGGCAGAAAGGACCTTGGTTCAATGTCTGATCAGAAGGAAGGCACCTCAGCGATCCACAAATCTGCATCCCCCCAGTCTTCCACCCTATCTATAGCTGGGACTCACCCCAGCCTGACCACCATTCATGAACCAAGACCACTGCCAGGCCCTTGATCAGCCTCCTAAGCTGAAAAATGTCCTAATTCCTCCATCTCCCCCATCTGGAGCTCTGTGCAAGTTGTGGGAGGAGGGCAAGAATGCAGAGCTTTACAGAGATTCTAGTGTGATTCCCCCCCCCCATGACCGCTGAGCCTCCCAAGAGGGTTTTATAGTTAGGATTCAGCTCCAATCTCCATTACACCTGTAACCCCCTTGTTCCCAAGGGTTACAAGAATCCCAGTTAGAACTAGTGGTAGGCAGGGAAGGCAGATAGTGATTTTCCAGTAAATGGATTTCACTCTGTCTCTCCCTCTGTTGTCTGTCTCAGCTGAGAGCTGGAGGGGTGATGTCATTTAGAACTTTTGTAGTAGCATAAGCCACTGCCAGCTGTTGTGAGAGAGGAAGACAGAATTCTGTGGTGAGTTGGTGGCTGGAGTCTGCAGAGTGTAGTTGCAGATCCAGCAGCAGCTCTGATATAGAGCTGCAGTTTGTTTTCTTTCTCACCCTAGTGGAGTACAGCAATCTTCCAGCTTGTGTGAAGTGGTGAAAACAGACTCCAAGGGATTTTATGTGTTTCATCCCAAGGGGGATGGAACAGGCTGCCAGGATGTCAGGGGCAATCCCCTTGATCCTACCAGGACATCTGGTGAAGCTGCCTTGTGTACATCGTCTGTGAGTACATTTGTTTTGTATAAAACTGCCCAGTTGGTACCTGCATTTTAAGGGTGGATTCTCTGACAAAGGGACCCTGTCACCCTAAACAGTTCAAAAGTTGGTTGTCCTCTGTGGAGTCCAGTATGTGACCGTTGAAGTAAACATACAGTAATTTTTACCTTTGACACCCCTGTAGTGTCCTGTGAGGATGTTAAGTGTGAAATACATTTCTAGAGAGCATCTTCAACTTTAGTACAGTGTGAAGCATATTTACCAGGGGATGGCTGAGTACAAACTTGAAAACAAAAGGTGGGAGACCCCCTCCATCTGGAGTGACCAGTTTAGCACTCTGGGTTCTTAAGGGCACCTTTGTTCTTTTCTGTCAGTGCATGTGGCCAATGCCTGAAGAAAGTTCTACCCCGGTGAGTGGGTTTTCTCCAGTTTTGCCCAAGTGACTGGGAATTCTCCAGTTTACCCCTTGCATGTGGATTCTGTGAGTCCTGAGCCTCTTGTGCTCTGTCGTGGTCTGTATGCCACAACTTATCCTATGCAATATGGGAAGTGCCCAAGCACTGGTCCTGTGTGCCTAGTCTAGGGAAATTGCTTGTATGTTCTACAGGTGGCTAGTCCACAAGTCCTACAGTCATTCTATGCAATATGGGAATTTGGAGTTCTGTACCTCATATATTTTAATTACCATTTGTGTAACCCTTGGGGGTCCATCTTCACTTTGTGTTGTTCCTGCTGTATTATGGAATAAAGCCACACTCTAGAATCCCAGCCTGGTTTGGACATTTATGTTATTGTGTCCTGTGTGTGGAGTTACTTGGGTACCCCTGTTCCAGAAGTGCAAATCTAGCATAGCCCGGAGCAAAGGTTTTCTCTCTGGGACCTGGGTTGTGGCCATGGTATTGGTCCCAGTCAGGTGTGTGCCAGGTAAAAGCCGCACTTGGTTTGTGTTTTTATAATATCTACTCCATCTGGCATTTCCCACATTGTCTAATGGTGGCAAATCAATGTAACCCCCACCCTTCTCTTTGGGACCTCCTAGACTATGGGAGGTGTGCCTACTAGTTAAATAAGGGGCCAGTGGGGGGTAACAAAAATGGACGCTCATTCAACAATGTTGTTTAATTTGGGGAGAAAACAGTGGATGGTTTGCTTGGGGTATGGCTAGCATTTTGTCTGTCTGGCAGTGTGGTAGCCCAAAACTGGAAGCTTTGAGCAAAAGGATCTGCCTAGGGTAGTGCAATCCATAAGTGCTGCTGTGTGCCTGCATTTCAAGTGCTGCTGTGTGATTGTGCCATCACTACCAAGGCACTGTAAAGCCAGAAGTGTATGCCCTTGTCCTGCATCAAGAACGTTACAGAAGTTTTACAATTTAAAGTTTTAAGTGCCAAAAGTAATGTGAACTTTGGTAAACAGAAAGAAAAATGTGCCCTGAAAGTTTCAAGTTCTGGGAGTCGCTAAAGAAATAGCCATGTTCTGTGTAATGAAATAGTCAAAATGACACTCCCATCGTGAAATTTCTGCCAAGAAAAAAAGTTCAGTTTGCAGTTTTAATTTTGCCCTGCTCAACAATCACCATGGAGGAAAAGCACAAGGAGAAAGAGAAAGAGAGAGAGAGAGAGACTCATTTGCATGGCATTGAGTGATTGGTGAGACTGCAATCAGTCCCACCCCCTAGCCAGCTTCAGAGTGCAGACCAGTGTTCAAGAAGGACAGAGCGAGTGGTATGCGAGCTGGTCAGCCGAGAGAAACCATAGAGAGGACTGCAAATGTTCTGAATCAGTAAATACAGACTTTTCCTGTTCAATATCAGGCTCAGCCCATTATCCAGTCAACTGGGAAGTAAGTGTGGTATTCGTAAAAACAATCGGTGGGATCACCGGCCTGTTTCAACCCAGAGGCCTTCCAGGATCAGCTGTAGGCCGAGAAATTTCCATCGGAGCAAGCCAGCTACTGATTCAGTGAGTACCATTCAGAATAGCTGTGCTCAAACTGTGTTGTGATTTTAAAAGTCATGCTGGATCTGTGTGTGAGCAGTGAGATTGTTTTGCAAAGAAGGACTGTGAGTTGTATCAGCGCCAAACACAACAAACAAAAATTCTGAAGCATAGACTGTGAACATTTATAATGAATTCAGCAACAGTATACTGTTCTAAGCAAGTGAGAGACTGTGAGTTGTATTTAGGCTGCAACAGACAGGCAATCCTGTAAAGAAATACTGTGGCTTTCAGTGACTTCAAGAATGTATAAATAGTTGATTTGTGTGCTAATCGTAAAGTCCAGCAAAAAAAATATTTGAATGTGCTGAGAAGTGTTAAAGCAGTGCAGCTGATTATAGTTTGAGCAGAAATCAGTAGCAGAAAGGTCAGATGTGCAGTTATTTGAATCAGAGACAGATTTTGATGCCAGAGGAAGTGCTGCCGCCATCATTACTGGGTGTGGCAGTAAATGTAAACACAGCAGCAGGGAGCCATTTTAAGTGACTGTTCAGTGTATCGTGAACAAATAGTAACAGCAGACTTTCATGTATTTAATTTGCAAACATGGCTTCGGGAACATCCTGCTATCCAGGTCATGCCTGAGCTATGATAGCAGAGGAGGTTGCTAAGCTAAAGGAAATAGAGCAAGTTTTCTACGGTGAAGGGTTGCCTCCTCATGTTGCAATACCCAACTACCCTGTGAGAGTATGCTTGATGTGCCTCAAGGCTGAAAGGGATGTGTTTTTAATTCATTATTATTCTGGTTGCCTAGTGAAGTATGGTCTGTCCAAGACACAAAGAATTTTTCTGACTCCCACTTGGACCAAAGTAGGAAACCCTGTATGTAGCAGCACACAGCACCAGGTTGAACCTGTTGGAGGAGGCCCTGTAGAGTGTGGCACAAAGGAAGAGAGTGCATATTTACTGAAAGGGCAGACATCTCATGATGTTTCCTTGCCTGTGTCTCATATGGACAGTGCAGAGGAAGGATCCATGGGCCATGGATAAAGGGTCATAGTCCTAGCCTAGCTGGGGAGGATGAACTTTGAGAAACTTTGGATTGGGAGGTGTCTACCTCCATGCCCAGTGAGGAGTGGACTGTCTCCGGAGTGAGAATGACTGCTCACTCCTGGGCCCAGGTTCTAAGTAAGGAGGAGGAGGAGGATGAGGATATGTATCTTCATGTTGAGGGTCCCAGTGAGTGGCCTCAAGCTCTTGCCTTGGAGGAGCCAGACAGAGAAGTTGGTGACTCTACTGCCCTGCCTGCAGAGATGGTCAGAGACAAGTTATTTCATTCTTTAAGCATGCAGCACTGAATGAACCAGGACTGGCCACCCTCAAGCTGTACAGAATGCTGTGTACTTATGAAAAGTAGTAAGGAGGAGAGACTGGTTCATAGGAGGGCCTACATCATATATGGGAGGTCCTTTCCTACTTTTCCTTGTAGAGTCTGGAAGGAAATTGAGCAGAATGGACAATCTTGGTTATTGGAAGAAGAAAGCAAGAATATGCATCCAGGTGCGACCCCTTGTGTCAGAGATAGAGTTATCAGTGATAGAATAAAATTCTGGAAATTGGGCAGAACATTGTTTATGGACACTGTACTATTTGTGGACAAAGCAGGGAATGAGACATTCCACAACATCAACTACGAATGCCCAGATGGGGTCGTAGGTCTTGCACCTGACCCAGAGTAGTACTACCCTTAATGTTGTCACTCACTGCGAATATGCCCATGCCTACCCCAAAGGAAGCAGAGCAGTGGTATTGAAGTGTCTGCCATCCAGCAGATGCCATATCCATAGATTCTGCCAGACTGGTGTTTTAGGATCCAAGGTACGTTCAAGATTCATCAGCCCAGCAGAGTGCCTTTCCAGTTTCATCACCTGGACTTCTAGAGGACCTCAAGCCAGCTGCTTTTCTGATTCATTGCCTGGTATCCCAGATGACATTAGCCCAGATGACACCAATACAGCTTTTTTTCCTGTTCCATGGTTCGTTTTCCCAGATGACATCAGTCCATCTGTTTTTCCTGTTTCATCACCTGTTTGCCGAAGGACATCAGCCCAGCTGTATCCGAACTATGCTGCCAGAGGGAAAGAGTCTTCAGCTGGAGAAGTAGGTGATCCTGTTTGTTTGATCTTCATGGGACTGGTAAGTCCAAACTTTTTACAAGACCTAACTGACATTGCAATACACATTCTACACCTGGCAGACTTAACAAACTGTTTGAACTGTCCACAAAGACTCTCCTTTTTGGACTACAGTGCTTAAAGAACTGTGTTTCAGTGGGCTCCAGCCCAGGGGAGACTCTTTCATGGTCCTTGCCTTCGGGCAACAACATTCTGTCACTAGATGGGACTTTTAGGGCATTTTATTCCCCAGAAAGTGTATTGTGTATAATGTCAGTGTTTTCTACTTTTCTATAAAATATTTTTGGGATTCTTTCATGTTTGATGGAGGGGTTGTAGCACTGTGGTATGCAGATTTGGGGTGTTTTTGTTGTGTTTTCTCTTTCAGGTGTTCCTGATGAAGAAAGAAGAAAAGACCAGACGAGGATTTGGGAACTCATGTCTACTGTTCTTTAGAGTGTTTTAGAATTGTGTAATAGTTAACATGTGTTAACCATTGTTGTTTTCTTTCACAGGTGTATGTGTGGGGGATGTGGGAGTGTAATGCTTTGTATAGTGTTATTGCTCTGTGTTGTTTTTGATTTGCAGGTACCCTGGGTTGGGGGAGGTTCTGCAGTGTGGGTAGTTTGGATAGATAGGTTTTTTCCTAGAGGCTAAGGGGATAGACAGGCTGTGGTCCCGACCAGCCAGAGGGGCTGCAGTTCTGGTCTGTTATGGCATTCTTTAGGCAGTTATCCCAGAGTCATTGATTCTCCATAGTAAGATCATTGAGTAGGGGCTGATGCATCAGCCAGTGGACTCTGGGCTCTTATTGTTGCCTTCCTGAACCTAGCACATGGAAGGGAAGAAGGTAGGGCTACCTCCCTGTAGGCAGCACATAGGGTAGGATGGTCTGGTGCCAGGTAAGAAAATGATTGAGGACAGTCATTTACCTGGCTAAGGGTGGGCATAACCCCTTTGTTCCCAGGGGTTACAAGAATCCCATTAGAATTAATGGTAGACAGGGAAGGCAGCTAGTGATTTTCCAGTAAAGGGATTTCACTCTGTCTCTCTTCTGTTGTCAGTCTTAGCTGAGAGCTGGAGGGGTGATGTCATTTTGAACTCTTGCAGCAGCATAAGCCACTGCCAGCTGTTGTGAGAGAGGGAGAGAGAATTCTGTAGTGAGTTGGTGGCTGGAGTCTGCAGAGTGTAGTTGCAGATCCAGCAGCAGCTCTGACATAGAGCTGCAGTTTGTTTCTTTCTCACGCTAGTGGAGTTCAAAAATCTTTCAGCTTGTGTGAAGTAATGGAAACCAAACCAGGGGATTTTCTATGTTTCAACCCAGAAGGGATGGAACAGGCTGGCAGGATGTTAGGGGCAAACCCCTTGATCCTACCAGGACATTTGGTGAAGCTGCCTTGTGTACATCTTCTGTGAGTACTTTTGTTTTGTGTGAAACTGCCCAGTTGGTACCTGCATTTTAAGGGTGGAGTCCCTGACAAAGAAACCCTGTCACCTTAAACAGTTCAAAAGTTGGCTGTTCTTTGTGGAGTCCAGTATGTGACCATTCAAGTGAACAGAACTTTTACCTTTGACACCCCTGTGGTGTCCTGTGAGAATGTTAAGTGTGAAATACATTTCTAGAGAGTATTTTCAATTGTGGTACAGTGTAAGGTGTTTTACTAGAGGGATGGCTGAGTATGAACTTGGAAACAAAAGTTGGGAGACAGACCCCCCACCTGGAGTGACCAGTTTAGCACTCCGGGTTCTGAAGGGCACCTTTGTTCTTTTCTGTCAGTGCATGTGGCCAATGCCTGAAGAAAGTTATACCCCAGTGAGTGGGTTTTCTCCAGTTTTGCCCCAGTGAGTGGGTTTTCTCCAGTTTTGCCCCAGTGAGTGGGTTTTCTCCAGTTTACACTTTGTATGTGGGTTCTGTGAGTCCTGAGCCTCTTGTGCTCCATCGTGGTTTGTATGCCACAACTTATCCTATGCAATATGGGAAGTGTCCAAGTACTGGCCATGTGTACCTAGTCAAGGGAAATTGCTTGTGTGTTCTACAGGTGGTTTGTCCACAAGTCCAGAATATAGAAATAATATTTAACATAAAATATAGGGGGTGGGAAAAACATACAAAGTCTATTTAAAACAAAAGGTTACAGAGCTTATATTTTTATATTCACAGATAATAAAGTAAGACTAATACACTAAAACAAAAAGAAAGTTGGTTCACATTTAAATATGTTTTAGAAGATAAGCAAATATACACCTTCTAATTGACTAAAAGGCTGATTAAAAGTATTATAAAAAAAAAGCTATTTAGGGGCATTTAGCCTTATCTAAAAACGTTATCTCTTTATTTGAATAGAACCCCTCCCCCCATTGTATTTGAATCAAATGATACAACATTGTTTTTTTCTCTTTTCTCAGAATATCAATCCTGGAGACTAAGTAAAATGAAAGAAATATTTGAAAAGTTTCAAGTTGTGAACAGGTAGAAAAAATGTTTGTATAAAGCCTGGCTGTTTGAGATTCTTTAAGATACAAGTGTAATGAAATATTGATGGGCATTTGTTTTATATTTTTATTTGGATGAATAACCCCATATAGTGTTCTGAAGAAGGGGCATTTAAGTCCTGAAACATACGTCAACACAAAAGAATTGTAAATGGGTACTGCTAAAGAGAAAAAGAAAAGATTCATATTTGTCTTAGTATGTGAATTAAGAAACAATGAATAAGAGAACATAGAAAGAAGGTCAGCTTGTCTTTGTATATGGACTAGTATGAAATAACTTTTGGTAGAGGTGTCCTACTTATGTTAAATATTATTTCTTTATTCTGGACTCTTTAGGACCCTCCCATAAAATTAAGACATTTCCACATTATAAAGAAACAACACGAGGTCACAAAACACTCATTTAAATTAATTAGTCCACAAGTCCTACAGTCATCCTATGCAATATGGGAATTTGGAGTTCTGTACCACAGAAGTCTCCAATTACCATTTTTATAATCCTTGGGGGTTCATCTTCACTTTACTCTACCTCAGGGTTGAGGCGCTATCTCTGGCGTACCTCCCCCGAAGCCTGCAACAGACACCGTAAAGCTAAATCTTGCATCGGGGAACTGAAAGTTGCTAAAAGAGCCGCTTACCGTCACGAATGACTTTCGCTCAAAGGCTGCTGCATTTTGACCTGCTGAAATTTCACTCCGGAGACCTCTGGGGAGTTTTTCCCAAATTACCAGCGTGTTTGTTGCTTACCTCAGAGCGCCAAATTTGAAATAGGCTCTCTGAGGCTATTGGTCCCCGCATCCTGTAATGCTCCTGACTGCTGGGCATATAATCTTTGCTTCTGAACCTTGCCTAGCTTCAATCTTGGGGCTGTGGAGACATTGGCCCACTACCAAAGGGTATCCTCCACCCCCACAGACCGAACCCAAGTCTTCTACCTCAGGGTTGAGGCGCTATCTCTGGTGTACCTCTCCCAAAGCCTGCAACAGACATCTTAAAGCTGAATCTTGCATCAGGGAACTGAAAGTAGCTAAAAGAGCCACTTTCTGTCACCAAGGACTTTCGCTCAAAGGCTGCTGCATTTTGACCTGCTGAAATTTCCCGGCCACCCACCCCGTTGCCTCCTTCCGTTAAATGGACCCAATCCCCACCCACTAACTCGCTTGTCCAATCCAGTATCAATCCAGAAATATTCAGCCAGTCATTCTTCTTTTAACCCTCTAATCTCCCTTACCTCTGCAAGCCTGTTGTGCAGACTACTCAACTGGTAGTATATTTGTCTCTGCTCATCTCAAAGTGCATTAACTACTGCTGTCTCATACTGCTGTCTAAGTGTCTCTGCAAATTTCAAGTGCCTTAACTGCAGCTGTCTTGTAAGCCACGTGTACTTAGCCTGTAATTACCAGCTATTGAATTACCTAACTTACTAATAATTCTAGACCCATTAATCTCTCTGGAGGTAGAGGTACAGCTGATATCCTAATGGCATAGTAATTCTCATACTGTTTTAAAGGTCTCTAACTGTTATTGTTATGCTGGTGCTTGCTGTGTTGAACTATTCCCCCTTTTAGCTCAGCTCCTCACCACTTTAGACTCCTGCAATAGGTGGACAGTCCCGGCTGCTCCTGTTCTCCCGATATACCTACCCAATCTTATCCTTCCCTGAGTCTCGTCCCCTCTCAGATCTACAATATGAGGGCCTTGGTGCTCACAGTTGCTCCTGCATACATAGCTCAGGCACTGGGGACTGACCTACCCTGCCTCTGGGGCCATCTCTCCTCAGAACCGGGCTGGAACACCGTTCGCCCCTCCCAACCCCTTGATCCTCATGTGGAGGGGTTCAACAAGCTCAGTCAAATCACGTATGGACTATTCTGGAAGGATAGCTGCTATAACTTAATTTCCTACTTCAGCAAGTATGGCCAGTGGGGGCACCTCCTCACCCCCCAAAAAAACTACTGGCTACCTTGCCAGGCTTAAGCAGGCACTAGGGGGGGACATTGAACTAAATCCTGGTCCCCACTCTCCTAATCTCACTCTCAGTACCCCTACCATCCCCCTCTGGGCCAACGCTAGTGGACTCAAGCTGGTACACATGAATATTGGCAGCTTAAGGCACAAAGTCCATGACCTCGAAGCATGGACAGCACTGTATAAACCCGACATACTAGCTGTGACTGAAACTTGGCTCAAGCCACAGATCATCCCTCATGAAGTGGACCTAGCTGGCTATCATGCTTTTAGAAAGGACAGAAATGGGAAAAAAGGAGGTGGGGTTCTCATCTATATCAGCACTGCCTTGCAAGCCTCGCATATTGATCACCCTACTCTTTGTGGATCGATAAGTGAGCTCCTATTTGTAAAAGTGCTCCTTGGAGACACCAAACCCCTTTACATGGGTGTGCCTACCTCCCACCCCAACCTGCTGCCTCCTTCCTAGAATCCCTAACCCATGCCCTGGTGGAGCACCCCCTGGAGGAGACCATCCTTCTTGGGGATTTCAACCTAAACTGGCTTGCCCTGGGGACATCCACTATCAAGAATCCATTACTGGACTTCTCACTTACCCAAGTCATCGATCTGCCTACTAGGCATAATGCTAAGTCCAGCAATCATTCCCTACTTGACTGGGTACTAGTCTCCTGTCCTGACCGCATACTGACAGCTGGGATCATGGCAGACTCTTTGAGTGATCACTTACCAATTTTGTGCACCTGGTCCAACAAGCCCCCTTAAATTGCTGCTAGGGTCATAGAAGCCAGAAACTGTAGCAAGCTTATACCAGCAGACCTCTGCTCTGACTTGCGGACCATTGACTGGGATTCCATTGTCTCCCTCCCCTCACTCGAAGAGGTGCTTGATTACATCACCAATTCTTTCCTGTTGGTGGCCAATCTGCATGCCCAGTGAAAGAAGCTCAGGGTACAGGGAAAGTGCCACAAATGGCTGAGCCCTAGCCTTAAGCAAATTGTGCTACTCTGGGACAGGGCCTGGGCACTCAACAAATCTTCAGGTAGTACATCTGACTGGGAGAAGTACAGGGAATTGAGGAATCAATGCAAAAAAAAACTCCAAACAGGCCAAGTCCAAGTACCTAAGAGACCTCCAAACTAGCCACCTACGTGACCCTAAGAAATTCTGGGGTCACATTAACACCCTTCTTAAGAGTACCACAAATGCACAAGAAGATGCACTCCTGGTTGGGAATACTTTGACCAGTGACCCCTCTGTAGTTGCTGAAGGCTTCTGTGCCTCTTTCTTCAATCCTAGTGGTCCCTCTCCCCCTGCCCTCTCTGGGATTCCCTGCCATACCAGTAGAGACTGGGCACTTCCTCTGCCCCAATTCCACCTGAAACTAGTCAAATCACCTGCTGTACTTCCTCTTTTACTCAGAATAAACCCTAACTCTTCCCTGGGATGTGGCCTGCTTGAACCTCGGCTACTGAGGGCCGCTGACCCTGCTATCGCCTACCCTGTCACCCTGCTCATCAACAGGTCACTCCTTGATGGAACAGTCCCAAGCAAATGGAAGGTATCGACTATTGCTCCTGTCCACAAAAAAGGGACCCCAGGACAAAGTGGGGAACTATAGGCCTATCTCCCTCCTCAGCCCTCTTAGGAAAGTGCAGGAGAGACTTGTATACAATCAACTGCAGGATTACCTCGAGCTGTACCTGCTCCTTGCCGGTGTACAACACGGCTTTATGAAAGGCCATGGCACTGACACTGCCCTTATCCAGCTCACAACTGACATCCTCTAGGCTGTGGACCAAGGCTCCCCGATGGGTGCTCTATTCATAGACCCGTCCAAGGCCTTCAACCTGGTCATTCACAAACTTCTCCTTTCCAGACTCCACCGACTGGGACTGGATGTGCACTCACTCTCTTGGTTCAAGAGCTGCCTGATCAATAGATCCCAAAAAGTCCATTGGAGAGGAACTCAATCCGGCACTAGATCCATAGTGTCTGGGGTACCCCAGGGCTCGATCCTGGGCCCCCTGTTATTCTCAATCTTTCTCAAAGACATTGAGGAGGACTGTGTGCTAGGCAACCTCATTCTATATGTGGATGACACTGTTGCCTACTGCAGTAACCCACAACCCAGTATCATCTCCTCTAAACTGCAGGCCTGTCTCTCAACTCTCGAGGTCTGGTTTACCTCTAATTCTCTAATGCTGAATGAAGAAAAAACAAAGGGTGTTCTGTTTGGGACTAGACGCCTGGGCACTGACAGAAGTGAGCTACTCCAGCTCAACACAGTCCAAGGGAGGAGACTAGAGGTCTTATACAGGTTTAAGTACCTTGGGATCCTCCTTGACCAGTGAGCTGACCTATAAACCCCACATTGACTCCTTAACATGATCCATCCACCAGAGGCTTGATCTCCTCTACTGGCTGGGCAACTCCCTCTCTGGCGAAGCGCGATGAGCCATAGCCAACTGCAACCTTCTTCCCTCCATCCTATATGGTGCCCCCTGCTACAGTTCCTCTGAGAGATGGAGCTCAGTAAACTCTCCATGCTCTACCACAGAGTCACTTGCTTTGCAACAAATTCCTCCCCCAGGAAGCATCATTGTGAGACCCTCGCAGACCTTAATTGGCCCACTTTATGGCACAAGTTGACCTACTCCTCTGCCTGCCTGGCCTTTAAATTGTCCTCCTTCAGCCCTCCTCCACACCTGCGTGGGCTACTCACTCCTAAAGTCCAGTGCCGAACCTTACGATCCTCAGCAGGTCATCCCCTTGACATCCCCCATGTTCGTACCAACCAAGGCAAAGGCTCCTTCCAGTATGCTGCTCCCTACTTATGGAATGCCCTCCCAGCAAGTCTGGTTGACAAGCCAACTCTCCTAGGGTTTAAGTCAGGCCTCAAAGTATATCTTTGGAACTTAGTCTCTGTGGTTGTAATCGCTAACCCCCTGCCCAGGCCTACTGTCATACTATCACCAGCTTAACCACGCCAACTTACCCCTGAATCTCTTATGGAAAATTGTTAAATGTACCGTGCACCTGTCTTAATACTTGTGAGCCATGTGATACCTGCTGTCTCTGTGCTAATTGTTTGATACCAACTCCCCAATATGTATCAATTGAAATTACTGTACTTGATATCTACGTATGTACTTACTGTAACTAATTCCGGGTCACCCCTGAAAAAAGGATCTCTGGTCTCAATGGGCTTACCCGGTTACCAAAATTTAAATAAATAAATAAATTGTATTGTTCCTGCTGTGTTATGGAATAAAGCCACACTCTAGAATCCCAACCTGGTTTGGACATTTATGTTATTGCTTCCTGTGTGTGGAGTCACTTGGGTATCCCTGTTCCAGAAGTGCAACCCTAGCATAGCCCTGAGCAAATGTTTTCTCCCCAGGACCAGGGTTGTGACCATGGTATTGGTCCCAGTCAGCTTTGTGCCAGGTAGTAGCTGCACTTGATTTGTGTTGTTTTTATAATGTCTACTCCATCTGGCATATCCCACCTTGTCTAATGGTGGCAAATCAATGTAACCCCCAGTCCTCTCTTTTCCCCTAGACTATGTGAGGTGTGCATACTGGTTAAATAAGGGGCCAGTGGGGGGTTACACACCCACAAATGTTTCCCTCATGGCAGGACCAGAAAGAAGAGGGCTATCCTTTCCTCATACCTGAATCCAGCATGGACAACAGGTGAGCTCCCAGGTAGTGGCATGGGCTCGGGACAAGCAAGCAAGGCTTCACAAAGCCCTTGATGTCCTTTTCTGCTGTTACTCCTGTATCCCTTCTCTCTTTTACACTCTGTATTCTTTCTATCTCTCTTTGACCTTTGTGATATTCTCCCTCTCTGGATCCCCTTTTCACACTCTGTGTCCAGTTTACCCTGTCACACTTAATGTCCCCTCTTTCTCTTTCTGTGTTTCCAGTCTCCATTTCACATTCCATGCCACTAGTCTCTCCCTTTCACATTCTGTTTTCTTTTCTCCTTATTATACTCCCTCACACTCCATATCCCTTTCTCCCTCTTGTATCCCCTCTCTGAGTTTCACATGTACCCTCTATCACTGTTACTTGTTTCCATTTCATGAGTAAAAGCTACATGAGGTTGACTGGCCTGCTTGTGCAGTTTACCTTTAGGCCCTGTGCTCCTGTCACTCCATAGATGCGTATATGTATGTAGCTGTGGAAAAACATGGCCCTATGAGCTCTGTGTTTCCATTCATAGAACAATAGTGACAAATTATCAGCATAGCTATCGTATTACCCAACCTCATGTACCCCATACAGAAAATTTTTGAATCCCTGCCAAAATGTAATTCTGCACAACTGCAATACCATTCCATGACACAGATGCGAAAACACAATTTGGCCAGAATTTGAAAAATGACAGCTGTGACATACATAAGGTGGGGTAATAATAAGGCTATGTTGAAAGTCTGGGTTAAAAACATTGAAAATTTCCATGTACAAGTGTACGTAGTGAAATTATAACAAATGATCATAACTTTCCTATTTTTGTATATTTTGACCCCAAATTTGGAACATACTGTAGCCTTCTTATGACCCCACCTCATGAACAATATGATTGTCATTATCCAAATTCTGCCCTAAATGAGAATTCGCCAAGCGATAGTAAAATCACGTTTTGGATGGGAGTCACATAATGACAGTCATATTGTTCATGAGGTTTGTTTGTTTGTTTATTCATTCACAATGGTATCCATACAAAAACACATACATATAAACAAATCTAATAACAGACATCATTGATAACAATTACAACATTTTTGTAAAGAAAACAAATATTTTCTAAGTTGTAAAATAGACAAGCACTTACCCTTTTCTTGCCTAAATTCTGGGGGCAAACCATTGTAGCATGTTGGTATTTAATAGCTAAAAAGGAGTTGGGAGCGCTTGTTTGTTTTTTTCGCTAAAGGGACTACCATTTCTATTTCACCCGATTTTCTCAAAGAAGGTCCTACTATTTCTCTAAAATACATTTTTTCCCACAGATAAGAAGGTACCAGGCCCAGCCCACATTTGTAGGCAAATACCTGTTTATGGATCTTTCTTCTACTACTTAAAGAAAACCACACCAGTCTTTCATATAACTCACAGTGGTGAGTAAATCTGCAACAATTACGTACCAGTCTTGCAAGACGATTTACAAGAACATCCAATTTAGATAGTCGGTCAATATTAGCACCAGCATATAAAACATCCCCATAATCTAGTAAAGGCAAAATTTGCACTTTAATTGTAGAATTTAGGGTTTCTGAATCAAAGCAATTCTTGTTTCCGTACACAAAACCCACTCGTTTACTAACCTGAGGAATTAAATTATCAACATGCACATTTCCTTACCCACATTTTTTTCCAACCAAAACCCTAGGTATTTATAGTACTCAACAGATTCAAGTCTCATCCCCTTGCCATCAACAATTTCCAGATCCAATTCCTCTTTTAATTTAGTGGTTGACCCAAACAGCATACATTTAGTTTTGTTAGAGTTCAGTTTTAACTTAGATGTTATAAATAAAGATTCCAAGCACTCAAAATGTTCTTGTAATGCCAGGTGAGGTGAGGTACCCAAAAGGCTATGTTGAAAATCTGGGATCAAAATCTCAAAAAATGGCGAAGTAATGCATCAAAGTTGAAAGCCGCATTGAAATCCATTGTACCACATTTACCTTAGTTTCTCATATTGTAGTCACCAGTTCCAGCAGCAAGACATGTCTTTGGGAAAGCAGATCTCGAGCCTGGGACCTGATCAGGTGAGTGAGGATGTGTGGGGACATATTGGGGCGTGGGGTGGCGGGCACTGAGTGGGAGGTTGGGGTGGGCAAATCAGTGAAGGACCATTTTTTTTTAACAGGGTTCAAGAACAAAAAAAATATCGAGGGACGGTTTTCTTTTTTTTCAGGTTTCTGATTGAAATGGGGGGAATGCCACTGTACACCAGGGATTTTGAGCAGCATTTCAAGAATGGGGATGGCAATCGGAGGCTGGGCAGTTCCACTAGACACCAGGGAATGAAAAGAAAAAATAACGGGGGCAGGGATCGGTGTGTGTGTGTGTGGGGGGGTGCCACTAGACACCAGGGAATAATGTGAACGGAGACATCGACTGGCTGGTGGGGGGGGGAGTGTCACTACAACTTGGATTTTAGAAAGAATAATAATGGGGGAAGGAGGGCTACAGCGAACCTTGGTAATATACATGGCACCACAGGATTGGGATCTACAAGCTTAACTCCCCCCTACAAATCACTTTCCATCTGCTAGTCTCCCTTCATTTTTTTTATTTGATCTATCAGTGTTATGATCTTTCAGTTTTAGTTTTAGCTTTCCTTTTCTGTAGGGTATCCATCTAACTTTTTTTTCTGGTTTCCTGACTGGCTGCCCCACCCCCCAGGACCAAGTGCGGTTCGCCCATGTGCATCGGCCATGTTCAGTTCGCTCATGTACAGTCAGGTGTGATGCTGCTGGAGCATGCAATGAAGTGGGTGGGAGTGGGATTAGGGACTGAAGGGCTGTGTACTGGGCATGTGGGTTGATTTGGAGCTTGAGGAGCTGACTAAAACCATGCCTTTAGTGAGCTGCTGCAGGAATGTTTTTTAGTGGGTGCTGTTGGTAAGTCCACTTAAATTATGTGTTTTTGTTACAACCTCAGGTTAATTTCATTTAGGCAGTCAGTCCCTTTGTATTTTATTCAGCAGTAATGCGCCAGCTCCTGAATGCTGGCAGTGGGCCTGCAGTCCGAGCATTGCTGTTTTTTTTCTAAATGCAGCTTGTCTCGGGTGCTTGACGCCATTAATCATCAGACTGGACCAGGACTCTAGTTCTGTTTTCCTGCCATCCCTAATGGTCTGCTCATTCCCTGGATATGGATGTGTGCAAGATGGCAGGAGCACAGAGTGGAACAGCACCAGATCACTGAGCAGCCAGCCTCTGAAGGAGGAGACCACAGCTTTGTTCCAGTCTGTTCTGTATTTAATGGGTGTTGCGGCACTGCAAATGTCTGCACCAAGCTTGTGTTGTTTCAAAGAGCCCGGATGGCGCACCATAGCCCAAAAGACTCATGATGAGTATTATAGACTGAAGTGCACTGTGTGCAATACATGGATTTATTTGGTCTGTACCCTGGCAAAATGTACTAGATGCCTGGATTTGAATGTGTTGAGCTGAGGGGTTTGGGGGGAGGGGTTTGAGGGGAAAGTGTGTGTGGGGGGTAAGTACCAGTTAGGCTAATCCTTGTCAGTGGGCTACTACTATGTAGACTATTTTCGAGGGAGGGATAGGGAGGTTGTGCAACCAAATATAGAGAACTGTATCAAGCCAGAGGTATTGTAAATTTTAGGTCATCTGTCTAACCTGTGCAGATCCCAACCTGAGTGGTTTGTACACACACAATTTCTATAGTGGGAGATAATGTGATACTCTGTGGATGAGTAAGAGGGTATTTAAGGGCAATTCAAATCCTCAGAATGAACCTGGGATCCAAAATCAACTCACACATGATTTTCCAATTGGCACATGAAGGATTCTTTTGTATGGCAGGAGGAATCTGATCAGGTGGGGATATACTCTCAGCCCATTTGGCATCATGCTGTTTCTAACTAAAACCCCACCTGGTAGGATTCCATTTCTTCTCTGCAATCCATGGGTGTTGCTTGATGTTTGTTCTGCCAACTTTCTTGGTAGAATTGGAATGCATGCTGTTAGTATAATTAGAACTAACACTGTTTTGGTTGCAATCCTGTATTTGCTTTTTAACCTGCTTTCTGGTTTTAGGGGCACCCCCCCACACACATTTTCCCTCATCGGACCTCATCATGGAAGGATAACCAGTGCGGTGGGAGCGCCCAGCCAGTGAAGGATGCAGTGGGAGCTGATTGGGGAGTGTGGGCAAGCACATCGAGGTGTGGTAACACCAGTATAGTAGTCAGTTTGTTATTCGGCATTGGGGAGGAAAAAAGAATCAGAATCAGGTTGCCAGCCACATCGATACATTCAGCAGCAGGTGAACAGTCCCCCTGGGATGCAGCTGGAAACAAGCTGTTATGAGCCCAATATGTCTTTTTTTTGGTGAAACTTCTGAAGTAAATAAACAAATAAATGTATAAATCGATGAATAAAATCTACTGTTGGACTGGGGATGGTGTGGGGGGGGGTTGGTAGTACAACTTGGAATTTGTATGTGCCCTTAGATGGAATATTTCAATTGTTCTGCCTATAGCACTCACAGTCAGAACATCAGTGACATGGAGAGTTGAAGGAATACTCTGTGAGCTGCATGTGAGGAACATAAAAGTAAAGTTGTCTGTGGCCTGCAGTTCTGGGCTTCATAAGGGGTCTGAGCGCACCATCACTAGGACGGCCTTAGGAGAGATCAAGAGCAAGGATATGGTTTCTATCAGATGGGATGGGTCACAAACCTCACATGAGGGGGTGTGGGGTTGGGATTTGAGGGACACCGAATACTGCATTGGTCATAATTGATGGGGACACTTTCCATTTGGTCAGCCTGACCACATATGGAGTTTTATAATCATAAAGAATATGTGTGTGTGTGTGTGGGGGAGAGGGTAAGACTGTTGAAGTCTACAAGGACAGTAGGTTCTAGTGGTCTCCTTGGTGAGACCAGCCTCTCCTCTGGCCCGGAGTGTGGCTGGCTGGCAGGCAGATGTTTTCCCCGTACTCTTCTGTACTCCTGGTGAGTATCGGAGAGGGGGAGCTTGGGGGGG
Organism: Neoceratodus forsteri; assembly: GCA_016271365.2. Classification (NCBI taxonomy): domain Eukaryota; kingdom Metazoa; phylum Chordata; order Ceratodontiformes; family Ceratodontidae; genus Neoceratodus; species Neoceratodus forsteri. Next base: position 1,157,584,923 of record CM028130.1, on the reverse strand, counting down.
GGTCATCTGTTCTTTTGTAGGAGTGTTTTTTATAACTGACATGTTAGTTCATTGTTTTTTTTACCATGAATGTGGGTTGGTTTCTCGTGTCCTTGTAAAACATTTTATTGATTATGTCATACTTTACTACTTTGGATATAGACTATGTTTCTTATATGTTACTGTCTTGTATGTGTAACCCTTAGGTGGCGCTATCCCAAGGGCTACTACCCCTGCCTGAGTGGCTAGGTGCAGGTTAAGGGGCCTGGATATTGAAAAATGGGTGCCTCCACCTGGAGGACAGGGTTAGTGGTAGCATAGCTGACCTGGGTACAGCCCTCCGGGACACTGACAGGGTTGGTTCCACCTGTTCTGCCCTGGAGACCCCTGTAAAGTAAAGTTAAACACAACAAACAGTAGTACCACAGTGCTAATTGTACAGAAATGCACGACCGTCAGGTTAAGTGCAAAAAGATTCAGATCTGATTTATTTAGGGGAAATGAACAAGGAAGGGGCGTAATCAGGTTGACTGGTTTAAATGCTGATTCAATCAAGCAGTCATGCATGCACTTTAGAGTCCCTTCACAGTCACTCTCTGGGTACCCAATTGGAAAAAAGGTGGGCTAAACTGACACGTTGCCCAGGGTAGGCTGGCTTTGCAGCTGGTCAGGGCCCTGTGATGGAAAGAAGGAGCATGCACAACCACACACAATTTGTAATCTGGAGCCTGGAGGCTCAGTTCATGACAAGAAAACAACAATTGAGTCAGATGACAACACTTTTGATTTAGCTGATGTTGCAGGGAACTACCCTGGTGTTTACTTGTGCCACTCAATACGAGACACAGGAGGGATGAAATGGAGACTGCACATTGACAAGCTGGTATGCCAGGAGAAGTGGGGTCTACACGAATTACCAAGGTGTCATTCCTGCTTGAGATGTTCAGCAGGGGACTGATCCCTGGGCGAGTCTCTCATCGATGGTGATCTCTGTGCCTGAAGTAGCTGGCTGGTCCAAGGTGGCAGGGCCTAGGCCAATTGGAGATGAATTTGGATTCAGTCCGGTAGGTGCTGGATACAGCTTCCAGCAAGTGTGACACAAGCAGGCAGTGGGGAACCAAATCATGACCTACTAACACCATTCAGCACTCTCATAGTAAAGCAAAGTAAATACAACAGTTCGGATGACAGTCCGGTCGCAATCACAATGTCTCTGCACAAACCGTACACTCTGTGGTGGTTTCAGACTTCCTGACAGGTCGATCGCATGCAGCAAATATTCGGTCTTCTTCAGGCAATAGTGCAGTCACAATTCAGTGGCTTTTGTCGCAATTGGTTTGAATATAGTCTGGTTATTTAAGCACTCTCTAAAGATCCCTTTTGAGGGACAACAGGCAGACAGGCCAAACTCAGCCCTTCCACCAGTTTCCCGCATGACTACACAGCAGCAACTGCTCAAATGTCTCGATCTGCCCACTCTCTCAACTCCAAATTCAGAGTGATTCACTGTACCCAATATGCAGGACACAGTGAAAATATTTGGAGATGTAGTCTGAATTAAGGATGCACAAATCTCTCCATGCGGGAGAGCTGAAGGCAAGCAGGCCAGACTCAGACTTCCTGTCAAGTCCTCACGCTACCCCATGGGGCAGCAGCTCAACGAGCTGGAACTGCTCACTCTTCCTGCTCCAACTCACTTCTGCTTCACTGCTGCAGGCAGCTCTGGGATTTCCCTCTGATCCAAAAGGTTTGGTTGGTTGATCCATCTGTCTATCAAAGCAAGGGTTCCCCCTCCAGCTGTGTTTTGCAGCCAAAATGTAAAAACTACAATTCCTACAAAAATTCACTCCCACAAGACCCTTGGGGACAGTCTCCTTTTTAGGGCCCCCAAATGTACTAATTGGTTCAAACTAGGCAGTCCAAAACCAAGATGGTGGTGATTTGCAGCACTGTCCTTGCTGCAACGAAGGCAGGTTAGACAAACTTTGATACCACTGCTATTATTATAGATAATCAGCAAATAAGTATAGCTTCTAACAGACCTCCCTCTGCACAAATAGCAATGGCAGAATGGAGCAATTATCTGGCAGTCCAGGCTGGACTTGAGCATAGAAACACTCAGGCCCACCCAGATTAACTATACACTGCGATATAGGCACCTCTTATGGTGACAGGACACAGAGGCTATAAAGGTACTCCCAAGCAATAGCGTTGAATCGATTAGGACACAGGACACCTACCTGGCAGTGGGCATTTAGGCACACCCAAGGAAGACATTCAGGAACCCCCATTTGTAGGGGTGATTACATATGTTACTATGGTTGTGTTTGTTCTTCTTAGATACTGTAGTTAGCTTACTTGTCATGACACACTGTACTGCTCACAGTAAGGGACCATGGAGCTATCAGCATTTGCCTGGGGAGGATAAGGGGGGTCAGCATTGTTGGTACAAGGTGGGCTGTTTACTTATGAACATACAAAAATGCCAGCAGAAGCAGTCCATAATAGTCTCTATCAAGTCTGCTCAAATGTGCAGTTCACGGTCGATGTTTCTTGAGATGCCCACCGACCCCCCACACTATCTTCACCCACTCTGTTTTCCCTCTAAGCATCCTTCCACCAGTTATGACTATCCCTTTTACCCTGTTCCACCCCCTCTTTTAAAACTGCCCACCGTTTTCAATGAGACCACCTCCTCCAGCAGGTTGTTCCACTTTGACACCGCCCATCACCCTTTCATTGAAAAAGTATCGCCTCATTTCCCTTTAAAATCCTCCCCCATTAACTTCAGGCTATACCCCTTTGTAGGCCCCTCCCATTTTAAATTGAAAATGTCCTCTGTTCTAACCTTGTTCATATTTTTTAGGCACTTGAAGGTTTCTATTATATCCCCTGTCTGCCCTATGTCCTCCAGAGAATACATATAGAGCTCCTGCAGTCTGTCCTCATTTGGTTTGTCCCCAAGGCACTAAATCATCATGGCATCCCTTGGCCATACCTCCTCAAGTAGTCTGATGTCATTTTTTTCAAATAAGGGCACCATATCTAAGTTGGGGTTGGGTTGGATGACTGGCCATGTTGATGGTGGGTCCATCAGTGTTAACCTGGATTTAGTAGGGTGCTGGTAGTGTTGGTTCTAGTGTTAGCTGTGTTAACTTGGGTGGGGTGGGGTTGGCAGTGTTAGTGCCAGGGCTGTGTTCACTTGGGTGGGGGGTGGCTGGGAGTGGGAGACTGGCTGTGTTGTGGTTCAGGGACTGTTTATGTTGCTGCAGTGTTGGAGGGGGCTGGCTGTACTCATTTCAGGGGAGCGGGATGCTTGGATGGAGGGACACTCACTAGGGAATGGGGTCTTATTAGCCATATTATTTCAGTGTGTATGTGTGTGTGTGTGTGTGTATGTGTGTGTCTGTCTATGTGGGTCAAGTGGAGCAGACTGTGTGAGGGCTTGGGGAGCAGACTGTGTGTGTCGGTGGGGGGTCCCGGCAAGTGTGGGAGAAACCAGGTTTATGTGTGGGAAAATGGCCATGTTGGCAGTGGAAGGGACCAGGCATATGTGTGGGGAGCTGACCATTTTGGTGGGGGCAGGCAAGTCACAGGAACTGGCCATGGCATTCGGGGGTGAGGGTGCCATACGTGGGAACCTGATCATGTTGGTGCCTTCAACTGGTAATGAAAGGTTATTTCTGGCTTTTGCCATATGTGGCTGCACTTTGGGAAGTGTGTATATGTATATGTGTGTGTGTGTGTGTGTGTGTGTGTGTATGTGTATAATATATGCATATGTGTATATATATATATATATATGTGTACAGTATGTATATGTGTGTGTGTATGTATGTGTGTATATATATATATATATATATGTATAAATGTTATATGTATGATGCATAGAACCTGACTGTTGAAGTGAGTTGGCTATGAGGAATGAGGGAGCAGACTGAGTTTATTGGGGGCCACACTAGTGTGGTATTGGTCATGTTGGAGAGGGGTTAGATCTGACTGGTTATTTAGGGTGATGGTGTGGGGCTGTACATTTTTGTGCATCTAGGGGACTGGCAGTGGATTAGCTGTGTTGTTGCAGTGGCTGGGAGAGCCATCTGTGTTCCCTTTGGCATAGTGGGGGGATGGTGGAAAGAGTCCTAGAAGAACAAGGAAAAATAAAAACATATGAGGCAATGGGGCCAGATGGGATCTATGCCAGACTACTAAAGGCATTCAGGGAAGTGCTGGCAGAAACACTGGCTGACCTTTTCAACACATTACTAGAGATGGGGGAGGTACCTGAGGACTGGAGGAGGCAGATGTGGTCTCTCTCCACAAGACTGGAAGCAGAAAGGAAGCAGAAAATTATAGGCCTGTAAGCCTGACCTCAGTAGTGGGGAAACTAATGGAGTCCTTACTTTAGGAGAGGATTACAAAGGTTCTGGAGGATAGCAGGGTACAGGATCCAAGGCAGCATGGATTCTCAACATGAAGGTCCTGCCGGATGAATCTTATATATTTCTTTGACTGGGTAACCAGGGTGGTAGATCGGGGTGGGGGGGGGATGTAGCCTACCTGGATTTCAGCAAGGCCTTCTGCACTGTCCAGCAAAGGAGATTGCTAAATAAATTGGGGAGCCTGGGAGTGGGTCCCACAGTGATAAAGTGGGTTAGGAACTAGCTAAATGACAGGACCCAGAGGGTGGTGGTAAATAGCATGAAACCTGAGGAGAAGGACGTGACCAGCGGGGTGACACAGGGGTCGGTGCTGGGCCAGTCCTATTCCATGTCTTCCTTTGTGACATTGCAAAGCATCTGGAGGGAAACTGTGCGTCTCTTAGCTGATGACATCAAGCTTTGCAACAGAGGTGATACACCGGAGGGGGTGGAAAAAATGAGAAGGGACCTAAGCCTAGCCAGCCCAGTGGTGCTGAGGGTTGAGGCACTGGACTCCACACCTTGTGCTATACCAGCAACCTGGATTTGGCAATGAGCCTGGATCATCGGTGGTTGGCAGGGGAGAACTAGGATTGAGTGTCCGCAGACCACTCTTCTAGTCCTGGGGTGGGTTGGGGAAAAATTCACCACACAGTAGAGACCACTGGGGATGCCCAGAGGTACGACCAGTGTCAGTGTTAGAAAGGGGGGGCTCGGCAGACGTCGGCATGTTGTGCCAGGACATCATTGCACGTCCATGCTCCAAGTGGAAGTTATGGAGGAAAAAGATGGAGTGCGACCATGCAGCTTGACGGCCATGCCCTGCGCTGCCTGGGGGACTCTTGAGGAGTCCTATCGGGGAGGGTTCAGGGCTGTCCTGGCAAAGAGAGGCATGGGGGGCCCTCCAGAAGGATGGCAAGATGACTGTCCCAGGATCCTCCTGAGTGTGGTTCGAACCACTTAGCTCTCCTTGAGGGCAGGGCTGGCTGCTGGATGCCCAAAACCAGTACACGCCACAGCAGGCGGTAAAAATACAGTCATGTTAAAAAAAGAAAGGACCAAAGCCTATTAGAGGAGTGGTTGTGTGTCTGGCAGTTGAGTTTCAGTGATAGAAAGTGCAAGATCGTGCACCTGGGTCACAGGAATCCAAGGGAGGAGTACAAGGTGGGTTGTGAAATTCAGGCCATCACAAGTCAGGTTATCATATCTGATGACCTGAAGGTGACCAAACAGTGTGAAAAGGTGGTGGGGAGAGCAAACAGAATGTTGCAGTGCATAGGGACGGGCATAACATGCAGGAGGAGAGAAGTGGTGCATAGGCAGATTTAGAGGGGGGGCTAAGGGTGCTATAGCTCCCCCATCATGGAGCTCCTCTATTAGTAACACACTGTGCTGTATTCTTTATCAGTATGCACTAATGCCTCCATGAAAGCTGCCTGAGCTACAGAGGTTTCATCTGTCCTCCAGCAGAGCTGGCATTAGCTAGGTGCAAACTGTGCCCCTGCACTTTGGGGGCCCATGCTTTTTTCCTGAGGAAAAAAAAAATAATTTTAAACATTTACAAATGCCTAAATGTTGTTAGAGATGAACATGTTCACCAACAAATGAAAGTGGAAGACAACTGGCTCCATTACAGTTGCAAAAGGTGGGGGCAACTTTGCTGCAGTGGAAAAGATTAGGGTAAGTAAGTGCTAATGGTGTTAATGCCCATACTTTACACCTCTCAGGTTGACTACATTCACAAACAAAGGGCTATACTGACAAGAGAACTTGTTTGTAACCTGGACATGTAGGTGAAACAATGAATGATATGGCAAAATATGTTTCAATAGTATGTGAACACTCAAAATGGTTTAAAAACCTGATCAGCACAGAGCAAAACTGGATTTCCCAATAGGGACCCTGAAAACCTGATCACATAGAAACACTGAAGTTGACAGGAGATAAGGACTACAGGGCCCATCCAGTCTGCCCATTTCTTTTTCTACCTTATAAATGTGCCATTGGCCTTTGCTTTGTCAATGGCCTATCTATTCATACTCATCTGCATTGCTCCCTTATGCCTATCACCAGGTAAAAAAATGGACAAGTGGCAACCTTACTGGTGCCCGATGATAATCCTCTGTATTCTCTCTCACTCACACCTCCAGTAAAGTTAAGTTGTTTAACTTGTTTGCAAATCAAAGTATCAGAGGTGTGAGTATTCAGTGATGATGTCCCTGTCCTTACAGAAATGAGTACTGTAGTAGTACGGTACTTACTTAAGTTCTTGCTCCAGGCTCAAGTCAGATTAATTTCCAATGGTGAAATCAAATAATTCAGAGCATTAAATGGCACTAATTAAAAGATACTGGTTAAACCCTTGCTGTTTTATCCCACTGTTGGAGTATGCTGCTCCAGGTTTGTAATGTTGACAATGCATTTCTCCTATGTATACATTGTAATTCTCCCGGGTTGCACCTGAAAGTAGGCACTAGCTGTCTAGTGTGCTTACCCATTTACCAAAAGCAAATAAATAAATAAACTAGCAGGGGGGCAGCTTCTGGGATTGGACAGTTCATTAGTGTTCCATCAAACTGGGTGTGTAATAAATGTAGTACTAGTGTTGTTAAATTCTAGTATGGGAAGCTTAAATTCATGACATTAAAATTGTTTAAGGTCACTGCTAGTTTTGTTCTATATGGCAAATTGATTTTGGTGTGGATTTGCAGGAGAGGGAGTTGGAGAGTAGTGCCCTCCTGTACCATGCTAGGAATGGTACAAAGCTAATGCTGGGGCAGGTCTGGTCTCAGCGACAGCATGAACCAGGAGAGGAAGAAACTGGTACATGAGACCTTTGAACTGAGGTAAAAACTTCAGCATGTACTGTATGTCTGATCTGTGTGGTATTTTCAGTTGTGGTTGTACAGTGTGAATGAGCACAGAGGGAACTGATAAACACTGGGACTTTGAAGGTGTTCTGCCGTATATTATGGCATGTGCAGGAGTTTCTGCATGCTTGGAGAGCAAAATTATCAACAGAAGTCATAAGACCTTGTTTGGCTCATTGACACAGGCAGTTACAAAACCGGAAAAAAAAGTGACAGGATCAAATATTTAGTTTTATGTAGTTCTGTGTGTTGAATGGGGGGGAGGGGCAAGTTGTGATGTACCCAAGCAAGTGCTGTTACTAATAAAAAAAATACATGTTTACATTTGTTTCAAAACTGTTTTTCTGTCTGCTTATTGACTTCTTGGGCCTGTCATAAACATGAGATGCCTCATACTATGGGGTTATCCCAGTAAAGGACATTTAAAAACAATAAAAAGTATTTTATTTATTTAAAAAATGTATTTACTTTGGAATAAATTGTTTTATAGAATAAAATATGTTTTGTAAAAATAGCAAGCAGACTTGAAATGATATTTTCAAAAACTAGATAGCAAAGTGACTGTTCCTATATTTCCATAGTTATTGTATTTATTTTTTTACTGAGATAAGGTTGGGGGATACGTTAATCTGTACTGCAGGACAAACTGGGATGGGTTGGCTTTATGGTAATGTCATAATGTGCTTGAGTGAGTGACATTTGTGAACTTCTTAAGTTGGATTGTCAAATTTGTCTGCCACTATGGTCCCTCTTTCACTCCTACCCCATGAGCACCCACAATATACAGGCTGCAAATAACATTAACGGCTCCCAAGGGCAGAGCGCCTGCTCTCTTCAGTGCCAACTCGTCCGTTCTGTCTCATAAAATTGCAATAATTAATGAATGCTGATGTATTTGCTCCTTATAAAACCTAACTGATTGAATTTTCAACCAGTCAGGTTTTACTAGGAGCAAAGACATCACCATTCATTCATTAACGCCATTATTAGGAGACAGGAGTCAAGCCAGCACTAAAGATAGCAGATGCTCTGCACCAGGGGAGCTGCCTGTGATTTATAGGTGTTCATGGGGAAGGAGTGTGGCAGAAACCAAGGGGGTTTGGTTGGGGACTGAGAGTAAAAGTGAAACGTCTTGATACTTTGGTGGGGGGAGGTGGGGAAGTGTATTTAGCATGCAGATGAGGGGAAAGGGATTCCTTGTCCTATTAAAGCAGCAAGGGTGATGTTTGTGGCTGGGAGGAGATGCCACTGGTGGGGGTAGATGGCAACACTAGAGTCACCCTGCTATTTTCTGGTGAATTAGGGTGGGTACATGACTCACTGAACTGTCAGTCTGAGTGCATATTGTATAATATGTGCTCATTTACAGCTCAGTCATTGCCGGCTATGGTGGAGAGTAAAGAGCTGTGCCGATCATTGACACAAGGATGGGGTGGGGGAAGGAAGCAGGGTAGTGGGCACTACCTGCTGGGGTGGAGGGATGGGTCCACTAGCCACCATGGAAAGATACAGACTATTCAGTGGATAGTTCATGGATAGGGAGGGTGGTCCACTAGACCACTAGGTAATGGTTTCTCTTTCTTGTATAGAGGATCATGATGGAGGTGGGGATACACTGGAGACCAAGCCATTGAGCATGGGTGGAGGGTGGAAACTAGGGCTGTGCGAAAACCTTTTTTCCAATATTCGGCCGAATATTTGGCATTCAGTTCCAAAATATTCAGTATTCGGTATTCGTATTCAGGTGGCTGGAAGGGGGATTTTAAAAATAAAAGAGCACCCCCTCCTGGCCAGCATTAAATAAATGTTTTTAGTCTTGGTGTCTAGTGGTCCTAACCCGCCCACCCTGGCCGATCACCTGTCTAAAATAAAGAATCCCCCATCTGCCCAGACTTTCAGCATTATCCCCAGTCCTCTGTCCCCAAATGTATAAAAATAAAAACAATTCCCTAATTTCCCTGGTGTCTAGTGGACCCCCACCCTGTCAGGTAGTGCTGCTCCATCCCTCCCCCACCCATGACCCCAAGTGGGCACAGCCTTCCACTCACCTCCATGGACATCAGCTAACTGAGTTTTCAATGAATGAGCACATGCTTGTACAAGCAAATGCTCATTCATTGACACTCAGATTCAGCCACCAACAGCAAGTAGGACTACCAGGGGCTGGAGGGAGGGGGGAGTTGCCCAGTCACCAGTGGGGGGCAGGATGGGGAATGGTGTTGTGGACCCAGGTCCACAATGCCATTTCCCCTATCCCACCCCACCCCCGGCCAGTGAGTGGAGCAGCTCCCCTTCCTCCAGCCCCTGTAGTGCTAGTTCCTAATTTACTGGTGTCTGATCTGTCAATGAATGAGCATGTGCTTGTACAACCACACACTCATTCATTGAAAACTCAGTCAGGCTGCTGGGCCATAGATGCGAGTGGAGGGCTGTGCCGGTGGCCCACTTGGGGTCAGTGGGTAGGGGAAGGGGTGGGGGGCACTACCTGACAGGGTGGGGGGATGGGGGGGTCCACTAGACACCAGGGAAATTAGGGGAATTAGTTTTGTTTTTATATATTTGGGGACTGGGGATATTGCTGAGAGTCTGGGCGGGAGATGGTTCTTTATTTTGGACCGGCGATCGGCCGGGGATGGGACCACTAGACACCAGGGCAAAAATATTTATTTATTGCAGGCCAGGAGGGTGGGAAAGACTTTTCTGTACTTGCACATGGCCGAATACTGAATACCAGCTGAATAGTGGACTATTCAGTATTCGGTTCCAAATATTCGGATAGTCCATTATTCATGGTATTTGGAAATTCATATTCAGTATTCGCACAGCCCTAGTGGGAACAATGGACACCAGGGAACTTCTGTTTTTCACATCAGGTGGTGATAAGGGAAGGGGGCTTCACTAGACACCAGGGAAATGTTCATATTTAACTTGTGATGGTAGTTGGTGGGGAGGGGTGGGACCACTGGACACCAGGGAAACTTTCAGTTTTATCTTCAAGATGGCAGTTGGTGGGGAGCACCACTAGTACCAGGGTTTATGAAGAAGATAGTAAAAGACAGTAAAAAAAGAAGATGGATTCTATATGGTTTGCCTGCACTAATTTGTTATAAAAAAAAAAAAAGAAAAAAAGAGAAGACAAAGAGAGAGAAAGAAACATGATATGAAGACTTGCTCGTCGAAAAGACATGATAAAATAAGTGACTGAAGATAATATTTCAATAAGACTTGGAGAAAGTTATGTTATTTTTTTTTTTCCTTTTCTTCTCTCCTGCTTTTTATAAAAGAAATTATTATTGTTTGTTAAGGTCAGTTATTGAATTTTGATTCCCTATTTTCCCACCAAAATTCCCCTACTCTCCAGTGGCGGAAGCTATGGAGGTGGGTGACATGGCCTCGGCTCTCACCTCTGCAGTACTGGAGGCCTCGAGTGAAATCATGAATGTTACTGAGGATACTGCTAACAATATTGCTTTGGACATGCATCAGCAGAAAGCTGTGACTGAACCCATGAAGACACCCTGTGCTATGGAGTCTGTGCCTATTCTCTCTGTTGCTGGAGCTGAGGAGTATTTTCCCTCCTCTGATCCTGATACTGCTGTCCCCGAGGAAAAAGAAATCCAGGAGCATTTGGCTCTGACTGAATGCCATTTTGTGATTACAAGAATGGAACTACAACACAAACTTTGATGGATTCGTGATGACAACTCTGGTTCTAGTTCTAGTCCTTCTACTGCTGCGCCTGGTTGTGCTTTGGGACAGAATGTGGAGAAGCCCTCGCCTACAACTGAACTAGACAGTTGGGAGCAGCCTGTTTTGTCTCCTACTGCTTTGATGTTGACTGCTGCAAGTACTTATGTAGCTAATACTGGCAAACTGCTGTCTTCCTCTTCCATTGCCCCCCCTGGTTTCAGACCCACTAGTTGTGCCTACCTGGACTGTGGAGACTGCTTTACGAGGTGCTGGCTGGGTGCAGGAGCCCGTTGCTGGGCAGTGGATCTTTGGCCCTTCTCCCATTCGGTCTCCTTACCCTGAAGACTTTCCTGAGCTGCAACGAACACCTAGCAAGGCTGCAACTCCTTCTAACCCCTTGTATCTACCGACGGAACTGGAGCTTACACAGAACCCTATTCTAGGATTACCAAAGGGTTCTTTTCCTAAGGCATCTTCTCCTGCTATGTTCCTGGGAACTTCAGCCCTGGAACTCTGTTGCATCCCTCGAAACAGGATGGATCAGGTTGTTCTTTTTATTCCTTATTCAAGTTCCCAGTTTTGGCTGCAAAAATACATAATGCTGTACGTCCCTCTTATGTGGGTAGTTTACCTGAGCCTCCAGACCGTGTGTATGTAGCGTGCAAACTTCTCAAAGACTCTGAAATTTTTTTCTCATGAGCAATATGCTTTGATTCACAACTCGGGTGAATCCACTTTCGACATTAGTTTTCAAACATCTCGAGAACTAGAGCATTTTTGGTCCAAATATCATGTTTTGAAAACTACTGCCTTATGGACCCCATTTCTGGCTATTCCTCTAACCAAACTCGCCTATAAAACTATAACCATTTTATTTTGGAATGAGGGTGTTGATATGTCTGATGTTCTTCATTGGCTGAAACAACACTGTACTGTTCTAGGACAACCTGAGGCTATCTTAGACACTGAGAATATCTGGACTGGGGGGTGGAAGGTCAGAGTTTTGCTGAATACTACTGAATCTGGCTCTGTACATTTACCTAACTCTTTTTTCATAGGTCATGATAGAGGGATCTGTTTTATCCAGGCCAGCCGAAGGCTTGCTACCAGTGTGGTGACCCCATTCTTCTCAGTAGTGTGTGTGATAAAGTAAAGTGTAACATCTGTGGAGAGCTGGGTCATGTGGGGGCTCACTGTCTGAATGAATGCAAATGCAACCTCTGTGAAGAGATGGGGCACATGTTTCAGAATTATCAGTGGGCTTCCCATAATCAGGAGTTTCACGATGGTGGGGTGGATCAGCGCTTTACTATTACCGAGGCGCAGAAGGCTCGTGTGCATGCTAGAGCTGTTATACCAGCTCCTGTACTCCCTCAGCCCACACCACAAGTCTCTGCTTCTGATACTGTGACAGATGTAGTACTTCCAGTGGTTCCTCTTCCTGAGATTCCCCCTTGCCATGGCTTTGCCTACCACTGAATCCGATGAGTCCCTTCTGCCTGTCCCAGATGCCCCGCAGGTCCTAGTACCATGCCACCCCCCAAGGGACCTGCCTTTATTGCTCTTCGAAGGTCGATGAGGAGTAACCCTCGGGCGATGTCCTCCCCTTCTAAAGCCCTGGAGCCCTCCCCTGTACCACTGTCTAATATATATGAGATCTTACAACCTATCTCTGATGATGCAGGAGGGGAGTCTGACTCTTCCTCCATTGCTTCTTTTCATCCTGAAGGTACAACTGACTCTGAATTGCAGATTGGTACTGGCCTCTCTCAGAAACGGAAAGCCAGGGTGAAACTTAAGGGAAGAAAAGTAGCTGATAAAAAGAAATCTTGATGTGTTTTTTACTCTCTATTCCTTTTGAATGTCTAATTTTGTCTGTCACACTGTCAATGTAAATAGCGTAAAACGCATGACGAAAAGACAATTTTTTTTTTCCTTTTGTGGCTTCTGTCTTTGGGGATTTTTTTTGTTACAAGATACCAGGTTTCACACAACTCACGAGATTCATCAAGCACAGAAGGACAGGTTATTAGGCCCCTCCTTTTGGTCTATTGGCAAAGACCAATATTCTGGACTGGGAATTTTGATAAATGTTCCTGGGTTTCGTTTGCTTAAATTATTTGATGTAGCCCCAGGTGGAGTGCTTATTTTAGATTTTGTACTTGGGTCCTGTTCCTATAGGGTGATTAACATTAATGTACCTCAGACAAAGGCATCTCGTATAGACTTATTTTCCTTAGTCTGCCCTTACTTGCACACTTCCTTCCAAGTTTTATTTTCTGGAGATTTTAATTGTGGTATGAGCTGTAGTGATAAAAATACTTTTGCTACCACTAAGAAACTGTCCTGAGATTCTCATGAGTTGGTGAAAATGGTTCAAACTGCTCATCTAAGTGATGCCTATTTATCTTTTGCCAAACAGCACACTCCTACATTCCAAAAAGGTAGATTGGCCACCTGGATTGACTTTGTTTTTTTGTCACACACCTTACCTGTTTTTTCTGCCTCTGTACAACCTGTGGCATTTTCAGACCATAAATTGCTTTCTGTCGGGGTTGGGCCAATTGTACCTTTCTGTAAAGGGCCAGGACTTTGGAAATGTAATACTTTCTTATTACATGTCCCGATGTTTATGCAGTCTCTGATATCCTTTATTCAGACTCGGAAATATGTCTTTATTTGTTATGAGGACCCCATTCAGTGGTGGACAGATACAAAACATGATTTGGTTATTTTTCTGAAAAACTATAGCCATCAGAAATGCAGAAAGAAATACCTGGACTATTGACAGACGAGGGTACACTTGCAGTCGCTGTTAACAATAGCACATACGATGGGGCAAAACCTTTCCCAACAGTTGCATTTTGTATAGGCTGATATGTTGAGTTATCAAGCTCAACAATCCCATCAACTTTACCATCAGCATAAATTTGGCATACAGGGAAAGCGTAATGTTGTTTGCCGTTTTGAATCTAATTCATGCTTAATTGCACAGAAATCTATGTCCTGCCTTGTGAACTCTGCAGGTGCTTTATGTACCTCCCAGTCCAATATTTGAGGATTGTGACGGATTATACGTCAGCCCTTTGTTCTCCTATCCCTGCTGCAGCCGGTGACCCTGCTTCCCTTTATAATGACCTGGATATCCCAGCTCCTTCACAGATGTGCCTGGAAGAGGCATGTTCTCCTATTTCTGAATGGGAACTCAAACTGGCTGTCAGTTCTTTACCTTTGAATAGGACCCCGGGTCCGGATGGTCTTCCAGCTGCCTTATGTAGGGTGATGGGAGACCACTTGGTCCCTGAACTTACATCTGTGTTTAATTCTCTTCTGGCTACTAAATTAATTCCCTTGGATTTTGCAAAAGGTACCCTGATTTATATACAGTATATAAACAAAAATGAGATGCACATTTTCTTAAGAATTGGTGTCCTTTATGTATGTTAAATACTGATTTTAAGTTGTTAATGAAAATATAAGGGAAACATTTGTTGGTGATTGCAGAGTTGCTTATTCATCCAGCACAATCTTGTTCAGTGCCCAATAGAAGAGTATCTGACCATTGATTCTCCTTCAAAAATTGTTCTCTCATGGTTATGCCAATGTGGTTTCAGGGTTTGTTTCGGTGGATCAGCAAGCGGTTTTTGATTCTGTTAGTCATGATTTTCTGTGGGAGGCACTTCATTTTTTGCACATACCTGTTGTAATAATTTGATGGATTTGTGCTTATTATAGGATGGCTGCTGTTATACCAGTAGTAAATAGTTGGGTGGGTCTGATGATACTGATTAAGAGAGGGGTACATCAGGGCTGTCCATTGAGCCTTTTTTTTATATGTGTTTTTTCTTGATGTTTTGCTATGCTGTTTAAATATACATCCTCAGATTCTAGCTATTTCTAGTCCAGCACTGATGTCACCTTACAAGGCTATTGCATATGCTGATGATGTATGTTTTTTAGTGGTGGATGAGTGTTCTGTTATTGTCTCTTTTGAGGTGTGTACAAAATTTGGAGACTTCTCAGGGGCAGTTTTAAATTTCGATAAGTGTTTGGGTGTTAGGTTGGGTTTATCTTCGGTTCCTTTAGGCCCCATTGGTCCTTTGCACTTTGTTACGGGTCTCATTCATATTTTGGGTGTTTTATCTAGGATTTCTAATTCTGACTATTTAAACTGGGAAGCTAAATTACAACAAGGCAAACCTAAAGTGGCCCATTGGAACAGAGGGCGGGTTGGAAAAAAGAAATGTGTTTTTCTGATTAAATCTTATTTGATTCAGACTTTCCTTTATTTGAGTTATGATTTTCCTATTCTTAAATGATTAGAAACTGCAGTTTTCAGCCTGTTTTTTCAGGCCTTTTGGGGGAGCAGGTTGAACCCCATTAAGAGGAATGTAACTTATCTGCCTATCATTGATGGTGGTGTACAAATGATTAAACCTCTGTTGTTTTTACATGCATTTTTCTTAATGCAAATTTAAGACCATTATTGATTAATACTCAGAAGTGCTGGGAACCATGGTTCTATGACTCCTGTCATGTATGGTTCCATCAGTGGGAAAGCAGTTCTTTGACAGTGCTTTGACACTCTGATGGCATACTAATTTATATTAAACACATGTTTTTACATCTGAAACAATGGAAGGTGACAACACAGATGGTATTAAATTCCTCTCATAAATTTTTATACAGAAGTCTGCTTTTGACCATTTGTGCTGTACAGTTGCCTTTTGATAAATGTCTTAGCCAGCATCTTTCTTCTCTTTTATTCCTTTTGAGATGTAAGAGAGTGCCAGCACACATGTGGGATTTCCCCTGGCTGTCGTGTCATGAACGTATTAATGTAAAAGTGAATCAAACACATAAACAGTCACAGGAACATTTCTGTTCCTAACCATTATGTATTACTGAGCAAGAAACTATTTCCCACTTATTTTTTGACTGTTCTTTTATTTGAGATTGGTGGTCCTTTTTGGCTAAGGCTTGGGCTGTTCCCTTGTTTCAGACAGTAACTTATTCGAATATCATGTTTGGTGCTTTTTCCCCTCAGTGGACTGTTTGGCACAAGAATAACCTTAACCTTGTCTTTGTAGTTATAAAATGGAATATTTGGATGGCACGCTGTCTGTTTACTTTGCAACAGACAGATTGTTCCTTTTTGGAGCTCAAGCATAAAATTGTACAGGACATACGGCACAGTTATGATTTTGAATGTATTTCTTTGACTGAGAATGTGCTTCTGGAACTTTAGACAGCTCTTCCTTGGATCACAAATTCAGATGCTGCAGTCACTTGATTTGTACAGGATTGTTTACCTGTATATGCTTTCTTTTTCTAGTTCCCTTTGTCAGATTATTTTGTATTTTTTTATTTACTGCTGTACGATTTTGTATTTCAATAAAACTTTCCTCTACTCTGACTGTAGGGGGAACTGCTATCTGAGAAGATGGCCACTTCAAACTGGACCTCAGAGAGTGAGGATGTGTGGGAGGCTGGGGAGCGGGTCTCCTCCCCTACCTCCAAAACTCTAGAGACTAAAGATTCTGAGAACATTTCTTATTCTCCTAATGTTATGGAGGAGTCTGCAAAAGTGACAACACAAGATCCAAATTTAGTGAATGATTTTCAAATGGAAGTGGAAGTAGACACATCTCAGTCTGAAAAAGAACAGATGGATTTTCGTTTGGCTCAGGTAGAAGAATAAAAGTTGCACTTTGGGATTTCTTTAAGTCAAAAACATAAGCAATCAGCCCCTGAAATTGCCAAAATTAAGGAATGTGATTCTACTACTGGTGAGATAAAACATTTACATTTTTCTGATTGTAAAGATGCACCATAGCAGCAGCGAATAGCTGCCGCACCCTGTAAGCCAGTGTTTTCTGACGTGGCAACTCAACCCACTGAATGGTGAGGAGCTCAAAAAAGGATTCCGACTTGTTGTCCTTAGAGCAGAAAAGTCCCCATAAAAAACACTGGATGTTCAGAATAGGCTATCAAGGCAAGAAGTAGCATGGTGCCCTGTTGATGTGCTTCAACATGCTGGTTGGGTTTCAGAAAAAGATGGTTCCTGGAAACCGAATCCTTTGGATCCTGCAGTTGCACAGTATGGAGATACCGAGATTATGAGCACTGGTAAAATGATTAAATCCCCGAACAAGGCTGCAACCCACTTTCATGATCAAGGTACATCACTTTTAAATGAAACCCCAAAAAATGTACAACAAGTGACTGGTAGTCTTAAGGCAGTATTACAAAATGACAGAGAGGGCCTTGAACAAGAACACCTTGAAATTTTTCAAAGAGTTACTGAAATGGGAATGAACAAAGAGTTAAATAAACCTATCTGTTCAAGTTTCAAGCAGATGAGAAGAGAAGAGATGTTATCAATGGGACTCAGGGGAACAAAATTTACAAGACCCTAATAAAAGAACATTTTTTAAACCCATGCTTCAAATGGCCAATTTGTTTAAAAATAAGGGTGAACCAGCACCACATAGAAATGCCCTTAGATTATTATATGAAGGAGGTCTAGAAACCCCTCCAGACAAGGCATATGTGGGAAGAACCTTACTGCAGAATTCAATGAAATCCTATGCATCTGAGATTTTTGCCTTAATTCACACAGATGAATATAACTATGACATAAGTTTTAAAACTGTTGAGGCCCTAGATAGATTTTGGGTGAAATACAACGAACTTAAGAATTCACCTCTTTGGTCTCCCTTTTTGGCCATACCTATTACAAAACTGGCTCTACTCACCATAATCATCATTTTTAAAAATGAAAGTGTAAATATATCTTACATCTTATACTGGTTAAAAAAAAAGATGTGATGTTCTGGAACAACCTATTCCAGTGATGGATTCAGAACAAATCTGGGCAGGCAGTAGGAGGGTGAAATGTAAACTGTTTATGTTAATTAGAGGGATTGGACATCTTCCAGGTTGTTTCTTTCTAGGGAAAGATAGAGGATCTTTGTTTTACTCAGGTCAGCCAAAATCATGTCATCGTTGTGGCTCAATGTTACATTTAAGCAATGCTTGTGACACTCAAAAATGTACACACTGCCTAGGACTCGGCCATTTTGCAAGCACATGTATAAATACAATCCACTGCAATCTGTGTGAAGAAATAGGTCACTTGTATGTTAAGTGCCCTTGGGCTTCACATAATGGAGAAGATGTTACTACACATGAAGCCTTAATTACTCAAGCACAGAAGAAGAGCTGTGCAGTGGCCTCTGAGAAAAGGATACAAGAAATTCATAGACAGAAATAAAATTACAAAGATAGACAGAAAGAAAATTACAAAGATAAGGACAAAGAACATGTTAATGTCATACATAATGAAATGCCACTCCAACAAACAGAATCAACAGTTGGGCTATCAGATGGATTTGTACTCCAGAAGGGTCAAGAACAGGGTATCCACCTTGTGGCCCAAAAAGCTAATCTACTGCAGGATGGTAAAGATTCAAAAAATACAGAACAGGATGAACCTACAGTTTAACAACAAGAAATGGAGCCTTCCATGGCTTCAGAACCCATGCCCCACCATGAATAAGGAACTTCCTTTTAAAACAGTGACCTACAAAAAAAAAAGGCCTTGTGCTAAAACAGACAGTAAAGTAGGTTCAAAAGGAAAAGCAAGGAACATCACTCAAGGTAAACCCAAATGGACCATGGTGAATCAATACAAAACTCTGTCTATTGATGAAACAGATGAGGCTGACTCTGACTTTTCCTCAGTATCTTCCTGTCTAAAGACCATTCACTGGAGATAGAGGATACTGGTTCTACAGACATGGTAAAAAAGAAATGGTCAACAAGGTCACAATCATAAAAAAAGAAAGAAAAACAACATACAGAGTAAACCTCTTGAACTCTAATGTCATCCCTCAATGTTTTCACTTTAAATGTTAATAGCATAAAAAATAGTAAAAGAAGGGTGACAGTAATGATGGCTTTATCTCAATATAGGGTGGATCTTATATGTCTACAAGACACTAAACTTAAAACTTTATATGAGATTGCCCATGCCACTAGGCTATGGGATAAGGGAGTTTCCTTTCGGTCTCAGGAACTGGACTTGTGTGATGGTTTGGGGTTTTTATTTTTAAATCCAGATCTAAAAGTCTCAAGATTGGTGGAGATAGAATTAGGATGAGCTTTACTTCTGGATATTCAATACAATCATACCAGATTGAGATTGATAAATATGTATGCCCCTCAGGGAAAAGTTAATTGAATAGAATTATTCAAGAAAATTCAACCTTACCTGCACACTGCCTGAATAAATATCTGGGGTGATTTTAATTGCAGTTTATCTACTTAAGATAGAGGATTCACTACAAATAAAATCTTTTTTGATAGTAATATCTTAAAAGACATTATTTCTACCTCCAACTTAAAAGACTCCTTTAGAGCTGTTCAAAAACAAGGAGATTTTATCTACATTAGAGGGTCTCACGCTACTAGAATTGACTTCTTTTTTGTTTCATATCTTCTGGAAGTAATTAATGGAAAGATGTGGGATTTGTACTTTTCTTATCAAAGAGCTAAATAAATTAAAATAAGTTGGGGTACCACAACCCCTTGTGGAAAGAGTCCTTGGAGACTCAGTGCTATATTAATGGAAGACAGGCATATAAATATGAAATGGAAGCAACTATGGTCAGCAAGGAAATCTGCCATATGTTTATATGATTCATATGTTGACTGGTGGGAGGACTCAAAACAGAATTTTAGAATATTATTTCTGAGATTAGCAAAAAAACAAAATACACACCTTTATTTTAACTATTTGAATCATAGAAAACAACTCCGTTCTTTGATTTCCAGAACAGAATCCTTTGGAACAGATTATGCAAAACAAATTGTGCTTCTCAAAAAAGAAATGCATAAAATACAGTACAATAGAGCTAAATCCTTTCAAAATGAATTAAGATTTGAAACTGAAGGTAGTAAACAAACCTTTGATCCTTACAAAGACAATAAAAAAAGAGCTGGTAATAAGAGAATAATACAGCTAAAAGACAATAAGGGAAATATGCAAAATACTAAAAAAGGTATTTTGGATACTGTACATCAATACGTCAGTGATACTTTAGGTACACTCCCTATAGTAAGTAATGTAGAAGACCTTTTTTTCACAAATTCAGCCTCCTCAGCTATCTGAAAAGCAGAAACAAGTTTTAATAATACCAATATCACAACTGGAAGTACAGTCAGTAATATCTTCCTTATCAAATGGTACAGACCCAGGACTTGATGGTTTGACCCCTGAGTTTTATAAACAACACAATGCGCAATTACTTCTAGAATTAACAAAAGTATATAATGAGTTACTACAGTCTGACCAGATTCCAGAAGAGCTGTCTATTGCTGAATTAATCATTTTGTATAAAAAAGGTGACAAAGAACTCTTAAAAAATTGGAGACCCATCTGTATCTTGAATATAGATTTCAAAATACTGGGGGACATTTTGGCCAAAAGACTAAGTGTAGTTGCTAGAACTTTAATAAGTGAGGTACAAACATGTTCTATTGAGAAATGGGGGATACATGATAATTTAATCACTTTAAGAGAACTGTTTCAAAGAACTCAAACTGATGTAGTGGAATGTTTTTTGCTGAGTTTGGATCAGCAGAGTGCGTTTGATTCCATTGCCCATAGATACATAGACAGTGTCGGCAGATAAGGGCCTATGGCCCACCCAGTCTGCCCATTTGAGCTTGTAAGTTCAGTTTGTTTTCCTAGAAGTCTGTTTCCCCTTACCCCTGACCTGTAGAATTCCTTTATGTCTATCCCATGCATTCTTAAATCCCGTGACTGTTTCAGCCCCCACCACTTCCCCTGGCAGGGTGTTCCACTTGTCCACCACCTGCTCTGTGAAGAAATTCTTTCTCATGTTTCCTCTGAATCGCCCTCCTCCAACTTCATCCCATGCCTCTAGTCCTGGAACATCTTTTTCACTTAAAAATAGTGTTTTCCTGCACTCTGTTTCTCCCTGTAAGATACTTGTATGTCTCTATCATATCCCTCTCTCCTCCTCTCCTCCAGGGAGTACATGTTCAGTTCCTTCAACCTGTCTTCATAGGACTTGTGATGCAATCCATGCACCATCTTTGTTGCCTCCTCTGAACCTTCTCTACCCTGTCTATGTCCTTACGTAGGTATGGTCTCCAGAACTGTACCTGTACTCCAGGTGGGGCCTCACTAGTGTCTTGTATAGTGGAATTATGACCTCCCTTTCCTGCTGGTGATGCCCCTGCCTATACACCCCAGCATCCTATTTGCTTTACCTGATGCCTTGTCACACTGTTTCCCTACCTTGAGGTCATCAGAGATGACAACCCCAAGATCCCTTTCCTGCTTGGTGCATGCTATATCCTCACCCCCCAACTGATATATTGTGCCAGGGTTTTTGTGCCCCATATGCATTATCTTGCACTTCTTTGCATTGAATTTCAACTGCCTAAGGTCAATGGGTGGATAGGTACATCAGTACAGATAAAAAGAGGGGTAAGACAGGGTTGCCCCATTAGCCTCTTACTTTACGTATTCTACATTGACCCCTTATTAAGAACAATACAGATAAATAGTAAGACAGTAGGTGTCCAGCTAACAGTGATTAAAGCCCCAATATTCATAATGGCATACGCAGATGACATTGTTTTGGCCCTTAAAAAAACAACTGATGAAAAGGAATAGTAAAACAGTTAAAAAAATATTCAGGAGTTTCAGGATCTCCTATTAATATGGAGAAAAGTATAGGTTTACAGTAGGATGGTAGAGACTTGTTACAAACCTCTTAGCTTGAATAAAATTAACATATTAACCTATCCCTATTCTGGGGGTTCTATTTGGATCTGGGGATTTAACTTGTTTAAATTGGGAAAAGAAAATGGGTATAGCAGATAATTTATCAAAGTCATGGGCTAATTGGAAAATTTCTAAAAAGAAAAGAATATTTCTAATAAAAACCTTGTTGATACTCATTTTCCTATATATTAGTATTATTTTTCCTCCCCCAGTAGAGTTTGAAACCAGATTATATAGTATTTTCTTAGAACATTTTGGGAAAGTCACTTAAACCCCATTAAAAGAGATGTGACTTATAGACCTATTAAGGAAGGTGGAACAGGAATGGTTAACCCAATAGTTTTTTATTACAGTTTATTTCTATATGCTAATGTAATAAGCTAGCAAGGCCAACAAAATAAAATTTGGCAGGAAAACATTTTTGAATGGGTAAATATTGGCCTAGATGCATGGACACAGGGGAAAAGTAGGTTATTAACAAGAGTAAGCATTGTGCCATCATTTGTTAAACCTATTTTCCAGAGATTAATAAAATGGAATGTTTCTTGTACTCAAATCTTGTTAGCCCCTAAACAACAAGTATACAATATAATTATGAAAGCTGTCCATCAAGAGGTGGTGACTTTACCTAATTGTCCTGCTGGAGGAATGAACATAGCAATTTCTCAACTGACAAATAAAAGAATATCAGACTTTGCTTGGGACCTACTGTGGTTGACCATCCATGGAAAATGGAATGTGAAAAATAATAATAAACATAAGTCTAGAGAAGAAAGATTCTGCCCAAGAAATACATGTCAAAATATGTTGGAGACTCAGGAACATCTTTTTTTGGAATGTGCTTATGTACAACATTTATGGGACGAGATTATTCCGATTTGGAAAAGTCCAAGGTTATCTTCATTAACATACACAGAATTTATCTTTTCAGTATATTATTCATAATGGGACACCTGCTCAGCAAAAACCCTACAAGTGATTTTCGTCATCATTAAATATTATATTTGGCAATCTAGATGCAAATGGGTGCTACAGCAATGTTATGTATTCAAAGAAGTATTTATAAAAAATGTACAGGTCTCATTGAGGCAAGTCTATGAATTAGATAAGAAAAAGAATTCAAAGAAAGGATGGATGAATTATGGTTTGCCTGCACTAATTTAGTATAAGGAAAAAAAAAGAAAAAAAAAAGAGAAAAAATGATATACTTCAAAAGGAAGAAAATGAGTATGCAGAAAGAAAAAAAAAAGAAGAAGAGAAAAGTGAACAGGAAAAGTAGACATTTTTGGCAATGGACAGACAGACCCTGTTTTTATTTAAAGAAATGGAAATTCAAGGCCTGATATGAATAGTGACTGAATTATATCTCCTCTATTTCCCCCCCTCCAAATTCCCCTACTCTGTGTTGGGGGTGCTGCTGCTGTCGGTCATGGTGGCAGTTGGTGAGGACCTGGTGAAGGAGATGGATGTGGAGGAGGCAGGAGGGTTCGTTCCAACTCCTGTTTCTTAACTACCTGGAATGGACCAGGCGGGAAATCCGCTTTTCGAGATTACTACGGTTAAAGATGTAAAACAGAAGTTGGCTCAGGATTTGGAGTATGATGAATTTCTGGCTTTGGAGTGTCAGAAACTACAATTGTTGGATGTTATTGCACAGCAAGAAGCCTTGCTGGCTAAATAACATACTCATATGGACTCTCAATGCTTGGTAAGTGTACCTGCTACTTGAACTTGGGTGGAGGAAGAAGTTTCAGATGAAGTTACCTCACAGTACACAACTACAACAGTCTCCTTTGCTAGATCTTCCTCTTATCAGTACTAAACCTTTAGTGGTAGTGTCTTGTTATGTACCGGCTTTACCGCCGTCAAAACTAACCACACAGCTGATCACAGCCACTGACGTGTCAGCATTAAAGGTCTTGCAGGATGAGTCAGCCTGTAATGCCCCAAGCCAGGTTTTGAGCTCTTCAACCAAACATTCAGCTTCTGAGATGACTATGCAGACTGACAATGCTGAGCCGTGGTCAGTAGATGCTGCTTTGTCTGCTGCAGGGTGGGAGAAAACTATCGATGGCAAATGCTGTGTTTCAGGTACATCTCCACTCAAAATGCCCACTAATGTGGGACAGACTATTGTACCTGTTTCCGATATTGTTTTCCCCACTAAACTTACCAGAGTCACTACCGAGAAAATGACCTTTGCCTGATCAACCTGTGTTTCCTGTCCCAGATGCTCCACTGAACCAAAAACCTGACAGACCTCGAAAATCATTTGCTTCTTTGTTTCATCTACCTGTGGCCCCTGTTAAATGCCACAATGCTGTTCGTTTGTTATATAAAGAGGGGTTGGATTGTATCCCAGATTGTGTCTATGTTGGAAAGACATTATTAAAAGATTCATTACGCTTTTTTGCAGCTGAAATATATGCCCTCATCCATGTGTCGGGTGAGCACAGCATTGACATTAGCTTAAAACTGCCAATGGTTTACAATGTTTTTGGAAGAAATATAATGACCCAAGGAACTCTCCCCTATGGACCCCTTTTGAGTCTATACCTCTTACCAAACCGCAATACAATTTGTAACTGTTTTATTCCCCAATGAAGGGGTTAGCGTGACAGATTTAACTTACTTGATGAAACAGCACTGTACTTTCTTGGATGGTCCCACTGCTAACTTTGATGGTGAACATTATTGGACTGGGGGATGGAAGTTTAAGGTTCTGCTTTCTTCAACTGGTGATGGTCTTAAGCATTTACCTAATTATTTTTTCCTAGGATGTGATAGAGGGGTCTTGTTTTATGCAGGTCAACCAAAGGCCTGCTATAAATGTGGTTCTGCGGGTCATATGAGCAGTGTTTGTGATAAAGGGCACTGTTCTCTCTGCAATGAATTAGGACATGTTAGCATGAACTGTTTAAATGAAATTGTCTGTAGTTTGTGTGATGATAAGATACATTCTTAACAGAGCGGTTCTTGGGCAGCACATAACACTAATCCTGGAGGGGATAATGAGGAACAACAGCTACTGACAGCAGTTGCTCAATGACAACAGTCTGGGCCTGTGCTCCCCCTCTTCTTTCTCCCCCCCTCTGCCTACTTCCCCTCCACCTTCTTCCCCACCCCTTTCCCCACCTCCTATGACTTCACAAGTACTGGTTTAGGAGCCATGGGTGGATCCTTTAGTAGATTCACCTCATACTCCTACAACTTATTCTCAGCCACAGGTTGGTGATAATGATAGAAACTCTGCCCCTAGAGGTCCTGGATGAGGTAATGGCCCCCCCCTCTGGCTTATAAAATGAGGAAAGGTATTTTGGCTCATAAAAGATCTGAGAAATCCATCCCAGCCTCAAAACTAGCCAAGACAAATTCTATTCCCCTTCAAAATCGATATCAGAATCTTCCTACTGCAGATAGTGATTCTGAAGTACTGTAGGACTCCTCTTCCATGATCTTGCTAGGAGATGGAGAGGTGGATCAGACTGAAACACCTCAGACCACCCTACATAAGGGGCATTCAGGGACGAAACAACCACCTCATGTAAAATGTAAAACTAGACTGGGTACTAGAAGTGGGGTTAGAAAAAAATGATTTTTTGGTCTTTTGGTATGTTCTCCTTTTCTTTTTATGTCTATTTTTCTCACCTCTGTTAATGTTAACAGTATCAAGAGCCTGTGGAAAAGAAATGTGGTTTTCTCAATCTTATTTCATCAACAACCTGGAATTTATTTTTTGCAGGATACTAGACTGCATACTTTGCTTGATGTTCATAATGCTACTAATGCATGGTATGTGGGACCTTCTTATTGGTCGATAGGTACGGACCAATGCTCAGCGGTGGGAATTTTGTTTCAAGGTCTTGATTTCACATGCCTTAAATTGCTAGATCTGGTTCCTGGAAGAGCTTTATTATTAGATATTTGTTTTCAGGGGAAGTAATTTCATCTTATTAATATCTATGCAATGCAATCCAAAGCTGACAGGGTTTCTCTTTTTAGATTAATTCAGCCATAATTGCATACAGCACAAATAGTTATTTGGAGGGGGGATTTTAATTGTGGATTGAACAAAAGGGATAGAGGGTTACATACTAAAACGCTACAATCCTTTTGTGATTCTATTTAAAAGAAGTACTTCACAAGGCGGATTTGGTTGATGCCATGTTTTCCCACCTTACGACAGTGGTGCCAACTTTTCATAGAGGTCCCTTATCTACTAGAATTGACTTTTCTTTATTTCTCAACATTCATTTATTTCTGAGGCAGGAGTTCAGGTGGTTAAATATTCAGATCATTCTTTGCCTTTTCTTGGTCTAGCAACTGGGGTTCAGATAGGGCGAGGATTATGGAAATGCAATTCCTCATTATTAAGTAAGGATTGCTGTCGAACACAAATACAGTATTTTTTATCTGCAAAGAAGATGGCATTCTTTTATATGACTCACCAGTACAGTGGTGGGGAGATTTGAAGAAGGAATTGATTATGTTGTTAAAAGTCTTAAGTAAAAAGGACAGAGATATGCAATATTTGACATATTTGTGAAATAGACAACAGCTACAATCTCTGATTTCCCTATCACATATATCTACACATGATTATCACACTCATATCTCTCATCTAAAGGAAAGCATGTTTCAATTTCATCAGCAAAAGGCTGCTGTTTTGGATTTCCAAAAAAGTTTCGGTTTGAAAGGAGCCCTTTCTGCTATTTGTCTGTATAATACTTGTAAACAGTGGGTACAATCAAAAAGAATGGACAGTTTAAAAGATTCTTTAGGACACATTCATAACACACATCATACAATTATGGATATTGTTTATACACATACTAAAATTTCCTTTTCCCAAACTGACATAGATTTAGATTGCATTCATAAATTTTTGGGAGGTATTGAGGTTCCTGAGTTCCTGGCTTCCTTAACTGAAGAACTGCTACAAGACATCCATTTTTCTGAAATAGAAATGGCTATCAAATTTCTACCTATAAATAAATCTCCAGGAAAGGATGGTCTGACTACTGAAGTATATTGTTTTTATTGTAGATGTCTTGGCTCTGGAATTGGCCCAGGTCTTTTCTTATATGCTTCAGACTACATTACCCTTCAATATGGTGCAGGGTTCTTTAGTCTGTATTTATAAGGCTGGGGATCGACGTCTCTTGACAAATTAGAGACCTATTTTTCTCTTAAGCAAGGATTTTAAACTTTTGACAAAAATTCTAACCATTAGATTACAGCAAGTGACAAATTATGTGATTAGTCCGGCACAAGCTTGTTCAGTGAAACACTCGAATATCTTGGAACATCTGCTTTTACTTCGAGAAATCCAGATGCACTAAGAAAGAGGTTGAAGGCTTTCTACACTCCTTGGATCAAAGTAAAGCTTTTGATTCCATTAATCATGGTTATATGTGGGAGGTGGTCTTGAAATTTTGTAATGTCCCAGGACAGTTTATACAGTGGATTAAACTGTTGTATGAATCAGCTACTGTGACTCCTATAGTTAATGGACCTGTTGGGCCTTTAACTCCAGTACATAGAGGAGTTCAGCAAGGCTGTTCCCTTAGCCCACTCCTATATGTCTTCTGTATTGACCCTTTATTAAGAAGTATAAATGTTCATCCTGGAATCAGATCTTTGCAGTTGGGGACTTTACAGAGTCCTCCTAGGTATATTGCTTATGCAGAGGACTTATGTCTTCTTTTGTCAGACGCATTTTCTATTTCATTAGCACTAGATGTTTGCATTGCTTATTCTTTGGTGTCAGGGGCAAGTTTAAATGCATCTAAATGCCAAGGTATATGTTTGGGAACACAACATGAGCTGGTCCCTCAAATTTCAGGTATTCCTATTTCTCTCCACCCTATTAAAATTTTAGGATTGTTATGGGCACGGGTAACTTAGATTTATTAAACTGGACCTCGAAGACTGGACTTGAAAATATGATGGTGTCCAAATGGAATACTTGGAAACTTGATAAAAAGAAACATGTGGTATTAATTAAAATGAAACTCTTACCACAATTTCTTCATGTAGGTAAGGTATTTCCTCCCCAAAACAACTGGAAGCTAGTTTGCCGAGTTTGTTTTTTCGTGCAGTGTGGGGCAGTAGATTACATTCCATAAAGAGAAATATTACTTATTTACCTTATTCATTAGGGGGGTTGAACATGGTTCATCCATTAGTATTTTTTTATTGTATGATTTTCTATATTAATATATGACCTCTAGTGATTAACCAGGATAATGTTTGGACTTCATATTTTTATAAACAAGAAAATAGGACAAAGGGAAAGTTTTTGGATTTTTTCATTAGAAGCATGCACTGGTAAGGGACTTAATGAAAGCATAGATCTCTCAGCATTTTAAAAAAAAAATGCAGGAGCTGAATTGCATAAATATTCATCAACCATGGTGCCTTATAATTGTAGCCTCCATTAATTGATTCATTGTAATAATCATTCAGTCTTTGAATGCAATGAATATTTTGAAATGAGTGCCTGTAAGTTCATTCTTTTTACTTTTTGTGCTTATGGCCATAATGGCATCTAGCTGAAGAAGATAGTAAGGCAACATAATAAATGCCCATTAAAATAGAGAATTACTATAATGTGACGTATATAATGGTTATTACATGTTGCATTGCAGTTAGGACTAATAAGCAATCTGTTTTAAACTTACTGTTTAATATGATTTACATATGTTTGCATTCAATTGTATTGTTTTTAGAAAATTATGTGTATATGTTATGATTGGACTGGGAATTTGATCACTAAATAGTTAATGAATGAATTTCATGTTATTTGTTTGGTGATTGGTTTATTTATGTCACATGATAGCATATGAAGCTGTATTTAAATGGCATGTAACAAAGGCACTGTTTTATTCTGATGAAGCCTAGCAGAGTCTAGATGAAATGTAAATTTATTTTGTTTTAGCCTCCATTTATATTCTTGTTGCACGTTTGATATTAAACGCTATTATATTATTATAGCTTTTGTCTGTACTTCTTAAGCTGTGTGGGTGTTTATTTGTATGCAGTGATATTTTTATGATGTTGTTCAACAATGGCTTCCTATTTGGGAGGGGTCAAGGGTCGCTCACTTGAAACAAGTTCCTGCACTTCCTGGTTACTACAGGGAAATTTTTTTACAACTACAAATATGGGAAGTATATTGCCATATGTTGCTTGGTAATACAAGAAAACAGTTGTACCATCATATACTTACCACGCCATTTTGCTGAACCAATAACTTTTCCCCACTGATCTTTGCATTTACAAGAAGCCCATTTGTCTTTATTAACTAACCAGAGGGTTCCAAGAAAGTTGTGGGATTTCCATTGGCTTAGTTGCCATGGTAAGATAAATGTTAAAAGCAATCAAAAGCATAAACAGTTTGCTAAATGACGTTGTATCAGACCTGACTGCTCATAAGCAGAAGAGACTATCGAACATTAATTTTTTCTTTGTTCATTTATAAAAACATTCTGGTCAACTCTTGCAAGTACTTGATCTGTACCTATTTTTTCCACAATAACATGTGAAGAACTGATGTATTCTGGTTGGCAACATTTTTATAAGGGTAAGCTGAATGATTTTTGTTTAGTAATTAAATAGTATATTTGGACTGCTAGATGTGGATTTATGTTCCAACAAAAGCATACCTCTATTGAAGTAATCATTTAGAATGTTACTAGAGAACCGTATGATATTTTTCAGAAAGAATGTATTGTTTTTCCACATGTTTTAGAAGCACATTGGTGAAATATGCCTTGGATAACCACTTCAGATTTCCCTATTACATGAATGTTTTTTTGATTTGTTTTCTCTGAATGTTTGTATATTTCTTTTTGTCTGATTTGTTTTTTCAATAAATTCCCCTACTTTTTTCGATAAGTGCAATGGGATCTTTCACATCCACCTAAACTATCACCAATCCAGGCAGATGGGACCTCGGTTTAACACCTCATCCAAAAGATGTCACCTCAGAAAGTGCAGCACTCCCTCTCATACTGCACTACAGTGTCAGTACTGGGATACTAACCCAAGTGCCAGATGTTGGAACTGAATCCACAGCCCTCTGATCTCCCAGCCTCAGAGGCAAGTGTGCCACCTTCTGAGCCACTGACACCGATATGTTGTTCGTTAAGCATATTTATGGACTTGTTTTAACTTTTATAATGTAATGTTTGTAAAGGTGCTTTTTTTTCAGCGATCAATACTTGTAAAAAAGAAAAATGCCCCTCCCAATGGAGCAAGCATCCTCACTTTTTAGTATACTGAACCAGTCCATGGCACTCTCCCCACTGTGCTTGACTAAGAATCATACTAGGAGGACATCACTGGATGAGTTTCAATATATAAAATAGCAAACCTCTCTTCTTAACTTGTCCAAAAAAGTATGTGAGGTAAGGTTCAGTGTTGACAATTTCCATCTATGGCTTGCTAATTTATTTGCTGCATTATTTGGCAAGGCAATTTTATTTATATGGCACCCTTTCCCAGGGGCTCTGAGCACCTCACAGTCAAACAAGAAAAAATATTCACCGTAGTAATGTTGTTTATTCTAAGGCAACCTGCACTATGCTTCACAACTGCAATCATTTACCTGGAATGAGCTACTCCAGAGCCTAGAATTGTATGCTAGTCAGAGTCTTTATTTTAGCAAAAAACCATGATAGGGTGTGTGTTATTGTGTAATAACTCCATGCCTCGGGTGGTTGCATCACAAGGCCACAGGCCAAGTACGTTCAACACCCGAGAAGTGATGTTTTTACACAATAACACTTTCCCTGGAGTGCTTTTTTGCTACTATACAATGGCTGTATTATAAATAATAAAGAAAAAAGGAAAACAATTACTTTTTGTACTTTTTTTTGTATTTGCTTGTTCTATGTGGATGTCTACTTATAGAAAAAAAGTTCAAAGTTTTAGTTTTTGCCAGTAGGTGGTGCTGCTGTCTGAATGATGCTGTCTGTTAACATGTGTAGCATTTCTCTTGTTTACTGTATTTGTTGTGTACTCCCCCCCATCGGCTGTTCTCTTCGTGGTGGTTGCGGACAGGGGGATTCAATTGTGTGTGTGTGTGTGTGTTTTTTTTTTTGTCTTCTACACTTGAGCTGCCTTTTTACTTTGGGCATGAAGCAGCTTATTGAATGTTGGCACTGCAGTGTTGAAGTCAGCTTGTGCTGTCAAAAGCCAAGAACAGAAGATGAACTGAAACAGAAAAAAGGAAAAGTAATTCGGTGTGGTGCTGCCGTTTTACAGACAGGATCTTATTTCTATTAAATATTGGAGTGAACTGCAGAAAAAGATATGGCATGTTAGGGCTGTAACAGGAATTGGAGGTTTGCTGCAGAGCAACTATACAGCATGACGCTGAAGTGAGCAGCATGTGCTATCATGAACACAATGTTCAAAGGGGATAGAAAAGCAGTGTTGAACTACTGTATTCCTTTTTACACCTTTTAGCATACTTTTTTTTATTTTGTTTCAGTGGCTGAGCAGGACAAGCAGAATTATCTGTGGCAGTGTTCAGGGTTTGCACTCTGTGGTCCCATAACTGGAAGTTAATTTTGTGTGTACCTCACTGAACTTCGGTGAAGCCACTTGTTCTTGAAGGGGGGGAGGGATATCAGCACACAAGCTGCAGCGATGTGGTACTTTTACAAAACATAAATTTGACCAAACGTGGTGGGAAAAAAAGATTCTGTGTAGTGGTGTGGGTTAATAAAAGATGATGGGCTAGATATTCAAAACATAGCACAGCACACAAACCAATAGCACGGCATTAGTGCAGAAACAGCATGGAGCCATGATATTCAAAGGACCAGTTAGCACGAGCTAACAGCAATAGCACAGGGCAAATGGATAATGTATACAAGGGGCACAGTGAGGGGGCAGGAACCAGCATATACGTGCTACAGGATATTCACAGCCATAGTGCCGTGATAGGACACATAGTGTGACATGTAGCATGGCGCAGGCTACCGCCTATAAAAGGCTGGTCTTAACCCAGGGCAAACCACTGAGGGTGAGGGACCGCACCAGGAAGTGGAAATGGCAGCAGTGCCAACAGCAGTGATGCTGCCACTGATGGCAGCAGTAGTGGAGGAGGAGGAGAGGAAGCAGGGCCAACATGTGCTGTAATGCAGGCCAAGGAGACAGTATGCTGCAAACAGGTGGTACCGGCCCAGGGTCTCCTTTGAGACCCTGCCAGATGAGCACATCATTGGCTGGTACAAGATGAACAGGGGTATGTTGAGGCAGCTATGTGAACTCCTGCATGAGCAGCTGCACCTCAACACCAGGCGCAGCCATGCCATGACTATTGAAGAGAAGGTGACAGCAGGGATATGCTTCCTAGCTACAGGAATGTTCCAACAACCAATGGGGGACACCATCGGGGTATTGCAGTTTGCCACCTCACGTCTCCTGACCCAGTTCCTTGAAGTTTCCCTGACACATGCTGGTGAGTTCATAGTATTTCCCAGCACGGCAGCAGAGTGCAGAGAAATCATGCAGCAATTCCATTGAGTTGCACACCTACCAGTGGTACTTGGTGCCATTGATTGCACCCATGTTCCCATCCATGCACCACCTGGTGATGGCAGTGAGGTATATGTCAAAGGGAAGGGTTACCACTCCATCAATTGCCAGGTGGTGTGAGATGCAACTGGGTGCATCAGTAATGTCTTTGTGCAGTACTCCGGTAGTGCCCATGACATCTACAGCTGGCACCAGTCCCGGCTGTGCCAGGCATATGAGGAGGGCAGGATAACCTGTGGGCAACTAGTCAGTGAGTAGTAGCAAACAAGGCACACACACACCACAGCAGGGTTGGGGATAGGCAGGTGAAGGCAAGGAAGGGGCCTGGAATAGCAACACAGGTGGTGCAATACAGCAATGGGCAGACAGTAGAATATCACTAACAAGTGCACATCTCTCAACAGCGGACAGCGCCTATCCCCTGTGACCCTGGCTGCTGAGACCAGTACCCTGGAAAGCCACAGTGACTGATGAGATGTACAATGAGGCACACACCACCACCAGAAACATCATAGAGAGGGTGTATGGCATACTGAAGATGTGCTTCCGATGCCTAGACACATCAGGCGGTGCCCTACAGAATAGGCCTCAGAAGGTATGCTGTACCTTTCTAGCCTGTTGTACGCTGCACAACATGGCAATGAACCATGGGACAGAGGCACCTGAACCTGATGGACTGGCTAACAGTGAACCAGAGCCAGCGGTCAGGGGGATAGTAAAGCAACTCGAGAGGAGAGATCCTCATATGGCCTGCAGGGCCCTGGAGCCATCATCAGGACACTGTCACAGGCCAAACGGTGAATACACACAGCACAGCAACAGGACATAGTACAATGGTAAACAGTTTATTATGTACAGACAACCACAACAGTGCTGACAACCAACAAAGCATGTGCACAACACAGTGGTACTGAATGCACGTGTGAAGTCAGTGTGATGGGTAGGTTGTGCAGGACACACATGTGATGAGGACACACAGCCATGGTACAGTGATGTGGGCGATGCCTGATGTGTGGCAGCAGTGTGGAAAGGGACACCATGGCTGTGCATGTGTGAATGTGCTAGTTATGGAGGGGGTGCGTGTGTGTGTGTGTGTGTGTGTGTGTGTGTGTGTGTGTGTGTGCATGTGACAGCATGCATGCAGGTGTGTGCAGGTGTGTGGGACTGCTAGTGTGCATGAGTGAGTATCAACAGTGCACATGTGCATGGCAGCCATGCCTATCTCTGGCAGCTACCACCACACACACGGTGCGCACCTCGCATGTGGGACACACAGCCAGGGGTGCTCTGAGCTGAGAATACAGTAGGGGAGGACCAAGGTGAGGCTGGAAAGGCAGACCACCTGTGTCCCTGCCGACCAGCAGAACCAGACACCCACAGTAGCGCTGGGCACCTGCCGATGTGCACAATGCAATGGTGCTTGTGCCAGTGTCAGTCTTGTGGTAGTGTGTGGCCTGCCTGTGGGCCCCTGTACCACAGGTGCACTGACCCCCTTGCACAGTCTGCTGACCTCCACACACCCCATGCAGTACTGTGGTGAGGTCGAGCACAGTGGCCATGAGCCCAGCAAAGCTGCAGTCCAGTGTGGCAACCATGCATCCCAGTCTGTCCTCAGCCCACTGTTCCACCCATGCAAATCATAGGGACACCGACTCCTGCATCCCTGAGAGCTCATGCCTGAGCTCCCACCACAGGCCTTGCAGGTCCATCTGGGCCTCCTGCTGAAATGTGAGGGTGGCCGAAGCAGAAGGTGGGGTCCCCAGGGCATCCCGCTCCAAGGTGGCAGCACCTTCAATGGCAGCTGGTGCTGGTGCCAGCAGCTCACCATGGCGAGGATGCTGTTACACCAGCGGAATGTCCTGCTGCTGCAGGGCACCTGTGATGAGCTGTGAACCCTGCAGGATCTGATCCCCTATCCGTGGAGGGCACCACATGTCCAGCAGGGCACACATGGCCCCCACAAGGCCAACCACTGGCTACACAGCTACGCCAATGCTGGCACAACTATTCACCCCCTTTTCACCTGTGATGTGGACTGCACCATGCCTCATCCCTGTGCCCCCTCCGCAGGCCCCTCCATGGGCAGGATATAACCCCCCTCTGACACATCTGACTCCATGTCACTGGTGACCATCAGCAGGATCACCTGCCCACCACTGAGATTCTCCACCTGGGCATCCTCCAGGGCTGCATTGTAGTCCAGGTTCCTGCCACCATTGGAGCACCCCTGGCAGGTGTACCCCATGTCCAAGTGAGTGCCACACATTGTGCGCAGCTGAGGGTCCACGACTGGCACCTAGTCCAGAAGTCGACAGGAGGTTCTCCTCCTCCCCCTCTGCCTCCAGTTCCATGGCAGCCATCCCAGCCTTGTCCTGATGTGCTGCAGGCCCTGCATACACTGCTGTGGAAGAAGATGGGACAGAGTCCCTGACCAGTACATGCACAGTGTGCCTCAACCACCACCAGTACATACACACCCTAGGATACTTGCCACTCCCACCTACATGAAATCCATACACAGCAGCCCCACAGACATAGACCATGGCCATATGCACACACCCACACCACAGTGCATATGCCCCAGCCTGTCAGCTGTGGTGGCAGCCTTGCTGGGCAGTGTTCACATGCAAACCCGCCCCATGTGTACAGTGTGCACAGCAGAGCACCCCTACAGTGCACCCCAGGCATGGCGGCAACACCAACGCCCAGCACCTGTGCAGTAACTCCATGAAAGGTGCACACATGCAGATACCGACCTGTCCTAGGTGGTGTAAGTGGAATCTCACACCCTCCACCAGGCACTCTGGCAGTGGCCACCTGGCAAAGGATGGATGCCACCACAGTCATGAGTGGGTCCTCCTGCTGCTGTTGTGTGGATTGTGGACCACCTCCAGTCCGCAGTCTATCACAGAGCCACTGTACTGCCTCCTCCTTGGTCCAGTGCAGCAGGTCAATCCAGCACTTGCACACTGCATCAGTCATCCTGCCACGGCCACTGATGGCATTCACCCCTGCCATCACCTCATCCCACATCTGGCGCACTACCACATCCATCACCTTGAGCTGCCGCAGCTCATGCTCCCTCTCTTTGACACCATGCACCAGCAGCTTCAGCTCATCCTGGGAGAAGTGATGTGCCCATATGTGTTCCGGTCATGCTGCGGTACCTTATTTATTTATTTAGAGTTTGGTAACCGGATAAGCCCACTGAGACCAGAGATCCCTTTTTCAGGGGCGACCCTGAATTAGTTACAGTGAGTACATACATTGGTGACAATAAACAGTTTTGGCTAATACATATATATTTCCTATGGGAGAGATGTAGAGGGATATGTGTCACCAGCTGTGGCGGGCCTGTGATGCATGACACACACAGAACAGTATGTGCATGCCACCCCCAACGCCTGCACTGCCCAACCAGTGGTGGCATAGTGACAGCACAGGCCAGCATGTGCATGTATAGTGCACACAGCCACTGCGTACTGTGACCATCCCTGTGTGCACCATGCCACTGCATGACTTATGGCATACACCGCGGACAGACTGCACACACTGGACCCACATGGGCACCACCAGCACCCATACTATTCATGTGTTCCCTGGTACGAGGGGCGTCCCAATGCTCGCCACCTGGCATTGCACCATACCCCATCGGCCCCCTAGGGGACATGTGTGCCGCACAAAGGGTGTGGACATTATGGATGGTATGCATACAATAGCAAGCTACCAGGCACAGACCATGTGGTGCTGTCAATGTCGCAATGGGATTAGCACAGTCCTGACCCTGTGACCCCTGGACTGTAGCTGTATACCACCATCAGAGGGTCTGTGACCATCCATGGCCCTTGTCCTGGGTGGCGAACGAGGGTCCATGAACCCTGTGTCAGGGTGACACTGTTGTGAGGCATACCTGCAGGCCATTGTGGGGGCTCCCTCGGTCCGGTGACTGGCACCCACAGTGTGCAGGCAGTGTGCGCACGTTGCTGGGTGATGCTGGTATATGGGCCCAGCACATGGACCAGTCAGCTGGACAGCAGGCCCAAAGGCCTTGTGCACCATTATGCAGCACCGTGATGGGCTGTGGGCCTGCTTTCGGCAGCCCTGTCCCTGGCCTGTACAGTTGCGGACTGTTGGTGTGCAGTGTGTATGTGCCAGCCTGGTGATGCACCAGGGCCATACCACTAGGCATACGGCTGTTATACAGACCTGCCTCTGGCTGCTCTGCCTCCTGTGACATGGCTCTGTCTGATGTGCCTGTTCATCTGTAGCAACTGATGAGTGCTGCAATCCCACAACACAACACCAGTGGAGCACTGCTTGCCCTTCTATAGCCCAGCTGGGCAATCCAGCCTGTTATGCATGCTAATGATCAGATAATGATATGCCTATCACAGTGTTTGCACCCTGCATACACAAGTGCCCTCATTTGCATGTGCCAGTTGAATTTGGGTCTGAATAGCACCAGGCAATCCACATAGTGACCTGCAAACATTAGCTCCGGGCTATGTGGTGTCCAGCGCCGCACTGTCCCATTAGTGCAGCGCTATGTGGTCTAGCGTGACCTCCATGCATGCACGTGTGTCCCCTGTGCTGTACTAGCACCCCAGTGTAGTGCAGTGTAGTGCTGTGCTAGCCAGCACAGCGCGGCACTATTCGCACGAGTGTCACTTTGGCTCCATGGTCATGCATGCACAGTGCACTCACTTCTGGGTAGCTCCATGCTATGTCATGTGACAGATTGGTGCTACTACACTGCTTGCTGGAGGGACCATAGTGTAACACAGGCTGTGCAGTACAACAGGTGGCAGGGTACCAGTGGTGCATGTGCAATGTCAGGGAGGCGGAGGCAACCTGCTGTGGTGCAGAGGGACAGGCACTGGGGGGAGGTGGAGTCAGCCAACCTGGTGCTGCTTGTGCAGCAGAGGCACAGACAGCTTGTTGGGGAGGTCAGGAAGGGTGACCTCCCATGACAGCAGGTGTGGGCATCCATTGCCAAGCAGCTGACAGAGCAGACGGGCATGCAGAAGGATGCAGAGAAGTGCTGTCACAGGTACATGGATCTTGCCACCACCAGAGGAGCCAGCTGGAGGTGTACAGACACATGGTGCATGAGGGCACTGTGCCAGTGCCAGGTAAGTGTCTGTACACGATGCTCACATCCGCCATGTGTGTTGTGGTCAGCCTGAGTGTGCATGCATGTGCCTGTGTGTGTGTGTATGTGTGTGTGCGGGTGCATATGTGTGTGTGTGCACAGGTATGTGCACAGGTGTGCAGGGTGGTGGGTCACATGTGGCGCTGGTTGTGGGGCACCCAGTATGTGCACCTTGGGAGGGACTGCGGTCTGGGGGGCATGGCTGCCACTATTGCCAGCTGGCCAACATGGTGGTGGCGGTGCATGTGTGGTGTATGCTGCATCGGGGGGCACTGCAGTCATGCCATGTGTGGCCCTGACACATGGCCATGGTGTGTATGTGGTAGGTGTAGTCATTTTGGGTGGTGGGACATGCTTCAGAACCATCCTGCAGCCATCACCAGTGTGGTTCGGGAGGTGCTGTCGCATGGGCACCAGACAGCCTACACAGCTGTGTGTGCCTCCAGTCACTGTGCACATGCATCCAGCATGGTTGTACCACTGTGCCTACATGGCTATATGCTCTGTGTGCCTGGCGCATGCTCCGTGGGTCATGGGGTCCACTGTGTGGGTGTCTTCTACATGCTATCACTGTCCCTGGGCTGCTCTGCATGTATGGTATCACGGTGGTGGGCGTGTATCTTGCT
Organism: Neoceratodus forsteri; assembly: GCA_016271365.2. Classification (NCBI taxonomy): domain Eukaryota; kingdom Metazoa; phylum Chordata; order Ceratodontiformes; family Ceratodontidae; genus Neoceratodus; species Neoceratodus forsteri. Next base: position 1,157,546,815 of record CM028130.1, on the reverse strand, counting down.
GTGGCACTCGCAGTTCATGCTGTGCATTGTGCTAATGCTGCTGTTTCCTCTGTCCACTGTAGAGTGGACTGTGCAGCCCAGCGCAGGGAGACGGGGCCAGGAGCTGACCCAGGCCACATGCAGAGGCAGCCCGAGGGTGCTGGACATGCAGCAGTGGGTGCAGAAAAGTAGCCCTAAGGACAGGGCCCCGTTGCATGAGTACATGTCTTTCTTCATTTATGCTGTGTTGTGTTGTACCTTCACGGGCTGCCATTGACTGTGCTGGGAGTTTGGCCACCATGGGCTTCATGCCATTGCTGCATGCATTGTGTTGTGTTGTGCAACACTGTCCCATGGTGCTGCCATTGTGTGGCTGTCTGGATGTCATGCCCTGTGGCGGGGGGTGTTATGTGGCAGTGTCGGCATGCATGGCTGGCATTGCCTTGCTGTCCACATTCAGTGCTGGCCATGTTTGGCTGGTCACCTGCCTTGTAGGTGTTCTGGCTGCAGGCCACCACACACATTGCTGTCCATGGGCCACGTGTGGCAGCATCTGTCGGTGCACCCTTGCAGGTGTGTGAGCCCTATGGGCATGCATCTTCTGCAGGTCAGTTTCGCCCTGGCTTCGGTTGGCCAATGGCCGCCCACCATGCCTGCAGTGTGCTGCTCCTGAGTCCCTGTTGTTTGCTGCTGTGCTCTGCTTTCTGGTACATTGCTATCTGTCTATGGGCAGCCTATCCTGACATGTGGTCACCATGTGCATGTTGTTGGGTGGCCCTCACCCACTGCCATCCTGGGGACCACCTGTGTGCCTGCACTGTCTCACTGTGTGCAGTGCCGGGGTGGGTGGTGTGAACTGTGCCATGGTGCTGTTGGGGCCTGATGTATTCATGTCTCCTGGGGTACTGGGATGGGCCTGTGTCTTCCAGGCCTGCCCTGTGGGCCCCTGCCGGATGTACCAGCCATTGTGTTCCTCACCACCACTTGGGCATGGCTGTTGGGATATGCTGCCCATCCCTGTATAGCCACCTGTGGCTGCAGTATGACTCCTCACCAGTCTCCCATCCTCACCAGCTCCCCCTTCCTCTTGCAAATCCACTCCAATCATCTCTGTGGGCGACCAGACTGGAGGGGAGTCAGAAGGCTTGGAGGATATCCTGCGGTGCATTGTCCGGTTGCAACGGACACTTATTGAACACCAGGCAGTACTAATTTTGGAGACAAGGAGGGTGATAGCTGTTCTGGAGGCACATATGCCAGATCCGTCCCTTAGTCAGCCATGAACTTCACCCTGTTTCTGATGTCTATCCCCCCCCTTTGTGGACTGCAGTTTATCCCTGGCCTCTGTTATGTTCCCACTGTTTGTGTCCACCTCCCCTTTACCCCCATTACCATTCTGTAAATATTGTAGATATGTACCTATGTTATTCATGCCATTGTACTGTTAGTCTTATCATAGTTATAGTCCTTTCCATGCTAGTCCTCTTAATAGTAGTGTTCTGTGTTTGGGTGGGTTCTTTTACTTTTGTTGGGTCTGTACAATTGGCATTGTTAGTTTTACTGTTGGTCCATCCAGTTGTTGTTCATGGATTGATTATGCTTTGTAGTTTATTGTTTTCATTTAGCCTTCTCTTTGTTGTGTAGATGTTACGTTGCCATTCTGTTGCATATTACATTCTTGTTCCTACAGTTTACTGTGTCCTGTGTCATTCTTGGGTGCTGGGGCTTTCACTTCATGTGTACTGCTCCTTGGTTCTCACACATGGGTCCTGGTAGTTGCTTGCCATTCACATGCTTGCGTGCCATTTCCTGGGTTTTGCACTGCGGTCTGCACCTGGGACCTTGTTCTGGGCTGTGTTTCATTGCATGTGTCCCAGGGCAGGCTGACTCACCTATGCACTGTGTTCCACTGGGTGTTTGCACTGCCTGCCTGGGTGCTATATTATGTGCTGTCTTGTTTGCAATATTCAGTGCTGTCCTATTCATGGGCAATGTTTGCCCTGCACTCCTGGGCCTACTTGCCTGGCTTCCTTTGCTTGCTATATTCAGCTGGCTTTGCACCAGGCTATTCCTTTTGACTATTGCTTGTTTTCTGCTCTGGGCTAAGTTTGCCCACCGGGCAGTGCTAACTTTTCCCCAAGGCAGGGTTTTGAATATCTGGACCTATGTGCGGTACTGGTGTGTGTGTGCATGGGGGGGGGGTATCTGACTTGCTGGAAGGAAAGCTGAGTTTGATCATGCTTGAAGGTCTTGGAATTTCTTTTAATGTAATGTGACCATCCCTGTGCCTGTCCTAGATACAGTGAAGTTATTGTCAGATGACATCACTGTCTCTAGGGCAGTCCGACTAATCAGAGGCCAGGATTCCTTCTTGCTATTGCATGAAATAAAAAAACTTTGCTGTGTGGTCACACTCACACCTGCATTCTAACTGAAGATTTATTTCTAAAACTTAGGTTAGCAGTGACCACTAAACTAGATAAAAAGGTACCAAAAAGTATATACAAATTTAAAAAGTTCTCAAACCTTTTTAACATGGCAGAATAAAGCTTTAAAAATATAATGAAAACATTTGTAAGACTTTTGATCAGTGAGTATTAGTGGTATGGTACTGTAACAAGTGATACTAAAGCAAAATGAAAATAACTGAGTCTCATGTGAACCTTTTACAGGTTCTCAAAAGGGAGGTAGGGATGGGATTGTTAAGCATAGTGAGGGATCCCTTGGAAGAAACATTTCTATGGTGAATCATTTTTTTCTTCAAACCCAAGGAATCCCTCTCATATGCATAACAACTGCAAACTCCATAGCAGTACTTTGGAAGGCTGGTTAGAGAACCTACTCAGGGAAAATGTTCTGCATGACAGTACTACCAATGCTGGCATCTCTTCTGGACAGTATGTCTAGACAGTAGTGCTTTGTGAATATGTGTACTTTTTTCCAGGTAGCTAATTTACAGATTTCCTATAGGGAGACACCCCTGGAAGCTGCCACAGTGGCAGATTTGCCCCTTGTAGAGTGGGCCCTGAGGTCTTCAGGTGGCAATTTGCCAGGTTTTGCATAACAGAATTGAATCCAGGAGACTATCCAATGAGAAATAGTTTTCTTGGATGCCGGTTTGCCCTACTCTTCTTCAGCACAGGTGACAAAGGTGGGGATGTTAGAGGTGCTTTATTGGTTATATCTTTATGGTGTGATGGGGGACATGGCAAACTTGAAGAATTTTATGAAATACCTCCATGAAAGCACTATTACTTTAAAGTTTGCATGCAGTGCTTGCATGGAGGAGGTTTCATTTTTAGACATTAAAATTTGCAAGAAACCAGATGGAACAACAACTACAGGCTTATATAGAAAGCTGACTGACCAAAACACTGTACTTTTGGCCAGTAGCAGCCATACCTGCTACACCACAGAGAACATCTGTAAGAGTTCGTTCTAGAGGGGGAAGTGCAACTGTAGTGCAGGAGGGATGCAGGCCTAGGTGATAGTGAGACAAACACCAAGATAGGGAAGTTGATAGGGAGAAGGGCAGGGGTAAATGGAGAAAAAGACAAGGGCAGTAAGGACAGGGATGGGGCAAAAAGGGGTGAGGCCATCAAAAATGGAAAGTAATGAGTACCAATAACCACAGTCTATGTAACAAGTTCCCTGAACTGGTCATCTTGATGGAAAAGGGATACCTGAATATTGTGGCAGTCTCAGAAACATGGTACACAGAGAACCATGACTGGGATGTCAACATACCAGGGTACACAATCTACAGTAGGGACAGGGAGGATAGAAGAGGAGGAAGTGGGGTAGCTCTTTATGAAAGGGGAGGGATCAAAGTAACAGAACTAAAGGGTAAACAGGGAGGAGAGGAGGCACTGTGGGTCACCCTGGAGACTGGGAATGGCACCACAATCCCCACAGGGGTTGTATGCAGACCCCCATCTCAGGGGGAGGAAATGGACAAGGAAATGATAGAAGGCATCCTTAGGATGGAAGAGAAAGGGGAGATATTGCTGATGGGGGACCTGAATATGTCAGATGTTAACTGGAGCACCTTTGATGCAGCCACATCAAAGACCAGGGCCAGTCTCAACGCTCTACAGGGGGAATACCTTAGACAGCTAGTGTTGGAACTCACTCGGGAGGGAGCAATCTTAGATCTGGTACTCTCAAATGGGTACAGAGACAGGATCTCAGATACAGAAGTGGGTAGTCATCTGGGAACAAGTGACCACCAAACAGTATGGGTAATGATAAACTCAGCTGTAGAGTCAAGCCATACAACCGTGAAAGTACTGGACTTCAGGAAGGCTGATTTTGTCAAAATGGGAGAGTGCCTCAGAAAAGCATTAGCAAACAGGCAAGAAGGAGGGGTGGAGCAACAATGAGGAAACATCAAAACTGCCATCACAGAGGCAACAAGCATTTGTGTGAAGCAAATAAACAAATCAAAACAAAAGAAAAAAAAAACACCATGGTTCTCAAAAGAGGCAGCGGGGAAGGTTAGGGAGAAAAAGATAGCATTCAGTAAGTATAAGGAAACACAAAAGAAGCAGGACAGAGAACTGTACCAGTTAAAGCAGAAGGAAGCAGGGAAGGCAGTCAGAATAGCAAAGGCCCAAACCAAGGAAAAGATAGTCAACTCAGTTAAGAAGGGGGATAAAACCTTTTATAGGTTCATTAGGGAGTGAAAACAGACAAAGGGAAGGATACTGAGGCTGAATAAAGAGGAGAGTGGGTGGGCAGAGAGGGACAGTGAAAAAGCAGGGATACTCAATGAATACTTCTGTTTAGTATTCACAAAGAAAAAGGAGGGGGAGGTACCTAATTCAGTCAATAGAAGCACTCTGGATAGGGGTGGTCGATATCAGTCCTTTCACAGAAGAAAGGGTTCTGAAAGAACTCCTAAAACTGAAGTTGGACAAAGCATTGGTGCTTGATGGGATTAACCCCTGAATTCTAAAAGAACTAAGGGGAGAACCTGTAACACCACTGACTACCCTTTTTAACAAATCATTGGAGAATGGTGTGGTACCTGAGGACTGGAGGAGAGTAGATGTTATTCCCCTTCACAAAAGTACGAGCAAGACAGAGGCAGGAAACTATAGACCTGTCAGTTTGACTTCAGTGGAAGGGAAAATTATGAAATCACTTTTGAAGGAAGGAATAGTTCAGTACCTAGAGGGCAGTGGGGCACAGGAGCAAAGCAGCATGGATTCACAGCAAGAAGGTCGTGTCAGGTGAATCTAATCAATTTCTTTGACTGGGTGACCAAAGTAGTAGACCAGGGAGGGGCTGTAGACATGGCCTATCTAGACTTTAGCAAGGCATTTGACAGAGTCCTGCACAAAAGATTAATAAACAAATTTGCAAGCCTGGGAGTGGGTCCCAGGGTAGTAGACTGGGTAAAACATTGGCTGGACAACAGGATGAAGAGGATAATAGTAAACAGAGTACACACTGAAGAAAGGGGGTTACTAGTGGGTTACCGCAGGGTTTAGTACTGGGTCTAGTCCTTTTTAATGTCTTTATAAGTGGCATTGCAGAGGGACTAGAAGGAAAAATATGTCTCTTTGCAGATGACACAAAGATCTGCAACAGGGTTGATGCAGAAGGTGGAGTGGAAAGGATGAGAAGGGACTTGGCAAGGTTGGAGCAGTGGTGAAATGTATGGCAGCTTAGACTCAATGCAAAGAATTGCAAAGTAATGCACCTGGGAAACAAAAACCCAGGGGAAGAGAACACAATGGGGGGGTGAGATACTAACAAAAAAAATGGAAAGGGATCTGGGGGTAATTATATCAGATGACCTAAAGGTGGGCAAGCAATGTGAGAAGGCAGTAAGGAGGGCCAGTGGAATACTGGGATGCATAAGTAGAGGCATCACCAGTAGAAATCAAGAAGGTGTTATCAGTCTGTACAGACAGTTGGTGAGACCCCATCTGGAGTACTGCGTGCAGTTCTGGAGACCCCATCTCCTCAAAGACAGGGTGGAGGCTGTCCAGAGGAGGGCAACTAAAATGGTGCATGGTCTGCACCAGAAGACATATGAAGAGAGACTAAAGGAGCTTAATATGTATACCCTCAAGGAAGGGAGGGAGAAGGGGCACATGATAGAAACTTTCAAGTACCTAAAGGGAATCAACAAAGTCCAAGATGGTAGCATCTTTCATGAAAAGAGATATGCAAGAACAAGGGAGCATAATTTGAAGATGGGGGATGGCTCAGAGGTAATATGAGGAAGTATTTTTTTGATGGAAAGGATTGTGGGTGCATGGAACAGCCTTCCTGAGGAGCTTGTGGAGTCAAAAACAATAGAATCATTCAGTATGCATGGGACAGACATAAGACAGTTCTGGTGGAGGTAGGAGGAAGTAGGCTGTTGGTTAACTAAGGATCTGCAGCTTATCCATTAGGTAGGGAAATGGGCAGACTAGGTGAGCAAAGCAGTTCTTATCTGCCATCAGATTCTGCGTTTCTATGTTTCTATGAAAACTTTGAAAAGGAAGTGTCCGACTTGGAAACAAGATTTGTACAAAGGGGCTGTAATAAATCATCCATAGAGTTGGAAAAGACGAATTGTGATGAATGCGCTAGGGAATCACTTCTAGCCAAAAAGGAGAATATGGAAACAAATAAAGGGGACTAGAAAAATGTCATAACTACCTGCTGAGTTCCGTCCTAGAAAATTAAGGCTATAGTGTGCAAAAACTGGTATGTTCTGGAAGCAGATCCTAGACTAAGGGAAACTGCAAAAAAAAAAAAAAAAACCTAGGATGGTGTTCAGAAGGGCCAACATTTGAGGGTCCATTTGGTACACTCTGTTCAACCCAGCGTAAAACCCACATATTGGTTACCCTAACTACTGAAAGGCTGTAGAAAATGTGGAAAATGTAGGTACGGTGCACTTGTGAAAGACAGCACTACATATTAGAATCCACATATAGGAGAAACCATGCACTGTATATTTAGAGTTTTATGTGACACAAATTGTGTTATTTACATGGTGAACTATAAATGTGGGGCCTTTTATGTGGGCCACACAGCAAGGAAATGAAAGGAGAGGAAAGGAAAACACATATGTGCAATAAAAAATGAAAATCTAGAATATGCGTGGGCAATGCATAAGAAAAATGTCAGTAGAAAAGATGAACATGAATTGAAGTTTACTGGGTTGGAACAGGTATGTATGGTTACTAGGGGAGGCAGTAGGGAAGTTGCATTATCCAGGAAGGAAGCTTACTTAATCTACAGACTGGGGGCATGTTATAGTGTTAGGGGATCGAATAATCATATTGAACATTTGACATTTTTGATAAAATGATCAAATTGAAGTTTTTGTTTATCTTTTTGGTGGGGATTTAGCAAAATGAATTAAATTACTATCTTTATGGCTAGTATAATGTGTGCCCCCTTCCTTTCTTTCTCCTCCCCCTTTTGTCTCCCTTTTTCCACCTTCTTCCCCCATCCTTCATGACAACCCCCCAGTTCTGTACAACCCCCCTCCCTAACCATTCCTTTCTCTCCTTTCCTTTCTTTTCAAACCCCCCCAGACTTGCCTAAGTATTTATTTTTCTTAGTATTTTCTACCCTGATCCATTTTGATATACCTTTCACTCCTACATTCCTAGTTTTGATCCCAGCTTTTCCAGTTGTTTTAAGTTTTTGGATGTATGCTGCTCAGCATAGTCCTATGTAATGTTTCCTTAATATTGTACAGTAAGTGTCATGATGGGTTGGTTCTAAAGCTGAGTGTACCCATATATCAATAAAATATAATTTATGGGTTGTCCCTATAGATGTTGGATTGGAAAAATATATACAGTATATGAGGGCACTGTGTGTTTTTAAATGTCTGACTTTGTAAAAATTCAGGTATGGGGTGTATGCATGTATATTTATATGTTTAATTGCACTATATTGCACATTTTTCTTTAAATGTTAATCACACTCTGTATGTCCTGCTATATAAGTGTTCCTACTTTAGAGAGCATCACCTTTGATAAAGCTTGAGTACAGGTGAAGTGTTAGGTGTATTGGACCCTCCCTGCTGTGGAAAAGTGTTTTTAACTGCATTGGAACAAAAGGGAAGCTACTTGAAACAATATTGGTGTGGACTACGCTTTTTATTGTATTGGAGGTAAGTGTTGTGACTTTAACTTCTGTCAGTGTCATTGTTGAACACTGCCATGTAGAACTGATACTTGGTGGCATCCATGGCAGTATTTGCTCTGTCTGCCAGATCCTGTAACAGGTCACCAGTGGCTTCCTTCCTCATTGTTAAAATGGAGCTCCAGAGGACTTGTTGGTGCTGAGCTGTGTAGGTCATGTATGCTGAATGCCTTAAAAGCAGTGAAGCTGTGGTATAGGCTTTTTTGCCCATGCTATCCAGTTTGTTGAAATCTTTCTCAGTAGACTCGGAAGAAAGTGACATTTTGACCCTATCACAGGCAAGACTTTTTACTACCACCTCATGATCAGGGTGGGAGTATAGGTACTCAGTATCCTGTTTGCCCACCTGATATTTTTTCTCTACCTTCTTGTCTATGCCAGCAGCTGAAGTAGGCGCTGACAACACTTGGTAAGTGGCCTTTCTGAGGGATCTGTGAATGGATAACAACCTTTTTGTGGGAGTGAAGGTCATTCTCATCTGTCTCCTGTGATGAAATGTTGATGGTGTTAACCATTTGCTTCATAGAAGTTTAGTGTGAGATTTATTCATTTAAGTGATGAGTGGGGGAAATGAACCCTTGTTCAGTACAACCATTAGGCTTTATGGATTCTCCTTCCTTCTTCTCATAGTAGAATTCAGCCTTGTCCTCCACAGGGACTGGCATTGGTAGTGGAGTCTGGGGGGGATATAGGCATTCTCCTGAGATTCTCCACAGCCTGGAAATCCTGGTGGAATTGCCATGCCTTAGTCATGTCCTCTATTAAGGGCATCTTATTTTTGTCCATTGGTGTCTTCTTCCTTCTTCAGAAGGAGGGAAAGAGACATGTTTTTCTTTCTTTCTTTTTTTTTTCTTTTGAGGCACCAATTCCAGTGTCTGCACAGAGGCTCTTTTGTTTTTTACTGGATTCAGGGTTCTGACATCTGAACCAACCCTAGCAGCTTTATCCTTCTGTTACTTTGAAGAGCTGAACCCTCCCTCTGAGCCTTTAGGTGATGTGGAGGCAGACTGAGAAGCCACAATGTCTTCTAATTGTTTAGCCCTTTTCCTTTGTGCCATAGGGAGAAACTTAATATAGAAATCACAGTTGACAAACTAATGATCTGGACCCAGGCACCTCAAACATAACTCCTGTCAGTCTGCCTTAGCCAGGAGCTGGAAACAAATTTTATAATTTTCAAAACCTGTAGGTCCTGTCCACTTTTTGGTTTGTCAGTCATGCCAAATACTGACAACTCAAGAGGAGTGCCCCAAATAGCTACTAAAATCTCTGTAAAGGGAAATTACATATAAAATATACAAACACAGTTCAGTTCCTTTTTTTTTGTAAGAACTGCAAGAATAAGAGCATATAAAAAGAAAAGAAAGCCAATTCACCTCCCAGTTCTGAAAAAAGGGAACCAGAAACAAGTTACAGAACTAAACCACAAAGCAGTGCTCTTTAAAGATATTTACAAATAAATTTAGTAAAGTTATGTGGTTCCCTGAAAGAGTGAACCGTGCCACAACAGGCCTCTCTCTGGTTCCTGGGAAGTTATGTGGAAATGGAAAAAAGTACAAAAATCAGTTTGTACACAACTGGCTTCCCTAACACAGAGTTGTCAAGGGAATAACTAAACAGTAAAACTTCAAAACAAAATAATAAACTGTAATTGGCCAATGTGAAGAGAAGACTTTGAGATCACTGCTTCCTTCAGGCAGAGAAATGCATCCATCATTAGAATGCAGGTATGACCATGACCACACAGAAGATTTTTCAATTTGATTCTAAAGATTCTTTAATTAGCGTAACATTCTAGGATCCAGGACAGCTCATTCCAGGTGAACTATTGCAATGAATCATAAGTGAGGGATTCCTGGAGTTTGAAATGAATGAAATGAAATCATTCATAGATATTTTTACAGTTAAAATAATAACACCAAATGCCAGCCTGGTGGCACCGAGGATTGATGCACTGGACACCACACCACATGCTGCTCCAGCAGTCCAGGTTCAGGAATGAGTCTGAGTTGTCAGGGGTTGGCGAGGGGAGGGTGAGGAGCGAGATTGAGCTGCTGCAAAGCAGATCTCTCCTCCTGGGAGGGACTTGGGACTCCCTGGCCACTGGCTGCCACCTGGTGAAGGACGGATGGTGGCACCAACCAGAGGGACTACTGGCAATGGCCACCAGGAGGGGTGGAAAGGGATGAACCAGCTTCACTGGGTGTGCATGCACCTCCACACATGCATAACACCCATGCGCTGGGGCTCCCGAGACTAGGGTAGAAAAATTGGAAAAAACACAAAACTACTAATTAAAAAAAAATAATAACACAAAATTAAACATGGATGGATCCAAAGTTCAGCAGATCTCTGACATGTAATGCTATGAAGCTTACATCAGTTATTAATTATGCAGTTTATTTCACACTATATGTTATCCTTAACTATTTAATTGATACAGATCAATTGTGGTAGCACACATGGGCTGGCCTGGTGGCACTGAGAGTTGAGGCACTGGATGCCACACCTCATGCCACACCAGCAACCCGGGTTCAGGAATGAGCATGGGTCATCGTGGGTCAGCAGGGAAGGAGTAGGATTGAGTGTCTGTAAACTGGTCTTCTAGTCCTGGGGTGGGTTGGGGGCACTCACCATGCTGTAGTGACCTCTGGGAATGCCTGGAGGTACTGCCAGTGTCATTGCAAGTATGGGGGAGTGCAGCAGACATTGGCACATAGTGTCTGGATGTCATTGCACTTCCATGCTCCCAAGAGTGACCAAAGAGGAGGAAAATGGGCTGGGCGTGACTGTGCAACCTGATAACCGCACTCTGTGCTGCCTGGAGGACTCATGAGGAGTCCCATCAGGGAGGATTCTGGGGCTGTCCTGGCTGAGAGAAGCATCGGGGGGCCCTCCAGCAGGATGGCAAGATGGTCATCCCGGACCCTCCTGGGTACTGTTATAGCCACCCAGTTCTCCGGGCAGGCAGAGCCGATTGATGGATGCCCCACACCAGGAACGCTGCAGCCAGGTGAAAAAATACAAATAATATAAAGAACATTCTGGCAGCACACTGTATGTGCATTTTGCATGTGCTTTTTTCTTTATGTAACTACTTTGCTTGAAGGCATCAATGACTCTTGACAAAGTGCTCATCTTAAATGAGAAATTTTGAGTTTAATTTTAATTTTCCTTGGAGTAAGTATCATTATATTTTTAAGGATACAAGAATAACATTTTGACACTTTCTAAATATACAGTATGCCTCAGGAGTGGTGACTATTGCCCTGGTGTTGGGTGCTACATTTTGTAATTATTTAGTACTGATTTGTCATAGTGCCAAAAGACACAAAGATTAGCTTTTTTGTTTATATATTGAGCTGTAAAACAGGCTAAACTGCAAAGTATTTTTAAAATGTTTATTTAAAGAGATTTTTGAGCTTCTGTACCTAAAGTAGGACTTACCATATTTGATAGCATAGGTCAGCAATAGTCTGTTTCTGGCATTTTTAATATTTAATTGTCAGCCTATGTTTAGTTGGAAGGGATCACAGTTCAGCCCTGACAAGTTGGCCAGACAATCTCTTCCACTTCCCTGTTCATGTACATGCCCCTGCACTCAGGCATGTTATGACGTGCAGCAAGGGAGGGCATGGGGGTATTTCCCTTTGAAATGAATGGGAGTCTATTTTCATTGCTGTTTAATACATTATGATAGTGTGTAGAAGATTAAGGCTACCACTTGACAAACAAGGTCCTTGGTAGTCAAGCAGTGGCATTTATTAATCTCCAACTTGCCATCACAATGTATTAAACAGTAATAAAAATAGACTCTAATTCTTTGCAATGGGGCACACACCCACACTCTCCCTTGCTGCATGTCATAATGTGCTTGAACATGGGTATGTGTACATGAATAGGGAAGTGGAAGGGATTAGCTGGTCACCTTGTTGGGACCAAACTATAATCTCTTCCAATGAAACACAGGCTGACAATAACATATTAAAAAAGGCAAGAAATGGACCCTTGCTGACTTGAGGTACCTTATCTTGAAAGTGGTACCTTAAGATTGGAAAAATCACTTTAAACCAGAATTTTAAAATTGAACTACTAGACTTTATATCAAAACCACAAATTCAACCACATTTATGATATGTAGAGTAACTTTTGTGGCCTAGTTCTTGGTTTCCCTAAAAGTCTGATAAACACGTCAAAAGATCAAAAATGTACTTTTTGTGATTAAAACACAAAACAAAAGAGGGAGCAATTGTAACTAGTGAAATTCAAGACAGCTTATGCATCCAGGAAAACTTTGTAAAATATAATATTTAAATTCTGTTCGGCTCATATTTTACAGTAATTCTAGATTTTCTCATCCTAATATGTTGAACTAAGGTAATCTGTATGAAAACAGTATCTTTGTTCCATATGAGTTTGTCTGCTTTTATTGCTTAATCTACAAATTATGTCATAATACACTGTTTATGATGTCAAACTTATTGCCATGGAAACAGATTATGATATCACAGTCAAGAAGTATGACTTCAAGTAGGGAATAAGCTATAAAGAATAATGATTATATTATCATGCAAATCTCCTCAGAAATAAATCACGAGGAGGAGAATTGTGTATAAAATATATATGAAATACAAAATTAATTGCAGCAAATTATAGTGTTTTTAAAGTTTTTTTCTTTAGGTGCCAGCATCTCTTTAAAATAAAAATTATAAACTCTTTTAACACAATAAAATCTTTAGGATTAAGCTGTGAAATAGCTCAATGCACCCTGTGTTGACCATTCTCCTCAGTGGAATACTGGGAGACTGAAGATCAGCACATTGGGGGAGAGCATATTTGAAACAGATTCTGAGCTTTGAGGCAACATTCCTCACCCAGAGATGATCCAAAATTTGGACTGGCTGTTGTGTTTCATGCAGTTATAAAAATTATTTTTTCCATACATTTCTTCATTTTTCTTTTTCTCTTTTTATTTCTTTCATTCTTGACCATGGCATTTGAGTTGCACAGTTTTTAAATGTATTATCATTGTTCTTTTCTTTACTGATTCCTAATTAGCTTTGTGTCTATATTGTCATATTATTCTTTTCTGGTCTGCTATAAAAGACTGGAAGAAAGTGTAAACAGATACTAAAACCAATTTTGACATCAGCAGTATGATTTTTCTTTACATTGTAAATATTTTGTTTGTAAACAATTTATGTCTGGACATTGTGACAGAACCTAAAGAGATCCATTCCTAGCTCCCCACAGCCCATCCTTCCTCCTCCTCTCCTCATCACGTACCTTTGCAGTCTGGATTCGAGTTTGGTTGGAATCCCTTGTAGGATACATGCCCATACTCCCAGATCGGTCAACAACAAAGATAAACTCTTGATCTTGCTCTGTTACTCCATCTCCCATTTCTGGACAGAGGTTCAGCATCGCCATGGGATCTCCCATCAGGGTTCCTAGAGTGAGAAACAGAGGCAGCTGTATATGTCTTGTGAAGGATTTACTATAGAATTAAGAAGCCTGATGTAGAAGGTATTGTTAGCGAAGTCACTTTTAAAAGTACTGAGCAACAATTACTAGTTTATCTCAAATGTTTGAAATGAGTTACCACTACTTATTCCTTATACAGTATAAAAAAAGCAGTAACTATACTAGTAATGCATATTACTTTTATGTTACTTTATATTAGTTTTCATTATTTGTTTGTGCAGATACAAATGTAAGTTTTCCTTTTCGACACAAATTCTGACAGAGCAAGGTTGGAATATCAGATAGATGTAAGCACAGGGTTTGTAATATTTGTGCCTGGTACTGGTAAAGTGTGCAAGAAATTGACCATGGAAAGACAACTGATGTCACGTAATACTAACTAAAAATATATTGCAGTAAATAGTTATTTTAGAGAAAGAGCTATAATGTTACAGTTACTCATTACATATTTGGAAGTAATCTATTACTAGTTACTAAAAAGTAATATTATTACATTAACTAGTTACTCCACAACATTGAAACAGGGTCTGGAACCATAAAAGTGAATAAGGCTTAGTTGGCAAAAGCAATTTGAGACATGAAAGGAGGAACGGCTCCAAAAAATGTCTGGGAGGCATCTGGTGTGAGACATATGGTAAGAAGTGCCAGTACTGGAAGTCAAAGGAAAGGATGGGTATGGCAGACAACAACGAACAGACAAGGAGGTATGAATCTGGGCTTCTTGTAGCACTGTATGTCAGTCAGACAAGAGTTGCTTTCAGTGGAGTTGTGGTGCTGGCAGTACAACAAATTGCAATATGAAAGAAAATCAAGTGCACTAACTCATGTTAAAATTAGCTTTATTATGCAATGGCATGGAAATTTCTGAGGATCTGATTGGTCAGCACTCCCCTGGACCAGTGATGCTTCCTGACAGTAACATTGCTGTGTTAAGTCCAGGCACACACACATGACCACCTCACAAAAAAAACAAACAAAAAAAAAAAACATTTGTAAGATCATTACTCATGTGCCCAGTGGCACAACAAATCCTATCCCCATCTCACACTCTCCATATGACCACTCCCTCCACAAGCCACACAGAATCCAACCAATTTCATAGAACTTAGGCATCACTGCTTCACCCTCACCAAACACCAATTTTGTCCCTCCCTTCTCCAGCCAAGGCAAATACCGTATTTTGGTATAGAAGTTAATTTAGTTAAAGAAACAGCCTCTGCATCTGACAGGTTTCATTATCCTTGATTCTGTGCAGCACGCGCTTGTTCCTTGGTGGCCATCCATTTCCCCAAAAGCCACTTGCAGTGGCTGTTTCAAAAATAACTAAAACTGCATTTCCAAGGTAAACAAACAGTTTGGGTAACTTACTTGATCATTCTGAGCGGTGTTGACTTACCGAGTGGAGTGGGAAACTGAAAGTCTCCACCTGACTCCTTTCACTGTCTTCATGTTTTCCATACAATGATGCTTGTTTAATGAGAAGCAAAAACATCGTCACCCAGTCCCAGGGAAGGCAGCAGGACAAGGTCAATTAGTTTTGAGACATGAGGAGAGGTTACCACACAAAGAGAAGTAGCATCTTCATCCAGTTTCAAGAAAGGCAGCAGGATTGGGTTGATTAATGTTGAATGGTGAGGAGAGGTTATCATAGAGAAGCCACTGTGTGTGTTTTGGGGGATGGAGTGTAAAACAAACCCACTGTATTAGCAGCAGCACTGGGCTAAACAATACAGCAGCACTATTTTTCTGTTTTATATGTGTACCAAGAAAAAACTGAGTAAAAAAATGTTTCAAACATATTTTTAATGTTTTTTTTTTCAATTTTACTACAAAGGAACCATTGTATAATAGTAATGAGGCACTGCAGAGATGTGTGTTATTGTGTAATAGTGTCACTTCTATGGTGTTAAATGCACTCAGCCTGTAGCCTTATGCTTCAACCACAGAATGCGTGACATTATTACTCAATAACACACAACTTGCCATGCCTTATTGCTTAAATAAAACATGTCCTGATTCAGGCATGCAGTAAAGCAGTGAAGGTCTCACAAGAATGGTAGTATTTCAGCTCTATCATTTAAACCGAGCAGCATTCTGGCCCTCAATTTAAATATCCAGAATGATTCTCTGCATGTGAGATGGAGATCCTCATTAGAGGTGGGTGAAGTGCTCCCACCTCATGTAGCACTTTGCATATTTTCCCACAATCCACGTAGTGCTATGCAATGCGAAGTGAATTACTTTGCCTCAAAATTAGGAATACGGAGTGTAGTCTTTCAATGGACTTCATGTCGCTTCACCTTGGTTTACTGCCATTTCCTTATTTTAAATGTAAAGTTCCATTGATTTGAATGAACTTTGCTTTGCTTAAAAACATAGAATTTGATGGCAGATAAGGACCGCTTGACCCACCCAGTCTGCCCATTTCCCTACCTAGTAGATAAGCAGCAGATCCTTGTTAACTAACAGCCTACTTTCTCCTACCCCCACCCCCTAGAATTGCCTCATGTCTGTCCCATGCATTCTTGAATTCCCCCACTGTTTTTAACTCCACAACCCTCCTCAGGAAGGCCATTCCATGCATCCACAACCCTCTTCGTGAAAAAATACTTCCTCACATTACCTCTGAGCCGTCCCCCCCTCTATCTTTAAATTGTGTCCCCTTGTTCTTGCAGACCACATTTTCTGAAAGATGCTACTCTCTTGGACTTTGTTGATTCCCTTGAGGTACTTGAAAGTTTCTATAATGTCCTCCCTCTCCCTCCTTTCCTCAAGGGTATATATATTAAGCTCCTTAAGTCTCTCTTCATAACTCTTCTGGTGCAGACGCTGCACCATTTTAGTTGTCCTCCTCTGGACTGCCTCCATCCTGTCTATGTCCTTGCAGAGATTGGGTCTCCAGAAATGCAAGTAGTACTCTAGATGCTTCACCTGTTTATTGCTATGTGAGGCAAATTCTGCATTGATTCATGGGACAGCAGGTCACATGGGCTTTATATTGTCTTGCACAGCCTCAGTTCTGCATAGTGTGTGTGTAGTGGAACACTGGAGATAGTTTGCTGTTAGAGCTCTGAGAATCAAACCATCAAGGAGGCAGTATAGCGCAGTGGTTTAAGGCTCTGAGCTACAAATCTGGAGACCTGGGTTTGAATCCCACAGCCCCCACTTGCATATACTGTGTGACCCCAGCAAGTCACTTAACTTCCCTGTGCTCCCAGGTTGCACCAGTAAACAAGCTTTCAGCTTAGTGTGTCTCAGCTGGTTAAACAATGGGGGGGGGGAGCACGTAAACAAATCACTTTTGATATACTTATTTTGGTCCAAATTTAGCACATTGACTGTAGGAAACTCCCCTGTGCTTAGGACATTGAGTGTTGATTGGTTTTCTGTGCATTTTGAAAGCTAATTTAGAACATTCAGACTGTGTACTGACAGACACTGTTGGTGTGCTTTGGGGAAGAGGCATATCTGTGGTGGAAGGAGATTCACATGAGAAATGTAGTCTTCCTGTTTTGTACTATGTGTCAGTATTTGAGTGTTTATGTACACACAGTAATACTTGGAAGTAATTTTTGATAATTATTTTCTGTTTGTTGTGGTGCAGTGCATATTTTCATTCTGTTTAAAAGAGTTGATTATATAGTGTACTGCACTGTTAAATTTTCTGTGCATTATCTATAGTGTGTGAGTATGTGTGCACGCCATCAAGTCAGACACAATTTATTGTACCACACAGTAATCACCGTACTCTTAATCAGTAATCCCTCTGCTGTACTTTTTACTGCTTCCTTCTGTCTAGATAGTGAAGTGCTCAGCTGGCCCGATGGTGCTGAGGGTTGAGGTGCTGGATGCCACACCTTGTGCTATGCCGGTGACCCGGGTTCAGGAATGAGCCCAGGTCATTGGGTGTTGGCAGGAGGACTAGGATTGAGCATCCACAGACTGCTCTCCTAGTTCTGGGGTGGGTTGGGGACATCCACCACGCTGTAACGATCTCTGAAGATGCCTGGAGGTACTACTAGCATTGGTGCAAAACGTGAGGGAACATGGCAAATGTTCGCATGCTGGGCCTCAATGTCATTGCATGTCCACATTCTAAGGGACTAAAAGAGGAGGAGGAAAATCATCTGGGTGTGACCATGCAGCCTGATGGCCACGCTCTGCGCTGCCCAGAGGACTTGTGAGAAGTCCCGTTGGGGAGGATCCTGGGGTTGTCCTCGCTGGGAGAGGCATGGCAAGGCCCTCCAGAAGGATGGCAAGATGGCCATCCCAGACCATCCTGGGTGCGGTTAGAACCACCCAGCTCTCCGGGCAGGCAGAGCCGGCAGATGGATGCCCCACACCGGAAGCGCCACAGCAGGTGGAAAAATACAGTTGATATAGATAGTGAACTGCTACTGCAGTGCTCCCTCCCCCAACCGGCAAAAAGTATAATTTATTTGTCCATTTTTTGATTGGTGTGACCACTGATTAAGGTGTTTTTGTGTCTGCACGGCTGCATCTCTTTATAGTGTGCAATCTGTATCTGTGTGTATGCATCTGTTTAGTGCCCAATCAGTATCTATAAGCCACAGTTGTTGTTTTTTGGCTTCCCATCCACCCCAAATTTCAGAAATCTCAATTTGTTGTGAATTTTCTGTGTAATCCCCAAAAATGCTACAAAGAGACATGCATGCAAAGATGCTTCTGGCCATGGCACTGCTGCCAGTGGCAAGAGTGGCCATGGGCATGGTAGTGTATACCGCAGAAGTGCATAGTTGATGTCAGTAAAGGGATTTCTGCAACTATGTTTTTCAAGGCACAGTCTTCAATCATGGTTGTAGATGCTGTTGTCCCTGCTTGTGGTAGTGAAGTTGCTGATGGCATAAGTATTTCCCCAAGTTCAACCCGTAACAATAAAGTTAACTGGTTTCCCAAATATTGTGGAGTCTAAAGCTTAATATGTATAACCACAAGGGGGGGAAGGGCATGACAGAAACTATCAAGTACCAAAAAGGAATCAACAACATACAAGAGGGTAGCATCTTTCAGAAAAACAGATGTGCATAAACAAGGAGGCAAAATTTGAAGATGGAGAGGGAGCAGATCGGGGCAACATCAGGAACTATTTTTTTCACAGAGAGGTTGGTGGGTGCAAGGACAAGCAAAAACGTATGATCAATGTTATGGTGTGAGAGCAGCAGTTGAAGCATGCCCATTATATGGAGTTGGTGCACCTCCATGCACTTCAACCACTGATCCACAATGTCAATCCGGTGGTTCACATGGTCCAACTCACTCCACATCAGGCCCAAATTGGCATGTGTGGCAGGTATTTGTGCAGGGTTGCCACTGTCACCTGCAGGTTGTGGAGTAGCCGCTTGCTCCATGCCCCCCCCTTGACACCAAATGCAGGTGGAGGCTGTAGTGCCACCCGTTGCCCAGCAGGACCGGCAAGTGCATTCCTGCCCTGTTTGGCAAGCTTGGCCTGCCAATCTGCATGATGGTGGTTGTATAGGTGGGTGTGCTGCCAACCTGTAGCCAGATGACTTCCCTTGGGGCCACATCGCACCACCTCACCACACAGATTGCACTTCACTACACTGGTGTCCGCAGGCAGTGTAATGAAGAACCCCCCACACTAATGAGCTGTAGGGAGGACTGAGCACAGGCAGGGGGCCTAAATGTTGTTGCTGACTGCTGCTGGTGCTCAGTTGGGGCTGGGGATGGGGAAACCTGCTGCTGCTGCAGCTGTGGCTGCTGTGGTTCCTCCCTCACTTCCTACTGAGCCACTGGTGCAAGGGCCATGGCAGGTGGTGGCACTGGTGGGGGATACTGCAAGGTGATACCAGAGGTGGTGCTTCCATTGTACCACTACCTCTTGCTTCAGGGAGGGGACCACTATCCCAGAAGGTGCTCCAGCTCTAATCCAGGGTTTACATTTTTTGCTGTCTCTCTGTCTCCTGTCAAATCTGGGTTTATAGTTATTACTATCTCTCTGTCTCCTCTCAAACAAAACTCTTTCTCCCACACTAGGTAAGGCAAAAGTGAAAGTCTTTCACACTCTTGCATGATTAACTTTCTGCCTGAAGTATGTGTCTTATAGACTGTGAGCCATGTGATCTGTGTGCTGTTACAATGCTCACTCACTCACTCACTCACTCTGCCTTTAAGAGAAAATAAAGTGAAATAAAGTGGAATCATTATAACATGAAGTCATTATGACATGAAGTGGTGAAGCACTGCATTTCAATGGGCACTTTGTGTAACTATATGTCGAGGCAGAGTGGGACACTTCACCTCTGCTACACTAGCAAAGTTATATTTTGCTGCACCTCTAGTCCTCATCCCCAACCCATGGGATGACCCTCACTTTTTTGATGACTACAAGATTCCAATTGTGTGGGTCTGGATAGTGAGGGTTCAGTAAGTATCCAACAGTCACATAATCCATGTTATGGTTAAGCGTCTTTCTGAAGGGCCAAAACACTGTCACTTGCAAAGGCTTAACAAAGGGCTCATGAGTATTCAGCTGAGCAAGCAGTTGCAGAGTTTTCTTTCAGCCTAAACTTAACAAGCATTTGTCCATGCCGAACGTTCGCTTGCATGTATTTGCAGTGGTGTTTGGCACGTATGGTGCTTCACCCTAATGCCCTGTGCGATTGCTGGTATTTGCACAATAAATTTTCAGCATGACATTTTGTTACTCCCATTGTGCGCTACATAGGCGTAAACACGTTTTGGGCAGGATGTGAAAAATGACAGCTGTACTGCTCATAAGGAAGTGTGGTAAAATGGCAATGTTGAAAATCTGGAGTGGAAATATTGAAAATTCGCAAACCTACGAGCGTGCATGGGAACTGTGCAATGCACACTCGTAAAACAGTCATTGTTAGGAATTTTTTCACCAAATTTTCAACATTGGCAATTTAAAACCTCTGCTAATGAACAGTGTCACTGTAATTGTCTTACTGTGTCCCATACACTGATTTTGCACACCGACTGCACCATTGTGCACTACATGGGCGGAAACACGTTTTGGGCAGGATGTGAAAAATGACAGCTGTACTGCTCATAAGGAGGTGTAGTAAAATGGCAATGTTGAAAATCTGGAGTGAAAATATTGAAAATTCGCAAACTTACGAGCGTGCGTAGGAACTGCACAACGCATGGCCGTAAAACAGTTATTTTTAGGAATTTGTTCACCAAATTTTCAACATAGCCATTTTAAGATCTCTGCTCATGAACAGTGACACTGTGATTTTCTTAATTTGTCCCATACACTGAGTTCGCATGGCGACGGTGCCATTATGCGCTACATGGGTGGAAACACGTTTTGGGCAAGATGTGAAAAATGACAGTTGCACTGCTCATGAGGAGGTGTGGTAAAATGGCAATGTTGAAAATCTGGAGTGAAAATATTGAAAATTCGCAAACTTACGAGCGTGCGTAGGAACTGCACAATGAACACTCGTAAAACAGTCATTTTTAGGAATTTTTTCACCAAATTTTCAACACAGCCATTTTAAGATCTCTGCTCATGAACAGTGTCACTGTGATTTTCTTAATGTGTCCCATACATTGAGTTCGCACACTGACTGCCATTGTGCGCTACATGGGCGAAAACACATTTTGGGCAGGATGTGAAAAATGACAGCTGTACTGCTCATGAGGAGGTGTGGTAAAATGCCAATGTTGAAAATCTGGGTGGAAATATTAAGTCGCCAAACCTACGAGGCGTGCGTGGGGCTGTGCAGCACGCTCGTAAGCAGTTATTTGTGGAATTTTTCACCAAATTTCAACATAGCCATTTTAAGATCTCTGCTCATGAACAGTGACACTGTGATTTTCATAATGTGTCCCATACACTGAGTTCACACACCAAATGTGCCATTGTGCGCTACATGAGCGGAAACACGTTTTGGGCAAGATGTGAAAAATGACAGCTGCACTGCTCATAAGGAAGTGTGGTAAAATGGCAACGCTGAAAATCTGGAGTGAAAATATTGGAAATTCGCAAACTTATGAGCGCGCATAGGAACTGCACAACGCACACTCGTAAAACAGTTATTTTGTAGGAATTTTTTCACCAAATTTTCAACATAGCCATTTTAAGATCACTGCTCATGAAGAGTGACACTGTGATTTTCTTAATGTGTCCTATACACTGAGTCCGCATACTGACTGTGCCATTGTGCACTACATGGGCGGAAACACGTTTTGGGCAAGATGTGAAAAATTACAGTTGCACTGCTCATGAGGAGGTGTGGTAATGGCAATGTTGAAAATCTGGGGTGAAAAATATTGAAAATTGCAGAACTACAAGCCACAGGAACTTTCACAATGAACACTAGTAAAACAGTCATTTTAGGAATTTTTCACCAAATTTTCAACACAGCCATTTTAAGATCTCTGCTCATGAACAGTGTCACTGTGATTTTCTTAATGTGTCCCATACATTGAGTTCGCACACTGACTGCGCCATTGTGCGCTACATGGGCAAAAACACATTTTGGGCAGGATGTGAAAAATGACAGCTGTACTGCTCATGAGGAGGTGTGGTAAAATGCCAATGTTGAAAATCTGGAGTGGAAATATTAAAAATTCGCAAACCTACGAACGTGCGTGGGAACTGTGTAACGCTTAAACAAATAAAACAGTTATTGTAGGAATTTTTCACCAAATTTTCAACATAGCCATTTTAAGATCTCTGCTCATGAACAGCAACACTGTGATTTTCTTAATGTGTCCCATACACTGAGTTCACACCGACTGTGCCATTGTGCGCTACATGAGGCAGAAACACGTTTTGGGCAAGATGTGAAAAATGACAGCTGCACTGCTCATAAGGAAGTGTGGTAAAATGGCAATGTTGAAAATCTGGAGTGAAAATATTGGAAATTCGAAAACTTAGGAGCGCGCATAGCAACTGCACAACGCACCGTAAAACAGTTATTTGTAGGAATTTTTTCACCAAATTTTCAACATAGCCATTTTAAGATCTCTGCTAATGAGCAGTGTCACTGTGATTTTCTTACTGTGTCCCATACATTGATTTAGCACACCGGCCAGTAGCCATTGTAGCACTCATGAGGCGAGGAAACGCGTTTTGGGCAAGATGTGAAAATGACAGCTGCACTGCTCATAAGGAAGTGTAAAATGGCAAAGCTGGAAAATCTGGAGGAAATATTGAAATCCGCAAACTTATGAGCCGCCAAAGATAGGAACTGCAATAACGCACACTCGTAAAACAGTTATTTTGTAGGAATTTTTTCACCAAATTTTCAACATAGCCATTTAAGATCACTGCTCATGAATAGTGACACTGTGATTTTCTTAATGTGTCCTATACACTGAGTCCGAGATACTGACTGTGCCATTGTGCACTACATGGGCGGAAACACGCTTTGGGCAAGATGTGAAAATGACAGTTGCATTGCTCATGAGGAGGTGTGGTAAAATGGCAATGTTGAAAATCTGGGGTGAAAATATTGAAAATTCGAAAACTTACAAGCGTGCATAGGAACTGCACAATGAACACTCGTAAAACAGTCATTTTTAGGAATTTTTTCACCAAATTTTCAACACAGCCATTTTAAGATCTCTGCTCATGAACAGTGTCACTGTGATTTTCTTACTGTGTCCCATACATTGATTTCGCACACCGACTGCGCCATTGTGCACTACATGGGCGGAAAAATGTTTTGAGCAGGATGTGAAAAATGACAGCTGTACTGCTCATAAGGAGGTGTGGTAAAATGGCAATGTTGAAACTCTGGGGTGAAAATATTGAAAATTCGCAAACTTATGAGCGTGTGTAGGAACTGCACAATGAACTCTCGTAAAACAGTCATTTTTAGGAATTTTTTCACCAAATTTTCAACACAGCCATTTTAAGATCTCTGCTCATGAACAGTGTCACTGTGATTTTCTTAATGTGTCCCATACATTGAGTTCGCTTTACTATTTCACGCCATTATGCGCTACATGAGCAAAAACACATTTTGGGCAGGATGTGAAAAATGACAGCTGTACTGCTCATGAGGAGGTGTGGTAAAATGCCAATGTTGAAAATCTGGAGTGGAAATATTAAAATTCGCAAACCCTGACGTCGCATGGGAACTGTGCAATGCACGCCTGTAAAACAGTTTTGTAGGAATTTTTCACCAAATTTTCAACATAGCCATTTTAAGATTCTGCTCATGAACAGTGACACTGTGATTTTCATAATGTGTCCCATACACTGAGTTCACACACCAAATGTGCCATTGTGCGCTACATGGGCGGAAACACGTTTTGGGCAAGATGTGAAAAATGACAGCTGCACTGCTAATAAGGAAGTGTGGTAAAATGGCAACGCTGAAAATCTGGAGTGAAAATATTGGAAATTCACAAACTTATGAGTGCGCATAGGAACTGCACAACGCACACTCGTAAAACAGTTATTTTGTAGGAATTTTTTCACCAAATTTTCAACATAGCCATTTTAAGATCACTGCTCATGAAGAGTGACACTGTGATTTTCTTAATGTGTCCTATACACTGAGTCCGCATACTGACTGTGCCATTGTGCACTACATGGGCGGAAACACGTTTTGGGCAAGATGTGAAAAATTACAGTTGCACTGCTCATGAGGAGGTGTGGTAAAATGGCAATGTTGAAAATCTGGGGTGAAAATATTGAAAATTCGCAAACTTACAAGCGTGCATAGGAACTGCACAATGAACACTCGTAAAACAGTCATTTTTAGGAATTTTTTCACCAAATTTTCAACACAGCCATTTTAAGATCTCTGCTCATGAACAGTGTCACTGTGATTTTCTTAATGTGTCCCATACATTGAGTTTGCACACTGACTGCGCCATGGTGCGCTACATGGGCAAAAACACATTTTGGGCAGGATGTGAAAAATGACAGCTGTACTGCTCATGAGGAGGTGTGGTAAAATGCCAATGTTGAAAATCTGGAGTTGAAATATTAAAAATTCGCAAACCTACGAGAGTGCGTGGGAACTGTGCAATGCACGCTCGTAAAACAGTTTTGTAGGAATTTTTTCACCAAATTTTCAACATAGCCATTTTAAGATCTCTGCTCATGAACAGTGACACTGTGATTTTCATAATGTGTCCCATACACTGAGTTCGCACACCGACTGTGCCATTGTGCGCTACATGAGGCAGGAAACACGTTTTGGGCAAGATGTGAAAAATGACAGCTGCACTGCTCATAAGGAGGTGTGGTAAAATGGCAATGTTGAAAATCTGGAGTGAAAATATTGGAAATTCCGTAAACTTATAGTAGCATAGGAACTGCACAACGCACACTCAGTAAAACAGTTATTTGTAGAATTTTTCACCAAATTTTCAACATAGCCATTTTAAGATCTCTACTAATGAACAGTGTCACTGTGATTTTCTTACTGTGTCCCATACATTGATTTCGCACACCGACTGCGCCATTGTGCACTACATGGGCGGAAACACGTTTTGAGCAGGATGTGAAAAATGACAGCTGTACTGCTCATAAGGAGGTGTGGTAAAATGGCAATGTTGAAAATCTGGAGTGAAAATATTGGAAATTCGCAAACTTACAAGCATGCGTAGGAACTGCACAATGCACGCTCCTAAAACAGTTATTTGTATGAATTTTTTCACCAAATTTTCAACATAGCCATTTTAAGATCACTGCTCATGAACAGTGACACTGTGATTTTCTTAATGTGTCCTACACACTGAGTCCGCACACCAACTGCGCCATTGTGCGCTACATGGGCAAAAACACATTTTAGGCAGGATGTGAAAAATGACAGCTGTACTGCTCATGAGGAGGTGTGGTAAAATGCCAATGTTGAAAATCTGGAGTGGAAATATTGAAAATTCACAAACCTACGAGCGTGCGTGGGAACTGTGCAATGCACGCTCGTAAAACAGTTTTGTAGGAATTTTTTCACCAAATTTTCAACATAGCCATTTTAAGATCTCTGCTCATGAACAGTGACACTGTGATTTTCATAATGTGTCCCATACACTGAGTTCACACACCAAATGTGCCATTGTGCGCTACATGGGCGGAAACATGTTTTGGGCAAGATGTGAAAAATGACAGCTGCACTGCTCATAAGGAAGTGTGGTAAAATGGCAACGCTGAAAATCTGGAGTGAAAATATTGGAAATTCGCAAACTTATGAGCGCGCATAGGAACTGCACAACGCACACTCGTAAAACAGTCATTTTTAGGAATTTTTTCACCAAATTTTCAACACAGCCATTTTAAGATCTCTGCTCATGAACAGTGTCACTGTGATTTTCTTACTGTGTCCCATACATTGATTTCGCACACCGACTGCGCCATTGTGCACTACATGGGCGGAAAAACGTTTTGAGCAGGATGTGAAAAATGACAGCTGTACTGCTCTTAAGGAGGTGTGGTAAAATGGCCATGTTGAAAATCTGGAGTGAAAATATTGGAAATTCTCAAACTTAAGAGCGTGCGTAGGAACTGCACAATGCACGCTCCTAAAACAGTTATTTGTATGAATTTTTTCACCAAATTTTCAACATAGCCATTTTAAGATCACTGCTCATGAACAGTGACACTGTGATTTTCTTAATGTGTCCTACACACTGAGTCCACACAACCAACTCATTGTAAGCTACATGAGCAAAAACACATTTTGGGCAGGATGTGAAAAATGACAGCTGTACTGCTCATGAGGAGGTGTGGTAAAATGCCAATGTTAAAAATCAGGATGGAAATATTGAAAATTCGCAAACCTACGAGCGTGCGTGTGAACTGTGCAACGCATGCTCGTAAAACAGTTATTTGTAGGAATTTTTTCACCAAATTTTCAACATAGCCATTTTAAGATCTCTGCTCATGAACAGCAACACTGTGATTTTCTTAATGTGTCCCATACACTGAGTTTACACACCGACTGTGCCATTGTGTGCTACATGGGCAGAAACACGTTTTGGACAAGATGTGAAAAATGACAGCTGCACTGCTCATAAGGAAGTGTGGTAAAATGGCAATGTTGAAAATCTGGCGTGAAAATATTGGAATTCGCAAACTTATGAGCGCGCATAGGAACTGCACAACGCACGCTCGTAAAACAGTTATTTGTAGGAATTTTTTCACCAAATTTTCAACATAGCCTTTTTAAGATCTCTGCTAATGAGCAGTGTCACTGTGATTTTCTTACTGTGTCCCATACATTGATTTCGCACACCGACTGCGCCATTGTGCACTACATGGGCGGAAACACGTTTTGAGCAGAATGTGAAAAATGACAGCTGTACTGCTCATAAGGAGGTGTGGTAAAATGGCAATGTTGAAAATCTGGAGTGAAAATATTTGAAATTCGCAAACTTACGAGCGTGCATAGGAACTGCACAATGCACGCTCCTAAAACAGTTATTTGTAGGAATTTTTTCACCAAATTTTCAACATAGCCATTTTAAGATCTCTGCTCATGAACAGTGACACTGTGATTTTCTTAATGTGTCCTATACACTGAGTCCGCACACCGACTGTGCCATTGTGCGCTACATGGGCGGAAACACGTTTTGGGCAAGATGTAAAAAATGACAGCTGCACTGCTCGTAAGGAGGTGTGGTAAAATGGCAGTGTTGAAAATGTGGAGTGAAAATATTGAAAATTCGCAAACTTATGAGTGTGCATAGGAGCTGCGCAATGAACACTCGTAAAACAGTCATTTTTAGGAATTTTTACACCAAATCTTCAACATAGGGTTTAGGACTCCTTCTCATGAATGATGTCACTGTCATGGTGTTATTCAGGCCCAAAGGGTGATTTCACACAGTGACTGCACAGTGACTGTGAAATCACCCTTCAGGCCGAATAACGCCATGACAGTGACATCATTCATGAGAAGGGGTCCCAAAAACCCCATGTTGAAAATTTGGTGCAAAAATTCCAAAAAATGCCTGAGGTATGCAATAAAGTTGAAAACCCCTTATCTAGCTCCATATACAGCTTGACCAGATTTCCTCAGTTCGCGGTCGGCTTTGAAGAGTGCAGACATGTTCCCAGTCCACCAAGACTCGCTACCGAGCTCTGGAGGTAAGTATGGGGTGAGTGGGGGTGTGGGGAGGCTGGGTGCACAGTGGGTGGGTGCGGGTTGTGAGAGGGGGGACTGGGAGAAGCGCCATGGGACTGTTTTTGATTTACAGGGTTTAAAAAAAAGACTACGTGGGATGTTTGCCACACTGGGGGGGGCTCCCAGTGTGGCAGAAGGATGGCTTGGCGGGGCCGTGGAGCCGACGGGGGATTGGGCACCCTGTCAGCAAACAATGCAGGATGTTTGCCATGCTGGAGTGGGCTCCCAGTGTGGCACCAAAGCTTTGGGGGGGTGGCGTGACGCGGGCAGTGTGATTCGGTGCTCTGTATGACAGTGGTGGTTTTCTTTGAAGCGAAGACCACCGCTGTCATACACAGCACCCACACTCATTGATGCAGGACCACCACGCCTACTCAATGGAGCACTGTATTGCAAGGGAGAGGCACACCTCCAAAGTATGCTACTCTCCCAAAATGTTCCTTGTGCCTGTTTGCAAACAAACATAAAAATGACTGGATTGAGGGGATAGCCCCACAGGAAGCAGGAACAGGGAGGCACTAGGCTATCTGTAGCCCAGAATGACTAAGGACTACAAACACTCACTGACCAATCCTTACTAAATATTTTGGGGAGATTAAGGGTGGAACAGAGCCCACTTTTAGGATTTAAACCCAGTTATTTGAAATAAAAGTTATTTTTTAAACTTCTCAGCAGAACTGGAGTGACATCACTTCTGGTCTACTGAGGATAAAAGCACGCCAAGAGAGCAAGCGCGAGCTCAAGCAGGTGAGCATGCAGCAACATGACACATGTGCAGAGATAAATGCGCCAGCACATGTCTTGCATGTCCTGCAGGTACTGAGGGTACAAGGGCAGGACACTAATTGCTGTAAACTGATTCTAAATACAAAGGTAGAGGAATCTCCATAAGTGACTTCTATTTACCATAAAGTACATAGTACTAAATTGCCTGCCAGAAAGTGACCGTGGATATGAAAAATATAGATCACCGTCTAGTAACCCTGTGTCAATAAGGGACTCTGATGAAGTGTAATATATGTGGCATGTTTACTAAAACTAATGAGACAGATTAATAGTTAACTTTGCACAAATTGTAAGGATAAAGAAAACTGGTAGAAAAGCTCAGAATATTAGAATGTATTGATACTGAGAGCTTAGGGAATCAGGCTGATGCCTCTCAGTCTACAAGAAAGAGCATTGAAAAGCATACTCAAATAGATGACAGGGACTACAGCAACAAAACCTCTGGTAAGGATTCTGATCCAAACATTTGGGCTACCATATCAAAAGGTCACCATAGAAAGAGGAGAAGAGCGCTCAGGGCTACAGAGGTGGTCTTGTTTGATAAATAGTCACCCACTAAGCACTACCCCCAAAACTAACACAGATAACCTGCCTAACACTGAAAGTACTGATACCAAGATACTGATTATAGGGGATTCTATATTAAGGAAAACAGCTAGTATTCTAATGAATAAACATAACACAATTGTAAACTGTCTTCCAGGGGCTTGAGTGGGAGACATTAAAGCCCCTCTTACCTAAACTTCTAGTTAAAACAGCAAAATCCCAGGTAGTGGTTATGCTTGTGAGTAGTAACTACATTGAGTGGGACCATGAAAAGGATATAGTGGAATAAGTACTTGACTGTGCAGATGAAATAACTGCAAAGGGGCAAACACTTATACTATCAGGGATATTACCAGACATTGGATGCAACCCACCAAAAAATCATTTTATACAAAGGGAAAGCAGCAGGATAATAAATGGGTGTTGTACTAGAGGCATAACCTACATTGATACTTGGGTCACATTTCTGAATAGTAGCAAAATGTACAAGAAAAATGGACTTCACCTGATTGCCACTGCCACTCAGACTTTGGCAACAATGATAAAAGAGGCACTAACCAAACATTTAAACTAGGCACAGGGGGTTGGGAGGGTCCATGGAAAATAACAACCTAAAGAGAAATATTAAAGCCAACCGTGCTTACAGAAATAAAATTCACTGTATACTGATGAATGCAAGAAGTCTAAACAATAAAAAAGGTGAACTGGAGGCAATTATAAACAGCAGGGCAAATGTTACCATGGCCTTCATCACAGACACCTGGTGGTCTGAGTGTAATGAGTGGGGAAGGGACATACCAAGTTGGACAGGGATGACAAAATGGGAGGGGGGGAGTGCAGCATATGTATCTAACTCCCTAAAATTAACTAACATAACTGACAGGGTTAAACAAGGCAAAATGGGCCTTGAATCCATTTGGATCAGAATAGATATGGGAAGAAATGAACGCATTATAGTAGGGGTATGTTACAGGCCTCCACAGGCTTCAGTAGAACTATCTAAACAAATAAATCTGAAAATTAGCAAAGCATGCAAACTTGGGAAGGTATTATTTGTGGGTGACTTAAACTACGGTGACATAAGATGGGTAAATCAAGAGGTGATCCAACCACAAATTATTGCATTCCTGGAGCTTATCAATGAACTGGATTTGACAAAAAGTGTAAATACTCTGACTAGGGGAAATAAGATACTGGATGTAGTCATGATAACTAAGGAGATCAATATCACATCTTGTCAAACTATTGCCCCACTAGGACTCAATGATCATAACAGGATCATCTTCTCATTTAAACAGCATATTCCAACTAATAAGGATACAGGGAAATCTATAATCTAAATTCTGCTGATAATACTAACATATTAGGAAACCTGGAAGAGATAAGCTGAAATAGTATCTTGGAAAATAAACCAGTAGAGGACATCTGGAACACTTTCAAACATAAAATCTTTACTGCATGTAATAAGCACATAACAAAGCGTTTGTGTATAACAATAAGGGAAAAAAGCCAAGATGGCTCTAACTAAATTATTGGGGAAAAAAATAGCTGTTTAACATAAGTAAAAACACAGGAGACCCAGAATCTTGGGCCAGTTATAAGAAAATACAAGACAAATGCAAGTTCATGATAAGAAAGAATAAACAAAGATTAGAAGTAAAACTAGCAGCTTCAGCCAAGAGAGATAACATGCAGCAATTTTATAGTTATGTGAACTCTCTTAAGAAAATGAACAATTAACTGTGCTCTTTTAAAGAAGGGAATGAGGTGATCACAGAATCAGTAAAAGTAGCAAACATTTTTAACTCCTACTTTAGTACAGTTTTCTCAAAAGAATTTCAAGGACAAGTAGATATCAGTCTCAACATGGAATGTAATATGGAGATAACAGTGGATGCAGTGGTGAATAAAATAAAATCTCTAAAAATACAAACTCAGCAGGACCGGATTATATTTAAAATAGTCTACTTAAACTATTCTCCCTTAATTAGAAAAAATTGTGAACACCCAGCTGAGAGCTTTCCTAGGAAACACAAACTTTTAAAACTCTATACAGTCAGGTTTCCAAGCTAACCATAGTACGATTACGGCACTGGCTAAGGTAACAAATGACTGGTAGTATGATCTAGATAAAAAAAAGTTTGCCTGTGCTGTTTTCCTAGGCATTCGACACTGTCGACCATTGTCTGCTTCTTTTTTCGTTAAAAGCTTTAGGTCTAGACACTACCTCACTGGACTGGTTTCATGATTATCTAACGGACAGGCACCAGCAGGTCAAGGCAGAAGGAGAGCTTTCGCCACTTAAACAGTTAATAAGAGGTGTCCCACAGGGCTCCATCCTGGGACCACTCTTATTCACTATATATATTAACAGCATAGATATCGGCATCAAGGAGGCCAACATACACCTGTTTGCAGATGATACAGTACTCTACCTAAGCTGGACATCACCTGAAGCTGCCTGTGAAGACTTGCAATTTGATTTTAATATCTTGCAATACTAGCTTCTTAGCAAAAAACTGCTCCTCAATGCCAAGAAAACAAAGGCAATGCTACTTTCACCTAGCATACCCTGCTATTACTGGTACCCTACCCCTTATTACTACCTTATTAGGTGAAAATTTGGAGTTTGTAATGAAGTTCAAATACATGGGTGTCTGGCTAGACTGCAAACTCTCCTTTATGGAACACTTGGAGGATCTACTGAAAAAACTGAGGCAGAGGCTTGGTCTCTTCTATTGGATAAACTGCCTTCTAACCACAGAGGCAAAAAGGCAGCTAGTCCAGTCCACATTCATCTCCTTAAGTGACTACACCGATTTCATTTGTAGCCAATGTAACACATCATATCTGGGAAAACTAGACGTACTATACCACAGAGCATTGTGATTCATTACTGGTCTCCCCTTCTCCACTCAGCAGTGCTCCTTATATGCTGCAGTGAGGTGGACCTCCCTACAATACAGACACAATAGAAAATGCCACTGTATAGACATTCAGAGCTGTTACCGGTAAATTACCACAGTATATTATTGATTTACAGCCTCTAAGCAGGTTCCGAAACTATGCCCTAAGAGCTGCTCTCTAAATTTCTTTGAAGATTCCCAGGGCCTACCCGTGCTTTGGGAGAGCTGCCATAGGCTTCTCACTGCCGACTCTCTGGAATAAGTTGCAGAAATCCTTGAAACTAAGGTCCTCGGTTAGTCTTGCAGTGTTCAAGACCTTGTATGCTTAAATGGTCACAGAAGTATGCCACTGTTTCCATCGTCTCTAACTGCTCCCTATCTACGTGCTATCACCCTCTGCACTTTTCTTTGCCCACTACAAACATTACCAATTAGGAACCTTGTATCTTATTCTTACTCTGCCTCTTCTTCCATCTCCCTAACCCACTAATATACCTGAGTTTGCACTCCCTACATCATTCCCACCCATGCCCCCTTCACTCCCTTAACCCTTGATACCTACGCTTTGTGTGAGGTTTCTGTTAATTTTGATACTGCATCCTCCTCTCTTTATATAGCTCCCTTACCAATATCCTCTTTTCTTTTCCTGAATAATGACATGTATATAGTTAGAAATATTATATTACATGCTCAAATATTACACTGCTTGTCTTATTGTTACATAGCTTGTTTTTATTATGTATACACATGTTTTGTCTTCTTGCCTGTACATAAATGCATTGTATCTTGACCTTGTGTGATGCAGGTCCACTATGTAAGTGAGCTTGCTCAACTGTGTTCGCCTGGATAAATAAAGATTTGATTGATTGATTGATTGATTGATATTGCTACCCCACTAACACTGATATTCAAAAAATCATTTGTACACTGTGAAGTACCAGAGGATTAATTGGCAGCTAATGTGGTGCCCATTCATAAGAAGGGTAACAGGACGGACCACATTAATTACAGACCCATTTGTTTGACCTCAGTTCCAGGGAAGTTAATGAAATCTATAATAAAAGATGTAGTAAACACTCATCTAGTGGAAACCAGCCAGGGGGACTATAAACAGAATGGGTTTGTGGCGGGAAGGTCATGTGTGACTAATATGTTGTTTTTATGAAAAGATTTCAGCAGCACTGCATAGAGGGGAAGCTGTGGATTGCATTTATCTTGATTTTACAAAGGCATTTGGCAACATCCCTCATTTGGAAATCATGCACAGTTTAAAATAAATTAATTTGGATCATAGAGTGGTCAGCTGAATTGGCAGCTGGCTGGGGGATAGATCGCAGAGGAAATGCATAAATGGATACTACTCTACCACAATTCCAGTGATGAGCAGGGTCCCCCAGGGATCAGTCCTGGGTCCTGTACTCTTTAGAATCTTCATGGACAGGGTGGATAAAAGGGGTAGAACACTGGATAAATAAATATGCGGATGACACTAAACTGGTAGGCTTAGTAACTGGTGCTAGGGGGGCTCTTACAGTGCAAGCAGACCTGAACAACATCTATAACTGGGCAACAACTAGGTGCATGAGTTTTAACATAGATAAATGTTGTGTAATCCACCTGAGCAGGCAAAATGTGAAGCAAAATACGTAATAAACGGATTATCTTTGTGTAAATCTGAAGAAGAAATGGACTTGGGTATATTAATAGACCACAAATGCATGTACCAATCTAACTGTAATAAGAAAATCATAAAAGTACAGCAAGTACTTTGGAACATAGAGAAATTTCAGGAGTTGGAGTCAGAGGGTGATTATGCCACTGTATAGGGAGTGTGTTAGACCGATACTGGATTATGGGGCTCCAGTGTGGGGACCCATCACTAAGAGAGGAGTGGCTAACATCGAAAGGATACAGAGACAACACAATAAAATGATATTAACTTAAAAAATTTACCATATGAACAGCATTTGGCAAAAATGCTGCTGATGTCACTGCAGACAAGAAGGGTTACAGGAGACTTATTATTATGTTATGATGTAATGCAGGATGATTGCATATGAAACAAGCTAAACCTCCAATTCAAAAATGATAAGATGGGCAACAGGGGCCACCTGCTCTAGCTACGCCAGATTAAATTCAACACTAATAGGAGAAAGGCTTTTTTCTCAGAGAGAGTGGTGGCCCCATGGTATGAGTTACAAGATGATATTATTTGTCCTCAAAATAAGGCCCAGTTTAAAAAACAACTAGATTCTTACATCTTGAAAGGGCATGTACTAACCTATCACAGGTAAATGGACAGGAGCGGTAATGGGCTTCTACTGGCCTTCTTTGCTCCTAAACTCTTAGAATGAATCTTAGTATGATTGCTCTCATATAATATACCACCCTTTCCCTTGGATTCTGCTTTGTTCTACCTACATAGCAGGCTCTTCAGAAACAGTTTTCAAGATATATAACATATGTTGAATCACAGTTGATTAATCTTTTTATGAGAAGCCTCACCGTGACTTGGGTTAACAAATGTCTGTGTTCTGCTAATGACATTGCAGTACTTGCAACAGTGACACTTGCCACAACCAGCTAGGAAAGTTGGCACCCATGTTGCATGTCTCTGTGTTGCTCCCCCCCTTTTCTGGATAAGAAATTGTTTAGAGGATAGGAGACAGAATTCACTCTGAGGATGCGAGGGTGACCAGTGGGGTGCCTCAGGGGTCAGTGCTTTGGCTGTTCCTATTCAATGTCTTTATAAGTTACACTGCAGAGGAGCTTGAAGAAAAGATCTGTCTCTTTGCAGATGACACCATTATCTGCAAGAGGGTAAACACTCAAAGGGTGGGGTTGGAAAAGATGAGCAGAAACTTGAGAAAGGCAGTAGGAGGGGCTAGTGGGATGCTAGGGTTACATGCGGGTTACCACCAGCAGAAAGAGGGAGGTTGTGTTGCCTCTATATAGATAATTGCTAATACCCCCCACCTAGAGTACTGTGCCCAGTTCTGGAGACCACATCTCTTGAAGGACATAGACAGACTGAAGGCAGTCCAGAGGAGGGCAATTAAAATGATGCAGAGTCTGCATCTAAAGCCCTATGAAGAGGGGAGCTTCTGAGAAATTTAGATGACTGCATGCTAGTTGCTGCGCTCCACTATAGAATTGTGTTTGGTGCTGAATTTAAAATTAATGGCTTCATTTACAAGCGCTAAGGTAGCTAAAGAAGCTGCCAAAGGCAAAGTAGCTGTAACCTGAGAAATTTCTTACCCCGTAACAAGGGAAAGCAAATCTGATGTGAAGGGTTGTTGAAGCTCCCAGTTCAGGAGGAGTAATCGCTTCCCTGGTAACTGGGCATCCTGACCAGAGAACAAAGCCAAAACAGTTCACAAATCCCTCACTGCAATCAATATAGAATTCAGTTTATGAATTTTAGCAAGAGATGTGAACATCCTTAAGTAACTGAACATTATCTTGGGGAGCATATCAAACCTCTGTCAACAGACTGAAGAGATGATTTCTATAGTGGAGTAGTGGATATAGGCTGCAGACAAAGCAGCGGAAAAAATTTCAATCTGAGTCTTGACCTCAGAGAGTGCTTTAAATGCAGTTCTACATGAGCAACTTGCAGCAAAGAGTAAAACAGAAAGAACAGAAAATACCCTACTTCTATAAAATCTGCATATTATCGGCCTCTCAGCTGACACTGCTTTCTCGGACTTGAAGGTTTATATCGAAAACCTGCTAAATGTCATGATGTCCTTAAATCAGCCTATGGTGGTAGATTCAGTTTTTCAACCACAATCAAGGGTGGAGCAACAAGGAAGTAAACCAGCTGCACAATACGTAATTTGCACATTTCTGACAATTTCAGACAGAAATAGTTTCCAACTTTATCAGCCAGCAAAAATAATGACTTGTGTATGAAAGGACTAAGTTGCATTTCTACCCAGATTTCTCAAGGATCACACAGTGCTGGAAGAAAAGATTTCTGAATATTAAATCAGAGTTCATAGAGGCTGGAATACCAGCAGTTTTGCATACTCCGGTGAAACTAAGGATTATGTTCCAGGGGAAAGTCTATTATTTCCATGATGTGGACAAAGCTAAAGAGTTTTATGACAAGAATGTAGGATTCTAGATGGACATTGGTTCAGATTTGGAAGAGGCAGATGAAACCCACTACATGCCAGTGGCTACATAAATGCTCTCAAAAGAGTGGATCACTTCTCCTCTAAGTTAATTTTTTTTTCAGCTTTAAACATTTTTTTCTTTCTTTATGGTGCATGGGGCTTGTTTTGGTTTAAGGGTTTACTGTAAAATAAAGTGATTTGGAATGGGTGTTAATGCTTGGAGCTAACAACTGTTTCAACATATTAGAAATAATGAAAATAGAACTATACAAGTTAACTTAAGTTAATATTATTGGATCCCTCAAAAATAAGAAAAATGTTTATGCTTTCTAGAATGAATTTTATTTAATGTTTTGAGATGAAGTATTGTTTATGCTTATATTTTGTGAAACGAAAATATATCTCTGAATAAAAATAAAGCATATAAAAAAAAGCCCTATGAAGAGAGATTAAGGGACCTTGTTATGTACACACTGAAACAAAGCAAAGGAGTGGTATGATAGAGACCTTTAAATAAATCACAGGGGTAAATAAGGCACAGGAGGGAAGTATTTTTCGGAAGACAATGTGCTCAAAAACAAGGGGACATGCTATGAAGCTGGAGTAGGATAGATTCAGGAGAGAGTTGAGGAAGTACTTCTTCACAGAAAGAGTGAAGGATTACTGGAACAGCCATCCAATGGAAGTGTGGGGGGGGGAATAGTGGTGGGGTTCAGGAATGCATTGGATAAGCACAAGGAATCATAATAGAAAGGAAGAGTAAGGCAGAGAGAGCTGTAGATTGGGCAAGGTCTGTGGTAATAGTGTAAGTAGGGAGAAATTGAAAGACTGGGTGGGCCAAACCATCCTTATCTGTGTCAGATTCTGTGCCTCTATGGTTCTTGCACCTTAAAGTTATCACTCTCGCTGCTCATTCCCCACTTGACAAAATGATCATCCCTCACACTCTCTCTCTCTCTCTCTCTCTCTCTCTGACAGACTCTCTGTGACATCACAGACTGCTGACAAGGAAATTAGTGGGGTGTGTGGTGGGGAATGTTTAACCAGGAAAGGCATGCTAAGCTAAGATCTGTTACTAGGTGCAACCTGGGAGGACAAGGAAGTTAAGTGACTTTCAGGGTCACACAGCATGCAGATGGGGGCTGTGGTATTTATACCCAGGTCTCCAGGTTTGCAGCTCAAAAACCTAAATCACTGCTATATTGCCTCCTGTGTGATACTGATATTATATGCACAGACGTATATCTTAAAGATCATATGCAACATTCTGTAGTATCTCTCAGACTAAACACAGCAGTACAGAACACCTTTGTAAGTGGTGTCCCATCACTGCTGTGTAGTATCTGGTAAAGTACTGTGTTTAAATCCAGTGCAAATTTATGCCCCATTTGGGTTTACTGTCCTCAGTCTGCACAGATACTCCACAGAAGATATCCCTAGCATGGTGATGTCATAGGGTGTGTATGGGGACTGTGAAGAGACTGTCAGTAAAGTGGTACTGTCTTTGCCACTTTATAATAAATGTTTTCACGGACTGAAAATAATAATACTTGTGCAGTACACATCATCCTCCCTCACTCTATCATTGTGCATAGCCAAATTCCAGTAAATTACAAGTTGCACTTACTTAAGATGCCTGATTCTTCAGCCCGCCCCGCTCATTTCTGCTGAGTATATCACAGCCCCTTGATCACAATCTGAGGATCATCTCTAGCCCACAGCCCAGAACAGCCCGCTGAATGGTGCTCTGACTAAATTACATATCAGGAGCATATTATGTTGAAATACTGTGTCCAACTAAGGGCTTATTACTGAACTTAAGAAAGTAATTTGTTTCTAAAAATGAGCGCTGCAACCATTGAAATTTACTGCTAAAATATTGCAGCCAAGCTCTGCACATGCGCACTCGCCGTATGCCTCTGCACATGCACACGGTGCAGAGGCGTAAGGCGGTGAACATGTTTGCAACAACGGTAATGCTTCAGTAAACTTCATCACAGCTAACAGAAACAATAACTTCGGATGATAATACTAACAGTTAAAACAGTATTCAGCATATTATGCTCCCAGTATGTAAATTAGTTGGAGCACCATTCTGCAGGCTGTTCTGGGCTGTGGGCTGGAAGTGCATCCTCAGATCATGATTACACTGTGATACACTGCAGAAACAAGTGGGGGGCTGAAGAATAAGGCATTTTAAGTAAGTGCCACTTGTAATGTACTGGAACTTGGCTACGCACAATGATTGAGTGAGGGAGGATGATGTCTACTACACAACTGTTATTATTTTCAGTCCATGAAATCATTTATTATAAAGTGGAAAAGACGGTATCACTGTACTGACAGTCTCTCCATAGTCCCCATACACACTCTATGACATCATCACACTGTATGCACAGGGACCGCTCGGCAACTGAAAGCAGCTGTAAACAAAAGCATGCTTCAGAGGACGCACCACACAAAACAAGGTAAAAAAACGTTTAATGAACAAATGTTGTGGAAACAATTGTGCAGGCATTCATAGCTAATCACAATAAGTAGAAAAATGGCACAGATTTCTTGCAGAAAGAAAACCTTTGCATATGATCTTTAAGGTAAAGAATAAGCAACCATACCAGATGAATGCTAAAAGACAAAAGTCCTGTTTAGAGGCAGATATCTTCCACAAAAAGAATAAGGGACGGATAACTACACAGAAAATATATAATATATAAACTTACTTATATCTATAGATCAATGAATATGAAACACCCATTCTATTTGAATGTGATCAGGCTATGTCTAATGGAGCCAAAAAGAGATCTTGGAGTTCTTGTGTCAAATAATGTGACCAGCTGTAATGAAATTACAAATAAATCAAATAAAATGGTTGGATGTATTAAACAGAATTTCATTTCCTGTAATATGTCAGTCACTAAGCCACTGTACAGAGATCAGGTTAGACCTCAGCTTGTATATGCATCCCAGTTCTGGTTTCTCTATCTGTAGAAGGACAAAAAGTGGAGCAGATATAGTTAAAGCGCTACAAAAATGATGAATAGCATAAGGGAGCTTGATTACCGGGGAAGATTAGATTACTCTACTCTTCAGAACCTTGAGACTATGAGAAGGAGAAACCTATTGCTAATGTTTGATACTATGAAAGACAGGGAACTCCAAAAACAAATGGGGATAATGCCTAGAGAAAACTCAGTACAAACAAGAGGGCATTCAAAACGATTAGAGATGGGCATCCTTAAAACTACCAGATGAATGTATTTTGTCACTCACTGAGTAGTGTGGCTATGAAATGGCTTCACTCAAAAATAATTGATAGCAAGAATAAAATGTATTTTAAAATAAAACTGACAAATTGATTCGAAATGGGCTACTACCAAATTACTACCACTCAGAAGTGGGGGTAATCTCAATGGGTCATCTTGGCCTACTGCTACCTGAAAGTCCTGAGTAATCCCAAGTAATCTTGCTTTCACATGCTTTCCAAAAGCTGTCTGCTGATCTTTAAAAAACTGGCTGGCTTGAAAGAGTTAATATTGAGTCCAAACCCCTCAGACTGGTGAATACTTTTAGGGAGATGCACTCAAGGTTTAAGAAAAAGATATACAGTGGATGCCAGCCCAGTGGTGCTGAGGGCTGAGGCACTGTAAAGTGCCTTTTCTCACACTGTGCCAGTGACCCAAGTTTGGGAATGAGTTCAGGTAACTGAGGGTCGGCCGGGGAGAGGGATAGGGCTGGTACAGGATCAAGCAGCTGCCAGGCAACTGTCTTCTTCTGGATTGGAATGGTAGGTTATCCCCCATCTAGGCTGCCACTTCATGAAGGCCAGGTATCAGAGCAGATGGGTGGAGGCTGACATAATGTCAGGAGGGTGGATGGGTAAGTGGGCCAGGAGTGTATGTGTGCCTCCATGCCCATGTGCCTGCCATAGTTACACTGCTCTGAGTCAGGGAAATAATCATATCCCCCTTCTGCCATATATGATGGCCCCTGACACTTCCAGATCCTGTGCTTTGTGGATCCCTGCAGGCTTGTTGGTGGGGGAAAGTGGCTGATGGGACTGAGGGTGTCCAGGCACAGTGCCCAATGAAAGGCGCAAGGTGGCGGCCCTTGGCCAAAAAGCTAGATGAAAAAAAAAGATACATATAGAATAATGGATAGACTGTGTGTTATGGATTTTTTTTTTACACTAGAGGTGTGTGATGACCCATAAACCTCGAAAGCAAAGCTCAAGAGGTTTATGAGGTCATCACACACTGAGGGTGTGTAAAAAATCCATAAAACCACAGTTGCCTATCCTTTATTTTTAATAATTACTGGTGTAGGCACAGCAACTTCTATAATCCCTGCTGCCTCTTCCAGAGTCCTTCTGCTACACATGCACAGATGCACGTGAGCTAGCGCATGCGCGCCACACACACACACACACACACACACACACACACTCTCTGTCTCTGTGAACATTTTCTTTTTTTTCACTGACAGTGAAGAATTGGGATCACACTTAACTAGTGCTATAGACAGTCAGCATGATGCATTCCTCCTCGCACTCCTGAAGCTGATGAACTGCATGATCAACCAGATAAAACTTTTAAGGACTGAACAGTAGGATCAACCCGATAAATATTTTTAAAAAATTATAATAAAAAGAGAGACTTGAGAGTCTTGTAGTAGCAGCTCATCCTTAAACAACCAACAGAGCTGTCCTGTTTATGTAACTGTTCAGCCTGCCCACATGAAGAATAACAGCCAATGAGGTAGTGCGAGGAGTGGAACTCATGGGACAATTAAAGGAAAATGCCATAATAACCAGTTTTCCAGTTATTACATAAAGAATAAAGGATGGGGAAGTGTGTGATATGAGAATTTAATGTACACCCGAGGTGTGGGATGCTACATAAACCCCAAGGGCAAAGTCTGAGGGGTTTATTAAAGCATCCCACACTGAGGGTGTTCATTAAATTCTCATAGGACACACACTTCCCTGTTTTTTATTTTATATAATTTGCTGGAGAGCAATTTTTTCCAACCCTAATGCTGAGATCTCCCACACACACATACACTCACTCACTCTCTCTCTCCACACACACACACACACACATGCACACACATATATACACACACACTTTTTCTCCCTCTGTCCTTGTCAAGAAATCCCCATGGCAGCTTTACTGTAGTTCTCTGGGGCACCAAATGCAGCAGCTTCCTTTCTCTCCCCCCCCAGCTCCCACTCTAAATTCCCCAGCTGAGCTGTGCAGCAGTCCCAAGTCCCTCTCTCTCTTTCCCCACATCACCCTCCAGCTCACTGTACTCTCAGATTCAAAAAATATTTTTTTTAAAATTTGAGAGTTAAAACCGCGATTGCAATTACGCTCGCGCTTACCTGTGTCAGCGACAGACTCATTCCCACCAATGGTGTGTGTGTTGCCCAAAGCTAGCAAACTGCAGGATCAACCAGATAATTTAAAAAATATAATGGTACAATTTAAAGTAAGAGCAACAAAATAAATAAAAACAACAATTAGGTGAAGACGTAACCGTGGCGGCTCCTCACTAACTAAGATACGGAGCCACCATGTTTTCAGAACTGTTTAGCCCGCCCACACAGAACATAGGAGCCATAAGGGAGCAATCCCTTTTGATAGACAGAGCGTGTGAATGCGTTATTACGGCAAATATCAACTCGGTGATCCAACTGAAAAAATTGATCACCAGTAATTATAGTGTTTTAAATGTACCTGTTAACCGTGTGATAAAGGGAGTCACCAGTAATTATAATACAGTTATTGATTTATTTATAAAACACACAACATAGTTACTGATTTATTTATTTAGGTTGTTATTTTATTAATGGGGTAGACTCACTGGGATAGTGTCCCTTTTACGGAGGGGGGGTCTGGACATTGAATTACAATACATTGTATAGAATAATGAAGAAGAGCATATTGGGAATAATCAATTGAGTCAGACTCTAAAAATGTACCAGAGTCAGATTCTGAAGAGAAACAACACTGTACTCATGTATCAGCTATGTATATCTCCAATTACACATTTATATAAATATTCATAAAGGAAAGGCACTGTCCGATTTGCTGCCATGCAGGTCTTTAATTTCCCAGAAGGGGATGCACTGCTCACAGAACTGCAACTCCAGTATCAGAACAACAATCATACTGCACAAGTTAAACATAACTACAGTACCAATCTCAAAACTGGTCATGTTTAGAGTAATCAATAACTATATAAGGTTCATGGTCCAGTGCATCAGCACTCCCCAGCAAGTTATTAGTACCCTGAATGCCATACAGAGTAACCAAATTCCAACATTGGCTGGATTGGTAATATG
Source organism: Neoceratodus forsteri (assembly GCA_016271365.2). NCBI lineage: Eukaryota > Metazoa > Chordata > Ceratodontiformes > Ceratodontidae > Neoceratodus > Neoceratodus forsteri. The sequence goes on along the minus strand of CM028130.1, from coordinate 1,157,504,385 downwards.
GTATTAATATTGAAATCAAACAGATAGTATAGGATTAGTTAGCCAGCTGGAAGTATGACAGAAGGGGTAAGTAGACTACAACTTGAAAGCAGAAACTATGTTGAGAAACTTATTTTTATGAAAGTCTGGTTTTGAGGTTAAGGTAAGAAATTTTAAAATGTCAGCTGGTTATGTTATGATTGATTATTATATTGCTTATATCACAACTGATTAATTATTGAGTATTTTAGATTTAACAAGCATGTACTATGGCTTTGTAAACTTGTAGTTTTCTTATGAAGTAAAATGCTTAACCTTGTATCATGTGTACTACAAAATAAACAATAGTTAACTGTGAATTACAAGGGAATAATGAAACCAAAGTGGTCTGGTGATGTTATAAATAATGAAAGTAAAGCAAGAGTGGTTCGTTCATCAAAATAGTCCCAAAAGTGAATTATTCCATGTAACTGGATTCCATTGCACCAGTTCGTGTTCGTCCTCTCACCTCTCGCCCCAGGTCTCCTTGGTTTGATGAGACCGTGAGAGAGTTGAGGAGGGTCAGACGAAGGCTGGAGAGGTGTTGGCTGAAGTCCGGTCTTGATGTTGACAGGCTTAGTTTGGTGGACCATTATGTGGTCTATCAATCCGCAATCTCTTGTAAGAAGGCAGAATTCCTGTCCAGAGAGATAGCGGCTGCACAGAATAGACCAGCTCAGCTCTTTCGGACTGTGGACAGACGGTGCAATCCAGTCTGTCTGCAGCCCAGAAGAGCCTTATCTCAAGAATGGTGTGAGGAACTTGCTCTCTTTTTTGCAGATAAGGTTGTCAAGATCAGATCGGATATCGGCTTTTCCCTCCCCAATGGGAATGATGGTGGTCGGCAGGAGATGTCAAACACCCAGTTTAACTGGTCTGACTTCAGCCTTCCCATTATCGATGATGTTGTGATGATCATTCGAGTGATGCGACCGACTAGCTGTGATTTGGACCCTGGCCCCACACGCCTTTTAATGGATTGTGTGGATAAAATCGGCCAAGTCCTGGCTTTGATAGTCTAGAAGTCTTTGGAGAGGGGGATCTTTCCGGACACCCTAAAAGAGGCTATAGTTAAGCCTCTACTAAAGAAATCCTCTTTAGATCCAGATTGTCTAGCAAATTACAGGCCAATCTCTAACTTACCCTTTGTGGGTAAAGTTATTGAGAAAGTGGTCGCACTACAGCTGGAAGATCATCTGACCAACAACAATATCTACGATTCTCTCCAGTCTGGATTTAGGAAAAGGCATAGTACCGAGACAGCACTGGTTCGGGTACTAAATGACCTCCTAATAGCGAGAGATTGTAGGACTCAATCCATCTTAGTACTTCTTGATCTCTCTGCAGCGTTTGACACCGTTGACCATGATGTGCTGTTAGAGCATTTGCGGTCTGTCTGTGGACTATCTGGCATGGTTCTCAGATAGTTTCGATCTTACCTCGAGGGTAGGACTCAGAGAGTGGTGTCAGGAATTTTTTCCTCGGCATCAGTCTCCCTATCCTGCGAGGTACTGCAGGGTTCTATCTTAGCACCCATGTTGTTTGCGGTGTATATGCTTCCGTTAGGAGTGATTATTAGATGATACGGTCTGGGTTTTCACTGCTATGCGGATGATACCCAGCTGTATATGTCTTTTGTGCCCGGCCAGGATGCTGCCTTGTCGGTATTTAATAACTACCTTGCAGAAATTCAAGACTGGATGAATGGAAGTTGGCTGAGGTTAAACCCAGAGAAAACTGAGGTGTTGGTCATGGATAAAGGCCGCTGTGAGGTGGGTTTACTGGATGGTTCACCCTCAGGATTATGGCTTGGGGGAGTTCAGTTGGCAACCTCTGATCAGGTGCGGAATCTTGGCGTAATAATTGACAGCCGTCTGACGCTTAAATCTCAGGTGTCAGCGGTTGTCAAAACTTCCTTTTTCCATCTGAGGAATATCGCCAGGGTGAAGCACCTGGTTCCTCTGGAGGACCTTCCAACGTTGATCCATAGCCGTTATCTCCCGTCTTGTTCTGTAACTCCCTATACCTAGGGCTATCGGGGTTGAACTTTGCCGCCTGCAGCTAGTGCAGAATGCGGCACCAGGCTGTTGACTGGATCTTCTAAATCCAGCCATATAATGCCTGTGTAGCGGACTGCACTGACTGCCAATGTTTCTGGCCGAATCACCTTCAAGGTCAGTTTGCTGACCTATAAAGCCACATGACCTGGGACCTACCTACCTGAAAGAACTCTTGTTCTACTGTCCCTCCCGGCCTCGAATCCACTGATGAGGGATTGCTGGAGATTTCTAGGGTCCGTTTGAATACATCAGGTGCAAGATCATTTAGTTTTATGGTACCAACCCTATGGAATTCTCTACCTTGTCAGGTGTGAAATTGCCCGATCGTCCTTAGTTTTAAAGGAGCTTTGAAGACCCACCTTTTTAGCATAGCTTTTAATGATTTATAGTAGTTTTAATTTTATTGTATTTATTGTTTGAAATGTACAGGCGCTTTGGTTTTAAGAAAAGTGCCTTTTAAAAATAAAGTTGAATTGAATTGAATTGAATTGAATTAACTGACAGATAGATAGATAGATAGATAATCAATATGTTATAAATTATGTTAACTGCAAAAAAAAAAAATAATTCTATCAGCCTTATCATAATTTATTTTACTGTTGTCTCCAACATTGTCACTGGAAGGACTTACACTGGTAGCCACTGCCACAAAATTATGGGACACTACTGCAGTGACCAATTTCGACTGATATGAGAAAAGCTGGATTCACCAGTATGTGGCTTTTCCAAGCAATATGTGGAACTGTCATGATGATGAATGGCAACCGCCAGGCTCAACATGGCGATAACTTCCACTGTAACATAGGGGTAAGATGATCTCCTTGGGGCACTGGCACAGTTCAAAGCAATGAAATCAGCATAGAATGCTGGTGGCATGATTTACACAGCCTCAAACTGATCAGAATACACCTACTTGCCATACAGTACAACTAAAATAATAATGCTAAAGATAATGCTACTAACCTCACTACACTCACTACTGTAACATTTATGCACTTATCCTTGATGAGATGAGACAAGACAAAATGCACAGTACCTTTATAGTAGAATCAAGTTGCCCTTCCTGTTTCTCAGGAGAGTAACAGAATGTACAGCTTCAACCAGCAATCATGTACATCCAAGAGCCGCCCACTCAGGACAGACCTCATAATATGAAACATGCTGCTTTGATAGTATCTCTGCAAACTGAGAGATGAACCAGTTCACAACTATCAGGCTCAAGAATGAGTAGCTATGTACATGAATAAATCAATCTGTTCATTAGAAAAATTCCAAAACATTTTACCAAATATACAGAATGCAGGTTTATTTATTTATTTCACACGTTTTACAAGGGACTGCATATTGCGTTGTAACAGCTCATTTCCAGCTGTGTCTTGGGAGGAGGGGGTAGGAGGAATCAATAACAGTACAATAAGATGCAACAAGTACAACAGTATCAAATAAGAAGGTGCAATGAGTGCAACAAATTAATAATTGTGCAAAACGCAAATATTAAGGTGCTGGGAAACAATACAATAACGTGAAAAAGGCATATAAAATTTGCAGCTGTGCAAAAGGAAATATAAAATCCACAGTCAGATTGATAATTGTAAATTGGGGAAGGGGAACTGGAGAGCCAGCACTATTGTAAGTGCCGAGTGTAGAAAGAGCAGTGGCAGGAGTGTGGTGGACTGCAGCTCATGATTCAGGATCAGGAGCAACTGCAGGAGTGAGCAGTGAAGTCATGGACAGAGATTTGAGGGAGTGGACGGAAGGGGTAAAGTGGATAGTCAGCAGAAGGGGGCACAGCAAACAGTCAAGGGGAGGGAGCACCAGAGTTTTGGGATGTGGAAGGAGACAGCAGGTTGACCAGCTATGGATTTTATTGGAAGAAGGGAAAGGAGCAAGAATCAGAGTTGTGAATGGAGTATGAGGAGGTAGGGAGGGATGAGAGGGGGAGAGACAATGTACAAGGAAAGGGAGTGAAGCTGGAATCTGAAGATTAAGGAAGCACAATGGGCAAGATACCTGGCATCAAGGGAGGGGAGTGATAGGGAGAGGGAGAAGAACAGTAAACAGTTGTGAGTGTTAGGGGACAATCTAGGGCAAAGCAACAGAATGGGTGAAATAGGGCATAATCAGCCAATCTGCTAAAATATTTCAACAATATTCACCATGAGAATTTAATAACAACTCTTTCTAGTTTGTTAACATTTGATTTTTTATAGGGACATCAAAGCTGTGACACATACTCCAAATGCGGATGAACATAGGCCCGAAACAGAGGCATCATCATCCTTGGATCTCTGGATGTTATATTACATCTAATGGACCAGATTATTTTATTTGTCCTATTAACAGTGTCATTAATATGGTGGGCATAGTCCAGGTTATTAGAAACCAGCACACCCAGGTCTTTTTTATCTGTGGTAGTTAATTAGGTAAATCTCCCTATTTTGTATAATGTGTTAGGATTATGTTGGCCCAACAGCATAATCTTACATTTCTTATTATTTAATTTCATACCCCGTCTATGTACCCATATGGTGACTATGTCCAGGTGATGTTGTATAATGCTGATGTCATTAAAATTAGTACAGGGACCCCCAATTTTAATATCATCTTCATATTTAATAGATATGGAAAGACAATTCTTAGTAATATCACAGATGAATGCTTGGAAAAGGCATGGTCCAATCACTGAGCCCTGGGGTACCCATTGGTGACAAAGCTGACATCATACATATGCTCATTGATTAATACTCACTGTGTGCAACATTCAAGCCAATTGCAGATCCAGTGGATAATATATTTATTGATATTTAAGTTTAGTAATTTTATTTTTAGGGCCCAGTGAGGCATGACATCAGAGCCCTTGCTGAAATCTATAAAAACAACATTGCTAGGGGGTTCAGTTGTCTAGTAGTAGTTGACTAATCTGATCAGAACAGCTTATTATATTTGTCAAACAGCCTTTACCTTTTTGTAAAGCCATGTTGTTCAGTATCAAAATCATTAAGGATTGATGAACTAATGTCCTTAACCAAACCTTCAAAGATTTTACATATAGGTAAGGCGAGGCTGATACGTCAATAATTTGACCAGTCAGATTTCAGACCCTTTTTGTGAATGGGTATGACATTAGCTAGTTTCCATTCCATTGGGACAAATTTTTTGATAAGACATGACTCAAACAATGCCTTTAATTGGAGAAACAGATTATTAGCAAGAAGGCACAGCTGTTGACTTGTGATGTTGTCCGATCCCATACAGGTTTTGCCTTTTTGTGATGTTAGTTTTTCATATATTACTTCTGAATCAAAGATAATGGGTGAGTTATTTGTTTGAGTAAGACATGAACCGGCGGGATTAGTACCAGTATACACTTTACAAAATTCATCATTAAATATATAAGCCCTGTCTCTGGGGTTGTGAATAAGTTCATTGTTAAAATGCAATGGACCAGCTTTACAGTGTATTTTTTTAAGGAGGTAATACATGAGTAAAAATGCTTACTGTTAGATTTATTTGCATTTCTAGCTAAATTAATTTTCCAATTCATGTTTGCTTTTGTAATCCTTAATTTACATTGTTTCTGGATATTGAGGTAAGCTGACCAATTTTGGACAGTCCTAGATTTTAGATATCTAGCATATTTTTTATTCTTTTGTTTCAGTAACCACCTGATAGGTTTATTAAGCCATTTTGGATTAACTTTCTGTTTCGGTTTTACACTGGTAGGTATAAACCCATCCCTAATTTATATTAGTGTATTATAAAATAATTCCCAATATTCATTAAATGGTAAGTTTGTGTGTGCTTTTTCCAAGTCAATTTGTCCAAAGACTTGCCAACTCATAAGTATTAGCTTTATCATACAGATAGATAGTTATAGTCCCAGTATCTTCTGGGTAATCAATTGTCAAGGTGAATACAATAGTGTTAGGGTCACTATCACCAAGTGAGGCCTCTATCTGGACTTTTTTAATATTAAGGATGTCATTGTGTAGTACTAGGTCTAGAAAATTAATACCTCTTGTAGGGGAATGGACACTTTGTATTAAGTTAAGCTGTGCACATGATGTCAGAAAGTTTTTACTACTGCTTGAAATAGCCATGTTGGTTCTCCAGTCTAAATCACTAAGATTAGAATCTCTTATGACTATTATATGACAAGTTCACATGCCAATTCCAGTTCATTAGTATTTGTTTATATATACTCCATACTAGAATTTGAGGGGTGATAACAAGTGCCCACAACCAAGGGCAAATAATTAACTGGTGCAATTTTCACCCATATAGATTAAGTTGCCACAGGGTGCTTGTTAATTTTGTCTGAAATGTCAGTAGAATCAAGCCAATTACTTATACAGTAAATAAGGCTACACCTCCTCATTTTCTACCTTCCTGGTTATGGGAGTAAATATTATAACCCTGCACATGGGGGGCCCAAGAGGACTTAGAGTCCTACCAGATTTTATTAATGGAAGCTACATAAGTACTGTCCAGAATCATTCTAGATTTTAATTTGTCAATTTTGTTGTTTAAACATCTACCATTTGGACTGAGAAAGTTAAGATGAGATATGAATGGGTGCAACTTATTACCTTATCTAGTGTTAAGAGTGGTGGTATCAACCAGCCTCTCCCCTCATGTTCTAGTTTAAGTTACGTTTTATTACTTCAGAAATTTGCTTGCCCAGAAGGGAACTGCCCCGTCAACTTAGATGAAGCCCATCCCCTCTGAACAATTCAAACTTATCATTGAACTCCTCCCAATGTGTAATACAGTGAAGTTGTTGGCATATACACCATTTGTGTAGCCACTCATTTATCTGTTTAATTTTTTTATTGATGTGTGCAGGTGCAGGTACAGCGGGGTGAGGTAGAATTTCTGAGAAATGAATGTCACAGTCAATAGATGCCAGAATATTTATAAGTGCTACATAATCCTTCTGAATAGAGTGGAATGAGTCACAATATATATTGTTGGTACCAGTATGTATGATAACAATAGGATTTTCTCAAGAGTTGTGCAAAATATATTTTACCATGTGAGTAATGTCAGCTATTTTAGCCCCCGTATATGAAGAACATGTAAGACTGAATTAATCCTGATTACAAATTGCCCTTCCTAAATGCTTAATGATGGAATCTCCTAAAAGAAATGTCCGTTGATTGTAATCTGAAGTACCCAAGGTCTGTAGCAGAGTCCTCTTGTGTATCAATAACTGGTACCAAAGGTTGCACAGGTGTCTTTGGTGTTAAATCACCGTCCTGGTTTACCAAAGGGAAAGTATCACTGGAGTCACTTATAGAGGCAATTTTTACAGGAGGGTGACTAATAACCTGATCATCATACTGATCAAGCAATGGATCTTGTACCAAAGTCCTACTACTAGTATTGGACTGAATGGCATCAGATAAAGAGGTAGAGGTTGTTGTGCCTAATGTGTTCATCTCAGGAGTATTTTCTAATACAGCAAAGCTATTATGTAGAGGAAGACAGACCTGATTAGCCTTATGACCCTTTTTTGGGGCCCTTGAATTTTGCACAGTATACCATGTTTCATTGGCATCATTTAAATCTGTTTCATCCCTCTTTCTATTTTTATTATGGCATCCTGTCACTGGGGTTATGTCTGTAGTAAGGGTCACATTCATTGGTACCAAAGGAACTACACTCCCTAGAGCTGGGTGGAGAATATGTGCCTCTATTGGTAATGTAACATTAGTTTGAAGAGACACAGTTTCAAGGGGTGCTGTAGAAGCACTCAAGGGTGTAAGCAAGCATACTCACTGTACACATTTGTGTACAGTTTTTTAGTACTTGTCCCAACCAAATGCTTTTTTGTTACCACTATCAGTATAAGCTGGTGTATTTGAGTTAGTGTAGACCACTTAGTGTCTGTAACTGTTTAAACATCTATTGTTTAGGACATATACAGTATATGTGTACAACCTGTTTAGAGATTAGATGAGTCATCTAATAACCTGATTTGTTTTAATATGGGGGAGCAGCAATTTGAGATGATGTGCACACTTTTTTTTCATAGGGAGCAGCAGCTGCAGAGTGTGTGTACAAAACAGAAATATCTGGCTACACTCCTGGAAGCACCTACATACTCGCTATATAGAAAACATGCATTCATATCTTTTTGGTTCTGCTCTAAGCTTGCCATTCTAGAATTAAACAGTGCTATTTCCCTGTGCAAATCACTAATCTCATTACATTTAGAACATGTAAATGGTGGTTTTGGTATTGATACAGATACAATTGAGTACATTTTGCATAGAGAGCATTTAATCCCAACATCCCCCTCCATAGTCATGATGGTATCCGCCATTAAGTGCAGTTGCAGTATACGCTCAATGCATGGTCAGTAATTATTAAAACACTAGTGTGCAGGAAATAGGATTATACTGTGCTCTAAAGGGGGCATCAATACAACCATTAGAATGTAGTCGGTGTACAATATTGAAAAGGGATGACAAGTATGACCTCAAGGAGCTTACTGACACATGTGCAAGCAGAATACTGTTACAAGTCCCTCAGTCCCACCAGACATGTCTGACACATGGAAGATGCATGTGTCTTGTGAACGCCCTCCTGTGCTCACCTGCTGATGCTCGTCTTCTCACAGAGGGCGAGAGTAAAATACACACTGTGACCCCGGAAGTGGAGAACCAGGTCACGCTTCCCAAACACAAAGTTTAAAAGTTATCTCACAAATAAATTATGTTTAAGCAGGCTGAAAAGCCTTAAGACACAGTTAGGATCCCAGGAATTAAACAGGCACCAGAATACACTGCACAGGAGCAATCTTGTAGTTTCTTAGTGTAGAATACAGAAACTACAGCTCCCGATACTGCTTTCCCGGTCAGCGCTCCAGCCGGAGATGTGTTATAAAATAAAGCAAATAAATCAGCTAACTACTGACTCCTGTACTGCCTCACAGACTCAAGCGACTGTCACACAGCATAGGGGTCAGTATACTGTTGACTCAGTGATTTAGCAAGTTTTTTTTCCAAATCTCAGGCGCTCTCTACGGATATTTTCTTGATATTTCCTTCAGCAAGGCAGACACAGGGATTTCTTTTCTAGGCATCCCACAGATAATCTCAAGAGGCAACTGCTGAATTAACTGTACCCCTGTATAGGCTATATAAAGAAATACCCGTTGGCAAGTTATTTTCCAAAATCTCATGAGCTCTCTATGGATATTTTCTTGATATTTCCTGCAGCAAGGCAGTCCCAGAGATTTTTTTCTAGGCATCCCACAGATAATCTTAGGAGGTAACTGCTGAATTGACTGCACCCCTATATATGCTATATAAAGTAGAACCTATAAAATTCAGGTGGAAAGAATATTGCCTTAAATCTTACAAGGAGAGCGCTCCTGTCTGACTTCTGCCTGCACAAGTTTGAACCTGAGCCCTGCTTCTGCCAGAATTTGAAAATCAAGCCTGTAATGACTGAAAAAGGTGTAAGGGAGATCACATAGCTGCCCTGCATGTTCTGATATAGAAACTTCAGTAATTTCAACCCGGATGCTGTCCAAGATCTGATCAAATGCACCCTAGTCAAAGTTGGACCCACCTACTGTAGGCAAGGTGGCCTGGGAAATCATCTGCCCTTTCTAAGCAGCTTTGCAGAGCCTGAAGAAGACTGTTCAGCTGGCAAAAAAAAAGCAACCATACTAGATTCATTCCCAATGGTCTGCGTAGAAAGACTCTGTGCAAGGAACCTTCCTTGGAGTTCACTGATTTAAGACACAGGCTCGAGTAGTGCATCATTTGATTCACATGAAAATGGCAGACTGTTTCAGAAGGGGAGATAATAGTTCTGAGAATTACCTTTTGTGGTGGACTGAGTAGGAAAAAATCTGAAGCTCTTAAGACCATCTGGTGGAACAGACAGCTATCACAAAAAATGCATATTAATGGCAAGAGTCTGTTCAACCACAGAGGCCAAATCAGTCTAGGACAAAAAAATATTGAGCTCTGATATTCAGTTAAAAAAAAAAAACATAGGGGGCACAGGTGACTGGAATGAGAGCTTACATTTTGTGATGGCTGACAGAAACCATCCATGAAGTCAAACAGCAGCAATGCTGCAAACTGGCCCTGAAGTGCAGTTAGGGTTGGGGCTGTTACTATACCAGTGCTGGAAAAAACACAACCTAAGTCCCATGGTTTTCCTTGTCACAAATATTAAAACTTTAGCCCAATGGAGAAAAGGTCTCCCTGACCTTCTCATAAGCAGAGGACATTGAGACGTGCCCAGTGCGTTGAACAGGTAAGCAAGCTTTAACAGCATCCTTCTTTCATGAGCCAAGCTGTGAATTGCAGATTCTTTGGATTTAGGAGACAAAGCAAAGTCTGGCCCACACCGGTCCTCATGTGAAGGAAGCCTGAGTAGTTACTGAGTCAGTAGGACTACCAAAGATGAGAAATGGAATATTCTAGGCTACTTTCCTGAATATAAGGAGGAAGCTTCTTTTTTATGCATGAAACGTTCTTTGTACAATTGAAAGCAAGCAGGAGAAGGAAATTTGGTAGGTCCGCTGTGATTGTCATATCCGAGATTGTGCATCCATATCTCTGCTTGTGGAAATCAGAAGCAGCAGAGGGAGCTGAGAACATGGGCTCTCATTCTTGAAGCAAAAAGATCAATCTGCAGAACTCCAAAGTGAAGCAACCTTCATGAAAATCCTTTAGGGTTAAGGCCGCTCTCAAAGATGTACCACCCCTGAGACTGAACTAGTCTGCCAGTACATTATTTTTTTCTTGCTTTTTCACAAAATGAAGAAAACAAATTGCTGCAAATGAAGGACTGGGTGTGTTTAGAGAGGTTTAAACCTCTTGGGACAGTAGGCATGTGCTGCCTCTATTCAACAACAGTGCTTGATATTGCTTGAAGCAAGACACTGCTGCACCTTATTCACTGTAGCTCTCTCTCTTTACATGGACATTGAGATGTGTCCAGTGCTTTAGACAAGTAAGCAAGCTTTAACAACATCCTCCTTTCAAAATCCAGGCCATGAATTGCAGATTCTTTGGATCTGAGAGACAAAACAAAGTCCAGTCCCCACCGGTCCTCAAGTGGGGGAAGCCTGAGTAGTTCCTGAGTCAGTAGGTTTACCAAACCTGAGAAATGGGACATTCTAGGCCACTTCCTGAATATCAGGAGAAAGTTTCTTTTTTATGACTGAAATTTTCTTCGTTATAATTGAAAGCAAGTAGGTGGAGGAAATTTGGTAGGTCTACTAGGATTTTCACATCCAAGATCGTGCATCTATGATCTCCACCTATGGGAACCAGAAGCAGCAAAGGGATGTGAGAACAAAGGCCCTCACTCTGGAAGCAATAGATTTATCTGCAGTAATCCAAAGTGCTGCACCTTAATGCAACTCCTTTAGGGTTATGACCACTCTCAAAGATGTACCACCCCGAGACTGAACTCATCTGCCAGTACATTTAGCTCTCTTGGGAGAGCAGCAGCTGATGGTGATGTAGATTTCTGCTGTCCCAAGAACCAGTCATAGACTTCTGAGAGCTTAAAGTCATGTCTTGTGCTTCCAGGACTGTTTATGTATGTCACTGTCACTGTATTGTAAAACATAAGAAGCAGCACAATGCTAGGCAAAGGCTGCAGTTTAAACAATTTAATGCTGGGAGTCACGTGATGCATCTGAGGACGTAGCAGCTGAATCGCGATCCTCTCTTCCCCGCTATAAAAATATGTTAATTTAAAGCACTTTTTGGCTCTAACTTGGCTTGATTCTAATTTGGGGTGCAATATAGCCCCTTCTGGAGCAAAGTACTTCACCTTCCAACGGTAATACGATGGAGAATACCAAAAAGGAGTTAGAGGCGAAACGACCACGGAGAAGCTCATCACCAACACCCCAGCAGGACGAAATCTCACGCAGCAATCCAAAATGATCTGACTACAATTAAAGAAGCACTCTTCAAATTAATAGAAGAGGTGGCGGATTTCAAGCCAGCTCTAACGCAGTTGGCACGCCGTGCCAACGACGAGGCAAGAATTTCATCGGTCAAAGGAGTATGAAGAAGAGCAGCCTAGGGTTGTCCGAGGCAAGGAAGTCGATTGCGAAGCTGGAAGACAGACTCGACAACCTGGAAGGCAGAAGCAGACGGAACAACTTGGTGTTGTTGGGCCTTCCAGAGGGGGAAGAAGGCCCCAACACCATTTTATTTCTGCAGAAGTTTTTGAAATCATCAGTTGGGCACTCACCCAATGGCCCAGAATTTATTATCGAAAGAGCTCACCGGGCCCTCAGAGCAAGGCCGCAGCCTTCAGATCCCCCTAGACCCGTAATATTTAAATTGCTGAATTATCTCGACCGGGAGTTTATTATAAAGGAAGCTAAAAAATTAACAGCTATTTTATGGGAAGGGAAAAAACTTCGGATTGTGCCTGATTTAACTCTGAAATCGCGCCAGATCAGGGCCAGTTTTCGTCCTATAACATCAAAATTATGGGCAGCAGGAATTAAACATCATCTTCTATATCCTGCAAAATTGGAGATTGTTTTAAAGAATGAGACAAAGAGCTTTGAGTCAGCAGAAGAGGCTATGAAACTGCTTAAAGTAGTATACCCAGAACTATTCCCCAAAAGCTGACTGTTTATTGCCAACTACAAGAATCTCTGAGAAACTGTCAGCCGATTTCATTAACAAAGAACTGTGAGAGACACTGAAAGGAGCTAACCCCTGTCTACTGTTTACTACTAGCTTTAGTATTGGTTTACTTATGATTTTATAATAGCTATTATTCTGGAGATATATTAGAGATAACTACTGTATTTTAAATTTCAATTTTTTTTCTTGGGAACTTATTGGCATTAGGGCTAAAGGTATTACTGGTTAGCCAACAATAAGAATCTTCATGCTAATGCAGATTTAGTTCTGGTATGACCCTACCTTTTATTTTAGCCTCTTTGGATGAGGTCAGCTTAAAGATTTTTTCTTTATTTATTTGCAGTTAAACATAGGAGAGGCAGGTACATCTTTTTTTTGCTGGCTTACAGTAGCGGACTGGGTACCGTGCCTTAGAGTTGGAAGTTCCTTTTAGATAAACTTCTATTTGCCTAATACGAAGTCAGGGGATCGCCAATCCTCATACGTATACAGGTGCAAACGGATTTAGTTTTTTTTGGGGGGCGATGCTGTGTCCGAATAAGCGAAGTATTCCCCTTCAGGGGGGCATCTCTGGTTATCTGTCAAAGGTGGGCTTACACAGTTACTTTCTTATGTATTGGGTTGTTGATAACTCCCAGCTTCCTTAATACAATATGACATCTTTTAAGAGACATATGCCAGGGTAACAGGGAATGTGATATTAGCTCATAACTGAGGCTAAACTCTATAATAGCCTAAGATGCTGTTTATAATGTGTGTAATTTGTTCATACAGTTACTAAGATTAAGGGCTATGCTCTGGCATTATATATATAGGCACATACTTAGTAATATTAGTATAAGGGGGCATATTACTTGTTAGCGGGGGGGAGGGGGACCGTTCTCAGAGCATATATGGACCTACAATTTAGGAGTTGGCTTCAGGCCAGGGAGACGGTCTTTAGGTATAAGTTGACAGTAGTTTTAGTAGTAGTTCGTTTGTTTAGGATTTTTGGGGTTTTGGGGAGGGGGATTAGGCAGCAACTTATACAAATATGGGCTCTTTCTTCGTCCTTTAATGGTTAGTAACCTCAAATTTATTTCCTGGAACATAAAGGGAGGTAAGGACAATACAAAAAAATATGTCGTATTAAACCACTTAGCTCGCTATAACCCATCAATAGTTTTTCTGCAAGAAACCCACTTTCCCAGTAGTCAACTACACCATCTCAAGAAAAAGTGGGTCGAACAAGTTTATGGTGCAGGGTCTTCTTCGAATAAAAGAGGTGTGGCCATTTTGATAGCTAAAGGTACCCTCTTTTTTTTGTACTCAAACGTTAATTGACCCTAACGGCAGGTACATAATAGTCCTGGGTAGGCTGGGAGGAATAGAGGTGGTTCTGGGATCCATTTATGGGCCCAACCAAGAATCAGCCTCCTTTTTCACAGAGCTGGCTACACTTCTAAGCCCCTTAGCAAACAGACCAGTAATCCTAGGTGGGGACTGGAATCTAGTGCAGTCAAACCACTTGGACAATTCTTGGTCCAAAAGGGAGCGCAGGTCACCAGTGCAAAGGGCTTTGCTGGAGTTTTCATCTTCCCTGAGTTTGGTAGATCCTTGGTGAATGCTTAACCCTACTTCTAAGGATTACACGTTTTTTTCCAACACACACAGAAGTTATTCCCGTATAGATTATTTTTTGGTTAACCACCAAGCCTTCCCCTTTGTTAGTGATGCCACTACTATGAGTAGAGTGATCTCAGATCATTCGCCTATTCTTTTGTGCTGCCGGCCTATGTCGGCACTACCCAGAGCCTCCTCCTGGTCACTAAACAATGATTTGTTGAGGGACCCCCAATTAGTGCAACATTTCCGTTCCTTTATGGTAAACACAATAGAATCTAATTGAGGCTCAGTACGAGCAGTAGACATAGTATGGTCAGCTCTAAAGGTTACATGGAGAGGTGAGTTGATAAGACATGCTGCAACTCGTAAGAGGAAAGTTGGAAGACTCTTATCTAATTGTTTATAGAGAATTAAAGTCTTAGAGGCTATGAGCGACGATTCGAGACCATCTTTGCATGAGCATGAATTAGTAGCATTAAGGGCCTGGTATTCGAGGACAATAAGAGAAGGGGTAGAAAATCGGGCTTCCAGACTGAAAGCTACTCATTTAGGATATGGTAACAAAGCCGGGAGGATTTTGGCCTGGCAGTTAAAACAGAGATCGACAGCTAAAAATGTGGCTGGTCTGAAGCACCCGTGTACAAATAACTTAGTAGTGGATCCCGAAGGGATTTTGAATATATTCCTTGATTTTTATAAAAACCTATATTCCAGTACATTGCTACCAATTGAAAAAGATGACAATATGGAGAATTTTTTGGCGAATCTTCCTCTTCCCACACTCTCCGAAAAAAGTTGTCAGGAACTACGAGCCCCCCTTTCTCAGAAGGAGATTAGTGAGGCCATTGATGACCTCAAGCTCGGTAAAGCTCCGGGTCCTGATGGATTTACAGCCAAGTTTTTTAAAACATTTAAAGACCTTCTAGTACCACTGTTACATCAACTATATAGTTTTTGGCAAGAGTATGGGATTCACGACCCTTCCCTTTTTGAAGCCAGAATTATACTTTTGCCCAAGCCTGAAAGGCCGCCTGACATAGTTGGAAACTATAGGCCGATCTCATTACTTAATATAGATATCAAAATCTATGCTAAGATATTGGCCACTCGATTAAAAAGTACATGGCTGGAATTGGTGAGCCCGGAGCAGGCGGGCTTCGTAGCCGGCCGCTCATCAGGAGATCATTTCAGGAAAATATTTTATCTAATCTCTGAGTCGGAGAGTCCAGAGTTGGAAGCATCTCTGGTCTCTCTAGATGCAGAGAAAGCCTTCAATAGGGTGGAATGGGGGTTTTTGTTTCAAACCCTAACTAAATTTGGATTCCCTGTTGAGTTTATAAGATTTGTTAAAGTTTTGTATACCTGTCCATCTGCAAAAATTCAATGTAATAATTTGACTTCAGCGGCCTTTCCTCTAACCGAGGTACTGTCAAGGTTGTCCCTTTCCCTATCTCTTTAATTTATATCTTAACCATTAATTAGAGCTATCAATACTGATAATCGTATCATGGATTTGTATTGGGGATTCTGAATTTAAGATATCAGCTTTATGACGACCTTTGTTGCATTGCTCGACATAGTCGGGACTTTCCCCGGTATTTCAAATCATATCTGAGTTTAGCCAATTTTCGGGATACTACCTGAACAAAGGGAAAACTAAGGTTCTTCCATTATCCCCAATTGCAACATAGTTGGTGTACCTCCTTAGATCTAAAATGGCAATCCGATGCTCTGTTTTATTTAGGTATTTGGATTTCTAAGAATTTGGGGAACTGGTTGACCTAAATTTTAAGCCCTGTTAAAATCCATTAAAGAAAATTTAGAGAACTGGTCGAAGCTTTCGCTCTCCTTTTATGGAAGAGTCAATTCAATCAAAATGATGATCCTTCCTAAAATCTTTTATCTTCTTAGTAATCTTAATGTATACCTCCCTAGGCCCTTTTTTAAAATGATTACTAAATACTGTTCTGATTTTTTATGGTTGGGGAAACCCCCTCGTCGAGCCTACCAAAAGCTGACTTACTCCGGGAAGGTAGGAGGCCTCCAACTTCCTGACTTCTATATATACTATTTAGCTTGCCATGCGGCTAAAGTGGCTCCATGGATATTAGATGCTAACAAGGTGCTTTCTAGCCAGGTTCTAGACTTGACAATGGCGAAGATGGCAGGGTTGGATGTGGAATCTTGTTTGTTCATTCCTTGGGCAAGAGTCCCTGGCAAGCTGAGGGACACCCCTATGGGATGGAACATATAGGGCCTTACATTAATTATATGCACTGTTAAAATGCCTTATATTAAAGATGTAGCACAACCCTCTTAAGGAATCCTAATTTGATGGTAGGAAGCAAATGATAAAAAGAGCATGGGGAATGACCCCATTAAATATAGACTTACAGATTTTCTTCTCAAGGTGCATTGCAGCCATGCGCTGCACTTGTAGAGAAATTCAAAGTTCAATCTAAGGATAGACTAAGGCTGTACCAGATCCAGGGGTGTATACGCCCTTCCTTAAAGAAGACAAAGGGATAGTAGAAGCCGGATACTTTCTGAAAGAGATGAGTGATCTCATTCTCTCAAGAAGCCAATTTCAAAACTATACAAATTAATTGATCCAAAAGGACTCAAATATTTCTTCTGTATCATTTTACTGGGAGACTAGTCTGTCCTTGGATGGTCTGAGGAGGCATGGGAGAGATACGGTCCAATATTTATTCATACAAACAAGACAGGTTAAGGAGTTTGCAGTTTTTTCTCCTCCATAATCTCTACCTATCCCCAGCAAAGCTTGCACGATTACACAAGTCTAATTCACCAAGATGTAAATCATGCTGCTGCCTTGTCGCTACAACATACCATATACTTTGGGAATGTCCCAAAGCAGTTAAATGTTGGGATTTAGTAGCAAAATGGTTGACCCCATTTATTAAGTTGGGTGCACATTTTAATGTTCAAACCTGCTTTTTTGGTTTGTTCCAACAAAACTTAAGGAAACATCTTAGATACCAACTAGCATTAGCTGCACAAGTGACGATGCTGCTTCTGCTTCGCTACTGGAACAGCGACCACCTTCCAACTTACAAGGAATGGTGGAGTGAATTCCTTACTGCTTTAAATGCAGAAAGGTTCACTGCAATTTTTTATAGGACGGTAGAGAAATTTAACCATGTCTGGGACAGATTTTTAAACCTTTTGAAAGAGAGATATGGTTATTGACAAGTTGAGACCCCTCCCTATAATTCTTGGTAGCCATTTTTACATAAGTAGTATATTTGCCCAGGTTATACCACAGAATTGGCCGGAGCTCTTTGATTCTATTTAGATTTAATTATTACCAGTTCCAGCTATTATTAGCTTACCTCAATAGTTATATACTTCGTAGTAGAATAACCAGAGAGCTGAAGGTTAAGGAATGCCTAACCTGGGTGGTTGAGTGTACTTTATGGTGGAGGTTCATAATCGAGGAAGCTAGCTTTAGTTTTTCAAGCCCATATGCTTATTTTATCATCAAGTTGCTGCCTAGGGGAGAGGGAGGGGGAGGTAGGGGACTAGGGCGGTGGTACCCTTTCTCAAACAGGTTATATATTATATACTTCATACTATGTAATATGGTTAAGGGACTACCGCTGTATTATTTATTTATTTTTGTTATGGTTTTATTTTATAAGATGTGTACGTGATGTATTGTTAATTTATAAAATAAAATAAATTTATTTGCAAAAAAAAAAAAAACTGTTTAATGCTGATCTGTCAATGCTGCGGTACACAGAAACATAGAATTTGATGGCAGATAAGGACTACTAGGCCAGTTCAGTCTGCTCATTTTCACTACCTGTATCACCAGTTGCTGAGCCTACTTGGTCATCAGCTTTAGCCTCTTTCCCACCTCTAGGGCTCCATTGTGCCTGTTCCATGCATTTTTGAATCCCCCAACTGTGTTTGCTCCCACCACCTCCTGGGTAGGCTGTTCCATGCATCAGCCATTATTTCTGTGAAGAAAAACATCCTTCTATCCCCCCTTATCCTGCCCCCCAAATCTCATATCATGCCCCCTCATTCTTATACATCTCCTAAACTGAAAGATGTCTCCCACTTGCACCTTGTTGATGCCCTTAAGGTACTTGAAGCTTTTAATCATATCCCCTGTTCTCGCCTCTCCTCCAGATTATACATATTGAAGTCTTTTAATCTCTCCTCATATGCCTTCTTTTGCAAACCCTGCACAATCTTAGTTGCCCTTCTCTTAACAGTCTGTGCCCTGCCTATGTCCTTCCACAGATGCGGCCTCAAGAACTGAACACAGTATTCCAGATGAGGTCTCACAAATGTTCTGTACAGTGGCATCACCACCTCCCTTTTTCTGCTAGTGATAGCCCATGGTATGCACCCTAGCCTACCACTGGCCCCCCCAACTGCCTTTGTACAATGTTTGGCCACTTTTAGGTCATATAAGATGATTATTCCCAAATCCCTTTCTTCCCTTGTGACCATCAGTAACTGCTCCCCCATCCTGTAACTCTCCCCAGGGTCTGTGCACTCCAGGTGCATGATTTTGCACATCTTCTTTAGCAGTTGCTCTACTGCTCATGCCACTGGCTACCCAGGTTGGGAAGCATGCCCAAGTCACTAGAGAGTGAGCCAGGTGAGGAGGAACAAACTTCCCAGAGGATGCTCACCTCCTTTAGGATGGAGGGTTTACAGTCTCCACTGCACTGCCACCACCTAAGTGACCAAGCAGCAGTGCATGTTGATCTGAGATGGGGGGGCTTCTCTACAAGTACTATGTGTCAGTGGCTCAGTAGGTAGACACTTGCCTCTGAGGCCAGGAGATCAGAGGGCTGTGGGTTCAGTTCCCACATCTGGCACTTGGGTTAATATCGCAGTACTGACACTGTAATGCAGCATGAGGGGGTGCTGCATTTCTGAGGTGCCGTCTTTCGGATGAGACGTTAAACCGAGGTCCCATCTGCCTGGATTGGTGGTAGTTCAGGTGGATGTTAAAGATCCCATGGCACTTATCGAAAAGAGTAGGGGAATTTCCCCGGTGTCCTGGCCAAATTTCCCTCATTCACTAAAAATACCACCAACAGCTTAATCTGGTTCAAGGTCAGTTGGCATTCATCTTTATCCCCCTCCCCCGGGTCGTGCCTGAAAATAGGCAGGATTTGTCTAGTGCACTTACCCGGTCAACAAAAAAAAAAAAAACTATCCTGCCAAATTGCTGTAGGCCTAAAACTCTCTGAAGATCCAAGATTCTTGTTGACTGCTTTGTTGACACCCTGAGGGAGGACTCATCCCAAAACAGAAACACATGGTGGCCCTTTGTGCAGCAGGCTTCCATGAGGTTTTCAACACACCTCCTGTTGTGCCTTGTGCAAATTTGTGCAATGACACAGCTCTTTGCCAATGACTTAGCACGGGTTACCAATTTATATTTATTTATTAAAAATGTTTTACTATGGCTACTATAGAATGGAAGTTTAGATCTATGTTTTATATGACCACATAATTAAGTACCATCTCTTCATCCTTTGAAATATATAATCGGACTTATGAATAATGTAACCAGCCACGCCCAGGATTCAAAAGCCAATTAGCCAAGGAGTAGGGCAGGGGCCTTGTTGGCTTGTTTGGCCCAATGGCTGGGCAACTGACCCTTATTTCAACACAGGCCAATCAGCACCAGCAACTGGTAAGTTGCGAGAGATCTGGAATAAAGGGGAGGCTCTGTTCCCCTATGTGGGTACTACTGGGTGATCAGCAGAAAAGAGCCTGACACTATAAGCGTCGGGTATAATAAAAGTTCACTGAATTTTCAGAACAATAACAAATATAAGGGATGGGAAGGGGATTCATACTCGATGGGAGATGACTGACAGGGCAAAACATTACATTTTAAGAAAAGAAATAATTCAACAGAGTTAAAAAAGAGTCTTAGATTTGACAGCTAAAATAAAGCAGCCCATCACAATCACTGGGAGGAGCTGATTTCTTGACCACAAAGCCAGGGATGTCTGCAACTGAGCAAGCTGCTACGGCGAAGGCCCTCTTCTGACTGATGGTCCTCTACTGACCCCGGTGTACCACGTCGTCTGCACTGGGGCAAATTACTACAGTGAAGACTCTCTCCTGACCACTCTAGATGGCCTTCTCTTGGTCCCAATGTACCACAATGTCTGAATTGGGGTGAACTGCTACAGCAAAGACCCTCTTCTGACCACCATAGATGGTCCTCTTTTGACCACCACATATTATGATGTCTGCATTGGGGTGAACTGCTATGGTAAAGGCCCTCTTCTGACAGCCCTAGATGGTCCTCTCTTGACCCCAATGTCCTGAATCTGATTCTCTTCAAGAATCCCTCAGCCTTGGACAATGGATACTGAAGCACTATAACATTAGCCCTGTGGGTACAGACCTCTGGACCTCTGACTCTCTGGCACTGGACCTCTGGACCCCCAGCACTCTGGTGCTGGACCTCTTGACCTCTGTCAATAGACCTCTGGACCCCTAGTACTCTAGCACTGGACCTCCAGCCTTGGACCTCTGGACCTCCGGTGTTCTGACACTGGACCTCTGGACCACTGTACCTCAGACATTGCATTTCTTGACTTCCGACCCTGGATCTCTGATGCTGCATCTCTGGACCTCTGGCAATTTGACACTGGCCCTCAGGCAATTTTCTGCTGGACCTCAGGCACTCCACCACTGGACCTCAGACACTCTGCCACTGGACCTGAAAAGGGGCAATATTTGCAGAGCCTGGATGTGCTTGAAACCAAGCAGCAGGGGTTGGTTACAGAAACTTGATATAATTCCCCACCCCAAAGAAATTATGTCACAGTCCCCAAATTGTAGGCTGCAAGACAGTCCCACACAAGTTCACATGCAGCAAAAATCAGTAAAAATAGTTGCAGGTACTCAGGCAGTGTCAGTTCGAGTACTGTCTCTTTAAATCCTTCAATCGTCTTTAGACCTCTGGAAGGCTGTACTCACTGCCTCACACTCGGTACTACTCCCCATTCAGGAATCCCATTGGAAATTATGGTAACGCTTAGGTTAGAAAGAGCCACCCTCTCCCCCGAACTGCTGGTTAGCATGGGTTCCGATTTTATATTTCCCTCTGGAACCAGTTCTCCCACATCACTTGGGACATTTTTACTTTCATTAAATAAAACTGAGAACATGCCCTAGGCTCTGCCTCAGGAGCTCCTTAATTTACATAAAGCCCACCCTCTGTACTGTATTCCCAAACAAGGCCACATTAACATAAATTAAACTAGACCCACCTAGCGGGTGGTCCTCATTCCCAGGGGATCTTCCTCAACCCTGGGACATGTGGCTGCTTCTGTCTCTTTTCTGCACCCAAGCACATTTAAACAAATGCTCCCTCACTTATTTATAAAAATAAAATAAACAGGCATGCAGCACCAGAACAAGAGTTCTGTCACCAACTCACCACCCCAACCAGGGGTGAAGGTAGGAATGCAGGGAAGCGGGTGGTTGCTGGCAGAGGAAGGAATTACTTGAAGGGGATAGGCACTGTGGTGATGACTCGGTGACTAACGAAGGCTCTTCCAGATGGAAGTCTTCCTCTGATGTGGCTTCAGGGCACCACCGCTGATGAGGGAGCAAAATGCCAAACTTTTAAAATAAGAAAAAGGGCTAAACTGAGCCCACACTGTGGTCAACCAAGCTGCATGGAACACTGTCACCAAACTGGACCATGCCGCACTCCACTGACCTTTCCTTCTGCTGGCTGCTGCTTTGGGGACCAGGAGGAGACAGCTGAGGGATACAGATGAGCTCTAGGATGGTTTTAAACAAACCAGGTAAGACCAATGTCCCACTGTCAGCTCTCCATGCCCTTTCTCCTCCCAGTCCAGCTCCAACATTCTCCACCATCGATCTTTTCTCCCCCAAACAGTCCCTCCCAGAACCTCTATTTCCTTATGTTCCACCACCATTGGCCGTGATATCCCTTTTAAAAAACAAAATCCCCCACTAAATATTGACTTGCGCTGGGGAGCATAGCTATGTTCCCCACTCACAACCTGGTTCCCGAGGCACGAGAGCACTCAATATAAAATAGAAAAGAGGGAAGGGAACTTAAGGGACAAGTTGGAAAATTTCCTGCTACAATAATATGTATGTGAAAATATGTACGTAAATGTGTAGTTTATATGTTAAGTCTGACTGTTACGTTTGTCTTATAGTCTTGTTACATAAAAATACTTTCTAAATAAAGAGTTTAAAAAAAGTTTTACCAGATAAACATACAAAGGTACAGGAAGTTTGTTTACAGAAGCAACCTGGAATGCAGGGGATGGGATTACAAAAGGGCGTAGCACAATATACAGCAGCCAAAAAAGTTTTGCATCTAAATATAAAAGGTGCATGAGAATGCAAAATAAAATATACATTTATTACACTATTAGGTTCACAAAACATCAGCAAATGTAAAACAATAGTAAATTCAAGGCAAATTTAAACAGTGAGTAGACTCCAGTATTGTACAATTACAACAGCGTGTGAGCAGTAAATTAAGGGAATTTTTAGCAGTGCGAGCACTAGTGGAATGGCAGAAATCAAGGGCAAAGCAGTTCTAGTTCAAGTTCAGGTTTATTGTAGGAAAACTCTGTTGAGCAAGCTCATTCTCAAAAAGGTCCTTTGACACAGATAGGTAGTGACAAATTGCATAATCAAAAAACCAGTACAAATTCAAGTACATAATTATGGGCAAGCATTAACATGTTGCATAAAAATGACAATGACATAGAAAAATACAAGTATTGAAAAAAGATACAAATCACTTGTTTTGGAGTGTCAAGGCAGCTAATTTCTAGGTAAGTAAGAGGGAGTAGTGGGCCTAAGGTTAGAGCAGTGAGCTAGGATTTAGAAGCAACTGCATGTATATTTTATGTTTGCTGCAGCCAACCTTTTATATAGACTGACTAGGACAGTACCAGGAAGCTTCAGTAAGCCTTGGAGCTGGTTCCAGATAGTTGGGAGTACGCTTGATAAGCCCATTTGCCGAGTGAGATGTGAATTCTCAGTACATCGAGGAGGAGGTCATTTTTCCTAAGAGAGTAGGTGCTATGGTAAATACAGAAAAGGGTTGTGAGATAGTTCAGGAGCTTGTTCAGGAGTAGCTTAAGAGTCCAGATACCAGCATGAATCATGCATCTAGTTGAGAGTGATGTCCAGCCAGCGGGCTAGGTACAAATCGCAATGGTGGGTTCAGTAGGGTAGGTTTGTCATGAACTGTATATCGCGGTGGTAAAGGACATGCAGTTTTTTGAGTCCAGAGGCTGCTGTGGAGGAATAGATTAGATCTCCATAGTCAGGTAGCAGCAATAAAGTGGCCTGAACCAGCCTAGTTCTGGTATCCAAGGGAAAGAGGAACTTGTTACGGAAGAAGACACCTAGCATAATTTTTAACCTCTTTGCCAGTTCGTCAAGGTGGTCATGAAAGGAAAGCTTGTTCTCTAGCTACATACCAATATTTTGAATTTGGAGGTGATTTCAAGGGGTACACCTAGGGAGGTAGTGATGAATTCTTTGTGCATGTTTGCAAGGGAAGTGGAGGTGGTGTTTGGGGCAAAGATCGTGGCCTTAGTTTTCTTGGCATTGAGGAGTAGTTTGGCATTGATTAGGTTGATTTCTAGTTGTGCAAAGTCAGCTTGGAGTACATCCCTTCACTTCAGCCAGTGTAGGGCCTGATGTATACAGTACAGTATCATCAGCAAAGAAATACAGATGGGACTGGGATATATGTGTCAAGGTTATTGATGTACAGGGAGAAGAGGATGGGACCTAATATGGAGCCTTGTGGGACTCCTCTGACAACTGGGAGGGATGCAGAAAAGAGGCCACCAGCTGTTACTTTCTGGGTCCTTCCAGATAAGTAGCTGGTAAACCACTGGGCAGCAAGGGAGGTGGTGCCTACTTTTATTAGGCTTGAGACTAACAGATTGTGGTCAACAGTGTTGAATGCTTTGCTGAGATCTAAAAATACTGCACAGCAATTTTCTTGGAGTCCATGTCTGTGATCCATTCATTTGTAACTTTGACTAGAGCAGTGATTTTACTATGGTTGGGCCAAAAGCCAGATTGTGCAGGGTTGAGGATTGAAGATAATTCCATATGAAGTTTCATTTGGGAGTAAACTAGCTTTTTGAGAACTTTGGAGAGGACAGGTAAGATTGAGATGGGCCCATAGTTGTTTAGGTTACATGTGTCCCCTGACTTGAGTAATGGGAGGACATGGGCAGATTTCCAGCAGGAGGGAACGTTGTCAGTGGAAATGGAAAGATTGAATATGTGGAGGATAAGGGCGGTGAGGTCGAGATAGCCTAGTAAAAAAAAAAAAGGTTCTAGACCATCGTCCCCTGTATTTTTTCAAAAGTCTATGTTAAGAAGTGAATCTTTAAATTATTTATAGCTAAGCAGGCACAACTGGAGTGGGAGGGTTGAAGTTTGCAAGTCAATGTTATTACAGTCTATCACAGTCAATCAGTTATTACAGTTTCTATCACTGAAAGCAAGTTAGCTACACTTATTTTTCCATGTGAGAATGAGCAGCCGAGTGCTAGTATGAGAATGCAGGTTGTGCTCAGAGTCCAGGGAGGATAAAATCAGAATATTTACATAACTGGAAAGTTTGTCAAGCCAACATTTGAACTTGTGTTGGACCAGATACTGTGAGCATCTATAGATGAGGGAAGAATATACGACCAAGAGACTATAACTACTGAAAGTGAAAGTTACCATACAATGTACAGGTGGCACATTTAGCCAGAGAAAACATTTTAATAAACAACTCAAGTGAGCATTTTGTAACTAGGGGTGTAAGAGTCAGCAATTTTATTTCTGACAAGTCAGGCTTGGTTGACTCTGCAAAATTAGGATTAGAATCTAAACCCAGAATGTAATATACAGGCGAAATAAATGGTTTGAAATCCATCAATATTTTGTTGGAGGGGTGTTCAGTGTCCCTCCAGCATGCAGTACTGCCCTTCCATTGCCTGCCCTGTCATGTCATTTTGTTGTATTCTTCCAATGACCCCTTGTACTACCTCAGACACCCACTGCCTGCCCTAACAGGTTTGACATGAGCCTTGGTTCTGCAACATTATCATCACCCCAATCCAACCATTCAGTTAACTGCTAGGACAAGAGAAGAGCAGCAACATCACTTAGCAGGCCACATTAGAATGGGTGAAGAGTTGCATACAGTCCTGCAACAGCTCAAAAAATTCACTATCTGGTAATTAGATCCAAATTTTTAGGTTTAGGTTTTGTGGTTCACCCAACTAATTGAAGGACCCTGGCTTGAGGGACCTATAAAATAACTGTCTGCAATCTGCCATTTGTGTAATGTTTCATGTTATATAGCCATGAAATAACCATTCATCACTAAGCAGTAGCAAGCAAAGACAAAGTTTATGATGGCTGTTTAGGTATTAGCAGAAATACAGAGACATTATATAGCCTGTCATTTCTCAATACCAGTAGGTTGATGCATTGTTGTACTAACCATTACCAAAGACATAGCAGGTAATACAAAACTGTCAAGCTTATAAGACTGCTGCAACTATCCTTCTAGTTAGGACACTTTAACTGTACACCTTGATGTACTCCAAGTACTTACAGTACCTGTAAGTCGTATCTTATATAAAATGTAATGGGTGGATTTTTGATTTTCATGTATGTATGTATCATGTGTTTTGAAAATATAATAAAATGTTGAACTTTTAAAAAGAATGGGTGAAGAGTGTTGATTGCATGGGACCTCAACTCACAGTACAATTGACAATGCAAGCAGTTGTAGGTTGGGGGAGTCCTGGGGACATCAGAAAGCTGTCCCTTTGAAACATTAGTGTGGGAACGCAGGGTAGTTCTGGATTCAGAGGACTAACAGAGTCCCTCAATCAAATGTTTAAGGTAATAGCAAATTTATTTCTCAAGCTGTGAGAGAGCAATGACCACTAAATCTAGCTAAACAACTACCACAAATTTAGAACAAATCTAGAAGTTTGAAAAAAAAAAACGTTACCCTATAACAGAAACAAAAAATTTAATTTGAGACACTGAGCAATAGTTGTGAAGCAGTGTAATGAGTAATGTCAAATAATAGCAAACTCTGGCCAGAGCCAATAGGGCTGCAGGAGAGGAATCTGGGTTTAAAATATTGAAAATGATTTTGTTTTTAAATATTTTGACACCATATTTTCAACAAAGCCTTATGATGAACCTGCCTCATAAAGAAGGGCAGAGAAAATGCTCAACTCCTGGCCTAAATGTGATGTCATGCAGGGACTGCAAAATCAACTTTTGGGCTGCAAACACATGTACTGGGCAGGAGCTGAAGAATGACAGCTGTCACATTCATGAGTTGCTGTACCAAAATGGTTATGTTGAAATGTTGTGGTAAAAAATATTAAATATTACAAAAGTTATGAGCCCACATTTACAAAATTCAGCATAGCCTCATAACTTAATAGGTCAACATACTAGAATCATAGAATACAAGAATGTGTAAAGTATTATACAACCCAATATTAAATGTACTCAAAGCCGTGGAATGTATTGCTAGACTTTTTTTGGCATTTAAAAAGTTTAACTTGGTCCATGGAGAGGAAATGTGGCTACAGCTTTACTTAATTAAGCCCTGAATATCATGATAGTAGGGCAGAAAGGGGGTTAGGGTGCATTCAGATGGAAATGAGGAAAAGGTAAAGAAAACGTATTGTGGTACTATACTCTGTAAAGACCCTGCTGAAAGAATGCAGCATGGGGCTTGGCAGAGATGCTACATTATTTGGCATGGTCTTATAGTACAGCAAGTTGAATTGTGCTGGTATTCATTTTTGAGTGAGGTATTGTGAAAAATGTCAGATGGTTATCAATTCTGACCTACTTTTTCTCTTCTTTGATGACAAAATTGCTGCTTTAAGAAAATGGGCTATGTAGACCATTATGATCCATCACATTTTCAATAACCCCAACTTTTTACACCCTGTCAGTCACTGTCCCACATATGAAAATTGACCTTCTCACTCCTCTCTGAGTTCAAACCAAGCCTCCTTTCTGTGTTGACAAATTCCACCCCACCCCTCTCTGCCACTTACTTAGTGACATTGAATTTATGTAGCATTTTGTAGTTCTACGTATTCATGCAGTCGCATAAAATGCCTACTGACATCCTTTGTAAGCTTCCCTCTATCAGTTTCTTCATATTTCCTCCAGTGTTTACATTTACTGCAGCAGTAAAGAGAATGTGTTCAGTACGAAAACATGAAAATAAATTTGCTTGCGGGCTTTCTGTTTAGATACCACTATTAAGCGGAAGCTGCATTTTCAAAACAAAAATACCTGGAAGGATCTAACAGATAATATCCACATTTATGTTTACTAGTAGTTGTTACCATCTTCTCCCTGTGGAACAAAGCAAAATGGATTTGGAGCAGCAGAAAAATTAATATGGTGCTCAGCAATAAAAAAACTGAAACAAGCAAAAGGATGAGGTGCACACACATATGAAGAAAGGAATAGGATCACAAAAAATATTATTCTGAGTTTTTTTTGGGGGGGTATTATTTTCTCTCCTCTGAGCTCCGGCTACAACCCCCACCCTCTGTTGTTCCCCCCCAGCGCCATCCCCGGACATCAGACCCCCTCCCTTGTGCACCCTGTGACTTACCCTTCGCGGCAGGGCAGTGGGGAGCGACTCGACCCACCCCAACGGATCCATGCCAGGGAGGTGCCATTCCAGGGATGATGCCATGGGGGAACAACTTAGTGCTGCGGGTCTCGCTTTTCGGTGTTTTCCTCCCGGCGGGTCATCATGACGTGCAATGACGCTTAGTGTCTGGGGTGCACGAACGCTTCCCGCATGCGTCTCCCAATCAGCCGCCTGCCACGCCCCGCCCCAAGCTTGGAGCTATGTGCTGTCAACCCCAGCCTCCTCTAGGGGTCAGGCAAGCCCCGGCTGCCCAAATCCCCCCTCCCTGGAGATGGAGAGCAGTCCTTTGGATGCTCAATCCATCTCCTCCCCACCGACCCACGGCAACCCATGCCCGTTCCCGAACACGGGTCGCCGGTGTGGCGTGAGGTGTGGCGACCAGCGCCTCAACCCTCAGCGCCAGCTGGCCGGCTGAGTTTTTTAGTTAAGTAAAGTGCATAGTGCACCTACACATAGAGACTCTGAGTCGCTCTTCAAGTAATGCTTCTCCTGTGCCCTACCAGGCGTCATCAGAGTACATCACTGTAACGATGCCTGGCAGGGGTCAGGAGAAATGATAGTTGCAGAAAGGCTGAGCCACCACTTTTATATGCTCACTACATGTGGGTGCACTATGTACTTTAGTTAAATAAAGGACTTTGAATAATTTTTTTGTGGTCCTGGTACTTTCTGCATATGTGGGTGCTCCTCATCCTTTTGCTTGTCCCTGTGGAACAGCAGGCTGAGATGGGGCATAAGCTTAGGCTTCCCATTCTCAGGGGTACTGACAGGATTGAACACATCGATATGTTCTCCAGAAGGACATAGAGACATGTTCTGAAGGTCACAGATGGCAAGTTTAGGGGTGACATTAGGAAGCATATTTTGTCCCAGAAGGTGGTGGCCTTCTAACATGACTTGCCAACAGAGTCTGTGGGCAAGAAGGCTGTTGAATGGTCCCTGTACCCATCCCTTAGCTTTTGCCAGCACTGAGCTGATACGGCTGTGGAGAGCTTTTAGTAGTTGCAAGAGTGTTGAAAAGAATATGCCTTGTTCTCACTACACCAGAGTCAGATGTAACTGATACTGCTGCAATTACAGAACTGTGCAAGTGTGATACTCGTGCATGCACAGTTTGCTCCGGAGTCAGCCATAACATGCAGCACTAACATGACTACATATGTGCAGTACTTACATATGCATAGTTTAAGTCAGCACCACCATGTTGTACACAGCGGCCATTAGTATCTCAGCAAATCTATCCTGTGTCAGTACATTGCACACAAATGTAAACATGGGTAAAAGTAAAACCCCACTGAAAATGAGATACTGCATCTCAGCCAGGCTAAGTTGTATCAGTACATTGTAAAAATTGGTAAAACTAGGAGCCTCAAAAATAAGATACTGCATGTCAAACCTATCCTGTGTCAGTACCATGCCAAAATGGATAAAAGTATGAGCTCACTGAATATGACACACTGCATCTCAGCCAGTCTGTCCTATGACAGTACATTGTACCAGGCCTAAAGAGCACATAAAACAGCCTTAACATTTATTATAGCGATTTTACTGACAGGCATAATGAAGTCAATTGCGTACATGTATTGATTTGAGCATATAGGAAAATGTACAGGAATTTTGTCCCCGTTTTACATGTTAAACACAGGGAAAATGTGGTTGCCCTACAAGAAAATGCTTTGTTCAAACTGGGAATACTGTAGTTGACACCCCAATGATTTATTTGTAATCCCCTATGACGTCCCATGCAACCTCTGACACCCCTTAAATCATTAACTGCCTAACATTTACCCTTCCTACAAAAATAAAACCATTAGAGTTCCAATGTCATTGATTAGGGGCTAACATAAATCAACTCCACAGAGGAAATACTGTAAATCATTGCTACACACATTGGGAGGAATGGTCAAGAATGTAATTTGGAACTGCTCTGCAGTTAGATGCTGTGTCTTCTGTTGGAACTCAAATATGGGTAAAAGTACAACCCCACAGAAAATGAGATACTGCATCTTAGCCAGGCTAACCTGTATCAGTACACTGTAGAAATGGGTAAAATTAGGACTCCTCTGAAAATGAGATCTGCATCTCATCAAAGCTATCCTGTGCCAGTACATTTCCGAAATGGATAAAAATATGACCCCACTGAATATGACATACTGTATCTCAGTCAGGCTATCCGGCTGTGTTAGTATATTGTAACAAGGCTATAATACCATCAAAAGGTTCTGGAGATATGTGAACATTGAGAGCAAAACTTGAGAGATTCCAACATTTTTCCAGAGCCTCTGTGATAAGTTGCAGGTGAGTTTTACCATTTAAATAAAAACAGCCTTAAGGTTCATTACTTAGGAACTTGCTGTAACAGTAGATCTTCTGAGGGCTGCCTCTTGCAGTAAGTAATTACTTATAGGAGTATCCACCAGCTGTTGCTGTCACATGGCAGCTTCTTCTAGCAGTTTTCTGTGGGGGCCGTCCCATGACTTCACTTCCTCTGGATGTGTATAAGAGTGGGTTGTCCCCCACTCTCTCTGTTCACTGCCGGGATCAGCAAGCATGGCCTGGGCCAGGAAACAGAGAGAAAAGTGATCCCACCCAATGCCCTGAGTTGCAGATTCAAGGCAAGAAGGAAGGGGGACGGAGGGCGGGGATTTCCTAGTATGAAAATGTCAAACTGCAAAGTTCAAACTGATGAATACCTTTTATTTTAACAAGCAGGACAATCTATCTCTCTCTACTATGCAACCAGTCTTAAGTGGGTTGTATGCTCTGGTCCCTGAACGGGTGGTGATACTCAAGTCAACTATGAAATCATTGTATATTAATAAAACTATATTAAATCCATGCAGTTGTCTACTGGTGCTACAGTAGATGCATTTGTTCAGAAGCTTGGTGCTGTGGGATTTAAACCTGTGATTCATGGAATATAAATGCCTGCTGGTGTTAAATTAGAATATGGATTAATTGATTGTTTTGGGTTGTTAGACGAAAGGAGTTGTGACAGCTTGATTGCCCATTTGTTATTTGTTTAATTTTTTTTTTTCTGAAACGAATGTTTTCGAGGGATGTGTATGTATGATGTCGATGTGCGTGTGCGTGTACTTCACAATATGTTTACTGACATGCATGCTTTTGTTGATTTTATTTCCATTTTGCCTCATTTCACTAACTGTAAACCCTCAAACCACCTTTCTCTCACAGCCCATGCTGTCTGATTCACGTCTACCCCACCGCTTCCATTACCCATTACAATACCTATGTTATTACATGGAAACATAGAAACATAGAAGTTGTCACCAGAAAAGGACCTACTGGTCCATCTAGTCTGCCCTAAGATCCCTAACCTACTTTGCTACCACAGACCCTAACTGATCTCTGGCCTCCCCCCCACCCCGCAACCTGTTACCAAGGTCCCCTTGTATCTATCCCATGCATGTTTAAAACCTGTTACCATTTCGGTACCAATCACCTCCGCAGGGAGGCTGTTCCATACATCCACCACCCTTTCCATAAAGTATTTCCCAACATCCCCTCTAAGTCTCCCCTGTTCCAGCTTCATCTCATGCCCCTTGTCCTTGAGCATCTCATTTTGTTCAAAATACCACCTTCCTGTACCTTATTGATACCTTTGAGGTATTTGAATGTTTCTATCATGTCTCCTCATCCTCTCCTTTCCTCTAGAGAGTACATATTTAACTCCATGAGTCTTTCTTCATAGCGTTTATTGCCCTTCTTCATCAGTAATTAGAATTATCAAGCATTCCAGCACCACTGTTTTACCATATGTTACTCATTGGCTAGTGGCACATACAGTATCGTTCTCCCATCTCTACAACCAGCCACCAACTGTCAGTTTACAATCACCTGCATGCTACATCTGCTGTTTCAATATGCAGATGATAGTAAACTGTCATTTAGCAGCTGGCCAGGGAGGTTAGAGAGGTGTATGTGCCAATCACTGCATGGAAGGCAACAGTCAAATTGGGTAGCATCTTATAATAATACAATTTTTAGTATTAGTATAAGTACTTACTACTACCTGTGATTTTTGTCTATATTTGGTTTTGTATATACTTGTTTGGGGAGTGGTATTGTTAGAATGTATTATAGAATTGGGGTGGGGGCTATAGCTGTTAACTGAGTGTGTGTGTGTGTGTGTGTGTGAGTGGAGGTGTATGTGAGTGTGCGTGTAGTTATTACATTTGAACTTGTTTGGTCTTTGGTGAGTTTTTAGGTAGTTTGGTTAGCTCTTGCTTGCTATTAGGTTAGCTCATGACTATGTCTTGGCAGAGATCACAGATGGTCAGGTACTGTTCTCCTACCAGGCTCAAGGACCTTCACCCTTTAACTGCCCCCCCCCTTGTCTGCTGAGGTGTAAAGGCATTGCCGTGCACTGGGGATAGTTAGGAGAGGGAAGAAGTGGGGGGAGGGACCACGCCTGGTGGGGTAGTGGAGCTGTGTAGGTGGATTGGGGTGGTGGGGACAAGAAGACTCCCTGGGGTGAAATGGGTTAAGGAAAGAGGTCCTCCCTGCCTTGTTCGTATACCCAAGGGCTCCACTTTTTATGGGTAAGTCACTCGGCCGACCTTGCCTGCCTGTCCTAGTCGAGCGGTGATAAGCAATGCCAGGTCTATAAGAAAACAAGACAGCTATAATTGCTGATCTTATTAGTACAACTGACCTGGCTTGCACCACTGAGACCTGGCTGGATGAAAATGCTGGCCCAGTACTGGAATAAGCAGTGTTGGCTGGGTACTCAGAGATACAATGCTTGAGGGAGGATCATAGAGGTGAGGTTATAGCCATTTGTTTTAAGTTGTAACTGGGCTTTGTAGACACCCCAGTGGGGGTGACTAAATATTTTGAGAATATCATGGGAGCAGGTGTAGGTTGCAGGATACTTCTCATCTACCGTCCACCTGGGGATGAGAAGAAATTACTGTAGGAAGTAACAGATTTCATTGTCAGCTCGGTATTGGAATCCCCAAGATGGTTAATTCTGGAGGATTGCAATACCTGGGTCAATGATGAACTCTCACAGTTTGGTCAGGACTTCCTCCAACTTATGAGCCCATTGGGTCTTACACAGGTAATTACCTCTGCTACCCACAGTTATGGTCACTCATTGGACCTAGTCTTCCTACTGGGGGTGGAGATCTCCGATCCGGTGGTGGAACCGGTTGGATGGTTGGATCATCATACTATAAGGTTCAGTTCTGAGGCTCCCCCTAATAGGTGTGCCCCTATGGAGATGATCCAGTACCACCCTTTAAGGGGTTTCACCCCTGATGGCCTTATGGTGGTATTGGACCTATCTTTATGGTGAGTGTAAGTGAGGAACCAGGGTATCTGGTAGATGCCTATAATAAGGCAGTGAAAGCGGCACTGGATTCCATATCTCCTGTCCATGTTCGCAATCCAGTCTGTTTTCAGCCTTGGGGAGCCTTTTCACAGATAAAGTGTGATGGGTTTGCTTGGTTCTCAACAAATAAGATTGCCACCATCAGGGCAGAAATCTGTTCAGTGCCCTCAAGAGGGTTTTGTGGAGGCCAGCAGGAGGCTGCAAGTGCCCAGTTTTGTCTGGTCCTACTTTGGCTGGTTGGTGATTGTAGACATTGTGCGGGTCATCCAGGGTATGTGCCCAACCTATTGTAGCTTGGACTTGGAACCAATTCACCTCCTTTTTGGGTGTGTTGAGGTCATTAGCCTGGTCCTGGCTGAGATAGTCTGGTGTTCGTTGAAGACAGGGGTGGTTCCTGAATCCTGAAGGAGGCAGTAGTGGTACCTCTTCAAAAGAATTCCCCCATCAACCCTGACTGCTTAGCAAACTATAGACTTGTCTCTAACTTGCCCTTTGTGGGCAAGGTTATTGAGAAGGTGGTTACAGCACATCTGGAGGACCATTTAACTATCCATTATATCTATGATTCTTTCCAGTTCAGATTTAGGAAGAGGCATAGTACCTAGATGGTGCTTGTTCTGGTACTTAATGATCTGATAGTGAGGGATCGACAAAGCAGTTCCATCTTGGTTCTCCTCAATCTCTCTGCAGCATTCAACACTGTGGGCTATGTGGTGTTGTTGGAACACCTGTGGATGCTCTGTGGATTGTCCAGTAGGCAGCACCACAGAAGAGTGATGGCAGAAGCAGCGACATCCCCCACATTGACATTGGGATATTACCACAAACAACCTCGACACACACTGGATTAACAGACAGAATCCAAACACACATTCCCGCACCACACACCCCAATGGCCACTGACACAACCAGCCACAGAATGGCACAACACACATGGACACCACCGATAGTGACCTAATGTTAGGACCCCCCCACACACAGCACCATGGCAGGAACTGACGGGTAACAGACAGATCAAGCAGCAAAGAAGACCATGGCAATGACAGGGCTGCATCAGATATCTGGGTCAGGTGGCTCAGTAGACACACACACAATGTGCCACAAGCAGACTACACCTTGAAACCAGACCCCACACCATGGACACATGGACAGACAGCAGCTGGGGACACAACACACATGGACAGGAGATGTGCACCCATCCCCATGGTGTTGGGCACATGATTGTGTGTGCCCAACAGGGTGGGTGCAGCCCCACTGACCATCAGTGCCCATCCCTTACACTGTGCTATGGTGTATTTGCAGCACTTCCAATAGGTGCATTCACCGCATGTCCGCTCCTGCTGGTACATGTATCCATCAACGACCGGCAGGTAACGGCCCTTCATGCTGTCCATGAACTCTGCTGACATCCTAGAGTTGTGTCACAGACATGGGTACACTGTTGCTGTGGGCGTCTTTGTAGTATGCCATCAGCACACCTGTTGAGGCTGTGGGTGTGTGTTTCTGAGCTTTCACAGGCATGTTAGCCACAGTCGGGATGTGCATGTTGATGTAGGGGGGTCACTGCCGGGGTGTCGCTCTGACACCATGCTTCCATCCTGTACAGTCCCCAGATGGTTTTGATCATACCTCATGTGCAGGACTCAGAGATTGGTGTCAGGGATTTATTCCTCTGCCCCTCTCCCCCTGTTCTGTGGGGTTCCACAGGGCTCTGTACTATAACCCATGTTGTTCGCAGTGTATATGCTGCTGTTAGGGGACATTATAAGGTGGTATGGGCTGAATTTCCACTGTTATGTGGATGGCTCTCAGCTCTACATTTTCTTTGTACCCAAGCAGGATGGAGCTGTCTCAGTCTTTAATAACTGCCTCTCTGAGATCCAGGTCTTGATGAATGCCAACTGACTGAGGTTGAACCTGGATAAAACCGAGGTGTTGGTGGTAGAGGAACAAGGTTGCCAGGGTCTGGGGCTGTCAGCTGGTCAACCTTCTGGGCTTTGGCTCATGGGGGAGACCAGCTGCTTAACTCAGACTGGGCACGAAATCTGGGTATTGTTTTTGACAGTGGCCAGTAATTAAAATTTCAGGTGTCTTGTGTCATAAAAACCTCTTTTTACCATCTGAGGAACATCACCAAGATCTAGTGCCTAGTCCAACCTGGTGAACTTCCAGCTTTGGCCCATGCCTTTGTGACCTCCCAACTTGACTAATGCAATGCCCTTTACATAGGGCTACCGGTGATTGAAATCCACTGACTGCAGCTGTTGCAGAATGCGGCAGCCAGGCTGCTGACTGGCTTCTCAAGATCTTGCCATGTCATGCCTGTGCTCCGTGGCCTGCACTGGCTGCCAGTTAATTCTCGGATCACCTTCAAGATCAGGTTACTGACCCATAATGCCCTACACAGACTAGAACTGCGCTACTTGCAAGATCATCTTTGCCCCTACTGCCCCCCCTCTGATCACTCCGATCTGCTGATGAGGGATTGCTGGAGGTTCCTAGGGCTCGACCTAAGACCTCAGGGGCCCATTCTTTTGATTTTATAGCCCCTACCCTGTGAAACTGTCTGCCTTGTTGGATTAGAAAGTGCCTGACTGTTAAAAGTTTTAAAGAGACTCACCAAGATAACGCAGTCAGCTCCTGTACCATACTTATTGGTGCCTTGCCACTAGAAGATCCAAATAAAGTTAAGATGTGTGAAAAGTTTTAACTAATTAAAAAGATCCATCACTCGTAAAAATGTAAAAACCAAGTCCCAAGGACTTCCCTTTTTTTTCCTGCTGCCCATGCTGATGAGATGCCAGTGAGAGCATGGGGGCACACTCCATTATATGCAATGAGCAGCAGCTTTTTGGTTGATTTTAAATGATATAGTGGTCATATGGCAACGAAACTTGGGCACCGGTCAACTAACAAGAGCCTTGTTAGTTGACCTGTACCCATGTTTCATTGCCAAGTGGCCACTATATCATTTAAAATTGATAGAAAAGCTGCTGCCCGTTGCATATAATGGAGTCTGCCCCCATGCTCTCATTGGCATCTCTTCAGCACGTGAGTGAGCATGGGGGCAGAGCTGGGTGGCAGCAAACAAGTGGGAAGTCCTTGGGACCCAGTTTTTACATTTTTACTAGCGATGGATCTTTTTGATTAGTTAAAACTTTACAGATATATTAACTTTATTTGGATCCTCTGGTGGCAAGGCACCGGATGGATGTGGCACAGGGGCATATCATTGTGGGTCTCTAAATCTGCTTTCAAAACACATCTTTTTGGTTTGGCCTACCATGATTCGGATTAGCTTACTGATCTGTTATAGTGAAGTAGTTTTAGCTACTGATTGTATGTATTTTTCTTTGTCTTTTTTTAATGGATTTTTATTCATTACATATACTTTGATCTGCAATGGAATTGTGTTTTTTTATGAATAAAACAGGATTGATTGATAGATTGATTGAATACTTGGGCTAGCTGTATGTGTTCTTTTGCCGGTAGTGGCTGGATTTGAACAAGCTGTTTCTGAAAATATATTACCTGTGTAATGGAGTTTGAAAATGGGTTCAACAGTTGTTTTGGTTGGATAGTGGGGGGGGGTGGATTGGCAATTGCACAGCATTGTTTATTTTCTGTTTACCTTTATTGGAAACACAGAATCTGATCATAGATAAGGATCATACAGCCCACCTAGTCTGCCAATTTCCCTACTCAGTGTTGACAGCCCAGGTCCTATTTGATATGTGGCATGCCTTCTCTGCCCACCTCCAGGGTACCCTTATGTCTTTCCCATGTGCTCTTGAACCCCCATATTGTTTCAGTCCCCACCACCTCCACTGGAAGGCTGTTCCACAGATACACCACCCTTTCTCTGAAAAAGTACTTCCTGACATTCCCCCTGAGCCTTCCTCTCTCCAGCCTCATATCATGTTCCCTTATCCTTGGGCAGTGCTTCCTCAGAAATATGCTTCCCTTCTGTACCCTGTTTATACCCCTAAGGTACTTGAATGCCTCTATCATATCGCCCCCCCCAATGAATAAATATTAAGATCCCTGAGTCTTTCCTCATACAGCTTTTGGTGCAGTCCATGTACAATTTTCGTTGCCTTTCTGTGGACTGCCTCCATCCTGTCTCTGTCCTTCCTGAGATGCAGTCTCCAGAACTGGAAAAGTACTCCAGGTGAGGCCTTACCAGTGATCTGTACAGTGGCATCACCACCTCTTTCTTTCTGCTGGTAATGCCTCTGCCCATACATCCCAACATTCTGTTTGCCTTTCCCACCACTTTTTCTCACTGCTTGGTCACCTTTATGTCATCTGATATAATGATCACCTGGTCTCTCTCTAGCTTTGTTGTGGCCAGAAGCCCCGATCCTGTACTCCACTCTTGGATTCCTGTGACCCAGTTCCATTATTTTGCACTTTTTAGCATTGGAACTCAACTGCCATACATCTCACCATTCTTCCAATAATCTTAGATCCTTTCTTGTTCTTTCCACCCCTTCCGGTGTATAAATACGGTTGCAGATCTTGGTGTCATCCATGAGCAGGCATACCTTTCCCTCCAGATGCTCTGCAATGTTGCTAATGAAGACACTGAACAGGACTGGTCCCAGCACCAGCCTCTGTGGCACCCCACTGGTCACCTCCCTCTATTCTGATTTCATGCCATTTACTGCCACCCTCTGAGTCCTGTCCCTTAGCCAGTTCTCAACCCATTGTACTACCATAGGGCCTACTCCCAGGTTTCTCAATTTATTTAGCAATCTCCTATGTGGGATGGTGTTGAAGGCCTTGCTTAAACCCAGGTAGGCCACATCCACCGTCCCTCCCTGATCTACCACCCTGGTCACCCAGTCAAAGAAATCAATTAGATTTGTCTGACAGGACCTTCCCACTGAGAATCCATGCTGCCTTGGATTCTGTGCCCTGCTAGCCTCCATAAACTTCACAATCCTCTCCTTAAGTAGGTTCCCCATTACTGAGGTCAGGCTTACAGGTCTGTAATTGCCTGTCTCCTTCCTGCTGCCACTCTTGTGGAGAGCAACTACCTCTGCCCTCTTCCAGTCTTTAGGTACCTCCCCTGTCGCTAGAGATGAGTTGAAAAGGTCAGTCAGTGGACCTGCCGGTATGTAACCGAGCTCCTTTAATACTCCGGGGTGAATCCCATTTGGCCCCATTGCTTTATCTGTTTTTATTTTCCCAAGTTCCTCTAGGACTCTAACCACAGTGTGTGGGCTGGTGTTAACCTTCCTTCCCTGACTACCCCTCCTAATGAGTTCTGGTCCCTCACCTTCCCCATCCCTGGTGAACACAGAGCAAAGGTATTTTTTCAGTACCTCAGCCTTTTCTAGATCATCTTCCACCCACCCTCTTCCTTCCTTCTTCAGCCTAACAATACCATTTCAGGTCTTTTTCCTCTCACTATTGTACAGTATCTGATGAAGGTCTTGTCTCCTTTCTTAATAGCCTGTGCTATACCTTCCTGTGTCTGTGCCTTAGCCCTTCTGACTCCTTTCCCAGAGTCTTTCTGTTTCTCCAGATATTTTACCCTGTCCTCATCCTTTTGAGTATCCTTGTATTTCCTAAAGGCCTTTCCTTTTTCCCTTACTTTCTCAGTCATTACCTCATTGATCCCCCCTTCCCACAGCAGCCTCTGGATCTATAAAGCAACAGCTGAGTGAGTGTTAACTGATGATCAGATAGATTAATTACTTCTGAGTAGGGCTCCTCAAGTTGTCTATTAAACATCCTCCTATATATTTCTCTGCCTCGTTTACGGCTGCGTGTTTTGCTTTTCTTTTTAATAAGGGGGGATGTTGCTGTAGTTGTCATGAATCAGAAAAAGTTACCAATCAATCTCTTGTTGTAGGCTGAGATTCAGTAACAATTGTAGAAGTGCTTGTGTTGGAAGCTCTATTTTTTTTGTTCCTATATTTAGGTATTTTTCATTCTCTGCTTCAGAACCTATTGTTAGATCTACTGCTTATCTATTGTTGTGGACGTTGCAATGCAAACATTTGATCTGAGTCACAATTACCTTCCAATTTACTTTTCTTCTTTTTGGCAATTTCTTTTTCATGAGAATTTAGCTTTTTTTGCAAATGTGTTCCAAAAGCTTCGTAAAATGGATATTCTTTAAACTGCAATAATTTCTTTTGGGTGTCCTTAATTTATTGAGTTACTATATTATAGACTTCTTGATCAATCTGTATGCTGATTAACTCATCTGAACAGGTAGAAAGTATGATTTCCCATCTGTTTTGATAGGTTTCCTTGAAGAAGCCTCCCATGGGCATTTTGTCAATTCTAAGTCCACATGGGACCCAGTTTTTATCATGATACTCTGGAAGTAAAAGTTTATTGTAAAAGAGATTATTTTAATCTCTTTAAATGATTTTTTTTTTCAAAATCACTAAAAAGTACCTTGGTGCAGTTGGTTTGTTCTTAATTGGTGGTATCGAATACAGCTGCTGTTGTTGCTAGTCCAACTCACAACGATGCAGCTGTGCTCTTTCTTTCTTTTAGTTTTTTTCTTTGAACTTTAGATGCTTTTTGCAGTATACATGTTTAATATTTAAGGGCAGTACTTGTAATTAGCAAGGTTCTGCATAGCTTTGCACCCCCAATCCCATTCTAATCTGTCTCTATTTGTTTCTTTCATTCAATTCTTGTAATTGGGCAATGGAATGTATTAACAGTGCAATACCTGGACAAGTTTAACAATTCTAGTTCCCCTTTGTTTTTGGGCTTGTAACATAATTTTATTTATTTAAAAATGTTTCAACAGAAAGGCACGCTGAGCATGGGGTCACTTCCAAGTGTGACCTGGGGTGGGGGGAAGAGATAAGCAATAAATACAATACAAGTAGTACATGTAAGTACAAGAACATTGGAGAATACAGCACAAGCTGAAGTTCTCTAGTAATACAATATAAATAATGGAAACATAATGTACAGTACAGTAACAATGGAGAAACGGCAATAAGTATATACACAAGTGGATAAAAAAAGGGAAATCATGCACTAAGCAACTAACACAAACATGTATATTTATAAATATGTACAGGAAGTACATTTTTACAGCAGAGGTGCTATTGAGTTGGGAAACCAATGGAAGTTAGGAAAAGTAAACTTTGGCAAACTATGAGTCAAACAAAAATGATATATTAGGGTTTGAGGGTCTGGGACAAACATTAGGTATGGCACCCTTGAAGAAAAAGGGAGATAAGGTTTGAGTTTAATTGATAGAGGGGAAACAGGGATAGAGGGAGGAGAGAAAAGAAGGTAGGGAATGGAGTAATTAGGACCAGGAGCAGATATGGGCAGGAAGTTTGTGAAGTAGAGAGCAGCTGGGGAGGGGTCATGATGGAGGGGTAGTGGGATGGAGTTCCATAACTTGGGCAGGTAATAGGAGAAAGCAGTTTGGGCTTTAGAGATAGATCTTCTGGGAATGGATATTTTTTTTTATTACAGGTGAATTCTGACAAATGTTGTGCACACTGGGGAGGGTTCCCAGTGTGCACATGTGTTTTGGAGGAGGGGGGGCTGAGGCAGATGGGGATTGGGCCTCCTGTAAGTAAAGAAAGCCTGTCTGTGTTTGGGGGGGCATGATACTGAAGGGGGATTGGGCACCACCCTAAGCAGACTATTTCCAACAAGGGGGACATTAAACCGATGAGGATTGGGCTCCCCCATCAGCAAATGAACTGGGGAGGGGACATGCCAATGGGGGGGTTGGGCACCCCCAAATTCGGCTTTGAGAGGTGGACAGTGACAGCCAACACCATGTTTATTGAAATGTTATGCCATGCAAGGTACGCCCTGCAATGAGGGGGCACTCCCTCATTGCAGCAGTGAATTTATTT
Source organism: Neoceratodus forsteri (assembly GCA_016271365.2). Lineage (NCBI taxonomy): Eukaryota > Metazoa > Chordata > Ceratodontiformes > Ceratodontidae > Neoceratodus > Neoceratodus forsteri. Next base: position 1,157,463,094 of record CM028130.1, on the reverse strand, counting down.
CAAGTTGGTGGCATGCTTCTGAGCTGCTGTCATAGACAGCATACTCATTCATTTGTGCTACAGAGACAAGCCCAAAAAAGAAGTGGTAGCATTTGCACAACACTTCCGCACCTCCATAACCTGCTACTTAAGCAAGCTGTCACAACATGTTTCTTGTGCATGCATGCAAGCAAACATAAAAAATCAGAAAGAAAGTATATTAGTCCCACACCTTGAGGAAGTGGCATGCATCCACAGAACACTGGTGAGTGCTAAAGTGGCATTTCTGAAATTAAAGAGAAAATGGACTAAAGAAAGACTGTTCATATCACAGGTATACCAAACGGTTTGCACAAGATGCAGTGTAGGATAAGCTACCCCCCCCCACACACACACACACAGTGTGCATACAAAAGTCCTTCTACAATCTAAAGGGATGTATTAACTCTGCTTGGTCTGCAAATTCTGTAGTATCTTAGTCTGCTTATAAAATGGTTTTAATAGCACCTGGTCTGAGTGGTTGGCTAAAATGATTGCAGCATTGAATATTGAGCACCGTATTATAATTTTTTTCAAATAAATGCATGTATACAGCTCTAAATGGGAATCTTTACATACTTTATTTCTTATTTCTCCAACCTCTTAACCTCTTTTATTTTTGTTCGGTTTTGTATTATGGATTGCAGAGAAGGGGGAGGAATGGGTTGGGGGGGTTGGTTTTTGTTACTCGTTGTGATTTCATTAGATTCTTTTTTAAATACATTGGGGTGGATTTTCAAAGGCCTTAGATTGACGCAAGGTGCTTGCATCAAGCAGGTGTGATGCAAGGGCACCTTGTGCCAAGGGCTGTGCCAAGTGGGAATTTGAAAGGCAGCCTGCCTTACCCAGCAGGCTGCCTGTTTCAAAGTGTGCTAGTGCCATCCTTGTACCATGAAAGTGGCTGCAGCATGGCACTGGGGGCTTGTGGCAGACCCAGACTGCTGCAGCCCTAGGATCTGGAATTTGAAAGACCCCACCGGAACCAAGTGCCAAGTACCCTTAGACCAGTGAGGAGCAGGTCTAAGGGAACTTATACGGCTCCTGAGGGATCATCCTGTAGGTGCCACTGAGTGGCCCGCCCCATCCATCCCCGGTGGGTGATCCCTGGTGCTCCGGTGGTCCCCCCTCACCCCATCACAGTCCCTGACACCCACGTCCATGCATCCTGCCAACCCTCCTACCCATCTCAGCACTCCCACCCCCCCTCCAATACCCTGATCTGGTGACTGACACAGCCCTCCACACACCACCATGGCCAACCGCTGAATGAGCAGTCTGTGCGTGTACTGTATACTGTATACAGTACATGCACGGACTGCCCATTTGGCAGCCGGAGTGGCATGTGGAGGGCTGTGCCAGTCACCAGATTGGAGTACGGGAGGGGCGGTGGGAGTGCTGAGATGGGTAGGAGGGCACTAGCTCCCCAGGGTACAGGGGAGATTTTCGGTGCTGGTGCTGTTGCTGCGGTGGTGTTGGGGGGTAGTGCCAGGTTGCCAGCCCCTGTCCATGGGTGCTGCAGACTCCCCACAGCCATTGTGGCATTCCAGTTGGGTGCACCATACATCAGGAGCTGTACCCACTTTGCTGCAAGCTGCTGGACTTATGCACGGGGACCCTGCAAAATAGAAATTTGGGTGCAGGGTCATGGGTGCACTGACACCTCGCTAAGCTGCCATTGTCGCAGCTTGCGCTGGGGCTTTGAAATTTCCGCCCATTTACTTTTTGATCCCTGGACTGGATCTTTAATAGTTCTTAAATGGTATACTGTTGGACTATTATGAGCTAACAAGTTCTATGGTTTTTCTTCATTACATTCTTAGATTGTTGTATTCCATTTCTTGAATTCTCTATAAAGTATATTAAATTGCAAAAACATGGTTTTAATTATGTCGAAAAAATCTCTGGCATATCTTATTTCTCTTCTAAAAAAAGTTTTATTAGTCATGTTTTAAAAAAATACCTTTTAGTTGGCTTAGTGTCGGTTTCCTTCCAATAACATATTGCTTTTACATTATAAATTATTGTGTTCTTCTGTAGATTTGTCAGTAAAATGTAAGCTGTGCACATTCTGCAATAAATAATGCTCTGAGCACCACTGCCTTCTTTTTATGTTCCAGAACTGCAATGTAAACTTTGGCCTTGTGCACCAGGGTTAAATTGTAAATGAGTCCCTGCTAAATGAAAATGTTCCTGGATAAATAAATAAAATAAGACAATACATTTTACAAATTTATTTTGATTACATTTCTTTTTTTACTGAATATAACCATTAAGCCAAGTTATTCCTTATAATACTAACTCATGGCACTAATGAATTAGCAGCGCTATTTGACCAGGGTGGGATTCTACATCTTTTTTTCATGGCTGTTTCATATCTTTTAAAATCTACCTTTGGCCATGCAGGACTGTCAAGTCTCCCTCATCTGGTGAAAGTCTCTTCTAATGTTCTGACAATCTTGCCCTCTTTCCATCAAGTAGGATGATTAGCGTGCCATACTATAATCCCTTACATTTTGTTGTTTAGCAGTCACTCACTGTGCCTTTCATGACACCCTGCTTCATAACTACTACTCCTGTTGCTAACTCAGGCCTATTTCTGCAACTTCTCTCTTGCTACTCTTGTTGGTTCAAATTATCAGAGTGTACAGTTTATAATGATGGATGGATAAATTTTACCGGACATAACTACATGCTGTCTTGCTAAATGATTTCTGCATTAACCATACAGGTAATCCTTCCCTTCCAGCCAACAGCACACATACACATCTCATCAGAGGTAAGGTTTCCTTAGAGCTGCAGAACCACTCCTGATTGCTAACTCTCATCACGAGCCCCTCATGGCATATGTCTCTTCAGGATACCAATCTTGGGCTTAGATTCCCATCCTCAGGCTATAGTGATCCCCCGGCCAGTGTTCCTTTTGTGTAACCCCATTTCTGGCACTAAATGGTCTCTTGGTGCCAAGCTTTATGTTCATGGTGGTTGGGTAGTGTTTGCTAGCACCAGGAATGGTGTTTCAGGGTTGGTGGTGCAAGGAAGAACTGAAGATGGTCAGTGTAAGACTTTAAGCTGAGAAGGAGTACCTGCCAGTACCTGGGATGAGTTCCCAGTGTTGGATTTTATGTTCCTGGAGTTAGGTGATGTCTGCCAGCATCTGAAATATGCTCCCACTGCTGGATTTTAGGTTTGGAGGTGTGGGTGGCATTTATCAGTATCAGGGGAATTACTTATTGCACTTGGCATGTAGTACTGGGGTCTTGACATCCTCTGATCCATCATCAGTAGATATGCAATTCTGTTTGAACTATTTTAAATATAGTTTAATTCTATGTTTGTAATTAATGACTGCAGTCAGTAAAGATGTCATGGTGTTAGGCAGAACTGAAGATGGTCAGTGTAAGACTTTAAGCTGGGGAGGAAGACTTGTCAGCACCTGGGATGAGTTCCCAGTGTTGAAAGTTATGTTCCAGGAGGTAGGATATATCTGCCAGCATCTGAAATATGCTCCCACTGCTGGACACTAGGTATGGAGGTGTTGGTGAATATTTACTAGTACCAGGATATGACTTATTGTGCATGACTTTCAGGACTGGGTTCTTAACATCTTCTAATACATCATCAGTAGATTTGCAATTCAGTTTGAACTATTTTAACTATAGTTTGATTCTATATTTGTATTTAATAGCTGCAGTCAGTAAAGATTTCAGTCAGCAATACTGTCTGAAGCACTCCATGTGAAATGTCTTTCCTACCCTACACACTGAACCAGTGAACAAGTTCAAAGACAAACTTCTTGTTTCTATTTATTTATGTTTTTATTCATTGAAATATTTCACCATGAATAAATGTTAGGCAAACAATGTTTTAGGGATTTCCATTGGCTGCAAGAGGCATCATAGAAGGTTACAAAGAAATTATAGGAGTGTTAACTGCAACACCTGGCTATCCATAGAATGATACCCTTTCCCATAACATTTAGTGGGCCCACACGGAGCTAGATGTATTGACTCTAAGGAGGGGTGTGTCAGATAGAAATTGTTCTGGCAAGTATAGAAATATTCATTTATTTGTTTGTAAATTTACATAATAAAAAGTAGAATTCTTATTTATTTATTGAATTTTGTTGACCTTGTAGACCCACTGAGACTAGAAATCCCTTTTTCTGACCCGGGGGAAGGAGATAAAGATGGTAACCAACTGAAATTAAATCAGATCAAGCAGTTGGTGGTATTTTTAGTGAATGGAGGAAATTTGGCCAGGACACCGGGGAAATTCCCCTACTCTGCGTAGGTGGAGCCTTTGCACTGGCTGCATGATGGCCAGTTCGCATGATCCCCTGGAGGAGATGGATGCTACTAGTTCAGGGGCATGGGCCTCCTCCTCTTTGCTACCTTTACTAGAGGTCTCAGAGGAGCGTTTGGATGTTGCTGCTACGAGTGGCACGACTATAATCGAACCGGATTCTGTTTCTCCTGCTGTGCCTATTGACAAGATTTCAGATGTACCTGTTCGGGCTGGGGCTCTTTCATCTGCTTCCAGCCTTCAGGAGAAACACCTGGCTTTAGTCCTGCATTGCAGCTCCTCGACACTGAGATAAGGCGTCTTCTGCGCGGGCATCACCACGGACGCCTATTCACAGCCCTTCTTCCCAGCTGACTCTTGAAAGCCCCCAACCCGGCGTCCTCACGTGGAATTCACCTCTGTCTCTTCCGCATTAGTGAAACCCACGATACTGTTGCCGATTGACTCAACCCACTTTGGAAGCCGACTTGCACCAACAAGATAGCGGACCCCTATTACTGCCTTATCTAGCGATGGCTCATCAACTGTAAGTGCCTCTCTTCTGACTGCTGAACCTTTGCCTGTTTCAAAAACCCTCCACTTCTGCAGTATTTTTTTTTTCTGCCACTCAAGAACCTGGCTGGTCTAAACGTGGAAGTTCCTCTTTCCACAAAAAGGCTAAACCCAGCCAGGACGATCACACAGACTGGTCCCCAGATAAAGTGCTGAAAAATGCAGGTTGGGAGAAGGGTGTTGGAGGGGTTTGGACCCCAGACTCTCAAGACCCAATATATTTGAATATGCTTAAAAAATCTACTGTTAAGGACTTCACGTGCTCCAACGAACCCCGGGGTGTGACTCTTTCTCAAACCACTACGGGACCTGACTCTCTTAGTAATTGTACTAAACCCACTGATTCTGTAGCAGGTTATGGTTTGAGGGTACTAAGACTGTTTTTCGGGACCTTCTTTGTATACTTCTGCTACTGTATCTAATGGTACTAATTTTAAGCTTGCAGATTTATTTTCATCCAAAGGTGAACCTGCACCGAGAAGAAATGCAGTTAGACTGCTTTATAAGGGTGGTTTAGAACTCCCCCCTGACCATTTGTATGTTGCCAAATCCCTACTTAAAGGGTCTATGAAATTTTTTTCTTCAGAGATTTTTGCTTTAATTAATATTTGTAATTCAAACTTCGATATTAGCTTTAAGCAAATGTCTGGGCTTGACAGATTTTGGGCCCAATATGATAAGCTACAATCCACACCTATTTGGTCCCCTTTTCAAGCCATTCCTCCACTAAACCAGCTATACGTATTATTATGTTGTTTTCAAAATGAAGGTGTCCACGTTGAAGACATTCTATTTTGTTGGAATAAGCGGTGTGAGGTTCTGAACCGCCTGTTCCTAATCTTGACAGTGAACAAATCTGGGATGGTAGTTGGAGGGATGCAGAGTTAAACTCTTTCCTACTAACACTGGCCCGAAACATTTGCCTAATTTCTTTTTTTTAGGTAAAGACAAGGGTTTCATTTTTTATGCTGGACAGCCCAAGTCATGTTTTAAGTGCGGTTCCCACACTCATTTGAGTTCAGCCTGTGACACTCTAAAATGTAGTCACTGCTTCGAATACGGTCATACTTCTACAAAATGCTCAAATTCTTTTAAATGTAACCTGTGTGAGGGAACTGGCCATGCTTATGGTCGATGCCCCTGGGCATCTTATAATAGGGACGATTGTCCTTCCCATGACGGTTTAATTACTGTCGCCCAACAGTTACACGCTCATAAATTGGCCTCTTCTACCTTGGACACTGATTCCCCCCCTTTACCGATAGTTACTTCCGACAACCTCCCCACAGTCCCTACTTTAGATTCCCAAACTTCCTTGAAAGTAGTGTCTCCTACTGATCCTTCTGTCCCTCCTCCAGTTACTAATTCTACAATACCAGATAATGCTATGCCCCCCCCATACAGGTTTAGATGTAGATGTTCCTAGTTTTACTACTGTCACTCATAAAAGAACTAGAAAGGGCCTTGCTGTGGCTAGTCGCAGTAAAGATAACACTCCTCGTACTTGGCAAACCCCCAACAAATTTGCAGTTTTAGCCACTGATCTCTCTGACAAAGACTCTGGGGGGGAAGATACTGACACCTCATCACTTCGCTCCTTCCCTGATGGGGTGATGGGGCTAACACTGACCCAATAGCCAAGCTGCATTAGGCGAAAAGTCGAGGGGTAAATCTCCATCCACCTCTTAACTATGTCTTCCTAACTATTTGTTCCTTGAATGTTAATAGTATTAAAGGGAAAAAAAAGTTGGGTGGGTTTTTTTTAACCCTTACAGACCTCAACTGTGATATTTTCTGTTTAGTGGATACCAGATTAAAAACCCATGGGGAACTATTCCAGGCCTCTAAGGCATGGGCTGCCGGACCCTCATTTTGGTCAATCGGACCAGACACTTGTGATGGAATTGGTATTTTATTCTCCAGTTCTGAATTTCAGATATCCAGACTAGTTGACATCTCCCCTGGTAGAGCCTTATTATTGGATTTTTCCTACAAATCTGAAAGATTTCGGTTGATAGAGATTTACGCCCCTCAAACTAAAGCCCAGAGGGTTTCACTTTTTCATTTGATTAAGCCCTATTTGTACACATCCAGACTACTTTTATGGGTAGGGGATTTCAACTGTGGCTTACATCAATCAGATCGGGGCCTTCAGGCCTCTAAGCTTTTTTGTGATTCCACAGCCTTAAATGATATTGTTTCCACTGCAAGGCTTGTGGATGCATATAGGCATTTTCACAAATCTGGAGGGTTTACATTTTTTAAGGGGATGTTGCATACCAGGATTGATTTCATTTTTTTATCCAAGGTTCTGATATTACTCTCTTGCAAAACTGTGGGAATAGAATTTTCTGACCATGTTGCTTTATGCGCCTCTTTTTCTTGGGCTCTGCCCTACGGTGCTAGAAAGCTGGTTGGTGCCCCCAATGATTCCTTATTAAATGATCCTTTTTTTCTTAAAATTTGGTGTAAGGAGCTTCTAGCTCGTTTGTCCGTGGCTGAATTTTATGACACTGGAATGGACTGGTGGGAGGCCTCTAAACAAAGTTGGAAAAAACTTTTTCAAAAGAAAGCGGCTGATAAACAAAATACCAGATATTTTAATTACTTATCTTTGAGGCATCAATTACAGCACTTAATTTCCCTGGCTAGTTCTACTACTCATGACTTTAGCCCACAAATTAAAGAGATTAGTGCTCAAATGAGATTGTTTCAGTACAATCGAGCTGACTCTTTGGGTCAGGAAGCTCGTTTTGGTACCCGTGTCACTAAAGGTTGTCTTGATTCTTTTCGAGCCTGTAAAGTTAGAATTGAAACTAAACTAGTTTCATCTTTCCAATCTCAGACTGGGGAATTAATTACATCACCTGAAGGACTGCTTAAACATGTAGAGCATCACATCTTTAATATGTTTGGAACCAAAGCTGATTATGTTAATGCTGAAACCTTTCTTACTTCATTGCAATTACCTCAGCTTTCCAAATTTGACCAAGACATGCTGTCTCTTGATATCACTGAACAAGAAGTGCTGTCGGCTATTCATAGATTAAGCCCACATTCTGCCCCGGGGTCAGATGGGTTGACTGCACACTTTTATAAAACTTTTTCCACAGATCTTGTCCCTGTGTTAACTCTATTATATAATGAAATGTTAAGTTGTGATACTTTGGCTAACTCAATGAAAGAAGCTTTGTTAATTTTGCTTTTCAAAAAGAAAGGGGATCCCTCTGATATTAATAATTGGAGACCTATTAGCCTGTTAAATGTAGACTATAAGATTCTTGCTAAAATTTTACTATCCAGAATGCTTAAAATTGTGTCTCAAATGATAAGTTCTACCCAAACTTGTGGTATCCCTGGAAGATATCCTTATGATAACCTTCTTTTATTACGTGAAATATTCGCTTTAGGAGACAAAAAAGCTATTTCAGGGTGGATATTAAGCTTGGACCAAGAAAAAGCTTTTGACAAAGTCTCTCATGACTACCTATTTCAGGTGTTGGCAGCTTTTGGGTTCCCGTGTTTCTTTCCTGGATCCGCCTTTTATATAAAGATGTTGTGATACGACCCAATGTCAATGGCTGGGTGGGATTTCCTATTTCTCTAGCCTGTGGTGTTCTCAAGGATGTCCGCTAAGTCCGCTACTTTATAATTTTTATATTGATACTCTTTGAGAACAATCTTTCTTTGTCCCCACATTGTTGGATTACTTTGTATCCCTCCTTCCACCAATCAAAACATTAGCTTATGCTGATGATTTGATTTTGGCAGTTGATTTTACAACAAAACAGGATGCTATTGTTCAGGTCCTTCATACTTTTTCTTCAGTTTCTGGCTCAAAAATAAACCTTAAAAGAGTATATGTGTGCCATTAGGGCATGACTCTCTTCCAGTAATGGCCTTTATGCCGGTGTTTCTGTTAAATTAGAATCTTTCAGTATTTAGGATTTTTTTGGACGCGAGAACATGCAAGTCCACAATTGGAACATTGCTTTTAAAAAAGCAGACAGTTTGATTGCTAGTTGGAAGCGCCATTTAATTGGAAAGAAAAAAATAATTGTGTTACTTAAAACTGTAGTTGTCCCTATTTTTTTATATCTTAGCTATGTGTTTCTGCCGACTATATCTTGTTTACTAAATTAAATGGAATCTTTTTTAAGGGTTTCTGGGGATCCAGATTAAACCCTATTAAAAGGAGTTTTACATACAGGCCTATTAAAGAAGGTGGGATCAATATGATCCACCCTGTTGCTTTTTTTTACAGCCTTTTTCTTAATTATAATTTTGGAAAAGCTCTAAAACCTGGGGATACTTTTTGGAAACCCTATTTTATGGCATGGTTCTCTTTTTGTTTGGATAATTGGAATGTTCATTATAAGGGTATTATTACCAAATCTCATGATATTCCTGCCTATGGGAAAGAAAGCTTCAAGTTGGCTTTAACTTGGAGCCTTCTCCCTCAGGATTTTTGTGTCTTATCCAGATTGATAATATATAATAGAATTTGGAGGCTGGAGGCCCAGGAAGAAGTAATTTTTCCCTTGTGCCCCCCTAGTCATCTCCCTTGGGTACTCCACCAACTTCAGAATCCAAGGTTGCCATCCTATTTATGGGACATGGTTTGGTTATGTAACTATGATAGATTAGGGGTTAATAATAATCACAAACACAAAGCTTTGGATTTGAGGTACTGCCCTAGAGTTTCTTGTTTCCACATTTTTGAAACTCAACAACATCTGTTTTCTGAATGTCCGTTTTCCTTAGATATCTGGTCTACATTAGCTGTTGATTGGTCAGAGCCTTTACTCTCTAATGTTTCTTATGAACATATTATGTTTTGTACCAATGACCTGCTTAATGATAAATACCATGTAGATACACTGTATATGATTTTGCTATTATTCGATATTACATATGGCAAGCAAGATGTTTATTAGTTTTACATCAAAAACCTATTCTTAAAGTTGAGGTCCTTTGTAATATTCGAACAGCTTTATGTTCTGTTAAGAAAAATGATTTTTTAGTTTATCCTAGGCTTCAAGCTGAATCTCTGTGGAAAAATTGTGATGCTTTATTTTCTGTTGTGTAATTCTGGCTTGTTTTTGTTCTAATTGTTGATCTGTGTTTTGTTTTTCTTCTGTAATGAAGCCCAATTTCTTATCAATAAAATTCCCCTACTCTGTCAGGGGAGTTGCTGCTGCTATGGAGGAAGGAATGTTGAATGTTCATTCTCCTGGTGTCCCTGTGGGTGAGCAGGTCTCCTTACCCACAGGTCCAGCTCAGGAGACCAAAGAAGTTCTGAATGAAATGATGGAGATCCAGTTGGAACTGCCTAGTGATGCAAAAGAATCTGGAAAACAATCTACGAGTCCTCCTTCAGGCCTTTTTTCTTCTGAAGAAGCTTGGTTGTCGAAAATTTTGCAACAAAATAAAGAATTGAGGTATAAGGAGTTTGGTCATACAGCAGATTTAAACGCTAAGTTACCGGGACAAGTTGAAGCACAGCTTGAATCACTTCATCCTAATGTATTACATGTTGCTGCACTGTTTCTGAAAGAATTGCCTGCTCTTGATGGACTGAAGAAATCTCCAGCTGAGAGCACCGAGAATCTGCCTAATGATGTAGCAGCATCAAATGAATTCCACCCGCCTGAGTCAGGGAGAGTGGAGGAGTCTGTGACAGCTCCTGAATGAGTTTGAACAAAAACTGAAAAAGCTTCACAACCTGAGACAATCTCTGCAACTGTGAGTATAGAGCAAGCACATAATTGTGGTATTTTTCAAGAACTATGTTTAAGGAGAGGGAAACCTTCTGATATAACTGTCCCTGCTAAACACGGGGTTTCCCCAACCTCCCTTGAACACTCCCTTCTGAATGCGGGCTGGAAGAGAGGTGAATCAGGCATATTGATCCCTGATCTCTCTAATAACCCAATACCAGGACAATTACCTCCTCAGGAAGCCATAAACTCTGATGAAGTGCGCACTGAGCTGACTGGTGAAAATGCCACTGATTCACCTCGCATGGACTGTCAAGAAGCCATACATGGAGATACAGTAAAAGTTTTTTCCCCCACCTTTGATATCAGCATCTTCAGAATCAGAAGACTCTGAGACACAAGCAGCAGGGTGGGGTGATGTACCTGATCCAGAACTGAATTTGCCTCCTTTGCAACACACCCTGCTTAATAAATCTAAAGATGCTTGGCAACGCTTTGGGAAAAATTACTCTTTTTCTGGCCTCCCCCTTGCAGAGACACAACACTGTACAAATTGAATATCTAGGTGGGTTAGAAACAGCCCCAGACTGACTGTATGTCAGTAGAATCCTGTTGAAACTTTCTTTGGTTTTTTTTTCTAACGAAATGCACGCCTTAATTCATGTGTCTGGTTCCAACATGTATGATGTCAGCTTTCATACCCCACAAGGTTTAGATATATTTTGGAATAAATATGACTCATTGAAATATACTGAAAATTGGATACTTTTTCATGTATACCCTTTGACTAAACCGTCTCTTAAAAATGTGACTGTCCTCTTTAGGAATGAATCAGTTTCTGTACATGACATTACGTATTGGTTAGAAAAAAAATGTGATATAATTGGTTCCCCACAACCCATTTTTGATGAAGAACATTTGTGGAATGGAGGATGGCAGTATAAAGTTTGTTTAAGACATAATAGTTTGGGCCCAGTGCACCTTCCAAACAGTTTGTTTTTGGGGACAAAAGAGGTCATTGTTTTTACCCTGGGCAACTCAGGACTTGCTTCAGATGTGGAGCTTCTACTCATATGGGTTCGGCCTGTGACAGATTAAAATGTAACCTGTGTCTATCTTTTGGTCATTACAGTTTTGAATGTAAGGAAGAAATGAGATGCAGTCTATGTGTAGATAGTGGACACACGTATAGAACCTGCCCTTGGGCCACACACAATCACACAGATTGCACAAGTCAGAATTCTATTATAAAAGAAGCACAAAAAAAGAGTATGGCTAAACAAGGGACCTCTGGGCAGAGGCCTCCAACTGAAACAACGAGACATAATACCTCTCCCCCACTGCCTCCAGCACCTATTTAAAAAAGGCCTCAAGACCTACCTGTTGGGGCTAAGCCTCTGTGCATGCTACTGCTGAGGATCAATACACTACATTAGGACTACCCCGTAGCTACTGTCAGCCGCCTGGCATGCCTTTTCTCCCATATTGGGACCCTTACCACCTGATGAGGCACTTGTAAGTGTAATTCTTGTGAAACTGTTCCTTTTCAGTGAACAATGTGTAACTGTCATTCATGTGCAATGGTTTTTCATATCATGTTATTCTTCAAATGTACCTAATCTGTGTGAATCATACATCATGTCCTGATTGTAATGTCTGTATTTCACAATTTCCCTTGAGCTGTTCCTAATGTTTATTCTTCTGTAGCTTGTAATTAATCCCAGGTCGCCTCTGAAAAAGGGACCATTATGGTCCCAGTGGGCATACCCGGTCACCAAAATGTTAAATAAATAAAAATCTCTGAAGAGCAGGTTGCTATTCCGGCTGCAGTTATTATGTCTGAAATAACTATAGCTGAACAAATGAATGAAGTAGTGACTACAGAAATGCCCCCCCTTATTGTAAAAAATGTAGCACGAAAGCAAGGTATCAGGCAGTCGAGGCCACGATCCAAAGTTGCTAAGGCGAATGTACCAGAGGACGATGGGTTGCCCTTAAAAAACAGTTTTGAAGCAGTTTCTAGAAGCATGCAGGAATCTGAATGGGGGGGGTTCAGAAGCTTCCTCCTTGGCCCCACATACTTCAGAATCTTTTTTTTTTTTAAAACACCTTTATTCATTTTCAGTAAAACAGACAGACAAACATACACATACCTGGCCAAGCCAGGAAACACAACCCAAAACTGGCTGAGCAAACTATGCACATCCCCTTATGTACAAGCACACTAGAGAACCACCCCACATTATGGTCAAGTTCCAAAGTCAATAGTGCCTTAATATAGTACGCTGACCAATGTTAGAGTACACCCTTCCCTTCATTGACCAAATCTTCCATTGTATATCCACTTACAAAGATATTTTATCCTGCGGCCCCCAAAGGAGCCTGAATCTTGCAGGACGGTTGCCTAATGTGTCCCCTGGAGAGAGAGAGAGAGAGAGTTCCCAACCCCTTAAGCTCCTGCAGACCATAGCCAATCCCCTTTTGTCTTAGTAATGGACCCAATATGACCCAAATTTGACCATCCAAGAAATTATAAAGTCCAAATATTACCAAGAATATTGGGGATAGTGAAGGGAAAAGCAATGTACAAGTAGGCACAAAGAAATATAGGCATTAAACACTCCAGCATGTTTTCCTTTCTAATCACTGTCTGACAGACAGACCTGTGTTCCAGTAATCGTAACTTGCTAGGAGTAGATCGCATCTAATATTGCCCATCTTTTAACATATAGCTCTTGTCTCCCCTCAGTTAATAGATGTCTCTTTATCTTGGCCAGTACCCCCAAAAGCTCTCTCACCCATTGTTCATAGGTATACACCTGATCGTCCTTCCAATGCTTTACTAAGAACGCCTTAACTACCGACACCATTAACGAAAGGTGGTATTTGGGTGCGATCCCAAAAATTTGAGAAAAGTCACCCAAAACAAATATTTCTGGCGTTATAAAATCTGTATAGTCCAGCATTGGATCCATGCCCCGTTTAACCTCCCTCCGTAAGGGTGAGATTTTGCTACATCCCCACATTACATGCAACAGGTCACACACATCCCTCTCGCACCTGAAACACAGGTCCGTCTGTCTCAACCCTCTGCCATATAGCTTTACAGGGGTATAGTATATGTTGAAAACCACAAAGATTTGCATATTTCTATACCTGGGTATCACATTGTATTTAGTGCTCTTCCAAATACTTTCCCACCTAAGATTTCTGGGGGCCATCACCTTGTCCCAGTAAGGGATTCGTGTAGGAGTAATCGGGCCCAGAAAGTCCAAGACAATTTTATAAACTTGTGAAAATGGGTTGGTTTTCCGGATGGCTTCCCTTAAACTCCCCCACGAGAAAAAGTTATCTATGGGGTCCCCCATCCCCTTCCGACACCCTGCTAACATTTGTTTAAGCTGTATCCTTTGGAAAAAGGACAATCCCTCGCATTGTAATGGAAGGACTATTTTGTCTCCCTGCATCACGTCCCTCAATCTTAGGCCCCACAAATGATTAGACCACCGATGTCCAATTACCCGACCCCCTATAAGCAAATTAGGATTACCCAGTATGGGCTGGTCTCTGGACTTCATTTGATACCACTTTTGTACCGGAGTGAGGAAGGACCACCAGGCCTCCGTGGTTTTTCTGATTGGGTTCCCATACCCCATCCTAAAAGAACCTTTTCTAAGTTTGGCATATAGCATAGATTCAGGGGTGAGGCCAGAGCTTGCTAACAATTGCTTCTCGATTCGCAACCACGCTGGTATGTAATTTTCCCCCTCATTGTTTTCTGCCCAATGAGCCATAAGGCCTAACTGGCCTGCCACATAGTAAACATGGAGGTCAGGTAGCCTGATACCCCCCTCCCCATATGGAAGGTGCAAGGCATTATGCTTTATCCTAGATGGTTTGTTATTCCACAGAAATCCTGAAATTAGCCTCCTGATTATACTAAACCATTTAGTAAGGATACTATATGGGGCTAAATGTACCGGATATAGCAGTCTCGGTAAATCATTCATCTTAATGAGGCCCAAACGCGCCGTAAAGTTCAAAGGTAGCTTGTTCCATCTTAGAATATTCCCCTTAACCGCAGATATGAACCCCCCAGATTAGCATCAGCCCCCGACTCCTGATTTGCTGTAATCCAGATGCCCAGATACTTCATTTTGTCAGTACTTCATTGCACTCCCAGGGATGAAAAATCTGCCCTAAATACATGTGGTGTCAAGGGTAGGATTTGTGTCTTTGTAAGATTCAACTTCTAGTTAGAGACCTTAGAGAAGTGGTCTATTAACTCTCTTACTCTCTCAAAGCAGGATACTGGGTCTTGTAGATGAAGGAGTATGTCATCTACGATGACTGAAAGTTTTAGCTCCATTCCCCCAATCCTGATCCCCTGGACCTTTACATCCCTATTGATAGATCTCAGAAGGGGTTCTAGATAGATGTTGAACAGTATCGGTGAAAGAGGACACCCTTGATGAGTCCCATTATTTAGTTGGAATTCCCGCAAGATATAACCATTACATAATATTCTAGCTGTTGGGGCGGCATATAAATTCTTGATACCTTTAAGAAGACCCCTGGGGAATCCCATTTTTTCCATTGTAGCAAAGAGAAAGGGATGTGAGACCCGATCAAATGCTTTTTCAGCATCTAGGGAAATCAGGGCTAAAGGTAGTTGAGAATCGGGGGCAGAATTTAGGATATGATGGATTTTCCTGAGAGCATCTTTCGCCCCTCTCCTCGGCATAAATCCTACTTGTTCCTGACTGATTAAACTGGGGGCAATAGTCAAAATCCTATTTGCCAAGATTCTGGTGAGAATCTTAATATCTTGGTTTATTAACGCTATAAGCCTATAGCTACCTAATGCGTCCCTAGGCTTGTCTGGCTTAGGTATTAAGGTAACATACGCCTGATAGAGTGGAGAATGGTGGATTCCCTCCCTCATTATAGTGAGAAAAAACTCTTGGAGTATAGGGAGTATAGTCTGAATATGTGTCTGATAAAATTTAGCAGTAATGCCATCAGGCCCCTGGTGATTTACCCAAAGGAAGAGACTGCACCACTTCAATAATTTCAGATGCTCTTATTGGAGCTTCTAATTCCTTGGCTTGGGCAGGATCCAAGATTGGTAACGGGATTCCTTCCAGATAACACTTGGCCTCCTTCTCCCCTACCAAGTCTTTAGCTTGGTAAATTTCTGCGAAGTATGTTGCAAAAGCCTCAGCCATTTCTTGTGGGTCTGTAACAAGCTTCCCTTCATACTGAACAGATATGACTGTCCTACTTGCCTCCCACTCTTTAATTTTAGCCGCCAAGAGATGCCCGGGGACATCACCCTGCAGTAGGAATTTGGCGTTAATCTTGTTCAGCCAGAACTCTGTTTTCCCATAAACAATATCTGACAATTCCCTTCTCAAGCTTTTGAGCTCCACATCTATTTCCCCTGAGGATCCCTCTAGCTGTGACAAAGAATTAATCGCCCCGATCAAGAATTCCTCTTTGGCCTTTCTGTGCCTCTTATCCCTTGCAGCTAGAGCCCTAGCTGCCCCCGCATATAAAAACTTACATGTAGGCCAAACTAATCTTTTATCCCGCAATGTGGGGAGATAGAATCTAATGATCTCCTGTAAGGCCACCTCTAATTCATCCCTTCTCATGGCCTCTGTCAAGAGCAAGTCATGAAGCCTCCATCTGTAAGGTCGAGGCAGTGTGGGTCTTGGTTCCCACTGTATCTGAATAAGAGAGTGATCTGAGAGGGTTCTACCCTCTGTCAGCACTTCTCTAATCTCAGCAAGTGCCTCTCTATTAACCAAAAAAAAATCAATTTGAGAGTGACTCTTGTGAGCTGCCGAATAAAATGTAATGTCGTTGCCCCTATTTGAAAGATTCCTAATTGGGTCAACCAGTGCTGCTGCCTCTAAAAACCTAGCCAGGGATAGCTGGGCCTTGTTCTTCGGCCCGCTATATGGAGGTATCCTGTCCTCCTGGTTATCAAGGTAGGTGTTCCAGTCACCCGCTAGGATAAGTGAGTGTGAAGGAAGATTAACTATATCCCTTTCTATTGAGGCAAAAAATTTAGGATCAGAGGGAGTTGGCCCATATATGGATGCAACCGAGACTGCTTTACCAAGCAAAGTGCCCGACAAATAAATCCCCCTACTATCTTGCCTTGTTAGCACTTGCGCCACCTCATATGGGCAGGATTTCTTTATTAGGATCACCACACCCCCGGAGGCCCTGTCCTTTCCCACGCCGTATACTTGTCCCACCCAACACTTCCTGAGACCACCCAGCTCTTCAGTCAATAAATGTGTCTCTTGTAACGCTGCAATGTGTACCCCTCGTTGTTCAATATATCGCAAAATGACCATTCTTTTATGTCAACCCCTGAGCCCTTTTACATTCCAAGAGATTATTTTAAAACATGCCATCATTTAACATCAGAATTTTTCGAATAAGCCCAGATATTGTGCCTCTTTAGGGTCTGCATTCTTGCTGATCCCATACTTGGACACTCTCTCTTTCCACCCCTCTCCTCCCTCCCCCCCTTTATCCCCCAATCCTTAGATCGACCACCTACCTGATGTTGAGTCATGGATGAACCTGCTCCCATGCCCCCCAGCCCCAGCCCCTGACACTGAGCCCCGGATCTGGCCCCTGTCTCCTATAAAGTCCTAAACGTGAAGGCCCCATCTTCCTTCAGTCGATCACCCCTTTTTGTTTTCCATACGAAAAAGAAAAAAAAAAATAAACACAAAAGAGGGGGACCCTCTCAAAGCTCTCTTTGATAAATTATATATCAAGCCAGCACTGCTCCACTTTAAATTCCCTTGCATCCTGGGGTGATATCCTCCATTTACTAGTGTTGCTTGGATCTAAGTCCTTTGGCCATTCCTCTCCGTCCTTCCCCAAAACTGAGATGAGGCCCGCTTTGTATATAACAGTGCCTCTAGCAGGTATAGTACTGACTGTTTAACCCTTATTGTAATAATATTTCTCACCACACCCTCTAACACCTCCCACCAATGTTCCAGGGTCACAAAGATATTATTAGGTCTAATAGCACAAATAGTGGGTTTGTGATCTCCCTTCCCCCATGACTACTACTTAATGTGCTGATATCTTGTAATTTGTCACCTCGTGGCCCATCAATGATCCTATAAACCCAGTCCTAAGTTAATCCCTTGAACTTCCAAATTTAATCGAGTACAATAGAGCCAACAGGCCATAAAAAGTTTAAAATCCCTTGCTTTTGTTCCATCATGGCCATCAGATAGGCCCAGCCCTCTTTTTGTCAGAAAGCAGTCATGTTGGGGGTTTGAATAAGTCTGGGAGGTCAGCCCGTAGTCCCTCCAATGCGTCTTTCGCTGTGAGGAACCTCTTCTCTCCAGCCTGGAGACGCACCACTAGGGTTGCAGGAAACCGTAGTTGGAATTTTATTCCTGCAAGATAAAGCTTCTTCTTTATGTCAGCATACTCCTTTTGCTTTTCCCGAATCACTGGCGTTTGATCTTGAAAGAACCATAGGGAAGCACCATTCCATTGCAGAGACTTCTTTTGTCTGGCTGTGAGCAGCACATGAGACTTTTCTTTATAATTAAGGAAACGCATAATTATCACTCAGGGCCTCACCCCCGGCAGTGGCATCTCCCACAGTGCCCGATGAGCTCTTTCCAGGTTGTAACCTTCCCCAAATGGTGTAGGGCCCAGCAACTTCAACAAGAGCTCCTGCAGAAAAGAGACACAATCGGAACCTTCTGCCCGCTCTGGTAGCCCCGCCAAGATCAAGTTGTTTCTCTGGTTTCTTGATTCCTGGTCCTCCACCCTCTCCTCTAGTTTTCTAAGCTTTTTTCGAATCATCCCCATCTCCTGATCAAGCACAGAAACCTTCCTCTCCTGCAAAGAGACCCGGGCCTCAGCATCACCCATTCTTTGTACCAGGGAATGTAATGCCGGCTTTACCTCAGCAAAATCAATCACCAGCCCTTGCAGCAATGCTTTAATTTCCCGAATGTCCTCTGGGTTTGAGCCGGAGCCCCCTTCCTTCCCTGGTTCCTCGTCCTGTTCGGGTAAGGTAGGCGACTGGGATTTGGGCCTCTTAGTGACTGGAGCTCACCCCGCCAGGGGTTCTGCGAGTTCGGCTTCCATCTTCAGGAAATGACGCTGCCTAAGCTTGCCAATGCACCCTTGCTATTTGTTAACTCGCCGCTCTTCGAAACCTCGTGGCCCTATAACGATTGGAAAGGAAATACACCCACGCCATCTCACGAGCTCTTAATGGCTATTTTAAATTATTTATGGCCAGTCTCAGAGTAAATTATCTTAAATTTTGTGCTATGGGGCCTTGGAGATGCACGGGAGACGTCTCTTCTGAATCAGCTCATCACGTGACTCCCCCACATACTTCAGAATCTGAAGGTGATGTGCTAGTGCAAAGCAATGATATGAACAGGAGGAAAAAAATGGGTGTTAGGGTGTGGAGAAGTACTAGGCTAAAGAAACCACCTTGAGCTATTTCCATGTCTTTTTACTCTAAGCCTCATTCGCTGCTTAGCCTCGCTACAGTGAATGTTAATAGCATAAAGAATGCTAAATGTAGGTTAGTCACTCTGTCTGTTTTAGACACTTCAAAATGTGACATTTGTTTAGTACAAGACATTAGACTGAATACAGATTTTTTAGTTAGAGCAGCTCAGAAACTTTGGTGTTGGGCCCCCTCCTATTTTTCTTTTGGTACAGAACTTTGTGATGGTGTTGATATTTTGTTTAGGGGAGATGGGTTTAAGATTTCTAAAATGGTGGATATCCTTTTAAGGAGAGCTTTATTATTGGATTTTTTTTTATAAGGGGGAAGGTTGGAGACTGATCAATGTTTATGCTCCCCTTAGGAAAAAGGATAGGGTTGACCTTTTTAGTTCAATCAAACCTTATTTACTTACAACTAAGCATATCCTTTGGGTGGGAGACTTTAATTGTGTAATTGACAAGAATGAGAAGGGTGGTTCTACAAATAAGTTGTTTTGTGATTCTGTTTGAAGGGCATACTTGAGCAGTGCGATTTGCAAGACTCCTTTCGGAGATTGCATCTACAGGGTGGACACACTTACCATAGGGGTGCTTCGTCCACCAGAATAGACTTCTTGTTTACACAGGATACCTCTCATATTCATAAAGCCGAGACAATTCCATTAGAAACCTCTGACCATATGATTCTTTATGTAGTACTGGGAGAACGGCAAGGCCCTACTTATGATTCTCATTACTGGAAATTGAATACGGCCTTACTGACAGAAGACACAGTATTTAAGTCAGTCACTGACTTGTTAAAAAGCAAGGATGTCTGTGGCTGTGCTATATGACAATCTTAGTTTCTGGTAGGAAGAGACCAAGCAGAAATTGCAGTCATTTTTTCAGGCCTACTCTACTAGGTGTCACAATATGCAGTACCTGACATACTTAAAACTTCGTCAGCAGTTATTTAGAGTATATACTATCATTAATACACAACATGTTGTGCTGACAGTTCAAGTAGTTAATTTAAAACATGACATGGTAAAAATAGTATTCTAGAGCTAAAGCTATGTTAAATGAACATAGAATTTGTTCAACAAATAAAACTGGATTCGGTGATGCCTTTAAAAGCTGTTCCAAACATGACAACAGTAAGGATTGCTGATGGTACTTTGGTTTCTGAGGGCCCGGACATTTTGAAGGCCATCACTAAATATTTGAAAGAGATGTATACTGCCCCTTTTCTCGATGATAGAGAAATGGAGCATTTATTTTCTGATATTGAAGTTCCTAATTTGAATAAAAAATATTTGGGGGACCTTCTTAAACCTTTCACTGCAAAGGAGATTGAGGTAGTTATTAACCAATTGAAGGGACACAGTGCACCTGGCATTGATGGTTTACCATCGGAGTTTTATAAAAATATTTTTAGAAATATTATCGGGGATTCTAGCAGTAGTTTACAACTAGGTTTTGGGTAATTTACATATCGATTTCCATTTTTGTCTTGCTGTCCAAATAATGATATTTAAGGAGAGGGACTGAACTGATTTGAACAATTGGAGGTCTCTCAGTTTATTAAATACTGACTATAAAATTGTTGAAAGTTTTACATAACAGGTTAATAAGTACAGCTTCTGTACTTATAGCATGGGCTCAAACTTGTACAGTACCAACTAGGTTAATCCAACATAATTTGTTATTGCTAAAAGAATGAGTTAAATAGGGGAAAGAGGGTGCTTTACAAGGTTATCTTATGACATTGGATCAGGAAAAGGCATTTGACAGAGTACCCCATAAGTTTATTTCTTGCACTTTGCTTTATTATGGAATTCCTCCAACTTTTGTGACTTGGATAGATTTATTACATAATAATGCGTGAGCAATTCCCTTGATTAATGGAAGGATGGAAAATTATGTGGATATTACTCATGAAGTTAGACAGGAGTGTCTGCTCAGCCTATTACTCTACATATTTTGTTTGGACCCATTGCTTCAGCTTATCCAGCAAGATACTGGTATTAGAGATATTACCCTGGTGGGGGGAGGGATGGAAACACGTGTCATTGCATATGCAGATGATATTTGTGTCTTGGTGGTGGATCATGACTCTGGAACCAGAGCTCTGGAGGTGATAAGCAAATATTCTAAATTTACAGAAGCGAAAATTAATAATAAGAGTGTTATATATGCGCTTAGTGATACCGGAAGTCAGACTGATACATAGCAAGAGATTAGGGTGTCTATAGACCCTTTCAAGGTTTTAGGTGTCTGGTTTGGGTGAGGAAATAATGCCTGTCTAAAGTGGAAAACCAAATTAGATGAAGCCCAGTTGAAAGTCACAAACTGGAAGAATTGGCAGCAGTCAAGAAAAAAGAAAGTAGCTGCGGTAAAAACTTTTTTCCTCCCACTATTTGTGTATATCAGTGCTATATACCCATTACCAAAAGCTTATGAAGTATTACTTAGTTTGATGTTTCAGTTGATTCATGGAAGCACCCTATCCCATAAAGAGAGAAATACTATACTTACCAGTAGAACAGGGGGGACTGAATTTGATAAATCCTATACTTTTCTTTTACAGTATTTTTTTTCATGCAAATTTAGTGGATTATACAAGACCTAGTTTAGCCTGTTGGACTACATATGTAACATATTGGATTTTGCCACTTTATCAGATTTGGGAAACAAAAGGAGCGATACCTGCACAAGCCAAGACAAAATGTATTTTTTTTAGGCCTGCCCTCACTAAATTGAAAAAGTGGGGATTAAAGATGACTGGTATGGAGTTGTCCTCAAGTAAATCTCTTTATGATCTAATAAATTCCCAAAATTATATTTCAACTACTGAATTTAAGGACATTGAACCCATACATAAGATTTACATATTAAAATCATTAAAAAGATAAATTGATCCCTCCTGGGATTTGGGATGTCACATGTCTATACTCCCATGGGAAACTGTTTGTCAAGGGGAATGCTAAGCATAAAAGTATGGAGGAGTGTATGTGTCCCAGACTAGGTTGTGTGGCACAAGAAGAAACTATGCAACACTTTCTCATTCAGTTTCCCTATGTCTGTGAATTATGGGCAACATTAGCATATCTATGGGGTAACCAGTATTGGCAGACCATGACATATGCAGAAGTGGTTGGAGGATTTAGTTTACAAAATGTGGGTATAGATAAAAGTTTGATCTGTTTGATATTTTCTTTTATTAAATTTACATTATGGCAATCTCAATGTAAATATGTATTGCAACAAGTACACTAAAATCCTAGGTCTGTTATCAGTTTGGTAGAAAAGGAATTATATAACCAATGTCAATTTGAATATCAACATTTGTCTCATGATGTATGGGTTCTTCGTTGGATGTCTGTCCCTTTTCTGAAGGACAAAATAGGGTGACTTTATATATTTTGTTTATTTCTTTTTTGATTGTATTACTGATGTAATAATGTATCATTTGTACATACTTGTTCAGTTTCTTTCAATAAAATTTTTCCCTACTCTGCTTGCAGGGGGCCTTGCTTCCTATTAGCAGAGGGAACCACTTTGTCTGTAGTACCAAGATGATGTCCAGGAGTGCTACTGTGAGCAGGAGGAAGTAATGGAAATTGAAGAACAAAATGAAGAAATGGGGACATCTGAAGGGAAAATGAATTTAGAGGAAGTAAAGAATACCACAGAACAAACAAATAATCCAGGTGATCTTGATAGTTCTTGTAATGTGGCGATGGAAATTGTAGGAGAAGGTAGTCGGGGAGAACAGCTCCATGCTACAGAGGAAGATTTATTTCAATGTTTAATGGAGATCCTGGTGGCAGATGCATTACTTGCACCAATGACTGGGACCGCGAGTGTATACTCTGGCATTGAGGAAGGAGATCTACAAGTGTAGGATTTCTTGAGACCTGTACTTCTAGGAATGGAGAAAGTTAACTCAGAGATACCTTCCCCATTGACAACAGCAGCTGGCACAAGAAGGCTGCTTTACATGATTCTGGATGATAGAGATGGAAGCTCAGAAATTGAGGACAAGGAGCCAGGTGAACCAATTGATAATTCCTCAGCCAAGGAGGCAATTCAGTCCATAAATGCCGGCATGTGGTCTCCTGAAAGGGATCTTGCTGCCGCAGGCTGGTCGCTCACTCCAGATGGGAAACACTGGCTCCCAGGAGAAGCTCCTACAGCTGCACAGATCAAAGCACTGGCTTTGCAACCTAATTCTGGTTGTCCTAAGGATTTCCGAGGAGAATACATGAAAAGCTCTCACTCAGGTGTGTCAGAGGGGACGGGCTGCATTATGGACAAGACTCTACATGGCAAGTGAAGGCTGGCATTGCAAATGCTACTGACATTCCTATACCAGGTACTGTGCATTTCTCTGATATTGCTATGGCTGTTAATACTGTCCCTTTGACTATAACCAATGAGAATGATTCTGTTGACTCTAAAACTAGGCCTGTACTGTCTGATGTGATTAGTAGCCCTGGGCCACCAGGGCCTGCCTCACAAACTGTTGCTCACAGGGTTGATCAAGAGGCTCCCTCTACTTCATGGGCTGACTCCATAGAGCATCCAACAATAGCTACTGATTTAGAGACTAGTGGAGCACATAGTCGGGAGACTGACCTGAATCCTGCACTCCCCCTTCCCCCTGACCCCAGTAAAATCCTAGAAGAAGGATGGTTGATTTATTTGCCAATCTAGGTAAAACAAGGTCTAGAAGAAATGAAGTTCATACAAAATAAAAAGGAGGGTTGGAATTTCCACTGGACAGGGTTTATGTGGCCCGCAAACTTCTGAAGGAATCAATTCAATTTCAGGCACTGGATATCTTTGCATTAATCCACATATCAGGAGATACCATCTTTGACATTAGTTTTAACACACCCGTCCACCTTGAAAAATTTTGGGTGAGGTTCTCCTACTTAAAACAAACACCATTGTGGGCTCCCTTCATAGCCATTCCTTTAGCGAGACCATCTGTTAAACTCATTATAGTTCTTTTTCAAAATGAGAATGTTGTTACACGAGGTCCCTGCACCCTAATTGATACCCTCAGAGGTACACCGTAGACAGCTAATGCTTATGCATAGGTTACACTAATACCTAGCGCTAAGGGCATCTACCGTATAAGAGTAGATGTCAGGATATGAATGCATATTGTTGTAATCCACTTTGCTTGCTAATGCACACATATTATACCATGTATTTTCCATTCTATTTCTTACTTGTCAAATGGCAAGACACCTGTCCTTGAAGTAATGATAATATGTAAGGCAACATTGCCATTCTTTGGTGATGTGCACCACTACACTTGGTTATGTAAGACTCTGTATAAGAACTTCTTTGTTCTAAAACTGATGACTTTACAGAATTATATAATGTTATCTTGGACCATGGAGCCACCTCTAATTAGCCAATAGGGCTCATCTCTGTAACTAGAAATGTTTCTATCTTTTAGTAACCATAGTAATTATCATAGGTATATAATGTAGTGCACAGGCTTTACACCTCGGAGACCCAAGAGATCCCAAGAGACTACAGAGAAACCTTGAGGTGTAGGGAATGCTTAGCACTGGCTCCCGGTTCGTAATGGTAAGAACTGCTTAGGGCAACTGTGATTTATCCCTTTTGTAGTAATAAACTTGTTTATTACTCAAATGCAACTTGTTTGTGATTACTTGTATTCCCAATATTGTCAAGAATCTGAAAGTGAGGTTTAGATCTCTTACAAATTTGCGACTGTGTGCAGGCGATATTTGGTGTTTGTAAGTTTTCACTTGTTGCTGAAACATTTTTTTCTTCCCCACGGTGACTGTAACTGTACATTCCTGTATCACCTCTCCCGTCTTTTGCTACCAATTTGTAGTCACTTGCAAAGTCTGGCTGACTTTTTGGGTGTGGTCGATGCCGTCTCGACCCACTCCATAGCAGTTTTGAATTGCAAGCCTGCAACTTATACAGTAGCCCGACTGTGTTTAAAGTACTCGTGTTGTGGATCGATACACAACACGCTGTCTTTTTCACAGTTTGAATTTTCATTCCCTCCCACACAATGGCCACAGTATCAGATATCTGTGCAGAACTGAGACTCAATGTCTTTAATTTCCTTACCTCCCATGGAGGATGGGCTGACTTCGTGCAGGACGCAAGTCAATCCGACAACCCTGTACTGGGGATTTCAACCCAGTACGCAGAGACGCGACAGTCAACCAATAAGTGGCACGCTAAAGGGTTGATGGTCACTGCTCTATACACTGCTTTGGAAGCCTCTGAAGTGAGGTTTCAAACCCTTGATCTGCAGATCGCATCTCTTAAACAAGAGATGGGCTTACAGGAAACAGAATGTATTAGACTGCAGCAGAACTTGGAGTCTGAGCTCCAAACTCTGCTAAATGAAAAGGATTCAGTATTGCATCATTCAGCACAGGCTGGTGAACAAGAAATGTGCAATTTGAAGCAGCTGTGTGAAAGTTTGAGACAGGATAAGAGTCAGGTTGTGCAAATGAATGATTTGTTGAGTGCTGCAAATGCACAGTTGAGTGATGACATGGGTGAGCTTCAGGACGAGATCAACCAGGTACGTAATGATTTAGAAATAGCCTACAGGGACAATCGCGAATTGAGCACCATGTACCATGTTTTGCAGAAGCAGAAGCAGGATCAGGTTGGTATGGATGTTGCAAGTGTGCATCATGATGAATGTAGAACTAAGATGGCAACACTGCACCATCAGCGAGAGGTTTTGGCTGGCCGTGTTAAGGCAATGGGAGGCGTAGCTCCTGCCTTTCACTCATCATCAGAAGGGGAGTTATCTGATGATGACATCTCACAGTACAATGCCCAGTCATGCCCCTACTATGGCCCAGAATCCCCACCCAGCCATCCACAGTATGGCGGGTCCCCACCCCCAACTCCCCAGGTCACACGTCGATGACGTTGTGACACTCATCATGGAAAACGCCAACATGGCGGCACCCATGATAGGGGGATCAGGCCCAAGCCTGGTCCGATGGCACCTCCGGTAGCCATTATTAGTGTGGAAGACAGGCAAGAGATAGAAACCATGATTGATAGAGCATTAGGTAATGTTCCTCTTCCTGAAAGGAGCATGAAAGCTATTAAATGTCAGATTCGACAGATTTTCCAAGAAGCTGGCACTCAGGAAGGTGTTGTCCGTATTACAGCTGAAGCTGCAGCTCGCGCAGCCTTGGATGGTGTGCAAGACGCGTTACCTTTGCCTGATCGACCACCTACTAATCCCCTACAAATGGCCTACTCTGTCCAGCAAATTGCTGACAGTATCGGTCGGATGAGTCCATCCGACAACCTCAGCTGTCACTTGGAAAAGGTGCGCTCTGAATGCGAGATGCTCAGCCTTGCTGCAGAATATCAGGTCTAAATACTACGCCAGACCATCAATCCTGGTTTATGGGCCAAACTCCCTGAAGCAGTTCACCAGGATGGGAACGCTACCTTTGATGAAGTTGCAGCTGAGTTCATCTCCGCTCATAGCCAAGGTATAGTAGGAATGATGCTGGCATACTCCGTAAAGCAAAATGAAAAAGAAAGCTCAGCGACCTACCACCAGAGACTCTGGATGGCTTACCGAGCGGGAAAACACCTGGCACAAGAAGCTGTGGATGTAGATCTTATTGAATACAAGACCTTGTTCCTTAGGAACATGATCCCAGCAGTAAGAGAAAAGGTAGAGCCAACCACTTACCCAAACATGGATAGGTTTAGCGATATTCTTCAGAAAACTGAGAGGGTGTATCAACTGCACATCCGTGATTTGGGTTCCGGTTCCAAGAAAGTAGCTGCCGTGGAACCCACCTCCAGGACCACGACACACTATACAGTGGAAGGGCAGGCCCAACACCAGCAGACCAAACATCCGTCAGCCCCTCCAGCTGGTAACCAACAAAACCCCCAATAGGCCCAACAACAGCAACAGCAGTGGGGTGGGAACCGGAATTGACCCAAAAACAGGAGGCATAAGGGCAGAGGGAAACCATCACAGAGAATGGGTCCTTCATATAGGGAGATAGCTGAAGAAAACCGAAAATTCTGAGAGCTCCTGGGACAAGTACGCTCTGTAGCAGATGCTGTTCCTGCACAGACCCTTGCAGCGGTACAACCGGCAGCCCAGGCCACAACTGGCCATGGAGACACTGGAAGTACAAGCCCTCAGGCCCATACAAGCCTGAACCCAGAAGCTCCTCCCTATATTGCATCAGTACATCACTGTGAAGTTATTCATGCAAGTCAGGCCCAACCTCTGCATGCCTCCGGCAATACGGATTGACAATTACAGGCTCCAGTCCGTATTGTAAACAAGCTGGTCTTGGATACAAACAGAAGGCCCTGCACCGAGGCTGAGGTCGTGGGCTGCCAACTAATAGTCTTACTAGATACAGGTGCAGCTGTATCTGTGTTACAAGATGAACACCTGGACACGTCCCCTTGGTCTACCGGACTGAAGACCAATATGTCAGGAGTCGATGGTACTAGGCTGCCTGCATACCATTCTCTACCTTTACCGATAGAGCTAGGCCACCTGAAGGCCTCACATACTTTCCAGCTGATGGTACTGCATGATCGTCCTAGTATCAAAGGAATTGATTTCCTTGCACCACACAGCTGTGTGGTGGATCTAGCTAACATGCTGCTGATACAGATTCAGGGTCAATACCATACCATCTTGATTCCTGACTCACATGCTGTGGCAATGATATCCATCAATGACAAAGAGTATGACATCATAGATTTGTTCAAGAACCATGAACATTTTCCAAAACTTTTACCTATTCTGCAATGACATTTGGAAGCGTTTGCTGTTAATAAGCATGTCTGTGGTAGAATGCACACTTTCATTGAAGTGCCTGGCCCGGCACATGAAAGGCAAAGGCAATACCCTTTTCCAACTGAGGCCTTGCCTTCTCTTCAAGAAATGATCAAGTCACTCCTTAAACAAGGAGTAATTAGAACTTGTGTTTCTACTGCCAGTTTGGCCCATGAAGAAACCTACAGGTGCCTGGAGACTTACTTTTGACTACAGGAAACTGAATCAGGTCACTTCCAGTTGTTCCCAAACTGTTGCATCGGCACCAGTTGTGCTCCGACTTCTAACACCTGATCAGAAATGGTTCAGTGCCCTGGATATTTTCAATGGTTTCTGGTCATTGCCATTGGCCCTCAAGAGTCAATATAAGTTTGCCTTCACCTTTGAAGGACAACAATACACGTGGACTTGCTTGCCACAAGGATTCCATAACAGTCCATCCCTCTTCCATCTCCATATGATGGATGCCCTACAGAGTTTCTCTACCCCCCAATGTCTCTTACAATATGTGGATGACCTGTTGCTGGCCATGGCCATGCAGGAACAGCATTTGGATCTCTTGGATGAACTACTGACTCTCATCCAGAGAGCAGGCTGAAGTGTAATCCGGCAAAAGCACAATTATGTCAGAAGGAAGTATTCTTTCTGGGTCTGAAAATAACTGACCAAGGTCAAAGCCCTACCTGGAAAAAGGTACAGGGATTACAAGACTTGCCGTTGCCTACCAGTGTGGCAACTCTTCGAAGGTTTCTAGGTATGGTAAATTATTTGAGAGATTTTATTTGTGATTTTGCTCAGAAAGTCGCTCCTCTGTATGAACTACTCAAAAAGGATGTTCCATGGACTTGGGATCCTGTTCACACCCAGGCTGTGACGTCACTAAAGCAGGGTCTGGCCTCCGCCCCAGCACTGGTCAACCCCAATCCCACACTACCATTCCATCTCGAGTGTGCCACCTCTGACATTGCTATGTCAGCAGTGCTGGCCCAGAAGGTGCATGGCACCTTGAGACCCATCGCATATGCATCACAGCTTTTGACCCCAGTAGAACAGAAGTACGGCCTTTGTGAAAGGAATCTTCTGGCCACCTACTGGGCTGTCAAGCACTTCTTGTATATCATCGGGTACTCACCATTGATTCTCAACACTAACCACATGCCAACTACCTTTCTGCTCTCAGATAGAGAAAAGGATGGGTCAGTCTCTAACACTAGGCTGACACATTGGTCACTTCTCCTCCAGGATAGAGATATCCAGGTCCACCAGACCAAAGTTCCAACTTTATTAGCTCATGGTCTCCTTTTTCAGGGAGAACCCCATGACTGCACACTACAGTCACCTGACCTCCCAGATCCAGGTCCTCCCTGCCACACCACAAGTACTTGAGAGTACCTCTTTGTGCCATACCTTTACTGATGGTTCAGTATCCTACTATCAGGGAGAACAGATTGCAGGGATAGGCATTTTGGTAAGCTACCCTTATGGAAACACTGTCAAGATATCTAAACGCTGTAGTGTAGTTTCATCGCAGTATGCAGAGATGGCAGCAGTGGCCTGTGCCCTTGAGTTCATCCAACATGGAACTCAGGATACCATCATCTTTACAGACTCTAACTGGGTTTGTTGTTCCCTCACAGAATTTCTTCCTTTCTGGCAGAAGAACTCCTTCCTCTCTTCTGACTTCAGCCCAGTGAAGTACAAAGAATTGGTAATATACATACATGCATTGGCACCGAAGTTCACACAAAAACGTTATGTTCACAAGGTCAAAGCACACTCTCTTCATTATCCCTATCATGCTTTCAATGACACCGCGGACACCCTTGCTAAGGAAGGGGCCCCGAGGGGGAGACGTCTGGATGATGGACCAGCCAGAAGCTAATGCAGCTGTACATGTTGCAGCCCTCAAGAAGAGATCTGAGTCTTTTTCTCCCCTAGACCTCTCAGCAGCCCAACATCTGGACACTGAACTTAGAGAGGTGTTCAGATTCCTTGACAAAGGTACTGAAGAAAGACTACCTACACATAACTCATACCGAAGGCTTGAAGGTAAGTTGCACTTATCCCCTGATGACAAGCTTATTTGGTTTCAACCAGATGACGCTACCACCAAGTTGTGGGTAGTTCCTAGACACCTAAGATCTGAATTTTTGCACCAAGTACACGATACTCCTACTGGTGGACACCAAGGAGCAGAAAACACTCTCCAACAACTCAACACCACCGCCTGGTGGCCTGGTATTACCAAAGATGTTAAGAGCAATACATAGACAATTGCCTTGTTTGTGCACAAAACAATCCCATACCTACAAAACGAAATGCCAAACTTTTACCACAAAGACATTCTGGCCCTTGGCATGCCATCCAAATTGATTTTATTGGCCCTCTGACCAATACCAGTAGAAACAACAAGTATGTTCTTGTGGTAACTGACCTATTCTCTAAGTGGGTTGAGGCTTTCCCCACTAAGACATGCACCACAAAGACAACTGCCAAAATCCTGGTGGAACAGATTTTCTCCAGGTGGGGCCTGCCTCTTAAGGTAGACTCCGACAAAGGAACCAGTTTTACAGGTGAGTTGATGAAAGAGTCCCTTGAACTCCTTGGAGTTCAACAAAAGTTCCACATACCCTATCATCCTCAATCCTCAGGTCAAGTAGAAAGAGCCAACAGATGGATTAAGCAAATGCTTTCCAAATTCATTGAGGACAATCCTAAACCTGGGATTCCCTGTTGCCTTTACTCCTTATGGCAATCAGGGGCACACCCTCAGCCACTGCCCAGCTGACACCCTTTGAGGTGATGACTGGTAGACAGATGAGATTACCTGAACACTTGCTGTTTGACCTGCACACCCCCACTGCAGACCGTGTGTCTGTGGATCAGTATGTGGAAAAACTCAGAAAAGACCTCACACACACACACACGTGTACGCCAAGAAACTGCATGGGCAAAGCCCAGCAACAATCCAAAATACAATTTGACAAACATGCACAAGAAGTGATTGGCAGGTCAGAGATCAGGTAATGGTACTTTGATTTGCACATCCCACCCACTCCTTCTCCAACAAATGGGAAGGCCCATACCCCATTGTCAACAAGCTCAGTCCGGCAGTCTATCAGGTTAGACTCCTTCACAACAGCAATTGACTGACAAATGGTTGCATGCAAACCAGTTGAAACTGTACAAAGGAACTTAACATACTTTTCCCAACCCCATTGGGCAGAATTGTACTAATATACTAATCTTTGATCTTCTTTTTCAGATACAGTGACAAGATGGCTATCTTGTTCCTATATCTCCTCCTTTCAGGAGTGATCCCCTTTGTCCAAGGCATGGTACCAGACCTCCTTCGACAACTGGATCCTCCAGCACCTCCTACAGAGGGAGTTTCCATCAAAATACCAGATACTGTGATCACTGTCCAGGAAGGTTCCGATGCTTACCTCACTGCCTTGGTCATTGCTCCTGACAAATCTACCCTTCAAATTGAGTGGCAAACCACATCACAAGGACAAATCCTCCCTGTGGCCAAACTCTCTGAGGGAACTTTTCAGGGTTGGCCCAATGCTAAATTATCCCCAAATGGTTCACTGTCCTTGTTACAAACTGCATTAAGACACTCTGGTTTGTACAACATTACTGCTTTAATAGATCCTTCTTACTGTAATTCTCTATCCAAAGATTCCACTCACAGATTTTGTGCTGTACACCACATGGCCTCTGCTGCCATGTATCTTTCTGTGTTACCTCCCACTGATAAACAGCTTTTTGAATGTCCAAAACATAACCCTGGTCCCCGTAGTGGTCTCACAGCCACTGCCCTCCCAGGTTCTTTGATTAATAATTTACAGTTTATGCATATACCTGTTTTGTTTAACCTTACTTACTGGAATATGAAAGAGTTTGGTATGTGTCACAATACTAATACATCTGCATTTTATAGTACATTACTACTTGATAGTTTAGCAGCATTTCAGATTTGTGCAAGGATCCCTTCACTGGGGTCTATTCTACTGAACATAGAGGTAATTTTGGGAGAAAACTCCTCCTGGTACTTTCAATCATAAGCGTAACAAACATGAGTTGACAGTTCTGATGTTACAGGTGCTACAGGTACTGTCATAGGACTTTTTGGTACTGCCATGTCTATCTGGAATAAAGCAGGCATTGCTGCTATCAAAAGTCTTTTCTGCAAAATTTTCCACTGGTTTGGTTAATAATGTTTTACCTCCATTATTGCATGGTGTGGATGGCCTTAGTCAGGAAGAAAGATACACTGTATACAACATGCACGATACATTGCTAAAGCATTCACTGATTCAAAAGATAAGATTAACGCACTCATACAACAGAACAATAGAGAAGCTGACAAACACTATATTGCTAGAGAAATACTCTGCTCTGCTTATGGCTCATACATTCTCACTACCATCAACAACCTCTTCCGTGATTTAGAATCTGGGAAGAATTCCTGACATCATACATGATAGACGCATTTCCAAATGGTATTGTCCAAAATGTAAACTTTCTACTTGTGTTTCCATGTGTATGTAACAAACTTTATCTATTCCTCTCTCCACAGTGAGAAATTTGGGGTTTGTGACCAGACACCCTAATACTGGTCCTTGTTTCTCTACTAAGAAATGTTCCATAACAGATACCATGTTTGTTTCTTTTACTGTCTCCTTACCCACGCTTTGATCCCACTACAGCTTTGTTCAACAAACTTGCACTGGCACATTCTATTGGGCATTTGGATGAAGATATCTACAGAGAACACCTGGATCTACCACCTCTACTGGTTTACCATTCTTTCCTGGATGCCTGGGTGGCACCGCACACGGACTTCTGTGCGAAAAAGCAATACATTTACCTGTGCCGATGTGATGTGTTTGATGTCATACGCCCTGTTTGTGGCTACTCTCCAGACAGCATTGATTGGACTTTCACTATGGATGATGACATCACTGAGAATGACACCAACTCTTTTGACTCAACTTTGTCTCCTGATCAGCTCTACCAGTCCTATCATGAGGAAGCTCATCGCCTGTCAACATGGATTTCGAAAACAACTTACACATGCCCTGTCCAGTTGCAAAAGTGGAGACTGCCTACTGTGCGCTCACAATACAACTCTGATGGTGAGTACTGCATCATCACAAATCATAAGACTTATACTTAAGGTTCTGTTACTTGTGCTATTGATTACCCCAACTTCTGTTTTGTTCCCCACCAGAAGACTGTTATTGGACATACTGTTATAACCCCCATCCCCCTTATGGATGCAGACATTATTGATGGTAACCCAGATTATCTACTCACACTGTCAGAATACTTGCCATACTTTAACGTACACATAGACCCACTTACACTCACACTTACAGTATATCCCTTTTAGACAGAAAGGACACACACCTCATCCACATCAGCAATAATA
This sequence comes from Neoceratodus forsteri, assembly GCA_016271365.2. Lineage (NCBI taxonomy): Eukaryota > Metazoa > Chordata > Ceratodontiformes > Ceratodontidae > Neoceratodus > Neoceratodus forsteri. The sequence goes on along the minus strand of CM028130.1, from coordinate 1,157,429,697 downwards.
TAACCAAAGCCAATGAAGCTGTTCTTGACTTGATTAACGATGGAGATATGAATAATGTATTAACTAGCACCTGGGTAGAGATTACTTTTAAAGGTTTTGTTATTATACAAGCATTTTTGATATTCACTTTGATTATTATGCTTTGCTGCCTATGTTGTACACTATGTCAACACCGTGAGCAGCTCAAGTTCCTTTACAAGGCTCACGTTGGGATTGTAAATGACCACTGCTCCTGTCCATTCCTGGATTGCCTAGTGTCTTTGAGGAAACAAGGGGGGGGAATTGTTACACGAAGTCCCTGCACCCTAATAGATACCCTCAGAGGTACACCGTAGACAGCTAATGCTTATGCATAGGTTACACTAATACCTAGGGCTAAGGGCATCTACCGTATAAGAGTAGATGTCAGGATATGAATGCATATTGTTGTAATCCACTTTGCTTGCTAATGCACACATATTATACCATGTATTTTCTGTTCTATTTCTTACTTTTCAGATGCCAAGACACCTGTCCTTAAAGTAATGATAATATGTAAGGCAACTTTGCCATCCTTTGCTGATGTGCACCACTACACTTGGTTATGTAAGACTCTGTATAAGAACTTCTTTGTTCTAAAACTGATGACTTTACAGAATTATATAATGTTATCTTGGACTGTGGAGCCACCTCTAATTTAGCCAATAGGGCTCATCTCTGTAACTAGAAATGTTTCTATTTTTTAGTAACCATAGTAATTATCATAAGTATATAATGTTGTGCACAGGCTTTACACCTTGGAGACCCGAGAGATTCCATGAGACTACAGAGAAACCTCGAGGTGTAGGGAACGCTTAGCACTGGTTCCCAGTTCGTATTGATAAGAACTGCTTAATGCAACTGTGATTTATCCCTTTTGTAGTAATAAACTTGTTTATTACTCAAATGCAACTTGTTTGTGATTACTTGCATTCCCAATATCGTCAAGAATCTGAAAGTGAGGTTTAGACCTCTTACAATGTGCATGTGTCTGATGTCCTGTATTGGGTTAAACAATGAGCAGCTGTTATGGACAGACCTTCTCCCATTATTGACAGTGAGAACATATGCACTGGGGGATGGAAAGTTAACATTAAGCTATGGATGGTAGAGTCAGGCCAGGTGCACCTTCCTAGTTGCTTCTATTTGGGTGTTGACCAAGGCTTCTGTTTTCACCCAGGCCAACCCAAGACATGTCACAGATGTGGAACTATTTCACATTTAAGTAATGCTTGTGAGGCATTAATCTGCAGTTTTTGTCAGCAAATCTGAGCTATCAATGTCAAAACCCCCCAAAGTGCAATTTATGTGAGGATCATGGCCACATGTTTCTGCAATGGCCTTGGGCAGTTCACAATAAGGGTTCTTACTGGGACCAAGATATTACAGTACATGCTGCACAAGAAAAACAATCTGAACAACAAAGATACCTGAGCTCAGAGAAGGAGCCAGAGGTACCTGCAGATCAGCCTGTAGCCCGCCAATCATCCCTCAGGCAGATGCAGAAGTTGTTCTTACTGGTCATTCTGGTCAAACTCTACCTCCAGAAGAGGACATTAATATTTCAGTGGTCACATCTGAAACTGCTAAAGAACAGGCAGGGCCCTCTCCTGTGGCAAGCTAGTCAGGGGAAATGCCCCCCACACCCTCCCACTTTGAGGAAGGATACCAACTGGTGACAGGAAAGAGACGGTCTGCCAGGAATATTCCCAAATCAAAACTTCCTCAAACTGAATATGTTACTGATTCCAACAAATATGCCATTTTGAAAACTGCAGCTGAGGAGGATGATGAGGATTCTAAGGCTTCTTTGTTAGCCTCATCTCAGAAGGAAACTTCAGACATGGAGGAGAGAGTGGCCTAGGTGCATAAACGAAGAAGGAAAACATCTTGAATACCCTCCCCTGGTTTTACTTTTTAAATGCCCAGCACTGCTGAAAATTGTATCAAAGTCCATTCCTTGAATACAAACAGCATCAGAAATGATAAGCATAGATGCATCACCTTTCAGGCTTTAAAGGACACCCAAGCTGACATTTGTCTTTTACAGGACACTAGGCTCTGCTCTGAAGCTGATATCTATCAGGAAAAAAGGCTTGGGTTTGGGGCATGTCCATATGGTCATTGGGGGAGGAAGCCTGCTTGGGAGTGGGGATATTGTTCAGAGGCTTCATTCAACTTTTCAAGATCATTAAGATTGACCCAGGAAGAGCCCTACTGATATCACTAATCAGTCATAGGACCTATGGGTCAGGGTGGTATATGCACCTCAAACTAAAAAAGCTAGGGTGCAGCTACAGTGGCGTGAAAAAGTATTTGCCCCCTTCCTGATTTTCTCTATTATTGCATATTTGTCACACTGGATGTTTTCAGGTCTTTAGAGAAAATGTAATATTAGATAAAGGGAACCTGAGTGAACAAATAACACTTGTTTTTTTTTTTAATTTCACTTATTTAATGAAAAAAAGTTAACCAACACCAACTGGCACTGTGTGAAAAAGTAATTGCCCCCTTACACTTAATAACTGGTTATGCCACATTTAGCTGCAATGACTGCAACCAAACACTTCCTATAATTCAATATCAGTCTTTCACATCGCTGTGGAGGAATTTTAACCCACTCTTCCTCGAGAACTGCTTTAATTCAGTAACATTTGGTAGGTTTTCAAGCATGAACTGCTCGTTTCAGGTCCTGCCACAGCATCTCTATTAGGTTTCAGTCTGGACTTTGACTAGACCACTCCAAAACTTTAATTTTACTTCTTTTAGCCATTCTGATGTGGACTTGCTTTTGTGTTTTGGATCATTGTCTTGCTGCATGACCCAACTACGCTTCAGCTTCAGCTGACGGAAGGATGACTGGACATTCTCCTTAAGAATTTTCTGGTACAGAGCAGAATTCATGGTTCCTTTAATTATGGCAAGTCATCCAGGTCCTTAGGCAGAGCATCCCCACACCATCACACTACCACCACCATGTTTGACTGTTGGTATGCATGCTCTACTGTGGAGTGCTGTGTTTGCTTTACTGAGACATTATGGGATCCATGTTGTCCAAAGTTCCACTTTGGACTCATCTGTCCATAGAACATTTTCCCAAAAGGCTTGTGGATCATCCAGGTGCTTCTTGGCAAATGAGAGACGAGCATTTATGTTCTTCTTGGTTAGCAGTGGTTTCGCCTTGCTACCTCACATGAAGCCCATTTTGCCCAGTCTCTTTCTGATTGTGGAGTCATGAACACTGACCTTAGCTACGGCAAGAGTAGCCTGCAGTTCTTTGGATGTTGTTTTAGGATCCTTTGAGACTTCTTGGATGATTTTACACTGTGCCCTTGGAGTAATTTTGGCAGGCCGCCCACTCCTGGGAAGGTTCACTACTGTTCCAAGTGTTCTCCATTTGAGATTATGGCTTCACTGTGGTTCGATAGAGTCCCAGAGCCTTAGAAATATCTTTGTAACCCTTTCCAGACTGATAGAGGGCAACAAATTTTTTCTGATCTTTCAGGAACTTCCTTTGATCATGGCATAATGTGCTTGTTGAATCTTTGTGCTGGCAACGTGACTCTGATGGTAAGGGCCAAAATAAGTGAGGTTTATATTGAGCAGGGCTGGCTGTAATCAAGCCTGGCTGTGTTCAATCAGCTGACTCTAATTATCCCTTTAATTGGGTTGATTTAACTAGGGGGCAATTACTTTTTCACACAGTGCCAGTTGGTGTTGGTTAACTTTTTTCATTAAATAAATGAAATAAGTAAAAAAAAAAAGTGTTATTTGTTCACTCAGGTTCCCTTTATCTAATATTATATTTTGTCTAAAGACCTGAAAACATCCAGTGTGACAAATATGCAATAATAGAGAAAATCAGGAAGGGGGCAAATACTTTTTCACGCCACTGTATGTTAGTCTCTACAACCATACTTACATACACACTGAAAACATATTTTAGAGGGCGATTTCAATTGTTCATTGGACCTAAAAGATAAAACTGGGATTACATCCAAACTGTTCTGTGATACAAATGCTTTAAAACAAATCCTGAGCACAGCAGAGGTGCAGGACACTTTCAGATCTTTGCATAAAACAGGAGACACACATATCACAGGTTTTCTTTGTCCTCAAGGATAGACTATGTGTTTGTTTCTAAACACTGGTCCATTTTGTCTGCAGTAACTATTCCCTCGGACATATCTGACACTTTAGTTTGGAAATAGTTCTAGGTCAGTTACAAAGGAATAATTTAGGACCTGATTATTGGCACCTTAATGATACCTTATTAACAGACCTGGACACATTAGTTAAGGTAAAGGAACATCTCTTGGCCAGAGTAACATTGGTAGCCTGGTATGATTTAGTCAGTGACTGGTGAATAGACATAAAAACAATTTGTCATCAGTTATTTCAAAAATTGGGGAAACAGCATGTGAAATCTGCTTATTTCCAATATTTAAAACTTAAAAAGTACCTTTAACAACATTTTTTATCACAAAATGCAGTCCATGTTGATTATTTCTCACAGATCCAGGCAATAAAACTGGAAATGAAAACTTACTTACTTTCTAAAGCCAAATCTTTGCAGATGGAGCAATCTGCAGGAACCCAAGGTACCAGAGCATATTTGGACATTTTTAAGGATTGTCAGTCAAGGGTTAGGACAAAGGTTTGGGAGGTTTTCAAGGATGACACAGGTGCAATACATTCTGATTTTGGCCATATAATGGACACAATTCAATCACACTTGCATTCCTTATTTGGGACCCTGATACAGACAAGGGAGGAGTTAGAACAGTTTCTGGCTAATTCCCAAATTCTTGATCCTAGAGAAACCTCAGGGTTGATAACCCCGATATCCAAAGATGAACTTTGTATAGCAATGAAAAAAGTAAAACCTGATACGGCCCGAGGACCGGATGGGTTGGGCCCATTGTTTTATACTACATTTCAGGATACCCTTATTCCATTATTGGTAGAATCTTTTAATGATATCTTATGCAATCAGGATATTCTTGACACAATGGTGAAGGCCCTGGCTGATTTTGGTATACAAAAAAGGAAATAGGCTGGATGTAAACAATTGAAGGCCCATTTCTTTATTAAATATAGACTTCAAGTTGCTCGCAGTTATACTATGTACCCGCCTGAGTGGTATGGCAGAATCAGTTATTTCACCTCACCAGAATTGTACAATTCCAGGACGCACATTGAAAGACAACTTGTTTTGTCTGTGGGAGGTGTTTGCTAGAGGACATTTGGGGACCTTGCAGGGGTATGTTGTTGCTCTTGATCAAGAAAAAGCTTTTGATTGGGTATCACATACCATTATGCTCAAGATCTTAGCTTTCTATGGCATCCCACAACAGTTTATTGCATGGCTATGACTGTTATATAGCTCAGCACATTTCCATCTGCTTTTAAATGTTACAATTGGCCAACTAATTCAGCTCAGGAGAGGGGTGCTGTAGGGGTGTCCTTTGAGCCCCCTGTTGAACACATTTTACATTGATATCTTGGTAAGATATATTGACAATTCAAGGCATATTGAAGGTATGAGTCTTTCCCCTTGCACCTTACCTCTTAAAGTTTTAGGTTATGTTGATGACCTTTGTTTATTTTTGAAATCTCAATTGGAGAAGGGGACATTGCACACAATGTAATGGAGGCAACAAGTGCTAGAATAAACTTTCATAAAAGCCATACTCTGGTAGTTGGACAGGCAGTGCATATGGATCACATCTGTGAAGTACCATTATCTCAGGAAGCGGTTATATTAGGAATTAAGTTTGGTCCTAAAGAAATGGAGAAAATAAACCTGGAATTAAAACTAACTTCATGCAACATACGTATACAGGCATGGCAAGGCTGACAGATCACTAAACTAAAGAGGGTTTACTTGCTTAAAACGTTCATAGTTCTACTTTTATTAGTTGTAGGGTCTATATTCCCCCTGCCTGATATATTGGACTACATTGTATAAAACCTTTTTTAGAGTATTCTGGGAGAGCCATTTAAATCTGCTTAAATGGAATACTACACACAGATCTATTTTACAGGGTGGTATAAGTATGGTTCACCCACTGGTATTCTTTCATTCCATCTTTTGGTATGGGAACTTAGTTCCTAGCCTCAGGAAAGGGACACAGAACTGGATGATTTGGGGACAAGAATGGTTGTAAAGGGTTCTACCAATCTGGTCCTTAGGTAAATGGACTTTTAAGTTACATAACACGATTATCCTGACCTATATGTGCCACACATTACAAAAAGTCAGGAATTGGAAACTTACCATAACTGGTTTCCTGACTCTTTTGAGACAGCTCATGTATTAACAAATAGTGTTAGTCCATTTTACAGAACCCTTTTCTTTTCCAATGGGAACTTCACAAGATGTGACGGTTACCACAAGGCAATTAACAGACTCCAGAATTCCCATATTTTTGAGGGATATGACATGGTTGGCATGTCACGGTAGGCTAGGGGTTAGAAATAATCATAAACACAAAAACTAGAAGAGACGTATTGCCTTAGAGATATGTGTAATATGGTGATGGAGACTCAAGAGCATCTCTTTTTTGACTGCCCTTTTGTCATTTCTTTCTGGAATTTAATTAGCTTTATGACCCAGTATCAGGCCTTCTCAAATATGTCCCATGAAGTCTTGGTTTTAGGTATCTATAATGGCCTCTGGAAGAAATATAATGTGAGTACACTTAGACTAATTTGAGGGATTTTAAAGTACCACATTTAGCAAGCTAAGTGTCACTGGGTGTAACTGAAACAGTACATTTCTCAATAGGAGCTTGTCAGGATTATTTTCTGACAAGTACAGTATAGTTATGAATTACACAAAAAACAGAATAATAATCAGCAGATGGAATTTTTATGGAACCACTGTCTTGGGTGGATAAAATAGAAAAAACAAAACAAAAAAGACAAAAAGATATAACAGGATGAGGAAAATAAGGAGGAAAAAATATAAAAAGGATTAAGAAAAAAAGAAGGGGAGGACGGAAAATGATAATTGGTTAGAACTGGTTGGTAGGAATTGGTTCCTTCAGTTATGATATTTTCTTAGACTTTGGTCAGTTGAGTTCATATTTAAACAGTTTAAGTAGATAAAAATGATTAGTTTTTTGCAGGCACATAGAAATTAGATATTGTAGTGAATCAAAATTGCATATAGACATGGTTTTCCATCTATGGATTAAGTCTATACATTGATTCCTACCCTAAGTCAGTCCCCTGATTACTTTTAAAGATTTCTTAAAACTTACTGTCCCCTAGTATTGTTCAATTCTCTCACAATAACCTCTGGTCATCTGGACCTTGAATTCTATCAGTATGTCCCAGACACAGGAGAGTGAATGTGGTCTGAAACAGCAAAGACATTTTGTAGAGGCAGAACAAGTCAATGATGATTCTGAACAAATGGTATTTTAAATGCCAGATGAAGAAAAGAAAAAATAAAAGAATAGACTTAAGCCTGGGTACTGTGACTATGAAGAAAAGCTTAATGCAATCAAATGATACTGGAGAACAAATGGATTGTTCTGATTCTTTCCCCTTCCCCTTTATGGTGAGTGAAAGAACTTGGTCACATGAGATGGCTTTAGAGAGATAAGGTTGGATTTTTCAAAATAACATTTGGATTCCTGGTCTGAAGATATCCCTCCCAGGGAGCGAACTGAGTGCATTCAGATCCTTATTTCCACAGGAGAAACACATGGAAGTGCCAGAACTGATGGATAGACTGCAAGGGGGCGAGTAACAAGCTGTCAAGCAGATCAAAGGGTATGGCTGCTTTCCTGGATGAAGCTATGCCAGACACTGACTCAGATATAGTCAGACAGCAGGGAGAAGGGGAAAATGGTACTACCGCAACACAGGATTCAGAACCTACAGAAAACTGGGGAAACCAAGGTGAAGCTGACCAAAATAACCACACAGGTATGCATTCTTCTTCTTTATTTAATAAAAATCAATTGGGTATTGGAAATAACACAAGAAGGCACACAAGTTATGCTGACCTATTTAAAAAGCCTGAGGAACCTGCAAGGAAAAGGTTTGTGGCCAGGATATATTACAAAGGGGGATTAGAGTTACCACCACAACTATGTAGGCAGAAAGTTAATGATTGAACCACTACATTATTCTCCAGCAGGGGTGTACGCATTCATACATGCATCTGGAGACCATAACTTTGATATAAGCTTTACATCTGCTGGACTACTCGACAAATTTTGGGTGGCTTACTATGAAGTAAAAAATACCCAAGTTTGGAAACTGTTTATTGTCATCCTGATTACAAGGCACACTGGAAAATTTGTTACAATCTTGTTCAGAAATGAGGGGATAAAAGTTCTAGATATAGTATCCTGGCTGGAAAAATGATACACTATGAATGGTATTCCCCAAGCACTGGTTGATAACAATGGGGGGATGGAAATTTTCAGTACTGTTAAAAATGACAGAGGATGGAATCCAACACCCACCAAACTGCTTTTACATTGGTAGAAATCATGGGATTCTCTTTTATCCAGGGCAACCATGGTCCTGTGTGGGTCTCCCTCACATCTGAACTCTGACTGTGATAAATTAAAGTGTTCAGTATGTGGTGCTTTAGGTCATTCTGCAACTACTTGTGTAGTACCACCTACATGTAACCTTTGTGGAGAAGAAAGTCATGTCTTTGCAACCTGTCCATGGGCAGCCCATAATACAACTGACTATATGGAACATGACGTTTATATCAATAAGGCAACAAAAGCACAATCCTCCGCTTTCACACAAAAAAAATAAGGAAAACCCTTTGGCTCAACCTAATCCTGAACCTGAAGAGCCGAGGCACCAGTGGGATGCTACCAAGCAAAAACAAAGAAATAGCAGGCCAGAGAATCCAAAGGGTCCTCCTCCCCCACCCCCCCACCAACAGGCACCGAACAGAAGTAAAACTACTGGAACCGAAAATGACAATGACATAGGATATCAAACAATACCAATAAAAGGATCTAAGGCAACCAAAAATCCAGATGATCTACAGGTAAATCCTGTCCCAGTATCAAACCAATATGAGCTGCTCCAAAGTTTCATCTGTAATGTATATCTGTAATGTGGCATGCATCTGTATCCCTCTCCCCGGGCCATGCCCAAAAGTAGGCAGAATTTGCCTAGTGCACTTACCTGGTCAAGAAAAACTAAATGAATAAATAAAAGTTTGGGTGAAATTGTGGACGGTAATGAATCAGACATTTCTTTACAATCAACTCAAAGTGATTCAACAGAAGCCTTGACAACAGTTACTGCTAATCCAGCATCATCAGAAAAATGGAGGACTACCAGAACTAGGAAGAAGAAAATGTTATGAGTTTTTTTTTTTTTTTTTTTTGCTAAATGGCTTTAATCTCATCGACTTTAAATCTACTGAGCCTAAATGTTAATAGCATTAGGTCAGACTTCAAGAGGAAAGCTACATTTGCTGTTTTACAGTCTCTTTCTTACAACATTTTTTTCTTACAGGATGTTAGACTTTATACAGAAGAAGACATAAAACATGCAACAATGGACTGGTTTTCAGGATGCACTATATAGTCCATAGCACAAGAAACATATTCAGAGTTGGGATTTTGTTTTTGCATGGGTCATTTTGTATTACAAAATATGGTGGAAATAATGCCTAGAAGGGCAATGTTGCTAGATCTAGATTGGCAAATCTTAAAATGCAGATTAATCAACATTTATGCTACTCAACAACAATCTTCTAGAGTTGAGTTGTTTCAAAAAATTAAGACCTACTTATTTATTAGTCACTTAGTTTTTTGTGGTGGAGATTTCAGTACAAGCATAGATTTAAAGCACAAGAAAAAGTCATATTGTGAGTCTAATGACTTGAAAAATATACTTAAAGTAACAGAAATGGTAAATGCATTTTCAGAACTACCCCAGTACAGCTTTTCAAAAGGGATACTAAAATCTAGAATTTACTTTTGGTTTATCTCCAAATATACACAAATAGCGGATATAGTAACACCACCAATTGAAACATCTGATCACAATTTAATTGGTATACAAACATCATCACGGTCTCCACACATAAATGAGAAGGGAGTTTGGAGAGCAAACACTGAACTGTTGTCAAATAAAGAGTTTCTTCAGCAGTTAACAGAAGTTGTTATTAATAGAGAGTGTCAGTGGAATTTCTATATGATTCACAGATAGAATGGTGGGAGGATACGAAATCCTGTTTGATTGCCTTTTGGAAAAGCCAGTCTCATTTACTTTCAGATAAAAGCCATAAAGAATATAAAGAATTACAGGATAGGTTACATGCATTGTGTACAGAAAAACATGAAAAACAGATAAATTGTCAGGAAAAACATAAAATGACCCAAATTCAATATAATAGGCAAGAATCATTAGAACTTGAACAGAAGTATGGGACTCAAGGGAGTAAGAGTCAGGTAAATCAATATGAGGATTGCAAAAGTAGGTTTAAAAACAAATAAATTATAGAAATTAAAATTTCGGAAGGTTTACTGGTACAAGGGCATGGGGAGTTTTTACGAGTCATGGAGGATTACATTAACCATTTATTCAACAGCCCAGTTATAGAGACAGCAGAAATGTTGGTTCTTTTAAAAGCAGCGTCTGTACCAAAACTAAATATTAAGCAGCGAGAAGAGTTAGCAAAGGAATTCTCGTTAACAGAAATAGGGGAGGTAATAAGAACATTAAAAGACCTAACAGCCCCAGGATCAGATGGATTACCTTCTGAAGTATATACAAAATTATGGGAAGTGATGCCAAACAGCTTTACCAGAGTTTGTAATGCTTTTCTAAATAAGGACCACATATCAGAATCCATGTATGAAGGACTGATGACCTTTTTATTTAAGAAAGGGGAAAAATCTAACCTAGACAATTGGAGACCAATAACACTATTAAATACTGATTTCAAAATATTTGCTAAACTTTTTTGGGGGGGTTTGCTTAAAGTTATAAATGGATTAATTCATTCTATGCAATTTTGCTCCATACCAGGACGCTCCATACAGGATGCACTAATTTTAATTAGGGAACTTTTTGATCAGGAGAACAAAGGGGGTAAGGGGTACCTTTTTAATTTTGACCAGTCAAAAGCCTTTGATCATATTTCCCAAGAATGAATATGGTTAACAATGGTAGAGTATGGTTTCCCAGTTGAATTTATTAATTGGTTGAAAATCTGTTACTCATTAACATATGTAAAACCATGTTTGAATGGATGGGTGGGACGTAAATATTACACAAAAAGAGGGGTAAGACAAGGTTTCCCTCTTAGTCCAATTTTATTTGTCATAGCTTCAGACCCCATTATGCAAATTTTAAATAGATCACCAGTACTAAAAGGAATACCTTGCCCAGGGATAGGTGAGATAAAGGCCATAGGCTATGCAAACGATCTGTGTGTTTATACAGCAGATTCAAAGACTGGGTCCTTGATATTTTACCTATATTTTTAGGGTGCATTGGCTCAAATATCAACATAAATAAAAGTTCTTGCTTTAATCTAGCAGGGAATAAATTCAGAGGAAGGTCCTATAGGTGGGATAGAAGTAGCAGATTCTCCAAAGAAGATCTTGGGAGTTTTTTTGGGGGGATAAAAGTATGGCAGAATATAATTGGATACTTCTGGTAAAGATAAAGTAAGTAGATGGAATAGCTGGCCAATTTTTTTTTATTTTAGTTTTTTTTTTGTTGACCGAGTAAGTGCACTAGGCAAATCCTGCCTATTTTCAGGCACAACCCGGGGGAGGGGGATACAGATGAATGCCAATTGACCTTGAACCAGATAAAACTGTTGGTGGTATTTTTAGTGAATGAGGGATATTTGGACAGGACACCGGGGAAATTCCCCTACTGTGCTGCTGTTTCAGTGGCCAGAGGGGGAGTATGCTAGAGTGGCGACTGAGTGAATCATGGCTCAGTCTAGTCCAGACGTGGTGGAGAGAGCGCTGGTGAGTGCAGAGCAGTCAGAGGAGAATGTATGCACTTTCTCTGCAAAATGGAGTGCTTCTTTCAGGGGATTTGAGCCTTGTTTTGTGAAGAGAGCAGCAGAGATGGATCTAATTCTCGAGGAGAGGGGTTCCGCTTCTGCAGTATTTGTGGAGGACTCCGTTCGGTCGGAGCAGCGTACGGATGACGTGTTTCCTTTAAAACTGGCAGGAGAAGCCAGCAACGCGGAAGTGATGGAGGGCAAGGTTAGAGTAGCACTCCCAACATTAGCGGATCTCGCCAGAAGAATTCTTGCTGCAGAGCGGAGGGAAGTGGATCCTGAGGTCGGGGAACTGAGAATGGTGTCTGAGGTGGAGATGGGACAGGCTGCTACTAAGAACAAGCAGGATGCAGGAGTGAGGGGTAATGGTGCGTCTTCTACACCCTCGCGACCTGTAAGTACTAAAACTATGCCTACTATTTTTCCTATAATCCCCATATCTAAAGACTCCAGGATTTCTCTTTAACCTAAGGAGAAGGCTGCTTCTAAGTGCATCTGTGACTTATCAAACTAGTCATGGACAAAAGAGGGAGGACTGACCTTAACTTTAAAAATCATAATAAAACCTTTAAGGCTTTTCAAAACGGGACTTGTGTGTGGAAAAAGGGGTACCTGACAGTTTAGTGTCAATGGGGGAACATGATAACTCCTGGTCACCCCAAGCTGCTTTATCTGCAGCAGGCTGGAAGCAGAAAGAACATGGAGTGTGGACACCTGATTCTTCCTGGGAAGGCGTTTGGGGATTGCAGACTGCCTCACCTGCATGGAAGCCAGGGGTGGGGAGGGAGACAAAATTCCTGCCTCTGAAATTGCTGTTGTTAAAAAGATAACAAGGCAGATCAGTTCTTTGTAGTGGAATAAGACTGATGATGTGCCTGCATGTCAGGATAAGAATGTTGATGTACATAATATTGAGCATACAGAAGGTAGGGAGGGAACCGACAAACCCTTTTATCTAGCTTATTTTCACAATGTAAGAGAGAGGGAGCACCAAGGGAGAAATGTGTAAGAATCCTGTATAAAGGGGGTTTGCAGGATAGACCCAACAGATATTATGTTGGTAGAACATTAATTAAAGACTCTCTGAAGTTCTCTCCCAGGGATGTATTTGCTTTTATCAATATTTCAGGAGAGGACAATTTTGATATCAGCTGCTCACCTGCTTTTACTAGATCTTTTCTGGGAAAGGTACAACCAAGTAAAGTTTTCTCCTTTATGGACACCTTTTTGATATTCCTCTGTCTAAACCTTTGATAAAGTTTGTAGACAGTGATGTTTAGGAATGAGGGGTTCAGGTAGAAGATATTAAATTTTACTAGCACAAAAGTGTGAAGTATTATGAACCAGATCCCATCTTGGATTCAGAATTATTCTGGACAGGAGGGTGGAAGTTTAAGGTGAAATTAAGGCAAACAGCATCAGGGGTGGAATATATTCCTAATTAATTTATGTTAGGAAGAGATAGGGGTCTGTTTTACAGCGGCAGCCTAGGGCCTACTATAAATGTGGATCCAAAACACATTTATCTAATGTTTGTGACCAGCCAAATGTGATAATTGTGGTGAAGTGGGTCATGTCACTTTATTTTGTTCAACGCTTTAAAATGTGACTTATGGAAGAACTAAATCATGCTTTTAAAGATTGTCCCATGGCCCAGAATAAGCAAGCTTGTGGAGTTTCTGTTCTCTGATCCAACAAGCTCAAGATGCCAGGTGTCTCGCATGAGGTTTCACTGGGGTTAAAGAGGTATTAATTTACCAGAATGAGGTAATAAGAAAGAGAGTTAAGATAGACAAAGTGGTTCAGCAGCAGGATGCGGAGACGGAGGATTGAATCTCTCCAGCCGGGTCTGTTATTCAGATGCATTGAAGGGAGAGTAGGATGGGTGAGGGTGTACTAACCTCCAGTAGCCCCCCATCATTACGGCGGAGGTCTAGTAGGACGGCGAAAACCCGGTGCCGTTAGAAGTAGAAAGTATTGAATCCAAAAATCCTTTTGAGGAACTGTCCTGGGGAGATTCGGAGATGGATATGGGGGATACTGATTCCCAAATATCAGTCCAAGAGGGAGGGAGATTACAGAAGGATGATTACAAAAGAAAAAAAAAGAAGAGGAGAAAGAAATGAGAATAGTTCGGGTTGTTTGTTCTGCTTGGTAAACTATGATGGATATTACTTGGGCTTCCTTAAATACCCATAGTTTGTTAAAATCTCTGAAAAGGCATGCAGTATTTCAGGTGATAGTTGATTTGCATGTTTCTATTTGTTTTTTGCAGGAGACGTGGATGTTTGCTAATAATCAAGCTAGTGCATTCACTAAGGATTGGCTGTGGGGACCCTCATTTTGGTCCTTTGCTGCAGACAGGGCTGATGGAATAGGAATTCTTTTTAACTCCTTTAACTTTAAGTTATATAAATTGATAGAAGTCTGTCCAGGGAGGGTATTAATTCTAGATGGATGTTGGTTTTCTAAACGGATTAGATTAATTAATATCTATAGCCCACAATCGAAGGCTGGAAGGGTAGCATGTTTTTCAGACATACGACCCTTTTTGATAACTACTATTCCAATTTTTGGGGGAGGGGATTTTAATTGTACTATAAAAGGGAACAGAGGTAAAGATAGATTAGAGCAAGGCAAGAAGATCTATTGTGATTCTATATGTCTTAATAATATTGTAAAAACAGCTGATCTGGTAAGTTGCATGGATAGTAAGGAGGGAGGTTCGTTTGCACTTTTTTACAAAAGGAAAAGTTTTATGATTGATTATTTGTTTCTATCTAAAAGAATTTCTTCCATAGCCCACAGATTATTCCTATGGAATTTTCAGACCACGCTGTGATACTTATTAAGGTTGGGGCAAAACAGGATTTTTTTAGTCATAAAACTGTATGGAAATTGAATGCGTCAATACTTCAAGAACAGATAGTCTCTAATTCCATTGTTGTATCTTGAATGCCAGATTGTCAGTGGCTTTTTGTATCATGATCTGGGGTTTGGGCAGGAAACAAAAAAAATGATTGCATTGGGTGGTTTAAAAAATATGGGTTGAGAAGAGGAACTAAGAGTTTTTGAATATCTTAAACTTAGAAACAGCTCCAATATATTTTGTCATGTGCGAATTCTTCTAGAGGTGACTTTTCAGAACAGATAGCTGACATTAAAAATCTCATGAAGAAGAGACAGTATGACAGAGCAAAATCACTGTAAGCATTAATTCAGAATCATTTAAAAATCGTGTTTGGAGACCCTTTCGAGTTATGTAATCAATTAAGGAGAAGGAAACATTAGAATTTCTATTCCAAGGTGATGCTAAGGTTTTTCTATCACAGCATTGGGAGAAATTATTAAAGAGCATTTTAGGATCTTGAACCAAAGGTTGCTCCATCGTCACTTGATTAACCAGTTTTAGGCCTTGTTTAAAAGAAAACAGGGACAATGATGGTCTGAAGGAATTAGGGCATCCTTTTTCAGAATCTGAAATTTTGGAAGTTATAAAATCTCTAAAAAATAATGTGTCACCGGGTTTAGATGGGTTATCAAATGGTTTTTATAAAGCCTTTTCATCTGAATTAGTCAAATGTCTTTGGTTAGTATTTAATTTTTTCTCTCAACAGGGGTGATGTTAAATTCATTTACAGAGGGGCGCCAGACATATATCTTTAAATCTGGAGATAGGGGTTATTTTAGAAACTGGAGGCCGTTAACGCTTTTGAATTCAGACTATAAAATTTTGACTACTATAATTAATAACAGACTTAAAGGAGTCGTTGAGGGGTTGTTTCTACCGATTCAACACAGTGGGATTCCAAATAGACAAATACATTCTATATTGGGTTTAATTCGAGACATAATCGAGCAGGTCAGGCAAGAGGGTCAGTTGGGGGTAATTGTTTCAGTGGATCTTGAGAAGGCATTTGATAGGGTTGATCATGGGTTTTTATTTTCATCTCTCGAGTGGTTTTGTATTCCGCAGAGTATCATACAGCTCATTAAGAGATTATATCATAATGCGAAAGTCTATCCAGTTTTGAAAGGTAGTTTAGGAGAAGGTTTTGTTATGAAATGTGGAGTGCGGCAGGGATGTCCTTTAAGCCCGCATTTGTATAACTTTTCTTTAGAACCTTTAATAAGGGCTCTCTGCATTTCACCCTTATGGAAAGGAATAAAGGTGCCAGGTGCTTCGAACACCTGTCTTATACAAACATTTGCTGATGATATTTGTTTATTTTTTTCTAATTATATGGATTTTTCTGGTTTTTATACAGTGTTTAAGGCTTATGCAGCGTAGCTAATGCTAAATTGAATACTAATAAATCAAAAGGATTGTTGTTAGGTAATTATCAAAGAGAATTGTTTTCATTTGAATCGGTTGAATTTTCTTTAAAACCCTTGAAAATTTTAGGGTAGAATTTACGAATACGAATTGCCCATTGGAGGTTTGGTCAGGTGTTTTAGATGCAATTTTACGGAAAGTGGTGATCCTGAAAAGGTTTAAATTTTCTAAAATAAAAAGGATTCAGATAATAAAGCAATTTATTTTACCTAGACTGCAGTATATAGCAGTGATTTTTCCATTACCAGTACAGCTAGAAACAAAATTATATAGCATCTGTTTCCAGATGCTATGGAGAAGCAGATTAAATCCGGTAAAGAGGGGATGTACATATCTTGACAGAAAACATGGCGGATTAGGGATGGTGGACCCTGTAGTATTTTGTTTTTCTCTTTTCTTCTCCTTTTCTTTAAAGAAAAGTTTAGCATGTTCCACAGAATTAGATAGTTTAGTATTTCAAAATCTGTTGCAAAGCATATCTGGTATGTGGATACTCTTGGTTCAAATGGTCTGCAAGGCTTCAGACCGAGTATTTTAAACCAGCTGAGAAAATTATTTAAATGGAAAATCTCAAAAGACCTGATTTAAGATGTACAGCAAAGGGGCTATACAGAGAAATCATGGTGCAATTTTTCATACAGAACCAAATTTTAAAATTGCCTGAGTAATAATACAAGTCATGTGTTGGAGCAGCTAAATAATAATAGACTTCCCCTTATATGTGGGAAAATTTATGGTTAATTATGTATGGAACTAAATGTAAATGAGGCAGCCGAAACATAAGGCAATTGAAGAAAGAAGTTGTCCTTATCCAGATTGTGTAATATAGAGGAGACGATGGAGCATTTATTTCTGGATTGTTCATTTTCCTCTAAATTATGGTGTTTTTAGCCCGGTATGGGATCTCTCATGGTTAGCACAAATGGATTATAATCTCCTGGTGCTTGGGATTTTTCCACACTTTTTGAGTGGTTTTGAAAAAATACGTTAAGAATTTTTGGCCAGTTCTTGGGTTTTGCTAATGGCAAACCAGAGTTCAATGGGTATTATACCAGAAGCACCATCATTTGAGGGCTTCAGAATCTATGTCATTAATGTTTTGAATAAAGTTTATATGGAAGAATGTCAAATATGATGCAGGTAAAATCAAATCTTGGTGGAGGGATTTCTTCATTTTATTAAATATAAGTGAAAAAAAAGGGGAAAACTTTTAATATGCTGTATACATAGGACTGTTTAGAGATTACTTTAGTTTCTTGTGAAAACTTTAGAATGTATGAGTTTATGCTTATTTTTGTTTTTATTTGTTAAGTTTATCTGCTGCATTATGAGAGTGTATTGATTTGTTGTTATTTGTTTGAGTTTTGATTTATATGTGAATATTTAATAAAGTTGCCCCTACTCTTTTTGATAAGTGCCATGGGATCTTTAACATCCGCCTGAACTACCACCAATCCAGGCAGATGGGACCTTGGTTTAACGTGTCATCCAAAAGACGGCACCTCAGAAGTGCAGCACCCCTCTCATGCTGCACTACAGTGTCAGTACTGGGATATTAACCCAAGTGCCAGATGTGGGAACTGAACCCACAGCCCTCTGATCTGCCGGCCTCAGAGGGAGTGTGCTACCTACCAAACCACTGACACTGATGGGGAAGAAAAAAAATAATTTATGTGATGAAGACCTTTCTCTTGCCCACTTTTTTGTATTTAAGCCATATTTATCCTTTCCCAAAACAGATTTTTGTAACCATATTAGGGTTGCTCTTCTCTTGCTTCTGGGGAAGCAGGTTAAACCCCATTAAGAGGAATATATTATATTTAAACATAAAAGAAGGTTGTGTGCAGATGATTCATCCAGTTGTGTTATTTTTTACTATCTTTATAGACACAAACCTAAGACCTATCTGGAAACAAGAAAATAAACCATAGGTAGGCTGGATAGAAGGACAACTAGAGGATATTTTTGCTCGAATGGCAGCAGAATAGTTTTATACATAAAAATAGAAGGAGATATATGCTGTCCACAGATTGGGGGGTCATTTTTGATCAAATTAAAAGCTGGGGTATATCAGTGGATGAAGTTAATAGGAAGTCTTGGAGAGCACTCTACCACACTATTATACAAAACTTTATCTTTGAGGAAGCCTTCCCAAGCTTTATGATCAAGAGAAAAAGAAAATAAGAGAAAGGCTAACAACTAATAGGATCCCCAAAACAATGTGAGATATTACATGGCTAGGTGACCATGGGAAAATAAACACTAGAGGGAACCATAAGCAAAAAACAAATTCAAGAAAGATTTTGTCTAAGGGACACATGTATAACAGAAATAGAGACTGTTGAACATTTATATTTTCAAGGTCCATATATTGTGAATTTCTGGGACACCTGGGAAACCAAAAAACTGTAAACAAATATGGAAACAGCGGGGCCCCAGACAACTATTCTTTGGTCTCTTTCCAACAGAATGGGGAACATACAACTCCAGTACTCTTAATTTAATTTCTATTATTATACTTTATTGGGTTTGGCAGGTAAGGTACAGTTATATCTTTCAACAAAAAATAGAAATACCTACAGAACTATACCATAAAATAAGTGAGAGTATTGTTTTGGTGAGAGAAGCAGAATAAAACAAGTTAAAGAAGGGGATATGGGAAAGATAGTGGTGTTTCTTTTGAGGTAAAAAGTGCATGAAAAAAGGAATTATAGTTTTGCTTTCAAAAGTAAGGAAATATCACAGGCTTATAGGATTGAGTATGACAATAATATAATAATGGGGCTTTATGTAGGTGGATTTTGAACAAGGCTGGCTTTGTTTACATAAATGGGGGGATGGGCATTTTTGATACAATACTGCCCTGAGGTATATAGGAAATGGGTTCATGAAGTTTTGGTAGGTTAAAATACTTATTTATGTTTTTGATTTTCTTCCATTATGCTTTTGTATGAAGTTATATTATTTATGTTTTTTCTAATTTTCTTATCTTTTCCTCTTTATGAGGTTAGTATGAAGCAATACTGTCCTGTATATGTGGTTTTAATTTTAAATAAAAATGCCCCCCCCCCCACATTTAGCAGGGAGAGGGAAGGGGTGTTTAGTATAACATGAATTAATTGCTGGTGTTTTTTTTGGTATGATGTAATACTGATTTATGTCTTCAAATGTTGTTTTTTTTATATAATTTTATGAAGTAATACTATTTATGTTTTTGATTTTACCTTCTTATGAATGGTAAGAAGTAATACTTGTTTGTATATTTTGTTTTAAAGTCTTAATAAAAAAAATCCCCTACTCTTTTAGTGGGGAGGGAGAGGGGGTTTGTTTATAGTATTTATTATTTATGTAAGGGGGTTTACATATGTAAAATACTTCTTAACGTTTCCTTAGGTTTTTCTTATGATTTTTTTTGATGCAATCTGCTTTCATGTTATTAGGGATAATCTCCGCTACTCTCTTAGTGGGGGTGGGGTTGTTGTTGTTTTTTAGTTAACTATTACTCATATTTAGAACAGAGGTATGAAGAAATACTTAATTATGTTTCCTTTTCTCTTTCTCATGATTTAGTGTGAAGTAACACCAATTGGTATATATTTTCTTTTAGTTTCTGTTATATGTTGTGACTGCTTGCAATATTTCTGTTTTGATTTTGTTTTGTTTTGCTATGATTTTGTGTATGAAGCAATATTATTTGACAATATTTACTTTATAGTTTTGAATAAAAAATCCCCCTACTTTTTTTTTGAGACGTGCCATAGGATTGTTAACATTCACCTGAACAACCACCAGAACAGGCAGATGGGACCTCGGTTTAACATCTCATCCGAAATACAGCACCTCAGGAGTGCAGCACTCCCCTCATGCTGCACTACAGTGTCAGTGTTGGAATTCTGATGCTTTTTCAAGGAGACTCTGTGTATTTTTTTGTATCTATTCAGACTCTGCAACTTGAAATTAATGCCTTTCTTTATATTTTAATAATGACATTTTAAATTGGTCTTTAATACTAAATGGAGTCTGCTTTCCGGATCTCAGAATGATGATCTTGGGTACTCTGAGTACACTCATGGATAAAACTTTTAGAAGGGGCCTCTGCCTTGGGGGACACATCATCCTATACCCCCCATTCTCAGTACCCTAAATTTTCAACTTAGCCATTTCTGTACAGCACTTCATGAATGTGACAGCTGTCATTTTTCGACTCCTGCCCAAAATGTGTTTTAGCATCCTGGCAGTTGATTTTGAGTCTCGGCGCAAAATTACTTTTAATCCAGGAGTTGAACATTTTCTCTGCCCATCTTCATGAGGCAGGGTCATAGCAAGGCCATGTAAAATTCGGTGTAAAAATATTAAGAAACAAATTTACAATATTTTTACACCAAATTCTTTAGCTGCCACCCTATTGGGCCTGGTCTGAACTTATTTATAATTGCTGTGATATAAGGGGGATTTAGTGTGTTAGTGTGCTTGTATGTTGGAGTGATTATAGTGTTTCTAGGGATGCCAGCCTTTTTATTATGCATTTTTTAAACACAAGTGTGGAAAGCACTAGGGGTCGGTTGGGTGAATAATAACATTTCTGGTCCATGACCATACAATTCAAATGGATAATTAAATGCAAAAATGCAAATCCACAATGAAAGCTATATTTAAAAAATAGTTACTTTCAACTCATAGCCATTTGTTGGCTGCTGACAGCAGGTTGTGGAAGTAATACACTGTATATTTTTTTTAAAATACAGCCTTCATTGTGGATTCACATTTGTGCATTAAATTACCCAGTTGAACTGTATGGTCACAGTCAGGCCTGAATGCTCTCCACACTTGGATTTGTGTGACTATTTTGAGTTTTAGCTAGCCTCCAAAGAGTACCACCCCTGCACCACAGTGCAAAAGCCTTCTTTGCTTTTTTTGGTGGGACATGACACTAGTTATGTAAAAGTACTATGTTTTACAAAACACAGATTAACGCAATTAACAAGAGAAACATCAGTAGAATCAATGTTTGACAGGGTAATTTAAAAAAAAAAGTTCCACAGTGACAATTGATGACTCTTTCAGAGACACGCCAGAGTGAGCAAGTTTTATAAAAAAAAATACAGCAGTCCCTATTTTATTTTGTTATTGTGTATGTTTGTGTTTGTGAAACAGAGTACTTTTACATGTATAGCCCACATAGCTATACAAGGAGAAAGGGGATTCATCTCCTCGAAATCTAAACTAATCTTCTTGGCTTTTTTCACTTGTGTTTACCTGACAGTGATATACACAACCATGTTGAACAATCTAACATTCGGATGCCACTTTTTGTTAGGCAGTGAAACCATGAATCAATGTGCCATTTTTTTTATCTAAAAAAAAAGTTGGATGTTCTCACTCAGCCAATTATGAGTGATCCAGCTGTCCTGTAGAGAGAACACTTTTTCACACTCCAGTGAGAGTGCCACCTATGCAGAACAGCTAATTGCTCTTGCCCATGTTTATGTGCAGTCAAACATAGAAGAAGGTTCCATTCTAGTCTTGATTATGTCTGTGTTTGGCTACACATAACACCTTTGTAGAAGTACAGATGTCTAAGCCCCATAGCTGCACACTAGTCTAGAACTGGGACTGGACTTGGTAACAGGTAGGTGAATAGACATCAGGAGAGGAGTCTGCATCTAAGCTTAGCCCCCTAATCAACCCTCACACTTATCCTCAGCAGGGCACCCAGCTTAGCTTTTCCAGGAGTAATTTTATCAGTGGTCCAAATTCCACTGACCTGTCTGCTCAATGGACTCAGCAAATTCCTTAGGGTAGTTCCTCGCTTCCACTGGCAGTTTTGAAAAGAGACCACTTTGATATGGTATTTACAGAAACATAGGGAAAATACAAAATATACAAACTTAGAATATTTTTGATCATGTGTGCACCTAGCATCCCATTAGAGAATTAGAAGTCTCTATGAAGTTTATCTTTTGCTAGTTTTGAAGTTTTCTAGCAGCATGTGTTGGTGATGTGTTTGCATATTGTTTCCATTCATCTGTCTTCTGGTCAGATTTCACACTCGGCTGGGTCATCTGCCTGTTGTTGATCATCTTCTCCTCCTCCTCAGCTGAGAAGAAATAGGAGACCCCAACCCAGATCATGTCCTTCTCTATGCCAATGCAGTCCCCCATGGACAGCTCACTATAATTAAGCTGGGTGATCTGACCCAGTTGATCTTCCATCAATGACATGGCTCATGAAGGTCAGGAGAATGTAGCCAATCTAGAATCTTAATGTACAAAATGCCTCATGCCTGAAACACTGAAGTGTTGTGTTTGCTTTATCAACTGCAGGCAGAGCACTTACAACTTCAAAGAGCCAGATCTCCTAGGATTATTGCTATAAGGATCATGTGTGGAAGGGCAAGGAGGTCAAATTGCCTATGCATGCACAAAGTGGGCTAACCCTTGGATACCTGGTCACAGAATTTTGTGACACCCCTGCTTTTAGAACAGTTACAAGAGGCAATAGTGGTGTCGCTGAAGCAGTGACTGAGAACAAAAGAGCTGGTAGGGTTATCAGGACCATATCTGGACAGTGTGATGTGCTACATTTTAGGGGTCAAATCCCCTAGCTATTGTGCTAATATGTATAGGTTTAGGTGCAACACCACTTGGTTATCAATGTTTTGCAGGGCATGACCTCAGATGGTAAATTGTGCAAACAATGATGTATGACAACTGAAATATTGTATATGGGGAAGTGAAGGAAGCAGATTTTCAAATGTGTCTGAGGGAATAGGTTTGTGTTGCTGCTGCTGTAAAGCTGTGGATATCTCCATATACAATATAATGGTTGTCACACATCAGTGCATTCACAACTTACCGTCAGAGGTCAAGCCTTGCAAAGCATCAATAACCAGGTAGTGTTGTACCTAAACCTATGCATAATTGACAAAAGAGCTCTGTGGATGCACCCCTAAAATGTAACATATCACACTTCAAAAACAAAACCAGCCAAAGTAGACTATACAATAATATTAATAATAATCTTTATTTCTACAGTGTAATTCAAAGAATATCAAAGTGATGTACAGAATATAACAGTAAAACATATTAAAAAGATAAAACAATAAAACTGTGCTATCCAGATTTTACACCAATATACATTAAGACAATATAGTACATAAAATCCCCAAATGCAAGATAAAGCAGATGGATCTTTTAGGCCTTCTTAAAGCTCTCCATGGTCTAGCACTCTTGAATCTGATGAGGTAGAGAGTTCCACAGGGTGGGGGCCATGTACATAAAAGCTTGCGACCCTGAACTTTTCAGTCATACCCTGGGAATGTCTAACAACCCCTCATCGACTGAGCGGAGTGGTTGAGGGGGCAGTAAGGAATCAGGAGCTCTTGCAAGTAACCTGGACCCTGTCCATGTAGGGCCTTATAGGTCAGTAAACCAACCTTGAAGGTGATCCTCCACTGCACAGGCAGCCAGTGCAGTTTGTGCAGCACAGGCATAATGTGACTTGTACGAAAGACCCCCATCAATAGCCTGGTCGCTGCTTTCTGCACTAGCTTCAAGTGGTGGATTTCAACCTACAGAAGCCATAGGTAGAGGGAGTTACAGTAGTCAAGATGCGAGGTCACAAAGCAAAGGCATGGCTCAGCGTTGGAAGGTCACTAGATGGAACAAGATGCTTAACCCAAGCAATGTTCCTCAGATGATAAAAGGAAGACTTGACTACTGCTGACACCTGTGAGTGCAGTCTCAGCCCTTTGTCAAGAATGGTTGCTTTTATAGTACATTTCAGCCAATCAGAGAAACTTCCTTATAATGACATCATCATTCATCACATAAAAAATGTATGTGCAAAGTCCATTATCCAAGTTCATTCAATCTTAAATTAAACAATCCATATATAACATTAAGGCATGTGAATAAGGAAAAAGAAAAGAAAAAAAGAAAAAAATATATATTTTGCTTAAGTCCCATTTACTTTCAACTTGTCACCTTTATCATCATATCTCCTTTCACAGCCCCACTCTTATTTCATCTCTATTACCTCACAGTTGTCCACTAGTAGTTGGGGAGGGGGCTTGGAAGGGAAATAAAGAGAAGAGAAGGGGAGCATCATTTTTTTTATTTTTCAGAAAGTGTACCACCTCAAACTTATCATTTAATCCCGGGTATTTTAGTACCCCAGTAACATAGATCCATTGCTGTTCCTTTTGGTTGAGGATATCATTTAAATCCCCTCTCTAGTACTCAGAATTATGTTTTCTAGACCTATGGTTGTTATCCTATGTGCCATTTTATCTATGGCTGAATTCATATGCACAGCCATTGCATAGTTGGGGTTATGATTGTTAATTGCTTGTCTATCTTCATATAGTCTGAATTTCCATTTTCTTTTGGTTCTTCCTATATAGAACCTCCCACATGAGCATTTGAACATCTAGATTACAGCTTCTGAGTTACAGTTTATTATTCCCTTTTTTTAACAGTTTTTAAATGTTTTTGTATTTGTAACCGTCACATTTTTCCACCCAGTGACACTCACTGCAAAAACCACATGATTTACAGCCTAATTTTCTTTGTGTAGTTTTTGTAATTTTAGGTCACTAGCTATTTACCAAACTGTCCTTTAGGTTCAAATCTCTCCTGTAGGAGACTTGCAGTGGTTTATTTACCAGTTCAGATAGGTATAGTATGCTTCCTAAAATGCTCATGTTGGACTTTACTATTTTTATGAGTTCATCTGAACCTCCCCCATATGTTGTTACAAATGACAGTTGTGGTTCAGTTTTCTTTCTTTTGTTCTTAGGCATGAATAGTGCTTCTCTTTCCATTTCTCTCACTCTCTCCTCTGCTGTCAGTAATACATCAGGACTGTATTCCCTCTCCAACAATCTATTTCTAAGTTCTGCTGCCCTAAAATCATATAAATCGTCTGTATGACAGTTCCTTCTAGTCCTTATGAACTGCCTCTTAGGGATGTTAGATTTTGTGTGTGATGGATGACAACTGCCTGCATGGAGCAGTATATGGCAATCCATTGTTTTTTTATACTAGTCTGTTAGGAGAGTGCCATATATGTTTGTTATAATTGTTAAATCCAAGAAATTAAAAGTCATTTGACTTGCTGTAACCTTAAATTTTAAGTTCTGATTTGTGCCGTCTAAGTAATCCACAACATTTATTAATTCCTCTTTGATGTCTTTCCAAATCATAAATACATCATCCAAAAACATTTTGTAGAAGTCTATTTCATCTAAATATGGATTCCTATTATCATAAACATATCTGTCCACACACTCCCCCATATACATATTCGCCAAACTTGGTGCCAGGGCTGCCCCCATGGCTGTTCCCATCTTTTGTTTATATATGACATTTTCACACATAAAGATGTTGTCCAATACAATTTCAATTAAATTCACAATCATATTTATTCTTTGTATTGACATCTCAGTGTATTTAAAGAGCCCCTGACACCATTAGAAAAACTAGGAAAAAATGTGAGATTTAGACAGTTCAGTTTATGTTTTGTGTATTTTTTAATAATTATTTACCTTTGTTCTTCATTACAGAGGACAACCCTATGAAAGAGGCTTACTGTCCCTTAGACTTTATCTGCTCTTTCTGCTATCCTACATATGACATCATAATCCAGGTTGACCTGGAAACAAGCTTCTGGTCATGGTGCTTTTCCCAGTTACCAACTTTAAATAAAGAAATAAATAATTCCCCATTTACGGCATTATAATTATCCCCATGGCAAC
Source organism: Neoceratodus forsteri (assembly GCA_016271365.2). Lineage (NCBI taxonomy): Eukaryota > Metazoa > Chordata > Ceratodontiformes > Ceratodontidae > Neoceratodus > Neoceratodus forsteri. The sequence goes on along the minus strand of CM028130.1, from coordinate 1,157,403,561 downwards.
AGACTGTGATGTCATAAACAGAACTGTGATGTCATATGTAGGCAAGCAGCCAGAACAAATAGGGCAGCAATCCTGTTTACATGTAAATGTCCTTAGTAATAAAGAAGAATCAGAAATACAGAAACAATATTAAAATATAAGCTGACTTGTGCTAAATATTACATTTTCTCAAAGTTGTCACAGTGGTGTCAGGGGCTCTTTAAGCAAATAGTATTCTATTGCTTGCAATCCTCCCTCATGAGTTATGTTCGTGTAGAGTGCATCTACATCTAAAGTGACAAGCCACCAATTCTATTCTGTTTGAATTTCATTTAAATAAAACAGCATATGACTAGTGTCTTTCAAGAGGCTTTTAATTTTAGGAACAATAGGCTTTTAGAAAAGTGTCTGTAAATTTGGAAATAGGTTCCATGACCCATCCTATACCAGACACTATGGGGCATCCTAGTGGTTGTAAAGGATTCTTGTGTATTTTGGTAGCGTATAAAATGCTGTTTTTTTTTTAAATTTTCAACAGACATGTACTATAATTCATTTGTTGTAATCACATTTTTTTTAATAGATTTCAAGAAGATATTGTTCGATTTTTTTTTGTATTTTGTTTTGGTGGGGTCGTTGCTCATGCGTTCATAGAAGCTTGTATCAGATAGTTTTCTAGATATCTCTTTTTGGTATTGTTCCTAGTCTTGGATAACTATACTACAGCCTTTATCGGTGGGTTTGATAATTATATTATCATCCCTTTGTAGTTCAAGTAGGGCATGCTTTCAGCACTAGAGAGATTGTTGTATTTCATTCTAGTTGCTGAAGGGGCAGTCTTTGTAGATCAGAAATGCAACAATCCACAAAGGTTTCTACACAGGGGTATTGGGGTGGACAGAAGGTGGAGGTGGGTTTAAATCCCCAATTTTGGTGTAGTTTCCTCCTTCTCCTCCTCTTTTCTCTCTTTCTCCCCCTCTTCCCCTTTTTCTAATCCTGGTAAATGGGACTTGAGCAAAATTTGAGTAAAATATGAATATAAGTTTAATGATAAAACATCTGATGCTAACTCCATGTCTTATATACTCTCTCCACAGGCTTGTGGAAACAGGGAAAGCTTCTGAAAATAAACTAGCTGGGATTGTGAAACAAAAAGATAAAGAAAAAAATAAAAGTACAAAAACATTTTTTGAAAAATTATTTTGAAGCAATAAGAATGTTGTTCACTTTAGTATACAACCAAATTCTATAGTATATAAAACTAAAATATATATTTGATTGTTTTCTTTTCCTTATTCACTTGCCTTAATGTTATATATGGATTGTTTGCTTTAAGATTGAATGAACTTGGATAATGGGCTTTGCACATACATATATATTTTTTTATGTGATACATGATGATGATGTCATTATCAGGAAGTTTCTTTGATTGGCTGAAATGTACTATAAATAAAAACATTGTCAAATGGACTCCACCCCTCTGATGAAGCACAAGTTTACATGTGAAACCTAAGGCTGATGCTCAGCTGAGCATTAGATTCTGCTTATTGTCACCAAATAATGGCTGAATAAAATGACACCAAAACTTTTGTGTGTTCAACATTTTCTTTCAGAAGGAGGGGTGAGTGCAGCTATTGTTATTCAAAAAGTGCTACAGGAGTTTTTTAGCTGCACCTCCGCCCATGTGCTGACCACAGTGAATTCCATAACCTGCACAATCTTTACAATTTTTGAAGATCCACAAGGTCTCTCTGACATACAGTACCAATATGAAAGAGCCTTACATAATTCTAAACAATTGCCAAAAACAGTGCAGTCCAACAGTAAAACAAAAATGTCTCTTCTACTAAGGAAACTCTGCCAAAGGTCAAATCATAGCTCCGAAAAACAGAACCAATTAAAGTGAAAGGGTATGGACAGAGACAGAGTGAAAGTGCTCAGTTCTCTATAAACTGATTCTTTTGAAATTATTAAATAACTGTTAATTTCAATAAATAGTGGTTCAGTAGCTAAAGATAGACAACAAATTGAAGTGATAACCTGTAGTATATTATGTGATTCATAGGAATCAAATGGGAACTGGAGAAATCATAAATTATGGAAAACAATAGTTAAATGTGAAGTAATTGAAAAAATAAGATACAATTTTAGAATAACTTACAAAAAAAAAAAGACTGGTGAACCAGCAGTTGCCATAGTTTACTAGGGGGTGACTGCTCTCTTAAGGTGGAGAAACAAATCTGAGTAAATGACCAGAATGGAGTGTGGGTGCAAAGTTTGAACCTACATTCTGAATACTAATAATTTTCATAGGTTCTATCTCAGGGGCATCACTCTCAGCCAAGATGACTGCATACAGTGTAAACATTTGAGTGATTCCAAGGGTTAGAAGCAAGGGATACAAATGTAAAAAATATAAAAACAAAATCCTCCCTCCATCAATCTTTTTTGTTTACCACTAACCTCCCATACCACTCAACTGTCCCGCATTATGAGCGACATCTCTCATTTTAATCAGTCATAATTGCTTTCTTCCACATCTGTCCCACATGGAAAATTAGCTGACCACATACAGAAAGTGCTTCAAACTTAGATATTAAAATGTATTCATCATATTCTATGATGCTAAAGCACGATGATTAAACTATTTAATTAAATGCACCCACTTCCACAATGCTTTTAGTCTTTGTCTCCATTACTGATGATGTGCCCCACATTTTGGGTGTCATTGTCCCACAATTTAATACAAATGATTGAGATGTAGGCCCCCATCTGAACCTTACTACATTACTGTTGGCATATGTGAGGACCACAGCACCCCACCTGAACCTCTGTTTTTCCTTGCTACATTACTATTGGCATATTTATGGGCACAGCAATTTGTACCTCACCCCATTTGCATCCATTAAGGCTAGGGAGTTCATTACAGCAACAATTAACATGGCATACCTAAAAATAAAGGCCTGTATATTCAGAAATGCACCAAAGCATGGTGCAAGTCTGGCACAGCACAAATCTGGTGCACCATGGTGCAACCAGAGCCATATTCAGAGATTGTGCAGGCTGAACAGCACCAGCGCAATGCAGATGAATATGGCAGAATTGCACCATAGCACAGAGTTGCGCCATGGCACAGACAGAGGTGCACCATGGTACAAACAGAGATGATCCAGCACACCAATGGCAGCAGAGCAGCAGAGCAACAGAGGGGGCAGAGCACAGAAAACAGACACAGGGACAGAGCCATGGCAGCACAGTGACAGACCACAGGAGGCCTCCACCAGCAGGACACACACAGCCACCCCGACACTGGACCCCAGAACACAACAGTGGCATGAATAGCAGGTGACAGGAGGTGCCAATGGATGGCCACCAAGAAGCCCCCCCGGCAGACTGCTGGCCATGCCCCACGCCCTGAGACCATAGTAGGCCACACCCAGGACCATGCAGCCAAGCACACATACGTCACACAGGGAAACCACACAGTGGGCACTGAACAGGCCAGGTGACAGGCTGCATGGAAGACCACATGGGAGAGGCTGCACAATGCCTAGCAGAGAACCCCAACACGGTGTGTAGGCAGTACCTGTCCAGTGACCATGGCTGTGTGCCACCACCATGCACACACCTGCCACACACCCCGAATGCTGCCCCATGGGCACTCCAATGCACAGCCACCAACCCAGAGGATGGACACCACCACAATGGGACAGATCACAGCACACAACTGGGAACTACAGAAGCACAACACGCGCCCCCTCTCATGCACACGACATGGACAGACACTGGACCACTGCAGCATGGCTCCTCATGCCACCTGCAAAGCAGATACAGACACAGGCAGGTATGTCAGAAAACATATTTGTATGAAACAATTATGTACAGTAGGGGGTTGGGAAAGATAGGGACAGTGAGAGAATGGGACAGGGAACAGGGACTGTACAGTGGGATGGGGACTGTAGGGAAAGGTCAAACAGGGGAAACAGGGGGAAAACAGAGGCAACCCTAGCAACAGCCCAGCCAGCCACCCTGGAAAGCCTTCCCTCCCTCCCTCCTCTCTGCCACTGTCATGCTCCGCATGGTCACCACCACCTCAAGTATGCTCAAGACCACGAGCAAGGCCTGCCACATGAGCCAGCTCAGCATCTGGTGCAGCAGTGTCTACGCTGGATGCTGGACACCTATAGCAAGGGACAGGACAGGTGATCAGTGCAAAGTGCCACACAGTGCACATGTGCATGATAGGAAACATACCATCATGCACGAAGTGCACATTGCCAGCCATGCGCAGCTTGTGCAGTGCTGATACATCACACTGTTCATGCGTCTTGCTTGATTGACGTCATGACAGCACAGTGCGGATGCACACTGTAGGCCCGAGCACTGCACATGCGTGGGCATTGCACCACTGCTTGCTCTGGTACAATACCATTGTGCATGATGCAATATCTCGATATTCAGATGCTACATGCAAATGAGCTCATCAGCCAATGTGTGGTGCGGTAGAGAGCATTAGCATATCATTACCATTGTCCACAACCTCATTTGCATGCATTGCACAACATAAGCACCACCAAACAGCACAGGCCATGTACCAGTATTGCAACCTTGATAGGTGTGGTGGCTGCTGCAGCAGTGCACTGGAAGCAGAAAGCACTGCAGAGTGGGATGGACCAGAGAGATGCTGCCAGGGCCTCAGTGGATATGCACTGTCACCTGTATGGAGCATGCCATGGTTAGCCCTCTGCTATGCTGTGCTGCATCACTTGCCTGTCCCTAGCACCTACACCACCATGCATACCCTGTCCACCCCCATCCCCAGGACTGCTCTGCCCATCGCACCTTGCCGGTGCCACACTCACCCACTAGGTGACCTGTGGGGATGTCCTCATGGTCATATCTGTGGCACAGTGTAGGGCTGTGCCAGATAAATGCATCTTGTACACTTCCAGGGTGTGTGGCTCAGACATTGGTGATGTACCCCGTGGCATCACACACCACCTGACAGTTGATGCTCGGGCTCCCCTTCCTGTTGATATGCACCAGTCCCTGAGGACCAGGTGGCATGCGGATGACCACATGGATGCAGTTAATAGCTCCAATCATACCAGGCATGCATGCCTCTCTGTGGATGTCCTGTACAATTGCTGCTCACTCTGCCTGTGTGCTGAGGAAATAGATGCACTCCGCAGCATGTGGCAGCAGAGCAGTGTGGAACTGTGTGAGGAGGTGGACTGTGGCCACCTGGGTGATGACCGTGGTGTCCCCTGTTGGTCTTTGGAGGGTGCCCATGGTGAGCAGGCACATGACGGTGGTCACTGTCATCTCCACAGACATGGCGTGGCTCCATCTGGTGGGTGCCTGCAGCTCCCCACTGCACAGCTCACAGAGTTGACTCAGAATGGCCCTGTTCAGGCAGTACTGGCCCATGATCCTGGTGTCACTATAGTTCTCAATGGTGATGCAGGCACAGTACCATCTGTGTCGGGCATACCATCGGCTATATAGCTGATCCTCCTGCCTCCTCACACACCTCATTACTGCCCACATCAGGAAGGGCACACTCTCCATGTCTCCTGCTGTCCACTGCCCCTTGGGTGGTTGGCTGCTGGCTGTGTGCCACCCTGGTATACAGGTTTCGTGTGTGTGTGTGTGTGTGTGCTCTTCTCTCTCTCTCTCTCTCTGCCCCTCTCTCCCTCTCCCATGCCACCTCTCTGTCCCTCTCCCTCTGTGTCTGATTTTGTGTCTGTCTGTCTCTTTGTCTTTCTGTATCTCTCCCTCTCACTCCCATTCTTCGTGCAACTGCTGTCTGTGTGTTTGCTCCCTGTTTTCCTAGGAACAAGTCTGGTCTTAGCAACTTTGATTTGCTCCATCCTTGCACCATGGTTTCACAGTTGAATATGCTATTGCACTGGATATTCATGGGAATGCCCCCTGCACTTGTTCTGCATACATTATAGTTGTGCATTGGCGTAATGGATTTTGTGCTGCGCATTGGTTCCCACTGAATATGGCTCCTCAGTTCAATTCCACCCTTGCGCCAGTGCAGCTCAGTTGCACTATGTACAACTGCTCTGACTACAAAATTCTTTATGGATAAAACTAAGCAGACAGGCTGGGCCAAGTGGTCCTCATTTGGCTGACAAATTCTATACTTCTTTGCTTCTATTCTGTCAAACACTCCAAGTCCTTAAACTCATCTTTTCCAACAGGCTTTTAATGGCTGATATTTATGATTGGGGAAGTTTTTAAATTGAAGTTGAAGTTGTGTAAAATTTTTAAATCATTTGTGAAGTGTTTTTATGTGCAGCACTTTGAAACTGGAAATGCACTTTATAAATAGAACATATTATTATTATCATTATTAAACTGCTCTCCCAATGCCACACTTTATGGGAGACTGCAGGATGAGTGCAGCACATCCAGCCAGGCACAAGGAGGAAAACGGCAACTGGGCCAGTGATAGGCATGCTATTGTAGAGTGGCATGGTTTAGGGAGAATACTTGTGTAGAAGTATCCTTTTAATTGGATGCTGTTACAGGAGTCCTGCCCCCAGCCCATGTCACTGACACATCCAGTCCATTCCATGCCTGTCTGACTGCTGAGTTACCTAACTCATTATGATTTGGGATGTCAAGGGGTGCACACACAGCTGGGTCCCCCAAAGAGGGGGGCACTACCTTTTTTTAAACTAACTCAGGATCTCAGACCCAGCCCACTGCACATCCCTACTATTAAATATTATCATCTCTTCAAATCTTAACAATTTTGTTTCATTTTTGAATTTAGAAATGAATCCTTGTATTTGTGAAGCTCCAGTTTTGCACCTAATTCATTTGGGTATGCAAATAATTTAAAACACAAATAAAATTGGCATGGGAAACAAACCCATTGGAGCAAACACAGACTCAAGTGTAAGGAGCATTTAGAAGACATCCCCTATCCCAAGTTTAACTAATCAGGACACATAAGGCTATTGTGAGCTACAGGCCCACTACAATGATCGCTAGAGCTGGCCAGTTAAATGTTTCTTTAAGACGAGTCTATCATTTCATTTGTTAGTTGGGACACTGAAAATTGGCACAGTTGCTCCACTGTTGGACCCTATGACAAGTACAGCCCAGCTGCAGTACTAGTGTGTGTAACCTTATACAGAAATGTGTAGACTCTGGGTGGGGGGGCAGTGGCTAGAGGGTGTGTAGGGTAGGGTGATTGTCATTTAAACAAGGAAGGGCACAGTGTGGTGGGATGAAGTCTCATAATTTGGCATGGGTGAGGGGATGGATTAATTTATAAGAGAGCTTATAAGGGGGTTGGCAGTATAGCCTAGAGGTCAGAGTAACAAAATGTGAATGAGCTTTGTATATCCAGCAGACCAGACCTGGGTTTGATCCTCACAACCTCCACTTGCATACTGTGTGACTCTGAGCAAGTCACATAACTGCTCAGTGTTCTCAGGTTGCCTCTGAAAACAGGCACCTGTGCCTAGCGGGCTTTACCTGGTTACCAAAGACTGAAAAAAAAATAAATAAAAATATGTAATTGCAGAGGGCTTGATGGAAGTGGGAGGTTAGATGTTAGAGGGACTGTGGGTAGGGTGCAGTTATCTAATGAATCAGTGGTGGGGGGACAGTGACATTGTGGGAAAGGTGACCTGCATAGGGAAAGGTGGACATTTTAAAGCATTTAATCCTATTTTCTTTTGTTTGTTCTTTAAATTTGGTAACAAGTCAACATATAAAAATTATGACAGTGCAGATTTCATTAGTATTAATAAGGAAATAAAAAAAATACAGTGGGATAAGATTTTTCAGGCACTTTCTTCAAACGAGGCCTGGATTATATTAAAAGATTTAATTTATTTCTTGGAAAAGAAGTATGTTCCAATAAAAAATAAATACAATAGTAAGGGCAGAATTCCTAGGTGGTTTAATAATTCTATTAGGTTACAAATAAAAAAAAAGAAAATTGTTCAAAAAATTAAAAAACACCTTTAGTAATAATAATAAAGAAATATTTCTTCAGTATAAAAAACTTTACAAAAGCTTAAACACATGATTAAACAAGCTAAATCTAAGTTAGAATTTAAGTTGGCACATACTAAGGATGGATACAAGTCTTTGTTTTCATATTTAAACAATAAAAAAGGTAATTTGCATAAGATAGGGCCAATAACTCATGATGGTAGTACTATACAATCAGATGTAGATATAGCTAATCTCTTTAATACTTACTTTTGTTCATTTTTTTCACAAAAAGATTCTTTTCCCCTAAAATCTACAAGTGTCAATACTAAACTATCTCATACATGTAATATTAAGGTATCAGATATATTGCCATTCATAACAAAATTAAAGAAAACTACAAGTCCAGGTCCGGACCAAATTAATGCCAGATTCCTAATCCAAACTGCTAAGGCTTTAGCACTTTCTTTAAAATTAATATTTAATAAATCTCTTCACAATGCAGAGATTCCTCTAGATTGGTTAACTGCTTTTGTTACGCCAATTTATAAAAAAAGGCAGTAGACCTGTAGTCCAAAATTATCATCCAATAAGTCTTACCTCTTTAATCTGTAAAATAATGGAGAAATTGATCAAATCATTTCTGGAAAAAGAAATGATCGAATTAAAAATTACTGATCATACTCAACATGGATTTAAGTCAAACCACTCTTGTACAACAAATCTGATTTCATTCTACAACAATATTAGTAAGGGTCTAGATAATAAAAATCAAATGGATGTTATACTCTTAGATTACAGCAAGGCTTTTGATAAAGTACCTCATAATATTTTGATCAATAAAATGTATTCATTAGGTTTTTCAGATCAATTAATTAATTGGGTTTCTGCCTGGTTGACTAATAGAACCCAGAGAGTGGTATTAAATAATCATCAATCTCAATTAGGAGCAGTTACTAGTGGTGTGCCTCAGGGCTCGGTGTTGGGTCCGTTTTGTTTCTTATTTACATAGTTATATGCAGGTAACTAATAACAACTGGTTGTCCAAATTTGCTGATGACTGAGCTTGGGGGTCTTGTAAACAATTTGTCAAAATTTAATTCACTAAACTCTGATTTAAAATCAATTGAAAATGGGCTGTTGACAACCAAATGGAGTTTAATGTGACAAGTGTTTGTTCTGCATTTTGGACTCCACAATCCACAAAATAAATATTATATTTATAATTCATTATTGAAGTCATCATATGTGGAAAAGGATTTGGGAGTTTTAATTAACATTAAGCTGTCCTCAAAAAATCATTGTACAAAGATAGCAAATACTGCAAATGGCTTATTAAGACAAATCCATCGTTCCTTTGTAAATAAATCTGAGCAATGTATTATGACCCTTTACAGATCAACTATCTGACCTTTTCTTGATTGTGGGTCTCCCTTTTGGAACCCACAGCTAAAAACAGATATTGACTGTTTAGAAAGAGTTTAGAGACGAGCAACTAGAATGATTCCTAGATTAGCTAAATTACCTTACAAATCAAGACTATCATTGACTGGTTTTCATTCTCTACAGAAAAGAAGGGCTAGGGGGGACTTATTATTAATATATAAACTACTAAATAACCCAGATTTGATGAATAAATGCGGACTAGTTCATGATACCCGACGTATTGTCGCAAGATGCCATACTAAACAACTAATGGTACCTAAAGCCAAGACTAATTTAAGAGTAAACTTTTTTTCATTAAGGGCACCTAAATTGTGGAACAGGTTACCACAAGAAATAGTGGACTTAGCTAACATTGTATCATTTAAAAAGGCTGTAGATAATTGGTTAGCAATGAGATTATAATTTCAGATGTTCCCACTGTACGTGGGGGGAAAATCCAGATGGACTTCTGCCTTCTTTTTTCTCAAAATAACCAAGTAAAATCAAGTAAAGGACAGGTATACAGTCTTTACTTGGTTTTACTATCAGATTCCATATACTGTAGAACATCCAATTTTGATATCCGATTCCAATGTGGAATTCTAATGATGAGGATTTAAGATTTTTAGCAACTATGTCTGAAAACCCTAATCCAAAATGGTGGGCAGAATCCAAGATATCCTTTCACAAAAATGGATATCCAAGCAACTCCACTACAAACAGCGGGCTCCTATATCGAAGTATAATATGTCACCAGCAGCACAACCAACATTCTTTTCTGCACAAGAGATAATGCACAGGGACCCCAACTAGTATGCAGTTAAATGGTGAATCTTTTTGTACATCACAGTATTACAGTATAGCACCCACACCAGTGAGCATTTCCAGGGGATTACCCAGCTGAAAACTGTTCAGGGTCTCAGACCAGTTGTTAATCCCATGCAAATTTCCACCAGAGAAGATGTTTATTGTGATTCTAAGTCCAGTTGCTTTTGTCTGCAAAGTACAATGGCATTTTAAAAATTACTGATGCAGTTTGCATAATCATGGGCTAGGAATGTGATCTACTTCAGCATCACTATGAGACAAATGCCTAGTACACCAGCCAATCATGAAAGGCACTGGGCTCTTGAATAATTAATTAGACATATCTTTAAATACAGTCTGCAGTCACAGATTGGTTATGGAAACATACCAGTGGCCATCAGGAACTGCTGTGCTAATTAAAATAACTTCTACCATTCATAATTATTTCATGGCTACTGATACAAAGGATAGACTTTTACTAAATTGATCTAAAAGAGAGATAAGCTAAATAAAATTAATATTTTTAATGCTCTTTTAGTTGGTGCAGTCTTTCACTATGTAAATACTACATACAGTTCATCCATATTAAAATAATTTCATATCGCATTGCATGAAATGCATGAGTGTCTTTGATCTAACCTTAGATGCCAGTTTTAGGACTTAACCAAAGTCAAGAAGGTGATGACTTACCTTCTGGGGAGGATGCTTTTCCTTTTTCCACCAATGCATAGGGTGAGCAGGGGTCCAAGTAATAGATCAGAATTTCAACATCTCTGTCAAACCTGTGTTCTTCCTTCAAGCTTATCTGTGAGAAAAACAGCCAAGAGTGGAAGCATCATATTCAAAGAATATTTTAATAGAGCAACAGCAAATTTTAGCCATTCATTCTGAAGTGGTAAAAGGCAGTATAGCACAGTGGTTTAAGGCTCTGAGCTGCAAATATGAGACCTGGGTGTGAATCACACAGCCCCCACTTGCATACTTTGTGGCCCTGAGCAAGTCACTTAACTTTCCTGTGCTCCCAGGTTGCACCTGTAAACAAACTTTCAGCTTAGTGTGTCTCACCTGGTTAAACAATTGGAAAAAAATAGATAAATAAATCAAGGGATTTAAGGTGAAGTCCATGACAAATGATTTAAAATGAAAAAAAGGTATATGTTTAAACTTTATTCCCTTTGCCTCACAATGAATAGATAATGTATCATAAAAACATAGTATTACAGTGATAAAACAGATAGTGTACCATCAAACATAGCACTATAGTGCTAGAAGTGACTTATGGTCATGGGCACTGGAAAATTGCGGAAAAATCATGGCCAGATTGTGGGGATTTTTCAGATTTATTGTGGGAAAATTGCGGGGCCCTTGACATCCTATTTGCGTAGTTTCCAGAAAGATAACTTTTAGTACAACACCAAAAAAAATAAGACATAATGCAAAATAACCAAACTTTAATGAAAGCTATATATGGCAATCAATTACATCATTGAAAATAAATCAGAATACCAATTTTCTAACAATGCCCAAACTTTATTTAACAATATATCTGGACTATAAAGGCCAGCAATATAGATAATTAAAACATTTTAAATATCAATTTCCTACAAATTGCAGATACTGCAATTTTATTCCATACGTACACTCATGCGCACTCTCCTTTCAGTGCCACTGAAGCCACTCTAAAATCTCCTATATTTTTATTGTACTTCAACATTAAAAGCAGTTTTACATTGTCCTTGTTAAAGTCCGTCGGTTGTCCTTCAGCAGGTCTGAGTACACTGAAAATGTTCATTCTACATTGGCTGTGCTCACTGGAAGCCAGATGTATTGCTTGGCAATGGCAGCAAGCTCTGGCAGTGCAACTGTGTCTCCCTCCATGCTGACAGGTTGAAGTCCGATGGAATTGTCTGGGCTACAGCCATGTACGCATGCCATTCCATGTTTGAGACCTTGAGCAGTCCAGGGTTCAGTTCAGTGTAATCAGTTTTATTCTTCTCCACTGTTGGTAGCTGCTGCGGATCGAAGACTCTTGCTGCTTCAAAAATGTTCAAGGAGGGGTGGTGGCTTACAATGTTTGTCATTTTCTCACTGCTGTGCAGCATCAGAGTCTGAAAAAGAGTGGTACAGGCCTCACGTTCCTGTACTTGACATCTAGATAACCATTCCACAGTCTGGGGCCTGTACTCCTAAGCACCAGCTGTTGTGCAAAAGTCTAAAAAGAAATTAACAGTTTGCAATTTTGAATAAACGTTGTGCCCATGTGGCTTGGAGTTGGACTGTAGCTCTTCGATGAGCCTAACCTTCTCTACTGAATGTTCTTTGACAAATGTTGCTTGCGTCATTAACTCTGTTAATTTGTCCTTCAGCCTTTTGAGGGTTGCTGCACCAGATGTTTCACTTTGTAGAAATTCAGCAATGATGGGCATGTATTCAGCTAAATAGTCCACAGCATTGACCCACGAGCACCATCTTGTCAGGACCGAATATACCGGCATCTTTAGAGTCACATTATCTTTCGACCTCATAAAGACAGGAACTGGTGGCAAGATTGGCTCTGACAAAACACCTTCTTAACAAGCGCTACCACACTGTTCAGATCTTGTAAGGTGTCTGCCCAGATTTCCAGAAAAAGATTGAGAAGATGTGATACACAGGTCACATGCACAGCGCTTGGTAGTACTCAGAGAGAATTGAACCAAATGTTTTGTGCATGTAACTTGCACTGTCTGAAACAACTGCAAGTACTTTGTCAAAGTTCACAGAGTTGGCATTTAAAACTCTCAGTAGAGCCTGTGATATTGTTGAATGGTTAACACGCTGCAGGAACTCCACACCAATCAGAATGGGCTGCTTTCCAACTTTATTCAAAGGCTGAGCCAAAACTGCTAACACGCTGCATCCACAGGAGTCTGTGGTTTCATCCAGAAAGATAAAAACATCAGCATCCTCCACTTCTTTCTTTACGTTAGCTTCATATTGTGGGCGTAGTTCTTGCAGATACATGCTGTGCATTTGTGCTGGTCCGGGAAGTGTTCCTCCTTGTTTGGTGTATTTCTGAAGAAACTCTTGAAAAGCTGGAGCCTTTTCCAGAGGAATATCTGCTCATGTCAGATATTGAATAAAGTCCAGCACAAACTCCTTTGTTCCAATGAGGACGCCGTTGCTCTGGCAAGACATGTTGTGACAGCATGTTGTCGCTGATGACTGGCAGCACCTTGAAGACACAAAAAACATAATTTAGATAACATTTTTATGCAGTTTGCGCATAGTCACTTGTCTAACATTCCACAACCAGTACATAAAGAAAAACAAAATACTAAGCAGGTGGAACAGAACACTTTGAGCCAGCATGGTGACACAGCGGGCCGAGGCATCTTGTCTTACCTTAGACCATGCCAGCAGCCCAGGTTCAGGAAGCCCTGATGTCAAGGAGAGGGTAATTAGGATTGCACATCCAGGCCAGCCCACTGGTGCAGCGGTTGGATTTCTGCTTATGACACCAGCAACCCAGATTTGGAAACAGACCTGAGGTGGAGGGCCAGCCAGAGGGAGAAGGATGGAGTGTCCAGAGGAATGCTGTCCTTCTCTGAGGGGAGGGAGGGCAGAGTGTCTGGTGCTTGATGGACCCTGACAGAGGCTGGTAGTACTGTAGCAACAGATGCCTGAATGTTAAGGGGGGTAGGGCGGACGCTGGACATCATTGAACGTCCATGCTCCCAGGAAAAAAAACAAAATACCAGCCCCCAACATAATGGCTCAACTCGTTCCTCCGCTCCCTACCACCAATGCCCCATGGGAGGGTTCCACTCTCATGGCCATGACCTGGGGGGGTAATCCAGGTCTTGTCTACAATGTCTGTTAGGGAGTGGGAAGCCCCCTCGGCAGCCCAGCCCAGGGGGGTAAGTCTGAGCATGGGGGGGGAGAATGGACAAGACTCTGGGTAGAGGGACAGCTAGTAGTAGGGGGTGTCACACAGTCCATCCCTCTACAAGGATGAGTGAGTGGGCTGGGGAGAACAGAAAAAAGCAATAAACACAAAATTAATAAAGGAATAGAACAGTGCTTTTATCTTCATTTCTTTTCTTTATTTCTGCTTTCCGGTTCGGGTGTCTCTGTGACTTCATATGGATGTCAATGATATGCTTCCGGAGAAAGTCAATCGCGTGGCAGCAAAATCGGCAGAACAAGTGGCCTCCATCCTCATAAAGATCTTCTGGATACATCTTTACATGATCCTTGGCTTGGATACAATACGAAACATGGCTTGCTTTGGCTTCTTCCCATGAGAACCGTGGACGCTTTGCTTGAGGTGCGGACATGTTTGCGAGCTTGACTGGAAATGTACAATGATGATTTGTTTTGAGGACGAAATTTTTATGTTTGAATACTACTACATTTTTATGTATATATGTATGAAATGATGTCATTATTGTATTGCTCTCCCTTTGTATTAAAATTGAATAAATATATACTGTATATACACACACACGAAAGCTTAGCATGTTGTTTTATTTAACACTTCCACAATAGGCACATACCTTCTATCCTACACCAAGAAAATTGTCGTTGATGGTCGGGACTGTTCCCACAGACTGGTATACATGTTGGAAAACAAACTCTTCTGGCCACTGCTGATGGACAGATAGAGGGAGGGAAGTAGAGGTAAGACGAGAGGCACAAAACAATTTGTTTTCCAACATGTGTACCAGTCTGCGGGGTCCGTCCCGACCATCAATGACGGACCACATGAAACAGCACACAGTACATGAAGGATCACACAATCACATAACAATTAAATCAATAGTACAGTTTTACAGAAATTAAATAATGCACATAGAAAATTAGAGCTCTTAAACATAGAATTGTTCTGGCCTTGGGTGATGGTGGACATGGGGCGGACGTGCAGGCTGCCCAGAACAATTTTTTTCTGCATGTGTACGAGTCCGCCAGGTCCATGCCAAGCTCCAGTCACTTGCTGTTGATGGTCGGTGGAGGGTCGACCTGGTGGTGCTCCACATGCAGAAAAAAATTGTTCTGGGCCAGCCTGCACATCCGCCCCATGCCCACCATCTCCCGAGGCCAGAACAATTTTTTTTTTCTGCATGTGGGATGTGGGCCAGTCTGCCAGGCCCGACCCTCCACCAACCATCAACAACAAGCGACTAGAGCTTGGCACGGACCTGGTGGGCTGGTACACCTGATCGACAAGTGGAGGCTGTGGTGCACATCCGCTGGGTTTATCATGGTGGCAAGCGATGAGGAAGCTGTTTTCACATACGGCTTTTTTTTTACTTAGTGCAAATGTTGTGCTTGGAAATTCTGTAGGGGGAAGATAGGACACTGATGGATGTTATCTTAGTGGATTCTGAGTGTGGAGTTTTAAATTAGTTGAAACAGTCATTTCTGACCTTGTCTAGCTATTGGGGAATGTGAAGCTCGTGTTGTCTTTGGTGTAGTCAACTAGGAGGATACTTTTGCTGTAGTATGGTGATGTTTGTGCTCGTTTTAGATATAGTGATGTTATTGTCTAATAACATCACTATGTCTTGGGGTTGGTAGCCAATCAGGTTTCTAGAACTGTTCTTACCATTGTATAATATATTATATTATATTAACAGTCATTCAGAGAGGACTGGTTGCTAAGTGTCGCCGATTAGTTGCCCCCCCCCCAGTGTTTAAAGTTCCAATCCACTCAAAATCTAGTAGTGTGCGTGTGACTGGCTGCCTGTCATATAAGTGGAATTTAATGTCAATCTGATTTTCTTTTGAAAAAAAAAAAAGGAGTCTGACACCTAGTCTCCCTCATCCCAGTGCATCTGATCGTAAGTAAATTCGGAGTCACACGTCTGTCTGCTTTCTACAGTCTGTGATTTTTTTTTTTGGTCTAAGGATATTTATTTTGTGGTAGAAAGGCTTTTCTTCTCACTAAGTCATGCTATAGTTTTCTATCTAGTGTAACAGAATTATATAGTATATATTTTAATTGCAAAAAAACTCTAGTAATGCATCAGTTAGGGTTGTTTCTACAGTGACAAAAGTGTGGAAATGCAGTGTTAGGGTTACCACCCCACCAACCCACCCCCACACTCCCATCCTCAAACCCCTAATTCTGCATTCCCCCCACCCCCACCCACACACACACACACACACACACACACATATGCAAGCAGTACAAGACACATTCATCATCATGGTCCAGTAATTGTATGAGTTCTGCTGCCATCAGAGTGCCTTGCAGGTACACACGCATGCTGTGCAACAATGGGAGATATCCCACAGTAAGCATTTTTCTGTTACAAACATCAATAACAAGATTTAAGCAGATGCCTATATTTCAATTGTTAAGAAATGATGAAACACATAGTATGTTATCTATAAACAGCTGTATTGGAAATAAGAGTTTGGATAACCCTAGCAACAGTCAGTGGATGTTTTCATATTTTTTTCTGATAGAGTGAGTCAGTCCTAATAACAAATGGTAATAATAATAAAAGTAATGTTTTGTAGTATAGTTTGCAAGCAACATGACAGCAACAGTTGTAACATCCAAAGCTAACCATAACACACTGCTAATGAGTATTTCCAGTTAACGAAGCGGTATTGCAACATTTGATGGTGCTAGTTTCATTCCTGAGCAGTATCTGAAAAGTACTATGTATGTGTCAACTGTGTCTGTCCTGCTACCACATACCTATGTGGTAGCAGCAATACCTGCAGCGAGCCAATCATTGAATTATGACACATAAAAATCAATATTGGGGTCACGTGATGACAGTGATGAGCGGAAGCAAGCTCCCAATGCTCCATGCCTCTCCCGCTGATTCCTGCAGCTAATCCACTATATCGGAACAGTATTTAGGTAAATAGTTAGCGAGTGGGTGTAGGAAGACCTTCTGGTGATGACAGTTACTTTTAAAATGGAGGTTTATATGCGAAAAGCACCTCCACGGCATTCTCCTCTTCCAACACCTGAGAAGGACAAGGCCTCAAAGTGACCTAAGCAACAGGCAGCAGGCATTGCCAAAATCTCACCCAGGACAACGGCTCTCTCAGAAGATAGATTTATAGAAATTATGCAGCCAATGCAGGATTTGATTGCCAGTATCTCTGATGAACTACATCAGATCACGTCCTCTGTGGAAAGCTTAACAACTAGAGTGGGGGATACAGAAGCAAGATTGATCTCCCTGGAAAAAAAGCAAAGTAAGGCTGAGCTGGAGAGTACAAGTGTTTCATGGAGGATAAAAAAGCCGGAAGAAAAGTTAGAAGATTTAGAGGGGAGAAGCAGGCAGAGCAATCTTCTTATCATCAGGATCCCTGACAAAGAAGGCAACTCCTCCATAATTCTTCTGCAAAAGTTTTGTGAAAAAATAGCAGGGCCATCCCCAAATGGCACCATATATGTGATAGAAAGAGTGCACAGGGCACTTTGCCCGCCACCACCACCCAGTTCACCACCTCGGCCTATCATATTTAAATTGCTTAATTTTCTTGATAAGCAACACAATTTAGCTAAAGTTAAAGCCTTACAGGAGGTGCAATGGTGTAACATAGTCCTGTTATACAGAAAATAAAAAAGTTTCAAAAAGAAGAGAAATTCAAGATGTCCCCCTCTTTTTGTTTTCATTTTCACTCTCTCTTGTCTACTACTCTAACTTCCTATCTATACTAATTTTCTTGGCAGGTGACAACCTGGCAAGTCTTAAACTTTACTATCCCTGTTATCCAATTCTAGTTTGTACATCTTGATAGTAGTTATGGTAATGGGCTTTAATACAAAGTGTAATTGCTCCTTAAAAGCATTTGTTAGAAAATTCAGACAAAGCAAAAGTATGTTGCTAAAGGATCCCCCCCCTTTCTATGCAGAGGGTTTACAACAGTAAAGAAAAGGTTGCTAAGGAGCAGTGCTACGGTCCCTAGCAAGTAACTCTGAAGTCCTGTTCTGGTGCTCGCCCAAGGAAATAAAAAGGAGCTAATTTATAAAGGACACTGAGGGCATAAAGAAGTAAGCCTGCAGTGTCTATATTCATTCAAAATGGGATGTAATTGTTTAAAGAAGGTGCTACCTTTCTGTTAAAAGGCTAAAAATGAACAGCTGTTGGCTGAGAATTGCAGCCATTGGGGATCCCAATATTTGTTAAATAAACACAGTAAAACTCTGTTAGCTAGAATTACAGTACGTAAATAGGAGATCAATGTGTTTTATAAATAAAACTGTTTTTTTTTCTCCTTTAGGTTTTGCACTAGAACATCAAACTGGCTATTTATTAAAGAATCTAGAAACTTACAAGGAAACAAGATAGGGATTGCGCCCCTCATCTGTTGCCCTTGGTTAAAGATTCTAGATTCTTTATATTTAATATTTAGGTTACTTCTCTTTTCTCTATTATGGTTTACTTACCTGGCTAAAGTAATCTGGGAAGCCCTTCTTATAGGGTTGGCAGCCCACAAAATGGCTGCCTTTAAAGCAACCATATGGAGGTGATGTCAGAGAGTAGGTGGAGCCAATTTCAAAATCCGCCCCTTTTGAGTACTATATAAGGTCTCCACCAGAAGATCTTGTCAGATAGGGAGAGGAAGGACACTGGTCAGTATCTTCTGATCAGGTGAAGGAATGGAAGTGTGAATGCCTACCACACTAGCTTGGAAGTATTGGATACTGAGAAGAGCAGGAATCTGACTGCAAGACTTGCCTGGGTTTTGTTTACTTTTTGTTTTGGTGAAAGTTAACCTATTTCTTTTCTGTAAATAATTATTTACTTATTTTTTCTGGAAATAAAATGATAAACGCTATGCCAGCATTTTTTATGCACTTCATTTTTGTGACTGGTGTCTGTTATTGAACCCACACGCTTACATTGGTGTCAGAAGTGGGATTTGACCTGGTGCTTTGAGACTGCCTGGGAGGCATACTGGGGTGTTGCAGCATAAACACCCTAACAGATGCATGAAGGGGAACAGTCAGGCAAAAGTGCATTGCATCTCACCAGGTCAGTGAAAGAAAGGACTGGGGAAACTTTGTTGCCTGGGCTAAACCCTGGAACCAGACCCCAAATGAAGAAGGCAGAGGAAGAAGAAGAAGATGTACTAGCTGCAGCAGCAAAGCCACAAGTATGACAGGTACCGCCAGCTGCTGATGGTCCTAGTGAATTGTTAAAGTGGCTATGCATGTGGCAGATCCAGATGGAGAACCAGAGGGACAACGATCAGTGACTGAGGGATGAGGACCAAAGACTCCAAGCTGAAGAAAGGAGAAGACAGGACCAAAAATGGCCTGACACCCTGAAGACAATACAGGAGATGTCACAAAGGCAAGTAGAATGAATTGTGCCAAGAGATATTAAGTTGACTATATTAACTGAAAGTGATGATATAGAAGCTTATCTGATGACTTTCGAGTGAATAGCCCAGACTTGCAACTGGTCTCAATATCAGTGGGTGATAAGATTGGTACCCTACTTGCCTGGGAGGGCTCAGCTTGTATATAGTTAACTAAGTGTGACTGATGCTGCCACTTATGCTAGAGTAAAGGAAGAGATTTTAAGAAGCTATAATATCAGCACAGAGACTTACCGTCAGTGCTTTAGGTCACAGAAAATGTTCCATTATGACGCGCTAAGGGAGACCTAAGCCAGACTTAAGGATTACTATATCAAATGGCTACAACCCACCACAAATTCTATTAACCAGATTATGGAATTTATTACCATCAAATTATTTATCCAGGTTTTGGCTCCTGATGTGCAAGTATGGTGAAGGAGCACAAACCTGAAACTGCAGAAGAAACCATTAAGCTAGCTGAGGATTACCTAGCAGCTAGAGCAACCAGACCCAGAGGACAACCAGGTAACCAAGGACCACTTGCACCTCCAGTAAGACCCTTTTATTCCCAAAATTTGCAGAATCAGAGACAATCACAGTATAACTGGAGGGACAGAGGTGCTAGAATTCATATTCTGAACTGATATGCCATGGTTGCCTTGGGAAGGGTCTACATTGTGAGGAATTGTCCTAATAAAAGACAAGAGCCTGCTCATTTGGCTCTGGCCAATTTTGGCTATGTAGAGACAGTGGGGATTGGAGACCTACAAACCCTGGGATTATTGGATTCTGGGAGCAGGCAAACATTAGTGCGAACTGATCTTGCCCTGATTGTGCCATAAACCAGCAGGATACTACTGTCAGGTGTGTGCATGGGGACATTCACCAGTATAAAACTGCCCATCTTGATATTAAAATAAATAATGACTGTTGTAAAGTACTAGTTGGTCTAGTACCCCGGTTACCAGTACCTGTCATTATTGGACAAGATTTCCCCACTTTTTCAACACTGATGAGTAATCACCAGACTTTTATGGAGACTGTTAATGTGGTTACCAGATCTCAAACTAACGCCCAATTAGACTCTGTTTTTCCATTTGAAGAAGATTATTTTGAAAGTGGGGTCAAAGATAGGAAGTCCCGTAAAGAAAGAAAAAGGAAGAAGAAGGCTTGGAAAGAACAACACCAAAAAGGGACAAAGCATATGGTACCAGGGTTGTCTTGTAACCATATTTATGAAGATCAAATGGCAGATGATTCTTTGAAATCTTTATTTTCACAGGTGTCCAAAGATAAAGATCCAGGACAATCTTATTTCATACAGAGAAATAAAATACTATATAGCATATCTGTTGACCAAAAAAATGATTTAGAAACTGAGCAGTTGATGGTGCCCCAGAAGCACAGAGAACAGGTGATGTTTCTTGCCCATGACATCCCAATGGCTGGCCATGAAGGGAGGGATAAAACCGTTCAGAGAATCCTGTCCAGATTTTGATGGTCAGGGATTCATCAGGACATGGCTGCTTATTGTAGAGCCTGTGCTAAATGCCAGCTAGTAGCACAAGGAGGGAGAAAATATCAGGTACCCCTACAGCCTATCTCTTATGTTACCACCCCTTTTGATCGGGTAGCTATGGATGTGGTGGGACCACTACTTAAAAGTTCTAAAGGAATCAGTGTATTCTTGTAATCTGTGACTATGCCATCTGGTACCCTGAGGCTATCTCAATGAGGACGGTAACAGCTCCTCAGTGGTCGAAGAACTGGCTAAAGTTTTAGTAGAATGGGAATACCCGGGAAATATTAACAGACCGTGCAGTAATTTTACATCAGCCCTGTTGCAAGAATTGTATAGACTACTAGGGTTACAGCCCTTGAACTTCCACATCATCCCCAGACAGACGGATTAGTGGAGCTGTTTAGTAAAACCATGAATAAAATGCTCCAGAAATTTGTGCATGAAGAGGAAGAGACTGGGACAACTTTCTTCCCTACCTTCTTTTGCTGATAGGAGGTACCCTAGCCACTATTGGGTTCTCCCATTTACCCTGTTGTATGGGCACAACCCAGAGGGCCCCTAGAAGTAGTGAAAGAACACTGAGAGGTTGGAAAAATGTTAGAGGCTCAAATATTGTTGAGTATATGCTGTCACTAAGGGAAAGATTGGTGAAATATTTAGCACTTGCACATGAGAATGTGGAAAATAAACAACAGGCTCAGAAAGAAAGATAAGATTAGGTTAAAAGAAAAATAATTCATGCCTGGGGAAAGTATTATTGTTGCTACCTACGACTGAGAATAAGTTGTTAATGCATTGGCAAGGCCCCTATGAAGTTGTCTGACAAACAGGGGTGATAAATTATGAAATAGAGATGCCAGGACATAGACCCTTAAAAAGAATTTATCATGCCAACTTGTTAAGAAAATGGGAAGAAAAACAAAACTGAAGTAGTATGCTACATCCAACCAGAACAGGGTAACACAGAATTGGATGTTGCATATGAATGGTTAGACCCTTGTCATGAGGAGACACCCATTCACATTAATCCAAATTTGGCACCAGCACAACGTCAAGACACTGACAATATCTTAGATTATTTTAAAAGTACTATCACAAAAACCCATGGAAGAGCAAAGGGTGTGGAGCATGAAATCAAACTGTCACAGACCAGGCCCATACACCAGAAAGCATATAGGCTTCCTGAAAAAGTCAGACAGAAGGTAATGGAGGAAGTGAAAAGGATGGAGCAAGCCAAAGTTATTGTACCATCACGCAGTCCATGGTCTTCACCCCTGGTAGTAGTTAGTAAGAAAGGAGGTGGAGAGAGGATATGCTTGGATTTTAGATGTATAAATGCTGTCTCAGAGTTTGATGGGTACCCCATGCCCAGGATTGATGATCTGTTGGACCAAATTGGATCTGCCCAGTATATCAGTACACTTGACCTCACAAAGGGGAACTGGCAGATCCCATTGGCAACCCAAGCACAGGAACTAACAGCATTCCATACTCCAATTGGGCTATACCAGTTTATAACCATGTCATTTGGACTACACGGGGCCCCTGCCACCTTTCAAAGATATATGGACCATGTGTTAAGACCCCATAATGCATATAGTGCCACTTATCTAGATGACATCATCATCTATAGCCCAGACTGGGACACCCACTTAGTTCACTTAAGTGCAGTTATTCAGAGTTTGAAAGATGCTGGCTTAACGATTAATCTGGCAAAATCTGCCCTTGCTAAAACTGAAACCCGTTACTTAGGTTTTCTTATTGGAAACAGGGCTATCAAACCAGAAGTCAGTAAAATTGAAGCTGTGGCAAATAGTCCAATGCCCAGTACAAAAAAGCATGTCCACTCATTTCTGGGCCTGGCTGGTTATTGTCGTCAGTTTATACCAGACTTCTCAACCATTGCCTCACCTTAAACAAATCTAACAAGAAATTGTTGCCCCACTAAGGTGAAGTGGACAGCAGAGTGTGATGATGCTTTTAGAAAAATAAAGGCAATATTATGTTCTGTGCCAGTATTACATAGTCTAGACTTCTCTAAACCGTTCGAGGTTCAAACAGATGCCTCATATACAGGCATCAGAGCTGTTCTTACCCAATATGACAAACATGGGGAACATCCTATTCTTTTTTTGAGTAGAAAGCTCCATGAAAGGGAATGGAGATATTCCACCATAGAGAAAGAGTATCTGGCCATGAAATGGGCTATTGAGGCCTTAAAATATTATCTATGGGGGAATGAATTTACAATTGTAACTGATCACAACCCCTTATGTTGGCTTAATCTGATGAAAGACAAGAATATGAGACTAATGAGGTGGTACTTATCTTTGCAACCTTACAAGTTTTCAGTTAAACTTCAAGCAGGATCCCAACACAAAAATACAGATTTCCTATCTAGATTTGGAGCGGATAAAGATGGCTCAGGAAAAGAAAATGGATGATGTTACATCTAAAATGTTAAATAATAGTTGCAAACTATTAGATGCACAGCTCAGGGAATTGTGGTAACTGGAATCATATTTGTAATATACATATTAATGTTTGGTAAATGGTTCTGATTTGTTAAGGGTCCCTGAGGTGGAACTTCTAAGAGTGGGTGGGCAGCAGTTTCAACCCTTCCAAGGGTGAAGTATCTTAGTCAACAGAATAAAAGCTTATTATGTTGCCTTCTTGTGCAGGGAGGTATGTAATAGGGTCCTGTTATGCAGAAAATAAAATAGTTTCAAAAAGAAGAGAAATTCAAGATGCCCCCCCCCCTTCTGTTTTTATTTTCACTCTCTCCTGTCTACTCCTCTAACTTCCTATCTATACTAATTTTCTTGTCAGGGTGGCCGTCCTGGCAACTCTTAAAGCCTTACTATCCCTGTTATCCAATTCTAGTTTATACATCTTGATAGTAGTTATGGTAGTGGGCTTTAATATAAAGTGTAATTGCCCTTATAAAGCATTTGTTAGAAAATTCAGACAAAGCAAAAGTATGTTGCTAAAGGAGTCCCCCCCCCCCCGCTTTCTATGCAGAGGGTTTACACCAGTAAAGAAAAGGTTGCTAAGGAGCAGTGCTACACTCCCTAGCAAATAACTCTGAAGTCCTGTTCTGGTGCTCGCTCCAAGGAAATAAAAAGGAGCTGAATTTATGCAAGGACACTGAGGGCATAAAGAAGTAAGCCCTGCAGTGTCTATATTCATTCAAAAGGGGCTGTAATTGTTTAAAGAAGGTGCTGCCTTTTTGTTAAAAGGCTGAAAAATGAACAGCTGTTGGCTGAGAACTGCAGCCACTGGGGAATCCCAATATTTGTTAAATAAACACAGTAAAAATTCTGTTAGCTAGAATTACAGTATGTAAATAGGAGATCAATGTGTTCTATAAATAAAAACTGTTTTTTTTCTTTTTGGTTTTGCACTAGAACATCAAACTGGCTATTTATTAAAGAATCTAGAACCTTACAAGGAAACAAGATAGGGAGCGTGCCCCTCATCTGTTGCCCTTGGTTAAAGATTCTAGATTCTTTATATTCAATATTTAGGTTACTTCTCTTTTCTATTATGGTTTACTTACCTGGTTAAAGTAATCTGGAAGCCCTTTATAGGGTTGGCAGCCCATCAAATGGCTGCCTTTATAGCAACCAAATGGAGGTGATGTCAGAGAGTAGGTGGAGCCAATTTCAAACTCTGCCCCTTTTGAGTACTATAGAAGGCCTCCACCAGAAGACCTTGTCAGATAGGGAGAGGGAGGAGACTGGTTGGTATCTTTTGATCAGGTGAAGGAATGGAAATGTGAATGCCTACACACTAGCTTGGAAGTATTGGATACTGAGAAGAGCAGGGAGTCTGACTGCAAGACTTGCCTGAGTTTTTGTTTACTTTTGTTTTGGTGAAAGTTAACCTATTTCTTTTCTGTAAATAATTATTTTTTTTTCTGAAAATAAAATGATAAATGCTATGCCAGTGTTTTTTATGCACTTCATTTCTGTGACTGGTGTCTGTTATTGAACCCACACGCTTACAATTGGGAAGGCCAAAAAGTGCGTAGAACACAAGACTTGCCCCAGTCCATTCAAGTGAAGAGGCAAGAGTCGCATCCACTCATCTCAAAGCTGATTGCTGCTGGGAAACAGTTCAGAGTTAAGTATCCAGAGGTGCTCAGGTTAAGCATGGGGACAAATGACTAACTTTTGAAATGCAGGAGCAGGCTTCCCGAGAGCTCAAGGAGTTGTTTCCTGAACTTTTTAAGTGAATCTGACTGTGTGGTATGGTGGTGCTGAATATGGATAAACTGTGAGTAAAAGGCTACTCTGGATTTAAGTGATTGCCTCTTGGTTTTGAGTTCAAGCCTGGCATTTAGAGAAAGGGGGAGGGCAGAGACTGATTTGACTCCTGTGAACATTCCTGGGACTTGCTTAGCTTCTTGCCTTCCTCAGACGGCATAGAAGTACGTGTGAATTACCCAAGTATGGTGACTGAATAAAAACCTTGGACTGGGGACTGAGTATTGGCAAGTCCTCACTTGTCACAGCAGGTTGGGAAATAATATTATTGTGTTTCATGCACTGGGGGTGACTTTCCTTTTAAAGAATGCCTGCAGCAGAACAGCATTATATTAGTGTTTCATGCCTCCTGAACTTTATTTTGAGGACACCGCTGTGACTTAAACAGAGGGTCTAGTCCTCGCCTTATATTATTTTTTTTTATTTTAGTCTTTGTAACTGGGTATTAGTCCCTGGATAGCTTCTAACCTCAAGGCATAGAAACATAGAATTTGATGGCAGATAAGGACTCGCTTGGCCCACCTAGTCTGCCTATTTCCCTACCTGATGGATAAGCTGCAGATTCTAGTTAATCAACAGCTTTCTTCCTCCTACCCCCACTAGAATTACCTTATGCCTGTTACATGCATTCTAGAATGCTCCCACTGTTCCTGATTCCGCAACCTCCTCAGGAAGACTGTTCCATGCATCCACAACCCTCTCTGTGAAAAAATACTTTCTAACATTACCTCTGAGCCATCCCCCCTCTATCTTCAAATTGTGCCCCCTTGTTCTTGCATATGTCTTCTTCTGAAAGATACTACCCTCTTGTACTTTGTTAATTCCTTTGAGACACTTGAAAGTTTCTATCATGTCCCCCCTCTCCCTCCTTTCCTCAAGGGTATACATATTAAGCTGCTTTAGTCTCTCCTCATATGTCTTCTGGTGCAGACTCTGCACCATTTTGGTTGCCCTCCTCTGAACAGCCTCCACTCTGTCTATGTCTTTGCAGAGATGGAGTCTCCAGAATTGCACGCAGTACTCCAGATGGGGTCTCACTAACTGTCTGTACAGAGGATTACAACTTCCTGTTTTCTACTGTTGATGCCTCCTATGCATCCCAGTATCCCCCCAGCCCTCCTTACTGCCTTCTCACATTGCTTGCCCACCTTTAGGTCATCTGATATAATTACTCCTAGGCCTCTTTTGATTTTTGTTGTTGTTATTAACTCACCCCCACATTGTGTACTCTTCCCCTGGGTTTTTGTTTCCCAGATGCATTACCTTGCACTTCTTTGTATTGAATGTGAGCTACCACATATTTGACCATTCCTCCAACCTTGTCAAGTCCCTTTTCATTCTTTCCACCCCAGCTTGTGTATCAACCCTGTTGCATATCTTTGTATCATCTGCAAAGAGACATACCTTTCCTTCCAGCTGCTCTCCAATGTCACTTATAAAGACATTGAAGAGGACCAGTCCCAGTACCAAACCCTCCGGTACCCCGGTAGTTACCTTTCTTTCTTCACCGTGGACTCCGTTTACTATTACCCTTTGTGTCCTGTTGTTTAGCCAGTTTTTTATCCAGGCTACCACCTTGGGACCCACTCCAAGACTGGCTAACTTGTATATTAATCTTTTGTGAGAGACTGTGTCAAATGCCTTGCTAAAATCTAAGTAGGCCATATTCACAGCACCTCCCTGGTCTACTACTTTGGTCACCCAGTCAAAGAAATCTATTAGGTTCATCTGACATGACCTTCCTGCTGTGAAACCATGCTGCCTTGGGTCATGTGTTCTACTGGCCTCTAGGTACTCAACAATTCTTCCCTTCAGAAGTGATTCCAACATTTTCCATACCACTGAAGTCAAACTAATTGGTCTGCAGTTTCCTGCCTATGCCCTGCTCCAACCTTTGTGAAGTGAATCACATTTCCCTCCTCAAGTCCTTAGGTACCACCCCATCCTCTCATGATTTGTTAAAGAGAGTAGTCAGCTGTGTTTCTAGTCCTACTCTTAGTTCTTTTAGAATTCTTGGGTGAATCCCATCAGGCCCCATTGCTTTGTCCTCCCTCAGTTTCAAGAGTTCTTTCAAAACGCTTTCTTCTGTGAATGGACTGGTATCGACCCCCCTATTCAGAGTTTCTCCCTTGTTTGGTTTCGCACCTCCTCCTCTTCCATTCTGAATACTGAGCAGAAATATTCATTCAGTATCCCTGCTTTTTCGCTGTCACCCTCTGCCCACATTCCCTCCCCTTCCCTTTATTAAGTCTCTGTATCCCTCCCTTGGTCTTTCTTCACTCCCTAATGTACCTATAAAAGGTTCTATCCCCCTTCTTAACAAAGTTGGCAATCTTTTCCTCAGTTTGTGCCTTTGCTTGTCTGACTGCCTTCCCGGCCTCTTTCTGCTTTAACTGATAAAGTTCTCTGTCCTACTCCTTCTGTGCTTCCTTATATTTCCTGAATGCTATCCTTTTCTCCTTAACCATTACTGTCACCTCTTTTAAGAACCATAGTGGTTTTGTCCTTCATTTTGTTTTGCTGATTTGCTTCACACAAAGGCTTGTTGCTGCTGCGATGGCTGTTTTGATTAGTCCCCATTGTTCCTCCACCCCTCCTTCTTGCCTGTTTGCTATTGCTTTTCTGAGGCACTCTCTCATTTTCCCAAAGTCAGCCTTCCTAAAGTCCAATACTCTTGTTTTTGTATGGCAGGTTTAAGGATTCGCTTTGTTTGATGCCAGGTTACAAAGACACATAATTATCTCAGAAATGTAACTCTCCACTAAGGAAGGGAGACAATACTGAGAGTTTATTCTTGTCTTTTGGATCTTGACATGACCTCCATAATGGTTTAATGTTTAATTACATTGGTTACTTGAAGGTTGGATGATTGTATGCGGGAGGGGTTGAGCGGGGAGGTGGGTGGTCTGATCGTAGACTTGCATTATAACATCACCTGATGGTATATTTATGCCAGTGCAGTTGGTTGAACTGGGAGTGGTTATTGTGGGTAATGGGAGAGTTACATGTTTTGTTATTTGTGGGGGATGGGGGAGCACTGGGATAGGACTATTGTCATATGTTGTGGTTGTTTTGGGGTCTGTGGGGGAGGGGTGCCAATATTTGTGTTCTCAGATTTTCTATGGGGTGGACTAAGATTGGGACAATGTCCTTTTATGCCTATATCTTGATCTCTGATTACCTCCAGCAGCCTGTAGATGAGTGAACCATATAACATTTTGAGCTGGAATGTTAGGGGGACCTGGGATAGATGCAAATGGCAAGTGATTCTGAAGCATCTTTTGTATCTTAAAGCAGGACTTGCCTGTTTGCTAGAAACGCACCTTCAGAGGGAGTCTACCTCTTTGTTATGTAAAGGCTGGCTTGGGCGGGTATCTCCACAAATAGATGGGGGTGCCATATTGATTGGTAAGACTGTTCCCTTTAAGTTGGAGCAGGAGATATGGGATGTCAGTGGCTGTTATATACTGATCCATGGGGTATTAGCATCTCAGCAAGTCTTACTGGGCTCAATATATGGTCCAAATGTGGACTTGCCCCACTTTTTTGTCCATCTTCTGGGCCTTTTGGTTGCTAGCCCACCTAAGGTCACATTACTGGGAAGGGCTGGAATATTACCCTCAGCTACAACTAGATAGGTCAGACTATAGGAGATATGGCTTATCCCCAGCCCAAAGAGCCTTGAAAGACCTCATGTTTGGGCAGGCCTGGTTGATATCTGAAAAACAGTATAAGCTGCACTCCTGAGAATGAATACGCAACAGCAATAACAACTTCAGATTCAAAATATTATTTATTACTGAGCCACCTTGCTCTATAGAGTTAATGCTGGTCAACTACACAGACAAAAACAACCCCAGCGCTTTGCCTTCTCCTTAAGGCTTCATGTGGTTTTGGCAACTTTACAGTGTGCATTAAGGGGGGAGTGTATACATCTGTCTACCACCAGAACTCATCAATTCCAAGCCCAAATGGAAGGCTTGCTTAGCTCAAGCAAGGCTGTTGAGCGAGACAGTTACTGTAGTTGCCACTCATTGGGAGCAGGACTGGGTTAAATTACATAATTTGCAAGCCCAGTTCTCAGACCTTATGTCTCAGAAAGCTGAACTCTCTCTTAAAAGGGCAAAGCTTAAATATCTTGAGTCTGGAGAAAGAGCTGGAAAGTTGCTGGCTATCCAAATTAAGCAAACATAAGCTGCCTGTTTTATCCCTGGTCTATGTTTTACTAAAAATGATCCTGTTACTACAGATTTCAGGGGGATTGCTGAGGGATTAAGGAAATATTTTCAGAACCTCTGTGCAGTGCATGGGGAAGAGACACCCACGGAGGAAGAAATTCAGAATTATATTGATCTCGCTGGGCACCCTTGTCCCCCCCCCCCGAGGCTGTCTCCTTGGGTTCCTGTATTTAAGTCTGGGAGGTTGTGCAAGCTATAAGGTAGCTTCTCTTAGATAAGTCTCCAGGGCTGGATGGCTTCCCAAGTAATCTGTATAAATCTTGCACACCAGAGTTTGCCCCTCGGTTGATAGATGTGTTTAATTCCTGGTATGAAAAAGGGCTATCTGACTATAGTTTTTTAGAGGCCCTTATTATAGTTATTCCCATGCAGGGTAAGGATTTGCCGCATCCAGAAAACTATTGTTCCATCTCCCTATTTAATTCTAATGTCAAAATAATAGCTAAAGTGTTAGCTAATAGGCAGGGGTCTGTTATGGGTAAACTCATCCGTAGTGAGCAGGTAGGTTTTGTGACAGGTAGGTCTTCAAGTGATCATATGTGCAGGTTATTACTTCTCCTCTCATTGGCCAAAAATGTTGATATTCCGACTGTTTTAATATTTTTAGATGCTGAGAAGGCCTTTGACTGGGTCTCCTGGGATTTTCTCTTTGCTACCCTAATGTGTTTTGGCCTGCCAGGAGAGTTTATTAAGTGGGTTTGGGTGTTATATACTTCCCCAAAGGCCCATGTCTGGTGCAATCTCTCAGATTATTTCCCACTATGTCGCAGCACCAGGCAAGGCTATCCACTATCCCCATCCTTTTTAATTTATATTTAGATCCCTCATTTGAAAGTTGGTCTCTTCTCCATACCTTAGAGGTGTAGAGGTGGGGGTGGGGGTGCAACAACATCTTTATTGGCCTGTGCTGATGATTTATTTCACATGTCGAAGAACCTGTGATAGGCATCCCAGATTTATTAGAGGAAATTTACCTCTTTTCCAGAGTTTTCTTTTATAAACTTAATCTCTCAAAAACCAGAGTCTTCCCAATGAATGGCAGGACTACGCAAGGTGAAACAGAATAATTCGGTTTGGTGTGGGAGTTAAAATCCTTGACATACTTGGGCATCAAAGTAACTAGAGAGGTGTCTATAATGGTAAAGGAGAATTTTGCAAAATTAATGGTTACACTGAAGGCAGATTTTGACAGGTGGAGAGCCCTCCCTATTTCACTCTGGGGAGGATTAGCACTGTTAAATTGAATGTGTTCCCTAGAATCCTCTATCCTATGGATATGCTAGGGATCTTCCTTCCAAAGCCCTGGTTTGTTAATCTACAAAATTGTTAAATTCCTACTTATTGAAAGGAAAAGGAATTAGATGAGTGTATATTAATCTTATGGCGCAAAGCTACAGGGTGGCTCTCCTCCCTCATTCTTCAATAACTATAGTGCACATCACATTAGCAAGTTAGGTTACTGGATCCACATACCAGATCAATGGGGCTCAGGATCATATTCACCTCTCTGGTTGGACATAGAGGAATACCTGGCCTCTCGGAATTATTGTACTCTAGCATCTTTGGTTTACTCTTCCCTGAAGTTTCTCCCCAAGTTCCTAAAGGATACCCCAATGAGATGGTCCCTCAAGGCTTTGCATCAGGTGTAGAGACATCTGGCTCTTGATTGGCATAAGTCCCTTGAACATCCGATAGTGGGCAACCCTCACTTCAAAATTGGGACTAGGCCTATTTCTTCTTCATTTTGGGCTCCTCTAGTGGAAGCTAAACTCCTGGATATAGCCCCTAATGGGGAGATACTTCCTTTTCCTCAATTTTAGCAGAGATTGAATATTCAAGAGAGTCATTTTTTTAAGTACTGGCAAGTTAAACAGACTCTGGTCTCCTTTATGGAGAATCTGTCGAGGTCTGCTCCTCCGAAAGTGGAACTCTCTTCCCTTTTTCAGTTGGTAGAGCAGCTGCATTTGGTGTCCAGGGTATATAAAGCACTACAATTCCTGGATTTTTATTCGCCTAAGGTGTATACTATTACTGGACCCACAAGTTATCCATTGCAGGAGATGTTTGCAACAGGAAGCAGGTCGGGTGTAATATTTATAGATTCATTATGCAGAACAGACTTAGTTTAGTACAATATAATATGGATAATTTGTATTTCACTCCTGAGAGATTACATAAAATGTGTAGGCTCCCCTCCTCTCAGTGTCAGCGGTGTTTAGATGCAGATGGGGACCTATACCATATGCTATGGACATGCCCAAAGGTTCACACCTTCTGGCATGCCATTAGAAGACCCAATGTTGGGACTTGACTCATTGTTTCTGCCTGAGGTCTGTCTGCTTAATAGTTATCCCCGTGGAATCTTTAGAGTATGGAAGGCATATGGCCTTGATATCCGCTAGGACAAGTTAATAATCATGAGGCATTGGAAGGAAGAGTCCTTGCCACCTGTGTTGGAGAGGCATAGGGAAGCTCACTGGCTCTCCAGCTAGAAAGACACATTGTCTCAATGACAGACTTCAACTTTATCAAAGCAAGTGGGGTTCCTGGATGCTTTGCTTACTGCCTGGAAGCCCTAGAGGCTTAGTCTGCCCACTTAAAAATTATTGTTTTTCTTGGATAACGGATACTATATTTGGCACAAGGGTGGGATGGGGAGGGAGGGTGGGGATTGCTGTTCATATTGAGGTTAAATGGTTTTGCATTTTTATTCCTTTTTCATTTTTTTTGTTTATTTGTGTAAAGTGCCTGATGTGTAATCTCAGTACTATGTATTGCAATCTGTCAGTGTAATCTTGACTGCTTCCGCTGTGTTTCCTAATGTTCAAATAATTTTGAATAAAGTATGTTGAATGGAAACAATAACAATCAATATTTAGAAAGTTTGTGCAGACTAAGTTTCACTTTATGAAAAAGGAATGCCAGCTACAATGTGTCATCATACTGTGCTGGCAGTATAGAGTGGATCATACTGTATTTGCTTTTCATTACATTGTGTAATGTGAAAGGAGTACAGTGTCATGATTGCTGTGCTTACACATGTGACTAACTGGTATAGTTTCTTACAATCTTGCATGTGTCATGCATGTGTATGGGTGTGGGGTGGGGGAATGCGGAGTTAGGGGTTGTTCCACAGTGACAAAAGCAAGGAAATTCGGTGTTAGGGTTGAAAGCCCTAACTGCACATTCCCCCACCACCACACACACACACACACACACACACACACACACTTACATGCAAGTAGGGGAAGGACCAAGGCAACACAACCAATCACACATAACCAGCAGGAGGTGTACACCTGTGTTACCATAGCAAGTAGGTAAGAAATCTAACTTCAGGTATCATACAGTATTTTCAAACTTGTTTCACAAGGTTAGTTTACCTAAAGGTGAAATGAGGTGGCCATAGTGAACACTGTGTACCTTGCTATGTTTTTGACATATGAGTGGCAAAAGGCGTCATGGGTGCCACCAAGTTAGTCTATGGGAAATTTCTCAATTTTGGAACAGTGTAACTTTGCAATCCTGAAGTATTTTAGCACAGAAGTAGGAAAAGGCACATCTGTGGGACCTGGGCTTACCACCTTGAAAATTTCAGTGCAAAGGACCCAACCATTTGCTTGCAGGATGATGGCAAATATGTGCAGTCATCAGGAGCATACTTCCACAAAATACTGTCACAAACACAAAGTGCACAAATGGAACACATGACAGTGTTGCATTTGTGAAAGCATGCAAAATAGTGTCACAAAATACTGTCGTAAACACAAAAGTGTCGCAAACGCATAGCATGACACTGTCACATTTGTGAAAGTGATTTTTGAAAGTATTTCAGGGAATGTGGAAAATCCTGTTTTGGTTCTTGTATACGCCAAAATACCATATGTGTAGTCTGTGTTATGTGTTGGTGGCAGCATGTGGCCCAAGATGGCCAGTTGTCCATAGTGATATGTGTTTTATGGTGTGTGAAATGTCTGGGATCAGAGTTAGCAGTGAAGACCCCATGCCACAGCCCAATGGGAGCATGGGTGTGTAGTTTTGTGACTTAGATAGTTGTATGTTATTTCTGTTATCTGCTGTTGGTTGTGTGTGATTGGTTGTGTTGCCTTGTTCCTTCCCTACTTGCATGTATATGTGTGTGTGTGTGTGTGTGTGTGTGTGTGTGTGGTGTTGGTGGTGGGGATGCAGTTAGGGTTTTCAACCAAACAACAATTTCCTCACATTTATCACTGTGGAACAACCCTAACTGATGCATTAAACAAAGTTTTTTGCCATGAATTTCCCTTCTTTTTGAGAATGTGCAATATAAATAGTGAATGGAATGTGGTGGTGGGAGGACATGGCCCTTTGGGCCCCATGCTTCCACTATGCTGGCCATTTGTGCATAATAACCCTAACAGTAACGATAATGCTAACAGTAATGGTGACGCAAATGCAAACAATAATGGTAACAGTAATGCAAGTGTGAATGCAGATGCAAATGCTAAAGCTTATGGAAATAGAAGCACAAACAGAAACAGTAATAGTAATGGTGACGCAAACATAAACGCAAATGAGAATGCAAGCAGAAAGACAAAAGGTAACAGTAATGTAAAAAGAAATGGTAACGGTGATGGAAATGTAAATGCAAATGCAAATGTTAACGTCTACGCAAACCCTAATGGTAACAGCGATGGAAATGCAAACATTGATGGGAACGGTAATGCCCACGCAAACTTGAAAGGAAATGCAAACACTAACGGTTACATAACGCCAATGAAAATGCAAATGGTAATGCAAACACAAACACAAATGACAATGGTAACGTTAATGCAAACACTAATGACAATCTAACAGTGACGCAAACAGAAACGGTAATGCAAATGGAAATGTAAATGCAAGTGCACATGCAAATGCAAACAATAACAGTAACGTTTACAGTAACAGAAATGAAAACGCAAATGATAACGCAAGTGCAAAAGGTAACAAAATTGCAAATGGCAATGGTAACGTAAATGCAGATGCTAATGGTAACACTAACGGTAATGCAATTGTTAACGTAAATGCAAATGTAAACAGTAATGTAAATGCAAGCACAAACTGAAATGCAAACGTTAATGCTAAAGGTAACGCAAATGCAAACGGTAATGCAAGCACGAAAGCTAACAGTAATGTAAATGCAAGCTGTGACAGTAACGTAAATGGAAGTGCAAATGCAAATGCAAACACAAATGGTAATGGTAATGTAAACACAAACACTAATGGTAATGGTAATGATGACACATACGCAAACGTTAATGGAAACAGTAAAGCAAATGTAATCGTAAACGTAGACGCAAATGTTAACGGTAATGCTAACGGTAAGAGTAATGCAAATGCAAATTTTAATGGAAGTGCAAATGGTAACAGACAGGAAAACAGTAATGGTAACGGAAAACCAAACATAAATGGAAACGTAAACAGTAACACTAACAGTGATGCAAACAAAAACTCTAACTCAAATGGTAATGGACATGCGCATGCTTTGTGTTCAAAAGAGGTGCATTCAGAAGCACAGTGAATACAAAGAATGTGGGCATAATAGTGGCCCTTGGACAGGAAAATGAGCACTTAGAATACCAAAATTGCTTATATCGCAGGAACTGTATGACACATAAAAAAAATTTAATCTCATATTATTTATTACTTGCCAGTCTAGTTTTGCACTTAGCCCCCCCCCTCCCATGGGGGACTAAGAACTTTAGCATTGAAAAGTCCATATCTCAACTCATTTTCAAGATAAGGGACCCAAAAGGTTTGTGAATGCTGTAATTTTATCCTATGGGAAAATTGTCAACTCGAGTGTCAGAATTTGGTGCCCTGTTATATTTTTGAACCAAACCACCAAAGGCACATCTGTGTGATGTTGGCTTTCTGCCTGCACATTTCAGCCCAAAAGACCAAACTGTTGTTTTGCAGAAGGGTGGCAAAGGTTTCCTATTGTTTTAGGCATCATAAATTACTTTTGCAAATCACGACACTTTAATAAAAAAAATCCCGGAAGTGTTGCATATGCAAAAGTACTTTGCAACACTACTTTTTACAAAAATTATAAAACATATTTCTTGAGTGCTTTACCCTCAAAAAAAGACATGGCTAGCATCCTCAGGCTCGACTAAGTGAACACAACAAGAATTGTGTCCCTAGTGGGTCCCAAATTTAAATGCCAAGCATTTTTCTGACCACCAACTGAAAAGAAAAAGGCTGAATCGTGAAATTTAAAGGGTAATTTGTGACACTAAATATTGCATTTGCAACATTTTAGCATAGTTTGTTAACTTTTCCCATAGACTATAATGGGATTCAGTGTTTTTTGAATAACTTTTGAACCATTTAATATTTTTTCATGAAATTTTTGAAAGACATATCGAGGACCCTGGCAGCATCTTCCCTGAAGTTTTCAGACCAATCACGCAAACTGTGCAGGCTGTAGGTGTGAGTTAAGAAATGTATAAAAAAACATAATGTATATGTTTTTTGGTGCTTGGTAGCTTCACAACCATACATTTGACCATAATGAAACTTGGCAGGTCCAGAGATCTATGGTACCAGGCCATGCATTCCAAATTGCAGGTAAATCCGTCATACGGTACCAAAGTTATTAAGGTGCAAAATGTCAAATTTAACCTTAAATGGAGAACTCAACCCTAACTATAGTGGCACTATCGTGCCACTATTATATATCTATATATATATATATATATATATGTATACACACACACACACACACACACACGCACATATATGTATATATATATATATAATTTTGTGAAACTATTTCTGGGCTCAGTAAATTTCATTCAGAGAGGATTGTTTGCTAAGCATCGCGGCTTAGTGCCCCCTTCCCCAGTGTTTACAGTTCCAATCCACACAAAATCTAGTAGTGTGAGTGTCACTGGCTGCCTGTGATGTAAGTGAAATTTAAAGTCAATCTGATTTTCTTTTGGAAAAGAAAGGAGTCTAACACCTAGTCTCTTCCACCTCACTGCATCTGACTACAAGTGCATTCAGAGTCACATATCTGTCCATCAGTTTCTTCGCAGGTGTTTCTTTAAACTGATACAGTTTTTCAGTGTGTCAGGTGTGGCACAATGAATTGTGTATGTGTGTTGGGACTGTTGGGTATGATTGTGGGCTTTTTTGCAAGCTGCGTATAACACACACAGTTTCACACATAGTTGCATACCGTGCTAATACTGTATACATAAATAAAAATATTTGCCTGTGTTAATTATCATAGCAGTTCTTCTGATTGTCACATGAACCAGCATCAGTATCATTTATCATGTCTGGCGACAAGCAAACCCATAAGAGGACTTGGTATAGCTCCAGCAAGTCCATAGCCCTGCCTGTACTAAGCAGCAGTGATGCAGAATGAGAAGATAGTTTAGGTTCATCTGGACACATTCGGCAGTCCAAAATATTTTTCTCACCTAGCAAAGTGCTAAGCTCACATACTACTTTGAGTGGTGAATGTAGCTCTAGTAGTAGTAACATAATTGATAGCGCTGTCACCACCACCAGTAGCAGTCACTCATTTGCTGCCCTGACCTTCTATGGCAGTAGTAGGAGGGCATTACAGCATATCAGAGCTCCAAGTGAGGAAGTATCAGCTGC
The DNA here is from genome assembly GCA_016271365.2 of Neoceratodus forsteri. Classification (NCBI taxonomy): domain Eukaryota; kingdom Metazoa; phylum Chordata; order Ceratodontiformes; family Ceratodontidae; genus Neoceratodus; species Neoceratodus forsteri. The sequence goes on along the minus strand of CM028130.1, from coordinate 1,157,366,401 downwards.
AACCACTATCTTGGGTCACCCTGTAGCTTTTTCCACTCTTGATGTTACGTCCCAACCACTAGTGTACTCCTAGTCCCTATGACCACCTGTAGCACAAGCACATTAGCTACCACTTTTGCTGGCCCAGTCACTGTAACCCCCACTACAGCCACCACCACCACCACTGCTTCAATGAGTGTCTCCAGTGACAGTGTAAAACCTGCAGCTGCTAGTACTGTAACCACTACCAGTGCGGTCACTGTAACTGTGTCTTCTGCCATGATCCTGATACTGCATCACCACATATTTCCGTAATGCCAGTGACAAGTACCTCTAGGATGAAGCACTATACTGCTAAGGTGGTGGATGTATTAATGAGGAGGATACAGTTTGCAGACCAGACTTCTAGCTCAGAATATATATTCCAGACCCTAATGAGCAACCATCAGCAGCAGCATCTGGCAACAACACTGACACTACATAAGTGACTTTGGGGATGAGTCAGAATACTGCATAATATCTGACTAGTAAAACTAAGAGCTGCAGACAAATTGAGGAGAGATACCAGGAGTACCAGGCATTATCAGCAGGGCAAGCAAGGAGTTAAACCTCCACCTGTCAAAAACAAAGCAGTCCATAATAAGCTTTGCAGGATTGTGTCAGCTCCATCCACACAAGATAGGGATAGTTCTAATCAAGGAAGCCACTTCGGCTGCTGTGGAACAAGATCAAGGTGCTGATGCAGCACCAGTTCAGCTGGTGGTAAAGGTGGGAAAAAGGAGTAGCCAGACTGCCCTATCAGGGTGACAAGTAAGACTGTAAAAGCAAAGTGTGGCTTAATTTAGCATATCCAAAATGATCCAACTCAGGCAGTGTGTGGGCTGTGTCACAGCATAACTAGCAGGGGAAAAATGTTTCAAACCTAACTACCATGGCAATGAGTATTCATTTGAAGCTAAAACATACCCATGCACTGCAAGGATCCAGTGTGTTGCTGTGCATTATGCAGACAAGACCCTCTTGTGTATTGGTGTGGGTCCAGATGTTGATGATTCCCAGTCACAAAGTGGTGGTGATGGTCATCATGTCAATGAGTTTGGCACAGTTTCTTCTTGCTCATCCACACCAGTGACAGCTCATCACAAAACAGTCTCAGGACAAACTGTGGCTCCCTCATTTCCTCTGATGATTCACCTGCTATGTGGTCCACAACCTCTACTATTGAAAGGCATTAGACCCCTTTACAATCACAGACTTCTTTAGCCCACATTATGCAGCCCTTTCATGCAAGGACTAATCATCACCCCTCATATCCAGCTGCACAACAGATCATCCTGTTAATTGGGGAAATGATTGCACTGGATCTGCAGCCATTTTCAATGTTGAAAACATTGGTTTCAGGTGGCTGATGCAACATTTGCACCCATGGAATCAGATACCATCATGCCCAACATTCTCCTGTACTGTTTTGCCCAACATATATGAGGATGTGTGCAAGGCTGTCTTTCTATGATGATCACATGCAGTCAGTGATGTGTTCCATTACACAACAGACATACTGTATGGAGTAGCACAAACTCCAACTATGCACATATGTCACTGACTGCACATTGCTATTCAGCAGATCCAACTGGTACAGGCAGTGAAGGTTCAGGTGTACATACTTCCTGTCATTTCCTGGTGTAGCCTCCATAACCTCTCATGGCAGGTCCACACTACTCAATGTGTCCATTATGCCTGTGGATCACTTGTCCACCAACATTTTATCCTTCTTGCAAGACATGCTGTGTTTGTGGACTGCAATTAAATCGACATGCAGCCATTCACATATCTGGACTGTGTAGTATGGTATGGTCTGCACGCCCATTGGGCCATACTGTGGACCAATGGGCATACAGCTGTATTGTACACAGTCAGTCAGCAGGTGGCCAGGTGGCTTGTGGTGGGGAGGTGCCACCTGCCGCTGACCGGGGAGCAGGGTGGCAGGGCTCAGTGGGCGGGTGGGAGGGGGTACTGCTGGACCACCAGGGATAAGGATAAATGTTTTAAATGTACTTATGCCTGCAATCGGGCTGCAAGTGGTCCACTGGACCATCAGGGATAAGGATAATTGTTTTAAATGTACTTATGCCTGCAATTTGGCTGCAAGCGGTCCACTGGACCACCAGGAATAAGGATAAATGTTGTAAATGTACTTATGCCTGCAATCGGCATTGGGGCACTTTGCTGCGATGTGCAGGGGGCATCAGTCCCCATCTGCTGCAGACTGGCAGGGCGCCAGGCACAAGTCGCAGGGGATTGGCACACCTGCATGCAAATGGGGCCATAATGACATGCTAATGGCCCTAGTTGTGCGTGCATGCATTATGGCCCCATTTGCATATCCACCGCTGAATATCACAGCTCTGTGCCTAGCACAACCACACTTGTGCTGGCGCATCCCCTGCTCCACTCTTTCCACTTCGCGGCACAGTGCCACTGCACCTGCACAATGTGGGAGGCCAGGTTGCAATATTCAATGGTGCTGAGCCATGGTGCAGCTCCATTGAATATCAGCCGGTCCACACCCTGGTGCATCCCAGTTGCGCTGTGCCCTGCTTGTGCACCTGCCAGGTGCATTTCTGAATATCCCATCCTGTATATAAATATAATGGGGAAGAGATGAGGAAATGGAAATGTTAACAAATGTATCAGTGGATGACAATGTATGAAGAACATTGATTTTACAAATAGTAAACTTATTGCCAGACTGAGCAACCACATTTAAGTTGTTTGTGTCCTTATTTGGGGAGTTCTGGGACAATGCTGTGAATCATCAGAGGATTGCGCTATGTGTTTTGCTGTTCCATATATTATGTCTTCTCTTTGGATGGCTGTGACATGTTCTCCTATTCTAGTTTTTAGGCACTGGGTTTGTTTACCCCCGTGAAGGTCTGGCACGAACATGTTGTCAGGTAATAACCCCGAGATGTCACAAGTAAGCAACTGTCTTACTGCATAATATTCCCTTTGAACATTACAGCTGGTGAATATTTTACTAACTGCAACATTCTTCGCTGTACACAGATATTCATTTCTGATTTAACCAAGATTTTGGAACTTTGGATTCAGTGAAATGGCTGTGCTGGAATGTCCTTTGGTGTTTTTAGCTCTTCTGCATGACATTCTAGGTGGCTGTTCTGTCAATTCTTTTAAAAACTGGACTAGAAGAAGATGTGATAGCCATACAAAGAGGAATCTTAATAAATGCTATGGCAAAACACATAGTACAGTCCTCTGATGGTTCACAGCATTGTTTCAAATTTCAGGGCACTGAGAAGGTGTTTTATCCTACAAGAGGGATACCTAATACTATAATGATATAGTGCTGTTGAATAAAGAAAACGTCTCTGACCCCTGAAGCAGCAGTGGGATAAGATAGCTTCTGGCACCAGTGTACAAGCCAAAGTGCTGTGACACCTGCATCCTCCTCCTGAAGCAGCAGTGGGACAAGACAGCCTGTGCCACCAGTGTACAAGCCAAAGAGCCGTGACCTCTGCATTCTCCATCTGAAGTAGTAGTGCCAAATGACAGCCTGTGGCACCAGTGTACTAGACTAAGTGCCATGACATCTCATTCTTCTCTTCTTGAAGCTATTTTGAGGACTTATAGCAATTCTCTAATAAGGCAACTTTGGGGGCTGAATAACAAATAATGAATATCTGGGACCCTAACTCTGAATATTCGCCAAAGATTCAAAAATGGTGTCTGCACAGCCCTAACAGACATAATGAAAAAATTGATGGGGAAAGCATTAGGAATAATCAAAGATTATAAAGAAAAGGTCAAAATTACTTTGGAAAACAAAACTATTACTATGTTTGGATGGCAAACAACAAAGTGACAATCCACAGGACAAACTAAATGGGAATAGCAATCTTACTGCCCTGTGCATTTAAGATGGTTATTACTGGACATCAATTAAAACACATCAATATACATAGAGGCATATGTAAACATCCTCAAACAGATAACTCTAAGATCTAGTAATCTGACTACATTAATATTGCAAGCAGTGCTCTTGTTAGATCCCTTGGGCCTATATTTAGTAGGATATGACTGGTGGGAGAAAAATACTGAGGTGAGACCTCAAAGGGTCCCTATTAATGGCATCCAGTGTAGTGTTAACCCATATGAGGTGTTAAACAAGGAGAAAGACAAATGGCACCTAAGGCAAGGTCAGTGTCCTGTAATGGGCATTTCCTTGACATCTTCTCTTAACAAACAAATAAATTTAGTTTCATGGAATATAGAGGGTGTATCTATGAAATGGTCAGATGTACAAATTAAGCAATTCTTACAAAGATATGACAATTATTACATCACAGAAAACTTGGTGGTCAAATAGAGTGCCCCTGATGTTGCTGAATTATGAGGGCTTTATTACCTGCACAGAAAGATAAAAAGAATGGTCAACCTAAGGGAGGCTTAATTACATACAGTAAAATATATTTCAATTTAAATATAACACAAATGGACTCCCGTTTATCATATATTCTACCACTACTATTACAGGTTGAAAAGGAAATTACAGTAATTATGAATATATATATATATATATATGTATATATATATATATATATATATATATTATATATACACACACACGCATATATATTCCACCACACAAGGAAACGGTAGAGACCTTGAATTTATGGAATGCATTTACGGATACATTAATGGATTGTGGATAAATATAACAATCTCCCAATATTATCTATGAGAAACTTTAATGCAAAGACTTTTAGTAAAACAATGATGCCATTAAAGAAAATGATCTAATAGTAGGTACCAATATAGTCAATTAGGAGATAAGTTTTCATCAGGCATCAAAAGATAAGGTAACTAATACGCAAGGTTCTTTATTGATACAAATAATAACTAAACTTAATTTTTGCTTACTAAAAGTGGGTGAATTTGGAGACAATGGAGTTTGTCCTTTAAGGGGCAGACCAGGTTGTCCTGGTGCACCTCTTCCCTCTGTCATGGAATGGTAGTGCTCAGAAGAGGAGGGGGAAGGAAGGGAAGGGGCTAGGGGCTAGAACAAAGGACAGGTAACAGGAAGAAGAGGGGCAAAGGGTGGTACATAAGGGACAGCACAAGGGGGCCTCAGCCACTTTTTGCTAGAGTTTTTGATTACATGAAACTACAGCACACATCAGATTGGCATATCGTTTAGAGGGTTTGTGCACTAGTATACAGCAGGTAAGAAAACTAACAGCTACGTTAAAAAAAGTGTTTTTATTACGATGTTTTAATGAAATTTGTATGGAGATGGCTTGTTGGAAATGTATGGTGACTTTGTCTTTAGGCAGTGACTAGGTGGTTACTAAAATGCTGAGTAAACCTGTCTTGGAAGCATTTAAAACCCTCTTTCTGTGAGGTGACTACAAGGTGGCAGAATAAAAAAAAAACAATAATAAGAGACCATTAGCATGATTCGAGTGAGACAGGTTTGTTGCAGGGCATTTGGGAACAGCAGAATGGGTATGGCACAGGATCTGGGCTGCAGGCTTTAAGTTCACTTGGGCACAGGGAACCTGCCTGAACTTAGAATGGACTGGGGTTTTTGTATGGATGGTCTCTGAGCCCGCCTGGGTTCGGTGCCTGAGTGTTTTTCTACAGTCCAGTAAAATCTGAGATTGCTTTTGCCATTGTTTGGGTCGCGTGAAGCTTCTGATTGTTGGTTGGAACAAGTTTTGAGGCTTGGCGGGGCTTTCTTATGTGCTCTGGCTGTGTATTATGGTGGAGAGTCCAGTGGTTTTTACATCGTAAGGTATTGGATGGTGGAACCACATGTGGGCTGCTGGGGCACCGAGCATTACTCGCCCTTTGTATGGGGCCTTTGTGCACTTGATTCCACCAAGGTGCTCCATGTTTGCAGGGTCTGGGGAGGCTCCCCTCCTTTTTTCATCAGTTGGCGTCTCTCCACAGAGCATTTTACACATGCCACTTCACCGCGTGGTTGGGTCGAACCGCGGGGGAGTCCTCCCCCACTCCCTGCTGCCTCCTCACATTTCCATTTGGAGACTGCATACCTCCTCCCCCTTTTTGTGCAGCCTCCTGTTGTTTTCCCACTGAGGAGCAGCAGTCTCACTGCCCTGTATGGCAGCGCGGTGGGAGCCATGCAGCCTGAAGCTCGTTTTCTGCTCATTGGGCGGGCTGATCGTCTGGTGGAGCAGTGGCTCGTTCACCTGGGTGGAGGTGGGGTGCATTGTTTTTTTTTGCGGAAGTTGGCCCCATTTCAGGCACAAAAGATGGAGCTCTGCATTGTGGAGAGGGCCCAGGGTTTGTGAGGCAAGAAGCAGGCTGGGGGACTGGGAAGAGAGACCTGGCCACGTGGCGTGATGTCACACACCAGGAATCGTTAGGCGGGTGCAAGTGACAGAAAGAGTGCAGGGAGGGAAGGAGTGGGGCATGCTCTGAGAGGAAAAAGGAAGTGAAAGTTTCAGAGCGAGGGTCAGCAACAAAAGGGGTCATGCAATGGGCCAAATAGGCTGGGAAAGACGGCGAGGTAATGCCAGAGGCCCCGAAGGTTTGAATCGGAAACCTAGGTGATGGAGAGGGCATATATATAAAAAAAAAAGGAGTCTGGGTGTAAAAGGGGGATTGATGCAGATAAATGAGGGCAGGGGCAAGAAAAGAAAAAGCAGGCCTGGCCATGCTAGCAAAGTTATTAATAATAACGTGGTAATTGTCTTTTGGTGAGAGGTCTTGAGCTGGTTATTGTAGTACATCAAGGAGCACGGTAGCAGTATTGCTTCACATCACATTAGAAACCTAGAGTACGTACATTTTAGCAGATGTAGTTGTGGTCAAGTGGTTAAGGTGATGGAATAGAAATCCACTGGGGTCTCGCCAATTGCCTTACATAAAACAGGCTGAGATTCAGAAAAGATTATAGTATCGGTTATATTGACTCCTTGTCTATAATACAAATTCAGTGCCAGTGAAAAAGGACAAAGTGGGGTGAGTTGCCCACCAGAGTGGGGTCACTTTAGATGAACATGGCAAGGAGCAGCCAAGGGACCAAGTGACCTATCAAGCACAGTGGAGACCTTTACAGGGGCTCAACTGGCCATGAAGGTACATGGCATGAGGGACGGAAGGAAGGTGTTACAAATAGGATATATATATATATATATATATATATATATATATACACATACACAACTAACCTTCTTCTCTTCCCGTAGTTGTCTTCACAGAGCAAAAAGAAAAGAAGGACATGGCACCAAAAGGAGCAGGCCATCAAAGGAGGACACTTATAGGGCTATAATTGAATGGGCAGAAAAAGCCAACAGAATATGGGAACTAGTAGAGGGGGAGGAACCAGGGAGACCCGGGGAGAAGAGGAAAGCAGGCCCAGGTAAGGGTGACAGAGGGAAGCGGCCAGCCAAAGGGCCAAGCAGTCCCACTAGGGTGCCTCCGCTGGTAGGAGGACCCACCAGGGCAGTGGATCTAGTACCTCTGCAGCCTACAGACTTGGTGACACCAGTACCTCTCCCCAACCAAGGTGGGATCTCCCAGGCTGAACCCGGACCAGATCCCCACAACGTGGTGTTTTCCCCGAAACCCCGAGTAGTTCACCCTCCTCCTCAACCGCAGGGAGAAACAAGGGCACACTTGGAGGACTCCAGACAGCAAAACAAGGTTACAGGTAATGCATCCAGTGCAGTGGGGGACAGTATAAAAGAATACATTGGTCAAATTGTGTCGGCACTGGGAACATGAGGGCTAGGACAGATGGAAGCAGCCTTGGCAGAGATTAAGGCGGAGAAGGAGGTGCCGAGCAAAAATAAAGGGTGTACAGAGAGAGAAAGAAAGGGACATGGAGATAGGGACACCTGGTATGAGGATAGGTGAGCATGTGCCACTAGCCATGAAAGAAAAAATATGGAAAGGGGAGTATGTGGATATATTCACTTTGGTGAGCTGGGAAGTGGCAGCCAAGTATGAGGAAACTGAGGGCATAGGTAAGAGTGAAATGGCAGTGGCGATAGTGCTTTTGGGAAGAAGGAGGATGACAAGTTCGTAAAAGGGAAGACTTGGGATGGGTGGTTCATAGGTTTTGCCACTTTCTCAGCCATCGTACTAGAGAAAAGGCCAGAGCTAGGCATTCCGCTCATCACTTATTCCTTGATAATAAAGAGGGCAAAAGCAAAGGGCGGGGTGGAGTGGTTATACTATGATGAGTTTTTTCGGCCGAGAATGGCAATATTCAGGGACTTGAGATGGGAAACCAAGCAGCCAGATTTATGGACTGATTATGTAACAGATCAGTCCACACCCGAAGGTGAATGGGGAAAAAAGGGGGCTACACCCCAGAGATGCTGCTGGGCCTACAACAGGGCTTTTTGCTCGTGGCCTCAATGACGTTTCCACCATGTTTGTTCAAAATGCAGGAGAGGGCACCCGGCAAGTGGATGCAGAACAACATGGGCACAAGGGGTGCAGGGGCACAGGGTCAAGGGTCAGGTCAGCAGTTTTTTCGAGAAGGACAGGGGTTTAGAGGGCAGGCATGGAACAGGGGAGGGAAGGGTAGGGCGAACACGAGTAGAGGGGGTCAGATTCACTAAGGGAAGACACATCTCACAAAACAAGGGGGAGGGGCCGGGGAGCAGTAACGGGAGGCATGACAGGGACCAGTTTGGGATGGTCAGAACCCCCATCAACTTGGAGGCATGGACAGCCTGTTTGGACTGATATCTGAACACAAGCGTCCGGGATATGATTATAGGAGGTTTTAACACAGGGTTTTCACTGCAGTGTGGGGGGCTCAGAAAAGTGAGAGAGGTGAGCAACCTGGGGTCAGTGAAAGGAAAGGAAGGGATGTTAAGACAGAAGATAGATAGAGAAAAGGCAGCAGGGAGTGTGGAGGGCCCATTTAGCATACCCCCATTGCGGAACATGTGGATTTCACCATTGGGTTTGATGCCAAATAAACAAGAAGGGGAATACAGGGTGATCCACCACCTGTCCTATCCAGAAGGGGACTCGGTGAATGATTTCATCAGTGAGGAGCATAGTAGGGTGACATATGCGACACTAGAGGACGCAGTCCAGATAATCCGGGCCACAGAGGATGCATGGATGGCAAAAACGAACATTGACTCTGCCTTCAGACTGCTGCCGGTTAGGAAAGAAGACTGGGATCTATTGGGTTTTAAAACAGGGGGGGCAGTATTATTTTGACAAAGCAATGCCAATAGGATGTTCTATAGCATGTGTGACATTCGAGGCATTCAGCACCTGTTTGTAGTGGATATTCCAAGAAAAAATGGGTTATAGGAGGGTCATCCATTATTTGAATGATTTCCTGTTCATTGGGAGGGGGAAGAGAGAGACACAAAATATGCTTGGTAAGTTTCAGGAGTTGTGCCGTGAACTGGGGGTTCCACTGGCACCAGAAAAAACAGAAGGACCCAACAGGGTGATGGAATTCCTGGGGATTGAGATAGACACCCAGAATGAAATATTTAGGCTACCGGACAAAAAAGTAAATAAATTGAAGAAACTGATTCAAGTACACACCAGCAGGAGAAGGGTACAACTAAAACTACTGCAGCAGATACTGGGGCATTTGAACTTTGCCTGCAGGCCATTGGACCAGGATGGGCATTCACAAGGAGGTTAGTTAGGGCTACAGCAGGGGTCACCAGACCACATCACTGGGTGGACTTGACACAAAGTGTCAGGGAGGATTTTAGAATATGGGAAGAATTCCTTAAGGAGTATAATGGGTGTTCTTTCTGGCAAGAAGAGTGTCTGTACAACACAGACCTCGACCTCTACACAGACGCTGCTGGGGGGCTAGGCAAGGGGGGTTACCTGAGGGGCAGGTGATTTGCAGAACCATGGCCTGCAAGCTGGGTGAAGGATGGAAAAGTGAGAGCTGTAACACTACTGGAGATCATGCCCATATGGACATGTACCTTGGTCTGGGGGAAGGAATTACGGATCAGAAAGTGACATTTTGGTGTGACATTAGAGCAGTGGTTGATGTACTGAACAACAGGAGTCAGGTCAGATACAGTCATGCAGGTATTACAATGTTTAGTGTTAAGGGCTTTGCAGCTGAACATGTCATTCAGGGCAAAACACATAGAAGGGTTGCAGAATACCCTGGCTGACAGCCTTTCCCATCTGCAGCTGTACCATTTCCAGAGGCTGGCACCAGCAGCGGAGGAACACAACACGCCCATACCAACGAACATCTGGGACACTGGCAAGAAGGAGCAGAACTGCTGTTTCGCAGCTCATGGGCACCTCAGACCCTGAGGGCCTACGATGGGGCCTGGCGAGTGTTTCAAACATTCAGGGCAGAGCACCAGATGAAGGTAAGGCCACTCACATAGAAACAGTTGGGAATGTTCACCGTGGAGCAATGGCAAAAAGGGACTGCCCACACCACAATGGGGGTTTATCCTGCAGGGATTAGTGTCATCTACAGCCTGAAAGGGTGGGATGACCTGACAAAATCACTGCTCATCAGGAGAATGATGCAGGGATGGGGCAGGTTGAAACGAGGGCCAGGAGATAATAGGAGGCCAATAGAGGAGCAGTGGCTAATAACGCTAACAGAGGTGCTCCAGGTAATATGCAGATCAAAGCACTAGGCCCGATTACTTCACACAATTTATGTGATAATGTTTGTGGGGGCTATGAGAGTGAGTGAGGTGGTAGGTCATGGGAAAGATGACAAGGAAGGAGGTTTGGAATGGGACGATGTGAATTAGGGGATGAAAGAGATATGGATCAAGCTACGGAGGTCAAAAATGGACCAAAAAGGGCAAGGTTGCATGGTAACACTGAAAGTGCAATCAGAGATTGCAATATGCCCAGTGCAGGCTCTGTGGGTTTTCGCCGCAGAGTAGGTGACCAGGACAGGAAAGATATTTGTACATGGTGACGGGAGAAAGGGTCACCAGCTATCAAGTCACAGCAGTGCTGAAAAGGGCATGCAATTTCTGGTGGAGGACCCAGCTAATTACTCATCCCATTCCCTACAGATTGGGGCTGCCTCACAGTGCAGCAATGGGGAACCTGTGAAGGGCATTTTAGAAAAGGGCGCTGGCAGTCAGCCAGTTATAAGAGATACATCATGGCACTGAAGTGAAAAAAAAGAGGAAAAGAAATAGTGTAGTAAAAAAAATAGAATGGTGATGCTTCTACTGGGGAGCACAGGTACCTGTAAAGGGGTGGGGAAAGATGGGGGCAAAGAAAGGAAAGATGTGGGGATAATACAATGAGGGTGCTAAGAGTATGTGTAAATTAATAAGTTTTTGCACCCATAGGTAGAGAGAGGATCACAGAAGTCTGGATCTGCTGCCATTCCTATATTTATTGGGCTGGAAAGAGAGCAGAGAAGAAAGCTGGGGAAAGCAGCTGTACCAGGATGTAAGACAGTGTAGGTCAGTATGGCACAGCATACGGGGGATGAGATGGGCACAGCTCCTTCCCACTTTGAAGGAACTCAAGGGACATCAGCCCAGTCCAGACCTAATCATTATACATCTAGAGGGCAATGACCTGGCAGGCAGACCATAGGTACACACACACAGTACTTACAGATAAAAAGGGACCTAGTGGCAATACAGCAGTGGTGGCCTCAGGTATGCCTCGCCTGGTCAGATATGATACCAAGAAGGGTATGGAGACAGGAACACAGTCACTGGGCGGTAGAGAGGGCCAGGAAAAAGATGACTAGAAGGGCGGGGACATTGATAAGGCAGATGGGGGGACTGGTGATACTGAGGGGGTAGAAGAATGGGTGGAGGACTTACAGGCCAGATGGTGTGCACCTGTCAGACCTAGCCAAGACATGTTCAACACAGAAACAATGAGTTCCATAGAGGAATGGAGAAAACAGGAGAAAGCTGTTATATAAAAATAAAAGGGAAAAAGGATCATCCCTGTGGTAAGGGAGAGTGATACCCTAAGTGTGGGGGGAAGCCAGCCATCCAACGCAAGCTGGATACTGGCTAGTGGGGAAGGGGGGGAATAACACAATAAGAGGAAGAAGAAGGCAGTCTCAGTTTTCACTGTTACCTAGTGGAAAAGGAGAAACAGAAGGCACCCAGGTTTTCACCTGGGGGAGGGATTCTCAGAGATCGATATGTGGATGGAAATAAAGGAAATTTATGGAAATATGATAATAAAGAAATGGAAATGGAATATTGGATTATGAATATAAATAAATTAATTGAAAATCTGAGCATAACAACAAACAATGGTCTCTGTCTTTTGTGAGGGGGAAAGGGGGGAATCAGGGACAATGGAGTTTGCCCTTTAAGGGGCAGACCAGATTGTCCTGGTGCACCCCTTCCCTCAGTCATGGAATGGTAGTGCTCAGAAGGGGAGGGGCTAGGAGCTAGAACAAAGGACAGGTAACAGGAAGGGGAAGGGCGAATGGTGGTATATAAGGGACAGCACAAGGGAGCCTCAGCCAATTTTTGCTGGAGTTTTTGATTCTGCCCACCCACCCTACTAGACAGAGCAAGAGGGAAGGACAGTCAGAGGGGGATTGTATGGTGGGTCTGTCAAGGTGGATGACAGACGAGTTCGGTCGGACAGTTTGGACTGCCAAAGGTGGATGATAGGTGATGATATGGACATGGACTGCCAAAGGTGGATGGCGGTGGGGGGAAGAAAAAAGGAATAACACAAGAAGAGGAGGAAGAAGAGGAAGAAGAAAGCGGTCTCGGTTTTCATCATTACCTAGTGGAAAAGGAGAAACAGAAGGCACCCAGGTTTTCACCTGGGGGAGGGATAATCAGAGATTGATATGTGGATGGAAATAAAGGAAATTTATGGAAATATGATAATAAAGAAATGGAAATGGAATATTGGATTATGAATATAAATAAATTAATTGCCAATCTGAGCACAACAACAAACAATAGTCTCTGTCTTTTGTGAGGGGGGAAAAGGGGGGGAATCCGGGACAATTAAAATAACAGTTTTTCTAAGGATAATTGAAAGACCTGAATCATCCACATACTAGTAGAAACTAATATAGTAATCCTTGCAACTACATATAATAATAAAGACTCTGAGTCTAATGCTGTAAGTAATATGGAGATCATTAATTCCCATAGGATTAGGTGGGATAGTCATAACATTAGGGAAATGGGTGAAATCCTTCATTTAAGTCACATGTTGCTATTAAGACAAGAAATGATGGTCATATCAGGGAAGCATAATCTTGGATGTAACTGGACAGATTTGCATAACTACATAGGGCCTTTACTCACACAGAGTTATATACAAAGTCCCTGTGAAAATAACTAGTATAACAAAAACTATAAACAGACTAAAGCTAAAGCATAGTAAAAACATCAGAGCTTATAAAAAGCTCCCCAAGGTAGGATCCTGAAATAACTGAGCACTGCTAGGAGGAATACAAACAGGTAGTACAAAATGAAAAGAAAAATATCATTATGGTTATGGGGAAACTCAGGAAGTCATCATGAAAAAGAATGTAAACAATTTGGGGAATTGGTAACCAATTGTTACAAACACTATTCAAGGAAAATGCAGGCAGCAATTACTCCACACCTTTGGGAAAAATATTTCAGGAATCTATATTTTTCCACAGACACAAATAATTTAAGCAACACTTTTCCACAGATAAATAGTTATTTCCCTAGACCTTTTTTATATTAGCACAAAAAAATATTATAGCATTAAATAAAATAGCCTTAAATAAATCATTGGGATCTGATAAGATAACTGTAGAAGTATATACATTCTGTCAGGACTGGTGGCTTCCAATATTGCATTTTACCTTCAACAGCTATGTAAAGGGGAACCTTTCCCCAAGTCATGGAAAGGCAGTTTAATATGCAGTTTTCAAGAAAGGAAATTCTAATGGCCCATATATGTATCGACCAATTAATCTGTTGCACGTTTCACAAAAGCTATTTTCAAGAATACTATTGGCAACATTAGAAGAATGGGTTAGCAAGAAAAGCATCCTAAGTGAATGGCAAAATTGATTCAGATATACCAGATTTACAATACAGCATTGTTTTTTTCTTTCCCACTTAGTATGGACATATATCAAAATAAAGAAAACCAAACTATACTGCCAATTTATAGATTTGAAAATGTCTGTTGATTCCATAAACAGACCCCACCTTTGGGAACAATTAAAATCACTACAAATTGATCCTGTACTATTAGATAGACTCCATCAGGAAAATGTGCAAGGGTACAATATAATCAAAATGGGAGTCTAACAACTACAATTCAAACTAACCAAGGAGTAAGACAAGGGTGTTTAACAGCTCCAGTACTTTTTAATGCTCACTTGCGCGCATGAGCAGCAAGGAGTTTTAGGAGAGTAGCACACTTTGGAGGTGTGCCTCCCATTAAATCCACTGCTCAGTTGAGCAGGCGTGGCGGTCCTGCATCAATGGGTGTGGGAGCTGTGTATGACAGTGGTGGTCTTCGCTTCAAAGAAAACCACCTCTGTCATACAGAGCACCGCGTCACGCCGCCCCCCGTGTCACGCCGTCCCCCACTCCCGCGTCACGCCGCCCCTCAAATCTTTGCTGCCACACTTGGAGCCCACCCCAGCGTGGCAAACGTCCCATGTTGTTTGCCGACGGGGGTGCCCAATCCCCCGTCGGCTCCACGGCCCCCCCAAGCCATCATTCTGCCACGCTAGGAGCCCACCCCAGTGTGGCAAATGTCCCCCGTTGTTTGCTGATGGGGGTGCCCAATCCCCCGTTGGCTCCTCAGCCCCCCCAGCCATCTTTGTGCCATGCTGGGAGCCCACCCGTGTGGCAAACGTCCCATGTCGCCAATTATAAAAAACAACTGTAAAGTAAAACGGTCTCACGCAGTCTTCCCGCCTCCCACAACCCGCACCCACCCACTGTGCACCCTGCCTCCCCACACCCCCCTCACCCCATACTTACCTCCAGAGCTTGGCGCGACGATCTTCGGTGGACCGGGAACACGTCTGCACTCTACAAAGCTGACCGCGAACTGAGGAAATGCCGGTAAGCTGTATAATGGGCCAGATAGGGGGTTTTCAACTTTATTGCATATCTCAGGCATTTTTTGGATTTTGCACCAATTTCAACATGTTTAGGACCCTTCGATGATTGATGTCACCGTTATGGCGCTATTCGCCCGGCGGGTGATTTCGCAGTCACTGCACAGTCACCGCGTGAAATCACCCTTTGGGCCTGAATAACACCATGACAGTGACATTCATGAGAAGGGGTCCCAAAAACTTAAGTGTTGAAAATTTGCAGCAAAAATACTCTAAATGACTGTTTAACGAAGCGCGCGCTGTACAGTTCCTATGCACGCCGTAGGTTTGTGGAATTTTCAATATTTCCACCCAGATTTTCAACATTACCATTTTACCAGACCTTCTTATGAGTTGTATAGCTGTCAGTTTTCACATCTCACCCAAAATGTGTTTCCTACTAGCAGCACAATGGCTAATCAGTGTGCAAACTCAATGTATGGGACACATTAAGAAAATCACAGTGACACTGATCATGAGCAGAGGTCTTAAAATGGCTGTGTTGAAAATTCGGTGAAAAAATTCCTAAAAATGACTGTTTTACGAGTCTGCATTGCACAGTTCCTATGCACGCTCGTAAGTTTGCGAATTTTCAATATTTTCACTCCAGATTTTCAACATTGCCATTTTACCACACCTCCTCATGAGCAGTACAGCTGTCATTTTTCACATCTCACCCAAAATGTGTTTCTGCCCATGTAGCGCACAATGGCGCAATCGGTGTGCAAACTCAATGTAGGGGACACATTAAGAAAATCACAGTGATACTGATCATGAGCAGAGGTCTTAAAATGGCTGTGTTGAAAATTCGGTGAAAAAATTCCTAAAAATGACTGTTTTACGAGTCTGCATTGCGCAGTTCCTACGCACGCTCGTAAGTTTGCGAATTTTCAATATTTTCACTCCATATTTTCAACATTGCCATTTTACCACACCTCCTCATGAGCAGTACAGCTGTCATTTTTCACATCCTGCCCAAACCATGTTTCCGCCCATGTAGCGCACAATGGCGCAGTCGGTGTGCAAACTCAATGTATGGGACACAATAAGGAAATCACAGTGACACTGTTCATGAGCAGAGGTCTTAAAATGGCTGTGTTGAAAATTTGGTGACAAAATTCCTAAAATGACTGTTTTACAAGTGTTCATTGCACAGTTCCTATGCATTCAGTAAGTTTGTGAATTTTCAATATTTGCACTCAGATTTTCAGCGCTAATTTTATCAGACCTCCTCATGAGTAGTACAGCTGTCATTTTCACATCCTGCCCAAAACGTGTTTCCGCCTATGTAGCGCACAATGGGGGTAACAAAAAGGTCATGCTGAAATTTTATTGTGCAAATACCAGCAATCGCACAGGGCATTAGGGTAAAGCACCATACGTGACAAACACCACTGCAAATACCTGCAAGCGAATGTTCGGCATTGACAAATGCTTGTTAACATTTATATAAGCTCATTGATAGCTGACTCAGATCATCCAGAATTCCATTCCCCAAAGATGGGCAAATATAAAATCTCAGGTCTTGCTTACACATATGATCTAACCTTAATATCCTCTTCTCTATTAGGAATTCAAAGGAAAACAACCAATTTTGCAATCCACTGTAAGGATAGCCTAATTATAAAGGGCTAAAACAAACCTTGTGAACTTTGTGAATAGAACTAAGAAAATCTCTTCTGTTTTTATTGATGGGTATCGAATCAATACCACAAAACACTATGACTATCTGGGTATCAGATTGATGGATAACCTTAAATGGCAAGATCATTTGGATATTCAGAGAACTAAACTTTTTACAGTGTTAAATGGATTTAAAATATTCACTAGAAGAATGGGTGGGGGTTCAGTATCTGCTTTATTAGGAGTTGCAAATGTTCAAATCATGTCAGGTACTGTACATTGTATGGAACAGGAATCTGGACACACTATTGTAATATAAATACTTCAGAGGTACTGGTCAATAATATATAAATATACACATAGAGGGCAGGATATGCAGAGCAGTTGCACCATGCACAATAAGGATGTGCCTGCGCAAGAGCGGATATGCACCACAATGCGATATTCAGTGGCAGCATATGAGCAGCAGAAAACCCAGTGCGCCATAGTGCAACGCTAATGAATGCATACACAAGTGCAGGGAGCATAACCAGGAATATGTGGCGCAGTGTGATATACAACAACAGGCGACATGCGCAATAGTGGAGCAAGCGGAAGTTACGCGATAGCGGACATGAGTGAACATAGAAGGGAGCAAGTATGGGGAGGATGAATGCGCCAGTGAGGAGTCCTAATGGAGACAGAGTGGCAGGGAGCCAGGGCAAGACATAGACAATCAGGGGTGGCTAAGAGGTGGATGGGGGGGGCCACTGGTGTGTGTGTGTGTGTGCGTGTGTGTGTGTGTGTGAGTGAGTATGAGGGTCCATGTGTGCTATGGAGGAAGTAGAGCAGTAGGGCAGAGGCAGGGCACACAGTGGTATAGTGCCAGGGGTGCACCCAGTGCAGGGGCAGGACCAGCAACACACAGCCGGGGGGGACCAGGTAGTCAGCTGCCTGGGGGGGACACCAACCTGGGACATGCCCAGTGCCACCTTCTAGATGGAGGCAGTAATGACGGGTGTGAGAAGGCCCGGCAGCAGGGAGGTGCAGCCATGGAAGGGCCCGTTGGTGGTATGCCCAGAACAGGCTGTACCGTGCCCGTGTCAGCGTTGATCTGTACAGTGACATCGAGATTGTGGGCTGGTACTGCCTGAACCGGGCCATTCTGAGGTGGCTCTGTGAGCTGTGCAGTGAGGAGATGCAGGCACCCACAAGACAGAGCCATGCCCTGTCTGTGGAGACAAAAATCACAGCTGTCATGTGCCTGCTCACCACGGGCACCTTCCAGAGACCAACAGGGATGCAATAGGCATAACCCAGTCATCCGCTTCATGCCTACTCACACATTCCTCAGTGCACTGCTGCCACATGCTGCGGAGTACATCCATTTCCCCAGCACACAGGTGGAGTGCACAGCAAGCATGCATGAGTTCTACAGGGTAGCACGGTTGCCTGGTGTCCTCAGGGCCATCGACTGCACTCATGTTGGCATCCGCATGCCATCTGGCCCAGAGGGGCGGCATATATAAACCACAAGGGATACCCGAGTGTCAACTGCCAGGTGGTGTGTGATGTCAGGGGGCACATAATTAATGTCTGTGCCACTCACCCTGGGGGAGCACATGATGCCTTCATCTGGCTCCAGTCTGCACTGTGCCATAGGTTTGGGAGTGGGGACATCCCCACTGGCCATCTGGTAGGTGAGTATGCAGTGTACGGCAGATGCTGGGAGCAGCTGAGGGTGTGTGTGGGGCAAGGGCATGGGTGCTATGGGAAGAGGCCTGGAAGGCCAGGGCACAGTGCCACAGACCACAATGCTAACGATAACTCTCTATACACAGGCTGACAAAGAGTACCTATCGCGGCCCTGGCTGCTCACACCATACCGCCCCCCACCCCAGCACAGCAACAGTACAATGAGGAACACGCCACCACATGTAACATCATCAAGAGGGTGTTCGGGCTGATGAAGGCTTGGTTCCATTGCCTGCACAGTTCTGGCAGTGCCCTACAGTACAGCCCCTCAAAGGCCTATGGGCTATTCCTGGCCTGATGTATCCTTCACAACATGGCCACCAACTATGGGATAGCCATTGAGGTCAAAGAGGGTGACAGCAGTGGGGACGATGAGGACGCCGGTCCAGCTGGTGTTGTGCAGCCATCCCCTGGGCAAAGGGATCCCGGCTGGCCTATGGAACAACAGTACCGGGACACCATTGCAGAGGAGCACTATGGATCACACAGGTAGGTGAACAGGGCCACGAGCAAGCACCAGGGGCAACAACACAGCTGACAGACAGGCAGGAGCGGACACCAAGGTAGGTTTGGCAGCAGGGGTGTGGGAATGGGCAGAGGCCTGCACACAAAGACAGAGCACAGCAGGGCAACACACAGCATGTACACACAGACACACACCCCATCCCATGCCCACAGGGTCACATGCACACCACCCCATACCCCCCACACCCACACAGGACCCAACAGAACCACACCCAGTGGCAGACACTGTGTGAGTCTCAGACGCTGAGCACCATTGCACAGTGGTGGACAGTGCTATGCTGGCATCATCATGCACATACCACAGTGGCCAGCAGCCAGGCGGGTGTGCACAGGGCCCGTGTTAGTGTAGGACAGGGTATCACACCCCTGCGTTGCACACAGAACACCACAG
Organism: Neoceratodus forsteri; assembly: GCA_016271365.2. Taxonomy (NCBI): domain Eukaryota; kingdom Metazoa; phylum Chordata; order Ceratodontiformes; family Ceratodontidae; genus Neoceratodus; species Neoceratodus forsteri. The sequence goes on along the minus strand of CM028130.1, from coordinate 1,157,347,064 downwards.
TGCACACTGGGCAGTGGTAGACAGCAGTCATGGGGGGAAGGGTCAGTCATGCTGCACAGTAGCACAGCCGCCATGGATGTGTGGGCGGCCCCACCTAGACCTGCCAGCTGTAACAGGCTGATCAGTGGCCTCATGGGGTGGCACTGATGAACCCTCGGGTGACACTGTGTGAACGCGACCACGCAGGGCACCAAACATGCCCGCGACATGACCGCATCTAGGCATCCTTGGTATGCCCACAGCCGATCCTGCAGTGTCGACATGGCAGGGGTCACTCAACGCCAAAACAAGGGTGGGCATTGCACTCCACAGGGTGTGCAGTGGCTGGGCACACAGCCGGTCAGCCAGTGTTGCCATGATGGTCACCATCACAGTGGCGTGCCTATCGATGGCTGTGGTCACATCCACCCACTGTTGAGCTAACTCTGCCAGGAGCAGGGCATGGTCCCTGCTGCACTGCTCCTCTGTCTGGTGCAGTTCCACATGGAGTGCATCCATCGCTACCAAGAGCCATACCTGCTGAACCACAGAGGCCTGGAGCAGATGGCTGTGGTCATCCAAGGGGTCGTCTGCATGGCCATCATGCTGACCCCCATTTGGTTCCTGACCCTGCTGCACAGCGCCCCGTGACGGTGGGTGCTGCACAGCAGTGCCTTCCTGGGGTACAACCTTACATGGTGCACTGTTGCTGCCCCCTGCCCCATCCCCCCATCAACACTGTCCAGCTGCTGCCACTGCCCCTCCGCCGCTGGAGCCGCTAGCACCACCAGCAGCATGGCTGCATCTGTACCACCAGCACCACTCGTGTCTGCACACCAGTGCTGCCCCACTGGATGCTGCAGACAAAACAGGAACAATGGCTGGTGGACAGGCCACCATGCAAGTGCTGCCTGCACTGCCGCCTAGGCGGCTGCCAGTCACGGACTCCCCCGTGACCCACCAACATCACTGTCTGGGATGTGCGTCACATCATCATCGGTACTGGAGTTGGCCCCAATCTGTGTCTCAACACACAGGACACTGTGCTTGGCATCCCACTGGAACACAGCCAGGGCCTCATCCACACCACAGGCATCAGTCCGGACAGCTGTGCAGGTCTGCAGGCTGTCGGTTCCTCGGACACCAGTGGAGGTGGATGGGAGCTCCATCGGTTCCAGGATTGCCCCTTCGGTAGACACACCCACCACCGCTGCCCCATGCAGACACTCAGGAGCTGTAAAGGAACATAGTACTGTTAGTGGTTCTGCCTGAACCCTGGACCCCACCCCCCCTGCCACCCACACACTGCCAGCACTGGTCCTACCATGTAGTGATGGGCTGCAACCCATCTGGAAGCCTCCGCCGGACACACCCTCAATGGCACAACACCACATGCTGCCAGCCACCTGCTCCTCCAGCTGCATCAGGTGTGGCACATCTTGCTGGCCCCCACCAGTGGCTGCACATGCTGCCCAGATGGCAGCCACCTTGTCCTTTATCCTCCTCCTGTCCATGCCAACCTTCTTTTGCACTCCTGCACAGAATGCTGGTGGCTGCCCTGCAGGTTGACTGCACGCACCTCACCCCACGCCGCCACACGGGCCTGTGATGTGCCCCTCTATCCACTGAGGAGTGGCTCCCGATTGAGGTAGGCCTCGAACAGGGCATCCGATTCTGCCCTGGTGAAGTTGGGCCTCCGCTTCCACACCCTCCCCTGCTTCTCATCCTCATCATGTTCACTCATGCTTGTACCTGGGAAGATGGACAGGTGTCACCATGGACTGTTCAGTCCCATACAGCCCTCCCAGATCACTGTCCCAATGTCTCCACAGCATGGCACTTACCTGCAAAAGCTGCAATACCGATCCATGGCCTGTACAATTCCATGGTGCCTTTATAGTGCATTGCATGCAAATGAGGGTATGCGCAACTGTATTGAGATGCAAATGCAATGGATGCACTGCAGAATGGATCATGAGCTGATTTGCATGACCTGGCTGAATATTGCACAGATGCACCTTGCACAATGGTGTTGTGCATGCTTAAGCTGTGGTGCAACACTGTGATGTGCACAGTCAGACCCACACCACTCATGCTCGCAGTGCTGATACATATGCTAGCAGCGCAGCATATGCACACAATGCGGGAGGCAGTACAGCGCACAGCCACTCATCTGTGCCCTGCGGCACTCATGCACTGTCACGTCCTATAGGGCACATTTGCCATAGTGCGGATAGGGAAGTGCCATCATGCCCGTATCATGTCACTGCACTGTGGGTACCATGGTGCCTCTGTGCAGTGAGGCCACTGCATGGCGTCACACACTTGCACCCTAACGTGCACCACAGGCCTCCCAATAGCGCAGTGGCACTGCATGGCCAGACCCTTGACCCCAAAGCCAACTTTGCCCATTAGGTGCCATGCGGCAGCATGGCTGCCCCTATTGCACATTCCAGTGACAGCGCAATTGCGAATGGCAGCCCAGCACCACGCTGCCTCAGCACATGGGACACGTGTGCTACCGGGTGCCATTTTGCACTGTGGACAGCTTGGAGAATACCACGCACCAGAGCCCCTGTGTGGAGTGCCATTGAGCTGACCAAACTGGTGGCTCTTGTAGAGCCACATGTATGTGCCCTGTTTGGGCAGGTGCCCCTCCAGAGGCCTCGCACCGTGATGTGACAGGAGTTTGTGAATGGACTGGAAGAGGCCACTGGGAGCCATCATTCCATGAAGCAGTGTCACCACTGCTACAGTGATGTCCAGCAGCATGACCTTGACCACCTGAGGCTTCTGCAGGCACATGCCCAGCAGGGAGCTGTGCCACGGCCAGGTGCTCCCTGCCAGCACTAGTGTTTTCTGACTGTCCTCGGGCAGAGAGGTTGGCAGGCCAGGCAGAATGGGGGCCAGCACCTGTGTTGCCAGGTGGGGGCGCATCCTCCACCCTACGCCACGTGACCCCAGCATGCTGTGCAGGCAGACGCACTGATGGGGGGCCTATGGGTCAGACATGTACTGATGTGCTCTCTCCATGTTTCCCCCTTAGGACTGGAGGAACACTGTAGAGCACGGTGGCCGGGGAGCAACAGGGCAGGACCAAGCTGGGGGAGCGGGCATGCGGGCAGGCCACAGTGGTGGTGCTGTGAGTCAGCAGCACCCTGCTGACCAGGATGCAGGTGAGTCCCATGATTCCTTATATGCCTGTGCAGGGTGAGTTGCAGGGGTGGTGATGTGGCATGGCCACTCTGCACATGGCCCCTCCAGCTGTGCACTTCCCATGGTGCCCTCTGCATCATTCTGTGGGCCTGCACATGTGAGTGGGTGTCAAAGGTGTGCTGCGGGTGCACTCGGTGCCTGGCTGTGCCACTGCCTTCCCACTGCATTTCCATGATGCCGGACAGACAGGATGGTGCTGTGCAGTGCATGGGTGGTGATGGTGTGCAGCAGTTTGCATGGCTATGGTTGCCCAGGTGAGTGGATCATGTGGGCGCACTCACTGTGGGTGGCCGCATGCCATTCCAGGGGTGCTGGTCACTGATGCATGCCGTGCACTTTGGGTGGGCTGTGTTAGTCTGGCCAGTCACTCATGCTGTTTCGGCTCCCTTGTCCTAGGTGGACATCATTGGGAGGCCATGGGGTGGACCCTCTGGGAGATCCTGCAAATCACCCAGGCGACACTTAAGTTGCTCTAGAGGATGGACAGGGGGGACAGGCAGAGGCACCACAGGTACCACAGGGCGGCAAGAGAGGACCAGGGCCACCATTAGGGCCTGCTGCTGGTGTTGTCACCCATCTCTCCTGGACTGTACCCCCACACCCATGTCCCCACCTTTGCCAATCCCATTGTCCCCTCACCCTTTCCCTCTCCTTCCCGTAGCGCTCTTCACCCATCCCCTCCTATGTTGTACATAACTGTATATAGATTTTGTTGCTGTTGTAGATGTTGTTGTGTTTTGTAATATGTACGTTTATATCTACGTCCATGTCAGTCTCTGATTTGCAGCGGGCGCATGGAGCCTTGCTGCAGTGGTGTACATGGCTACTGTGGGGTGGGTCTGGCTTGGGTGTGCCTGGCGGGACTCCTCCACTGGTGTGGGTGGGGGCCATGAGCTCTGTCTAGGGGCATGTGTGGTGTGCCCAGTGCACTGTTCACCTGTGTGGCAAGCTGTGGTGCATGTGCCGTATCTCAGCCGCCACTGTCGGTGTGTGCTTTGCCTGTGCGGCTGTGGCCATTGCTGCTTCACTGCCACCATGCATGACTGTGGTACACATGGTCACGTGGCCCCCACTACTGCATGCTCAGCTGACAGCGTGCCTTCAGGGGCAGACCATACCTGTCACCTTGCAGGCATGGCATCCTTGCAGCTGGCATTATGACCCCTGGACTGTCGCATGTCTGTCCCTGTTGCCACTGTGGAATGTGCTATTGTTTTCTCCCTCCATGCAGTCCCTGGTGACTGGGGCAGTGCCTGTGATCTGGTGGCTGTCAAATGGAGTCCTGTTGCATGAGGGTGGTGGCCTGGTCACTGGCCCCTGCACCTGCCATCAGGGTGGCCAGGCACATGGGGTGACCTCCACTTGGCAGGCTCACCAGTGCCCTGGTGGTGGACAGGCCACAGGTATACGGCACCATGGGCTTTACGATGGCAGGGTCTGTCACACTGCTTTGTGTGGCTGTTTGCCAGAGTACACATGGGACTTGGAGGGGCGGCACTGTGTGTGCCCTGTGTTGCCTCCTATGTGGCACAATTCTCCTTGCACTGCGGGAGGGTGCTGTGTTGCCTGGTGGTGCCGGTGCTGTGGCAGGGTGGGTGCATGGGTGAAGGATCATGCTCTGGCCCTGTGTTCGGACTGCCTTCCTGCTTGTGGTGGTGTCCAGGGCAGCCCTTATCATGTGTGGGGTCCCTCGAGTTCTGGTGCCAGGTCACCCACCTTGCTGTGCCTCCATGGGGCCCAGCTGGAGGGCCTGTGTGGGTTGTGGTGGCATTGGTGGATGGTGTCATCACCTGTGTGGGGTGGTCACTGTGGGGTTGTGGTACATGTGCATTGTCATCTGGGTGACTGGATGCCTTGGCACAGTGGTGCCAGACTGCCTTCAGTGCCATGCACTGTTTGGTCATGCTTCTGTGCTAGGTGTCTCTGGCGCCTGTACTGGGGTGGTCAGCATTGGTGTGGTGCCATGGCATGAGTGGGCCTTGGCCATCCTTGTGTCCTGGTCTCTGTTGGCCAGTGGATGGTGCAGGGAGCTGTGCCCAGCATGTGGGGACTGCTGGGTCACATCTGCTGTTGGTTCAGCAAGCGGAGTTCAAGGTCTGTGATCCGTCCTGCACCCATCTGGTTGTGCTGCTCACTGGGGCCTTGGCGGGGGCCTGGGGGTTGGGGTGATGGTGATGGTCTGTCTGTCCTGGTGCATGCTCGCAGCGCATGGTGCATCCATGGCTGCTGCTCGGTTGCTTCCTGTCTTTGTCCATGCACATCCTAAGGGTGCTATTATGCATTGACTCTGCTCCATGATCGCTCATTGCACTATGATGCTTCAGGAGCAATATTCAGCCATGTTGAGCAGGCAATCCTTGTCCTGCACATGGTTTGAATATCGTGCCCATTGCACCATGGTGCACTGAAAATGCGCCTGCTCCCTCTATTGCGCATCTTTCTGGTGCAGTCTGAATATCCCACCCAGAGTGTCTCACTCTACTCCTGCAGAGATTTTCAGGAGAGATTTGGGACAGGAATCAATGGAAACTCTAAAATTGGAAATGAGACTACAGTTTATAATGAAACCTTTCCTCCTTCCAGACACTAGACTACAAAGAAAGTGCCTGGAAGAGGTTCTTAATTATAATACTCAAGGTTTTGTTTTCCAAATAATTAAAACTATTACACTGTACTTGTTACCACTATGGATGGGTCATCTTCACATGAGATCTATACTCAACTGATACAAGATATTAAAGCAGATATTAAGTTTAGATTGAGAGATATTTCAAGGAATAAAGACCGTGACCATATAAACAAATTCAAATTTTTCAGGTGGTATAAGCTCCTGAAAAAATGACCATTTACTGGAATCATACTTAAAAATTCTAGATAACCCAGATGATTTCTGAATGATAACAAGGTACTGTATGGAATTGTACAGCTCAAATTTCATATATTTTGAACAAAAGAGATGAGATTACATCTAAATATTGTCAATGTGAATTGTCTCTAGAAGCTGACCTAAAATGTATGGTTCTTATTTATTCTCCATATAATAAATCCAGGGAAAGATGGCAGGGACCGCTTTTACAGAAATGCACACTACTCCCACATCAGATATATATCATGTTGTTTAACACAAAAGAAAAAAAAAACAGAAGTACATGCACTTGTCAAGTTTTTAAAAAAATGACATCTGTGACACCACCTGATGAAGAAATATATACTTGCCAAATGAGTACAGAATGGAAAGAAAGGTTTCATAGCTACCTAATAACATGTATTAACTTTGTAGTGACACTTCCCATGACTAATTATGATATGTTTAATTTATTGTGGACACATGTTTTGTACAGGAAACTGGTATTTATTTATGATCTGATTTTTATTTTATGTCTAGCTTCTAAACTATTATAATGACTTTGGTCAATCCATAAAAAGATGATGATGGATAATGCCTTATAATGGTTTAGGTTCATATTTTTATCAGTTAATGGTAAACACTTTTACAAAACTGAACATAATTAACTGCCAGTAAAAATAGCTAAACATCAATATCACCCCCCACACACACACACACACACACATGGATCACTGCACTTGCTGTGACTGTATAATCAGCTTTATTTTCATGACTTTCTGAAAAGCCTCTTTACTCACAAGGGGCATAGCCACTCATGTGTAATTAGGCTTGGAGGTACAAGTAAAAATTAATCTGATTATACAATCAGAAAAAGTGTAATAATTGGTTTATACAAATATAAAGACATGTTGCTCATAGAAATGAACAGCTGCTCTTGAGTGGCTACATGGTTGCTGACATGTAAGACTGTCAGTGCAATGGTAGCACAACCACTCATGAAACTAGCGACCCAGGTTCAAGAATGATCCTGAATCACTGGAGGGCAAGCAGGGAGGGGAGGCTAAACATCCCAATGGTTGTTCACCTTCTCAGGGGAGGGACAGCTGCCTCTCCTGCCATGCTACCGCCACATGGCTAATAACAGGTGGAGGCACAGATGGGGCATGTGAAAGGGAGGAAGGAGCTACCACTCAGCTCGACAGGCCATCTCCACACCCTGCATGAGCATGCCCATCACTATGCCAGTCTGGCAGCTCTGTGAGGGAGGAAGCACAAGGAGAAAAATACCAGCAGTGTATAGGGTGAGGCAAAGCTGGCTCTCCCAAGCCCTGACACACTGACTGTCTGTCCAGCTCCTCACCCCACCTTGGAGGGGAAGTCTGAGGTGTTGAAGGAGCAGGTAGGTAGCACAGAAGTTGTGGATGGGTAAAAGAGTAAGGACTGTGCCAATGCAGACAGCTGTGGAGAAAGAATGAGCATAAATAAATAAATAAATAAATGGTTGATGACATATTGTTTGTACTGGTACATAGAAATAACCATTTCTTTTAAGGATACAGATTAAATAAATGTTTATTTTCATGTATGTTTATCTGCAGGTCTAGATAAAAACAAGAACACAGAAGTTGATGGCAGATAAGGTCCACAAGGCCCATCCAGTCTGCCCATTTTTTTTACCTTATGAATGCTCCATAGGCCTTTACTCTGTCAATGACCTATTTAGTCATACTCATCTGTATTGCTCCCATATGCCTTTCCCATGCTTGTTTTAAGCCCTGCACTGTATTCATATCCATCACTTTCTGAGGTAGGCCAATCCATGCATCCACCACCCTTTCTGTGAAAAAGAACTTCCTTACATTACCCCTTAATCGGCCTTCCTCTAATCTCATGCCGTGTCCTCTTGTCCTGCTATTTTTTTATATTTAAACATGCTGGACTGTTTCACCTAGTTACTGTCCTTAAGATAATTAGATTTATTTGCTTCTGGTTACATAGACACATAAAAACGTAGAAATTGATGATAGACAAGGGCCACTGGGCCCAGTGTGCCCTTTTCATAGTTTTTTTTTTCTTTTCCTTTTTTTTTGCTGCAGAACTCACTTGATCTATGGCACCATCTCTTCCCCTTCCTTCTTGCATTCATCCCAGTTGTATCTGTATCTGTGTGTGTATTGCAAAGTTATTGCAGATAGCCTCCAACTTGAGAACTGCATTTGTGGGATCATTATACAAGAACACTTTACCAGCATCTATTATATTGAGATGGGCCGAGAGCTGGAGGGCATAATTTATGACCAGTTCATGGAGACACGCTGAACGGCATCAAATCCACAGTGTCACATCCAAGTGGCATAGCTTGGATCAGGGAAACAATGCGCTGTAGATCCATCAGACAAAGTCAAAGGGCTAGCATTGTTTGCCCATAGAAAGATCATGTTATGGACATGAACTCCAGCAGTAACAAACAAAAAGGTACATGGGAGGTCCATGTTACAAGGCTTGTAGGAGGGAGTGATTCTGTATGCCTGAAGGTGAAGGAATCCAGTTGCAGTTTGAATAAATCGGAAAGTAAACCTTGAGTGGCTCAGTTTCCTCTATGCCTTCAGGATCCCCAAGAAATAAAGATTGGATGCCCAGGCACCATTCCCTAGATATTCCAGGCAAGATGGTGCCTGGGCATCCAATCAAGGAAGCGAAGGAAGATGGCAGCCATGCTGGGTTGACCACTGGACCTGGGAGAAAGCTGAGAAGGAAAATAAGCTTTTATGTGTTTTATTGTTTTATACATTTTTATTGTTGCATGCATTTGCTTCACAAGGGATTTGCATGTTGTAGTGCTGTTAAAGCATTAAAGCATTTTACTTCACCTTATCTGACTTAAATTAACTGCCTGGGCTGAGTACAGAGTAAAGTGTCCTATGCACACAGGGCACTGAAAACTTGCAAAACATCTTCAGTAATCTGATAGTGGCTGCTAAATTTATTATCTTATCCCAGTATGGTTGAGTTTCTGGTGAAACTGCTCTATTACCTTTGTTGGAGGCTTGAAAGTACCAATTGGAGTGGCAGAGGGTCCAGAGGCTACAGTGTTGTTCCTGGCAGGACTGGAAATGGAGGTTGGAGGAGCCAAGGGGTGGAGAAGTCTTGCTGGCTGTGGAGTGTGGTTATGACCTGGAGCTACCTGGAGGAAGTGTTTCTGAGGTGTTTCCAAGATTGGTGTCCGGAGAGGGCTCATCTCCGGGTGGGAGGTGGCCTGGGATATCCTGCAGATCATCCGCAGTAGGGTGGTAGCTGATCCTGAGGGATATCCTGTGGGTGGCCACCAGAAGGTGATCACTGACGAGAGGAGTCCCAGGGATACTTGTTGCTTGGGGTAACTCCTTTTAGGGTACTGATCTGGCTGAGACTTTGTGTACATCTTTGGAGAGATCTGATTAGGAATGGTGGAAGCTTGTACTGGGCCTAGTTTGTGGCATGGACATTTCTTGTGGGCAGCTGTTGAAGGGTGGCCATTACCGTAAGGATAATGGGGGTGGTGTGCCAGTGTTCAGAGTGCTGCCTCTGAAGAAGATATTTTCCTGGCCTTCTGAATGGATTCCGAGGACTGAGAAGAAGGATAACATTTGGACTGTGTGGCCTCTGGATGAGAATAATTCTGAATGAACAGTAAAATTTAAAGATAAAGGTCAGGTTCTGAAGGGTGATGGCCTCTATGTGACTGAACCTGACTGGGCTTAAGAGGTGAGGCCTCTGACAGTGTTTCTGTACTACACATTTTGGACATTATTTGTGAACTTCTGGAGGGAAGTCTACACCATCAAAGGTTAACAAGTATAAAACTAGACTGGAACAGCAGCAATAGATTCTGAACTGATACTGGACTGAAAGGGTTTCCCTTGTGGATTTATTTTATTTGGTAATTAATTATTTGTTGTGGTGGGTGGTTGAAGGGTGGGCAATATTCATTGGGATTATTAATTTATTTGGGGATTTTTTGTTTCAGTGAAATTAGTAGTGAAAGTATTTGGGTAGGGTGGGTTTGGGGTGGTTATTGTTATTGAATTGGATGCTGATTAGATTTATTTGTTGATATGTCAGTTTGTTTGTGGGATGTTTAGGGTAATTAGTGTAATATGTGTCTGGGACAGGGACCCTTAAGGTACAGCTACTTGGTGGCCTCCCTTCAAGATCTCCTTTCCTTTGCGCTTCCATCACTTCCTGCAGATGTTTATAGGAAGTGTAAGGAATTAAGGATAGCTCTGAGAAGTGGATCCAGAGGGGGACATGGCAGAGTGATTGCTGGAGCGTCCAGGATTCAGGTGGTGAGGCCAAGAAGATGCCCTGGGGCAAAATGGGAACTGGAAAGGGATCCACCCTGTTTGGTTCCCATACACAAGGACTCCACCATAGGTGGTGGACAGATAGTTGATCCAGCAACCTTTCCTCATCCTACTTAGGTTGTGTTATGCAATGCCAGGTCAATGATGAACAAAACTGCCATAATGGCAGACTTGATATCCTCGGCAGACCTGGCTTGCAACATGGAGACCTAGCTAGATGAGAATGCAGCTCCCATTCTGGAGGCAGAAGTGCTGATCAGGTACTCCATGATACATACCCCGAGGGAGGACTGCAGGAGTGGGGGAGTGGCCATTTGTTTTTAATCCAGCCTGAGCCTCACGGTGCTACCTGTTGGTCCCACAGGGTCTTTTGAGTGTGATGCTGCACAAGGGGGTCCTGGTGCGGGTTTTGGAGTCCTCTTGATCTACCACCCTCCTGGAAGAGATGGCGACTTTTTACAGGAGATTGATGAGCACATCACCAGCCTGGTGTTGGAGTCCCTCAGATGGTTAATTCTGGGGAACTTCAATGCCTGGGTTGACAGGGGATCTCAGGATTTGGAAACTATCTCTTTAGGAGTATGGAGGCACTGGGCCTGTCACAGAACATTACAACAGTGACCCACTTGCAGCCACACACTGGACTTGTGTTTCTTTGGGTCTTGATGTTATGGACCTCAGAGGATCCGTAGTCTGGTCAGGTCATGGCACCACGGGATTCACATTTAGGGCCTCCCCAGATGGTCCTGCTTCTATGAAGATGGTGTGGTACTGCCCTTTACAAGAGGTGTCCTCGGTAGGACTACAGGCAGTGATGAACCTATTCTAGTGTGGAGGCTGCTGCACGATTGGTATGGAGGAGGCAGTGACAGCCTATAATCAGTCTGTTGCTGCAGCCTTGATTCAACTGCACCCATTTGTGTCCTGCTTCTCTCTACTTGCTGGAGACCCCCCCTTGGTATGATGAGGAACTCAGGTGGTTAAAGACTAGGGGCCAGAGGTTAGAGAGATGTTGGAGGAGATATGGCCTGATAGAGGACAAATTGGCCTTGAAGTCACATTATGTTGACCATTAGGGGCAATCTCCAAAAAGAAGGCTGATTTCTTGTCTAGGGAGATTGCTGCAGCAAGGAGCAGACCAACTCAGCTCTTCCGGATGGTAGATGGACTTTTACATTCTGCCTGCTTCCATGTTGGTGGGACAGGTTCAAGCATTAGGTGTCTAGAGCTTGCTCTGTTCTTTGCCAACAAAGTGCCCCCTATCAGGGCCAGGGTCCCCTCTTGCATCACTCAAAGGGGATGCAGGATTCATCCTCAGCAGTGCTAAAATGCTCCTCCTGTCTGGGATGAGTTTGAGCTAGTTGGGATGGAGGAGGTGGTGAAAATAGTCTTGAGGCTGTGACCCACCAGTGTGATCTGGAAATAGGTCCAACTCACCTTTTGTTTGGATGTTTGGACTTGATTAGACCTGTGGTTGCTGAGATTGTCTGCAGTTCCTTGAGGAGTGGGATCTTTCCACTGGCCTTGAAAGAGGCCTTGGTTAGACTCCTTTTGAAGAAGCCCTCATTGGACCCAGACTGTCTCGACAACTACAGGCCAGTCTCTAACCTCCCATTTTTGGGGAAGGTTATATTATAGAAAAAGTGGTGACCATCCAACTCAAAGGGCATCTTGCCTCCTCCTCTTCCTCCTCCACCTATGAGTCTTTTCAGTCTGGGTTCTGAGACTATCCTGGTGAGTGTGCTTAATGATCTCCTGATGGTGAGGGATAGGAGAGAGCATACCATATTAGTCCTCCTGGATCTCTTGGCGGCATTTTACACTGTGTGCTACTTGGTCGTCTGTGGTTCTGGTGGCCCTTCCGTGTATGTTATCAACTAGTTCAGGTCATACTTGAAAGGCAGAGTACACAAGGTGATGATGGGACTGGTATCATCTAACCCGAAGCCTCTGCTCTATGGGGTTCTGCATGGTTCGATCTTGTTGCCCTTGTTGTTCATGGTGTATGCTGCCATTGAGGACATTATCAGGCAACTATGGGCTGATTTTCACTGTTATGCAGTTGATACCCAGCTACATCTGTCCTGTGCACCCAAAACCAGATGGTGGCCTCTGTATTTAAAACTGCCTAGAAAATTCATACTTGTATGACTCATAATTGGCTTAGACTTAACCCAGACAAGACTGAGGTACTAATGGTGGATCTGGGTTGTCATGGCAGGGGGGAAGGGCCCACCCCCAGCTTAGTGCTGGTGGGTTCCCCTTGCACCATCTAGATGGGTGAAGAATCTGGGTGTAATCATTGACAACAGCCTGACACTTGATGCTCAGGTGTTGGCCATGGTTAAAATGGAGTTTGCCCTTTAAGGGGCAGACCAAGTTGTCCTGGTGCACCCCTTCCCTTTACCTGAAGATGGTGTGCTCAGAGGGGGGGAAGTGAAGGGGAGGGACAGGGAGACAGAACAAAAGTCAGGCAACAGGAAGGAGAGGAGCTAAAGGAGGTACATAATGGGCAGCACAGGGGTGGTTCAGCCACTTATTGCTGAAGTTTTGATCTATTTGGAACTAAAGCACGTCAATTGGAGCAGAGGTTAGAGAAATCAGGTGAGAAACAAAACAGCTACATTTGACCAAGAATTATATATCTAAATGTTATTGTCGGGGATTTGGTTTTTAAGGCACCTGCCTTGGGATGTTTCAGTGGGTGGAAAGAACTGTGAGCATGGAAGCAAGAGGAAAAGCTTGTTAGAAGTTAAAAAAAAAATAAAAGTTTTACAGCGAGACATGCAGGCATGAATGGAAGCTGTATGCAGTGTTTGTTGGTCCGTGGGACCTAGTAATTAGAAGGGGAAGAGCACGGGGTGGAGAAGAGACCAGGCAACCAGGAGAAGGGGAGATATCAACACATGTTGGGTTTTTCTGGCCAATGGGGCCTAAGAAACAGGGCTATAAGAGCTCTGTGAGGCAAGTGATTGGGACAGTTTAAAAAAAAGGTTAAAAACATCGCCTGGAGGAGATGGCTAGCATGGGCTTTAGTACTAGTGTGTATTGAACGTGGGACACAAAGCGAGGAAACAGAGACTTGGTTCAATGAGAGCGGAGGAGGTGAGAAGCCTTAATCCTTGGCCTGCAGCTGTACTGGGTTGCAGGAACGTCAGGACAAAGCATTTGGCTGGAAAGACATGAGATAGGGGATAGCAGGGGGACAACAGAAGTGGCCATGTGGCATGACATCACACGTTGTGCCTCAATTTTGGAAGTGAAAAGGGGCTTGATTTCGGGGAGAAGCAGGGTTGGGGCCATCCAGAGCTACCTCCTGTGAACACGGGACTAGTGTGGGTTCTGGAAGGCTGGCAGAAAAGCCAAGCAGGGAGGACCAAAGAGACGGCCACATGGCATGTTGTCACATGCCATTTTTTCCAAGGAAAGGGGACATGGAAGAGGGGGCAAAGGGGGCATCATGATTGGGGCCAGGTAACTTTGTCCTGGGAATGTGGAATAAGGCATTTTGTTAGAGAGTCAGAAAAATGGCTTTGGGGGCAGGCAGAGATGACCACGTGGCGTGGCGTCACACATATGGGAGGGCTAATAATATTGAAATAAATCGAGATGTGGGGGGAACACTACTGAGGCACCAGACACATAGGATGTTACAGTATGTTTCTGGGGACAGGGGAGACCGAAGGCAATTGTGGCTGAAGTGAGCCGCAAGGAAAGAAGGGCAGGTGGAGGCCTGGGTGAAAGGATGGGCCTACCAAAGAGGTTTTCGGCCATGAGGTATGACTCACATGCCCTAAGGAGTGCAAGGGAAGATGGCGCCAGACAGGGAGCTTTTTAAGGGATAAGGAGTTGTTCTGGAGGGAAGCAAAGAAAAAACAGGACCCTGAAAGAAGGAGAACAAGTATGAGCAGGCAGGAGATATCCTGTGGATGGTAGCAGGAGGGGAGGCATTGGGCACCGAGTGCTAGCCGAGAAGCCATGCAGAAAAACCGGGGGCAAGAAGACAAGCAGTCGGTGGGGGTGGACGGGAAGTGGGACTGAGGAACGAACCAGGGAGCAGTTTGAATGCCAGTTGCCACCATTAGGGCACAACAGAGCACAGGCTGGGTCGAATGAGAGGTGCATGGCCAGAGCTGCTGCAAGCCATAACGGGGTATAAAAATAAGGATGGAAAAGAGAAGAGGCCTAGTTTTTGGCAGACGATTAATTAAGACTTTTATGTTCTTTTCTGTTGGTCAGTTGTCTCCACAGCTTTCACAGGTTAACAAGAAGAAATGGCACCAAAAAGAAATAGACCATCTAAAGAGGTTGCCTACAAGGCCATTGTGGAGCTCACTGAGAAGGCCAACAGAATGTGGCAGATGGTGGAAGGAGACGAGATGGGGAGATCCGGGGAGAAATGGAAAGCTGGGAAGGGAAAAGGGGGGGTAGAAAATGGCCGGCAGGGAGGCCACACAGCCCTACCAGGATGCAGCCACTGCCAGGGATACCTCTCCGAGCAGCCAGCCCAGTACCACTGCAGAATATGTCCCAGGCCCATCAGTACCTCCCCAAGACCAGGTGGTGGTTCCCCCGGCAGAACCCAGACGGGATCCCCTGAGCACACCATTTCTGCCACAGATATTAGTACATCCAGCCATTCCGCCACAAGGAGACTTGCCAGGACAGCCTGATGATAGCAAGTCGCAAGGAGTAGATAAGGTCCCAGGTAACGATCAGGGGCAGTAGGGAAAGCATAAAAGAATGCCATAGGGCAAATCATTTCAGCAATCGAGACAGGGGTTGGGGTAGATGGAGTCAGCGTTGGCTGAGATTAGGTTGGATACAGTGGTAGAAAAGGAGGAGGAAAGGTGCAGAGAGCACAGGAAAGTGAACAAGGGAGATAGGAACCCCAGGAATGAGAATAGGGAACACCTACTGCTGACCACAAAGAGAGAAAATATGGAAGGGGAATACGTGACATTTTGCATTAGTGAGCGAGAAGTGGCAGCAAAATGAGGAAACAGAGAGCATTGGGAAGAGTGAAACTGCAGTGGCAGTGGTTTTGTTAGGCAAGAAAGAAGAGGGCAAATTTACTAAAGAAAAGACTTGGATGGGTGATTTATAGGTTTCACCACATACTCAGTAACAGTACTGGAAAAGAAACCTGAATTGGGCATTCCACTTATCATGATTCCTGATAATAAGACGGGCAAAGGCGAAGATGGAGTGGGGTGGATATACTATGACAAATTCTTTCAGCAAATGATAGTGACTTATGAGGATGTAAGATGGGATATGAAACAATTAGATCTGTGGACGGACTATGTAACTGACCAGTCCACGCCTGAAGAAGAGACGGGGAAGAGGGGCACGACGGCCCAGAGGTGTTGTTGGGGTTACAATAGTGCCGTTTGTTCCTCGCCGCAATGCAGCTTTCGGTATGCCTACTGCAAATGTGGGGGAACACTCCTGGTGAGCAGATGCAGAATGACATGGGCACAAGGGGCCCAAAGATCAGGGAGGCAAGGAACAAATCAGCAGTTTTTGAGAAGGGCAAGGTATAGAGGGCAGGCATGGAGCAGAGGGGGAGAGGCAGAGGCATACAGGTCGAAGGAGTCAGACTTACTGACCGTCCGGCCAAGAAAATGGCAGGGTGGGGGAGTATGGCAGAAGGGAAAGGCAGAGGGCAGGGGATCAATGTCAAGAAGCAAGAATGCCCATCAAGATAGATGTGTGGGAGGACTGGTTAAAAAGATACCAGGATAAAAAAGTGTCAGAGACAACTGAGACAGGTTTTCAGGCAGGTTTTTCATTACAGTGTGAAGGCCCAATGGAAGCGAGAGACGTGAACAACCTGGGCTCAGTTAAAGGGAAGGAAGAAATCTTAAGACAGAAAATAGAGAAGGAAAACGCAGCTGGTAGAGTGGAAGGGCCATATGATAACCCCCCCTTTGCAGAATATGAGAATTTCTCCATTGGGTTTGGTTCCCATAAAATAGCAGGGAGAATACATGGTGATTCATCAGCTGTAATTTCCGGAAGGAGACTCCGTGAATGATTTTATAAGCAAGGAACATAGTAAAGTGACATATGCCACATTATAAGAAGCGGTCCAGATCGTCCGAGCAACTTCTGATGCTTAGATGGCAAAACGGACATACAGTCTGTTTTCAGATTCTTCCTGTTAGGAGGAAGACTGGGACCTGTTGGGATTTAAGATTGGGGAACAATAGTATTTTGACAAAGCAATGCCTATGGGATGTTCCATAGCATGTGCTATGTTTGAAGCATTCAGCACCTGCTTACAGTGGATATTTCAAAAAAACTGGTTACAAGACAGTCATTCACTATCTGTATGATTTCCTTTAATAGGCAGCAGGAGGAGAGAGACAGAAAGAATGTTGGAAAGTTTCCAAAATTTATGCAGAGAATTAGGTTTCCATTGGCAACAGAATAAACAGAAGGTCCCAGTAAGGTTTAAGAATTCCTGGGTATTGAAATAGACACCTGGAGGTCTTTAGGTTGGCAGACAAAAAGTATTGAAGCTGAAGGAGCTGATTCAAGTACAGACAAATAGAAAAAGAGTGCAATTGAAACAGGTGCAACAGGTCCTGGGACACCTAAACTTTAGTGCAGGGCAATTGGACTAGGGAGGGCTTTCACCTAAAGGCTGAGAGGGTCACTGTGGGAGTAACCAGACCACACCACTGGGTAGACATGACAAAATGAGTTAGGGAAGATTTCAGGGTGTGGGAGGAGATCCTCAGCACCTATAATGGATGTCGTTTTGGCAGGAGGACTGGGTTTATAACATGGGCCTCGATCTCTACACAGATGCAGCAGGGGGCTTAGGGTATGGGGGGGATTTGAGGGCAGATGATTGTGGAACCATGGCCTGCAGAATGGGTGATGGATGGGAAAGTAAAAGACATAACACTGTTGGAGATCATGCCCATTTGGGCCTGCACCCTGGTGTGGGGGGAAGAGCTGCAGAATCAGAAGGTGACATTTTGGTGCAACAACAAGGCAGTGGTAAACATTTTAAATAACAGAGGAGCCAGGTCAGAAACGGTCATGGGGATCTTGAGACAGTTGGTGTTAGGGTCTTAAAATTGAACATGTCATTCAGGGCCAAACACATAGAAGAGGGACACAATATCCTGGCTGACAGCCTTTCCTGTCTGCAGCTGGATCATTTCAGAGGCTGGCATCTAGAGCAGAGGAGCAAAAATGCCCACACCAATGAACATCTGGGACGTTGACAAGAGGGAGCAGAACTGTTGTTTCACAGCTCATGGGTATCACAAACTCTGAGGGCCTACGAGGGGCCTGATGGGTGTTTCAAACATTCAGGGCAACACACCACATGGTGGGTAAGTAGTCACTTATGGAGAAACAGTTAGAGAAGTTCAAGTACAGCAATGGCAGAGAGGAACGGCCCACACCACGATGGGGGTCTATTTAGCAGGGATTAGTTTAGTTTGCAGCCTGAAGGGTTGGAAGGACTCGATGAAGTCAATGTTGATTAGAAGAATGATGCAGGGATGTGGTAGGTTAAAACAGAAAGCTACGGATAGTAGAAGTGGCTTGCGAAGCTAAAAGGGGTATTACCGGCAATCTGCAGATCAAAAGATGAGGCCCAGCTATTCCACACGATTTATCTGGTAATGTTCGCAGGGGCCATGAGAGTGAGCAAGGCTGTGGGTCATGGCAGTAAAGATGAAGAAGGGGTGTTGGAATGGGAAGATATAAGCTGGGGAAGGAAAGAGATACAAATCATGATCAAGAAGTCAAAGATGGATCAAGGGGGACAGGGTTGTTCTGTAACCCTGAAGGCTCAGGTAGATGACACAGTGTGCCCAGTAGAGGCTTTGTGGGCTTATGCCGTAGAGTGTGGGGGTAGGACAGGGAGAGTATTTGTGCATGGAGACAGAAAAAAGGTCACTAGTTATCAAGTCATGGCCATACTCAAAAAAGGCATGCATTTCTGGGGAGGATCCAGGCAATTACTCATCTCACTCCCTACAAATAGGTCTTGCTTCACAGTGGGCAGCAGCAGGTGAAACGGTGACTAATATGATGGAGAAGGGGCAGTGGCGGTCTGCCAGTTATAAGACGTACATTTGAACACTGCAGTATGGAAACTAACGTATCACCTGTGTTTTGTTTTGCAGATACAGAACCATATTGGGGGGGCATAAAGTTGGGATACGAAAAAGAAGCTAAGAACATATATAAGATATTTATTTTGCTTAAATCCTATAGGAAGAGCGGGATCACGGAAGTATGGATCTGTGGTCACTCCTACATTTATTAGGCAGAAAAGAGAGCTGAGAAAAAGGCTGGGGGAAAACAGCTGTGCCAGGATGTGAGAAATGTAGGTTGGTTTGGCATGGCATCCGTGGATGAGATGGGCACAACTCCTTCTTACCCTGAAAGAGATGAAAGAGCAGTGACCCATTCCAGACCTAATTATTGTACATCTAGGGGTAATGACATTGGTGGAAAGCCATGGGTGGACACATACATGCCGGTGAAAATGGACTTAGAGACAATACAGCAGTGGTGGCCAGGGGCATAAGCGGATGGATGTATTGCTGCTGGAAAAATCATCGCGGACAATATGTGGTGGACTACTGGTCACAAGGATTGAAAGGCGCCAGTCAGTATGCTGAATGTTAATGTGGTCGCAACCAACAAAGGGCGAAATGAAATCATCGAAATACGGACAAATAGTCGCACCACACACGGAAGTCAATCATTTACAAACAGATGCTGTCATTTAAAATTTGATTATACTACGTTGCCATGGTGCATGCTGCACCTAGAACTGCAAGCGGCTAGCACCTTATGTTGTTGCCCTCCTTACTCAACTTTTCAGCATACTCCCCAAGCTAAGTCATGGTGCTCACTTTGTCTAGCGATCTGCACCTAGAACTGCAGGCGGCTAGCGAGCAGGTGATGCCAGCATGGGAGTTCATGCACTGAGAACTGGTGGGAGTCTGCAGCAGCCTGGCTGGCTGTTCATTGCTAACTGCCTTCACATTACAGGGTCACAGAGCAGGCCTGCCCCAGCAGCTTCAGCACAGGCTTCAACAAATTTGGACAGGAAGTGCAAACAGGAGGCATGTCTGTACTGAGTCTGGAGGAGTGAGAGTTAGATTTGCACCTATTCCCACAGGTGCAAAAACAGATTGAAATTCACTGGGAGGTGGTTAGGTAAAGAAAGGTGGCAGTCCCTATCACAAAATCCAACTTGGTTACACACAAGTTTGAGCTTGTGGGTGCAGGTAGGAACATACATTTGCAACATTCCATAATAACCCATTATCAGACTGCGGTGTTATTGGTGTTTGTTATTATGGGACAATTAAGAATATATGTGCTGAAATGTTTGTGACCACAAATCGCAACAGCATGTCTTTTTGACATAGAGACCGCTCTGATTTAACCGTGCTATTTGTACCATGGCTCTTGTCCGTGGTGCCACCAGGGGTATGCCTTGCCTGGTCAGATATGATCCCACATGGTATGGAGACATGAACACAGCATAGAGAGGGTAGATGGGGCCAGGATAAAAGATGAATAGAAGAATAGGAACACTGATAAGGAAAATGGGGGGCACATAATACCGTGAAAAAGAGTGGGTAGGGGATTTCTACTGGTCAGATGGCATGCAACTGTCAGATCTAGCCATAGATATATTTAATACAGAAATGATGGGTTTTATAGAAGCATGGAGGAGACATGCAGAAAACAGATTAAAAAAAAAGGAGGAAAAGGGAGGAGGTCCCCTAAGTGGTGGGAGAACAATACCCAAAATTGAGGGGAAAGCCAGTCATCCAATGCAAGCTGGAGACTGGCTAGTGGGGAAAAAGGTGGTGGTGGGGGGGGAGGAATAGGATGAAAAGAAGAAGAAGAAGCTGAAGGAGAAAATGCGGTCTCAGTTCTCACCGTTACCTAACAGGAAAAGAGAAGAAGAAGAAGGCACCCAGGTTTTCACCTGGTGGAGCGACAAGAGGAAGAAAGAGGGATGATTAGAGATTGATATATGGATGCAATAAAATACAATTGTGAAGGATACAATAATAAATGATGATGAGATGGAAAATGGAATTATGATTTATAATAAATTAATTGCCAATCTGAGCACAACAACATACAATGGTCTCTGTCTTTTTGTGAGGGAAAAGGGGGAAATCCAGGACAAGTGGATTTTAACATCTTAGGAACATCACCTGGATCCAAGCCTTGATTCCATCTGAGGACCTGACTACCTGAATACACTGGTACATGCTTTCATTATGTTTAGGCTGGATTACTGTAATGCCCTATACCTGGGGTTATCTGGAGGCAACCTCCACCAGCTGCAGCTGATGCAGAATGCGGTAGCAAGACTGTTGATGGGAGTGAAAAGGAGTGATCACATCACCCCAGTTCTCCATAAACTGCACTGGCTGCCAGTTAGGTGGAGGATTGTCTTCAATGTAAAGATCCCGACCTACAAGAGCCTGCACAAAGGAGGCCAGTCTATCTGCAAAGATTTTCTTGTCCCCACCACCCATCCCGGGTGCTCCATTCGCAAAGGGTGGCCTCCTTGGAGTTCTCAGGGCTAGGCTGTGGTATTCGGGAAACTGTGCATTTTAGGTGCCATGCCTGTGGAACTCATTGCCTACTCATCTTAGGAAGGCTCCCTTGGTGGAAGCCTTTAAAAAGGGTCTCAAGACTTATTTTTTCCAGAAGGTTTTTAATTGTTAAATATATTAAAGGGAATAGATAGTGGCCAGCTCCGTAGTGCTGAGTGAAGGGTTTCACTCAGCATGCTGGAGACCCATGTTCAGGGAGTGATTCCATAAGCGTCCATTAGACGCTTCCCTCATGGGGGGGGGTTCAGCCTGGGGAACTGCTGGTGGATTGGCGGCATGCTCATGGGGATGTGCTGCCTCAGCACACCCCTGAATACCCACGCTCTAGGACACCCAGCTCAGCAGGGCGAGAACTGCAGTAGGCAGGGCACAGAACAACGGAAATGCCCCTGACCAATTGGATAACAAGCACCCTGTCCCCTGCCACCCGAAGCCCCGGAATCAGCCCAGATCCATTCCCATGGTGCCTGAGATTCACAGTCGGGCCATAGAGGCTAATTCCTCCCAGAGGAAATGGACCCTTCCAGAACAGGGATATGCCGGGCTACTCAGGTAGGCCACAAATGGGGAGCTGGTAGAAGGTGGCAGGAGGTTGGAGGGTGGTGGGTTGGCCCTGGTGCTCTGAAGGAGTGGTTGGTTGGTCGGGGGGGTTGGAGGTGCCAAAAAAAAGGAATAGATAGATAATTTTAAATTATTACTCCCAGTTAATGTATTGTTATAGGATGGTTATTTTAACATATATCTTTGTATTCCAAATGTACAGTGCTCTAAGTCTTTGGAAAGGGGCACTTTATATATAAAGTGTCTATCTATCTATCTATCTATCTATCTATCTATCTATCTATCTATCTATCTATCTATCTATCTTTCTATCTATCTAGATAGCAGAGCAGTTTATATTCCTTCAGAACACCAATGACCAGTGTGGCAGATTTGGTAACCATGTCAGTAATAACAGTACAGTTTGTGTCCATGGTAGTAACTTTGGTTTCAACAGAGGTTAATCTGGTATTAAAAGTCTACTTTACTATTGAGCTTCTGCACCACCTCAAGAATGATGCAAACTGTGGCCTCCAGATCACTGGATTACGTGTCCAATGCCACCCTGCCCATGGCTTCTGATGCAGAAGGTGTAGAGCCTTTATCCTTCCTCTGATTTTTCTGAGAATTGTGCTTGGTTCTCCCCATCATGGAAGTCTCCAAGAAGTGCAGCTGCAATATCCAGTCACTACTACAGTCCAAGGTAAGAAAAAAGTTTCAGTAAGTCTAAATAATGTGAGTTTTTATGAGCTATCTGAAGTACAAGCCATAAGCCGCCGAAAGAGCATCCACTGTTGTTGGCTGCTGGCCATGCCCCACATCCACCAACTGCTTACTAATTAATTGATTTGTTTAACCAAGAAAAGCTCCACTGAGCAATGCTCATCTGCAAGGATGTCTTGGTCAGGTCAGTAACAGTATAAGAGAATCAACACTGTTACATAAGAAACAATACGTAGTTTAACACGGAACTTACAAACAACAGATAACACAAGAATTTGATCTGTAGCAGCAGACATTGGTAATAAAAAGCATAATATATTAAAATAACAAGATATTACAAACAAGTCAGAAAACAAAATAGAAGTCAATGTACAATTAGGACTAAGGATAATCTAGTGATAAATACATTTATCAGTGCAGAGAGTTTCTAGCAGTAGTTCAATAAAATGAGAGTGATTGGCATTGGCAATCCCTTAAAATGGATTGGTGATGATTACCTAGGCAACAGGACACAGACTATTACATTTCAAGGTGCATATTTCACACCGAGGGACATCAGCTGTGGAGTGTCTCAGGGTGGTTCATTCCTGGGACCTGTACTTTTCTCTTAATTTGTTTTTTTTTTTTTTTTTTACTTTTTCTCTTTATCCCTCCTATCTGCTCTTGGTGCCCACTCCTTCCATCCACTCATTTCCTCCATTCCACCTTCCATGGGATCTGCCCCTAGAGTGCCTCTTCTCCCCTTTCTGCACAGTGGGGTCTGTCCCTTCTTGGTGGTCTGGATGGAACCAGAGTGGCTTTCATCCAAGGCTGCCGAGAGGTGTTTTCCGTTTTTTCCCCTTACATAGATACATAGACAGTGTCGGCAGATAAGGGCCTATGGCCCACCCAGTCTGCCCATTTGAGCTTGTAAGTTCAGTTTGTTTTCCTAGAAGTCTATTTCCCCTTACCCCTGACCTCTAGAATTCCTTTATGTCTATCCCATGCATTCTTAAATCCCATGATTGTTTCAGCCCCCACCACTTCCTCTGGCAGGGTGTTCCACTTATCCACCACCAGTTCTGTGAAGAAATTCTTTCTCATGTTTCCTCTGAATCGTCCTCCTCCAACTTCATCCCATGCCTCTAGTCCTGAAACATCTTTTTCGCTTAAAAATAGTGTTTTCCTGCACCCTGTTCCTCCCTGTAAGATACTTGTATGTCTCTATCATATCCCTCTCTCCTCCTCTCTCTCCAGGGAGTACATGTTCAGTTCCTTCAACCTGTCTTCATAGGACTTGTGATGCAATCCATGCACCATCTTTGTTGCCCTCCTCTGAACCTTCTCTACCCTGTCTATGTCCTTACGAGGTATGGTCTCCAGAACTGTACACTGTACTCCAGGTGGGGCCTCACTAGTGTCTTGTATAGCTGGAATTATGACCTCCTTTCCTGCTGGTGATGCCCCTGCCTATACATCCCAGCATCCTATTTGCTTTACCTGATGCCTTGTCACACTGTTTCCCTACCTTGAGGTCATCAGAGATGACAACCCCAAGATCCTTTCCTGCTTGGTGCATGCTATATCCTCACCCCCAACTGATATATTGTGCCAGGTTTTTGTGCCCCATATGCATTATCTTGCACTTCTTTGCATTGAATTTCAACTGCCAAACCCTTGACCATTCTTTAAGTTTCTGCAGGTCCTTCTCATTCTGTCTACACCTCTGGTGTGTCTACTCTGTTACAGAGCTTTGTGTCATCAGCGAACAGTGAAATTCTGCCTTCTAGATCCCAAGTAATGTCACTGATGAAGATGTTGAATAGGACCGTCCCAGCACTGATCCTGTGGTACCCCACTGGTCACTCTTCCTCTGTAGAGTGACAGCCATTTACCACCACCCTCTGTGTCCTGCCACCCAGCCAGTTACCTACCCACCACACTACTGTCCTGCCCACACCCATATTCCCCAGTTTGTGTAATAGTCTTCTGTGGCACAGTGTCAAAGGCCTTGCTGAAGTCCAGATAGGCCATGTCCACTGCCCTCCCTGATCCACCTCCCTAGTCACCCAGTCAAAAATTCAATGAGGTTGGTCTGACATGACCTCCCCTGGTGAAACCATGCTGCCTTGGGTCCTGTAGTCCATTGACAACCAGATGTTCCACCAATCTCTCCTTCAGTAGTGCTTCCATGATCTTTCCCACTACCAGGTGAGGCTGACTGGTCTGTAGTTCCCTGCTTCCTCTTTGTTCCCACTTTTGTATAAGGGGACTACATCTGCTGTCCTCCAGTCTTTGGGTACCTTCCCCTGTTTCCAGTGATTGGCTAAACAGGATAGTCAGAGGTTCAGCCACCACCTCTCTTAGTTCTTTAAGGACCCTGGGGTTACCCATCTGGCCCATTGCTTTATCAACTCTTATTACTTTCCAGTTCCTTCAGGACCTTTCTCGTGTAAAGGACTTGTGTCCATTTCTGCACCATTCTCACCCCTTGTAATCTCCTTCAGACCCATATACTCCCTCTTCCTTAGTAAAGACT
Source organism: Neoceratodus forsteri (assembly GCA_016271365.2). Classification (NCBI taxonomy): domain Eukaryota; kingdom Metazoa; phylum Chordata; order Ceratodontiformes; family Ceratodontidae; genus Neoceratodus; species Neoceratodus forsteri. The sequence continues at coordinate 1,157,322,269 of CM028130.1, read as the reverse complement.
GAGCAGAAATACCTGTTCAATATGTCAGCTTTACTGTTGTCATCCTCCACGCTCCCATCCTCCCCTTCAGTCTCACTATCCCTCCCTTTGTCTTTCTTTTTCATTATGTACCTGTAAAAGGTTTGTCCCTTTACCCACTGATTTTGCAATGTGTTCTTCTGTCTGAGCTTTGGCTTCCTTCATGACTTCCCTGCCTCCCTTTGTTTTTCCTGGTACTTCTCCCTATCCCTTCTGCCTGTGTCTTTGTATTGCATGAATGCAATCTTTTGGCTTTCACTTTTGCTACCTCTTTGGGAAAACCATAATGGTCTTCTTCCTTTCCTCTTGCTAACCTGCTTAATGCATAATTCTGTTGTTCTTATAATCCCCATTTTAAATACTGCCCACTGTTCCTCAACCCCTGATTCCTGTCCCATTCCCCTTAATGCCTCTTTCAAGTATCTCCCCATTTTCCCAAAGTCTGCCCCCCTAAAATCCCGGATACGTGTTTTTGTGTGGTTTGGTTCTGCTCTTTCTGTGATTTCAAACCACAATGACTGGTGGTCACTGTTACCCAGGTGCTCCCCCACTGTTACCCCCATCACACTGTCCCTGTTTGTGAGCACAAGGTCCAGTATTGCCTTCTGCCGAGTTGGTTCCATGACCAGTTGCTTGAGGAAGGCACCCTGAAGGGAGTCCAGGATAAATCTGCTCCTAGTTGATGCTGCTGCTGGGATGCTCCAGTCCACGTCTGGAATATTGAAGTCTCCAACCAGTACTACCTCACCCTTGTCTGCCATCCTTTGGATGGCTAGCATCAGCTCCCTATCTGTTTCTTCCTCCTGGGCCGGAGCAGCCAGAGATCCCCTACCCTCTGAGACATCCGGCACTTGGGACTGTCACGTCCCAAGTGGTGGCGATGCTGACCTGCGCTGTGCCCACCGCGTGCGCCCGTCGACATCCCCTCCACTGCTCCGGGCGAGTGGGAGCCACCTCATCCTTCCTTTGCCAGGCAGCTTCCACTGCTATGGAAGGGATGGTAACGAGGTGCGTTTCATCTCCCACTCCTGAGGAGGAGAGCATCCATTGGGACGCCGATCCTCCTCTCCCCAGCCGGACCTCGCCCGAGTCCATTCCCAACCCGGTCTCTAGCATAACGCAAGGTGGTGTCCAGCGCCTCAACCCTCACCACCATCGGGCCAGCTTTTCTCTTCATTTGTAAATGACTTTTGATTTGCATGTGTGCACTCAGTGGCTTTCCTTTAGATGGATGGTCTTGTGATTTTTTACAAATTGAAGCGCACTGGGGAAATAAACAGCAACATGGACACTAGTTTCAAGGCAGTTCAACTCTGGTTTCCAAATACTGTAATAAGATTTTGTTCAATGCAAACAATATAAAAGCAACGTTGTTTGGCACAAAACATAGGTAAGCAGGCACACAAATAATGTCAGTTAGACTATGTCTGATAAAACTATCCTGGGACAGGTCGGAAGTTGTGAACACTCAGATGTTTACCTAAAGTCCTCCCTTTCTTTATGCATCAAAAATTAAAAATACATTATAGGCTTCAAAGATGCCAAACACCAGAGGTCGGATGGTAATAGCACAACAGAGCCTTCTGCCTCTATTAGATTATGGATCTTTTGTTTGTGATTTAGCCCAAGCCACTGCTCTTAAAAAGACAAAGTGCAGGATTCACAAAACACTCTGAAGGAGAAAAAAATGCGCAAACCCCCAAAATTTGCACAGCTGTGGGAAAAAGAGGGTAATTACACTGTGTCATATGCACAAAAAGCCAACAGCTGCATAAAAAAACACATTGTGGGCTGCATAAAATGTGCAGCTGCAGAAAATTCCTGCCAAAAAATAGCATTGAAAAGTATGGCATATCCCCTGAAAGGCTATTCTCAGCCACTGTTTTTCCTCAGTTGCAGAAAAAAATGTTGTCCTCATGCTGCACCAGGGAGAGTGAAGTGTAACTCACCCTGAGCAAAGGCAGTGTACTAACACTTGGGAAACATTCATAGTTGGGGTTCGGGCACTAAACTGCAGTGAACCTGTGGCTGTATCAGTTGCTAGACCAAAACTAGCACACATTTTCATCAAACGCAAGACGAACAAAGCAGAACCACATGACCCTGTGCAGCCCATGAAGGATCCCCACAGGCAGTAGAGCAGGGGCATGTTTTTATTTTTACAGGGGGCAAAGTAACAAAAAGTCCTGATTTTCGCGTATCACGACAGTGAAGAGGGCAGGTGGCTTGCATAATGCAAACAAATCAACCAGCATCAAATAATGCCCAAAAATCATTTGAGACTACAGCTGAATAACTCCTGGGAGGGACCAGCCCAGGCCAAGTCAGAGCACTTCCCCATCCCACCAGTTTTACTGCAGCCTGTTCTCGGCCCAACTCCTCCTGAGACCAGAGCTGAAAAACTGACAGAGATCTGTTTTGTATTCAGTTCTTCATTCTTCTGCCTCAGGAGTGAGGACTTACTTGTAAAGTTGAAAATATGTAAGGATCTTAACTTCCTTCTCAAGAGGACAGGACCTCACCTCAGCTTCAATTCAAGTCAGTCTTGACCTAATTTTGCCCCCACCTGAACCTCCAGGTGGATACTCGCTCAGTCTCTCACCCCTTTGCTGCTTACATAACCTTCCAAGTCCAGCCTCTTATAGTGAATCCTGAACTTCTTGAAATGTCTGCTTGAGCTAGCCTCCCACCCTTGAGGAGTGCAAAAGCATGTTTCAAGGAAGTGCAGCAAATGACTGTGCCACCTCAGTATACCTATAAACATGGATGGTATGAGAAACATCGCAGCATGTACATCCTCACAGCATGAGCCCTTATTTACATAGATTACATAAAAAAGTGATTATACAATGACAAGAATGAATGCTGGCCTCTGATTGGTCAGTCTTGGGCTAAGAACCATGATGTTATCCCAGTACATCTGATTCATCACAGTAGTCTAGTTTCAGCCTCTCCGTGAGCCTCTTGATGATTGTTAGCATTAGTGTGGTTTTCTGTATCTTCTCTTAAAAATATTTTTCCACACCAAATAAAACATCTTTAAAATTTTTTTTTTTAATTCTGTATAACAACACGCCATTGTATAATAGCAATAATGCCCTCCAGGGTGTGTGTCATGGTAGGATAACGTCATGCCTTATGTATTGGATGTACTGGTGCCCAACCACCTGAGGTGTGACGTTATCCCAGCATGACACATGCCCTGTCGGGCATTATTTCTTACTTGCACCCAGTGTTAACACTTTTCTTTGTTATAACCAAGTTAATTCATTAGTCTCCCATCCCATCCCATATTATTCAATGTCACATGCCTGAATCTGGTTAGGTAAGGTAAGCGAAGAGGATAATGCTCTCCTCAAGGAAGCAAGCAAGCACTGCATACATAAGCATGGGACTTGCTGATATCCCTCAGGCGGTGCTCTTAACAAGCATGCTGATGTACCTGTGACAGTGCAACAGAACAACGTAAATCCCCTAATTGTTCAAGATGATCATGGGCATGGTATGGTCACACCACAACCCCCACCACTATCCTCCCCATGGGCTCCTAAGGAATATGCATCTCTGTCCATGCCCAGGGTTACACAATCCCATCCAAGCAAACACGGACTGCCCTGGCACAAAAGTGGTCGCATCACATAACCTAAGAGAACAGACGCCACAGGAAGTTTGCTGGAACAACGACTCCAGATACCTGTGCACAGCCTCGCAGGACCCACCCTGAAAGCTAAGTACTTGGTTGGTGGTTTTTATTAGCATCAACTATGACAGTGTGTGGTGGGCCGGTTGTGGTAGCCCAGGTTGCCGTGGATGCTTCCCCCCCCCCACCCACTACTTCAAAATCATCTCATCTGACAGTTTTGAAGGGCACAAATGAAACATGGTTGCTTCAGTTTGATGTGGTTTAATACAGTTTTTTTTGTCTGAGTTTGTGTCTCTACTCTTCTACACACAGACACAGACAGACACACACACCACCAAAAAATGAACTTTTTTTATACCATGTTTACATTCAGGATAGAGACAGGGTAAAGCAGGTCCAGGCAGTACAACACAGTAAATGAAACAATGCATTTTACAATGCCCAACAAACCACCAAAAGATCACAAAACAACGGACGTTCCCACTGCCCTGGGTGGGGGGAATGGCTAGGTCACAGGTCAGGGTGCTAAATAAGGAGGAGAGACCACAGAATATCTTGTCGAACCACACAGTAAGGTGAAACTACATAAACATGCACAATTTTACACTGTAGGATTTCATACTTTCCAACAGTTCTAATTTTGACACAGAAACTTATCTTTGGTGCTCAGAAGCCACTTGTACGAGGGAGGTAAGCATGGCATGGACCCAGCAGACTGGCATACATGTTCAAAAAATATTTCTGTGCCAGTATGCCCATCCACCCTCCTCCTCCATCACCAGTGGCCAGAACCATTTTTTTTCAGCATGTGTACCAGTCCGCCCTGGTCAGCATAGCAGCACAAAGCTGGCAGGGCAGCAGAAGGCACAGCAAGCAACAGTGAATTAAATGTCCATGCAAAAAGCTACAGCCCACTCTCCCACCTCAGACCTGCAAGGCCACTATCTCCACCCAGACTGGCCATCTCAGCTACTCTCTGCACCCTGATGGACTTGCACAGCCACTCTCCACACTCTGTGTCCACCGCACCAGCACAGCCACTCTCCCCACTGCACCAGCACAGTCACTCTCCCCACCCCACCCAACCAACACCATTTTCAGCTCCATTTATCTGGTATCCGCTCCAGGCATCCAGGTCTGTGCCTCCCCATCACAGGCACACAGAAATAAATAAAACCACATTTTATACTGCATTTTGTTTGTTTCTTTCTTTGTCTGGAAAGAGAGATGTTGAGCTACCTGTCAGCACAATTTGCCTGGTATACAATTACAACCCCGCCCCACCGACACAATGCCAGTGCCTCCACCCACCTACACAACAGTGCCCCCACCACACCCACACAATGTCTATATCCCCAACCCCACCCACACAAATGACCATTGTCTGCAACACCACACACACACACATGACCAGCAGTGTCCCCAACCCCCCACACACGACCAGCAGTGTCCTCAACCCCACACACACACACACACACACACACACACACACACACACACACACGATCAGCAGTGTCCCCAACCACACACACACACAAAACCAGCAGTGTCCGCAACCCCACACACACACACGACCAGTGTTCCAACCCCCCCAAAAAAATCATGTCCAGTCAGTAGTTGCTATAACAATAGCCAGGTAGTAGTATAATCATTTCTTTAGGGTCATGTTTTAGCGCAAGATTTGTTTTGCTACTCTTGTAAAACTGTATGGGGGACACAAAAGTTACCCCTTTGGTGTTTGCCAGGCAATGAAGACAGAGACAGAAGGCCAAGGAATCTGTCTGTTTCACCCTCCACAGTGGACGATCGAGAAATCAAAAAGTGAAAGATTACTTTTACAGCCAGGTAAAGGATGAGGGGAAATAATGTTTCAATATTTACTAATGTTCGTATGCTAGCTGCGGACACAGGTCAGTGAGATACATCCCTTGACAGGTAAAGGATGAGGTGGAAATTACGTTTTATCATTTACTTATGTTTATATGCTAACACCCAGTCAGCAAGCACAGAATGCCCCCCCTCCTAACCAACACAGACAGTCCACCAGAAACCCAGTCAGCAAACATGGACAGTCCCCCATTCCTCCATTATGGACAGTCCCCCCAGAAAAATGGCCAGCCAAGTCCACCAAACAATGGCTAGTGTCACCACCCCACCATCACAGCCAGTGTCCCCACATCACCATGGCCTGTGTCTCCACCCCACCAGACCCCAGAATAGAAAACAGACTGTCCCCCCAGCCCCACCAAACACTGACTGCCCTCCCAGTCCCAAACACTAACCACCCCAGCCCCAAACACTGATCGTCCCCCCAGCCCCACCAAATGCAGGCCATGCCCCAGCACCAAACACTGACCATCCTCTCAGTGAGTCAGCCCCAAAACACATAGACTGTCTCCCCGACCCCAACCCCACAAAACAGACCATCCCCCAGCCCCACCAAACACAGACCATCCAGTGAGTTTCCCCAACAAACTCCACCACACCAGTAGCACAGTAACTGAGTGTTTCCACCCCACCAACATGACCAGTATACACCATACCAAACAAATAGGCCCCTGACTCCACCCCACCAACATGGTCAGCCTCAACAGCCAGCAAATCCCTCCCACCCAAAGAAACACAAGCTGACAACAAACCTTTCACCCACCCCCAGACACATGGCCATGGCTAAGACAACCCCCAAAAAAAAAGTCTGGGATGTGAATGGTATTAATTTCCAACAACCAGCTTGCAGCACAGTTACTCACCAAATCAGTAAGGGTACAGACAGGGCAGCATGCAGCAGGGCACAGCAAGGCCAAGAAGGCAGGTCAGGTAGTCGAGTCTCTCCCTACAGTCCTGTACCTCTCCCAATTAATTCTCTGACGAGACAGTAACTCATTTTTTCTGACACCAGATGAATGTGTCGCATTATGGGTCTGCAATAGCCTTCTTCACTGTTCTGGGCCTGGCTGTTCACTGACTTGAATAATCCCTCTCGGTGGACTGTGGAACTGGTGGGCAACGGGTGTGGTGTGGGACTTGCCGACAACACGTTAAATCTTTTTCTGGCCTGCTGGACACAGGAGCTGGGTGTGCAGGCAAGCCTGGCCGTGCCTCAGACTCACTGTAATTGTACTACTCGCTCCTCTGCCTGGTCTGTCTGGTGGTAGAAGCCTTGTGGCCGCAGGCCTCCTAGGGTCTCGGAGGTGGGAGGCTCAGGTGGCAGCGATAGAGCCCAGAGCACAGCTGGCTGCACTGAGAAACAGAGAGTAGGTAGTCAGAGGATTCGGGTGAGATATATTTAAACTGGGCTGTTCAGGACAGGAGGAAGGTGCGAACACTAGACTGACTGAGACACTGGTGACACCTGACAGACAACCAATGACTGCTGCTCGACATCCTCGAATAGCTATCTCCTCTCAGCCCCACGCTTATATGGATGCTGCTGCTCCTTCATGGAAGGCACACAGACAACTAAATGGCACCACTAATGGAGTACTGCCACGCTGATGGCGCCAGCTTGCAGCACTCTCTGACTGGCTGTAACATGCAGGCTACTATGGTTGTAGGCTTGCAGCCAATTGGAAAAGGGGATAGTTTTAGTTTAAGAGACATGGCACCACGCCGCCACCCCCTCCCTCCCCTCAGAGGTGCAGGAGTCCGGCATAGCCCTGAGCCTATTCAATACACAATAAAAAAAAATGATAACTGGAGAACAGTGGCTGGCTTCTAAAAGTCCTGGTCTAATTCTCTCGGGGGTAGCTTTGCTCCAAGCTCCCCAGCAATCTACGCCTATGCAGTAGAGGCAGAGGTGGTAACAGCTTGCAGTGTGTGCTACAGATACAGGAGCAAGAAACAACCAACAGATACATTTTGTCACTGGGTTAAAGGTCCTGCTGTTACAGGTGGTGCTACCATGGTCCCAGTTGTGGGACTAGTTGCTTGCTTCACTGGGAGTGCTGTTTCTGCTGTAACATTTGCAAGAATGTCAAAGTCTCCTGTTCCACTTAACAAGGATCACCTGTTGTTGTTCTGTCTGCTGGGCCTTTTATATTATTTCTGTAGCTGTGGTAAACATGTTGCGGATTTTCAGCACTTCTGGAATTCTCAAGTAGCCTGTTTTGCAATTTTCCACACCTGCGGAAATTTGGACTGTGAAAATGCTGCACTTGCATTTCCGCAGTTTGGCAAGTCTTTTCCACACATGTGGATTTTTTTGCTCTTTTTGTGAATCTAGCCCAAAGTATGCACTATATTTTAAAAGCTAGATCTGCCTCAATGACAGTCCAATGAATCCACCACTGCCTCCTGTTTTCCAGGCTAAACTAGTTCCCCTAGAGGATAAATACATTTACAGTATTGACTACTTGGTACATATGATGTTGCAGTTTGGCTTACCAAGTTGTTGCACATCCCAACTTAACCCATTGAGGTGATTCTAGAACTTCTGTAAGATAGTAGCAATTTTGCCTAGTGGATAGCACTTCCTCAGAAAAATGCAAAGCATTGCAAGCTCAGATTAGGCTAAAACAAATACAGTTTGCTGGCTTAAGAGGGTAGTGGGTGCTACTTCACTGCATAGCTGGATCTGCTCTTACAGCCATTTAATGACACTCAATGTCGTAGATCTGGTAAAGCAAACTTACTTAAAACATTCTAAATTAAACCCTCCTTGGGGCTTAAAACATTTGGCACCCGAGACACTAGGACATTAAATACAGAAGAATACATGTGTTGGTGTTTCTACCCAGAATTTTGAACACACCTGAGGTGTGTGATGCTACCTAAACCCTGAGGGTGAAGCCCATGGGGTTTATAAAAGCATCCCACACTGAGGGCATGTGTAAAATTCTGGATACACACACCCACCCAAGTTTTATTTTATTTACTGATCATAATTTTTCATGGCATTGGTTTTAAAGATTTAAATAGCCTTATGTCACTTGTCATTTTGTGAATGGTGTTTCTGTTCTCTTGTTGTGTCGGAAAGTCTTCTCAGTTTACTAAATTTGTCAGGACAAAGGATGTTTCCATGTTTTTTTTTTTTTTGTCAGGATACCACTTTTATTGTGATTTTTTATTTCCATGCTGAAGCATTTATACCTGTGACTGATTTCTGTGTGAGGAAGTGGCTGCATTTGGAAGAGTTCAGTGAGCGTGCACTGAGGGAGCCAGTAGTGAGACTGTGAGTTATTACAACCACCTGTTTATAATGCAGAATAAAATAGAGAATAATATATGGAGTGGTGTGTGTAATGAGATTTACACACCCAAGTTGTGGGATGCTACATACGCCCGAGTGAAGCCCGAAGGGTTTATGAAATGCATCCCACAATGAGGGTGTGTGTAAAATCAAGTTTTACATACCACCCCATAATTTATTTTTTATAATTGCTAGCGTGCACTTTTTTGGCTCAGCAATTGTAAAAAGTCAGGAAATAGACTGGCGTTCAGGCAGTCACGGACTAGTCAGGATTCTGTGCTGTCCTGGTCAATGGTCTGCCAACTTACAGTAAGCCACTTATTTGCCAAGTCACAGATATCTACTTATGTGGAACAAGTATGGTGTTTTTCTTTTATTTTTTAAAACTTACTGGTGAATAGCAACAGTGGAGCTGTGGAGTGCTTCTGGTAGGAAGAGGTGGGCAGATCCGGTGGCTTTTGTATGCTGGCAGGGAAAACGAAACAAGACATATGTTTAAATATTTATGTGTTTGTTTTTTCTTGCCAGTGACTACAGAAAGAGACTTTTTTTATTAAAAAAAATTCAAGGGCAACTGTGACAGGGCAAGATTCCAACCCTTGTGCGCTGAAGGAAGATGGCATGACTGGTACATGCACAATCCAAGGGAAATCTGGTTATAATTTGCCGTTATAACCAGCTGGTTATCACAGCAAATTATAATTAGGTTTTCCTATGGGAAAAAGTGCTACCCAGTAATTATACTACAGTTACCCATGAATAAAATGATGATCAGTAATTGAACTCCATTCCTATTCAGATTAGGCCAATAAACTCTCAAACCAAAACAAAACTCAAGGAACAACTGCTAATAAATTTAAGGTGTGACTGTATAAACAAATTATACAGTACATCATAGCTCATTAGTTTACATGAATGTTTTCAATATTATTTATAATTATGCCAAATAGGCATCTCTTGTATTTGTTTTCATTTTTTCTCTGAAAGAACTCTACTATGTATTGTGTCTGGGTCACATCTGTATAGTTATATTAGAGTGGTACAGTAGCACCACTATACTGTACTTATGGTTCAACTGTCACTTCTATGTTAACTCCAACATTTTGTACTTTAATAACTTTGCTACCATTTGACTGATTTGCCTGACATTCTGCATGCACCATGGGAGACTAAAGATCTCTAAATGTTGCAATTTATTTTCCAGTCAGATATGCAGTGTGGAGATGTGGAGTGTCAAATCATGTTAAAATTACCATTTTTGTGAATTATTTTTCACACTGTTTCTCAGAAATGGTTTGGGGTTTGATCTGAACTTTTAGGGTATACCAGGCTTGGTTCGTAGATGTGCTATTTGAGGATTTGGTGAAAAATATCAACCCATCCAAAGTTATAAAGTTTCCATTATTTCCTATGGGAAAAGTTAGATGTCCCATGTGAAAGACTATTTCTTGATCGCAAATGTGTCATCCTCTTTGCAAATGGGGACTGCTCTTCATGTTGCCTCCATCTTGTTTTCTGTTAACAAGGCAAACAAACTTAAATATTTTAAAAATATTGCCAACCGTAAAAACCAACAGTTGTGTTTACCTCTTTGGGGCCCTAAGAATCGGATTCGGGGTTACTTTTCACAAAATGTGCAGAAATATATTTATTTCATCTTAGGAATTCTTCTGCTGCAAATTGCTAGCAGTCTCTTTCGTGAAAGAAGGATCAGGTGCTGCAAATTGTGAATGAGGATTCTCTATCGCAAAGAAGAATTATTTTTCTGCAATTTGTTGCAAAAGTTTTTTTTTTCTAGTGCTGCCCTTACATCCCCTGGTAGTAACAGGAAAGGTCCATGATATTTTGACTCTCATAGCCCCATCAGTTTCCCTTAGCTACCAGTTTTGTTTACATAAATCCTCCTGCTCCCTTCCTCTGTGTGCTGTCCACCCCCACTCTCCATTCCCCCATCTTGGCAGCTGGCTGTCAATTAAAATCTGCCGTTCCCTCCCTCTGTGTACTGTCTGCGCCTGCCCTCTGTTCCCTTTCCTGTCAGCCAGCTGTCTGTTAAATGCTCCTGCTCCCTCCCACAGTGTGCTGTCCACACCTACCCTCTGTTTCCCATCTGGCATCTACTGAAACCCTCCCAGTCTCACACACTACGTGCATCCACCCCCACCCTCCACTTCCCTCCCTGCATCCAGCATCTAACGAAACCCTCTCGCCTCCCTCCTCTGTTGCTGTCCACCCCTCCATTCCATTCCTGATCCCAGTCCAGTCTCAGTAAGCATACCTGTGTTGTAGAAATAAATTAGTTCTGCAGAATATAACTAGTATAAAGAAAAAAACATAATTTCATTGCCATCCACTCTCATACCCCTATTGTCCAGTGACACCACTTCAATGCATTCAGTCCTTGTAAAACAGAAAACTTTCCCTTGATTTTTTTTTTATATTTTTGCCTGTAAAAACAAAATCTGGTCAGATCCACCACAGCTGCATAATGACGTTAGTGAAGTTGTGTGGAATTGTTAAGGAGGTATGGAGAAACTACTCAATGATATGCAAGTAGTAAGATTTGTTTTAGTTTCTGTCCTAAGGAAGGCATACACATTATTAGGAAAATATATGGAGGTGTACATTTTAATGGAAGGAACAGGAAGCAATATAGATTTACAAAAGAACCCCAGAGCAAATGCCACTGAGGTGTGTGTTATCCCAGATGATATTGGCCAGATAGCCAAATTAAAAAAACACACACACACACAATTGCACATATCTCAATACGAAGCATCATGGAAACATTTGCAAATCCCCATGATGGTACAGGAAGGTGGCAGAATTTTATTATAAGGACAAGTAAATGTTTTAATACATTTACAGACAATTACATAAACTTAATTTCCTTCACAGAATAATTTAAATTTAGTAACAGTGGTAGTACAAAGAATTACTCAGACAACTTGAAAACTATAACTACTTTATATTGTATATTGACACCCCATAAGGGCCTCCTTCAAATTGAGATGCAAATGTCACCCATTTATCAGTTTTCTAACAGGAATATTTTACTATCCTAAATACATTTCTTGCTTCAGTAACTGCACAGCACATCTATTGCATGACCTACTTACTGACATTTTACATCTGCAGCTATGCAATGTACTGCTGCCTACTACACCAACATCATGAGCCATAAAACAGATGACTGTCATAACTAGGGAGGTATAGCACAGTAGTTTAAGGCTCTGAGCTTCAAATCTGAGATCTGGATTGAATTCCACAGCCCCACTTGCATACTGGGTGACCCTGAGCAAGTCACTTAACTTCATGTGCTCCCAGGTTGCCTCTGTAAACAAGCTTTCAGCTTAGTGTGCCACTTCTGGTTAAACAATTAAAAGAAAAAATATATATATTAGGTTTCTTACTTTATTTTGCTACTACAATCTTTGACTAATACATCCATCTTTTAAATGTACTTTTTATAGCTTATGACCTAGGCAGAACTACACTTAAAATCTACAAATAAATAAATCATCAGAATAGCATTTCATATTTCAGTACCATCACCTTCCTTTTCAGGTGCCTATGGCACTATATGTATGTATACATATATATATATATGTATGTATATATATATATATATATATATATATATATATATATATAATATATATACTTTCAAAGCACTAAACCTATTCAAATGCACAAAACACAAGACTTTATTCTCTTCACACATTACTGTGAAACTTCAGGCCCCAGAATAGCCGAGAAATAATTGTTAGACTTCAACCTTGCATGCCACTGTCATGCCCACTTCTCATGCAAACAATAAATAATTAGGCAAACCCCTTTAGTTTCTGTGATATGCACTCTTACATCAGAGAGACATAAATCTTACAGAACTGCTTAAAAAGCAAGTTTATCAAGACTGGATTTCTGAATTAAAACCTGTCATTTACAGTACCTACGTAAATAATAGTTTACTGGCTACAAATGATGCTACAGATATGACAATAACAACATTTCTGTTTTACATGGAAAACATCCATATAATGAACTTGTCATACAGGATTTGTGACCTTCTGTCTGCATGTATCTGACAAAGGAAAAGGCACCTGCTTGATCCTTTTTTCTACTTTATTTTTATGCCCAACTTGCCCATACTGTTGGAGCCAAATATTGGCATTCTTAGAGTAAAAAAAAAATAATGATGTCTGTGTTTGTGTGTGTGGGGGGGGGATGCCTAGATGCAGTTTCAGGCACTCCTTAATTACTTCTCCAGGCATCTCTGATTGTCAGTTGTTGCAACATGATAGATCCACCTTATGCCCCTCCCACATGGACCAAAAAAAAAGGTGGGGGTGAATCTTTAGGAGCTTCTCGGGTGGAGGTGGGGGTGGATCTTACTCCCCCCAAATATCTAATGCTGCCTCCCACTAATCAGGTTCCAGTTCTTGTACCTCCCATTTAAGAAAGACAATAGTGCCCTGCAAACATTGACTAACATGAAAGCATATTTATTTGTAAGGAAAACATTTCTTTGAGGAAGGTAAGGCAGAGGAGACTATTTACACCTTCAGTCAGTTCCATGGACAGAAAACATGACATTATCCCTTTTGTACATGCAAAACATCTACAGGCTCTGGCCACTGCAGCTGTAAAACTGCCCCATCACTGATCAGTCTCCACACCCACCACCTCACTCCTCCAGTACACTCCACATACCCTCACTCACTTGATCAGGTCCCAGGTTCAAGTCCCACTCTGATCGAAGACACTTGCTTCTGAAAATGTTGACTGCAATATGAGAAACTAAGGTAAATGTGGTTCTATATATTTCATTTGGGGTTTGAACTTTATGCAAAACTTAGCCATTTTTGAGATTTTTACCTAAATTTTAAACATGGTTTTGGGACCCACCTCAGGAACATTATGACTGCCATTACACAAGTCTCACCCAAAAGGTGATTTCACAGTCAGTTAGTGAAATCACCTGTTCTGCAGTATTTGTGTAATGACAGACATATTGTTCATAAGGTGGGGTCATAAGACAGCTATGTTGAAAATGTGTGGAATTTAGTCTGCTAAATCTTTTTTTTTTTTCATTTATATTATTCCAGGTACCAGAATGAGAAGTGACTTTGATCTGTGAGATATTTTTGACTATGGTACCAGTTGAGGGGGAGTGGTGATATGTGTGTGGGTTAGTATGATTATGGGGTGGTGGGTACATGTTTGGAGTTTTGGTTGGCGTGCCAATGGATATGTGCTGTTGTGTGTAATATATGCATGTGTCTTTTTTTATTATTATTATTTCCATTTTATGGAATAAAGAAATAAATAGCAGTAAATGTAGAGCATTTTTTATTTATAGATTTCAAAGTGAGTTTGGAGGAAACTGGATTCCACTGAAGAAAAACAGGAAAAAGGGTGAATTTTGCCAAATGAGGAAACCTGAATGAAAAAAATCGGTTGATAAATTATATAAATTGTGGCAGGGAAACGTACATGTTCCAGACAGCAAAAATAATGCAATTGTCTGGACTCTTCTATCGCACTAATCATTATTTAGTTTGATAATATTTGTTTAAAATGACTCGATGTGCTTTAGTTGTTGTGATAGTTCATTTTCATTTTTCTCTTTTTTTTATTATTGGAAACTCCATTGCTTACACGGATGCTCGAGTCATTCCTGCAATCAGTTTTCCAATGGGTCCGCCACCCCATCATCCATTTCCAACAAATAATGTGCTTTTAAGAAATGATGCACATTGTCTATTTGTTTGACAACGCCCCCCAAACACACACATCAATCCTCACTTCATAGTATCACTCTCATTCAATAAACTGACAGAGTAGTCATTTCACAGACCTCATGTTGGCAGGTGATCACATGGCTTAATCTGATTATTATGCAACAAACTACAACATTTTATTTATAATGTGTGCTTATGTAAAACTATATGGACAAATGTTATTACATATACTCCTCCATCCCATCACCTCTCTTGTGACACAGACTCCTGCATCTTATCCTCTGTTGCTGAATCAAAAATTGAAAAATCAAAAATGCTAATTTGCCCCTGCCTCTGTAATTTGCTCACATGATTGGTCTGTTACCTATGATTGACTATTTACCCACTGCTCTTGTCATTTTTCCTTCAGAATTGGTTAAATACCACTGATTCAGTTATTTGCCATCACTTCTGGTAACTGCCCCTAGAACTGGTCAATTGCCCTGAAACTATATGCAAATTGGCAGCTGATTTATAGTACAATTTGGCAGAGTCTGGACAGGAGGCTGAGCACATGTTTAAATAACCAAACATTGCAGTTAATATATACTGTAGATAGCAAATCATTGCAGAGAACATGCAGGAATGCCAAAATTAATGAACCAATCTTATGATGCAGCAAACTTTAAAAAAGGCAAGCATGTTCTGAAAATTCTCCAGTAAACTAGAACTGAATGAACTAAAAGGATTTACATTTTCATGTTTTCAAGTGTGTGTGAGTGTATATGTGTGTGTATGTGTGCATGGCTAGGATGGGGTTCAGAACCTGTACTAATAAGAAATTCTTCTGACATTAAATTAAAAAAGGTACTACATCTAATTAAGGCAAACTTTTAATTGAAAAAGCAACAACATAACGAACACATCAGACAAGCAGAAAATAATGAATGACATTGCAACAATCCTAGTTCAGAGTTCACATATTTTAAACTATGGCAAACAGATCATTCTACACATCAGACTCTTAGACTAATCAGGAAACTACAAAGCCAGTGTCTCAGAACAGGCACAAATATTTATTTAAATGAGGAAATAACTACTACTAACTGAATAACAAAATACAGTGCCTATGCTAATAAATTCCTGGTAGCTGTCAGTTTCTGACAGCTTCACAAGCTCTTGTATGAGTGAGTTCATGGAATGATGAACGATCACATCACCATTTGGCTGCCTCACTCACTCTCCATAAGTCAAAGCAGGAAACATGAACAAACGGCTACGTAAACAGCCATATTTACTTTTCCAGTGACTGGCAAAATAAAAATATAAAAACATACTACCACTGTCAGGAAAAGGCAAACAGATATACTAATTAATAAATATTGATATCACACTAATCATACAGCTGAACTGTTTAAATTATTTCTTGTCCTCTTTAAGCAAGAAAAATGGATTGAAAGCTAATGGTAAAGTCCAAAAAGTCATGTAGATGTGCTGAGGAAGAAAAGCAGTGAAGTCAGTACAGTTTGAGAAACATTTATCAGTATGCAGTAAATTAGATGCTCAGTGGGTTGAGTCAGATAAAGATAGTTGATGCACCAGGAGTGCTGCCGCCACCATTACAGGGTGAGGCAGTAATGTAAACACAGCAGTAGGAAGACATTTTGTAAGACTGTTCCAAGTATAGTGAACTCAGCAATAGTGAACTTTTGTGTGTTTATTTACAGTCATGGCTTCGGGACCATCCCGCTACCCAGATCATACCCAGGCTATGATAGCTGAAGAGGTTACCAAACTTAAAGAAATTGAGCAATGTTTCTATGGTGGAAGTTTGCCTCCTCATCTTGCAATTCCCAGATACCCTGTGAGAGTATGCATAATGTGTTTCAAGGCTGGAAGGGACATATTCATAATTCCTCACTACTCAGGGTGTTTAGAGAAGCAAGGCCTGTCCAAGACACCTAAAATTCGTTTGGATCCCACTTGGACAAAAGTAGAAGATCCTGCTAGTAACAACACACAGCACCAGGTTGAACCTGCTGGGGGAGGCCCAGCAGAGTATGGCACAAAGGAAGAGGGTGTAGATTTACTGCCGGAGCAGATTCCTCGTGATGTCTCCATACCTGTGTTGTAGATGGATAGTGCAGAGGGAGAGTCAGTGGATCCATGGAGAGAGAGTCCCAGACCTAGCCTCATTGGAGAGAATGGGGTTTGAGAAACTTTAGAATGGGAGGTGTCTACCTCCGCACCCAGTGAAGAGTGGACTGTCTCAGGAGTAAGGATGACTGCTCACTCCTGGGCCCAAATCCAAAGTGAGGAAGAGGAGGAGTAAGAAATGTATTTCTCTGTTGAGGGTCCCAGTATGCAGTCTCAAGCTCTGCCTCAGAGGAACCAGAAGAAGAAGTTTGTGACTCCACAGCCCTGCACTCAGAAGGGGTCAGGGACAAGTTCTATGTAGCTTTGAGTATGCGACACTGGCAGAACCAGGGCTGGCTGCCCCAAAGCCAGGCCAGGGGTCATAGACAGATGAAGAGTAGTAAAGAGGAAAGACTGGTTCGTAGGAAGGCAAACAAAATCTACGGAATGTCCTTTCCTACCTTTCCTTGGAGAGTCTGGGAGGAGATTGAGAAAAACAGGAGAGCCTGGCTAGTGGAAGAGGCAACTAAAGAATTACATCCAGGTGCAACTCTTTATGTCAGAGACAAAGTTATCAGAGACAAACTCAAGTTTTGGAAGTTGGGCAGGACATTGTTTATAGACACTGTACGATTTGTGGACAATAAAGGGAACGGTGACGTTCCATAACCTAAATTATGAGCTCCCAGATGGGATCACAATTCTTGCACCTGACCCATTGTGGTACTACCCTCAGTGTTACCATCATCCTGTGAATATGCCCATGTCTACCCAGAGGGAAGCAGAGCAGTGGTATTAAGTGTCTGCCATCCAGCCATATAAACTTGGAAGCAAAAGGTGGGAGACCCTCCATCGGAAGTAACCGGTTTACCTCTCCGGGTTCAGTTTGGGCACTAGTTCAATTTTCAGTCAGTGCCTGATGGAAATAGTTACCCAGACTTGGGTTTTGGATTCTCTGTTCTTAGTTCACCTCAGTTTAGTGGATGCTGGAAGATTTTGAGTCTGGATGTGCTCTTTTGTGGTCCTGTGTACCACCTTCATTCCTTGTGATATATGAGAAAGTGTCCTTGTACTGGCCGAATATGCCTAGTCGATGAGAAATGTACCAGTAACTGGCCGTTTGTGCCAATCTCCATTTTCAGAACCAGAGTGTTCAGTGTTTTGTGTCTTTAACCTATGCTAAATGGGAATGTCAGGAATTTCTGTACTCTGGAGAATCTGTAATACCAGTATGTGTAGCCCTGTGGAGGTCCATCTTCACTTTGTGATTATTCCTACTCTGTTACGTGAATAAAAGCCACACTCTAGAATCTCAACCTGGTTTGGACAGTGATGTTATTGCTTTCATTGTGTCTGGATTTACTTGGGTGCCCCTGACCAGAAGTGCAAACCTAGCACAATTATGAGCAAATGTTTTCTCCCAGGGACCTGGGTTGCTGGCCATTGTAAATGATCCCACCAGGTGTGAGCCAGGTGTTGCCACATTTGGTTGTCTGTCTGTATAGCAGGCTTAGAAAAGAAATGTGTACTACTTGTTATGTGAACCCCATCCCTCTCTTTTGCCCCTAGATGCTATGTGGTGAGAGAAGCAGCCCTGGGTTACACATATACTTTTAGAGATATTTATATTTGTTTAGTATAACTCCTATTGCACTTCTAAAAAGCCTCATTTTTGCAAACCACTATGTCACTTAAGTGAAATACTACACCACCTTGTTTATCTCTTGTCATGCCTAATTTAACTGCAGATCCTGCCACTGACCAGATAAGGGGAAGAAGCAAGACAGAGAAGAAAACAATGCTCACACACAGAAAACACAAATTGCACATACCCCAATAATGTTTGACTCTAAGGCCAATGTCCTCTGGGATAAGTCATGCCCCAGTGCATTTGCTCTGGGGTTCTTTTTTTAGTTCTGTTCACACACAGAAGGAAGACCTGGTGCACAAACAAGGCTGTCTGTGAAACTTTTAGGCATCTATGCTGCAGCACTGATTTTTATTTTATTATGTCCTCTTTGGCAACTTCTATTATCAAAACACATTGAGAGTACAGTTTACTAAATCTTGACCTTGGGATAACTCTTGAATGACTCCCAAATAAGTTTTAAGCCATTCCCATTACAGGAGGTCAAGACCTGTGCAAAGGAAAGTGTAATTTTTTGTATATGTTTATATTTCCAAAGTAAAAGGGTAGAGAAACACAAAATGTATGCACAAGTAACCCTACTGATTACCTAAGACTGAGCAAAATCACATATTTATAAAGTATGTTGTTTCAAGTGTTTCTGTATTCTTTTGCCAGCTGCACAATTGCCCTTGTTTGATTGGTTCCTGCATTACCCTTCCACAGAAATAGGCTAATTGATTTCTAAATAGTACTGTTGTATTAAGGAAGCCAAAAAGAATAATGTAAAAACCAAAATGTTTCTTTAGAATAGGTATGTAAATAGTGTTCAATCAACTGTACTGATGTTCATGCCATGGTATTTTGTTCACAAAGGAAGAACGGGTTGACAGTGATGGAAGCTGCTGGCTCTGGAAGCAAAGAAAGGAACATTGGGTGAGGGGGAGGGGCAGGTTTTAGGGTCTGTTTCTGGGGGGAGGGGGGCATTTTCTATGTTTCTGTGACTGAAGAAGCTACCTGTGATTCTGCCTTACCATTGTGCTGCCACAGTGCTCCAACGTAGTTTCCAGTGATTCTGTATATGCAGCCCTTCCCATCCATGGGCCACTAAAAACATACCCACTTCCTGGCACACTACTTTTCCTTTCCGCAACTGTAGAAGTGATGGCCACCATGTGCAACATGGTGGTGCTGACTTAAACTGTGCATGCATGAATGACTATTGTGCATATGTAGTTATGCTAGCACTGCCATGTTGCACATGCCTGACTCCATGGAAAACTGTACACATACAAGTATCACATGTGCACAGTACAGTAATCGCTGCAGTATTACTTACAGCTGACTCTAGTGCAACGAGAGTACTGCATATTATTTTCAATGCTCTTTCTGCTCCTAAAAGCTGTCCATGGCCATATCAGCTCTGATCAGTGTTTGTTATGTATGTCACATATTATCAACATAAAATATAAGACTACATACTCTAGCCTTGTTTGCAAACTTGTTTTAATCTTGCCTTACATGTACCTGCCTGTGCCTTTTGCTGTGCTGTACTGCATTTGTCTATTATATGTATGTCTTTGTCTCCAATCTTGATGAGGTACTTTTGTAAATGAGCCTCTGGCTCAAAGGTTGTTAAACTGATGCTAAAATAAAATAAATAAATAAATAAATCTGCAGACCTGACAGTGACATTTGTTACTTTACTTTTTAGACAGTTTATTTATGTATCTGTTACCTGCAATGACCTGCATCCCATTGGAATGATACATACTGGGATTCATGTTGGGAATGAGAATGTGAAGTCCATGGTTAGGTCTAGTAAAGTAGTTCAGATTTTCCCAAATTATTAATTATTATGCTATCTAAATTTTCTTTAATTCTAGGTTAGTATTTACTTATAACTATATTAGTCCTTAGTGAATTCCATATCTTAACTATGTGTGGTGTAGAATAGTTTTGCCTTTTCATTGGCCATGCCCTTGTTCCTTTCAATTGAAGTGGATGTCCTCTGGTTTCAGCTTCTGTTTGTTTGAATTCTATGTGTAGGTCACTCATCAGATAATCATCATAAATAATCTAGCACATCTGCAACAGAGCTACCCTTGCTTATCTTGTCTCTAATGGCATTCAGTGGTAGTTACACAAAAGTTTGTTACCATGCACCACGTGTCATTGCATGGTAGTGGTATACATGTTATTCAATGGGTACCGCATTTGTGCAACACTTGGTATACCACACTACTGGAAAACATTTGCGAGATTACCATTAATTTGAGTTATGTTACTCTTTCTTGGTAGGACATGTTTTCTCGCTCATGATAATGTCTGTTGACCATCTCTGCACCTTCTCCAACAGATCAATTCTCTTCTCATGTATGATGCCAAAACTGCAAAGCTTAATCAACATAGGGCCTCCATACAACACATTGTACACTATATGATGACAAGATCACATCTATATCCCTTGATTTTATGTTATGTTTATGGCCCAAAAGGTGTGCTTGCTTTGGCACTAGCATTATTGCACTATTTTTATTGTCAAATGTATTGAGTATTATAACCCCTACATTTTTTTCAATTTCTGTGCCTTCTAATATTGTATTACATAGGGTGTATGTGTGTTTGATATGTTTGCTGCCCTATAACCTTGCATTTCTCAATGTTGAACATGTTTCCTATTTTCTTCCCCACATTTGTTATTGTATCTAAATCTCTTGTAATTGTGATGCTTGTTTCCACTGGTCTCCCCAACTTGGATTCATCTGCATATTTTACTGAGTGGCTCTGCAGTTCTTTGGTCATGTTATTATAAATATTTGAAATAATAATGATCCATGCACAGAGCCCTGTAGTACTCCACTAGTCACATTTCGGGTAATGCTGTATAGCAGTTTTGTGTTTTGTTGGATAATCTTGCTAATCTCCAGTTTATAAGGTTGGCATTGACATTTACTACTTGAAGTTTTCTATTATTGCCCAGTGTGGTACCAGATCAAATGCCTTACTGAAGTAAAAGTAAATTATATCATATGGTGTGAAGTTATTTAAGGATTTACTGATTTCTTCATATAGTATACGCATAGATTCGATGTACATGATCATCTTGCTATAAACCCCATGTTGGTTATAATCCTGCATTCTTATTTATCTTCTATTTTTGTTTTTATAATACTGTCTAGTATTGTCCTTGGCACAGATGTCAGAATTATAGGCCTTTAATTATTGAAATCATGTTTGTTCCCTTTTTGTAAACGTACTGCAGGAGCTGTATTTCAGTTTGTTGGTATACAGCCATCTCTTATTGATGCTTCGTAAATATTTTTCAGTGGTATAGCTAGTGACTCATTATTTATTTATTTATTTATTTAAGAGATTTACCAGGAAGGCATGCTGAGCAGAGTACCGCTCGATTCCAGATACACCCTGGGGTTAGGGAGTTACAATGGAACAGTGATACATCAGAACAACCATACATAATGTGTTTAGAACAACAGAGGGTACGTACATAATGTGTTTAGAACAAACAGAGGGTAAGCAGTTATAGTACAGTAGTGTAGGTACAATATTTATACATTTTGTACAAGGTACAGACCGAAAATGGAGAACCAGACTGGTGCTAACAGCTGGAAGGTTATAAAGTGTTCAGGTGCTGGGGGCTACAGGTGCAGATGGTAGAAGTGCGTTTTGAAAGGCATTTAGTTGGGGTGTACTTGCGGGTGTTTACATTGCCTGCCAGGAATTCCATAATTTGGGCAACCTAAAGCTGAAAGCAGCCTGGCCGACCGGTGGATCTGTGTGGAATGTGCAGGAGCCTAGTGTCGATGTTTTAGCACGAGGTAGCTGGGGTAAGGCAGTTAGGAGGATGACAGATAGGAAGGGAGGGACTGTGACCAGAACTTAGCGAGGTTCTAGTGCAGTGAAGCAATCTTCTGTGTGTAGAGAAGGGAGGTCCAAGGATTGGTAGAGGGCACAGTGGTGGGTGTTGGGAGGATGGTCCAGTGAGAATCAGCAGAAGGAGTTAAATAGGGGTTGAGCCTAGCTAGGGAAGTATGTGGGGGCACAGTAGACAATATCACCATAATCAATAATAGGGAGGATCATTTTTTGACTATTGCTTGCCTGGTTGGCAGGGGTACAATTTTGTTCTGTAGAGGGCTCCCAACATGGGATGCAGTTTTTTGTGTAGAGCATCAATGTGAGCTGAAAAGTCAAGATGTTGATCTAACCAGACACCGAGATAGCAATAAGAAGTGCAGGCCTCTAGTGGGGAGCTGTCCAGAGTGTAGAACACAGGTGGTGCAGTAAGCCGGGTTAGTTTGGGCTGGGAGCCGAAGGTGAGGGAGACTTTTTTTTTGAGTTTAGGAATAGTTGGTCTGAGATGAACCAATGTTGGATGGAGTCAAAATCCTTCTGTAGGCAGGCTGACACTACACTAGAGGATGGGCCAGAGGCAAACAACACCATATCGTCTGCGTACATGTGGATGGCCGTATGTGGGCAGGCTGTAGGCAGGTCGTTGAGAAAAATAGAGAACAACAGTGGGCTGAGAACAGACCCTTGGGGGACTCCACTGATGATGGGAGTGAGGTGGCTGTAGCTGAGCCAATGCGGATGGATTGGGACCTGTCTGCCAGGTATGAGTTGAACTAGTTATCTGCATTTTCCGACAGACCAGCTTGAGTGAGTTTTGCCAGCAACAGGGGTGGGAGGCGTGTGAAAAGTTTTCGCCAGGTCTATAAATATGGCAGCTGTTATTTCCCCTTTGTCCATACCGAGAGGATGGTATTTGTGAGATGGAGGAGGAGATGGTGGTGGAGTGATTTTTTCCTGTAGCCAGCCTGGTAGGGGTGAAGAATAATATGGTCTCAAGATAGTGGTGGAGCTGGGAGGGACAAGGTGCTCTTGAATTTTGGCTAGGATGGAGATCAGGGATATAGGGCGTAGTTGGATGGTGAGGAGAGGTCCCTGTTTTGGGAAGGGAATGACTGTGGCTTGTTTCCATAGGTTGGGGACTGCCCCGAGTTTAAATGACAGGTTGAAAAGCAAGGTTAGCGGGTGGGCTATGGCAGGTGCTGAGAGCAGGAGCATTTTGGAATCAAGGCCAGAAGGACATTTACCTTTGGCTGGGTTGAGAGACACTGCAGTATATTTAGCACCTGACCAGATGAGACTGGGCATAGAGAGAAGGAGGCCGTGGAGGGTACGGTAGGGGGAGAAGTGGGTGGGGGATGGGAAAGGGAGGAGAGAAGGGATGAGGCAGCGGAGGAGAAATAAGAATTAAACTCGGTGGCTACCAAGCTAGGATCCATGATGTATTTCCCTGCAGTGTTAAGTGAGGGGGTAGGGGGTTGTGCCGGAGGGGAAAGAAGGGATTTTATTGACTTCCAGAATTGAGTAGAGTGAGCGAAGTTGTTATTGAATGCAGTTTTAAAGTAATTTGATTTGGCCTGTCGAATGAGTCTTGTGCAGGCATTTCTTAGTGACCAGTAGTGTTGCTGAGCAGTTTGACCACCTGTGGCCTTGAAAGATTTCCAGGCACAGTCTCTGGCTCATAGATGTTGCATAAGGTTTGTTGTTACCCAAGGTAAATGGGATCCTCTTATTCGGGATCTCCTGAGTGGAGCATGGTGGTCCCAGATGGAAGTTAGTGGAGAAAGATTTCAGGGCATCGTCCATGGAGGTGGCCCTAGGAATGAAAGACCAGTCAATGTTGGTGAGATCGTTTAGGAGAGTTGGCAGATCAAGATCAGACTCATCATTAGTTTAAGCATTTTTGGTGGGATTTATTCAGAACCCGCTGATGATTCTGCTTTTAAGTTTTCAATTTTATCAATTGTGATTTTCAGACATGTCTATACTGACTGTGTATTGTTTTGTATTGATATTCTACTAGGGGTAGGCAAAAGTGGGGATTTCTACCCCTGCAGAACTTTTTTGAAAATCACAGAAATTTTGCGTAAGTTTCAGACTACTATCTGTGTGGTGGAAAGCTTCCATGAAAGTTATGGACAAAATTTCTCCCATTTACACAAACAAAAGGTCCTGGTGGCTAGTAGTCCCTCCTCCCACCTGCCCCACAAGTACAGCAAATATCCCTGGTGGCTAGTGGTCCCTCCCTCATCTGGATCACCTGCCTGACCTGAAAAAAAATACTCTCAGTGTTTTGCAATCCCTCTACCCATCCCATCACCTTCAACAATTGCAACTTGCCCTGGTGGCCAATGGTCCCTCCCCTCCATCTCACCCACCCAAAGGGAAAGTATCCAGTAAACCCCCATCCCTATCTCCATCTATAGTACTGTTTACAAAAAAAATTCCCTGGTGGTCTAGTGTTTTTTTAACCCCCTCTCCATCCCTGATACCAAGTCCCTGAATGAATATTTAATTCCCTGCTTCCTGGTGATCTGGTGCCCCCAACCCCAACCTAGCAGGTGTCCCACCACCCTACTCCCATCCCTATCTCGAACCCCAGCAGGTAAACTGGCACAGCCTCCCTTTCTCCATTAAGGCTGGCTCAACCACTAAATTGTCAATGAATGAGCACTTTCTTGTATAGGAATGTGCTCATTCATTGACAGCTCAGTGGGCAGGGTAGCTGTGGTGGAGAGAGGAAGACTGTGCCGATCTACTTGCTGGGGTTTGGGATGGTGGTGGGAGCAGGGTGGTGGGACACCTGCTGGGGTGGGGGGCACTAGACCACCAGGGAGCAGGTGATTAAATATAAAATCAGGGTCTGGAGACTAGAGATGGGGAGGGGCTGAGGGGGTTATAAAAACACAAGACCAGCAGGGATTTTTTTAACAGTGCTACAGATGGAGATAGGGATGGGAGGTTACTGGACACTTTCACTTTGGGTGAGTCAGGTGGAAAGGAAGGATCACTAGCCACCAGAGCAAGCCACAATTGTCAGGTCTGGTGGGTGATCCAGTAGGGGGAGGTACCGCTAGCCACCACAGATATTTGGTGTACTTGTGGAGTGGCTGGAGAGAGGGCCCACTAGCTACCAGGGCTTTTTTAGGGCAACTGGATTGGGTGGCGATTGCAGAAGAAATTTTCACAGAAGTTCGGAAATGGATTTCTGAACTTTCATGGAAGTGAAATCCAGACTTTTGCTTGAATTCCTCCCGTGGAATTTTTTTTTCACACATGGCTACATTCTGCCTGGGATTTTAGTTTTAAGGGCATAAATTGATATGAAATATCTATTGAATGTATTATTAATTTCCAAGGGTGCATTGATACTGTTGTTTTCTGTGATAATTGGGTGTACAGTTTTATCCAATTTTTTTAATGAGTTTAAAAATGATCAGTCCTTGAGAAAAACCAAAATGTTATACTCTTCTACAGTATATTAATGAAATGGTGCCCTATTCCAGTTCAGCTGATCTGGCCACAATAAATCATAACTTGAGCACTGACTTTTACATCTTCCAGCACTGGCTGAAGCAAAACAAGCTCATCTTAAACACCAAGAAGACCATCTTCGTGTTCTTTGGTTCAAAAGCTAGGAGCAGAACCTGCTCCACCCAGCTAACCATCAATTGCCAGGATAGCTCACCTTTAAACAGTGTTGTATCCTTTAAGTATCTAGGAGTCACCCTTGACCCCACCTCAGATCTTTCTGTACATCTGTAAACATCACCAAAGCGACATCTCAAAACTTGGGCTTGCAAACAAGATCAGCCATAACCTCAACACAGTTGCCAGGCTAGCAATTGCCCAGGAATTCTCCTACCGAACCGTGGGCTACTAGCATGCCATGAGACCAATAAAGGATTGATGAACAAATGGAACAGATGTTACAGTAATATCAGTCAATTTGCCCTATCAGTGCCCAGGAAAATGCCCACTGCTCACATTACTCCAGTCTTGGATGGCTCTCCCTCTCATCATTTCAGAGGTGCACCACTTGCTGCCTCATTTACAAAATCTCCAGTGCTACTGTACCTGTTACTTTGGCCAGCATGTTCAAACTGACTACTTCCACCTACCCTCTGAGATCAAATGACATGTACTTCGTGGCTGTACCCAAATACAGTACTTATCAAAAATGGGCAAAAGTGCCTTCTCAACATTTGCTCCTAAATTTTGGAACTTTCTCTCCCTCTAGAGCTAAGGTTCTCTCTGACACACATGGTCTTCAAGAAGGAACTCTGTAAGCTCCTTATGTGCAGTGATAAATGCTCATGTAGCTGATTATGCCTCCCTTATGAAACTTGCTCTAACCTCCTCCACATGACAAAGTGTTTCAAACTTGTAGTACTGCCATGCACTTTATGCAACTGTGTCCCCATGCTTTAGGCTATATTGTATCCTTCTAGGTTATCATTTGTGTCTTGGTATAACTCTGCAATCTGATTGCAGTACAGGTATCTTGTTTTGACCCTTGTAACTGTCTGTTCTGTTGTACCACAGTTAAATGTGCAGTTTCTGTAATGTATTACTATAGCTCTGCTGTAGTTTGGTTAAATGTTCTGTTTTGTAAAGTGATGTCATTTATTTCTGTATCAACATCATATGCTCTGCTCTGAAATATATTGTTACCATGTGTCTTCTGTCACTATATCTGTAACCCTTCCAGGTCATG
The DNA here is from genome assembly GCA_016271365.2 of Neoceratodus forsteri. Lineage (NCBI taxonomy): Eukaryota > Metazoa > Chordata > Ceratodontiformes > Ceratodontidae > Neoceratodus > Neoceratodus forsteri. Next base: position 1,157,295,347 of record CM028130.1, on the reverse strand, counting down.
CCTGAAAACAGGCAATTTTATTGTCTAGTGCACCTACCGTAAACAAAACTAAATAAAATCAAAAATATATCTAAAGAATACTTTACTGTTGTTTTTCTAACACCTTCATGCATGAATTAAATACAACTCAGTGGAAAGTGAGCCACAAAAGTGGAGAATACTACCATACTAAACTGCCAGCAGAATAGGCCTAATGGTCTTTCGTGTCTGCTTGTTTGGTCAGCCCCCACCCTGGGAGCTGACCTTGCTGCCCCCCTCTTCCTCTCTGGCTTCTCTCTTCCCAGTCCCGGATATTCTCGCTGCACTGGTTTTTGCTTCCAGAACCCTTCCCCTGTACCTGTCCCACCCACTCTTGACCCCCTCCACCATTTCTGCCTCCACCAGCCCCCTGGGCAGTGCATTCCATAGCTCCACCACCATCTCAGTGAAGTAGCAGCTCCTCCTTTCCCCTGAATCTCCCTCCAGCTTGCACCCATGTCCTCTAGTTGCCCCCTTCCTTCAGAGCAACCTGACTGCTCCTCCCTATTTACCCCCTTCAGATAGATAGATAGATTAAACTTTATTTTTATACAGGAAATTCTAATCATTAAGATTATACAAACCTGTTATCAAGATAGTCCTGTTTGTGATTCGCTAAGTTACATCTAAACATATAACATTACTTAAATAAATAAAAAAAATACACAATACACAGTATACAATATCCAATACTACATTGAAACACAAGTACAAAAAAAGAAAAATACAAAATTTCACAATGAAACGGCCCAACCAAACAAAATCATATACAATTACACTCCGTTTTATAAAGTTTCAAAATTTCATTTTTAATAGTCGTGTGGTCTTCTAAGGATCTTATTGGAGGGGGTAAAATATTCAATACTTTAGCTGCTTGACTTGAAATGGAATCATTACCGTATTTATTATAAATTTTTATGGGACAGACTCTATGTCTATGCATAGATCTTAATAACTCATGCCTGCCTTTACTAACTTTAGGAAAAATTGTTTGTGTAATGTAATGTTTGGACTAAGATATCTTATATTTATGTATCAATATTAACCAATGTTTTTGAGAAATCATTTCTAAAGACTTCCAATTCAATTTTATGAACATATTACAATGATGAGTTCGATATGAACACTGCAAAACATACCTGGATATTCTGTGTTGCACCCTATCCGATCTAATCAACTGATATTTGCTCGCTGTTCTATAAATTAAACCTCATACTCAGGGTTGGCATAATCAGCTGTTTGGCCACTTTTTCCTATCCTTAATTTGTAAACATTTAGTAGTTCATCTTAAAGCTCCTAATTTCTTGGTCACCTTTTTATATTGTTATTTATGTGGGTGTCAAAAGTCAACAAAGAATCAAAAGTCACCCCAAATAACAATAACTATCCACCTGTTCTATAAGTTTATTTGTGTGTAACAATAGAATCTGTGATTTTGGTTTCTTATTTGAAAATACATTAATTTGTTTTTAACATTCATGAAGAGCCTCGACCTGTGAGCCACTCCTACCCTGGAAAAATCTGTTTGAAGCTTTAGTTGAAGATCCAAACAGAATTTCCAGTGGTGACGATCGCAATATCATCAGCATACAGCCTTACGGCTGAATGCCTCACCACCTGGGGCAGGACATTATTAAACAAGATGAATAACAACGGCCCTAAAATGGACCCCTGGAACTCCTCTACTAACATTTCTAAGTGTGGACAATGTCTGTGAGACCTCTGCCCTCTGGGTATGTCTGTTAAATAAGATTTTATCAAATTTCTGGGCCCATCAACTATGCCTATATCTTTTAATTTATCCATAGAAGGGAGTGGCTCACCAGGTCAAAGGCCTGGACAAATCCACAAATACAACAGCAGTTTCCAACCCCAAATTTAAAGAAGTACAAACCAGATTTTTTAAACTCTAACAATGGCTTGGTGGTAGAGTGACCCTTTCTAAACCCTGATTGATGGGGTGTCAACAATCCATATTTGTCCAGGTGTTTGGAAATCTGCCTATTAACACATTTTTTCCAGGCACTTAGACAATATAGAGAGTAGAGCTATAGGCCGATAATTATTCAGTTCTGCAGTATCACCCCCTTTATGAATGGGGATGATCTTACTTTCTCTCCAAGATATAGGAAAGCATTCAGACTGTAAGCTCCAATTAAAGATGTAAGTTACAATTGGAGCAACATAGTCTGCCACTAACTTAAGGAATCTACCCTCAATTTCATCTGGCCCTACTGATTTATGAGCATTTATAGACCTCAATTCCCTGCATACTTCTAATATTTTCAAAGCCTTAAATCTAAATGGTGGTGAGCAAGATAAATTCTCTATTTGCGTAGGCATCATGTCACCAGGCATGAATCCTCCCAGCTCATTACAACCTGGTAGGTCTATGAAAAAATTATTCAGGGCCTCAGAAGTACTTTCCGGTTTATCAACTAAATTTGCCCCAATCTGTAAATTTAGATTTATTTGTGCTTCAAATTTACCAGGGTTTGTTATGATTAATAGTATGCCAGAACTTACTTGGGTCAGAATTACAATTCATCTTATTTCTAAAATAATGTGCCCTAGTCTTTCTTATAAGATATTTACATGCCTTTTGCTTAGCTTTAAACAGCGCCCAATGAGAGACTAATTTAGATTTTAATGCCTTTTTCCACAATCTATTTTTTACTCTGATATTTTTCAAAATATTTTCATTAATCCATGGTAACCAAATATGTTTATCACGAGATTTGGATTTTAGTGCATGGTAATCACAAATTGTACAAAAAGTAGTAGAGAAATATTCTACTGCTTGGTCCAATTCTGGTACTAACATACTTTTTGCCAGCAGATTAGGCCTTACGGTCCATCGAGTCTGCTTGAACCTTAGATCTTAGTTGGGTGCCGACCCCTCCCATCCCATGTGCTCCAGAAACCCCTATCATCCATCCCCACCCCCGGACAGGCCATCATCTGATACATCCACTTTCTGTGTCTGACCCACCTCTCTTGAAGCCCTCCACTGTGGATCTCTGAACCAGCTCACCAGGCAGTGCATTCCAAGGGTCCACCACCCTCTCAGTGACAAACCTCCTCCTCTTCTCACCCTTCCATCTTCCAACTTCAAACCATGCCCTCTGGTGATACCTCCTGCTTTAGTCTAAAGATCCCTCCATGTTTACTCCTATTTATTCCTTGAGGTACTTGAAGACCCCAATCATATCCCCCTGTCTCTCTCTCCTCCAATGAAATAAGGCAGAGCTCCTCAATCCTGTCCTCATACGCAAATCCCCTAGCCCTCGTATCATCTTTGTTGCCCTCCTCTTACCCTCTCCAGGAGCTGTATGTCCTTCTTCAAGTGTGGTCCCAGTACTGTACACAGTACTCAAGGTGTGGTCTAACCAGTCCATTGTACTAACCTGCATCTTTCCCAGTTTTCATTTGTTATATTCTGCAGAAATCTCTGTTCAGAGAAATTCCGCATGTCCCTTTTCTTGTTATTATTTGATCGTTCTAACAAACACTGGGCCTGTTTTGTAACCACGGCCCATATTGGATTATGGTCACCAAGATACGGTGGTAAAGTTCCTAAAGCCTCAATATCTATGAAAGAATTTGTAAATAACAGGTCCAGTATAGTTCCTTCTGTCCTAGTATTGGTATACCGAGTAGATGATTTAATATGCTGAGTTAGTCCCAGAGTTGAAGCTAACTCCTTTAATTTCCTACCTCTAAGCTTAAACCAATCACAATTCATATCTCCAGTTAGAATTAATGACCTATCCCCTATACAACCACAAATCTTATTTAGTACTTCTTCAATAAATACCAGGTTTGATTTAGGGGAGAATACACCACTGCAAAACTAATTTGAGTCTATCCACATACACTACCAAATATTCAATATTATTCTACTCCCTTTAAAAGTAGTTCCACATGGCCTACCACATTTTAACATAGAACATTACCCCTCACCCATTTTATCTCTATCAGATCTAAAAATTGGTAGTTTGGTAAGTTAATTCACTATCCCCAATCTTGTTTGATAACCAAGTCTCCCTCAATCCTAGTACAACTGGGTCATGTTCTGCTACCAATAAAGCTAGTTGATCAGTTTTTGTGACAATATGAGCATTATCATGCATTTACATATATTATTTACTGGGCCAGGATTCAATTCTATATCTCCTCCCGAATCATCAACATTATAAAACAAACCACCTTACAATCAGGTACTATCCTTGATGAGTTTACAATAGAAACCTTAATATTATTAAAATAATCAAATCTCCCCAATTTCTAGTAAAAACATTCCTTCTAGTAGATTTCAACTGCTTCTCTGAAACAAAGTTTGGCCAATGTGCACCTAATTTATTTCTATTCACTCTAAAAATAGAAGCAAAGATCAGAAAACAAAGTAGTACTAAACTACTTAATATTTTGAATACAATCTTTTCAATAACAGCAGATGTAATTTAGCAAACTGCTTTAGACTAAGCCCACTTAAAATTTTATACTTTTTTTATTATTATTATTTAAGTATTGCAGGGCTGGGCATTCATGGTAAGTCCAAACTCAAACTAAACCAGTGTATTACTTATAAGCAAAAAGCAGCACTGTTTAATACACTTCAACCACTCTTACTTATGGTAATAGAACACTTACCAAGCATGTCTCAAGCCTCAAGCAATAATTAAATATTCCTGCTACTAAATGCAATGAAGCTTTTCGTTAAATATTTCTTCCAAGTGGCACAGCCACTCATGCTCGTGCTCGGTGAGCAGCGTGGGCTTTTAAAATGTGTTAGTCCCACCTCTCCTGCTTGTTTACTGGCTGCCGGCTCTCCCGAGCCCCCACACACCAGAATGCTCACAAAGTCCAAAGAATGACAGTCCTGCTTCTTGTGATGTTAAAGAACTAGCAGGCAAGACACTGCAGCACAAAGCCCCAGCACAGATGTAGTTGCTGGGCAAGATTATAGATTTCAGCCACCAGCAGCATGTACTTGAAGACCTATATCATGTCCCCCCCAGTCCCTTCTCTCTTCTAGTGTGTACATATTTAGCTCTTCATAGGTGTGAGTTAACTTGTTTTTATTCTAGAAATGCATTCAAGGACATTACATAGTTTCTTCAACTTTTAGTGTTGTTTTTATGTGATTTTTTTTGCCAAATGTAGTTCTATCTTTTGTTTTGCAGATTTTGTAGCCTTTTTTGTTTTCTTAAAGTTTTGCTAATAATACACCCATTTAGTCTGTGTTTTGTCTTTTTGATGTGCCTTATATATGTTGTCTTTTTTCTATATTAATTTAGTAAGAGTTTGCATTGGCTATCTCAGTTTGACTCCTTTATTATTATATTTTCTCACTTTTGAAATGTTTCTTACATACTGTATGTTCAGAATGCTCTCTTTAAACATGTTTTATATTTCATCTCTTGTTTTATTGGATAGAATTTCTCCAATTTATTCTTATGATCTCCTTATTTAATATTCCAACATTTGTCTTTGCGTCATGGAGTATTTCTGTCACCGTCTAGCTTACTGTATGTTGAATGATTAATTCTCCTAAAATGCTGTTGTCGCTTTGCTATTGGAGTAGTCACTTTAGTGTTATTTATATCGAAGTTTAGTGAGGACAATATTAGGTCAAGTATTTTGTTACCCTTTGTCAACACATTAATATGTTGGTTTAGGCTAAGTTGTTCAGTGGTGTTTATGAAGCACTTGCTACATGCTGTTTGAGCCATCTTATTAATCAAGCCAATGTCTCATATCTTTAAGTCTTTAAAGAATATGATATTCAGAATTTTGCATGCTTGTTCTATTATATACCTATCAATATCAGGTGGTCTATAACATACACCTATTACTAGATTTCTGACACTGTTGCTGGTTATTTTAATCTGAATTGTCTTGATGGTATGAAGTTCTGGTTTAACCATGTCTGTTATGTTCATTGACAGTATTCCCTCCCTTATTTACACAGCAACACCTCCACTTTTCTTATTTCCCTGTCTTTGTGAAATAAGGTATAACCCTATAATGTATGGGAAAGGCTTATTATTAACTAAATCCACACACTTTACAATCTTGTTATATCATCAATATGACATCAGATTGTTGTTATACCCTATTCACTATAGCCGGTGAAGAGGTGGACGCAGTATAGCATAGTGGTTAGGGGGGCACTGAGCTGCAAACCTGAAGACCTGGGTTTGAATACCGTCAGCCCCACCTTCATACTGTTTAACCCTGAGCAAGTCATTAACTTTGTTGTGCTCCCTGGTTGCACCTGAAAACAAACTCTGGCTTTCCTGTTTAAACAATCCCACCCACACTGTGCCATTTCAATGGTATAACAAAATGGAACATTCATTCTGTGTAACATTCTCTACTATGAATCCACACAAACTGGTGCCCATACACTATAAAGCTAAGGATGGTCTTCAGGTAATAACCACGCTGCAATAACTTCTCAAGGTTTCCATGACAACAGTAAACCTCTCAAGCTTCACTCTCCAGGTTTACAATGTCATGACAAGCTCTCAAAGTGATTACAGTATGGTTATTACCCAAAGGCCATCCATTATCCACTATGTATTGTTTCCCAGATGTTATCATTATTAGTAGGTTTCAGTCTTGGCAATTATTATTACATTTTCATTATGTATGATAATCTCCAAGTCTTCTTTTTAATTTTTATTCCTAAAGATGCCATTATTTATGTATCCTATGTTAGCTGTTCTGAATAGTTCTATAATTTTATATGTATATGTCCTATAGTGTTTTTGTTTTTCCCATGATGCCCTAAGTAACAGAAAAATGTTATATATTGCTACACTATTACCATCACTTTGAATTTTTACCTAGTTCAGAGTTCATCAGATGTGTTTTTTTATGGGAAAAGCCAATATCATTTGTTCAAAAATGCATTGCCACTATTGGATTGTGCCTGGTGGAATTTAACATGAGTATGATTCTTTTACCTACATCTTTTATTTTCACACCAGTAGGCAGGTAACTGTTATGTTTTCTCTGTCAATTTTGCAGATTATCATATTAGTATATGGGTTTACTAAATCCCCTAATCTGAATTTCTACTTTGTTTTTTTTTCTTTAGTCCAGTCCCTCATCCATCCCAACTTCACTGTCTTTAGTTTCATGAACATTAAACCCATTTTGAGTAGGTATTTAATTTCCACCTAACACTACTGATCTTCTTCTTTTGTCCTTCATGTGTTTTTGAAAAATGAACCACTCACATTTTGGAGTCCCATCATCTCCTCTTCCCCTTTTAGCTGACCTCCCCACAGTGGGTGGAATACTCTGTATTTTCTCCCTTGTTCTTTTCCTAGTCCTCCTGTGATTACACCACTTAACATCCTTGTCCCTCTTCCTGTGATCTCACCCCACCACTGTTCTTCCACTGCTCTCTCTACTTGTCTTGCCCTCTCACTCTCCTCTCCCTTCCTGCCCTACCATATCCCCTCTTTTTCTCCCCCACTGTCTTCCTTGCTTTTCATCCCTTACTGTCCTAGCTGCTAATTGACAATGCTGCCTGGTTGCTCTCCTTCCTTGATCTGACTCCCTTCTAATTCCCACCTCTTCTCACTCCCTGCCTTGAATAACATGCTAACTAATGTTTATTTATTTACTGTTCTCTTATTCTGTATTTTGTAATACAAATTGCTTAATTGTTTGTGAAACCAGTCTGTTTTCCATTATGGATCTGCACCCCAGCCCCAACCCCATTGATGTGGAACCTTTGTAAATGAACTGCTTGACACTCAAAGGTACTTGTAATCCTAGACTGAATTAATAAAAAAAAAATAGTCTCCATATTTTTGTTTGTTTTGATTGGAATTTCTTTTTCTAGTGATTTGATAAATAAACAAGAAGAAGAGCCCACAGGATTTATTGCTAAACTCCGATATTTTATTCTTTGGTGCTCTGAACAGCTGCAGCCTGATTCTAGCACATGCTACCACACTTGGGGATAATTATCATCTTTCACCCCCAAAAATATTCAGCGCCTTGTCCATCCAACACCTCCCTCTTCCCCAACTTACAGGACCCTCCCAGTTATGCCACTGCTACTATATTCCTCCTCTTGCACTTAGTACAATGGCAGTTTTTCTCCTCCATATGTCACCACGTTTTGGGGCAAAAATCACTTTGTTGCCTTTCATATGGTCCTCTGCCCTCTCAGTCCCTCACTCTGCTCTAACAATGTGATCCTCTTCACTTGCGCCCCTATTCCCCACCTCTCCCTACATTATGCACTTGATATCTTCTATCTGGCATGCCTACATTCTCCCTAACATTTCCCACTACAAAATGTACAGTTTCTGGGCTTGGATCCAGCACAATTTCATTATCCATGACTCCTTGTAGTTCTATGTTCAATGTATATTACCTGTAAATGTACATTTTTACTATAATGACAGCTATTTTTACTGTTTGTACTGCTGTAACTTGTCTTTCTGTATTATTACTGTAGGACCGCAGGTCCACCTTGTAAATGAGCTTGTTCAGTGGTGCCCGCCTGGATAAATAAAGATATTAATTGATTGACTGAGTCAATGTTATTTATTTCTAGTGCTGGTGCACCTCTCTTTGAACATTCTTTAAGTCCAGGGATAGGGGTATGAAGGCTATATGCTTGCCACAAACACAGTTTTAATTTTTTTTGTAATTAGGTATTGGTGCAAACACACAGTATTTTATGCATTCACTGTACATGATATGGTTCATATTGTGAGTTACTGCAAGTAACTGGATTCAGAGAAAGACCAGCTACTTAATTTGGGACAGAGAGATAAGAGAAGTTGGTTGGCTTTGCTGCTGCCTTGGAATAAAATCAAAATCGTTTGCATGGCCTAGCATCTGAATTCACATGATAAACTCACCCACTAATAACTGAATCATATTGTGCCAGTGAAAATAGAACTAGTGTGTTATATTTGCAAACAGCTATTAAATTTGAGCACAGTACAACTAGAGGCAATCAAATGAGTGTGAAAGTGCATGCTATGTACAAAATATATTTATTTATACATCCTGAGGTTTGTTTTGTCTAAACCACACATTTTTTTCTTTTCCTTTTTTTTTGTTGGTACCTCCCCCAAGGAGTCCTCTGCAATCCCTCTGATGTCCCCCATGCAGGCAATCAGATATGAGACCCCTCCTCTTAACCCTCATGACATACACCCCATTTCAGGTGGTGAGAAGCCTCTCAATCCACCAGACCAGATCCAGTATTTGGGAGGTGCCCTCCCAAGCAGTTGCAGTGGAAACAATTGTCATCCATGCAGAGGGCTCTTCATTTTTTCACTGTTCTGTCCTACCCGTCGAGGGCTGTGGTGAGCAATGACACCAGCAGCTGTGATGTGCATGCTCCTGTGCACATTCTGCCAGATGTCTGCTGCAACCCCCACCCTTTATCTTCTGTGTCAGTGTGCCACCTCCTAGCCTGCGCTAGGGAGCAGGCAATCATTAAGTGCTGCAATCCCCCCCCTCCCTGGAGAAGGAGAGCAGTCTTAAGGATGCTCAATCCTTCCCTGCTGACCCCAGTGGCCCATGCTCTCCGAACATGGGTCACCAGCATGGCACGCAGGTGTGACATCCAGCACCTCAACCTTCAATGCCACTAGGCTGGCCTACACACACACACACACACACACATTTTTTTCTTGACATGACAGAATCTGTGTTATGCACAAGTTCAGCAAGTAGGTACTTTTGGTTCCAAACTATTTGCACATCTTTAATATGGAAATATGAACCACAGCAAGTCTTATTATATAATACAACAATTGTCTTACAACTTTTGTTGTAAATTGAGCTGGTGTTACAAGAGAGGGTAAGAAAGTGCCATAAGTTTATTAAGTCAGTTGTGATGCAAATGCATGCAATAGTAACCCCATAAGTTATGGTATTAGTATGTCCAGTCTGTAAATGCCTTTAACTTGTGTCTGGGGAGAATCTGTGATAGTAAAGCTGTAACTACTGGCAATAGAGACATGGGAAAAGCATGGCTGCTACAGATAGTATTTATGTGAAGATGTAGCTCTGACAGCTTATCTAAAATGTATATAGTATGCTGTAAATGATCTTGACTTTGGATTGTAAAAGTTTAGAAGGTCATGCCATCTGTACCTTGTACTCCCACAATTAACATTGTAGTAATAAAGTACAGATTCTTAAGAACTTACTGTACCAGTAGATCTTCGAGAAGAGCTCTTGCAGTATGCTATTAACATTAGGATTATCCCTCCAGGCACTAGGACCCCAAGGAAAACTTCAAGCTAGCAGTCTTCAGTGGAGACCACCCCCTGGCATTGACCTGCCCCTATATCAACCAATGGTATAAAGGGGGCAGTCCCCATCCACGCCTCAGTTTTCTTACTACAGACCCAATCCTAAGAGGGAAAAGGAGAACTGAGGAGGTCCTAAACCATGCAGAAACAACACCCGGGGAAGGTAGAAGGGAAAGCAGCACCTGCTGCATGAGCTCTTCTCGAAGATCTACTGATATGGTGCATTCTTATGTAGCTGTACTATCTTTCTTTGAGTCAGAGAAGTTGCAACTGACTATTACCATTATGACCGAGACCCAAGCAGTCAAAAAAATAAAGACAGATTGCCCTGGTGGAAGCTAAAGAGAATCTGAAGCCCTTTGTAAGATAGAAGGCCTTAGAGGACTGCAAGTCCCAAACCGGTCCTGGGTCTGGAAGCAACGTCCAGGCTGTAGTGCTTGACAAATGTGTGGACAGAACTCCATGTAGCAGCCACACAGATGTCAGCTGCCGACACATTTTTCAGCAAGGCAAAGGAGGTAGCTACTCCCCTATTGGAATGACCTTTTACTGGGTCCAGTAAAAACTTGTCATGTTTGTTGTAACAGAAAACAATGCAGTTAACTTACCACTTGGAAAGACTGAGCTTAGTAACAGGCCCCCCCTGGGTTCTGGGGGTGAAATGATCAAACAAATAGTCTGATTTCCAAACAGAATGAATTTGATTAAGGTAGCAATGAAGAGTTCTGTGAATGTCCAGAGTATGTAATAATGCCTTCCCTCTGTTAAGGTGTTCTGGATAATACACAAGTAGGTGAATATCCTGGTTAAGGGAAATTCAGGCACCACCTTTGGCAAAAACTTAGGATTAGTTCACAAGCACACTCTGGCCTTGTGGAAACTAAGTAGGGCTGTTTACTTTTTTGTTAACTTTTATTTGCTCCTCACTGGGCAGTGCATCTTAGCCCTGATCAGCCTTATATACAGGCAAACAATAGTCCCACCAGCCAATTTCCACCACGGCTGCAGGGTTGGGGAGAATTGTGGCTTATCCCTCATGGAGGGCTCCACCCTGATAAGGGATGGACCAGGGAGAGACCTCATCACCCTGCAGCCCCAGCCCTGACTTACAAAGGCTTTGTTTTGCCACAGGAAGGCCACTCATCAGAGGCCTCCTCCTGCTCATCATGAGGGATTTTTTCTGTCTTGAATCCCCAGGTTGCAGACATGCAGTGATGTCCAGCATGCATGATTGCCTGCAGGACTTTCCTGCCGCCCAACCCCATTACAAGGCACCTCAACTGCAGCTCCCAGTCTCCACTGGGGTCACTAGAGTGGTGGGCACACTCCAATCCTCCCCAGGAGAGGAAAGCAGCCTTCTGGATGCTCAATCCTCCCCACTAACCCATAAAGGCCCAAGTCTGTTCCTCAACCCGGTTACCACCATGGAGCGAGGGTGGCATCCAGCACCTCAACCCTCAGCACCACGGGCCGCAAGTAGGGCTTTTGCACATCACACCCTGCAGCTCAGAAATCCTCCAAGTGGAAGTAACACTAACTAAAAATAATGCTTTCCATGGTAGAAAGCATAGCTCGCAGTCTGCAGCTGGTTTAACGGAGGGCAGAGAAAGTTTCTCAACAAAATAAAAGGTCTCAAAGAGGACTGTGTCCTGAATGGAAGGTTTCATGTGAAGTATGCCCTCAAGAATGTACAGGACAAGTCCAGCTGGGCAAGGGTTTTACCCTCCACAGGTGCATGGTACACAGAGATGGTGGAAAGGTGCACCTTAATGGAAGAGTAATTCAGATGAGAATGAAATACGAGAGAAGAAACTTTAGAACCAAGTTCCTGAGCAGGTAAAAGAGTCAAGGTGGCAAGTGGAGGCCCACAGGAGAACTGATTTCACTTTGTGATGTAGGGTGACCTAGTGGAAGGTTTTCTCATAGCCACTAAGATATCTTCTACCCTGGGAGAAAGCTGAACCTGAAACTGCTAAATCTGCATGAACCATGCATGCAGATGCAGGTGCAGAGACTTGACATCCAAATGAAGTAGGGTGCCCTGTCTTGGGAGAGCAAGTGAGAGCTCAGATGCAAGGGTCAGGGTTCTGCTGTAACTGTTCTAGCAGACAGAACCATATCTGATACGGCCAATATGGAGCAATGAGGATCATCTTCACTCCTTTCACCTGTAGCTTGATCAGCACCCTCTGAAGAAGAGGAAAGGGAGGAAGGCATACAGAAACATTCAACAGAGGGGCAAAGTGTCTCACCAGATAACATCATGCCCTGGATCTACTGAGCAGAAACTGGGCAGTTTGGCATTAAGTGGGGAAGCAAAAAGGTCCAACTCTAACTGACCTATCCTGTTGAAGAGTTGATCTGTGACTGACTGGAGTACTTCCCACTCATGGGCTTGTGACTGAGACATGCTTAGGCTGTCAGCCAAGATGTTTTGGATGCTTGGAACATACATGGCCATGGGTTCCAGGTGATGTTTCAGTACTCAGTATCAAACCATCATGGTTTCTTTGCAGAGAGAGTATGAGTGGGTGCCACTCTGCTTGTTGATGTAGAAGACCACTGACATATTGTCTGTCTGAACTAGCAGGGGGCCTGGAAACAAGTCCATCTGAAATGCTTGTAGAGCATAGAGGACCACTCTCATCTCCAGAATGTTGATGTGCATAGTTTGCTCCAAGGGGGCATGGGACCCTTCAGTCTGTTGGTCCACTAAGTGGGTACCCCAGCCCTGCCCTGAGGCATCTGTAGTAAGAACTTGTCTAGGGATCTTTTCTAAAGGACTCCTTTGACTAAATTGGATGGAGTCATCCATCAGTTCTGAGTTTGACAAACTGGGTCTGAGACCACGACAGGTAGTTCCAGGTCAACAGAACATTGGTCCCACTGCACTCTGAGTGTCCACTGAGGAATCCTCATGTCTAACTGAGCCAGGGGAACTGTTGGGATGGCAGCTGCAATGTGGCCTAACAGTTTCAGAAAAGCTCTGGCGGAGGACTGGTGTGGCAAAGTCAGTGACCAAGCCTGAGACTGTAGGTGATCTGCCCTGTTTGGGGGCAGAAAGACTTTGCCCTGAACCATAACTAGACTTGCCCCAATATACTGGGGTCTTTGACTGAGCCATGGAGATGACTTTGGCAGGTTCAGCATTTCAGAGAACTGCTGGCCTCATAAGTGTTCAGATGGCTTAGATCCAGAATGGGCCATAGATCTCCAGTCTTTCTGGGTACAAGGAAGAGGTGGGAGTAGAATCCCTGGCCCCTTTGACTTGGAGAAATGGGCTTTATGGCCTTCTTTTGAAGAAGCACCTGAATTTCCCTTTCTGTCAGGGTGATGTGAGATGGAAGGTACTGGAAGGACACTGGAGGATTGTCTGGGGGTCTCTCCAGAAACTTTGAGTATGACCTACTCTATAATCTGCAGCACCCATTGATCAGCTGTAATGTTGCTCCAGCCCTTGATGTAGAAGGAGAAGTTCCCCCTCACCTCTGCCAGGGACTCTGATGAGGGAGGGGTCTGGCAGCAAGTCAGGCTATGATCCCAGGGGTTGGCAGGGTAGCCTGGGAGGGTCTGGTGGTTCAGGAGGCAGAAGAACTGTGGGTTTGGAAAAGCTGCTGTATGTTTAAAGCCTCCTCTCTGTTGTTCTTGGGTTAACTGCTGTTGCTGTTGGCCTGATGATTTCTGAAAGGGTTGCTTGTGAAAGGTTTCTGGTTGGCCTTATAGATTTTTGGGCAGATGAGATAGCCTTGTCTGAGTCTCCAAACAATACAGACCCTCTGAAAGGGAGAGCAATAATGCTGGCCTGAAGGTCCTGCTTGACACCTGAGACCCTAAGCCATGAATGGCACCTAAGACAGATACCCATAGTGGCTGCCTGGGCAGAAGTGTTGGCAGTATCATACAAAGCACGTGACACAAGCATGCTGATGTCCAAGCCTGTCTTAAGCAGGTCTAAGAGCTCTTCTTTCTGCAGAGTATCTGGCAGGAGTGTTAGTCAGTTCCTGACTCTTCTCCCACAGGGCATTCTGATATTGCACCATGTGTGTCAGGAAATTTTGAGATCTGCTGGAGCATATGGGAGAAGCATAGATCTTTTTGTCCAGCTGGTCCAGATGCTTATAATCTGGGTCAGGGGGCTGTTTACTCAGGTGTTTTGGTTTCTTGGACCTGTCAATGGCCACTGCACTGACCAACGAGTCTGCCATAGGGTGTTCTGCTAGAAAAGGCTCATCTCTGGGTGCCCTGTAGAGCCTGTCTGACTTCTTTGACATGGCAGAAGAAGAGGAAGGATGTTTGCAGGTAATTCTGGTCAGGTCCTGAAATATGCCCACCAAAGCGGGTACCATCAATGGTTTGGGCTCCTTTTGTCTGAGGTATTTGGCAAACCTGCACCTCTCTGTGTTCAGATCCTCCATTTCACAGCCATTATCAGGTGACCAGAAGCCCTCCCCTCCAGATGAGGGGAGTAGCCTTCAAGCCCAAGGGGGGGAGGGGGAAACAGACTGGAGGTGGAGGTTTCAGGAGGAGCAGGGGGAGGATGGAAGTATAAGGAATCTGGGTGGGGTTCGACAAAGAGGATCAGGGATAAGGGGTGGGGTTAGTGTTAGTTAATGCCAGGAGCTTGGGAAACAAGTTGCCAGAGTTCCAGGCCATGCTGTCGAGGGGTGATGGGCGGCAGTCACGGAAACGTGGCCAACAAAAACCATGACTGGGACCTAAATGTACTGGGGTACACTATGCTTAGGAAGGATAGAAAGGAGGGCAGAGGGGGGAGTGGCTATGTTCATTAGAGATGACATAGAAATTGCTATGGTAGAAGAGGCAGAGGGAAACGGGAGGCCTTATGGGTCACCCACGATCCCCAGCAGGAGATAAGGTCAAGCTGGAGAGCATATAGGCCTCCGGGATGAGTGATGTTCTAGAGGATGGCTTGCTGGACAACATCATTGCCCAGTGTGGTCCAAAAGGGGAAGGAGTGGTGTTGATGGGGGACCTTAATATGCCAGGTACAAACTGGGGAACCATGTCCTCTAAGGTGGCCAAGGAGCAGAGGCTGCTGGATGGCTTCCAGGATGTGTTCTTAACACAGCATGTGATGGAGCCCACAAGGGAGGGGCATGTCCTGGATGTGGTTCTGGCAGATGGGGATCTGGTAAGGGGCATGGTTGTACAGGACCCCTGACTGGGAGCGACCACAATACTGTCTGGTTTCAAATAAGCATGGGGGAGGGGGGTGAGATCTAGGACACTGGCAGTGGACTTCAGGGGGCAGACTTTATGGGCACGGAAATATTCTCAAGGATCACTTGAAGGGATTACCTCACGACAAGCGTGGAAAGGAGATGGAGGTCATAAACGGGACTTCATGAGGCAGTCAGGATCTGCGCTTAAGTTGAAACGTAAGGAGCAAGGTCACATAAACCATGCTGGTGGTCCAGTGAGGTCCAGGTAGCAGTCAGAGAAAGAAGGCGGCTTACAAAAATATAAAACAACAAGAGGGATAGGGATAAGGAAATGTACCAGCTTGCATCTAGAAAAGTCACCCGTATGGTGAGGGAGCAAAGTCCAGTAAAGAGCAACGGCTGGCACAGGGATACATGGAGGGAAAAGGGTTCTTCCGTACATTGGGGAGCGGAGAAAACTAAGGGCCATCTCAGCAGATTGAGATCAGAAGGAGGGTGGGTGGAAGAGGCGAGGACCAGGCAGATGATTTAACGAAGCAATTTTGGCTCTGTGTTCACTAGGAGGGGATGGGATATCTACAAAGCAAGGCACAAAGGGATAGAAGCTGCAGGGAGTGGATCAGGGGAGCAACAGAAATGTAGCAAAAGGGAGGAATGGTACCCCAGGGTGTCACATCTGGATAATGAAAAAAGACCAGAAGGTGGAGGGATGGATGATGCCATCCCCACCAAAGGTGTGGTTTGCCCTCAAGGCCCTAAAGAAAGACAAATCTCCTGGCCGGATGGCATTCATCCGAGAGTACTATGGAATTGGTGGACATACTGGCTGCACCCCTGGCGGAGCTTTTCAGCAGGTCATGAGACAGGGAGGGTACCTAGGATTGGCGAGAGGCACATGTGGTACCAATCCATAAAGGGGTCAAGGAAGTACCAGGAACTATAGACCCATCAGTTTAACCTCGGGTGGGAAAATTAATGGAGAGTATACTAAAGGAACGATTGGGGGTTTACTTAGAGGAGGTGGGAGGTCTGGATAGTCGGCAGCATGGGTTTGTGCCAGGTAGATCATGTCAAACCAACCTTGTGGAGTTCTATGAATGGGTAACATCAGAACTGGACAGGGGTAAGCCTGTGGATGTATTATTCTTGGACTTCAGCAAGGCGTTTGACTCTGTCCCCCACAATGGTCTGGTGGAGAAACTGATGGGGTTAGGAGTAGGCCCTTGATGGTCAGATGGATTGAAAACTGGATAGCTGGACACACTCAGAGATAGTGGTCTGTGGGGAGCTCTCTGACCCTACAGAGGTTGGTAGTGGGGTACCACAGGGCTCGGTCCTGGGTCCAATCCTGTTTAATGGCATACATATCGGACATCAGGGATGGTATAGGTGTGAAATGAGTCTCTTCGCGGATGACTCCAAGATGGGAGCAGTAGTTGAGGAGAAGAGGGAGGTTGGCCCTGCAAAGGGACCTGGACACCTTGAAGCTGGGCTCACACATGGAAATTAAATTCAATATCGCCAAGTGCAAGGTGTTGCATCTTGGTCGGGAAACCCTAAACACAGGTACACCCTGGGAGGAGTGCTGGAAGCCTCAACAGGGAAAAAGACCTAGGGGTCATGGTGGATACATGTATGAATAACTCTGAGCAGTGCAGGAGAGCAGCTAGCAAGGCAAACAGGATGTTGGGATGCATCATAAGGATCACCTCTAGGAACGGAAGTGATTCTGCAGCTGTACAATGGACTGGTTAGACCACAACTTGAGTACTGTGTACAGTACTGGAGACCACACTTGAAGAGGGACATACAGCTCCTGGAGAGGGTACAGAGGAGGGCAACAAAGATGATACGAGGGCTAGGGGATTTGACTTATGAGGACAGACTTGAGGAGCTCTGCCTGTTTTCATTGGAGGAGAGGAGAGACAGGGGGAACATGATTGAGGTCTTCAAGTACCTCAAGGGAATAAATAGGGTAAACATGGAGGGGATCTTTAGACTAAAGCAGGGAGGTATCACCAGAGGGCATGGTTTGAAGTTGGAAGGTGGAAGGGTGAGGGGGGAAAAGAGGAGGAGGTTTTTCACTGAGAGGGGTGGACCCTTGAATGCACTGCCTGGTGAGCTGGTTCAGAGATCCACAGTGGAGGGCTTCAAGAGAGGTGGGACAGACACAGAAAGTGGATGTATCAGATGATGGCCTGTCCCATGGGGTGGGAATGGATGATAGGGTTTCTGGAGCACAAGGATGGGAGGGTCTCGGCACCCAACTAAAGATCTAGGTTCGAGCAGACTCGATAGACCATAAGGCCTAATCTGCTGGCAAATAGTATGTTAGTATTATTGACTTGGATATGCTTCATAACATCCATAAAGGTTGGATCATAAGGAGGCAATCTAGGGATGTCCTTATTGTTTGGGAAAGGAGGATGACCCTTTGGTTCAGAGCTTCTGGCGGACTAGGATGAATTCTGGCTCGAGTCTCCCAAACTGACAGCAGAGGAGGAGATGTCATACCGGAGTCTGTCTGTCGAATGGTGCTGACGACGGCCTGGGGACCTGTAGGAGGAAGGTTTTGCTGGCTTGCCTTTGTGCTTGAGCCTTCCCCTAGGTCATTTGTCTGGGTTAAGGGAGGAGCTCCAAGGCAGTGGAGTCTTTTGTCTGGGATCCAGAGAAGGAACCACCTTAGCTGGTTCAGAAGGCTTAGGTAGTACAAGATCCCCTTTGATCTCATTCTACCAAAATTAGAACAGATCTTTAGCCTCACTGAGGGGAATCTGAGGGCCAGAGGGACCTGCCAGTTACTGTGGCTGAGGGTTAACTGGTGTTAGGGGGCTGGCTTTGGGAGACCCGGCATCAGGTCTTTTGGGGTAGGAGCCATGGACGTCAAATCCTCCATTCTCGGTGTGGGTGAGGTAGGAGAAATCTGGCGACAGTGGTGATGCCATCAGGTTGGATGCTGGGGAATCTGGCATTGAGCAGACAGGCACCTGACTATGGTCAGAAGATGCAGCCGTCAATGGCTTAGCTGGAATCTGAGGAGAAGACACTGAGATCTGGGTCAGAGGTGTCACTGCAGCCTTTGTTTGTGGATGCATGATCCTGGTATCAGGGGGCCTGGTCCATAGACTTGGAGGCTAAGCCTGAAGCAGAGGATGGGTGGATGATAGATATGGACCCACCACCTGACTTGAGACTGGCCAAAGCACCTGAAGAGGCCAAGAAATTTAGGGATTGCCTTCACCTTCAGTGGCTGCAGGGCCTGGACAAATGTCTCAGCAAACTGATGACTCTTCACCCGTCGCCAGCACCAGGTTGGTGGATGTGTCCACTGGCTGCCCAGAAGAAGTGAGTGCAGACCAAGGAGTAGTCCAACCTCCCATGGGAGGAGAAACCAGAGGCGGTGTTCTTCTTATGGGGAGATCAGGAGTGGGAGCTGGTCCAGGCTTTCTCCTTTTCCTTGTCCCAGGACATGTGCTTCCCTGATGATTTCTTCTTCTCCCTCTGAGTCGTGGAAGATGAAGAGGAAGAAGGAGAAGTGCTCTTCCCTGAGGATTGCTTCTGCATGGTGAGTAGCTGTTTCTTGAGGAGATGTGCTTTGAGAGCCATCTGGTGGTGGATCCTCATCCTCTGATTGAAGGTGTTGTAGTGCTGGCAGGCCCGAGTGTCATGGTCTGGGCCTAGACAGAGGAGGCAGGCCACATGGCCATCTTTTGACTGGATCTGCTTGCTGCACACGTACTTAGAAGTCTGCCACTTGTTGGAGGAACTCAGGGAAGATGACATGCAGAAAAGAGATGAAAGAAAACAGATAAATTACTACAAAAATAAAGAAAAGTGGTAAATAGTGCAATGGTGGTCGATTGTAGCAGGAAGGCATCCATGGAGCCAATGCAAATGGGTCAACAGTGGGAAAAGAACAGATGAGTGGCTGGGGACAGCCACCTTTATATTGTTGGCTGATGTCAGGGTGGGCTGACATCAGGGAGTCCCCACTAAAGACTGCTAGCTAAAAGTTTTCCATGGAGTCCTAGTGCCTTGTGACATAGTCCTAATGATACACTAGCCTGCTGCAAGAGCTCTGACTCAAGAAAGATCACAAATGACTGTGTGAATAATGTATCACTTTAGACTTGTTTCACTGCTGTTTATCCCCTATTTAATCTCATTTTGTATTTATTGTCTATTTAGTCAGTAGTTGGAGTGGCAGTTTGTGTGGTGCCATTAACTTCCTGGTGAGCCAGGGCTGCTGATGGAATGTACATAAAATTGGAGAAAGTATTAAATTAAATGTGTAAACTGGAAATGAAAGCATTTATAGTAGCATATAAAATATTAAATAGCTATTAACTGAAAAAGTAATATCTGGTTTATTTATGAGAGGTGATTCATTTGCAGTTGTATTAAAATTATATTGGTTACAACTGACATACAGTGAGGTACCAGAATCTAGTGCCCCAGGCTACTGTAGCTTCTGTAATGTGTTCATCCAGTTCTGTTAATGCAGGCATCATCAGACACAGTTAATGTTTTCATAGATGCATAGAATTTTTCGGCAGATAAGGACTGCCTGACCCATCTAGACTGCCCATTTTCCTACCTTTTACTTATGCAAATTGTGTCATAAATCGTGTGTACTTTTACATTGTTGAATGAAGAGAAAGACATTGATAGACATATTTCATTATGCATGACAGTTGATGATAGTCTCTAACTCATTTATCCACCATCAACCCAACGTTGTTTACAAGTATTTTAGTCAGCAAAGGGGATAGACTGTTATATTGCATTTTTGACTTATTTAACTGTAGCAGGCCACAGGACATTGCATTTAACTCCATTAATGCCACCACCCCTCAATCACCAACACAAGCACACACAACACACACACACACACAGCTTACAATAAATGAATTACAAAAATGCTTTACTGAATTTGCTATCAATCATACTGATTAACATATCAAGTGAAAATGTTATCAATGAGATCATGCAGTACATAAGCATTGACAGGTTCTCCCCATCCCAACAATACAAGTCAAGATGTCTACAAGAAATACTTATACTGTTTCTGTTTGTGGTGGCACAAGATGCAAATAGAGGTGGCGGTGTACTTCTTGTTCTGTGAATGTGTGCCTGTGGCTGCAGAAGCACTGGCTTTGCAGCTGTAAGCACTTCTGCAGCAGAAAAACATTTTCTGAGGCGAAGAAGTGCTGTCCCCACATGTGCCAGAGCTTTAGCAGCCAGAAGTACTGTTTCCATCAGCAGCTAGAAGTGGCTATTTATTTCTTGCATGGTGAATGTGTATCTGTGGCTGCAGAAGTGCTTGCCCCACAGTGTCCCTTTCTTCTGAAGCCAGGAGTACTGTTGCAATTTCAGTTTAATGACTTTCTCTAAGCAAACAAAATTAATTGAAGAAATTATGTTAATTCATCAGTTAGAATTCAAATTGACACAATAAAAGTAGGGAAATGTGATGTAATGGTCTCCAAACATAACCACCCTACAGCCGAAGGACAAGACCATACAAGAAACTACAGCCATCATCGGGGCTGTCATACCTAGTCCTGCAAAATAATAAGAAAACAAAATCAGAGAAAAGAACCGCTTTACCTATAACAAAGATATAACCTGTCTAGGAGGTAGAGTACTTGACCAAATCTGATGCACAACATTCTTCCACAGACAATGTAACTGACAAGAGGAGTTAGACTGGATAGCACCCAGAGACAGAGAGTGGATTTAGTAACTAAGAGGGATATATCCCAGAAAGGGATATATCCCAGGAAGAGAGAAGGATGACAAGAATGGGAAGGGGGGGGGAATACAGCTATCTTCTCTCTCTCTTTTGGGGGTTGGTATGAGGGATCTAAAAGGAACCCACACCCATGTTTTGAGTGTTTTCTTAAAACAACTATAGACAGTAGAACTGGGAGGATGCTGTGGCACTAGATAGTGCTGGCCAGCACTATCAGGGTGAGCTACCCAATTGCTTTAGCTCTGCTATAGTGGGGGAAGGGGCTGGTGTGGTAATCAATGGTGATATTCTGTAAGATCAACAATTACAGTATGCACATAACTGACATATCTTCCAAGAATCAGTCTTCACCATTTATTCCCATTTATTGTACCAAGTGCCAAGCTTCCCTTCTTATCTGAGACAGAAGCTGGCTTACGCTGAGGGTAATAAATACCTTCATCCCTCTGTGTGGGGAGAACAACTAAGGGCAGGAGCTCCTTATAGGACTGGCAAGTCCTGAGACTGGTCAGAGATGGGGGGCTGTATCACAGGAGTAGGAAGATTCCACAAAATTTCCTGCCTGAACCTAGGGAAGAAGAAGTGACCCCCCTTCAAAGTTTGAGTTAAGCACCTTGCCCTGGGCCAAAGATGTCAATTGGGAGAGGTAAAGCCATGCTGTTCACCTAATGCAAACTGTGGTTTTTACCACACTGATACTCACATTGTTGGCATCATAAGATGTCCTTGACAGGTGCTGTGCTACCAGCAGATCCTTGTAGAATGGGCAATGGCTGCCTGACTGTCTTGCTTGGTGGCAGTGCAGCTAACAGGCTGTGTAGCAACCACAGGTGATGGTCATAGGTTGTCATCTGTGCTTGATATGCACAGATGCATATGAGAACATGTGCTAAGGTGAAACCCTTCTTCCTAAGAGCATCTGTGTAAGCAGAATCTGCATCTGGGGTCAGTCATAAGGTTCCATGACCCCAATGGGGTCAACGGTATGGAAGCCGTGAAGTACCTCACTTGCAGAACCTGTAGGTGCAGAATACCACAAGAGGAGGATCCAGAGGACAGTTGGATTGGAGAGAGAACACCTCCACACTGCCCTAGATGCTTTCATCTTGGCCCTAGGCCCAGAAGAAATGACAACAGTGTCACTGTTGGGAATTCCAAGTAGTCCCAAAGGCAGGGGTACTGGATTTTGGCTTGCATTGGCTAATTGTGGCTTGCATCTGGATAATCTCTACCAGAAATCCCAGGTACAGATTGCTTACTGGCAGCAGAAGGGAGGTGAACAAATCATTCATTGTTTTCACTAGGAAAGATTGATGGAGATGAGGTGCTGCCTCTGGACAGGGTTGGTACTGGAGAGAAAGACCTGGACTGGGCTCTGTCTGACTCCCTATAACAATCATCTAGAGTACTAACCTATATCTAGTGTTCCTCCCCGCATTACAGGCCCCTCAGGCCCTATCAACAAAGGATTCCTTTAAAAGAAGTGACAAAGCACCTCTAGAGTGGGGCTGAGACTCCAGGTCTCTGAGGCATGGTTCTGGACTGTGGAATAATGTTGGGGGCCTCACTTGAGGGGAGTACCAAACAGAGTCACCCAGTGGGTGTCCTTCTACATCAAAGGAGTGACCAATCAATGCTCATTGGTGGAAGCTCCCAGGTGAGGAGAGTGGAGCCATACAGGTCCCACAGTGTGATCCCAGGTTTTACTAGCAGAGATGACAGTCAGTGGTTCCAGGAAAAAAACTCTGTCTCTGGGCCACCATCTGAACTTGATTCAGTGCCACCTCTGGTACTGGGCTCAGGATCAGCGACAGCCTCAGAGACAGGGCTATATTCATCACCATGGTCACCTCCATCCTCAGCACCATGCTTGGTGCTGACTTCAACATCATTCCCAGAGCCTCACCCTTCTCAGTGTTGTGGATGACACCAGAGTGAGGATGACCTCTTGGACAGCATCTTCATCAGCATTTTGCTCAGAAATGGGCACATGACTGGCACCATGGCCATTGCTGCCTGTGTTACTGTGTCTGGAGTTGTCACTCTACTCAGTGTTGCTAGCAACAGCATGGATGGTGACAGCATCTGAACTGGCAACAATGGATAAAAGCCTCAGTATCGGTCCCTATCCTGACACCATAAACAGGGTCAGGTGGGGTCCTGCCTTCATCCCCAATTCCACCTGCAGCATCATCATTGTGAAATGTGACAGTAGCAAGAACAATGTCAGAGGATTATATTGAGGTGTTCTCTTGTGTAGACAAGGCATATAACTGCATCATTCTCACTGGAGATGTCTGCTCCTCAGGCCAGCAGACCATGAAGAGTTCACGTTGACTACCCAGAAGGAGTTGACTATCCAATAAACCCATCAACCTGAGTCTCCTATACCTCAGCACAGTGAACTCCAGGAGAACTCCATACTTCCATAGAACTAGAGGTCCCAGGAGGAGGCCAAGGGGACAGGACTAATGACTTGGTGTTGGTCACATGCATGCTAGGGCTTCCTCCAAAGATGGGGATCAGATGACTCCACCTTAACACATGGTTCTTGTTGGGTATGGCGGTCCATGTAGAAGCAGGCATTGCTTGCACCCATATTCTGGTCCAAGACAGGCTGTGAAGTTTGACAGTGGTTCAGAACAGTCACTGGTTTCTCACAAGGGCAGCAACACATAGTGGGTAGCTGCTGAACTTTCCTCAAAGACTTGGCCCCCTTTTTATTAGACTTCAACATCATGGTAAGATAACAAATGCAGGTGACACTGGAAATAAGAAAACACTGTGGAGATGAAGATAGAAAAAGTGGTGATGCAGGTCAGACCACCAGTACAGCAGTAGCATTACCATTTGTGGCACCAATGACCTGGCTTCAGAGGCAAATACAGGCTGTCTGAGAGCTGAACAATGGGAGAAGGATTGATCATCCTAAGGCCACTCTCCTCCACCAGGGAGGAGGTGGGCAGAAACTCATAGCTTGTCTGGCCCCTCTCCAGGTTTGGGATCATTTGATCTCACCTGAGAAGATGGGTTTCATGGCTGGTTGTCACTCCTGTGACCAACTCCATAAAATTCCCACCCAATTTCTGCATCTGGGAGAGTGATATACCTGCTGTGTTAGTTTCCCTAGACATGGAAAAAATGTTTGATAGGGTATTGTAGAATTCCTGTTTGCTGCTCTTCAGAAGTTTGGATTCCCAGAAGCTTTCTGTAATTGGATAGTGTACTCTACCATAACCCAATGGCGAGAATCCAGTGTCATGGAGTTCTCTCCACCAGGTCTCACTTCAGCATGGGATTAGATAGGGATGTCCCTTTCCCTTTTTTGTTCAATTTATATTTAGAAACCTTCCTCCTTAAAATTCACAGCAACCCAGTAATTGGGGTATACAGGAAAGTGGGTCTCACTATACATTGTCTGCATATGCTGATGACATTCTCCTGCATGTTGAATCCACTGACATTTCAATTCCTGCAGCATTAGAGGAAATATGTCAGTTCTCATATGTGTCTAGGTACAAATTCAGCCTAGAAAACACTCAGGTCCTCACATTGAATGTCCATGTTCTTAAACAGCAGATAATGGACTTGGGACTTTGTTGGGTGTCCCCAGTGCTTACTTATCTGGGAATTTAGATTTCTAGCTCTCTCTCACAGTTGTCAGACAGGAATCTTTCTGCCATGCTTGCTGCAATCAAAGCGAATTTATGTAGGTGGTCAGTTGGACCCCTCTCCCTTTGGGGGAGAATTCATATAATTAAAATGAATATTTTACCCTGGATTTTATACCCTTTAGGTATATTAAGCCCTTTTCATACTGAAGTTTGGTTTCTTCGGCTTCAGAGCATCCTTTCCAATTTTTTTATGGAAAGGCGGGGCTACCCGCTGGGCCTACTACAAACTAACGCTCTCTAAGGAGAGAGGGGGTCTTTGGTTACCTGATTTTTTCTTATATTATTGAACTCTTCACAGCTGCAAGATTTTTCAATGATCTTACTCTACTCATAACAGGACCTATGCCCCACTCTGGCTTTCTTTAGAATCCAATTTTTGTCTTTGTTTTGGCCTACAGCTCTCCAGCCTTGTCTTTGCCTCTCCTTTGTCCCTTCTGCTGCAGTTGCAGAATACTCCTCTGAAGTGGTCCCTTAAGGCCATGAAACAGATCTGCACCTGTTTGAAGGTTGACTGGTCTAAGGATCCATTCAACCTCTGGTGGGTAATCTGAATGTACACACAGTGGGCTGACCTATTTCATTTAACTTTTGCCCTCCTCTTCAACAGGCCTCTTTGAGATTCTTTTTTACTAATGGTAAGGTTGTCCCTGCCTGAGTTATTCAACATGAGTTCTCCATCCCAGTCTATCATCCATTCAGACATCTTCAATTGTCCTGAATGATTACTGATTTCTTGGGGTCTTCGAGCGGCAGCTCCCCCACACACCCTCTTCTCACGGGCTTCCTGTTCCTGGCTGAGCAGCCACATCCCACCTCCAAATGTTATTTTTGTCTTCAGTCCCATGGTCCAAGCAGGTTACAGGGGATCTGTTATTACTGGCTGCAGTCCCTTGATTTACATCTGGACCCCAAGGATTGACAAAGGGTCTGGGCCTAGTTACACAAATTAGTTAAGCAAGACAAATACCACCTTATGCAATTTTGTATATTACACAATATCTATTATACCCTCCAGAAGTTGTATAAGATGGGATGTAGGCCACTGCAGAGTGCACGTGATGTGGTGTGGGGACAGTTCCTTTAAACATATTCTTTGGGAATGCCCAAAGACTGCCCCTTTCTGGGTGTCCATCCATGGTTTTCTTGACCCATTGTTGTGGGTTGGATCCATTTTTTACTTCACAGATAGGCATTTTTCCACTGGAGCTGTTTGGCCCCCAGAAAGCTCATATGGCTCTAATCTTGATAACCGTCAGGCTAATTAGTCCTCATCACTGGTTGGATGACATCTTTCTAGCACTCTGTGAATGGCACCAGGAGCACTTTTGCAGGCCTTGGTGGTTGAAAAGTATATAACATCTCGTCTGCATAGACTGCAGCAGTATAGGCACTGTTGGCAGTCCCTAGAAACCTTAATCTCCAAAGAGCTGCTGTTGCCAGCTTGTACCTCTGGGAAATGTGCTTAGACCCTGGTTATCTCTGGTGGTACCTGCCATGCTCCAAGGGTAGGGGAGGCTGTTCTTGATACTTGTTTCTGCCTTATGTCAGTTGTTCCAATTAATTCCATTGTACGACTGCGTCTTTTCCTGCATTGTTCTGGATGCTGATTATGTTTTCCTGTTGAAAATGTTGAATAAAACATATTATTTAAAAACAAAAAGCTTGAATGGCCCATGGTGGAAGCTGGCAGAAAAAGCAGCCTCAGCCAAGAACATCAGGAGGCAATGCAGACATAGGTGCATGTCACAAGGGAATGCATGGTGTTTACCATAATGGCATTGCATGCCATATCTCTCCAGGGCCAAAACTGGAGGAAAAAGATAGTCCAGCAGCAGGATGACAACAAGCATCCACAAGCCCTACATCCAGCCTGCAGCAGGGTTTGGGAAACCCGTGGACAGCAAGCCCTGAAGGAAGACAGCTGGCAGTAGTCCCAGCAGATATTGGGTGATGAGGCTGGGGTGCTCATTGCAAGGAGGGCAAACTGGGAAGGAAAAAAGAAATAGTGGTGATGAGGTGAACTGAGGCACTGCACTACCACAGTATGCACTCAACGGTGGAAAGACCAGAACTGAGGTTAGTGAGGCAGCTGGTAGTGATCATTGGTTGATGCACACTGCTACATTTGAGTTGCACAAGTGCCATGTCCAATAGCTATGGCCAGTCCCCAGGCAAATGTTAGGCTCCCACAGGATCCTAGTGCCTCTAGAATGGATTCATAAGTGGGAATCAGTGACGAAGATAGATTTTTGGATGTTCAAGACAGTCTTTATACTGTCTATGACTTCTTCCACCTCCCAGTGCTAATCATAATTCCCTGTCTTTGAGTGCCACAATAGCTCAGTCAGTAGCACTGCCACCTCTGGGCAGAAGGTTGAGGGCTCTAGTCCCCACTGGGACTTGGCTCAAACTCTAACCACAGATAGCTCACTTTAGCCAGTGTTTTACTGTTGGAGTATGCTGTCCTTTAGAGGAGATGTTAAGCTAAATATCTTTCTACCCATCTCTGGTGTTGTCCTGGTGGGTGTCAAGGTAGAAGTCTAAGAACCCAGGACAATTTTTGAAACAGTAGAGGCTCTTCTGTGATGCTCTATTCAACATCCCACCATGAAACCAATTCAAGTAGTATATGGCTGTGTGTGGGTGTTCAAGACTGGAATGGAAGCTTACTCACTTGATAAAGGTGATTGTGTTAGAGTATAAACATGGCACTCCAGTGCCCTCCCAAATCTGAGCGAGCTGTCCAGAACCAGCAATTGTTGATGGATTGTGACAAGATCAAATTACCCAATGATCATAGGCAATATAGCTAGCGATCTGATAATTTAGTATACCAACTGAAGCCAACAAGTGATAGCAATGGTTTCTTGGACATTTATTTTTATTGAAATGTTTCACCAGGTAGGCACACTGAGCAAAAGGTGCTTGTCTCACGACGGTGTGACCTGGGAGGATACATGGGAGCTAGCATACACCGATCATAGAGTTACACATAGTAGACCATGATGCATAAAACAGAGTGTACAGGGAATAGATAACATTGAGATATACATTTGGGTCTTGATACATTGCTTACATACAGGTTTACAGAGTGTAGATACATACAGGGGAAGGTGGCATATCATGCATAGATTACAGCTATATAAACAGCCATGTATGGTTATACAATTTCACTGAAGTGGTACTGAGAATCCGCAGTGCTGGTGGCTAGTACTTGTCTAGGGAGAGGTTGAGAACAGGGAGGGAAAAGAGCAGAATTTAGAATGTGCTCATAGAAGACAGACATAGACAATGGGAGAAGTGAATCACTGGGGACTGAGCAGAAGTACAGTAAGGGGCAAGTGCAGAGTTGGTTGAATTTATATGCCAGCAGCCAGCATGAGAGGAGAAATGCTAGAGCTGCTGGTCAGGCCACATAAGAAGGAAGGGGAGTCAGAAATGGGTATGCGCAAGTGGGGGAGGGATCAGGAGCAGGAACAGTTTGTGGCATTGTAGTTAAGAAGGGCAGAGGATATTGAATGTCTAGAGGAGGAGTGGTGGATTTGGGCTGGTTGGGCATTCCATAACTTAGGGAGATGGTAGAAGAAGGCAGATTGGCCTGCAGAGGTCCTCCGGTGAGGGACTGACAACAGCCAGGAGTCAGTAGACCTAAGGGCATGGGAGGGGTTGGTAGAGAGGAAAGGGTGGAGGTGAGGTAGGAGGAAGGCACTGGAGCCAAGTTGGACACAAATTTGACACTGTGAGTAGCCATCGGTTGCTCAGGGATGGTAGGGCCAGTGAGATATATAGCTCACAGTGGTGGAGTGCGTGGGGGAGGCATCAAGGGCAAAATGGCATAAAGCGTTGAAAAGTGGGTACAGGCTGGATAAGGTGGACTTTGGGGCTGAGCTGTAGACTATGTCGCAGTAGTCAAAGGAAGGTAGAAACATTTTCTAAATAATTTCACATGGGAAGGCAACTGCGATTCCTGTAGAAAGCGCTAAGCTTGGGGCATAGCTTTTTCTAGATAGCTCCATATGGGTGGAGAAGGACAGGTGATGGTCAAGCCAGACTCCAAGGTACCTAAAGGAGGGCATGTCCTCTAGTATTGTTCTATTGAAGGTGCAGAAAATCAGTTGTGAGTGAGTCTGGATAGTCTCGGTCTAGAGCTGGAAGTCATGGTGACTGTCTTTTTGCATTAAGGGAGAGTTGGTGGAAGTTAAACCAGAGCTGTACCTTGTTAAAGTCAGCCTGGAGAGTAGAAGTGACTTCTTCGTGGGTCTGGCCAGAGGTGAAGAGGACAGTGTCATTCATGTACATGTGTATAGAGGTAATAGAGCAGGTTTTTGGCAGGTCATTTAGCAGGATGGAAAAGAGAAGAGGACTGAGAATGGAGCCCTGTGGGACGCCAGTGACAATAGGGAGTGAAGGTGAGGTGGAGTACGCTATTTTTACAGACTGGGTTCTATCTTGCAAGTAGGCTCTGAACCATTTAGTGGCTTATGTGGATAACCCAGCAGCGGATTGGCAAGTTAGTAATAGAGGGTGGGATACTGTGTCGAAAGCTTTAGCTAAGTCGACGAAAATGGCTGAAATAATTTGGACTTTGTCCATCCCTGAAAGGAAGGAATCTGTGAGCCTTAGCAGGGAGGTGGGGTCAGTGTTTTCCAAATCCTGCTTGGAAAGGTGTGAAGAGGTGTGATTCAGAGAGGAGTGAGAGAGTTGCAGAGTAGGAGGTGCTCCTGCAGGTTCACTAGGAGTAGGGAGCAGGGAGATGGGATGGTAATTAGCTGCAGTGGGTGGGGTCATCTCCTTTTGGTAGTGGGATAACAGTGGCATGCTTCCACTCCTTGGGAATTGATTCAGCAGCAAACAAGAGGTTTAGAAGGTCGGTGAGGAGAGATGCAATGGCATGGGCAGATAGGAAGAGAAGTTTGGTGTCTAACCAGTCAGGTGATAGTAAAGTTAACTGGTCATTGTAGCAGTAGGAATAAAGTTTTTTTTAACCCACTACCAAAGTATGTCATAATTTACAGAGTCTGTAAACAGCCTTATTGTCTCTAAGTATCTAAATACAGCTTTGGAGAAATCTAACTGAAGAGACCAGGAGCTACACGAGTATATATAAGGGACCTGAAATTTGATCCTGAATTGCCTTTTTTTGCCAAGTCGCAGCAGGGGTCTTGGATGCTGACACTCCCTTTTTGTGCTCTTTAGTGACAACAAATAGAGCCTATTTTTACATAGATTTTTGCCCCATCACTTCCACCTTGTGCCTCTCATTGTGCCTGGATCCAGTGACCACTAGTCCCAGCTGCTGCCCCTCCCCCGGTGCCAAACAAATGGGGATTCTCACAGAGCAGGACCCAGAAGTGCTGAGGATTGTCATGTTTGGCAGTGGGGGGCTATAAGTTTTTCCTTGGTTTTTCCTCCCTATCTCCCTAGGGCCATGGCAAGACATGGTTGAATGTGCATGTGGAGGCATGCATGCATGCTAGAATCAGGGACTCTGCTACACCCCCCCCAGCCTAGCACCATTCCCGCCCTTGATCTCAACACAACCACTGGACTTCCACCCAGTGGCAGCCAATAGTGGGAAACTAACATCCCCAATCTGAGAGAGGAGAGCTGCCTGACAGCTGCTCAATCCTCCTCTCAGCCCCCCCAACACCCAGCAGCCCAAGATGATTCCTGAACTCAAATCACTGGCGTGGGAGAGGTACATGCTTCAGTGCATCTGCCATCTGCACTACAAGGCCAGATAACAAACAGTCTCTCTGACTATCGAAAACTGTTCTTTATAAGCTGTCAATGCCCTATTAGCATCCAGAGTACTGAAAACTCTTTCTCTTTCATTTGTGTGGTCAATATAAAATGCTGGCAGCCCTAAAGCCTGATTACAGACCCTCCAACACCTGACAGATCAAAATAGGTACAATTCTGTGTTGCAGTTTGGGGTTGGCCAGGAACGTGACTCACATAACATTCTGGCCATTTGCTCTGAATTTAGAAGGTCCATGCTATGCATGGCAATGCTGGCAGGAATGGTAGGATTAAGATATTCACCCTAGAGTTCATGGAGGAGTAGGTCTTATGGCAGCTGAGCAACCATTTAGTAACAGGGATCAGCAACAGTCTAGTTACTACTTATTTTGCATCTTTAAACTGTGGTTGTGTTCTGATCAAAGTGCAGTTTGTATACTTCTCAGGCATGCCAGCTGAAACTGGAAACTTGGTTAATAAATGGATAGAAGGGATTTGTATCGGACTCTTTTTATTTAAAGGGGAGCATCTACAGTACTGTAAAAGCTCAGCAGCCACCACTTCACAGACTGAGGCTTTAGTACCCCAATCCCCACTGCAGGCACAATGTTAATTAAAGTCAAATGTGAACATATCCAACCATTCTTCCCATAGCAAGCAGGCACAGCCCACTCATACCCCTCACTTGCATCAACCATGATTTTGCAATACTTGTTACTGTACCATAGCATGAGCTCTGAGACATCTTCATCCTGCCCGACCTGGTCACACACTCTGTCCCACGATGAATCACACTCTCAAGCAGCTGATCTGGCACAAGCAACCAGATCACAGAGTGACACCCTTGACAGTCAGCACCATGGACCTGCTCAGTGCTCCATGGACCACTCAGACTTCCAGTATGACAGAAGGGGAAATAGATTGGCAGTTCCCATCGGAGGTGGAGGACGATGACAAACTAAGCAGTGCACTATGTCTCCAGCCCTGACTTATGTGTGCCAAAATATTAGTGCCACAGTACAAAAGTTGCTTGCACGGTTCTGGGATCTATGGAGCAGTAGCTAGCAAGATCATAGTGCCTGGCCATCCACTCACAGATTCAGCACCATGTAATCCCATACATTCTCTCAGACTGCTAACTGTCATGCTCACCAATTCTTGCTTCAAGGGTCAAGTGTTGTCTGCATCAGTCGAGCCTTGCCTCTCTACTGGTGGTGCTACAGCAATGCAACTACCTTAAGTCCATCACTGGTTACCATGGGGACTGCAGATGCCCCCCAAGTGTGCTAGCACACACGGCAACCAACTACTGATTCTGAGCAGACACAGATATATATTTACAGTGCAGGGGGAAATTATTGGATGGCGGCTGAAATTCAGTACATGGTACAACCTGACAGAAGCCAGTAACAGTGTTTAAAATGCAGTACTGCAGCAGCAAAAACAGTACAGTTGGAGGGTCTGTAATTAATATGAAAAGAGGGTGTTGCCTTGAGTGTGAATGCTGGCACTGTCCTGATGATTACAATTTTGTGCTTGAATTCCAGAAATATTGCTTTATAAGACAGAGCTCCTAATTCTCCTATCCTTTATGCAGAATCTATGGACACTAAGAAGGATGTCTTCAGCCTTGTTGAATATAAGTCTGTTTCAAAGGTTGGCTTGAATGGGCATGATATGAGGGGGTGTAGCTATCTACTTTGGATCAGAATTTGATCTAACAGAGGTTCCAGTGGGAACCAACTACTCTGAATGTATCATGGGCATGGAAGTAGGATGCAAGATACTTCTCATCTAAGTCCACCAGGAGATGGGAACATTTTCCTGCAGGAAGTCACTGACTTCATTGTCGATGCGGTACTGGGATCCCCAGATGGTTGATTCTGGGGGATTTCAATGTCTGGGTCGATGACGAAGTCTCACAATTTGATCAGGACTTCCTCCAACTAATGAGTTTGTTTGTCCTTAGACAGGTTGTTACCTACGCTGCCCACATTTGTTGTCATTCACTGGACTTGGTGTTCCTCCTGGGGACGGAGATATCTGACTTGGTGGTGGAACTAGTTAGGTTGTCTGACCATCACACTGTAGGGTTCAGTTTCATGGTGCCCCCAACAGGCCTGCCCCTATGGAAATAGTCCGACACTGCCCTTTGAGGGGTGTGACTCCCAATGGCCTAATGGCAGTGCTGGATCTATTGGGTATACCAAGTGAATGCATGGATCCATGGAATCTAGTACGTGCCTATAGCAAGGCAGTTACAGAGACCCTGGATTCCATAGCTCCTGTTCATGTTCACCCACTCACACTTCGCCCAAGGCCCCCATGGTTTGATGGGACCTTAAAAGAGATGAGGAGGATGGAACAAAGGAAAAAGAGAAGCAGGGTAAAACCAGTCCTGTAGTGTGACAGTCTTAGATTGATGGACTATTATGCGGTCTATCAATCGGCAATCGCCCATAAGAAGGCAGATTTCCTGTACAGGGAGATTGCCGCTGTGCAGAACCGACAAGCTCAGCTCTTCCAGACTGTTGACAGATTATGCAATCCAATGTGTCTTTAGTCTGACAGAGCCTTTTCACAACAGAAGTGTGATAAGTTTGCTAACTTCTTTGCAGATAAGGTTGCCACAATCGGGACTGGGATATGTCCGGCCCCTTCCAGTTGGTGTTGTGGAAGTTGGAAGGCATCCAGTTTACCTGGTCTGACTTCAGCCAGCCAGAAATCATGGATATCATCAGGATCATCCAGACTTTGTGGATAACCATCTGTTGTTTGGACCTGGGCCCTATGCACCTTCTTGTAGGGCACGTAGATGAAATTGTTCCAGTCCTAGCCGAGATAGTCTGGCAGTCACTGGAGGGGGGTGGGTTCTTCCCGGATCCCCTAAAGGAGGTAATTGTTCCACCCATCCTTAAAAATCCCTCCCTCCCTTAATCTAGACTGTCTGGATAACTACAGACCTGTCTCTAAGCTACCCTTTGTGGGTAAGATTATTTGCGCTGTAGCTTGACGATCACTTGTCCAGCCATGATTTCTAAGATTCTCTCAAGTCAGGATTTAGGAAGAGACATAGTACTGAGACAGCCCTCATTCAGGTGTTAAATGACCTCTTAATACTGAAAGATCAGAAAACTCATTCTATCTTGGACCTCCTTGATCTGCTGCAGCAATCGACACTGTGGACCATGGCGTGTTGCTGGAGCACCTGCCGTTGATCTGAGGACCATCGGGTTTTGCTCTTTACTTGAGGGTTGGACTCAGAGAGTGGTGTCTGGGATTTATTCCTCAGCCCCACTCTCTCTATCCTGCAGGGTACCGCAGGTCTCTATCTTGTCACTCATGTTGTTCGCAGAGTATATGCGGCCATAAGAAGAGATCATTAAGCAGTACAGTCTGAGTTTTCACTGCTATGCAGATGATACTCACCTATACACGTCCTTTGTGCCAGGACAGGATGGGATTCCCTTGGTATTTAACAAATGTCTATCCATGATCCAGGCTGGCTGCAGTTGAACCCGGCTAAAACTGAGGTGTTGGTTGTGGACCCAGATTACTGGGAAGTGGGTTTGTCAGCAGGATAACCCTCTGGGATTTGACTCGGAGGTGTTCAGTTGACCACCTCAGATCAGGTGCGGAACCTGGGCATTATTTTTGATGATGGCTTGACCCTTAAATCTCAGGTATCAGCCATTGTCAAGTCCTTTTTCTACCATCTGAGGAATATCACCCGGTTGAAGCATCTGGTTCCTCCTGGTGCTCTTCCAACATTGGTCCACGTTTTCATAACCTCCCACCTTGACTACTGCAATGCCCTTTACCTAGGTCTAGCGGGGGTTGATATCTGCTGCTTTCAGCTTGTGCAGAAGGCAGCAGCCAGGCTACTGACTGGTACTTCTAGGATCAGTCATGTAACACCTGTGCTCCCAGACTGCACTGGCTGTCAGTACAGTGGCAGATCACCTTCAAGGTCAGAATGCTAACCTATAAAGACCTACATGACCAGGGACCCCATTACTTGCAAGATCTCCTCCGCCCTTACTGTCACCTCCATCCTCTCCAATCCACTGATGATGGATTGCTGGAAATTCCAGGGTTCGCTTGAAGACACTGGAGGCCAAGTCTTTGTTTTGTGACCCCAACCATGCGAATTCTCTACCTCATCAGGCATGACAGTGCCTGACCATCAGAGTTTCAAAACAGCACAGCACTATAAACATATTTATTTAGCCTGGTGTATCCAGATTCTTGTTGAACCTGATATCTACTGAACTGCATTTTTATGGATTTTAACATTTTTGTTTTGTCATGACTGTTTTTAATTGTTATGTTTTGCTTGGTTTATGTACAAGCACATTGGTTTTTAGAAAGGTGCTTTTTATAAAGGTATGATATGATGAGGATGACCATTTAGTAACACAGCCTAATACCATGGAGCCATGACAGATGTTGTCCATGACTTAATGTTGAACACAGCCTTTAGAAATCTAACTATGTCCAGATGTGCACCTGGTGCACAGTCCCCCCAGTCTGAGCAGTGGTGCTTTTTTGGTAAAAAAATTGGTAAATTTTCTATGTTTCTATCAAGCAGACCTCTAAAGCAGTAGGTAAGGCTAGGGGGGTGTTAGGGTGTATTAGTAGGGGTATCACAAGTCGTAAGAGGGAGGTAATAATCCCCCTGTACAAGACATTGGTTAGGCCCCATCTGGAGTACTGCGTGCAGTATTGGAGGCCACACCTTCACAAGGACATTAACCAAATTGAGGCAGTCCAGAGAAGGGCAACCAAAATGGTGCAGGGACTGCATCAGAAGACATATGAGGACAGATTAACGGAGCTTAATATGTATACCCTTGAGCAAAGGAGGAGAGGGTGATATGATCGAGACATTTAAACACCTTAAGGGCATAAACAAGGTGAAAGAGTCTAACATGTTTAAATATAAGAAAAATAGCAGGACAAGAGGACACAGCATGAGATTAGAGGGAGGCCGATTAAGGGGGAATGTGAGGAAATTCTTTTCACAGAAAGGGTGGTGGATGCATGGAATGGCTTACCACAAGAAGTGGTGGCTATGAATACAGTGCAGGGCTTCAAACAGGCATGGGATAGGCATAAGGGAGCAATACAAATGACTATGAATAGATAGGCCACTGACAGAGCAAAGGCCGATGGCACATTTATACGGTAGAAAAAGAAATGGGCAGACTGGATGGGCCTTGAGGTCCTTATCTGCCGTCAATTTCTATGTTTCTATGTTTCTAAGTTTCTATGTTTCTAAATAGTTGAACCCTCATTGATGAGAGTGAAAGTCCCTTGTCTGGGCCATGTTGTAAATACAACAGTATTTGTGGAATTGAAACCTTGTGTGCATATATAGAGATGATTCACATGATTTGGAGAACAAGTGCCACTGTCTGTCATAGGTAGACATAATGGAGGGCATGGGGTCAAAATGACAAATAAAAACAGCACAGGTCAAACACCACACACCAAAACAGCAACAACAAATAACATCCACCAAAAACAGCAACAACAGACAGCACCCACAAAACACTGAGTGCTACAACAGCACCACCGAAACAATCAGCTACATTAGTGTGTTTATGGGTGGCTCTGTGCCCGCACCCCCCATGTAAATATAATCACTTCTATGGGGAGGCAACCTGGGAATGGGAAGGGATTGTGGGGAGGGGGGAGAATCCTTGGGAAGGGGAAGTGGAACCCAGCCTGAGTCGGGAGGGGAGAGACAAAGTAGAGCAAGTCAAACAAAAGGCAAAAAAATCACCTGCCATGAAATTCAAACTGCACAGTAATCTCATCCCAACAACTTCTGCTGCCTGTGCCCTACCCACCACACCATGGCAGCTGGTCGGCAACAGACCCCACAGTTGAAACTTTCTCACTGACCCCAAACAAGCTACAGGTATAGCATTAAACTTTGCCTGCCCTGTTATATCCCTCTAGCCGTTTTTCTCCAGTAGCTGTTTTTGCTGTAGCTATTGTGACATTGTGGTTTTTACCCATGTTTTTTTTTCACTCAACATTTTGATCTGGTACCAATGAAGGCATGTCTGGACTGTAACATAATAGGCATCACTGATTCATGGTAACCCGATTTGAGCAGTTTTTCTCTTTCATGAGCCAGGATATGATTTTTAAATTATTTGGGCTGCAGTATTTTTTTTTTATTTTGAAATATCGGATTTACAACCTTTGAGCTGTGAGGCTCATTTACAAAGGTACCTTGTCACAGAAATAAAACAGACAGGTTACAAGTGACAGAGGAAATAGCTGTCATGTGTGGGTTACAGACATTGTTAACAGATACTATATACAGGTCAGAATACAGATATTTACACAGGCATAGTTGTAGAGGTTGCAGTCCATGAAGGACTTTTGTCAGAAGTTTGGGTCATGTTGGGCATGAGAGTACAGGCTAGTTTCAGTTACGGGAGCGTATTGAGGAGGTGGTTGTGGAGGGTGACTTTGAGCTGGGAAATCTTGGGCATATTAGTGATGGTGGCAGGGAGCATATTAAACCAAATGGGGGCCCTGTAGAGGATGGATCTCTGGGCAAGGGCAGTCTTTACCTTGGGTACTGCTAGCATAGTTTTGTCTGAGTTACGGGTGGAGATAGAGGGGGTGGCAAGTGTGAGAGCGGCAGTGACCCTAGGAGGGGAGCCACTGAGCAGGAGTTTCTTGGTCAGTAGGCAGGTCTGGTAGAGGAGCCTTTCACTGAGGTTGAGAAGATTGGCAAAGGAATAGAGGGAGCAGGTGTGGGTGAGTCTAGTGGCACCATTTAGGAGCCTGCACGCCGTGTTGAGGGAGACCTCAATTTCCTGGAGTGCGGGATTATCTGCTGCCTAGACACAGTGAGCCCATAGTCTACTAGGGACAGTATTGAGGAGGTAATTGCAAGCCTAAGGGCGTTAAGAGGGAGGCAGTCCCTGTGCCAGTAGAGGAGTCCAATCTGAGTGTTAGTGGTGGTCACTAAGGTGTTTATGTGGTCATGGAAGGTAAGAGCAGAGTCGAGGTAAGTCCAAGATATTTGTAGATGGATACCTGTTCAAGGGTGCTAGGTATTGGGGAGGATGAGGAGAGGTGCATTTTTAGCTTTGTTTTGGTGGTGTAAGAAAATCATTGATTTTCTCTTTTTCAGGTTTATTATGACCAGTCTACAGTCCTTGAACCATATTTTGGTC
The DNA here is from genome assembly GCA_016271365.2 of Neoceratodus forsteri. Lineage (NCBI taxonomy): Eukaryota > Metazoa > Chordata > Ceratodontiformes > Ceratodontidae > Neoceratodus > Neoceratodus forsteri. Next base: position 1,157,257,463 of record CM028130.1, on the reverse strand, counting down.
TGGGAGAAGGCATGTTGGAGGGAGTCCTGGAGGGGAGTGTGTTTATTATGCAAGGCATAGATCACTGCATCATCTGCATACAGCAGTATTTTTTTAGAGGAGGCTTTTGGCAAGGAGTTTAGGTAGAGGGTGAGGAGAAGTAGACCCAGGATGGAGCCCTGGGGCACCCCAAAACAGACAGGTAGAGTGTCAGATAGGGTCCCGTTTATTATGACAGACTGGAACTGGCTGGAGAGATAACTGGCACACCATGCCATGGGGAATGTGGAGAAACTGAGTTGCAGAGGGAGTCAAGAAGGAGAGGATGGCAGACCGTGTCAAAGGCCTTGGAAAGGTCTATGAACACAGCTCCAGCAGTGTTACCTGAATCAAGTGAGGAGTGAAGGAAGTTGGTGAATTCTAGGAAGGCTGTGGTAGTGCTATGCCCTGAATGAAAGCCATGCTGCTCTGGGCATAGTATGTCATACTTGCCTAGGTATTCAGTGAGCTGGGTGGCAACCACTTTTCTAAGGCTTTTGGGAGGGAGAATGGAGATGGGTCGATAGTTGCTGGGTGTGGCTTTGTCACCATTTTATAAATGGGGGTAATGATGGCTATCTTCCAGGCATTGGGGAACTTGCCCAGGAAGAGGGATTTGTTGAATAGGTCTGTTAGAGGACTAGGACTTCATCGAGGACTAATATAGGGAGCCTAGCATCTAGGGGTCATTGCTAGGGTTATTGCTGTTTAATGCTTTTGTAGGTATGGACAGGCTTCCTGGATGGATATTTTGCACAGGAGGAAATGAGGGCACTGCAGGATTGGGGGTTGGGATTCAGGCACAGGGTCAAAGAAACAGCTGGGGAGAACAGTACTGAGATCCATGAAGGTGGTGTTTAGGCAGTTTGCTATGGTAAGTGGGTCATCAGAGATGGTGTCATCTATGGAGATCTGGGAGGGGGTTGGGATCGAGATTTCCCATTAAGTTCTTTGAAAATGCTCCAGAAGGTCCATGCAGACCCCCATGTCATGGTGAGAGTAGATTGATAGTGGTCTGCTTTGGCCTTGCAGATGGCTCAAGTGCATCTGTTGCATGTGGCATTATAGGACTGTCAGCCAGCCAGCCTGCCAGACTCGGTAGTTTGTGCCATAGATTGTCCATATCTTTCAGTTTTTGGAGCAGGGAGGGGGTGATCCATGGTGCATTTGGTCTTTTGGTGCAGTGTTTGGTGAGTGCAGCATAGAGGTCACAGGCCTTGGTGAAGGTCCTCGTAAATAGGTCGGGCACAATGTCAACCCTGGGGGCTAAATGGATGGGAGACCAGTCCATTTGGACAAGTTGTTGAAGTTTTTTTAACTCCCCTTGGCGGAGATGACTTGGAAGGTGGAATGAGTTGTGGATTTGGGTGTGGAGGAAGTCCATAAGAACAGGATGGTGCGTGATCACTAGGAAGTCAGGAAATACTATTATATTCTGCATTTGTGGGGTGGTTAGAGATAATGATATCCAGGAGGGTGCTGATACCTTGAATCAGGATGAAGATCCTGAAGGGTAGCTGTCATGATTTTATTGCCATACACCGCTTTAGCAAACCATGCTTGCCTTGGCCAGTATTGTGTTATGAGAACAATCAATCAGCTGAAGTAGTGAATCTTTTGCGGTACCAGGGGAATCAGGGAAGAGTTGGAGTGCCATGTGTATACTCACAACACAATGATTGTAACTACATGTATGCATTCACTGCACTACCAGTCTATCTCACTGCTTGTAAAGTGCACTTGGATAGAATGTGCATGGAAAACACTATGTAAATGCAAGTTCTGCTTCTTCTTCACCAGTATGGACATGTCTCTGATTTTATGAACATGTCTCTGATTTTTATGTTCTATCTCTGACCTCCCATCTCTACTCAGCTAAGCTCACTTTGTGCTGTGACTCTACCCCTGTTGTTAATGAGGTCAGGTCTACTGAGCTTGATAATTTGGAATCATGTCTGGCTATAATAATCCAGTAAAGAAAAAGGTGTAGCTTGACTTGATTTGAAAAAGCACTGAAAGTAAGCAATAATACACAACTGGGTTTGAGGTAATGCGAAATTACAATACAGACCAGGTAGCTTGTGAGGCACAAGGTGTAGCCAAGTGTCTTTAACCACCTATAAAGCACAGTAATTTATGTCATCACTACACATCCTGAAGTATGCAACAACATGTATGAAATAGTTTAAAATGTTTAAAATAAAAAAGAAAGTAAAATCAGAGTAGTGTGTTGATGTGAAATTATTGCACAATCTTGTGACCTGTTTTGATCAATCAGATTGGTTATTTGATTGAAGCCATTTTATAAAAATTCTTCACAGCTAACTCAAAACATGAAATTTTAAATTGCTCTAAATAAGTTCCTGTTCTGAAACCCGTGGGTAAATATCTTAAGCCAAGTTTAGAATAGACTCACAGCTTAATCTATTGTATTTGTGCCTACTGCTGAACCCTATTTTAAAATGGTTTGAACATTTCCTTGCTTTCTGTTTGGCTAAATAAGTTCTGAGATCCATATGTTTTCCCCAGAAAAATACAGTTGAAACAAATTTAGGCAGTGGGATTTAGAATTTTGGCCTATTACACAAGTATTCATGACCTATTTCTCTCAAACTTGATTGCCGTCTACAAACATGGCTGCAACCTTTACTCACTGAAAACCTTCAACACTGCCTGAAAAAGTAAACCTCCCTTAACATCTCAATAAATAAATAAATAAAAATTCCTTCCTTTTGTGATTCCCTCCAAACACATACTAACAAATAATAAAAAAAAAGTACAAGGTATAGTTTTAATAGTTGATGTTTCTTTAGTGACCATAAAAATCCCACCACTGTATCCTTACCATCTCTCTAGGGCAATTTCTATGACTTACAATGCCACAGATAAAACTGAGACACTGGTTTCATATAATGTTGTCTGTTATGTGTGATGGGCTGAATATTCTGCCAGAGGAATTCTGCAAAAATCTAACTTCCTATATACCATGGTACATAAACATTCCAGGCGGGATTCAGCACAGTTCAGGACTAAGTCCTCCAGAACCCCAGTGGTGCTCCGAAATCACCGCAGCTGCAGAGTGCCTGATTCACAGTCGCAGCAGTTGTAGAGGGTGTTACAGTGGGTCCCACTGGCCGTAGCATCCTCCCACAGCTGTGGTGCTGTCCCTAGCAACACCACCCACAAGCAGCCATAAATCGTGGAGCCGGTCATAATCTGGCTCCACCTTTGTGAATACCCGCCGCTGCAGGTAACCTGCAGATCCACAAGTGGCAACCCACTTGCACATGAGGTTTATCTGCAGCTGTTTGACTTTCACATGTTTCATGAATCCTGCCCTCCATGTTTTAAATGTATGGAAAGAGATGATCGGCAGGTGAAATGGGAATATTTTTGCTTTTTTAATTGTTTCCTACTCTAATCATTTAATTAGCACCACAAGTCGTTGCTTCTCTTGGGTTAAAGGGCACTATCATGCTCTTTAGATCTGAAAGTGTCCCTAGTTTAAAAACACATTCTATGATTGTTCACATTCTGTAGAGGTTGCAAATGTGTCTGGTAGTTAGATTGTTTTAAAAGTGAAAACAGACTGACCACCATACTGGTGTTACCACACAAAAACATGTTTGTTTACATTCCCTCAACTGCATCTTTCCTGGACTTAGTAGCACCCCAACACAGTCTAGCCACTCACTGTGTTGTGGGAGTAGAGGATATTATTGCATCATGAGTGGCTGAATAATTTTGGTCTGTTTCTAATATTCAGGAAGTATGCTATAAACGTAGATCAAGGAGTTGAATCAAAATAAGGCTGAGCATAACTATACATGTATATCAGCATGCATTTCAGCCCTACTAAGCAAATAGGCAAATACAACAACCAGCAATGTTAATGAAGTTTACAGAAAGTAAGCAATGATAAAATGTGGCTTTATGAGTAGAAATAACATGTTGCAGAGAAGGTTGCTAGTGTCTCTATCTATCAGGGTACTGATGGCACTCTGTGCAACCACCTTCTGCCTTATTACTGTACACACCTGGGCATGCATTATCCTTGGACAACTAATGCCTTGTCATGTCTTATTGCTTACATAACTGTAGCTAGTGATGTATGAAATCAGAATTTTGCCAGCTACTTTGTGATATTCCCCACCAACTTCACAAAGTGGGAAGAAGTGATTTGTGAAGATCTTCACCTAGTAAAGTGTCCCTTTCACTAGAAAAGTATTTGCATGTTGACTCTTTGCCTGTAAAGTGAAGGACTTCAGCAAGTGAAATAGGCACTTAGCCAGATGAAGACTTCCATATCACCATTTTGCCTTAAAGCACACTGTGTGAACACGGTGACACTTTTTTAATTAAAAAAGAGAAATCATAGCTTCCTCCACCCACGTGGCATTCTTCCCATTCTTGTTTCCCAGCCCTTGCAAAATAAAATAATTTCTCCACACTCTCACCCTCTGGCACTCAAATCCCCTCTCCAACCTCAGCCTAGGCAAAGTGACCATAACTGAACTAAACAGCAGGGCAGTTATATTGTTATCAAAGATTCTCTTCCATTCACTCTCATCAAGCCCCATTTCACCATCCTTTGCCCCTCCCAAACTAAAATGTTAATACAACCCCCATCCCTTCGATCATCTAAGGCACCCATTCCACCACCTCCACAGAACCTATAATAAAACCCATACATTTTCCAGTGATGGGTGACTGACTCTGCCCTTCCACTTCCTCCTCAGACACCCACCATCAAATAAATGAAATGGAGCATGGAAACCTATGACAATATCAGTTTGGTCAGCCGAATGTTCAGTCTGGTATTTCTGTGGGTTTGTGAGCTCTGTTTCATCCATTTATCTGTGACTGGCCAAGAAAGAGGGAGGCAGAGCCAGGCAGCCACTTTAGGACAAAATATCTCCTATACTGGGTGTTGTGAAGGGATGGGGTGGCATGGTGCCTTGAGAGGTGAGTGGGATGGGGGTTAAACTGAATTTCAGTTGGGCTGGGAGGAGGAGGGAGAATGGGATTTGATGAGTGGAGGAAGGAATTATTTAACTCACAGCCACTGCAGACCACTGCTACTATCTATTCAACTGCAGTCACTTCACGTGCTTGGGAGAAGAGGGTAGAGTTAGGTGCCAGAGGGTGGGAGATGGGAAAATTATTTTACTTTGGCAGGGCTTGGGGAGAAGTGTGGGAAGAGATGCCATGTGGTGGGGAGAAAGGGTTGCTTTAAAAAAAAAATACTTTGACGAATGAAGTAGGAGGAAGTTGGGGAAAATGTTGCTTCACCTAGAAAACTGCAACATTCCTGAATTTGCACCAGCTTCACCAGTAAAGCTTAAATTCATGACATATCTAAATGCATGCCCCCTGCCACCACCACCCCCAAACTCCATGTAGTGTATAATACCTGTGCTGAGGTCTTGAGATCATCATTGTAGATGATGTCTGTCAGCTCACAGTTGGAGTGGATAGACTGGATCTTTTTCAGCCCCTGTACTTGCAGGCTCAGGTGTAACTTGTAGGGCAAGTCATCTGCAGCCAGTCTGGGTATTTTTGCAGTAACACTGCCGCTTGGAAAATCTAAAACAAATTAAAGGACAGCATTTTACTAGATTTCATTTTGGAAAAAGGAGCTGATAGTACTAAAGTCCATAAGTCTTCCAATATTTTAGTACCTAAGTCTTTGGCCCATTTATATTTTAATGTCTGAATATTCTCTGTCATCATAAGGAAGAGACATAAATATAAGTTTGATATTAGCTTTTTATTTTCCTTCTGTGCAAGCATTATATCTAATATGGGTTTAGATTGTAGTTTCAGATCTCCATTTGTTTTAATAATGAAGCACTTTAATAATAATAACAACTTTATTTTCATGTCACCTTTCAAAACCAAGGCGCCTAACAAGAATAAAATCACATAATTAAAAGTTCCACAACAACATAAATAATAATAAATCTTAAAATCTAGCAATGCAATCATACACTCTTAAACTCTTTGGGCCGGAAATTCAAAAGGGTTGTGCCATGCGCAACAGGGTTGCGCATGCGCAAGTCAGAAAGTGCGCCATTCTGCGATATTCGGCAGGAGGCAGTTGCGCCACCGAAAACAGGCTGAGCAACAGCGCAATGCAAATGAAGGCATGTGCAACTGAAGGGGGTGGATCCATGCATAAAGAGCGCAATGCGATATTCAAAGACTTGGGCAATGCGCAAGAGTGGAACAGCCGGAAGTTGCGCCCCAGCAGAAATGAGCCAAAATAAAAGGCTCAAGGAAGAGAGGCGCAAGAACGCAGCAGGAAGACACATGAGCAGAGAGACAGAGAAGGCCAGAGCAACAAACAGTGCAGACCAGGGTGCACAGGACAGAAGAGGAGGAGGAAAGGTGTATGGGGCCACAGGTGCAGAGGCCAATGGGTGTACCAGGTGCAGTGGAGGTAGCAGTCAGGACAGCGGGGTAACAGAGCAACATCAGCCAGGGGTCACAAGCCAGGGAGATGGACAGTGCCAGCTTCACATAGAAGCTGTAATGAGGGGTGAGAATGCATGCTGCAGGGGGCGTGGCGTGGAAGGGCCCGTCGTGATGCGCCCAACAGGCAATGCCGTGCCGCATCAGTTTGAGCTGTACACAGATGTGAGATCGTGGGCTGGTACCGCCTGAACAGGGCAATACTGAGATGGTTCTGTGAGCTATGCAGTGATGTGATGCAGGCACCCTCACGACGGAGTCACGCTCTGTCGGTGGAGACCAAGATGACAGCCTGCATGTGCCTGCTCGCCACGGGCACTTTCCAGAGGCCGACAGGGGACACCACAGGCATCACACCATTGGCCACGTCACGCATCCTCACCCAATTCCTCAGCGCACTGCTGCCACATGCTGTGGAGCACATCCATTTCCCCAGCACCGCGGCAGGCGTACAGCAAACATGCAGGAGTTCAACAGGGTATACGTATGCCTACCAATGCCTGAGAATATAGACTGCACACCATGTGGCCATACACATGCCACCTGGCCCCGATGGGGCTGCATATAGGAACAGGAAGGGCTATTCCAGTGTCAACTGCCAGGTGGTGTGTGATGCCACTGGGCGCATAATCAATGTCTGTGCCACACACCCTGGCGGAGCACATGATGCCTTTATATGGTATCAGTCCACACTGTGCCATCGATTCGAGAGTGGGGACATCCCCACAGGCCATCTAGTGGGTGAGTACGCATGTAGGAATTGCAAACGTGGGGCAAGGGTGGGAATGCCACAGGTGCCATGGCAGTGGCACACAGGGATATTGGCAATATGGACCTGAACATGATACTCATCTCCACCATCTCCACACAGGTGACAGCAGATACCCACTCCGCCCTGGCTGCTCACACCATACCGGCGCCCATGACCCCCATCGCAGCAATGCTATAATGAGGCAGAATGCCACAACATGCAACATCATCGAGCGGGTGTTTGGGATGCTCAAGGCATACTTCGATGCTGAGACACCTCGGCAGTGCCCTACAGTACAGCCCCTCAAGGTCTGTGGGATATTCCTGGCCTGTTGTATCCTGCACAACATGGCTAACAACTGTGGGATAGCCATTCAGGTCGAGGAGGGGATAGCGATAGGGACACCAGCAGTGCCGGTGATGATGGTGATGAGCAGCCCCCTGGCGGCGGGACCCCGACTGATCCGGCAGGCCCAGCTGCACCAGGACACCATCCGGAGGAGCATTATGCACGACACAGGTAAGTCAGGGGCCATGTGCAACCAACACTGTCCTGGCACAACCCACAGGCACACAGAGTAACACACCAGGGGTGCATGGCGGCAAGGGAGTGGAAGGGACCAGGCACACAAACACACCATCAGGGAGGGCGAACAGTCATGGACACACACACACACACCAGGCACAAAGCATACATGGGCGAGTGCACAGCAGAGCAGGAACAGACATGGCAAACACACAGAACCACAGACCACACCCACCACCTGTACTGTCCAAGCACGTGTGTCAGATGCTGGGCACCCTTGCACCTTGGTGTACAGTACAATGCAGGCATCATCATGTACATGCACCTGTGGACAGCAGTCGGGATGGTGTGCAGGTGGTCCGTGATGTGCAGGGAACCCACCAGTGCACTGCCCACCATGACGCACAGTGCACACAGGGCAGCACCAGACAGGGCCCGCACTGGGAGACAGGTCAGTCATGTTGCACCGTTCCATGGCACCGCGGATGCGTGGGTGGCCCCGCCATGACCCAACAGCACAGGCAGGCTGAGCAGGGGCCACATGGGGTGGCACCGATGGACAACCAGGGGTCCCACTGCGCGATCATGACCTTGTCCGCACTGGGGTCTGTAGTATGCCAAACATACCTGCACCAGGGGTGCTCGGGATGCCCACAGCAGAACCCGGCATCGACAGGCTTGGTGTCGCACGACACCGGGAATGGAAAGTGGAGAGCATACTGTGTGGGGTACGCAGTACAGTAGCACCTGCTTGTGTGCCCAATGCAGCCACAACAGCGACCAATGCCTGGGTCTGCCTGTCAATGGCAGCGGTCACATCCATCTGCATATGGACCATCTCTGCATGGTCCAGAGCACAGTCCCTGCTGTGCCGCTCCACAGCCACACACAGTGCCTCCACCGGATGTTGCAACCCGTCTTTGCTGCTGTACTGATTCCTGCAGCAGGTGGGTGTGCTCTTCAAATGGGTACTCTGCCACAACAGCATCCTGTCTCCAGGGTATGGAAGGCCTGATGCTCAACACCCCTTGAGGTGGGCGCTGTTCACAGGACCAGGAATGGGCATATCAAGGTCGGTGGGCATGTGCCACCACTGGACACTCTGACCCCAGACCTGGTGGGTGACTGCTGCTGCTGCCCTCCAACTGCTGTGCCCCAGGGACCACTCATTCCACTGCTGTGGCGCAACAGTGCCAGACACCTGCACAGCCACCGGTGCTGCCCACGGTGCTGACAGGCACAGCCTGGGACTGTGCCAGCATGCTGGCACCTGCGTTGGAACCAGCTAGGCTGAGGGGCATGTGCTGGCCTGCTGTGTGTCCGTCATGGGACACACATGTCACTGCCATTGCAGTCCTTGCATCATCAATGTGCAGGTACATACTACAGCCACAGTCACAGGCGTGCTGGCATGCTTGCATGCCAGACTGCTGATACACAGGCTGTGCACCCCACGCAACTCACCGACACCAGAGTTGGCAGCCAGCGTGCATGCTGGTGCTGTGCATGCTGGCTGGTGACAGAGGTGGATGGACCCTCCTCCATGTCCAGCAGGTCTTCCTCACTGCCTGGACCCACCACCACCATCCTGAAGGCGAACAGGATCTGTAACAGAAAGAGAGGACATGTGAGTGCATGAACAACCTTCCCCCAACACCACCATGTCATACCGTGCAGTGATGGGCTTCCACCTGTCTGGAATCCACCTCCTGATGCGCCCTCAATAGCACTCTGCTGCATTGATGCAGCCAGTCGAGTCCTCAGCGGGGTCAGCTCCACCACCGCTGGCTGGCCCCCCAGTGCCAGCGATGCCGCCCTGAGGGCTGCCACCTTCTCCTTCACCCTCCTGTGGTCTGTCCCCATCTTCTTTTGCATTCCTGCGAGGCGCTGGTGGCTTCCATGCAGGTTCACTGCCCGAGCTACCCCTCCCATGCAGCCGCGCATGGACCTGAGTGCCCGCCAATCCACTCAGTAGTGGCTCCTCCTCCAGGTAGGCCTGGAAGAGTGCCTCTGTCTCTGCCATGGTGAGTTGGGCCTCCTCCTCAGCCCACCATCCTCACCCTCACCTTGGCTCTGCTCGGTCAGGTGATCTGTATGGGTGAAAGTGGACACCTGTCACTGTGCAGTCTACAGTGTTATCCATGACCATTGTCAGAACATCACACAGCATGCAACCCACCTCTCACCTGCAGTAACCAAATCTGGCCGCGCAGCCAGTGTCGCACATTTATAGCACAATGCATGCAAATTAGGAGTGGAGCAACTGTAATGAGATGCAAATCGTGCCACTGCACCTTTGAATGGCTGATCAGATGATTTACACGTGTCGGCTGAATATCGCGCCGTTGCGCTTTGTGCAACTCTGGTTGAGCCGGCTGAGCCAATAGGCGAATCTGTGACTGTGTGGTACACTGCATTGCACATGCCCAGGTAGCTTACGCGGGTGTCTGCCATGCTGATGATGTGCTGTCTTGGCGATTGGCAATTCAGGCCATGGCCACCATTGTGCCAGTGGCGCTACAGCACTGGGCACCATATGGCGCTGTGGCACTACTGCGCAATAGTCCACTGATGGCACTGGCATGCAGGTGATCGATGCGGCGCAAGATGTGTGGCAGCGGCGTCAGATGGCGCTGTCCGTGGCCTTGCGTCATAGACCCTGACCTGGTGTCTGATCTTTGCCCCTGGTGCTGTTAGGCTGCCATGTGTGGCTCTGTTAGCTGTTTGGTGACAGCGCTGTGAACAACAACACTATCCGAACGACGAATGCAGGTTTCTAGTGGTCTATTGCGCAACATTTCCACGTGGGGTTGCCGCGCTGCGGGGCGCCATATTGCCTGCTGCATGACCACAATTATGGCACGCAGGAGAGCTCCCCAGTGGAGTCAGGTGGAGGTGGCCAACCTGGTGGCCCTGGTTGAGCCCCACTTTGAGGCACTGTTTGGTGATCAGCCCCTCACCATGGCCCGCACCCATGTGTGGCTGCAGGTGGCCACTGACCTGGTGAGGGTCACAGGGAGGTGCCGGTCTGTGGTGCAGTGCAGGCACAGATTTAGTGACCTCCGCAGGAGGGAGCCGGATGTGCTGCCACGCCTCAGGTCACATGCCACGAGGGGCGTTGTGCCTAGGCCAGGTGGGTGTACCATCTATGTACCTGTATTCTCCGTAGGGGTGTGACTGTGTTTTAGTGGTGGTGCATGGGGGATGGCTCTGCCACGGTTGGCTGTGTCAGTGTGTGCAGGTGTGAGATGCATGGGTCTGGCTGTGTGGGCAGGCACACTCACTGGGGCAGGGGGCAGTCTGCTTTGGGGTCCCACTGATGTTTTTCTCAACATTTGTCACCCACAGGCCTGGCAGAGAGGATGCAGGCACAGGCTGAGGAGGGCCATGGCAGGGCCCAGGTGGCAGACGGAGGAGGCGTGAGGGGTGGGCCACAGCGGCAGCAGCAGCAGCCACAGCTGCTTGATGATTGTGAGTATCATTACATCATGGATGCTATTGCATGCTGGAGGGGGTGGGCATGACCACCAGCCATGGACAACACAACCATGCACGACACAGGTGACAGTCATCACTGTCCAGTGTCACTGCACGTCTGTGTGTGCGTCACTGGTGGTCCATGCATGCACTGGGCACATGGCTGTGGAATTGGCATCCCACCACATTGCCACATCACTTGACAGCCTTGTTTGTGCTGTGATGGACATGGGCAGTGTGTGTGTGCAGTGGTGCACATAGCTGGTGCTGCCTGGTTGGGCATGTCATGTGCATGGTCACTGTGAGTGGGAGCATACCATCACAGGTGTGGGGCACTAGGCTATATGCCTTGCAGGATGGGTGGTGTTCAGGGTTGTGGACAGTCACAGCCATTGACTGTGTTCCCTTTTCCTAGGTCTCAGCATCCTATGCAGGATGGACCGTGCCCTCCAGCGGCTGATGAGGGTGTCAGTCGCGGCACATGACCTCCTCAGGGACATGCAGCGCCATGGGGTCAGGCGCGCTGGAGGAGGAAGGAACAGCAACAGGCAGCAGGAGACCAGCCTGCCAGGCGCTGAATGTGCTTCCTTCCCACTTCACCCATCCCTCCCACCCTGCCTTCCATCTCCCAGTAGTTCACCCCTACCCTACCCACCTACCTTGTACCCCTACCCCCTTGTCTTATACATATCTGTATATAGTTGTGTTATTAGTCTTGGTGTTGTCATATTTTTTTCCAATATATATATATTTTTTATGAATACTGTGGTGGTCTCTGATTTGCAGCTGGCTATGGTTGCTCAGTTGTAGTGGTGTGCATGCCATCTGGGGTGGTATGGTCCTGGGTGTGTGTGTGTGTGTGTGTGTGTGTGCGTGTGTGTGTGTGTGCATGGGGAGGTGTCTCGGTGTGGGAGTGACTTTCAGTCGGTCTTGCCATCTGCTGCCGCCCACTGCTGGGTGCTCAGGGTGGGTCTGGCTTGTATGGTTCTGTGCTACACAAGGTTACAGTGTGCCGGGGGGATGCATGGTGTTTACTGCAGTGACAGTCACTGCATATGGGTGGTGTCTTGGGGTCACAGTGCAGGGTGTGCTGTGCAGAAGGGGGGGCTGATGTGCACTGTGGTTGTCAACCCCCTGTGTGTGGCAGTCTCAGCCTGCCAGTGGTTGTGCTGGAGCATCATGGCCCTGCTGTGCTTTGTTGGCTTGTCCCCATGGGCCACTGGATCATCCATCCCTCCCCCAGTGATGCTGTGCTTGGGGTGTGCGGGTATATTGTTGGTTCTGCAATGTGTTCCTGTGCCCATGTGTGGCATGGCTGGTGGTGGTGGGCCCCAGCCTGCCTCCCTGGTTGTGCAGTTCCATTGCTCTGCTGGGGGGGCTCTGCTTGCGCTATGGCACCTCTGGACTGCTCAGCTGGGATAGCCTTGTTGCGCTATGGTGCATCATTTCTGCTCAGCTTCCCCTTCCTGGTTGCGCTATGGCACAGTTTGTGTGATATTCAGACGTTGGCTGCTTGTGCAGTTTGTCTTGCTCCATGTTTGAATATCGCGTCTGTTGCGCATATGCGCAATTGACTTGTGCTTGCTCCTGCTGGTGCGCACTTTTTGGGCGCAGTTTGAATATCCGGCCCTTTATGTTCATTTAAATGCCATAAGCTTGGCTCCATAATCAAGTTTTCAATGCTTTCTTAAAACCCTCCATGGTCGTGTGCTCATGTAACCAACAGGGTAGAGAATTCCAGATGGTGTGGGCAGCATACATAAATGTTATGGCCCCAGAAGATTTCAAGCATACCCTCAGAATCTCTAGCAATCCCTTGTTGGCTGAGCGGAGCGATTGCTCAGGGCAGTGAGGAACCAGGAGCTCTTTCAGGTAGTCTGGGCCAAGTCTGTGTAGGGCTTTAAAAGTCAGCAAACCAACTTTAAAGGTGATCCCCCACTGAACTGTCAGCCAGTGCGGTCCTTGCAGCACTGGCAAAATATGACAGGACCACAAAGATCCCATCAACAGACACGTCACAGTGTTCTGCATTAGCTGCCAGCAGTGGATCTCCACCCCAGACAGCCCTAGGTACAGGGGGTTGCAGTAATCCAAACGCGAGGTCACAAAGGTGTGAATAAGAGTAGAAAGGTCATTGGATGGAACAAGGTGCTTGATCCTGGTGCTATTCCTCAGATGGTAGAAAGAGGAACTGACAACTATGACACCTGAGAGTGCAGGGTTAGCCCATAGTCTAAAATTACCCCCATGTTCTGCACCCATTCAAAGGTTAGAAGAGGCTCACCACCAAGATATAACCCAGAGGGTGAGGCCCCCCCAACCTCTCTATCTGACCAGAATCCACTACCAATACTTCAGTCTTACAAGAGTTCAACTTTAGCCAACTGGTATTCATCCTCTCCTGGATTTTGACAAGACAGTTATTAAAGACAGAGGCAGCTCCATCCTGATCAGGGGCAAAAGAAAGGAAGAGCTGGGTATCATCAACATAGCAGTGAAACCTCAACCCATGCCTTCTTACAATGTCTCTGAGGGGCAGCATATACACTGCGCAAAACATGAGGGACAGCACTGATCACTGAGGAACTCCACATGTTAATGGGACCAGGTTGAAAGAAAAAAACAGACACCACCCTCTGAGATCTTCCGTGAGGAATGATGTAAACCACTTGAGAACCGTACCTGATAGTACACAAATGAACCTCAGGCAATCAGGCAGCACCCCATGGTCCACAGTATCAAACACTGATGAAATATCAAGGAGGACCAAGATAGAATGGCTTCTCCCATCTCTAACCATCAGGAGGTCATTGAGCACCTGAATCAGTGCTGTATCGGTACTATGCTTTTTTCGAAAACCAGACTGGAGGACTTCGTAGATGGCATGGATGGTCAAATGGTCCTCCAGCTGTGTGGCCACTACTTTCTCAATCACCTTCCCAATAAAGGGAAGGTTAGAGATTGATTTGTAGTTAGCAAGGCAGTCTGGGTCCAAAGCTGCTTTCTTAAGGAGTGATGTTACCACCTCCTCTTTTAGGGAGCTTGGAAACTTACCTGTCTCCAGGGAGCACCAGACTATCTGAACTAGGACCAGGCCAATAACATCTCTACAACCCAAGATAAGGGAAGTGGGCCCCAGATCCAAACTACAGCATGTAGGGTGCACACTCTGGACAATCTGCATGACATCCACGAAAGCCAGCCTGCCAAAGTTACTCCAAGAATGGCCAAGATATGTGACCCTTCATTGGTCCAACACAGCACCCATAGAGTGTGCTGGACAGATGGTTGATCTGATGTCAGCAACCTTATTTGCAAAAAATCAAACAACTCTTCTTGCAAAAACACTTTCCAAACTTGTAGACAGACTGGGTTGCACAGTCTGTCCACAGTTCAGAACAGCTGAGCTGGTCTATTTGGAGCAGCTGTAATCTCCCTGGACAGGAACTCTGCCTTCTTACAGGAGATTTCAGATTGATAGACTTAATAATGGTCCATCAATCTAAGGTGGTCGGCATCAAAAGCAAACTTCCGTCAACAACACTTTAACCTTCATCCTAGTCACCGCATCTCCCTCAAAGTCCCATAAAACCATGGTGATCGAGGGTAAAGGGAGAGTGGATGAACACAGACAGGAGCAATGATATCCAGAGCTGCTGTAATGGCCAAATTTTAAGCCACCACGAGGAATTCTGGAGCATTGTTTGCCTCTGGGAAGGATGAGAGATCCAGGAGTTTGTGTCTCGAAAAGGTCTAACGTACATACTTATAGAGATAAGTCACTGGACTATTATATTGCACTTTTATTAGTTCAAATGTCTTGAATTGATCCTTAGAAAAAAGTTGACACACTCATAGAGTCCTAAAGTATGCCATTTTTTATAACTCTTATCCTTTACTGATGGGGGGAAACTGTAGTTATTATATGTGGGTGTAAATTGTGTAACCCCTATTTTAAAATTCAAAATTTTGTGACACTCATCTGAGCAAATAATAGAAATATATGTTGCCAAATTACCTTTATTTTTGTTTTTCTTATTTATATAGAATCCCAGAAAAGCAAATTAGCAAGATTGTGATATTTATACATATTTGATTCCATTTCTACAGATTTACAGGGAAGCTGAGAAAGCTTTAACCAAATCCAAATTATCACAATTTGAGAAACCAGGTAATATTTGAAGTCAGGAAGAGCTAAGTCATCCTATTTCCCTGGGTGGGGTTAGTTTTTCCCATGAAATTCTTGACTTTTTAGTAATCCAAAGAAAGTTTGTGATAAGTTTTTCTTTATTTTTTTAAAGAAGTAATTTGGTACTTTTATTGGGAGTTTCTGGAAAATATATAAAAATTTCAGGAGAATTTGCATTTTTATTATGTTTATTTTTGCAGTTAATGTTAGGGGAAGAGTAACCCATCAATCAGAGTATTTCCTATATCTTGTAGAAGCTGACCTAAATTAAATTCATAAAGGGCCTCTATGTCATCTGAGAGTGTAATACCGAAATATTTAAATGAGTCTGTCATCAGGCAAGGGCAGTGATTTGGAAGTTGGATCTTGAACTCCTGATTTATGATAAGAATTAATGATTTCTGAGGGTTTATTTTATAACCTTATATTTGCCCAAATTCAAATACTATATGTAAAAATTAATCTACTGAATTATAAGAATTCTGTAAGTATAATAAAGTGTCATCAGCATATAAGCTAATTTTATGTACTATTTGATTTTGTACAATACTGGATATTCAATGATTCCTTCTTATTATCTCTGCTAGAGATTCCATAATTAAATCAAATATAAAGGGTGAGGGGGGCAGCTCTGACAAGTACCACAAAATAGTTTAAATGGTGGTGATAGTTTAAATGGTGGTGATATCATGTTATTTGTTTTAATGGGGACCACAGGTTCCTGATATATGGTTCTGATCCATCCAGTGACTGTTTCCCTGAAATTAATTTTCCTGTGA